>JAILYB010000041.1:0-4800000 GCA_021437785.1 Rhodomyrtus psidioides | reverse complement strand
AATAAGGCAAAGTTGGATCGATCGGTCCATGAATCACTAAGCGATGAAAGTGACAAGGCGTAAAACCAAATAACTCCGATAACCATATAGACATCGTCCCAAAGAGGCCAAGCGAAACCCTCGAGAATCTCCGCAACAGGGATTTCTGCAACCAGATGCTTCAAAAAATCAGACCGAGAAAGCAATCGGCCCACCAAAGATCGATCAAGAAACGGAAGCAAAAGAAGAAGGGCCAAAGGAGAACGCTAAATCGCGATGTATCCTTCTCTGAAGACGATATCGCAGAGGCCATGGGAGACGGAGGGAAGAGAGGAGGAAGGAACGCCAGCAGAACCAGAAACGCGTCACAAGACTGGCTGAACGACACAAGGACGGTTATTTATAGGAGGGAGGATACACCGACTTCGGACGTGAGCTGTTGACGGTTTAAAAAAGGAAATGCGGTGGGCTGCCAAGTCCGACCGTTGCTTTAGATGCACGCATTATCTTCCGTCTTTTCTTTTCTTTTTGTCGAAGTTATATTCCGTCTAGGATTAGGATGATGACCAATCATCTTTGACCACGTGTCCTATCTCGCCACGCGGCATAGCTTTTGTATTAATATTGGCTGGCTTTAAATAATTTCAAATCTTAAACGAATCGCCATCAATATATTAAAAAACCAAGCTCATTTTATATTCTACTCCTAACTTCTATTCCCGAACCAACATTCGAGTACCAGATCCCCAAAAGAAAAAAAAAAACCAGAAAAAAAAAGGAAAATCGTGTGTGATTCAAATTCAACTATGAATAGCTCACATCAGCATCCACACATCCTTATTAGGCTTAGACAAAGCCACAGGCCCAAGATTAGATTGGCACGAAAACTTACGAATAGAAATCATGTGGTTGTATCTACAACTACAAGGATGACACATTCCAACTTCATGGTATTTACATTCAGAGTGAATTTTGAAAAGAGCTCTTATGCATCTTGAGATGGATATGGACAGCGGGTCGATGGAATGCATTTCATGACCTGGCCATCACATACGTCCCTAATGATTTTTGCGGGACCACCTGCGGACCCAGGAGCATTTTAACTGAAGTTCCTCTTGGCATTGTGAGTCTGAAGGCAGCCTCAAATGAAGACGCAGAAGGAAGGATTCGGGGAAAGCTTAAGATTTCCTTTGACATATGAACCTCCATATTCCTTCAATAGTGCGCCCATGACGATTTTACACGATCCACACGTCTCACCCATTAATCTCACACCACAGTAGACTAAAAAGGGTCTATGATGCTGTTACTAGTTATCGATATGAAGATATGCACTCTCGTTAGTCATCTACATCTATTCCTAGTAGAAACTAGAGGTGTTAAATGGGGGACTTTTTTCCGAAATAAGATAAAAAAAAAATACCAAGCGCCACCCGCTCAACATTCAAAATGCCGAGTGGGCCCAAGCAAGGCCCACTCGGCACTTTGAAGGGTGATTCTATTTTTTTTTCCTTTTAAAGATGTTGCTCTGCACTCATGATTCCATTTTTTTTCATTTGTTTTCTTTTAATTTTTTTTAATTTTTTTTTCTTGTTGATCACATTAGTTTTTTTCTATACGACTAAGTTTTGTTCAACACTTTAATTTTTTTTTCTACAAATACGACTAAGTTTTTCCATACGACGTAGTCTTTTTAATTTCTTTTTCTTGTTGAACACATTAGTTTTCTTTTAATTATTTTTTTAATGACTACGTCAACTTCGCCTCTCACCTCTAGGCAACGATCGACACCGCCTCAACGCTTCGCAATCCTATCGCCTTGCTCGTTCGCTCGTGCACCACAATAACACGCCTCGAATCCGCAGCACCGTCACCACACTCACTCGTCCACCACGATGACATGTCTTGACTCTGCCGCCCCGTCGCCTCGCTCGTTCGTTCGCAGCACTATAACACTTGTACACAAAACTTCTACATCCGATTCCATTCCACAAATGAAAATAAATAGCGACACATTCTTTTTTTTTTCCAATTTAGCATTTTTTTGTTTTCTTTTAATACTAAATAGGAAAAAGAAATTAAACAAACTACGCGGTATGGAAAAACTTAGTCGTATTTGTATTTTTTATATTGTGTTCAACGCATTCTATTATTCAAAAGAAAACTAATGTGTTCAATGCCTATTAATTTTTATTTTATTTTTTTAATGTGTTCAACGCATTCTATTTTTTATTGTTTTCTTTTAATACTAAATCGGAGTTGAGCCGTGTCATCATGGTGCACGAGCGAGGCGACGAAGCCGCAGAGTCAAGGAGTGTCATCGTGGTGCACGAGTAAGCGAACGAACGAGCGAGCAAGGCGGCAGGATCGCGGAGTCAAGGCGCGTCATCGTGATACACAAGCGAACGAATGAACGAACGAGGCAATGGGACAGTGAAGCGACGAGGCGGCGTCGAACATTGGCTGGAGGTGGGAGGCAAAGCCGACTAGTGATTAAAAAAAATTAAAAGAAAACTAATGTGTTCAACAAGAAAAAAAAAATTAAAAAGACTACGTCGTATGGAAAAACTTAATCGTATTTGTAAAAAAAAAAAACTAAAGTGTTCAACAAAACTTAGTCGTATGCAAAAAAAACTAATGTGATCAACAAGAGAAAGAAAATAAAAAAAATAGAATCCATGCAAAAGATTTGCAGAAAAGAGAGAGAGCTATATTTAACTCTTCGTAGGTGAGTGGGAGTTGTGATCCTTCGTGAACAAATGATAGTTATGGATAGCCCTTCATGGGCGAGTGGGAGATGTTGGAAAATAAGGGTGCATGGGAAGGACCGTAGTCCGCCCATGTAGGTTACCATAGCCCTTCACCCATTATAGATAATTGCCAAAGGGCAGTTACAACGTGATATAAACTTGTTCGTTAAAAACGTCGTTTTATGGACGTTCTTCCAACGAAGAACAGAGGACAGTGAGATGAACGACAATGAATTCTGACTCGAACTCCAAACGTCAAACCGACGAATTCTCTCGCTGCATTGTTTACATTTAATCTGTGAAAAACGAGGTACGTCTGTTCTGTGATGTATTTCTCCGATCAGTGATTCAAGATGATTCTATGGCTTATAAATTCAGAGTAATTCCGCTGCGTATGTAATCGGGATCCGTTCCCTTAAGTGTGTATTGCCTCGTTCGTGAAATTCCACATGTGTCGATATGCTTCACGAAGTTTGTAGCAAAAAGGTTAGGAGTCTTTTTGGAAGATGGAGAAGCTTGAAAAACATATGATTTGGAAGCGGAAGCTGCTCAAATAGTATGCAGTACCGGCCGGTGCCAATTCCGAGAAATCGTTTGCGTTTACATTTTTCTGACTAATTGTACATGAGCAAATTTCCAATTAAACCATGGCCTAAAACCCTAAAAATCCTCTAACTTTAGCTTTTATCCTAATTTTATCTTTTATCTCATAAAAAACTTCTAACTTTAGGTATAGCCGCAATTTTGCCCTAAACTTTTTTTTCCCAATTAAAAACCCCCAACTTTAGGTTATGTCTCAATCCTACTGTTTGAATATGTTTCGAGTTTAAGCCCAAAGCCAAAATCTGAATTTCGAAAATAATAATATCTTCATCATGAAAGTTAAAGGATATATCTCAAAGATAAATATTATTTATATGTTGAAGATATGGACAAGATTGGATGAAGTCTATTTTGGAATCCACGAATATTTTCACGTTCTTAACTATTAGAGTGTGCTAAGAGAGGTAGAAGAGGAAAGTGAACTTCTTTGACCGATTTGAGTTTGCTAAAGCAGAGGGTGAATATATATATTCGGATGGATATCTTTCCTATATGAAGTCAGCCACATTGACATGCTCATATATTCTAGTTGTGGTGTCTTCGCGTGAAAGGTGTTGATCAGCGGGACTTCTCTATAGAGCATCCAATTGCTCATGAGTTTCATCCAAAGAAATCATAGAAGTTCTTGAAGCGCCGTTTCTAAGTGAGTGGTTGATATTGGGACTTCATTTTATTTGCGAAATTACATCAAGAATTCAAGTGCCGAAGCCAATTAAATCTTGAGGTTAAATTTGTGAATTCTTTCGCGCGATTGAGAGATTATTTCGCTAGGAATTGAGGGCTAAACATTATGTGCGTTCTTGGATGTAATTGGGGCTTAGGAAATATTGAGAGTGTTTGAGTGACTCGAGTGTGATTTGTAATCTCTGTGTATCGCTTAATCTACAATGAAATCCGTTGCTGCTCTCCCCATGAGTGTAGTTCTTTATAACCAAACCACGTACATCTGGTGTCCGATTTACTTTCTTATTATATCTATTTATTATTCGATCGCTTGTTCTGTACAACACCTACCCTAAACTTTTTTTGTCCTATGAGAAACCCATATGTATTGCCACAATTTTAACGTCCAGTTCAAATTTCTTACTAAAACTTTTACAGTCTCAAAAAATCCCAAATTTTTACTTGAGTCACAAATCTGCCTTCATTAAAATACTGTCCAAAATTTATCATTGATAATCGAGAAATGAAAAACTCCCAAACATGTGCTATTTGAGTGCCCGAGAGCAAGCTCTCTGACTGCGAAAGATGGAATATTCCAAGCACAAGAGAATAAACACCGAGAACAAAATCTCTAAGGCAATTTAATGGAGGGTTAACGGAGGCAAATTTAGGACAAGGCTGGCGATCTTTTATGAAAAAAAAAAACAAAAAATGTAAAATTGAAACTGGACCTAAAGCCTAAATTTTTTTAATGAGAAAGAAAAGTTTAGGGTAGAATTGATGTTGAACCTAAAGTTGAGGATTTTTTATGAGACAAAAAAGTGTAAGGTAAAATTGAGATTGGACTTAAAGTGTAGGTTTTTTTAATGAGACAAAAGAGTTTATGGTAGAGTCGGGGCTGCACCTAAAGTTGGAGGGTTTTTGTGAGATAAAAAGTAGAATTTGGATAAGAGCTACAGTTTGAGGCTTCTTAGGGTACTGAAAACTTGACATGTATTCCAATAAGAAGAAGAGACATAAGAGGACATATCCAATTAACAATTTTATTTTTGTCAACGGAAATAGAATTGGGAAACATAAGTTTGTAAACTCCCATGCTCGAGTAAGAAAGTAAGTGTTAAACATACAACATTTTAGGAAGATTAAAGTTATTACAGCTATAAAGTAAGATTTGATCAATAATCAAAGTTCAATTTGAACAAGTTAGCATTGAGTATATCGGATGCTAGAGAAAAACTCAAGTTAAAACGATCTGACATCTTCAGCGACTTACATCGACCAGATGCAATATGATGAAATCGCTTGCAGGCATTTGTGCTTTTGTTCGAAACTTTGTTATTGGATAATTGGGTCAATTTTGATGTTTTCAGTAAGCAAGTGAATAAATAGTCAACACTAAATAGTTAATTTCATGCTTTCACGTATCGGCTGAACTGATCCAATATATAGGTTTTCTATTACCTTAAACGGAATTCAATTCATTGTTCTACCGAGGAAATTTCTAATATGGCCGGTGTATATCTTCTCGGAAGCTAGCATTAGTTTAGTAGGGTAAATTGATGAAATGTTTGCAGTGATTTTCCGTTGGACGAATGCCTCATGCTCATTGAATTTTCCGTGTTATATGCTCCGACTCAACGATCAACATGAGGATCAATTGCTAAGATTGTTCCTTAGTTCATGATATTTGGCACTTTCAGTGTTAGTCTCTTGCATCGATTTTCATGATATTTGGCACTTTCAGTGTTAATCTCTTGCATCGATTACATGATTCATTCACTTCTCACTCAAGATTTGCGATCGATATGCACTCAATCTTTCTTCATGGCCAAAAGAAACCAAAAAACTTTCAGAATTAAGCAAGCACATAAAAAATGGTTAAGCGATATATCATTTGTTATTAGTGTTGGGGAAAAACGGGCAGCACCTCGGCACAAATATAGCCAATCCAGGATCAAATAATAACCCCGACACTACTCCAATATAATCCAGCAACAACCAACAATTATATCCAGCAAAATATCAACCTCGTGGCAACGAATATAACAGCGGAACAATAAAGAAATATAACACCAAGATTTACGTGGAAAACCCGAATCGGGAAAAACCACGGACGACCCAAAAATTCCACTAATCACCAAGAATAGCAGAATACACCAAGTATTTCGCTCTAGTCACACACTAGAGCTCAACAACAATATTCCAGGAGCAATTCCTCAAAATGGGGCTAGAAAACCCTAACCACAATAGGAGAACCGGAGACAAATCTCAACAAACGAAACCTATCAATTTGTAGATCTCAGTCTCACGAACAACATACTGAAATTTAAGACGATTCCGGTAATGTTTGGCCGTCGAAATCACACCGGAGGCCGTCGCCCTTTCTCTCCTTCCCTGCGTTCACCGAGAGCTTCCCCTGCACGAAACACTCTCGGCTCTCTCTCCCTTTTTTCTGTTTTCTGCCGCTGCTCTTCTCTCTCTCCTTTGCACACACGCACACAACACACAAAACAAAGAAAAGCAAAGGAATGATGGCTGCCCATCATTGTGTCTCTTTCTTTTCCTCTTTTTGATTTCTTTTTCTTTTGTTTTTCTTTCTTCTTTTTGAAACAAATAAAATATAAATGTTGGGCCCCACACAAGGAGGCGTACCAGCCAACAAATCTCCCCCTACGCCTCATGTGGGGAGTTCTGTCATACCTGCTTTGCTTCTACAAGAGTCAAGTTTCACCATGGGCAAGGCTTTGGTCATCATGTCGGATCCGTTGTCGTCAGTACGGACCTTCTCAAGAAGAAAAGACTTTTCTTCTAACTTCTCTCGAACCCAATGATACTTCACATCGATATGCTTCGATCTTGAATGCAAAACTGGATTCTTGCTAAGATAAATAGCACTCATGCTATCACAATATAGAATAAATTTTTCTTGCTTCAAACCCAACTCTTGTAAGAATTTCTGCATCCACAAGAGTTCCTTGCTTCCTTCGGTGATAGCTATATACTCCGCTTCAGTCGTAGACAAAGCAATGCATTTTTGTAATCTCGACTGCCATGAAACTGCTCCCCCTGCAAAAATCATCATATAACCCGAAGTAGACTTTCGGGAATCACCATCTCCGGCATAATCAGAATCTGAGTAGCCACTCAATTCAGGCTTTCCATTTCCATAACATAGGCAAAATCTGGAAGTGCCTCTAAGATACCTCAAAATCCATTTCACACCATTCCAATGCTCTTTACCTGGATTTGAGAGAAATCTACTCACAACATCAACTGCATGAGCAATGTCTGGTCTTGTGCAAACCATGGCATACATCAAACTACCCACGGCAGATGCATAAGGAACTTTCATCATCTCTTCCTTCTCTTTCTCACTCGTAGGACATTCATTGCTACTCAATTTAAAGTGACCAGCAAGTGGAGTACTTACCGGTTTACATGTGCTCATGTTGAATCTTTCAAGCACATTTTCAATATACTTCTCCTGAGATAGCCATAGTTTTCTATTCTTCCTATCACGAGTGATTCTCATGCCAAGTATTTGTTTAGCCGACCCTAGATCCTTCATCGCAAAAGCCTTACTCAACTCACTTTTCAAGCTTTTGATTTTGTTAGCATCATGCCCAACTATCAACATATCATCCACATAAAGCAAGAGGATAATAAAATCATCATCTGAGAATCTTTTCATAAAGACACAAGAGTCTGAAATGGTCTTACCATATCCATGAGCTTCCATGAATGAATCAAACTTCAAGTATCACTGTCTTGGCGCTTGCTTGAGACCATATAGACTTTTTCTCAATCTACATACAAGATGCTCCTTGCCTTTAACCTTAAAACCCTCTGGTTGCTCCATGTATATCTCTTCTTCTAGGTCTCCATGAAGAAAAGCTGTCTTTACATCAAGTTGTTCGATTTCTAAATTCAAACTGGCGGCCAAACCAAGAACAACTCTAATAGAAGACATTTTCACTACCGGTGAAAAAATCTCTTCAAAGTCGATTCCCTTCTTCTGACGAAAACCCTTCACAACAAGCCTAGCCTTGTATCGTGCCTTCAAACTGCTTTCGTCTGTCTTTAACTTATACACCCACTTATTTGTGAGTGTCCTCTTGCCCTTAGGCAACTTCACCAACTCAAATGTATGGTTGTCATGCAAAGATTTGAACTCATCTTGCATAGCTTCGTGCCATTTATTCTTTTGATCGCATGACATAGCTTCTTCATAAGTTTCAGGCTCTCCTGCATCAGTAAGTAGCACATACTCCTGCATCAGTAAGTAGCACACACCCATTTATTTCAGGCTCTCCGGAGGCCGTCGCTTTTTCTCTCATTCCCTGCGTTCACCGATAGCTTCCCCTGCACGAAACACTCTCGGCTCTCTCTCCCTTTTTTCTGTTTTCTCTCTCCTTTGCACACACACACACAACACACAAAACAAAGAAAAGCAAAGGAATGATGGCTGCCCATCATTGTGTCTCTTTCTTTTCCTCTTTTTGATTTCTTTTTCTTTTGTTTTTCTTTCTTCTTTTTGAAACAAATAAAATATAAATGCTGGGCCCCACACAAGGAGGCGTACCAGCCAACAATTAGAGACTTCGTTTCGAGGAGGAGGAGAAGCTGTGATTTCGACATGATTGCATGCAAATCTGAGTACATTCTACGACTTGGTAGTCATTCGGAGAGATGAATCCAGCTGAGCTGAAATGAATCGGAGGCTCGAAATGCGGTGGAGTCTGCAAGCTCTCGAGGCAGCATGCATGGCTAATCACGAGCCGACGGATTCTCGGCCCAGACGGCCCTGTTGTTGCCGAGCGAGGTCTCAGACTGTTCACGTTTTTCCTTCCGAGGAGGAAGAGGAATACGTTAATGTTCTCCAGTGACAGCGTCCAGGGCCACTCGCGGTGAAGAAACAGCATATTCTTGGGAGTTAAGAAAATGTTCGAGCAGTGCTTTTCGCTAGTCACAAAACTCCTTTTTTCGGGAACGGAATTTAGGAACGTGCAAGACGTCAGACACATCTGTCCCATTCAAATAATAGCTCCGGTTATTATTTTTTATCCAATCTAAGAGAGGGGAGGTCCATTTCCCAGAAGTCACGTTAGGAAGAAGTTGTATATGTTTTCGAGATCTGAAAATATTCTGACTTATTTAAGACGTTTAGAGAATTATTTATGTTCTCGAGATATGAGAAGATTCAAACTTTTCTTTTCAAATAGAAAATTCTGCACTGTCCGACGACAAATGTGAATACATTGATGCTCTTCTCTTAAGAATTAAAACTTCTAGGACTCATGTATGGTCTGGAGATCCAAGAAGAGTTGAATTTGCCTTTATAAAGAAAAAACTTTGCATCGTGCTATACCAAATGTGAACACGTTCATGTTCTCCTCGTAAGAAAACTCATACGACGCTGGTTATTTGAAGGGTTTAAACCTTTTTAAACCTTCCAATAGCATTCCGTCACTTCAATACTCACACTTGCTGGCAAGAACAGCTGAGTTATTTATTAAGTAGAATGAGTTTCCGGTAATATGAAAACCTTGGGCAAGGATTCAAACGGCCACCCAAGTGCAGGACTCTTATCTTTGATTTGCCCATCAAGTAAAAGGAAGTGTTATATGAAGTCAAAAAGGAAAGTGGAGGGCCAAATCTCAAGAGCAAACCGTAGAAGAAAGGGGCAATTTTGGTTCTTCCTCAAAGCTAGAGTGAGTGCAGTGTGAACATTGTTTAGGAAATGCTAGACGAAGGACTGGAGTGACCTTTTCCGATTTTTGAGAAATTGCCGTTGAATGTTATCACAGGGAAAACACAAAGCGTGCATTGTGCACTGTGAAGTGTAAAACCGAAAGCTCGTACGTGAATTAATTACCAACACAATCAAGACTATACTAACATCACATGGAAGTATTTAATTACCAACTCTCTCAAATTTTACCACTTTGTTGAGTAAATTATCAGCACTATCAAGAATTCACCAAACGTCCCAACTGAGTGGTTAATTACCAGCTCTTATTACCGGTATCATAAATAAGTTGCCAGCACGTTCAAGAATTTAACGCCATATTTGATGAATTAGTAAATTAACATATCCGTAGAACCAACAGTAGAGATCAAATGAATTAATTAAAAAAAAATCATACATAAATTGTCCTCGGCCAAAAATGGATAAGAGCATAAGAAAAATCATTGGGCTTACACACAATCCGCGAGTGTGGCACAGTGACATTAATTTATTTCACATAAAAATTATCGTCGCTGAAAATATTTTTAGCAATTCAATTTTTTCTTTCAGAAAAGTGAACCATTTTCTATTGCTTTTGTTTGCTAAAAAACGAGTTGAAAAAAGTGGGTTTACGTAATCGATAATTAAGTGAATCTACCACCCTGCTAGTTAAGTACATGGAAAAGAGAAAGCCCCAAAACCCGCCCAGTTAACAAATACGCTTTCATACTTGATATTCGACTGGAATTTAAGTCTTTTTTTTTTCTTTTTTTAATCATAGTATGGAAACAATCGTTTGAAAGAAATGCCTAACGATGTTGATCTTAGTTCAAGTTCTTTATAAGTCCACGTTAAACTCGAAAGAATCCGACCATATTATTTCACTGATGAACCTTATTTTATGCTTAGCCAGTTCTGGCTTCTAAGTTTAATAACCTACAAAGTGTGCCTTGGGTTTTTGTCTATTGAAGCAAGACCCCACAAATCAAGCTGAAGATCTTAATTCAGCTTCTTCATAAGTCCACATTAAATCTTTACATTCCAAATCATAATTTTTTTCAAGCTATAAATTTTTTGAAGGAGTGAGCTCCACAATAATTTTTAATTATTTGCTTTTTTTTTTTATATCCAGAACAGATTACTAATCTCTCAATAGATTAAATACCATTTTTCTTATATCAGTTATGTACAGGCAAGGACGAACGAGCAAGCTTGGTGGGCATTCATTGTAACGCGTCCGCTAGATGAGATATTCATGGTGCGAAGAAACTCCACAAAGAGAAGATTATTAAAATTCAAAAAATTACTAACAGAAAATAATCTATGATCTCTAATATTTGAGTTAATGCAACGAAATGATATTTTACAAATTGTCCGAATATACATTCAAGTATTAAAGAAAAGGCACACGGGATTGAATCTGGCAAGAGAGGTCCATACGATGTTTTAAGGGGCTCAGATGCTGTACGGAGTTCAGATGTTGAGCGGGTAACTCAGATGTTGGAATGAAACTTAAGCTTTGAGAGAGAATTTCACGTGCAAACGACTAGATTATCGAGAGATATATTCAAGATGATTTAATTGATATATTACATCATCACATCAACTAGCAAATCAAGCTGGATTCGTTCTTGAAGATTACCCATCATGAAGATCAATCGAGGAAATGGATTAAGGGAGACGAGGATGACTCACTTAATGAAGAACTCTATCTATGGAAACCTAATATCATAATTGTATGGGCGATTTGATCTAACGTGGGATTCTTTCCTTTGTCAACCTCAACGGCTACGAGATCCTTTGTATACAATCTCGTTCAAACGGGGAAGTGTGAAGAGTGATTCTCTAGAGATTTTGGAACAGGAAGTTGGAGATGGAGAAATATAAAAGGAGGCCTCAAGGTTGAAGAGCGAAGAAGATAAGAGAGTGTAATTCTAAATTCTAAGATCAAGAGAGCTTCACATTCTTTATATACCTTTGATCCAAACATTACAATACTTAGAGAAGAACATTCGAGTGTAAGAGTGTTAAATGGGAAGTTTATTCTCTGAGTTGTAATCTATGAGCTATTCATTAGTGGAATCCAGCCAATAACACTCCATCACCGTAATACTCACTTGCTAGAAAGCACAGATGAAGTACATATTAAGTCTAATTGACTGACTAAGCCTCCCCAACCACTTTGAGATGTACTTTGCTTTGATGTCATTATTGCACGTTTTGTCAGTCCTCCTATTTAATGAAAGCTTTTGTTTTAACCAAAAAAAAAAACCCATCAAGTATACTGATTTTCTAGTAATTTGAATACCTTGGCAAGAATTCAAACAGCCACCGTAGTGCAGATTCTAATTCTAATTTTTCCTACCAAGTGAAAAGGAGAGTGAAGGGCCAAATCTCCAAAACCAACCTTAGAAAGTGGTAATTTTCATTCTCGAGAAGTGAGAAGAGCCGACCTTTTTACTGAAGCGGCCGAGCTTGATCGGTCTTGTAGACCAACTAATGCATCACAGCACGTGAAAGGTTGGTGATACCAATACTAACTTTTCTACTGAAATGTGAAAATTGTTTGGGGAAATGGTATAATTTTTTTCCTAACCGTACTCCACATGAGTTTGGAGCCTAGTGCTACTACTTTTGTAAAGATCGTTCCATGTGAACATCTTTATTTCTGAGATGCCTGACAACGTAGGCATGTGCATGACCAAATTTTGATAGATTAATTATACAGGAAGTTGATTTTCGTGTCCATTCCTCCCCGGATAGATTAATTGCATTTTTCAGAATCATTCCATGTGAAGATGCCTGGCAAAGTTGGCATGTGCCTACCCACCGCCATTGAATTATTGAGTAAAATGTTATATCGGAAGCATCCAATGAAATTGCCGATGAACCTTATATAATGCATTAGATGCCGAAACACACAAAACCACGCTACCGTTTAGCTGTACATTGGAAAACAGTAAAAGGTTGTACAGTGCATTGTTGATTTTGTCACCTTCTAATTTACGGTGCAATTTCATACTCAAAACAGTGTAACCATGTCTAGCAAATTAGCAAAATCCCCTCGTGGCGTTCAAGTGAAATTTTTTTGGAAATTATGGCACTTAAGTGATCGAAAAAAAAAGTCACTGCACTCAAGTAAGCACCATACGAAAATTACAAAGTTGATATTTTGTTTGATGAACAGGTTGTTATTTTATTATTAACTTACAAATCACTGATAGATGAAAAAGTTATCGATTAATTTTACTTATCGACCATATTTCAGATTTACAATTCACGGAAGAAAACTCTATTTTTGGCTAATGGAATGTAGAAACATGCTGGATTTCAAGCTACAACTATCCGATCAAATGAACAGCACTGGTTAACATTTGATCCAATCTCGAGAGTGGATGTCCATATATCCAGAAGTGACCTGGGAAGAAACCGTTTATGTTCTTAAAGATCTGAGAAGATTGGAACTGTTCTTTTCAAATAGAAACTTCACACTGTCCTATGACAAATGCAAACACAAAGACGTTGTCCCCTTTTGAGATTTAAAACTCCTAACAATTATCAATGTTATCGCCCTTTTTAAAAGGAAAACTCTGCACCGGTGCTGTGTCAAACAGTCACCAAAGTGCAGGAATCTCATTTTAGTTTTGCCCATTAAACAAAAGGATGAGTTATATAAAGTTGAAAAGGTTAGTGGAGGGCCAAATCTCCAGATCAAACCTTAGAAGAAAGAGCCAACTTTGGTTCTTGAGATCTTAGAGGGGACAACCTTTCATCGAAGTGGGTGAGCTTGGTTGGTCTTTGGAGACCAACTTCTGCATCACAGCACGCGAAATGTTGCTAATTCTATCTTTTTTCTTCTTCAAAGGTAGTGCAGTGTGGACATTGTTTAGGAAATGCCAGATGAAGGATAGTGGCCTTGTCCATTTTGTGAGATTACAGCTGAATGTTATCAGAGGCAAAATGTGAAGCGTGCATCGTGCGCTGTGAAGTGTGAACCCGAAAACTCGCATGTTCAAAATTTCACGAGGGTGGTGAGTAAATTACCAACACAATCGAGATTATACTAACATCACATGCAAGTATTTAATTACCAACTCTATCTAATTTCACCTCTTTGTTAAGAAATTACCAGCACTATCAAGAATTCACAAACATCCCAATTGACTGGTTAATTACCAGCTCTTATTACCGGTGATATCGTAAATAAGTTGCCAGCAGGTTCAAGAATTTAACGCCATTTTTTATGAATTAGTGAATGAACATATCCGAAGAACCAACAGTAGATTATTAAAATTCAAAAGATTAATAATCAAAAGCACTTGAGTGCTCCTACCCTTTTAATATGTTACTTTAGTCACCGAAAGCAGTCGATTGCTCCCATCTTTTTAGAGTTACCACTTAGTTTATTTGCCCCGCAATTGTAAATTATTATTATTATTATTATTATTATTATATTTTATTTTTTTATTATTTTTTTTGTTTTTTGTTTTTGCGTTTGCGTTGTGACGCTGAAGATAAAGGAGAAGGATGGATTGAGTTGGGAGAGACCATTTTTGGTGTTAAACTAAGACTTCGACAGGCTGTATTGGATCCTTCTTATTGACCAATTCTAGCAAAACAAGCCCTCGACCCTCTGCATATTGAGCCAGTCCTGTCTTCTACGTTTTACGACCGACAGAGATCTCCATTTGTGATTCTCGTACTCACACTTGCGATCATGTCTTCCGAACTCTTTTCATCTCTTGCTGCCCTTGCTTTTGCTGCTTTGCTGTTCCTTTACTTCACGTATAGAAGATCAAGGGAGATCAACGCAGCTGCAAATGATGGAACAGCAAGAGGCGATTCTGGTGCTCACACTTCAATAGGAGTATCTGAAATGGCTATTTCATCAGGAGCAAATAAGGATGCAGCTACTGCAAACCTTGGAACGGCAAGAGGCGATTCCTGTACTCACATTTCAATGGGAGTAGTACCTGAAATGGCTACTTCATCAGGAGGAGCAAATAAGGACGCGGCTGCAAACCATGGAATGGCAAATGGCGATTCTGGTACTCACACTCCAACAGGAGTATCTGAAATGGCTACTTCGTCAGGACCAGCTAAGGATGCAGTTGCTGCAAACCTTGGAACGGCAAGAGGCGATTCTCGTACTCACCCTTCAATGGGATTAGTAACTGAAATGGCTACTTCATCAGGAGCAAATAAGGATGCAGCTGCCAACCATGGAATGGCAAGTGACGATTATGATACTCACACTCCAACAGGAGTATCTGAAATGGCTACTTCATCAGGACCAGCTGAGGATGCAGCTGTAAACCATGGAATGACAAGTGGCGATTCTGGTACTCACACTTCAATGGGAGTAGTACCTGAAATGGCTACCTCATCAGGAGTAAATAAGGATGAAGCTGCAATTAATGGAATGGAAAGTGGCGATTCTGGTACTCACACTTCAACAAAAGTACCTGAAATAGATACTTCGTCACAATATGACTTTGAAGTATTCTTGAGCTACCATGGAAAGGATACTCGAGTAACTTTTACCAACCACCTTTACACTAGACTTACAGAGGTGGGAATCCGCACATTTAAGGACGACAAAAGTCTCCGCGATGGGGAAGAGTTTGGCCCAGCACTTCTCCGAGCAATTAAGCAGTCGAAGATCTTAATACCTATCTTCTCGAAAAATTATGCCTCTAGTCCCTGGTGTCTCAAGGAGTTAGCCCAAATGGTCGAGTGCAAGAAGAAGAATAGGGGACAAATGATCATCCCCTTTTTTTATGGTGTGGGTTCTGAAGAGGTTGGGTGCCAAAGTGGGGAATATGGACATGCCTTTAGTTCATATGAAAGCGAGAAGCGATATGACCAAGAGATTATCACAAATTGGAGGAATGCTCTCAAAGCAGTTGCGAAAATGCAAGGACACAACATGTGCAACAGGTGACTGCTTTTAGCATTCCATCTCATGTGCCTTTTCTAGATTTGTGTTAGTCTTGTGGAAATTGAATTGTATGCAATTGAAGTTATACTGCAAAATCACACTAGATAATGGCACAATCCCAATTTGTCCCATTTCATCCCAGCAACATTTAAAGTCAGTTCAAGTCATTCATTAACCCTAAGTTCCATCGCTAATTCCTCTAAATGGAATAAATCGTTGAAGAACATGTTTAGAATAGGTCTGTAGTTTTCAATGTGGTCTTGTCAGACCGTAGTTTGTTTCAACTCAGTTTTCTAACTCATTGCCCTTTTGACTTCTAGGCCAGAAGGTGAGTTCATCAAAACATTCACGCAGAAGGTTTTCAATGAGTTGAATATGGCTTCTCTGGGAAAATCAGACTACTTAGTTAGTGTCGACGACCATGTGGATGCAATCATGGAAATGATAGATGCTGGGACTAGTGAAACACAGATTATAGGAATTTATGGGATGAGTGGCATCGGAAAAACGACTATTGCCAAAATCATCTACGACAAGATTTCACATCACTTTGAGTATTGTTGCTTTCTTCGCGATATTCAATTAACATCAGAAAACAATGGCTTTCTTTGGGTACAAAAGCAGCTCATTTCTAGCATCCTCAAAATGCAATGCGAAGATATAAAAGATGTTGCTCAAGGAACTCAAGTAATTAAAGACAGGTTTTTGAAGAAAAGAGTCCTTCTCCTTCTTGATGATGTGGAAAAAAAGGATCATATTGATGCACTTGCACTTAAAGGTAAGCATGATTGGTTAGGCAAAGGGAGCAAAATTATTATTACTACCAGAATGGTAGATGTTCTCAAATTTTCGGAAGTGGAACAGAGGTATGAGCTTCCAATCATGGATGTCGATAGATCACTTGAACTTTTTAACAAACATGCCTTCAGAGGAGATTCTCATTCAAACCAATATATCGACCAATCCAAAAGGGCGATAGACATTGCCGGAGGTCTTCCGCTTGCTCTCGAAGTCATAGGTTCACTTTTGTTTTCCACTGAAAAGGAAATGTGGGATGCCACATTGGATATGCTACAAAGTGTTCCTAATAATGAAATTCTGGGGAAGCTAAAAATAAGCTATGATAAATTAAGTTCTCAGCAACGGCGTGTATTCCTCGATATAGCTTGTTTTTTCAGTGGATACAACAAGGACATTCTGATTCATTTTTGGGGGGAATCTGATTATTCTCCCATAGTAGACATGATGGTTTTGCAGAACATGTGTTTGATAAAGACTACTGAGGATAATGAAGTGTGGATGCATGCCCAGCTTAAAGACCTCGGAAGAAAAATGGTTCGTGACGAAAGTAACATGGAAATAGAGAAGCAAAGTAGGGTGTGGGATTCTAAGGAAGGAATGTATTTGCTGAGGAAACATAAGGTAAACTTAAATAAATGGGTTTTCCTTCAACTTTTTGTTTTTAAATATTTCCTTTGTGCAGGGAGAAACAAAAGTACAAGCTCTTCGTCTCAAGTTTCACCATAGGGGGAAGTGCCATTTTACCTATGAGAACTTTAAGAGACTGTCAAATCTAAGGTTCCTTGGAAGTTTGAGGGGAGATGTAGAAGAGAGGCTTCGTTGGCATGAATCGCTATCAAATGTTCCTCCAACAACGGGTTCCCAGGAGAAGTCAGATCTCCTTCCACAATTACGATGGCTTTCATGGCATAATATTCCCCCAACTTTTAATATTACAAATTTGTCAATGGAGGATGTAGTCATTCTTGATCTATCCGATAGTAGAATTACACATGATTGGAAGGGATGGAGTCATATGAAGGTATGTTATATGCAAGATAAAACTTGTTTCTGTATTTCAAATTCAAAAGTAATCTTTGTATGATTTTTCTTTTTACAGGTGATGGAGAATTTGAAAGTTTTGGACCTCTCCGATTGTAGCTCTCTTAAGAGGCTGCCAAAGGAGCTGGGTGAAGATCTTGCTGGCAGCCTTGAGCACCTATCTCTAAGAGAGTGCAGTTCGTTGGTGGAGCTTCCGGATACAATAGGGAATTTGAAATGGTTGATTACGTTGGATATAAGCGGCACGACATTCGAAAAACTGCCCAAATCCATCAGAAAGTTGCAAAACTTGGAAGTAGTGAAGATGTGGAATAGTGGAATAAAAAAATTCCCGGTTGCCGTTTGGACGATGAAGAAGCTCCAAAAAATAGAAGGCGATTGTGCACAATCACATAGAGCTGATGCGCAAATTGGCAAATGCATCTCCAGGAATCGATCCATGAGGACCTTGAGATTGTCGCGTGTGAGAATATCCGCACTACCGAAGCTTCCTGATAGTCTTGTTGAATTACGACTGTGTGACTTATGTATGGACGCATTTCCAGATTTCTCAAACCTCGCTAAATTAAAGGAATTGGATCTGTGGTTTGGCACCCCACTGAATTCTGGAAGGCTTATGGAAGATCCGTTACCACGGTGGTTGGGGAACTTAAGCAAACTGGAGTATCTGGCCCTGCGCTTTGAATGTGATACCACCTCATCAACTGACCTTAGTAGTCTCCCTCCTCTTCTCAAGACACTTCGCTTTCGGGGTTCTAATCTGTGTCTCCTCCCGGCGCTTCCTTCAAGTTTATCCATCTTCACTGTGGAAAATTGCTACTCACTGTGCTCGGTGGGGGATCTATCGAAGCTGAAGGAACTATCATATCTCGCGATTTCATCCACTGCAATTACAGAGATTCAAGGCCTTGGTTGTTTGGAGAACCTGCAGGATTTGCAGATTTATCGCCCCGGAAAGTTCGAGATACTACCCGATCTAAGCAATTTAAAGAAACTAAGACATCTTCGAGTAGAATCTTTTGAGCATATGGTTGAGATTCAAGGCACACTGCCATGGTCTTTGGAAAATTTAGAAGTTCGTGGATGCCATCCTTTACAGAAGTTGCCAGATATGTCAAGCTGGTTGGGTAAGCCAAAGTTTGAAATACTCTATGGCGATAATCCAATTGGGTGGTCACGTCGGGTTATTCATAAGGAACCACAATATTTGGAGCTTCGATGCATTGAACATCTGCAGATCCTACCTGATCTAAGAAATTTTAACGAACTAGAAGGTATTCGAATATACAGTTGTGATAATCTGGTTGAGATTCAAGGGGAACTGCCGCAGTCTTTGAAAGAATTGCGTATTTCTTACTGTGAATCCTTAGAGAAGTTGCCTGATCTGTCAAGCTTGAATAGACGGCCAATTATTAAAATAGATGGTTGCGGGAAATTAAATATGGATACCATTTGTCGGTCCAATCTGAATCTGAGAGAAGACGACCAACAGGAGGGAGAAGATGACGAATGGGAATCTGGATCTGAGGAAGAAGAGGACGAATGCAATGGAGAAGACGACGAATTTAAATATGAGGGAGAAGATGAGGAATAAGTGAAAGTTGTACTTAAAAGCTTCTTGATCCACGAGCATAAATTGTTCCCTTGTTTCAGACTTCAAACAAATTGAGGTAACGTATTTCATCGGACAACCAATGTCTTTCCTTTTCTGTAATCAAATTCTTTCACAGATATGAACAGAGAAGTAACACATGCACTTTTCAATTACCTTTTCATTATTTGGTGACTGAAAATCCGATGAAGGTGTCGAAATTATCATGCCTTCGTACAAACAGAGGGCTCTTTAATTTTGAGCAAATATTCGTTCTCTTTCCCTAGTTTGATTTGGCTTTTTTAGCCATATTTTCTTTGGATGGTCTCTACTTTTATGTTTCCCAGCTGGAGGTATGCCTGGAGGTTGTATCGCTTCATTTGATATGTGACAAATTATTAGAGATCCTTGTCAATTTGCTGCTTAACATATTTCTATGTTGTTAACCTCGCTTCCCATTAGAGATATCTGTGTTATGCTGTAAACAATCAGATGGATGTGTGCTGGAAGGTCATATTAATATGGTTCTCATCCTGGAACTTCACAGAATAATCAACTTATTATTGCAACAGTGAAGAAGACAAGACACTCTTTATTGATATGCTTACGTTCAGTTTATTTTCCAGGAAAGATGTGCTTCTTATTGGGATTTGCAAATGTTAGGGAGAAGTTATAAAATGTAGAAAGAAGAATTTAACTGGGGAAGCGGCATCAATAGTACACGCAGCAAAACTTCCATCTGTGACGAGAGAGGAGCTACTCAGCTTCTCCGAGGTATCGGAAATCATCTTATAGTCAAAGGCCAATATTTCAGTATCATTGGTACAGAGGACAGTCAGGTCAGAAGTCATGTATGGACTCGTGTGATCTCCATTATGGCCTACATTTTCCACAAATGCCTTGGTGATTATCTGTAATAGAAGCCCTTCCATTCAGCCCAAGCTATACTAGAGAACTCTTTTAGGTTTGACAAGAAGTCCTAAGGGAGACATCTCAAACGACTGGCTTTTTGCCGTTCTAATGTTGCTAGAAGGAATTAAAATTCAAGAAACTTACAGAAATCTTTCTGTGCAGGGAGCTGCGGCTTATTGGGCTGCTGTACAAACGAAGACCGAAAAAAAGAATATGAAAATGGCATCGATCGTCGACTGAATTCCCTTTCATAATCTTGGGGTGGTAAACTGTGCATTCATCAGCTGAGAGATAGAAACTTAAAGATTAGCAAGGAAAGTCGTTGCCTATTGATGAAATTCCTAAATCTGTTGAACTCGATGTGAAGTTTTAGTTGAATGTTTGGTCCTTTCCAGTGAAATCATTAGAGCAGGGCAAAGGGATTTGTTGTGCAATTTGGGGCGTCATATGTAATGTTGTTTGTGGGGCCATATCAGGAGCCGAAGGATCTCGAAATTCTTAGTGCTCGCATTGTTCATCGTTGAAGATAATCTCTTCCATTGGTCACTTTTTTTTGGGGGGGGAGGGTGTTCAAAATAATATTGGTCACTTGACATCTCTATCCAGGCTATCTTTCAGGAGCACCATATAATTCCACAACTTCCCCCGTCTATTGGAGCTCTTACAAGCGTTGATCACCTGTCTTTGAAAGAATGTAGATGTATAGAGAGGCTTCCGAGCCTGATTGGCAATCTGCAATCACTACTTGAGTTTGACATCTCCAACACGTGCATTAAAGAGTTTGAAAGTAGTGAGGATGAATAATTGTTCCATTGGAAAGATACCTAGTGCTTTTATGGTAGCTGTAAAAGCTTGACGAAATATATGCATCAAACGGCGAAAGCTTGCAACTGGAGATATAAATGAGATTTGCAGATATTTATCTTTGAGGAACTTCAAATTTTCAATTCTGAATGTTGTAGACATAAATAGAAGTAATCACTAACTGGCAAGCTCAAATCACAAAGAGAGGTGACATAATTTTTCGCAGAAATATAATTGGTGGAAGTGTTTTTCTTGTGGACAGCAGATCCACGTGCCTTGTGCACGCATTTATCAGAGGCTGCTCTTATTAGCTTACATTTTCATTAAATCCTTTGTATGTCATTTGTAAGGGGAATAATTGATAAAGTTAACATACATACCTATGTCGTTGAGTACATCTGAAAGCTATAACCAGAGCATCAAGATACTTGGCCACCCCCAACATTTGACTGCAAATAATGTACATGCCTTAGATATAGAGACAAACCGTCAGAAGCAATTCGAACATAGAGGCGTCACGGGCATCGCAGATTGGTAGCCACTGCAACTTAATTGCATAGCTGTAAGCAGCTGATGTCAACTATCCGTTCAATGATTTGAAACCCCTGCTTCCAGATCAAAAGGCATTAATAACCAGTTCAGAAGCTACTGAGAGAATTGGCATATGCTCACAAAATCCCATTTCAAGAATTGGCCATTTAGTACTGAGGATCTATTCTTCACTCAAACCTACCAACAACGTGTTAATTACCTTGGTCTTTTCATCACATATAGGACAATGTCCAACTAAAAAGTTCTGTCGAACCAGGAGGAAAAGTGTCAAAAAAATCCTAAACCTATTACATTTGTGTCAACTTAGTCCTAAATATTTTGTATTTATGCCAATTGAGTCAATTCGATCAATTTTGGCCGAAAATCATTGGCACAAATATCAATTGTCATACGTGGCACGGTTTGCGCTAACGTTGATATTTTTTTAATATTTTTGATATTTTAAATATTTTTAAAAAAAAATTAAAAAAATTATCCAAATCAACGTTTGTCATGCCACGCAGGATAATCGATGTCCACATCAATCATTTTCGATCGAAATTAGTTGGATTAACTCAATTATTATAAATTATCAAAGATTTAGGACTAAATTGACACTAATGCAAAAAGTTTAGGACTGAATTGGCACAAAAAAAGGTTTATGACTAAATTGGCACCAATGCAAAAGGCTTAGGACTGAATTGACACCAAAAAAAGGTCTAGGACTAAATTGGCACAAATGCAATAGATTTAGAACTTTTTTGACACTTCTCCCGTCGAACCAGGCATGTAAACCTCCAAAATAGAAAGCTCTGCATCTAATTACGATTTTATTGTTTTCAAATGAGGAAATTTGAAGGTTAAAAACAACAAGCTCTAGAAAATTTGCGAAAATACTTGTCAAGAACACTTACGGTAGATGCATACTTCACTAGTATCATGGCAAGAGTGTGATTGTCAACAGCTTTATGAGCCTTAGACCTCACTCTTAAGTTCTGCATTTCACAGTCGAGAAATTGTCAGATCGAAAATGCGGTCACAAGCTCGTTCAATTACAGGCAAAGAAGCAAGTTCCCCAGGTCTCTTGCAAGCTATTTCGACAAATCAAGTAAGGGGAATGGAATGCATCCCCCACAAGCCTACTTAAGTACACCGCAAAAATGCCACAATTTTAGTGCAGAAACTTTCAAATCGATCACTTCAATGCTATTTTTTTTTTAAAATCGCTCACTTCAATGTTAATTTCGGAGAAAATCATGCACTTCAATGCCAATCCAGCCAAAATTCGGCCAAATGAATTACATGGATTTTATAATTCATTTTATTATCTTATGTAGCAAATTTTTACAAGTGGCTGCCACGATGGAAATCCGACATGGCTTGTGCAAGGGTAGAAATGAAAAACTGACATCGTTGTGTATTTGTGTTATGATACACAAACGACATCACTCGATCTCTCTTACCCCTAACTGTTCCCTTCTCTCTTTCTCTCTCTCTCTCTCTCTCTCTCTCTCTCTCTCTCTCTTGCGCGCGCGCGAAGGAGTTGCAGTCTTGTGCAAAGGTGGAAATCCAGTCGCTTGGTAGCTCGTGGAGTCGCCGTCGTCACTCACTCGCTACGATTGGTCTCCAATCGATAGTCGTCGTCGCCTGCTCACTGTTGTTTGATATGCGTCTTTTGTCCCACTTTGAAAGCTAGGCCTTGAGGCGAAATTAGGGTGAAATTAGGGCTCCGAGGAGAAAATTAGGGTTTGGAGGGCAAAATTAGGAATGATATGGTAAAATTAAGGCTTCAAGTTGACGCGTTGGGGACGTATACTTGTTTAAACATAGCCTCTACTTGTTTCTTGATAAAGGAAGATAGTGCGCCTCCATAAAAATAGAGGTCCCTTCGGTCCCTTTGGAAGTTGAATTGTTTGGATCCCTTTCAATCCACTTGTTTAATCACAAACCTGTATGCCTTTGCAGAATAAAAATGTTTTTATTTATTTATTAGTAACAAGTGAAGCTAATGCCGTGGGGATCTCAAATTCTTGAATCTAAAACACAGTTCATTGGTTTTCCTATTGCGTTGTTGGTACTACACGATAAATAATGGCTCTTTAATCAAAAGTAGACCTGTGATGACCTCCATGTAAGTTTGTTGATTGTGATCCCAATATATATATTCTTTGATGCGGGCAGGGACAAGGATCTTATTGATGTCATTATCTGTTTTGGCAGGAATTTTGTGATTGGCACTGACGAGTGAGACTACGAAGATGAAAATGAAGGAACCATTTTCCTCTATAAAAGAAGGTTGTCAAATGTTTCTTTTGTGAGAGATATAATGCACTTGTACGGCTGCAAAGTAGGTAAATTTTTTTATTGTGTTCCTAGAAAGGGTTTGAGGGATGGGCTGAAGCAATTGTGGGATGAGAATGGGTTTAAGGATCTGATTTATCATTATTTTCATGGCAACGAAGCAAAAGTGTATGTCGATAGTGATAGTGATAGTGATGATGAAGATAATGATGCTCAACATGAACACATAACTGAAATAGGAGTAGGCCTTCATTCCACTTCTCACAGAGATAAAACTACTGTAGGACATAAGGAGTGGGCAGACAGGGAGGATTAGGGTAATAGACAGGATTATGGAGAGAAGAAGGACAGTAAGGAGAGGGAGGAAGAGAGTAAGCCATTTAGTTGATGAGGCAACCACTAAATTAAATTGGGATTTTGCAAAATCCAGTGATCAAGACGATGATGATGAAACTTTCGGAAATGTTAGCTTCCTAAGAGGCGACGATAACGAGATGAGCTTGCACAGTCAAAGGAAAATGGCAAGGACTTTGCAAGGAAAAAAGGTGCAGCATTTGGAGAATTAGCGAGAATTGCACCAGCAAATAGGGAAGAACCTACTCTTCCTACACATGTTGATAATGATGAGGAAATTGGGAGTGACGACTGGATTTGCACTTTCGATGATACGATTCAAAAAGAGAAAAATTAAGTAACCTTCCTATAATCCAATTGTAGCATGTCCTGTTTTATGCGTCAAGCATTCATTGAATATGTACCAAAGGTCCTTACATGTGACATTATTATATTGAACAAATTTAAAATTTAGGGAGCATACTAAACATTGAGGTAAAGTACATTCTGACTTTCTTTCAAATCCAAAGTTCCTAAATCTTTCCCGACACTCAAATATTGATTTACGTAAATACTTGAACATGATTATTCCAAAAAAAAAAAAGGATGGATTTCCGGCCCATGTCAAGATTGAAATTGCCATATTATCTCAAACTTGTATTGCAATTTTACAGAATCGGACAGCGCAACAAAAACAATGGAGGCGGTTTTCCCCAAAACAGCCCCGACTGGACTCCCCAACCTCGAAAGTGACAATACAATTATGCAAAGTAGCTCGATAAAATAAATGTGTCAATGGTTCAGTTCCGTTTAAATTTAACCGAACTGAACCATTAGGATTTATGTTAGAACCGAACCATTCCTTGCCCCAAACTGCAAATGAACTGAACCGAAAACTCAGTTTGTGGTGCAGTTCTACTCCTGCGACAAAGACAGGATAATTATAATTCAAAAATATGAAAAAGAACGAGCAGAATTTCAATTGCGTTATGACGGTGCAGAGAAAAGGGAAGAGCTGGGTTGGGAAGGGCCCCACTCTGGTGTTGGAAAAACCTGCATTTGCCAACTTTGACTGGCTGCAATGAATCGTTCTTATTTGACGAATTCGAGCAATCACAACACTTGCCCATTCATCGCTCCTTGAGATCTGATCTCAAGTGCTACCTCTCGTCTCCGCTATTCCACCATTCGCCTGTGTTTCCAACTCAAAGATGTTTGACTACTTGTGGCTGCCCTGTATGGCGACGGTTGCTGCCATCGCTTTCTCTGCCATCCTGTTCAAAGAATTCCTGAAGAAGAAAAGAGCAGGTCCGATCGCTGTGGAGGGCAGAGCAGATAGTGATTCAGGTCCAAGGAATGGAACCGTGGAGGGGGCTGCCGGTACTTCCACTTCGCCACCAGTCAGCGAAACGGCAACATCTTCTGGACACGACTATGAAGTATTCTTGAGCTTTAGAGGACCAGATACTTGAGCAGGTTTTACTGACTTTCTTTACACTAGTATCATAGATGCGGGAATCCGCGCATTTAAGGACGATGAAGACATCCGAATTGGGGAAGAATTTGCTTTAGAACTTCTCCAAGCAATTAATCAGTCGAAGATCGCAATACCTATATTTTCAAAAGCTTATGCCTCTAGCATATGGTGCCTCAAGGAGCTAGTCCAGATGGTCGAGTGCCGAAAAACTAGGGGACAAAAGATCATGCCCAATTTTTACGATGTGGCACCTTCAGAGGTACGCCACCAAATCGGGGGTTATGGAGAGGCCTTTCGTTCACATGTAAATAAGAAGCGATATGATAAAGAGACGATGCGTGAGTGGAAGTCTGCTCTCGAAGAAGTATCGTTTCTAAACGGATGGGACCTGCATAGCATGCCGAACAGGTGACTGCTTTTTAGCATTCCATCTCACGTTCCTTGTATCATTGAAACTCGTTGCATTTCATATGGTTTCTTCTCTAGAGTTGTGTTAGCCTTGTTGAAAATTGAAATCTGCGTTAGTGGAGTCATACCGTGGAAATCGTGCTAAGTAATGGCGAAATACCAAATTTGTCCCAAGTTTTCGAAGCAGCATTTTTTTCTAGTTCAGTTCATTCATTAACAGTAAGTAATAACACTAATCCATCTGCAATGGAAAAAAAAATCCTTGAAGAGCACATTTCAAATTCAATTTGGTCTTGTCAGAGCAAAGTTTAATTCAACATGTTTTTTTTTCTAACTCATTGTCTTTTGCCTCCAATAAACATTAGGCGAGAAGGCGAAGTCGTAAGAAAAATTACGCAGAAGATTTTCAATGAGTTGAAAAAGGCTAATTTGGTGGTATCAGACTGTTTGGTCAGTGTGGACAACCACGTGGATGCAATCATGGAAATGATAGGTGCTCAGACAGGTGAAACACGGATCATAGGAATCCATGGGATGGGTGGCATCGGAAAGACAACTATTGCCAAAATCATCTACAATAAGCTTTCAGAAAATTTTGAGGCTTGTTGCTTTCTGTCTAACATCCGTGAAATGTCAGAACGCAAGGGTATTGAGTGCCTGCTGAATCAGCTCATCTCTGACATCCTCAAAAACAAATGCACAGATATAAGAAACATAGATGATGGCATTAAGATCATCAAAGATAGGTTATCTAATAAAAGAGTCATCTTGCTTCTCGATGATGTGCATGAAAGGAATCATATGAATGCACTTGTAGGTGAGCATAATTGGTTTGGTAAAGGGAGCAAACTTATTATTACTACTAGAAACAAAGAAGTTCTTGATGTACCCGAAGTGGACAATCGCTATGAACTTACGGGCATGGATCGCAATCAAGCTCTTCAACTATTTAGCAAACATGCCTTCAGAAGAGATTATCCTTTGGACGAGTATATCAACCAATCCTACAGGGCGATAAACATTGCTGGAGGTCTTCCGCTGGCCCTTGAGGTCATAGGCTCACTTTTATCTCACACTGAAAAGAAAAGGTGGGATCTTACATTGAAAAAGTAGGAAAATGTTCCT
This sequence comes from Rhodomyrtus psidioides, assembly GCA_021437785.1. Lineage (NCBI taxonomy): Eukaryota > Viridiplantae > Streptophyta > Magnoliopsida > Myrtales > Myrtaceae > Rhodomyrtus > Rhodomyrtus psidioides. The sequence continues at coordinate 4,773,012 of JAILYB010000041.1, read as the reverse complement.
CACGCGGAAGTTCAGAGTAAGCTGAAAATAAGCTATGATACCTTGAATTTTCGACAAAAGCATGTATTCCTGGATATAGCTTGTCTTTTCATTGGATATGACAAAGACATTCTGATTCATTTCTGGGATGAATCTAATTTTTTTCCGGAAGACACCATGGAAGTTTTGCAAAACATGTCTTTGATCAAGATTACAGAGCATAATGGAGTGTGGATGCACGATCAGCTCAGAGACCTTGGAAGAGAAATGGTTCGCCAAGAAAGTAACGCGAAAATAGAGAAGCAAAGGAGGGTGTGGGATCCTAAAGAAGGATTAGATTTGTTGAGGAGACATAAGGTAAATCCACTTCGAAATAAATTCCCAGTATTTATGGAAAAACAGGCAGTTACTCTTTGTGTGGTCTAGCACTTTTTCGACTCCCTCAACTTATATTTTTGCTCTTTAAAGATTACAAGAATGATAGTACTGAACTCAAGCGCTTAATATAGCGTTACTTTTTTTTGGGGGGGGGGTCGAAATAGTGGACTTGAATAAATGTGTTTCCCTTCAACTTTTTGTCTTAGTTTTTTCTTTTGGGCAGGGTAAGAAAGAAGTTGAAGCTTTATGTCTCAAGTTTGATCATCAGCAGCAGTACCGTTTTACATACGAGGATGTTATGTCACTATCAAATCTAAGGTTCCTTGAAGTTGACAGTTCCGGGGACAATTTTTGTGAGAGGCTTCCAAATAATGATCTAAAAGAGAACTCGGATCTCCTTCCGCAATTACGATGGCTTTCTTGGCGTAAAATTGTCCCAAGAATTATGATTACAAATTTCTCCATTGAAGAAGTGGTTATTCTTGATCTATCTGAGGGTGAAATTACGCATGATTGGAAGGGGTGGAGCCACATGGAGGTATGTTATATGCTGGACTACATTTATTATTCGGTCTTATTAGATTCCTAAGTTATGTTTGCAAAATTTTTCTTTTGCAGGAGATGAAAAACTTGAAAGTTTTGAATTTGACCGGTTGCCAATGCTTGGAGAGAACTCCCAACTTCTCTGCTAATGTAAATCTATGTCGACTGATCCTACGGGGCTGTAGCAAGTTAGTCGAAATTGATGGGTCGATTTGTGAATTGAAACGCTTAGTTTTCTTGGATGTAAGGGATTGTGGGAATCTTCAGAGGCTTCCGGAAGAGCTTGGTGGACTAGAAGCTTTGGAAGAACTCCGGATTGATTGGACTTCAATCAAGAAATTCCCTAGTTTTCAAGGAATTAGGAATCTAAGGATTTTCACTGCATCTTTCTGTAGAGGAATTGAATTTCCACCCACAATGGGTGATCTTGCAAGCCTTGAGTAGAGCGTGCAAATCACTAAAGAGTCTTCCGGATTCAATTGGGAATTTGAAGTCACTAATTGAGTTGGATATATGCATGACGGAAATCCGAGAACTACCTGATTCCATAGGAAACTTGAGAAATTTGAAAGTGGTGAAGATGACCTGCGATCGCACAAGCAAAATACCCGATTCCTTTTGGACGATTGAGAAGCTTGAAGAAATTGAAGTCACGTATGAATGGTTTCCCTCGCATTTCCATGTGAAAATTGGCAGTTGCATCTACAAAAATCAATCCCTGAGGATATTGAATCTGCGCGGTGCTAAAATAGATGCGGTGCCGATGCTTCCTGAAAGTCTTGTCATTCTAGATTTGGGTGTATTAAACATGAAGACGTTTCCAGATCTTTCGAACCTGATTAATTTAAAGAGCTTGGATCTGTCATTTGTCGACCCACGTGATTCTGAGGGGCCTGTGGAAGATGATCCGATGCCACGGTGGATTGGGAATTTAAGCAGACTGGAGACTCTGAACCTGACCTCTGTTTATGTCACCGCCTTACCAACAGATATTAGTAGTCTCCTTCCTCGACTCAAACGCCTTTCCATCCGCTGCCATAATCTGCGTTGCCTCCCGAGGCTTCCCTCAAGTTTATTATCATTAACGTGTCACTACTGCAAGTCATTTTGTTCCATGGATCTGTCGAACTTGAAGAAACTATCATATCTTCAGATTTGGTTCTCTGCAGTTTCAGATATTCTAGGCTTTGATCGTTTGGAGAACCTACAAGAGTTGGAGCTTTGGAGCCTTCAACAGGTGGGGATATTACCTGATCTAAGTAATCTCAACAAGCTAAGGAGTCTTAAAGTAGCGTCTTGTGATAATCTGGTTGAGATCCAAGGCGAACTACCACAATCTTTGGCAATATTGGATATTAGATACTGTGAATCTTTACAAAAATTCCCTGATCTGTCGAGCTTGAAGGGACTGGTAAAGGTCAAAATGAATCTTTGCGGGAAATTAGATTTGGAGGCAATTTCTTCGCTTTGCTCGGAGAAGTTAGTCGAATTTAAATATGAATCTGGATCTGAATCTGAGTGAGAAGACGATGAATGGGAATCTGGATCTGAGGGAGAAGACAAATATGAGGGAGAAGAAGACGAATGGAAGGGAGAAGCCGACGAATGGAAGGGAGAAGATGACGAATCTGAATCGAGGGAGAAGATAAGGAATAAGTGAAAGTTGCACTTGAAAGCTTCTGGATCCACGACCACAAATTGTTTCCTTGTGTTCAAACTTTAAACGAATTGAGGTAACTTATTTCATGTGACCACCAATGTTTTCCTTTTTCTGCAATCAATCCTTTCATGAATATGAACAGAGAAGATTCACATGCACTTTTTAATTACCTTCTCACTTGATGACTGAAAATCTGATGAAGGTATTGAAATTATGATACCTCCATCCATGCAACCAAATGATTCTTAATTATGTACAAGTATTCGTTCTCTTTTCCTAGTTTTGGGTTGGCTTTTTTAGCTATAATTTCTTTGGATGGTTTCTCTTTGCTTTTTTGTTTCCCAGGTATGCATGTCAATTTCATTGTCTTTGTTTGATATGTGATATTAGAGATTCTTGTCGATTTTCTGCTTCACACATTTCGAAGTTGATAACCTTGCTTCGCATTGGAGATAACTTTCTTATGCTGTGAACAATTAGACGGAATGTGTGTTGGATGGAAGGTCATATAACTATGGTTCTCATCCTGGAACTTTACAGCATAATCAACTGATCTTTGCAACCGTGAAGAAGACGGACACTCTGTATGGATATGCTTATGTTCAGTTTATTTTCCGGGAAAGGTGCGGTTCTTACTGGGATTTGCAAATGTTAGGGAGAAGTTATCAAATGAAGAAAGACGAATTTCACTTGGGTAGCGGCATCAATAGTTGGCATGGCAAAACTTCCATCTATGATATCACTGGTGCGAAGGACATATGATAAGTCTCAATGGGGTCAGACATCATGTTAGTGGACTCTTGTGTGATCTTCATTATCGCCTATATCTTCTAGAAATGGTTATGCCTAGATGACTATCTGTAATAGAAGCCCTTCCATTCACCCAAAGTTATACCGGAGGACTCCTTTAGGTTTTAAGATAAAAAAGATGTCCTAAGGGCGACATCTCAGATGACCGGCTTTTTGCCGGCTTGAAATGTTGTTGGGAGGAATTATAGTTTGAGGAACTTATAGAAATCTGTCTGTGCAGAGACCTGCGGCTAATTGGGCTGCTGTATAAATGAAGACCGAATAAAGGAAAATGAAGATGGCATTTAATCTCGACTAAATTCACTCTCATAATCTTGGGGCGGTAAACTGTGCACTCATCAGTTGAGAGACAGAAATTTGAAGATTAGCGAGGGAAGTCGTTGCCTATTGATGAAATTGTTAAATCTGTTGAACTTGATGTGAAGTTTCAGTTGAATGTTTGGCCTTTTTTCCCAAGAAGCCGTTAGAGCAGGGCAGAGGGATTCGTTGTGCAATTTGAGGCATTATATGTAATGTTCTTTTTCTTTTTTGGTTTTTTGGAGGTGGGACTGTATATTGCACTTGATCTGCATGTGCGTTCTGTTCATTGATATGCAATAGAACTTGCTTTTCAGTACCCAGATATTCCTTTACCAGGAAACACTTGAAGGGCTTGTCTGGACGGGGAGAAAAATTGTGTGATTAAAGAGGTGTTAAAGGTAGTCTTTGTTGCGCCTGCCAAAACCCGTCCGTGGACCTTTCGATGTGAAAATGGCGTTCGAAGTAGTCTTACTCATGAGCATGATAGGCAATCACAACACATGAAACACGGAAATGTTGGGGCTCCATTGAATGGTTGGTGTTTTAAAGTCGACTCTCGCCAAAATTGTCTACAATCAAATTTCACATGATTTTAAGTGTTGTTGCTTTGTTTCTAAGAATAGTGATAAGAGGAAATTGACTCTAATAAAAGAGCTCTCTTCCTTTTTCGTGATGTTGACCAGAAGAAACATTTAAATGCGCTCGTGCGAAATATCACATGATGTAAGTTGATCTGGTCAGTATACTTTTCAGAGAGGGGATAACATGTGTGCGGCCTGACTATTTTAACTTGAAGAGTTTCAAATGATGCCATGTCTGGCATTGATCAGGAGAATCAGTTCGTTCAGGAAGCTGCCCCAGATTGGCTCTTCTTGTCCATTCTGGCGCATCTTTCGCTGACCGACTCTGACTTGAAAAACAACGAAGAATGAGATTTTTCCATTCTATTGTAGTGAAGACATGTCGCCGACTCATTTGGAAGTGTGGCCTTCATGCTCTCTGTCCAACACAAGTTAAACATCTTCAGGCCTCGCTTGGTGATGCAATCCATGATCTCCTAAAGAATGATCTTCATTCATGTCCTACGAGAGAAATTGTGATATTCTGATTTCCAGTCATTTTGAGACTATTCAATGCGATTATATCTAGTGATGTATTTCAACCATATTTCGCTCGGATTTGATTAACCTCGAGTTAACTGACCAAAAGGGAAAGGCTAACGCGAGATAAGTACGTGGACCTAGGAACTCGAATAGGAAATGGCGCTTTGACCATAAAGGTTGTCGAGGGAACGTTTAGAGCCATAAAATGCCGATCTAAGAACGATTAAGGAATCCATTGCTAGCGTTATGCGATTGGAGCGCGGGTGATGCCGCTTAACCAATTCATGATTTGCAAATTTTTCCTAAATCGAACGATGACGATCGAGACCATCGGAACTAGTAATAGACCCTCGCAATTACATGACAACCAAAGTCGCCACGAACTGACGAGCCTGAGTGTGATATAAGTCACAGAGTCGATACGCGTAACGTCTGCAAAAGCCGCCTGTCGGTTCGAGATAGACTGAAATCACATTCGATAGAGAAATAAATCGGAGATGAGTCACAAAAATTAGAAAATGTAGAATTAAGAATTCCAACATTTTGATTGGACTGGACGCCGCCTCGTCGAAGGAAATTCGAATTGGAAAAATCGATGTTTTGGACGCCGGAGGCGAAATGACCATTTTGCCCTTAAGAATTAGTCTTTTTCTACTTTTGGACAAGGGCGTTTTGGTCTTTTTCCCTAGCCTCTTGCTGCCGAAAAAATTGGAATTATGGCAGCCCTTGGATGGAGTTGGTTGACAATGAGGACACTTGTCAAAGGATTAAGCTTGTTGCATTTATTACTTGCTTTTCTCACCTACCATTCAAATGGTTGACCAAGTGGATTTAACAAAACCCTCTCTCCCTCATCTGCCTTCAGCCGAGCTTCCTCATTCATGACACTACCTCCTCCTTCTTCTTCGTTTCTTTTTTTTCTTCCAACCGAGAAACGCCCAGCTCATCAAATTTCTGCCGCCCGTTTCGCCGGTCTCCAGCGTCGCCGCCGACGACTTCCAGCCGCCGCGCCAGCCATCACGACCTAGCTTGGCGTCTTGCAAAACCCCTCGAAGTGGAAGCTCGGCATTTGGACCACCGAGCATCCCCTGCCAAGCCTTTTTCGCGCCGGTCGACAGAAACCGCTTCAGTTTGAGGTAGGTCACGGTTTTGACCTCAAAGGACTTCGAAATGTTGGAGTTTCTCGCTCAAAATTTGCAGATTGTTAGTAGACTCATATGTGGACATGTGGTAAAAAGTTGGACTGAAATTGATGAAGATTCGATGCTTTTCTATTGCTGTGTTTGTGAGTCAGTTTCTGCCGGTTTGTGGACTTGAGGGAGATTGGCGCCATTCAAGGACTTCGCGGTGTCGCCTTGATTCAAAATCTTCGGTGAGGCTTCCTTACTCATGTATTGAGCTGTTGTTGATGAGTATGTGGTTTAATTGGTGGCCATTGGATGATTTGTGGACTGTTTTGGAGAGAACAGGACAGAACCGGCCCCTGCCCTGTTTGGTTCTGTTCTGGCAGTGAGCTTGGGGGACTGTTGGAGTAGATTCTTGGCTGGAGATTCCTTATAACGACGCGTTAAATTTTTCGTAGTTATGTCCCTAAGGTTCTTGTTAAGTGGTTTGACGTTTTGACGAGGAAAACTTGATGAATTGGTTGGGTTTTGATGCTAAGTGCTGCTGCCCTGTTTTGATTTCCTAGGAGCCGAACCTTTGTGGGTCTTGGGAAGTCACTTGCGTTAAATCTAGAGCGAGGTAAGGAGTTCCTAAACTCTCGATAGGAAGATTGGGCTCAATTGGATGAGTTAGTCGGGAAGTAGTGTTTATTCTTGGAACATCGTCTCATGATTTTACATTATGTATTCTTGATTTATATTAGAGGTTTGTATGTGTGCCTTGTGCTTGGAAATGTCGCTATGAAATGCCTAAGTCGACGCTTTCCCATGCTATAAATCATTAGTTCGAGGTATGAACTATATTCGATCATGAAGTCTATCTTGGGAATGGAATTTTGGCATGTTTGATTATGTTAGTGCCCTGATGCGTCATACACACGGGGTTGAGGTGGCCAAGGTCCTGATGCGTAGAACGACGCGGGACAGATATTGAGTTGTGTTGGCACTGGCCTGAGTTGAAACTGAAAACCTAAGGCATTTATGCGAGTTTGTCAGTGAGATCGGTCTGAGGCGTATGTACGCGGACTGGGCCTAATGCGTTGTATACGCGAGCAAGAAAGAATTGCGAGGTTGGCAAGGGCTGTGGAGTAGTTCGATTTAAATTGCATATTCGATTCTTATGATGATATGCGGTGGCTTCATTATGAGCTTGAGGCTTATTTGCTCTTCTGTGCTAAATGTGACTATAGATACTCTATATGGTTGTTGCTGCTTTGTTATTGTGAATGACTGCTTGTCTAAGTGTACAGTCGGCCTAACCTGGGGTTAGGGCACAGTCGGCCTAACCTGGGGTTAGGGCCTCTTTTACTGAGATTTCGATCTCACCCCGTCGTGGGACCGTTTCTTTTCCAGATCCTAGACCGTAAGAATGCCGCCTATTCGACACGGAGACTCGCAGTGGATGACTCCTTTTTGGGAAGAGTACCCTGATGGACAGGGAACGGTTTTTGTGAGAAAGACCACGGTAGTCTGGGTGGATGAGGCCGATAAGAAAGAGGTGCCTCATAGGTTTGAGGCTTGGTTCCGACGCGTAGGTGAGGTGACTACTGGGCCACTTAGGCCCTCTGAGGTACCTCGTGGAGTAGTCTCCAACTTTTGTCATCCCTCTCGGGATTCTTTTGAAGTAGATGGTTCTGTAGCAGGTTCGGTTAATGTACCAGAAAGGACCCCGACTCACGAGGACACCATTGAGGTGATTTAGCTTGAAGCCACCGAGGGCGACTTAGTGGAGCGACCCCAAGATGTCGCCATGGAGGTTATCGAGGAGGATTCAACTGAGGTTCAGTCTGAGACTTGGTCCGAGTACGAGCCCACGGAGGATACCGAGAAACCCCGCAGATTCCAGTGCTTCGACTTAGGAGTTGCAGTTAGGCTGGTTGATACTTTTGTGTGGTCTTAGTGGTGTTGTCTTTTGGGGGACGTAATTATGGTCGTTGTTTTGGCCGTCTATCCGACCTTTTCGCTGGTCTTGGTGACCGCGCTTTTATATAAACATCTTTTTGGAGTAAAGTAGCTATGTTCAGTTCTTGTCTTGCTATTCAGGTTTCCCGTCAATTTATGTTTGGAGGAGTTGATGTTCCGTTTCCGTCTGCTAGCTCTCGTGTTTTATTTTTCTTAGTAAAAATGTCCTGGACTTCGAGAGTCGTACTCTGTAGGGATCGTCACGTCCGCGAGTCGAGGACAAGGCACGGGGCGTGACATCCCGCTTTTCTTGGTATCAGAGCGAGGTTAGCTCAATCCAACTGGATGAGGGATTGGAGTAATAAGGAGGAATGAATTCTGGGGAGATAGAATAGCGAGACAATAGAAAGGGACCGCTAGGGTAAGTTGAGGCATGCTTAGCGCATGAGTGGCTTATGTGATTGACGTCTTGAAAGTGATATTATGGTGATGATTAGGTACGATTGAACTTCGCTGAGCAGGTGCATTGGATGTGAATGCTTGTTTGGGGAGTCTTGATTGATTTGTTTAAGTTGGCAGTACAGCTCTGTATTTTAGACTGTTGTGCTCTTGAGACTTCTGTTGTTATGGGTAATACTTGCTGTATAGTATAAAACCACTAGACTGAGATGGTAGAGTTGGGTTTTAATTTCGTTGTGGAACTATAGTGGTGCAGGAAGTCCGAGATGAGTAACCGATCCGTTAGGCATAGAAGACCTAGTGGTAGGGCTTTTAGTTCGAGGCCGCTTGCGGCAGAGGACCCTGGCATGGGAGACGTGTTGCGAGCCTTGGAGCGGATAGGCAATTTGATAGACAGACAGGCTTAGGATCGAGATGCTGCCATAACCCAAGCTGTGGGCGCGGCCTTGACTGCGGTAAATGCAACGACTGGCACTAATGCTGAAGGTGGAGGTAGTGGTAGCAGCGGCCAAGGCGCTGGGATGAGTAACGCACAAGCTAATGTCAATGTTAACCAAGGTGTGGGAGTAGGTAATACGCCAAGCCCTAATGTTGTGCCTAGGGATATAGGCCAGCTAGTGGAGCAATTTGTGAAGTTAAGGCCTCTGCAGTTTAATGGGATTGGTGATCCCGAGTTAGCACCCTTGTGGATAGAGAAGCTCGAAAAGATCTTTGGAGTGCTGAAATGTGATGATGAGGAGAAAGTGCTCCCGGCAGTTTACCAGCTGGAAGGTACTGCAAATGATTGGTGGAAAGCTACGAAGGACGGAGTGTTTCCTGAGGGCACAGTGCTGAATTGGAATGCATTTACAACGGCTTTTAATGATAAATACTTCTCAGAGACTGTGCGAGAAAGCAAGCTGGTAGAGTTTCAGAATCTGAGGCAAGGCAACATGACGGTGGACCAATATGAAGCTGAATTTGCTAGGCTGTCGAGATATGCGCCACGTTACGTTGAGGACCCATTGGAGAAGGCGCGGAGGTTTCGAGACGGGTTGCGACCGGAGCTTCGCAGTCAGATTGTGACAGTAAATCTGAGGACCTATAAGGAGATATATGAACGAGGATAGATGATAGAACGAGACATGAGGGAAAGAACGGCTGTATCTGGATCGTGATTTCCTTCGTTTAGGGATAATCGCCAGTTGGGAAAGAGGCCTGTGACGAATACTAGACGTATCGTTCCACCTCCAAGGAAGAACATCAGTAAGCCACCACATCAGTTCAACCCAAACTGTCGCATGTGTGGTAGGAGGCATGGAAATGGGCCTTGCCCGGCTAAGACGGGAGCGTGCTTCAAGTGTGGCAAGATGGGCCATCAGATGAGATTTTGCCCCAACCAGACCCAAATGGCTAGGCCTCAAGGGCAGCGATCTCAAGCAGGACCACTAAATACGGCGTCTCAGAATGTTTAGAACCGACCCCCAGCTCAGGGAAGAGTTTACGCTGTGGCATGCCGGGACGCGGAGGAGACGCCTGGTGTGGTCACAGGTACGGTTTATTTGTGCGATCAGGCTGCCTATGCGTTGTTTGACCCTGGTGCTACGCATTCCTTCGTATCTGCTCAATTTGCTGATTTGGTTAATATGAAGTTGAAACCGTTGAATGTGTTGTTGCATGTTGCTACTCCATTGAAGGATAATGTGTTGGTCTCGTTAGGCTGTGAAAATTATAAGATAGTCGTTGGTAATAACGAGGGAGTTATAGATTTGGCTGTATTACCTATGTACGACTTTGATGTGATCATCGGGATGTCTTGGTTAGGTAAGATGAGGGCGGTAGTAGATTGTGGCAATAAAGTAATTCGTTTTTATCCTGACGGTTGCCCTAGCTTTGAGTTTAGAGGAAACCGAGGAGGAACTTCTATTCCAATGGTTTCGGCGCTTGAGGCGACAAGGTTAATGGATAATGGATGCCGAGCTTATTTGGCTGTGGTATTAGATACAACTGTTGAGGAATCAAGGTTAGAAGACATAGCAGTAGTACGGGATTTCCCAGATGTCTTTCCCCAAGAATTACCCGGATTGCCACCCGAGCGGGAAATCGAGTTCGTTATCGAGTTAGCCCTCGGAACTGAACCAATCTCGAAGGCACCTTATAGAATGGCGTTGATGGAGTTGAAGGAACTAAAGGTGCAAATGCAAGAGTTACTGGACAAAGGGTTCATTAGACCAAGCGCGTCGCCCTGGGGAGCGCCAGTACTCTTTGTAAGGAAAAAGGATGGATCCATGCGGTTGTGTACCGACTATCGACAGTTGAATCAAGTGACCGTTAAGAACAATGTCGCGACCCGTCCGAAAGCGGACGCGGCTAATGGATTACCGATCGCGGGCCTTGGATCGGCGCGGGCCCTCCCAGGCCCATACCAAATCGCGGCGGGAGTATTTTTCAGAAGGATTCGACGATAAGAGTCGATCGCTTTCGACCTTAGTGTGGTCGTGGTGGCATGTGCAACTTGTGCATGCATTTGGAGTCGCCACCGGTCTTTCTTGGAGGGTAGACCGGAAACCTTACTGATCGATTGGGAGAGATCGATCAGTTCTACGGAACCAGAGTTTTTGGGTTCGGGGACTTGGTTACGCTGGTGTCGTTACCAACGCCCTTTCGGTACCTAACGCGAGTGATTTTCCTAACTAGGATTTCATGCAGACGCAATTTTGGGTGAGGTAAGTCTGACTTTGCACATTAACCAGTTTAACATGCTCACGTAATCATAATAAATAAATAGATGTCAATCACATAAACATCTATCCTACGTGGTGATCACGGAATTATGATTTAATGGGTCTCGAGCCAATGAGACCACATTTAATCATTTTAATATTTTAATAACGGAGAGCCGCTCTTCGCTTCTTCTTGGTTTCTTGAACTCTTCAAGAATTGGGCCCCAAAGAGCTCGCCGACTTAAAAGGCTCCCCCACGTAATCCTCGTAGCATTTACATCAACAATTGACTATGCTAAAAATAAAGATTACATGAAAAATAAAAGGAGTACGCAGCCTCCATTTAATAATTACAACCCCAAATATATAAATAATCATCATACATTCATATATACATCAATCACATTGATTAGGGATTTTTCCATGATCACCACCCTTCCACGTAAGTAATAAATTCACAATTTAAAACTTAGGAAGGCACAATAAAAATTCTACGTTGAATCATATTCAGAATTTTTATGTAAAATAAGATAGCCATAAATTTTCGATTCAAAATTGATTTAGTCTCAATTTTTGCTACGTTGATTAATTTATCATATAAAATAATCAACCTCCATTAGCCATGTAAGACGAACAATTCGTTAATACATATTGGCCATAGTATTGCAAAAATTGCAAAAAATCAATTAAATGCACGAAAACACCTAAGGATTGGCTCTGATACCACTGTTGGGATCCACGTAACACGTAGCGGAAATAAATAACAACCCATACATGTATCTCCAGAGGCGTACTTCGTGCATTTCAATCGAAAAAAATCACAAAGTCTCAAAGGGAGTAAATAGATTACCTCTCGTAGCGTGCTTGAACGGAGGTGTCGGTTCGATGTTCTTCGATCTCAGCCTCCACAAGTGTTAGGCATCTAGTTCGGACGCACCACCAATTGACGAACGGGGAGACGACTAATAACTCCACAACAATTGTGCTAGCAATATGCGGAATCAATATTCCGAACTTAGTATATTTTGCTCACTCAAGATTATGAGAATATAGAGAGTGTTTGTGTTCTTCTCTCTAAGCTCTCAAAAATTTGCACACTCTACAAAATGTTTCCCCCTCCCAACCTCAAAACTCTTGCCATCCTTTTATAGCCAAAAATACCTTCCAATAAATTGTATTTAAAAATAGCACTAACAATTATAAATTCTATCTAAAAATAGCACTCACAAATAAATGACATTTAAAAATAGCACTAACAATAGCACTCACAATTTATAATACAAAAATGCTATTTAAAAATAGCACTAACAATAGCACTCACAATTTATAATACAAAAATGCTATTTAAAAATAGCACTAACAATTATAAATTCTATCTAATAATAGCACTCACAATTTATGATAAATAAATGCCATTTAAAAATAGCACTAACAATAGCACTCACAATTTATGATAAATAAATGTCATTTAAAAATAGCACTAACAATAGCACTCACAATTTATAATACAAAAAATGCTATTTAAAAATAGCACTAGCAATAGCACTCACAATACAAAAATGCTAAAAAAAAGGCACTAACAAAGGTGTTAAAAATAATAACCATTATTATTATTACAAGAGTTAAAGAGGTTACCAAACAGTACAAATATGCATAACGTATAAATACGTATGACGTATAAATACGTAGAGCATACGTATACATCCGTGAAACCGGGGACTAATTGAAAGAAAAATGTGCAATTAAGCCCTTTTGGTAAAAATTGATTAAATTGGAGGGCAAATTGACCTAATTGCACTTTAAGACTTTAGAATCCAATGTCATAGCTTATAAAAAGTGAGAATTGAAAACTAAAAGACTCGAAAATGATTTTTTTTTCAGGCTCGGTTCGGGTTTATGTTTGTGAAGGAACATAGTGACCCGAGCCGAATTTTTGAGATTTAAAGTGACACACTTGAAGAGGAAATTAAAACAAAATTATCGAATATTTTTGGGTATTTTTCTTACCAAGAATGGTATTTTTCTGATTTTTTGGGTATTTTTATAATTAAATAAACTCGAAAAATATTAAAAATACCGAAAAATATTTTTTGTTCAAAATTGGTTCCTAAGGTTAAACCAAGGCTTCCAAAGTTGATTTTGTGATTTTATGACCTTTTTTGATATTTTTAATTAATTTTAAAGAATAAAAATCATAATAATAAATGGTAAAAAAATCAGGTGTCAACAAACAAGTACCCGTTGCCGATGATTGATGATTTGTTCGATCAGTTACAACGGACTTCAATTTTCTCTAAAATAGATTTGAGAACAGTGTATCACCAGTTGAGGATTACGAAAGAGGATATTCCGAAGACGGCTTTCAGAACGAGATATGGACATTATGAGTTTACCGTGATGCCTTTTGGATTGACTAATGCTCCGGCTGCATTCATGGACTTGATGCATCGAGTATTTAAGGACTATCTGGACCGTTTCGTCATAGTATTTATTGATGATATCTTGATTTATTCAAGGAGTAACGAGGAGCATGAAAAGCATTTGAGGATGATTTTACAAACCTTGCGTGAACACTCGTTGTACGTCAAGTTTAGCAAGTGTGAGTTTTGGCTGAATAAAGTGGCGTTCCTTGGTCATATAATTTCTGGTGAGGGGATATCAGTGGATCCTTCGAAGATTGAGGCAGTGCTCAATTGGCCTAGACCTACGACGGTTACGGAAGTCCGAAGTTTTCTGGGGTTGGCTGGCTATTACAGACGCTTTGTGGAAAAATTTTCATCTATAGCTATGCCGTTGACGCAGTTGACTAAGAAAACTGCAAGGTTTGATTGGACGGACAAGTGTGAGAGGAGTTTTCGAGAACTTAAACATCGACTGACGACTGCGCCTGTTCTTACGATTCCGTCTGGACCCGGAGGTTTTGAGATTTATAGCGATGCTTCGCTTAAAGGACTGGGATGTGTGCTCATACAATATGGAAGGGTAGTAGCTTATGCTTCGCGACAATTAAGACATCACGAGATGAATTACCCGACATGCGACTTGGAATTAGCCGCAATTGTGTTTGCCTTGAAGATTTGGAGACACTACCTTTGTGGTGAAAAGTTTCAGATTTTTACGAACCATCAGAGTTTAAAGTATTTATTCTCTCAGAAGGAGTTGAACATGAGACAGCGACGGTGGATGGAGTTATTAAAGGATTACGACTGTGACATCATGTATCACCCTGGAAAAGCGAATAGAGTTGCGGATGCGCTCAGTCGGAAGTCAAGTATCGCTTCTCTTCTGGTCAAAGGGTGGTCGTTATTGAAAAACCTGAGAGATTCTGCGTTTAGATTGGAAGTTTGCCAGTTATCCAGTTTGGTGGCCACGCTAAGAATTGAACCTGAGATCCAGGAAAAGATAAGGACCTTACAACCTTCAGACCCAGAGATTCAGAAAATCCTCGCAGTAGACGTAACGCTGAAGAAACTAGAGTTCCAAGTGTCAGAGGGTGGAATTTTGAAATTTCGAGGACGCCTATGTGTACCCAATGATGAGGAACTTAGAGAGAGGATTTTGTCAGAGGCGCACCAGAGCAATTATAGCATTCACCCCGGTAGCACGAAAATGTATCAGAATCTACGGCAGCACTATTGGTGGAATGGAATGAAAGTGGATGTGGCAAAGTACGTAGCGAGGTGTTTGACTTGTCAACAGGTAAAAACGCAGCATTGTAAACCTAGTGGATTGCTACAGCCGCTAGAGATTCCAGAATGGAAGTGGGAGCACGTGACAATGGACTTTGTTATGGAATTGCCAAGGAGTCAGAGGGGTCATGATTCTATTTGGGTAGTTGTGGATAGGCTGACTAAATCGGCACACTTTATTCCCGTGAGAAAAGACTTCGCTTTGGACAAGTACGCTGAATTATATGTGCGTCACATTCTACGACTGCATGGTGTACCAGTAACCATCACATCAGACAGAGACCCTAAGTTCACGGCGAACTTCTGGAAGAGTCTGCAGGACGCTCTGGGGACTAGAGTACAATTTAGCACTGCTTACCATCCGCAGACGGACGGGCAGTCGGAAAGGACAATTCAGACCCTTGAGGATATGTTAAGAGCGTGTGTTATAAACTTCAAAGGCGGATGGGAGGATCAGTTGCATTTAGTAGAATTTGCATACAATAACAGTTATCAACAGAGTATACAAATGGCACCTTTTGAGGCACTCTATGGAAGAGCTTGCAGGACACCCATTTGCTGGGACGAGGTTGGAGAAAGGAGTATTACGGGCCCGGAGTTAGTGTAAAGGTCAGTAGAGACGGTGAAGATAATACGAGATAGGCTAAAGAGGCTCATAGTCGACAGAAGAGCTACACGAATAAACGACGCAAGCCTCTAGAGTTTCAGGTAGGGGATCATGTTTTCCTTAAAGTGTCACCGATGCGGGGTTTGTCACGTTTTGGGAAGAAAGGAAAGCTAAGCCCGAGGTATGTAGGCCCGTTTGAGATTTTGGAGCGGATTGGAATCCTAGCCTACAGACTTGCCTTGCTGCCGAGTTTGTCCCAAGTGCACAATGTTTTCCATGTGTCGATGCTAAGGAAGTATGAGCCGGACCCGACGCATGTTTTGGACCACGAAACTATCGAAGTGGACGATCGAGTGTCCTACGTGGAAAGACCGATCAGGATTGAAGACAGAAAGGAACAAGATAATACCGCTGGTTAAAGTAGTGTGGGAGCACCAAGGAACAAAAGGCGCTACCTGGGAAAACGAGGAAGCGATGAGGCGTCGGTACCCCCATTTGTTTGAGTAGTTGGGTTTGATGTAAATTTCGAGGATGAAATTTTTGTGAGGGGGGAAGAGTTGTGACATTCTGATTTCCAGTCATTTTGAGACTATTCAATGAGATTATATCTAGTGATGTATTTCAGTCATATTTCACTCGGATCTGATCAACCTCGAGTTAACTGACCAAAAGGGAAAGGCTAACGCGAGATAAGTACGTAGACCTAGGAACTCGAATAGGAAATGGCGCTTTGACCATAAGGGTTGTTGAGGGAACGTTTAGAGCCATAAAAGGCCGATCTAAGAACGATTAAGGAATCCATTGCTAGCGTTATACGATTGGAGCGCGGGTGATGCCGCTTAACCAATTCATGATTTGCAAAATTTTCCTAAATCGAACGATGACGATCGAGACCCTCGAAACTAGTAATAGACCCTCGCAATTACATGACAACCAAAGTCGCCACGAACTGACGAGCCTGAGTGTGATATAAGTCACAGAGTCGATACGCGTAACGTCTGCAAAAGCCGCCTGTCGGTTCGAGATAGACTGCAATCACATTCGATAGAGAAATAAATCGGAGATGAGTCTCGAAAATTAGAAAATGGAGAATCAAGAATTCCAACATTTTGATTGGACTGGACACCACCTCGTCAAAGGAAATTGGAATTGGAAAAATCGACGTTTTGGACACCGGAGGCGAAATGACCATTTTGCCCTTAAGCATTAGTCTTTTTCTACTTTTGGACAAGGGCATTTTGGTCTTTTTCCCTAGCCTCTTGCTGCCGAAAAATTTGGAATAATGGTAGCCCTTGGATGGAGTTGGTTGGCAATGAGGACACTTGTCAAAGGATTAAGCTTGTTGCATTTATTACTTACTTTTCTCACCTACCATTCAAATGGTTGACCAAGTGGATTTGACAAAACCCTCTCTCCCTCATCTATCTTCAGTCGAGCTTCCTCATTCGCGACACCACCTCCTCCTTCTTCTTCGTTTCTTTTTTTTCTTCCAACTGAGAAACGCCCAACTCGTCAAATTTATGCCGCCCATTTCGCCGGCCTCCAGCATCGCCGCCGTCGACTTCCAGCCGCCGCGCCAGCCATCACGACCTAGCTTGGCATCTTGCCGAACCCCTCGAAGTGGAAGCTCGGCATTTGGACCACCGAGCAGCCCCGGCCAAGCCTTTTTGCGCCGGTCGACAGAAACCGCTTCAGTTTGAGGTAGGTCACGGTTCTGACCTCAAAGGACTTCGAAATGTTGGAGTTTCTCGTTCAAAATTTGCAGATTGTTAGTAGACTCATATGTGAACATGTGGTAAAAAGTTGGACTGAAATTGATGAAGATTCGATACTTTTCTATTGCTGTGTTTGTGAGTCAGTTTCTGCCGGTTTGTGGACTTGAGGGAGATTGGCGCCATTCAAGGACTTTGCGGTGTCGCCTTGATTCAAAATCTTCGGTGAGGCTTCCTTACTCATGTATTGAGCTGTTGTTGATGAGTATATGGTTTAATTGGTGGCCATTAGATGATTTGTAGACTGTTTTGGAGAGAACAGGACAGAACCGGTCCCTGCCCTGTTCGGTTCTGTTCTGGCAATGAGCTTGGGGACTATTGGAGTTGATTCTTGGCTGGAGATTCCTTATAGCGAAGCGTTAAATTTTCCGTAGTTATGTCCCTAAGGTTCTTGTTAAGTGGTTTGACGTTTTGACGAGGAAAACTTGATGAATTGGTTGGGTTTTGATGCTAGGTGCTACTGCCCTGTTTTGATTTCCTAGGAGCCGAACCTTTGTGGGTCTTGGGAAGTCACTTGCGTTAAATCTAGAGCGAGGTAAGGAGTTCCTAAATTCTCGATAGGAAGATTGGGCTCAATTGGATGAGTTAGTCGGGAAGTAGTGTTTATTCTTGGAACATCGTCTCATGATTTTACATTATGTATTCTTGATTTATATTAGAGGTTTGTATGTGTGCCTTGTGCTTGGAAATGTCGCTATGAAATGCCTAAGTCGACGCTTTCCCATGCTATAAATCATTAGTTCGAGGTATGAACTATATTCGATCATGAAGTCTATCTTGGGAATAGAATTCTGGCATGTTTGATTATGTTAGTGCCCTGATGCGTCATACACACGGGGTTGAGGTGGCCAAGGTCCTGATGCATAGAAGACGCAGGACAGATATTGAGTTGTGTTGGCACTGGCCTGAGTTGAAACTGAAAACCTGAGGCGTTTACGCGGGTTTGTCAGTGAGATCGGTCTGAGGCGTAAGTACGCGGACCGGGCCTGATGCGTTGTATACGCCGGCAAGAAAGAATTGCGAGGTTGGCAAGGGCTGTGGAGTAGTTCGATTTAAATTGCATATTCGATTCTTATGATGATATGTGGTGGCTTCATTATGAACTTGAGTCTTATTTGCTCTTCTGTGCTAAATGTGACTATAGATACTCTATATGGTTGTTGCTGCTTTGTTATTGTGAATGACTGCTTATCTGAGTGTACAGTCGACCTAACCTGGGGTTAGGGCCTCTTTTACTGAGATTTCGATCTCACCCCGTCGTAGGATTGTTTCTTTTCCAAATCCTAGACCGTAAGAATGCCGCCTATTCGACACGGAGACCCGCAGTAGATGACTCCTTTTTGGGAAGAGTACCCTGATGGACAGGGAACGGTTTTTATGAGTTAGACCACGTTAGTCTGGGTGGATGAGGCCGATAAGAAAGAGGTGCCTCATAGGTTTGAGGCTTGGTTCCGACGCGTAGGTGAGGTGACTACTGGGCCACTTAGGCCCTCTGAGGTACCTCGTGGAGTAGTCTCCAACTTTTGTCATCCCTCTCGGGATTCTTTTGAAGTAGATGGTTCTGTAGCGGGTTCGGTTAATGTACCAGAAAGGACCCCGACTCACGAGGACACCATTGAGGTGATTGAGCTTGAAGCCACCGAGGGCGACTTAGTGGAGCGACCCCAAGATGTCGCCATGGAGGTTATCGAGGAGGATTCAACTGAGGTTCAGTCTGAGACTTGGTCCGAGTACGAGCCCACGGAGGATACCGAGAAACCCCGCAGATTCCAGTGCTTCGACTTAGGAGTTGCAGTTAGGCTGGTTGATACTTTTGTGTGGTCGTAGTGGTGTTGTCTTTTGGGGGACGTAATTATGGTCGTTGTTTTGGCCGTCTATCCGACCTTTTCGCTGGTCTTGGTGACCGCGCTTTTATATAAACATCTTTTGGGAGTAAAATGGCTATGTTCAGTTCTTGTCTTGCTATTCAGGTTTCCCGTTAATTTATGTTTGGAGGAGTTGCTGTTTTGTTTCCATCTGCTAGCTCTCGTGTTTTATTTTTCTTAGTAAAAGTGTCCTGGGACTTCGAGAGTCGTACTCTGCAGGGATCGTCTTGTCCGCGAGTCGAGGACAAGGCACGGGGCATGATAGAAATGAAATAATTCAATTTCTGGATAAAGAATCAATCTTTCAATGAGGTCGCCTCTTATATGAAAATGAGGCAATGATACTTGCCCCGTAATCTCAAAGGCATATAGTGTTTCGCCATGATTTCATTATAAGAGGAGACGTCATTAAAAGATTGTTCGCGATTATCAATAGGAGACCCATTTAATTTAAAAAGTATAATGCACAATAAAGGTTATCAATTTTGAAAAATTGCTTTGGGATATTTCTTTTGCAACAACAACGTGAAAATTATAGCAAAATGATTTATTCATTTGAAAATTATTCTCCAAATTAACTGCAAAAAATGATCATAAAAATTTTCAACTACGGGCTTTGCCCACGTAAGGAGTCCAACTGATATTCGTGAATTGCCGAAAATAAAATTCGGAGTGAACTAAATAATGAAAGAATCCTATTCACAGTGGTTGGCGAAAAAAAACCTGTCAATGGCATAGACATGTCTATGCTAACCGTGAGGCTTGACACATAAGGGTAGGATAAGCTAATGGTTAAAGGCTTCCACCACAACGAAATAATGTACCGCCCCCAAAAATGCTGACAGCATAATCGGGTCGGGGCACATATTTCGAGGCAATAGGCGGGATCAGAAATGATTGTGCCATTTGTAGACTTGCGTACGGCCCAATCTATTTCTTATACCTCCTAAAGGTTCCTTAGAGTCGCAGTCATGGTTTGACCGCTGGATGTGTGTGCAAAAAAGTGTTGTTTATGAGAAGCATGCACAGCAGGGTTTATCAAACATCGCTTCAATATATATACAAATAACATATATTCCCACGACTCCCTGCAAAACACACAGGTCAACGATCACTGCACCCCTTATAACTCCCAACCTGCAAGAACATCTAACACACGGTTAGCACATTAACCAAATTGTCCTCGCAACGTTGCAAAATAGAGATCAAATTAGGAAATAATCAACTGATTATTACGACCTAAGTCCACATCGATTTATTACCAATCAAGATATTTCATACTGTGCTCCCCAGCGAAGTCGCCAAGCTGTCGCGACCTGTCAGAAACTTCCCTCGAGGGTCCGGCGGGTTTAGAGGTATTGCCATCGGTCGATGGCGCGGACTCTCCCAAGTCCTACCTCGCGTGACTTTGGATTTCGTTTTATTGGTTAGCAAGCTAGAATGCTACTAGGAGTCGCCACTAGCCTATTGGGGTCGGCTAGAAACCAATCGAGATATGAGAGTCTTATCTCGATTCCTACGCAACCAGAGCTTCTGAATTCGGGGACTTGTTTACGCTAACATGTGCGCACACTCAAAAACTTAAAAGTACAGATAACAATCACATACATGACGGTTAAATTCCTACTAACTATCCCAAATCCCAACGCTCCTTATTACTCCAGGCCAATGACCAGATAGATCAGGCTGGCCTTGCTCTGATACCACCTTAGGCGGGGATGTCACGCCCCGACTCTCGAGCCCGCGACATCCCTTGCCAAATCACCACGAGGTCATAGAGATAGCGTCCCAGGCACACTACCGACATATCAATTCTTGTGCAAGCGGAAACGTTTAAACTCCCTGACATTAAACAATCATGGAATGGAATAGCAGGAATCAAACACCACAACTTATTCACTTGAAATAAGAATAAACAATTATACAAAACGGCAGACGTTCGAGCATAACCCCAAACTTCGGGGCGACTAGACAAGACCTTAATCAATCACTATGTCGGGTGAGGTCAACTTCTCATCCACTTCAAAAGAACTAATCCAAAAGCCAATCCTTGGCAGCCACAAAGCTCCGTCAGAAGGGACCTGAAAATGTTATCCCACGACGGGGTGAGAATAAATCTCAGTGAATCATGCCTAAGCTCGGTTAGGAAACTGATTCGCCAAGGGCATCCTAACATCAGTCATACAAAATGACATAGGCACGTAAAACAACCTCACACAATAACAATATAACCATCATCCACATGCACACTTATCAGCCTTCAGCCATACAAAATGCAATGCTTGACTCGACTCAACAGTCAAACCAATCAATCACTCAATCACAGCATTACATCCACCAGTTTGCATAGGACATTCACCAGGACAATGCACACAATATAATAATAACTCGAACACAAGCGAGTATGAACGTCCGTCTTCCTACTCCATTTGTCACATTCCAAACTTCGTAGTCGGGATGTGCTCACACTAACCCATGCACGAAGTTACATTGTATTCAATCCTTTTATTAACGGTGATCGTGCCTACGGCACCAGAGAGAATCTACGCGAAAGAGGGCGTGATTCGACTCTCCCAATAACGCGATCCAACACCTCAGTGCGATCTAGTGTCTCACCGGCAGCACCGTTCTACGTTCCTTTACTCTCGGCAACTGCTACTACAAGCGGTGTATCCAGTGTACCCATCACGACACCAGCAAGTAGGCATCCCTAAACGGGGCGTCGGTCCAACATCCATTGCGACCGGCATCCAATAATCCCTTAAAACCGTACGCCTGGCACGGGGCATGAATTATCGTGCTTCTGGCAAGTCGTATAGTTCCGTACAAATCATAGAACACGAACTTGCTAGGAACCTCATTGTTTCCCTCGTATGACCATACATAATACATCCAGCAATCAACCTTTTTCATTATCTTTGGTTAAGGCCGGATGCTCACACAGGCATGTAAAAGTCTCGGCCAAAGACCATTTTCATGCTAAAATATGTCATTTGACTTCACACTCAGTCATATGCACATGCCGACTATCCACTAGTCATAGCAACCACACATAGGGTGATTAACCCTCAATCATCAATTGACAGTCAAAGAACATTCACTACACCCAATCAGGCATTTCGGTGATGCGATTCAATCAACGAAGCCATAACTCAATCCAGAGTAATCAAACTCAATCAAATAATATCCAGGTCAATTCATGCCATGTTATTTATTAATCGATTCAATTTAGCACATTGATCGCTCGCTCGTCTCTGGCTTATCGCTCACTCGCGATCACACAATGGCAATCCATTGCCCAATCAATCAATCAATCAACTAGCAACAATTAGTCACAGACAATTCAATCAATCCGGCTAACCTAATCGATCGGCCATTTAACCAAATCCCAATTTCTATTTAACCCGGCCTTGATCGTGTACTTAAATTCCACAACCAGCTAATCCTAGGCGCAATTAGCGCCCTAACCAAGGTTTAGGGTCAACTCACAACTAAATTAAGCTCGGGCGGTTTCAACGGACGGCGACGGCGAACGGCAACGGCGGCGGCGGCGGCGGCCAAAAACCTAAAATCTCATGAATGCTTCAGGGAAGTCTCGCAAGGTCACCAGGACAGGTGGCCGGCGACGGCGGCCTGAAAACAGAATCAGGCGGCGATAAAAAACAGGGTTCCGAGCTGATTTCCGGCGATTCTCGACCTCACGGGCCGGGACGAGGCCGGCTAAGGGTGTATGACTCACCTAGGGGTCGGGGGACGTCGGTTGGGGCCGGTGGAAGGCGGCGGAGGGCGGCCGACGACGGCGGAATAGCAAGGAACAGAACCTGGTGGAAGCATGGGTTTCGCGCGGCAGAACAGGGGCGGTGGTTCGGGCTGCCTACCGGCCACCAAGCGCGGCGGCGAGCTCGGTCAAGCTGAGGGAAGGTAAAGAGGGGTCTTGGGAGTTCGATGATGGTGGCGGTGAGAGGCGGCGACGGACGGTTCCGCCGGATCTGAAGAAAAACCCAACCGGGTACGAAAACAGGGCACCTGGGCTTCGGGGCCTGATCGCGGCGGATCCGGCGATCGTCCAGCGGCAGAACCGGTTCGGGTTGGTCGAGGGGAGGTGGTGAAGGGCGGTGAGGCGGTGATTGGGTCCGGTGACGCCACAAACGGCCGGGGAAGGGGCTGGAGTGGCTCGGGTGCAGGGGACCGAAAATAGGGGCAGCTTCCCGCGGCGGTTTCGTGACCGTCCGGCGGCTGACGACGGCTGGGAGGGGTTGGTGGCGACGGCGACGAGCTGCTGAAGGTGGTGGCGGTGACAGACAGTGGTGGTGGCGCAACCAATCGCCAGAGGAAGATGATGTGGGTGCTCGGCCATGGGTGCTCCCAAAAACAAAAGAAGAAGAAGAAGAAGAAGAAGAAGAAGAAAGAGAAGAGGGAAGAGAGAGAAGCGTCGGCTGATGGGAAGGGTTGGTAGGGCCAAGAAGACTTTTGGGTATTTTATCTTTTAGTGCAAATATCCGAGGGCAAAATGGTCTTTTGTCGAATCAGGAATGAAACGAATTTTTGGTACAACGGAAGAAGGGTATTTTCGGTATTTTCATAGGCTAGGCTCGGTCGGGATTAGACTCGGGTCGCGAGGATTAAAATCCTAATTTACGGCGACTAAGAATTCGGAACCTAATCTAAACCGACTAAACTTCAGAATTCGTCCAAACGTTGTCTCTTCAGTCCTTTCGATCCAATATAATTTAACGACTGAATTTCAATATTAACTCCTTTTTTTTTTAATTCAGGGACTTTACCGAAGTCGGATTTCTAGGGCGTCACAACTCTCCCCCACTTAGGAAATTTCGTCCTCGAAATTGAAGTACTGCTACAATCCTCCAAACGAATTAGAATATCTATGCCACATACTTTCCTAAATTCCCCAAATAGTTCCTTCAGATCCACGGTCTTACCAAACCACCTTTACTAGCAAGATCGTCTTGTTCCAGAGCACTCGCTCTTTTCTAACCACTATCCCAACTGGACTTCTCACATACGAAGTCTACTCATCCAATTCAATTTCCTCATAACTCAGCACATGAGTGGGGTCCAACTTACTTCCTTAATATCGACACGTGGAAGACAATACACTTGGACTCAACTTTCCTTTATTGCCAAACGAGATGCCCCTCTTCATAGGCGACACCTTCAAAAAGATAAAATTTCTCATCTGAATTTCCAAAAGTCTTCGCCTCTTAACGACATAACTTTTCTGATGACTCCGATAACCTTGATAGCGCTCACCGACTATTCTACTGATTTTTCTGTCCCCAACTTCAATCCAAACAGACTAGCGTTCCACACATTCTACTATACAGTGCCTAAAAAAATACCATCTTAATGCTCTGCTGATAACTGCTATTTAGGTAAACTCCACCATATGTAACTGTTCCACCCAATTACCTTGAAATTCAAAATGCATGCCTCAAACCTGTATTCCAAAGTCTAAATTGTCCTTTCAAACTGACCATCCGTCTTCGAATGATAGATCATGCTGAACTGCAGTCTCATTTTTTCCAAAATTTAAACTACGCTTATTTCAAATCACTTATTATCACTACTCTGTACACTGAAACCACATAGTGACCATCAAACCCAAGTCAGATTCAAACTTACGATCGTCGTTTACCAATATGCCACAATTCCATATCCACAATTCGTTTAAACAGGTTGAATCATCCAACTCTAAGGATTCAATTCAACTGTGACCATCTAACCTTGTTGTCTCATTCAATTGCCGATTATCCATTCCCACGAATCGATTAACCATTTCTTAACTTCCAATGAGAAGAATTTAACACTACCTCTCATCTTGTCCCATACAGGTCAATCACGACTAACACTAATGGCAATTTGGGTATTCTGTTTACACGAAGAAGGTCCACTAATGATTCGCCTTCTCTTTAACGCTTTGAGATAAATACCACCTGTCACTTCTTGAAACATCTGAAGAACTACCGAACTCGAACACCAAATCAAACTGAGAGTCAGGCCATCCATTTTGTCGAACAGGGTCAGCTCACAAGCGACTGACAAGTCGATGACCACTTCAAATGCTTCGATTTAGGGTTGGAATCGCCCGTTCCTAGACCGATGGTACAATTGAACACTGTCAAGATCACCTCTCATGACCAACTCAAGTTGATGCAGGATTGGTTCAACTCGATCCGTAGTTCTCCAGCAACACAACACATAATCCAGGGTAGCTAATCCTTGACTAGTGTGTGGCTAGTACGGGGTTCTAGTACGAATCGTTCCTCACGGGGTCCATGGCCATCCTGAATATCGATCAATGCCAGCTCGCAAATCATGCCACGAATCACTCCCTGGTGCACTTCAGGGTGACCCTATGGTTGACTTACAGCTGGGCGAGATCAACCCGAATCGATCCATGCTTGATTTCAGGTCGCCACACAGTCGAACCTCAATCAGTACTGCCAACTAGTAATTTAGGCCATCATCCACGTCGAGGGCGACCTCTAAACTCTCGGTGGCTTCCTCAACCCTTGGTCGTTGTTCGCGAATAGTTCGAGTCTTAAGTTTGGGTCGGTTCTAGATCTTGGGGCATCACTTTTATACCAATCTGAATCTCTTCACACTGTTAAAACCTGCACCTGTATCATCAATCTGCTTACTGCACTCCAAACCGAGTCATTTCCCTCTTGACTTCTTGGAAGTTTCTTCACGAATCCAGTGTGATCTTCTCCCACCTTTATTCTAGAAACCCCAAAGACAGCAGCAGTCCACTAGGCTTGTAATGTTGCCCTTTGACTTATCGATATGTTAGCTCTTCACCATAAGCTTGGCCGTATCAATCTTTCTGCCAATCCCTTAGTGACCTTATCTTTAAATCTTGGTGCCTTCTCAAGCTATTTGAACTAACACTGAAAACTACTGTGGTGAGTTCCAATCGATTTTCTGTTTTATCAAAAGCAAGATCCTTATGCTCTTCACTCCAAGAAATCAAGTGGCCCTACTATGCTTCCGATGCCCCACTCTGATAACTAGCCTTCCTTAATTGTCACATCTCGCAATCTTAATCTTTTTCAGGGGTATCTCCAATCTCAATAATCCATGCATCCAACTGGTGATCCTACCACGTCGTCCATCCTTAGACTTCATTCCAAACTTTCCTTGTTTATCTTCACTGTCCTTGTTCTATGCACATGTCTAAGCTTCATTAATTACCATCCTCAGGCCGTGTACACTTCACCATGACCTTACTAACTCACTAGACAACTGATCCTTACGAGCCTCAAGTCATCACATGACTGCCTTCATATCGATCCTTGTCGACTCGAACCTTCCGACTTCCCAATGAACCATTACATCTTAAAGATCATTCTCTTAATCCTTGTTCACTTCCTTGCGAGTATCGATCGTAATACCATCTAGGTCCAACAACGAAAGTCGAGATCAAAACCATAGTCATATCATGCAATTCAAGCTTATCAACTTCTTTTCACAACACGTCTATAACTCGTCGAACTTAAGAAGCTTCGAGTGCTTGTCGATACCAGTGGTCTTGGTCAATCCATGACCATCTCCATCTTAGTCGGACCCACTAAAATTTTGTCACCAGAAATTACATGCCAAACAAGCCACACTAGTTAACCAAAACTCGCACTTATAATACTTGATAGTCACTTACACTCTCCAAGGGTCTTCGATCAAAAGCTACTCACAGTTATCCCAATTCCTCAAGTACGGCAGGATGTCTCTCATGACGCTATCAACAATCGATCCAAATACTTTTCTCGATCACCCTATTCGTTGGACCCATAAAAACAACATGGCCATACGTCTGACCAAACGGCATCATGGTAAGTTCATAGAGCCTATAACATGTCCTTAATATCGTTCTCGACATACTCTCATTTTTTATCCTCAACTGATGACATCTCGCCCGTAGATCAACCTTAGAGAATACCGAAGCTCATTATGGTTGGTCAAATCCTTCGCTTATCCTTGAGAATGAAAACTTATTCTTGATCCTCATCTGATTGAGTTGTTCACAATCGATACGTAACTTCAACGGCCTTTCTCATTTTCCTCATGAACATACATGTACATCTCAGAGCGACAAACTAGGGCGGGTAAACCCTCTATCTAACCTTTCACACTTTTGTACCTTAAGGTTCTTAAGCTTCCATGAAGTCATCTCCCTATGGTGCCTCAAAGATTAAATCCATTTTAGGGCAACTCCACCACAAACTCCATTTTTCCCCTTTTGGCTGCAGTCCTTGCAACTCTCGAAGAAAGACATTAGAAAGTTCATATGTGACTGCGATGTCTCTCACCCTGGGTTCCTCAGCTACCAATTCAAACACGAACGTCAAATAACTTAATAATCACTCGCCAGCAAACCAGTCGCCTTAAGCGACGGAACCAAATAAGTCAAGGCTTCTCCCCGATTAACATCAAGCTCAGAACTAACCAACCTGACGGGTTAAAACTCAGCGTCTCGTAACAACACCCATCACGACTCTAAAGAATTTCGTGTCCATAACAACATCAAGGTTTCACATAATCAGTACGATCACTCTATCATCATCCCTTCATAGCTTATAAACAACTTACCCTCGAAACGTCTTACGGTAGACACTACCTTAACCTTTAGCGGCGTCGAAATCTTAACGACCGTTCCGAACGGGTTCCAACTCGGCTCGAACACTTTAGCAATCTACACTCCCGACAGGTACCATATGGGGTCCTCCCATCCCAACGTAAAACCACTGTGAGCTCAGGCATACAACCTCAAAATTTGCGCAAAGGACATGTGTGCACACCCAAAAACTTAAAGGTACAAATAACAATCACATGCACAACGGCTAAATTCCCACTAACCATCCCAAATCCCAACGCTCCTTATTACTCTAGGCCAATGACCAGATAGATCAGGCTGACCTTGCTCTGATACCACCTTGGGCGGGGATGTCACGCCCCGACTCTCGAGCCCGCGACATCCCTTGCCAAATCACCAAGAGGTCATAGAGATAGCGTCCCAGGCACACTACCGACATATCAATTCTTGTGCAAGCGAAAACGTTTAAACTCCCTGACATTAAACAATCATGGAATGGAATAGCAGGAATCAAACACCACAACTTATTCACTTGAAATAAGAATAAACAATTATACAAAATGGCAGACGTTCGAGCATAACCCCATACTTCGGGGCGACTAGACAAGACCTTAATCAATCACTATGTCGAGTGAGGTCAACTTCTCATCTACTTCAAAAGAACTAATCTAAAAGCCAATCTTTCGCAGCCACAAAGCTCCGTCAGAAGGGACCTGAAAATGTTATCCCACGACGGGGTGAGAATAAATCTCAGTGAATCAAGCCTAAGCTCGGTTAGGAAACTGATTCGCCAAGGGCATCCTAACATCAGTCATACAAAATGACATAGGCACGTAAAACAGCCTCACACAATAACAATATAACCATCATCCACATGCACACTTACCAGCCTTCAGCCAAACAAAATGCAATGCTTGACTTGACTCAACAGTCAAACCAATCAATCACTCAATCACAGCATTAAATCCACCAGTATGCACAGGACATTCACCAGGACAATGCACACAATACAATCATAACTCGAGCACAAGCGAGTATGAACATCCGTCTTCCTACTCCATTTGTCCCATTCCAAACTTCGTAGTCGGGATGTGCTCACACTAACCCATGCACGAAGTTACATTGTATTCAATCCTTTTATTAACGGTGATCATGCCCACGGCACTAGAGAGAATCTACGCGAAAGAGGGCGTGATTCGACTCTCCCAATAACGCAATCCTACACCTCAGTGCGATCCAGCGTCTCACCGGCAGCACCGTTCTACGTTCCTTTACTCTCGACAACGGCTACTACAAGCGGTGTATCCAGTGTACCCATCACGACACCAGCAAGTAGGCATCCCTAAACGGGGTGTCGGTCCAACATCCATTGCGATCGGCATCCGATAATCCCTTAAAATCGTACGTTCGTCACGGGGCATGAATTATCGTGCTTCTGGCAAGTCGTATAGTTCCGTACAAATCATAGAACACGAACTTGCCAGGAACCTCATTGTTTCCCTCGTATGACCACACATAATACATCCAGCAATCAACCCTTTTCATTATCTTTGGTTAAGGCCAGATGCTCACACAGGCATGTAAAAGTCTCGGCCAAAGGCCATTTTCATGCTAAAATATGTCATTTGACTTCACACTCAGTCATATGCACATGCCGACTATCCACTAGTCATAGCAACCACACATAGGGTGATTAACCCTCAATCATCAATTGACAGTCAAAGAACATTCACTACACCCAATCAGGCATTTCGGTGATGCGATTCAATCAACGAAGCCATAACTCAATCCCGAGTAATCAAACTCAATCAAATAATATCCAGGTCAATTCATGCCATGTTATTTATTAATCGATTCAATTTAGCACATTGATCGCTCGCTCGTCTCTGGCCTATCGCTCACTCGCGATTACACAATGGCAATCCATTGCCCAATAAATCAATCAACTAGCAACAATTAGTCACAGACAATTCAATCAATCTGGCTAACCTAATCGATCGGCCATTTAACCAAATCCCAATTTCTATTTAACCCGGCCTCGATCGTGTACTTAAATTTCACAACCAGCTAATCCTAGGCGCAATTAGCGCCCTAACCAAGGTTTAGGGTCAACTCACAACTAAATTAAGCTCGGGCGGTCTCAACGGACGGCGACGGCGAACGGCAACGACGGCGGCAGCGGCCAAAAATCTAAAATCTCGGGAATGCCTCAGGGAAATCTCACGAGGTCACCGGGACAGGTGCCCGGCGACGGCGAAGCTCCGACGAGCGGCGATCAAAAACAGGGTTCCGGGCTGATTTTGGGCGATTCTCGACCTCACGGGCCGGGACGAGGCCGGCTAAAGGTGTATGACTCACCTAGGGGTCGGGGGACATCGGTTGGGGCTGGTGGAAGGCGGCGGAGGGCTGCCGACGACGGCGGAATAGCAAGGAACAGAACCGGGTGGAAGCAAGGGTTTCGCACGACAGAACAGAGGCGGCGGTTCGGGCGGCCTACCGGCCACCAAGTGCGGCGGCTCGGTCGAGCTGAGGGAAGGTGGAGAGGGGTCTTGGGAGTTCGATGATGGTGGTGGTGAGAGGCGGCAACGGACGGTTCGGCTGGATCTGAAGAAAAACCCAACCGGGTACGAAAACAGGGCACCGGGTCTTTGGGGCCTGATCGCGGCGGATCCGGCGATCGTCCGACGGCGGGACCGGTTCGGGTTGGTCGAAGGGGAGGTGGTGAGGGGCGGTGATGCGGTGGTTGGGTCCGGTGACGCCACAAACGGCCGGGGAAGGGGCTGGAGTAGCTCGGGTGCAGGGGACCAAAAATAGGGGCAGCTTCCCGCGGCGGTTTCGCGGCCGTCCGGCGGCTGACGACGGCTGGGACGGGGTCAGTGGCGACGGCGACGGCGACGAGCTGCTGAAGGTGGTGGCGGTGACAGA
Organism: Rhodomyrtus psidioides; assembly: GCA_021437785.1. Classification (NCBI taxonomy): domain Eukaryota; kingdom Viridiplantae; phylum Streptophyta; class Magnoliopsida; order Myrtales; family Myrtaceae; genus Rhodomyrtus; species Rhodomyrtus psidioides. Next base: position 4,742,544 of record JAILYB010000041.1, on the reverse strand, counting down.
CAGTGGTGGTGGCGCAACCAATCGCCAGAGGAAGATGATGTGGGTGCTCGGCCGTGGGTGCTCCCAAAAACAAACGAAGAAGAATGAAGAAGAAGAAAGAGAAGAGGGAAGAGAGAGAAGCGTCGGCTGATGGGAAAGGCTGGTGGAGCCAAGAAGACTTTTGGGTATTTTGTCTTTTAGTGCAAATTTCCGAGGGCAAAGCGGTCTTTTGGCGAATCGGGACTGAAACGAATTTTTGGTACAACGGACGAAGGTATTTTCGGTATTTTCATAGGCTAGGCTCGGTCGGGCTTAGACTCAGGTCGCGAGGATTGAAATCCTAATTTTCGGCGACTAAGAATTCGGAACCTAATCTAAACCAACTGAACTTCAGAATTCGTCCAAACGTCGTATCTTCAGTCCTTTCGATCCAATATAATTTAACGATTGAATTTCAATATTAATTCCTTTTTTTTAATTCAGGGACTTTACCGAAGTCGGATTTCCAGGGCGTCACATGAAGTGTACTGAAAAAAAAAATGAATGATGTCTCCCCCATCGGCAGGTGAATGAATGGTGCTAGTGAGGAAAAAGGCCACGTTGGGGAAAGGGTTGAAGGGAAATAGAAGGGGAAATGAGCCACTGGATTTGGCCCATGCGGGAAAATAACATAAAGAGAAAAGCTGGGCTTAAATCGTGCCGGCCCGCTCTAGTGGAAGGGAGGGGCATGGGCCGTGCGACGCCAAGCCGGGCCTGATCATATTTTTGTTTCTTATTTTTTTACTACTCTTCTATTTTGCAAATAAAAATAAAAATAATAAATAAATAAAAGTAATAGATGAATAAAATGCATGTTTAACAAATTTAGACAATATTCTATTTCGCAAATAAAATAAAATACTAGAATGCCAAAGTTAGGTGTCAACAACTTGTAGCCGCTACGTACCTAGCCGGAGGACAACGATCTCGCGGAGGATTCCGTCGAGGGGATGGTGAACGAAAATCGTCAAGAGGCGTCGAAGTAGTAGGTGAAGTAGACGAAGGAGGAGGCATAATAGGAGAAGGTGGTGGCACTAGATCTGACGGAGAAGATATAAGAGGATGAACATGAGATGAATCAAGAGGAAAATCCATAAATACATATGGAGAAGACTATGAAGAAGTAGAGGCATCGGAAAAGAACGGTAGATGCTCAAAGAACTGAACATTACGAGATATATGAATACACCGAGAAGAATGATCATAGCACTCATAGCCTTTGTGTTCTGTGATGTAACCTAAGAAAGCACGTCGAACTGGCTTTGTAGAGAGTTTGGTACGCTCATGGGGTGGAAGAAGCACATAACACGTACAACAAAAAATACGAAGTTGATGATAAGTGGGTGGTTTTGAGAAAAGACGTTGGTGAGGGGTGGCTTTGGAGAAGACGAAAGAAGGAAGTCGATTTATGAGATAGACAGCAGTAGATAGTGTTTCAGCCCAAAATTCAGTAGGAACCGAATTAGACAACATGAGAGCACGAGTAGTATCCAAAATATGACGATGTTTTCGCTTAGCAAGATCATTTTGAGCAAGAACACTGGGACAGGACAACTGAGGTAAGGTTCCCTGAGAAGTTAAGAAAGAACGAAAAGTTGTAGAAAGATACTCCCCACCAGAATCAAAATGAAAAACTTTAATAGTTTTAGATAATTTAGTATATATCATGGCTGTAAAGTTTTTATAGATAGAGAGAAATTCATCACGAGAACGCATGAAATAAACCCACGTATAACGAAAATAATAATCAATGAACGATGCATAATACTTGAATCCACTTTTAGAAATTTGAGGAGCAGGACCCCAAGCATCTGAATGTACTAAATCTAAACAAGAAGTGGAACAGAAGAACTAACAGAAAAGGAGGTGCAGATTATTTAGCTAAAGGACAACTAGTACAAAGACGCACAACAGTAGATGAAACATGCCCAAGTGCACCATGCTAATGCATAAAAGACAAACGGGAAGCAGATATATGACCTAGACACTGGTGCCAACAGTCAAGATCGAAGAAGGCAAGAACAGGTTAAGGTGAAGGAAGTTGGAGATGTTGCATCATATACAATCCTCCATGTCTACTACCCTATCAATCGTCCGGCCACTCATACGATCCTGTGCAATACAAGAATCAAGAGTAAATGTCACCATACAACCCATATCAGCAAGTTGCCCAATAGATAAATATTCAAGGCTAAGTTCGGTATATGCAACACATTAGGGACATTAAAACTGTCAGGGATAGTAAGATGTATTTGCATAGCAACAGTAAGAGAGGATCCATCGGCTGTAAAGAACCCTTTTGGACTTTTTGAGTGCAGTCTGCTAAGTGAGATGATGAGCAGAGGCAGTCATGTGATGAGCAGCCCCAGAGTTAAGAATCTAGGAAGAACTACCACCTGAAGATTGTGCAGCAGTTGCTGTAGCAACAGTGGATGATGCGCCAGGAGAATCAAGATGAAGATGAGCTAAACGAGAAAGCTGAGCTTCAATATTAGCAAGACGATCATCTGAAGACGAGGATAAAGTGACACGATCCATGAATGGAGAAGAGATAAGTGCAACTGAGAGCAAGGGTACATCAGGAAGATCACGCATTTTCTGAAAACATCGATACTCAGCATGTCCATTTTGCTTACAGAGGTTACAATAAAAACGTGAACCTCGCTAAGAAGGAGTACGCTGGGAACCACGCACTAAACCATGCAGAGAACCACGTTAAAAACCACGCTGAGAATAGCCAGACTAAAAACCATGTTGAGAAGAGCCAGATTGGTGATCACGGTGAGAGGAACTAGGCCGGAAATGAGGCTGTGAAGTGGGCAGTACTGCAGAGGAATCTAGAGATGGAGGAGCACCAAGAATTCCTCGTCTAGTTTCTTCAGCCTGAAGTTCATTGACTGCATTAAAAAGAGATTGTGCAGGATAACGATATAGAATCTAACTTCGAACTCCCTCAAATTCTGGTGAAAGTTGCATCGAAATTCATACAGATGATTTTTGTTCTGATATTCAAGTCTCGATGCAGCGCAAGCAACACAACCAGCACACGTGCGACATGGTGGACGAGCCAACACATCAAATTGGGACCAAAGAGACATCATATAATTACAAAATTCACGAATTGTTCTTGTACCTTGAGTGGCACAACGAAATTCTTGCATAAGCTGATAAACACGAATAGAACCTGTTTATATGAACATTCCAGCAATTTGATCACATAATTGTTTCGCACCAACAATCTGAGTAAATTGGAGGCGAAGATCAGGACTTATAGAACCAAATAATATTGCCCATGCTTTTCGATCAACAACATGCCAATCCCTAATTTCAGATTGGCATCGTGAAATCTGATCAGCACTAGGTTTAAGATCTGCAGTATCGGACAAAGATGCAGGACAAGAATGAGTACCATCCACATGTTCATACAAATCACGATAAATAAGAGTAGCCATCACTAAGGGTTTTCAAAGAACATAATTAGAGCCATCCAACTTAACATCAATGCGATCAATCCGATCATTATCAGCCATAATTCTGAGATCAATAAATCAAAACAAAAGTAGAGTGAAGAAAGCAAAATCCGAGGTCAATCGCAAGAACAAAATTGCACTCCAAGCTAGGATCGAAGAACAAAATTGTAGCAAGCTCGTAGGCTTATTCCCCGAAGAGAACAAAATTGCAGAAATCGCCCACTGATGAAATCGTCGAAATCCAAAAAGAAGACGCCAAAAGAAGCATGTGAGAAGAACACCCACTGATGAAATCGCCGAACTCGCCCACTAATGAACACCCACCGATGAAGTTGTAGGATGAAATCGCCGAAATCCAAAAAAAAATCACCCAGTCGGCATGAGAGGACGCCAAAATTCAACTTGCAAAATCCTCGTACGCCAAAGGAAGACGCCAAATGTCTCATATGGAGGAAGAGCGATAAACCCTAGTTCTGATACAATGATAGATTTGAGAATTGAATAATGAAATACAATATTAAATTAGGCACAAGGCCAATATAAATATACATACAAATAAGGATAATAAAGTAAATACACAAAAAGACATACTCCAAATATATACAATATATCTAACAATGGTAACATCAATGATATTCAGGCAATACTGAACCCCTTAGTGCAGAATATCAGTGCTTCTCATTGTTCATCTTTGAAAATAATCTCGTCCATTGGTCATAGACCCGCGCCAAAGCTTCTGTCGAAGCAAAACTCCCATCTTGCTCGTGGGTAGCAGTAGCCAAATCGGCCATGAAAGGGTACGACCTCACCTGTATTCCTTCTTCATTTGTAGGTGATAAAACTGTGGTTCAAATTTCCGATGAGATTCTTGAGGCAACAGACCCAAAGTGGCCTGAATGTTTAGTTGGGTACTTCGTGGGGGAAAAGGCTCCCTTTCATGCTCACTGAATCGATTGCTAAACAAACGTGGGGGCCTCATCTATTTGAAGTCATGGACGATGGTTTCTTTTTCTTTCGCATTTCGAATAATGAGTTTTGTCGCAAGACGATAGCTCATGGGCTCGCTAGCTCATGGGCCTCTAACCTTCGCTAAAGTGCCTATCATCCTTCGACAATGGCATCCTCTCATGGACCTGAAGCAAGACCAGCACGACTCTCATCGGTTTGGACTCGATTACGAAACATTCCTTATGCTTTGTGGTCGGTCCTAGGCACCAGTGCTATTGTTAGTGTGATTGGCAAACCACTATATGTGGATCCTCAAACTGAAAGCATGAAGATGATATCTTTTGTCCGGGTGTGTGTGGAGATAAAGGCCAACCATCCCTTAACAGAGGCAGTTGGGGTATTGCTGAATGGGGAAGCTCGCAAAATCAAGGTTGAATACGAGTGGAAGCCCATTTCTTGTGCTAAATGTGGTACTTTTGGCCATATATGCCTCATCGTTAATGCAGATACTGTGGTCCCTCCTGTTGTATTTTTTGAGAATGTTGTGTCTCCCGTATGTGAAGCGGTCCCTCTTGTCCCACGAGCCAATCCTGAAGTTGCTATGGCCCCTTCTCACCAGCCTACTAAGCAGTGGAAAAAAATCGCCAAGAGGAAGTCCAAGTCCGAGCCCGTCAATATATCTATTTAGACCTACCTTCACTCAAAAACTTAAGCCAATAAGTTATGTGTCAACTTGGATATATTAACCGCTCCACACCACATTAATTCTCCAATGTGGGACTTCTCTAATACAACTCACATGTACATCCTAATAATCTCCCCCTCAAGTGTGAGCTCCAGTGTTAGGAGCCGTGTGAGCTCCAGTGTTAGGTTTGCTCCCCTTAATCTAAGTATCCTTTCACACCAACTTATCTCAACTTGAATCTCCATCAACAGCCATCGGACCTACTTTGCTACACCACAACGTCCACGGCCCGAAAACCGCGTTGGTCACCAGATTCCTTCTTGAGATATCCATCGAAACAGATTGGAGACCCACCAATTAACCATCTGCTCTAATACCATTTTTTGGGAGTGCGCAACGGAAGTCCAATACTTTTTGCCGGGGAGATTGCCAAGAGGGAGCCTAGGTTCGAGCCCCTCAATATATCCAGTTAGACCCACCTTCACTCGAAAGCTTAAACCAATGAGTTATGGGCCAACTTGGATATATTAACTGCTCAACACCACATTAATTCTCTAATGTGGGACTTCTCTAACACAACTCACACGTGCATATTAACACTATTCATAGTCATCTTCGGTTTTTGGGCATTAATAAGGCCTGTTCTCTTTCGGTTATATATGCCGAACATACTTTTGTGGCTAGAAGGTGTCTTTGGGCTGACCTTATCCAAACCAGCATGGTTTTGGTTGATTCTCCTTGGCTTATCGCATGAGACTTTAATGCTATAAAAGACCCTTATGATAGAATTGGTAGCTCCACCCGTTGGATACCAACTTTCAATGAGTTCGGAGAGTGTATAGCCCGAGCTGGTCTGAAGGATCTTCGTTATGTTGGCCATTGTTTTGCGTGGTCCGCTTCTTCGGATGATGCGAGGAAACAACGTAAAATTGATAGAGTTCATGCCAATGCTCAATGGAGCAATGAGTTTTCTTATCCTGGGGTCTCCGACCATATGCCTATGATCATCAGGATTGTCGCCCCAGGAAACTTCAAGAAACCATTTAAGTTCTTTAACTTCTGGATCCCGCATCCTTCTTTTATGGCTATAGTTGGTCTGGTATGGGACAAACAAGTGATAGGGATACCTATGTTCATCTTATGTGAAAAGCTCAAGCTTTTGAAAGGTTGTCTTAAGCAGCTCGACAAAGATTCTTTCTCTGATATCTCGGCTCGTACGGCTGATGCAAGATGTTCGTTAACGACTATTCAAAATGCTCGGGCTTTGAATCCGTTCAACCAAGTGCTGGCTGATCAAGAGCTGCATCAACTCCGCGCCTTTTCTGACCTTCGCATCTTGGAGAAAGCTTTTTGCAAACTGAAATCTCGTGTCTTTGGCTCAAGGAGGAGGATCTAAACACTAAATTTTTTTCACCACTCGGTGAATCAGAGGCATCTTCGGAATCGAATCCTCTCAGTTGCTGACAACTCAGGTAGTATTGTGACTGATCCACAGGCGGTTCAACAGATTATTGTCTTTCATTTTGAAAATCTGCTGGGACCAAAAACGTTGCCCCCTAGGCCTTCGGTCCAAGCTCTACTTTTTGTAATTGGGCACCATCTCGATGATGACCAGGTACGTTTCCTATCGCGGCCTGTTTCTGATTCGGAGATTCGCAATACCAAGTTCTCCTTAGTCCCTGCAAGGCTCCGAGTCCGAATGGTTTTAATATGGAGTTCTTTAAGAGCATGTGGGATATAGCTGGCCCCTCTGTTCTCTTGGCTATTAGAGACTTCTTTCACATACTACGGATGGTCCTCCGATTGTCGAGTTGATCGCTATTGGACAGATTCATTTTTCAGAAAACTGCTACTGTCCCACGTTCGGTCTTCTACCTTTTTCTCACGTTTTGCCTGCGCCCTTTCTCTCGTTTGTGTTGCTGTTTAATAACCCTAGCTATAGCAACCCCTTTCCAAATGAACAAATGGGCTGGCTTAGCCAAACAGCCCAACACACATTTTCAGGTCAAAAAATCCCACGACTATTTATATAGGAATATGCTTAGATGACAGTGTGTTATCTATGGTGAGATTGATAATATGTTGTGAGCTACATATAACATACACAACATTGGTTATAAATCGCAGGAATCAACGGTATCTTGGTATGGAATGATACATATCTTTGATATGGCCAGTGTAGGCTCATGTCAATGGAAGGGTACAAGGGTTTCTTCTGCATCCATCGACCTCCCTTTTTGCTCAATGATGTATCCTTAATGGAGTAAAACTCCTAACGACATTTTTGTTCAGGGTTTATATAACAAGAAATTCAAAACCGGTACACTTGTAACAAAATTCTCAAACTGGTATATTTAGGATAAATTTACCGTCCATTAACTTCCGTTAAATTTTACTATTAAATTGCTGAATTTATTGAAATGTGACAATTGACAGATCTACCAGTTTGAGGTTTTTATCCTTCATTTGTCACAGATGTACCAATTTGAATTTTTTTTTATTGTATTAATCTTATTTAACGAAAAATAAAGATGATAAATTTATCGCATGCATATCAATTTAAGGTTTGTAATAGTAAAAACGTGTATTAGTTTGAGATTTTCTATGTATCAGCATCTAGCAAATAGCAGTTGGTCAAAAAGGCACTTTCTCTAATCCGAACGCACCTCATTGAACAGTCAAAAGAAATTTGTGGAGATGCTAGTAGTTCATTTTTATATAAAAATGCAAAGTGTAATGCCAGCAATTCTTTACATTTAATCAGGATTCGTATTTTTCACTATTAGAATTATTTGTAAGATAGGAAAGATTCCAATCAATCGATACACATCCAGCAATATCATCATAACGAATGTTTCATTTACAATTCTTAGCTGATTAAACCCAAAATCTAATTTTTCACGCTCTCTTCATAAAGTAAAGTATCCTTTCAAATATTTAAAAAAAAATGATGTAATTAAAATTGCATGTCAATATTTGTGCAACGCGAAAGTCTCAAATCGTAACACTGAAAAAATGTCAATATCACGAAAAACCTCAAACTTGCACACCTATGATAAATTTATCCCGAACTTATGTTTTGAACACCAAAAATTTCAAATTAGTATATCTGTAATAAATTTGTCCTTGGTTTCTATTAATTTTACTATCAAATTATTGAATTGCATGATAAGTGACAATTCACAAGTGTATCGATTTGATATTTTTTACCCTCTACTTGTCACATGTAAACTAGTCTGAAATTTTTCATTGTATTAACCGATTTAATGAAAATTAATTAGGAGTAAATTTGTCACAGAAGTAACAATTTACGATTTTTTACTGTAAAAAATTTGTCTGAGGTAAATTTATCACATGTATATCAGTTTAAGATTTTGGTGGTGAAAAAATTAGATTGCGGTAAATTTATCATATGTGTACTAGTTTAGAGTTTTTCGTCAGAAAATTAAAATATCAGGCCAAAAGCTTGAAAACGTTACTTAACGTGATTCTTTTGCTGCATTGAAAAACCTAGTTTTTCTCTATCCTCCAGCCCTAGTACTCTTTTTTTGGCCATGTCTCATCGAAAAGCATGAATAGGTCAGATGAAAAAAAGAACAAACCGTTTACCATTTTGGCTCCATTTATTTTGTGAAAAAAAAGTAATTTGAGATACATTTTCTTAAAAAGATCCTTATATCATTTGGAATAATTAGTCAATTGAAAATTTTTCATTATCGGCCACAACTGATGTCTAAAAATATTCATGAACAGTGAAAATATCTCTCCTTCATTTCTTTTTATTAGCAATAAAAATGATATTTTGTAAAAAAACATTTCAAATCATTCATTTACTACAAAACAAACAAAACGATATTTTTATGTTTTTTTTAAATGCATGTACTTTCAAATTTGGGACAACTCTAAAAATATCCCCTAACATCGTTGAGACATGGAGTATTCTATTAAATTCCTCTCAAAATTTCAATTCCCCCAGCCTAGCTCAACGATGGCAAGTTCCGGCCTTGCGATGGCTAAGTGTGCTCAACAGCCATGGCTGCCCATGCAGGAGCTCGCTCAGCCATGGCTAAGTTGGCCTCATCCAAATATGGTGAGGTCAAGGCAGGACTCGTTGCAGCTAAGTAAGTCCGACCTTACGGTCCCCGGCTTCAGGCTTTGGATTGTCGCCGATCCGTACAACCAAAGGAAGGAGCAGGAGAAAACAAAAGGGAAAAGAACGAAAAAGGAAAAAAAATATTATTAAAAATTATTCACGTCGGCGTCGGCGTCCATATCAATACTGATCGGCCTCCATGTCAACGCCGGTTGGCTAAAGTTGATCAGAATGACTAAATTGATACAAATACAAAAAGTTTAAGACTGAATTGACATAAAAATATTAACATTGAAGTGACGCAAATTGCAATAATTTTACGACTTTTTTGGTAATCTTTCCGTCAATAAATAAAATATGAAGAGAGATTATCTCGTCCATTTTTAAAGATCAAATTAACCACGAAGATAATGTATTATTATTGTGAATAGATCCTAGAAGGAAATCATTGCCTAACGACAGTGATAGGCATGATCATCCGCCCGGACAAATACACCAGCTGACTCAGTAATCACTAATAACCAAACCCTCTTTTGTTTTTTACCTCTTTTTTATCGAACGGCCAATGGTTTTATCCGTTTTTTTTTATGTCCACCTTCTAGATCCGCTTTGGAGAGCCCCGATTCTCTCTTTCTCGGCGCTCCGACTTGCTTTGCACCGTTGACGTTCACATTTCCTGGTCAACAAATCGCACGACTATTTACATAGAAATATGCTAATGTGATAGTTTGTTGTGGGCTGCAAAAAATAAATAATGAATAATTAAAATTATTGTAGAGTCTATTTTTTCAAGAATTTATAGCCCACCACATCATGTTATTATCATAGTCACTCAATGACTGTTATGTTAATTGCTAGTAAAGTCCATTTATGTATTATGCGTTCAACAAGCTATTGATGTTCATTTATTGAGTTAAAGGGCAACCGAAAAGTCGACAAGTATTTTCCTCGGTAAGAAAGTATTTATCATTGTCTTTAGCAGATCTTCTACGAACTTTCTTTCCTCCTGTTATAGTTGTTCCTATAACTTTAGACTGAGTACTTCGTCAAAAACCATGCGATGTGCATGGATGATGAAAGTTCAGTCGTATAACATTACAGTTGAAAAAAGAGAAAGGAGAAATGGCGGCCACACATAACATACACAATGTTGGTTATAAATTGCAGGAATCAAAGATATCTTGGCATGGAATGATACACACCTTTCATATGGCTGGGCTCATGTGAACGGAATGGTACAAGGATTCCTTCTGCAACTGTCGGCCTACCACGAAAAATCTAAAAATGATACATCTATGACAAAATATCCAAATTACATCTATGATAAATTACTTTCCGTTAGTTTTAGTTAAATTTTAACATCAAATTGCTAAATATGGTGACACATGATAGTTGGTGGTGTATCAATTTGGCATTTTTATCTTTCATTTGTCACAAATGTACTAATTCGGGATTTCTTATTGTACTAATTCAATTTAATAAAGATCAATAAAGGGTAAATTTATCACATGTATATCAATTTGAATATTTTGAAAGTAAAAATTATATTATTTTGAGATTTTTTGTGATATTGATTTTTTTAAGAAAAATGGACTGAGACCTGAAAAATGGAGGATTCTCTATAAAGAAAACGGCAGCTAGCAAATAGGAATTGGTCAAAAGGCACTTTGTCTAATCTGAACACACCTCATTCAACAGTCAAAAAGAAATTTGTGGAGATGCCAGTAGTTCATTTTTACATAAAAATTCAAAGTGTAATGCCACCAAGTCTTTACATTTAATACATGACCACACATTGACTTAGGTCATACTTTGCAATCCCAGCAGCTGGCTTGCATACTTGAGTTGTCCACGGTACTGCATAAGTGTAAGATCCCTTGGAAATGCACATGCAAGTTCCAACGACAATTGTCCACAACCAGACATTATAAAATACGATGGTGCGGTTATCTTCAGGAAAAGATGCTGCCAGTCTGGCCTAGACCGCTTAGCGCTTCTCTGGTGCTTTTCTAGAAAGTGTACATAATTGACATTCGAAAAGTGCACGCGTGATGCTTCTATGCAAGCAATATACATACGTTTAATGGGTCTTAAAAAAATTTCCTATTATGAAGTAATACAATTATTAAATAAATGAAAGGGAATTATTGACATAGTATGAAGAAATTGAACACTTTTACTCAGAAATATAAAATAATTTTAGGATTCGGATTTTTCACTATTAGAATTATTTGTAGAATATGAAAGATTCAAATTGAATTGCACGAAAGATAAAATCGAAATACTAATTTCTTTGTTTATTGATACCAGCATTATCATGATAACGAATGTTTTACAATTCTTAGCTGATTAAACCCAAAATCTACTTTTTCGCCCTCTCTTCACAAACTAAAGTATCCTTTCAACTATTAAAAATATGATGTCATTGAATTTGTATGTCAATATTTGTACAACACGAAAGTCTCCAATCATAAGACTAAAAAAGTCGGGCTTTTTTTTCCAAATTACGATTTAAAAAAATACCAAAAAAGCATAAAAAAAGTTATATTTATCCAATTGGGTGGCGCTCGGCAGGCAGTGGGTCGAGCGGTACCCAATCGGCATTTGGACTACCGAGCCTGACCCACTTGGCATCCCAAATGCTGAGCGGGCTGTCAAGCCCATTTTAATTTTTTTTCTTTTAAGTTTCTTATTTCTAATATGTGTATAAATTAATCAAACTGTAAATAATATTTCCATTCTCACATGTTTACCCCGTTGGTTTTCATTTGGGCTAAGTGCTTTGGTGATCATGGGTTCAATTCCTAGTTTGTTCACTTTCTTTCTTTCTTTTTTCTTTTTTTTCCCATCTCCACCTGAAAAAAAAAATTGAACCCATTCTTTCGTTTTCTTTTTTTCCCATATCCACCTGAAAAACAAAAATTGAACCCATGATGACTCAGGAGGAGAAGGTCAGTTATGAATTACATGCTTGTGATTTGTGATTTATACTTAAATGGAATAATATTTTTTATAATTTGAATACTCATTTATTTTATAATTGAAATACTAATAATAAATGGAATACTAATTTATTTTTTTATAAAAATTATAAATAAAATAAATGGAATACTCTAATTTATAAATGGAATACTAATTTATTTTATAATTGGAATACTAATAATAAATAATTCCAGCATAATTGTAATAAAATTTTTATTATTTACATAATAACATAATTCCAATATACTTTATTATCTAAATGATAATTTTATAAAAATCATAAATAAAATAAATGTTATAATTTATTATTTACATAATAGTTTATTTTATGAATACTAATTTTTTACATAATTCCAATATAATTTATTATTTAATTAATAATTTTATAAAAATATTATAAATAAAATAAAGGCAATAATTTATTATTTAATTGATAATTTATTTTATGAATACTAATTTTTTACATAATTCCAATATACTTTATTATCTAATTGATAATTTTATAAAAATCATAAATAAAATAAATTTTATTATTTATTATTTACATAATAATTTATTTTATGTTTTCTCTATTTTGCTTGCATCTTACAACCGAAGCACCGTTGAACCCTCATTAGGCATCTTCGGTGCTATTGTTGGTTCATGATTTTTGTGCTTGGTTCTCTTTTGTATCTAGCCATTTGGAAGGTTTCAATACATACTTACCTTACCAAAAAAAAATAATAATTTGTTTTATGAATATTAATTTTGTACATAATTTCAATATACTTTATTATTTAAATGAAAAATTTATTGGGCTGCTGAGCCGGGCCTGATTTTAATTTTTATCAAATTTTCAATATATTGAAATTATGTAAAAAAAATTTGTATTCATAAAATAAATTACTATGTAAATAACAAATTATAACATTTATTTTATTTATAATTTTTATAAAATTATCAATTAGATAATAAAGTATATTGGAATTATGTAAAAAAATAGTATTCATAAAATAAATTTTCAATTGAATAATAAATTATAACGTTTATTTTATTTATAATAATTTTTATAAAATTATCAATTAAATAATAAATCATATTGAAATTATGTAAAAAATTAGTATTCATAAAATAAATTATCATGTAAATAATAAAAATTTTATTACAATTATATTTGGAATTATTTATTATTAGTATTCCAATTATAAAAATTAGTATCCCATTTATAAATTAGCATTATAAATTAGTAACCATTTATTTTATTTATAATTTTTATAAAAATAAATTATTATTCCAATTATAAAAATTAGTATTCCACTTAGGTATAAATCACAAATTGCAAGCATGTAATTCATAACTTACCTTCTCCTCCTGAGTCGTAATGGGTTCAATTTTTTTTTTCCAGGTGGAGAAAACAAAAATGAAAGAAAGTGAACAAACCAGGAATTGAATGAAAGAAAGTGAACAAACCAGGAATTGAACCCATAACCACTAAAGCACTTCGCTCAAATGAAAACAACGAGGTAAACATGTGGGAATGGCAAAATTATACGCATTTAAATTAATTTATACAAAAGAAACTTAAAAGAAAAAAATTAAAATGGGCTTGGCAGTCCGCTCGGCAGCCCAAATGCCAATTGGGTGCCGCTCAGCCCACCGACTGCTGAGGCGGCACCCAATTGGGTATATATATATATATATTTATTTATTTATTTTTGATAATTTTTTAAAAAAATCATAATTTGGAAAAAAGCGCAAAAAAGTTAATTTGATGAAAAACTCCAAACTTGTATATCTATAATAAATTTATGTCTAAACATATTCATGAACGTGGAAATATTTCTCTTTCATTTCTTTTTATTAGCAATAAAAATGATATTTTGTAGAAAAATATTTTTTAAATTATTCATTTTTCACAAGCAAACAATGCCTTATTTATAAGTTTTTTTTTGTAAAAATGCATGTAATTTCAAATTTGATAAAAAAATCTAGAAAAAATCCCCCCTAGATCTTTGAAGCATGGAATATCCTCTAAAATTCCTTTCAAAATTTTAATCTTCTCCCCCCCCCCCCCTTCCGGCCGCCTAGCCCAACGACGGCGAGGTCCGACCTTGCCATGGCTGGGTGAGCTCAACCGCCACGGCTGCTCGAGCACAAGCTTGCTCAGCCATGGCAAGGTCAGTCTCGCCCAAATATAGTGAAGTTGAGGCCAGACCTTGCCATCGCTAGGCAAGTTTGACCTTATGGTCGCTAGCTTTTGCCTGTGGCTTGTTGTCGATCCATACGGCTAGAGAAAGGAGGAGAAAAACAAAAGGAAAATGAATGAAAAAAGGAAAATTAAAAAAATGATATTATTAAAAATTATTCAAGTTGGTGCCGACATCCACATCAGCACTAGTGAGCATCCACGTCAGTGCGGACCAGCCAAATTGATCACAAAGACAAATAGGCACAAATATAAAAGGTTTAAGGCTGCATTGACAAAAAAATATTTAAGATTGAAGTGGCACAATTACCGTAGATTGAAGACTTTTTTGGTAATTTTTTCGATAATAAAGAAAATATGTCAATATCCTCAAAAACCTCAAACCAACCCCCCCCCCCTCAATTGAATAATAAATTATAACGTTTATTTTATTTATAATAATTTTTATAAAATTATCAATTAAATAATAAATCATATTGAAATTATGTAAAAAATTAGTATTCATAAAATAAATTATCATGTAAATAATAAAAATTTTATTACAATTATATTTGGAATTATTTATTATTAGTATTCCAATTATAAAAATTAGTATCCCATTTATAAATTAGCATTATAAATTAGTAACCATTTATTTTATTTATAATTTTTATAAAAATAAATTATTATTCCAATTATAAAAATTAGTATTCCACTTAGGTATAAATCACAAATTGCAAGCATGTAATTCATAACTTACCTTCTCCTCCTGAGTCGTAATGGGTTCAATTTTTTTTTTCCAGGTGGAGAAAACAAAAATGAAAGAAAGTGAACAAACCAGGAATTGAATGAAAGAAAGTGAACAAACCAGGAATTGAACCCATAACCACTAAAGCACTTCGCTCAAATGAAAACAACGAGGTAAACATGTGGGAATGGCAAAATTATACGCATTTAAATTAATTTATACAAAAGAAACTTAAAAGAAAAAAATTAAAATGGGCTTGGCAGTCCGCTCGGCAGCCCAAATGCCGATTGGGTGCCGCTCAGCCCACTGACTGCTGAGGCGGCACCCAATTGGGTATATATATATATATATTTATTTATTTATTTTTGATAATTTTTTTAAAAAATCATAATTTGGAAAAAAGCGCAAAAAAGTCAATTTGATGAAAAACTCCAAACTTGTATATCTATAATAAATTTATGTCTAAACATATTCATGAACGTGGAAATATTTCTCTTTCATTTCTTTTTATTAGCAATAAAAATGATATTTTGTAGAAAAATATTTTTTAAATTATTCATTTTTCACAAGCAAACAATGCCTTATTTATAAGTTTTTTTTTTCTTTTGTAAAAATGCATGTACTTTCAAATTTGATAAAAAAATCTAGAAAAAATCCCCCCTAGATCTTTGAAGCATGGAATATCCTCTAAAATTCCTTTCAAAATTTTAATCTTCTCCCCCCCCCCCCCTCCGGCCGCCTAGCCCAACGACGGCGAGGTCCGACCTTGCCATGGCTGGGTGAGCTCAACCGCCACGGCTGCTCGAGCACAAGCTTGCTCAGCCATGGCAAGGTCAGTCTCGCCCAAATATAGTGAAGTTGAGGCCAGACCTTGCCTTCGCTAGGCAAGTTTGACCTTATGGTCGCTAGCTTTTGCCTGTGGCTTGTTGTCGATCCATACGGCTAGAGAAAGGAGGAGAAAAACAAAAGGAAAATGAATGAAAAAAGGAAAATTAAAAAAAATGATATTATTAAAAATTATTCAAGTTGGTGCCGACATCCACATCAGCACTAGTGAGCATCCACGTCAGTGCGGACCAGCCAAATTGATCACAAAGACAAATAGGCACAAATATAAAAGGTTTAAGACTGCATTGACAAAAAAATATTTAAGATTGAAGTGGCACAATTACCGTAGATTGAAGACTTTTTTGGTAATTTTTTCGATAATAAAGAAAATATGTCAATATCCTCAAAAACCTCAAACCAACCCCCCAACTCCCCCCCCCCCCCCCCCCCCGCGCGAAAACAAAACACACACACACTCCTTTTTTTTGTCAACATTATTTCTTTGGTGGTCTCAACTGCCTGTTTTTAAATTGTCCTAGTGTGGGACCACGTGCATCGCACGGGGCATTGTTGACTCCTCTCAGTCTCTGTGCGACCTCCCTGTTCTGATCTCTGTCGACTTCCTTCGTTTCCCAGAAACTCGCCTTCAACCTCCCCCCTTAGCTCTTTTTACAGAAGCGTGGTGCTCTTCTCTGGGTGAAATACAGCTGAGAGGATCGGCCCGCCGATGGCATCCGATGGAAGTCAGGGTCTACTCACCATCCTCGCTTTGGCTGCAACAAGAGTGTAAGTGCTCTACTTCCACTTCTTTCGATCTATTGGTGACGGATATTGCACAATAAGATAAAACTTCGCTCCTGAACATGTTTGATACGATACAGCCTGCTTGTTCAATTCACACTTCTTGTTTTTCGTCTGGATCAGGTTACAAGTCTGTAACTTTTGCCTCACGAACTCAAGGAGAAGTAAGGAATCGGAGTCGACCTGGAGAACGGCAGATGGGTCTGGAGAAGAGAAGGAGGCATTGAGGAGGGACTTGGCATCAACCTCAAGAGCCGAGCAATCGTCTGGCGAAGAGTACGATGTGTTCCTGAGTTTCCGGGGACCAGATACCCGCAACGGATTCACCAATTGCCTATACCATCGCTTGAGAGATGCTGGAATCCGTGTTTTTCTGGACAACGAAGAACTCCGAATGGGCAAAGAAATCAGAGGAGAGCTTTTGGATGCACATGACAGATCTCGAATCTACATACCTATCTTCTCTAAGGGTTACGCCGATAGTTCGTGGTGTCTCCGTGAGGTTGCGTACATGGCAGAATGCACCTCACCATCAGATAGAAAGAAGGAGGTACTTCCCATCTTCTACGATGTGGATTCTGACGATGTTAAGCTCAAAACCATGTTGTATAGAAAAGCCATGTGCAAGCACAGGACGAAGTTTGGCTCCGATGAAGTGAAGCGTTGGGAAAATGCCCTTCTCGAGGTTGCACGCATAAAGGGATGGGATCTTAAAGGCAAAGGGTAAATTTCCTCAACATTTTATGGTTAACACGCATAGTACATTTCATGCATTTGGACACTTTTGTTAAAGATTTGCAGAAAAAATGTTAATGTATCTAGACCAAAAGAACCTAGAAATCATTTCCTTACCCAAAAAAAAAAGAACCTAGAAATCACAATAATAAATAGAAAATGGCTAATTTTTTTTTTTGAAGCACAACAAATCGGGTCAAACCCAACCCAGACAAGGCATTTTTTAATTTTTCGAATTCGTGTCGGGTTAAGCCAATATGACCCGACAGGTAAGACCATTTTTTTTCTTAATCCACTATTTATTTAAACCATATTACTGCAATAAGTATACTTGAATTCATGGAATTTTTGTATTTTCATCTCCCATGGTATTCACAACTTTTGTTCAGTGACAAACTCATTCGAAATTGTTGAATTAGTAAGAGTATTGTAATGTTAATGTTATACCACGATATGGTTAGTAATTTTTTTTTGTTAAAACAGTGCATAATTAACATTACATAAGTGCACATACGATGCATCAATGCAAAAAAGCGGCGCTGAAAATCTTTTATCAAGAAATATTAGAAGGGTAATTTTCAAACTTATATCAATGTGACGCTACATTAGAAATGGGATTCTGACTAAGATGTGCTCGAGAACCTACAAAAGGCGAAAAAATTTTCTCAGACCCGCAAAAAATTATGTCAGACCAACCGAAAATGTCCAGTTCAGCTGATTATTTACCCACAGGTTCCCTGATTCCTGTAGTCTATCATGTCTTTGACTGAAAAAGAAATTTTCATGCTTTGCTGTAGCCAAGGAGAACAAATTGAGGCGATTGTTGAAGAGGTTTCTCGTAAACTTAATACAAGAAACATGATTGTGACTGAACATTTGGTTGAAGATACTGATCAAATGGAAGCCATGATGAAATTGTTGGACGTTGGCTCTGGTGGTGTACGTTATGTTGGTATTCAAGGCATGGGTGGTGTTGGAAAAACAACTCTTGCGAAAGTCATGTTCAACAAACTATCTTTTCATTTTGAACGCTGTAGTTTCCTTCAAGACGTTCGAGCATCATCGCAATCTTATGGTGGCCTTATAGAATTGCAGAAAAAGCTCTTGTCAGATTTGGTCGGTCACGGGATTGCTAACCAAATTAAAGATGTTGATGGTGGGATCAAGATGATCAAAAAAGCATTAAGTAGTAAAAAAGTACTTATTGTTCTTGATGATCTAGACAAAAAAGAACAACTCGAAAAACTTGCCGGAAAATCTGACTGGTTTTGCTTTGGTAGCAGAATCATTATCACAACTAGGGATGAAAGCATCCTAATGACTGAAGTGGGCTCATCCAGTGAAAAGGTTCTCAACATACCCAAAGAAATTTTGCGTTATGAAGTTCATGAAATGAGACATGATTTAGCACTTGATCTGTTTTATAAGCATGCGTTCAGAAGTGACTTTGTTGTAGAAGAGTATGATGCTCTTTCAAGAGAAATTGTTTGTACAGTGGGCATGCTTCCTTTGGCCATTGCGGTGATAGGGTCCAATCTTTTTGACTGGGGCAAAGATTTGGGGCATTTGGAGAAAATAGAAGTATGGCATGAGACACTGAAGAGGTTAAAGGAAGGTCCTTTTGAGGATGTCCGAGATACATTAATGATAAGTTATGAACGATTAGAGGATAAGCACCAAGAAGTTTTCCTAGATATAGCGTGCTTTTTCATCGACACCGATAGAACTTATCCGGTTATCATGTGGAAGGATTGCGGATACCTTCCTAGCATGGCAATGAGGGTTCTCTCTCAAAGGTCATTGATCAAAATTACAAATAATAATAAGTTCTGGATGCATGACCAAATTCGAGACTTTGGAAGGGACATTGTGCTTCGAATATATCCTCGCAAGTTTTGCAGGGTGTGGATTCGCGATGATGCCCTGAAACTACTTGAGGGAAAAGAGGTAAACAGGAACTACCTATTTTTTTAAGTATTTGGTGCAAAAAATTCTTTGAATCTTTCTTTCCCATTTTAAAAAGCTAGTTCAAGTGTGCATTCAATAGATAATTTTTTTTTAACATCGCTTTTGCCTTGCGGGGTTACATCTCTCTGTCAAACCTTCAGGTCAAAGGACTCAAAATTTGTAGAGAGAGCAAAAAGAGATTACCTGACAGTTGGCTTTATTTTATAGGTTCTAGTATATGGAAAATAGCTATCTTGTAATATTGGAAAATGCAAAGAGCAGTTTCCAGGTAAAACGAAACGAAAACTTGCTTTATCAATAGCTTCAGACTAGAAAATCAGTTTATGTAGAAGAGGATGAAATAACTCGTTGTCAGGAAAAAAAGGGTACTATAGACTCCGGAAAGCTTATGTGGCGAGCTCAACATTGGAAAAATTGTTTGACAGTGTTTCCGCGTCCTATCTGTTGTGGCTTTGTAATCTGTATGATGCATGCTCAATTGAGTCTTTGATATGCAGAGAAGTGGAAATGTTGAGGCGCTAAGCCTGGCTTCCGATGGCTGCAGCCGCAGCATTGCATCTACAGAATTAGCTGCTTTACCAAATCTAAGGTTCCTTCGAGTGAAAGACATTGATTTTTTCGGTAACTTCGAGAATCTTCTTTCGGAGCTAAAATGGTTTTCTTGGGAAGTTACGCATAAGGAATTCTATGCAGAGAGTTTTCATTTTGCTAGTTTAGTCGTGCTGGACCTCTCAAGGAGTGATATCGAAGATGATTGGGGTGGGTGGAGCCAAATCCAGGTACCATATTCCTTGCCATCTATCTTTCTTTTGTATGGTTGATAGACTCGAAATATAGTTCCATATGTAACTTTGTAAACCATTTGAAGATTGAATTTCAATGGCTATTTGCAAGCAGATTTCTATAAGTTCATTGCCGAAAACGGAAACTTGTTTTTGCATTGTAAAACGCATTTTCTTTTTCTGCAGATTTCTATAACGTCTCGAAGGGCTTTCTTCTTTCTAGTATGGTTGATAGATTTCGAGTGCGTTTTTCAACTGGTAGGCAGAAAATTGGTTGCTCGTTCTTTTCAACTCCGCTTTTTGTTTTTCTGCAGATGACAAAAAAATTAAAGGTTCTGGATTTAACAGATTGCACAAAATTGAGGAGGACACCCGACTTCTCTAATTTCACTTCTTTGGAGACTTTAGTACTTGCTCGGTGCTCCAATTTAGTCACAATTCACCCTTCCATTTCTAAGCTTCAACTCTTAGAGACTTTGAATATCAAAGGGTGCAGTTCTCTTGGGGAGTTGCCTGAAGAAGTCTGTTCTCTACAATCACTGAAAGAGATCGTCATGCCCCAAAATTTTCAACAATTGAAGCTTCCAGAGAGATTTGGAAATTTGAAATCTTTGTCGAGTTTTACATTAAACAAGAACCCAAAAATCTGCCAACTTCCGGACTCAATTGGAGGAGCGGCAAATCTTACACGCTTAACTTTGCGTGGGTGCATTGGGATAAAGGAACTTCCAAGCTCAGTTGGGGAGTTGAAAATGTTGGTAGAGTTGGATGTATCAAACTCAGGCATAACTGAACTACCTCAATCTGTCGGAAATTTAAAGAAATTAAAGGTGTTGAGTTTATGTAGAACGAAGATAAAGGAGATTCCCTGTACTATTGGAGGACTAGAGATGCTTGAAGGTTTTTATGCCCACAAATCATGGGATCTGACAGATAAAAACTTGGAAGAACTTGGGAGGCTATTCCATTTGAAGACACTGGAGTTAGCATTTACTAGTATCTGCAGATTGCCTTCACAGATAAGTCGTCTCCATCTCCAAAAACTTAATGTGGGCTCAATTGAGCTTCAACAAGTGCCAGCTCTTCCATCAAGTTTGAAATTCCTTGGGATTCAAGCTATGGACTTCTCTCTTGTCCCTCAACCCTCAAGCATCACCAATTTAGAACATCTGGAATTAGAAAGATTCAGCAATTTGAGACATAGACATCACTCTACTAGGCGGGACTATGACGCAAAACTTAATGCAGCTTTGATGAGGGAGCAACCATCCTATCAGCTTCCATCTCTTTTGTCGGTCTTAAAACTCAAAAATATTAATCCACTACCACATTTTTCCAACTTAATAAACTTGACAGCTCTGCATGTGATTGAATGTCCAATATCACACCTACCTATCACTGCAGGTCTAACTCGTTTGAGGGAACTGAACGTAGCACGATGTGAATCCCTTGAGGAAATACCTGGTATGTCACTCTTGAAGAGTCTGGAGCGCTTGGAACTGAAGGGCTTGAATAGGCTAGTTGAAATTCAAGGTTTGGGGGAATTGGAATCTTTGCAGTACCTCCTTCTTTCCAGTTGTGGTGTAATCAGACAATTACCCAATTTATCCAAGTTGGGTAAGCTAAAGCATCTAGAGCTAGAAGCTTGTCCAAATTTAAGAGCCATTGAGGGCATTGAGGGTTTAGAAAGCTGGGTGTTGGATAGCCATGGCCACACCATCCTGGAAAGATTCTTGAATATCTCGAGATCGACTTGGCTTTCCCATAGATTACCTATGTACGATTTGTTCCTAACTTATAAGGGACCAGACGTTCATCATAGCATTGTCGATTACATTCACCACGTGATGTGGGAAGAAGGAATTCCTGTTTATAGTGATAACGATGACTTCAGGTCCAATGAAGGGATTGGGGAAGAGATTATACAAGCACTTGCTAACTCCAATATCTACATACCCGTCTTCTCTAAAAACTATGCTTCTAGTCATTGGTGTCTCCGCAAACTTGGCCACATGGTAAAATGCACGTCAGAATCAAAGGGGAAAAGAATAATCCTCCCCATGTTCTACGATGTGGAGATTGATGATGTTAAGCTCGAAACTGATTTATACAAAAGCGACTTAGACAGGCACCGGATGAACTTCGATCACAACGAAGTGAAGTCATGGGAAGACGCCCTAATTGAGGTCGCAACAATGAGGGGATTCGTCTTGAAAAATACCAGGTAATTCTGCTATTTCACCTCTAATTTCCTTAGGTGAATAAGTCATTTAATTTAACTTTCCCAACACAGATTTTCAAAGTTACTGCAATGCAACCTTTTTTAATACAAATGGTTCTCCACTGAAGCAAATTCAGTTTTATAGAATAAGAAGTAGGTCCTTTCAGTTTGTATTATCCAGCGGAACTCTGTGTTCGAGCAGAATAGAATTTCATACTGGTACAGCCGCACATTTTTTTTTCCTTTTGTTTGTTTGTTTTTTCGTTTTTGTTTTCTATTTAAAGATCTTCAGGTTACAGTGGTTTCATTAAACGAATCAACAATTAGATCGCCATTTTGTTAGCCTTTTAAATGTTCGGCTTTCAAACTAAAATGAACTCTCCTTCATGTGCGCATTGCTGCAGCTACGAAGAAGTGCTTGAAATGGTTTTTGCAGAGATCTTTAGAGCAAGGAAATTGTTAGACGTTGACTCCTGAGTACTCCTTTTGGTCGGTTGTCAAAGAAAAGGTGAATGGATTTGCTATCAATGTAACGAAATTCTCCCCAACCTTATTCTTTTTCATTTAGTAATGTAATTGGTTGACTTTGGTAATGCTCATGTGCTTTATCAGGAGGGTGCTCCGCAACAAAAAGGAGCTTCCCCATAAAGTTGGGAAAATTTGAATTGCTCATGGAGTTGGGATTGGCAACTGTTAAAGATAATTGATCTATCTGATTCAATCGGAAATCTAAAGAGAATCGAAACTGACTTGGATATGCTGTTCATTGACAATAGATTTGTCTGATACCAGTATACGTGTCAGACAGGTGAAGCCTCTGGCTGTTCCAGGATCTTGGTAGATGCTTGCCATCGAATTTGACAGTCATTGCGAGCTTCTTTAATGCAGCTACATCCGGTTTGTTGATGATCTCATGAATCTTGTCAATTTAGGTTTGCTTGGACACATTTGACGTTTCTCTTGACCAATATCCACCAGCTTCCATGTTCTTTGTCATTCTTGCCACTTTGGCTTAAGAAATACCGCTAGTTTTCATTCTTCAAACACTTTTTGGTTCTCGAAATTCGTGAAACTAAAGGGTATTGGTGCGCTGCCACACTTTTCAAACTTAACGAAATTTGGCAGATCTGCCTATCGGCGGATATCCAATGTCAATATATATGTTGATTCATGGTCGTTGCTTTTAACGAAAGTTTTGGCGACGAAAGAAATTCGTGGCTAATTAGCGACGAAAACAATGACCAAATAGTTTCATCGCCAATTAGCCACGAATTTAGCGACGAAAAAACTTTTCGTAGCTAATTAGCTACGAAATTAGCGACGAAAAACGTTTTGTAGCTAATTAGACACGAATTTAGCAACAAAAACCTTTCCGCGGCAAATTTTCCACCAAAATTTGCGACGAAAAGTTGATTCCATCGTAAAATTGCTAATATAATTTAAATAAAAAAGAAAAATTTAGTGAAGTTGCAATGATATCAACTTATTAGTGAATTTTACAATGAAATCAACTTTTCGTCGCACATTTTGTGACAAATTGTTGATTTCGTTGCAAAATATTGACAATTAATTTATTTTTTTCAGAAAATCTAATGACGAAATCCCTTTTTCGTCGCTAAATATTTTTTATTATTTGAAATTTAGGGATAAAAATGGTTTTGTCGCTAAATTTTTCATTTTTATTTAAATTATATTGCCGAGTTTTGCGCCGAAATTCGATTTTCGTTGCAAAATTTGCGCGAATTGATGATTTCGTCGCAAAATATTGACAATTAATTTAGTTATTTCTGAAAATTTAGCGACGAAACACTATTTTCGTCGCTAAATTACCGTAATAAATAAAAAATTATTAAAATTAGCAACGAAATACGACTTTCATCGCTAAATTACCGTAATAACTAAAAAAGAAATAAATTTAGCGATGAAAGCAATTTTCGTCGCAAATTCTTCCCTTGCAATTTAGCGACGAAATTTGCAGTTTGTCGCTTATTAGCAACGAAACTAGACTTTCGTCGCTAAATTACAGTAAAAAATAAACAATTATTAAAATTAGCGACGAATCATCATTTTTGTCGCTAATTTGACAGAAATAAAAATAAAACAGAAAAAAAAAATAGCGACGGAAGTCCATTTCGTCGTAAATTCCTCTTTGCAATTTAGAGATGAAAATTAACTTTCGTTGCTGAATTACCGTAAAAAATAAAAAAAAAATCATTAAATTTATCGACGAAAGTCAAATTTCGTCGCTAATTTGATTGAAATAAAAATAAAAAAGAAAAAAAAAATAGTGACGAAAGCCCTTTTCGTCGCAAATACTTCCCTTGCAATTTAGCGACTAAATTCGCCATTTGTCGCTAATTAGCAACGAAATTCGACTTTCGTCGCTAAATTACCGTAATAAATTAAAAAAATTGTTAAAATTAGCGACAAAACGACTTTTGTAGCTAAATTACCCTAATAAATAAAAAATTATTAAAATTAGCAACGAAAGTCGACTTTCGTCGATAAATTACTGTAGTAAATAAAAAATTATTAAACCATATCGTTGCTAATTTTTTTTCTTTTTTAATTTTATTTCTATCAAATTAGCGACGAAAATGATTCTTCGTCGCTAATTTTAATATTTTTTATTTAATGCGGTAATTTAGCGACGAATGACGAATTTCATCGCTAATTTTAATAATTTTTTATTTATTACGGTAATTTAACGATGAAAGTTGAATTTCGTGGGTAATTTTAATAATTTTTTATTGATTATGGTAATGTAGCGACGAAAGTCGAATTTCATCGCTAATTAGCAACAAACGGCGAATTTTGTCACTAAATTGCAAGCGAAGAATTTGCAATGAAAAGGGCTTTCGTCGCAAATTTTTTTTTCTTTTTTCTTTTTATTTCAATAAAATTAGAGGCAAAATTCGACTTTCGTCCTTAAATTTAATGGTTTTTTATTTATTACGGCAATTTAGCGACAAAAGTTAAATTTCGTCGCTAAATTGCAAAGGGGAATTTGCGACGAAATTGACTTTCGTCGCTAATTTTTTTTTCTTTTTTATTTTTGTATTTCTGTCAAATTAGCAATGAAAATGATTCTACATCGCTAATTTTAATATTTTATTTAATGCAGTAATTTAGCGACAAAAGACGGGGCCGGGTGAAGGCTTGGGCCGTGATGGTCCTAGAGTGGAGGGGGTCGCGTGAGGATTATGTGTTCATAGCAGACAATATTACACAGCGGTAGTGCCTAGGTCATTACAATTGGTATCCGAGTCAATTCCCAAGAGCATGTGGAGACACAGTGGTAGCGCTCGGGTCGTTACAGTTGGTATCAAAGCCAACTCCCAAGAGCATATGGAGCGTTATAGTTGGTATCAAAGCGATAGCGCCCGGGTCGTTACAATTGGTATCAGGGCCAACTCCCAAAAGCATGTGGAGCGTTACAATTGGTATCGGAGCGGTAGCATCCGGGTCATTACAATTGGTATCAAAGCCAACTCCCAAGAGCATGTGGTGTTCAAAGTGGACAATATTACACAATGGTAGCATCCGGGTCATTACAGTTGGTATCAAAGCCAACTCCCAAGAGCATGTGGGACCGCAATGGGTGTTACAGTTGGTATTAAAGCCAACTCCCAAGAGCATGTAGGGCCATAGTGGGCGCTTGCTGGTGCCGCTGGAACATCCGGGTCATTACAGTTAGTATCAAAGCCAACTCCCAAGAGCATGTGGGGCTGCAATAGGCGCTTGCTGGTGCCGCTAAGGGCACAGCGGATGTTGTGCTGCAGAGGGTGGAGCATGTAACATCTCTAGCTTGTCCCACATTGCTCAGGGAGTGAGCCTGGGGATGTTTTATATGGCCTTGGGTCTCCTTGAAGTTGCGAGACTCGTTTTCCTGCAGAGGGGCGAGTCACACTCGTTTTCCTACAGAGGGGCGAGTCATAGCACTGCACTTTGTAGGGAACAAAATCGTGAGGAGTTGGCGAGTCTTATGCTGCACTCCAGAGCAGACAATATCTTGCGAAGTGGCGTGGTGGGCCCAGGCCACTACATCCCCAAACCTTAATATGGTTCAAGCTAGATTTACATAAAGTCCATAACTCAAAAAGAATTCATGGAGCAGTTATGGTGTGGACAAAGTTGAGTATGTAAAGGGCTATTTTCAAAACTTTAATCCACATAAAACCAGGTAACTTAGTTCTACTATTCATACTCCTATTCATTTTTATAATGGTACGATTGCACCTTTTGGCCATACCATTTTGTTTAGAACTCCTAGACAAGCATACTTAGCTACCATCCAAGAATGGTCCAAGTCTTTTGGAAAATAATCCTTTAAGCTCTCCAACATCGCCATACCTGCTAAAATGCTCAACACTCTGGTCAGATCTAACAACTTTATGACTTTTCTCAACTGTTTCTCGGCTTCATTCTAAAAAATCTTGAGACTCAAACATTTCCTTAATCAAGTATAGACAATCATATTGATAATATTCGTTGATAAAAGCGATAAAGTAAAGATTTCTACATAAGGTTGTACTATTGGATCTGATGGAATTTTTCACACATCGAATCAGAACGATCACACAGAAATCAAGAAAATTGAATGACACACGAGATTATCCAGGTTCACCCCAGAATAGGGCTACGTCCTGCAAGAGATTTTCACTATGATATTCGATTTTCAGCCTCTCAACTCATTACAATGATGAGCAAAAAACGAGCAAAATATATATGCCCCAAGCGGGCCCAAAACCTAAACCTAGCGAAACCTCTATTAAGCCCACAACATACGGGTTAACTTAAATAAAAGCCCAAACCCGTTGAGGTTTCGGGGGCGCTGCCCCCGAACCCCTGCCCGCTCACCGGCGAGCGTGGTAGCCGTCCGCTGATCGGGCAGCGGAAGCCCCGCCCGCTGACCGGGCAACGGGACACCCGTGTCGGGGGCGCTGCCCCCGAACCCCCGCATCCCGCGCGTATGGGTCACATGTCGTCGGATAACACTTTGATTTCCCTAAGCTCTCGTGGGCGTACCTGGTGTGAGAAACAAGGGTCCCCGAAGTATTTGCCAACTCCAACATTCTCCCACTTGGTGGATACTTCACGCAAATGAGAGCCTTTCCAATATCAGTCTTCTTCAATCCAATCGCAGTAGAGCACCATTCAAACTTCGCACCTGTGACGGCTTTAGTAAGGAAGTCTGAACTATTTTTCACCGTGTCAACCTTTACAAGCCGAACCTCTTTCTTCTCCACTTTTTCTCGAATGAAATGGTATTGTATATCAATGTGCTTTGTGCGTGAGTGAAACGCTGGATTCTTAGCTAAATAAATAGCCCCTTGATTATCACATCTCACCTCTACGGCACATTGCTCAAAACCAAGCTCCAAGCACAGCTGCCGTAACCATACAGCCTCTTTTCCAGCATGAGTAAGAGCCATGTACTCAGCCTCCGTAGAAGAGAGCGCTACCACGCTTTGCCTTCTACTCATCCAACTCAATGCAGCCCCAAACAATGTGAAAACATACCCGCTAGTGGACCGTCTACTATCAATATCTCCACCCCAATCAGCATCTACATGGCCTACGATATCAAGCATGTTTCCATTCCTTGTACCTTCAAAACATAAAGAAAAATTCGAAGTTCCACGAAGATACCTGAAAACTCTTTTGATCGCATTCCAGTGTTCTCTACCTGGGTTAGACATGTATCGGCTCAAGATTCCCACTGCTTGGGCTATATCCGAACGTGTGCACACCATAGCATACATCAAGCTACCCACTGCACTCGCGTATGGAACTCGGGCCATCTCTTCAGCTTCTTCACCCGTTTTAGGACATTGTTCCGCAGATAGCTTGGTCCCTAAAGGTATAGGGGTACCAACAGGCTTGCAGTCTATCATATTGAATTTCTTCAATATTTCTTTGATGTATTTCTCCTGCCCTAGTCACAGCTTCCATTTCTCACGGTCCCTCATAATCTGCATGCCCAAAATAAAATTTGCAGGCCCCAAGTCTTTCATTTCGAACTTCTTGGCCAACAAACTCTTCACAGATCTCACCATCTTCACGCTATTCCCGATCAACAGCATATCATCCACATATAGCGTGAGAATGACAAACTGATCGTCTGTCATCTTCACATAAACACAATGGTCAGAATTTGAACACACAAAATCAAGCTGAAGCATGTACGTGTCAAACTTCTGGTACCACATCCTCGGTGACTGCTTCAGCCCATATAAGGACTTTTTCAATTTGCACACCTGATTCTCCTTTCCCTTTACTTCAAAGCCTTCTGGTTGCCTCATATATATTTCCTCCTCCAAGTCCCCATGAAGGATAGCCGTCTTTACATCCATCTGTTCCACCTCAAGATCGTATGCAGCTGCTACGGACAGAACAAACCGTATCGAGGTCAATTTCGCCACGGGAGAGAAGATCTCGTCATAGTCAACTCCTTCGATCTGAGAATACCCCTTGGCTACAAGCCTAGCTTTGTACTTCTCTACAGTCCCATCCGATTTCAGCTTTCGCTTGAATACCCATTTGCACCCAATTGCCTTTCTATCCTAAGGCAACTTACACAAACTCCATGTCTCATTATGATCAAGCGACTACATCTCATCTATCATTGCGAGCTCCCACTGATTCGCATCATTCATGGATCTTGCCTCTTTTACAGAATTAGGATCATCTCCGGTAATGCTCAAAGCATGAAACGTACTCAATGCACTAAGTGAGTATCGAAGTGGTACCTTTCTTTCCCGCGTCGATCTCCTAAGAGCCGGCATGCTATTTGTATCTGAGTCTTCATCCGAATCTGCATCCTCGACTTCATTAACCAAGTAAATTACCAGCATCATTAGAAATTTACCAACATACCAATAAAGTAGTAAGTTACCGACTCCTCCAAAATTTCACGAGGGTGATGAGCAAATTACCCACACAATCAAGATTATACTAACATCACATGGAAGAATTCAATTACCAACTCTCTCAAATTTTTACCATTTTGTTAAGTAAATTGCCAGCGCTATCAATAATTCACCAGCATCCCAATTGAGTGGTTAATTACCAGCTCTTGTTACCGTAAATAAGTTGCCAGAGCACGTTCAACAATTTAACGCCGTGTTTGATGAATTATAGTAAATTAACATATCCGTTGAACAAACAGTAGAGATCAAATCAATTTACCAAAAAAAAAAAAAAAACTCATGTGTTTTCCTCGGCCAAAAATGGATAACAGCATAAGAAAAATTATGGGGCTTACACACAATCGGCGTGTGTGGCACAGGGAAATTAATTTATTTCACTGAAAATGTGTTGTCGTTGAAAATACTTTTAGGAATTCAATTTTTTTTTTCAAAAAAGTGAACCATTTTCTATTGTTTTTATGCGCTGAAAAACAAGTTGAAAAAAGTGGTTTTACGTAATTGATAATTTAGTTTATCTACCACCGTGCTAGTTAATTAAGTACATGGTAAAGAGAAACCCCCAAAACCCGCCCAGTTAACAAATACGCTTTCATACTTGATATTTAAGTCTCTTTTTTTTTAATCATACTATGGGAACAATCGTTTGAAAAAAAATGCCTAACGACGTTAATCCTAGTTCAAGTTCTTCATAAGTCCACGTTAAACTTGGAATAATCCAACCATATTATTTCACTGATGAATCATATTTTATGCTTAGCCAATTCTGGCTTCTAAGTTTATTAATGACCTGCAAAGTGCGGCTTGGGTTTTTGTCTATTGAAGCAAGACCCCATAAATAACGCCGAAAAAGCGATGCGATTTGGCCTTAATTCAAGTTCTTCATACGTCCACGTTAAGTCTTTACATTCCAAATCTTTTTTTTTTAAACCACAAATTCTTGAAGGAGTGAACCCCACAATAATTTTTAATTATTTTTATTTGATTTTTTGTTATCCAAAACAGATTACTAACCTCACAATAGCTTAAAAACTATCGCATAATCATTTTTCTTATATCAGTTTTGTGTAGGCAATGATGAATGAGCAAGCTGGTAGGCATTCATCGTGATGCGTCCACTAGATGAGATATTTACGGTGCGAAGAGACTCCACAAAGACAAGATTATTAAAACCCAAAAAATTGATAACCGAAAACAATCCATGATCTCTAATATATGAGTTAATGCAATGAAATGTTGTTTTGCAGATTGCCTAAAAAACATTCAAGTATTAAAAACTAGGTACAATAGATTGCATCTGGCAAGAAAGGCTCGGACGATGTTCTGAAGGGCTCAGAAATTGTATGGAGCTTCAACAGATAGCTCCGACTTTATGCGATAAGCGGCGAGCTCAAACATTGAAGTAAAGCTCAAGCTTTGAGAGAATTTTTTTTTTTTTTTGCGAACGACCAGATTATGGAAAGATATATTCAAGATTATCTAGTTAAAATATTACACTATCACAATGACCAGAAAATCAAGCTAGGTTCGCTCTTGAATATTACCAATCATGGAGATCAATCAAGGACGTGGATTAAGGGGGATGAGGATGACTCACCTAATGAAGAACTCTATCTATGGAAATCCAATATCACATTGTATGGGCGATTTGATCTAACATGTGATTATGTGCTTTGTCAATCTCAACGACTACGAGATCCTTTGTTCGTTTAAACGAGAAGTCTGAGGAGTGATTCTTTGGAGATCTTGCAACAAAAGTTGGAGTTGGAGAAGTATAAAAGGAGACCTCAATGTTGAAGAGTGCAAAAATAAGAGAGCAAAATTCTAAATTCCAATATCAAGAGAGCTTCACATTTTTTGTATATCTTTTATCCAAACACTGTAATAGTTAAAGGAGAACATTCAAGTGTAAGAGTGTTAGATGGGAAGTCTATTCACCGAGTTGTTACCTTTCAGCTATTCACTAATGAAATATAGCCGATTTGCTATCAGTATGAAGAAGTGGACATAGGCTTTAACAAATTGAACCACTATAAATTCTCTTTACAAATTCTCTATCACTTGATCTCTCTGTCTATATACTGTGATAGTGGAATTATGCACGCAGCTACATCTATGGGTATCTCAGGTCTTATTGGCAAGCATCATCTGAAGAAAGCTCTGAGCGTACTTGTTAATATTTCACATTGATTTCTATTATTCTTTGAAATCGTCTATTCACTTCGTTCTAAAGAGATCACGCTTTGCTAGAAAGAACAATTTGAGTACCTATTAATTTACATTGATTTTCTGGTAATCTGAATACTCTAGGCAAGAATTCAAACACAGCCACCGTAGCGCAGGTTCTAATTCTAATTTTTCCTATCTAGTGAAAAGGAGATATGAAGGGCCAACTCTCCAAAACCAACCTTAGAAAGGAGTGGCTCTCGTTCTCGAGATGTGAGAAGACTCAGAAGAGTCGATCTTTTATTGAAGCGGACCAGCTTGATCGGTCTTGGAGACCGGCTAATGCATCACAGCACGTGAAATGTTGGTAATACCAATACTTACTTTTCCACTGAAAGCCAGTGCAGTGTGAAAATTGTTTACGGAAGTGGAAGTGGCAGTAATTTTTTTCCTAGCCGTAGCCCACATGAGTTTGGAGCCTAGTGCGACCACTTCTTTAAAGATCGTTTCACGAGTACATCTTTGTTTTTGAGATGCCTGACAATGCCGGCATGTGCACGACGTCCAATTTTCGAAAGATTAATTATACAAGAAGTTGATTTTCGTGTCCATTCCTCTCCGGATAGATTAATTGCATCTTTAAGAATCATTCCATGTGAAGAGGCCTCACAAAGTGGGAATGTGCCTGCCCACCGCGATTGAATTATTGAGTAAAAAATTATATCGGAAGCATCCAATGAAATTGCCGATGAACTTTATATAACGCATTAGATGCTGAAACACACAAAACCACTATCAAGGACGTGGATTAAGGGGGATGAGGATGACTCACCTAATGAAGAGCTCTATCTATGGAAATCCAATATCACATTGTATGGGCGATTTGATCTAACATGTGATTATGTGCTTTGTCAACATCAACGACTACAAGATCCTTTGTTCGTTTAAACGAGAAGTCCGAAGAGTGATTCTCTGGAGATCTTGCAACAAAAGATGGAGTTGGAGAAGTATAAAAGGAGACCTCAATGTTGAAGAGCGAAAAGTAAGAGAGCAAAATTCTAAATTCCAATATCAAGAGAGCTTCACATTTTTTGTATATCTTTTATCCAAACACTGTAACAGTTAAAGGAGAACATTCGAGTGTAAGAGTGTTAGATGGGAAGTATATTCACCGAGTTGTTACCTTTCAGCTATTCACTAATGAAATCCAGCCGATTTGCTATCAGTATAAAGAAGTGGACATAGGCTTTAACAAATCGAACCACTATAAATTATCTTTACAAATTCTCTATCACTTGATCTCTCTGTCTATATACTGTGATAGTGGAATTATGCACGCAGCTACATCTATGGGTATCTCAGGTCTTATTGGCAAGCATCATCTGAAGAAAGCTCTGAGCGTACTTGTTAATATTTCACATTGATTTCTATTATTCTTTGAAATCGTCTATTCACTCCGTTCTAAGAGTTCACGCTTTGCTAGAAAGAACAATTTGAGTACCTATTAATTTACATTGATTTTCTAGTAATCTGAATACTCTAGGCAAGAATTCAAACACAGCCACCGTAGCGCAGGTTCTAATTCTAATTTTTCCTATCTAGTGAAAAGGAGATATGAAGGGCCAACTCTCCAAAACCAACCTTAGAAAGGAGTAGCTCTCGTTCTCGAGATGTGAGAAGAGTAGAGGTGGCAATATGGGTCACAAATCCATATTTGACCCATATTTGTATAAAATGGGTCAAATATGGGTCATTAAATTTTAAATGGATCATTAAAAATGGGTAAACAATGGGTCACACTTAAATCAATTTTCGACCCATATTGACCCACTTTCAACCCATATTGACCCACTTTCGATCCATAAGGAGAACATCATTTCACAAGTTACAAATGGTCTTGGGACCGGGGTTGGGTCCCGAGGTCGGGGCCGGGTCTCGAAGCCGAGGACCGGGCCGGGGCCGAATCCCTAGGCCGGGGCAAAAATCGGGGCCGGGGCCAAGGACGGGATCGGGTCTCGGGGCCGAGGCCGAGGCCGGGATCGGGATCTGGTCTCGGGGCTAGGGCCGTGTCCCGGGGCCGGGGCCCGAGCCGGGATCGAGGCTCGGGGCCTAGATAGGGTCTTGGGCCTTGGGCCGGGTCCCGAGCCGGGGGCCGAGGCCGGGGTCGAGATCGGGTCTCAGGCCCGAGGCCAGGTCCCGGGTCGGGGGCCGAGGCCAAGGTCGAGTCCCAAGGCCGGATCGGGTCTCGGGGCCTAGTCCCGAGGTCGGGGCCGAGACCCGGATCCCGGGCCGGGGTCGGGGGCAGGGTCCCGGGCCGGGAACTGGGCCGGGATCGGGATCGGGTCTCGGGGTCGGGGGTCGAGGCCGTGTCCTGGGACCGGGGCCCTGGCCGAGGTCGGGATCGGGTCTCGAGGCCTGGTCCCGGGATCGGGGCCGGGGCCCAGGCCGGGGTTTGGATCGGGTCTCGGGTCGAGTTCGGGATCGGGTCCCGGGTCGGGGCTGGGGGCAAGGTCCCGGGCCGAGGGCCAGGGTCGGGATCAGGTCTTGGGGCCGGGGACGGGGCCGGGGGCAGAGGCCGGGTCCAGGGGTCGGGGCCGGGAACTGGGCCGGGGCCGAGACCGGGGTCGGGATTGGGTCTTGGGGCCAGGTCACGGGCCGGGATCGGGTTTCGGGGCCGGGATCGGGTCTCGGGGCCGGGGTAGGGATCGGGATCGGGTCCCAGGCCGGGGGCAGGGTCCCGGGCCGAGGGCCTGGGTCGGGATCCGGTCTTGGGGCCGAGGATGGGGCCGGGGCCAAGTCCCGGGCCGGGGGTCGAGGCCGGGTCCCGAGGCCAGGATAGGGTCTCGAGGCCGGGGCCGGGTCCCGAGGTCGGGAACGGGTCTCTGGGCCTGGTCCCGGGGTCGGGGACGGGTCCCGGGCCGAGATCGGGTCCTGGGGTCGGGGCCGGGAGCTGGGCCGGGGCCGAGTCCCGAGGCCGAGACTGGGGTCGGGATCGGGTCTTGGGGCCGGGTCCCGGGTCGGGTTCTGGTCTCGGGGCCGAGATCGGGTCTCGGGACCGGGGCTAGTAACTGGGTCGGGGTCGGGTCCCGGGGTCGGGATCGGGTCTTGGGGCCAGGCCCCAGGCCAGGGCCGGGTCTAGGGGTGGGGGGCCGGGGCCATGTCCTAGGGCCGGTATCGGATCTCGGGATCGGGCCCGGGGTCGGGTCCTGGGGCCGGGTCCCCGGGGCCGAGAACTGGGCTAGGGCCAGGTCCCGGGGCCGAGACGGGGCTCGGGATCAGGTCTTGGGGCCGAGGCTGTGTCCTGGCGCCGAGGCCG
Source organism: Rhodomyrtus psidioides (assembly GCA_021437785.1). Classification (NCBI taxonomy): domain Eukaryota; kingdom Viridiplantae; phylum Streptophyta; class Magnoliopsida; order Myrtales; family Myrtaceae; genus Rhodomyrtus; species Rhodomyrtus psidioides. The sequence goes on along the minus strand of JAILYB010000041.1, from coordinate 4,707,690 downwards.
AGACCGAGGCCGGGGTCGGGGTCGGGGTTGGGGTTGGGGCAAGGGCCGGGGACGGGGCGGGGGCAAGGGTTAGGGACGGGGTCAGTGCTAGGAACGGGGTCGGGAAGTATTTTAGTAATATTATTTTCTTAAAATATTGTTGTGCTTTGATAATATATGTTAAAACGGGTCGGGTATAGGTCAGTCGCGGGTCGGGTTGGGTTTGGGTCATTAAATATGGGTCAAATGTGTCAATATGGATCGGGTCGAATATGGTCCGACCCAAATCCGATCCAATCCACCCATTTGCCACCGCTAGAGAAGAGTCGATCTTTTATTGAAGCGGACCAGCTTGATCGGTCTTGGAGACCGGCTAATGCATCACAGCACGTGAAATGTTGGTAATACCAATACTTACTTTTCCACTGAAAGCCAGTGCAGTGTGAAAATTGTTTACGGAAGTGGAAGTGGAGTAATTTTTTTCCTAGCCGTAGCCCACATGAGTTTGGAGCCTAGTGCGACCACTTCTTTAAAGATCGTTTCACGAGTACATCTTTGTTTTTGAGATGCCTGACAATGCCGGCATGTGCACGACGTCCAATTTTCGAAAGATTAATTATACAAGAAGTTGATTTTCGTGTCCATTCCTCTCCGGATAGATTAATTGCATCTTTAAGAATCATTCCATGTGAAGAGGCCTCACAAAGTGGGAATGTGCCTGCCCACCGCGATTGAATTATTGAGTAAAAAATTATATCGGAAGCATCCAATGAAATTGCCGATGAACTTTATATAACGCATTAGATGCTGAAACACACAAAACCACTATCAAGGACGTGGATTAAGGGGGATGAGGATGACTCACCTAATGAAGAGCTCTATCTATGGAAATCCAATATCACATTGTATGGGCGATTTGATCTAACATGTGATTATGTGCTTTGTCAATATCAACGACTACAAGATCCTTTGTTCGTTTAAACGAGAAGTCCGAAGAGTGATTCTCTGGAGATCTTGCAACAAAAGATGGAGTTGGAGAAGTATAAAAGGAGACCTCAATGTTGAAGAGCGAAAAGTAAGAGAGCAAAATTCTAAATTCCAATATCAAGAGAGCTTCACATTTTTTGTATATCTTTTATCCAAACACTGTAACAGTTAAAGGAGAACATTCGAGTGTAAGAGTGTTAGATGGGAAGTATATTCACCGAGTTGTTACCTTTCAGCTATTCACTAATGAAATCCAGCCGATTTGCTATCAGTATAAAGAAGTGGACATAGGCTTTAACAAATCGAACCACTATAAATTATCTTTACAAATTCTCTATCACTTGATCTCTCTGTCTATATACTGTGATAGTGGAATTATGCACGCAGCTACATCTATGGGTATCTCAGGTCTTATTGGCAAGCATCATCTGAAGAAAGCTCTGAGCGTACTTGTTAATATTTCACATTGATTTCTATTATTCTTTGAAATCGTCTATTCACTCCGTTCTAAGAGTTCACGCTTTGCTAGAAAGAACAATTTGAGTACCTATTAATTTACATTGATTTTCTAGTAATCTGAATACTCTAGGCAAGAATTCAAACACAGCCACCGTAGCGCAGGTTCTAATTCTAATTTTTCCTATCTAGTGAAAAGGAGATATGAAGGGCCAACTCTCCAAAACCAACCTTAGAAAGGAGTAGCTCTCGTTCTCGAGATGTGAGAAGAGTAGAGGTGGCAATATGGGTCACAAATCCATATTTGACCCATATTTGTATAAAATGGGTCAAATATGGGTCATTAAATTTTAAATGGATCATTAAAAATGGGTAAACAATGGGTCACACTTAAATCAATTTTCGACCCATATTGACCCACTTTCAACCCATATTGACCCACTTTCGATCCATAAGGAGAACATCATTTCACAAGTTACAAATGGTCTTGGGACCGGGGTTGGGTCCCGAGGTCGGGGCCGGGTCTCGAAGCCGAGGACCGGGCCGGGGCCGAATCCCTAGGCCGGGGCAAAAATCGGGGCCGGGGCCAAGGACGGGATCGGGTCTCGGGGCCGAGGCCGAGGCCGGGATCGGGATCTGGTCTCGGGGCTAGGGCCGTGTCCCGGGGCCGGGGCCCGAGCCGGGATCGAGGCTCGGGGCCTAGATAGGGTCTTGGGCCTTGGGCCGGGTCCCGAGCCGGGGGCCGAGGCCGGGGGTCGAGATCGGGTCTCAGGCCCGAGGCCAGGTCCCGGGTCGGGGGCCGAGGCCAAGGTCGAGTCCCAAGGCCGGATCGGGTCTCGGGGCCTAGTCCCGAGGTCGGGGCCGAGACCCGGATCCCGGGCCGGGGTCGGGGGCAGGGTCCCGGGCCGGGAACTGGGCCGGGATCGGGATCGGGTCTCGGGGTCGGGGTCGAGGCCGTGTCCTGGGACCGGGGCCCTGGCCGAGGTCGGGATCGGGTCTCGAGGCCTGGTCCCGGGATCGGGGCCGGGGCCCAGGCCGGGGTTTGGATCGGGTCTCGGGTCGAGTTCGGGATCGGGTCCCGGGTCGGGGCTGGGGGCAAGGTCCCGGGCCGAGGGCCAGGGTCGGGATCAGGTCTTGGGGCCGGGGACGGGGCCGGGGCCGGGGGCAGAGGCCGGGTCCAGGGGTCGGGGCCGGGAACTGGGCCGGGGCCGAGACCGGGGTCGGGATTGGGTCTTGGGGCCAGGTCACGGGCCGGGATCGGGTTTCGGGGCCGGGATCGGGTCTCGGGGCCGGGGTAGGGATCGGGATCGGGTCCCAGGCCGGGGGCAGGGTCCCGGGCCGAGGGCCTGGGTCGGGATCCGGTCTTGGGGCCGAGGATGGGGCCGGGGCCAAGTCCCGGGCCGGGGGTCGAGGCCGGGTCCCGAGGCCAGGATAGGGTCTCGAGGCCGGGGCCGGGTCCCGAGGTCGGGAACGGGTCTCTGGGCCTGGTCCCGGGGTCGGGGACGGGTCCCGGGCCGAGATCGGGTCCTGGGGTCGGGGCCGGGAGCTGGGCCGGGGCCGAGTCCCGAGGCCGAGACTGGGGTCGGGATCGGGTCTTGGGGCCGGGTCCCGGGTCGGGTTCTGGTCTCGGGGCCGAGATCGGGTCTCGGGACCGGGGCTAGTAACTGGGTCGGGGTCGGGTCCCGGGGTCGGGATCGGGTCTTGGGGCCAGGCCCCAGGCCAGGGCCGGGTCTAGGGGTGGGGGGCCGGGGCCATGTCCTAGGGCCGGTATCGGATCTCGGGATCGGGCCCGGGGTCGGGTCCTGGGGCCGGGTCCCCGGGGCCGAGAACTGGGCTAGGGCCAGGTCCCGGGGCCGAGACGGGGCTCGGGATCAGGTCTTGGGGCCGAGGCTGTGTCCTGGCGCCGAGGCCGAGACCGAGGCCGGGGTCGGGGTCGGGGTTGGGGTTGGGGCAAGGGCCGGGGACGGGGCGGGGGCAAGGGTTAGGGACGGGGTCAGTGCTAGGAACGGGGTCGGGAAGTATTTTAGTAATATTATTTTCTTAAAATATTGTTGTGCTTTGATAATATATGTTAAAACGGGTCGGGTATAGGTCAGTCGCGGGTCGGGTTGGGTTTGGGTCATTAAATATGGGTCAAATGTGTCAATATGGATCGGGTCGAATATGGTCCGACCCAAATCCGATCCAATCCACCCATTTGCCACCGCTAGAGAAGAGTCGATCTTTTATTGAAGCGGACCAGCTTGATCGGTCTTGGAGACCGGCTAATGCATCACAGCACGTGAAATGTTGGTAATACCAATACTTACTTTTCCACTGAAAGCCAGTGCAGTGTGAAAATTGTTTACGGAAGTGGAAGTGGAGTAATTTTTTTCCTAGCCGTAGCCCACATGAGTTTGGAGCCTAGTGCGACCACTTCTTTAAAGATCGTTTCACGAGTACATCTTTGTTTTTGAGATGCCTGACAATGCCGGCATGTGCACGACGTCCAATTTTCGAAAGATTAATTATACAAGAAGTTGATTTTCGTGTCCATTCCTCTCCGGATAGATTAATTGCATCTTTAAGAATCATTCCATGTGAAGAGGCCTCACAAAGTGGGAATGTGCCTGCCCACCGCGATTGAATTATTGAGTAAAAAATTATATCGGAAGCATCCAATGAAATTGCCGATGAACTTTATATAACGCATTAGATGCTGAAACACACAAAACCACGCTGCTGTTTAACTGTACATTGGGAAACAATGGAAGGTTTATGTTGCATTGTTGATTTTGTCACCGTCTATTACCTTGGAATTTTGTATTGAAACAGTATCACCATGTCTATCAAGTTAGCAAAAAATAATCGTGTGGCATTCAAGTGAACATCTTTTGAAAGTTATGACAATTAAGTGGTTGAAAAAAAAGAGTCACAGTACTCAAGTTGGAGCCGTACTAAAATTACAAAGTTGCGATTTAGTTTGACTATGAAAAGGTCATTATTTTGTTATTAACTTACAAAACATTGATTAGATGAAAAAGTTATCCTTTAATTTTACTTACCAACCATGTTTCAGAATTACAATTTGCGGAAGAAAACTATGTCTTTGTCGAATGAAATGTAGGAACGTACAAGATTTCAAGTTACAACCATTTGATCAAGTGAACTGCTTACCATATATATATATATATATATTCAGAAGTGACATCAAGAAGAAACCGTTTATGTTCTTAAAGACTTGATAAGATTAGAAACTTTCTTTTCAAATAGAAAACTCCACACTGTCCTATGACAAAATGCAAACACACTAACGTTGTCCCCTTGATATTTAAAAATCCCAACAATGATCAATGTTCTCGACCTTTTCTAAAAAGAAGACTCTACACTGTGCTGTGTCAAAATGCGAAAAAGTTGATGTTCTCCCATCGCGGGAAAATTCAATATGGTCCGTCCACTGTCTTGACCTTTCAATAGCGTTGATGTTCCATCGCTTTAATACTCATACTCGCTAGCAAGCACAGCTGAGGTAATATGACAACCGTGGGCAATAATTCAAACAGTCACCGAAGTGCACGATTCTTATCTTAGTTTTGCCCATCAAGTAAAAGTGAAAGGGTGTGTATCAGCAAAAAGGAGAGTGAAGGGCCAAATCTCCAGAACAGAAACCTTGGGAAGAAGCGGGTGAGCTTGGTCGGTCCTTGCAGACCAACTTCTGCATCACAGCACACGAAATGTTGCTAACACTACTTTATTTTTTTCACCTTAAAGTTAGTGCAGTGTGAACATTGTTTAGGGAATGTCAGATGAAGACAGTGGCATTTTTGATGAATTACCAAGATTATAAAAAAAAAAAAATTCCAACATTCTAATGGAGTTGTAAATTAACTCATTTGGAACTTTATCAGTGCTATAAGTAAATAAATTACCAGCTTTATTAGAAATTTACCAACATACCAATAAAGTTGAAAATTTGACGAGGTTGGTGAGTAAATTAACAAAACAATCAAAATTATCCTAACATCACATGGAAGTATTTAATTACCAACTCTCCCAAATTTTACCATTGTTAAGTAAATTACTAGCACTATCGAGAATTCACCAACATCTCAGATTCTCAATTGAGTGGTTACCAGCTCTTATTACTGGTGGTATCGTAAATAAGTTGCCAGCACGTTCAAGAATTTAACGCCATTTTTTATGAATCAGTAAATTAACATAGCCGTAGAACCGACAATAGATTATTAAAATTTCAAAAGATTAATAACCGAAAGCACTCGAGGACTCCCACCCTTTTAATATTTTACTTTATCCACCGATTGCTCCCATCTTTTTAGAATTCCACTTAGTTTATTTACCCCGCACCCGCAATTTCGCAATTGTATTTCTCTTCCTTTTCTTTTTTTTTTTTCTCTTTTTTTTTTTTTACAATTATGTTATGACAGTGAAGATAAAGGATCCGGATCCCCTTAAAAGCAGGGAATCTTAATTTTTGGGCCATTGGATCTTCCCCTTTTATAGGAGGGAAGATCCAATGGCATATTTGGATTAAGACCCCCTGCCTTTAAGGCAGGGGATCCGGGTCCCGAAGATAAAGGAGAAGGATTGATTGGGTTGGGAGGGACAACCTTTGGTGTCAAACTTTGACTTTGACAGGTACTGGGATCCTTCTTATTAACCAAATCCTAGCAAAACTGGCCGTCGACCCTCTGCATATTGAGCCAGTAGTCGGCAGACCTCTCTCCCTCGTTATTCACTCGTGGAAACACCCCCAGCCGAGCCACTTCATTCTCCTCCTTGTTGATTTTTGCTCGGCATCACCCCCATCGCTTGGCAGCTCTGCCTCACGCCGTCTCACCGCCGTCGCCGTCGGCCTCAGCTCGCCGTCAACCCCCGTGGAGGATAGCCACACGCTCGACCCTGTTCTGCTCAGCCCCCATCCCGACCGACCCTGTTCTGCTCAGCCCCCATCCCGACGCCTGCTCCTTGTGGCCGTTTGTGACGCCTCACCGAGCTCCGTCCCCATCACTTCTAGTCGTGCCGTGCCCAGTCCCGACGCCTCTCTTTTGTATTGTCGACTCAGCTCGTCGCTCCGCCGAGGCTCGAGACGAGCCTTCCTCTAGAACCCGAGGCCCCGACGACCCAGTTGAGTCTCGTTCGAGCCCCAGCTGACCATCCTTAACGCCCACCGATTACTTCCAACCACCTCACCAGAACTCAAGGCCAACCCGAAGGTCCAGATCCGAGACCCCCGAGCCAGCGCAACAGCCTCAGCCTGCTCCCTGCTCAGCCGCGAGCCCGAACACGCCTGTCCTGTTTTGTTGACCATCCGACACGTGGTCCCCCGTGTCCGGCCGTGTCGAACACGCCGCTGTGTCTGACACGCAAAAAATTCTCTCTACAGGCGTGTCCGTGCTACATAGGCCAGTCCTGTCTTCTACGTTTCACGACCCTCATAGATCTCCATTCCTGATTCTCGTACTTGAACTTGTGACCATGATTTCCCAACTTTTTTCATCTCTTGCTGCCCCTGCTTTTGCTGCTTTGCTGTTACTTTACTTCTTGTATAGAAGATCAAGGGAGATCAATGCAGCTGCAAATGATGGAACAGCAAGAGGTGATTCTGGTACTCACACTCCAACAGGAGTATCTGAAATGGCTACTTCGTCAGGACCAGCTAAGGATGCTGCTGCAAACGACGGAATGGCAAGAGGTGACTCTAGTGCTCACACTTCAATGAGAGTAGTACCTAAACTGGCTACTTCATCAGGAGCAAATAAGGATGCAGCTGCTGCAAACATTGGAACGGCAAGAGGCAACTCTATTACTCAAACTTCAGTGGGAGTAGTACCTGAAATGGCTACTTCATCAGGAGCAAATAAGGATGCAGCTGCAAACCATGGAATGGCAAGTGGTGATTCTGGTACTCATACTCCAACAGTACCTGAAATGGCCACTTCGTCAGGAGCAAACAAGGATGCAGCTGCAAACCATGGAATGGCAAGTGGCGATTCTGGTAGTCGAACTCCAACAGGAGTACCTGAAATAGCTACTTCATCAGGAGAAGCTAAGGATGAAGCTGTAAACCTTGGAATGGCAAGAGGCGATTATGGTACTCACACTCCAATGGGAGTACTAACTGAAATGGCTACTTCATCAAGAGCAGCTAAGGATGCAGTCGCAGACCTTGTAACGGCAAGTGGCGATCCTGGTACTCACACTCCAGCAGGAGTATCTGAAATGGCTACTTCATCAGGACCTGCTAAGGCTGCGGCTGCAGACCATGGAATGGCAAGTGGCGATTTTGGTACTCACACTTCAATGAGAGTAGTACCTGAAATAGCTACCTCGTCAGGAGCAAATAACGATGCAGGTGCATTTAATGGAATGGCAAGTGGCGATTTTGGTACTCACACTTCAACAGAGGTACCTGAAATAGATACTCCGTCACAATATGACTATGAAATATTCTTGAGCTTGAATGGAAATGATACCCTGAAAACTTTTGCCGATCACCTTTACACTAGACTTACAAAAGCAGGAATCCGCACATTTAAGTACGACGTAAGTCTTCGCCAGGGGAAAGAATTTGGCACGGCAATTCTCCAAGCAATTGAGGAGTCGAAGATCTTAATACCTATCTTCTCCAAAAATTATGCCTCTAGGCCCTGGTGTCTCAAGGAGCTAGCCCACATGGTTAAGTGCAAAAAAAATAATAGGGGACAAGATATCATCCCTTTTTTTTATAACGTGGCGCCTGATGAGGTTGGGACACAAAGTGGGGATTATGGAAACGCCTTTAGTTCATATGAAAGCGAGAAGAAATATGACGAAAAGATTATCAAAGATTGGAGGGATGCTCTCAAAGCAGTTGCAAAAATTGAAGGACACGACTTGCGCAACAGGTGACTGCTTTTAGCATTCCATCTCATATGCCTTGTATCATTAAACTCGATGCATTTCAATTGGTTTCTTTTCTAGATTTGTGTTAGTCTTGTGGTAATTGAATTGTATGCAATTGAAGTTATGCCGCAAAATCACACTAAATAATGGCACAATCCCAATTTTGTCCTTTTTCATTCCCAGCAACATTTAAAGTCAGTCCAGGTCATTCATCATCCCTAAGTTCCACCGCTAATTCCTCTAAATGGAATAAATCGTTGAATAACACATTTAGAATAGGTCTGTACTTTCAATGTGTTTCAATGTGTTCTTGTCAGACCATACTCTGTTTCGACTCAGTTTTCTAAGTCATTGCCCTTTTGAACTCTAGGAAAGAAGGTGAGTTCGTGGAAAAATTCACGCAGAAGGTTTTTAATGAGTTGAATACGGCTACTCTGGGAAAATCAGACTACTTAGTCAGTGTTGACAACCATGTGGATTCAATCATGGAAATGATAGGTGCTGGGACAAGTGAAACACGGATTGTAGGAATTTACGGGATGAGTGGTATCGGAAAGACAACCACTGCCAAAATCATCTACGACAGGATTTCACATGACTTTGAGAATTGTTGCTTTCTTCGTGATATTCAAGCAACATCAAAAAACAATGGCTTTCATTGCGTGCAGAAGCAGCTCATCTCTAGCATCCTCAAAATGCAATGGGAAGATATGAAAGATGTTGCTGAAGGAACTCAACTAATTAAACGCAGGTTTTTGGGGAAAAGAGTCCTCCTCCTCCTTGATGATGTGGAAGAAAAGGATCATATTGATGCACTTGCACTTAAAGGTAAGCATGATTGGTTAGGCAAAGGGAGCAAAATTATTATTACTACCAGAATGGTAGATGTTCTCGAATTTTCGGAGGTGGAACGGAGGTATGAGCTTCCAATCATGGATGGCGATCGATCTGTTGAACTTTTTAGTAAACATGCCTTCAGAGGAAATTCTCATTCAAACCAGTATATCGACCTATCCAAAAGGGCGATAAGCATTGCTGGAGGTCTTCCGCTTGCTCTTGAAGTCATAGGTTCACTTTTATTTTGCACTGAAAAGGGAATGTGGGATGCCACATTGAAGATGCTAGAAAGTGTTCCTAATAACGAAATTCTGGGGAAGCTAAAAATAAGCTATGATAAATTAAGTTCTGAGCAACAGCGTGTATTCCTCGATGTAGCTTGTTTTTCCAGTGGATATAACAAGGATATTCTGATTCATTTCTGGGAGGAATATGAATATTCTCCCATCGTAGACATAATGTTTTTACAAAACATGTGTTTGATAAAGACTACCGAGGATAATGAAGTGTGGATGCATGACCAGCTTAGAGATCTCGGAAGAAAAATGGTTCGTGACGAAAGTAAGATGAAAAGAGAGAAGCAAAGTAGGGTGTGGAATCCTAGGGAAGGATTGGATTTGCTGAGGAAACATAAGGTAAAATCCCCTCATATAGATTGTCAGTATTTATGGATTTTTTTTTCCCAAAAAAGCCGGTTACTTTTTGTGTTGTCTAGAACCATTACGACTTCATCGATCTATAATTTTTGCTATTTTAAGATAATAGTGGACTTGAATATATGTGTTTTGCTTCCACTTTTTGGTTTTTAAACTTTTCATTTGGACAGGGAAAAAAGAAAGTGGAAGCTCTTCGTCTCAATTTGGACCTTCAGCCACAGTATTGTTTTACCTATGAGAGCTTTGAGAGCCTACAAAATCTAAGGTTCCTTGGAGTGGGCGGTTTGAAGGGAAATTTTCTTGCAGAACAGAAGCTTCTTTGGCACGAATCGCCATCAAATGCTCCTCCAACTAATGAGAATTCAGATCTCCTTCTACAATTACGATGGCTTTCATGGGTTGATATTCCCCTGACATTTAACATTAAAAATTTCTCTATGGAGGATGTGGTTATACTTGATCTATCTGGGAGTGAAATCACAAGTGATTGGAAGGGGTGGAGCCACATGAAGGTACCTAATATTATGGACAAAATTTATTATTCCGTCATATTGTAATTGAAATTAATCTTTACATGGTTTTTCTTCTACAGATGATGGAGAATTTGAAAGTGTTGGATTTGTCCAACTGCCAACGCTTGAAGAGAACCCCCCAATTCTCTGCAATTTCACGTTTAGAACGTTTGATCCTACGCGGCTGTCGCGAATTAGTCGAAATCCATGGGTCGATGTCTCATTTGAAAAGCTTAGTTTCCTTAGATGTAAGGGAATGTGTGAGTCTTGAGAGGCTGCCAAAAGCGCTTGGTGAACTAGACGGTTTGCAAGAACTCCGGATTGATGTCACCGGGATCCAGGAAATCCCAAATATTGAAGGAATGAGGAATTTAAGGATTTTCACTGCATCGTACTGTCGAGGACTTGTACTTCCCCCCACAATCGGAAATCTCGCAAGCCTTGAATACCTATGTCTGACAGAGTGCAGTTCTTTGAAGAGGCTTCCGGATACCATCGGGAATTTGAAATCGCTGACTAAGTTGGATATATACCCGTCGAACATCAGAGAACTACCCGATTCCATCGGAAGATTGAAGAATTTGAAAGTAGTGAAGATGCTGAGCGATTCGACAAGCAAAATACCTGATTCCTTCTGGGAGATTGAGAAGCTCGAAGAAATACAAGTCACGCATCCAGGGGGTAGCGAGTCCGCCCTTGCTGAAATTGGCAATTGCCTTGACAGAAGGACGTTCGGGATTGTCAAAACAGCACTAGCCAAGGATATAGAGGTTGGTGAGGGATTCCGTGTTAGAATTGGCAGTCCCATCTACAGAAATCAATCCCTAAGGATATTGAGATTGAGTGGTGCAAAAATAGACGCCCTACCGAAGCTTCCTGAAAGTCTTGTCGTCCTAGAATTGGATAAATTGCATATGAAGACGTTTCCAGGTCTCTCGAACCTGACTAACTTGAAGGAATTGCGGCTGCGGTTTGGCCCGTGCAAGGATGGTGGGGAATCTGCAGCGCATGTAGAAGAAGATCCAGGGCTTGGGAATTTACGCAAACTGGAGTCTCTGAGCCTGACCTCTGATTATGTGACCACCTTACCCGCACGTATTATTTTCCTTCCTCGACTCCGGAAGCTTGAGATCCGCTGCCGTAATCTGCGTTGCCTCCCGAGCCTTCCCTCCAGTTTACTATCCTTGTTTTTGGAGTCTGAATGCGTGACTGCCTTACACACAGATATTAGTAGTCTCCTTCCTCGACTCCAAACACTTGACCTCAAATGCCCTAATCTGCATCGCCTCCCAAGCCTTCCTTCCAGTTTATTATCCTTAAGTTTGACCCCTGGCAAGTCATTTTATTCCCTGGACCTATCGAATTCGAAGAAACTGTCAAATCTTCGCGTTGCTGACTGTGCAATCTCAGAGATTCGAGGCCTTGATCGTCTGCAGAACCTACAAGAATTGCATCTTAAGGAACTTCAACAGGTGAAGATGTTACCAGCTCTAAGTAATTTCAACAAGCTAAGTTCTCTTACAGTACACGATTGTCGTAACCTGGTTGAGATTCAAGGTAAACTACCACCATCTTTGGCAACTTTGGAGATTTCTGGGTGTCGATCTTTACGGACTTTGCCTGATCTGTCGAGCTTGATGGGACTGCTACTGGTTGAAATAAAGCGTTGCCGGAGTTTAAATGCGAAGGCAATTTCTTCGCTTTGCTCGAAGAAGGGCGTCACATTTCTGGGAGACGAGGACGATGAATTGTGGGGAGAAGACGACGAAGGGGATGGAGATCTGGACAGAGAAGCTATACGTGCATATTGTGATGCCCTCTTTGCGAGTTTCGGAATGAAAAACTGATGGAGGTACAGAACTTAGGTTAGAGCGTTCTAAAATTATCTACAAATATTGCTTCTCTTTTCCTAGTTTGGTTTGGCTTTTTTAGCAATATTCTCTTTGGATGGTTTCTCCTTGCTTTTATGTTTCCTAGCTGGAGGTATGTATGTCGATTTCATCGTTTTATTTTATAGGTTACAAATTGTCGAGATCCTTGTCCATTTGCTGCTTCACATATTTCAGAGTTGATACCCTCTGCTTCGCATTGGAGATAACTTTGCCACACTGTAAACAGTTATTAGATGGAATGTGTGTTAAAATCATATGATTGTGGTTCTCGTCCTGGAACTCTACAACATAATCAACTCATTGTTGCAACTGTGTAGAAAACAGACCCTCTTTTGATATGCTTAAGTTCAGTTTATTTTTCAGGAAAGGCATGCCTCTTAGTGGGATTTACAAATGTTACGGTGAAGCTATCAAATAAAAGAGGAATTTCACTGGGTAACAGCATCAATAGTTGGTGCAGCAAAACTTCCCCAAGGTATTATGAATAGTCTACGACATATGATCATTCTCTGGGATCAGAAATCATGTAAATGGACTCTTCTGTGATCTTGATTGTTGCCTAAATTTTCTAGAAATGGTTTTGCCTAGGTGATTATCTGTAATAGAAGCCCTTCCCCTTCACCTCAAGTTATACTAGAGGATTCTTTTAGGTTCTAAGATTGACGAGAAGTGCTAAGGGAGACATCTCAAACCACTGTCCTTTTGCTGGTTTCTAATGTTGCTGAGAGGAATTAAAGTTAGAGAAAGCTTACAGATCTCTCTGTGTGAAGGGAGCTGTGGCTACTTGGGCAACTTCACAAATGAAGGCTGAATGAAGTACGATGAAGGAAGACATTTAATGTGGACTGTAATCCCTTCCCCAATCTTGGGGTAATAAACTGTGTATTCATCTATTGAGAGTTAGAAACTTGAAGAAGATAAGTGAGAGAAGTCGTTGCCTGACTATAAAAATGCTAAATCTGTTCAACTTGGTCTCAAGTTTCAGTTGGATGGTCCGCCCTTTTTTCGGAGAAATCATTAGAGCAGGGCTGGAGTGATTTATTTTGCTGTTTGGGACATGATAGGTAATGTTTTGGGGACAAACCAGATTGTTTATTGATCTTTTTCATGGGGCCATAAGAATGAATCTTGCATTTCATCGAATTGTGTTCTCTTCACTGATACGCAGTAGAACTTGCTTATCAGTACCCAAATGTTCTTTTACGAGGAAACACTTGAAGGGCTTGTCTGGACAGGGAGAAAAACTGTGCGTGCTTAAAATGGAGTTCAAGGTAGTCTCGGTTGCACCTGCCAAAACCAATTTTATGCACCTTTCGCTGTGAAAATGGTGCCAGGACCATTTTTAGGTGGCTTGGTGATGATTTACTTTCGCCTGAGAAAGTTATAGCATGAATCACTCTGTATAAGGCCCAGGATCCGTTGACTTGTCATGTGACTGTCCACGTGAACTCTGCTTGGAATTGCACTTGTGCCAAACCAGAAAGCATACCTCGACAGATAATGCAACTTGCTGTTGTTGAATGTGTTCATCTAAGGTCGAAATTCATCTTGAAGACAGTTCTCATCTAATCCCTGCATATCTTACTTTACAAAATTAGATCTGGATATCACATGCTTCCCGAAACTAATTTGCATCCTTAGACGTTTTACCTCTATCCGTTCGCAATTGATTTATTTATTTGTTTAAGCACAGATATACTTGTCTCTCCTTCTCATCTAGAATTAAGTGACAGTTAAAAATGCACCCACGAACTAAAATTGTTCGATACAATGGTTGTAGTTTATCTAGAGTAGAGTTACGCGGAACAGAAATACGAATACTCTAGTTAAGATTCAAGAGTGCATGCATGTGGTCGATGATGATGATTCAATCGAGATCGAGATCCGTTACTCCCGAAATTGATTCTCCTCCAGAGTTTGTGGAAATAAGACGGTTCTCGATGTTGTATGCACAATTGATGATGATTCAATCAAGATCCAGCGATTGTAAAAATTTCGCTAATGAATAAAACTATCATTAAAAGATTTTTAAGTTCCTTGATGACTATCTTTTCATCTTTTGTTGCCTAGCATGGCGATGCCATGCTTGATGACTATTTTTAAGTTCCTTTATTTTTAAGTGTTTTTGCCAAAGCTCACCGTAGAAAAGCCTACATATGTATGGTCAAACAATTTCCTACTAAATGGATAGATCCTTTTATTTTCGTACGCTCACTATTCCAATTTCTATCTACTTAGTTCCTCTTTCAGTCCAGTGCAGAAGCACTGTAACATTGGTGAAAGGCCTATTCGACTTTAAATGACAGCTAAATTTCGGGAGCCAAGACAGATTCTTGAATAAGAGTCCGGAAGGGTGCTAGTTATGTACATGAAAAAAGAGAAACCCCACGAACCTATGCAGTCGCGAAATGCTTGTTCTAACATCAGCTTGTGTTGGGCTAATTATAAAATGGGCCGAACCATATAATTTCAAAAGTAGCTAGTTCTCTTCTGTTCGTGTTCGCTTGCTTTTGCAACAAAGAAAATCTTTCACCGAAATTCGTTCTTTGATTTTTATTAAGAAGGTTCTATGGCTCAATCCTCAAAGAAATATGGTGAAGAACAGATATGGGTGAAGACAAATGGATCGAAAATGAACTTGAGATCAACAAGGGTTTGAACTAAGTTACAATACTCCTAGGAAAGCTTGTAAATGATTGGGAAAATAAACTGGTTTGCAGAAAATAAAGGTGCAGGAAATGTAAAGGACATTGAAAGCTAAATTGCATAGGAAATTGAGCGTTTTTGGATGTGTTGTTGATTTGTTTCCTTTTCCTTTCTTCTGAATATTTGCATCTCTTCGACTCTTGCAACCGCTCAATCAGTAATCTTTATATTTTTAAATCTTGAATCTTGGCGCCTTCAATAACTTCCTTTCTATGCACGTTCTTCATTGCTTTGTCAACCAAAAGTTGGTTATGAATTGCTTCAGTGATTTTGAACTTGAATCTCTATAGGTAACTTCCGTCTCCATGATCCATCGTGTCCATCGTCATGTTTTCCTGCTTGTAACTCCTCGTGATTGTGGCTACTTTAATAGATTTGTAACTCCCTTTACGTTCGTAGTCCTTGATTACTAGTCCTCTGTGTTGTTCGGTAAGTTATCGAATCTCACCCAGTTATCGAACTTCGAGAAATTTTCATCTGGCTGCCCACTTCCCGAATCTCGGGATCTCGGAACTTCCATCATGTTAAAATCAACATGCCGATCTTCGGGAACTCCCTCGGTTTTCTCCACTTTCCCGAATTGGGACATGCTGACCCTTATACTCGCTCGGTATTTGCTTTTATTATTTTGGTGTCAATAGATGCCCCATTTTAAAAGAATTTTAAAAATTTTAATTCTTTTAAATGCCAATGACGCAAAGTCACTTACTTTTCATTTTAGCCGCTGTTTCACCACCTCGTTTCGCGCGCTTTGTCCTTTTTGATGGGATTTATCGCACACCGAATCAGAACGATCACACAGAAATCAAGAAAATTGAATGACTCGTGAGATTACCCAGGTTCACCCCAGAATATGGCTACGTCCTGCAAGAGATTTCACTATGATATTCGGTTTACAATCTCTCAACTCGTACAATGATTAGCAAAAAACGAGCAAAATATATATGCCATAAACGGGCCTAAAACCTAAACCTAGCGAAACCTCTATTAAGCCCACAACATACGGGTTCACTTAAATAAAAGTCCAAACCCGTTGAGGTTTCGGGGGCGCTGCCCCCGAACCCCTGCCCGCTCACCGGCGAGCGGGGCAGCCGTCCGCTGACCGGTCAGCGGAAGCCCCGCCCGCTGACCGGACAGCGGGACACCCGTGTCGGGGGCGCTGCCCCCGAACCCCCGCATCCCGCGCGCATAGGTCACATGTCGTCGGATAACACTTTGGTTTCCCTAAGCTCACGTGGGCGTACCCGGTGTGAGAAACAAGGGTCCCCGAAGTATTCGCCAACTCCAACACTTTTAACTCTCTTCATATCAGGTTGATACATATACGTATGTCTTCAAAAAATCAGACTTTTCACCTTCATTGTCTTTTAGAGCTCGAACGTCTTCTTCGTTACTCTTCTTCATCTTCTCGATCCCTTGAAACCCTATTCTGTGCCTCATTCGCCTTCCATGGCTCTCAAAGCTCAAGAACCTTCCTTTTACGCAGACCAGACTCTCAGTAAGTATCGTCAATTTAGGGCTTATAGTGATTTCGACGAGACGCTCCATCTCTTTTCACTGCAAAAAGACTACGAGGATTCATTCATTCTCGACCCTGTAGTTCACCATTCATGTTCCGTTCCTGAGGAAGCCACCAATCTTTTCCCACGTGATCGAGGCAAAAAACCTTTCGATTCATGGATCCTCCATTCTTGCTTACACTTGGTATTCTTGTCCTTCTCGTCTTAGGCCTTTATCCATGTCTAAATTTGAAATCGACTTCCACCTAGAGGTGGCAAAATGGGTCTAGAACCCACATTTGGCCCATATTTGATGGTGGTGGGTCAAAAATGAGTTAGCTTAAGTACTTAAATGGGTCATAAATGAGTTGCTTAAAAACTTTATGGGTCATAAATGGGTTTCAAATGGGCCATAAATGGGTTAGCTAAGAAAACTATCTTAAGGCAATCATAAATAAGTTTTGTGAATATTTTTTTAAAAATCTAATTTTTTAATATTTTAATAATTTGTTTTTTATATGATTTTTTTTCTTTTCTATTTTCTTTTTTCTCCTGCCTTGGCCGTCGCTCTACTTTGGCCACCAATGGTCACCGTTGCCCACCTCCGGTCACCATCACCAACCACCACCCTCCGCCACCGCCGGCCGTCGACCGCCGCCACAGTGCGTGTACGAGTCAATTAGTATTGAAGTCTTTTAACTTAACTCGGTAAGATAAACCAAAATCGAGTACGAGTCAGCGTCGAAACCTGCCGGAGCACCTCCCTTCCCGAGCTCCGATTACGCCCCCTACGCCTTCAGAAGCGGCAACCCGTGCGAGGAGAGCTACAGCTTCGGCGACGGAGGTGGCGAGCAGCAGTTTGAGGGGACGACGATGGCAGGAAGCAGGCAACGGTCAACAGTGGCGAGCAGAGGTCGCAGGTGGCCGGTTATAATAAAAAATTATTTTATAAAGAAAAAATTTAAATTTTTTCAGAAAAATTCAATTGCATGCTTTAGCAATATAATTTTTCTTAATAAATTATAAGAAATAAATATTTCATAATTTAGCTAAATATATAAGTATTTAAGTAATACGGGTCGGGTCGGGTATGAGTCGGGTATGGGTTGGGTCGGGTATGAGTCACTAAATTTGCATTAGATGAATATGGGTCAAAACGGGTTAAATGGGTCAATATGGGTCGGACCATATTCGACCCGACCCATACTCGACCCGACCCATACTCGACCCGACCCGACCCACACATTTGACGCCTCTACTTCCACCAATGGTCTTTTCACTTATAAGGGTTCTCTTTGGAACGATATCCAAATTGATGAGGCATTATGTCTTTGTTGCTTCGAATATTGCTTTCATTATGGGCTGATCAGTGCACTATTTTGCTTTTGGTCAACTTACACCAATTGCTTCTTTTTCCCTTTTTCCCCAATGTCAGTAACCTTGCTTGATATCCACTGTCTCATCTGCCACAATCCTCTGGGGGGAGATCCAACCATTATTTCCCCAGATATTTGTCTTGGGTTCCGTCAGAAATTCGCTGATTCTGAATTAGATTATGGTGCTTTCTTGAGAAGACACTTCAAGAAAGACGGCTCAGTTATTGATGAGGAGCATATTGTTATTTTTTTTATATTTTTTTGGTATTGTCTATGTAAGAGTGCGTTTAGGTACCACTTTTCCAAGTGGCTTTGGACACCAAAGCTCCCTGGGCCAAAGTGCAGGCGTTTGAGAAGTTTTTTGGGAATGCGATTAGCCCAAAGTCAGCCTAGCATTCTCAGCAAGCTGCCAAGAATGAGTAAAATATTTTTTAGCTTGCCTCTATTGTCCTCGCATATTTCTATTAATTCCAAGTTTAGCCCTTTAGAAACCCTGGCCTCTCATTTCGTTGCTATCCTCAGCTATGCCCCTCTCTGCCCAGGTCTCTCTTGCCTCTCTTTCCTCTTCTCGCCCGCTCGGCGCTGTCGCGCTCTCGAGCCGCCGCATCCATCATTGTCGACCTCTCTCGATTTCTGACCTCGGCCCGCATCGGCGCAACCCAGCCGTCACGCCTCGCTGGCCTACTGGCTAGTGAAACCTGGGTGAGTCTCGTCCCCCCACTGTATGCGCGCGCGCTTGTCAGATCTAACATTTGTTATGGAAATCATGCGTCCCATGGGGATCCTTCCGGTCGGGCATGTCCAAACCAATGATGCTAGAATGAAGTATAGGTTTAGGAATATCGACCCTAAAACGATACGATCAATCGATCGAACCCTAAACTAATCCGATCGTCGATTTTAGAAAATATATAATTTTCGATACCTATTCCTTTGAAATTCAATTTCAAGGTGCCAAATTTTCAGGCGTCACAAACATTAAGTCCCGCTTATAAGCAACAACAATCTTAATATATAAACTTCTACACTCTTAGAGAACAACAGTAACCAACAAACAAAAGTAAAATTTTAGGTCATTTAAAAGTGTTAGGACAAGATGCGACACTAGCTACTAATACTTTGAGACAAGGTATCGTCTAAAGTTCATGCAACCTATGATCCTATCATAGGCCACACGAAAGTTTGTATAATCAGACTCCAACATAAAGTTTTACTCTAAAAAAAATCACCACTTGTCATGGAGAAGACTCAGAAGAGAATGTATGGAACAAAATTTGGATTGAGTTCCATTTCTAGTACCGATTGTACGACAGGTGGCTAAAATAGTACAATGATCCATATAGTAAAATTTGGCACTTGAAACATACCATGACTTTATCTCATGAAAATTACCAAAAAAAATAATTAATCTTAAACCTATTGCAATTGTATCAATTCAGTATTAAACTTTTTGCATTGGTACCAATTCAATTATGCACTTTTTGCATTTGTGCAAATTCAGTCCATTCGGCTAATTTTGGTCGAAAATTACTGACGTGGCAAATTTTAGCAATATTTTTAATGTTTTTTATTTTCCTTTCCTTTTTTTCTTCCCTATCTTCTTCAACCTTCAGCAGGTTGCCGACCAGTGACTGGTGAGAGGTGAGGATCGGCGATTAGCCACCCTCACCTTGCCATGGCAAAGTGCAAGGCTTGTCCTCGCCAATGGCTGACGAGGGAGACCTCCACCTAAGGCCGACGACTCGCTGGCCCTCGACAATCAATTGGAGGTTGAAGAAGATAAGGAAAGAACATATATAAAAGTAAAAAAAAAATCGAGAAAATAGTAAAATATTATTAAAAATTGTCATGTCGGCGATTTTCAGCCAAAATTGACTGGATGGATTGAATTGGCACAAATGTAAAAGGTTAAGGATTGAATTGGCAAGTTTATGACTGAAGTGACAAAAAAAGGTTTAGGATTGAATTCGCGCAATTGCAATGGGATTATGAATTTTCTTTGTAATTCTTTCTTTCATCTCACTTAGCAATATTCATTGTGTCAAGGTTTGTACATAACCGATCAAGTAAAATTCAGAAAATCTCTGGCTTGGAAGAAACTGAAACCTTCATCTACCATACTTTGATATCCTCTAGACTCTCACCTTTCTTCAGTTATATATAAACAATCCTAATTGGACCAACCGACATGGATTCCGATCCATTCTCGTCTGATGGTGTTGCGCGCACGTGTTAAGGCATCCTCTACCGTGCAAACCAAAGTGCTTGCTTTGCTAGAAACCCCAAGAATACTTTTGATCAAGATTAGAAGCTATTTTGGAACCACACTCAGGTAAATATGATATGTCGTGGTCTCTAGCTAGAGCAAATCAGGCCTTGTGGGAGGTAAGTCTACTTATCAAAAAAGCCCATCGCAACAGAGAAACAAATAAGGTGGCGGATTAGGTTGTCAAAACCCCTTGTAGAAAAGCCTTCCTTCTAATTGGATTATAGATCCTCTCAAGCTCGTTGGGGGCTTTTTTATGTTCTGAAGTTGCATCTATATAGTCAAACAATTTGTTACTGAATAGATATTATCTTCCTCGACCAAAAAAGTCATTTTTCTTTTTGGAGGGTCACTATTCCATTCTCTCTCTATTTAGTTCCTCTCTTTCATTACGTTGTAGAAGCACTGTAACATCGGTGAAATTCCGACTCCGACTTTAAGAGACAATTTTTTTTTGGTTATATATTGCTAATTTTTTTTCTCATTTTGGCTTAACAAATAGTGTAAGAGAAGAGCTCCTTTATAGCAAAGTAATTGTGCCTTCAGAGAGTAGAGAACAATTAGTCGCTCCAGATGAAATAATCTTCCAGATTGATTCAGCATGCTGTCCTTACCACAAGTTTCTAAATATGCAGGCTTGGACTGTTGCCTTGAAGGACGAGACATTGCACAAGAAAAAGAAAAAGTGGCGTCTATAGTGGCGGAAGGAACAGGAGCCAATACCAATGCCGATCCTGAAGAGGTATTTGAATTCGGGAAATGTCTGCTAGGCTGAATGGAAATGGTAGGGGATGCAGAAGGGTATGACAAGATCCTGATTGGGGCTCAGCACCATTTGTGAAAGGGATTGCATAATGCTAGTCTTTCATTAATTCCTGTTTCTCCAAAGAAATGCACCCCGCCTAGTTGATTGTCAATGAATGCATTTCATAATTCATGTCAAGTCAATGGAATGACTCTGCATTCAAAACATTTGTAATGTAACTGCAAACTGAGACGTTCCTAGATTATTTTCTGGTGTAGTAGAAGCTCCTCCAAACAAAGTTAATAGCACCGTGCAGGAGGCTATGGCTCGCCTTGCAGCTGAAGTGATTAGAAGAGTGATTAGATTGAAGAATCAGGACCGGATTGAATCTTCTCTTCCAAAATCATAAGAAGTCTCCCTGGGGTGCTGTGCATCTAGTGTCTAGTTCTGTTCTCGGTGTCTAACTTGTTGAATGGAACCACATGTTGGATATTTTAATTCACGTAACAGATGAAATTCAAGGAATCGAATCATAAAAGATGTTCCAATCAAGAAATAAAGCTCTAGTCGTTCCTCTGGTATCCCTAACAGTTAATCTGGTCATTTTGTTATGCGATTAAATTATAACAATAAATCTGGTAAAAAGCGCATTCTTTTCAACGACCAGATGAGCAAAATATAGTCTTTACCCAAGATTTAAACGAGGTTTGAAGCAATCCATTGGTTGGGCCAGTCTATCAATTGACAGAAATGTGAGTGCGCATTAGTGCCACAACATATTCGATTTTCTCTCTCTTACTGAGCAAACAATCTCAAGTTTGAACTATCTACTTGAAACTATCTTGCATTTTAGTCCATTCACCACTACATTCCTAGTCGGTCGCGCACACAAGACAGATTCTTGAATAGAGTTCGAAAGCATGCTAGTTATGTACATGAAAAAGAGAAATCCCTTGAATCTGTGCAATTACCAAATGCATATTGTAACATTGGCGAATGTTGAGCAAAATCTGGAAAAATGACCCAATTCATTCAATTTTAAAAGAATATAAGTGTAGCAAGTTCTTTTCTTTTCGCCTTCTTTTTCAAGCATTAGCCGATAGAATGGAGACCCGCGTCTTCGAAAACATCATTTGAAAGAGAGAATTTCATACCTGAGATCAGGCAGGAATCGAAATCTATGAGCTTAGAGCCACGTGCTGATGCTTTGTCGAGGACTTAGACTTTATGCCATGTGAACAAACGTTTGAAAGAAATGCCCAGTGATGTTGATCTTGGACTGTCCAAATATTTTGATAGGTTACATGGGGGCTCGCAACCACCGCGATTAGGACAGCAAAGGAAAGCAAGGATGCATCTTGGAATCGCTGATGAACCTCATTTTATGCACTAGGTGTTGAAAAACTTGGAAGGATACATCCATATTATTCCACTGATTGAACTTATTTTATGCATAGCTGTTAAAAAAAAACTGCATCATCAAGTTTGACAAGCTGGAGTCATGTTGCGATGTTGTTAGTGACCAATCCTAGCAAAATGGTCCACGACTCTATGCATATTTAGCCAATCCCAAATTCCCTTGTATCTTTTTATTTATGTCACATTCTTGGTCCCTTGGTGTTGTCGCAAGTATATAAATTGATACAACTGGAGGGCTATTCACGACTAGAAGGCTTCTCCACAATGAGCTTTCACATGATTGAGCCTTTTTACTTTCTTTTCCAATATCCAAGAAAGTTTAAACATAAAGGGCGTTGAATGCTTGCAAAATCATTGCATCTCTAGCATCCTTAATGTTATGACAACAAGTGGTCGAACAATCAATTATATATAATCGACAAAAAATTGGATATCAAATTTATGTGGTTCGGTCGACATAAATTTGGACGGGAAAGCAACATAGAATTAACTTTTTTTTTTTGCTCGAATCGGTGGATGTTACCTATGCACGGGAAAGCAACATAGAATTATACAGTAGGTCAAGCAATCCAAGTGAGATCATAATTACAGTAACATTCTCAGTGTGTCTTAGCCTTTGATTATACTCAATAACTCACACAATATTTAACCCCACAATTGGGGTTGAGCATGATTCCAGGTTTTGTAGAACCTGGAACCTAGAATAGAAAATGTTGGGAGCAGATCTGGTTCCAATTTTCAAGGTATGCATAATAAGTTCCAATTTTCAAAAATTGGGAAGCATGTTTTAACAGGTAGGTTCCAGATTCTAGGCAGGTGGAACTTAGAACCTGGAATATGTTACAAGTATTCTATGTTGTCCGATGATAAATGTGTAATATGAAATTATTAGTTCGAGCATTTCATTTTTGGAGATATTTATGACTAAGACTTTTACTTTGTTAATGTTTCACATTTATTCATGTGACTAAATATGAGTTGTGGTCAAAAGATTGTAACAGTAAATCGTGATCATTAAATGTGATGATTCATTGCAATCATTCAAGTAAGAATATAGGTGGAATCTGAATAGACCTTGGAACCGATCTTGAAATTTGTGACAGGGGAGGTTCCAAATTTGGGGTATGCATAGCAAGTTCCAGGTTCTAAAAAAATGATAAACTTATTTCCATTGGTAGGTTTCAGGTTCCAAGTGGAACTTGTATGGAACATGAAACCGCTCATCTCTACTCGTGATTCCCTATGAAACAATCCTTCAATATTGCAAAGGAATTACACAAAATCATATTTTCATGGCTTCAGACATTTCGGATGCGATTCAAGAGCATAAGCTTCCCTTGGGGATGCTCTTCATGAAGAACATTTTTCTAAAATAGAAAGCCAAATAACCACTCAAATAGGAAACCCACACCAATGAGTAAAACTATTCAAATTAAGAAAGTTTCTTTTTCGGGCTCAAATTAATGACATATTTCATCAATTGCTAGTCTTGATCTAGTTCATAGTATTTGCCACTTGCAGTGTGACCCTCTTACATCCCATTACACGATTCATTCAGTTCCAATTACCGATTTGCAATCGATTTTCACTCAATCTTTTAGGCCACTTGACGAGAACCGCCGTAAATGAACTAGTTTACACTGCAAAGTTGAAAACAAAAGGTTCCTTGAATCACAGAAGGTGATCCAATCACAATGACAGAGTCACAGAGGCCAGATTTAAAGTACTTGAACGAGTACGCATGTTCAAATGCAATAAACGTCGAGCTAATCTTGAAATGCGGGCAAGTCCTTGGCAGAGACATTGAGACTGTTGTTTACGAGCTTGGATGCTAGTGCTATTACGTTTTTTAGAATCATGTAATGTGGTCATTTTCATTGCCGAGATGCCTAACAATGTTGACTAGTGCCTGTCCTAATTTTGATAGCTTAATTAAATAGGAAGATGGTGTTCTGTGTCCATTCTTCCCTAGATAGAGTGGACCCTTAATTACTGTAATTAGATTATTGAAAAAAAAATTATATCGGAAGCATCCACAAAATTGCTGATGAACCATATAAAATGTATTAGATGCTGAAAAACGCCAATCAACACTATTGTTTGCCGTCCTCCGAAAAAAACACTATTGTTTGCCAGTACGCTGAAAAAGAATGCAGA
This sequence comes from Rhodomyrtus psidioides, assembly GCA_021437785.1. NCBI lineage: Eukaryota > Viridiplantae > Streptophyta > Magnoliopsida > Myrtales > Myrtaceae > Rhodomyrtus > Rhodomyrtus psidioides. The sequence continues at coordinate 4,683,321 of JAILYB010000041.1, read as the reverse complement.
GTGAGTACTCCTGCATTGCTGACTTTGTCACAGGCAAATTATGTTGCGATATCAATTCGAAACGGTATCTCCATATCTAGCAAACTAGCATAGTCCCCTCGTGGTTCTTAAATAGATATTTTCTTGAACCTTTTGTTTAAGAAAATTCTTTACGAAAGGCATTCTGACTGTACACTGAATTGTGAAAAAGTTATATGTTTTAATTTGTGAGACATATTCTGATTTACAAGATGAATTCCAGATTTGATTTTTGGTACCGGATGATCGTGGTTTGATGTTCATTATCGCTGTAAACCCGATTATGGCTTTTTGGGTATGCATACTGATTTTGGTAGGAGTGTCAATGGTTCAGTTCAGTTTTTTGAAAAATTGAATTAAACCGAACCATTAAAGAACATGCTCAAACCGAACCAACACTCATCCTCTTTTTTTTTTTTTTTGGGGGGGGGGGGGGGGGCGGGGGGGTGGTTCTTCATAGCTCATAGCCTATTTGGATGGCGATGAAACAGTTCATGTAGATATATGTAATTACACTCATGATGCTCGGCAGCAGTTGTGACAATTTGAGCCATTCTATTACGTTATTGATTGAACCCTAAATATTATGTCAAATTTTACGAACTAACTTTTATATGGACTTCCATTTCATCTAAGCGATCAGAATGAAAACTCAAAATACAAGTAAAGGTTCTGTATGCTCATGAAGAAAGGCAAGAATTGCTAGAGAAACTCTTAGGAAAACCAATCTTGAAGTGGCGGCAAATTTGAAGTTGGCAGAGTATATTTGCAGAAAAAAAAAATGGAGATACGATACATGCCAAATGCAATCACAATCTACTGCAACTAATGACTGAAAAAATCCTCGCAATTTCTAATATGGCGGAAAACAGACTAACAAAAGGTTCATGAGATCAAGTTCTGGGGTGACCAATTATACAATCAAGATCATCTTGGATGGGACGCCTTGGATGGTTTTCGGCTTGCCCCCGCGAACAAGAAAGAACGATCTGCACAATTTGTGAAGTTCTGTTCCAGGGGCATTGCGCAGCAAGGAAACATCACGTCAACCGGAACCCAATTCTCAACAATGGCTCGGCAAGGAAGAGTACTAGAAGCAGTAAGACGTAACATCATTAGCCACGCCAAGTGCTGGTCGATGAGATTTCCAAGTATCAGGACACAAGAATGAAAACCATAGCTCCCTAAGAACATTCATATACAGTTCCGAACATGATCACGGATAACAGCTGACAGGTCAATGCAAGTCTTTCTGATGTGGGAACTCATCCCATTTCTGCACATAAAAGGGATTTGAAAGCCCAAGCAATGAGAAAAGTTTCTGCCGCATTTTCAGCAACGTAATGAGCTCCTGCTGTCACTTTGTATTTTTCATCCTGCAATGTGCAAATACGTTCACTTCATATTCGTCATTCTGCAAGCAGCAAGAATTAGCATAAAGTGATTCATCTGAACTTGCATTTCCAAGGAAATTCCCTCTGCTTTGTCCTCTATCACTTCAAATTGAATGTGGCAGTATCTGCTTGGACTAATAAGATGGGGATCATTGTATTGGTATGTACTGAACTAATGTGATAACAATCATTTACCATTAAAGAAGATGAAAATGACAATTTTTGTCAAAAAATGGAGTTGTGAGCAGGGATTTAATATGGAGCCATAATATAAAAGTAATTTCATCAGAAATACCTCAACCTCAGCAACCTAGCATAAACATTACAGGCACATTCAAGAAAGCACAGTAGCATGAAAGAAATAAGCAGAGGAACCTGCATAATAATAGGCAGAACCCCAAGGACCAATTATTTAGGAATGATAATAGACAGAGGAAAAAACAGAGGAGAGAGGAACCTGCAATGGGATAGAGACTACTTGGTAAAGGTAGGCGACTAAAATGGCGGCCACTAAAACAGACTCCGATCGCGACACACGGCGAAGGTCCAAGAAGTTCAGAGAACAAAAACAGCAATTAGGCCATAAAAGAGAAGATAATAGTGTTGGATCAGCCTTTTTCTAGGTATTTTTTAAAAAATTCCTAAAAAATTTACAAAAAGTCAAATAATTGCAAAATCAACTTTGGTGGCCTTGGCCAAGCCTAAGGAACCATTTTTGGCAATAATAATAATAATTTTCCATATTTTTCGCATTTTTTAGTATTTTTGGAAATTAAGAAAATACTAGAAAAATCGAGAAAAATAGCATTTGAGGTCACAAAAATATGAAAAATAGTCAATATTTATATTTTAAATCCCTTGTCTTTTTTACCTCAGAAAAAGTCCAAGATCAGATTCAATTTTATGTGTTCCTTTGTAACACATATAATTGAATTTGGTAAAAAAATGTCAATTGAGTCTTTTAATTTATAATTTTGGCATTTTCTAGGATCTTGACATTCAATTTAACTGTCCCCTATTGCAATTTAGCCCAATTATTTGTACAAATTGCTCAATTGCACGAATTTGGTAAAATTGTATACTTAATTGCATTTTAGTCCTTGAAATTGGGCATATTTGAAATTACTTTCAATTCAAGGACTATCATTACAAATTAAACATACTGCCCAATGATTTTTATCATTTTGAATCGATTGGCATATGCAATTTGGTCCAATTTGATCATTTGAGCCCTCAATTGCACAATTCCCCGATTTGCAATTAAATGAAAATTTGGGGTTTTTATAGAAATTGATATGAACTTTTGGGCAAAACCATATTTCTAGATAAAAAACATGCCCTAAGTTTGATTCTGAGGTCCAATTGCAAAAATTTCCATTAATTTGGGTTTAATTTGGAAAATTATAAGTCGGAACCGGTTCAGACCGGTCAGACCGCCGGTCGGAACGGTCGAACCGGTCCGCTATAGTGTCTTCTTCTTCATCAAGCCTTCGCATGAATGAACAGTACGAGGTTGAATTTCAACAAGGAAATTGACCAAGCAATCGGCTGCAATTGAAGAAGCATTAGTAGGGGTTTGATTCTTCGAACCAGTCCCCGTCGATTGACACCGGAATCGCGGCCAATGATCGCCGGAGGAAGGAGTAATCGGCTGGTCAATCCTGCAGACCTGCAAAAGTCAACTCAGGTCAAATTCAAGCCAAATTCGCATAAAATGAGGCTCGTCGGAGAACCAAATGGAGCTGGACGGAATACCCAACTTCTCCATCACCATTAGCATACCATTTGGCACGTGATGGCACGTGGATTCAAGCGTACAGAGGACCCGTCGATGCGCGGCAAAATTCTAGAAATCTATATAAACCCATGGAGGCTTTCTGTTGAGAGAGAGAGAGAGAGAGAGAGAGAGAGAGAGAGAGAGAGAGAGAGAGAGAGAGAGAGAGAGAGAGAGAGAGAGAGAGAGAGAGAGAGAGAGAGAGAGAGAGAGAGCTCACCTTCCCTCGCGGTGGTTGAAGGTTTGAGCTCGGATTTGCTGAGCGCTGGTTGGGCCTTCTCAGGCTTAACCGAAGCTCCACGAGGTCGTCAAGAGGTCGCCCGAACTCTCAGGAGTCGATCACCGTCGGCCGCGCACGTTGAAACCACGGGAATAGGTGAGTTCGACCTTCACGCTTTCTTACTGAGCATCAATGGCGGAAATCGATTCTGGTATTGATTCTTCGAGTTAGAGTGTGCGTTTTATTCCTCGAGCATCACTACCCATCATTGCATCTTCATTTTGCAACGATTTCGCCTGAACATCCCGAATTGAGTATCCCAATCCAACCTCCATCGCCAACCACTGTCCATAGTTGCCCAGCCAAATCTGGGCCGAGCGAGCTTAATCGGAGCTCGAGATAAGTCTCCTAAACCTCCTCTGGTGCTATTCTATGACTGGATTGTCATGATTTGTTACGAATCGAGCTATTGAATCTCCATGGCCGAACTCGGCACTTCGCATGATACTTATGATTCTGTGGATTAGATGCCGCGATTCTTAGATATGTTGGACTAGAGACGATCGTGAGTCGATTAGAGTTGGTCTCGCACGATTTCGTTAAGGTTCCACCGTTAGATCGTCGCCGGAGAAGCACAGCCGTCCATTTCGCCGGGGTCGGGAGGTTGAAGACGAAGCTGACGTGGAAAGTCAACAAGTCAGCATCTTAGGTGGCGAGGTGCGATTGGTCCACGAGGATGTCGAGTCAGCTCGACCGTTAGGTTGTTAGGTCGAGGTGGAACAGATCGGACGGCCGAGGTTAATAGAGTCTAATGAATGGCGACCGTCTGATTAGTAAATAGGATTATCCGAAAATGGTTTTAAATCAGAAAATCAAAATTGGTTGAAATGGCGTCGTTTAGGTCAATGGGTAGGCGACGTCGTTTAAGTTAATGAGAATAGACCATTCAGATTAAGTCTCACGTTCTAATCCTGACCGTAGGTTTTAATAAAAGGATCGAACGGCCCTGGTCGAGTCTCCGTTCAATCTAGGTCGTAGGTTTTAGTAATCCGATCCGGGGGTTGTGGATCAGCCACGCGGCTCAATAGGAACCGTCGGATCAAGCTTAGAAAATCAGAAAATAACAAAAGACTAAAGCGACGTCGTTTTGGGGGTGGATCTGCTCAGGTTCGGGTCTGGGTCGGGTTTCGACCCAGTCCGAAACATTTTTTAAATAAAAAAATCAGAAAATCATTTAAATAAATAAATAAAAATCAGAAAAATCCTAGAAAATTCTAAAAAATGTTAGAAAATCCTAGAAAATCCCAAAAAATGTAGGAAAATTGTGGAAAATTCCTAGATTCTCCAAAAATCCCCAAAAATTGAGGATTGACCACAGACAACTGGTCTATCCTATTTTTGGGATTTCTTATCCGTTCTTCGAAAATTGTCGATAATGCCCTTTAGAGGTAATTCGTCCCCGTCTTGTATTTCAAGGTAGGTCGAAAATGCCTAGATTAGGATAGGGCCAGTTAGGTGGCGAGTCCTTCTGCTTGGGTTTTCGAATCTCACTCTTTTTCTTGAAATGACGATTCTACCCCTCAAAGGGTAGATCGTCTTTCCTATTCCAATCGAGTTTTGAAAATTGCTTAAAATTAGGATTTGGGTCAGGTGGTCGATCAATCCTAATGTTTGAGATTTCCAGTCCTCGTCTTCATCCAAAATGACGATTTTACCCCTTTAAAGGTAAAATCACCTCTAAATTTCAGAAAAATTCTGAAAATTCTTGAAAAATAGGAAATGCAAAGATTTCATTGCCAATCCCATTTCCATCACCTTTTGACCCCACATTCCATATGAAGTGACAATTTTGCCTTTCCGAGGCAAATTGTCCACAAATCTCTCAAAATTACGATTTTGCCCCTCATGGGTAGACCATGTCAAAATCACTCATAAGCCTTGATCGATACTTCTTTAGGCTGATAGGGCCTTACTAGGGATGCCATGCTATTTTCATGTGATTTATCAACATGCTCTGGATCCTTGATTTGCGCATTTATTTCCATTTGATTGTAAGTGATAGGGTAGCCATTCCCATCTGCATGAACTCCTAGATTTAAGATCTGTACCCCACTCATCTGCATGAAATCCAAGGATTAGATAAACCATTCAACTTAGGTACCGAAAAGGCGTCAACTCTGACAGTTGGCGTAACTAAGTCTCCGATCTCATTTCTCTGGTTTCCGTAGAATCGAATGGGCTGCTCCCAACTATTCGATAGGGTTTCCGATTGTACCCTTCACGAAACGATTGGTGGCGACTCCTTGGCATGTACACGTATCACATGTCACTAGACCACACCGAAGGTCGACCACATATATCCAGCCATTGTGATTTAGGTAATGGACCTTGGGAGAGGCCCGCGTCCGATCAGGTAACATCGAGCAGCCCATTAGCTCCCTCGACGGCATTGCGCCTCGAGAGGGTCGCGACAGACTGGCGACTCCACTGGGGACTTATTCTAAACTAGAATCTCTGGTTTCCGAATTCCAGAGGACTTGAGCCGATTAAAAAGTTGTTTGGTTTATCTGACCTTGTTTCCTACAGATGCTCTCGAAGGTGAGGTATGTACGCTAACCATTGTGTTAGATGTTTTTGTAGATTGGAGAAATAAGGGGTGGAGTGATTGTTGACATTTTTCCTGTAGGTTGGAGTTGGGAATGTATGTTTATCTTACGCACAGCGGTGTTTTGATACAAACTGCTGTGCATGACCTTGCATTGTGATGATCACGACACATTGCACACACTGGCGATCAAATCCCGACTGTAATCACCCCTAGGTTACCTTAGATAGGGAAAGGATGCGAAAGGATATTGTGTTTGATGGCACTTGAGACTTTCGTGTTCGTTCCCGCTCACAATCCAAATTGGCGATATCTAGCCCTCTTGAGTGGGTACTCTTGGGGAGGAGTCTGCCTCATTTGGATCGTGGGAGCTTGAGCCATAGGTTCCTCACCCGATTTTTGATTTTTAGAGTATACCCACTTGTCTCATGCGCATGTCTATAGATGGTTGGTATACCTAAAACCACACATTGTCACAGGGGAACATTTCACATCCCCAAGTGTGGTTGGTAAGGCATTTACTTTCAATGTACATTGTTATTCCCTATTCCACAGTATGACTCATGCATTACATACATTCATATGCATTTACATCATAAAAATCACTCAAGTGACTAATTGAAATCACGATGATAAGGGGGTAGGATGTCGCTGTTCCCTAGAAGTTCAACAGAGTTGGTAGCCTTCGAGTGCCTAAGGAAAGTCACTCGCCCTGGGCCGAACACGATGTTACATTTTACCAGATTTGTGTATGGTCGAGAGATAACTGGATGTAACTTGGGGTACGCCGAAGATTGCCAAACCCGCTACTATGTCGATAACCTCAGGTTCAAGCGACAAGCAGACAAAATGTTCAAGAATTACTTGGAAATAAAGAGATAGAGTCGCAACCACCTGGCTAGAGAAGCATATGCCCGTCGAAAGGCTGAACGACAAGCTAATGAAGACATACCAAGGATCACCTTTTGGGGAAAGAGGAGACGCCCCGCGGTTAAGACAAGACCGAAGCGCATCATACTCAAATGGGTGAAACCCGAGAAGACTCTCGAAGTCATTGTACCATGGACCAAAGAATGGCCAGAGGAATTAGGGCCCTTATATCAAGGCGTTGAAGACAACCCTCCACACTCAACTGGAGAAGGATTCCTGATCGACTATCATTGTGAAAGGGAATATAGCAGTAAGAAGATGTGGTTTAGATCCTCACATTCTATTGGCATTTTATGGCTTTCTTGTTTGAGGTGTCTCTCTTTACCTTTCTTTCGTTAGGCGTTCCAGTTGTAATAAGGGATTCATTCCGCTCTTCTCCCATTTTGATGTTTTGACCAATGGAATGTGACGTTGTTATTTCCTTTAGTCACTGGAGTGAACCTGGCTAAATTGCATAATTCACTTTCTTGAAATTCAAATTAGACTTCAAGTCGGGTCTTTAGTACCTGAAAAAGGTTCTAATTTCCATTTCTTCAATTGAACTATGCAATTAAGTTGGTCCATGCATACTTCATGGCATTTGCATAGTCACATGTTTTAAAGTAATTTTTGACGATTGACTTTTCAAAATCATTTGCATATTTTAGACTTGATGGGAAATAATGATATTCAAGTGTTCAAAGTCCCCTGAGCCGAGCTCCTATCATGGTGGGATAGCATTGGTGAAGCCAGCCAGAAGTACTCCAAATCACGACTGGGGTATCTATTGGACCTGCTAAAGGTTGAGTGCCTACCCGCCTTCATTCAAGCCATGGCACTTTATTGGGATCCCACCACCGCAACATTCTGCATGGAGGGAGTGGAGGTTACACCTACTCTTGAAGAATACAACGCTGTCATCGGAGTTGAGTTCACTCACTCGCTAGTTCAACCTCCCATAGGATTTGAACCCTTGAGTCAACTAGCTGAATTCCTTGACATAAGTCTCGATGAAGTCAAAACAAACTCCAAGAGCAATTCTGGATGAATTTCACTATCCTTCCTCCTAGATCGATTCCCCAACCTCCCTGCCACTAAAGAGACTAAATCTGGTAGAGCCTTTGTCTTGGCATTCTTTAGCTTTGTGCTATTCCCGATCTCGTCTGTCACTTTCGACCACATTATGGCCGTAGTAGTCAGACAGGTTTGCTGTGGGTGGGATTATTCAAACATTATCCTCGCTGAGACATTCCTTTCCCTAAATCGCTTTAAGAAAAACAAGAAGGGAATCTTTAGAGCCTCTAATGATCTTCTGTACCTGTGGTTCACATCTCATGTCAGACAATTCCATATCCGCATGGGTTTCACTGATATTAACCCCGATGCTCATCCTCTTAAAACCTTCGTCAGAACCCATACACGCATTCATAAGTTCAACTTTAGAGAATGAAAAGAATTCCTTAGAGCTTTAAAACCCGAACAGCTCCGATTGCGGCTAAGGTTACCAACACTGGGCAAAGTCAGACTAGCATGCAATGACAAAGATCCAATCCCTTTGTTAGGATTCACGGGCGCTACCGTATACTATCCAAAGAGAGTTGTCCGACAATTTAGGGCATTACAGGAGATCCCTTCTCTACCGCGACCTGGTGTCTTTTCTTTTGACATACCGAACGAGACCCTCGTGGGAGAAAAGAAGAAACAGTTCGAAGCAAATGTGGCGTTTATTATGCACTCTTTGAAGAATTCTCAGGCCGAAGATATAAGTTGGCCAGAAAACATGACTCGTAAGGAGAATATTCACAGGGCTACCACAGAATACATTCAGCACTTTGAAGCAATCAGACGCAGCCTTGTCGAGCCATATGTGCCCGAATATATTGTACCATACGTGACGGGGATAGAACCATACATACCCGAAGACATGGGACCGCCGTCATATTCGGAAGATGAAGAGTCCCAGACTGAAGAGGGGAATCCATATTGAGATGATGATGACGCCTTAGACCTCAAGCGTCCTAGACTTGAATAGGCTATTCTGTCAAGTGTAAAATAAGTAAACATTGTGATGCCTTTTCACGCATACTCACTCGTATTGGATATTATTTTGTACACATATGCATGAGTGTGAACATGTTTTACAAATGCATAAAAACTATCGTAAAAAATTACCCTTCTTTTAATTTCATGAATTCTCTCTGGATAATGATTAAAAGAACTACTCATATGAGACTAAGGCTCACAAAGTGGTCCTTTTTCTCATTCACCAATAGAAAATATGCAATTAAAAGGATCAAGTGCTTCCTTTTGTCAGTACCGAAGAAATACTCATTGGAATTTCTTCTGAAATAGGTACACTCTCATCACGAAATTACCAACGCTTCGTTTTCGCACTCGACTTAAGAAGAGAATGGAGTAACAAGAGTTGACCCCACGTGTAGGCATGTTGGAAGCACAGATGACTACAATGGCAACTATGATGGCTGATATTAAGGCGATGCTGAAAGCCTCCCAAGCCAGACAGACAGTAACTCCTAACCAGAACAATCCAAATCTGCCATTTGCACTTGATATGGCTGGTAAGGAAACGACGGGAGATACTCAACACGCAGAAGAGGATGTCCGTGCGCCGAACACCCAGTCACAACAAAGAGCACCCCCTATTGTTGTCAACCTCGAGAATGAGGAAAAGGGGAAGCAGACTGTAAAAATCGAAGTTGAGGCTAAGAGATTGGCCAAGATTGAAGAATGCTTAAGCAACCAAGGTTACGAGTTAGCTCATTTCGACAAGATATCTCCATTCGCCAAGGTGGAGATCCCTCCTGACTATAAAGAACCGGACTTCGTAAGGAAGTATAATGGGACAGGCTGTCCACGCGCTCACCTCAAATATTATCTGTGCAAGATGGCACAATATTTTGATTATGTTCCACTGCTGATGAACACGTTCCAAGAAAGTTTGGCCGGCGCTGCTCTGGCATGGTTCATTGAATTGGACCTAGATGATTATGACGGGTGGGAAGATCTTGCAGAGGACTTCCTCAAGCAGTATAAGTTCAATACGGCTACGGCCCCAACGAGGGAAGACCTTCTACGAACCTCAAAGGCAAGGGGTGAGTTGATCAGAACATACGCCCAGAGATGGCGAGCTTTGGCAACCCAAGTAAAGCCGTCCATCCCAGAAGATGAGCTGATTGATTTATTCTTGAAAGCACTCCCCTACGAATATTTCGACAGGTTGAACACCTCCGGATGTCAGACATTTGCGCACTTGATTAAGGTAGCTGAAAGGCTAGAATGGGCCTTAAGAGAAATGAGGTCTCATGAAGCTTCTACCAAAAAGCAGTATCCCCTGAAGAAGGAGAAAGAGGTTGGGCTCGACATAACATTCATACCAGACCCCCATAAACCCAAGGTACTTAACAGTTCTAATCAGACCAAGGGAGGGTCGTCATGGTCGGCACCAAAAGGGCAAGAGCCTAGAAGGAGGCAACCCCAAAAGCAGTTCTCTCAGCTCCCAAGGCCTTTATCCAAACTGCTCCCGATGCTGCTAGAGTAACAACTGGTGGCAAAGGAACCACCTAGGGCAGATCCTATCAAGTATCTAGGCTTTGACGAGAGCCAGACTTGTGTCTACCATATGGGCGAAAGGAGACATAATGTTGATAATTGCTATATCCTTAAGCTGAAGGTACAAGCTTTGATCGATAGCCAGATTCTGAAGTTTGACAACATAACTCCGAATGTACAAGAAAACACGCTCCCTGATCATCAAGTAATATGGGCAATATTCACTGACGAGGAGGAAGACCACTTTAAACTGAAGGTGGACATACCTAAACTGACCAACATTCTGGCAGTCGCTTCGCTATACCCAAAAGGAGAGGAGATCTCTGTTGACATGAAGAAACTATGTATCGCTAAGATGATAAGCTTGGGGATATTGTCAAATGCTACCGATGAAAAATTTGAGGGAGTCGAAGCTTCTCTAATCTTGGAAGGAAGCCACTTTGCGATTAAAACTAAACATGGAGGCATATGGAACATCCCGCACAAGAATCTGGAAGACAATCATAGGCCAATCATTGAGCCCGAAGAAGAGCTCGAAAAAGATGAACTAGAAGCCAAGAGGCGAAGTCTAGCAGACCGCAGGTTCATGGCTAACGCGCTAGAAATTGGTGAAATTGTAGACAACCTGGGTCAGGATTCTGGAGGATACAACTTTAAAGTAAAGTACTCTGTTCCTCCTAACTTCTATCAGAGAATGGAGGATATTGTACCAGACTGATGGGGAGGCATGGATGATCCCGTTCAACCGGAAAAGCCTTTTTCGAAAGAGCCTGAGTCATCGCTTGACCAGATAATGGATACTAAGCCTAACACAGAACGATATGCTGAAATAGAGAGATTGAAAGACCAGCAACAAAGCTCAGTTGAACAACTCTAGGGAATGAGAGAGTACCCGAGATCTGCGACATCAGCAGTACTAGGTGACGACGACCGACATTATCGACTGAGTGACAAAATCTTTTCAAAGGATTTTGACAACACTGTGTCAATGATTGAAGCCGCTACGACTGTGGTAATTAAATTAGAGGATCTTGATGTCCTGAATGAGATAGAAGATTGCCTAGTCAAGCCTGTTGTGATTCGATTACCAGAAGAGGAAGAAGACGACACAGCTGAACCAGAGACATCTTATCCAAAGATAATAACCATACAAGCCCCTCCGGTAGAGGAGTATGACCCTAAGGCAGTCCATTGGGACTATGGGACGAGTGAAGTAGATGTAGTGATGAGGTCTGGACGATTTTACGCCTCTAGGGAAGGCAAGTCCAAAAAGAAGGAAGTCCCGAATGAAGATGCCGAAAAGTTCATGTCCATCATTAAAACCAGCGAGTTCGAAGTGATAGAGCAGTTAAGGAAGATGCCAGCTCAAATATCCTTACTGGATTTATTCATCAATTCAGAGAAGCATAAGAATGCACTATTGAAGATACTCAACGAGGTGCATGTCCCTGAAACGATCAATGATGTGTAGTTGGGGGACTTCGTAGGGGCGATTCTCTTAAAAGATCAATTGAGCTTCTCTGATGAAGACTTCCCCATGGAAGGGAGAGGACACAACAAGGTCTTGTACATTTCTGCGCAATGTAACGGAAAGAGAATAACACATGTACTGATTGATAATGGATCCGCTTTCAACATATGCCCACTAGCTACCTTGAAAAGTTTATGCATCAAAGAAGAAATGGTTAAAGCCTCCAAAACAGCTGTGAGAACTTTTGATGGAATGAAGAAGACTGTGGTAGGTGAGATTGAGCTCGACGTATTCATTGGCCCAACGAAATTCTCTATAAACTTCCAAGTAATGGATTTGCCCAGTGCATTCGGATTCCTGCTAGGGAGATCTTGGATCCATATAGCAGGAGCCATACCATCAAGCTTGCATCAGAAAGCGCGCTTCGTAGTAGATGGGAAGGTGATTACTGTACATGGAGAAGTCGATCTCTAGACATATCAAAATAGCGCTATTCCCTACATCGAACGTAAAGTTAAGATAGAAGCAAGCTATCATTCCTTAGAGTTGGTGGCAACAGTACACACTCCCGTGGGGGCAAGATTGAGAACTCCTTATATCTCTGAAGCCAATCTTTTACTAGCTAAGATGCTACTAGCATATGGATAAAATCCTGGAGAAGGTCTGGGCAAGCGTGGCCAAGGAATGAATACCCCCTGCAGTTGAAAGCTAACCAGCATAGGATAGGCCTAGAGTATCAGAAAAATCACTTGGACGAGTCTGCCCCAAAAACAAGAGGCCGAGGCCAAGGCAAGAGCTAGGGACGCCATGGAGGCCAGGAAAATCAGATAGATTCATTCACTGGTTCTCCAGCTTGGAAGGACAAATCCAAGATGTTCAACAGCCCTTTGAGCGAGTACTTCAGCAAGAACTCTAGGTGGTTGTCAGAAGAAAGCATATCTCCAACAGCAAAATCAGATCTGGCAAACCTATTCCTGGAGGATAACTTCATAAACGTCATCATAGAGTGGCTGGGTGATAAAGCCATCGTTTCTGAGTAAGGAAACCTCTTTCCTACTCTTAATATTGCATTTAGATTTCCCGCATTTCATTGCACCTTCAATATTGTTACTTGAAATAAATGTAAGAAAACGCCTTTGGATCTTCGGCCGTTGGTCCAAATAGCATAGTTTGTAATGCGGCCCATTTTGCATTCAATAAAATCGCATGAGTTTTGTTAAGGACATATGGAACCACAAATCAGCTCGATGATGATATTAGTCTTCCGCACAGAAGCTTGAGGCTTGATTTTTCATATGATTCCTAATTTCAAAAAGATTTCTCAAGGACAAGGATGTCCGATGATATGAGGACTAGTCCCGTTTACACCAGCACTTATTTTAAAATCACTTTCGAAAATATTTTTTCACAATCATGCATGACATTTTTTTATGTGAATTATGAACTAACCATGCTCATGACATTTCAGGCATGACATCTCAAACATACATACCAGGTTGTTATGCGATTCGGATCTCCACATTGACTGTTCCTACAGCATTGAAGAAGATGAGGACGAATGTTATGCATCTATCCGCAGAGAATGGAATGCCTTTGAGGAATCAATGCCCCCCCACTTCAGAAGAACCGATTATCGTTAACTTGGGAGACGTTGTGAATATCAAAGAAGTCAAGATCGGTGGACATCTATCCCGGGGTGAAAAGCTCAGATTCACAGAATTATTGATGGAATATCAAGATGTCTTTGTATGGTCATATTCCGACATGCCAGGTTTGGATCCTAGAATTGTGGAACATACATTACCCACAGATCCCAATGTCAAACCTGTCAGGCAAAGCAGTAGACGGATGAAAGCCGAGCTAGAAGACAGAATCAAGGAAGAGGTGATGAAGCTTCTCAGGGTAGGCTTTATTGAAGCTATCCCATACTCGGACTGGATTGCAAATATAGTCTCCGTCATGAAGAAAGACGGCAAAGTTCGGATCTGCGGGGATTATCGAGATCTGAATAGAGCAAGCCTAAAAGATAATTTTCCACTACCTCACATTGACGTGTTGGTGGATAGTACGGTGGGGTATGAATTGTTCTCATTCATGGATGGATTCTCTAGATATAACCAAATCTTCATGAAACAGGAGGACGTGCCAAAGATTGCTTTTACCACGCCTTGGGAAAACTTTTGCTACAAGATTATGCCCTTCGGATTAAAGAACGCAAAGGCCACCTACCAGAAGGCTATGATCACACTATTCCACGACATGATCCATAAGGAAATCGAAGTATATATCGATGACATGATCGCTAAGTCCAAGAAGTGACATGATCACATTCAGGTATTAAGAAAGCTATTTGAGCAACTGCGCAAATACAAGTTGAGGTTGAACCCCAACAAATGTGTTTGGGGCAAAATCTGGGAAACTTCTCGGATTCATGGTTAGTAACAAGGGTATCGAGATTGATCCTTCAAAGATTCAAGCCATCTATGATCTAGCAACTCCCTCCACAATAAAATAAGTGAGAAGCCTTCTGGGAAGACTGAACTATATTGCTAGATTCATCAACCAGCTGTCTGATGTGGCTAAACCAATCTTCAAACTACTCAAGAAAGGCGCGAAAGTGACATGGGACGCAGAATGCAATCAGACGTTCCAAAAGATCAAGAACTATCTAGTCACTCCACCAGTACTTATGCCGCCCATCCCAGGTCACCCATTGACCTTGTATCTGACTATACAGCAGGAATCCTTGAGTGCCTTACTCGCCCAAACCAGCCCGATATATGGTAAGAAAAGAGCCATCTATTACTTGAGCAAGAAATTCACCTCGTCTGAAGCAAAGTACATACCTGTTGAAAGGGCTTGCGTGGCAACGGTATGGGTGCTTCGTAGATTAAGACGGTATACCCTACATCACCATATTCAGATGGTAACGAAAAATGATCCCGTCAAATACCTTCTGGAGAAGCCCGCTCTGATTGGGAAACTAGCAAAATGGCAGATGATGTTATCTGAATTTGATATCAGGTGTTCTCCCCAAAAATCAGTAAAAGGAAGAGCCATAGCAGACATGTTGGGAGAAAACTCATCAACTTGCGAGTCCTTCGAAAAATGAAGGTAGAAGATCAAATTTTGAACCTGATAGAGGATAGGTGGGTCATGTATTTCGATGGTGCTGTTAATCTATCAGGAGCATGCACTGGGGCAGTACTGATGTCCCCTGATGATCAACATTATCATGTTGCGGCAAAGATGACTTTCCCTTGCACCAATAATATCTCAGAATACGAGGCGTGCATTCTAGGCTTACGATTAGCCATTTCCATGGGAATACCCAAGCTGCAAGTTTATGGAGATTCCATGCTTATCATTTTACAGAATCGGGGAGAGTGGAAGACGAAGGACGCAAAGCTCATCCCTTATCATGAATACCTTGAAGAATTGACACTTAAGTTCGAAGAGGTGTCATTCGAATACCTGCCAAGATCTTATAATCAATTTGCAGACGCACTAGCCACCTTGGCCTCGATGTTACAAGTAACCGATGGGTTGGAAATAGAACCACTAAGGATCGGCATAGTTGAAAAGCCAGCCTATTGTATGCTGATCGAAGAAGAGTTTGATGGAGAGCCGTGGTATTATGACATCAAGAATTATCTTTTAAAGGGGGAATTTCCTGAGGGATGCCAGACAGGAAACTGGAGATACATAACCAGGATGGCCAGCAAGTTCTTCCTCAGTGGACAAATTCTATACAAAAGGTCATTTGACTCCACTTTATTAAGGTATGTAGATGTTAAAGAAGCAAATATTCTCATGAAGGAGATCCATGAAGATATATGTGGGCCGCACATGAACGGCCATCTTCTCGCTAGAAAGATCATACGGTTTAGCTATTATTGGATGACCATCGAATCAGATTGTTGTCAACATGTTCGGTCATGCCACCAGTGTCAAATATACGGCAACAAGATTAATGCGCCCCCAAATGAACTACATCAAATGTCTGAAGTTTGGCCTTTTTCTATATGGGAGATAGATATGATAAGACCTATTAACCCAACGGTTTCAAATGGTCATCGCTTCATCTTGGTGGCGATTGATTACTTCACGAAGTAGATAGAAACCAGTTCTTACAAAAATGTCACTGCGAGAAATGTGGCAAGATTTATTAAGATGGATATCATCTCTCGATATGGTACCCCTCAAGCGATCATTACAGATAATGGGTCCAACCTGAACAACAAGATTGTCGATGATTTGCTGGATCACTTTGGTATTCGACATCTTAATTCGTCTCCTTACCGCCTACAGATGAATGGGGCAGTAGAACCAGCCAATAAGAACATCAAGAGAATCTTGGCTAAGACTGCAGAAAACTATAGGGATTGGCTTGAAAGGTTACTCTTTGCCTTAATGGCATATCGAACTTCAATCAGGACTTCTACAGGGGCAACTCTTTATAGTCTGGTATACGGGATGGAAGCTGTCCTACCCGTGGAAGTTAAGTTCCCTCTTTAAGGATCTTATCATAGGGTAAATTCTCCGAGTTAGAATACTCCAAGCACAGATATGAACAGCTGAATTTGATAGACGAGAAGCGTCTCAAAGCCATCTGTCATGGACAAGGTTATCAGAAGAGGGTGGCCAAGTCGTTTAATCGAAAAGTCGGGGCTAGAAAGTTTGAAGTAAATGATCTGGTAGTAAGGAAGACTTTGCCAAATGTTGTCTATCCGGAAGGCAAGTTTACCCCGAATTACGAAGGCCCTTATATTGTCAAGAAGATTCTCACAAGAGGAGCACTGATTCTTGCAAATTCTGAGGGAGAAGAATTGGGGCACCCTGTAAATTCAAATGCTGTGAAGAAATATTACCCTTGAAATAAAATCAGATATTGGTCATATGGATTGTTCCGAATTGATCCGGATCGACATAACGGTCATCGCATAAGCACATCATGCATCTATGCATACACTAGCATGTGTTCAGTTTTGCAGGATTCCAAGAAGCAAACTCAAGTCAGGATTCACTCAAACAAAACCCTGGACAGGAGGGACCTCGACACCAAGTACCAGGTGATATGTATCTGTTCCATCAAAGGTTAAACCCTCGCTTACTCACAAGAATGTCTCTTCTATCCTAAATGCAAGAATGTCTGGTGAAGCCAGGAGACAACAAAAGAAGAGCGTAGCAAAGCCTCTCTCACTTCCTATAAGATGAAAAGAACGAGAGAATGGGCATACCATGACTCAGAAGTAAAGATTGTTTCTAAAAATGAATTCCTTGCATTTATTACACACATGTCAAGACCAAGGATTGTCCAAGCATGTTCAAAGTATACACAATGCATCATTGAAGTCCCTTGTGGAGTAAAATGCCTGGAGAAAAACAAAATGATTTTTCCAAAAAAAACATAACTTTCTTAGACTATCTAGCAGGTGTGTTCCTCCAGATGAAAGGCAAACCTAATCCAAACACGCCATACATACACTCGAGCGATGAGAGAAGTATGAGAATAGGAAAGCCTGGATCTGAAGGTATAAGGGCCCTTCGCATAGATTACATTGATTGAGATGACAGAGGCATTCATTTCTCTATCCTAAACACTACATGTGACCGATGACAACCCCTTTTGAGAGACGGTTGCATTCTTTACCCCCTGTCAAGAACCACCCCACATTGGGGCCAACTGGAAGTAAGTCCAGCGGTATCAGGAAGTAAATGGCTAGAAATTCTCTTGCTCAAACTTGTATCAATCTTCGTGTGTTGCTTGTCATTTTAACTTCTATGGTAATTCAAGTGCTTTAGGATGACGAAAAGCATTCGCTTCTCTACCCTATACACTTTTACCCTTTGAACAGCCCAGTTGAAACTGTATATTCGTTTCGCAAACCCATTGGTGATCATTGCATATCCCAAGACAGAAACGACGTCACTTCAAAAAGAATAGGAAGGATAAAAATTCCAGGGTTAATGTCAGAGTGCTAAGATTCAAAGTTGTACATCTAGCACACTTATTTGAAAATCTTGACTCCAAAAAGAAAGGAAAAGCTGGGATTTTAACAAAAAAAAAGAGAGAAAAATCCGATCCTGGGCATCAAGAAAAAGCAAAGTGCTTGGTAAAAGCAAGGCCAATGCCCGTCCAAATGCTTGTATACTTGTGAATCATGTGTTTGATCTTGTAAATGCCAAAAGATGGCATGATACTTATGTATAGGTCATTAGTGAGATCTGGTAGTAAAAGAAAATCTCAAGGGAGATAAACTGTGAAAGATACTCCCAGATTATGTCACATTCAGATGTTGACGCCGCACTAACGCGACAGAGGGGTTCTCCAAAGACTATTAATGTACTTTAAAGACTGAAGGCGCTCTTTGAACTAAAAGGGACTAGATCGGCAGCAAATCTGTAGTGATCACCAATGTAAAACCCTTCTCATGTTCTGGGCCAAAAATAAGCATTTTTCGGTCCCCAATCCTACCTATATTACAACCCTGAGAAGTCTTTTCTGATTAAAGCATTTGGGTTAGCGTAGGGTTTAATGCTTAAGCTTAGCTCGAAGAAGTTCGAGCAAGATTATTTCTTTCTCATTTTGTAGGGTTCTTGACTTGTAAACCTAGAGCAGATGAAGAAAATTTTGTATACAAAAAGACCTGACTCAGAAAGTGAGTCCCCTTTCAGAAACCATGTCCAAGCCCAATATTACGGTCTCATAAAGACCTCCCGATTGATATGAATGTATGCACTGCGAACGGCCCCGAAAACCTAGGTACAGGGTATTAGGAAATTCGAGTGCTCTAATTGTGAAAAGACCAAGTCAGGAAAATTGGTAATAAGACCTTTCTGACAGAGATATTCCAATAGAATGCTCGAAAGTAAGCTTCGTTTGGAAACTTCAAATTGTTCGATCCATGATATACCTCACAGGGATCCTCGATCATCTTTGTATGCTTTGAGATGTCTTAGATAACCTCCAGCATCCTAAGTCATTCTGCATAATTGCATGGGTCAAAGTGAAGCTTTGCTTGCATTATAACCATCATTACCTCAAGATGACTGATATCTTTTCAAACAAGGAGTGAACATTCAAGTCTAGAACTTCTATGAGACTCACGGCAGCCCCAAGTCTAAGAAGTATATTTTACTCCGCAAGAGAGATCTTCGAAAACATCTCTGTGTGAGATTTCAGCTTTACAGGTTTGAGCTTTCTGCATGTGCCTGGAGTCCCCAGATCCCAGAATGTCACCTCCAATGTCGAAAGGACAATCTTCGAAATCATCCTTCTGTATGA
The DNA here is from genome assembly GCA_021437785.1 of Rhodomyrtus psidioides. Lineage (NCBI taxonomy): Eukaryota > Viridiplantae > Streptophyta > Magnoliopsida > Myrtales > Myrtaceae > Rhodomyrtus > Rhodomyrtus psidioides. The sequence continues at coordinate 4,664,072 of JAILYB010000041.1, read as the reverse complement.
GATTTCAGTTTTATAGGTTTGAGCTTTCTGCAGGATGTCTGAAGTCCCCAGATCCCAGAATGTCACCTCCAATGTCGAAAGGACAATCTTCGAAATCATCCCTCTGTATGAGATTTCAGTTTTACAGGTTTGAGCTTTCTGCAGGATGCCTGGAGTTCCCAGATCCCAGAATGTCACCTCTAATGTCAAAAGGACAATCTTCATAATCATCTCTGTATGAGATTTCAGTTTTACGGGTTTGAGCTTTCTGCAGGATACCTGGAGTCCCCAGATCCCAGAATGTCACCTCCAATGTCAAAAGGACAATCTTCGAAATCATCCCTCTATGAGATTTCAGTTTTACAGGTTTGAGCTTTCTGCAGGATGCCTGGAGTCCCCAGATCCCAGAATGTCACCTCCAATGTCGAAAGGACAATCTTCGAAATCATCCCTCTGTATGAGATTTTAGTTTTACAGGTTTGAGCTTTCTACAGGATGCCTGGAGTCCCCAGATCCCAGAATGTCACCTCCAATGTCGAAAGGACAATCTTCAAAATCATCCCTCTGTATGAGATTTCAGTTTTACAGGTTTGAGCTTTCTGCAGGATGCTGGAGTCCCCAGATCCCAGAATGTCACATCCAATGTCAAAAGGACAATCTTCAGAATCATCTCTGTATGAGATTTCAGTTTTACGGGTTTGAGCTTTCTGCAGGATACCTGGAGTCCCCATATCCCAGAATGTCACCTCCAATGTCAAAAGGACAATCTTCGAAATCATCCCTCTATGAGATTTCAGATTTATAGGTTTGAGCTTTCTGCAGGATACCTGGAGTCCCCAGATCCCAGAATGTCACCTCCAATGCCAAAAGGACAATATTCAAGATCGTCTTTCTGCGAGATTTCTGGTAACCCCTAGATCCCAGAAGAATCTTATCAAAGTTTTTGCAGGTTCAAGTTTTCTACAGTATACTTGGAACCCCCAAATCCCAAAATAACGCCTTGCATGTTGTCGCGACCCGTCCGAAATTTTTCCTTCCTTTCGGGTGAGGATTAAATTTCGTTTGGACGACGTGCGAATGGATTACCGATCGCGGGATTTAGATCGGCGCGGGCCCTCCCAGGCCCATACCAAATCACGGCGGGAGTATTTTTTTTAGGGATTCGACGATAAGAGTCGATCGCTTTCGACCTTAATGTGGTCGTGGTGGCATATGCAACTTGTGCATGCATTTGGAGTCGCCACCGGTCTTTCTTGGAGGGTAGACCGAAAACCTTACTGACTGATTGGGAGAGATCGATCAGTTCTGCGGAACTAGAGATTTTGGGTTCGGGAACTTGGTTACGTCGGTGTCATTACCAACGCTCTTTCGGTACCTGACGAGAGTGATTTTCCTAATTAAGAGTTCATGCAGGCGCAATTTTAGGTGAGGTAGGTCTGATTCAGGGTTCATGCAGATTGGAAGACTAGTCTTGTCAATCACAATCAATTTAATGAAAGCGCGATCAAGTGTATAAATAAACCACATCAATGCACAACAATTCACATCAAGAGCTTCCTAGTATAGCCATAAAGGTATAGGGAATGTTTGATTTAGGATTAGGGGTAAAATGGGAAGATTTCGGGACGATTAGCCCGAAGGGCAAAATCGTCATTTTTTGGAAGGATTGGATACCGAATTACCCAAAATACTCCATGGCTAGTTGATTGTGGCTAGGGGTGTCAACGGGTCGGGTCGAACCAGGTCTTCACTATACCCGACCCGACCCGAAACACTGTGCATGCTCTCTCGACCGGACCCGGAACAAGACCTGATCAATCGGGCTGGACCGGGTCGGGTCAGGTATTTCGGGTCGGGTACCTTGTTTAAAGTCTCCCTTTTTCTTCACTTCATCAACTGCAAATAAAAATCAAAATATTGTGCAATATCCCATTAATAGCATTTCGAGGTCGTTAAAATACTAACACAAGTATCAATTTGCAGCACAAATTTTGCCAAATGTCGGATGGCCTTGTTCAACTCGCCAACACAAAGCCACTAATACAAAATACAAATTTATTGAAAATACAAAGTGATTTAAAATGAAAAAAGACTGAGCTAAATTTAGATACATCAGAAAATAAATCACTGAAAAAGTCATTAACCGCCTCGTTTTCCATTGACTTCATATCGAGGTGAGTGTGCTGATCTATTCCACCTGAGATATGGTTAAGATGATAGATTACCATAATTGTAGCAAAAAAAGCACAAGCGAAATGGCATGCCCAGAATTTAAACAACCCAAAAGTCGATGAAACAGCAACAAAAAGGAGACGATGTGTACGCAATCGATTGACTTGAGACATGAAATACATACTAAATATTACCTCATTTACATTAACAATGCGCTCTTTATGGTTCAAGGAATTTATGTATTGTCCATTTAGATGCCTCAGAGATACGCACGAGGGAGCGGTTCGGGAGAGTCTAAAGGCTAAAGGAAGAAGCGAAACATGAAGAGAAGAGAAAAGACCCACCTGAGTTTGATCTGCAGATTGTCGTTCTCCTTCTTGATTCTCTCGATTTCACTATTGAGATTCTGAGAGTTCACCAAGAAAAAATATGGCAGAGATAGAGTTGACCATGAGGATGTTAGGACTTATCCAGACAAGAATAAAAAGAACAAAATATACCCAAGAAGAAAACAAAAAGGGCAACCTATGAATTACGGTTAAGCTTGCTAAACAATATTAGTTCACAGGAACGAAAAGCTCATCTAGAAGTTATGTTCTTGCCTCTAAGGATATCTTCTTGGTCCTCTTCCTGCACTAGAAAAAGAAATACCTATACTCACTAGCAACAGAGAAGGGCGAACCACCACCCCTAAATTTTGTCATGAAACTATAGATCCATGTTTGCTATTTTCACCAAAAAGGGAAAAAAAAAATTTGCTAGCATCCTTTTAAAACCCCAAATATGACATTGGTGCTTTTAGTCTTTTTTCTCCTGCACACAATAAGATATGATCTAAAGTTAATATGTATTGCACAATAACCTATGCTTAGGGGGGCAAAATTTTACAAGCTAAGTGAATTATAAATGGGTTGGGTTTGTCTAGCTAAATGGGATGTAAATGAGTTCAAAGATAAACCTATTTACAACCCATATATAATTAGGCTTAAAATTCATACTCATTAACAACCCGTTTATCAGAATTTTTTTTTCACTGGACATTTACTGAAACTTGACTAACCCATTTTATTGAATATGAATTAAAATATGAGAACATTGGCATAGTCTGACTTGGGTGCTCAATTAGCTACAATCAACCAAATTAGAGACAAGGCGAAATCACAGTAGTAGACAAGACCACGTCAACTTGAGCTTAACAATTTCTCATCAAAGCAAAGGCACCATAGCAGAACTCAACTGCAAAAACATAAAACAACAACAGTAGCATTCAGCTAAAACACTAAAGCAGCAGTCAACTGCACAATGATTATCGAAATAGATGTTCCAATTCGGACAAAGCTGTTAAGCCCAAGCCGAAGCCACCTTATGCCTATGAGAACATTCCCCTTAAAAGCTGCATTTGACTGCAAATTTAATCGAACTAAACACCTAATGTGAATGCATTTGCTCATTCCTAATTTTCGGCAAGCATTCCAGGCAAGTTTTAGAAGCATAGCCTAGAAAGTACAAATTGTTAATACCACCGATTACCTACCAGACATAGGAATGCATGAGACATCCAACTTCATCAATCATCAAGAGATACCAAGTTGGAAGTTAAAAAAAATGTTAAAAGACCTCATGCAACTTAAAGAGACAAATTTACTTCTTGAAAAACAGTGATTTCTAAGCCTTTACAAATGCAACATAATAAGGAAACTCGCACTCTTTTAACTCTGTGCAAATGTAGTTCAACATTTCCAGAGTCGTCCTCCATGGACTGCCAATTAATTAAGCAATGGCTAATTGAAAGCTTCGTCCTTTATTAAACAGCTATCATCACAACATTAACATTCTGGCCAACATCTCAAGGCGACTTTGCAATAATTTTTGCAGGTTCAGAAAGACCATCATGTGATTCTTGAGTTGAGTCATGCACTCTATACTTCCGAGGTGAAGAAACTTAAAAGTGCATTTTGAATCAGACCCAACTCCGGCAAAAAAAAAAAAATCAAACTCCGGCAAAAAAAAAAAAATCAGACTCAACAAAATGTAGGACAGAAACAAACTTGGCTCAGTATTGATTGGGATCGAATTGGATATCTTTTGTTTGCCGAGTCATGGATTGATCTGGAGGAGGCGCTGTTGTCCAGCGATTGCCGTTTCATCCCCGCCTTTTGTGCGACCATGCCCTTCACAATCCTCTGCAAAGTAGAGCATCCTCCTGCCGTATCGAATTATTCCAAAATTAGCACTTCAATGTGTAGAAACTAGAAAATATCTTTCTTTTTTTTTCCGTGGAAAAATTCATATCGATATGTTTCTCTCATTAGTACTTATCTGGAATATTCAGATTTCGAACTATGTCTAATAACTGATATCGCCTCCTGAACTTTGCCCGGCAACACTAGCTTACCATCCACTGAGAGCAGAGGAGAGGCATCATCATCTCAAGATAAAGAGAACAGAACACCGTTAATCAGCTCGAATCAAATGATCTATCAAAATGCCTGCTACTGCAATCATTATAGACTAGATTTTGGAAAGTAATGAGCATTTCAATCTCATGAGCAAAATAACCCTCTCTAGTCCCCCAAAGACTTGGGAATTAAAGCTCACAGGGAAGATAAAGAACCAATTAACCAAGGATAAACAAACAACTTCAAGGTCTTCAAACCGTTCAGCTGACTGCATAAATCCGACTCGCCAACCCTATAACACGACTCTCATCAACCCTTGTTTTTTTTGGGCCCGGGGGAGGGGGGGTTTGGGGAGCAACTCAAATCTAGCGACAAAAAGCACGAAAAACAACGGGACACTCGTCATTCACTCGAAAAGAGAGGAGACAAAAAAAGGTAAAAAGAAAAACATTCAATCTCGATCCAGAGAGCGAACATTCCTCTTATGCCTCTAAACTTGTTGGGCGAAACACGCGCGAACATTGACGCACCTATCCAACGGCGAGAGCTGCCTCGAATTCGAGCAGCAGCAGCAAGAGCGACGACGACGACAACACAAAAGCAACAAAACCCAGATGCGCTAAAAATCCTAACCTGGAGGTCCGACTCTTTCGAGGAGTCCCTCTCGGCTCGACCCCTTCCACAGTAGGCGATGGAGTTTCAAGAGTACTCAGTAGGTGATGGAGACTGAGGGCGTCGGAGTGGCAGTGGCCGCGGTAGAAGTCGGAGCAGGCTATAGAGGGAGGCAAGACTGTCGAGCGTGAGAGAGGGGGAGAGAGAGGAAAGATCGAGAGACTCAACTTACGGTTGGTCTTGAAATGTCAGTTTTTTGGGCTTCTTCCCTATTTGGGCTCAGGCCCGAGCTCGAACACAAAAATAATAATAATAGACAATGCCCAGACACAAAAACAAGATTAGCACAAGATACCCGAAACACAAGAGACCCGAACAAGACATTTGTGTAAATATCAGGTCGGGTCGGGTCGGGTCTTGTTTCGGGTCGGGTATCTTGTTCGGTTTGGACACCGCTAATTGTGGCCATTTCCTATTTTTGAGAATTTTTTTGGAATTTCTTGATTTTTCTTCAATTTTTGGAATATGATTCGCCCAAAGGGCGAAATAGTCATTTTTTAGAAGGGTCGGGGTTCGAAACACCCGGGATGAGTCATGGCCAATTGATTGTGGCCATTTCCTATTTTTTTGGGATTTTCCTGGATTTTTTTGGAATTGTTTTGGAAGACGGTTTGCCGGAAGGGCAAAACCGTCATTTCTGGAAAGACCGGGGGCCAAAAGACCCGGAAAAGGTCATGGCCGCTCGTTCGTAGCCATTTCCTATTTTCTGGAAATTTTTAGAATTTTTCTGAATTTTTTAAAAATTTTTGAATTTTTTTTAATGATTTTTCATTTTTTTTATTGAATTTTCGCATTTTTATTATTTTTTTTGATTTTCTGAATTTTAAATAATTTAAAAAGGTTTTCCGGGCCGGGTCAGACCCGACCCAAGCCTCGCGGTCACCCGACCGGACCCTACGGGTCGAAACCGGTCTAACAAAACGATGCCGTTTTTGGTTTTTATTGGTTTTTTTCTTATTTTTTTTTTTTATCATTTTCTTAGTTTATCAGAAAATCCTTTGAAACGGACGCCCCAGATTGTGCCACGTGGCTGCTCCTGGTGCGTCCGATCATGGACTAGATCGGACGATCCACAGAGAGCTACTTGGCACAATATTATCCACCCGATTGATTTTTATTATTTTTTTATCTGAAAATCATTTATTAATTGAAAATCCTTAAAAAAAAAAATCCAAAAAGCCAGGATCGCGACACGTGGCAAGCCACTTCAGCCATTGACCCATTGACCGCCGGCGATAGTCGCCAGAGAAGACGACGATCAGTAACTATTCCGGCGACTATCGCCGGAATTCTCGCCGAAAAATGCAAACCGGCCCCGAAACTTCGAATTTTTTTGCCCAACTTGCATCATTCGACTCCTCAGACACTCAGCATCAACACACAACCAAAAAATGACAAACACAACGTCGGAAAATGGCCGGACGAAGCCTCGACCGAACCGGCTCTGGCAAAAATTTACAAAATTTTTTTGTTCTCCCAAAGCTTGTTCTAATCGCTCAAGAAGCATCAAAAAAGGGTTTAGGGACTTACCTGAGGTCGCCTAGGTCTCGGCGACCGCCGCTCGCACCGGTGTGAGCTCACGGCTCGGTTGAGCGTGTTGGAGCTCCGGCCACCACTCCGGCGCGGTTTCGATGCAAAACAGAGACATACACGGGCTTAGAGCCAGTTATAATGAAGGTTTGAGGTGAAATTCGTATGGAACAGGGTCGGGAAAGGAACGACCGAGAGTTATGATTTGAGAAATTCATTCAAGCATTTTGTCGAACATGTGGCATGCATCGGAAAAATGAAGCCCAGGGGAGGATACTGACCTGGTTTGGGCTCGTCCACGATGGTTAGAGTTCCGGCGATGCTTTTTCTGAAGGTTGGGGATGTCAGTCGTGCCTCCTCTCGCTCTCAACTCGCCCGAATTCCCCCGGTTTTTTCCTTCGGCCAAGCCCCCTCTCTCCCCTTTCTCGGCCTCTCTTTATTTTTTCTTGGCCGACCATGGTGGCACCCCCCCACCTTCCGATAATGGTGTCCGCGTTGTCCACGTTTTTTGTCCCTTTTTTTTAAACAAACGCCGCGGCGTGGCCTCCACCTCCCCCCTTGCTTTCGGCGTTCACGGCCGGTGGTGGGTCTGCAGTTGCAGACCCGGTCGGACAGGGTCGGGTCGGGTCAGACCGGACCCGGCCCGATTCGACCAAATCACCCGAATTGGGGCCCAAATTGACCTATTTTTGTGCAATTGATGGCAAAATCGGACTCCTTGACATGTTTTCTATCAAATATGAGTATTTTCGCGAATCAATTTAGTGAAATTTAGTGAAAACCCCAAATTGTCCTTAGGATCCGAAATAAATTTCGCCTAATTGAAAGTCCAAACAACCAAATTAGTCAAAATTGAGGCCACCAATGGATTCAGCATGATGAAAAATTTGGGGTAGGGGTGTTTGATTTCAATGAGTATGCCCGTGTGAAATTTAATTTCAAAATTTGTGAAACCATGGACTAAATTGAAAGAAAATTGTGCAATTAAGCCCTTTTGGTTAAAATTGATCAAATTGAAGGGCAAATTGACCCAATTGCACTGCAAAGCTTTAGAATACAATGTCATAACTTATTAAAAGTGATAATTGAAAATTAAAAGACTCGAAATGTATTTTTTAGGCTCGGTTCGGGTTTACGTTTGTGAAGGAACATAGTGACCCAAGCCGAAATTTCAAGGTTTAAAGTGACAAGCTTGAAGAGGGAATTAAAAAAATTATTGAATATTTGTTTTGTATTTTTATGACTACGAATGGTATTTTTCTGATTTTTGGGTATTTTTATAATTAAATAAATTCAAAAAAATATTTAAAAAAATACCAAAAATATTTTTTGTTCAAAATTGGCTCTTGAGGCTAGGCTAAGGCTTCCAAAGTTTATTTTGTGATTTTATGACCTTTTTTGATATTTTTAATTAATTTTAAAAATAAAAATCACAATAATAGATGGTCAAAAATCAAGTGTCAACACATGTCAAAAGGACAATTTTTAGAACTAGCTGTCTGTAAGGTTCTAGGTAATCTCTAAACCCAGAATAGCTCATTTGTTAAACCTAAGAGTTAAGTGCGGTAGACCTTAATTAATTCCTTAGAATATGGGATCATCAAAATGTTCGACAATCCCTACAGAATGGGTGCGTCATCCACAGGTTCCTAGCAGAGAGGAGTCCTATTCATGGCATGATCCCCCTGACGGATCAAAATGTTCGACAATCCCTACAGAACGGGTGCGTTATCCATAGGTTCCTAGCAGAGAAGAGTCTTATTCATGGCCCGATCCCCCTGACAGATCAAAATGTTCGACAATCCCTACAGAACGGGTGCGTCATCCATAGGTTCCTAGCAGAGATGAGTCATATTCATGGCATGAGCCCCCTGACGGATCAAAATGTTCGACAATCCCTACAGAACGGGTGCGTCATCCATAGGTTCCTAACAAAGAGGAGTCCTATTCACGGCCTGATCCCCCTGACGGATCAAAATGTTCGACAATCCCTATAGAACGGGTGTGTCATCCATATGTTCCTAGCAGAAAGGAGTCCTATTCATGGTCTGATCCACCATACGGATCACAACTTCTAACAATCCCTAAGAGACTGGGTGCGTCATTCATAGATTGCTGTCAAGTATAGGAATCTTACTTTGGTATGGCTTACCATACAGGCTAGAGTTTAACTGCCCTAGGATGCTCAAGAGACGAGCCCCTAGGTATCTACTTGAACCCACTATACACCGCGCATGCCGCACGAGCATCAGGCAGGTGAGTAACAGGTGAGCATCTCTATCCCTCTCTTTCCCTCACATAAGCAAAAATAAGGTAAAGCATTCACCAGAGGGACAAGAAATATTAAATGTCAAGATCCATTTTTCTATTTCCCAGTAGAGTCGATCTAGACTTAGGTGTCATCTGTCTTTGAGAGAAACCTCTCGCGAGATTCCTCTCAAAGAGGGGCAGCTGTTGACACCTAATTTTGGACCAGCCTTTTTCTAGGTATTTCTTAAAAAATTCATAAAAATTTTACAAAAAATCAAAAAATTACAAAATCAACTTTGGTGGCCTTGGCCAAGCATAAGGAACCATTTTTGGCAAAAAAAAAATAATTTTCATATTTTTTGCATTTTTTAGTATTTTTGGAAATTAGGAAAATACTAGAAAAATCGAGAAAAATAGCATTTGAGGTCACACAAATATGAAAAATAGTCAATATTTGTATTTTAAATCCCTTGTCTTTTTGACCTCACAAAAAGTCCAAAATCAGATTCAATTTTATGTGTTCCTTTGTAACACATATAATTGAATTTGGTAAAAAAATGTCAATTGAGTCTTTTAATTTGAAATTTTGGCATTTTCTAGGATCTTGAGATTCAATCTAACTGTCCCCTATTGCAATTTAGCCCAATTGTTTGTACAAATTGCTCAATTGCACGAATTTGGCAAAATTGCATACTTAATTGCATTTTAATCCTTGAAATTGGGCATATTTGAAATTACTTTCAATTCAAGGACTATCATTGCAAATTAAACATACTGCCCAATGGTTTTTATCATTTTGAATCGATTGGCATAGGCAATTTGGTCCAATTTGATCATTTGAGCCCTCAATTGCACAATTCCCCGATTTGCAATTAAATGAAAATTTGGGGTTTTTATAGACGTTGATATGAACTTTTGGGCAAAATCATATTTTTAGATAAAACACATGCCCTAAGTAGGGGTTTGATTCTTCGAACCAGTCTCCGTCGATTGACACCGGAATCGTGGCCAATGATCGCCGGAGGAAGGAGTAATCGGCCGGTCAATCCTGCAGACCTGCAAAAGTCAACTCATGTCAAATTCAAGCCAAATTCGCATAAAATGAGACTCGCCGGAGAACCAAATGGAGCTGGACGGAATACCTAACTTCTCCGTCACCATTTGGCACGTGTGGCACGTGGATTCAAGGGGACAGAGGACCCCCCCGATGCGCGGCAAAATTCTTGAAATCTATATAAGCCCATGGAGGCTTTTTGTTGAAGCGGTTGGTGGATTCAGTTCGAGGAGAGGTAACTGAATCGAGAGAGAGAGAGAGAGAGAGAGAGAGAGAGAGAGAGAGAGAGAGAGAGAGAGAGAGAGAGAGAGAGAGAGAGAGAGAGAGAGAGACAGAGAGAGAGAGAGCTCACCTTCCCTCGCGGAGGTCGAAGGTTTGAGCTCGGATTTGCAGAGCGCTGGTTGGGCCTTCTCAAGCTAAACCGAAGCTCCACGAGGTCGTCAAGAGGTCGCCCGAACTCCCAGGAGTCGATCGCCATCGGCCGAGCACGTTGAAACCACGGGAATAGGTGAGTTCGACCTTCAAGCTTTCTTACTGAGCATCAATGGCGGAAATCGATTCTGGTCTTGATTCTTCGAGTTAGAGTGTGCATTTTATTCCTCGAGCATCACTACCCATCATTGCATCTTCATTTTGTATCGATTTCGCCTGAACATCCCGAATTGAGTATCCCAATCCAACCTCCATCGCCAACCACTGTCCATAGTTGCACAGCCAAATCTGGGCCGAGCGAGCTCAATCGGAGCTCGAGGTAAGTCTCCTAAACCTCCTCTGGTGCTATTCTATGACTGGATTGCCATGATTTGTTACGAATCGAGCTATTGAATCACCATGGCCGTACTCGGCACTTCGCATGATACTTGTGATTCTGTGGATTAGATGCCGCGATTCTTAGATATGTTGGACTAGAGACGATCGTGAGTCGATTAGAGTTGGTCTCGCACGATTTCGTTAAGGTTTCACCGTTAGATCGTCGCCGGAGAAGCACAGCCGTCCATTCCGCCGGGGTCGGGAGGTTGAAGACGAAGCTGACGTGGAAAGTCAACAAGTCAGCGTCTTAGGTGGCGAAGTGCGATTGGTCCACGTGGATGTCGAGTCAGCTCGACCGTTAGGTTGTTAGGTCGAGGTGGAACAGATCGGACGGCCTAGGTTAATCGAGTCTAATGAATGGCGACCGTCCGATTAGTAAATAAGATTATCCGAAAATGGTTTTAAATCGGAAAATCAAAATTGGTTGAAATGGCACCGTTTAGGTCCATGGGTAGGCGACATCGTTTAGGTTAATGAGAATAGACGGTCCAGATTAAGTCTCACGTTCTAATCCTGACCGTAGGTTTTAATAAAAGGATCGAACGGCCCTGGTCGAGTCTCCGTTCAATCTAGGCCGTAGGTTTTAGTAATCCGATCCGGGGGTTGTGGATCAGCCACGCGGCTTAATAGGAATCGTCGGATCAAGCTTAGAAAATCAGAAAATAAAAAAAGACTAAAGCGACGTCATTTTGGGGGTGGATCCGCTCGGGTCCGGGTCTGGGCCGGGTTTCGACCCGGTCCGAAACATTTTTTAAATAAAAAAAATCAGAAAATCATTTAAAAAAATAAATAAAAATCAGAAAAATCGTAGAAATTTCTAAAAAAATGTTAGAAAATCCTAGAAAATCCCAAAAAAATGTAGAAAAATTGTGGTAAATTCCTAGATACTCCAGAAATCCCCAAAAATTGAGGATTGACCACAGACAACTGGTCTATCCTATTTTAGGGATTTCTTATCCGTTCTTCAGAATTGTCGACAATGCCCTTTAGGGGTAATTCGTCCCCGTCTTGTATTTCGAGGTAGGTCGAAAATGCCTAGATTAGGATAGGGCTAGTTAGGTGGCGAGTCCTTCTGCTTGAGTTTTCGAATCTCACACTTTTTTCTAGAAATGACTATTCTACACCTCAAAGGGTAGATCGCATTTCCTATTCCAATCGAGTTTTGGAAATTGCTTAAAATTAGGATTTGGGTCAGGTGGTCGATCAATCCTAATGTTTGAGATTTCCAGTCCTCGTCTTCGTCCAAAATGACGATTTTACCCCTTTAAAGGTAAAATCACCTCTAAATTTCAAAAAAATTCTGGAAATTCCTGAAAAATAGGAAATGCAAGGATTTCATTGCCAATCCCATTTCCATCACCTTTTGACCCCACATTCCATCTGAAGTGGCAATTTTGCCTTTCCGAGGCAAATTGTCCCTAAATCTCTCAAAATTACGATTTTGCCCCTCACGGATAGACCATGTCAAAATCACTCCTAGGTCTTGATTGATACTTCTCTAGGCTGATAGGGACTTACTAGAGATGCCATGCTGCTTTCATGTGATTTACCCACATGCTCTGGATCCTTGATTTGCGTATTTATTTCCATTTGATTGTAAGTGATAAGGTAGCCATTCCCATCTGCATGAACTCCTAGATTTAGGATCTGTACCCCACTCATCTGCATGAAATCCTAGGATTAGATAAACCATTCAACTTAGGTACCGAAAGGGCGTCAACTCTGACAGTTGGCGTAACTAAGTCCTCGATCCCATTTCTCTGGTTTCCGTAGAATCGAATAGGCCGCTCCCAACTATTCGATAGAGTTTCCGATCGTACCCTCCACGAAATGATTGGTGGCGACTCCTTGGCATGTACACGTATCACTTGTCACTAGACCATACCGAAGGTCGACCACGTATATCCAGCCGTTGCGATTTGGGTAATGGACCTTGGGAGAGGCCCGCGTCCGATCAGGCAACATCGGGCGGCCCATTAGCTCCCTCGATGGCATTGCGCCTCGAGAGGGTCGCGACAAATAGTCATGTCCCTGTTCGTCAATCGTCAAGGGAAATCAATATCGAGTTAAGCTCTATGATTGTAGTTGACAAATCTGCATTAAATTCACAATGAAAATGAGAATTATAATATCCACATCTGCTTAAATGGGTACGCATCGCAGTTGTCCCATGCTTAAAACCAATAAAAGTATCACAATATAGACATTCAGTTTTACCTCGGCCATCGTTTGTCTCTTTAAAGTAATCCCCCACACCTCGGATCTCGTCGACCTCTTTTTATCCATGCCATTATTTTGACTCATTGAATCCATCTATCAATGAAACAAGTAAAATAAATAAATATGTTTGATGTTGCACTATCGAAAATAAACAAGATATTTCAGGAAAAACAAGTACCAAAAAGACAAACATGGCACATATCAATAATGTTGCCCCAACTCTATACGAAAGATAGAACCCTAAAGACCAAAAGATCAGGAATCGTGCAAATTTCTATGGTCAAGATCACTTTGCTATTGCTGCTAGACTAGGCCTCCACAGAAACTGTTTCCCAAATGATAAGAGTAAATACAGCATCATCAGTCTAGTACATCACCTAAGAACACACCAAAAGATTTAGACTTTCGATTATTGCCAACTAAAGAAATGGAACTTTGAATCGTGATATCACGAGCAGACATGGGTTTGCATTACCACAACTCCAATACATAAACCACCACAAGCTAAAAAAAAATAAAATTGAAAGGACACATGTTTTTGACAACAACAAAAAAGGACACATGCATTACCATAATCCCGTTGGCAAGGCCTTGAATGCCCACGCTGGCAATGGAAGTCCCTGCAAGAAATCAAAATTCAGAATACTAAAACCAACTGAAACTATAAGTAAACTTGCAACAAACCAGTGGGAAGGCAAAAGCAAGAATAGAACCATTACCTCTCGAAGGTGGATTTGGTGAACCGGGAGAGATCTTTGGCGGGTGGGTGAAGAGTGATCGAATACCCACCTTTCGAACGTTGATTTGAACTATTTGATTAACAGCACGGGAATTTTTTCACTCTAGAATGAAAATATAGTCAGAAAAGGAAACCAAAGGGATAATAGAAAGGTGCAATACAAATACAGGCATCTCTATCGACGGAATCGGTTATGTCCACAAAACAAAATCAGGGAATCAGAGCCGATTGAAAACTTGCAAACATCACAAGCACTATAACATCCCCATAAAGGATATCCTTAAACGTATCCTGTGCTAGACATGAAAAAGAAGTAATGTGATTCATACATGAGTAGGAAAATATGAAGTAAAAACTGGGGGCAATCATCTTTCTGTACCAACGACTGCACGTTATCTTCTTGAAGCTCAAAAGTAGAAAACAAGAGCACAAGCACCGCCACAACGAGAACGTCGTGAAGCACATCACCGAAGAAGTTCTCCTACCTCTCGAAAAAGTTAACCAAAAAGCATCTGGGGCAAAAGTGAAGAAGAGAACAAAGCGCACAGAAAACCAGATGATGGCAGTGAAAAGAAGAAGACAGAGGAAGATGAAAGATTTAGACAAGCTAAAGAGCTATATTCACAGGCGAATCAGCATCAAAATTTGGACAATTGCTAAAGGACGATTCAATTGAAAGAGGAAGTGAAAGCGAAGTCGACCCACTGCTCTCGAAGGCATTCGCTTGTCGGCAACGCCGGTGTACAAGCCCCCACCGCTCGGGTCGAAGGCGAGGCTCCCGGGCCTGTGCGCTCCAGTGACCGGCACCACCTTCAATGGCAAGCTTCAATCCGAAGAGGCACGCGAGATCGTGCTGAGTGCCGAGAGGCAAGAGTAAGGAAACCATCGAGTGTCAACTAAGGAGGAGCGGGCGGATGATGGAACGAGGCTGCGGATGGTAACCATTCCTATTTTGATTTCTGATTCTGATCCCGAATGAGTTTTAGTGAATCAGAATGCGTTTGATAACTGCCCAATATTTCTGTTCCTGGATGAGAAACGCGTTTGATAACTATACAAAGTTTCTGTTTCTAAAAATTGTTTCTCTTCCTAATTTTTTACATTTAAGTCAAATAAATATGTAATCATCATAAATTGAAGATTAATTTTCAATGTATACTAGGATCTAAAATAATTAAATATATATATATTATTTTTTAGCATATCATAAATAAAACACAAATTTGAATACACGACGTAAGTCCAATTGAAAAGAATAATTTAATTTTTTCCCTTAGATTTAATTTGCAGCGTACTCACTAATTTTTGGCTCGATGATGTTAACTTTATTTCAGATATCTTCTTTGATTTCCTTCTAATTTTTTTTTCCTTTTCTAACTAACTTCTGCCGGAACATCACTACGGTCCACTTCTTTGTCAAGTCCAAACTCCCCATAATTCATTAACGTGGCTATACCTGGTTCAACTCTGGAACAATGACGTGGAAATGTGGCTGTAATTTTTTTTCCCATCTTGATAGCATCATCACTACAATCCTCTTCTTTGTCAAGTCCAAACTCCCCGAAATTCATTAGCGTGGCTATACCTGGTTCAACTCTGGAACAATGACGAGGAAATGTGGCTGGAATTTTTTTTCCCCCATCTTGATAGCATCTTGGTCCTTAATTCAAGCCATCTCTATATAAGCACGGCATTGCAAATTTAATTAAAAGAACGGAATGACACTGAAAAGACAAATCATAATCAACCAAACCTTGTAAAACTCAGGAAGATTGGGTCGCCCGTAAATGTCATTGACAACTTATATTTGATTTGTAATATGAAATGCGGGTCAAAGGAAGCTTACAATCAGGGAACGTAATATTCTGTGCTACTTGTGACTCTCACTCCACAAATCGGAGTCAACGAGTTTCATCTGCATACTATTGCGAAAGTGCGGAAAAAGTGAAGTAAGCCAGGTTCCAGATAACTAGCCACATTACCAAAAAAAAAAGAAAAAAATAATAAGATTACAAAGTCAGTGGCCTTGCCATTTGATTGCAAAAATCATCCATACAAAGTTTCTGCCATCATTGCAAACAAAACACTAATAATAAGATTACAAAGTCAGAGGGCTTGTCGTATGAATACGAAGTTAGAGGCCTTGCCATTTGATTACAAAAAATAAGATGACAGGGGGTCAAGGATCACTCACAAAAAAAGACTACAAAAATCCAAAAATACGAAGTCATGGAATTTCATCCATATTGTTATCCATTGTCATTCGATTTGCAATACCTTTCCTATCACACCCCGTGCCTTGACCTCGACGCGCGGACGCGACGATCCCCTCAAAGTACGGCTCTCGAAGTCCCAGGACGTAACTACTCAGAAAAAAAAAAACACAAGAGCTAGCAGGCGGAAACGGCGCTGCAACACCTCCAAACATAAAATAACGGGAAACCTGAATAGTAAGACAAGAACTGAACATGGCCACTTTACTTCCCAAAAGCTATTTGTACAAAAACGCGGTCACCAAGACTAGCAAAAAGGGCCGGGTAGACGACCAAAACGATGGCCATAACTACATTCCCCAAAAGACAACACCACTACGACCTCACAAAGGTACCAACCAGCCTAACTACAACTCCTAGGTCGAAGCACTGGAATCGTCGAACGCCTCGGCATCCTCCATGGGTTCGTACTCGGACCAAGTCTCAGACTGAACCTCAGTTGAATCCTCCTCGACTCCCTCCAAGGCTACATCTTCGGGTCGCTCCACTAAGTCGCCCTTGGTGGCTTCAAGCTCAATCACCTCAATGGTGTCCTCTTGAGTCGGGGTCCCCTTTGGTACATTGACCGAACCCGCTACCGAACCATCTACCTCAACAGAATCCCGAGAAGGATGACAAAAGTTGGGAACTACACCCCGAGGCACCTTAGAGGGCTTAAGTGGCAGAGTAGTCACCTCACCTACGCGTCGGAACCATGCCTCGAAACTATGAGGCGCCTCTTTCTTACATGCCTCGTCCACCCATACCACCGTGGTCTTTCTCACAAAAACTGTTCCCTGTCCATCAGGGAACTCTTCCCAGTAACGAGTCATCCACTGCGTGTCTCCATGTCGAATAGGCGTCATTCTTACGGTCTAGGATCTGGAAAGGAAACGGTCCCACGACGGGGTGAGATTGAAATCTCAGTAAAAGAGGTCCTAACCCCAGGTTAGGCCGACTGTTGTCGCGACCCGTCCGAAGGCGGACGCGGCTAATGGATTACTGATCGTGGGCCTTCCCCCGCACAAGGGTGCGGATCGCGGGCTTTGGATCGGCGCGGGCCCTCCCAAGCCCATACCAAATCGCGGCGGGAGTATTTTTCAAAGGGATTCGGCGATAAGAGCCGATCGATTTCGACCTTAGTGTGGTCGTGGTGGCATGTGCAACTTGTGCATGCATTTGGAGTCGCCACCGGTCTTTCTCGGAGGGTAGACCGGAAACCTTACCAACCGATTGAGAGAGATCGATCAGTTCTACGGAACCAGAGATTTTGGGTTCGGGGACTTGGTTACGCTGGTGTCGTTACCAACGCCCTTTCGGTACCTAACGCGAGTGATTTTCCTAACTAGGATTTCATGCAGGCGCAATTTTGGGTGAGGTAAGTCTGACTTTGCACATTAACCAGTTTAACATACTCACGTAATCATAAAAAAAATAGATGTCAATCACATAAACATCTATCCTACGTGGTGATCATGGAATTATGATTTAATGGGTCTCGAGCCAATGAGACCACATTTAATCATTTTAATATTTTAATAACGGAGAGCCGCTCTTCGCTTCTTCTTGGTTTCTTGAACTCTTCAAGAATTGGGCCCCAAAGAGCTCGCCGACTTAAAAGGCTCCCCCACGTAATCCTTGTAGCATTTACATCAACAATTGACTATGCTAAAAATAAAGATTACATGAAAAATAAAAGGAGTACGCAGCCTCCATTTAATAATTACAATCCAAAATATATAAATAATCATCATACATTCATATATACATCAATCACATTGATTAGGGATTTTTCCATGATCACCACCCTTCCACGTAAGTAATAAATTCACAATTTAAAACTTAGGAAGGCACAATAAAAATTCTACGTTGAATCATATTCAGAATTTTTACGTAAAATAAGATAGCCATAAATTTTCGATTCAAAATTGATTTAGTCTCAATTTTTGCTACGTTGATTAATTTATCATATAAAATAATCAACCTCCATTAGCCATGTAAGACGAACAATTCGTTAATACATATTGGCCATAGTATTGCAAAAATTGCAAAAAATCAATTAAATGCACGAAAACACCTAAGGATTGGCTCTGATACCACTGTTGGGATCCACGTAACACGTAGCGGAAATAAATAACAACCCATACATGTATCTCCAGAGGCGTACTTCGTGCATTTCAATCGAAAAAAATCACAAAGTCTCAAAGGGAGTAAATAGATTACCTCTCGTAGCGTGCTTGAACGGAGGTGTCGGTTCGATGTTCTTCGATCTCAGCCTCCACAAGTGTTAGGCATCTAGTTCGGACGCACCACCAATTGACGAACGGGGAGACGACTAATAACTCCACAACAATTGTGCTAGCAATATGCGGAATCAATATTCCGAACTTAGTATATTTTGCTCACTCAAGATTATGAGAATATAGAGAGTGTTTGTGTTCTTCTCTCTAAGCTCTCAAAAATTTGCACACTCTACAAAATGTCTCTCCCCTCAACCTCAAAACTCTTGCCATCCTTTTATAGCCAAAAATACCTTCCAATAAATTGTATTTAAAAATAGCACTAACAATTATAAATTCTATCTAAAAATAGCACTCACAAATAAATGACATTTAAAAATAGCACTAACAATAGCACTCACAATTTATAATACAAAAATGCTAATTAAAAATAGCACTAACAATAGCACTCACAATTTATAATACAAAAATGCTATTTAAAAATAGCACTAACAATTATAAATTCTATCTAATAATAGCACTCACAATTTATGATAAATAAATGCCATTTAAAAATAGCACCAACAATAGCACTCACAATTTATGATAAATAAATGTCATTTAAAAATAGCACTAACAATAGCACTAACAATTTATAATACAAAAATGCTATTTAAAAATAGCACTAACAATAGCACTCACAATACAAAAATGCTAAAAAAAAGGCGCTAACAAAGGTGTTAAAAATAATAACCATTATTATTATTACAAGAGTTAAAGAGGTTACCAAACAGTACAAATATGCATAACGTATAAATACGTATGATGTATAAATACGTAGAGCATACGTATACATCCGTGAAACCGGGGACTAATTGAAAGAAAAATGTGCAATTAAGCCCTTTTGGTAAAAATTGATTAAATTGGAGGGCAAATTGACCTAATTGCACTTTAAGACTTTAGAATCCAATGTCATAGCTTATAAAAAGTGATAATTGAAAACTAAAAGACTCGAAAAGGATTTTTTTTTTTTTTTAGGCTCGGTTCGGGTTTATGTTTGTGAAGGAACATAGTGACCCGAGCCGAATTTTTGAGATTTAAAGTGACACACTTGAAGAGGAAATTAAAACAAAATTATCGAATATTTTTGGGTATTTTTCTGACCACGAATGGTACTTTTCTGATTTTTTGGGTATTTTTATAATTAAATAAACTCGAAAAATATTAAAAATACCGAAAAATATTTTTTGTTCAAAATTGGTTCCTAAGGCTAAACCAAGGCTTCCAAAGTTGATTTTGTGATTTTATGACCTTTTTTGATATTTTTAATTAATTTTAAAGAATAAAAATCACAATAATAAATGGTAAAAAATCAGGTGTCAATAGCTGCCCCTCTTTGAGAGGAATCTCGTTAGAGGTTTCTCTTAAAGATAAGGTGGCACCTGATTCCTAACCGACTCAACTGGGAAAATGAGAGAAGAAATGTTATGACATCGGATCCTTAAGCCTATTGATAAAAGCTCAAATCAATCCCCGGTTTGCTCTAACAATTTGAACATGGGCCGGAGTGAGAGATGCTTACCTGAAGCTCACCTGTCGGATGCTGCCGGTTGCAACGACTTTCAAGAAGATACCTAGGACTCGTTTCAGAAAATCCTAGGGAGATTAAGTTCTGACCTATATGGTAGGTCATACCATTATGGAATTCCTAACTGGTAGGAACCTAAAGAAGGCGCATCCCACACTTTATGATTTGCCAAGGATTTTGATCCGTATGGTGGATCGGACCTTTGTGTTGATTCTTACGGCGGTACTTACCAATGAGTTGACCCTTATGGCGGTTTCTACCATGAGTTGACCCTTCAGGCGGTTTCTACCTTGGTTTGACCCTTCAGGCGGTATCTACCGTTGAGTTTAGTTTGACCCTTATGGCGGTTTCTACCAATGAGTTGACCCTTATGGCGGTATCTACCAATGAGTTGACCCTTATAGCGGTATCTACCATTAATTTGACCCTTCAGGCGGTTTCTACCTTGAGTTGACCCTTCAGGCGGTTTCTACCATAAGCTGACCCTTCAGGCGGTTTCTACCTTGAGTTGACCCTTCAGGCGGTTTCTACCATTGATTGACCCTTCAGGCGGTTTCTACCATGAGTTGACCCTTCAAGCGGTATCTACCTTTGATTGACCCTTCAGGCGGTTTCTACCATAAGTTGACCCTTCAGGCGGTTTCTACCTTTAATTTGACCCTTCAGGCGGTTTCTACCTTGAGTTGACCCTTCAGGCGGTTTCTACCATAAGCTGACCCTTCAGGCGGTTTCTACCTTTGGTTGACCCTTCAGGCGGTTTCTACCTTTGTTTTGACCCTTCAGGCGGTTTCTACCTTTGAGTTGACCCTTCAGGCGGTATCTACCTTTGATTTGACCCTTCAGGCGGTATCTATCTTTGATTGACCCTTCAGGCGGTATCTACCTTTGATTTGACCCTTCAGGCGGTATCTACCTTTGATTGACCCTTCAGGCGGTATCTACCTTTGTTGATCCTTCAGGCGGTTTCTACCTTGGTTTGACTTTGAAAAGGGGTCTCATGACGATGGTTCTCCACGTCCGATGAGATTTCCTGAATTTTGAAAAGGGGGTCTCATGACGAGGGTTCTCCACGTCCGATGAGACTGTTTGAATTTTGAAAAGGGGTCTCATGACGAGGGTTCTCCACGTCCGATGAGACTGCCTAAATTTTGAAAATGGGTCTCATGACGAGGGTTCTCCACGTCCGATGAGACTGTTTGATATTTGAAAAGGGGTCTCATGACGAGGGTTCTCCACGTCCGATGAGACTGCCTAAGTTTTGAAAATGGGTCTCATGACGAGGGTTCTCCACGCCCGATGAGACTACCTAAATTTTGAAAAGGGGTCTCATGACGAGGGTTCTCCACGTCCGATGAGACTGCCTAAATTTTGAAAAGGGGTCTCATGACGAGAGTTCTCCACGTCCGATGAGACTGCCTAAGTTTTGAAAAATGGGTCTCATGACGAGGGTTCTCCATGTCCGATGAGACTGCCTAAATTTTGAAAAGGGGTCTCATGACGAGGGTTCTCCACGTTCGATGAGACTGCCTAAATTTTGAAAAGGGGTCTCATGACGAGGGTTCTCCAAGTCCGATGAGACTGCTTAAGTTTTGAAAAAGGGATCTCATGACGAGGGTTCTCCACGTCCGATGAGACTGTTTGATATTTTGGAAAGGGGTCTCATGACGAGGGTTCTCCACGTCTGATAGGACTTTTTCTTTTAAAAGGGTTTTTCTTCCTCCTTTTTTTTGGAGACCCCGAAGTTTGTCGGGAATTCAGTTTTTTGAAGCAGTGAAAGATTTTATTTTGACAAAACTTCACTTGAGTCTGTTGAGGCGACATTCTGGGAGCTGGGTTCTCCAGGTATCCTGCAGAAGTTTGAGCCTGAAAGATTTTTCTTCACCAAGAAAACGTTAGTAATCTTTGGGAAGACCACGACTGTCCACTTTGACAAAACCGTATGATTTAAGTTTTAATCATGAAATGTGCATTTTGATGCTGGAGGTTATCCAAAGCATTCTTGCAACATGCAAATGTGATCACAAATCCCTTGCACGGAAAATCTGGATCAACAGTTTGAAAATTCCAAAAAGAGTTTGTTCAAAACATCAATTGGAATATTTCTCGACAAGGAGGCCATCTCACCTGTTTGGAGGTAATGATTTTTATAAGGGACGCACTCAATTCCCTACTAACCTGTGCCTAGGTTTTAGGCTCATTCGCAGCGCATACATTTTGATCGGTCGGGAGGTCTTCCACGGGACCGTAATGTTAGGCTTGGATATTGGTTTTCAAGGGGGACTCGCTTTGGAGTCGAGGCCATTGAATGAAAGTCTTCACCATCTGCTCCGGGTTTACAAGTCAAGAACCCTGCAAAATGAGAAAGAAATAGTCTTGCTCGTACTTCTTCGAGCTAAGCTATATGTTAACCCAAGTGTCTTAGTCAGAGAAGACTGCTTCGGGGTTGTAACATTGGTAGGATTGGGGACCGAAAAAGACTTATTTTTGGCCCAGAATTCGTGACGGGTTTGACATTGGTGATCATTGCAAATCTGCCACATGTTCTTTCTTTTCTGCATCTTTAGCCTTTGAGGCGCGCAACCTATCTTGCGGTGTGCACCAGCTCTTTAAGGAGCGTCTCTTGTCGCATTAAGAGACTGATGACTCTGTCTGCGTCTCTGCTCCACGCTTGACATCATTTGGAGAGCAGTCTTTTTTTTTATCTGATTCCTTTAGGAATTTTCTTTTTTTCCATTCAAGTTTCACTGGGATCAAGCAAACAGCTTGCACGAGCATCGGCCTTGCTTTTACCAGGCACTTTGCTTTTTCTCGATGCCGTGGATTTTTCTCATTCATTTTTTGAAATTCCATTTTTTTTCATCTTCATGGGATCGTGTTAGACCTACGATCAAAGGTCTAACAAGGTTAAGCAAAAAAAATTTTTTTGCAAACCCTAAGTCTTGAACTCCTTCATTTCTGAAGTGATGCTGCATCCGTCTTGGAATGTGCAATGATCACCAACGGGTTTATGAAATGATTTTGCAGGCTCAACTTGGCTATGCAAAAGGATTCAGTGTGTGGGATAGAGAAATGAATGCTTCTCATCATCCTATGGCACTTGGATTACCATATAAACAACACACAAAGATTAATGTTAGTCCGAGCAAGAAAATTTCTAACCATTTTCTCCTGATGCTGCTGGACTCACCTCCATTTTGCCCCGATGTGGGGTGGTTCTTGACAGGGTTAAGAATGAAAACCGCCGTTCAAAGGGGTTGTCAATGGTCACCTGTAGTGTTCGGGGATATGAAACGAATGCCTCCGTCGTCCCAATCCATGTAATTGTTGCGAACAATCCCTACTTCCGTAGGTCCAGATTTCACTATCTGATCTGCTCCACTTTTCCCTCGAGTGTGTATAGGACGTGTTTGGATTAGGCTTTGCCTCTCGTCTTTTGAGAAAACGTCCTTTTGAAAGTTTTGAACAATTTTTTTATTGGAAAAATCTCTTTCATTTTCTCCAAAAATTTTACCCGTCAAAGGGGATTTTTATGATGCCCCACGCATGTTCTTATTCATGTTCAAACAACCTCATGTTTCAAAACATGAATGCCAATGAAATTTGAATTCTATGTCTTTTCTAGACATTAGATTCTGAAAGCTTTTCTTTTTATTTAACACCTTCAACGGATTGGGGAAAGGGATACTTACCTGTCCCCCGCGGCTGGAGATCCCTGAAAATGCAGAGAAAATATGTTATTGTACGTTCACGAATTTTTCAAAAATTTAGAACGATACATCTTACCCTTTGTCGTGTACTCCAACGGGTAATTCATGGGGTATGAAAACCTGTTTTGCCTTGATGGCGATCCCCTGTCAAAGACGGGAATTAGGCGTCAGTTTGCGTTCCAAAATTCAAGGCAAATTGGAACGATACAGCCTTATTCTTGTTTTGTGTTTCCATTTGAGCACAAACGCGCGGCTTGCAGAAATTGGCCATCTATATTGTGGCCCTGATTCCTCCGTTTGGTTGGCAATAAATCCTTCTCGAGGATTTGCCATAGAGGAGATCCATTTGTGATTTTGGACGCATTCCAGCGCCGCTCTTCATAGTTCCTTTTATTCAAGAAAAATGAAATTTTTATCAGAATGCATGTCAAAGCATGAAGTGTGGAAGCGATACTTTTTACCATCCACTAGGTCTTATGATCAAAGACCATCTTCTGGAATCTTGACTTCTAAGGCCAATGATTCAATTCGCCTCCCTGTTAGCACGCTCTTTTCATTTGAGGCTTTCGGCGCCAACGACTTCCTGCAAAATGAGTAAAAACTCATGTTAGGCATGTGGTCTTCGAAGATCAAATTGGAACGATACAAGGTTACCGTTCACCCAAATTCGTATCTTGGGGTTTGATTCTGATGGGGACGACTCTGTTATTGCGTCCATTGACTTTGCCAGAGAAGAAACGTCCGGCGTACAAATGATTCACTCGCCCCAGTTAGGCATGGTTTTGTTGTTTGTTATCTCTGGATTCGATGACCTTGGTTTGATGCGCTTTCATGGGGGATCATGAGAGTTTGCCCCCGGTTTGGCTCCTCAAAGTAAATGGGGGGGGGAACCTGCTCCCATTGATTTTTGCAGATTCTGATCATCCGTCTCGATTGTCAGAGTCCTTGATCAATTTTATCTGTCTCAAGACAGCCTGATATTCTTGGGATTCGTCATGTAGCGGTTTGGTGATTCTCTCGATCACAGTCACCATTTGAGGTATTTGATGTTCCCTGTTTGTTATTTGAAAGCATCACATCCTGCGTCCTCTGCTCTTAATCATCATATGAGAGGAAAAAGAAATGAAGCATTATTCCCATATCAAGAAAATAATCATTTTGGAATGATACGTCCTTTTACACTTGATTTGCATTCCATTTTGATGCTGCATATTGATATGAACAATATCTATCAAATTCCTCCATCCGTGCTTGAAGGTATTTGCAACGCCTACGGTTCATTTGCCCCAGTTGGGCGACGTCTGTTTTGTCATTTGAATGCATGAGCTTTTGGGTGCATTGTCTCTTTTATCACCTGACATAAAAAAAAATGGAGAAAAACTTATCCTCAGATCTGATTAAAAATCAATTAGGAACGATACGTCCTTTCACCAAACGAGTGGCTCTGCGACCGAATGCATTTTGCACTGAAGGGACGAATTCCACTATGCTCCACGGGTTTGGGAAATTTGCCCCCATGAGCTTTATCAAGATGTATACCATACAAATAGATCCCTAATACAATCAATCTAAGGGACGAGATAGAGAGGATCTCAGCAAAATTAATCTTATACAAGAGAACTAAGAATGTCAAATCAATCAAAGGGATGTGGTCCGAACACTTGGAGATGCCCCAGTTCCAATCTTCGAGATGTGATTCCAGGATCACCGATTTTTTTTTTAGGTGGTTTTAGATATATCAGCCATCCAAAGACATGCACATGAGACAAGTGAGGATAAAACTTCTAAAAATCAAAGGATTTGGCACCTAAGGTCAAGGTTCTCACCTCGAGTTCTAGAAAGAGCAGATTCCATTGCACAACTATCGTTGCATTGGGGCTCGATTCATAGTTCGAAATGAGCGGAATTGAAAAGTGGATTACCCCGTGTTTTTCCTCACGGAGATTCCATTTTCAATCCCTTATATTGTTTTCCTATAGGCGGCGCCCGGGGTTTTAGGCACGGTTGTGTGTATTTTCGGTGTCGTGCTAAAGCGATAAACATGCATCTTATTTAACAATCACCGCTTCAATATAAAACATACACACAATCATTCATTCCTACGCCAACCTGCATAAGACAATGTTAATCACAGACTACCCCCCTTATCACTCCAATCTGCAAAAACATATAACACCTATCATAAGCGGACTTACCTCACCTTCAAGAGCGCCTGCAGGGTTAGAAAAATCACTCAGCGTTTTAATTACGGCCTAAGTCCACTTGAGGTCTAGAATCATAGGTTCTAGAACAAAGTCCCCAGCGGAGTCGCCAGCTGTCGCGACCCGTCCGAAGGCGGACGCGGCTAATGGATTACTGATCGTGGGCCTTCCCCCGCACAAGGGTGCGGATCGCGGGCTTTGGATCGGCGCGGGCCCTCCCAAGCCCATACCAAATCGCGGCGGGAGTATTTTTCAAAGGGATTCGGCGATAAGAGCCGATCGATTTCGACCTTAGTGTGGTCGTGGTGGCATGTGCAACTTGTGCATGCATTTGGAGTCGCCACCGGTCTTTCTCGGAGGGTAGACCGGAAACCTTACCAACCGATTGAGAGAGATCGATCAGTTCTACGGAACCAGAGATTTTGGGTTCGGGGACTTGGTTACGCTGGTGTCGTTACCAACGCCCTTTCGGTACCTAACGCGAGTGATTTTCCTAACTAGGATTTCATGCAGGCGCAATTTTGGGTGAGGTAAGTCTGACTTTGCACATTAACCAGTTTAACATGCTCACGTAATCATAAAAAAAATAGATGTCAATCACATAAACATCTATCCTACGTGGTGATCATGGAATTATGATTTAATGGGTCTCGAGCCAATGAGACCACATTTAATCATTTTAATATTTTAATAACGGAGAGCCGCTCTTCGCTTCTTCTTGGTTTCTTGAACTCTTCAAGAATTGGGCCCCAAAGAGCTCGCCGACTTAAAAGGCTCCCCCACGTAATCCTTGTAGCATTTACATCAACAATTGACTATGCTAAAAATAAAGATTACATGAAAAATAAAAGGAGTACGCAGCCTCCATTTAATAATTACAATCCAAAATATATAAATAATCATCATACATTCATATATACATCAATCACATTGATTAGGGATTTTTCCATGATCACCACCCTTCCACGTAAGTAATAAATTCACAATTTAAAACTTAGGAAGGCACAATAAAAATTCTACGTTGAATCATATTCAGAATTTTTACGTAAAATAAGATAGCCATAAATTTTCGATTCAAAATTGATTTAGTCTCAATTTTTGCTACGTTGATTAATTTATCATATAAAATAATCAACCTCCATTAGCCATGTAAGACGAACAATTCGTTAATACATATTGGCCATAGTATTGCAAAAATTGCAAAAAATCAATTAAATGCACGAAAACACCTAAGGATTGGCTCTGATACCACTGTTGGGATCCACGTAACACGTAGCGGAAATAAATAACAACCCATACATGTATCTCCAGAGGCGTACTTCGTGCATTTCAATCGAAAAAAATCACAAAGTCTCAAAGGGAGTAAATAGATTACCTCTCGTAGCGTGCTTGAACGAAGGTGTCGGTTCGATGTTCTTCGATCTCAGCCTCCACAAGTGTTAGGCATCTAGTTCGGACGCACCACCAATTGACGAACAGGGAGACGACTAATAACTCCACAACAATTGTGCTAGCAATATGCGGAATCAATATTCCGAACTTAGTATATTTTGCTCACTCAAGATTATGAGAATATAGAGAGTGTTTGTGTTCTTCTCTCTAAGCTCTCAAAAATTTGCACACTCTACAAAATGTCTCTCCCCTCAACCTCAAAACTCTTGCCATCCTTTTATAGCCAAAAATACCTTCCAATAAATTGTATTTAAAAATAGCACTAACAATTATAAATTCTATCTAAAAATAGCACTCACAAATAAATGACATTTAAAAATAGCACTAACAATAGCACTCACAATTTATAATACAAAAATGCTATTTAAAAATAGCACTAACAATAGCACTCACAATTTATAATACAAAAATGCTATTTAAAAATAGCACTAACAATTATAAATTCTATCTAATAATAGCACTCACAATTTATGATAAATAAATGCCATTTAAAAATAGCACCAACAATAGCACTCACAATTTATGATAAATAAATGTCATTTAAAAATAGCACTCACAATAGCACTCACAATTTATAATACAAAAATGCTATTTAAAAATAGCACTAGCAATAGCACTCACAATACAAAAATGCTAAAAAAAAAGGCACTAACAAAGGTGTTAAAAATAATAACCATTATTATTATTACAAGAGTTAAAGAGGTTACCAAACAGTACAAATATGCATAACGTATAAATACGTATGACGTATAAATACGTAGAGCATACGTATACATCCGTGAAACCGGGGACTAATTGAAAGAAAAATGTGCAATTAAGCCCTTTTGGTAAAAATTGATTAAATTGGAGGGCAAATTGACCTAATTGCACTTTAAGACTTTAGAATCCAATGTCATAGCTTATAAAAAGTGATAATTGAAAACTAAAAGACTCGAAAAGGATTTTTTTTTTTTTTAGGCCCGGTCTCGGTTCGGGTTTATGTTTGTGAAGGAACATAGTGACCCGAGCCGAATTTTTGAGATTTAAAGTGACACACTTGAAGAGGAAATTAAAACAAAATTATCGAATATTTTTGGGTATTTTTCTGACCACGAATGGTACTTTTCTGATTTTTTGGGTATTTTTATAATTAAATAAACTCGAAAAATATTAAAAATACCGAAAAATATTTTTTGTTCAAAATTGGTTCCTAAGG
The DNA here is from genome assembly GCA_021437785.1 of Rhodomyrtus psidioides. NCBI lineage: Eukaryota > Viridiplantae > Streptophyta > Magnoliopsida > Myrtales > Myrtaceae > Rhodomyrtus > Rhodomyrtus psidioides. The sequence goes on along the minus strand of JAILYB010000041.1, from coordinate 4,635,633 downwards.
CTAAACCAAGGCTTCCAAAGTTGATTTTGTGATTTTATGACCTTTTTTGATATTTTTAATTAATTTTAAAGAATAAAAATCACAATAATAAATGGTAAAAAATCAGGTGTCAACAACTGTACACTCAGAAAAACAGTCATTCACAATAACAAAGCAGCAGTAATCATATAGAGTATCAAATAGTCACATTTGGCATAGAAAATCAAATAGGTCTCAAGCACATAATCACACTACCGCTTATCATTATAAGGATCGAATATGCAATTTAAACCAAACTACTCCACAGCCCTTGCCAACCTCACATTTCCTTCTTGCCCGTGTATTCTACGCATCAGGTCCGGTCCGCGTACTTACGCCTCAGACCGACCTCACTGACAAACCTGCGTAAACGCCTCAGGTTTCAGTCTCAACTCAGAACAATGCCAACACTACCCAATATATGTCCCGCATCGTTCTACGCATCAGGACCTCGGCCGTCACCAACCCCGCGTAAACGCATCAGGGTGCTACCATTCACAGGCATGCCAACGCTAACCCACAACAGACTTCATGATCGGATATAGTTCATGCCTCGAACTAATGATTTATAACATGTGAGTTCATCGATGTAGGCAAATCATAGTGGCATTTCAATAACGGAGTACACATACAAATGGCCGATATCAACCAAGAACACGCACAATGCAATATCATGAGACAACGCTCCAAAAGCGACACAATTTCACGACTAATTTGACCGATGGAGTCCAATCTTCCTAACTAAAGTTTAGGAACCCCTTACCTTGCTCTAGATTCAACACAAATCACCTCCCGAGGTCCACAACTACTCGGCTCCAAGGAAAACAGAACAGGGCAGCAGCACCTAGCATCAAAACCCAACCAATTCATCAAGTTTTCCTCGTCGAAACGTCAAACCACTTAACGAGAACCTTAAGGACAAAACTACGGGCAATTCAACACATCGCTAAGAGGAAATTCTAGCTCCAAATAGTCTCCCACGGCTCCTAAACCCACGGCCAGAACAGAACCTAACAGAACAGGGGCCGGTTCTGTTCTCTCTCTCCAAAACAGTCCACAAATCGCCCAATGGCCACCAATTAAATCACACATCCATCACCAACAGCTCAGTACATGAGTAAGGAAGCCTCACCGAAGATTTTGAGTCAAGGCGACACCACGAAGTCCATGAATGGCGCCATTTTCCCCAAGTCCACGAATCGGCAGAAACTGACTCACAAACACAGCAATCAAATGGCAACGATTCCTCATCAAAATTAACCCAACGTTTTACCACACGTCTCTACATATGTCTACTAGCAATCTGCAAACTTTGGTCAAAAAACTCCAACAATCGGAGGTCCTATGGAGGCAAAACCGAACCTACCTCAGGCTGAAGCAGATTCCGTCGACCGGCGCGCCAAAGCTTGACCGGGGCTACTCGGTGGTCCAAAAGTCGAGCTTCCACCTCGAGGAGTTCGGCAAGATGTGGGGCTAAGTCATGATGGCTGGCGCGGCAGATAGGAGTCAACGGCGGCGACGCTGGAGGCCGGCGAAGGGAGCGATCAGAATCTGACGATTTGGGCGCTTCTCGGTTGGAAGGAGGAAAAACGAAGAAGAAGAAGAAGAAGAAGAAGAAGAAGAAGAAGAAGAAGAAGATGGCGTCGAGAAGGGGACTCGGCAAAAGGCTAGAAGAGAGAGAGAATGGTCTTGCTTACCCACTTGGTTAACATTGAATGGTAGGGGGAAAAAGCAACAATAAATGCAACAAGCTAATCCTTTGACAAGTGTCCTCCATGTCCACCAACCCAATCCAATGGCTGCCAATGCTTCTTATTTTCAGCAGCAATGGGAACAAACAAAGGACCAAAATGCCCTTGTCCAATGCTTAAAGGAAAACTAAAGCTTGGGGGCAAAACAGTCATTTCGCCTCTGGCGTCCAAAACTTCGATTTTTCCAACTCAAATTCTCTTCGACAAGGCGACACCCATTCCAAAGAAAATGTTGGAATTCTTGATTCTCCATTTTCAATTTCGAGACTCGTCTCCGATTCAATTTTTCTATTAAATGTAATTCCAGTCTATCTCAAACCGACGGGCGGCTTTTGCAGACGCTACGCGTATCGACTCTGTGACTTAAATCACACTCAGGGCTCGTCAGTTCGTGGTGACTTTGGTTGTCATGTAATTGCGAGGGTCTATTACTAGTTCCGAGGGTCTCGATCGTCATCGTTCGATTTAGGAAAATTTTGCAAATTATGAATTGGTTAAGCGGCATCACCCGCGCTCCAATCGCATAATGCTAGCAATGGATTCCTTAATCGTTATTAGATCGGCCTTTTATGGCTCTAAACGTTCCCTCGGTAATTCCTTATGATCAAAGTGCCATTTCCTATTCGAGTTCCTAGGTCCACGTACTTATCTCGCGTTAGCCTTTCCTTTTTGGTCAGTTAACTCGAGATTGATCAGATCCGAGCGAAATATGACTGAAATGCATCACTAGATATATTCTCATTGAATAGTTTCAAAATGACTGGAAATTAGAATGTCACATTTCCTAAGCATGTTTATTTGAGAGGCCTCCTCATGAAATATATCATTTCCAACCTCTTCTTGTATAGGTCCACACGCGTACTCCAGATCACCATATCGATAAAATTTTTTGTCCATCTTGTCTTGGTCACGAATATAATTATGCAGAGCACAACATGCAATGACAATACGTGCTTGCTTACGAAGTGTAAATGGAGGCATATGTCTCAAAATGGCAAAACGATTTTTCAATGCCCCAAATGACCTCTCAATGACATTCCTTAGTGAAGAGTGTCTATGGTTAAGCAGTTCTCTTGTTGTTCTGGGTCGTCTCCCTCTACCCATGTAATCGTTTAGATGATACATTTCGCCTTTAAATGGAGTCAAAAATCCCGGAAGTGCAGCATAACCAGAGTCTACCACATAATATTTGCCTATAACAAAGTATATGAATATTTGTTCTGATATGCAGTTGTAATGCAAACATAGAGAAAATTACTCCGCATGGACAAAGCAAATACCAAGTGGTGGTCGAGGAAATTGTAGTCGAGGAGTCTCTAATGCTGTTGAGAGGACTCGACAATCATTGGCAAAGCCTTCCCACCCAGCATACACGAAAGTAAATTTCATGTCAAACGAACAAATACACAGTACTTGTACCTAGTGATTTGAAAAGTATATACAAACTCACCTTACCCAAAAAAAAAACAAATACACAGTACATTTTGGGTGGTAGTCCCTTTCCTGCCTCTGTACGAGATTTGCATCGACACAGGGACAGAAACATGAATGTGAGTGCCATCAATAGCACCAATACAGCCCTGCAATTTCACAAAAGTCTATTGTTATACAAGATTATCAACTATAAGAATCAATACAGCCCTGTAAATCATACCGTGAAGTAGCGTATATGGTTACGATCCATAAGAATCTCCTCTGGGATATCATCAAATGATGGTGGTCTGATAATCTCTTTTGACAGTTTCAGAAATGCTTTCAGTACATCAGTGAAATACGTGCCGATTGTTTGTCCTAAATGTTGGAACCTCACATAAATCTCTATTAGATTTACCATGACCAACGAAAGACAAAAAGATCCCAACTTGTTCATCGACCTTAATATAACGGCTATCTTTTAACCAACCTCTTGCCCTCATTAAATCATATAGGTTCAGAAAAATATGTCTCTCTAATCTGAAGGCTTCATACACTCTATCAGAATGCCCACAAAGTAACTCCCTTATCCATTGGGCTCCTGACAACTGACTATCTCTAATACGTTCTATTGTATGCAAGGACATGTCCATTACAACAATGCCCAACCATGCTATTATTATGCAAATTTCAGTATCATCCAAGTCATGATCATCAAAGTCTTCTACCTGGCCATTGCATTCACTATTCTATCCCACATCTATCGTATCTATGCCATCACACAAATAAAAGAACATTAATATAGATATCTGGGGAAAAATAAGCTAATAACAACCAATAACATAAGCCAAAGAGTGAAAGCAAACCAAATATAACAATCCCAGAAAGAAAACATCATACCTATACTACCACACAAGTGAAAGAGTCTCAACATGAATATCTTTAAAAATCAAATAACATCGCAACATGAGTCATAGAATAAAACAAAACCAAACATAGAAATCCCACGCAATCCCTAATACATTTTCTAACATCTACTGAAGACGTTGAAAAAGTCCATTTCTCAATTCAGTTGGAGTTTGGATGAAAGCCCCTCTCTATGTGGCACTCTTCATTGCTCCGTCCAGTGCTTTGTGGTAAAGATCCGCATCCACATCAGGCATGCTAAGTAGGACATTAATCACAACAGATACGGAGAAAGGGTCTACAGGGGGTGACGTGACTTGTGAGGTGGCGACAGATTCACTTTGTTGACTTGTCTTGGATTTGGTCATCTCTTTTAAGGCTTTGCATGTATTGAAAACTTCACATGGTCGACTCTTTCTCGTCCTTTTGGTATTTGGAGTCCTGTCCAAGTTGTGTTGTCCACTTGTAAAGACTCCCTCATCAGTGGCATGTTCACCGAAGTTGTTTGGATCATCATCTGCATCACCACCACGATCGCCACCTTCCTTTGACTCCACCAAATCTTCGGCATTTCCTAGTGTGTGCTCGCCAGTAGCATATGTATCGTCAAATATAATGGACAGCTCGGAATACTAAGGCAAGCGATCCTTCTTGAATTTTGCCCACTCATTATTATCATGCAATTTTCACAATAATGATGTACTTCAGCAACACAAGCAATCCTCTTCAAATACACATATATAGTGATCTTAAAATGACAAAAAGTTAAATGATACCTTGATGTGAAGTTCTCATATACTTGGATCATCCACAACAACTGTCTTAGTCACATTATCCCAGCCAAATCCAGTTTGTGTCAGAAGCTTCTTAAAACTACCAAACAATCTTCTCAGTTTACTCATCTTGTTCTTCAGCTGTGGTAGCTTATATTGGCATCTTCCTCGACTATTAAAATCATCCAGTATGGTTTTCTAGGGCAAATTTCCAAAAAAATATTTCTTTTAAAAAAATATTTACCAAAATAATATAATAAAAAAATATTTACTTAATTGGGCCACCGATCGGTACCCAATTCGCTCCCAATCGACAATTGGGCCTAAATGGGCAATTGGGCCCTAATCGGCGGCCCAATTGCCGATTGGGACTATTGGGAGTCCCAATCGGCAATCGGCCTAATTGCCGATTGGGGCTCCAAAATAATTTTTTTAATTACAATTATTTATTTTATTTTTTATTTTTTATAAAAGTAATTATTAAATAATAAATTATATTAAAATTACGTAAACTTTGAGGAAAAAAAAGACAAGCACTATATAATTCATAATCCACCATTAAAATTTACTTTTAATTTATAATTTTTATAAAAGTAATTACTAAATAATAAATTATATTAGAATTACGTAAACTTTGAGGAAAAAAAAGACAAGAACTACACAATTCATATTCCACCATTAAAATTTACATGCCAATGGTCTTTTTTTTCCTCAAAGTTTATGTAATTGAAATATAATTTATTATTTAAGAATTACTTTTATACAAATTATAAATTAAAAGTAAATTTTAATGGTGTAATATGAATTTTGCAGTGCTTATCTTTTTTTTTCCTCAAAGTTTACGTAATTTCAATATAATTTATTATTTAATAATTAATTTTATAAAAATATATATATTAAAAGTCAATTTTAATGGTGGAATATGAATTATACAGTGCTTATTTTTTTTCCTCAATGCTTACGTAATTCCAATATAATTTATTATTTAATAATTACTTTTATAAAAAAATATAAATTAAAAGTAAATTTTAATGATGGAATATGAATTATGCAGTGCTTGTTTTTTTTTCCTCAAAGTTTACGTAATTCCAATATAATTTATTATGTAATTGATAATATAAAAATTAAAAATTAAAAATTAAAATTAAATTTTAATGGTGGAATATGAATTGTGTAGTTCTTGTCTTTTTTCCTCAAAGTTTACGTAATTCCAATATAATTTATTATTTAGTAATTACTTTTATAAAAAAAATATAAATTAAAAGTAAATTTTAATGGTGAAATATGAATTATGTAGTGCTTGTCTTTTTTTCCTCAAAGTTTACGTAATTTTAATATAATTTATTATTTAATAATTACTTTTATAAAAAAGAAAATATAAATTAAATAATTATAAATTAAAAAAATTATTTTGGGGCCCCAATCGGCAATTCGCCGGCCGATTGGGGCCCAATTGCCGATTGGCACCCAATTCAGTAAATATTTTTTAAAAAAAATTATTTTGGAAAATTGCTTGGTTTACCACCCTGCTTTGTTAAAGTACAAGAGGTGCGATTTCCCTTTTTCACCTCTTCTACCATCAAACTTATGAAGAGGTTGGTCAATTGGTCAGTCCACTGTGCACTATATGTACCTCTCTCGGATGCCATGGCTACCACATGCAACCATAACAGTCAAAACTCAAAATAAACATCTTAAGATAGCTAAAAGCACACGTACGAATAATAAAATCGATTTGATCATCCAAACAAGCTGTTTGAAGTCGTAACTCTTATGTTTCTTTTCTTTAGCATTTTGATTTGATCTCAATAAATGGATGTTTAACTATCCCTAGGCTCTAGCTACTTCTCTATCTCTATCACTTCAGCAACGCAAGTTTTGTCTAACTGATTCTCCAGACTTAAGTTTATTTGATCATCTATCAAAATGGAAAAAAAAAATATAACATTTCAATGTCCATAAAACGTGCAGGTACAGTTTGTCTCTCGTTACGCAATTCATTCACGAAAAAAATGCATTTCCTTTGTGTCTAGATAACTCCATCAATGGCGCATCAATTGGTATCATTGCAATCAGTGTTTGACTTTTTTATTTTGGTACTTTCCCAGATAACTCCATCAATGGAGCGTCAACAAGGCAGAAGTAGCAAGACCACAAAAGGTATAGATGTAAACGCATAGCCCAACTTTGTTAAACGCAGAATTGACAAGTCGATTTTACATCAGCACACAACAAGGACAAAAAAAAAAGAATGAACAGATCTGCAATACCAGCACGAGGAAACAGCACGAACTAAGATTTATGAGCACACAGCACAAGGGAGACGCTCTGCTGAGCTCGATTAGGACTTTCCTCGCCCAGATAGGCGAGGGCAAGGGCAAGGCTCGGCCACGCCGATTAGGGCGACCCTCGCCCAAATCGGCGAGGGCTATGGCGGCTTTAATCGGGCTCGGCCGAGCCTCGCTCTCGCCGATTTGGGCGAGGGCGACCCTAATCGGGCCTGGCAAGGAGACGAAGAAAAAATAGGGTCGTACGAAACTCACCGGAAACGTGCTCGAAGAGGCGGATGACGGCGGTCGAGCTGAGGCGCGGCGAATTAGGAGCGGCTCGGGATGAAACGAGAACGAGGAAGTGAAGGAGTTCTGTTGTGTTTAGTTTTACGTCAACAGAATGACTTTCACCAAAAAGTGGTTCATTTCAAAGAAGCAACTTTTTTTTGCTTCTTTTTTTTAGCTTTAAAATTGATTCTCATCTAGAATGAGAATCACTTTTATTTGCGTTACCAAACGCGATCTCATTTTTTTTTTGTTCCAGAACCAGAATCACAGAATGAGAATGGTTACCATGTAGGCCCTAAATGTGCCATCAGCTCACGGTATTAGCTTATTCTTTCTCTTGGAGGTAAATCTTTCTTTCCTTAAATGAATCCACACTAAATCACATGGTTGGAAATAAGTATTCTTTCTATGCCGATTAGCCTTCTTCTTGTAAGACTCGTTAGCTTTCTCAATCTTAGAACGAATCTGCTCATGAAGTTTCTTCATCACTTGAGTTCTTTATTTTCCATCGAAGTTGACTTGAGAGTTGGACGGAATTGGAATCAAATCAATCGGCGTGAGAGGATTAATTCCATAAACAACTTCAAAAGGTGATTTACCAGTAGTATAGCTTGGTGATCGATTATAAGCAAACTCAGCATGAGCCAACTTTAAATCCCAATCTTTCAAAGATTTACTTACCATTCCTCAAAGTAGAACAGTAAGAGTACGATTTGTTACCTGAGTTTGTCCATCGGTTTGAGGATGACAAGTTGTGCTGAATAGAAGTCTTGTACCAAGCAATCTCCACAAGGTCTTCCAAAAGTAACTCAAGAACTTTGAGTCACGATCTGATATAATAGTTTTTGGTACTCCATGGAGGCGAACAATCTCCTTGAAATACATATCAGCAATATAAGAGGCATCATCTGTCTTATGACAAGGAATAAAATGTGCCATTTTAGAGAACCAATCAACAACCACCATAATGACGTCTTTTCCCCTCTGGATTCTCAGAAAAGCCACAATGAAATCCATGCTCACATCTTCCCAAGGTTGCAATGGAACTAGAAGTGGAGTATAAACCTTCATGAAAATGACTATTGGCTCTTTGGCAAGTTGCACATCTCGAAATAATGGCATGCACATCTCCACTCATCTTTGGCCAATGGAAATACTCTTGAAGAACCTCAAGAGTTTTGTTGATGCCGAAATGACATGTTAATCCTCCTCCATGTGCTTCACGAATTAACAATTCTCTAAACGAGCTCATTGGAACACATCAGCCGATTTCCTTTGAAAAGAAAACCATCTTGGACATAATAAGTGCCCTGAACTCCATGTTTACAGTCGGTCATGATGGATGAGAAATCAGGATCACCATCATAAAATTCTTTTATCGTCTGAAAACCAAGGAATCTCGAATCCAAAACAGCAAGCATAAAATATCTCCTCGATAAAGCATCGGCTACCACATTAGTATGACCATGTTTATACTTCGAAACAAACGAAAAGGATTGAAGGAACTCTACCCATTTCGTAGGTCTTGAGTTGAGCTTATGTTGGCCACTAATAAATTTGAGTGCCTCATGATCTGAATGGAGAACGAACTGTTTTGGCCTTAAGTAATGAGACCAATGATCTAGAGCTCTTACAATGGCATGGAACTCTTTATCATACGTCGAGTAGTTCTTCTTGGAGTCGGTTAGCTTCTCGCTAAAATACACCAACGGCTTGTGCTCTTGGACAAGAATAGCGCCAATGCCAACTCTACTTGCATCACATTCAACTTCAAATACTTTGTCAAAATCAGGAAGTGCAAGGATAGGAGGCTCACAAAGTTTCTGCTTTACTGATTCAAAAACGTTGTGAGCAGCCTTTGTCCATTCAAAAGAACCTTTCTTCATACATTCAGTCATGGGAGCCATAAGAGTGCTGAAGTTCTTCACAAATCTGCGATAGAAAGATGCTAGACCATGAAAACTTCTTACTTCAGTGATAGATTTCGGTGTCGGCCATGATCTTATTGCTTCCACCTTGGAATGATCAACGAAAATTCCATCCTTAGAAACCACATAACCAAGGAATATAACGCAGGAAGAAAAGAATTCACACTTCTCCATCTTCGCATAGAGCTTATGCTGTCTCAGAACATCGAACACTTGTTTCAAGTGAGAAACATGCTCTTTTTCACCTTTGTTGTATACAAGAATATCATCAAAGTATACAACAACAAAGTGATCGATAAAAGGTCGAAGGACCTCATTCATAAGCCTCATGAATCTACTCGGAGCATTAGATAGTCCGAATGGCATAACCAGCCACTCATAGAGTCCTCCTTTCGTCTTAAAAGCTGTTTTCCATTCATCACCTTCCCGCATTCGAATCTAGTGATAACCACTTTGCAAATCTATCTTCGAAAGCACAGTTGAACCATATAATTCATCAAGCATATCATCAAGTCGAGGTATAGGGTACTTACACTTAGTGGTGATGTTGTTGATGGCTCGGCTATCTACGCACATTCTGAATGAGCCATCTTTCTTTGGTACAAGTAGAGCTGGAACAGAATATGGGCTCATACTTTCTTGAACATACCCCTTCTCGATGAACTCATTAACTTGCTGTTGCAACTCCTTTGTTTCTTCCGGATTACATCAGTAAGTTGCTTTGTTTGGTAAAGAAGCTCCAGGCATTAAATCAATATGGTGCTCAATTTCCTTCAGTGGAGGTAATCCAGCCGGTAGCTCCTCCGAAAATACATCTGCAAATTCTTTCAACAAAGAATGCATTTTTTGGTGTAAGGGTTTCTCAATCTCACTCTTTTTCTCAACCATGAGCAAAGCATACACATTCTTTTGTTTGCTAATGGCTCTCTCAACCCGAGTTTCATTCAAGAATAGGCTCTCCTTTCTAGTGTTTTCCTCCGCAGGTTGATTTTTTGGTATAAAGAGTGGACTCAAGGGAACAAGAGTAATGCGTTTCTGATCCTTGTGAAATGAATGTCTTTTTATGCCCATCATGCACAACCTTTCTATCATACAGCCAGGGTCTTCCCAATAACAAATGGCATGCATCTTTGGGAATAACATCACACGAGATCTGATCTTGATAATTTTTACCGATCGAAAATGAAATGAAGGCTCGTTTTGTTACCTTTAGATCACTTCCCTTGCTAAGCCATGGGAGTTTGTGCGGTTGAGGATGTTTGGTAGTTGGAAACTTCAGTTTATCGACTAAAGTTGTCGAGGCAACGTTGGTGCAGCTTCCTCCATCAACGATCATTGAACACACATTCCCGTTAATGGTATAACGGGTGTGGAAGACGTTTTCTCTTTGCTCATTATCTTCTGAGGTAACATTGGAGTGTAAGGCTCTCCGGATAACTAGACAATCACCATTGTCGGTTTCCTCCTCAATTTCTTCTCGTTCCTCAGATTCAGAATAGTTATGTTTAGATTCATCATCTTCTTCTTGAATCTCCAACTCAATCTTCTCAGCTTCCTTAAGAGTCATAACTCTCCGGTTAGGACAATTTGCTTGAAAATGCCCATAGCCAAGGCATTTAAAGCACTTTCGATTGTCTCCATCGGACTTCTTCTTCGGCTCTTTGACGAGTTCAGCAACCTTCGCCTTATCTTTTTCTCTAGCCGATGAACTTTCAACCTTCCCAAAAGAAGCGCCCTTGAAAAAGGATGTCCCCTTTGTGGAGGTCTTGGAAGAAACCCTCTTGTTCTTCACTTGCTTTTCAACCTTCATGGCTAGTTTGCACAAGTCTTCAAACGACCAATAGGGTTGAATCTCAACCAAATCAGCAATATCTCTGTTCAAGACACCAAGGAAACGAGCAATGGTTTGTTCTTGTGACTCTGGAACATCGCACCTCATCATAAGTTGCTCAAACTCCCGGATGTATTCTTCTACGCTCATTATGTATTGCTTGAGAGAATTCAACTTCAAGAATAAACCTTGCTTATAATTCATCGGCAAGAATCTCTTCTTCATCAACTTCTTGAGATTTTCCCACGATTGGATTTTTCTTTTTTATTCCGGACTCTTTGATTTTTCAGATTCTCCCACCATAATGAAGCATACTTTTTTAACTTAAGAACAGCAACTTTGCATCGCTTTTCATCCGAGTAAGATTTAAACTCAAATACTCGTTCTATAGTATGCAGCCAATCAATAAAATCATCAGGATTAAGGCTATCTTCAAATTCAGGTACATCTACTTTCACGTCACGATCGTTGTCGTGCCTTCCTCTTCTCCTCCTAGTTCGATAATCCGAGTCGCTAGAGTTACCTCTCGTGTTACTGGATTCATCATCGGAATTTGAACGAGGATCGTCATGGCGCCAGCGATTATTGCGAGGCTCTCGAGGTGGCGGATTTTCTTCTGCTCGATTCTCCAATAAGGTGAGAACTCACTCCATCTGTTGTCGCAAAGTGTTGATTGCTCGATCGCGCCTTTCATTGTGAGCTTGCTCCAAAGTCCAGCCTCTTGGAACGTTACTATATCCCATGGTAGAAAGATGTTGATAGGAGTAAGGAATCACTCAAAACAATTCAACCTTAAGCTCTAATACCAACTTGATGCGTGTGTGGGCGAGTGATTCCGTAGGATAGGTGTTTCGATACACAGAGTGTCGCGAACAAAGTCAAAAGGGTGAATTGAGGGATGGTGTTTGCGGAATTTGGGTTAAAGTGTATGGATTGTACGTGGAAATAATGAAGGAATTCGAGTTATATCGTAGGCATAAAGATATCACCAGCCAACAATACAAAACGAAGGATAGAACGATCGCTACCAAGGCCTAAAGATATCATCAGCCGAGGAAAAAGATCGGGATTGATAGAAAGCTAAGGTGTAAAGGCTATGCCACAAACCAAGAATAAAGGGTTTTTGGCTCACCATCGAGGAGTATCTACTCTCCAAGGATAAAAATGCCAAAGTATATAACTCAACACTCAAGAGGAATTCCCATTTATCAATAATCAATGTCGTCTAGTCTACTTACAATAGAGAATACTCCTCCCTTAAATAGAGGGACAAAGATAACGTAAACAAAAGAAAACAAATAATAATAAACCTATTCAAATACGGAAAAAGAAACAAGATAATCTCGTCCACCAGCCTAGCATATCAAATATTATCCCTAAAAGATCTCCCAAATTAAAAGAAATATCTCTAGATAACCTTCTATGGATATATATTTGATTGGCCTTTAAGTCAGCAACTAATTAGGAAAGTCGCATTAAGATTGTGTCATGTTCTGAACGAGCTATCTTCTGAGCACGATATCTTCTGAGTCTGTTCCGCATCATCTGAACTGAAGCGAACAACATCTGAGACTGAAGCGCATCATCTGAGCTTCCCATTTTCTGAGCACATCCTTAGACTTCAACTCGATGCTATCCAATGAAGCAAGTTGTAACCAAATTCAGCCTTGGTCTGAACAATCAATGATTGTGCAGAGCTTATGGGTGGAATCAAGAATTGCACATCAACGTCGAGTATATCATTGGTACGTCTTCGGATGCTCCTGCATCAGCTTCTCCCCTGTTGTGGAGGAAGAGAGAGATGACTTGGGTGTAGGAGACTCTCGAGTTCAAATTCCCAGCATATTTGTGGCCACCTATGTCTGAGCATGGGCTAACAAATACCTGATCCTTTAGTCCCCGCAACTCAATCTCCTTATTTAGTTTCTCTATAAGAGGGGTTCCACAAACATTGCATCTCCGATCTCGACTGCTATGAGCACAGACAAATACATGGGAACCAATCAATGCCTCAGGCGCACCAGAAGCCCAAGGCTTTCCATTCACCAGCACATCCTCAACAAAGCTGTCCACACCTGATTTAGTTAGACCCTTGTATTTGATCATTTCAAGGAAGGTCAGCACATCCCCATTCGAGCACTCGATCCCACTGCATCCTCCACATATAGTCAGCCTCGTCTTGACAGGGATGTCATTCTTATGGGACTTGAGAGCAGCCCCGAGTAGCTTGGGGAGCATCTCCGTTTTGGCGTCCTCGACCTTCGGGGTCCAAGACTCGGGTCCCTTGTAGCAAAGGAAGAGGTCACATTCGTAGGAGGGGTCGACAATGTTGGGGATGGTGCCCTTGTACATCTTCGCCTGCTGGAAGCCGAACTTCGCTTCGTCGGCGGCAAAGATCGGCGGGGGTTGTCTGCGGCGGTGGCGTCCCTAGATCGGGCTGCGAACGGAGTAGGGGTTTGGAGGAGGCGATACTGGCGTATGGTCGTGGGGAAGAGGGAAGGTCTGACGGAGGAGAGAGAGGCATGATGGAAATGGAGAAGACATAGAAAGAGGAAGAGGAGATTGAGGGAGGGCGGCAGGGGGAAAAAAAGAAAAGAGAAGATAAAAAAATAAAAATAAAAAAATAAAATGACAAAACTATCCTTAGTCAGGCCCTTCTTTGAAACAAATAAGCCACTTCAGGCCCTCGTTTGAATCAAGGTCCACTTCGGGCCCTTTTTTGAAAAAGTTAGTCCACTTTGGGTCATTTTTTGAAAATTTCCTCTATTTTTATTGACATTGATTGGCATATTCACTTTCCTAGTTTGACTTGAAGTACTTCATTGTCATATATTTTTTTTATAATTTATCCATCACACGAGGTGATTATATCAAAAATTCTAAAAGTTTTGCATTCATTCATCTTCCATATAAAACATTGCATATCTTTCAAAAATTCCATCATGTAGATAATTGCATATCTATTTTTTTAAAAAAATATTTAGATTAGATGGCATTTTAGGATGGAAATTGCATGTTCAAATGGAATTTTATGTCTAAAATAATCTATCTTAATATATTAGGGTTTAGGTCAATTAAAACCTAAAATATTCAAGATAAACATCCTTTTGGCATAATTCTATTTTAGGGAATAAATTCATCAGAAAATAATAATAAAAAATCATTCATCTCTGCCACGTCATCCACGCCATGTCGTCTTTGCCACGTCATCCATGCCATGTCGTCTTCGCCGCGTCATCCATGCCATCTTTGTCATGTCAACTTTGCCATGTCATTATTCCTTGCCACGTCATAGTAGGTTTCATGTTAGCTTAAATTGCATATTAGAATTACATGTCTAGGTTTTAATTAATTTGGTGTTATGTGATAAATTTAATTAAATCATGGTCTCACTTGCACATTCATTTAATTCATTTTACATGTCATCTACCTTAGTGTTGCATTTAAGCCATGTCATTGCATTCTAGAATAATTTCATGCATTGCATATAGAATAATTTTTTTATGCATTCATATAAAAATCGAAAATAAAAAAAATAATAATATTTTGTGTGGCGCATGCCCCCTTGGTTATATTGATTTTTTGGATATTCATTTAATTGATTGTGCAACCGCGTGATAACCTTTGTTAGTGACCTAGGTTAAAATCAATTAATGTTGCCTTCTCAAATGATTTAATTTCATGAAATAAAATTGTACTGAAAGAATGTTAGAGTAATTTAGCTTAATCAAGTCCCCGGAATCCTCAATAAAATAGTTCACCGGCTATTTTAGTTAGGTTTCTAATCGATCAACCGTAAATGATTAGTGGCGACTCCGAATTCATAATAAATTACGTGTTAGTCACTTGAATATTAAGTTGCGACTTGGTATGTGCTTGGGAGAGTCCGAATTAGGTTAGTTAAATAATTAACCTGATAATCCATTAGCCTGAAAATTCCTGAATTTTTAGGTCGCGACAGAAAATCCTATAAATTAATAATCTCACAAGGCATGCAAGTCCTTGGCAGAGAAAGTTTGGAGACTGTTAGTACATTGGAATGTGCAGGGGCACATTTCGAGGACCAACATAAAGAAGAACCAACTTTTGTGCTTACATATGAGAAGTATCTTTTTTTTTTTTTTCCATAATCGTAGTTTAAGAACTCGGAGCCCAGTGCTAAAACAAGAATCATTCAATGTTGGCATCTTTATCTTTGGAAGCCCGACAACGTCGGCATGTGCCTGTCCTAATTTCAAAGAGTAATTATATAGGAAGCTGATATTCTTTGTCTTTTCTCCCGTAGATAGAACGGACTCTCATCCACTGCGACTAGATTATGGAACAAACAAATTATATCGGAAGCATCCACGAAGTTGCGGATGACCCTTAAACAATGCATTAGACGTGGAATAAAGCAAAGCCACGCTACTGTTGGCTGTACAGGGGAAAACATGTAGAGTGTTTACTGTTCATTGTTGACTTTGCACTGTCAAATCACGTCGGTATATCATTTCCAAACAGTAGCATCACGGTTGTCGTGTGGCATATTTACTATTTAGTCCTGGGGCTTCTAATCGGTGTCTCGCTGTCGCTATATGGACAAGTAGAAAGCTCCATTAGCGCAAATAAGCATCAATATCACAGGTAAACAAATACTCACAATCGACTGGCACACCTGAGTACATACTTGACAATTTTATAACATATGTTCGTATGTTACTGAAAACTTAGGGTGATAAAAAATAGTTAATTTTGTTCGGAAGTTACAACCTGTAACCGGCTTCACTAGTAAAAAATAGGCAAGGATCCCATAATCTACGAGAGGGAAAAAAACACACACCCACTTGTAAAAGCAAACTGCATTTCTAATCTGCAAGAATATTATTGGCAGGTAAGTCGGTTGTTTTGTTAGCATGTTACTTACAATAAACATGGCAACTCAGAAAATCAAAACAACGTTAATGATCTAGTAAATATTTATACTTATTTGTTTGTAAGTTGCAACTGTTGACTAAGACTACTAAGAAAGAATATGAGCAACTCGAAGTCTACTAGCAAACATAAAGAGCAAACAAACACTCACAAGTCACAGGAGTATTTCCAAATTGGTAAATCAATTATTTCGTTCATAAGGTACTTACAAATAAACATTGCTAATCATAAACTCGAAACAATGTTAAACAATACATTTGGATTCAGAGGTGTGGAATAATTATTTTATTTGTAAGTTAGATCGGTCAATCGATGTTCACCCGTGCAACAAAAGCTTTGATAGGCTGGATTCACGAGGCAATAAAACATAGAGGTGAGCAAAATGAATTGCCTAGACCGGATCGGATCGGTCGGTTTTGGGCGGTTCTCGAGAACGTCGTTTTAGCCATATCATTACTACATAATATAGAGAACAAATAAAAAAACAATCACGTCAGTATTTTTTGTTAATCAAATTGGATGGAGTTAACAAAAGGATTTAATTGCACCAATTTGATAAGTTTTAAGACTCAATTGTACTTTTTGTAAATTTTGAAATTTAATTGCACTTTTTAGAACTCATATGCCTTATCCTTATCGTCATCATCATTACCATTAGTTTTATCATTATTGTTATTGTTATTGTTTGTTAGTGTACAACTTTTATTACTAAAATTTTAAAATATTTGTCTTTAAAGTTATGTAAAATTTGATGGATCATAATCAATTGCTCTAAAAATTTAAGTATTAAAAAAACGTAATTTAATATTTATATATTGCAATAAGTTAACTATTCAGTTTGATCTAAGTAAGCGGAGAACCCCCGAATCCAAATAGCCTGCCCGACTGCCTCTGTCTGCTCGACGCCTCTCACGCGCACGCCTCTCGCTCGACGCCTATCGACGCTTGACGCTGCTCGACGCCTCCCTCTCTGGTATGTAAAATGTTTCTTTCATTTTCAATTTCAATGGCGAATAGTTCTATTCTATGGCTTCTTGATATAATTGCGAAATCTAGGGCTAGAGATTCGACCATTTTGCTGAAGAAGATGGGTCAGATCCAGTATTCCGAGAAGTACCTCGATGATGTTCTGATTTCGATTTTCTTTTTACCCATTTGGAGATTGCCTGATTCCCGTGTCCGCGACTTGTGTTCTTTCGTCATTTTTGTTTTTGAACTTGCTGTAACTGCGTTAACATTGATAATTCAGACTGATGTCCAACCTACCTTGCAAGACCAGACTGGCCAACCCGGGATTGTAGCAAACTGGCCCACGATTTTCTGCATATTTAGCTAATCCTGGCTATTAAGTTCGACCTACAGAGATCTCCGTCTTTAATTCTGGCTTCTAATTTTTTCATCTCTGGCTGCCACTGCTTTCGTTGCTTCCCCATCCGTTTTTTCCTGAAGAGAAGATCAAGTGAGATCTATGGAGGGGAGTTCAAAAAAACAATGCATCCGTCAAAATGACGGAATAGCAGGAGGCGCTTCTTGTACTCGCACTTCCACAGAAGTTCATGAAATGGCTACTTCATCCGGATATGATTATGAAGTATTCTTGAGCTTCAGAGGACCAGATACTCGATCAGGTTTTACTGACTTCCTTTACACTAGTCTTGACAATTCGGGAATCCACACATTTAAGGACAACGAAGAGCTCCGTGTTGGGGAAGAGGTTGGCCCAAAACTTCTCGAAGCAATTGAGCAGTCGAAGATCTCAATACCTATCTTTTCGAAAGGTTATGCATCTAGCATTTGGTGTCTCAAGGAGGTAGCCCAAATGGTCAAGTGCAAGGAAAGTGGGCGACAAAAGATCATGCCCATTTTTTATGATGTGGCACCTTCAGAAGTTCGATACCAAACTAGGGGTTATGGAGAGGCCTTTCTCACACATGAAAACAAGAACCGATATGGCGAAAAGATTGAAGAGTGGAAGGCTGCTCTCGGTGCAGTCGGGAAAATAAAGGGATGGGACCTGCAAAGCATGCCCAACAGGTGACTGCCTTTAGCATTCCATCTCATGTGCCTCGTATCGTTAAACTCGACAGATTTGTGTTAGTCTTTTGAATTGTATGCTATGCAATTGAAGTTATACATCAAAATTGATACATAATGGCACAATCCCCATTTTGTCCCATTTCGTTCCAAGCAACATTCTTTGTCAGTTAAGGTCATTCATCAACCCCAAGTTCTGACGCTAATTCCCAAGTTCTGATGCTAATTAATCTGAATGGTAGATATGTTAAAGAACAAATTTCAAATAGGTTTGTAGTTTTTTAGTTTGCCCTTGTCAGATCATAGTTTGATTCAACACAATTTTCTAATTGCCATTTGATGTCCCACAAACACTAGGCAAGAAGGTCAGCTCACCAAAGACGTTACCCAGAAGGTTTTCAATGAGTTGAAAAAGGCTTATTTGAAGGTATGACAACTTGGTCAATGTTGACCACCAAGTGGATGAAATCGTGGAATTGATAAATCCTCCAGCAAGTGACACACGGATTATAGGAATCCATGGGATGGGTGGCATCGGAAAGACGACTATTGCCAAAATCATCTACAACCAGCTTTCAGATCATTTTGAGAATTGTTGCTTTCTCCCCAAAATTGGAGAAACGTCAGAAGGCAATGACATTCAATTCTTGCAGAAGCAGCTCAACTCTAAAATCCTCAAAACGGAATGCATAGATGTAAGAAGCATTGATGAAGGGATTCAGATTATTAAAGAGAGGTTGTCTAATAAAAGGGTCCTTCTTCTTCTCGATGATGTGGAAGATGAGAAGCATATGGATGCACTTGTAGGTAAGCGTGAATGGCTTGGTAAAGGGAGCAAACTTATTATTACTACAAGAAAGAAACATATTCTGAATGTTTCTGAAGTGAACTTTTGTTATGAGCTTAATGGCATGAATCACAATCAATCTCTTCAACTTTTTAGCAAACATGCCTTTAGAAGAGAAAATCCTTTAGACGGATATATCAACCAATCCCTTAGAGCAATAAACATTGCTGGAGGTCTTCCATTAGCTCTTGAAGCCATAGGTTCACTTTTATCTCGCACTGAAAAGAAAAAATGGGATGTCATATTGGAGAAGTTGGAAAATGTTCCTCATGCAGAAGTTCAGAGGAAGCTGAAAATAAGTTACGATGCATTAGATGTTCGGCAAAAGCGTATATTCCTCGATATAGCTTGTCTTTTCATTGGATATGACAAAGACACTGTGGTTCATTTTTGGGATAAATCTGAGCTTTTTCCGGAAGAAGCCATGGAAGTTCTGCAGAACATGTCTTTGATAAAGATTAAAGAGGATAATAAAGTGTGGATGCATGGCCAATTTAGAGATCTCGGAAGAGAGATGGTTCGTCTAAAAAGTAAGATGAAAATAGAGAAGCAAAGTAGGGTGTGGAATCCTGAAAAAGGATTGGATTTGCTGTGGAGACATGAGGTAAAATCTCCCTTGCAATGAATTTCTAGTTCATCATGGATATTTTCTTCCATGAAAAACCAGTTACCTTTTGTGTTCTCTAGGATCATTGTGACCTACTCAACCAATACTCTTGCTCTTTTAAGATTAAATGAATGATAATACTCAACTCAACCCCTGAAAATTGTGAGCTCCAATAAATGTGTTCCCCTTCAACTTTGTTGTTTTTAAACTTCTCCTTTGGGCAGAGAAAAAGAGAAGTCAAAGCTCTTCGTCTCAAGTTGGACCATCAGCGGCAGTTCTCTTTTACCTATAAGGACTTCGAGAGACTACCAAATTTAATGTTCCTAGAAGTTGACGGTTCGGTGGAAGATTTTCGTGCAGAAGAGAGGCTTCTTTGGCATGAATCGCCATCCAACGCTCATCCAGCTAATGTTTTCCGGGGGAATTCAGATCTCCTTCGACAATTAAAATGGCTGTCTTGGCGTAATATTCCCCCAACATTTAACATTACAAAATTCTCCATGGAGAATGTGGTTATTCTTGATCTATCTAAGAGTGTGATTACGCATGATTGGAATGGATGGAGCCATATGAAGGTACGTTATATGCTAGACAACATTTATTATTTCGTCTTGTTGGATTCAGAAGTTGCATTATTTTTTTCTTTTACAGGTGATTAAGAATTTAAAAGTTCTGAATTTGACCGATTGTCGGTGCTTGGGGAGAACTCCCAACTTCTCTGCTCATGCAAATTTAGAACGTTTGATCTTACGGGGCTGTAGCAAATTAGTTGCTATTGATAGGTCGATTTGTCAGTTGAAACACTTAGTTTACTTAGATGTAAGGTATTGTCGGAATCTTCGGAGGCTACCGGATGAGCTTGGTGGACTAGAAGCCTTGAAAGAGCTCTTGATTGATTCGACTCCAATCGATGAAATCCCTAGTTTTCAAGGGATGAGGAATTTGAGGACTCTCACTGCTTCTGATTGTGGGAAAATCAAATTCCCTGCCTCAATTGGAAATCTTGCAAGCCTTGAATACCTGTCTTTGAAAGGGTGCAAATCGTTGGAGACTCTTCCGGTTTCAATCGGGAATCTGGAATCGCTGATTGAGTTAGATATTTCCAAGACGAGGATCAGAGAACTACCTGATTCCATCGGAAATTTGAAGAATTTGAAAGTAGTGAAAATGGCCGGGAGTCCAATAGGCAGAATACCCAATGCCCTTTGGACGATTGAGAAGCTCGAAGAAGTAGAAGCCGAAGGTAACCTGCTTTTCGATGTGAAAATTGGTAATTGCATCCATAAAAATGAGTCCCTGAGGATCTTGCGTTTGAGAGATGCTAAAATATATGCAGTTCCGAGGCTTCCTGAAAGTCTTATCATTCTAGATTTGGATGTATTGTATATGATGTTTCCAGATCTCTCAAACCTGATTAATTTGAAGGAATTGGATCTGAGGTTTGGCACACGTAATGAGGATGTGAAATCTAATGGACTTGTGGAAGATCTGATGCCACAGTGGATTGGGAAGTTAAGCAAACTGAAATATCTGGGCTTGGAGTCTGATTATGTCACCACCTTACCAACAGATATTAATCTCCTCCCTCAACTCCAGGCACTTGTCCTCACCTGCTCTAATCTGTGTCGCCTCCCTATGCTTCCCTCGAGTTTATTATCCTTAGGTCTGTACAACTGCAGGTCACTTTGTTCAGTGGATCTATCATATTTGAAGAAACTATCATCTCTTAGGATTTGGTCCTCTTCAATTTCAGAGATTCAAGGACTTGATTGTTTGGAGAACCTACTACATTTGGACCTTTTTGACGCTGGACAGGTGGAGGTCTTACCAGATCTAAGTCATTTAAACAAACTAATACATCTTGAACTACGAAATTGTGGTAATCTGGTTGAGATCCAAGGCAAACTACCACAATCTCTAGGAGAATTGCGGATTAATTCGTGTGAACGTTTACAGAAGTTGCCTGATCTATCAAACTTTGAGGGAGATGTTGTCATAAATGGTTGCTTGAAATTAAATGTGGATGCAATTCTTGGATATGCTCGGAGAAGTTGGAGAGGAAGTGCATGTTGCTCTTGAAAACTTGATCCCCCAAGTTTATTATCCTTAGATTTGTACAAGTGGCAAGTGCAAGTCAATTTATATGATGGATTTATCGAGTTTGAACTCTCAAATCTTGTAATTTGTTCCTCTGCAATTTCAGAGATTCGAGGCCTTTGGAGAACCTGTAACATTGGGAGCTTCATGGCCTTTGACAGGTGGAGCTACTAGCTGATCTAAGTAATTTAAACAAACTAAGAATTCTGTTAGTACAATGTTGTGGTACTCTGCTTGTGATTCTAGGTGAACTACCACAATCTTTGGAAGCATTGGACAGTTAATCCTGTGAATCTTTACAGAAGTTGCCTGATTTGTCAAGCTTGAAAGGAGTGTGGAAGGTTGAAACAAACTATTTCATGAAATGAACTCTGGATGCAATTCTTGGCTTTGCTTGGAGAAGTTAGGCATGGCAAATTTGTGGCCAGACATGGGGAAGAAGTGCACGTTGCTTTTGAAAGCCTCTTGATCCACGACCACAAATTGTTCTCTCGTGTTCAAACTCTAAACAGATTGATGTAAGTTATTTGATGTGACAACCAGTGTTTTCCTTTATTCGCAATCAAATTATTTTACAGATGAGTAGGAAAGTTTCACATGCACATTCTAATTACTTTTTGCGAGTTGATGAATGAAAATCTGATGAAGGTATTGACTTACGGTACCTTTGTACAGCTAGATGGTGCTTAATTATGTACAAATATATGTTTTGTTTCCCTAGTCATAATGTCCTGTTAATCAAATCTATGATGATCAAAAGACTGTTCACAAAGATTTTTTTGTGATGCAGGATAAGGTTATTGGAAAAAGCTATTGGTCCTTTCATCACCAAGCGTGAAGGGTAATTAGTAAACTATCAACACTCTAGAGAGCTTACCAACATTTAATATGTTAGTGACTTTACTGACTTTTCAGATTTTATAAGGATTGTTAGTAAAGCACCGGTGCTCTAACGAATTTAGCAATATGTAAATAAAGTAATAAGTTACCAACTTCTTCCATATTTCACAAGTACGGTTAGTAATTTACCATGATGAATTTACCAATGTGCAAAAGAGTTAATATATTACCAACTTTGCAAGTATGATTATTATTTAAACAACATATGATAATCTTACTGATGTTTGACTGAAACTTGATGAACTGTTTTTCAATATGTGAATACTTATTTGCTGACTTATATGACCAATGTAATCTCTTACGTATGTCATAAACGTACCGACATATGTAAAATTTCTCTGACGTTGTACCAATTTTATTCATAAATTTCTACCATTTGCATATGCTTAGGCGATTATCGGCGAACTATTTTTTAATATAAAATAGTTATCTATTAGGGTCGTACTTTAGGAAAATGTTATATTGCAATCATTATATTCCATAAAGTATGAAAGAAAAATTAGTTTTGGAAAAAAAATATATGAGATGATTACAATAAAAAAATCAACATTACTCGAAGATATGATGGTGTTGAAAAAATCTCTTGTGAAACTTGATCGAACTATTGTTATAAGAAGAGTCGTTTTTCAATAATTATATTTGTATGTGCGCGCTAAGCATCTATGCAAAGTTGAATGGACATGACTAAATAAGTGTTGGCTTTAGATTGCAACGGAGTTTGCTCCTCTCCTTATACTTTTGATTTCAGACCTTGCTGGGAGCATGCCGGAAATAAAATCTTGAATACACCAGGCAGATATTTAGGTGGATCAATCGAGAAATGCCAAAGCTAGCTCAAACACCGCACCGTCGCTAAATAGAAGGGAAAGAAGATGATGCCTTTTTTTTTTAATGACGTGGCACCTGCCAAGCTTCTGACACCACACCACACTGTGGTTATGGCGAAGCCTTCATTTTGCATGAACGCAGGAAGCGCTACAGTGATGAGACTATCCGCAAGAGAAACTGGGGAAAAGTACACCTAGAGTGTCTTAACTTTCGTACGGCGTGTACTTAAGTGCCTTAATTTTCAAAGTGTGCACTTGAGTGCCTAATCGGAGTAAAAGTGTGCAGATGAGTGCTATTTCCGGCCAGTCATCCCATGTGTAATTTTGGAATTTTTTAATTTCTAACGTGTATTACGTGGAAAAGGCCTGATTTGTCAACGTGGAAAATGTTATCCACGTCGATTTAAAAGAGACGACGTCATTTCTTTGTGTAATGAGACGTCGTCGTTTGAGCAATAGATTTAGGGTAAAATGAGATCGTGGGAGAGAATTAGGGCAAATCTGTTCCTCTCTTGCACATCTGTTCCTCTCTCTCACGAATTGGGGCTTCGATTCTAACACTGAAAGCGAAGGTCTCTCAATCGCTCTGGTGGGTCGTGTGTTTGAATTGACGACGGTGTTTGAAGCTTTGAAGCATCGGGGCCTCTCATGAATCGGGGCTTCGATTCTAACACTGAAAGTGAAGGTCTCTCAATCGCTCTGGTGGATCGTGTGTTTGAATTGACGTCGGTGTTTGAAGCTCTGAAGCATCGGGGCCTCCATCGGGGCGTCTCTCGCTAACGAATCTCGTTTAATCGAGGTAATGTTTAGTCATTTGTTGTTTTTTATCCATGGACGACAAAACAATTGAAATCTTTTTCAATGTGGTGTTGTTAAGAGAGTGTGAAAGCGGAGCGACATCGTTTCTCTATACATTGAGAGAGCGAAGGTTAGGATGTGAAGGGTAGTGAAGTTATTTCTGTTCGATGGAGAAATGAGTGAAATTTTATTCAATATCGGGTGAAAGAGTGCAAAAGCGGCGAAACGGCATTGACCAGAATAGGGGTTGCTCCTAGTGTGTTGTGAATTTCAAGTTGTCCATATTGCAGAATGTGTGCAAGTTGAATGTGTTGAATCGGACAACTCCTTTATGATACTGGTGACATTCTTTTTGGTCAGTGCTGCATTACTTTAATGATGCAACGTTATTTGCAGGTAAAAAGAAAATAGAGTCAATTGTAATGGCGAATGGGGGCACTGAACTTGAAGAAAAAAAAAAGGACTGAACTGGGTCATTTGTGCTACTGGGTAGGTACATTGAACTAGGTGATATTGCCGGCTCGAAGTGATAACACTACTGTTCATGTCAATATAACTCACGATGATGGAGACACTGAACACGATCGCATCCTTGTCAATGAGCTCAAACACACCGACATCCCTGTCAATGAGCTCAGATGTGTTGATATATCAAGGACACCGTCTAGAGAATATGCTCCATTTGCAACTAGATGATTTTTTTTATAAGGGAGGTTTGGCTAGTTTTGATTTTTATCAGGGGGTTGACTGTTTGAAAAGTAGTTGGTACACACATTGTAGATGACTACAAGGGAATGGTGTTTTTTTTTTATCACCAGGGTTTGGTTGATTTTTGTTCTTATCAGGCTGTTTCAAACCATGTTTGTACAGACATTGTTGGATGACTATTGATTGTTTATGTGTCATAGCGTGCTATTTATATAACTGCAGCAAACAGGTTTTAATTTAACAATGGACCGTTGCAGTGTTTTCCATGGCACTTATCTGTTCACTTTTACAAAGTTAATGAACTTAAGTGTTCACTTTGATGAAGTTCATGCACTTAAGTGTTCACTTAAAAAAATTGGCACTTAAGTGTTTCAATTGACGAGGTCTAAAAAAAAATGAAATGATTCGAACTCTACAAGAAACACTTCAAATATTGACGAGGTCTAAAAAAAATTAAATGATTCGAAAAAAATTTGACAACGTAAAAAAAAAATTAGTATTAGTTTATTTATGTAAAAATATTACGCAGGGCCTTTCGTATTTGTTAAATATGTCTTGAATTTTATGCACTCGGTTCGGTTCATCACCCGACCCGACATATTTTTTGTGCGGCCAAAAAATTGGAGAGAAAATTGAAATTTGATTCGTGACGCGGAGAGTTGGGCCGATAGGCCCAACTTGGAGCAAGCGAACAAATCTCCATATGGGTGCAAATAGATTTCTATGGAGGTTTGGGGGCAGCGCCCCCGAGATTTTTTTTTTGGGCTTTATTATACTGCGGCTAGGGTTTATTTAGTTGTACGGTGATTTTTCGTCATCTGAGAATTTTTTTGTGAGCCGTGTGCTTTTGTCCAATCGTTAAGAACGACTTTTGTAATCTGTACTCTCTTTGATCATAGTGGAATCTCATTTTGCCTCGCCCGTGGACGTAGATCGCCTTGATCGAACCACGTAAATTCTTGTGTTCTGTGTTTGTTTTCCGCATTTGTTACAACAGTATTTGTGTCAAATCTACTATGATCGTAAGGAAGTCATAAGGACGGTCTTTATTAACAATTCTGAAACAACAAACGTCTTAGAATCACATCGTGCTTGTTTGGCACTTAGAAGTTCGCTTTTACAAAGTTAGTGCATTTAAGTGTTCGCTTTTACAAAGTTAGTGCACTTAAGTGTTCACTTGCACAAAGTTAGAGCACTTAAGTGTTCACTTAAAAGTTGTTTTGGGGCTTAAGTGGTTCACTTAAAATATTTTTTGCCACGTAAGGTGTTCACATAGGGTATTTTTTAAATTATCTTGAACTTGAAAAATGGTCAAGGAAATTAGGACAAAAAAAAAATTGACCCACGGTCACGGCTTCAACCTCGCTTTATATTTGTCTCAAATGTGATGATTTTGTAAATAATTGGAAAAAGGTAAAAAATATGAAATTACCTATGGAAATTACCATTGAAAAATAGTTTGTCGCGAATTCGTACATTTCGTGGAAAATTACATTATCAGTAACCCATTTATCGCAGAATTTGACGCTTGTCGCAAATTGGGGACAAATGCTGAAAAAGGAAAAAAAAAAAAGGAGGGGAGGTCTGCGAAGTTTGAAGCACAATCCGTGCAGGGCCAATTTAAGACATTACTTTTTTTTATCTAAAAATATGAAAATTTTAAATGAAATAATTTAAAAAATCGTACAAAATTAAAACATTTGTAAATTACATAAATTTTTTTAAAAAAATTCGTTTGTGCGGTCATATGCAGTACGTACACTTGCAGGCAGACCTCACCCAAACGACACCGTATCTTTAAATAACTTGGTACGACGCTGTGGGCAAAGCTCGGTTTAAGACCTGAAAGAGATGCATGGTAACTTTCATTTTGCCCTAAATCGCATTAGGGCTTCATTTTCACTTCTCATCGAGCTCTCTATCGTGCAGTTTACCAAGTTCAGTCGAACCTCTGAAGCAAAAAGGGTTTGTGAGCGGAACGAATCGCGACTCTACACTGGTGAAGGTTAGTCCTTTTTGTAATTTTTTTTGTATAACGACAATAGTGAGCGACATTGACCGAACGCCCAGTGAGTGACAGATTATGTTCGCCATTAAAGTTTCTCCTTTTTGGTACACTCGGGGGCCTAATGTGGGGACCGAATGTTAAAGCTGTCGTCTTTAACTAAGGGGGCCTAACGTGGGGATCGAATGTTAAAGGACCTAATGTTAAAGTTGTCGTTTTTATTTACAGTGGATTGTGGGGGACAGATTAGAAGTTGTTTGTCTATATTGTCACTGAAAGTGCTGCCGTTATGCAAGTGCTGCCATTATGTATTGTTAAAGTTGACAATGATGTTTGTTTGTCCTGCTCGCTATTAACTTGAATTATTTTTCCTTGTGTGCAGTATCCATATGGGTGATACATCAGCTGCCTTTAGAGTTTGGACAGGGGGTAAGTTTATTTTTGGAGAGGCATGCGATTATGTAGGGGGAAATATGGATTCTGTCCTCATCGACATTAGTAGGATGTCATATGAAGACCTTGTCAAGGCTATAGCTGAACAGGCCAATTGCACAGTAGGAAAAGTTTACTATCAAATGCCTGGTAAAAGTCTTAGGGATGATGTCAAACATGTGTTTGATGATCACGGTATGAGAGATATTGTCTACCATCGCATGCATGGTCACGAAATTTTTATGTATGTTGAACACAATGGTGATGAACATCAGGAAGCAGTGTCGCAGCCTCTACTGAAAGCGAAGTAGCTGACGAACCATTTCATAGAGATCTGAGAGGGCAGGAAGCTTAGCCTTCTCACGTAGCTCGAGTGATAGAGTTATGTAGACAAGCTCGGCCAAGTGGCGGCGGCATTGATGACGGCTCTGGATTTGTATTTGATGAAGAGACTAGAAGAAATCTCCCATTCTGAGATGTTGACAATGAAGATGATGAAGATGAGGAAACACTTGTGCATACACTTTGCACAAGTGATGGTGATGATGAGGATATGGAACTGGCCAGGGCAGAAGTGAGGGAATATCATGAAAAGATCAAACAACCGTTTCGGGTGGTTGGTGAGGGCTCTTCAGTAGACCGCGATGGACTTCAAACGGATGGTGATGATGGTGAATATGCTGAGAGCATCTCAGAAGATGAGGATGATGAATCAGTTCAGCCATGAAGGAAAAGTAAGTTTCCCTTTTATTATGCAACTAGTGAAAGTCCAGTATTATGTGTGTCGATGAAGTTTGATGATGTGAAGCAATTTAGAGATTCTATCGTAAGGCACTCAATCAGTGAACAGAGGAACATTAAATTCATTAGAAATACCAAAGAAGTTGTTCGAGCAAAGTGTGCATATGGTAGTTGCCCTTGGCATATGTATGCTACAATGAACAAGATGACTCGTTCATTTCAAATTCGGTCACTACAGGAGGAGCACACTTGTAGTATTGCTTTCGATAATAATAGAGTGATTAGTACATGGCTGGCCAAGCATTTCTTTAGCACCATTAAGGCCATGCCAGATATTAAAGGTCCTCAGCTGAAACATCTAGTGAGAGAGCAAATAGGTGTAAATGTTTCCAGCACTCAATGCAAAAGGGCCAAGTACAAAGTGATGCGTACATTGATGGGACAGTACAAAGAAGAGTATGCACAAGTCTGGGAGTATGCTAGGGAATGCAGGTTCCAGAATCATCCTAGTAGAATTCATGTTGAAGTTGTGGAGAGGCCATTGCCTGGTGATGGAACGCATTTTGATCGGATGAATGTATGTTTCGAGGCATGTAGAAAAGGGTTCCTCACTGGTTGTAGGAAAATCATTGGTTTGGATGGGTGTTTTCTTAAGGGGTTATGCAAAGGGGAGGTCTTGGCTGCAATTGGGAGAGATAGAAACAATCAAATGTTTCCAATAGCATGGGCGGTGGTGAAGGTGGAGAACAAAGACGTTTGGGCCTGATTTTTAAAAAATCTTTTGGCTGACCTTGAAATAACCAATGGAAGCGGCTGGGCATTCCTGAGTGACAAGCAAATGGTACTTTTTCTTTAACATTGAGTGCATTTCTATTATTGGATATCAAATGTCGCTTATGCATTCTTGTTTAATGTGTAGGGACTTGTGCCAGCAATTGCTGATTTGATGCCATATCCGAGCACAAACTGTGTGCTCGGCACATATATGCTAATTGGGCAAAGAAGTATAGAGGAGAGCAATTGCAGAGGCAATTCTGGATGATTGCCAAAAGCACAAATATGGCAAATTTGCGAATTCAAAAACAAGCCCTACATGCATTGTCACCGGAAGCTTTTAACGCATTGTTCGAAATTGACCCACAACATTGGTGTAGAGCCTTCTTCGCTGAAGAATCAAGTGTGACGCCATCGACAACAACCTGTGTGAGGCATTTAATGGCAGGATTATAGGAGCCAAGTGCAAGTCGATCATTAGTATGCTGGAGGACATTCGATTGATGGTGATGACTAGGTTACAAAGGCTGCGGGATGAATGTGTAAAATGGCCTACACAATGTGGGCCTAGGATTCTGAAAAAAAAAATGGAACAGAGCATTGCTGACAATAGATTTTGTCATTCAACTCGGAATGGAGAAGATGGACATGAGGTATTGAATGATGGTGAAAAATATGTAGTCCATTTGGATAGAAGGAGATGTTTTTGTCGAGCATGGCAATTGACTGGAATACCTTGCCGCCATGCCATTTGTGCCATACAAAGGCAGGGACTAAATGCAGAGGACTATGTGGACGAATGTTACAAGAAAAGCAAGTATCTTGCCTCATATGGATTTATGATGCGGTCTCTACGAAGTAGCAAGTTTTGAGAGAAAACAAATCATCAACCCCCAGAACCCCTCCCAATGAAGAAGTAAGTTGGCAGACTTAACAAGAAAAGACGACTGGAAGATATTGAGCTCTCTGCTCACAGAATGACTGGGGCTGGTGTGCTAATTCACTGCTCATTATGCCATGAAGAAGGGCATAATAAGACCGGTTGTCCAACAAAGAAGGTCCAACAAGGACAGCAAGTCACTACAGAGTCGAGTACTGATGCAGCGCAAGATGACATGAGGAAGGGAAGTGGTGGTGGTGGAAGAGGAAGTCCTGAGACAATTCATTCGACTCAGAGAAGCAAACTTCAAGTAAGATGTTTCAAAGCTTATGAACCAAATCATTTGTTTGTTGAAGTTGTTGAAAACATTAATCATCATTTGCAGGTTAAAAGAAGACAGGGTCAGCCTACAAGTGCGGCTGAGGACAACATAAGAAGCAATGTTGACTATTTGATTGGTGATTTGTCTTTTTTATGTATGTGTTGTTGCATTGCATTAAATATGTTATGTCATTTTGCAGGTTCAAGGAAAAACAACTCACGTTGCAGGGGTAAGCGAGGGCACAAGAGGAAGTAACGATGGAGGACAAAGCGCGGGAATGAAACACTCGATATAGAGGACCAACATTGAGGTGAGTCTGGTCATTGTTTGTCTAGTTTTTTTTTATGTAGTTGTTGCTGCACCTGTTTAATTGGGCTAAGTCCTTTTGCAGGTCACCAAAGGAAAAAAAACAAGTTGTAGGTGCAAAGGCTGGTCTGTCAGTACGGCAGAGCAAAATTGAAGTATTTTCCTGGAGTTGGTCATTTGACTTGTTGATGTATTATTATTTTTTTTCAATTATTTGAATTATGTTGTGTCTGTTTTCCAAGTTAAACGAAAACAATGTCAACCTGCTGAGGTAGTGGAGGGCACCATAAGGAGTAGTGATGCAGGACAAAGCACGGGGACACCTCAGTCGACGGAAAGGAGCAACGTTCAGACAGTGTACAACAGACGGGGTAAAAGAACATCAACTGAGCCATCACAAGCTTGTGAGGGAATCGTTGAAAGCAATCATGCCGAACAAAGCACGGGGCCAACTGAGTCGGACAGTGTACAACAGACAGTGGTTGATCAGGTACAATAAAAATTAAATTCAAAACAATGCATGGTGCAATAGAAATTGACTTCAAAACCGTGTCATTAGTGATTGTGTGTGCCTTATGTAGGTTAAAAAAAACTTAAGCGATTTTAGAAAAAGAGGCACCAAGACGAACACATGGTCTAATTGGGAAAAGGCTACGGGAGCATGGTTATGGATTATTTACACACGACAAAATTGGCATGGTTATTTTTAATGTAAGGGGAACTAGGTGTATGGTACGCATTTCTAAGTTATTTCATAACATGGTAACTAATAATTATGATTGTATTGCAGCCTGGGAGGAGTACATAGTGTCACGACCCTCTCGAGGTTCGCCATGGGCTCTCGAGGGCTAATGGGCCGTCCAGTCTGGTCGGACGCGGGCCTCTCCCAGGGCCCGTTACCCAAATCGCAACGGAGGTATGCGTAGTCGACCTTCAGTGTGGTCTGGTGACATGTGCTAAGTGTGCATGCCATGGAGTCGCCACCAATCATTTTTTGGAGGGTATGATTGGACCACCCTATTGAATAGTCGGGAGTTTCTATTCAATTCTGCGATAACCAGAGAAATGGGTTCGGGGACTTAGTTACGTCAACTGTCAGAGTTGACGCCCTTTCGGTACCTAAGTTGACTGAATTTTCTTACCTAAGATTTCATGCAGATGAGTGGAGTACGAATCCTAAATCTAGGAATTCATGCAAATAGGAATGATTATCCTAGCAATCACAATCAATAATAAAATGCGCAAATCAATGAATCCAAATATGTAAAATAATCACATCAAATCAACATGACACTCCTAATAAGGCTCTATTAGCCTAAATAAGTATCAATCAAGCTTAGGAATGATTTAGACATGATTTTACCCATCAGGGGTAAAGTCGTAATTTTGAGACAAAAGGGACGATTTGCCTAAAAAGGGAAAAATCGTCATTTCGGAATGAATCCGGAGTAAAACAATGTCAAAAATAGGTTTGGTCACTCAATTGACCCATTTCCTATTTTTTTTTTTTTTTGCAATTTTCATGATTTTCTGGAATTTTAGAAACCGATTTACCATTCGAAGGGGTAAAATCGTCATTTTCTAAAAATGGGAATGAAATGTGGAAATCTTAGACATAAGGTTTAGCCACCTATCTGGCCCATCACCAAATTCTAAGCAATTTCCACAATTCATCGGAATATCAAAGACGATTTACCCTTTGAGGGGTAAAATCGCCATTTTGGATTAAATGGAAGAAAATCCAAAAAATGGAAACAAATCAATTTTTTTTGTCATTTTCAGCCTTCAAAAATTTTTAGAATTTTTTTAGGAATTTTCTGCAATTTTTCTCAATTTTTTTTTGAATTTTTCCTTAATAATTCACTTTTTTGGAAATTTTTTTTATTCTGAAAATCACCTAATCACGACATGTGGCTCATCTGCAGACGTCCGATCTAGCATTTTTTTTGTTTTTGTTTTTATAGGACGCAACACAATGCAAAAAATAAAGAAGATATTAAGTCATTATACAACATAAACATAAGCAAAGGAGATGGGATCAGGTGAATTTTACGACGTCGGAGTCCGTCGGTGCTCGTGTAACAATGTGTGGGGGGTATAAACCACCAGCAGGAGGCTCGGCCTTCCGATTCTGGGGTAGCACAATATAATTTACAGAAAATAAATAAATAAAACACCTTGGACGCCAATAGGAGGCTTAGCCTTCCGATTCTGGGTCTTTTATGCGAAATATAGAAATGCTATGACATAAAGTAAATACACAGCAAATATTTAGACACCAACAGGAGGCTCGGCCTTCCGATTCTGGGTCTTTTATGCGAAATATAGAAATGCTATGACATAAAGTAAATACACAGCAAATATCTAGACACCAACAGGAGGCTCGGCCTTCCGATTCTGGGTCTTTTATGCGAAATATAGAAATGCTATGACATAAAGTAAATACACAGCAAATATTTAGACACCAACAGGAGGCTCGGCCTTCCGATTCTGGGTCTAATAGGTAAAATGGAAGGAGTGAGAGGTGGTTTTACCAAGATTGAACCCAAAACAAGCTCGGAAATCCAATTTGGCCCTCGCGGACTCAAGTCTGATCAGTCTGACCTTTGCTCCTTCAAACAGCTCTACGGGACAAATGGCTCGGCAAAATTGGACTCACGATATGTCATTAGAACGGCAAGAGAATAGGCTTTCTAACAGTATATGGCTCGTTCCCATACGATTCCTAACGAAAGAGTTATGGCCGAAAAACCGGACGGTTTTCAATCGCCCAATGACCAGAATCTGTCCCAGAAAACTCCTTCAATTCAACCATTAAAACCCATCCAAAACTCAACTAGACTACAATCTCAGCTTGCTAGATTCCTAAGTTAGGTGCTAGAGACATCTTATTGAATATTGGAAGCAAGGCAAGCCCTTGAATCACTCACAATGTTCACGGCACCACCTTGACAGAACCGGTTCAGATTTTTCGAACAAAACAATAAGGGATCAGCCCTTAAATCCAAATATAATCCATCTTCAAACCATAAAACACAATAATATATGTCTTAACAAGGAGTGAGAGGTGGTCTTACCAAGATTGAACCCAAAACAAACCCAAAAATCCAATTTGGCACCCGCGGACTCAAGTCTGATCAGTCTGACCTTTTCTCCTTCAAACAGCTCTACGGGACAAATGGCTGGGCCAAATTGGACTCACGATATGTTATTAGAACGGCAAGAGAATAAGCTTTCCAATGGTATATGGATCGTTCCCTTACGATTCCTAACGAAAGAGTTATGGTCGAAACACCGGACGGTTTTGGGTCTGGGCGGCGGGCTGAGCGAGAGAAAAAAAAATCGAAAAATGAAAGAGAGAGAGTTGAGGGAGAAGAAGAGTCGGGAGATGATGAGGGGGAGGAGATAAATAGGCAGCGGGAAGGAGAGAGAGAGTGGGGGAGAGAGAGAGAGAAAAAAAATATAATAATAATAAAATAATAAAATAATAAAAGTAAAAATAAAATAAAATAACAAAAAGAGAAGACAAAATCATTAGTCCCCTTTTCCTTTTAAATGATGATGTTTCCCTCCTTTTCCTTTTAATCATTACTAATATTTTTGTCAAATTCAATTTTATGGTGATTAGAGAACACCTAAAATTAAACCTGAATTTTACTATTTATGAGGTTAGAAAATAGATAAAATAAAAATACCGACTATTTTTATATATCTTTGTGACCTCAAATATTATTTTTCTTGATTTTCTTCTTTTCTTTTTTTTTTCTTTTTTTTTCGAAAATATTAAAAAAATGAAAATTATGAAAATAATTTTTTTGGTCAAAATGGTTCATTTAGCTTGGCCAAGGTCACCAAAATTGATTTTTCAATTTTTGAAATTTTTATAGATTTTTTATGAATTTTTTAAAAAAAGAAAAAAAGGTTGATCAAAATTTAGGTGTCAACAGCTGCCCCTCTTTGAGAGGAATCTCGTTAGAGGTTTCTCTCAAAGATGAGGTGACACCTGAGTCCTGATCGACTCGACTCGGGAAACTAAAGGAAAAGGAGTCATGACATCCAATCTTCATGCTTGTCCATGTATGCTCTTTCTTGAAGGGGGAACATTCATTTGACATGAGAGAGTGAGATAGTAGAGAGACATACCTGCCACTTACCTGTTCGATGTTTGTGCGATTTTCGCGATGTCTGATGGATTCAAGAGAAATTCTAAGAACTCGTTACTAGAGTATCCTAGAGAGGTTAAGCTCTGACCCGTATGGTAGGTCAAACCATAATGGGATTCCTAACTGATAGGAATCTAAGGAAGACGCGTCCCATTTGGGATTTGCCAAGGATTTTTATCTGTATGGTGGATCGGACCATTGAGTTGACCATTATGACGGTTTCTACCATGAGTTGACCCTTCAGGCGGTTTCTACCTTTGACTGACCCTTCAGGCGGTTTCTACCATTAATTTGACCCTTTAGGCGGTTTCTACCATTGGTTTGACCCTTTAGGCGGTTTCTACCTTTAGTTGACCCTTCAGGCGGTATCTACCTTGAATCGACCCTTCAGGCGGTTTCTACCTTGTGTTGACCCTTCAGGCGGTATCTACCTTGGTTTTGCTTTGAAAAGGGGTCTCATGACGAGGGTTCTCCACGTCCAATGAGACTGCCTGGTTTTTGAAAAAGGGTCTCATGATAAGGGTTCTCCACGTCCGATGAGACTGCCTGATTTTTGAAAATGGGTCTCATGACGAGGGTTCTCCACGTCCGATGAGACTGTTTGATATTTTTGAAAATGGGTCTCATGACGAGGGTTCTCCACGTCCGATAAGACTGTCTGATTTTTTAAAATGGATCTCATGACGAGGGTTCTCCACGTCCGATGAGACTGTTTGATATTTTGGAAAATGGGTCTCATGACGAGGGTTCTCCACGTCCGATGAGACTGCCTGGTTTTTGAAAAGGGATCTCATGACGAGGGTTCTCCACGTCCGATGAGACTGCCTGATTTTTGAAAATGGGTCTCATGACGAGGGTTCTCCACGTCCGATGAGACTGTTTCTTTTAAAAGGGTTTTTCTTCCCCTTTTTTTTAGAGATCCCGAAGTTTGTCGGGAATTCAGTTTTGAAGGAGTGAAAGATTTTATTTTGACAAAGCTTCACTTGAGTCTGCTGAGCCGACATTCTGAGAGCTGGGTTCTCCAGGTATCCTGCAGAAAGTTCAAACCTGAAAGATTTTTCTTCACCAAGAAAATGTTAATAATCTTTGGGAAGACAATAATTGTCCAATTGACAAAATTTTATGACTTAAGTTTTAGTCATGAAATGTGCATTTTGATGCTGGAGGTTATCCAAAGCATTCTCACAACATGCAAATGTGATCACAAATTCCTTGCATGGAAAATTCGGATCAACAGTTTGAAAATTCCAAAAAAAGTTTGTTCAAAACATCAATTGGAATATTTCTCGACAAGGAGGCCATCTCATCTGTTTTGAGGTAATGATTTTTATAGGGGATGTACTCAATTCCCTACTGACCTGTGCCTAGGTTTTAGGCTCATTCGCAGCGCATACATTTTGATCGGTCGGGAGGTCTTCCACGGGACCGTAATGTTGGGCTTGGATATTGGTTTTCAAAGGGGGGACTCACTTTTGAGTCGGGGCCATTGAATGAAAGTCTTCACCATCTGCTCCGGGTTTACAAGTCAAGAACCCTGCAAAATGAGAAAGAAATAGTCTTGCTCGTACTTCTTCGAGCTAAGCAATATGTTAACCCAAATGTCTTAGTCAGAGAAGACTGTTTCAGGGTTGTGACATTGGTAGGATTGGAGACCGAAAAAGGCTTGTTTTTGGCCCAGAATTCGTGACGGGTTTGACATTGGTGATCATTGCTGATTTGCCTCCTGTCATTTCCTTTCTGCATCTTTAGTCTTTGAGGTGCACAACCGATTTTGAGGTGTGCACCATCTCTTTAGAGAGCGTCTCTTGTGGTATTAAGAGGTTGACAACTCTTTCTGTGTTTTTGCTCCACGGCTGACATCATTTGGGGAGCAGTCTTCTTGATCTGACTCCATTAGGGGTTTTTCCCTCTTCTTTTCCCTACCAGGTTTCTTTAGGGATCGATCAAATTGTTCACCCGAGCATCGGCCTCGCTTTTACCAGGCACTTTGCTTTTTCTTGATGCTGGGGATTTCTTTAATCTCTTGTCGAATGTGGGATGCTTGGCAATTGTGCTAGATATATGACTTGGCTCTTAGCACGCTTGAGTATCAACTTAGTAGTTTTCTTCGTAAACCCTAAGTCTTGAACTTCTCCGTTCCTGAAGTGATTTGTCTTTGCTTTGGAACTTGCAATGATCACCAATGGGTTTATGAAATGAATTTGCAGTCTCAACTTGGCTATGCAAAGGATATGGTGTGTGGGATAGAGAAATGAATGCTTCTCATCATCCTATGACATTTGGATTACTATATAAACAATACACAAAGATTGATGTTAGTCCGAGCAAGAAAATTTCTAACCATTTTCTCCTGATGTTGCTGGACTCACCTCCATTTTGCCCCAATGTGGGGTGGTTCTTGACAGGGTTGAGAATGAAAAACGCCGTTCGAAGGGGTTGTCAATGGTCACCTGTAGTGTTTGGGGATAAGAAACGAATGCCTCCGTCGTCCCATTCCATGTAATCGCTGCGGATGGTCCCTACTTCCGTAGGTCCAGATTTTGCTATCTGATCCGCTCCACTTCTCTCTCAAGTGTGTATAGGACGTGTTTGGTTTAGGCTTTGCCTTTCGTCTTTTGAGAAAACGTCATTTTGAAAGTTTTGAACTTTTGATTGGAAAAATCTCTTTCATTTTCTCCAAAAATTTTACCCGTCAAGGGGATTTTATGATGCACCATGCATGTTCTTATTCATGTTCAGACAACCTCCTGTTTTAAAACATGAATGCCAATGAAGTTTGAATTCTATGTATTTTCTAGACATTTGATTCTGAAAGCTTTTCTTTTTCTCTCTGTTTTTTATTTAACATCTTCAATGGATTGGGGAAAGGGATACTTACCTGTCCCCCGCGGCTGGAGATCCCTGAAAATGCGGAAGAAACATGTTATTGTACGTTCACGAATTTTTCAAAAAATTAGAACGATACAATTTACCCTTGGTCATGTATTCCAACGGGTAATACATAGGATGTGAAAACCCGTTTTGCCTTGATGGCGAGCCCCTGTAAAAAACAAACAATAAGTGTCAGTTTGCGTTCCAAAATTCAAGACAAATTGGAACGATACCGCCTTGTTCTTGCTTGGCGTTTTCATTTGAACACGAACGCGCGGCTTGCAGAAATTGGCCAACTATATTGTGGCCACGATCCCTCCGTTTGGTTGGCGATGAATCATTCTCAAGGATTTGCCCCAGAGGAGATCCATTTGTGTTTTTGGGCGCATTCCAGCGCCATTCTTCAAAGTTCCTTTTATTCAAGGAAAAAGGAAATTGTTATCGGAATGCATGTCAAAGCATGATGTGTGGAAGCGATACTTTTTACCCTCCACTCGATCTTATAATCAAAGACCATTTCTTGGAGTGCATGACTTCCAAGGCCGATAATTTTGTTCGCTCCCCAATTAGTGAGTTTTTTTCTTTTGTGGCTTTCGGCGCCAACGCCTTCCTGCTAAATGAGGAAAAACTCATGTTACATGTGGGATCTTTGGAGATCAAATTGGAACGATACAAAGTTACCGTTCACCCAAATTTGTATCTTGGGGTTTACTTCTGATGCGGACGACTATGTCATTGCGTCCCTGGATTTTGCCAGAGAAGAAACGTCCGGCGTACAAATGATTCACTTGCCCCAGTTAGGCATGGTTTTTCATGCCTGCCCCAACTAAATTCATTCCTGCATTTTGCTGCAATCATCATCCACTTTGGGAATGTCTTCTCTCGTCTGTATTTATGGGTGTTGTTCGTGAGATTAACGGCCGTTCTGCCCCAGTTGGGCGACGTTTGTCCTGGCAACATGCCTTAGCACTTTCTGTGTTTGTTGGCAATTTTCAATTCAATTTTGACAACGTCCATGCACCTGCACATGAAGAAACAGGTGTAGGTTTTGACTTCATTTGAAATTTCAGGAAAGAGATACTCCCTTCGGGGTTTCCAACATTTGAAGGGACGGTGTTCTTCAAGTATTTTGCCTTGGTAAGGCTTGTCTTGATGTTTGTTATCTCTGGATTTAATAACCCTGGTCCGATGCGTCTTTATGGGGGATCATGAGAGTTTGCCCCCGGTTTGGCCTCTTCAAAGAAAATGGGAGAACTCACTCCCATGGGTTTCGCCGATTCTGATCTTCTATCTCAATTGTCAGAATCTTCAATTATTTTTATCCATCTCTAGATGGCTTGACGGTCTTGGGATTTTTCGTGTGGCGATTTTGTGATTCTCTCGATCATCGTCGCCATTTGAAGTATTTGATGTTTTTCTTTTCCGGGTAGCGGAGCAATTTGTCCCCAGCCACTGGATGCTTTGTCTGGGGCTGGCTGATTTAGTCGTAGGCAATTTAATCCTGCCGCATTGACGCATTCAAGCTATTTGACATCAGTAAGCTTGGGTTTACTCGTGATTGAGTACTTCAACAACATGCGCGATGAAAGGAGTGAAAGAGTCAATCACCGCGTAAGGAGCTTTAATTGAAACGATTACGGATTTACTATCCCCGCTCTGGTCACTTCTGGCATCCAAGACGGTGGAAATTCTTCAGTGGTCCCATTCATTCTCGTCATCACCTGCAAGAATGAAAAACCATATCAACTCGTGAACCAGTCAATCTGATTTGGAACGGATACAACTTTTTCGACTTAGGGAGAGCCAATCCTAATTAGGTTGCTCCTTCTTCATAATTTGATTTAATTTGTCATTGCAATCCCAATGGGTGACATCTGCTGAAGGCACATTTCTTTCTGTCTTATAGGGAAGACAAATTTTCTTTCGTTTGTCTTTGACCATCTTATCCTGTGGACAAAAGACATAAAGGTCCTCGTCAGGTATAATATTCGAAGGGCTTATTGGAACGATTACAGTTTCACCATCGTTCCATGATCATCTTGCATGTGATCGGATGAGGACATTTTTGACAAATGTATGCCATGTAAAACACGTCCCTCGTGTCTATCCACAAATGGATTTTCCTTCTGTACCTGTTTTTCACCTGAAAGGAAAAGATAGGAAATATTATGCCGGTATCTGATTGAAAATCAATTAGGAACGACACGTCTTTACACTTGACCCGGCTGCCCCGGTCAAAAGGCATTTGCCCTCATCAGTTGACTCTCCAGGGTGGTCCAGCGCTTTTCCAGCCATCCTAGTTCGTTTAAACTCACGACTGATTCTTCACACAAGTCTTTGAATTTTGATTCATAAGCGGCGCTGAATGACCTTTTGGTTTCGAGGTGTACCAATCATTCACATACATGCGCATGAGACCAGTGAGGTTTGACTTCTAAGAATCAAAATAGGGTTTGGAACCTAAGGCCAAGGCTCCCACTTCGAGTTCTAGAAAGGGTAGATTCCATTGCACAACAATCGTTGCATTGGGACCCAATCCATAGTTTGAAATGAGCAGAATTAAAAATGGATTACCCCGTGTTTTTC
Organism: Rhodomyrtus psidioides; assembly: GCA_021437785.1. Classification (NCBI taxonomy): domain Eukaryota; kingdom Viridiplantae; phylum Streptophyta; class Magnoliopsida; order Myrtales; family Myrtaceae; genus Rhodomyrtus; species Rhodomyrtus psidioides. The sequence continues at coordinate 4,595,643 of JAILYB010000041.1, read as the reverse complement.
CTCACGGAGATTTCATTTTCAATTCCTTCTATTGTTTTCCTAAAGAGGGCGCCCGAGGTTTTAGGCGCGGTTGTGTGTGTTCATTGTGTCGTGCTAAAGCAATAAACATGCATTTCATTTAGCAAACACCGCTTCAATATAAACATCCACTCAATCATACATCATAAACTCCTACCTGCATAAGACAGAGTTAACGAACACTTCACCCCTTATTTCTCCAATCTGCAAAAACATTTAACACCTCAAGGGTTAAAGTACGTACCTCAACTTGAAGAGCATCTGCATAAAACATGTCAGAAAAACCAATCAACTTTTTAATCGGCTCAAGTTCTCTAAGGTCCCCAGCGGAGTCGCCAGTCTGTCACGACCCTCTCGAGGTTCGCCATGGGCTCTCGAGGGCTAATGGGCCGTCCAGTCTGGTCGGACGCGGGCCTCTCCCAGGGCCCGTTACCCAAATCGCAACGGAGGTATGCGTAGTCGACCTTCAGTGTGGTCTGGTGACATGTGCTAAGTGTGCATGCCATGGAGTCGCCACCAATCATTTTTTGGAGGGTATGATTGGACCACCCTATTGAATAGTCGGGAGTTTCTATTCAATTCTGCAATAACCAGAGAAATGGGTTCGGGGACTTAGTTACGTCAACTGTCAGAGTTGATGCCCTTTCGGTACCTAAGTTGACTGAATTTTCTTACCTAAGATTTCATGCAGATGAGTGGAGTACGAATCCTAAATCTAGGAATTCATGCAAATAGGAATGACTATCCTAGCAATCACAATCAATAATAAAATGCGCAAATCAATGAATCCAAATATGTAAAATAATCACATCAAATCAACATGACACTCCTAATAAGGCTCTATTAGCCTAAATAAGTATCAATCAAGCTTAGGAATGATTTAGACATGATTTTACCCATCAGGGGTAAAGTCGTAATTTTGAGACAAAAGGGACGATTTGCCTAAAAAGGGAAAAATCGTCATTTCGGAATGAATCCGGAGTAAAACAATGTCAAAAATAGGTTTGGTCACTCAATTGACCCATTTCCTATTTTTTTTTTTTGCAATTTTCATGATTTTCTGGAATTTTAGAAACCGATTTACCATTCGAAGGGGTAAAATCGTCATTTTCTAAAAATGGGAATGAAATGTGGAAATCTTAGACATAAGGTTTAGCCACCTATCTGGCCCATCACCAAATTCTAAGCAATTTCCACAATTCATCGGAATATCAAAGACGATTTACCCTTTGAGGGGTAAAATCGCCATTTTGGATTAAATGGGAGAAAATCCAAAAAATGGAAACAAATCAATTTTTTTGTCATTTTCAGCCTTCAAAAATTTTTAGAATTTTTTTAGGAATTTTCTGCAATTTTTCTCAATTTTTTTTTGAATTTTTCCTTAATAATTCATTTTTTTGGAAATTTTTTTTATTCTGAAAATCACCTAATCACGACACGTGGCTCATCTGCAGACGTCCGATCTAGCATTTTTTTTGTTTTTGTTTTTATAGGACGCAACACAATGCAAAAAATAAAGAAGATATTAAGTCATTATACAACATAAACATAAGCAAAGGAGATGGGATCCGGTGAATTTTACGACGTCGGAGTCCGTCGGTGCTCGTGTAACAATGTGTGGGGGGTATAAACCACCAGCAGGAGGCTCGGCCTTCCGATTCTGGGGTAGCACAATATAATTTACATAAAATAAATAAATAAAACACCTTGGACGCCAATAGGAGGCTTAGCCTTCCGATTCTGGGTCTTTTATGCGAAATATAGAAATGCTATGACATAAAGTAAATACACAGCAAATATTTAGACACCAACAGGAGGCTCGGCCTTCCGATTCTGGGTCTTTTATGCGAAATATAGAAATGCTATGACATAAAGTAAATACACAGCAAATATCTAGACACCAACAGGAGGCTCGGCCTTCCGATTCTGGGTCTTTTATGCGAAATATAGAAATGCTATAACATAAAGTAAATACACAGCAAATATTTAGACACCAACAGGAGGCTCGGCCTTCCGATTCTGGGTCTAATAGGTAAAATGTAAGGAGTGAGAGGTGGTCTTACCAAGATTGAACCCAAAACAAGCTCGGAAATCCAATTTGGCCCTCGCGGACTCAAGTCTGATCAGTCTGACCTTTGCTCCTTCAAACAGCTCTACGGGACAAATGGCTCGGCAAAATTGGACTCACGATATGTCATTAGAACGGCAAGAGAATAAGCTTTCTAACAGTATATGGCTCGTTCCCATAAGATTCCTAACGAAAGAGTTATGGCTGAAAAACCGGACGGTTTTCAATCGCCCAATGACCAGAATCTGTCCCAGAAAACTCCTTCAATTCAACCATTAAAACCCATCCAAAACTCAACTAGACTACAATCTCAGCTTGCTAGATTCCTAAGTTAGGTGCTAGAGACATCTTATTGAATATTGGAAGCAAGGCAAGCCCTTGAATCACTCACAATGTTCACGGCACCACCTTGACAGAACCGGTTCAGATTTTTCGAACAAAACAATAAGGGATCAGCCCTTAAATCCAAATATAATCCATCTTCAAACCATAAAACACAATAATATATGTCTTAACAAGGAGTGAGAGGTGGTCTTACCAAGATTGAACCCAAAACAAACCCAAAAATCCAATTTGGCACCCGCGGACTCAAGTCTGATCAGTCTGACCTTTGCTCCTTCAAACAGCTCTATGGGACAAATGGCTGGGCCAAATTGGACTCACGATATGTCATTAGAACGGCAAGAGAATAAGCTTTCCAATGGTATATGGATCGTTCCCTTACGATTCCTAACGAAAGAGTTATGGTCGAAACACCGAACGGTTTTGGGTCTGGGCGGCGGGCTGAGCGAGAGAAAAAAAAATCGAAAAATGAAAGAGAGAGAGTTGAGGGAGAAGAAGAGTCGGGAGATGATGAGGGGGAGGAGATAAATAGGCAGCGGGAAGGAGAGAGGGAGTGGGGGAGAGAGAGAGAGAAAAAAAAATATAATAATAATAAAATAATAAAATAATAAAAGTAAAAATAAAATAAAATAACAAAAAGAGAAGACAAAATCATTAGTCCCCTTTTCCTTTTAAATGATGATGTTTCCCTCCTTTTCCTTTTAATCATTACTAATATTTTTGTCAAATTCAATTTTATGGTGATCAGAGAACACCTAAAATTAAACCTGAATTTTACTATTTATGAGGTTATAAAATAGATAAAATAAAAATAAAAATACCGACTATTTTTATATATCTTTGTGACCTCAAATATTATTTTTCTTGATTTTCTTCTTTTCTTTTTTTTTTCTTTTTTTTTCGAAAATATTAAAAAAATGAAAATTATGAAAATAATTTTTTTGGTCAAAATGGTTCATTTAGCTTGGCCAAGGTCACCAAAATTGATTTTTCAATTTTTGAAATTTTTATAGATTTTCTATGAATTTTTTAAAAAAAGAAAAAAAGGTTGATCAAAATTTAGGTGTCAACACATAGGTGTTAATATCTGAAGGATACTCAACTAGACAAGCTACTGTAGCACGGACAAGAAGTCAAGTGCATGCATGCATAATGAATTCAACAATAACAACCCGTGCACAATCGAAAAAGCTGCCAATGGCAGCTCCAAAATCGAGGGTGCCAAGGCCACCTCGAAAGGAGGCACCAAAGAAGGCCCCAGCCTCAACATCAACTCCATCTGCATCAAATGATCCTCCAGCAGATAAGAGAGTTGAAGAACAAACCCCAGCTAATGATGTGCCTATCGTTCCAATCCAAAAGAGTGCAAGGCTCATGACTCATTTCAAGACAGTTCAATCTGATCACGTTATTTATCTTGGGTAATTGGGATGATTTTGGAGGGTTGGCAGTTTAAGCTGCTTCTGTTTTTTGTGGTAGGAGGGGTTGGGTTTGTTTTTTGATGTGCGCAAGTTTCTATTTATGTGAGCTGGCACCTATCTGTTTGTTAGTCCCAAATATGTTTGTTAGTCCCAAATATGGGGGTTTGGGTTTTTTTTTTTTGTTTTTTCATGTTGAGGTAAGCAGGCAGGTTTTTGTTGTTTGTTGCCTGGGCTGTTTTAATGCTGGAACAAGATTGTTAAGGAATGTTGCAGCAACATTGATGTATGTAAGCTACTTTGAGCACTTTGGGACATTTTTTTTTGTCTATTGTAAGCTGCAGCAACTTTGTTGCTTTTAATTTAATGAAGCACGAATTTAGTTTGTCCTTTTTGTGCAATTTAGTTTGATGCAAATGCAGCTCATTTGGTGAAGCTTGTTCCTTTCAATTTAATGAATCGCGATTACTGGGTCATTTTTTCTGATGATAGCAAATCAATTTACTTATTTTTTAGGTGCTTTTGAGAAAGGACAAATCAAGAAGTTATGTTCAAATTTTACTCCAAATTTATTAACATGCTCAGTCAGTAAAATCAATGAGCAAGCACAACACATTTTTGGACAATATTGCTATAAGCCAAAATTTATGCACAATGCATCATCAGTAATCTGCCAACATCCAAACTAGCCATGTTCATTCATTTGAGAACATCAAACCACAACATCGAGCACCACACTATCTACTCAACTAATACTCCAAAACAGGCCACTATCATTAGCCGTTTTAGGAAGCAAGATCCAAAAATTTACAGTTGATGCCTCGAATATTAAAATTCATTATGGAAGACTAAGTTGGTTCTTCTTCTGAGAATCGATCTTCCTTATGAACATAAACCACACCACAGTCGTTACCGACAACACAACCAATGCTCGATAAATATCCCTTTGAATTTTCATCCATGAAACTTGTTTTTTCAAATGGTTGATCAAAGATTCGAGACCCTTCATTTCTGCTTGCATTGAGTCAGCATCGTCCACCTCATCTGGCAACACGGCTCGAGCTTCGCCACGTCCTTCCATTAGTTGCAAGATCACCTTGGTTGCTTGGTTTGGAAATTTTCCATCCACCCACCTGAAATACCCACAATTAAAGCCATCCCTATAACTACCGCATCCAACAAACCTTCGCCTGGGATTGTCTCGCGTCCACGATGTTCTTGTAGGACTCCGCAGCCCACAGTAGCAGCAACTTCGACTTTCTTCTTCGCTTTGCTCGTAAATCCTTGACCCGCTTCGCCTACATCGGCTCGCCATTCCGAATATGGGGTGAAAAGCTCCCAATCTGGAAGAATTTCAAACCTCAGGGACAATTACGATTACTGTTGACCCGATTCTCCTACTTCGGCTTCTCATTGCGATTATAATGACGTGAAAAGCTCCAAATTGGAAGAATTTCAAACCTACGAAGCAATTTAGAGTTAGGGTTCTTCTTTCAATTTGGCCCCAATCTGTTAAAATAAGTCAATTTGTTAGATCAGTTGAGTAGACGACGTCGTTTTCCATCACTAATGCTGACTTCATTTTTCCGGCGAGCCATGGTGGCAGGTTTAATGTTAAAATAAGTCCACGTAGGTTTTCCGACGAGCCAAATCAGCGGGTGGCACTTAAGTGCACACTTTTTCAAATTTTAGGCACTCAAGTGCACACTTTGAAAGTTAAGGCACTTAAGTGCATGCCGTATGAAAGTTAAGGCACTCCAGGTGTACTTTTCCCGAGAAACTGAAAGGCTGCTCTCGTTGATGTCATGTTGAGAAAGACTCACAATTCACTTAAAGAAAACACTCTCTTTTTATATGAAGCCCTTTCTAGAAGAACTCAGACTCTGAACTAAATTATGAACTTGTTTGTTTTAATTCTGAATTGTTTTACAGCAAATTTTTTAGATCACTTATTCACCGCCCTCCGGATGATAAGTCTAGCTAAAACACATGTGTCACGCCTCAATCCTCGAGCACCCACCATCCCTACCATATCGCCTCAGGTCATAAGAGATAACGTCATAGGCACGTTATCGACCCATTTATTTTATCTTTGATTATGCATGCAGAAACGTGCAACTCCCAAACATCAAATCAAACAACATGGATAGTTAAACAGCCAGTCATATCAAACAAATCACAATAGCTTACAAAGTCAATCTTTTGTTTGACAATCTTGTTTAGACAATCTTCACAAGCCATTCTTCGGCTCCTAATCTACAACTCCCACACTATCATGTTCGATCTAACACGACCTCCGGGACTACTCCAATAAATTCACGTCTTAGTATCTACGAGGCTCTATTACCTGGGACCTGAAAATATTATCCCACGACGGGGTGAAAAATAAATCTCAGTGAAGTCATCGCCTAAGTTCGGTTAGGACGGTGATTTACCTATGACATCCTAACAAATCAACATGGCATATCAAATACACGGATATCCAACCACATGCAATTTACTCGCTAGGAAGCCACACATAATGCGATGCAGACACGACATGACAGTCAAACAGCCCAATCAAGGCAAAGCATCACACAGTCAATAACCCAATCAAGGCAAAACATCACTAGCTTACACATGCAGGACACCATGCGAAGCCATTTATTAAGAAATGGGGTTTGTCACCCTGGCACACTGGTCAATGGTGCCTAGTCCACTGGTCAATTGGTACTCTTTTGGCGGCACCATGCTTCGTCCCTTACTTCCGGCAACTGCATCTAGTAATTCATGCGATATTCGGCTGTCACGGCACATAACTACTAGGAATCCCTTCTGGGCTTCGGTCCGTCACAAGTTGTGACCGGCATCCATCAAACTAGTGTCCTAGAATGACGTGCTTCCGACAAGTTGCATTCTTTCGATTATCACGGTACAATCTTGTCAGGACCTTGGCAGGAATTTCATCGTCCCATCATATGACCACACATCTCATCCGACAATCAATCAATTTTGTCATCTTTGATTTAAGCCGGATGCTCATACAGACGTGCTCAAAGACTTGGCCCAAGGCCATTTTCATGCTAAATCATGCAGTTTGATCCCACACAGGTCATATGAATGCGCAATTTCACAACTAGGCTTGCGCCTGACACGGACGATGAATCACAAAAACTTCAGTCAAATCACATGACAGTCAATCAACTGCACTCAATCAAGCAGCCAATACATGATCGATTAACCAATTCAATTAATCAAACGACAACGATTAATTTTCAGTTTCATTAAATTATTGATCGGGCGCTCAGCTCTGATCTATCGCTCCCTCGCGATCAAACAACGGCAATCAATTGCCCAATTAATCAGTCAAGTCATCTAGCAATCAATTAGCCACAGACAACTAACTTAATCAATCGCGATCATTTATTTTAAAACCTAGTTTCTATCTAAACCGATTGCGATTAATCTAATTAACTACCATAACGACTAAATAACTAATGCAGTTAGTGTCCTAACCAAGGATTAGGGGTTAACTCACCATCGAATCAATCTCGGGCAGTCACGACGACAATGACTCGGCTCCGTGACGACGACGGCGATCTGCGAGACTCACAGCTAACTCGATTCCCGGGGCTCCAACTCGACCCAAAGTAATCCGACAAGGGCACGACACTCCGGGACAAAGGCACAGGCTCAGGGGTCGTGGTCGGCGGCCTCCGGTGGCCAAAACAGTGGCGGCCGACAGCTGGTCATGTTCGGGTCAGGGGCAAACAGGATAGAGGAGCTCGATTTTGGGGTTATTTCAGGCGTTTCAAGGGCTAACGGGGCACGGCAAGGGTACCTCGGGTTCTTAGGGGCTTCGTGGAGTCTTTAGATGGCCAATGAAGGCAAGTGAGGGCGGCCAACGGCGGCGACGATGCCGCGAACAGAACGGAATAGGTTCTCAGCTCAGAACAGGGAAGGTTCGGGCTCTACGGACCTTGAGCGATCACCAGTGGCTACGAAGGACAACGAGGGGGTTGAGGGTGGTCATTAGGGTCGGAGGTGAGCGATGGTTGGTGATCGGAGGTGGCGTAGGACGGCTGGGACTCCTCGGGGCCCAAAACAGGGCACCGAACTTGAGTCTTGGGTCGGAGAGGTCTGTGGAGGTTCCGAGAGGAGACAGGCGGCGAAAGGAGGTCAAGGGGACCGTAGTGAGGCCAGAGGATATTGAGGCAAGGGCTGGTGGTTGTCGAGAGAGGCGGCAAGGGCGGATGAAGCTCAAACCGTCATCTATCCCCGAAATAGAGCAATGGTGCCGACAAGTCTGTTTAGGGCTCTCCGGCAGGTCACGGTAGCTACAGGCGGCAAGAGAGAGTCTGCGGGATCGGAGGGAAGCCGACGAAGGCGTTGGGTGAGGTCGGAGGCGGCCGTTGCACCCCAAACAGCTCTGGACGGTAAAACAGGGCAGGATGGGGGCAAGGTTTCCAAGGGCTGTCTGGCGGCTTCGAGGCGGCGCATGACGGTCGGACGGAGGTGGAGTGGTGGCGGAGAGAGACGGATGATGGTGGTCGAGCGGCAACAGCCCATGAGGAGAGGAGGAAGACGTTCTCCTTCGGTGATCTGTACGCACAATGAACAGGAAGGTTGATGGGTTTGCCGAGAGTGAGAGAAAAGAGAGAGGAAAGAGGGAGAGACAGAAGAGTGGTTGGGGAGTTGACTAGTGTTAGGATCGGCACACAATCACAATAAAGTAAAAAGTCGAGAGAAAGAGAAATCGAGACACGAGATTTATCATGGTTCACCCTTAAACTAGGGTTACGTCAAGCAGAGGATTCCATTATGTCAGCACCTCACACCTCTCGTTACATCACTCAATTACAAGCGAACAATCAGTAGTTATTCATGAGCCCAAGCCCAAACTATTAATGAAAATTTATAGGCTTAAATCATAAAAGCCCTATGGTGTCCAGAGGGCGCTGCCCCCTTGAAACCCCCGCCGAGGCGGCTCCCCCGGACCCCTGCCCGCTCAGCGTGGAGTGGGACCCACGTGCTTTCCTGTCGCAGGGGAATATGAACCACACCCCAACATTCTCCCACTTGGTGAATATTTCCCATACTTCTTTAGACCCAACTCAGTTGTACACCATTCAAATTTTTCTGCACTCACTGCTTTGGTAAAAAAATCTGCACTATTCACCTGCGTGTCGACTTTTTCCAGCACAACAACTTTCTATTCTATGTTCTCTCGGATGAAGTGATATTGTATGTCAATATGCTTTGTTCTTGCATGAAAAGCAGGATTCTTAGCCAAGAATATATCGCTTTGGCTATCACACCCAATATTCACTTCTCCTTTTGTAAAACCATGCTCTTTGCACAATCTACTCATCTAGATCACTTCCTTAGCAGCATGAGTAAGAGTTATGTACTCTGCTTCAGTAGTAGATAAAGCAACCGTGCTCTGTCTCTTACTCATCCAACTCACAGCTCCATCGAATAAGGAAATAATATAACCACTGGTAGACCTCCTGCTATTGATGTCTCATCCCCAGTCGGCATTGACAAAACACTTCAGTTCTAACGCTTGCTGTTCCTGTGAGCTTTTCATACCTTCATAACATAACTCAATGTCAAACGTACCGCGAAGATAACGAAACACTCTCTTTGCAGCTGTCCAATGCTTTTTACCCGGATTGGACATATATCTACTCAATACTCCCACTGCTTGAGCAATATCTGGACGAGTACAAACCATAGCATACATCAAGATCCCAACTACACTTGCATATGGAACTGCTACCATCTCTTCAGATTCCTCTTTAGTCTTAGGACATTGGAGCTCTGATAATTTAGAACTTGTGGACATAGAAGTCTTCACTGGTTTACAATCTGTCATGTTGAACTTTTTCAACACATCTTCAACATATTTCTTCTAGCTTAATCACAACTTCTTATTCTCACGCTCCCTTTTTATCTATATGCCCAAGATGAAATTTGCTGGACCTAGATCTTTCATCTCAAACAGTTTTGCCAACAGTCTTTTCACAGTGCTGATCATTTTCATATTATTCCCAACTAGTAGCATATCATCTAAATATAAGGTTAAAATAATAAAGTCATCATCTAACCTCTTCACATAGACACAATGATCAGCATCACAACGAATAAAGCCAAACTTCAAGACATATGAGTCGAACTTCTGGTACCACATTCTTGGAGATTGCTTCAGGCCTTACAAAGACTTGTTCAATTTGCAAACAAAATCTTCTTTTCCTTTGACCACAAACCCATCCGGTTGCTTCATGTAAATATCCTCCTCTAAGTCACTATGTAGGAAGGCTGTTTTTATATCTAGCTGCTCTACCTCCAGATTGTATGCAGCTGCTGCAGATAAGACAAGTCTTATGAAACTTAATTTAGCAACAGGAGAAAAAATCTCACCATAATCGATTCCCTCTATCTGCGAGTATCATTTTGCAACCAAACGAGCTTTATATCGTTCTATATCTCCATCTGCATATATCTTCTTCTTGAATACCCACTTGCAACCAATTACCTTCCGATCCGAGGGTAATCTTACTAGACTCCACGTCCTGTTTTTATCTAATGAGTCCATCTCATATTTCATGGCTGTCTCCCACTGTTTGCCATCTTCTGCACTTCTTGCTTCCTTATTTGGATCATCACCTATGACAGTCAGAGCACAATTTTCATTATTAGCAAATAGGGTACATCTCTCAGGTGGTCTTGTTACCTGTGTGGACCTCCTCAAGACCGGCTCAGATGGTACTTCAATTTCAAACTCAGTATCAGAATCAACTATACCATCATCTACATCCGGCTCATCAGCTTCAAAATCTGAATTTTCTGTTTCAGCTTGTGTAGCCTATGTTTCTCCTTGCAAACCAACATCTAACTCAACTGTATGTGGTTCTTCAGGAGGTTGCGAAACAATCTGATTTGTTGAAGATTCTCTGAACACCACATCCTTGCTGTAGGTAATACGTTTAGTATCGGGATTCTATAACTTATACCCTTTGATACCATCCTTGTACCCAATGAAGATGCATTTATCTGACTTGCTCTCAAGTTTATTCCTCTTTTCCCTAGGCACATGCATATATGCTTCAAAGCCAAACACTCTAACATGAGATACATCTGGCTTCTTCCCGAACAGTGCCTCGAACGGTGTTTGATCCTTCAAAGCTGATGTAGAAGACCTATTCTTTAGACAACATGCAGTAGCCACTGCTTTCGCCCAAAATTCAGCTGCTAAATCTGCACCACTAAGCATTTTCCTAGCCTTCTCCATGAGAGACCGATTAAGCCTCTCTGCCACGCCATTCTGCCGAGGTGAATAGGGCATAGTTTTCTACCTTGCAATGCCACTGGTAGCACAGAAATGATCAAATTTCGCTGAACAGAACTCTCCTTCGTTGTCAGTCCGTAAAACTTTGATTTTTCTATCAAACTGATTTTCCACCAAAGCTTTGAACTCACGAAATTTTTCAAAGACATCATCTTTTCTCTGCAAGAAATATATCCATACATGCTTGAAAAAATCATCAGTAAAAGAAACATAATACCTTGATTTTCCAAACGATGCTACAAGTGTACGACCAAAGACATCACTGTGGATTAGATCTAGAATCCCTTTCGCTCTCCGTCCTATGGATTCAAAAGATATCCGATTCTGTTTTCTATATAGACAATGTTCACAAAATCCGAAACCCATAGAACAGCTTGGGATTCCATCTACCATCTTCTTTGAAGTAGGGGTCACCAGCCCTTTCTCACCGATATGACCTAATCTCTGATGTCACAACATCGCAGAATCTTCTTCCACTTGTTCCGTGATATAACTTTCACCACTGATCACCGTGTTTCCCGGTAATTTCCATAGCTTTCCTTCTCGTTCGTCTCTAGCAATCACCATAGATCCACGGGTAAGCTTGCATGAATACTTGTTGCTGGTGAAAGTAATGCCAGCATTTGCCATAATTCCCACATATATAAGATTCCTAGTATGACCAGGAATATGCATCACATCTGGAAGATTTTTTATTGCCCCATCTTTCATCTTCAGTTTCACCTTTCCGCGACCGACAATATTAAGCATTGTATCATCTCTCATCCGTACTGTACCTCCCTGATATGGTTCATAACAGCAGAACCAATCTCTATGAGGCGTCATGTGGAAAGATGCTCCAGCATCAATAATTCATGCATCCCAATCAACCTGCGATGAGTTGCAAGCGAGATACAAGTCTCCTGCATTGCTGTCATCATCCTTCTTTATACTAGATGATGGTGTTTCATCTCGCTTCTCTGGACCTACGCTTCTGTTTCTGCAATCCTTCTTCAAGTGTCTAGCTTTTTCGCACTTCCAACACTTTATTTCATATCGATCTCGACTTTTAGATCTTCCTCTAGACTTATTCCTTACACCAAATCTAGATTTAGATCGTTCATTACTTCTTCCTCTTACTAAAAGAGCTTCATTCGTTGCATTATCAGAACCTGCTCTCCTCATCTCCTCAGATAATAAAGCAGATACAACATTCTCAAAAGACAAGGCACTAACACCAGTACCAATCGAAACAATTATATGTTCCCATGAATTCGGTAGTGAACACAGCAAAGTACATGCTTTATCTTCCTCATCCAGATTAACGTCAATCGACGCAAGCTGCCCACAGACAGTATTAAATTCATTTAAGTGTGCAGAAAAAGAATTACATTCACTTATCCGAAGGTTGTACAGTCGCTTCCGTAGAAACAACATGTTCACAAGTGATTTGCTCTGATAAAGGCTTCCCAACTTAGTCCAGAGATCTTTTGACGTCTTCTCAGAGGTCACATTCACCAAGACGTTATCAGCGAGGCACATCCAGATTAGGTTTCGCGCCTTTCGATCGCTGCTAATCCACGCCTTCACCCGATTGGATGCGGACGCAATCTCTTCCTCCTTCACTTCATCCTTAGCAGGCAGTTCAGGTTTATCTTCTTCGATCACGTACCACAGATCTCTGTCCACGAGTAAAGCCTCCATCTTCAACTTTCATAGCTCGAACCCCTTTCCACCAAACTTCTCCACTTCAACTCGCGATTGACCAGTCGACATCTTCCCAAGATTCAATTTTTCGGATCTCTCTTCACCAAGAAAACCCTAACCTCAAACCTTGCTCTGATACCAGATGTTAGGATCGGCACACAATCACAATAAAGTAAAAGGTCGAGAGAAAGAGAAATCGAGACACGTGATTTATCTTGGTTCACCTTTAAACTAGGGCTACGTCTAGCAGATGATTCCACTATGCCAGCACCTCACACCTCTCGTTACATCACTCAATTACAAGCGAACAAGAGTATATATATCAGTAGTTATTCATGAGCCCAAGCCCAAACTACTAATGAAAATTTATGGGCTTAAACCATAAAAGCCCTCTGGTGTCCAGGGGGCGCTGCCCCCTTGAAACCCTCACCGGGGCGGCTCCCCCGGACCCCCGCCCGCTTAACGTAGAGCGGGACCCACTAGCTTTCCTTTCCCAGGGGAATATGAACCACACCCCAACAACTAGTAGGTGGTTGATTGACTTGAGGTGGGTCCCAAAAGTCAAGTCCATTTGACTTCCTTGTCTCTTTGTGAATTATTGACGGGCAATGTGGTAATTTCACATTTCGGGACTGAACGAATTTTCGGCTAGACTGACGGATGGGTAATTTGATCTTTTCACAGGCTAGACTTGGCCAGGATTAGGCTCAGGTGCGAGGATTTCGATCCTAAACCACGGCAACTAAAATTTTCGAAATCTAAACTAAAATGACCGATATTTCGGGAATCGTCCAAAATCCGTCTCTTAATTTCTTATGGTCCAAAATTTCATATCGACTGACATTCAATTTCGTTAGAGTTAATCCCATTGCATCAGTCACCAGCTTCTCTGTCAAGTGTTTGGGGAATGTACAGAAATTCCACAGCTTCCTCTGTCAGTCGGAGGTCTTGTGAGCCCGGGATACTTGTCCTTGAGAAACTGCCATGGTGGCTTCCAGACCGGGTTGTGAATTGAAAATGGGTGATGGAGAGATGGATATGTCTTTCCGTCTATCAAAGAACTGCCTGATTCAAGTGGAAGCATGAGAAAGCTCAGAGTGTTGGGCATGAAAGCGTGTTCCATAAGGAAGACACCCCCAGTCTTATGGGAAATGGAGAGACTCGAAGAAATAGAAGCAACGACTGGATGTTTGGAAGTGGAAATTCCAGATGAGATCCGCAGAGAATCATCCGTGAAGATCTTAGAAGTGACCAAACGCCAATGCTCCAAGAAAGTCTCATCTGCCTAAATATCATTGCTCCAGAAACAATCTTTTTCTTAAATCTTTGAACTCCAATGTGAAGTTTCAGCTGATTGGTTTTCCTTTCCCTTACAGAGAAATCGTTAGAGCAGGCGGAGGAACATACTGTTTCGAGGTTACAAGGGCTACTTATGCGAACGTGATTTTTTTTTGTGGGGCCCGCAAAATTAATATTGCATTTCATCTAATGGGTCTTCAGTCTTCTCTTCATTGACATGCAGTAGAACTTGCTTATCAGCACGCGAATGTTCTTTTAGGAGGAAACACTTGGGTTTTCTTCTAATTTAATTCAAAAAAAAATATTTACGAAATTACGTAAAAAAAATATTTACGAGATTAGGTCTTGCTCTGCACATGATGTGCCGAGCAAGTGGCACCATTTTTTTTTAATTTTTAATACTTGCTCGGCACTTGCACTGCCGAGCAAATGTGTGGCTCCATTTTTTATTTTATTTAAAAAAAATAAAACAAGAAAAAAATCATTTGGGAAGGGTTTTGAGGGTTTTTTCCCAATTTAATATAAAAAAATATTTATCAAATTAGCTAATCTTGAAAAATAGGGTTTTGAGCGAGGCGTGTTTTCTTTTAATCATTTTTTTAAGTTTTATTTGACGGAGCCACGGAGCATCATATTTATGTAATATATATACACACACTCGCCTCGACTATGAGGAAAGCGAGCAAACGAGCAAAGCGATGGGATCAAGATTATGCGCCTTAACTCCGAGGAAAGCGATTGAACAAGCAAGGCGAGTGAACGCCCCTTAACCCCGTCAAATAGAACTTAAAAATTGATTAAAAAAACATGCCTCTCTCGTTCACTCGCTTTCCTCCGAGTCGAGGCAAGTAAATATATATTTTTACGTAAACATGATGCTTCGCGGTCCCATCAAATAGAACTTAAAAAATGATTAAAAGAAAACAAGCCTCGCTCGTTCCTCCGCTTTCCTCGGAGTCGAGGCAAGTACACACACATATACGTAATTATGGTGCTCTACGGCCTCGTCAAACAGAACAAAAAAATGATTAAAAGAAAACACGCCTTGCTCGTTCGCTCCCTTTCTTCAAAGTCGAGGCAAGTGAGTGTATGTGTGTGTGTATTATGCAAATACGATGCTCCGCGGTCCCATCAAATAGAATTTTAAAAAATGACTAAAAAAAAAAAACACGCTTGGCTCAAAATCCTATTTTTCAGGGTTAGCTAATTTGATAAATATTTTTTTTATTAAATTGAAAAAAAAAACCTCAAAACCATCCTGAATTTATTTTTTTATTGTTTTCTTTAAAAAAAAAAAATTGGAGCCACACACTTGCTCGACAGTGCAAGTGCCGAGCAAGTATTAAAAAATTAAAAAAAAAATGGTGCCATTTGCTCCGTACATGAACTGCCGAGCAAGTTCTAATCTCATAACTAATTTTTTTTTACCTAATCTCGTAAATATTTTTTTGAATTAAATTAGAAAAAAAAAAAAAAACCGACACACTTGAAGGGCTGGCATGGACCAGTAGAAAAAAGTTGCGTGCTTAGAAAGCGACAACTTTCGTTCTGGAGATCTGAGAAGAGACAGCCTTTTATCAAAGCAGATGAGCTTGGTTGGTCTTGGAAAGTGGAAACCAACTCTCGCATCTCAGCGCGTGAGATGTTGCTCATTCTAATTTTCATTCCTCAAAGCTAAGTGCAGTGTGAACATTCGGGAAAAGTGGGGGGAAAAAGTGTGAACAGTAATGCACCGTTCTCGTGAAGTGGGTGGGAACCACGACCTAAGGAAAGTGACGTAATAGAGGAAAAAAAATTAGAAAAGAAGACAGGCTTTCTTTTCACATGAAAAAACCCTTCAAAATCAGAATTGAAAAAAAAATCCACGTAATATTAATTTTTTAAATGAACTAAAAATAAAAATAAAACTATAAAAAAAATAAATAAATAAATAAAGGAAAGAAGTAGTTGCAGGGCAAGGGCTCACACAGCTCTCACCGTCGCCGCCCACCATCGCCAACAATGGCCAGCAATTTCCTCATGTACCTTGAGACAACTCAAGAATTCCTTCTAATTTATCTCTTGCGATTAACATCCCAAGAATCTTAGTCAGGAAAAAAAACTAGCGAACGATAACCCTTCTTCTCCGGATGACCTCTAGAAAAATGAATAAAACCCTCCTTTAATGATAGTTTAATGATATTTAACTCTTTCACCGTGAACACAAAGATCAAATCATTATCACATATCAACTAATTTTTTTGTACAATAATGTTCTTTTTTTTCCCCTGGTCGGATGAAATGGGTTTTGGCATCTTTTCGATTTAGAAATGTGAAAGCAATACTCGCTTTTATTACAGAAAATGTAATCTATTTTTAATTTCCTTAATTGTAACTTCTATTATTGTATCAAAAATCATTTTAAAAATTATCGAATGTGGCACACTATGCAATTAGTTCAACTCTTTTCTTGCTCATGTCATTAAAAGTGCAGTTAAGAAGCCTTTTTGACCCCTCAATGAAATTTCGTGCTATGCACATGGATTCAAGAATTTTTGCATTAGAAGAGTCTAATTAATTGTGATAAGTATTCCGACCTCTTGACACTTTTATTTTTTTTTTGGATCACTTCAGTACCATTTTTTTAAACAGTTATTTTGGAACCAACTCCGGTGAGATTTGCCGGAAATTATATGTGGCTCGTCGAAGGATCTTAGTCAGAAAAAAACAAAAAAAAAATCCATGTAATATTAATTTTTTTTACATAAAATAAAAATAAAAATAAAGCTATAAAAAAAGGGAAGAAGTAGTTGCATGGCAAGGGCTCACACAGCCCTCACTGCCGCCGCCGCCGCCGCCCACCATCGCTGACGGCCAGCGATTTCCTCATGTACCTTGAGACAACTCAAGAATTCCTTCTAATTTATAAGATTAACATCCCAAGAATCTAATTTCCTCCTCCCAAATCTTCATTTTAAACTCCCGTGACAACATAGGTTCACCTTTAAGGTAGTAATAGTAAGTTGTCACCAAAGTAACCAATTAACGATTCAGACTTAGAAAATAATTTTGATGGCAATTTATAGCTCAAAGTAACTTACAGTGAGACTTGTTACATTAATGCAATTGTAAATCCTTAAGCTCTTTATAAAGGGATAATACTACGAAAAACCCTAAATTGATACACTTATGACAAATTTAACTCAAATTATTTTTTTGACTATGAAAAACTCAAAACTGGTACATTTGTGACAAATTTACTATTCGTTAGTTTTTGTTAAATATAACAGTCAAATTGCTGAATCAGATGACACGTATAGTTCACGAATTATCAATTTGGGGTTTTAACTCTATATTTACTACACATGTATCAGTTTTGGATTTTTCGTGGCACTGATGGGGAATTGTGCCTTCCAATCTAACCAAAATGGAAAATAAAATAAAAAATCTAACCAAAAAGGGAGAGAGTAGCTAACGAGAAATTACGAGCGGTCTGGTTATTGATGCGATGTGTCCATTGACAAGTTTGTTGAGGAAGGTTGGGGAAGCTCATCTTCTCCGGATCAACTTCTTCAGTTCAGTTCTGCAGTAGAACTGGGAGGTCGGTCCGGTTCGCCGGAGCGAAGCAGCTTTGGTCCCGGAACAAATCTTGGATTGTTTCGAGTGAAAAGCTATTATGTTTATTGATCAACTCAATAATATTAATCGGACTAAAAATTACGGCTTAATTTTTACTCACCAAACGCGACAAAACTCTACGCATGGGGGACGGAATTTAAAGAATGGTGCGAGATTTCAAATTAAAACTATGTCATCACGGACTCTCTTTGAGTTTGAGATTCAAAACTCCCATAAGCGATAGTAGAAAGAAAATCATTGAAAATTATCTCGGTGGTCACTCTTTCAATTTAAAAAGAAAGAGGTGTGGATTTGAATCACGAGGTGTCAGGAGGCAGCAGGTTTTGTAATTTGCGTATACAGCCATTTTTGTTGCCGCGTGGTCTTCACTTGCTAAGTCGTGGTTTTCTCTCTCTCCTCTCTAACACGACACAAAAGTCAAAGAAGGGGTCAGCACGAGTCCTTCCTCCGGAAAAACTTTGCCTCTCTTCCTCTTCCGTTCTCACCTACTCTCCTCCATTTCACATCTCCCTCCCTCTATCTCTCCATTGTCCCGTTGCCCGTCTGCTTCGATCCGATCGAGGTGATTCTCTTGAATTCGCTAGTTTTCGTTCTCCGATTCGTTGCCTGCTTATGAATGTCTTTGGGTTGATTCTGTTTGCTCATCCTCGTGGACTGATTGCTTGTCCCGAGGAAATCATTCGTTTCTCGTGTTTCCTTTTTACTTTGTTCGGCGATGTCCGTTGTAGTACTCTTTGGGTCTCTTTTTCTGTTGATCGTCGGATCGATTGTTCGCATGAGACGCAACTGAATTTGGGGCCTATGTCACTAAGTTGAGTGTATATCTGTGTTGATCTTTTTTGTTCTCGTATGCTTCTGGTTGATATAGCGATGATTTAGCTGTAAATGCTCGATTGAAGCTTGCGCAATATCTGGAATGAGTATGTTTTATTGATTTTTTTTTTCCCGGTGGTGTCTCAGAGTTCTCGTCTATTGATCACTTATTTTGTTTGGCATTGAAGTTGAAAGATTTGATGGAAGTTGAAAGATTTGATAGGACCACAACCAAACTTAAGCTAATAGGTGGAGGGAGATATATGAATATAAAGAGCATACACTATCCATTTACAATCGATTTGGGACAACAACAACAACAAGTTCAACAGAAGTGTGATGATTTGGGGTTTTGGTGATTTCATGGTTTTGACTTAAGTGATAGGAGGTCCTTGCCTTTACAACGGGATGAATGTATCAATATTAGGTAGTCAAACGTTCTTAGCAGCATCTTCTGTTTTGTGTGGATCGTTGGTCGATTTTTTCTTATTTAAAAAGGAAATTCTGCACTGTGCTATGTCCAATAAGAACACATTCACGTTCTCCAGTTGAGATTTAAAACTCCCGTTGTAATTTTCGCCTAAAAATTTTCACCTCTAACTGCCCCTGCTTCCATTTCTTGTGCTCACACTTCAACAGAAGGTCGAGGAATGGCTACTTCATCAGCATATGATTATGAAGTATTCTTGAGCTTCAGAGGACCAGATACTCGATCAGGTTTTACCGACTTCCTTTACACTAGTCTTGTAGATGCAGGAATCCGCGCATTTAAGGATGATGAAGACCTTCGCACTGGGGGAGAGTTTGCCCCTGAACTTCTCCAAGCCATTAATCAGTCGAAGATCTCAATACCTATCTTTTCAAAAGGTTATGCCTTCAGCGTATGGTGTCTCAAGGAGCTAGTCCAGATGGTGGAGTGCCGGAAATCTGGGGGACAAATGATCATACCCATTTTTTATGACGTGGCACCTTCCGAGGTTCGACACCAAGTCGGGGGTTATGGAGAGGCCTTCCGTTCGCATGAAAGCAAGAATCGACATGACGAGAAGACTATACAAGAGTGGAAGGATGCTCTCAGTGCGGTCGGGGCAATAAGCGGATGGGACCTCCACAGCATGCCCAATAGGTGACTGCTTTTTAGCATTCCAGCTCATGTGCCTTAAATCATTTAAGCTGGTTGCATTTCATATGGTTTCTTTTCTAAATTTTGTGTTAGCCTTGTTGAAATTGAATTCTATTTTATTGAAGTTATGCTGTAGAAATCAGGCTAAGAAATGGCAATATCCCCATTTTGTCCCATTTTATTCCAAGCAACATTTTTCCAGTTCAATTCATCCATTAACAGTAAGTAGCTACGCTAGTGCATCTATAATGGAATAAATCCTTGAAAAACACATTTCAATTTCAATTTGGTCCGTCATAACATTTTTTTTAACATAGTTTTCTAACTCATTGTCTTTTACCTCCAACAAACACTAGGCGGGAAGGTGAGTTCGCAAGAAAACTTGTTGAGGAGGTTTTCAGTGAGTTGAAAAAGGCTTATCTGGGGGTATCGGACTGCTTGGTCAGTGTCGACAACCATGTAGATGAAATCCGGGAAATGGTAGGTTTTCAGACAAGTGAAACACGGATTATAGGAATTCATGGGATGGGTGGCGTTGGAAAGACGACTATTGCAAAAATCATCTACAATCAGCTTTCAGACCATTTTGACAATTTTTGCTTTCTTTCAAACATCCGTGAAAGTTCAAAATTCAAGGGCATGGAAGCATTGCAAGATCAGCTCATCTCTGACATCCTCAAAGTAAGATATGCAAACATAAGAAACGTCAATGAAGGGATTAATTTGATTAAAAATAGGTTGTCTAACAAAAGAGTCCTCCTCCTTCTCGATGATGTGGAAGAAGTGTATCATATTGATGCGCTTGTAGGTAAGCGTGATTGGTTAGGCAGAGGGAGCAAAGTTATCATTACCACAAGAAACAAAGATATTCTTGATGTTCCCGAAGTGGACCACAGTTATGAGCTTAGCGTTATGGATCCCGTTCAATCTCTTCAACTTTTTAGCAAACATGCTTTCAGAAGAGATTCTCCTTTAGACGAGTATATCGACCAGTCCAACAGGGCGATAGGCATTGCTGGAGGCCTTCCGTTAGCTCTTGAGGTCATTGGTTCACTTTTATCTCGCACTGAAAAGGCAAAGTGGGATATCACATTGAACAAGTTGGAAAATGTTCCTCATGCGACAGTTCAGGGTAAGTTGAAAATAAGCTATGATGCATTGGATGTTCGGCAACAACATATATTCCTTGATATAGCTTGTCTTTTCATTGGATATGACAAAGACATCGTGGTTCATTTTTGGGATGAGTCTATATTTCCGAATGTAGCCATGGAAATTCTGCAGAACTTGTCTTTGATAAAGATTAAAGCGGATAATAAAGTGTGGATGCATGACCAATTCAGAGATCTTGGAAGAGAAATAGTTCGTCAAAAAAGTATGATGCAAATAGTGAAGCAAAGTAGGGTGTGGAATCCTGAGGAAGGATTGGACTTGCTGAGGAGTCATAAGGTAAAATCCCCCTTGCCATGATTTTCCAGTTCATTATGGATATTCTCTTTCATAAAAAAGCCAGTTACTTTGTGTTCTGTAAGCACCATTGTGACCTACTCAGCCACTATGCTTGCTCTTATAAGACTAAAGCTGAACTCAACCCTTTAAAATGGTAAACTTGAATGAATAGGTTTCCCTTCAACCTTCTTACTTTTAAATGTTTTCTTTGGGCAGGTAGGAAAAAAAGTCGAAGCTCTTCGCCTCAAGTTTGACAATAGGCGCCACTGCAGCTTTAACTTTGAGGACTTTAAGAGACTACCAAATCTAAGGTTCCTTGAAGTTGACGGCTGGACAGAACATTTACACTTCAAAAGGAGGTGTGATTCCTCAGAAGCGAATGTTTTCCAGGAGAATTCACACCTCCTACCACGATTGCATTGGCTTTCTTGGCATGATGTTCCCCCAACATTTAACCTAACAAGTTTCTCCATGGAGAATATTGCTATTCTTAATCTATCTTCTGGTACATTTACGCATGATTGGGATGGGTGGAGCCACATGGAGGTATGTTATATGCTAGACAACATTTATTTTTCCATTTTTTTGGATTCAGAAGTTATCTTCACATGATTTTTCTCTTACAGGTGATAAAGAATTTGAAAGTTCTGAATTTGACCAATTGCTGGTACTTGGAGAGAACTCCCAATTTATCTGCTCATGCAAATTTAGAATGTTTGATCCTACGGGGCTGCTGCAAATTAGTCAAACTTGATGGGTCGATTTGTAAGTTGAAGCGCTTAAGTTCCTTAGATGTAACTTATTGTTCGAATCTTCGAAGGCTGCCAGATGAGCTTGGTGGACTAGAAGCTTTGGAAGAACTCCGGATTGATTGGACTCCAATCAAGGAAATCGCTAATTGTCAGGGTATGAGGGGTTTAAGGATTTTCACTGCTTCTGGTTGTCAAATAACTGCACTTCCCCTCTCAATTGGAGATCTTGCAAGGCTTCGATGCGTATCTCTGAAAGGATGCAGATGGTTGGAGAGGCTTCCGAATTCAATTGTGTATTGTGAATCTCTAATTGAGTTGGACATATCCTGGACGAGGATCAAAGAACTACCTGATTCCATTGGAAGGTTGACAAATTTGAAAGTAGTGAAGATGACTGGGAGTTGCATAAGCAAAATACCAGATACCCTTTGGACAATAGAGAAGCTCGAAGAAATAGCTGCTGCAGATAACTGGTGTATGCATGTGAAAATTGGCAATTGTATATATGGAAATCAATCCTTGAGGATCTTGAGATTGAAATGTGGTGAAATATACACAATACCGAGACTTCCTGAAAGTCTTACTGATCTATATTTGTCTAAACTGGATATGACAACATTTCCAGATCTCACAAACCTGACTAATTTGGAGGAATTGGATCTGAGGATTAGCCCACGTCATCATGATGTGAAATCTTATGGGCTTGTGAAAGATCCGATGCTATGGCGTATTGGGAAGTTAAACAAACTGAAATATCTGGGCCTGGAGTGTGATTATATGACCACCTTACCAACAGATATTAGTCTCCTTCCTCAACTCAAGACACTTGAACTCCACTGCTCTCATCTGCTTTGCCTCCCAAGGCTTCCCTCAAGTTTGTCGTCCTTATTTTTGCATGACTGCATGTCACTTTGTTTGATGGATCTATCGAATTTGAAGAAACTATCATCTCTTACGATTTGGTCCTCTCCAATTTCCGAGATTCAAGGCCTTAGTTGTTTGGGGAACCTACAAAATTTGCGGATTTCTGACCTTGGACAGGTGGAGATACTACCTGATTTAAGTGATTTAAACAAATTACGTAGTCTTGATGTACGAAGTTGTGGTAGTTTAGTTGAGATTCAAGGCGAGCTACCACAATCTTTGGTAGAATTGGAGATTTGTTCCTGTGAATCGTTACAGCAGTTGCCTGATTTGTCAAGCTTGAAGAGACTGCAGAAGATTGTCATGGAAGATTGCATGAAATTAAATGTGGAGGCAATTCTTCGCTTTGCTTGGAGAAGTCAAGCAAATTTGTGGGAAAACCTACAAAGTTTGCGAATTTCTGATCTTGGACAGGTGGAGAAGCTACCTGATCTAAGTAATTTAAGCAAATTAAGTAGTCTTAATGTACGGAGTTGTGGTAATTTGGTTGAGATTCAAGGTGAACTACCACAAACTCTGAAAGAATTGGAGATTCATTCATGTGAATCTTTACAAAAGTTGCCTAATCTGTTGAGCTTGAACGAGCTGCAAATGATTGACATAGATGATAGCACGAGATTAAATGTGGAGGCAATCCTTGGTTCTGCCCCGAGAAATCGCAAAAGAAGTGCACCTTGTTCTAGAAAGCTTCTTGATCCACGACTCCAAATTGTTCCCTCGTGTTCAAACTTCAAATAGACAACGTAAGTTATTTTACCCGGCAAACACTTTTTTTTTTGCGGTCAAATTCTTTACAGATATGGACAAAGAGGTTTCGCATGCACATTTTGTTACCTTTTGGGATTTGATGCCTGCTATAGTGCTTTATCATCTCAATACTAGACGGGTCCTCTTAACTAACTCACTGGTGGTTTATTTGAGGTTTTCTAAATCAGCGCTCCATGTTCTGCTAATGAAATCTATGCTGATCTGGAGTCGGTTTACAGAGATTTTTCTCTAGTGCAGTATAAGGTTAAAGGAAAAAGCTAATTGATCCTGCGCTCTGCATTGATATGTTTATGTTCAGTTTATTTTCCAGAAAAGGTGTGCTTACTGGATTTGCAAAATGTTATTGATATATCATGGAATTAAGAAAGAGGAATCTCACTTGGGTAGCAGCATCAATAATAGGTGCAACAAAACTTCCATCTGTGACATGAGAGGAGAACCATGTAGCTTCTCCATGGTACCATAAACCGTCGTATAGTTAAGGCTTGTAGTATTATTGGTGCATAAGACATGATAAATCTCGACTTGTAGTCAGAAATCATATAAATGGACTCTTTTGTGATTCTCCCCATTATTGCCTACATTTTCTAGAAATGGTTATGACTTGGTGATTATCTGTAATTGAAAGCCCTTCCATTCACCTTAATTTATACTAGAGGATTCTTTGAGGATTTGAAGATTCACAAGAAGTGCAAAGAGAGGCATCTCAAACAACTGCCTTTTTGTCTTTTTCTGATGTTGCTGAGAGGAATTAAAGGAGACAACTCTTTTGGTGCATGGAGCTATGGCTACTTGGGCAGCTTTACAAACGAAGACCGAATGACATAAGATGAAGGATGACATGAATGGGGACTGTATACCCTTTCACAATCTTGGGATGGTAAACCGTGTATTCATCTGTTGAGAGCCAGAAACTTGAAGATAAGTGAGAGAAGTCTTTACCTGTTGATGAAATCTTTAACTTATTGAACTCGATCTGAAGTTTCGGTTGGATGTTTTGGCCCTTTTATTTCAGAAAAATCATCAGAACAGGTTAGAGGGATTTATTTCGCAACTTAGGGCATCATGAGTAATGTTTGGCCAACCAGTTTGTTTATTAATCTTTTTTATGGGGCCGTAAGAATGAATGTTGCATTTCATCTTAATGTGTTTTCTCTTCTTTGATATGCAATAGAACTTGCTTATCAGTACCCAAATGTTATTTTACGAGGAAACACTTGAAGGACTTGTCTGGGCAGGGAGAAAAACTGTGTGCTTAAAGTGGAGTTTGCACCTGCCAAAACCATTTCAGGGACCTTTCCATGTGAAAATGGTGATAGGTAGTCTCAGTCATGAGTATGATAGGCACTCACTCACAGGAAACACGAATTGTCGGAATTCGTGGAATGGATGGCTTTAGAAAGACCGCTCTCAACAAAATCATCTGCAATCAGCTCTCACTTGATTTTGGACACCGTTGCTTTCTTCCTAACACCTGCGAAACTTCAGAGCTCAAGGGCATTGAATTCTTGCACAATCAACTCATTCGGCATATCCTCAAAAGGAAATTGACAAGAATAATCAAGGTTGATGAAGGGATCAAGACAATGAAAGATAGGCTGTCTAGTAAAAAAGTTCTCGTCCTTTTATATGATGTTGATCAGAAGAATCAACAATGCACTCATGGGTAATCGTCATTGGTTTGATGGGGAAGCAGGCTTATAATTTCCACCAGAAACAACAATATTCTCAATGTAGATGACACTGATTGGAGGTATGAACTTAATATTGCGGATTTTAACCAATCTCTCTCTCTTTTTTTTTTAAATGACAAAATGCCTTGTAGATGTGGAATTGTCACTTTGAAAAAGTTGGAAAGAGTTCTTCATGCAGAAGTTAACAGTAAGTTGAAATGAGTTAGGAGCTAAGTAGCACCGACATCGATACTGACACGCGGACACGACACGATACGTCATTCCTCAAAAATAGAAATATCCGATACGTTGGGGACACATCGCGTTAAATATATATTTTTAAATATAAAAAATAAATAAAGCCAAAACAAGTGTTATATGCTGGAAATCGATGAAAGCAACAATTTATTGGCTTTGTTATCATTTACACTTTGAATCATAAGTCGATAATTGATCCCACATTGTTAATGAGGGAGAGAGATAAACATGAAATCTTTTTAAAAAGCTAAAGATGATATTTTAAGATTTACCTCTTGAAGAAAACAGTCCCACATTGATTGCTTAATGAGGATAATAAGTGAGATGACTTTTTAAAATGCAAATAAATTGACATGGAGGCTAATTTCAAATTAATTTTTTAGTGAAAAGGCCTGCCATTATAGTTGGCCCCTTTCAAGTGTCGCCCTAGGCCGACTTGCGTGTCAGTGAGGACACTTGAGCGTTGACAACCAAACTTCTAAATATTACGTTTTTTTAATAAAAAAATTAGAAATCACGTGTCCGACGTGTCGGCCCCATGTCCAATACGTTGACCACGTGTCGAAATCTCGACACGCGATCAATTCATGTCGGATGCGTGTCGGCGTCCGACATGCGTCGAACACCGACACCCACAACACCCACACGCATGAAGGGTGTCAGTGCTACATAGGTTAGGAAACATTAGATGATGCAGAAAGAAATTTTTTGAAGAAGTTGGAAAGGTTTCTTCATGCAGAAGTTAAGTTTAAGTTGAAATTAGCTACAAGGCATTAGATGATAAAAAAAAAAACAAATCTCAGCTTATGGTGAAAATATCCCTTGAACTACAGAAACGACTATCATAAACAGCGAAGGAGAAACTAAATCTTAAAATGGACCAGGACGCACAAGCAAGAGTCACAATTGGCTCGAAACCATTTTCAGCAAGAAATCATAAAATAAAAGTAAAATTTTAAGTCATTTGAAAGTGTGTGAGGACAAGATGTTAAACTTGTTACTGACTCTTAGAGAAAGGTCTTCTCTAAGTTCATGCAACGTTGATCCTATTATAGGCCACACGAAAGTTTGTATAATCAGACTCCAAGATAAATTTTAACTCTAAAAGTCACCAGTTGTCATGGAGAAGAGAATTACTGGAACATAATTTGGATTGGGTTCCTTTCTGGTACCGGTTGTACAAAGGTGGCTAGAAAAGTATAATGATATAGTAAATTTGGTACTTGAAACATATCATGAGATAAACTTTATCTTATGAAAATTATCAAAAAGTTTTAAACCTATTGCAATTGTATCAATTCAGGCCTAAACTTTTTTTGGGGCCAATTCAGCACTAAACTTTTTGCATTGGTGTCAATTCAACTCTAAATCTTTTGTATTTGTGTAAATTTAGTCCATCATGTCAATTTTGACTTGAATTCTCTGATGTGGCAAAATCTTAATCATATTTTTACTACTTTTTTTTTTTATTTTCCTTTTCCTTTTTTCCCTTCCGATCTTGTTCAACCTCTAGTTGGTTGCCAACCAACGACCGGCTAGAGATGAGGACCGATGATTCGCCAACCTCGCCCAGCCATGGCGAGGTACGAGGCTTGCCTTCGCCAATGGCCGGCGAGGGAGACCTTCACCTGAGGCCAAAGAGTGGCTGGTCAGGTAATTTCATAAGATAGAATGGAAAAACAAGGTTTGTTTGGAGCTGAAAACAACGGCTACCTTGTTAGTTGCCTCGGACTTGTGAAGGAAGTAATCTTATATACATGTCCACTTCTTTCTGATGGATCAACACTAGATAGTTGTCTAATAAAAAATCAAAGTCAAGGCACTTCCAACCAATTTGAACTAAATTCGGGAGCCACTTGCTAAGTTGTACGCGGATGAGATTGTGAAGCCGCACGGCATACCTTTCCTTTCCCTCATCCTATTCTTTCATGTCTACTTAAGCTTCCCCGGATTTGGGGTTTCATTGATTGGATACCCAATTGGCAACCAGCTAGAGGTGGAGGAAGATAGGGAAAGAAAATAAAGAAAAAAATAAGAATTTTTTTAAATATTATTAAAAAATTATCATGTCAGCAATTTCCAGCCAAAATTATCCGCATGGATTGAATTAGTATAAACGAAAAAGGTTATGACTGAATTGACACAATTGTAATAGGTTTAGAATTTTTTTGGATAATTCTCTCCTTTATCTTTCTTAGCAATGTTCATTTTGCCAAGGTTTACACATAACAATGTTGACACCTAAATTTTAATTTTTCTTAAAATATTTTATTTACATAAAATGAGAATTAACTTTAGTTCTCACAAAAAAAAATCATGCATATCACGTTTAATTTTCTTTAGCATGCATTGGATTTCGCATTAGCATTCATTTGGCGGCAAAGAATTTAGCTCAAAATTGACAAGCCACTGTACCCGAATTTATATGAGAAATTTTGCCAAGGCATGGTGAGGTGTGCCGTAAATTTGAGAAGGTGTGGACTTATTAATTCAGCCCGCTTTGCTCATCTAAAGTTCAAGAAAAAAGGCTTTAATTAATTGACCAATTGTTTGGATAAAGCCTCAATCAAGCCCGAAAAGAGTGAGACACGCCCATGGATATGTGTCAGATTTTTTCATCGAAAAAAAAGCCAAGTTGAAAAAATTAATTTATTACATAGCGTTACTTGGAAAATTATCCAGAAAATTGTAACCCTAGACTTCTCTATAAATAGATATGTTCAGGGTTGACAAGAGGGAAGGCCCCACAATTTTCATACACGGCAGAAAGACTCGCGCCACAAAGGGGAGAAGTCGACGTACAGAGAGAATTTCCCTCTCGTCTGATGGTGCTTAGAAGCCCAATGAGGATCCAATATTCTTCACATCCCATGGCACATAAAAGAGAAGACAGCATGGTCAAGCAATGGAGATCATGGGGAAATCGTCAAAACTAATCTCGTTTCTCCTTTGCCATCGTTATTACTAACGCCGACCCTTGTCAATGTTGGTTTCAAGTTATTTTATTTCTTGCTCAAGTGCCTCACATCATTATTTATGGCCAACAGGAGGAGAGAGGCAGAGGAAGAATTCTATTTGGCAGGTGCAGAAGGTGTGGGCAACATGTTGAAGAGAGGACCCTCACTGACAACACGCAAAAAGGTAGATTGAGACAGACAGAGAAGACAAATGATGTGTTCTTTTTTTTTTTTCCCTCTTTGAGCCCATCATCTGCCGATGCCAACGATGATCCTGTTTCAAGCCATCATGCTCGCCGGTCATTAGTCCGCTTCCGTCGACCATCTTAGCGCCCTCAAGCTAAGGTGAACCAGCTGTTGACATGTATGAGCCAAATCCCCTCGCGTCGATTTCCTGGTCTGTGGTTCTTTCGTTCAAGGTTCATTGAAGTATCCTTGCATTGGCGTCAGATTCAACAAAAAGAAATACAGGATCTTGAAAAGTGATGGTGGATTTTCTCCTTTTTTAACCTGGTCAATTAAAACTAGCAATTTTTTTTTTTTGTTGACTAACATCAAGTCCAATATCCACGTTAAAGTTAAGCGCATGTTGACTTTGGGCGTCCTTCTTTAACTTGGTCAATTAAGACTAGCACTCTTCACCGCTTCTCACGGCGATTTCTCCCAAATTCGCCATTGGATCTGATCAAAATTCCGAGCAGACGGTTGCCCTTCCTTCCCGGACTTGCTCATCGTTCGGATTCCCTAGATGAGCTCTCTGGCCTCCACGATAGATTTGGAGTGAGCGATTTCCATGGCTGCTTGTTCCCCTACTTGAGCAAGGAGCTCCCGGCAGTTGGGTGCCGGATTGGCCTCAGCCATCCCTCTAGAGCTCCCAAAGTTGTTCCAACGCCCCAGCGACGGTGATTTGGCAATCACAATCGCCGCTCCCGATGTAGCTTGTGCTTCAACTACGGCAAAAGGGAAGACCAATCAAACAGAGTGTGGCGAGCTCCTCAAGAGCCAAGCCTCCGGCCCCTCTCACTAGGGGGAGGAGTAGAAATCGAAGCAAGGCTTCGTCTAGGCAACCCCATTCTTGTAATGCCTCCGCTCAGCCAACCTCTGCATCAGTCCCTGCTGTGACGGTCCCTGCAACTACTCAACGGTCCTGGGCGGCTGTAGCTAAGGCGGTCGAAAAAGGTTACTCTCTTACCTATATACCTCATACTGCTGATGATGCTGGTGATGTGGTAGTGGAAATTTTAGATGAGAATTTGGAAGCCATTGATGAAAAGTGGCATGAATGTCTCATTGGTTATTTTTTCGGTAAGAAAAAGCCATTCAAACTCACCGAGGCGTGGCTAAGCATCTCTGGGGCACAAATTTGATTGAAGTTCTAGCTAATGATGAATGTTTCTACTTTTTTCATATCCCGGATAAAGATTTTTGAAGGAAGATACTTGAGACCGGCCCCATTTCAGCCCCTCGGATTCCTATGTTCCTAAAATAGTGGCATCCTCTCTGGCTGCTTGAGAAAGAACAACATTCTTTCTATTCATGTATGGATTCCGCTTAGAAACATTCCTTACTACCTCTTGTCAGCACCGGGCATAAGCGCTATTACTAGTGCCATTGGCAAACCATTTTATGTGGATCGATAAACAGAAAGCATGAAAATGATTTCATATGAGCACGTTTGTATGGAGATCAATGCCAGATAGCCTTTGCGCAATTCTGTGAAAGTATTACTAGGTAGAACATCTTGGGATATAAAGGTTGATTTCGAATGGAGACCTGCCATTTGTGACAAATGAGGTGTTTTTGGCCATAAATGCATCCCCACAAGTTCAGAACCCCCTGTTGCTCCTCCTGTCGAACAACTTGCTCCCGTCTCAAAGCCTCTTAATAGTTCCGTACATCCTATTGTGGATGATTGACAAGTTTTCAGCAAGAGGCAGGAACTCCCTTCTTCTTCGGCTATTCCTTGTGAAGCATTAAATTCTAGGGTGCAGGATATCTCGGATGTGCTAGCCTTTACAGTTCTTGCTCCTCCCGGTATTAGTGCTCAGCCTTACCCCATTCAAGAGCCTCTAGTCGACTCCCAACCTGCTTCGGTTGATTCCTCAGAAAATGAAGAGGAAATTGAGGAAAGCAACGTCAATAGTGATGAAGAGGAGGATTCACCAAAGCGCCACAACACTAGACTTAAGTCTACCGCCTCTCTATGGCCGGAAGCTATGGATAATTGGGTGCCCATTGCTCCTTTTTTGCAGTAGCAAAGCAACTCTAATTTCGAAAACAGCCCTGTTTCTAGTAAGAAAAAGAAATGGACCTCTAAGAAAAAGAGGTCGTATCACCACAAATGGTGATAAACGGTCCCTTCCCTTGATTTTTGTGATGTTTTTTGGTGTCTGGAACATTCGAGGACTCATGAATCCTCTCAAACAAGCTGAGATTAGAAGCCTCGTTAGGGCTAATTAGCTATGTTGCCTTGGCATTCTTGAAACTAAGGTGCCCATGTCTCTTTTTGCTGAAATATCTACTTCCTTGATTTCGGTTGAGAGTGGATCGCGAACTATAAATTTTCTATCGTGGTAGGAACTGGGTCGGTTGGGTTCCAGTCCAAGTGAACTTTTTGTTGTCCTCTACTACTTCCCAAGCTATTCATGGACACTTACTATTGTTGGCTTTTAATCAGCCTTGTAGGTTCTTGGCTATATATGCGGAGCATACGTTTATTAATGGCCGTCGTCTTTGGACTAATATTATCACTCATAGTGAGGATTTGGTGGATTTTTCTTAGCTGTTGGAATGATGTCAATGCCATTCGAGACCCGTCGGATAGAGTGGGGAGCTCTGACTTATGTCTCCTATCTTATGATGAATTCATCCAAATGCATTTCTGATGCTGGCTTGGATGACTTATGGTACACAGGCCTTCGGTTCACATGGTCCACTTCCTCCGGTGAATCTCGCAAACATAGGAATATTGATAGAGTTCTCGTCAACACATGCTGGTGTCGTGAATACTCTTTCTCTGAAGCCTCTTTCTTACACTCGGGAGTCTCCGACGATAGCCCCATGATCATAAGAATTTTGGCCCCTCCAAACTCATGGTGGCCATTCAAGTTCTTCAACTTCTGGGCTTCTCACCAGTCGTTCTTGCCTCTAGTAAGCCAGGCTTGGTCTATTAACGTGCATGGTACTCCTATGTTTTAGGTTTGTACCAGACTAAAAATCCTAAAAGGTCGACTTAAGCAATTCAATAGAGAGACTTTTTCGAACATCTCGGCTCCCATATCTGAGGCAAAAAAATCTCTTGAATCAACACAAGCTGTTCTCCAGTTGGATCCTTTTAGCCAGGAACTAGCTAACATAGAAAAGGAAGACCGTCAATATTTTTCCACTTTACTGTTGACACCTAAATTTTGACTACCATTTTTAGTCATTTAATTTTTCATAAAATAAAAAAATTAAATTTTAGTTCCTACAAAAAATAACTAAATCATTTGTCATATAGGATAGTTTATTTAATGCATTCATGCAATACATTTTGCATTGGACTGACGATGGAAGCAGACCCAAAATCGGACAAGTAATCGATATAGCATGAGAAATTCGGCTAAGGCACGGGGTTGCGTCAAAATTCAAAGCGGGCTTGGATTTATTTTCATTCAGCCCACTAAATTTTAATTCAAAAAAAGGACTTTAAATTAAAGTTTATTAATCGAAATAAGGCCAAAGCTTAGGCCCGCATTATTAGGGTTTGACGTACGCGTTCTCTATATAAACATCTCTAGGTCATGTAACAAAGAGGGGGGCACAATTTAGAAAACTTTCGAGAGAAAAGGGAGGCCACAGAATTGAAAATATACGGCACATTGAGGGGGCCATCCATAAGAATATTAGGCCAAAAAAAAAAAACATTCTGGCGGCCGCCCCATTGTTCCAATACGATCACATTGAGAGTGTGACAAGAGCAGAGAGATCGTGAGGTGGGGGTTCCTTCCATGGTGAATATATGGCCACATGAAGAGAAGAAGGTTACTGGACTAAAAGGATCGCCACAAGACAATCCAAGTCGCTAGACGCAAGCTTGAACCGAGGATATCGTGCTTCTCGACGAGCCCAACCGCAGTGCCATGTTTCATCCTGGCGCTGCAGGAAGTTTCTTTTATTTTCTTTTGCAGGATCTGTGAGCCATCGTGAATCAGATCTGCGCACCAAATCACCAAGACGCCTGTCATCGATCATCAACCCATGACGAACAGCCGCTGACGCACGCGTGCCGAACCTTTCTTTTCTGGTGTCTTCGCCTGTAATTCTTGCTTTGAGGAGAAAAGCACTACTACCCACATCTGATCGAGTGAAGTCTATCAGTGAGGATCCATACGATGACACTTGGACTTTGATGCAAGCTGCTTTGGCTGATTCGTGTTCTGAAGCCGAGTGGTCTTAGTCCACACATTGACCTGCTTCATGCCTATGAATCGAGCTACTGCATCGTGAATCTATCGAGCCGTGAAGCTACCTCACCGCCAGAGCTGATTTCGAACGGTCAACAGAGCACACATGCTTTTGTTCTCCTCATCCTCACTGAGTAACCTTACGGATTTTCATTGCAGTGGGTTCGGGTAGCCACTACGAATACTACACGGCTCGTTCCACCAACACGCGAGCTGAAACCACGCCATCTCAGTTGCCTTGATCCTCAAACCGGTCCGAAGTTCAATTTTAGAAAGAGAATATTGGGTAATATTTTTTTTTATCTTAATTGATTCGAAATATTCACTTGCCTAATTTGAACATATCTTATCGTATTTTGCACATCTTCCATATTTGCATCAAAGCGGATATTTTTTAAAATACAGATTGATGTCCTAATCCGCAACTTGCCATACGATCGAGAAAGTCCATCTTTAAGATTATTGATGGAATACTCGATTAGGCAAGGATTTGAGTTCAAACGTTAATCGTAGGATTACGAATTAAAGATTGACTCAAATATTCGCGAAATTTTTCAAAACTTGATTGATATATCCATTTTCTTGATTGACATTGATTGGCATATTCACTTTCTTGATTTGATTTGAAATGTTTGATTGTCATATTTTTTTTCGAATATATCCGTCGCATGATGAAATTTCAAGAATTATAAAAAAGATTGCATTCATTCATCTTCCATATTTGGAAATTGCATATCCTTGCATTTGAGGATGGAAATTGCATGTTCGGATAGATTTTTATGTTTAAAACAATATATCTTTAACATATTAGGGTTTAGGTCAATTTAAACTCTAAAATATGCAAGATAAGAATTGTTTTGGCATAGTTCTATTTTAGGAAATAAATTCATCCGAAAATAATAATAAAAATTCATCCTTGCCCTGTCATCTATGCCATGTCATCCATGCTATGTCATCATTGCCACGTCATCGTTGCCATGTCATCTATGCCATGTCATCCATCTTTGCCATGTCATGTTAGATTGCATTTTAGCTTAAATTGCATATTAGAATTGCATGTCTTGATTTTAATTAATTTATATGTCACGTAGTTAATTTAATTAAATCATGGTCTCATTTGTGCATTCGTTTAATTTGCATGTCATCGAGTTTAGTCTTACATGTAATTCAT
Source organism: Rhodomyrtus psidioides (assembly GCA_021437785.1). Classification (NCBI taxonomy): domain Eukaryota; kingdom Viridiplantae; phylum Streptophyta; class Magnoliopsida; order Myrtales; family Myrtaceae; genus Rhodomyrtus; species Rhodomyrtus psidioides. The sequence continues at coordinate 4,561,531 of JAILYB010000041.1, read as the reverse complement.
GTCATTACATCATAGAATAATTTCATGCATCACATATAGTATAGTGTTTCATGCATTCATATAAAAATCAAAAATTAAAAAAGAACTAACTTGCGTGGCGCATGCTCCCTTGATTATATTGATTTCTGGATGTTCCATTAATTGATTGTGCACCCACATGAGAGCCTTTGTTAGTGACTTCAGTTAAAATCAATCAGTGTTGCCTTCTCAAATGATTTTTCATGAAATAAAATGGTACCAAAAGGGTGTTAGAGTAATCTAGCGTAATCAAGTCCCTAGACTCTTAATCTCTGGTTTATAGGAATAAAATAGTTCTCCCACTATTTTATTTAGGTTTCTAACCGACTTACCATAAATGATTAGTGGCGACTCCAAATTCAAAATACATTGCATGTTAATCAATTGAACCTTAAGTTGCGATTTGGTAAGGACTTGGGAGAGTTCGAGTTAGGTTATTTAAATAATTAACCTAATAATCCATTAGCCTAGAAACTTATTTTTTTAGGTCGCGACAGCTTGGCGGCTACACTGGAGAAGATTGTTCTTAATTTTTGAAAACTTAAGAACCTAGTGGACTTGGGCCTTAAAATATTTCATGAAAAAAATCACATTTCTTGTTTGGCAGCATGGACTCCAGGTAAGTTCCTAACCGTGTGTTAAATGGTTTTGCATATGGGAGTTATAAGGGGTGGAGTGTTTGGCTAACCCCTTGTTTTGCAGATTGATGTTTGGAATTGTTTGTTTAACTATGCACATTTTGAAGCAGTGATTGCTTATTAATTGTTGTGTATGATTAATTGCTTCAGTACTACACCACACATAACCCGTGGCCGGACCAGGGCCAGTAGCTTTGGGATGGTATCAAGATTGGATCCTAACGTTTTTCGTGAGATCACGGCTGAAAGTTAGTCTGAATTTGATCCCGACTCTCTTTTCAAAAATGAGTTTCAAAAGTTAGAACTCGTGCTCGGTAAGATTACCGAAGTGGGGTTATAATTTTTAACTCGAAAAGCCGAAGTTGAAATGACCCGGCTAATCCTGGTTACGTCGTAAGATTACGACTAATCTTGATTATGTGCGCGAGATTGTCGCCTTGTCGCAAGTCTTTCACTTCAATTTGTCAGCCTCTAGTATAGTTAGAATAAGGTTAACGTCACGTCTCATACGCATGTGTATGTGATTGGCATTTTTGTTGTTCAAGGTGAAGTAAGTATTCTATCTTTATCTTTTTTTTTGGTCAGTCCATGACAAATTAGGTCCGTCCTTTTGTTCATTCCAGTCATGTCGTTATTTTGCTTTCCTATGTCTCTCGTTAGGAAATTTCGTTCAGCGTTAGGCTTGTTGTCCTTTAATTACACTTTCAGTCACTAATTCGGTTTTGATTCCGACCTTGCTGGTTTGTTCTAATTCTTTCACTACATTAAAGTTGGATTCAGCTTCTACACTTCAAATGACAAATGTTCATAAGATCTTGATTTATTTTGTAAAAAATGTTACGCGGCAATATAATGAATTTCTGATTTGATGTGAAATTAATGGCTTTAGTGGAGCAGGCTAGGATTTCTCACGTTTTTTAGACTCCAGAATATATTGCAAAATACCCCTAATAAACTGCCTCCCCTGCTAAATTTCGAACCATGAAAGTTGTAGGTCGATGTTTCAACTAATAACTGCAAAATTTCAGATTTTAAGTCACACGTTAAAGGGGTTTTTCGCTCTTTCAACCAAGACCGGACGAAACAATTTTCTGGAAAAAAGTTTTCCAAAGATGCATTAAACTGTATTGATCGGTCCATTTTCAACCTTAAGTCCGACTATGAAAGTTGTTCATAACTGTGTCCCGCATCAGCTCGTAAAATTTGGGAATTTTTTAATCAACGTATGAATTATGACGAATTTTAGCATAAAGGTCGACGAAACTGAAAAAATTGTCTGATTCGACTTTTTGCGCATATCTCTCTTGATGAGTCTAGAGAGTTGTCATGGACCGGCTCATTATTCGCGCTTATTATACTAATCTTCGTTTTGTCATTTCTTTTGGGTAACTTACCACGGGTCATCCACACATCACCAGGTTGGCCGCAAGGAAAATGACCGACAAAGTAGAAATCAATGTTGCGATCCAAGATGCCCTCAAAGAGCATATTGATGCTCTCAATAACCGGGTTGATGGTATGATCTCCCAGATGATTACAGAGCGTGGGGTAATTTTGAAGCTTCGATGGCTACAAATTCATTCATTCATTTTATCAAGCGGCGAAGCTGGTAAAATAAAAATGCAAAGCATCCAAACGATGAATTCGAAGTGAAGGGTAACTTGGGGCATACAATTTGATCCAAACTGAAGGAATCTATCCAGTTCAAGTTCACAAGGAGCGCATACAAGGGTAAAGCAGTATCGTTCTAATTCCACTCAAATATGAGAATGTAGATTAATGCATTCCCCTTCGATTTTTATAGGGCTCATTGCCGTGCCAAATAGGGGAGTATCTCTTTCCCTTACAACTTAATAGAATTCCAAAAAATCATGAAAATACCTGACAATCCTGTGTCTTTGAATAGACGGCAAATTTTTGCAATCAACTTGCATAAATTAGTGCAAGTCGCACCTAGCTGGGGCAAGTAAATCATTTGCACAAAAACTGATATGCAAGTGAGATACTTCTTCAATGGATTTAATTAGGTCGTTCACATCAGAGTCAAACCTCAAAATACGCACTCAAAATGAACGGGAACTTTGTATCGTTCCAATTTGATCCAATTTGATCTCCGATGATCCTATGCTTAACATGAGTTTTCCCTCACTTCAACAGGTTGCCGACATGAATGCAAGGCAAAAAGAAATATCAGCTTCAGAAATCAGCCATTCAAGAAATAATCTTTGGTTACAAGACCGAGTGGAGGGTAAAAAATATTGTTTCTACATTGCATTCTTTAACCCATTAAGCAAATATAGATCATGTCAAAGGAGCTTTCAAGGTGAACAGGACAAACAGTGCCTGACACAACTTGATGAATGGATCTCCTCCAATGCAAATCCTTGAGAGAAATTTGCCGCCCAACAAGACGGAAGGATCATCGCCATAATTGACTTGGCTGATTTCTGTAATTCACAACATTGGCATCCATATTGAAATCAAGAGTGAAACCGTATCGTTCCAATTTGTCTTGAATTTGGAAATGCAAACTGACACTTAATGTTTGATTTTGACAGGGACTTGCCAGCATGTGGATAGGTAAGGCTCTTTGGAGACCAAGAACTTCAAGGAATACTTAACCATCATGTGGAGTGCATGACCAAGGGTAAAACGGTATCGTTCTATTTCCATTGGAATATGAGAATGTGAATTGACATGTTCCCTTTTGATTTTTACAGGGCTCATTGCCGTGCCGGATATAGAAGTATCTCTTTCCCTTAAAACTGGGACAATCCCGAATTCCTTGAGAATTTTCTCATGCTTGCATATTTTGTTCTTCAAGAGAATTTGAAAATTCTATACATCATCGGCCAATGCTCATGCATTTCATGGTTATTCTTCATGTTTAAATTATCAATTCTGAATAAAGAGCGTGAACCACACAAGATATACGAAATGTACAAGAATGGGGCACGACAGGATGATGAAAGGCAACCCTCTTTCTAAACACGTCTCATGTACATTTTGCCAAGTGAGCTGAGCGAAAACTATACTCCGCATTCCCCAAGGCGAAGGATTTTCTCGCGAAAGGTACGATAGCCGAAGTGACAAAGGCATTCATTTCTCTATTCTAAACACTACAGATTATCCATTGTTACCCCTTTTGAGCAGAGGTTCCACTTTTGATTACCCCTGTCAAGAACCACCCCACATTGGGGCAAACAAAGGCAAGTACACCGTAGCATGAGGTAAATGATTAGAAATTCTCTTGCTCGAACTAACATCAATCTTTGAGTGTTTCTTTGCATTTATACTCGAACTTTAATTCAAGTGTCTTAGGATGACGAAGAGCATTCATTTCTCTATCCCATACACTTTAATCCTTTGTATAGCCCACTTGAGCCTATAAATTCATTTCTTAAACCCATATTGGTGATCATTTGCTCATTCCAAGACCAAGACAAAGATGAAATTTTCCAAAGAAGCAGAGTTGGATATGATCAGGACAACAAACAATTCCCGAATGAACACATTTCTTGTATGCAAGATTTTCCATGTGATGTTTGGCAAATTTTTATCCTTGTTGTAATTCCTAGTTCAAAATCATGGGATTGAGGGAAGAAAATCAAAACCAGCTCGAAAGAAAAGGGCCCGCTCCCAAAAGAAAAAAAAAGGAGAGCATTCACTCTCTTGAAAAAAAATTCTCTTCAAAAAAAAGAAAAAGACAACAAGCATTCTCTCAAAAATAAAAATTAAAAAAAAAGGAAAAAAGAACGGGAGTTGGGAGGAAGAAAAGTAAATGCTGATCCCACAAAAATCCCAGGCATAAAAAAAAAAGTAAAGTGCCTACCAAAAGCAAGGCCAATGCCAATTCAAACACTTGTAAAGTAATTTTGTATGTTATATCTCTTGTGAATCATCAATAAGTCTGGAGAAGTCACTTGGTACAGTGCAAATTCCCAAAGAAGTTTGTACCATCTCTCAAGCAATGATGGTATCATATGAAGGCCAAGATCGGTGACAAGCTGCAATGATCACCAACGCCAACCTCTTCTCATATATTTTCTGAGCTAAAACGAGAATTTTCGTTCTTCAGTCCCTTATCCTAACCTACATTACAACCCTTCAAAGTCTCTTCTGATTAGGGAACTTGAATTAACATAGAGTTGAATGATTTTAAGAATCGCTCGAATAAGTTCGAGCAAGATTATTTCTCTCTCATTTTTGCAAGGTTCTTGACTTGTAAACCCAAAGCAGATGACGAAGAACTTCATTTCAAATGCCTTGACTCAACAGAGTCCCCTTTGTAAACCTTTGACCTAGCCCTCATTATAGTCCTGATTAAGACCTCCAGATTGGCTCGGTCGTACCAATTGCGAGATTACTCGGACCCTTGTAGAATGCGATAATCGTAAGATTGAGTGATTTCTATTAAATCTTACAGTGAGGATAAACAGCTTTTCTCGAGAGTGAGAGAAAGCCCTTTTGGACTGAAGTCCCCATTCTGATTACATTTGAGGTATTTACAACGTGATGGCTTCCCTGAACAGAGTTGGTAATGCAAACTTGATAGAATAGTTCATGCATGAACCATGTTATGAGTCATCGCCCCATGCACATTCAGTTTGTTTCTGATCATTGCAAACTCAAACTCACTGAGTGAATTTCAATGTGTATGCTTGTATGTGTTACTTCTGACACACTCTAATAGGTAATGCATCTCCATGGTTTAAGGTCTTGAGATTCACCCAAGACTCATTGAATGAAAAGTCATGCTGGCATGAACCATATTACTATTATAGCATGCGAGCAAAATGCACAATGCAAGGTTGACAGAATAATTTTGCATGATTTCATTGACGAATTTCAGTAACTATGTTTGCACATGTCACCTCTGGTATTGTCTGATATGTAGCAATTCATGATGATCGAGTTACCTCTCAAGGTCTCGAAATTCATCCAAGGACCATTACATGAGCAAACTTACTAGGTAATCCCCTACCGGGTAATCCCTCAAATCCTCAGATAAGTATATCTTCAACTTGAACCACTTCAAGAGAATGAGTGAAAGTCCTTTCTGACTGAAGGTTCCTCATTTTATTTGATCAAATTTTGTTGAAAGGGTCAGACGGGTTTCCTTATTAACAGATCCCCAGTGAAGTTTTTAATGCAAACAAGAGCTCACACATCTTTTTTGACATATGCATTTACATTGATTTTATGCATATCATCATCATTTTTTGAGAAAATGGACAGGTATGTTGCAGTCGGCCTAACCATCACTTACTCATTGCTCGGAAACTCATGTAAGTTTCCTAATTCCCCATCAAAATCTTATATCGACACTTGATTAGCTCAAGATGTCTCCAGGGTCTTATATCATTTTGATACTTGATTAGCTCAAGTTATCACCATTTTGTGTTCGTTCTGATTAGCTCCGGTGTCATACCCTTTTGTGTTCGATCTGATTAGCTCAGGCATCACACCTCCTTCTGTTCGCCTGATTAGCTTAGACGTGTCACCTCTTTGTGTTTGTTCTTATTGGCTCAGGCATCACACCCCTCAGTGTTCATACGGATTAGCTCGGATGTCACATCTTTACAGACTCAAAATTTATAGTCCACATGGCGACTTACCAAGAGGCGCGATGTTTATACTAATTAGCTCGGTTTTCACATCATCTTTACAAACTCACAGTTTATAGTCCACATGGTGACTTGCTGAGAGACACAGTGTTGTACCGATTAGCTCGGACATCACATCTTTACTCACTCACGGTTTATAGTCCACATCGTGACTTGCCAAGAGACATCTTACCGTTTCATGGTGACCCATTGAGAAGGTCCCAAGAGGCATATCTCATCTTGATACGATGAGACCTTCCAGAGAAGGTCGCGAGAGATTATTTTTACCGACTCATGCTGACTAGTTGAGGAGGTCGCAAGAGTCACCTTACCGACTCATGCTGACCCGTTGATGAGGTCGCAAGAGATGTTTTACCGTCTCATGGTGACCCGTTAAGGAGGTCCGAAGATGCATCTCTCGTCTTGATACGATGAGACATTCCAGAGAAGGTCGCGAGAGATTATTTTTACCGACTCATGCTGACCCCTTAAGGAGGTCGCAACAGACACCTTACCGACTCATGCTGACCTGTTGAAGAGGTCGCAAGAGACATTTTACCATATCAAGGTGACCTGTTGAGGAGGTCCCCAAGAGACAAATGGCCAGCTCGAACCATAAGTCGAGCACATTTTCAACCCTACACATATCTTGCGCTGTCCCGCATCAATGGGAAACCTTTGGTAACGGATAAGGCCCCCAAAACCTAAGATCCACATGTGATCTTGGTTTGTTTTCTCGATTTCACAATGTAAGCACTCTTGTGATTTTGAAAAATAAATGGCCAGCTCGAACCATAACTTGAGCACATTTTCAAATTCTACACAGATCTTGCGTTGTTTCACATCAGAAAGAAATTTCTGGTAACTGATGGACTCGGTACCTTGAAATCCTGGCATTCTCAAGGATGTCTAAAGATCAAGGGAATCATTAGCTTATGAGGTATTTGGTAAAACAAGTATTTTCATAAGTGATCCATGTGCGAACTTCTTTGATGTGGGATAGGAGAAGTTTCAACACACGTTATTTATAGCATTGTGTTTTATGCATCATTTCACATGCATCAGAAAATGGGGTTAGACTCCTGCCAAAAATACTATCATCATCACCTGCATTTGCAAAATTAAAATTTGCAAAATTTAGGTTTCAATTTTGGGTCTTTGAGAGAAACCTCTGCGAGCCTCCACTCAAAGAGGGGCAGCTGTTGATACCTAAATTTTGACTACCATTTTTAGACATTTATTTTTCATAAAGATAAAAAAATTAAATTTTAGTTCCTACAAAAAATAACTAAATCATTTGTCATATAGGATAGTTTATTTTATGCATTCATGCATTACATTTTGCATTGGACTGACGATGGAAGCGGACCCAAAATCGGACAAGTAATCGATATAGCATGAGAAATTCGGCTAAGGCATAGGGGTTGCGTCAAAATTCAAAGCAGACTTGGATTTATTTTCATTCAGCCCACTAATTTTTAATTCAAAAAAAGGCCTTTAAATTAAAGTTTATTAATCGAAATAAGGCCAAAGCTTAGGCCCGCATTATTAGGGTTTGACGTATGCGTTCTCTATATAAACACCTCTAGGTCACGTAACAAAGAGGGGGGCACAATTCAGAAAATTTTCGAGAGAAAAGGGAGGCCATAGAATTGAAAATATACGGCACATTGAGGGGGCCATCCATCAGAATAATAGGCAAAAAAACAAAAACATTCTGGCGGGCCGTACCATTGTTCCAATACGATCACATTGAGAGTGTGACAAGAGCAGAGAGATCGTGAGCTGGGGGTTCCTTCCATGGTGAATATATGGCCACATGAAGAGAAGAAGGCTACAGGACTAAAAGGATCGCCATAAGACAATCCAAGTCGCTAGACGCAAGCTTGAACCGAGGATATCGTGCTTCCCAACGAGCCCAACCGTAGTGCCATGTTTCGTCCTGGCGCTGCGAGAAGTTTCTTTTATTTTCTTTTGCAGGATCTGTGAGCCATCGTGAATCAGATCTGCGCACCAAATCACCAAGACGCCTGTCATCGATCATCAACCCATGACGAACAGCCGCTGACGCACGCGTGCCGAACCTTTCTTTTCTGGTGTCTTCGCCTGTAATTCTTGCTTTGAGGAGAAAAGCACTACCACCCACATCCGATCGAGTGAAGTCTATCAGTGAGGATCCATACGATGACACTTGGACTTTGATGCAAGCTGCTTTGGCTGATTCGTGTTCTGAAGCCGAGTGGTCTTAGTCCACATACTGACCTGCTCCATGCCTATGAATCGAGCTACTGCATCGTGAATCTATCGAGCCGTGAAGCTACCTCACCGCCAGAGCTGATTTCGAACGGTCAATAGAGCACGCAAGCTTTTGTTCTCCTCATCCTCACTGAGTAACCTTACGGATTTTCATTGCAGTGGGTTCGGGTAGCCACTACGAATACTATGCGGCTTGTTCCACCAACACGCGAGCTGAAACCACGCCATCTCCGTTGCCTTGATCTCAAACCGATCCAAAGTTCAATTTTAGAAAGAGAATATTGGGTAATATTTTTTTTTATCTTAATTGATTCGAAATATTCACTTGCCTAATTTGATCATATCTTGTCGTATTTTGCACATCTTCCATATTTGCATCAAAGCGGATATTTTTTAAAATACAGATTGATATCCTTGTCCGCGACTTGCCATACGATCGAGAAAGTCCATCTTTAAGATTATTGATGGAATACTCGATTAGGCAAGGATTTGGGTTCAATCGTTAATCGTATGATTACGAATTAAAGATTGACTCAAATATTCGCGAAATTTTTCAAAACTTGATTGATATATCCACTTTCTTGATTGACATTGATTGGCATATTCGCTTTCCTGATTCGATTTGAAATGTTTGATTGTCATATTTATTAGAATATATCCGTCGCATGATGAAATTTCGAGAATTATAAAAAAGATTGCATTCATTCATCTTCCATATTTGGAAATTGCATATCCTTGCATTTGAGGATGGAAATTGCATGTTCGGATAGAATTTTATGTTTAAAACAATATATCTTTAACATGTTAGGGTTTAGGTCAATTTAGACTCTAAAATATGCAAGATAAGAATTGTTTTGGCATAGTTCTATTTTAGGAAATAAATTCATCCGAAAATAATAATAAAAATTCATCCTTGCCATGTCAGCTTTGCCACGTCATCTATGCCAGGTCATCTTTGCCACGTCATCTATGCCATGTCATCTATGGCACGTCATCCTTGCTATGTCATCCTTGCCCTGTCATCCATGCCATGTCATCCATGCTACGTCATCGTTGCCATGTCATCTATGCCATGTCATTCATCTTTGCCATGTCATGTTAGATTGCACTTTAGCTTAAATTGCATATTAGAATTGCATGTCTTGATTTTAATTAATTTATGTCTCACGTAGTTAATTTAATTAAATCATGGTCTCATTTGTGCATTCGTTTAATTTGCATGTCATTGAGTTTAGTCTTACATGTAATTCATGTCATAGAATAATTTCATGCATCACATCATAGAATAATTTCATGCATCACATATAGTATAGTCTTTCATGCATTCATATAAAAATAAAAAATTAAAAAAGAACTAACTTGCGTGGGGCATGCTCCCTTGATTATATTGATTTCTAGATGTTCCATTAATTGATTGTGCACCCGCATGAGAGCCTTTGTTAGTGACTTCAGTTAAAATCAATCAATGTTGCCTTCTCAAATGATTTTTCATGAAATAAAATGGTGCCGAAAGGGCGTTAGAGTAATCTAGCATAATCAAGTCCCCGGACTCTTAATCTCTGGTTCTTAGCAATAAAATAGTTCTCCCACTATTTTATTTAGGTTTATAATCGACCTACCATAAATGATCAGTGGCGACTCCAAATTCAAAATACATTGCATGTTAATCAATTGAACCTTAAGTTGCGATTTGGTATGGACTTGGGAGAGTTCGAGTTAGGTTATTTAAATAATTAACCTAATAATCCATTTGCCTAGAAACTTATTTTTTTAGGTCGCGACATCTACGACTGTAGAAGGAGTCATTTTTTAAGCAGAAATCGCGGGTCTTATGGTTGAAAGAAGGGGACTTGAGCACAAAGTACTTCTATCGCTACGTGAGCAAAAGACGACTTCTTAACAGAATTCTCTTAGTGATAGATTGGTCGGGCTCTATTCTACCAAACCAACCCAGGTTCGGGCACATATTGTCACATTCTTTGAGGAGGTGCTATCCTATTCTGGTTCTTCACCTCGGCCTTCAATTCAGGAAATCAGGTCAGTGATCAAATGCCCTTTATCTGACAAACAAATTACCAACTTAGCTCGACCCATTTTAGCTAATGAGACTGGACCACTATGTTCTCTTTAGCTACTGGTAAAGCCCTGGGGCCGGATGCCTTTAATGTGGAGTTTTTAAAGGCTACTTGGGACGTTATTGGCCACTCTGTAACCCTATCGATTCAGGATTTCGTCAATTCTAGTTGCTTGCTTCGGGAGATTAATGCCTCCATCATTTGGTTGGTGCCAAAAGTTCCAAATGCTAGTACTATGAGTGATTTTAGACCATAACTTGCTGCAATACAATTTATAAATGCATAACTAAGATTCTGACTGATAGAATTTGTGGTGTTCTCTCTTCTATAGTCAGCTCGACACAAAATGCCTTTGTTAAAGGCCGTCGGATTAGTGACAACATCCTTTTGGCTCAAGAACTATTCTGCGGGTTCCATCATAACCTGTACCTACCAAAATGTGCCATTAAGGTGCACTTCAGGAAAGCCTATGACACAATGGATTGGGAATTCTTTCGCATCATCTTGCAAGCTTTCGATTTTCCGGTAAGCTTAATTAATCTCGTTATGATTTGTGTCACAACCCCAAAATTTTCTGTCTCTATCAATGGGGAATTTCACGGGTTCTTTCTTAGTGGGAGAGGTCTTCCCCAAGATAATCAGATGTTGGCTTATTTATTTACTCTTATAATGGAGATCTTCTATGGTATTATCAATATTCGAGCACAGCAGCCCGATTTCAAGTTCTTTTGGAGATGTAAACCAACTCGTGTGTCCCACCTTTGTTTTGCGGATGATGTGCTTATTTTTGCTGAAACTAACTCTACTTCGGTTGCTTTTATTAAGTCCGATTTGGATAGATTCTCTGAATGGTTTGGGTTTATACCAAACTTGAACAAAAGTGAATTGTTTTGCTCGGGTGATTCCCCTCAGCTTCGGTCGCAACTCCTCTCGTCACTTGGCTTTTGAGAAGGAGTCTTGCCTTTCGGTACCTAGGAGTTCCCATTGTATCCGGTCGTCTTAACAAAGCAGATTGTGCCTCCTTGGTTAATACTATTACAGCCAGAGCTCAATCCTAGTTGTTTGGTCTAGCACTATCACCTAGAGGGGGGGTGAATAGGTGAAAGAGTAAATAATTGAAATCTCGTGCGGAATTATAAAAAGATTTCTATTAGCAATCTCAGAATAGTATCAATACGCAGCAATCAGATCACAACGAAGGAGTTCAGGGAAGAGAAATGTGCACACAAAGTTTATAGTGGTTCGGCTTGATCAGGCCTACGTCCACTCTCCCACGATGACAGCCGATCGGCTGTATTTCACTATGAGGAATCAAGAGAAATACAATCGCTCAGTTTCTCGGTTTGTCTCTCTCACAGATTCTCACAATGAATAGAATTTGAGTATACATAATGATCTTGGGTAAGTCACGGGTTTACACTTGCACTTTTGGATTATTGTTCTCCTCTCTTCTTTAGTCCATCATGTTCTCCTTTTATACTCCCCGCCTCCAACTACCCGTTGGATTCCCGGCCAAGGGATCGCTCTTCAATCCTTGATTGGACGTCATCAATCGTGATTGAACCAGACTGTATCTTTAGAAGATATGTAGACCGTTGAAGAAGATCTTGAACCCTTTTGATTCAGTCGCCCATACAACTAAATCTCCAGTTTCCATAAGTGTGGTAGGACCGTACTGATTCCCGACAGAGTATTGATAGAGGGTAATATCCCATTGTAGAAGTCCCTTGATTGATTGGAAGGGATGTCAGGGCAATCGAATATTACAACCTTCCATAGGAAATCATGCCTTGATCAGCAACCTGCCATACGTGGGTCTTCGTGTTTTGGAAATGCAAGAACTGATCTTTTCTTCAGATTCGTTTAAGAGAAAATTTGATTCTTACTAGATCAGTTTGCATAGAATGGTAATACGAAGGTTTGATGTGATCCGTTTGTCGCTATTCAGATCGCTAGTAGCGCTTCCATCTGACCCTTCGTCAGGAGCACTTCCATCTGACCCTTCGTCAGGAGCACTTCCATCTGACCCTTCATCAGGAGCACTTCCATCTGACCCTTCGTCAGCGCGACAGAATTGGAATCACTCCACCTGCTGCTTACACATTCTTCCTGCATCGCATCTCATTAAACAATTTCTCTCGGAGGTTTGGTCAGAATCAAAATAAAGGAGAATTTCCATAACAATCTCCCCCTTTTTGATGGTGACAAAACTCCTCTATTTTCAACTTTCAAAAGAATGTATACGAGAAAGTTTAACCAGTGTTCAAATAATTATCACATATTTGCTCCTGCAGATAATCATCATTAGAGATCCTGCAATTAATGTATTTTCATAGGAGAGCATGAACAAGGTAAGCTTATCCTGCAAGCAAGGTTTATCCTGCAAACACAAGCAAAGTTTATATCCTGCAAACATAAGGTTTAGTCACCTGTCCATATGAAAAAAATAATCAGTCTAAACTTCTCCCCCTTTTTGTCAACATCAAGAAAGAAATAAAGTAATCTGTTTAAAAAATTGATGAACAAAAAGTAGTGGTGTGTCCCAAAAAAATGTTTGAAATTTTAAGAAGATGCAGGAACATCAGGCTCTTTATCAGTCTGCACTTGTCGCGACCCTCTCGAGGTTCACTGTGGGCTCTCGAGGGCTAATGGGCCGTCCAGTCTGGTCGGACGCGGGCCTCTCCCAAGGCCCGTTACCCAAATTGCAACGGAGGTATACGTAGTCGACCTTCAGTGTGGTCTAGTGACATGTGTTAAGTGTGCATGCCATGGAGTCGCCACCAATCATTTTTTGGAGGGTATGATTGGACCACCCTATTGAATAGTCGGGAGTTTCTATTCAATTCTGCGATAACCAGAGAAATGGGTTCGGGGACTTAGTTACGTCAACTGTCAGAGTTGACGCCCTTTCGGTACCTAAGTTGACTGAATTTTCTGACCTAAGATTTCATGCAGATGAGTGGAGTACGAATCCTAAATCTGGGAATTCATGCAAATAGGAATGACTATCCTGGCAATCACAATCAATAATAAAAGGCGCAAATCAATGAATCCAAATATGCAAAATAAACACATCAAATCAACATGACACTCATAAGAATGCTCTATTAACCTAAATAAGTATCAATCAAGCTTAGGAATGATTTAGACATGATTTTACCCATAAGGGGTAAAGTCGTAATTTTGAGACAAAAGGGACGATTTACCCAAAAAAGGCAAAATCATCATTTCGGAATGAATTCGGAGTAAAACAATGTCAAAAATAGGTTTGGTCACTCAATTGACCCATTTCCTATTTTTTTTGCAATTTTCATGATTTTCTGGAATTTTAGAAACCGATTTACCATTCGAAGGGCAAAATCGTCATTTTCTAAAAATGAGAATGAAATGTGGAAATCCTAGACATAAGGTTTAGCCACCTATCTGGCTCATCGCCAAATTCTAAGCAATTTCCACAATTCATCGGAATATCAAAGACGATTTACCCTTTGAGGGGTAAAACCGTCGTTTTGGATTAAACGGAAGAAAATCCTGAAAACAACAACCAATCAATTTCTTTTGATCATTTTCAGCCTTGGGAATTTTCTAGAATTTTTTTTAGTAATTTTCTACAATTCTTCTCAATTTTTTTGTTTTTTCTTTAATTTTTCCATTTTTTAGCATTTTCTGATTTATTAATATTTTTTTATATTTTCAGAAAATATTTTAACAAAAAGCATATCATTGGCAATAGACAACACTCAACCAGATAAATAAGCTAACTACTGAACTGAGATAAATACATGCAAACCAAATCTATAATGGCGACATTTTAGAAAAATAACCTTGATATACGGATCGGGTACGTAAAACATACCGGATTGGACACCGGCCTTCAATCGCCCAGCCCCAGCCTACGACCATCTCCATGCCCGTTACCTGTCGATCGCCATTAGAATGTCGATAGTCAATTTCACCAAAAAAAAATTAAAAAAATTAAAAAAAAATAAAAAAATAAAAATTGGACACTGTTCAGGCACTGTTCCGACACTATTCCGACACTGTTCCGACACGGCTTCGACACGCTCGGACACGGCTTCGACACGCCTCGGACACGGCTCGAACACGGCTCCGACACGGCTTCGACACGCTCCGACATGCTCCGACACGGCTTCGACACGGCTTCGACATGGCTCCGACATGCTCCGACACGGCTCGGACACGGCTTCGACACGGCTTCGACACGGCTTCGACACGCTCCGACACGCTCCGACACGCCCGGACACGTCCGGACACGCTCCGACACGCCCGGACACGCTCCGACACGCTCCGACACGTCCGGACACGTTCCGACGACGGGGTGGTGACCCGAGGCTGTTTCTGGGTCCACCAGCGGCGTGTAGGCTCCACAAGCTCCGAGGGAGGAGGTAGGACTCCGGGGCGGTCGCCGGAGGCGATAGCGCGCTTTGGCGATGACGGATTTGGCCCGATCCGAAACAAACCCGACCCAAACTCTGAAACGGGTGGAGGCCGTGGGTCTTGGGTTGTTCACGGCGGCTTTGAGGTACGACGGCTAGCGACGACAACGGAAGGTGGGGATTCCATTTTTTGGCGTCCACCAAGAAGAAGAAAAGAAAGGAAGAAGAAGAAGCCGAAGAAGAAGAGGAGGAAGAAGAAAAAGAAGAAGAAGAAAGGAGAAGGAAGAAGAGGAGGCGACGGATGATGAGGGGGAGGGGGGAAGAGTAAAATAAAAATAAAAATAAAATAATAATAAAAAATAATATAATAATAATATAATAAAATACTAAAAAGTAAAAATAATAATAAAATAATCAAAAGCGAAGACAAAATGATTAGTCCCCTTTTCCTTTTAAATGATGATGTTTTCATTCCTTTTCCTTTTAATCATTATTAATATTTTTGCCAAATTCAATTTTATGGTGATCAGAGAACACCTAAAATCGAACCCGAATTTTACTATTTTATGAGGTCCTAAAGTAAAGAAAATTAAAAATAAAAATACCGACTATTTATATATATTTTTGTGACCTCGAATACTACTTTTTTTTATTTTCTTTTTATTTTTATATTTTTCGAAAATAATAATAATAATAAATATGAAAAATATGAAAAAATATTTTTTTTTATCCAAAATGGTCCCTTTAGCTTGGCCAAGGCTACCAAAGTTGATTTTGTAATTTTTCAGCTTTTTATGGATTTTCTATGAATTTTCGAAAAATAAAGGAAAAAAAATTGATCAAAATTTAGGTGTCAACAGCTGCCCCTCTTTGAGAGGAATCTCGTCAGAGGAATCCCCTCAGAGGTTTCTCTCAAAGACAAGGTGACACCTGAGTCCTGATCGACTCGACTCGTGAAACTAAAGGAAAAGGAGTCATGACATCTAGTTTTTCATGCTTGTCGATGTATGCTCTTTCTTGAAGGGGGAAACATTTATTTGACATGAGAGAGTGAGATAATAGAGAGACATACTTGCCACTTACCTGTTCGATGTTTGTGCGATTTTCGTGGTGTTTGATGGATTCAAGAGAATTTCTAGGAACTCGTCTAGAGTATCCTAGAGAGGTTAAGCTCTGACCCGTATGGTAGGTCAAACCATAATGGGATTCCTAACTGATAGGAATCTAAGAAAGACGCGTCCCATTTGGGATTTGCCAAGGATTTTGATCCGTATGGTGGATCGGACCATTGAGTTGGCCATTTAAGTGATTTTTACTATTGGGTTGACCCTTCAGGCGGTTTCTACCGTGTGTTGACCCTTCAGGCGGTTTCTACCATTAATTTGACCCTTCAGGCGGTTTCTACCTTGAGTTGACCCTTCAGGCGGTTTCTACCATGAGTTGACCCTTCAGGCGGTTTCTACCTTTGAGTTGATCCTTCAGGCGGTATCTACCTTGAGTTGACCCTTCAGGCGGTTTCTACCTTTGTTTTGACCCTTCAGGCGGTTTCTACCTTAAGATGACCCTTCAGGCGGTATCTACCTTGAGTTTGACCCTTCAGGCGGTTTCTACCTTTGTTTTGACCCTTCAGGCGGTTTCTACCTTAAGTTTGACCCTTCAGGCGGTTTCTACCTTTGTTTTGACCCTTTAGGCGGTTTCTACCTTAAAATGACCCTTCAGGCGGTATCTACCTTGAGTTTGACCCTTCAGGCGGTTTCTACCTTTGTTTTGACCATTCAGGCGGTTTCTACCTTTGTTTTGACCTTGACTCCAAACTGATAGGAATCTAAGGCTGACATACCCTGTCTGGTTGGGACTAGTCAGAGACTCGATCGTTCTGTAGATCGGTCTTGGAAGAGGTTTGCCTACTAAAAGGCTTCACCTAGAGGTCATTCTGGGATTTAGGGGTTACCTGAAATCTCGCAGAAGCTGAATTGTCCTTTCGACATACGAGGTACCTTTCTGGGATCTGGAGACTCCATTTATCCCGCAGAAAGCTGAAACCTGCGAGATTTTTCTTCACCAAGAAAACGTCAGTAATCTTCGGGGAGACAATGGCTGTCCATTCTGACAAAACCGTATGATTTAAGTTTTAATTATGAAATGTGCATTCTGATGCCGGAGGTTATCCAAAACATTCTTGCAACATACAGATGTGATCACAAATTCCTTGCGCAGCAAATTTGGATCAACAATTTGAAATTTCCAAAAAGAGTTTGTTCAAAACATCAATTGGAATATTTCTCGACGAGGAGGTCTTTTCACATGTTTTGAGATAGTGGTTTTTATAGGGGATGCACTCAATTTCCTACTAACATGTGCCTAGGTTTTAGGCTCATTCGCAGCGCATACATTTTGATCGGTCGGGAGGTCTTCCACGAGACCGTAATGTTAGGCTTGGATATTGGTTTTCAAGGGGGACCCGCTTTGGAGTCAAGGCCATTGAATGAAAGTTTTCACCATCTGCTCCGGGTTTACAAGTCAAGAACCATGCAAAATGAGAAAGAAATAGTCTTGCTCGTACTTCTTTGAGCTAAGCTATATGTTAACCCAAGTGTCTTAGTCAGAGAAGACTGTTTCAGGGTTATGATGTTGGTAGGATTGGGGGACCAAAAAGGCTTATTTTTGGCCCAAAATTCTTGGAGAGTTTGACATTGGTGATCATTGCAGATTTGCTACCTGTCCTTTCTCTTTTGCGCCTTTATTCCGCGCTTGACACCATTTGGCGAGTAGCCTTTTGGAATTTGGCTCCTTCGGGGATTCTTTTCCCATCCGGCTTCATTGCGGATCAATCAAACGACTTACACGAGCATCGGCCTTGCTTTTACCAGGCGCTTTGCTTTTTCTCGATGCCGTGAATTTTTCTCATCCATTTTTGAAATCCCACTTTTTCTCCTCTTCATGGGATCGTGTTAGACCTATGATCAAAGGTCTAACAAGGTTAAGCATCAACTTAGGAATTCTTTTGCAAACACTAAGTCTTGGACTCCTTCGTTTCTGAAGTGATGCTGCATCCGTCTCGGAATGTGCAATGATCACCAACGGGTTTATGAAATGATTTTGCAGGCTCAACTAGGCTATGCAAAGGATTCGGTGTGTGGGATAGAGAAATGAATGCTTCTCATCATCCTATGGCACTTGGATTACCATGTAAACAACACACAAAGATTAATGTTAGTCTGAGCAAGAAAATTTCTAACCATTTTCTCCTGACGCTGCTGGACTTACTTCCTTTTTGCCCCGGTGTGGGGTGGTTCTTGACAGGGTTAAGAATGAAAACCGCCGTTCAAATGGGTTATCAACGGTCACCTATAGTGTTTGAGGGATATGAAACGAATGCCTCCGTCGTCCCAACCCATGTAATCGCTGCAAATGGTCCCTACCCCCATAGACCCAGATTTCGTTATCTGCTCACTCCACTCATCTCTCAAGTGTGTGTTGGACATGTTTGGATTAGGCTTCGCCTCTCGTCTGAGAAAACACCCTTTTAAACGGTCTGAACAACTTTTATTGGAAAAATTCTTTTCATTTTCTCCAAAATCTACCCCTCATGGGAATCTTATGATGCACCATGCATGTTTTATTCCTGTTCAGATAACCTCTTGTTTTAAAACATGAATGTCAATAAAATTAGAATTCTATGTCTTTTCTAGACATCAGATTCTAAAAGCTTTTCTTTTTCTCTCTATTTTTTTATTTAACATTTTCAATGGATTGGGGAAAAGGATACTTACCTGACCGTCGTGGCTGGAGATCCCTGGAGATAAAGAAGAAATATGTCAGTGTATGTCCCAAAATTTTATAAAAATTGGAATGATACATCCTACCCTTGGTCGTGTGCCCCAGCGAGTTTACACAGGTTGTGAAAATCTGTTCTCCTTGATGGTGAGTCCCTATCAAGGATAAATAACAAGTGTCAACTCGCATTCTCAAATCCAAGATAAATTGGGACGATACGACTTTACTCTCGATTTGCATTTCGTTTTGATGTTGCATATTGATATGAACAACATCTATCAAATTCCTCCATCCGTGCTTGAAGGTATTTGCAACGCCTACGGTTCATTTGCCCCAGCTGGGCGACGTCTGTTTTGTCATTTGAATGCATGAGCTTTTGGGTGCATTGTCTCTTTTATCACCTGAGATAAAAAAAAATGGAGAAAAACTTATCCCCAGATCTGATTAAAAATCAATTAGGAACGATACGTCCTTTCACCAAACGAGTGGCTCTGCGGCCAAATGTATTTTGCACTGAAGGGACGAATTCCACTATGCTCCCGGGTTTGAGGAATTTGCCCCCATTTTCGATAGAAATGAACCTTATCAAGATGTATACAATACAAATAGATCCCTAATACAATCAATCTAAGGGACGATATAGAGAGGATCTCAGCAAAATTAATCTTATACAAGAGAACTAAAAATGTCAAATCAATCAAAGGAATGTGGCCCGAACACTTGGAGATGCCCCAGTTCTAGTCTTCGAGATGTGACTCCAGGATCATCGATTTTTTTTTTAGGTGGTTTTAGATATACCAACCATCTAAAGACATGCACATGAGACAAGGGAGGACAAAACTTCTAAAAATCAAAGGATTTGGCACCTAAGGTCAAGGTTCCCACCTCGAGTTCTAGAAAGAGCCGATTCCATTGCACAGCTATCGTTGCATTGGGACTCGATCCATAGTTCGAAGTGAGCGGAATTGAAAAGTGGATTACCCCGTGTTTTTCCTCACAGAGATTCCATTTTCAATCCCTTCTATTGTTTTCCTATAGGCGGCGCCCGGGGTTTTAGGCGCGGTTGTGTGTATTTTCGGTGTCGTGCTAAAGCGATAAACACGTATCTTATTTAACAATCACCGCTTCAATATAAAACATACACACAATCATTCATTCCTACGCCCAACCTGCATAAAACAGAGTTAACAAGTACTCCACCCCTTATTTCTCCAATCTGCAAAAACATTTAACACCTCAAGGGTTAAAGTACGTACCTCACCTTGAAGAGCATCTGCATAAAACATGTTAGAAAAATCAATCAACTTTTTAATCGGCTCAAGTTCTCTAAAGTCCCCAGCGGAGTCGCCAGTCTGTCGCGACCCTCTCGAGGTTCACTGTGGGCTCTCGAGGGCTAATGGGCCGTCCAGTCTGGTCGGACGCGGGCCTCTCCCAAGGCCCGTTACCCAAATCGCAACGGAGGTATACGTAGTCGACCTTCAGTGTGGTCTAGTGACATGTGTTAAGTGTGCATGCCATGGAGTCGCCACCAATCATTTTTTGGAGGGTATGATTGGACCACCCTATTGAATAGTCGGGAGTTTCTATTCAATTCTGCGATAACCAGAGAAATGGGTTCGGGGACTTAGTTACGTCAACTGTCAGAGTTGACGCCCTTTCGGTACCTAAGTTGACTGAATTTTCTGACCTAAGATTTCATGCAGATGAGTGGAGTACGAATCCTAAATCTGGGAATTCATGCAAATAGGAATGACTATCCTGGCAATCACAATCAATAATAAAAGGCGCAAATCAATGAATCCAAATATGCAAAATAAACACATCAAATCAACATGACACTCATAAGAATGCTCTATTAACCTAAATAAGTATCAATCAAGCTTAGGAATGATTTAGACATGATTTTACCCATAAGGGGTAAAGTCGTAATTTTGAGACAAAAGGGACGATTTACCCAAAAAAGGCAAAATCATCATTTCGGAATGAATTCGGAGTAAAACAATGTCAAAAATAGGTTTGGTCACTCAATTGACCCATTTCCTATTTTTTTTTTGCAATTTTCATGATTTTCTGGAATTTTAGAAACCGATTTACCATTCGAAGGGCAAAATCGTCATTTTCTAAAAATGAGAATGAAATGTGGAAATTCTAGACATAAGGTTTAGCCACCTATCTGGCTCATCGCCAAATTCTAAGCAATTTCCACAATTCATCGGAATATCAAAGACGATTTACCCTTTGAGGGGTAAAACCGTCGTTTTGGATTAAACGGAAGAAAATCCTGAAAAACGACAACCAATCAATTTCTTTTGATCATTTTCAGCCTTGGGAATTTTCTAGAATTTTTTTTTAGTAATTTTCTACAATTCTTCTCAATTTTTTGTTTTTTTCTTTAATTTTTCCATTTTTTTGGCATTTTCTGATTTATTAATATTTTTTTTTATATTTTCAGAAAATATTTTAACAAAAAGCATATCATTGGCAATAGACAACACTCAACCAGATAAATAAGCTAACTACTGAACTGAGATAAATACATGCAAACCAAATCTATAATGGCGACATTTTAGAAAAATAACCTTGATATACGGATCGGGTACGTAAAACATACCGGATTGGACACCGGCCTTCAATCGCCCAGCCCCAGCCTACGACCATCTCCATGCCCGTTACCTGTCGATCGCCATTAGAATGTCGATAGTCAATTTCACAAAAAAAAAAAATTAAAAAAAAATTAAAAAATTAAAAATTGGACACTGTTCAGGCACTGTTCCGACACTATTCCGACACTGTTCCGACACGGCTTCGACACGCTCGGACACGGCTTCGACACGGCTCGGACACGGCTCCGACACGGCTTCGACACGCTCCGACATGCTCCGACACGGCTTCGACACGGCTCCGACACGGCTTCGACATGGCTCCGACATGCTCCGACACGGCTCGGACACGGCTTCGACACGGCTTCGACACGGCTTCGACACGGCTCCGACACGGCTTCGACACGGCTCCGACACGGCTTCGACACGCTCCGACACGCTCCGACACGCCCGGACACGTCCCGACACGCTCCGACACGCTCCGACACGCTCCGACACGTCCGGACACGTCCGGACACGTTCCGACGACGGGGTGGTGACCCGAGGCTGTTTCTGGGTCCACCAGTGGCGTGTAGGCTCCACAAGCTCCGAGGGAGGAGGTAGGACTCCGGGGCGGTCGCCGGAGGCGATAGCGCGCTTTGGCGATGACGGATTTGGCCCGATCCGAAACAAACCCGACCCAGACTCTGAAACGGGTGGAGGCCGTGGGTCTTAGGCTGTTCACGGCGGCTTTGAGGTACGACGGCTAGCGATGACGGCGGAAGGTGGGGATTCCATTTTTTGGCGTCCACCAAGAAGAAGAAAAGAAAGGAAGAAGAAGAAGCCGCCCGCGAGGAAGCCGAAGAAGAAGAGGAGGAAGAAGAAAAAGAAGAAGAAGAAAGGAGAAGGAAGAAGAGGAGGCGACGGATGATGAGGGGGAGGGGGGAAGAGTAAAATAATAATAAAAATAAAATAATAATAAAAAATAATATAATAATAATATAATAAAATACTAAAAAGTAAAAATAATAATAAAATAATCAAAAGCGAAGACAAAATGATTAGTCCCATTTTCCTTTTAAATGATGATGTTTTCATTCCTTTTCCTTTTAATCATTATTAATATTTTTGCCAAATTCAATTTTATGGTGATCAGAGAACACCTAAAATCGAACCTGAATTTTACTATTTTATGAGGTCCTAACGTAAAGAAAATTAAAAATAAAAATACCGACTATTTGTATATATTTTTGTGACCTCGAATACTACTTTTTTTATTTTCTTTTTATTTTTATATTTTTCGAAAATAATAATAATAATAAATATGAAAAATATGAAAAAATATTTTTTTGTCCAAAATGGTCCCTTTAGCTTGGCCAAGGCTACCAAAGTTGATTTTGTAATTTTTCAGCTTTTTATGGATTTTCTATGAATTTTCGAAAAATAAAGGAAAAAAAAATTGATCAAAATTTAGGTGTCAACAGCACTTGAGAAGGTTCTTCATTGCTGCTTCCCATCCTCTGAGCATTATCTCTTACAGCTTGAGAGGAAGGCAGGTTTGAGGCTGTTCTGTCTGATCTGACCAGTGTGTATGTAGGCATGTTGGCTATCTCAGTGCGGAACATTCGCCCGTGGAGATCGATTGATTTTTCGAGCTGATTCATCTGACTTGTCAAACCCTGCAGTTGTCTCTCTGTCTTCTCTTCAAAATTCTGTAATTTTTGATTGAATCCTGCTTCCATGTTTGCCATCGTTTGAAGAAGAATAGTTTGAAGATTCTCAAAGTGTGCCTCAAGTTCCATTTGTGGTTCTGAAGAAGATGCAGGTTCTTGAGTCTCCCCCTCAGGTTGTGCCTTTGGGAAAGCTTGAGAAGCTAGGATTTCAGTGAGAAATACATCTGATGTGACAGGCATAGTCTTTTTCTCCCCCTGAGTTATAGCCCTTTTCCCTTTTCCCTTTGAGATCGGCACGGAGACAATTTCTTCATCAATGTCCATTGGAAGGGACTGTGCACTTGACAGTTGATCTTCTCGTGCAATTGCTGAGGATAGACTTGTAGCACCTTTTTGGATGGTTCTTCTGGTGGAGGAGACAGAGTAAGCATCAAAATCATCTTCGTCTTCCTCCTGTTGTGTAGATGCTAACTTTGCTAGAACTTGTGCTAGCAATTGCTCATGATCACAGTTGACAAGTGTGATGTCATATTCTGTGTCATTTGCAACTCTTCCAGTTTGCTCCTCATCCCACATTGTGAGGAGTTCTTCCTCAGTCAAATCACATGGATACACAACTTTTTCTTGCGGTTGTGTTCCTGCTCCATTTCCTTCTCTCTCATTTTCTGCAGCACCTTGATCTCCATGCTCATTACCATCATCTGATTCAGCTTGAGATGGAGTAGCTTCAGAGTCATATTCCCCTGTTTCTTCATCACTATCCTCTGAGTCCTTAGTAGGACTATCTGATTGCTGACCCTTAATAGCCATGACTTTTCTCCTCTTTGGAGATTTCTGCTTGGATTCTTCCTCAAAGTCCACAGTGACTGGTCCATTGGTCCTAGTTCTCCATCCAGCAGGAGTCATCTTGTACCCCATCTTTGTAACCATAGTCTCTCCAGCAGCTATCAGAGGAATTTCCTGCTTGATAAGTTCACCTAGCCCATTAATCTGGAAATGATTGATTATCTTAAAGATCAATGCGGCATAAGGAAGTTGGCCCTTTGGCTTAATAGCTGTTTTGTACATGTGCAGGAGTACTGTATGAGCAAAGGAAATCCTCTGTCCTGTCAAGATTCCCCATAACAGCTTTGCCTCGTACTTTGATATATCTGTCTTTGAAGCTGCCTTGGGTCTGAGACATTCGATGATCACCTTGTGCATCATGATATGTTTCAAGGGAAAGTCTGTGTATGCAATGTGAGACTTTGATTCCCTTGAGAAACTCGATTTGCCAGTCAGGAAACAAAAGGCTTCCCCTGCAGTGACATCTAGGGGTTTGAACTCTCACTTTCTAGTTGCCATGATTGCAGCCAATTCATCAACGGTCAAAATATATTGCTTTCTTTTGAAAGTGAAAGCCAGAGAATTGAAGTTGACAAATTGAAGATTTGAATAGAAATAGGCTACCAAGTCAGGAAAAGTGTAGCCTCTCCTCGTTACGAATTGATCTATCTTTGCCTTTTCTAGATGTTTCCTCAGATAGATGCCATGGCTTTCGAAGTACTGCAATTGAAATACCCTTTGAGATATAACACCTCTCTGTTTCATTGCTTCAAATCTTTCCTTGTGGGCCTGATTCTGGAACATGGGATCAGGAAAGGTTTTATCCAAAATAAAACCTATGTTTTTCACAAAGTCATTGAATAGTATATCATCATCATCTTCCACTTTTGCTTTTGTCCCGCCAGGTCTAATCGGGGATGGTTTTTGTTTTGCACTAGTCTCTGCCACTTTCTCCTTTCCTTTTCTAGAGGTAGTTGCAGGTTTCTCTACAGCAATAGGCTCAACTATTTTTCCAGGCAGATTAAGAAACTCCAATAGTTCGTCCTCACTACTGAAATAATGAGTTTTCAACAGTTTTCTAAGTTCGGTTCCAAAATCTCCTGCTTCCTTAATCCTATCATACATTGGCTTGATAGAGTGTGCCATTGATTCTTTTCCTTCGAAATCAGATAGAGACAGACCTTTTGCCAAGCGAAATTCTTCTCGTCACTCGTTGATTTGGGTGTCTGTCAGTTCCGCGCCACTTGCAGTTGATGCGGAAAACTTCCTCTTCTAAGTTCGGTTCCAAAATTTTGGAGCCATTGATGCGTAGAAAGTTTAAAACTTTGAGTGAAAGAGTGTTGTTTTGAGAGGGGAATCGAGAGCGAAAGCTATTGGACAAAGTCTTAGGGTTTTGATTTGAGAGATTTTTGAAAGTGAGAGAACAGAGGTGACGGTTCAGCGTTTTTATAAAGGAGGCGGTTATTTTTAGAAACAAAAGATAGAATTTTGATTTTCTAAGGAAAGTTAAAAGATTCTCTTAATAAAACAAATATTCACTGTCAATTAGATATACGTAGATATCTATTCATATGAGGAACTTACCTTAAAGATATTTTTAGAGATAACTGACCTGGTTTTATGGCTCTTTTCAAAAATTGAGAATTTCTTCTTACGCGCCTTTTAGTCTTCCTTCTGATTCTCCTTCTGACGTTCTTTCTGACGTTCCTTCTGATGCTCCTTCTGACGTTCCTTCTGACTCTCCTTCTGACGCTCCTTCTGACGTTCCTTCTGACGTTCCTTCTGACTCTCCTTCTGATGCTCCTTCCTGTTCTAATATAAACTTACGAAGGAAGGTTAATGATAGAAAGTTCATTTCTAATAAAATTAAAAGTTTGTTTATCCAAAGGTTTGGTAAAAATATCTGCAAGTTGATTTTTCGTATCAATATATTGAATGTTAACATCACTGTTCTGAACATGATCACGTATGAAGTGATGCTTGATCTCAATATGCTTTGTTCTTGAATGAAGCACTGGATTCTTTGTGAGATTTATGGCACTTGTGTTGTCACATAGAATTTCCACAGTTGATTCTTCAACACCGTAGTCTTTTAGCTGCTGTTTTAGCCAGAGTATCTGAGAGCAGCAACTTCCAAGAGATACGTATTCTGCTTCAGCTGTACTGAGTGCCACTGTATTTTGTTTCTTTGAATACCATGAGACAAGCATGTTTCCCATGAGTTGACATGTTCCAGATGTACTCTTTCTATCAATTTTGCAACCAGCAAGATCTGCATCTGAATAACCCTTTAGTGTAAAATCAGACAATTTAGAATACCACAAACCGTAATTGGGATAAGTCCCTATGTATTTGATTATTCTTTTGACGGCTGATAGGTGTGATTCTCTTGGGCTTGACTGAAATCTTGCACATAAGCAGACACTATATAGGATGTCTGGTCTTGAAGCTGTAAGGTAGAGTAATGATCCAATCATACTCCGATATAATTTAGGATCAACTTCCTTTCCTTCCTCATCTTTGTCTAATTTGGAAGAGTTAGACATGGGAGTTTCTGTCTTCTTGCCATTTTCCAAACCAAACTTCTTTACTATTTCCAACGCATACTTCTCTTGAAATATGAAGGTTCCCTTTTGAGTTTGATGAATTTGAAGTCCAAGAAAGAACCGTAATTCTCCCATCATACTCATCTCAAATTCATCCTGCATTGCTTTAGAAAATTTCTTGCAGAGAAGTTCATTAGAGGAACCGAATATAATATCATCAACATAAATTTGAACTAACAGGATGTCTTTACCTTTTCTTTGAATGAAAAGCGTGGTGTCTACATTACCTTTAATGAAGTTGTGTTGAGATAAGAATTTACTTAACCTTTCGTACGAAGCGCGAGGTGCTTGTTTCAATCCATAGAGTGCCTTTTTTAATACATATACCAGATCCTTTTCTCTGGGTTCTTCGAAGCCACGAGGTTGTTCAACATATACTTCTTCTTTGATGTAACCATTCAGAAAGGCGCTTTTTACGTCCATCTGAAAGAGTCTGAAATCATTGTAGCAAGCATAAGCAAGAAGCAGTCTGATAGCTTCTAGTCTGGCAACCGGTGCGTAGGTTTCATCATAATCTATTCCTTCTTCTTGAGAATAGCCTTTTGCTACAAGTCTTGCTTTGTTCCTTACAACTTTTCTTTTGTCATCAAGTTTGTTTCTGAATACCCATTTTGTTCCAATTACTGGACGATTTTTGGGACGAGTGACCAGCTCCCAAACATTGTTGACTTTGAACTGATGTAGCTCTTCCTGCATTGCATTTATCCAGTTTTCATCTGCTAATGCATCTTCAATCCTCTTTGGCTCCAATTGAGATACTAAGGCAATGTTGCTCATTGCTTGCTTGAATTTGGATCTTGTTTTTACCCCATCACTTATGCTACCTATGATAAGTTCCTTTGGATGACTTGACTTGTGCCTCCAGGTTTTGTCAAGACTATCATTTGGAGATGTTGCGGATTTGTTTTGTTCACCTTCTGATCTTTCTTCAACTGAGGGAGTTTCCTTCTGAATATCTTCCGAACTAACATTTGCATCTGAGTCTACTTGAGAGTTCGTGACTGTCGCGACCCGTCCGAAAGCAGACGCGGCTAATGGATTACCGATCGCGGGCCTCGTGGGCTTTGGATCGGCGCGAGCCCTCCCAGGCCCATAACAAATCGCGGCGGGAGTTTTCTTTTAATGAGTTCGACGATAAGAGTCGATCGCTTTCGACCTTCAGTGTGGTCGTGGTGGCATGTGCAACTTGTGTATGCATTTGGAGTCGCCACCGGTCTTTCTTGGAGGGTAGACCGGAAACCTTACTGACAGATTGGGAGAGATCGATCAGTTCTACGGAGCCAGAGATTTTGGGTTCGGGGACTTGGTTACGCTGGTGTCATTACCAACGCCCTTTCGGTACCTAACGTGAATGATTTTTCTAATTAAGATTTCATGCAGGCGCGTGAAATACGAATCCTAAATCTAGGAATTCATGCAAATAGGAATGACTATCCTAGCAATCACAATCAATAATAAAATGCGCAAATTGATGAATCAAAATATGCAAAATAAACACATCAAATCAACATGACACTCCTAATATGGCTCTATTAGCCTAGAGAAGTTTCAATCAAACTTGAGATTTTTTTTTTAACATTAATTAATAATAATTTAATAATAATTATTAATTAAAGCTTAAAGGGCCGGGTTCGGATCGGGTTCTCAAACCCAGGCCTGGATTAGGTCGTGGACCTGATCAAGCCCGAAAGAGATAAGCCGCACCGGGCCCAGTAGACACAACGGCTTTAGGCCCACTTTCTTTTCCCTCCCACCAGATTAGGCCTAGACTCCTTTCTGGCCCAACTCTCAAAAGCTAAACTTAGCTCTTCAACCCTTGGACCAGCCCGACTTCATCTCCTCCTTTTCCCATGTGGGCTCAACCGAGCAGCCCAAATAGCCAAAGGAAAGGACGTAGGCAGGCCTCGCTCGCGACACTATTCATTGTCTCTTTCACGAGACACGCCTGCAATCGAGACTCAACGTCTCTAGCTCCGCAGTGAGCCCCAACGCCGACGCTGAACTCCACGTCGGCCCGTTGGCTGACTGCGTCGGCCGCCGGATTCCCAATGGTGACGACCACTACAGATCAACACCGGGGGTCGCTCGGACCACCCTAGACATCTTCGACCACCAAGACGCCATTCTCTCTACGTCAGATCCAAACAACAAACTCGAACTTAGCGTCGAGCCTTGAACGACGACGGACATCTCCCAACCACAGGGCCTTACCTGTCGCAGCCACCATAGGGCTACGAACACATGTACCATTGCTCAACCAACGTTGATCTCACTTGACTGCTGCTCAGTGTCTTCTTCCTTAATGGTTCACCAAGAACGGCGCCGAAACAACGAGGTGAACCTGCTAAAGCGATCCTCACCAGGTTGCACCTGTCATCACATCGCCATCATCGTCGTACTGTGGTCGTCGCTCCGCCACTGGTCGACTTGCTTCGCCACGGTCATAGGGACCTGCTCGCATGCCGCCATTCCGCCACCATGTTGGTCAGACTCGGTGCGACTAGAGGCCTTCAAGGCGTTGCGTAGTCAACATACGCCTGGTGGTCGGGTGGATGCAAGCATTGACCGCCGCATCTGCCATCGTGGAATCGGGCCTGCTCTATGTCGCGTGGGCACTCTGGCTCTACCTCTTCATGCTGCTCCTCATCGCAGCCCTCACCGCCTTCACCATCTTCGGCTTTGCTGTCACGAGCCGCGGCAGCAGCATGGATGTCCCGGGGGGAAACTAATGCGAGTACCGGCTAGGGGAACTCCGAATGGTTGAGGGATAGGGTCAAGGGCCCATATAGTTGGAATGATATCAAGAAATGCATCTTAGATTCCAACACCTCACGCAACTACAATGGCTGCGATGGCGGCTCAGGATCCAGACTGCTCGACGGAACCTGTGCTATGACTGCGACTCATGCAAGGCTGGGGCTCGAGGAAATGAGACATACCTGGCACAAGCTTGCTGTCCTCAGCATCGTCATGCTGGTGCTCATCCGCATCCATTCCATCGGCTGCTGTGCTTTTCGGAACACGAAACAGGCAGAGACCGACCACCCATATGGGGAGAACCAGATCAGGAAGGTCCGGCTCCGGTGAGACTACTGGTCCAGATAGTGGTATTCAAGTGAGGTGTTGTCGGGGTTGCGGTCTAGGTCTGCTCGGCTAGCTCGGTTGTGACCCGAGATTGTGGGGTTGGTGCAGGGTATGGCAGCATGGGGGCGCATGGTCCTCGGCTCAGTCGGCAAAACGGAGACGTCGGGGAAGGGTGCTACGGTTGACCAGTTGAACGTTAAGGAAACCCCAGAGCAATGGCCGAACCACGACTGGAAAGGCTGAACAGAAGATTCGGCTTTTCGGGCAACAAACCTCCGGACTCGTCAAGGCTGTAGCTGGCCTGAAGGGAGGCTCGGGTCGGAGCCGAACAAGAGCTGGAAACCATCGGGTGCCCGGTCCGTCGATGGAGGAGTCTCGGGTCTGATCATGGGGATTTGGTGAGGTGACGAGCAACCAGAGAATGGGTCACAGGTACGTTCAGCTCCCCGTCTGCGCCAGTGGCTGTCTCCAAGCGCTCTCCCCTTTTTTTTTTGCTCCCGGGACCTATTCCTCTTTTTTTTTTCCACGATGGAATGCTTGTTCCTGCTTTCCTCTATTCCCTTTCAATTTTTTTATTTATTTTTCTTAAACCCCTCCCCCGCTGGACCTGCCTCCACCGAAAGGGATATATTCTCCTTCTTTACCGTATTTTATTGTTTCCTTGCTTTCCTGCCCGGCTCCTTCCACTGTCTCCTTTATTTATCGTGCCGTCCCTTAGATCGGAACCACTCCATCATTGGGTGCCGAGAAGATTGAAATTGGCGTCCTAAGGATTAAAACGAAAGGATTTCGTGTCGTTAGCCTCATGATATCAAAATGGGAATTCCATGAATCACTAGGCCAAATTGAAATATAGATGCATCATATTGAACGTCAAGATCTCAAATTATAAATTATAAAATAAAAGACTTAAATGATATATATATATATATATATATATATATATATATATATTTTTGTCATATTCAACTTCATGCCTTATCGAACACATGCAATTGAACTTGAGTTTTCTTTTTTTATGATGTCAAAATAAAAAGAAAATTAAAATAAAAACAATGACTATCTTTGTGTATTTTTCTGACCACAAATGGTATTTTTCTGATTTTTTTGGGTATTTTTAATAATTAAATAATTTCGAAAAATTATTAAAAATTACGAAAAATATTTTTTGTTCAAAATTGGTTCCTGAGGCTAAGCCAAAGCTTCCAAAGTTGATTTTGTGATTTTGTGATTTTTTTTTGCTATTTTTAATTAATTTTTTTTAAAAAAAAAATTAAAAAAAATAAAATTACAGTAAAAAGGAATTAAAAATCAGGTGTCAACAGCTGCCCCTCTTTGAGAGTGAGCTCGTCAGAGGTTGCTTTCGAAGACAAAATGACACCTGAATCTCGACCTACTTGACTGAGGGGAAAGAAATGCTATGACATCGAAACCTTAAGCTTTTGATGAAGGCTCAAATCAATCTCCGGCTTGCTCTTGCAATCTGAACCTGGGCTGGAAAAAGAGAGGCTTACCTGAAGCTCACCTGTCGGATGCTGTCGGTTGCGACGACTTTCAAGAAGATGCCTAGGACTCGTCATTCAGAATATCCTAGGGAGATTAAGCTCTGACCTGTATGGTAGGTCATACCATTATGGGATTCCTAACGGCTAGGAATCTAAGGAAGGCGCATCCCACGCCCTGGGATTTGCCAAGGATTTTGATCCGTATGGTGGATCGGACCTTTGTGTCGATGCTTATGGCGGTACTTACCAATGAGTTGACCCTTGTGGCGGTTTCTACCATATTTGACCCTTCAGGCGGTATCTACCGTTGAGTTTAGTTTGATCCTTATGGCGGTTTCTACCAATGAGTTGACCCTTCAGGCTGTTTCTACCTTTGATTTGACCCTTCAGGCGGTTTCTACCTTTGTTTTGACCCTTCAGGCGGTATCTACCTTTGTTTTGACCCTTCAGGCGGTATCTACCTTTGATTTGACCCTTCAGGCGGTATCTACCTTTGTTTGACCCTTCAGGCGGTATCTACCTTTGATTTGACCCTTCAGGCGGTATCTACCTTGAGTTGACCCTTCAGGCGGTATCTACCTTGTGTTGACCCTTCAGGCGGTTTCTACCTTTGTTTTGACCCTTCAGGCGGTTTCTACCTTAAGATGACCCTTCAGGCGGTATCTACCTTGAGTTGACCCTTAAGGCGGTATCTACCTTGTGTTGACCCTTCAGGCGGTATCTACCTTTGTTTTGCTTTGAAAAAGGGTCTCATGATGAGGGTTCTCCACGTCCGATGAGACCGATTGAATTTTGAAAAGGAGTCTCATGACGAGGGTTCTCCACGTCCGATGAGACTACCTAAATTTTGAAAAGGGGTCTCATGACGAGGGTTCTCCACGTCCGATGAGACTGCTCGATTTGAAAAAGGGCCTTGGGACGCGGGTTCTCCAGTTATCCTGCAGAAATTTGAGCCTGAAAGATTTTTCTTCACCAAGAAAAAGTTAGTAATCTTTGGGAAGACCATGGCTGTCCATTTGACAAAACCGTATGACTTAAGTTTTAATCGTGAAATGTGCATTTTGATGCTGGAGGTTATCCAAAACATTCTTGCAACATACAGATGCGATCACAAATTCCTTGCGCGGCAAATCTGGATCAACAATTTGAAATTTTCAAAAAGAGTTTGTTCAAAACATCAATTGGAATATTTCTCGACAAAGAGGTCTTCTCACCTGTTTTGAGATAGTGTTTTTTTTTTTATAAGGGACGCACTCAATTCCCTACTAACCTGTGCCTAGGTTTTAGGCTCATTCGCAGCGCATACATTTTGATCGGTCGGGAGGTCTTCCACGGGACCGTAATGTTGGGCTTGGTATTGGTCTCAAAGGGGGGACTCACTTTTGAGTCAAGGCCATTGAACGAAAGTTTTCACCATCTGCTCCGGGTTTATAAGTCAAGAACCCTACAAAATGAGAAAGAAATAGTCTTGCCCGTACCTCTTCGAGCTAAGCTATATGTTAACCCAAGTGTCTTAGTCAGAGAAGACTGTTTCAGGGTTATGATGTTGGTAGGATTGGGGACAAAAAAAGGCTTGCTTTTGGCCGAAAATTCTTGGAGAGTTTGACATTGGTGATCATTGCAGATTTGCTACCTGTCCTTTCTCTTTTGCGCCTTTATTCCGCGCTTGACACCATTTGGCGAGCAGCCTTTTTGGAATTTGGCTCCTTCGGGGATTATCTCTTTTCCCATCCGGCTTCATTGCGGATCAATCGAATAACTTACACAAGCATCGGCCTTGCTTTTACCAGGCACTTTGCTTTTTCTCGATGCCGTGGATTTTTCTCATTCATTTTTGAAATCCCACTTTTTCTCATCTTCATGGGATCATGTTAGACATATAGTCTAAACATGCTTTAAATATCAGCCCAGGAATTCTCTTCGTAATCATTGAGTCCTGAATCCCTTCGTTTCTGAAGTGATGCTGCATCGGTCTTGGAATGTGCAATGATCACCAACGGGTTTATGAAATGATTTTGCAGGCTCAACTTGGCTACGCAAAGGATTCGGTGTGTGGGATAGAGAAATGAATGCTTCTCATCATCCTATGGCACTTGGATTACCATATAACAACACACAAAGATTAATGTTAGTCCGAGCAAGAAAATTTCTAACCATTTTCTCCTGATGTTGCTGGACTCACCTCCCTTTTGCCCCAATGTGGGGTGGTTCTCGACAGGGTTAAGAATGAAAACCGCCGTTCAAAGGGGTTATCAACGGTCACCTGTAGTGTTTGGGGAATATGAAACGAATGCCTCTGTCGTCCCAATTTATGTAATCGCTGCGAATGGTCTCTACCTCCGTAGGCCCAGATTTGGCTATCTGATCCGCTCCACTTCTCTCTTAAGAGTGTATAGGACGTGTTTGGACTAGGCTTGCCTCTCTTTTGAGTAAACTTCCTTTTGAATGATTTGACAAATAATCATATTTGGAAAAATTCATTTCTTTCTTTCCTGAAATTTATCCCTCGAGGGGATTTTGTGATGTATCGTGCATGTTTTATTCATGCTCTGGGCAACCTCCCGATTTAAATCCTGAACATCGCTGCATTGGATAATTTTCATGACGGCTGAAAGGATTTTGACATTTTTTTATACATCTCCACCTAACTGGAAAATGGATGCTTACCTGTCCGCCGCGGCTGCAGATCCCTGAAAATGCAAAAGAAGCATGTCATTGTATGTTCCCGCATTTTTCAAAAATTGAAACGATACATGCTACCCTTGGTCATGTGCTCTAATGAGTAGTACATGGGATGTAAGAAATTTGTTCGTCTCCAAGGCGACTCCCTGTCAAGGATAAACAATAAGTATCAATTCATATTCGTAAATTTAAGACAAATTGGGACAATACAATTTTACTCTTGATTTCCATCCCATTCTGATGTTGCGTATTGATATGAACAACATCTATCAAATCCGCCTATCGATGCTTGTAGCGTTTGTAACACCAATGGTTCATCTGCCCCCAGTTAGGCAACGTCCGTTCTGTTATTTGAACGCCTGGCTCCTTGAGTGCTTTATCCATGTTTATCCTTTGAGAAGGAAAAGAAAGGAGACGTCACTTTGGCATTTGATTGAAGATCGTTTAGGAACGATACATCCTTTTACCAAATGGGTGGTCTCGCGGCCAAACGCATTCGGTATTGAAGGAGTAGATCCTATTATGCTCCGCAGGCGATAGTCATTGCTCGGAGAACTTGCTCCACGGATTAAGCGACTAATCCTCAGCCCTCGGCTTGAAGATGTTCGAGGGGTAATGTCAACACTCAGAGTGGTTAGCTTTAAGCGTCAATTAAAAATGTCCTCGTGGGAACTTTACAACAGGATCAGTAACACATTGATTCAAAGTATTCGCCTTGACTCTCCCGAGCCTTTTAGCGATTCAGCACACGAGCCTTGAACCAGATGTCTGGTTGCTGGTATCGGTCACGACTGCGAAGATGCGGCTGTTCTAAAATGCTTGACCCATAGGCCGAGTTGCTCATTCAGGAAATCATCTGACTGCTCAAGTCGTTGACGTTCAAGTTGCGCATCCTTAATCACTGGTGATGGATTTCTCCCAGTACTTTCGGTATGAACAACCTGGTTCTTCAG
Source organism: Rhodomyrtus psidioides (assembly GCA_021437785.1). Taxonomy (NCBI): domain Eukaryota; kingdom Viridiplantae; phylum Streptophyta; class Magnoliopsida; order Myrtales; family Myrtaceae; genus Rhodomyrtus; species Rhodomyrtus psidioides. Next base: position 4,526,857 of record JAILYB010000041.1, on the reverse strand, counting down.
GTTATGCTTGATCCATATGCCGAGTTGCTCACTGAGGACATCACTTGAAATTTCAAGCCGTTGACGTTCAAGTCTGGTATTCTCAAACGCTGGCGATGCATTCCTCCCACTACTTTCGGCATGAATAACCCGACCCCTCGAGTTGGGACTTCCATCGTTGTCCCATAAATTTGTATCCCATATTGGATTCGCCGTAGGAATAGCACTAACGATCGGTTGGTGTTTAAATTGGGGAGTCCCTATTTGCTGAAATTGAGGTACATATTCTTGGGGAGTACTGAGGTAATTCATGGGGGAATTCAGCCGATCGAACCATGAATAGAGGTCTTCAAGGAGATCGTCTGATCCATCGAGCCACTGACACTCAGGTCGAGTATCGCCGGCTACTAGTGAAGGAACTTTGCTGCCATTTTCGTCATGGACCACCTGATTCTCCGAGCCGGAATCTCCGTAGTTGTTTTGCAAGATTGTATGTGCATCTCCTGCCAATGTTAGATCCGCTGCAGGACTAGCATTGACGGCCAGTCGGTGCTCAAACTAGGAAGTCTCTATTTGCTGAAATTGCGGTACATACTCCTGAGGAGTACTAGGGTAATTCATGGGGGAATTCAGCCGATCGAACCATGAATAGAGATCTTCAGGGAGATCGTCTGATCCATCGAGCCACTGACACTCAGGTCGAGTATCGCCGGCTACTAGCGAAGGAACTTTGCTGCCATTTTCATCATGGACCACCTGATTCTCCAAGCCGGAATCTCCGTAGTTGTTTTGCAAGATTGTATGTGCATCTCCTGCCAATGTTAGACCCGCTGCAGGACTAGTATTGACGGCCAGTCGGTGCTCAAACTGGGGAGTCTCTATTTGCTGAAATTGCGGTACATACTCCTGAGGAGTACTAGGATAACCCAGGGGAGTACTCTGATTGATGTCTGAACAATCGACCGTGTAATTGCCAGTCCCATCGGTGTTGAGAGGTGATTGGATACTTCCTGCTTCATGAGGATTGCGGTCACTGCCATGCTTATCATTTAAACATGAACCGCCTCTATCTTGGTTTAGTGCCGCTCGTCCACCTCTCAGTAGTCTCTTGTAGTACCAAAGGTGATTCCTGACCTTTTTTCTAGCCAGTCCCAGCACGTTCATGATCTTGAGTATGCGCGATGGGCGAGCCGAGCTGATCCCTAGCTGCTGAACTGCATCGACAAATTTGCTATGAAGCTCTGGGGTCCAACAAAACCTTATTTTCTTGCTAGTCGAAGTAGTGTTAGCAACTTGGCGGTTACTCTTCGCGGAATCTGGTCGTGTCGAACCGCCTCTATCTTGGTCTAGCGTCACTCGTCCATCTTTCAGTAGTTTTTTGTAGTGCCAAAGGTGATTCTTGACCCTATCTTTGGCCAGTCCCGGCACGTTCATGATCTCGTGTACACGCGATGGGCGAGGCCAACCGATCCCTAACTGTTGAACTGCATCGACAAATTTGCTATGAAGCTCCGGGGTCCAATTAAACCTTATTTTCTTGCTAGTCGAAGTAGTATTAGCAACTTGGCGGCTACTCTTCGCGGAATCTGATCATGTTGGAAGTTGCTCTGGGGGGAATTCGGTGGTCTCAGATCGGCTGGTTGTGATGGTGAGTTCCTCATTGAGTGGACCTGACTTGCTATGACACATGTCCCCCTCCACAATGGGCGTCGGTTTTGACCTTATAGCACTGATTTCCTCTTGTAGACCCTCAATGGTATTCGTCTGTTCCGAAAGATGTTGCGAAGGGCATTGCAACGAATGAGCATTAGAAACCCCCAGATCTGGCTCTTCCGTGAATACTTCGCCGGTGGGAACAGGGTTACCACAATCAAGGCAAGTAGCGATGCTTAGAGCTTTTTTATACTGAGTGTTTTTTATTCTAAGCTTTTCATTTTCCTCTCTCAGAATCGTTACCTCTTGCCGATCGCGGTGTTGTTTCACCCGGGTTCGTTTGTTTTCGAACCAACACTTGACCTTCTGAGGCTCCCACCCTAACTCCTGGCTCATTCCGACTCTCTGTTCGTTGTCTGGGTAGGGGCATTCCTTGAAATAGAGTTCAAGCTTACGGACTTGACTTGAAGCGTTGCGTTGGAGATACTTCCCCTTCCGACGTCGACCACTGCCGCGGATACTGTTCTCGTTAACCAGGCCTCGGGTTTCATCATTGGAAGGGTCGACCTCCATGGCCCTCGTGTCAGGTTCGATCCTGGGATCTTTAAATTCTTCTAGCAGCTCAAGCTCGGAGATCTCCCCGTCTGGCGTTTCCAGCAAATGACAGTATCCCTTGAACATTTTGATCGGAATATCACTGATCGATTTTTTTGTGAACTCGACTTTCCCTGTCCTTCCTTGGATCCTCACATTCTCTGAAATTTTCGAAAGGCAAAGTGAGTCCGACCACCATTCTTTGATCCAAGATGATAGCCACCTGGCGAGCGTTCTTCTCCAGACTTCGTAATTCCCACTTCGTCTTTTCGTACTCTTTTCTACGTGAGTGGAGCCTGAAAATCTCTTGCGTTGATTCTGCTTTGTCGAGCACCACGCCTGTCCTTTTGGCCCAGTCTCTAAAGCAATAAATCTGCCCACCTTTCGGCGCCATTATGTTTTGCTAAGCTCGAGATCACAGGACAGTGGTGGATCCGTGACTCATCGGGGACGCATTAACGAAACCCACTTGGCCCCGCTGTACATAAATTATTATTATAACTTTCCTTTGCTTATTCGAGCGTTATAAGGTGAGAGATTGATGCCGAGAAGATCAATACTTTAGCCTAATCAGATTCAGCCTCTCGAACACTCCACCCATACTCGTTCTCTTCTCTACCGTTCAATCGTAGATGGCTTCCTCCCTTGTACCTGCCACCTTAGCCGAAGCTTCAACCCATTGGGAGAGATTTTATCACTTTCTAGGTAGAGGTTATGGTTATATAAATAGTCATCCTGAAGCCGAGGTTGAAATCCGTACACTGATTCCGGCCTTGGACACCACGTGCATCGAAGGTACGCAACTACACAGGGAGTTTGTGATCTTCCCAACTCTCTTCAACAATTTCATGGAGGCTTACGAAGTCGCTAGCCGGGATGTCACTCTGGCTTGCATCGTGCGAGCCCGTTATCAGGACAGGGTTGAGTCCCTAATGTTGGCCATGCTGTCGGCCGATAATCATAAAAAGGCCGTTGAATACGCCCACGCCCTGGTCTCATTGCTGATCCGTGAGAGGGACAACTTGGTGGAGCATCTAGCTCTCTGTCAAATCGCCTTTGAGCAAGACCAACGCAATCTCGTGCTGAGGTTTCAATGCGCCTGGTTGGAGGAAAGACTTGAAGATCTGACCATGGGTATAGCCCGCGGGAGAGCGTTGGCTCATGACTTAGAGCTCGAATCCGAGCACTATGAGACTGAGGTGAACGAACTTAAGGAGAAATGTCGTCTCCTTTTCTTCAAGCTTATAGACCTTGATTCTCGAAGCGTCGGCTGTAAGCAAGGCATGGATAACATGGAGAATCAGTTGGGCTTCTTTGTGATGCTCATCCGAACTCATTTTGGGTTTATGGTTCCCCCTCAGTAACCCCTTTGTAAACTCTCATGTTGAGTGAAATAAATGCGAGTTCCCCTTTTTATATATGTTCCTTCATTCCAATGGTCGACTAACCAAGAAAGGTCTTCACTTTCGGATCTATGCAAGTTCCCTTTCATATGTGCTAACAGCTTGGCTGCGCATCATTTCCACAGCCTGACGCTTTATATTTGCTTGATTTGACTGTCTCGCGAGAAGTAGATTTGTAACTGCTCGAAATTTTAAGATTGCCCCCGATTTTGAGGTCATGGCGTTTGGGTAGCTAACAATCTTTCCACTTTCGAGCTCGTTCACGTTCTGCTAGCAACTCGTGTTATCAATTCTGTCTTCACGTGTAGGGGTTGATTTTACTTTGAATCTAGCAACAAGTAATTGGCGTATCTACACATGAGGACATTCGCGAAAAACATTATGAAAAATCGACTCTAGCTGTTAAAGGAGAAGGCGTATGCGCCGATGAGAATTTTACAACAGGGGATATATCCTTCTCGCCTACATCCCCCTCTTTCTTCGGGTATGTCCGATGACCAACCAATCTGGCTTCGGTTTAGGTGTGCAGTTACCGACTGTGGATCATGGCTGCCAGCCTTGAATAGCTTCAAACTGATCGAACCAGGTCTCAAGTCCCTCGTCGAAGAAATCGTCTGACTCCTCGAACGATTGATGTGTAGGTTGAGCTACGTCGCCCGACGGGTTTTTCGAACTGGAACCCCCATCCTTGTCTGGAATTAAAAGAGGAGATTTGACCGATTGACTACCACAAGCATCTCTCACTTGGGGATTAGGGAAATAAAAAGGCTCCAAGCCTTCTCCCACTAGATCATCTGACACCACATGCTCCAATTGGGCAAACCCTTGAGCACCTGGCGTAGTGGATTGCTCTGTGACAGGAAGAACACTGGCTAGCTGTTGCTCGGACGGAGGAGTGCTTACTTGCTGCACTTGTGATGCGGGCTCTTGAGGAATATTGAAATGACTCATGAGGATATCATGATCCTGATCGAATCCCCAATAGCTGTCTAGATTCGACCGAGCCTCCTTCGACATAAGGGTGCTGGGTTCGCAGCCGAGTTTATTGTTCAGGTTCAGTCCCGCATAACGCTGTCCTAGCGCTCTTCTGTAGCAACCAAGGTGATTCGCGACTAATTGCTTGGTAAGTCCTGGTACATTCATGACCCTAAGTATGCTTGTCGGACCTATGAAGTCGAGTCCTATCTGTCGAACTGCGTCTAAGAACTTGATATGAAGCTCCGGAGGCCAAATGAATTTCTTCTTCTCGCTGTCCGGAATAGCGTCGATAGCTTGCCGACTAATCTCTAACCCTTCTTGAACCGTATCTGATCTTGCCAGAAGTTGTTGTGAAGGAGATTCATGAGCTTCGCTATGGTGACCCCAATCATAACGACGCGTATCTCCTTCCTCAGAAGGCACTGGTATAATCGGTGTAGGATCGATCGGCTCATGCGCGCCATCAGCAAAATCTGATTGTACCGGAGATAGTTCGAGGGAGGAGGGTGGTAAATGAGCACTTTCAACCCTTGTACAAGACTTGCCAGGGAATAATTTACTGAGGGTGGTAGGGCCACCGCAGCTAGAGCAAGCCATAGTGCTAAGAGTTTTCTCATACCTCGTGTTTTCCATTCGAAACTTTTCGTTCTGTTCCTCTAGGGTCATGATTTCCTGACGCCTGCGTTGGACACTTAGTTTGAATCGTTTATTCTGGAACCAAAACTAGACCCTCTCAGGATTCATTTCCAGTCTCTGGCCCACTTCAATCCTTTGTTTCACGCTTGGGCAAGGGCATTCATCGAAGAAAGCTTCAAGCTCTTGGACTTCAGTCTTAGTGTAGCGCTGGCGACGTTTTCTTTCCTGGGGTTGAGCATTGTGGCCACTGCCGTCGTTGCTGCTGTGATCTTGATATTCGTCACCGGAAGTGTTGGGTTCCATGGCTTCGATATCGAATTTGATTCTAGAGCCTTTGAGGTCTTCCAATAGCTCGTCACTCGGGGTTCTCTGTTCTCTTTTGTATACTCACTCTTTGGAGTTGTTGCCTCCTTTTCCTCGAAAGCCAGGTTTGTTCAGCGTTCTGTTTTTGAAACGACGGAACTGTTTATCTCCTGCTCAGCTTCCGACATGATGAGGTAACCAAATCCTTTCGCGGCTTCTTCGGTAGCTGCGCTCGCCTTTCCCTTTTCCTCGGTAACCATGCCTGTTCAGCGCTGTCTTTCTTTTTTAATGGCAGAACTGTTCATCCCTCGCCCAGCTTTATGCGTGATGGAACAACCCAATCCTTTCGCGGCATTCTTCGATAGTTGCGCTCGCCTTTCACTTTTCCTCAATAGTCATGCCTGTTCAGCACTGTCTTCCTTTTTTAAGTGGCATGACTGTTCATTCCCCGCCCAGCTTTATGCGTGATGGAACAACCCAATCTTTTCGCGGCATTCTTCGATAGTTGCGCTCGCCTCCCACCTAATTACCCTGGCTCCACGAGCATTATTGCCGTGACTTTTCTCCACTCTCGAGACGCTATAAAATGCAGAGTTAGCGTTCGGGAGGTTAATGCTCTCTCATAATTTGCTTCCATCTTCCAATCGCTCCATTACACACCTCTCCGTCGAAAATGGCATCTTCCCCTGTCCACATTTTCTCAGCCGAAGTTTTGGCTGATGGGAAGAGTTCTATAACCTCTTGGGTCGAAGCTACGCTCACATAGCTGATCATCCCGAAACCGAGGATGAAATCCGAGTCATGTTTGGAGACCTGGACATCACCTCCCTCGAGGGTACTGCGTTGGGGAGGGAATACAATATTTTTCCAACGCTCTTTACAAACTCCTTGGAGGTCTACCGCGCTGCTCATCGGGGAGTTACCGTGGCTCGAGTCTTGCGAGCCCGTTATGAGGATCAGTCCGACCGCCTAGCGTTGGCTGACTACCTGGCCGACAGTCACAAAAAGGCTGTTGAGTTTGCCAAAGAGCGGGTTTCGACATTGCTTCGAGAGAGGAGAATCTGGTGGAGGAGTTAGCTCTATCCCTGGCTTTCTATGAGCACGATCGTCGTAATGCCCTGCTAAGGAATCGAAGCGAGTGGCTGGAAGAAAGGCTCAACGGCATAAATGAGGATATAACTCGTGAGAATGGACTTGTTCGGGACTTGGAAACAGTAGCCGAAGATCACGAGACTCAGGTTGCTGCAGTCAATGATGAACGCAAGCGCCTTCACCTCAGGCTTGCGGACCATGATACGCGGAGTGGTGCGTACAAACAAAGCATCAATAACCTGGAGGGTCAGCTGGGCTCCTTCGTGTCGCTGATTAGGGCTCACTTCTGCTTTACTTTTCCTCCCCAATGAATTGTATGATCTGGTTTGGGCAAGAATGAATGAGAGCTCATGTGTGTTTGTTTTAGCTTTTATATGATCCATTTCTTCGAGTATCTGGACATCTTAGACTTGGGTGAGCCGATCCATAATAAGTCGAGCAAATGTGTTCTGATCTTTTAACTTGCTCATGATCAGATGGAAGAATAGTCGCAGATTTTTCCAAGAAGAGATTTCTCTATGCTACTTGTTTCTTTTCACCTCAAGTTCGATCTGTGACTTCCGGATCGCTTGCCCCAACTCGTCACCTTCATTGGACGATACCTCAATAATGTCTATATCAGGCTCCTTTGTTGCTCACTCGGTGTTCGCCATGGGATATCATCCTCCTCGTCTTCTATCAAGGACGTTTGGGAAAAACGCACATATCTATCCTTGAAATGGCATTTAATCTAATCACCAGAATGCAATGAATGAAATGTCTATATTCATGTGAGCTGTACTGGATTTGAGGGATAGAGAGTCTTACCAACCAAACTCGTCGACTTATGTGCGGTTTTAGGTGTACCAACCGCCCAAAGACATGCGCATGAGACAAGTGATGGTGAACTTCTAAAAATCAGAGGGTTTGGCACCTAAGGCTAAGGTTCCCACCTCGAGTTCTAGAAAGAGCCGATTCCATTGCACAGCTATCGTTGCATTGGGACTCGATCCATAGTTCGAAGCGAGCAGAATTGAAAAGTGGATTACCCCGTGTTTTTCCCCACGGAGATTCCATTTTCAATTCCTTCTATTGTGTTCCTAAAGGCGGCGCCCGGGGTTTTAGGCGCGGTTGTGTGTGTCCATGTGTTGTGATCATCACGATGCAAGTCATGCACAACAGTTTATCAATCAGCACTTCAAATCATCCACACAACATACATTCCTACGCCAACCTGCATAAGACAATGTTAATCAAAGACTACACCCCTTATTTCTCCAATCTGCAAAAACATATAACACCTATCATGAGCGGACTTACCTCACCTTCAAGATCGCCTGCAGGGTTAGAAATATCACTCAGCATTTTAATCACGGCCTAAGTCCACTTGAGGTCTAGAATTATTAATTCTAGAACTGTCCCCAGCGGAGTCGCCAGCTGTCGCGACCCGTCCGAAAGCAGACGCGGCTAATGGATTACCGATCGCGGGCCTCGTGGGCTTTGGATCGGCGCGAGCCCTCCCAGGCCCATACCAAATCGCGGAGGGAGTTTTCCTTTAATGGGTTCGACGATAAGAGTCGATCGCTTTCAACCTTCAGTGTGGTCGTGGTGGCATGTGCAACTTGTGCATGCATTTGGAGTCGCCACCGGTCTTTCTTGGAGGGTAGACCGGAAACCTTACTGACAGATTGGGAGAGATCGATCAGTTCTACGGAGCCAGAGATTTTGGGTTCGGGGACTTGGTTACGCTGGTGTCATTACCAACGCCCTTTCGGTACCTAACGCGAATGATTTTTCTAATTAAGATTTCATGCAGGCGCGTGAAATACGAATCCTAAATCTAGGAATTCATGCAAATAGGAATGACTATCCTAGCAATCACAATCAATAATAAAATGCGCAAATTGATGAATCAAAATATGCAAAATAAACACATCAAATCAACATGACACTCCTAATATGGCTCTATTAGCCTAGAGAAGTTTCAATCAAACTTGAGATTTTTTTTTAACATTAATTAATAATAATTTAATAATAATTATTAATTAAAGCTTAAAGGGCCGAGTTCGGATCGGGTTCTCAAACCCAGGCCTGGATTAGGTCGTGGACCTGATCAAGCCCGAAAGAGATAAGCAGCACCGGGCCCAGTAGACACAACGGCTTTAGGCCCACTTTCTTTTCCCTCCCACCAGATTAGGCCTAGACTCCTTTCTGGCCCAACTCTCAAAAGCTAAACTTAGCTCTTCAACCCTTGGACCAGCCCGACTTCATCTCCTCCTTTTCCCATGTGGGCTCAACCGAGCAGCCCAAATAGCTAAAGGAAAGGACGTAGGCAGGCCTCGCTCGTGACACTATTCATTGTCTCTTTCACGAGACACTCCTGCAATCGAGACTCAACGTCTCTAGCTCCGCAGTGAGCCCCAACGCCGACGCTGAACTCCACGTCGGCCCGTTGGCTGACTGCGTCGGCCGCCGGATTCCCAATGGTGACGACCACTACAGATCAACACCGGGGGTCGCTCGGACCACCCTAGACATCTTCGACCACCAAGACGCCATTCTCTCTACGTCAGATCCAAACAACAAACTCGAACTTAGCGTCGAGCCTTGAACGACGACGGACATCTCCCAACCACAGGGCCTTACCTGTCGCAGCCACCATAGGGCTACGAACACATGTACCATTGCTCAACCAACGTTGATCTCACTTGACTGCTGCTCAGTGTCTTCTTCCTTAATGGTTCACCAAGAACGGCGCCGAAACAACGAGGTGAACCTGCTAAAGCGATCCTCACCAGGTTGCACCTGTCATCACATCGCCATCATCATCGGACTGTGGTCGTCGCTCCGCCACTGGTCGACTTGCTTCGCCACGGTCATAGGGACCTGCTCGCATGCCGCCATTCCGCCACCATGTTGGTCAGACTCGGTGCGACTAGAGGCCTTCAAGGCGTTGCGTAGTCAACATACGCCTGGTGGTCGGGTGGATGCAAGCATTGACCGCTGCATCTGCCATCGTGGAATCGGGCCTACTCTATGTCGCGTGGGCACTCTGGCTCTACCTTTTCATGCTGCTCCTCATCGCAGCCCTCACCGCCTTCACCATCTTCGGCTTTGCCGTCACGAGCCGCGGCAGCAGCATGGATGTCCCGGGGGGAAACTAATGCGAGTACCGGCTAGGGGAACTCCGAATGGTTGAGGGATAGGGTCAAGGGCCCATATAGTTGGAATGATATCAAGAAATGCATCTTAGATTCCAACACCTCACGCAACTACAATGGCTGCGATGGCGGCTCAGGAGCCAGACTGCTCGACGGAACCTGTGCTATGACTGCGACTCATGCAAGGCTGGGGCTCGAGGAAATGAGACATACCTGGCACAAGCTTGCTGTCCTCAGCATCGTTATGCTGGTGCTCATCCGCATCCATTCCATCGGCTGCTGTGCTTTCCGGAACACGAAACAGGCAGAGACCGACCACCCATATGGGGAGAACCAGATCAGGAAGGTCCGGCTCCGGTGAGACTACTGGTCCAGAGGGTGGTATTCAAGTGAGGTGGTGTCGGGGTTGCGGCCTAGGTCTGCTCGGCTAGCTCGGCTGTGACCCGAGATTGTGGGGTTGGTGCAGGGTATAGCAGCATGGGGGCGCATGGTCCTCGGCTCAGTCGGCAAAACGGAGACGTCGGGGAAGGGTGCTACGGTTGACCAGTTGAACGTCAAGGAAACCCCAGAGCAATGGCCGAACCGCGACTGGAAAGGCTGAACAGAAGATTCGGCTTTTCGGGCAACAAACCTCCGGACTCGTCAAGGCTGTAGCTGGCCTGAAGGGAGGCTCGGGTCGGAGCCGAACAAGAGCTGGAAACCATCGGGTGCCCGGTCCGTCGATGGAGGAGTCTCGGGTCTGATCATGGGGATTTGGTGAGGTGACGAGCAACCAGAGAATGGGTCACAGGTTCGTTCAGCTCCCCGTCTGCGCCAGTGGCTATCTCCAAGCGGTCTCCCCTTTTTTTTTGCTCCCGGGACCTCTTCCTCTTTTTTTTTTCCACAATGGAATGCCTATTCCTGCTTTCCTCTATTCCCTTTCAATTTTTTTATTTATTTTTCTTAAACCCCTCCCCCGCTGGACCTGCCTCCACCGAAAGGGATATATTCTCCTTCTTTACCGTATTTTATTGTTTCCTTGCTTTCCTGCCCGGCTCCTTCCACTGTCTCCTTTATTTATCGTGCCGTCCCTTAGATCGAAACCACTCCATCATTGGGTGCCGAGAAGATTGAAATTGGCGTCCTAAGGATTAAAACGAAAGGATTTCGTGTCGTTAGCCTCATGATATCAAAATGGGAATTCCATGAATCACTAGGCCAAATTGAAATATAGATGCATCATATTGAACGTCAAGATCTCAAATTATAAATTATAAAATAAAAGACTTAAATGATATATATATATATATATATATATATATATATATATTTTGTCATATTCAACTTCATGCCTTATCGAACACATGCAATTGAACTTGAGTTTTCTTTTTTTTATGATGTCAAAATAAAAAGGAAATTAAAATAAAAACAATGACTATCTTTGTGTATTTTTCTGACCACAAATGGTATTTTTCTGATTTTTTTGGGTATTTTTAATAATTAAATAATTTCGAAAAATTATTAAAAATTACGAAAAATATTTTTTGTTCAAAATTGGTTCCTGAGGCTAAGCCAAAGCTTCCAAAGTTGATTTTGTGATTTTGTGATTTTTTTTTGCTATTTTTAATTAATTTTTTTAAAAAAATAAAAAAATAAAAAAATAAAAAAATAAAAATTACAGTAAAAAGGAATTAAAAATCAGGTGTCAACAGTGACTTGATGAAGTGTATGCATTTGAATGGATTCATGCTCATCATTTTGGTGGCTTTCATCGAACTTGATATTCACTGATTCCTCAACAGCATGAGTGTTCTTGTTGTAGACTCTGTAGGCTTTGCTTGTTGTGGAATATCCCAAGAAGATTCCTTCATCTGATCTCTCATCAAACTTTCCAATTCGATCATTAGCATTCTTTAAAATAAAACATTTGCAACCAAATACGTGGAAGTAAGCAACATCAGGCTTTCTTTCTTTGAAAAATTCATAAGGTGTTTTCTCAGAAAAAGGTCTGAGAGAAATTCGATTTAAAATATAACAGGCTGTTGAAACAGCCTCAGCCCAAAAGTGAGAGGCAATTTTACTCTCAATAAGAAGGGTTCTGGCCATTTCTTGAAAGGATCTGTTTTTCCTTTCTACTACCCCATTTTGTTGAGGAGTATAAGGTGCAGAAAAGCTATGATGTATTCCAAACTTAGTGCAAAAATCTGAGAAACTTTGGTTTTCAAATTCTCCTCCATGATCCGTTCTCAAACTGGTAATCGTATAACCTTTTTCATTTTGAATTCCTTTGACAAATTTTGAAAAAGATATGAAAGCTTCACTTTTGTGAGAAAGAAATAAAACCCATGTAAATCTAGAGAAATCATCAACTATAACAAGGCAGTATTTCTTACCTCCAATGCTTAGAGTTCTGTTTGGTCCGAAGATATCGATATGAAGTAGCTGCAGACAGTGCTTAGTGAAGATTTGATTTATGGACTTAAAAGAACTTCTTACCTGCTTACCCAGTGTGCATGTATGACATAGTCCATTTTTCTCAAATTTTGTTTGAGGTAGTCCTCGAACGAGTCCCTTCTTTGAAAGCTTTGAAATATGTTTCACACTAATGTGACCTAGCTTTCTGTGCCAAAGATCAAATTCATCTTTGATAGAAATAAGACATTTGGAGTTTTCACAGTTAGAATCAATATCTAACAAGTATATATTTCCATGCCTTCGACCTGTGAAGGATTGCTTCTTGTCCTTGCTCACACCTGTGCATTTTATATCTTGGAAACAAATTTCATATCCAGCATCACAGAGTTGACTTACTGATATCAAATTGTAGTTCAATCCTTTGACTAATGAAACATCTTTGATTGTTAAGTTACCGATCTTGACATTGCCTTTTCCAATGACTTTTCCTTTGTTCTTTCCTCCAAAAGATACGTTTCTACCATCACATTTTGACATGGATATGAACACATCTGGATTGCCTGTCATGTGACTTGAGCATCCACTGTCAAGAAACCATTTGCTCTTCCTTCTTTTTGGTACCTGCAAAAATTAAGTGACTCACTGTTTCTTTGGTACCCATGCCTTTTTGGGTCCTTCAGTGTTAGTAGGGTTTGACCTTTTAACAGGTCTCCACACTTTCATGCAATGATCCTTAGTATGACTGGGATCACCACAGTTAACACATGGTTGACGATTATAAGATCTAGTGAAATGCTTATGGAAATGATGTCTGTATGCAGAAAGTGTTTGTTTTCGAAACCGAATTTCAACGAAAGAGGTTTTTTGATTACTCTCCTTATTAAAACCGATTCCAGAGCGGTTATTGAAAGGTATCTGTTTTGAAATAATACTGTTCAAGGTTTCTGAGCTTTGTGAGAACCTTTTTGAGATATTACCAATTCTTTCTTTCAACAAAATATTCTCCTTTAAAATAGAGTCATTTCTTTCCTTCATCTGATGAAATTCTTGTTGTAGAAAGTTAATTTTTTCTTTATGCGAAACATCTTGCTGTTTTAAAGATAAGTTTTCTTTCTTCAGAACAGAAACTTTTTCAAGAACTTCTTTGTAATTTTTACACAATTCATCAATGTACTCAGTAATTTCATTAGGAAGTTCAGATGAACATACCTCAATGTCAGATTCCGATTCTGAACTTGATTCTGAATCTGATTTAGCCATGAGACATATGTTTGCATAGTCTTCTTCACTTTCGTCAGATTCACTTAGTGTATCTGCCTTTAGAGCTTTCTTGTACTTCTCGTATTTGATTTTGTCCTTCTTCAAAATTGGACAATTTGGTTTTATATGACCTGCTTTTTTGCAGTGAAAACAGATCACATCCTTGCTGTCTTGAGAGTCGTTGTTTGGCATCTTCACATCGTTTTTCTTCCAGGGTTTCTTCCCTTTGATGTTTCTGGCTCTCCGAGCCATTTTTCTGAATTTCTTCACCATGAGGGCCAATTCTTCATCGTCTTTATCTTCATCATCTGAATCAGAAGAATATTGATCAATTTCAGTTTTCAAAGCAATTGATCTTTTACCTCTTTGATCTCCCTTTTTGTTAGCTCGTTCGGTTTCATAAGATTGAAGTGTCCCCACGAGCTCATCCACCGAAAGTGGTCTGATTGTTTGGCATTCTTGAATTGATGGCTTGATATAATTCCATTCATCTGTGAGTCCTCGCAGTATCTTTCTGACTTGCATTGGTTCTGCAATAGGTGCTCCTTGTCTTGCAAGTCCGCTTGCTAAAATTTGAAACCTGTCTATCATGTCAGCAATAGATTCATCAGGTTTCATTTGGAAAGCTTCATAGTCACTCAGTAAAATACTGAGCTTGGTCTCTTTCACACGATTTGTTCCTTGGAAAGTAATATGAAGCCTATCCCATATTGCCTTAGAGGATTCCTCCTCTGAGACACGATTGTATAGTGGAGTAGATAGAGCACAAAAGAGAGCGTTAACAGCTTTAGAGTCAAGGCCTCGTCTTTTAGCCTTTTCAGCGTCAGTCATTGTTGAAGCTGGAGTTGCTCCATCAGCAGAGGTTGGATTTGTGGTAGTCACAGGTTCTATGCCGTTTGTGACGACATCCCACATTAGATCATCATAGGCTTTAAAAAACCATTTCATCTTATTGCTCCACATGTTGTAATCCTTTCCATCGAAGTATGGTGGCTTGTTGGTGAAATGCGAATCACCTGTTCCTGAAGAGTGACTGCTAGACATAGTAGATCGTTAGCTCTGAAGTCAATTAACACTTCGTAAAAGTGAGCAACCTGCTCTGATACCAATTGTTTGGTCTAGCACTATCACCTAGAGGGGGGGTGAATAGGTGAAAGAGTAAATAATTGAAATCTCGTGCGGAATTATAAAAAGATTTCTATTAGTAATCTCAGAATAGTATCAATTCGCAGCAATCAGATCACAACGAAGGAGTTCAGGGAAGAGAAATGTGCACACAAAGTTTATAGTGGTTTGGCTTGATCAGGCCTACGTCCACTCTCCCACGATGACAGCCGATCGGCTGTATTTCACTATGAGGAATCAAGAGAAATACAATCGCTCAGTTTCTCGGTTTGTCTCTCTCACAGATTCTCACAATGAATAGAATTTTGAGTATACAGAATGATCTTGGGTAAGTCGCGGGTTTACACTTGCACTTTTGGATTATTATTCTCCTCTCTTCTTCAGTCCATCATGTTCTCCTTTTATACTCCCCGCCTCCAACTACCCGTTGGATTCCTGGCCAAGGGATTGCTCTTCAATCCTTGATTGGACGTCATCAATCGTGATTGAACAAGACTGTATCTTCAGAAGATATGTAGACCGTTGAAGAAGATCTTGAACCCTTTTGATTCAGTCGCCCATACAACTAAATCTCCAGTTTCCATAAGTGTGGTAGGACCGTACTGATTCCCGACAGAGTATTGATAGAGGGTAATATCCCATTGTAGAAAGTCCCTTGATTGATTGGAAGGGATGTCAGGGCTATCGAATATTATAACCTTCCATAGGAAATCATGCCTTGATCAGCAACCTGCCATACGTGGGTCTTCGTGTTTTGGAAATGCAAGAACTGATCTTTTCTTCAGATTCATTTAAGAGAAAATTTGATTCTTACTAGATCAGTTTGCACAGAATGGTAATACGGAGGTTTGATGTAATCCGTTTGTCGCTATTCAGATCGCTAGTAGCGCTTCCATCTGACCCTTCGTCAGGAGCACTTCCATCTGACCCTTCGTCAAGAGCACTTCCATCTGACCCTTCGTCAGCGCGACAGAGTTGGAATCACTCCACCTGCTGCTTACACATTCTTCCTGCATCACATCTCATTAAACAATTTCTCTCGGAGGTTTTGTCAGAATCAAAATAAAGGAGAATTTCCATAACACTAGTCACAACGCTTCCTATATTTTGCAGGTCACCTTTTACTGGTCAAGACGGTACTTCATGTCATCCAGATATATTGGGCTTGCATCTTTATCTTACCTAAATCTTTTTTGGCTTGCATTGAACAAATTCTAAGGCAATTTCTTTGGAAAGGCCCCGACTTAGGCACCGAAGGTGTTAAAGTGTCTTGGGATAGCACGTGCTTGCCCAAGGAGGAGGGAGGCCTTGGCATACGTAGAATTTTCGCATGCAACAAGGCGACCATGCTCAAGCATATATGGATACTTTTCACGGATAAGGAGTCAATTTGGCGCAAATGGATTCATACGAACTTTCTGAAGCACAAGAATTTTTGGGTTGCCAAGCGTCCGAACTTTTGCTCTTGATCTTGGAAAAAGATTCTTGATAGTTGTCATGATAGCCAACAGCTTTTCCGCTGGTGGGTGAAGAGAGGCAATATTTCCTTTTGGTTCGACTCTTGGCATCCCAAGGGTCATTTATACGAATTATTTTCTGACCTTGATATATATAGGTCTTGTATCCCTAGGAATGCCACGGTTCGTGACTTCTTATCTACCACTCACTTTTCCTCGAGGGTGATCACCGTCATGGGATCATGGTCGGCATGGGGTCCTTTGCCATATGATTTAAAGAACATCTCCAGAAGGTTGTCAAGGACCAGGCTCTCACTTTCAACCAAGTTGATGATACATCTCGGAATCGTAAAATTCAAGCTTATTAGAACATCTCTTCAGCTATTTTTGACTGATGTTGATGGAGGTTCAAATCTCCTTGCTGCTATTTTGGCCGCCTTGTTTGGCTGTTGTCGCGACCCGTCCGAAAAAATGGACGCGGCTAATGGATTACCGATCGCGGGCCTCGTGGGCTTTGGATCGGCGCGGGCCCTCCCAGGCCCATACCAAATCGCGGCGGGAGTTTTCTTTTAATGGGTTCGACGATAAGAGTCGATCGCTTTCGACCTTTAGTGTGGTCGTGGTGGCATGTGCAATTTGTGCATGCATTTGGAGTCGCCACCCGGTCTTTTTTGGAGGGTAGACCGGAAACCTTACTGACCGATTGGGAGAGATCGATCAGTTCTGCGGAACCAGAGATTTTGGGTTCGGGGACTTGGTTACGCAGGTGTCATTACCAACGCCCTTTCGGTACCTAACGCGAGTGATTTTCCTAGCTAAGAGTTCATGCAGGCGCAATTTTAGGTGAGGTGGGCTTAATTCAGGGTTTCATGCAGATTGGAAGACTGTCCCTATCAATCACAGTCAATTTAAATGAAAGCGCAATCAAGTGCATAAATAAACCACATCGATGCACATCAATTCAAATCAATGGCTTCCTAGTATAGCCATAAGGGCTTAGGGAAGGTATGATTTCGGACCAGGGGTAAAATGGGAAGATTTGGAGGCGATTAGCCCGAACGGCAAAATCGTCAATTTTTGGAAGACTTGGATACCGAATTACCCAAAATGTTCCATGGCCAGTTGATTGTGGCCATTTCCCATTGCTGAGAATTTTTTGGAATTTCTTGATTTTTCTTCAATTTTTGGAAGACGATTCGCCCAAAGGGCGAAATCGTCATTTTAATAAGGTTCGGGGTTCAAAACACCCGAAATGAGTCTTGGCCAGTTGTTTGTGGCCATTTCCTATTTTTTGGGATTTTCCTGGATTTATTGGATTTTTTTTTGGAAGACGGTTTGCCAAAAGGGCAAGACCGTCATTTCTGGAAAGACCGGGGGTCAAATGACCCAGAATAGGTCATGGCCGGTCGAATATGGGCATTTCCTATTTTTTAGAATTTTTTAGAATTTTTCTGAATTTTTCGAATTTTTTTGAATTTTTTTTATGATTTTTCATTTTTTAATTGAATTTTTGAATTTATTATTATTATTTTTTATTATTATCTGAATTTTTTATTATTTAAAAATTATCCAGGCCGGGTTGGACCCGGCCCACGCTCCTCGGGCGCCCGGCCCGACCCTACGGTCGAAACCAGCCTAAACAAAACGACGCCGCTTTTGATTTATTATTATTATTATTATTATTATTATTATTATTATTATTATTATTTTATTTTATTTTATTTTATTTTATCTTTTTGATTTATCCAAATACCTCCCATCGGGCGGTCCAGAGTGCGCCACGTGGCCCGTCGTGACGCGTCCGATCTTGAAAGGAATCGGACGGTCTCTAGAGCGCCACTTGGCACATCCTCAGCCGTCTGATCGATTTTAATTTGTTATTCGAAAATATTTTATTAATTCCGAATATTCCCAGATCGCGACACGTGGCGAAGCCACGGCCGTCCGATCTGGGTTTTTATTTTTTATCCGTGCGGCCCCCACCTTGGCTGACGTGGTGGCCCACGTGGCGCGCCACGTCAGCCGCTGACCGTTGACCGGTCAGCGGTCTGCCTGAGAAGAAGACCGGCGTCGGCATTTCGTCGTCGGCGCCTCATCGGAGGGCCATATCTCGGCCCTCCGACGTCCAAATGACGTGAAATCAGCGCCATTCGAACCTACTCGATGAGACCTATGACATATCCGAAGCATATAATAGCAGAATCACATGAGCACAACTCGAGTTTTAATTTTCCGGTGAGGTTACCGAGTTTCGGCCGGTGTCGATTTCGGTACAGTGCATGATATAAATTGATGATTTCGACACGCAAATAGCATGTATGATGACTCAGAAAACTTACCTGAAGTCCGCGAGGGTCTGGGATCATTGTTCGATGATCTTCAGCTCCGAGCTCCGGCGAAGTCCACAGTAGGTTCGGAGGTGCCATTTTCGACCCAATTCATGCAAGAAAATGGTGAAGCCAGGCATAAGGAACACTCTTGAACTTATTTGAAGTGAAAACTCGAGCGAAGGAATGGACAACGATCCAAACCGAGCTCGGAGACCAAGAGAGCTCCGGTGGCAATTCGTCGAACATGTGGCGTGTATGTACAGAGAGTTGCTAAAACGACTTCGTCGACGCTAGACGGGGGATACCGAGCCGAACCAATTATTGAATCATCTTCTACACATCGCCAGGATAAACGGGTACTATCGAGTTTGGTCCGACTCGATCAGAATCGAGTCGGACAGACATGCTCTGCCCGCCGGGGCAAAAAACAGAGCAAAAACAGAGTAGGGGGACTGACCTGGTTCCGCCGGCGGCGATGGCGACTCTGGGCGATCCGTCCGTCTTCGACCTGACTTCCGCGCACTATCCTCTCCCTACTATCCCTCTCTCGTCCTTTTTTTTTCTCTGGCGTTGGTGGATCCTCTGCTTTTCCTCCCGGTCTCCCCCTTTTTTTTTGCTCCTAAAAACCGAGCACCCCCTCCTCCTTTTTCGCCGTGGCCGACCATCTTTCGGTCGTGCACCGTCCACCCACGTCCACCATCCCATCTTCTTCCACTCACGACCTCTTCTTTTTGTAAAAAAAATGCCCTCTAATGCGCTCCGTTGGACCCCTGCTTTCGGCCGCGCGGGTCTGCAACTCAGTTGCAGACCCGGTCGAACTGGGTCGGGTCGGGCTTGACCCGACCGGCCCGGTTCGACCAATTTTGCCAAATTGAGCCATAAATCGATCATTTTTCATGCAATTGATGGCAAAATCGGACTCCTTGACATGTTTTCTATCAAATAAGGGTATTTTCATGAATCAATTGATTGCAATTTAGTGAAAACCCCAATTTGTCCCTAGGATCCGAAAATGATTTTCGCCTAATCGGAGGTCCAAATGACCAAATTAGTCCAAATTGAGGCCACCAATGGATTCCTCATGATGAAAAACATAGGTTAGAGGTGTTTAATTTCAATGGGTATGCCCGTATGAAATTTAATTTCAAAAATTGTGAAACCGGGGATTAAATTGAAAGATTTTTATGCAATTAAGTCCTTTTGGTTAAAATTGATCAAATTGGAGGGCAAATTGACCTAATTGCACTTCAAAACTTTAGACTCCAATGTCATAGCTAATAAAAAGTGAGAATTGAAAATTAAAAGACTCGAAAAGGATTTTTTCGGGCTCGGTTCGGGTTTATGTTTGTTAAGGAACATGTTTACCCTAGCCTAATTTTCAAGATTTAAAATGACACACTTGAAGAGGAAATTTTAAAAAAAATTATTGAATATTTTTGTGTATTTTTCTGACCAGGAATGGTATTTTTCTGATTTTTTGGGTATTTTTAATAATTAAATAAATTCAAAAAATTATTAAAAATTATGAAAAATATTTTTTGTTCAAAATTGACTCTTGAGGCTATGCCAAGGCCTCCAAATCTGATTTTACAATTTTATGAGTTTTTGGCTATTTGTAATTAATTTTGGAAATAAAAACTAAATGAAAAATGACCAAAAATCAGGTGTCAACAGCTGCCCCTCTTTGAGAGTGAGCTCGTCAGAGGTTACTTTCAAAGACAAAATGACACCTGAATCTTGACTGACTCGACTGGGGAAAAGAAATGCTATGACATTGGAACCTTAAGCCTTTTGATGAATGTTCAAATTAATCCCCGGTTTGCTCTCGCAATTTGAACTTGGGCTGGAGTGAGAGAGGCTTACCTGAAGCTTACCTGTCGGATGCTGCCCATTGCGATAACTTTCAAGAAGATACCTAGGACTCGTCATTCAGAATATCCTAGGGAGATTAAGCTCCGACCTGTATGGTAGGTCATACCATTATGGGACTCCTAACTGGTAGGAACCTGAGAAGGGCGTATCCCACGCTGGGGGATTTGCCAAGGATTTTGATCCGTATGGTGGATCAAACCTTTGCGTTGATCCTTACGGCGGTATTTACCAATGAGTTGACCCTTGTGGCGGTTTCTACCATATTTGACCCTTTAGGCGGTATCTACCTTCAAGTTTAGTTTGACCCTTATGGCGGTTTCTACCTGGATTTGACCCTTCAGGCGGTTTCTACCATTGGTTTGACCCTTTAGGCGGTTTCTACCATGAATTGACCATTTAGGCGGTTTCTACCTTGAGTTGACCCTTTAGGTGGTTTCTACCATTGGTTGATCCTTTAGGCGGTTTCTACCTTGAATTGACCCTTTAGGCGGTTTCTACCTTTGGTTTGACCCTTTAGGCGGTTTCTACCTTTGTTTGACCCTTTAGGCGGTTTCTACCCTGAGTTGACCCTTCAGGCGGTTTCTACCTTTGTTTGACCCTTCAGGCGGTTTCTACCCTGAGTTGACCCTTCAGGCGGTTTCTATCTTTGGTTTGACCCTTTAGGCGGTTTCTACCTTTGGTTGACCCTTTAGGCGGTTTCTACCTTTGCTTGACCCTTTAGGCGGTTTCTACCTTTGGTTGACCCTTCAGGCGATTTCTACCTTTGTTTGATCCTTCAGGCGGTTTCTACCTTTGTTTGATCCTTCAGGCGGTTTCTACCTTTGGTTGACCCTTCAGGCGGTTTCTACCTTTATTTGACCCTTTAGGCGGTTTCTACCTTTGAGTTGACCCTTTAGGCGGTTTCTACCTTTGATTGACCCTTTAGGCGGTTTCTACCTTTGAGTTGACCCTTTAGGCGGTTTCTACCTTTGAGTTGACTCTTTAGGCGGTTTTTACCTTTGATTGACCATTTAGGCGGTTTCTACCTTTGATTTGACCCTTTAGGCGGTTTCTACCGTTGATTTGACCCTTTAGGCGGTTTCTACCTTTGATTTGACCCTTTAGGCTGTTTCTACCATTGGTTTGACCCTTTAGGCGGTTTCTACCTTTGATTTGACCCTTTAGGCGGTTTCTACCTTTGATTTGTCCCTTTAGGTTGTTTCTACATTTGATTTGACCCTTTAGGCGGTTTCTACCATATTTGCTTTGAAAAGGGGTCTCATGACGAGGATTCTCCACGTCCGATGAGACTGCCTGATTTTTGAAAAGGGGTCCTGGGACGAGGGTTCTCCACGTCATGCTAGGACCGCTTGATTTTTTTGAAAAGGGGTCTCATGGCGAGGGTTCTCCATGTCCGATGAGACTGCCTGATTTTTGAAAAGGGGTCCTGGGACGAGGGTTCTCCACGTCATGCTAGGACTGTCTGATTTTTGAAAAGGGGTCCTGGGACGAGGGTTCTCCACGTCTGCTGGTACAGTTTGCCGATTTTTTTTTTACTGACCTTCGTAGCTTTTGATCTGCTATACGAGGAGTTTCATTTCTCCATTCGTAGCTTCTGGTCCGCTATACCATGGTCTTCAATTTTCTTCCTTCGTGGCTTCTGACTCACCATACCAGGTTTTCATTTCTCCCTTCGTGGCTTCTGACTCACCATACCAGGTTTTCATTTCTCTTTTCTTCGTGGCTTCTAACTCACCATACCAGGTTTTCATTTCTCCCTTCGTGGCTTCTGACTCACCATACCAGGGGTTTCTTTACTTTCCTTCGTGGCTTCTGACTCACCATACCAGGTTTTCATTTCTCCCTTCGTGGCTTATGACTAACCATACCAGGGGTTCATTTCTTTCTTTGAAAAGGGGTCCTGGGACGAGGGTTCTCCACGTCATGCTAAGACTGCCTGATTTTTGAAAAGGGGTCTCATGACGAGGGTTCTCCACGTCCGATGAGACTGCCTAATTTTTGAAAAGGGGTCCTGGGACGAGGGTTCTCCACGTCATGCTAGGACTGCCTGATTTTTGAAAAGGGGTCCAAAGACGAGGGTTCTCCACGTCTGCTGGGACTGTTTGATATTTTGAAAATGGGTCCTGGGACGAGGGTTCTCCACGTCCGCTGGGACTGTTTGATATTTTGAAAAGAGGTCCTAGGACGAGGGTTCTCCACGTCATGCTAGGACTGCCTGATTTTTGAAAATGGGTCTCATGACGAGGGTTCTCCACGTCCGATGAGACTGCCTAATTTTTGAAAAGGGGTCCTGGGACGAGGGTTCTCCACGTCATGCTAGGACTGCCTGATTTTTGAAAATGGGTCCTGGGACGAGGGTTCTCCACGTCCGCTGGGACTGTTTGATATTTTGAAAAGAGGTCCTAGGATGAGGGTTCTCCACGTCAAGCTAGGACTGCTTGATTTTGAAAAAGGGTCCCGGAACGAGGGTTCTCCACGTCTGTTGGGACAGTTTACCGACTTCTTTTGAAAAAAGGTTATATCCTCATCCCTTCTTTTGAAAGATCTCGAAATTTGTCAGGAATTCAGTTTTGAGGCAGTGAAAGATTTTATCTTAACAAAGCTTCACTTGGGTCTGTTGAGGCGACATTCTGGGAGCTGGGTTCTCCAGGTATCCTGCAGAAGTTTGAGCCTGAAAGATTTTTCTTCACCAAGAAAACGTTAGTAAATTTTGTGAAGACCACGGCTGTCCATTTGACAAAAACCGTATGACTTAAGTTTTAATCGTGAAATGTGCATTTTGATGCTGGAGGTTATCCAAAGCATTCTTGCAGCATGCAAATGTGATCACAAATCTCTTGTACGGAAAATCTAGATCAACAGTTTGAAAATTCCAAAAAGAGTTTATTCAAAATATCAATTGGAATATTTCTCGACAAGGAGGTCTTCTCACCTGTTTTGAGATAGTGGTTTTTATAGGGGATGCACTCAATTCCCAACTAACCTATGTCTAGGTTTCAGGCTCATTCGCAGCGCATACATTTTGATCGGTCGGGAGGTCTTCCACGGGACCGTAATGTTGGGCTTGGTTATTGGTTTTCAAGGGGGACTCGCTTTGGAGTCGATGCCATTGAATTAAAGTCTTTACCATCTGCTCCGGGTTTACAAGTCGAGAACCCTGCAAAATGAGAAAGAAATAGTCTTGCACGTACCTCTTCGAGCTAAGCTATATGTTAACCCAAGTGTCTTAGTCAGAGAAGACTGTTTCAGGGTTATGATGTTGGTAGGATTGGGGACCGAAAAAGGCTTGTTTTTGGCCCAGAATTTATGAGGGGATTGACATTGGTGATCATTGCAAACTTGTCACATGTCTTTTCCATTCTGCATCTTTAATCTTTGAGGTGTGCAACCGCTTTTGAGGTGTGCACAAATTCTTTAGCGGGTATCTCTTGTTGCGTTCAGAGAGCAATTCTCTCTATGTCTTTGTTCTGCGCTTGGCACCATTTGGGGAGCAGCCCTTTTGGATTTGGCTCCTTCAGGGATTTCCTCTTTTCTCATCCGGCTTCATTGTGGATCAATCAAACAACTTACACAAGCATCGGCCCTGCTTTTACCAGGCACTTTGCTTTTTCTTGATGCTAGGGATTATTATTATTATTTTTCTTTGAAATCCCGGTTCTTCTCATCCTCGATGGGATCATGTTAGACATAGAAAGTCTAAACATGATTTAAATATCAGCCCGGGAATCCTCTTCGTAATCCCCGAGTCTTGAACTCTTCCATTTTTGAAGTGGTGCTGCATCTGTCTTGGAATGATCACCAATGGGTTCATGAAATGAATTTGCAGGCTCAACTTGGCTGTGCAAAGGATATGATGTGTGGGATAGAGAAATGAATGCTTCTCGTCATCCTATGGCATTTGGATTACCATATAAACAACACACAAAGATTAATGTTAGTCCGAGCAAGAAAATTTCTAACCATTTTCTCCAGATGCCGCTGGACTTGCTCCCTTTTTGCCCCGATGTGGGGTGGTTCTTGACAGGGTTGAGAATGAAAACCGCCGTTCAAAGGGGTTGTCAATGGTCACCTGTAGTGTTTGGGGATAAGAAACGAATGCCTCCGTCGTCCCAATCCATGTAATTGCTGCGAGTGGTTCCTACTTCCGTAGGTCCAGATTTTGCTGTCTGATTCGCTCCACTTCTCTCTCAAGTGTGTATAGGACGTGTTTGGATTTAGGCTTTGCCTCTCGTCTTTCGAGGAAACGTCCTTTTGAAAGTTTTGAACAATTTTTGATTGGAAAAATCTCTTTCTTTTTCTCCAAAAATTTTACCCGTCAAGGGGATTTTATGATGCACAATGCATGTTCTTATTCATGTTCAGACAACCTCTTGTTTCAAAACATGAATGCCAATGAAGTTAGAATTCTATGTCTTTTCTAGACATCAGATTCTGAAAGCTTTTCTTTTCTTCTCTATTTTTTATTCAACATCTTTAATGGATTGAGGAAAGTGATACTTACCTGTTCCCCGCGGCTGGAGATCCCTGAAAATGCAGAAGAAACATGTCATTGTATGTTCACGAATTTTTCAAAAAAATGGAACGATACATCTTATCCTTTATTGCGTACTCCAACGGGTAACACATGGGATGTGAAAACCTATTTCGCCTTGATGGCGATCCCCTGTCAAAGACGGGAATTATGTGTCAGTTTGCGTTCCAAAATTCGAGACAAATTGGAACGATACAGCCTTGTTCTTGCTTTGTGTTTCCATTTGAACACAAATGCGCGGCTTGTAGAATTTGGCCCTCTATCTTGTGGCCTTGATCCATCCGTTTGGTTAGCGATAAATCCTTCTCAAGGATTTGCCCTAAAGGAGATCCATTTGTGATTTTGGACGCATTCCAGCGCCACTCTTCATAGTTCCTTTTATTCAAGAAAAATGAAATTTTTATCAGAATGCATGTCAAAGCATGAAGTGCGGAAGCGATACTTTTTACCCTCCACTAGGTCTTATAATCAAAGATCATTTCTTGGAGTCCTGACTTCCAGGACCGATAATTCTGTTCGCTTCCCTATCGGCGAGTTCTTTTCTTTTGTGGCTTTCTGATGCCGATAATTTTCTGTTCATCCTGACGGCGAATCCTCTCGCTTTGCGCCTCCATTTGAATGCAAATGTGATGTTTGCAGAAGTCGGCCATCTAGCTTGTGGTCATGATCTACCCATCTGGTTGGGCGACGAACCCTTCTCAAGGATTTGCACTAGATTAGATCAATTCATGCTTTTGGACGTATTTTACGCCATTTTCCAGGGTTCCATTTCTTGGCAACCTGCCCCTCCTGAAACTAATGTTTCTTTGCACCTCCCTGTTGGCGAGTTATTCTCTTTTGTGGCTTTCGGCGCCAATGACTTCCTGTTAAATGAGGAAACACTCATGTTAAATGTGGGATCTTTGGAGATCAAATTGGAACGATACAAAATTACCGTTCACCCAAGTTGGTATCCCAGGGTTTAATTCTGATGTGGACGACTCTACAATTGCGTCCATTGATTTTGCCAGAGAAGAAACGTCATTCTTTGCTCACAAATGATTCACTTGCCCCAGTTGGGCATGATTTGTCGTAGCTAGGTGACTCTTGCCCCAGCTAACTTCATTTTTGCATTTTGTTGCAATCCTCATCCTCTTTGGGGATGTCTTCTCTCCTGGGATCCATGGTGACGTCTTACTGACGTATCCCTCTCTTTTGTCGATTGTTGGCGCGCCACATTTGATGGGGTCGTTTCAGTATCATATACCGATGCGGACGATGGATGTTGCTTCATCTCGTCTGCATTCGTGGGTGTTGTTCGTGAGATAATCCTCGATCATGTTAACAACTGTTTTGCCCCAGTTGGGAGGCCTCTATCTTGGCCACATGCCTAAGCACTTTCCACGGTTGTTGGTGATTTTCAATCCAATTTGAAGAAGTCCATGCACCTGCACATGAAGAGATAGGCATAAGTCTCTATCTGACTTCATTTGGAATTTTAGGAAAGAGATACTCCATTCGAGGTTTTGCCTTTCCAAAGTTTGAAGGAACTGTGCTTTTTAAATATTTTGCCCCAGTGAGGCTTGTCTGGATGTTTGTTATCTCTAGGTTTGATAACCCTGGTCCGATGCACTCTCCTGGGGGTTCATGAGAATTTTCCCCTGGCTTTGTTTCTCGAAGAAAGTGGAGGAACTTGCCCCCATGGATTTTGCCTATTCCAGTCATCTATCTCAATTGCCAGAGTCTTCGATCATTTTCTTCTGTCTCTAGACAGCTTGACATTCTTGGGATTTGTCATGTGGCGGTTTGGTGATGCTCCCGAGTACAGCCGCCATTTGAGGTATTTGATGTTTCCCTGTTGAAGAGAAGAAACCTCATGAGTAAAGGGCATGTATAATCGACTATTAGAGTCGATACAATTTACCCTTGAAAATTGTCCTGTGGGAATCGACATTTCTCCCTTTGGGTTCTCTGTATGCAGGATATGTGCATGATATGCATGATGCATGTTATGTATGCTAGCAACGAAAAAAATGAATTCGTGCTTTTCACTCTATTCAAAGAAGGCATTTTTATCAAGAATGTCAATCTGCAAAACTTGAATTTTTCTTTTTAAGTGTTCTTTTCACAAAGATTTCTAAATGATGGAAAACTTCTTCAAGTTTCTTCAAAGGTTTTGTTCATAAATTGAGCCATTAGAAAGCTCTTGAAAATATTTAGCCACAGTGCATGTCTGAGATGCCATGAAAAGGGGTACTCCCTGTTTGTCATTGGAAAGTACTGCATCCTGAGTCCTCTGCTTTTGATCATTATCTGAGAGGAAAAGGAAGGGAAGCATTATTCTCATATCAAGAAAATAATCATTTTGGAACGATACGTCCTTTTACCGAATGGATGGTTCCGCATTGCTCTTCTTCTCATTTAGAAGGGCTTGATGCATTTTGCTTTTGATTGATTACTCCATTTCATCCCGCTTCATGGGTGATAACTATTACTTTAGGAACTTTCCCTGTACATCCCCATAGTGAATTTGGCATATCCGACATTCGGTACCCTTTCTAGGTAGAGAGTGATTTGCCCCCGGCAACTGAGTGATTCTTCTGGGCTGGCTAACTTAGTCGCAGGCAGTTTGAACACGCCGCGTTGATGCATTCATGCTCAGTTGGAGTCAGTCCACTCCCTGCCAGGTGATTTTGGCACTTCGTACCTTTTAAATTTCTCTGACATCTGGTATCTACTATGTACTCTCTTTTGTGACACCAGATGATATGATCGTACGATTTTCCGAAGATCTTAGCATTTGATGTTTCGTAACGTTTTGGCTCTTCTTGATCTCATCAATACGTTTTGATTTCTTCATGCATCTTTTGCCTTGTCATCATTTCATGACGTCCCTCGAGCAACTTGCTATTTGACATCAGCAAGCATGGGTTTACTTGTGGTTGAGTACCTCAACATCTTGAAGTGTTACTTCACAGGCAACAATTTCCTTCATTGTGTCCTGTCGTATTCACCTTACGCTTTAACAATCTTTTATTCTACCTATGCGATGAAATGAATGAATGAGTCGATTGCTGCATAAGGAGCTTTAATTGAAACGACTACGGATTTACTATCCCCGCTCTAGTCACTTCTGGCCTCCAAGATGCTGGAAATTTCTCAGTGGGCCCGTTCATTCTCGTCATCACCTTGTCTTTGCAATCACAATGGGTGACATCTGATAGAGGCACATTCCTTTTCATCTTGTAGGGAAGGCAAGTTCCCCTTCGTTGGTCTTCGACCATCTTATCCTGTTTTTCACCTGAGAGGAAAATATAGGAAATATTATGCCGGTATCTGATTGAAAATCAATTAGGAACGACACGTCTTTACACTTGATCCGGCTGCCCCGGTCAGGTGGCGTCTGCCCTAGTTGAGTGGGATATGCCCCAGTCGACTGCCTTGATCATTTCACAATTTTTATGGTTCCCTTTTCAATTAGGGGATATCTGCCGTTCGGAGCTTCCTGTCTCTTTTCATCTTGGCGGGCTTTGCCCCAGTATGTCATCTTAGTGAGAAGTTGACTCCTTTGTCTGTCTTCAAACATCCATCCTAGTGGCTCGAGTTGCCGACTAGCTTCGATTCTTGAAGGACTACTCCTGAGGATCAATAAAACACAATCAACAAATTTTCAAATTTAAAGAGATTAGATTACAGCTAATTCTCTTCCGCATGTGGCTCCTTTGATTGCATGCTGTTCCACGCCTTGAAAGATGGCAAAATGCCCTCATCAGTTGACTATTTTTCTTGAGGATTCCCTGGTCTTCCATCATCAGTTGACTCTCTAGGGTGGTCCCGCGCTTTTAACTTGCGACTGATTTTTCACACAAGCCTTTGGATTTTGATTCTGGAAATCGTCTGTCCGAATGACAGGAATATGTCAGAAAGGGAAGTAAAGCATAAATCCTTTCAATTTTATGCTTTCTTGTGATTAACGAAGATAAGGACTTTTACACAAGCCTTAACCTCATGTGAAAAATTCTTATCAATGTTTTTCAAGAGAAAACATAAAACTAAAAGGAGCGTAATCCATGGTTATCACTCTTGGCAAATCCCCAGAAAATTTGTGGAATTTCCAAGAAGATAAAAATGCAATTCCAATGTGTCCTAAATTCGGTGAGAGATAGGACATCCAAATTGAAATGATTTCCCGAAGGTAATTTGGATATCTTGTCTCCTCTTGAATTCAGGAAACATGAACGACTTTAGTTAATTACCAAGGATTACCAATGATGCATGCTATAGACAGGTTCAATTCCATGTCCGGCGTACCATGAAATGAATGTTAGATTCTCGTACTTAGGTTAAACATGCCAAGTGTGAGTTCTAACGAAAATTTCATCTGGGCGAGACACGCAATTGAACCGAAAAATCCGAATGGTTGAGAGAAATTCCAGTGTCACATTCCAATGTCAAGACACTTAGACAAGACTTAGGAATCGAGGTGTAAAAGATAGATGGGAGACCCACAGACGGGTGCTCCTTACAGACTCCATGATCCTGGTAAAAGAAAAGGGACGATTGGAATGTAGCCCTTAAGAACCTAAAGAGATACTCCAAGTCGGGTCTTCAAGGGACGACGCTTGGTGTCTTCGGTTCGGCCCTTCGGGTCTTTGTTTTCGTCAGATGCCCTTTTGATGATGCCCGGCAGGTGTCTCGGATTTGCTATTATCGCATGTCCTTCAACTATCGGTATGGTTACTGGATCATTCCTTGGACAGCTCGAATAGGGTAAACTCCGTTGAATGTCCCAACAGTCTGATGGCGGATGACGCGTCGCTCATATTTGAATACGTCCGGGATGTGGGATTGATTTGGAGAGATCATCTCTTCTATCCGTACTCTAAAATGGAATTAGACTCAACCATCGGATTTGATGAATGCAACATGTTGTGGGAAATAAAAGGCTGCAAGTGAATTTAAATAGAAAAGGCAGGACCTTACCATGAGTGGCGCTGAATGACTTTTTGGTTTTTAGGTATACCAACCATCCATATACATGCGCATGAGACAAGTGAGGCTTGACTCTAACAATAAAAAAGGGTTTGGAACCTAAGGCCGAGGTTCCCATCTCGAGTTCTAGAAGGAGCTGATTCCATTGCACAACTATCATTGCCTTGGGGCTCGATCCATAACTCAAAATGAGCGGAATTAAAAATGGATTACCCCGTGTTTTTCCTCACGAAGATTCCATTTTCAATCCCTTCTATTGTTTTCCTATAGGCGGCGCCCGGGGTTTTAGGCGCGGTTGTGTGTGTTTTCGGTGTCGTATTAAAGCGATAAACATGCATCTTATTTAACAATCACCTCTTCAATATAAAACATCCACATAATCATTCATTCCTACGCCCAAACTGCATAAAACAATGTTAATCACAGACTAGCCCCTTATCACTCCAATCTGTAAAAACATATAACACCTATCATAAGCGGACTTACCTCACCTTCAAGAGCGGCTGCATGGTTAGAAAAATCACTCAGCGTTTTAATCACGGCCTAAGTCCACTTGAGATCTAGAACGATAGGTTCTAGAGCAAAGAAAGTCCCCAGTGGAGTCGCCAGCTATCGCGACCCGTCCGAAAAAATGGACGCGGCTAATGGATTACCGATCGCGGGCCTCGTGGGCTTTGGATCGGCGCGGGCCCTCCCAGGCCCATACCAAATCGCGACGGGAGTTTTCTTTTAATGGGTTCGACGATAAGAGTCGATCGCTTTCGACCTTTAGTGTGGTCGTGGTGGCATGTGCAATTTGTGCATGCATTTGGAGTCGCCACCGGTCTTTTTTGGAGGGTAGACCGGAAACCTTACTGACCGATTGGGAGAGATCGATCAGTTCTGCGGAACCAGAGATTTTGGGTTCGGGGACTTGGTTACGCAGGTGTCATTACCAACGCCCTTTCGGTACCTAACGCGAGTGATTTTCCTAGCTAAGAGTTCATGCAGGCGCAATTTTAGGTGAGGTGGGCTTAATTCAGGGTTTCATGCAGATTGGAAGACTGTTCCTATCAATCACAGTCAATTTAAATGAAAGCGCAATCAAGTGCATAAATAAACCACATCGATGCACATCAATTCAAATCAATGGCTTCTTAGTATAGCCATAAGGGCTTAGGGAAGGTATGATTTCGGACCAGGGGTAAAATGGGAAGATTTGGAGGCGATTAGCCCGAACGGCAAAATCGTCAATTTTTGGAAGACTTGGATACCGAATTACACAAAATGTTCCATGGCCAGTTGATTGTGGCCATTTCCCATTGCTGAGAATTTTTTGGAATTTCTTGATTTTTCTTCAATTTTTGGAAGACGATTCGCCCAAAGGGCGAAATCGTCATTTTAAGAAGGTTCGGGGTTCAAAACACCCGAAATGAGTCTTGGCCAGTTGTTTGTGGCCATTTCCTATTTTTTGGGATTTTTCTGAATTTTTTGGAATTTTTTTTGGAAGACGGTTTGCCAAAAGGGCAAAACCGTCATTTCTGGAAAGACCGGGGGTCAAATGACCCAGAATAGGTCATGGCCGGTCGAATATGGCCATTTCCTATTTTTCGGAATTTTTTAGAATTTTTCTGAATTTTTCGAATTTTTTTGAATTTTTTTTATGATTTTTCATTTTTTAATTGAATTTTTGAATTTTTTTTTATTATTATCTGAATTTTTTATTATTTAAAAATTATCCGGGCCGGGTTGGTCCCCGCCCACGCTCCTCGGGCGCCCGGCCCGACCCTACGGTCGAAACCGGCCTAAACAAAACGACGCCGCTTTTGATTTTTTATTATTATTATTATTATTATTATTATTATTATTATTATTTTATTTTATTTTATTTTATTTTTATTTATCCAAATACCTCCCATCGGGCGGTCCAGAGTGCGCCACGTGGCCCGTCGTGACGCGTCCGATCTTGAAAGGAATCGGACGGTCTCTGGAGCGCCACTTGGCACATCCTCAGCCATCTGATCGATTTTAATTTGTTATTCGAAAATATTTTATTAATTCCGAATATTCCCAGATCGCGACACGTGGCGAAGCCACGGCCGTCCGATCTGGGTTTTTATTTTTTATCCGCGCGGCCCCCACCTTGGCTGACGTGGTGGCCCACGTGGCGCGCCACGTCAGCCGCTGACCGTTGACCGGTCAGCGGTCTGCCTGAGAAGAAGACCGGCGCCGGCATTTCCTCGTCGGCGCCTCATCGGAGGGCCATATCTCGGCCCTCCGACGTCCAAATGACGTGAAATCAGCGCCATTCGAACCTACTCGATGAGACCTATGACATATCCGAAGCATATAATAGCAGAATCACATGAGCACAACTCGAGTTTTAATTTTCCGGCGAGGTTACCGAGTTTCGGCCGGTGTCGATTTCGGTACAGTGCATGATATAAATTGATGATTTCGACACGCAAATAGCATGTATGATGACTCAGAAAACTTACCTGAAGTCCGCGAGGGTCTGGGATCATTGTTCGATGATCTTCAGCTCCGAGCTCCGGCGAAGTCCACAGTAGGTTCGGAGGTGCCATTTTCGACCCAATTCATGCAAGAAAATGGTGAAGCCAGGCATAAGGAACACTCTTGAACTTATTTGAAGTGAAAACTCGAGCGAAGGAATGGACAACGATCCAAACCGAGCTCGGAGACCAAGAGAGCTCCGGTGGCAATTCGTCGAAACATGTGGCGTGTATGTACAGAGAGTTGCTAAAATGACTTCGTTGACGCTAGACGGGGGATACCGAGCCGAACCAATTATTGAATCATCTTCTACACATCGCCAGGATAAACGGGTACTATCGAGTTTGGTCCGACTCGATCAGAATCAAGTCGGACAGACATGCTCTGCCCGCCGGAGCAAAAAACAGAGCAAAAACAGAGTAGGGGGACTGACCTGGTTCCGCCGGCGGCGATGGCGACTCTGGGCGATCCGTTCGTCTTCGACCTGACTTCCGCGCACTATCCTCTCCCTACTCTCCCTCTCTCGTCCTTTTTTTTTTCTCTGGCGTTGGTGGATCCTCTGCTTTTCCTCCCGGTCTCCCCCCTTTTTTTTGTTCCTAAAAACCGAGCACCACCTCCTCCTTTTTCGCCGTGGCCAACCATCTTTCGGTCGTGCACCGTCCACCCACGTCCACCATCCCATCTTCTTCCACTCACGACCTCTTCTTTTTGTAAAAAAGAAACGCCCTCTAATGCGCTCCGTTGGACCCCTGCTTTCGGCCGCGCGGGTCGGGTCGGGCTTGACCCGACCGGCCCGGTTCGACCAATTTTGCCAAATTGAGCCATAAATCGATCATTTTTCATGCAATTGATGGCAAAATTGGACTCCTTGACATATTTTCTATCAAATAAGGGTATTTTCATGAATCAATTGATTGCAATTTAGTGAAAACCCCAATTTGTCCCTAGGATCCGAAAATGATTTTCGCCTAATCGGAGGTCCAAATGACCAAATTAGTCCAAATTGAGGCCACCAATGGATTCCTCATGATGAAAAACATAGGTTAGAGGTGTTTAATTTCAATGGGTATGCCCGTATGAAATTTAATTTCAAAAATTGTGAAACCGGGGATTAAATTGAAAGATTTTTATGCAATTAAGCCCTTTTGGTTAAAATTGATCAAATTGGAGGGCAAATTGACCTAATTGCACTTCAAAACTTTAGACTCCAATGTCATAGCTTATAAAAAGTGAGAATTGAAAATTAAAAGACTCGAAAAGGATTTTTTCGGGCTCGGTTCGGGTTTATGTTTGTTAAGGAACATGTTTACCCTAGCCGAATTTTCAAGATTTAAAGTGACACACTTGAAGAGTAAATTAAAAAAAAAATTATTGAATATTTTTGTGTATTTTTCTGACCAGGAATGGTATTTTTCTGATTTTTTGGGTATTTTTAATAATTAAATAAATTCAAAAAATTATTAAAAATTATGAAAAATATTTTTTGTTCAAAATTGACTCTTGAGGCTATGCCAAGGCCTCCAAAGCTAATTTTGCAATTTTATGAGTTTTTGGCTATTTGTAATTAATTTTAGAAATAAAAACTAAATGAAAAATGACCAAAAATCAGGTGTCAACAGCTGTCTTTTCCTTTTGCATAGCTGCATGTATAGGTTACATAGGTATTTTGTATATGTGTAGCTGCTATCTTGCATAGCTTTTTGTTCTTCTGTTTCCTCCACCCGAGCTGCCCTTATGCTTTTTGCAACACTTCAGTAGTGTGCGACGGAGGTTCGACTGTAATTAGTGCTTTTCCCATCTATATAACTTACTTTTACAAACAAAAAAAAAATCCACATTAAAGGGCATAAGTACACTTTTAGTGCCAAAAGTTGTGTACGGAGATCACTTTAGTGCCAAAAGTTTCAAACAAACAACTTTAGTGCCAACTTTTTTTCTAAAAAAAAATGATCACTTTTAGTGCTATCTTCTTTTAAAAACGATCACTTTTAGTGCCAACTCTGATGTGCCACGTCAGCTTAAAAAATAATAAAAATAACACGTGTCGAATTTTCGACAAGCCACGTTAGCTTTAGCAATTTGCTTTCGTCGCGCGTTGAAAACCGAGAAAGTGGCTCTCGGCTCATATGACGGTTTTTTGGGAAAATTCACATTCTAATGATGGCCAACGAAGTTCTTTTGACTAATCATATATAATATAGTGTAATGACCTTTCACCACATCTTAATCTTCTTGAATGTAAAGTTTAGTCCCCCGTCCATATATCGCTAATAAATTCCAAATCAATCATCTTGGGCCCAAATGAACTAGTTAGTCTTAGTTTGACTCATTGAACTTATGTCGACGGTGCCAATACTTCATCATGATTTAATTTTCCAATCGGCCTTTCTCTACTTCTTAAAGGTCACTGAAATTGGGATGTTACAATTTCTTTCCATCTTATAAAAATTTCGTCCTCGAAATTTGAACTTTACTCCCTCCTTATCAAATGGAAAATCCTTATGATCCTTACATCACTCAAATATGTGGCCTTACTATGCTTTCGTTGCGCACTCTGATCATTTATTTTATCTGATTCTCGCATTCGGTGATCATAACCACCTCTTGTGGCTTTCCCGACCTCAATATCTCATAATTCTTTGGCAACCGTAGCCCTTGCTCATGGTCATTCTCGATCCCTATAGCTTATAGTCCTACGGGTAGTACAACTGCACTATTTACTCATATAACCTTCACTCATATCTCGATGTCATTTACATGACTTACTATTCTTGACGCCAATAGGACATACCATGCCATGGTTCCATTGGTTACGATCTTTGTACATCTCTTCTTCACCACGACACCGCTGGATCGCTAGTCACCGGCTCATGTGAGTCCCATTTTGCCCCAAGCTTACCATGATCACATAGCATGGCCCTCTCTGATCACAACGGAGGTATAATACAAAAACTTGATCTTCCCCCAACTTCCACTAGACATTAGGCAAGAAAGACTCGTAACTTTTACTTTCAGTTTGGCTATTTTACTTTCTCAGCCACTTTGAGTCCAAAGTTCCTTATTCCTCCTCCAAACTAAGCTATATATCATTTTACATAAGCAAGGAGAGTACCAACCCATCATCTTTCCTCTTTAGCCTTCTCGACCCAATAGTCCTCACGGCATACTTCATCTCAATATCATTCAAGAGGCCTTTCCCTTCTTCTTCTTCTTCTTCTTCTTCTTTTAAGATGCTCGTTTTCCAGAGAAGACACCATTTGCATCTCCCACAGCTCAGCAT
Organism: Rhodomyrtus psidioides; assembly: GCA_021437785.1. NCBI lineage: Eukaryota > Viridiplantae > Streptophyta > Magnoliopsida > Myrtales > Myrtaceae > Rhodomyrtus > Rhodomyrtus psidioides. The sequence continues at coordinate 4,491,366 of JAILYB010000041.1, read as the reverse complement.
CGTGTCCATAAATTCATTCGGGAGCCCTCCATATCTTAAGAGTGCAATAAAATTTCTTTGGAAGATATGCCGTTCTTGGTTTATTGTTGCTTATTAAGCAGAAGTGTACCCTCGGCAGCTCTACCATCATTGAATAGATGGAACTGAATCAGCAAAGGCTGTTCACACATGCCCTCCCTTAATATATTTTCAGGACACTTCACAGCTATGTCCTCACATACAAAGGTTCACACATGCCCTCCCTTAAATATATTTTCAGGACACTTCACAGCTATGTCCTCACATACAAATTCAATTCCACCAGTTTGTATAAGTGGCTTTCCTTTCTTATCATAGATGGAATTTTCCATCTTTATCCTTGCACTCCACACCCTTAATTGTCACAATCTTCACCCGATACCAGTCAGCTTCCAAGCTTTTAGTTTAGGACAAGATGAGAGACAACCGTATCATATAGCGGGATATGCTAGCTGGACACTGTATGTGCACACATGAAGGAACATCTTACTTCATGAACTATTTCCTTTTCCTAAGTGCCTTGTGTTGGGAGCGCACAGCGGAAGTCCAATACTTCCACATGGGGAGATCGCTAAAAGGGAGCCCAAGTCTGAGCCTGTCAATATATCCAGTTGAACCCACCTTCACTCAAAAACTTAAGCCAATGAGTTATGGGCCAACTTGGGTATATTAATTACTCAGTATTATATCAATTCTCCGATGTGGAATTTTTCTAACACAACTCGCACGTGCACCTTAACACATTGCACTCCCTGCAAACAAAGTAACACTTCGTAGGGGACGTGGTAGAGTCCTCTTTTTTTTTTTTCCTTTTTTTTTGCCTCCATCCTTGAACATGAAGAACTAGTATCGACGGGAACCAACAAAAATTCCTTCCTCTGCAATCTCTCTCCTTTCTATTATTCAGTAAAAGTATCAGCAGAACCAATCGATCCTCTGCTTTTATCCCTCAGTAGATTTGCTTGACAATTCCCTCTTTATCCTTTGATGGGCCTTCTAGCACTTGAACTGAGTAGTGAACTGAAATGGCATTCTTGTGCTTATCATATGCTGTAAAATTTCCCTCAAAGGGTCCACACTTTATATCATGAACACCCATATTCAATACTTCATTTCCTTTCGAGCCCTCTTGAAGGATCCTGAACAGCTAAAAATCTTTCATTTGGGACACCGCTCAAGTCATTCCGGAGCCTTTGTGGATCATGCCATGATTTTTTTTTCCAAGGGCGCTTGCTGCTGCCAGTTGGTTCTCAAGAACAGCACGAATCGAGTTGCCCTCGTTCGCAATGCCGATTAAAGCGACGAGCATTGAGACGCTCCTCAACACTGAGATGAGAATATTCCCCCTTCAGTAATTAAGTCCACGAATCCAAGACTCACCTGACTTACTTTCATCAATCAGTACACTTTCTTGATCATCTTCACCACTATAAAAATCCTCAGCATCCATATGGTGCTCAGTGGCAATGCTTCGATGACGCATTGTTGGAATTGACGAATACTTCGGGTACCCTTGTTTCTCACACCGGGTACGCCCATGTGAGTTTAGGGAAACCAAAGTATTATCCGATGACATGTGACTCATGCGCGCGGGATGCGAGGGTTTGGGGGCAGCGCCCCCGATACGGGTGTCTCGTTGCCCGGTCAGCGGGCGTCTGCCCCGCTCACCGGTGAGCGGGCGGGGGTTCAGGGGCAGCGCCCCCGAAACCTCAACGGGTTTAGACTTTAATTTAAGTTAGCTCGTATGTTGTGGGCTTAATAGATGTTTCGCATAGGTTTATGTTTTGGGCTCATTTGGGGCATATATATTTTGCTCGTTTTTGCTGATCATTGTAACAAGTTGTGGTTGTAAACCTAAACATCATGCTGAGATCTCTTTGTAGGACGTAATCCTATTTTGAGGTAAACCTGGGTAAACTCTGCGCCATCTATTTTTCCTTGATTTTTTGTGTGATCGTTCTGATTCGGTGTGACATAAATCCCATTACGCACATCCGTGGAGCCAGCCACGATGCATGGTTCTATGTCCCCTTCAATCTCATTTTGCAAATTTCTCTTACCAGAAATGTTTTCCTTTCCAATTTCTGGACATACATTCGCTTGACCACATTGGTCCACATCATTGTGAGCACTTGATGTGGGAGCTAAATTATCAACTTCAGAATCCTTTCCAACTTCAGTTTTGACACGATAGGTTGAAGGTGCTATTCTCTCAAAAAGTTTAGTATCCCTTGTCAAAGCAACAGAAATGGAAGCATTTGGTGTCTTCATTGTAGTAAGATTCCACAGTCCAGATTTCTAAATCTTGTCTGCCTGTTCTAATAAACCCTTGCTTCCTTTTTCTCGCATGATGATGAGTGCTTTCTCTGCCATTGAACCACTGCGTATGAGAAAAGATATGTTTCAAAGTGTCCTCCTGAATTATCATTCACCTTAAGGAGAGGAAGCCAGTCATAAACTGACTTTTTTTTTTAATCCGATCCACTCCTTTCCGTCATTTATTATTACTATTATGTTTTTGCATGATACAAATTAACCAAGGTTTTCTTTAACCGGTTGCTTTCTCTGTTGAGTCCCTCCTCAAATTAAGACCCATCTCAATCGATCGCTCTACAAATTTATGTGCTAATATCCTCCGTTGAAGAATCACTTCCATATCAGGTTCACGATCTAACCTTTCAAGACATAGTGGTCAGCAATAATGTTTACGCTTAAATAGCGTAAACTACTGCTAATCTCGCAACAAACATAGGCACATGCACTTGTAAGTTCTAGCGCGGTTGTGCCTAATGACTATTTCAATCACTAGCACACCTTATCACTCCATTTAACCTAAGCTCTGATACCACGTAATATAACGGCCCCTCAGAGCCTCCTAGCCTCCAACTTCGGCACCAACCCATAGCTAAGCTGCCACATCTTCTCATCTGAAAAAATATATATATCCCACAACGTGGGTTAGCACGACGGCTAGCAAGGAAAACGTTCAATCCCATATGCTGAGATGCCAATGCATGTAGATGCGCTCTTCAACCAACTCTCCACTGCCAAGTCAACAGGAATCGATGGCCATTCGTAACTCGATTCGACTTGCAGCCCTCTCCTCCGAGGCACCCAGGACTCAAGACTATGGCTCTCCCCCGCACTTAGCCCAGGATCCAGAAGCCATAGCCAATCCCAGCACACAGCCCGGGGATTGTCCAATCTCAATTCAGTGCACTGAAGAGAACTTACATCTCCTCAATCATGGGGCATCGGTGCATCACGATATGTAAACCGTGAACATCACATGCCTTCTTACTTTACCAATGCACATCTTTTCATGATGCCAAGACAATGTCAAATTGCTTGTAGCCATACATGATCAAGCACAAGGAAATAACATGTTACGGCTCATCCCGCTCTTTCGTTCAACTTCACATTCAATTTCATATATTGCACACCCCAAGTAGCAAGCTGCCTTGAGTCGAAATTGTGAGAAAAATAAAATGAATTGAGAGGTTTTTATAGATTTTTATTATTATTTTTTATTTTTTTTAATAAAATTGCAATTTCCAATGGGCCTTCGGGCCGTTGCAAATTGCAATGGTCCGAGGCCCGCGGGGGAAGAGCCGTTTGGCTCTTCCCGAGGGGCAGGTGGGCCCCTGGCTCTTCCCCAGGGGGCGTGGCACACAAGTTTTTTTTAAATATAAAATATGGCGGTTCGGAACCGGCCAGGAACTGGCGGTTCGGAACCGGCCAGGAACTGTCGGTTCCGAAAAATTTGGAACCGGAACCGGCCCCTTGAAGGCCGGTTCCGGTTTCGGTTTGGAACGCGGGCCGGGTCAATGGGCCGGTTCCGGGTCCGCTGTTCCGTTTGGCCATGTCTATGGGCAGAGATGGAAAGTGTTGCCTCTCTCTTTTTTTTTTTTTTTTTTTGGGCCACAATATGCACCAATATCACTGAAGATGAACAAAGAAAATAGAAGATTAACTAATGACAGCACCTTAAGGTGGAAGTGGAAGTTGTGAATCAGAGCTTGCTAAGCAAAACCTATTCAGATTCCTTCATAAGATGCATATTGTTTCTTTAAAAATCTGCAAGGAGACTTTTGGACTCGTGATTGCTTAAGACAAAAGTCTCCTTGCGATTACTTAAGACAAAAGTCTAGTGGAGTATAGTCAAAGCTAATGTAATCGGAGAGCAAATTTGGCTTCCCCGGCCATGTGCTTCCTCCATGATGTCCTTATCAAATATCAATAGGTTCGTTCAATCAACCAACATCTGTACCTATCGAAATCTGAAGGTCTTGCTGGTGTTGGCGCACTCACATCACTCATGCACTCGCCGGCAACTTTGAGGAGGACAAACAGCGCGCGGTGAGAGAAGATGGTGGTGGAGGAAGAAGGCTGGAGGTTGAGCTGAGCCTTAGAGCTGTGGAGGATGAGAGCAGTGCGGTCGTTGGCATGAGCAACATCCTCGCCAATGGCGAAGGTGCCTAGCCACTTGCGGGTCCGCTTCTAGGGCTCCTAGAACTCAGTGACCCACTTGTCCCAGCCCCGCTGCCGCACCCCCTTGTAATGGGACTTATTGTTGTCCGGGCCTCATTTGCCCTTGTCGTTCCCTATGCTGCCGTTGCTGGTGGTGGTAGGGGAGGACTTGTCGCTTGCGGTGGAAAGAGTAGTGGTGGGGTTTTCTAGGGTTGTGGTGGTCGCGGTGGTTACGAAGGCGCCGTTTGGTTCAGCATTGCAGATGAGCATTTGGGCTCTAACGTCCCTTTGCCAAATGTAAATCTTGGTTCAATTTTTTGCTCACTTTGGTTAGATGCACTTGCATCTCAAGTGCTCTCTAAAATCTCTTAACCCAAAGTACTTTGGGCTAAGGACTTTTGCGAAATGCAACTTATTTTTTATTTTATTTTAACTTTGTCACATTCGCCGGCGTCGCCCATCGCCACCCGCCACACCCCGCCGCGCAGCTGACGGTTGCCGATCGCCGTTGCCGATCGCTCGCCGTCGCTGTCGCCTTTTTTTAAAAAAAATAAAAATACTTTACAAAGTTCATTTTTCACCAAACAGTATTTATGCCAATGTTGCTTTTCGATGTATTTTTAAAATACACTATACCAAACAGCAAACACTACTTGTATTTTGCAAAAGGCCTTCAGCTCAAAGCTCAAAATCTCTTAGCAAAATACTAAACCAAATAGGCCCGAAGTAAGCGATGTTGTCCATTATTAGAGAGAGAGCACCTCAGAGAGTGTTGGGCGTGGTGGAGGGAGCAAAAAGGGTAAAAGCAAAGCAAGAATATATATATTCTGGTGAAGTAGCAAAGCAAGAATATATTGCATTCCACTTTTCTCAATGTCAAAATTGTACGCTCGTTTTCTCGTGTTTCATGAATTATCTCACTTCCAAGACTCTAGAAATTGGGGAAAAGTGTTAAAAAAAAGTCCTAAATCTATTACATTGATACAAATCAGTCATAAACATTTTGATTTGGTGCCAATCCGGTCTTAAACATTTTACATTTGTGTTAATTGAGTCGACCCGCCAATTTTGATTGGAAATTCTATGATGCGGACATCAAGTTTTCCTCCGACGTTAATATTTTTATGCATTTTTATTTGATAAATATCTTGGTTTTTCCTTCTTTTTCTTTTCTCTCAATCATTAAAAAATTATAAAAAATATTAAAATAATATTAAAAAATATCCATGTCTGCTCCAGCCACGTTACATAGGACAACTGACGTCCATATCAGCGAACTTTCGACCAAAATTTTTTGGCTTGACTCATGCGAAAGGTTTAAGCTTGGATTAGCACTAATGCAATAGGTTCAGGATTTTGTTGGCACTTTTCCTTAAAAATTGTTAAGTTCAATTTTTACAAAAAGAAAAAGCTTAAATTTTGACAAGTTATCTAAAGTCATTTTGGACTGTTAAGAGTCTAAAGCCACCTGAGATCCACATTAGCTCTATTTACCTGCCGTTGTTCATACATGCGGCCGCAACAAATTTTTTCCAGTCATCTTAGACGAAACTCTGCTTCGACAAAAAAAAGAACTTTGCGGCGGAAGGCATTTTTTGGTCAATAATACAAATTCGGATATTAGTAACCTATTGTTGGAAAACAGTGTTAAATAAATAACAAAACTGTTTAAAGAGTTTGGAGGATACTTACAGTTCGAATGACAATAATAAATATAAGCAAGCTGCCTCAAATGTGAAAATACTAATTTGAGCCTTCAGAAGCAGTATTAAAAATTCATCAGATACAAAAATTAGTCAGATGCAAAATTTCGTCAGATGCAACTGCATTTGATCCCGTCAGATGCAGTTCCTTCTGAACCCGTCAGAAGCAGTCCTTCTGGACCCGTCAGAAGTAGTCCTTCTGGACTCATCAGATGGAGTTCCTTCTGACCTTCCTTCTAAGCTACCTTCTGAGTCTCCTTCTGAGCCTCCTTCTGACCTTCCTTCTGACCCTTCCTTCTGACCCTTCCTTCTGAGCTTCCTTCTGACATTCCTTCTGAGCCTCCTTCTGACCTTCCTTCTGACCCTTCCTTCTGAGCTTCCTTCTGACCTTCCTTTTGAGGCTCCTTCTGACCCTTGTTCTGACCTTCTGAGCAACAAAATCCGAACGGAAATATAACAATATAAATAAATTGAATTTAGATGGAATACCGAGGCCTGTGTTCAACACAGTTTCCTTAAAATAGATTCGTCCCCTCCAGTACGTGCTTTGAGTTTTCGTGGACGTCTGCCTCCCAGGATACAACGGTTAAGTAGCGATAGAGGCAAGCACAGCACTCCAAAGCTTCCGGCGAACTTGAACAACACGAGAACACTATCGAAAACAATGCAAATGCAAACAATTCAAAAGAGGAAGATTTTCACAATTCTTTTCGTCATATTCTAAACAGAATGTGAAGCCTCCTATTTATAGGCTAAGCGGGGCATTGCGAAAATAAATAATAACGGCCAAATTAATTCTGTCTGCGCCCTATTCACCTCAATCAAATGGTGTTGCTGAACGTAAAAATCGCACATTAAAAGAAATGATGAATGCGATGTTACTAAGTTCAGGCTTACCTCAAAATATGTGGGGTGAAGCTATTTTGTCAAGCAATTACCTTTTAAATAAGGTACCTCGAAAGAAAGAGGATAAAACCCCTTATGAGCTATTGAAATGTAGGAGACCATCCTACAATTGCTTACGAGTGTGGGGGTGCCTTGCTAAAGTAATTGTCCAACACCAAAGAAAACTAAGATAGGTCCTAAAACGGTGGACTGTATCTTTATAGGCTATGCATATAACAGTAGTGCATATCGATTTCTTGTGCATGAATCTAAGATTCCAGATGTACACAAAAATACGATCATGGAGTCTAGGAATGCTTCATTTTTCGAAGATGTTTTTCCTTATAAATCCAATGATGGTTCAAGTTCGTCCAAACGAACAAATGAAACTATGAACGATGAAAGTCATGATTCAGATCATGAACTAAGACGTAGCAAAAGAGCAAGAGTGGAAAAATCATTTGGAAATGATTTTCTAACTTATTTGTTAGAAACAGAACCACTAACTTATATAGAAGCTGTGAGTTCTTCTGAGGGACCTCTATGGAAAGAGGCAATAAAAAGTAAAGTTGATTCTATTTTGCAGAATCATACTTGGGAGCTAGTGGATCTTCCTCCTGGTTGTAAACCTTTAGGGTCCAAATGGATCTTTAAAAGGAAGATGAAAGCCGATGGCTCCATTGATAAGTATAAAGCCAGACTTGTAATCAAAGGATACAGGCAACGAGAAGGCTTAGATTACTTTGATACTTATTCTCCTGTGACGAGAATAAACTCCATTAGGATGGTACTTGCAATTGCAGCATTACGAAGTCTAGAAGTACATCAAATAGATGTAAAAACAGCTTTCCTAAATGGTGATTTGGATGAAGAAATCTATATGGAACAACCTGAAGGTTTTGTAGTTCCAGGACAAGAAAGGAAAGTCTGTAAATTGGTAAAATCATTGTATGGTCTAAAACAAGCGCCAAAGCAGTGGCATGAAAAGTTTGATAATGCAATGATTACCAATGGTTTCAAAATCAATGAATGTGATAAATGTGTCTACATTAAAGAGACAGAGAATGGATATGTCATTCTATGTCTGTATGTAGATGACATACTCATTGTTGGTAGTGATGACAGAATGATCAAATCTACCAAGAATATGTTGAATTCAAGGTTTGACATGAAAGATATGGGACTTGCTGATGTGATTTTAGGGATTAAGATCACAAGAACGCCGGAAGGTTTAGTTTTAAAACCAGTCACACTATGTGGACAAGATTCTTGAAAAATTCAGCAAGAATGATTCTGGTATTGCTAGAACACCATTAGACAATAGTCTTCATCTATCCAAGAATAGAGGAGAGGGTATTTCTCAAGTAGAATACTCCAGAATTATTGGAAGTCTAATGTACTTAATGAGTTGTACTAGACTAGATATTGTCTATACGGTTAGTAGATTGAGTAGATATACGAGCAATCCGAGTGTTGACCATTGGAAAGAAATAGTGAGAGTACTCAGGTACCTACGATATACTCGGAATCATGGCCTGCACTATACTAGGTATCCATCTGTATTAGAAGGATACAATGATGCAAACTGGATATCTGATATAAAAGACTCAAAATCTACTAATGGATATGTATTCACACTGGCAGGTGCGGCTGTATCTTGGAAATCCTGTAAACAAACAGTTATAGCCAGATCCATAATGGAATCCGAGTTTATAGCTTTGGATAAATGTGGTGAAGAGGCTGAATGGCTACGCCATTTCCTAGAGGATATTCCAAAATGGCAAAAACCTGTGCCACCAATCTGTATACATTGCGATAGTCAATCTGCGATTGGAAGAGCACAGAGTAACATATATAATGGTAAGTCTAGACATATACGTCATAGACACAATTCCATTAGACAACTACTCTCGACTGGAATTATCTCTATTGACTACGTAAAGTCAAAGGATAATATTGCGGATCTGCTAACCAAAGGGTTAAACAGAGAGTTAGTTGAAAATGCAACAATAGGAATGGGACTACAGCCCATTACAGAAAAGTTTGTATAACGGAAAACCCAACCTAGCTGACTGGAGATCCCAAGATCTAGGTTCAAAAGGAATAACCTAAGTATACAAACTTAAGATATCACTGTGGAGGTCTATCCCTCAAACCATTCCTATAAAAGAAACAGTTATTTGATATCCCCCAAGTATGTGGAGTAAACAAATTACTGTGGGGGTTTATTAGGAAAAGGATAGCAATTATGCTTTAATGATTCTTAAGTGGAGTAAACCAATTACTCAAGATTAAGTAATCACCTATGTGAGAGAGAAGTGGGGCCGCTTCAAAGGAGAATTATTGAGGGCTGAATTCTTTAGAAACTCTCGCAGAACCAGGACGATGTTCATGGCCAAAACGAACATGCTCATGAGAACTGAACAAACGTTTAGATGATTCCTGTGTGAAGTGTATGTGTCATTTACTAAGAAAGCAGGATAGTTCAAGGACATCATGTCTACTGGACAGCTGGTAAATTAAATATTCTTTCACAAGGGAAGGTTCAAAGGGTGATACCTACCTATCCTATGGAGGTTTCATTTGTTGAACACTATCACAGAGTCAAAGCCAAAACAATTTTCATTCATGTGGGGGATTGTTGGAAATATGAGGTATTTTGATGGTGAGTGAATGAGAAATTGTTTCTCAAAGAACACCATTGAGTTGGAAGTGGGAAGTGACAAAACACTAGTCCCACATAGGAAAGGAAGAAGGCCTTGAAGTGTTTTATATGTGATTACAAGCCCATTTTTGCATTCTGTTTAATTGTTCCAACTCAAGCCGTTAATCGTGCTTACGTTAATTACCGGTGTGTAAATGGTATTAACTAAGCAACGGCTACTATAATTTTGTGGTTACAGAATTAATTACATAACGGCAGAATTAATTTGGCCGTTATTATTTATTTCCGCAATGCCCCGCTTAGCCTATAAATAGGTGGCTTCCCATTCTGTTTAGAACATGACGAAAAGAACTGCGAAAATCTCCCTCTTTTGAATAGTCTGCATTTGCATTGTTTTCGATAGTGTTCTCGTGTTGTTCAAGTTCGCCGGAAGCTTTGGAGTGCTGTGCTTGCCTCTATCGCTACTTAACCGTTGTATCCTAGGAGACAGACGTCCACGAAACCTCAAAGCACGTACTGGAGGGGACGAATCTGTAATTAATTCTGTAATCACAGAATTATAGCAGCCGTTACTTAGTTAATACCATTTACACACCGGTAATTAACGTAAGCACGATTAACGGCTTGAGTTGGAAAAAATTAAAACAGAAGGCAAAAATGGGCTTGTCGCGAGGCCTACTTTTCGGTCCGGCGTTCGCGCACGCAGGTCGCGCGCTCGCGCCCAAGTTCAACTTGTCGAGTTCCGGGATTTGCACCCCTCCTGCGCGTTCGCGTGAGGCATAGTACTTGTGCTATGATAATTACCACTCAAAGAGAGTGTATTCATATATAAAGCACTTCAAGGCTTTCTTCCTTTCCTATGTGGGACTAGTGCTTTGTCACTTCCCACTTCCAACTCAATGGTGTTCTTTGAGAAACAATTTCTCATTCACTCACCATCAAAATACCTCATATTTCCAACACCTGTCTCCATGGAAGTCATCTCCTACACCTTCGTCTCTTTTTCTTTCCTTGTAGAGCTCATAACCTATGTCTATGGAAGTCCCAGCTGACGCTGGTCGCTAGCCTTAGCATGACCACAGATCTGTTACTGCATGGCCGCGGTGTCGAGGCTCAACTCAGTCCTTTTGTTTTTTTTAATCAAACCACTCAGTTAGTCAGTTTGTTCGCTCGAACTTTTGAACAATGGAGAGAGGACCTTAGCCCTGTTTACCGTTTAAAATCAACACAAAAAAAAGATTTAAAAAAAAAACTCGCCATGGGGGCATTTGGGTATTTTGGCAAAAGCAAAAGATAGAATGCAATTGATAGGGAAGAGAGAAGCAGAGGAAAAGGATGGGTTGTGAATTGTGATTTTGGTGGATGGACTGCGAGCTGTCACCGTCGTGATTAGATGGGAGAGTGATGATATCACAAATGATACCTAAAATTCGGCTTATGTACACCTCAAATATCATAACTTATGTACGACGCTTACTTTAATATCAAAATTTTAAATCGATCACTTTAACGCTAAGTTTTTTGATAATCGATCACTTCAGTGCCAATCCAACCAAAATTTGACCAAGATCCGACGAAATGAATTGCGTGGATTTTAGAATTGATTGTTACTATTTTTCATGGCAAATTTTTACAAACGGCTGCTAGGGTAGAAATTAGACGTCGCTTAAACAAGGGCAGAAATGAAAAAACGACATCATTTGTGTATTTGTGTTATGATACACAAATGACGTTGCCCAATCTTACTTCTTCACTAGTCCTCTCTCTTGTGCGAAGGAGTGGCCGAGATTCTCGTGTGAAATCCAATCGCTCGGTTGCTCGTGGAGGAACCGCCGTCGTTGTTCTCCAGTTGGCTGTCACCGTCACCCGCTCTCCATCGTGAGGTAGCGTCTTCTTTCCCAATTTGAAAGTTAGATCCCAAGGCGAAATTAGGATAAAATTGTGGCTCCAAGGGGAAGATTAGGGTCCAGAGGGCAAAATTAGGGCTGTTAATTTTGGGGCAAAATCGAAATGGGAGCTCAATTTCACTTCAGCTGCGGTAGGGTTTCTAATTTGGGGATTTAGGGTTTTGTTTGATCTTCAACGACATCATTTTGCTCTTCCAATCCCTAAGTTGGCCTTCGACGAGCCACGTCCTTTTGCTTTTTTTTTTTTTTATGTAAATCATTCACATAGACTTTCTAGCGGCCACGTATGCACCCAGCACTGAAGTGATCGAATTTACAAAACTTGATAGTAAAATGATCGATTTGAAAGTTCTAGCACTAAAGTGAGCGCCATACACAAATTGTGGCACTTGGGGTATACGTAAGCTCCTAAAATTCAATTCAATGTAAAATGTAATCTTTGAATTTTTAATTTATTTAATATAACCTCCGAACTATTTACACATGTTCAATTTTTAGTAAACATTGAACATTTTCATGTAGTTCATGGACTACATTGAACATATATCAAAAGTCTTGACATCATTCATTATATTGAACAAATTAAAATTTTAGAGAGCACATTAAACATTAAGATAAAGTACACTTAACTTTTTTTTTTCAAAAAGCAAAATTCCTAAGTCTTTTCGAACACTCAAATATCGACTAACATGATTTTTTTCAAAGAAAATTATGGATTTTCATGCCACGTCAAGATTGAAATTGCCATATTATCCAAACTTCTATTGCAATTTTACAGAATCGGACAGCGCAAAAGAAGAAAACACAAATGGAGGCGGTTTTCCCCAAAACAGCCCCAACTGGAAGTGACAATAAAGTTAATACAGGCAAAGAAGCAATCGTGCCTCGTGCAGAGTCTTCCCTGCAATCTGCGATAAGTCGAGTGCGAAGTAGCCCGACAAATGAAAAAATGGGGAAAAAAAAAAGAAAAAGAAAACCAGCAGCCCGATAAAGACAGGATAATTAAAATTAAAAAATATAAAGAAAGAAGGAGAAGAATTTCAATTGCGTTACGATGGTGCAGAGAAAAGAGAAGAGTTGGGTTGCGATCGGGAAAAGCTCCACTCTGGTGTGGAAAAAATCTGCATTTGTCAACTTAGACAGGCTGCTATGAATCGTTCTCATCTGACCAATTCGAGCAATCACAACACTTTCCCATTCATTGCTCTTTGAGATCTGAAACTGCCTGGGCGTCTTGTGCTTGCGCCATCCTGATCATCTCTGCTATACCACCATTCGCCTGTGTTTCATGCTTAAATCCTTCTCCTTGCTAATTCTACAAAATGTTTGAGTTCTTGTGGTTGCCCTGTATGGTGACGGTTGCTTCCATCGCTCTCTCTGCCATCCTTTTCAAAGAATTCCTGAAGAAGAAAAGAGCGGGTCAGATCGCTGCTGAGGGCAGAGCAGATAGTGATTCAGCTACAGAGAATGGAACCGTGGAGAGGGCTGCTCCTACTTCCACTTCGCCATCGGTCAGCGAAACGGCAACATCTTCGGGACACGACTACGAAGTATTCTTGAGCTTCCGAGGACTGGATACTCGAGCAGGTTTCACTGACTTCCTTTAAACTAGTCTGCTAGATGCAGGAATCCGCGTATTTAAGGATGATGAAGACCTCCGCGTTGGGGAAGAGTTTGCCTCAGAACTTCTCCAAGCAATTAAGCAGTCCAAGATCTCAATGCCTATCTTTTCGAAAGGTTATGCCTCTAGCGCATGGTGTCTCAAGGAGCTAGTTCAGATGGTCGAGTGAAAGAAAACTGGGGACAGACGATCATGCCCATTTTTTATGACGTGGCACCTGCGGAGGTTCGACACCAAACTGGGGGTTATGGAGAGGCATTTCGTTCACATGTAAGTAAGAAGCGGTACGACGAAGGGACGATGCGTGAGTGGAAGTCTGCTCTCGAAGAATTATCGTTTCTAAACGGATGGGACCTGCACAGCATGCCCAACAGGTGACTGGTTTTAGCATTCCATCTCGTGTGCCTTGGATCATTGAAACTCGTTGCATTTCGTATGGTTTCTTCTCTGGATTTCTGTTAGCGTTGTTGAAATTGAATTCTGTGTTATTGAAGTTGTACTGTAGAAATCGCGCTAAGTAATGGCACAATCCCAACTTTGTCCAATCTTATTCCAAGCAACATTTTTTTCCGGTTCAGTTCATCCATTAACTGTAAGCACTAATACTAATTCATCTGCAATGGAAAAAATCCTTGAAGAACACACTTTGAATTCATCTTGTCAGAACATATTTCAATTCAACACAGTTTTCTTACTCATTGTCTTTTGTCTCCGACAAACACACTAGGCGAGAAGGTCAGTTTGCAAGAAAACTTACCCAGAAGGTTTTCAATGAGTTGAAAAAGGCTTATCTGGTGGTATAAGATTGCTTGGTCAATGTCGACAACCATGTGGATGTAATAATGGAAATGATAGGTGCTGGGACAAATGAAACACGAATTATAGGAATTCAGGGAATGGGTGGCATCGGAAAGACGACTATTGCCAAAATGATCTACAATAAGCTTTCAGATGACTTAGAGAATCGTTGCGTTCTTCGTGATATTCGAGAAAGGTCAATAGCTAATGGCATGCAATGCTTGCAAAATCAGCTCATTTCTGACATCCTCAAAACGAAGTGCATGGATACAAGAGACATTGATGAAGGGACTCAGACAATTAAAGACAGGTTGTCTAGTAAGAGAGTCCTCCTTCTCGATGATGTGGAAGAAGAAAATCATATCGATGCACTTGTAGGTAAGCGTGATTGGTTAGGCAGGGGGAGCAAAATTATTATTACTACAAGAAACAAAAATATTCTTGATGTTCCTGAAGTGGACTGCTGTTATGAGCTTAGTGCCATGGATCTCGATCAATCTCTTCAACTATTTAGCAAACATGCCTTCAGAAAAGATTATCCTTTGCAACAGTATATCGACCAATCCAATGGGGCAATAAGCATTGCTAGTGGTCTTCCACTAGCTCTTGAGGTCATAGGATCACTTTTATGTCGCACTAAAAAGGAGAAGTGGGATCTCACATTGAAGAAGTTGGAAAATGTTCCTCATGCAGCAGTTCAGAGTAAGCTGAAAATAAGCTATGATGCATTAGATGTTCGGCAACAACATATATTCCTCGATATAGCTTGTTTTTTCATTGGATATGACAAAGATATTGTGGTTCATTTCTGAGATGACTCTCAATTTCCAGAAGAAGCAATGGAAGTTTTGCAAAGCATGTCTTTGATAAAAGATTAAATAGGACAATGAAGTGTGGATGCATGATCAACTCAGAGATTTCGTGAGAGAAATGGTCCGTCAAGAAAGTAAGATGAAATAGAGAAGCAAAGTAGGGTATGGAATCATGAGGAAGCATTGAATTTACTGAGGAGACATAAGGTAAAATACCTTGTGCGCTAAATCTCATAGTTACTTATGGACATTTTTGTCTTAAAAGAAGGCAGTTTATTTTTTTTTTGTGTTCCTAGCACCATGTGACCTACTCAACCAATAATTTTACTCTTTTAAGATTAAAGGAATGGTATTTGTCTACTCAACGCCTTGATATAATGGACATGAATAGATGCGTTTGCCTTTAACTTTTTGTTCCTACATTTTTTCTTGAGCAGGGAAAGACAAAAGTTGAAGCTCTTTGTCTCGATGGGCAGTATTGTTTTACCTATGAGGGGTTTGAGAGCCTATCAAATCTAAGGTACCTTGTGATAGATTTGAGGATTGAATAAATGAACAGATGATTACAATTAGGCACAAGACTAATATAAATATACATACAAAGAAGGGAAAGAAAGTAAATACACAAAAAGACCTACCCCTAGTATATACAATATATCTAACACATATCTAACACCCCCCTCAAAATCAAGGTTGGTCAACCAAGGAGAGTTTGGAAAGAAGAGCAGCAAAGCGTTGTGATGTAAGAGATTTAGTGAATAAGTCAGCAAGCTAGGCTGCAGAAGCCACAAAAGGAAGAGAAATGATATGTGTTTGGAGTTGATGACGCGTAATATGACAATCAATATCAATGTGCTTGGTACGCTCATGAAACACCGGATTTGTAGCAATGTGAATAGCACTCTTGTTGTCACAATGAAGAGGAATGGGAGTAGAGGATGCAACACCAAGATCAGCAAGAAGACGACGAAGCCAAATAAGCTCAACAGTAGTGTCAGCCATAGCACGATACTCAGACTCAGTGGAAGAGCGAGACATAACAGATTGCTTCTTGGCACGCCAAGAAATCAGAGAATCACCTAGAAAAATACAAAATCATGTAATGGACTTGCGATCAGTAACATCCGAAGCCCAATCAGCATCAGAGTAAGCACAAAGAGCAAGTGAGGAAGTCGATGGAAGAAAAACTGAGCGTGTCAAAGTACCACGAAGATATCGCAGAATTCGAAGTACAACAGCATAATGAACTGTACGAGGAGCCACAACAAACTGACTAACAAGATGAACAGCATATGCGATATCAGGACGAGTGGTCGTAAGATAGACAAGACTGCCAACAAGAGCCCGATAGCGAGTGACATCAGACAGGCTCACCATCATTCGGACGAAGCTGTAAATGAAGTTCAACAGGAGTAGCTGCAGTACAAGTATCAGATAACTCAGCACGAGTTAAAATGTCAGAAATGTATTTTTGTTGGGAGAGAAGAACACCACGTCGACTGCGAGCAACCTCAATACCGAGAAAGTAACGTAAGAAACCCAGATCTTTCATAGCAAACTGACGGTGAAGATGTTGTTTAGTATAAGCAATATGAACAGAGTCATCCCCAGTAATAATCATATCATCTACATAGAGTAGCAAAATAGTACAACCTGCTGAAGATGTATGAGTAAACATAGCATGATCATTCTCACTCTGAACAAAACCAGCTGACTGAACGACATCTGCAAACCGTTCAAACCAAGCTCGAGGAGCTTGTTTCAGACCATAAATAGCTCGACGAAGACGACATACCTTGCCGGGTGAATGAGGCAGACCTGGAGGTGGTTGCATATAGAGTTCCTCCTGAAGAACCCCATGAAGAAAAGTATTTTTCACATCAAGCTGAAAGAGAGGCCAATTACGAATAGAGGCTACTGCAAGAAGAGTGCGAACAGAAGCCATTTTGGCAACAGGAGCAAAGGTCTCCTCATAATCTATCCCATACTCCTGATCAAAACCATGCGCAATAAGATGCGCTTTATAGCGCTCAATGCTTCCATCAGATTGGGTCTTAATTTTATATATCCAACAACAAGATATTAAGGATTTTCCTAGTGGAAGAGGCACAAGATCCCACGTACCAGTGCGCTCTAGAGCAGATAATTCCTCAGACATAGCATCACGCCATTCAGCATGTTGTACGACCATACGATAATTTGATGGTTCCCGCAAAGTGTGGACAGCAGCCATAAAGGAACCAAACTCAACAGAATAACTTGTAGCCGCCACGTACCTAGCTGGAGGACGACGATCTCGCGGAGGATTCCGCCGAAGGGTTGGTAGACAAGAATCGTCAAGAGGCGTCGAAGTAGCAGGCGAAGTAGACGAAGGAGGAGGCATATTAGGAGAAGGTGGTGACACTGGATCTGACGGAGAAGATATAAGTGGAGGAGACGAATCAAGAGGAAAATCCATAAATACAGATGGAGAAGACTGTGAAGAAGTAGATGCAGCGGAAAAGAAGGGTAGGTGCTCAAAGAACTGAACACTACGAGAGATACGAATACGTCGTGAAGAAGGATCATAGCACCTATAGCTTTTGTGTTCTGTACTGTAACCTAAGAAAGCACATCGAACTGACTTTGCAGAGAGTTTGGTACGCTCATGGGGTGCAAGAAGAACATAACACGTACAACCAAAAATACAAAGGTGATGATAAGTAGGTAGTTTTGAGAAAAGACGTTGGTGAGGGGTGGCTTTGGAGAGGACGAGAGAAGGAAGTCGATTTATGAGATAGACAGCAGTAGATAGTGCTTCAGCCCAAAATTCAGTATGAACCAAATTGGATAACAAGAGAGCACGAGTAGTATCCAAAATATGACGATGTTTTCGTTCAGCAATACCATTTTGAGCAGGAACACCAGGACAGGACAATTGAGGTAAGGTTCCCTGAGAAGTTAAGAAAGAACGAAAAGCTGCAGAAAGGTACTCCCCACCAGAATCAGAACGAAAAACTTTAATAGTTTTAGAGAATTGAGTAGATATCATAGATGTAAAGTTCTTGTAGATAGAGAGAAATTCATCACGAGAGCGCATGAAATAAACCCATGTATAACGAGAATAATCATCAATGAACGATACATAATACTTGAATCCACTTTTAGAAATTTGGAGAGTAGGACCCCAAACATCTGAATGTACTAAGTCAAAACAAGAAATGGAAACAGAAGAACTAATAGAAAAAGGAGGTGCAGATTGTTTAGCTAAAGAGCAACTAGTACAAGGACGCATAACAATAGATGAAACATGTCCAAGTGCACCCTGCTGACGCAGAAAAGATAAACGGGAAGTAGATATATGACCTAAGCGCTGGTGCCAACAGTCAGGATCGAAGATGGTAAGAACAGGTTGAGGTGAAGGAAGCTGGAGATGCTGCATCAAATACAATCCTCAGTGTCTACTACCCCTGCCAATCGTCCGGCCACTCGTACGATCCTGTATAACACAAGAATCAACAGTAAATGTCACCATATAACCCATATCGACAAGTTGCCTAACAGATAAAAGATTCAGGGCTAAGTTCGGTATATGCAACACATTAGGCACATTAAAACTGCCAGGGATAGTAAGTTGGCCTTGCATAGTAGCAGTAAGATAGGATACATCAGCTGTAAAGAACCCTTCTGAATTTTTGAGTGCAGTCTGGTGAGTGAGATGACGAGCAGAGGCAGTCATATGATGAGCAGCCCTAGAGTCAGGAATCCAGGAAGAACTATCACCTGAAGATTCGGCAGCAGCTGCTGTAGCAACAATGGAGGATACACCAGAAGAACCAAGATGAAGCTGAGCTAAACGAGAAAGCTGAGCCTCAATATTAGCAAGACGATCATCTGAAGATGAGGATGGAGTGACACAATTTGTGGATGTAGAAGAAACTGGTACAATTGAACGCAATGGTGCACTAGGAAGATCACTCATTTTCTGAAAACATCGATCTTCAGAATGCCCATTTTGCTTACAGAAGTTACAATAAAAACGTGAACCTCGCTGAGAAAAAGCACGCTGGGAACCACGCACAAAACCGCGCTGAGAACCATGATGAGAACCACGCTGTGAATAGCCAGACTGAAAAACACGTTGAGAGGAGCCAAATTGGAGACCACGTTGAGAGGAGCTTGGCCGGAAATCAGACTGTGGAGTGGCCATTACTACAGAGGAATCTAAAGATGGAGGAGCACCAAGAATTCTTCGTCTAGTTTCCTCAGCCTGAAGTTCCTTGACTGCATCAGAAAGAGATGGTGCAGGATAACGATATAAAATCTGACTTCGAACTCCCTCAAATTCTGGTGAGAGTTGCATCAAGAATTCATACATACGATTCTTGTTCTGATCTTCAAGTCTCGATGCAGCGCAAACAACACAACCAACACACGTGGGACATGGTGGACGAGCCAACACATCAAGCTGGGACCAAAGAGACGTCATATAATTATAAAATTCACGAATTGTTCGTGTACCTTGAGTGGCACAACGAAGTTCCTGCATAAGCTGATAAACACGAACAGAACCTAATTTGATCCCATAACTGTTTCGCACCAACAATCTGAGTAAATTGGGGGCGAAGATCATGACTTAGAGAACTAAATAATATTGCCCATGCTTTTCTATGAGTAACATGCCAATCCCTAATTTCAGATTGGCGTCGTGAAATTTGATCAACCTTAGATTTAGGATCTACAGTATCGGACAAAGGTGCGGGACAAGAACGAGTACCATCCACATGTTCATACAAATCACCATAAACAAGAGCAGCCATCACTGAGGGTTTCCAAATAACATAATTAGAGCCATCCAACATAACATTAATGCGATCAATCCGATCATTATCAACCATAATTCTAATATCAATAAAACTAAACGGAAGCAAAGTGAAGAAAGCAAAACCCGTGGTCAATCGCAAGAAAATCAGTAGTAGCCACCGAGCACCAGAAAATCAGTAGCCACCGAGCAGGGTGAAGAACAAGGGGCAAATTCGCAACTTGAATCTCAGAACCAATTGCACGCCAAGAAATTGCCGAAGAACCTGATGCTCCACTAACAAAGAAATCTCAGAACCAATTTCACGCCAAGAAGAACCAAATCTCCACTGACAATTTAATAAATTGTCGAAAAAACCTGATGCTCCACTGACAAAGAAATCTCCACTGAAAGAGCAAAGTGAAATTGGCGTGAACCTAATTTGCAAATCTCCACTGAGAAGACGAAATCCACTTAACAATTAGCAGGGTGAAAATTTGCAAACATCCCACTGAGAAGACGAACGTCCTACCGAAAATTCGAGCACGAACGAATTTGCGAACGTCTCAAATCTCCACTGAAAATTCGCAAATCTCCACTGAGAAGACGAGGATTGCCGAAGAACACCTTGCGAAAATTTGCGAACGTCCCAAATTTCCTTAAATTGAACGTCGACACAAATAAAACCTTGCGAAATCCAATTCGAGCACGAACTCGCCTATGAGGGAAGAGCGAGAAACCCTAGCTCTGATACCATGATAGATTTGAGGATTGAATAAATGAAACAGATGATTATAATTAGGCACAAGGCCAATATAAATATACATACAAAGAATGGCAAGAAAATAAATACATAAAAAGACATACCCTTAGTATATACAATATATCTAACACATATCTAACACCTTGAAGTGGACGATTCGAGGAGAAAATTTAGTGTAGAAGAGAGGCTTCTTTGGCACGAATCGCCATCAAATGTTCTTCCAACTAATGATTTCCCAGAGAATTCAAATCTCCTTCCACAATTAAGATGGCTTTCTTGGCATGATATTCCCCCAACAGTTAAGATTACCAATTTTACCATGAAGGATGTGGGTATTCTTGATCTATCAAGGAGTAAAATTACGGATGATTGGAAGGGTTGGAGCCACATGAAGGTATGTAAGTATGCTAGACAGCATTTATTATTTCATCTTATTATATGCAGTAGTAATCTTTGCATGATTTTTCTTTTATAGGTAATGAAGAATTTGAAAGTTGTGGATCTGTCCTATTGCAATTGCTTGGAGAGAACCCCCAACTTCTCTGTTCAGGCGAATTTGGAACGTTTGATCCTAAGAGGCTGTAGCTCGTTAAGCGAAATTGACAGGTCGATCTGCCAGTTGAAACGTTTAATTTCCTTGGATGTAAGCTGGTGTGGGAATCTTCAAAAGCTGCCAGACATGCTGGGTGGAGATCTTTCAAACCTTGAATACCTATCTCTATGTGGGTGCCGAAATCTAAGGAAGCTTCCAGAAACAATCAAGAATTTGGAATCGCTGATTATGTTGGACATATCCGAGACAGGGATCAAAGAACTACCAGATTCCATCAGAAAGTTGAAATATTTGAAAGTAGCGAAGATCTGGGGTAGTAACATAAACAAAATACCCGATGCCTTTTGGACGCTTGAGAAGTTCGAAGAAATAAAAGCCTCCAAAAGATATGGTACCGATCATTTCAATGTGAAAATTGGCAATTGCATCTACAGGAATCAATCTCTAAGGATCTTGAGATGGACGGATGCGAATATATTCGAAGTACCGAGGCTTCCTGAAAGTCTTCTCGAATTACAACTGTCTAAGTTGTACATGGACATGTTTCCTGATCTCTCAAACCTCATTAATTTAAAGGAATTGGATCTGAGGTTTGACCCACGTGATGATGAGAAATCTAATGGGCTTGGGGAAGTTCCGATACCATGGTGGGTTGGGGACTTATGCAAACTGAGTCTTTGCGCCTGGAATCTTGTTATGTGACCACCTCCCCAACAGGCCTTAGCCTCCTTCCTCAACTCAAGGAGGTTCGCCTCAACTGCTTAAATCTGCGTCATCTCCCGAACCTTCCCTCAAGTTTATCCTCCTTACATCTTGATTGCAAGCCACTTTGCTCGATGGAGGATCTATCGCATCTGAAGAAACTATCATCTCTCCGGATTTCGTATGCTGCAATTACAGAGATTCCAGGCCTTGGTTGTTTGGAGTACCTGCGAGATTTGAAACTTTGTTTCCTTGAACAGTTGGAGATACTACCTGATCTAAGCAATTTAAACAAACTAAGGAGTCTTGTAGTATGGTGTTGTGGTCTGGTTGAGATTCAAGGTGAACTACCACATTCATTGGAAAAATTGGATATTCCTGACTGTAATTCTTTACAGAAGTTGCCTGATCTGTCAAGCTTGATGAGGCTGCTAGAGGTTTCCATACATATGTGTGATAATCTGGTTGAGATTCAAGGTGGACTACCACAATCGTTGGAAATATTGAAGATTTTTAGCTGTAAATCTTTACAAAAGTTGCCTTATCTGTCGAGTTCGATGGGACTGCGGGAAGTTTATATACTTGAATGTCGTAATCTGGTTGAGATTCAAGGTGACCTACCACAATCTTTGAGAATGTTAAGGATTTGTTTCTGTAAATCTTTACAGAAGTTGCCTAATATGTCAACCCTGATGGGACCGCTAGAGCTTTTCATATGTGCATGTGTTAATCTGGTTGAGATTCAAGGCGAACTACCACCATCATTGGAAAAATTGGAGATCGATTCCTGTAAATCTTTACAGAAGTTGCCTTATCTATCAAGCTCCATGCGGCTGCAAGATGTTTCCATACGTAAATGTGGCAATTTGGTTGAGATTCAAGGCGAACTACCACAATCATTGGCAATATTGGACATTGATTCCTGTAAATCTTTACAGAAGTTGCCTTGTCTGTCGAACTCCATGGGGCTGCGAGATGTTTCCATACGTAAATGTGGCAATTTGGTTGAGATTCAAGGCGAACTACCACAATCATTGGCAACCTTGAATATTGATTCCTGTAAATCTTTACAAAAGTTGCCTTATCTATCGAGCTCCATGAGGCTGCAAGGTGTTTCCATACATAAATGTGATAATTTGGTTGAGATTCAAGGCGAACTACCAAAATCGTTGGAAGAATTGAAGATTGATTCCTGTAAATCTTTACAGAAGTTGCCTTATCTGTCAAGCTCCATGGGGCTGCGAGATGTTTCCATTCATAAATGTGGCAATTTGGTTGAGATTCAAGGCGAACTATCTCAATATCTCAATCTTTGGAAAAATTGAAGATATCTTTCTGTAAATCTTTACAGGAGTTGCCTAATCTGTCGAGCTTGAAACAACCACAAAATGTTGAAATAAATTGTTGCAGAAATTTAAATGTGGAGGCAATTTCTTCGCTTTTCTTGGAGAAGTCAGTCAAATTTGTGGGAGAAGATGTCAAGTGGGACAGAGAAGACAACGAATCTGAATCTGAGGGAGAAGATGCTGAATCAGAATCTGAATATGAGGGAGAAGATGCCGAATCTTATTTTGAATCAGATTGAAAAGATGCCGAATCTGAATCTGAATATGTGGGAGAAGATGCTGAATCTGAACCTGAATCTGTGGGAGAAGACAAGGAATCTGAATATGAATCTGAGGGACGAGATGAGGAATAAGTGCATGTTCTCTTGAAAGCTTCTTGATCCATGATTTCCTTGTGTTCTGACTTTGAACAAATTAAGGTAACTTATTTCATCTAACAACCAATGACTTCCTTTTTCTGCAATCAAATTCTTTCATAGATATAAATTAAAAATTTCACACGCACTTTTTTAATTAACTTTTCACTAGTTGATGACTGAAAATTTGATGAAGGTATTGAAATTATGATACCTCCGTGCAAATAGAGGGTTCTTAATTATGTACAAATAATAAAATATTCATTCTCTTTTCCTAATATGGTTCCTTTTTAGCTATATTATCTTTGGATGGTTTCTGCTTGCTTTTATGTTTCCCAGCTGGAGGAATGCATGTCGATTGCATTGACATTGTTAGAGATCCTTGTCGATTTGCTGCGTTACATATTTCAAAGTTAAGGACCTTGCTTCGCGCGTTGGAGACGACTTCGTTATGCTGCAAACAATTAGATGGAATGTGTGCTGGAAGGTCATATAACTTGGTTCTCATCCTGGAATTTCACGGCATAATCAACTCATTGTTGCGACTGTGAAGAAGACAAGACATCTATATTGATATGCTTATGTTTATTTTCCAGGAAAGGTGTGCTTCTTACCAGGATTTGTAATATTATAGAGAAGTCACAATAATGAAGAAAGAGGAATTTCACTTGGGTAGCGGCCTCAATAGTTAGTGCGGCAAAACTTCCATTTGTGACTGGATAGAGGAGCTGCTTAGGCTGCATTTGGTAACGTTTTTGTTCATGGGAACATATTTGGAACAGAAACATTTTTTTGTGTTTCTGTTCCCGGCTACGATTTTTGGGAACATAAACACGTTTGGTAAGTTAAAAAAAACACTTTTCTCTCCAAAAGGAAGGATCGGCGGCGGCAGCGGCCACCTGCGGGCGGAGGCAACGGCCGGTGGGGGCAGAGGCGACCGGCGGCGACGGCGGCGATCGGTGGCTGCGGCGGAGGTGACCGGCGGTCTGCGGCGGAGGCGACCGACGGTCAGGGGAGGAGGCCGACGATCGGCGGGCGGCGGCGGAGGTGGAGGGGACCGGCGGTCGGGGGCGGAGGCTAGCGGCGGCGATCGGCGGGCGGTGGCGACAACCAGAGGCGGCAACCGACGGGCAGCGGCGGCCACCGGCGGGCGGCGTCCGACAACCGGCGGTGGCCATTGGCGATCGGCGGGCGGCGACGGCGACCGACGGCGACGGCGGCGACCGGCGGTGCCGACAGGTGGCCGGCGGCGGAGGCGACCGGCGGCGGGGGCGGAGGCCGGCGACCGGAGGGGCGGTGGCGACCGGCGGCGCCCGACGGCAGCAGCGGCGACCGACGGTGACTAGAGAGCGTTGGACCAAAAGTGTTCCAGAAACAAAAAAGCATATTTTTTTTTGTTTCTTTTTTTGGACCAAAAGTGTTCTTTTTGAAACAGCTTTTTGCCAAACGCGTTTCTGTTCCAAAAGTGTTCCCAGAACACTTTTAGAACAGAAACACAATCCCTGGAGTGTTACCAAACGCAGCCTTAGCTTCTCCGAGGTATAATAAGTCATCTTATAGGCTAATATTTCAGTGTCACTCATGCGTAGGCTATACGATAAGTCTCATTGGGATCAGAAATAATGTAAATGGACTCATTGTGAGATCTCCATAATCGCCTACATCTTCTAGAAATGGTTATGTGTAGGTGATTATCTGTAATAGAAGCCTTCCATTCACCTCAAGCTATACTAGAGGGCTCTTTTAGGTTTTAAGATTGACAAGAACTGCTAAGGGAGACATCTCAAATGACCGACAGGTTGGTTTCTAATGTTGCTGAGAGGAATGAGAGTTTGAGACACTTACAAAAATCTTTCTGTGTAGGGAGCTCTGGCTAATTGGGCAGCTGTACAAATGAAGACTGACTAAAGGAAAATGAAGACGACAATAATGTCAACTAAGTTCCCTTTCACAATCTTGGGGTGGTAAACTTTGCATTCATCTGTTGAGAGACAGAAAGCTGAAGATTAGTGAGGGAACTCCTTGCCTATTGATGAAATTGTCAAATCTGTTGAACTCGACGTGAATTTTCAGCTGGATGTTTGGCCCTTTTCTCCAGAGAAATCATTAGAACAGAGCAGAGGGATTCCTTGTGCAATTGTGATGTTTTCGGGGTAAGAAGGCTATTTAAGCAAAACCTGATTGTTCATTGTGGGCCATAAGAATGAATATCGCGCTTCATCTGCATGTATGTTCTCTTCACTGACATGCAGCGGAACTTGCTCGTCAGTACCCAGATATTCCTTCCGGATGAAACTCTCAAAGGGCTTGTCTAGATGGGGAGAAAAATTGTGTGCGCTTAAAGATTTCTGAGCAGGGGGCTCTGTTTATGGTACTATTGCCTGACAAAACTACTTCATGGACCTCTCGATGTGAAAATGGTGTTCAAGGTAGTCTTACTCATGAGTATGATAGGTACTCACTGTTGGGGATTTTATCCCTTTAAAGGTGAATGAGAGTGCGGGGTTGTGGGAGTCCCACACAGGATAAGAGATAAATGGGAGATGGGTTTATTAAGTGGAACCTCACAAATGGGTTTGGGCCTCAAGGGGTACCGCACTTTTGTGAAAGGGAGAGAACCTACGCAAAGTTAGGTCGGCCCACACGCGCCTAGGCTTGGGCTTCTTGGTGTTCCATTTTTATTATATTATTTTTTGCCATCAATTTTATTTTTGCCGAACATACACTTGGTTTCTAATTTATGCCGAACAGACACATGGCCGAACAGGTTCGTGTGGAAACTCTTGAACAGTTGCACTTGAACAATTATGAATGTTCAAGGAATAACGAACAAATATAATTGTTCGTAAGCAGTCGTTCGGTTTGGAAAACCACCGTCCGAATTGAAGCTTCGTGGCTCTTCGTGGCCTCTGTTTTTTCCCTAACATAAATAGTCATCGATCGTGACTATTGGTTTTACTGAAACCATCCCTCACGTTTTTATAACTTGGATTTTCGGTTTTTTCCTCTCATTCATTCTGTGCGACCATTCTGCGAAGTTAAGTTCACCGGAGTCCTTTGAAGAAGTATCGCTTCAGGGGAATGCGATCAGTTTTATCCTGGGAGACAATTGTCCAAAGTTCTCGGGTACAGATTGAGGGGGCAAATTTGTCTTAAGGACACAGCGACATCTTATTCATTTCACATTGGCTACAGGTTAGTTTTTCCAACCGCAATTCTGTTATATGAACTTAACAAACAACAATCTTAAGACAAATTTTCTACTGTTGACGTTCATCGTGCTTAGTTCATGTGGTATTTTCGTTGTAAGTATTCTGTAGCTTTGAATTGACGCATTCATTGAAGTTCCACAATATTATGTTTCGCATATCACGTCTTGCCTATTATGATAATTTAAATATACTTTACTGCACAACGTATAGTTACTTGTGAGTCATTACAAGTATTCGATTTTACTTGTACAATATTACTAGTATTTTGTTTATTGTCGTGTTAATTATTAAAAAATTCTGATTTTGCAATAGAAATGGCTTCGACTTCAACTCCGATTACTCCTATTTCGAATCATGGAGAGAAGCCAGAAAAGTTCAATGATTCTGATTTCAAGAGATGGCAACAAAAGATGTTGTTCTATCTCACGATTTTGAACTTGGCAAGATTCCTCAATGAGGATGGTCCTAATTTGGACGTTGGAGAGACAAACAAAGAAAAAGTTGCTGCTGTGGATGCATGGAAGCATTCTGACTTCCTGTGTCACAATTATGTCCTCAACGGTCTGGACAATACCCTTTATAACGTCTATAGTCCGCTAAAAATGGCTAAGGAATTATGGGATAGTCTGGATAGGAAGTACAAAACAGAAGATGCTGGATTGAAGAAATTCATTGTCTGTAAATTTCTGGATTTTAAGATGGTTGATTCTAAAACTGTCTTAAGTTAAATTCAAAAGCTTCAAGTGATCCTGCATGATATTCATGCTGAAGGAATGACACTGAGTGAGTCGTTTTAAGTGGCTGCCTTTATTGAAAAACTACCACCGTCTTGGAGAGATTTCAAAAATTATCTCAAACACAAGAGAAATGAGTTGTCATTTGAAGACTTGATTGTTCGATTGAGGATTGAGGAAGATAATATGCTTTCTAAGAAGAAAGTTGCCAAGAATCTGGAGGTCTCAAGGGCCAATGTTGTTGAAGAATGGACGAAACCCAACAAGAAGAGGAAAATGCCTAGCAAGTCTGGAGAGAGATTTGCCCAAGGCCTGAAGAAGTTCGTTGGCAAGTGCTTTAACTGTGGAAAGTCTGGACATCGAGCCAAAGACTGCAGAGCTAAGAAAAGACAGAAAACTCAGGCCAACATGGTGGAACGAATTTCCAATGGTGTTGAGGATATCAATCTTACTGCCATGATATCTGAGTGCAACATGGTGGGAAACCCCAAGGAGTGGTGGGTTGATACTGGAGCAACTCGTCATATCTGTGCAAACAGATCGATATTCTCATCCTATACTACTATGGGGGTGATGAAAAACTCTATATGGATAATTCATCAACCTCTAAGGTTGAAGGTGTTGGAAAGATTGCTATGAAGATGACATCTGGCAAAATCGTGACACTAAATAATGTTTTGCATGTGCCAGATGTTCGCAAGAATTTAGTGCCCGGATCTCTCCTGAGCAAGAATGGCTTTAAGTTGGTTTTTGTATCTAATAAGTTTGTACTCTCAAAGAATGAGATGTATGTCAGAAAGGGTTATCTGAGTGATGGTTTGTTTAAGCTAAATGTAATGACTATTGTAACCAAGGATGGTATGAGTAAAGCTGCTTCTACTTATGTGCTTGAGTCTCCTGATATTTGGCATGCTAGATTAGGACATGTTAATTACAAATCAATAAAGAAATTGATGAATATGAGATTATTGCCAAAATTCGACTGTCCAAGTGAAAAATGACAAGTGTTTGTTGAATCTAAATTTTCTAAGCCTCCATTTCATTCTGTAGATAAGAGAAACACTGAACTTTTAGATTTAATACACACGGACATATGTGATTTGAAATCAATACCGTCAAGGGGTGGTAAAAAGTATTTCATCACATTTATAGATGACTGTTCGAGGTATTGTTACATTTATTTGCTTAGCAACAAAGATGAGGCTGTGGATGCTTTTAGAACCTATAAATCTGAGGTTGAAAATCAGTTAAATAAGAAAATAAAAATGATAAGAAGTGATAGAAGAGGTGAATATGAATTTCCTTTTGAGGAAATTTGTTCTGAGTTTGGTATTATTCACCAAATCACTGCTCCTTATACGCCACAATCAAATGGTGCGGCGGAAAGAAAAAATCGGTCTTTAAAGGAAACAATGAATGCATTGTTGAATAGTTCTGATTTGCCACAAAATTTGTGGAGGGAAGCTGTCTTAACAGCAAATTTTATTTTAAATAGAGTACTCCATAAAAGGACACAACAAACTCCCTATGAGAAGTGGAAAGGCAGAATGCTTAACTTGAATTATCTCAAAGTGTGGGGGTGTTTAACAAAGGTTGCTATTCCTAAACCTAAGAATGTTAAGATAGAACCAAAAACCGATGATTGTGTTTTTATTGGATATGCTCTGAATAGCAATGCATATCGATTTCTTGTTCACAAGTCTGAGATCCCAAATATACATGTTAATACGATTATTGAATCAATGGACGCTTCGTTCTTTGAAAATATATTTCCGTATAACATAGTATATAAGACAATTGATAACGATAAGAGGCCTCGAGATACTACATCTAGAAGTGATCCAATGGAGGATGGACCTAGACGTAGTAAAAGATAAAGGACTTCTACATCTTTTGGACCTGATTTTCTAACATATTTGTTAGAAAATGAGCCTCGGACATTTAAGGAAGCTGTGACATCTCCAGAAGCCCCGCTCTAGAAAGAAGCTATCAATAGTGAAGTTAAATCCATCTTGTCTAACCATACTTGGGAATTGGTTGATCTTCCTCCTGGTAATAAGCCACTACAATGTAAGTGGATATTTAAGAGGAAAATGAAAGTAGATGGTACTATTGATAAGTATAAGGCTCGGCTTGTAGTAAAAGGCTATAGGCAACGAAAAGGTCTTGATTATTTTGACACTTATTCATCTGTCACGAGAATTACATCTATACGGATGTTAATTGCTATAGCAGCGTTGTATGGACTTGAAATCCATCAAATGGATGTCAAAACAGCATTCCTAAATGGGGATTTGGAAGAAGAAGTATATTTAGAGCAACCTGAAGGTTTCATTGTTCCAGAACAAGAGAAGAAAGTATGTCAGCTTATCAAGTCACTCTACGGCTTGAAACAAGCACCAAAACAATGACATGCTAAATTCGATCAAGTCATGTTGTCGAATGGTTTCAAGATTAATGAGTGCAACAAATGTGTGTATGTTAAGAACACTCATAATAGCTTTGCCATTTTATGCTTGTATATAGATGATATGCTTATATTGGGCAGTAATAGTGAGGTTGTCAAAGTAACCAAATGCATGCTCACAAGCAAATTTGATATGAAAGACATGGGGTCGCAGATGTTATTTTAGGAATTAAAATCTGTAAAACATCTGAAGGGTTGTCTCTATTTCAGTCCCATTATATTGAGAAGATTCTTGAAAAATGCAAGAATCTAGGCATCGCACCAGTAAATACCCCGATAGATGTTAATTTACATCTCTCAAAGAATACTTGTGAAAGCAAGGCTCAAAATGAGTATGCTAGTATACTAGGCAGTTTAATGTATGTCATGAACTGTACTAGGCCGAACATAGCTTGTGCGGTAAGCAAGTTAAGTCGATTTACAATTAATCTAAATGAAAATCATTGGAAAGCAATGAAACGTGTATTGGGCTACTTGATGCATACTCAAGACTATGCTTTGCATTACACAGAATATCCAGCGGTACTTGAAGGATACTGTGATGCAAATTGGATAACCAGCACAAAAGACAAAAAATCGACAAGTGGATATGTGTTCACACTTGGTGGGGGTGCAGTATCTTGAAAATCATCCAAACTGACTTGTATAGCGAGATCTACTATGGAATCAGAATTTATTGCTTTGGATAAGGTCGGTGAAGAAGCAGAATGGCTTCGAAATTTCTTGGAAGACATTCCTAATTGGCCTAAGCCAGTTCCAGCTGTATGTATTCATTGTGATAGTCAAACGGTAATAGGAAGGGCAAGGAATGTCATGTATAATGGTAAGTCTCGACATATACGTCGAAGACACGATACTGTAAGACAACTTCTTTCTAGTGGAATTATCACAATTGACTATGTGTAGTCAAAAGATAATGTTGCGGATCCACTAACAAAAGGCCTAACTAGAGAGTTGGTTGTGAAAACATCAAAGGAAATGGGTTTAAAGGCCTATAAATAAGTCATCATAGCGGAAACCCTACCTAGTTGACTGGAGATCCCAAGATCTAGGTTCAAAGGGACAACAAAGTTATGAAGACAGTATAGGGTACTGTAAATTCTTACTCATTCCCGAATGAAAACAGTACTGACATGTGAGGTTAAGCAAAAGCTTTTAATGATTATGAATTAAGTATGTATATATATATATATATATATATATATATATAGCACATTCAGAAATCACCTATGTGAGTGTGAAGTGGGGGCCGCTTCCGTGAGAATTGAAAAGGCCGAATTCTCTAGAGCACTCATGAGACCAGGCGGTGTTCACGGCCAAAACGAACACAACAGTGAGAACTAACTTTGTTCGAGAGATAGTTGTGTGTTTTCTATTATCTAGGCTTACATTAAAGGTCGACAGTTCAAAGACATCAAATCTACTGATTGACCGAGTAAGTCCGATAGGTCTCACTAGGGAAAGTTCAAAGTCTCAAGACTACTTATCCTGATGCAACGTTCTCTCATGGAATAATCGCACATTGCATTTCATGCATACACGATGAGTCATGATGTCTGAATATCTCATTCATGTGGGAGATTGTTGAGGATTTTATCCCTTTAAAGGTGAATGAGAGTGTAGGGTTGTGGGAGTCCCACATAGGATAAGAGATAGATGGGAGATGGGTTTATTAAGTGAAACCTCACAAATGGGTTTGGGCCCCAATGGGCACTGCACTTTTGTGAACGGGAGAAAACCTACGCAAAGTTAGGTCGGCCCACACGCGCGCGCCACCAGCCGGCTCGGTTCGGGCTCGGGCCTAGGCTTGGACTTCTTGGTGTTCCATTTTTATTATATTATTTTTTACCATCAATATTTTATTTTTGCCGAACATACACTTGGTTTCTAATTTATGCCGAACAGACACATGGCCGAACAGGTTTGTGTGGAAACTCTTGAACAGTTGCACTTGAACAATTATGAATGTTCAAGGAATAACGAACAAATATAATTGTTCGTAAGCAGTCGTTCAGTTTGGAAAACCACCGTCCGAATTGAAGCTTCGTGACTCTTCGTGGCCTCTGTTTTTTCCCTAACATAAATAGTCATCGATCGTGACTATTGGTTTTACTGAAACCATCCCTCACGTTTTTATAATGCATTCTCGGTTTTTTCCTCTCATTCATTCTGTGCAACCATTCTGTGAAGTTAAGTTCGCCGGAGTCCTTTGAAGAAGTACCGCTTCAGGGGAACGCGATCCGTTCTATCCTGGGAGACAATTGTCCAAAGTTCTCGGGTACAGATTGAGGGGGCAAATTTGTCTTTGTTGACACCTCATTTTTTACCATCTATTATTGTGATTTTTATTTTTAAAATAAATTAAAAATATCAAAAAAGGTCATAAAATCACAAAATCAACGTTGGAAGCCTTAGCCTAGCCTCAGGAACCAATTTTGAACAAAAAATATTTTTCGTAATTTTTAATAATTTTTCGAATTTATTTAATTATTAAAAATACCTAAAAAATCAGAAAAATACCATTCGTGGTCAGAAAAATACAAAAAAATATTCAATAATTTTTTTTTAATTTCCTCTTGAAGTTTGTCACTTTAAATCTTGAAAATTCGGCTCGGGTCACTATGTTCCTTCACAAACATAAACCCGAACCAAGCCTAAAAAATCCTTTTCGAGTATTTTAGTTTTCAATTCTCACTTTTTATAAGCTATGGCATTGGATTCTAAAGTCTTGAAGTGCAATTAGGTCAATATGCCCTCCAATTTGATCAATTTTAAACAAAAGGGCTTAATTGCATAATTTTCTTTCAATTTAGTCCTCGATTTCACAAATTATGAAATTAAATTTCATGCGGGCATACCCATTCAAATTAAACACCTCTACCCAATATTTTTCATCATACTGAATTCATTGGTGGCCTCAATTAAGACTAATTTGGTCGTTTGGATCGTCAATTAAGCAAAAATCAATTTCGAATCCTAA
This sequence comes from Rhodomyrtus psidioides, assembly GCA_021437785.1. Lineage (NCBI taxonomy): Eukaryota > Viridiplantae > Streptophyta > Magnoliopsida > Myrtales > Myrtaceae > Rhodomyrtus > Rhodomyrtus psidioides. The sequence goes on along the minus strand of JAILYB010000041.1, from coordinate 4,458,594 downwards.
GGGCAATTTGAGGTTTTCACTAAATTTCAATCAATTGATTCACGAAAACACCCATATTTGATAGAAAATATGTCAAGAAGTCCGATTGTGCCATCAATTTCATGAAAAGAGGTCAATTTGGGCCCCAATTTGGGCGAATTGGTCGAACCGAGCCGGTCGGGTCAGACACGACCCGACCCGGTCCGACCGGGTCTGCAACTTAGTTGCAGACCCACCGGCCGAAAGATGGCAGAAAGCAGGGGAACAAGGGGGAGCCACGCCGCGACATTTTTTTTTAAGGAAAAGCAACGCCCGATCGATGGTGGACATTGGGTGGAGGTTCCACGACCTAAAGGCGGTCGGCCATGGGATTAAAAAGTGGAGAAAAAGAGAGCAGAGCGGTGTGGAGAACAAGGGGGAGAGCCGAGGGAGTTCGGGGAGTTCGAGCAAAAAACCCGGCGAGGGGAGCAGCCCACGACCTTCAGGAGACCTCACCGATATTCATTCTTACGGCAACTTCCAAACAGGTCGGTTTTTCTCTCCGATCTCCATTTTTCCAACGCACGCCGACTGTTCGACGAAATGCCCGAATGAACCTCTCATTCTTTTGCCCTCGGTCACGCCATTCCTAGGCTTGTTTCGTGCAAGTTTGGCCTTGACATATCTATAGAACCAACTCTAAGCCTAGCTTGACCCTTATTTTGCATAAAACCGCGGCAGAAGCACGGCCCGGAACTTCGCTAGCCATTGGTTCGGACCGGGAGAGCGACGGGGGATTTCGAGCGGCCGCCGACCCTTAAAGGGGTTCAAGTAAGCCTCTATATCTCGTTTGAATGTTGTACGGATGTTTGGAACAAGCTTTGGACAAAAAAAAAATCTGCAAATTTCTCGCCGGAGCCGGTTCGGTCGAGGCTTCATCCAGCTGTTTTCCGACGTTGTTTATGTCAGGTTTTGGTCGAATGTTAATCAGGGAAGGTTGAGGAGTCGAATGGTGTCAAAATCGGGCCTTAAATCTGTCATTTTCACGTCGATATGGTGTCTCCGGTGAGGCGCCGGCGACTTCTTCGGCTGGAGGGGTCCGGGGTCAATGAGTCAACGCGCTGACGTGGCATGCCACGTCAGCGTGGTGGGCCACGCCGCGAAAATAAAAGAAATAGAACGGACGGTCCTGATCGCAACACGTGTCGCGATCCTGGAATTTTGAAAAATTAATAAATGATTTTCGAATAATTAATTAAAATCGATCCGGCGGTTAATAATACGCCAAGTGGCTTTCTGTGGATCGTCCGATCTTGTTCAAGATCGGACGCATCAGGAATAGCCGCGTGGCACAATATGGATCGTCCGATTCGAAGGTTTTTCTAAAAAAAGAAATAAATTAATTTTTTATCCGACGATTACGATTGAGCCACATGGCTCTCTGTGGATCGACCGATCTAACGTAAGATCGGGGGCACGACACGAAGCCACGTGGCACGACGTGGACCGTTAGATCCGGGTGATTTTCGGATAATTAAAAAAAATAATTAAAAAATCAAAAATTTTGTTAAAAAATAGAAAAATGTTTAAAAATACAAAACGGTGTCGTTTTAGATTGGTTTTCGACCCGTAAGGTCGGGCCGGGCGCCCGAGAGGCGTGGGCCGAGTCTGACCCGGCCCGGAAAATATTTATAAATAATTAAAAAATTCAGAAAATAAAAAAAATTAATAAAAATTCAAAAATTCATTCAAAAGTGAAAAATCATAAAAAAAAATTCTAAAAAAATTCGAAAAATTCAGAAAAATTCCAGAAAATAGGAAATGGCCACATTCAACTGGCCACAACCTATTTCCGGTCTTTCGACCCCCGATCTTTCCAGAAATGACGATTTTGCCCTTTCGACAAATCGTCTTCAAAAAAAAAATTCTAAAGAAATCCAAAAAAAATCCAAAAAATAGGAAATGGCCACATTCAACTGGCCATCACCTGTTTCGGGTCTTTCGACCCCCGATCCTTCCAGAAATGACAGTTTTGCCCTTCCGGCAAACCATCTTCCAAAAAATTTCTAAAAAATCCAGGAAAATCCCAAAAAAAAATAAATAAATGGACATAATCCACTGGCCAAGGCTCATCCCGGGTGTTTCGAACCCCGACCCTTCTTAAAAATGACGATTTTGCCCTTTGGCGAATCGTCTTCCAAAAATTGAAGAAAAATCAAGAAATCCAAAAAAAATTTCAAGAATGGGAAATGGCCACAATCAACTGGCCATGGAATTTTTTGGGTAATTCGGTATCCAAACCTTAAAAAAAATGACGATTTTGCCCTTCAGGCTAATCGTCCCCAAATCTTCCCATTTTACCCCTGGTCCGAAATCACACCTTCCCTAAGCCCTTATGGCTATACTAGGAAGCCATTGATTTGAATTGATGTGCATCGATGTGGTTTATTGATGCACTGGATTGCGCTTTCATTAAAATCGATTGTGATTGATAGGAATAATCTTCCAATCTGCATGAAACCCTAGCTTGAATCAAACCTACTTCACCTAAAATTGCGCCTGCATGAAATCTTAATTAGGAAAATCACTCGCGTTAGGTACCGAAAGGGCGTTGGTAATGACACCAACGTAACCAAGTCCCCGAACCCAAAATCTCTGGTTCCGCAGAACTGATCGATCTCTCCCAATCGGTCAGTAAGGTTTCTGGTCTACCCTCCAAGAAAGACCGATGGCGACTCCAAATGCATGCACAAGTTGCACATGCTACCACGACCACACTAAGGTCGAAAGCGATTGGCTCTTATCGTCGAATCCTTTGAAAAATACTCCCGCCGCGATTTGGTATGGGCCTGAGAGGGCCCGCGCCGATCCAAGGCCCACGATCCGCACTCCGGTGTGGGGAAAAGGCCCGCGATCGGTAATCCATTAGCACGTCCGTTTCGGACGGGTCGCGACAGTCTTAAGTACACAGCGACATCTCGTTGGGCTCGGATCAACATTCTGCTTATTCATTTCACATTGGCTACAGGTTAGTTTTTCCAACCGCAATTCTGTTATACGAACTTAGCAGACAACACTCACAACACAGGAAACACGAATTGTTGGAAGTCATGGAATGGTCGGTGGTCTAAAGTTGAGACTCACCAAAATCGTCTAAAAAATCAGTTCTCGCATGGTTCTGAGCACTGCTGCTTTCTTTTTAACAATCATGATACGTGTGAGCCCAGAAGAGATTGCATAATCAACTCGTCTGCTATATCCAGAAAAGGAAATTGACTGAGATAAGTAATGTCGTTGAAGAGATTAAGACAATTAAAGATAGGCTATCTAGTAAAAGAGTTATCTTCCTTTTTGATGATGTTGACCAGAAGAAACAATTGAATGTGCTCGTGGGAAATATGTATGATATTCAGGCATTACTGAATTCTTCAATGCTGAATATCAAGTGCTGAAGGATCTCGAAATTCTTAGTGCTTCGCATTGTTCATCATTGAAGATAATCTCTTCCATTGGTCAGTTAACAGCTCTATCGAGGCTATCTTTCAGAAGCACCATAATTACACGACTTCCCCTGTCAATTGGAGCTCTTACAAGCCTTGGATACGTGTCTTTGAAAGAATGCAGATGTCGAGGGAGGCTTCCGGACTCAATTGGAAATCTGCAATTGCTACTTAAGTTCAGTATTTCCTACACGTGCATTAAAAGAGCTACCTGGCTTAATGGGAAACATAAAAAGTTTGAATATAGTGAGGATGAATAAATGGTCCATTTTCCTTCCAAAAAAATAAAAATAAAAAAATAAATGGTCCATTGAAAAGATACCTAGTGCCTTATGGTTGCTGTAAAAGCTTATGAAGCACATATTGAAAGCTTGCAACTCAATGACATTTTCAGATATTCGGCTTTGAGGATCTTGAAATTCACACTAATTGAAACATGCTAAGTTCCTAGGCTTCCAGAAAGTCTCTTAAGTTTACAGATTAATACATCAATGACAACATTTACAGATTTCTCAAACTTGACAAGTTTAAATGATTTTTATTGACTGTTTGACTAGATGCTTACCACGTGGACAATTGTCAACTTGTGGAAGATCCTATGCCATGGTGCATTGAGAGATTAAATAAACTGGAGACTTTGACCTTGTTGTCTTCTGTTGCAACCACTTTATCAACAGATATCGGTCAGCTTTCTCAGCTCGAAAGACTAGAACTCCGGTGTGCTAATTTGCTGTGCCTCCGAAGGCTTCTTTCAAGTTCATCCTACATGTGTGTTCATTCTTCCCTCAACCACTTTATTGTAATGTGGGTTTTGGTCATCACAAACGACCAGAATCTCTGATTGAATTGTTGATTGAAGGCCCTGCCATTCTTGATGTAAGTTGAACGGGTCGAAATATCTTGCAGAGAGGAAATAACATGTGTGAGGCCTGACCATTTCAACCTGAAGAAGTTCAAACATGCAATCTCTGGCATTGCTTAGGAGATTTGGCCATTTCTCAAAAAATTTAGAAGACATGCTCTGCAGAGGAGTACATTTTCCAATAAGAAGTGCATGTGGTTCTGCATTTACAACCTGATCCGTTCTCAAGGAAGCTTTGAAACTTAAACAAATTGTTTATTACCCTAGCCATTCTAGCAGATATCCGCTATTGTCTTTCCTGAAATCTTGTTCTTTCAGCATCTACAACACAGAAAGATGTCCTCGATGTTTTGGATCTCACAATCAGATTTGCAACATATATCTCTTTCACTTCGGTGATCTCACTAGTGAAATCTGACAATTGGATATTCGATGGGATAATCTCCTCGTTAGTCCTTCCTATCCTCTTAAAGAACCTTAAGTGATTGGAGATTTCTTTGAGGGACTTCTTGAATTCCATGGTCTCTTCGTTGTTGAAGCAAAACTTAATACCTTCCTTTTCTTGTATCGTGCTTCGTCATCATGGTCGACAGAAGTTGACTCAAGTCGGAACTCATTAGGCAATTTAACTTGCACCATATAAGAGCTCAATGGTAACACTGACCTGCTTAAGAGTTCTGAATCGAGACTCCGGTTTTGATGATTCTAGGGATTCGGACTGCCTGTGATCATGTTCTTGAGCTGGTTGTGGCTCCTCCGATTTGCGTTTCCAAACTAAGTTTATGGCCCTTCGAAATCTAGGACGCTCAGGGAACAACATTATCGGCTCAGGGTCGAGCAAAGTAACTTATCGTTGCAACATACGAACCATTCGTTTCTTCTGTGCCATTCTTTTCTTGGTATAGGACATGACTTCTTCTTTCCTTTGGGCCTCTGTAACCTCATACCATGATCCCTTTACCGGATTACTCGGGATTTTTAGAGTTTGTTGTTGGCGTGGTCTGACTAGGGCGTAGTAGTTTCGACGCGTATTGCCATCGAATTCCTCTCTCCTTGCATGAGAAACTCTTTCCTGAGTACGGACCGGTGGAGGGTCGTAGCTCACATAGTAATCGAATTTCCCGCTAGGCTCTCCTAACGTGCCAATAGCGGGGTCCCCCTTCCTTGTATCTTTGCTTGAATGATTTATAAATCTTCTGTTGGGTAGACAGTTTCTTGGGGGCTGCTTCTTTAACCTGTGATAACTCCCAGCTCTTCTAGTTAGTGCGGTCGTTCCACTGATTTTTCCTTTGGTTCCGATCCATATTTTCTAGTCTTTGTTTGCAATGTGTGCATAGGTTCGACGATTTATGCCACTTGCCTGACTGCCTCAGGGAAACCATTCCAGTCATCATAGGGAAAGGGTCATTGTCGATATCCATGAGAGACTTACCCTTGTCATAAGCAAACTTGATCTTTCATTGTCGAATTGCTTCTTGGATGTTCTTTTTAAGGACTAAACAATCTTATGTATTATGGCTTCATGAATGGTGCCACTTACAGTATTTTTTACCGACTAACTCCTCCTTAGATGGTATTTATTGACCTTCTGTTAGCCAGATTTTTCCATCGGCCAATAACATGTCGAAAATCTCCTCCGTCCGATTTGCATCGAACGAGTAATATGCTACCTCTTTGGCCTTCGCCATAATAGTTTATTTCTCTTTCATCTTCGCTGGCCTTAGCGCTTGACAAGTATATGGTTTGTCTATGATCAACTAAGCAACGGAAACTTCGACGGAATCTATCTATTCTTCATTGAAATCATGAGGCTCGACGAAATTCACATCTTCTCTTCGGGTGTGTCTTTTGTCTTTTTCTCTAAGTAAGCTCTCATGCTTGACTGCCATGGCAAATAACTCAAAACAAATCTGCACATGGATGACCTACCATTCTGTCTCGTATCTCGAACTTCAGTTCGTTGAAGGCTGTTAGAGAAAAAGATTATGATATTATTCAGTAAAGTAGTATTTATACATTGGTAACCACATAAACATAAAAGACCACTTTACCCTTAATACTTCTAACACTCCCCCTCAAGCTGGAGCATAGATATTAATCATGCCCAACTTGTTACAAATATATTCTATCCTCCCGCAACCCAAAGGTTTAGTAAAAATATCTGCAAGTTGTTCACCAGTTCTAACATGACCGGGAAGAATCATCCCACTTTGCAACTTCTCTCGAATAAAATGACAATCAACTTCAATATGTTTTGTTCTCTCATGAAATACGGGATTGGAAGCTATATGCACTGCAGCCTTGTTATCACACCACAAAGACATAGGAACTGAAGCTCTCAAGCCTAATTCAGTCAATAACTGCTGAACCCACACTAATTCACATGTAGCATGTGCCATGGCTCTATATTCTGACTCAGCACTGGAACGGGCAACAACACTCTGTTTCTTACTCTTCCAAGACACCAGATTTCCTCCAACCAACGTACAATAGCCTGTAATAGATCTCCTGTCATCTGGAGACCCTGCCCAATCAGCATCAGAAAATCCTTCAACTCTGCTATGACCATGATTTTGGTAAACAATTCCTTTTCCTGGAGCCTTCTTCAAGTACCTTAAAATTCGAACTACAGCATCCCAGTGAGAAGTACGAGGAGAAGACAGAAACTGGCTTAGGACACTAACTGGAAAGGCAATATCTGGTCGAGTAACGGTCAGATAATTTAGTTTGCCTACCAATCTTCTATATCTTTCAGGATTATCGAAAAGCTCTCCTTCCTCAGCAACCAGCTTAACTCCTGATTCCATAGGTGAATCAAGAGGCTTTGATCCGAGCATACCAGTCTCAGTGAGTAAATCAAGGACATATTTTCGTTGTGACAAAACAATACCTTTCTGCGATTGTGCCACTTCAATTCCTAGGAAGTACTTCAATTTTCCTAGGTCCTTGGTCTGAAACTGTTTCTGAAGATAGACTTTTAATTCAGCTATACCAACTGAATCATCTCTCGTAATGATAATATCATCCACATATACAATCAAGAATAATTTGCCTTTCTTTGACTGTCTATAAAAGAAAGAGTGATCATTGCTACACCTAGACAATCCAAAAGAAAGTACAACATCAGAAAATCTTCCAAACCATGCCCGTGGAGACTGCTTCAAACCATATAAAGATCTTTTCAGTTTGCAAACCATTCCTCCAGACTCCCCCTGAGCAACAAATCCTGGAGGTTGCTCCATATAAACCTCTTCATTTAGAGTTCCATGTAAAAAGGCATTTTTAACATCAAGTTGAATCAAGGGCCAATTGTTGGTGGCAGCAAGAGATATCAAAATACGAACAGAAGTAAGCTTGGCAACAGGAGAGAAAGTATCCAGATAATCAACCCCATACACCTGAGCATATCCTTTCGCAACAAGTCTTGCTTTTAAGCGAGCAAGAGAACCATCAGGATTAACTTTCACAGCATACACCCATCTACAACCAATAGCAGTTTTACCTGAAGGAAGTGGTACCAAGTCCCAAGTTTGATTAACCTGTAAAGCCTGTAATTCTTCTTCCATAGCTGTCCTCCAACCAGAATTTTGTAATGCCTCAGATACAGATTTGGGAATAGTATATTGATCAACAGTTGATAAAAAGGCGCGAAAAGAAGGAGACACAGAGGAGTATGATATAAAATTCGCAATAGAATGTTGAGTACAAGCACGTGTACCTTTGCGAAGAGCTATAGGGAGATCAAGATCAGAGGGCGTAGTTGTGACAGGAAGATCAACTAACGGTGGATCTGGATCGGAAGAGGATGCAGTTGTGACAGGAGGAAGGGGAGGAGTATGAACCCGAGGACGCCGAGTATAAACCTGTAGAGGGCATGATTCCTGTGTAGATGCAGGTGAAACAACCGGAACAGTTGACCTAATGGTGGTCACATGTAAGTCTTCATCCAACTCAGACACAGTAATTGGAACATCATGATAGGGAGTGGATTCAAAAAATGAGACAATGGCAGTTATGAAGTGCTTCTTCAATGATAAAGAATAGCAATGATACCCCTTTTGAGTACGAGAATAGCCTAGAAACATACACTTGATAGCCCGTGGATCAAGTTTTGATACTCTGGGGCGATGATCACGAACAAAACAAACACAACCAAAAACACGAGGTGGTAAGGAAAACAGGGGCTGATTTGGAAACAGAGTAGAAAAAGGAATACCACCTCGCAAAACAGATAAGGCATGCGATTAATGAGATAGCATGCAGTCAAGACGGCATCAGACCAAAAGATTTTAGGAACTTTCATCTCAAATAACATAGATCTAGTAACTTCCAACAAATGTCTATTCTTCCTTTCAGCAACACCGTTCTGTTGTGGTGTATCGGGGCAGGAAGATTCATGAATCATACCATGTTGTGCCATAAAATCAGAAAAATGTCCAGAAAAATACTCCTTAGCGTTATCAGAACGCAAAACTTTAACATGCACACCAAATTGAGTAAAAATTTCAAAAATAAATGCACGAAATATAGAAAACAACTCAGAACGATCTTTCATTAAATATAACCAAGTAACTCTAGAATAATCATCAACAAAAGTGACAAAATATCTAAAACCCAAATTTGAAGTCACATGACATGGACCCCAAACATCTGAATGAACTAGCGAAAAAAGGAGAATATGTTCGTTTAATGACTCGAGGCGGATAACTAACACGATGTAACTTGCCAAATTGGCATGACTCACAATCTAAACTAGAAAGGGATTTAAAACGAGAATCCAGTCGCTGAAGACTGCGTAGAGAAGGATGACCAAGGCGACAATAGATCTGATGCAAAGAAGAAACACCAGAACAGGCGAAGGAAGTTGAGTCTTCAAGCACATATAGCCCCCCTTCCTCACGTCCTTTACCGATCGTCCTCTTCGTAGCCAGATCCTGGAATACACAAGAATCAGGATAAAATGTTACTGAACAGTGAAAGGTTTTAGTTATCTTACTAACTGACATGAGATTAAATGGAAATTGTGGAAGATAAAGCACTGAGGACAAAGGCAATGAGGGAGTTGGATAAACTGTGCCAACGCCTTTAACATGGGCAGATGAGCCATTGGCTAGTGTAACTGTGGATGAAGAAGGTGTAAGAGAGGAAAATATACCTGAAAGACCTGACATGTGATCAGAAGCCCCTGAATCAATGACCCAGGGGTGAGAAGCAGCTGAAAAACACGCAGTAGCATTACCTGTCTGTGCTAAAGTAGCAGTGGAAGAAGTAGGCTGTGAACTTGGAGACTGATACTTCTCTTCAGACATAACCACTACCTTACCCCCAGAAGACTGTGGAAAAGAATCAGTGCCACCACATTCATTGTATCCTCCATGATTTCCTCCATCACTCCTAATTTCACTATTAGTGCGGGAGCGTGACATAAGGACTGAATTATCTACCACAGATGTGCAATCCTGAAAAGACTCACGAGACACTCGAAGAACTCGATCAAACGCATCTGTGAGTGATGCCATAGTCTCTTCTCCAAGGATTTCAGATCTAACAGTTTCATACTCAGGGCCAAGACCTCCTAGAAATCCTATTACAGCCAATTGTTCTCTCTGAAGTTGCATTTGTTGAACATTGACAAAAATAGGAAGAACATCGTTCAACTCCTCATACATTCTCTTAAAATCAGCAAAGTACTGCTTGATAGGACGCCCATTCCTCTCAGAATGATAAAATTTCTGCGATAACTCATACATCTGTGAAAGGGTGATAGGACACCCCTTCCTCTCAGAACGATAAAATTCCTGCGATAACTCGTATACCTGTGAGAGGTTATTTTGACCCGAATACAATACATCCAAATACTCCCACAGTTCTTTAACTGTATCAACATGAATTACTACTAACTCAGCTATATCCATTTCCATAGAATTTAACATCTGACCAAGAATTTGTGCATCAATAACATCCCAAGTCTCATCATTTGTGGGCTTAGGCTCAGTCAAGTGCCTATGTTGATTCCTACCCATCAAAGTAAACTTCACAATTTTCTTCCACTGAGGAAAATTAGTACCACCCTCAAGCTTCTTATCAGTGATTGGACTAAACAAAGAAGAAGGCACCTCAGTCATCACAGCATTATTCTTCTCAAAACTACTCCCAGGTTTGCTATTATCGGGATCACCCATCTTTAAGATTGTAATAATCCACCAAAAAATTAACAAATGTCACGTCAATCCAACAAAGCCCCAATAACAACTTCAAAATCTCCAAAATTCACCTAATCAGCTTTATATCAACTCCAACAAATCAGAAACAGTCCACAAAACACTTCAGTATCTCAAATTAAGAGTCGCTCACATAATCACCAAGCCTAATCAACAATCCAACACTACGACGCTTCTGCTTCTAAACTCAATAACCACCATTCCACCAAAAATCCAAACCATGGAGTCATAACCGAGCAACAAGGGGCTGTAATGACCCATCAATTCACCAAAATCAAACCTGTGGAGCCATAAGCAAGAAACATGAACGCTACGCTGAATCTGGCTCGCTCTCGCTGACAATGGAAGATGCTTCACTGAAGCTGGACGACGTAAGATGCTTCACTGAAGCTGGACGACGTCCCTTCAAGCCTCCCCGACGATGGACAGCACTGGATTTGAACTTGCTGACCTGTCGACGCCAGATCTGGCCTGGACGACTCTCTTCAGGGGTCGCTGGGCCTCGTCGACGCCAGATCTAGCCTCGTCGGGCCTAGGCGACGTCCCGGCAAGGCTCGTCGGGCCTAGGCGACGCCCCGGCGAGGGTCGCCGGGCCTAGGCGACACCCCGAGAAGGCTCGCCGGAGCTCGGCAACACTGGATCTGAGCTCGCTAGGCCTGGGCGACGCTAGATCCGAAAGCAGGGGGTTGATTGGTGGTCGGCTGTGAGTGGTTGAAGAGTGATCGGCGGTGAATGGCTCACGGCAGTGACTGGTGATGAACGTGAAGAGTAGGGTTTAGAGTTTTCGTGGCTCTGATACCATGTTAGAGAAAAAGATTATGATATTATTCAGTAAAGTAGTATTTATACATTGGTAACCACATAAACATAAAAGACCACTTTACCCTTAATACTTCTAACAAAGGCAAACTCCGCAAATATTTTCTCAGGCAAAGGCACCAGACATTTGTTTCTTGGTCGCTTAAACCTTGTGATAAATTGGTTGACAGTTTCATTTGTCATTTGTTTCATTGTTGACAAGTCAGCTACTGACAAATTCGGCACAGCTCGCTGGAATTGTCCATGAAAAATGCGTTCCATTTGTTCCCAGGTCAACACCGAATTCAGTGGTAAAGCAATATACCATGTAAAGGCCGTTCTTGATAGAGAAAGAGGAAACACCCTCAGCTTCCGATGGTCAACATGGGTAGCATCTCCACATAACGCTAGGAAGCGGTTGACGTGTTCATAGGTGGATTGATCATCTTCACTAGCGAACAACGTGAATTCTGGTATTTGAACCCTCTTAAATATGGGATTGTATCCATCCAATCAGGGTATGATTTTCGATAAACGTTAATCCTATACCCTAACATGGGATCATTATGCCCAACCACTTGGTCGACAACTAGCTGATTATGGTATACTGGTTGGTACGACATCTGGTATCCGAGATGCGGCAGGACTTGATACGCTGGCTGCTGCTCTTAATATATCGACTACATGGCAGGCTGAAAAACCTGTGGCATAGGCTGATTTCCCTATGGCTGCAGAATTTGATTCGCTTGCTGATGTCCTGGCTATATGAACTGCTAATGGATTGCAGGTTGAAAAAGTTGATTTGGCCCTTTAGTTTGAGAGAATTGATCCTGCCCCTTGGCCTGCCACTGCCCCCAAGAGAAACTGGCACCATTCCTTAATTTTCGACAATAATGTGCACACGTTGCTCATTCACAGGTATAAGATTTGGTTGAGCATTAATTCCATGTTGGATAACAGGTGCATCTTGTCAAGCATAATGGCCTGGGAACATACCTGGATCATTTGCTTGAAGATTGGGCTCATTGATTGGCAATGCCTCTCCCCGTTGTAGAATTCTGACAAGTGTAGTTGGTGGCATATTCTGGCCAACCAATCCTGCATTTGCTAATGAAGCACTCGTCGTTGGTATGAAAATATTCCCAATTTGAGGCTGTGGCAAACTCGGTGATGCTCCATGCTTTTCTGACGTACACTCGTGATAAGTGTTGATGATTAATGGCCTAACAACATCAGTCATAGCACTCTTTCGAACTTAACACCTTGGTCCCACCGGGCGTGCAAACAAAGATTGTTGGGTGTTAAAATCCCTCGGTTGGGCCTGATTGAACTTTCAGGGCTAGGCCCAAAAGGTTGAAGCCCAAAAGGGTTACTAACACGTGAAATCTTTTATCGAACATTAGTAGTTCGTTAAGTAAGAAGGGCTCCGAGTAAGTTTTGAACAGAGAGTATATATAGACAACTGCGTGTCTTTCGACGGTTCTGTACAGACTTTCGACAAACCTCCTGATGACTCTTCGATGAAACTCGATGAATGCTTCGACGTAATCGTAACCAAGATACAACACTAGAATTGAATCGACGATGCTTGACCTTATTGTAGACACGATGTGGGAATTTAATCTATGACACCAGACGGTGGAAATGTATGACAACACTGGAATTTAATCGACGGTACTAGACGGATGGATGAACAATGCAACACCGAAATTTAATCGACGGTATTGAACTGAGTAAGCAGACGCCGGAATCTAATCGACAATACCTAACTCTGGATATTAAACACGTCGGAATTGAATTGACGACGGGAATCTAAAAACTATATCTAAGCTAAAAGCTAATTGAGACTTGTTTGTTGTGTTGTGGGGGGTTTCTGTGCTGGATGACCTTGGGTATTTATAGGCTTACTCCTGGTAACCGTCGAACGGTTATTGCCGTGGGCTCCAAACACGTTCTCTTTGGCAACTTTACAAATAATATCCTTATGTTTCTTGGCTCTTCGCGCATTTTCCTCTTAGCTTTTGGGGATTGCCACCAATCTTCATAACTGCTTCAATTGTGGCTTCTTTCGCGCGCCCTTTTCTCTCAGTTTTCAGGGAGAATACCGCAAAGACTTACTTTGACACGTGGCGTCTTCAAGGTTTTGCGTCTGGCTCCAGTACAACTACCCGTAGGTGATCATAATCCCCGCTCGTGCTCATCACATGGCCTTTTAGGGTAACTTTTGGTGTCAATAGGAAGAGAGGGAGCACGTGAGAGGGAAGAGAGCGGGCGTGAGGAAGGGAGCTTGTGGGAAAAGAAAGGGAGGATTGATGGTTATGAACAGAAATAAGTAATGTTGATGAAGGGATCAATCCACTTAACAATAGGCTATCTAGTAAAAGAGTTCCCGTCCTTTTTATGATGTGGACCAGAAGAATTAATTCAGTGCAATCAGGATCAATAACGCCCCTACGCGCTCATTAAAGAGCAACCCGATCCAATGTGCCTTATTGATGTCGTAAAAGCTTGAAGAAATAGATGCAGCACATGGTGAAAACTTGCAACTGGAAATTTCCAATGATTTGTATAAGGCCATTTGACCATATGCTTACCCTATGGATTAATGTCAAACTTGTAGAAGATCAAATGCCATTGTGAGTTGTGAGATTAAAAAAACGGGAGTCTTTGACCTTATTGTCAGCCGTTGTAACTGTTAGAAAAATAACTTCGAATGGGATAAACAATAGAATCAGACTTTGAGGCGTGTAAGACACGCTCTTTAAGAATTTATTTGCCCCACAACGATGCTAATGGTCTCGGCAAATATCCTCCATGATACAACAAAGTCTCACGAGAATAGCAGATAGTAATTCTGATATTTCTCCAGGATCTCTCAAGGGAAACAATCGGAAACAATGGCTGTGTATCTTTTTAAGAAATTGGAAAACTTGAAGTTCAGAAGAAGTAACAGAAAATGAACAAAAACATTCAATATGTAAAACTTGAAAGAAAGACAACTCTTCATGTCTCAAAAGGTATCATTCAATCACAACTATTCGTTTTCAAAAGTTGTTAATTTCAGACACCACTTCGTGTCTGAAGTGCAGTTAATTTGGACACAACTCTTCGTTGTCCAAAAAATTAGACACAACTTTTCATTGTCCGAAAAACTGTCACTTTTGAAAAATTGCAACTCTTGGACATAAATAGTTAATTGAATTTCGAAAAAATTAAATTCAATAATTACAACGCCTACGTCAAACAGTCGCACTATTTCGGTTGTAATAAAAAATTTATTTTAATTATAAATTCAAAAATAAAAAATAAATTGATTGTTGATTAGACCGCGCAAGCGTGCAAAGTGATAAATGCCCCTACTAATCACGCAATTACACGCGCACCCGCATGCGAGTATGGTGGGGACTAGTCCACCCATTTCTCTTTATCTGAAAAGCTCTAACAGTCTTCCAATTAATAAAGAGACTTTCTCTCTCATTTGTATCCTATATGGGATACACAAAAGGCACTATTTTGTTTTGTTTTTCAAACAAATAACAGTAACTACCTTATCAATAGATATTGGCTAGCTTTCTCAACTCGGAAGACTAGAACCTCCCAAGGCTTCCCTCAAGTTTATCTGATTTACATGTTGAATATTGCTGGTCGATGAGAACAGCAGCGGAACTCTCAAATTTGAAGAGACTGTCATAAGAGTTGGGAAATGTGTAACAACGGAGATTCAAGGCCTTGACTGTTTGGATAATCTAGAATTCTGGATACAAGAAATAAAAAACAAGAAATGAAAACAATTTTTTTTTTTGTTACCGTGTTAAAATATTATGAGCATTGAGCAATGATCGACATTCACAGACGAACCAATTGGAGGAAGGGAAAAATGAACAAAAAATTAATATATTATTAAAATTATCCAAGACAGCAGCCACACCACATAAAGCTGTCATCTCATAAAACTATCATCTCGATTTCCAACCAAGATCGATTAAATAGACCGAATTAGCACAAATACAAAATAATACTCTTGGCAAAAAAATTTAAGACCAAATTAGCCATATATTAAAGTGTTTTTTTTTTTATAATTGTCCCGCCATCCAAAGAAAGTGTTTATATATATATAGTTGTCCCGCCATCCAAAGAAAGTAATTCGTTATCAATTCATTATCTTCTTCACCACCAAAGGATTATTTACTAGCGAAGTCCATACTAGCATTTGAAATTGCGAGGATTTCCCAGCATCTAACAGTTGACAGAGAAGCCACGTTTAACGATCGAGTTGCACGAATCTTTAAGTCTAGAGAAATACGTGACAAAATCTACATGGATGAAAATAAATAGACGGCCAAAAAAAAAGAAAATTCGCGGTTCGGCCAACTTGACCTACATCCACGGATGAGGTATTGTTCTTTAAATCAAGACGAGGCTGCACTCTCTCTAGCCAACCTATCTGGAAAGGGATCGTCTATCTGGCTGCCCTAGATGTACTCTAGCAAAATTCAATGGCCGCTTCATTTCCGACAATGGCGTCCCTCACGGCAGTTTCTCACCAATTCTCAGGTTGGCACGACAGTTGCATAATCTGCACTATACGAATGTCCTTGAGGTTGGCACGAGAGTTTTCAAATTTTTATGGGAAGTCCCAACACTATTTACAAAACTCATGCTATACAACTGCTCTTGTGCCGCAGAGGCTCCTGCCAATATGACTACAAACGTGAGATTTCAAGAATGCTCCAACACAAGTATCATAGCACATAAGACAGTACAAAGGGCATGCGTCATTCTAAAACCCACCCCCTCTTTATCAACATGGATTTGCAGAAAGTTAGTGGATAGCATACTAACGATGGCTTGACAATACCTTCTTGCAATTAAGCCTGGCTCCGCCACCATGATACATATAATGCAAGTAAGAGTGAAGTCCCTGGCATTTCACATTATCAACAATCCCCGAAAATTGTGTGAGATGAACTAACGAAAGATCTGAGAAACACAGACCAATGGACCTGGCTCCGAACAGATTTGAAATCAGCACGACCGCCTGGAGCTGAGGGACATGCAAATAGAAGATCCCATCTTCCCCAAATAAACGGATTGAGAAATCTGCAAAGATAACCTTCTTCCCCCACTTGTCATCCAAAGAAAAAGATGGTAGTCAAGAGAGTTATAACTACGTCCAAACTACAAATTAAACAGGGGATTTCCGAAAGGAGTCAAATACAAACATTGAATTGCTCCATGATCGTAATCATGTGTCCTGAAGATGTTTCAAAATCTGAACGTCCAAGTAAATCTCAACACAGTGAACATATGGCCAAAAATACATGTTCACAGTCAGTTCGTGCTTAACCAATGTGTAAAAGGAAAAAACCATAGGCAAACAGAAACCCACGAATTCAGGTACCTAGGAGGCGGAGATACACCAGGGCCTATTCATCAGTGTGAATATCTATAGGTGTGACTGGCATCTCAGTTAGCTCTCAATTTCCTCACCTCTCATGATTTCTGACAGCACAAATGATATGGCCCTGCAAGGAAAGCATCAATGAGAAGGAAAATGAGAAATACCAACACACACTTAGAAATTGCCTTTTGATCAGAATTAGAGACAGCTTTCATAAGGCAGCTGAAAAGAACTCAGGAAAACAGAAGCATCAAGTCCTCAGGTATGCAGCTGAAAGTCCACAGGAGTCTTACGGGATATCTCCGATCCAATGGGGTGAGTTGCGACCTTCAGAACAAAAAACCATTGTAACCAGAGCACCGCAGGGCAAAGTCTTTGCATAGGAATGGATATTGTGCCCATGATGAATAGCTCGCTAAACCCCAAACCGCCGCAAGAAGAGAAGCCTCAACCCACTCCCCTCAACTGAGCAACCTAGCCCTTCCCAGTTATTGGTGGAATAAGCACATTTTTAAGACACGGTAGATGAGGACCCATTCTGGCTTCAAACCCATCCAGGAAACCAGTTTTTATTGGGATCAAGAGCATCCGGGAACAAGCAATTCATCTCTCTCCCATAAGTTTGATGTGTTAAAAGCTTCAACACAACAAATAGGACAAGGACAACATCCGATATGTGAACAAGCAATCAATCAATCTCATGTTCCATGTGTCCTATGGACTACAAAAGCCTCCACATTGGATAAGAAAATCATCTCTGAAAAAAGATAAATTCTTTGGTTAAATAACAACGGAAAACTCACCAATTTAAGAATCACTGAGCATAAACAATTTCGATAACCATGGGCATCATCCCAAAGAGGCCAAGCGAAACCCCTCAAGAATCTCGCAGCAGGGGTTTCTGCAACCAGATGCTTCAAAATCAGATACAGAAAGCAATGTGTCCATCAACAATCAATCAAGAAACAGAAACAAAAAGAAGAGTCGATTAAGAATAGTGAATCATGATTGACTTATGCACAAAGAAAGAACCATCACTGAGGATAGACACTCCATATCGAAATGAGGAAAAGTATTGCCTTGACCAAACTCTGACCTGCGAAAGAAAGAGAACATCTGACTTTTCCACCTTGACTCGAAGATAATAGAAGTGGATGACAAATTAGGAATAAATATGAAAGAACAACACTGATCACAGGCTCCATGTTGAACATGTCCAGGTAAAGTACTGCCCCGCCCACACACTGATCTGCGAAGAGAAGATAAATAGATCCGATCTTTCGGATTAACTAGAAAATAACACAACTAATTGACGGGTTTCACTCAAACCAATAACTGCCTAAAAATTCGTGGTTCGGCCAACTTGACCTACATCCACAGATGAGGTATTGTTTTTTAAATCAAGATGACGTTGCACTCTCTCTAGCCAACCTATCTGCCCTAGCTGCACTCTAGCAAAATTCAATGGCCGCCACATTTCCAACAATGGCCTCCCTCACGGCAGTTTCTCACCAATTCTCAGGTTGGCACGACAGTTGCATAATCTGCACTATAAGAATGTCCTTGAGGTTGGCACGACAGTTTCCAAATTTTTATGGGAAGTCCCAACACTATTTGCAAAACTCATGAGCCGCCCAAATGTCATATTCCATCTAATCAACTGGCCAGTTGCATTGAATTACAACATCCTGAGACACAATGACCACTCCAAGAGGAAAGAAGCCACTGCCAATTAACAGAATAGTGTATACCTAAATCAGCTCATAATACAATTAAACTTGGAAAGATCAATCAATGACAAATCAATCAACAATCAAACAAGTGTAAACCCTGACGATGCCCAAAACATAGAGTTTATAGATCAGATCGTTTTGCAAAGCCTTTTTTTACTACTTTATTACTTGATTTGCTTCATTGTACCGGTAAGCCTGCCTATCAATGCAATGGCTTCAGGGCAAGCAATGCGGTTCTACACCAAATGGTTCCTAAAGCGAAGCAGCAACTAGAAAGAAAGTAGTAGCCGCTCGCTGTGTCTGATTCGATGTCCCCTAAAGCAAGCTATTGAATTGTCCCTAACCTCCGACCCCCCAAAAATTAAAAAATAAATAATAAAAAAAAAAAATTGTCCCTAACCAAAAAAATGAGAGATATAGATTACGTTCATCTCATGAAGATGTTCATTTTCACTCCTAAATGAAAGCCAAACTAAACGACAATATCATAACTCCTAATGCAAAAAATAGCCGCTCTTCAGAAAATAACATAGCATAAACATAAGCAGACCGATTTAACAATCAATCAAGGGGGAAAAAAGATAAAAGAAAGGATCAGGAGCAAGTTTCAGGAATGATGTCCTCTCTGAAGAGTTCGTCGCAGAAGCTGTCAACTGAAAGAGCAACGCATGCGCAATCATAGAAACAAGATGAAGGTGAGGACACAAGGGAGGGACAATTACTAGGATGGAGAGACCACCTTTCGAAATTCAATAAAAATAAGACGAAGCGGATCTGGATTGAATAGTGATCTGTTGGGGAGCGTTAACCTTGCAGAGGAAGAACCATCACAGATCACACATCGACCAATCACTGACCTCCAAAGGACTAAGAATCGATTTTCACATCAATAGGAAAACTACAGGATTGGAAAATTCATTCAAACCGATACTGCCTCGAGAAACGATAGAGCTTATCCAATTTCAGACAATAATTGGCTAGCCGCAGATAACAACTTGCCAAGTCTGGCAAGATCCCAACCTGTGAGAGGATTACGACTAGATGACAATCAACTCCAAAGATAAAAAGACTGGAGAACAAATTTCAATCAAAACCTGTAAATATCAGTCTGTGGCCCGAACTAAGATGTGGTAAAGTTCATCATCTCAACCAAACGACGAGAGCAAAAGGATCATCAGTCCTCCAAAACGCCGAACCACTTGGTTTAGTGAAACAAACTAACCGGTGTCAACGTATTCATCGTCCTTGACATTCGACAACCTCAGACAAACAGTTTGCTCCAAGGGGAAAGAAGACACTGCGAATTCTCCAAATAAAATAAAATAAAATCCAGAAGCAGCTCGTTGGAGAAGTAAACGGAAAGATCAACTGGCTGATGAATCAATAAAGGATCAGAGGAGCTAAACCAAGAACTTCCCATAACAACATTCTCAAGACGAAGAGATATGATCCAAGTGGAAAGAAGCCACTGCCAATTCACAGAATACCAATAATCCAAAATACGCTGGCAAAACAATAAAGCAAAGTTGGATCAATCGGCCCAGGAATCACTAAGCGCTGAAAGGACAAAGTGTAAACCAAATAACCCCGATAACCAAAGACATCGTCCAAAAGAGGCCAAGCGAAACCCTCAAGAATCTCTGCAACAGGAATTTCTGCAACCAGATGCTTCAAAAATCAGACCGAGAAAACCATCGGCCCACCAACAATCAATCAAGAAACGGAAACAAAAGGAGAACGCTAAATCGAGATGTACCCTTCTCTGAAGAAGATATCGCAAAGGCCATGGGAGAGAGAGGAGAGGGGAACGCAAGCAGAACCAGAAACGCGTGACAAGCCAGACTGAAGGATACGGGGACGAGAGGGAAAAGGACAGTTACTTTTAGGAAGGAGGATACACCGACTTTGCATCGATCGTATAATAACAAATCTGAAGCGGAGTCCTGATTGGACGGATATTTCCACCAACCACACTCAACCATAATGGGCTCACCTCACCACTACTGCCCACGCTGCTCAGCCTCATCACCATGAATCCGGCTCAAGCACCACCAATTCTCTCTCCCCATAGCAGGAGTCGAGAAATATGGAAAACCTACTCTCTAGTCAGATCAAATCAAAGATGGTTCTGAATAAAAGAAATGGCGACAAATCCAGTTTTCACTGGAGGCAAAAGTTCTTGGACAGCAGCTAAAAGCAGCAGTCTCAATAACCTTACTGTTGAAATGGCTGAGAATTACTTGGAATATTCTATAATTTAATATCTAAAGTAGGCTTCTTACGTAATTTAGATGTATCTATACCTAACTTAGGTTCCCTACCTAACTTAGGTATATCTATACCTAAATTATGTCCCTTACCTAACTAGATTAGGTTTCTTACCTAACTTAAGGTTTCTTTTTCTTGTATATATATTCACTTTGTAAGAACCCAAAATAAGTAAGAGAGTATAGATTCCTTTCTTCATGGTATCAGAGCTT
Source organism: Rhodomyrtus psidioides (assembly GCA_021437785.1). Lineage (NCBI taxonomy): Eukaryota > Viridiplantae > Streptophyta > Magnoliopsida > Myrtales > Myrtaceae > Rhodomyrtus > Rhodomyrtus psidioides. The sequence goes on along the minus strand of JAILYB010000041.1, from coordinate 4,437,641 downwards.
GAAAGTGATTTGCAACCATGTGATAAAAATCCTTGAACAATTTCTCAACCTCAGACTTGGCACTCATCATATAGACCCAAATCAAGCGTGTGTGATCATCAATGAAAGTCACAAACCATCTTTTTCCGGTCATAGTAGTGATAGGTGAGGGACCCCAAACATCACTATGAATTAAGTAAAAAGGTTTGGATGCACAATAAGGATTTGTAGTATAAGGGACTCGAGTACTTTTAGAAAGAATGCAACTTTCACAATGAAGTGATGACATAACTACACCTTTAAATAAAGACGGGAACAAATGTCTTAAATATTCAAAACTTGGATGTCCTAGCCTATGATGCCAAAGTAAAATCTGTTCTTGGACAGGAGATGAACAGGAAGTACTGCATGCCTGAGCTTTTTTATCGAAGACGAACTCATCAAAGTAGTAGAGACCATCAACCATTCTAGCACTGCCAATCGTCTTCCCCGAAATATTCTCTTGAAATTCACAATAGGAGTCAAAGAAAATGACACGACAATTAGAATCTTTAGACAATTTGCTAACTGACAAAAGGTTACAAGTAAGTTTAGGAACATGTAGGACATTCAGAAGGTCTATAGAATCTGAAATTTTTATAGAGCCTTTCCCTGCAATGGGTGTGAAACTACCATCGGCTATTCGGATTTTTTGATTACCCGGACAAGGAAAATAGGATTTGAATAGGTAGTGAAGACTTGTCATGTGGTCAGAGGCACCTGAATCAATAATCCAAGGTGCAGCAGTAGAGAATCCAGAAAGAGCACTTGCATTACTACCTTTTTGGGCAATAGATGCTGTTGGTTTACCCTGGACTGAGTTAGACTTCAATAGTTGCAACAAATGACCAATCTGTTCCTTGCTGAATGGATTAGTTTCAGCTTCATTGGCCGAAGGATAGGTTCTGCTTCCCATCTTGCCACCTCTCATTGACGACGTTGGTTTCCCATGGATTTTCCAGCATGTTTCTCGAGTATGTCGAGGCCTATTACAGTGATCACACCACACACGAGGCCTCTAATCTATCCTGCGTGTAGTGTAACTCAACTTGCCAACATTTGCTTCAGAACCAACCAACGCCGAGGCATCAGAATGCCCTCCGGCAAAGGTTTTTGCTTCGGTATTGGGTTTACCAAGCATGACACTCCTCCGACTTTCTTCTCTTCTAACTTCAGAAAAAACTTCACCAATAGATGGGAAGGGCTGTCTCCCAAAGTATCCTTCCTCTAACTTCATCAAATTCATCACGAAGACCTGCAAGAAACTTAAAAATACGATCAGCCTTAGTTACCTTGTTACAATGCTGGAAATCTTCAACGGATTTCCACTCATAATTGTTGAAGAGGTCAAGATCCTGCCACAGCCTTCTTAAGAAATTAAAATACTTTGTGACTGTATCGTCTCCTTGCCGAATATCACTGAGCTGCAATTTTAGCTCATATATTTGGGATTTGTTCCCCAAATCAGAATACATTTGATTCACGCTATCCCACAGTTCCTTGGCAGTAGGAAAGCACATATAATTGGCACCAATTTCTTCCTCCATAGAATTCACCAGCCACGTCATCACCGTTGAATTCTCAGCATCCCAAACAACCCAAGTCGGGTCAGTTTCTGCTGGCTCGGCTTTATCCCCGGTCAAATATCCCATTTTCCCTTTCCCTCGGATATACATCCGAACAGATTGTGACCACCGAAGAAAGTTATCACCATTCAGCTTGATTGTAGTGATCTGAATTGGGTGAGAGTCGGTGTGTGTCGGAGTTTTTTCTGAGGGTTGCATTTTGCTGGAAATAGGAATATTCTCAAGGGTTTTTTCAGACATGATGAATATAAGATAGAGACAAAGGGTGCAAGACTAACGAAGGTTTGGCATAGTTTTTTTGGCTCTGATACTATGAAGAAAGGAATCTATACTCTCTTACTTATTTTGGGTTCTTACAAAGTGAATATATATACAAGAAAAAGAAACCTTAAGTTAGGTAAGAAACCTAATCTAGTTAGGTAAGGGACCTAATTTAGGTATAGATATACCTAAGTTAGGTAGGGAACCTAAGTTAGGTATAGATACACCTAAATTAGGTAAGAAGCCTACTTTAGGTATTAAATTACAGAATATTCCAAGTAATTCTCAGCCATTTCAACACTCCCCCTCAAGCTGGCTTGAAAATATCATCCATCGTCAGCTTGCTTATTAATCTGTCAAACTGCTTCTTATGTAGCCCTTTCGTAAGTATATCAGCAACCTGTTCATTTGTTGGAATATATGGCATGCACATTTGTCCACTGTCCAGCTTCTCTTTAATAAAATGTTTATCCACCTCACAATGTTTTGTACGATCATGAAGGACCGGATTATGTGTAATTGAAATTGCTGCTTTGTTGTCATAGTAGATCTTCATTGGCTGGGAATCTAAAAATTTCAGTTCTTCCAGAATCTTTTTAATCCACATCACCTCACACATACCAAGTGCTACAGATCGATATTCGGCTTCAGCACTACTCCTTGCCACCACATTCTGCTTCTTGCTCCTCCAAGTAACGAGATTACCACCAACAAAAGTGCAATAACCAGAAGTAGACCACATATCTGAAATACTTCGACCTGTGCATCGGTATATACTTCGACCTGTAGATGTCCCCGCTTCTTGAACATCAAACCTTTTCCAGGACATTCCTTCAAGTATCGCAAGATCCTGTAAACAGCTTCAAAATGCTTTAGACCTAGTGAATGCATGAACTGGCTTACCATGCTCACTGCAAAGGTGTTGAAATGGCTGAGAATTACTTGGAATATTCTGTAATTTAATACCTAAAGTAGGCTTCTTACCTAATTTAGGTGTATCTATACCTAACTTAGGTTCCCTACCTAATTTAGGTGTATCTATACCTAAATTAGGTCTCTTACCTAACTAGATTAGGTTTCTTACCTAACTTAAGGTTTCTTTTTCTTGTATATATATTCACTTTGTAAGAACCCAAAATAAGTAAGAGAGTATAGATTCCTTGCTTCATGGTATCAGAGCCAAAAACTGTGGCAAACCTTCGTTAGTCTTGCACCCTTTGTCTCTATCTTATATTCATCATGTCTGATAAAACCCTCGAGAATATTCCTATTTCCAGCAAAATGCAACCCTCAGAAAAAACTCCGACACACACCGACTCTCACCCAATTCAGATCACTACAATCAAGCTGAATGGTGATAACTTTCTTCGGTGGTCACAATTTGTTCGGATGTATATCCGAGGGAAAGGGAAAATGGGATATTTGACCGGGGATAAAGCCGAACCAGCAGAAATTGGCCCGACTTGGGCTGTTTGGGATGCTGAGAATTCAACGGTGATGACGTGGCTGGTGAATTCTATGGAGGAAGAAATAGGTGCCAATTATATGTTCTTTCCTACTGCCAAGGAACTGTGGGATAGCGTGAATCAAATGTATTCTGATTTGGGGAACAAATCCCAAATATATGAGCTAAAATTGCAGCTCAGTGATATTCGGTAAGGAGACGATACAGTCACAAAGTATTTTAATTTCTTAAGAAGGCTGTGGCAGGATCTTGACCTCTTCAACAATTATGAGTGGAAATCCGTTGATGATTTCCAGCATTGTAACAAGGTAACTGAGGCTGATCGTATTTTTAAGTTTCTTGCAGGTCTTCGTGATGAATTTGATGAAGTTAGAGGAAGGATACTTGGGAGACAGCCCTTCCCATCTATTGGTGAAGTTTTTTCTGAAGTTAGAAGAGAAGAAAGTCGGAGGAGTGTCATGCTTGGTAAACCCAATACCGAAGCAAAAACCTTTGCTGGAGGGCATTCTGATGCCTCGGCGTTGGTTGGTTCTGAAGCAAATGTTGGCAAGTTGAGTTACACTACACGCAGGATAGATTAGAGGCCTTGTGTGTGGTGTGATCACTGTAATAGGCCTCGACATACTCGAGAAACATGCTGGAAAATCAATGGGAAACCAACATCGTCAATGAGAGGTGGCAAGATAGGAAGCAGAACCTATCCTTCGGCCAATGAAGCTGAAACTAATCCATTCAGCAAGGAACAGATTGGTCATTTGTTGCAACTATTGAAGTCTAACTCAGTCCAGGGTAAACCAACAGCATCTATTGCCCAAAAAGGTAGTAATGCAAGTGCTCTTTCTGGATTCTCTACTGCTGCACCTTGGATTATTGATTCAGGTGCCTCTGACCACATGACAAGTCTTCACTACCTATTCAAATCCTATTTTCCTTGTCCAGGTAATCAAAAAATCCGAATAGCCGATGGTAGTTTCTCACCCATTGTAGGGAAAGGCTCTTTAAAAATTTCAGATTTTATAGACCTTCTGAATGTCCTACATGTTCCTAAACTTACTTGTAACCTTTTGTCAGTTAGCAAATTGTCTAAAGATTCTAATTGTCGTGTCATTTTCTTTGACTCATATTGTGAATTTCAGGAGAATATTTCGGGGAAGACGATTGGCAGTGCTAGAATGGTTGATGGTCTCTACTACTTTGATGAGTTCGTCTTCGATAAAAAAGCTCAGGCATGCAGTACTTCATGTTCATCTCCTGTCCAAGAACAGATTTTACATTGGCATCATAGGCTAGGACATCCAAGTTTTGAATATTTAAGACATTTGTTCCCGTCTTTATTTAAAGGTATAGTTATGTCATCACTTCATTGTGAAAGTTGCCTTCTTTCTAAAAGTACTCGAGTCCCTTATACTACAAATCCTTATTGTGCATCCAAACCTTTTTACTTAATTCATAGTGATGTTTGGGGTCCCTCACCTATCACTACTATGACCGGAAAAAGATGGTTTGTGACTTTCATTGATGATCACACACGCTTGACTTGGGTCTATATGATGAGTGCCAAGTCTGAAGTTGAGAAATTGTTCAAGGATTTTTATCACATGGTTGCAAATCACTTTCAAGCTCAAATCATCATTTTGCGGACTGACAATGACACAGAATTTTTCAATCAGTGTTTTGGGGGCATTTTTGAAGGAAAATGGTGTACAATACCAATCCTCTTGTCGGGACACACCCCAACAAAATGGTATTGCTGAAAGAAACACATTCTTGAAGTAGCTCGTACTCTAATGTTTTCTATGAATGTTCCTAAGTACTTATGGGGTGAGGCTGTATTGACTGCATCATATTTAATAAATCGGATGCCTACTCGGGTTCTTCGATATATCACACCTTTAGAGTGTTTCAAAAAGGACAGCCCGTATTCCTTCAGATTTGCCTTTAAAGGTATTTGGTTGTACTGTTTTTGTTCATTTACCTGCTCCCTTCCGGTCCAAGCTTGATCCTAGAGCTGTGAAGTGTGTTTTTATTGGATACTCTCCAACTCAAAAGGGCTACAAGTGCTATGATCCTCAAACCAAAAAAAATTACGTTAACCTTGATGTCTCGTTTCTTGAACTACAACCTTTTTTCCCAAAAAAATTTCTTCAGGGGGAGCGGGATAATGAAGATGATTTTTTGGGACCATCTCTCCCTAATCCGGTCCCGATTTTGACTCCAACCGAATCTATTCTAGTTCATGTGTCAGCCGAATCTATTCTATCTCCTGTGTCAGTCCAAATACCTTCTCTGCCAAAAAGTATTGATGTTTCAAGGATAGGGGGAGAAAAAGTATTAGATTCTGAGTTTCAGGTTTATTCTAGAAGAAAGACACTTCAAACGGCAAGAGACCATCTCATTCTCGAACCACACCAGTCTGAAGCCTCGAAAGATGACTCCTCTCATCCTTCCGGTAATTATGATCTCACTTTACCTTCAGTATCTTCTTCTGATTTGAATCCTTCTACCCTTGATATTCCTATAGCACTTCGAAAAGGGATAAGGTCTTGTACTCAGCACCCTATTGCAAATCATGTGTCCTACAAAAACCTATCACACAACTACAGAGCATTCATCATAAATCTATCTCACATATCTGTTCCTAGAAACATTCAAGAAGCCTTGAATGATCCAAAGTGGAAAGTGGCAGTAGAGGAAGAGATGGGGGCACTTGAGAAAAATGGCACTTGGGAGTTAGTTGATTTACCAAAAGGGAAGAAGATAGTTGGCTGCAAATGGGTGTTTACAGTAAAGTGTAAAGCAGATGGAAGTGTTGAGAGATACAAGGCCAGACTTGTGGCAAAGGGATTTACACAAACTCATGGAGTTGATTACCATGAGACATTTGCTCCAGTTGCCAAGGTAAATTCTATTCGGATTTTATTATCCTTGGCTGCTAACTTTAATTGGCCTTTATATCAGTCGGACGTCAAGAATGCTTTCTTGAATGGTGACTTAGAGGAAGAAGTCTTGATTGATATGTCACCTGGTTTTGAGGAAGAGGATGGCAAAAAAAGAGTTTATAGACTAAAGAAAGCGTTGTATGGACTAAAGCAATCACCCAGAGCATGGTTTGAGCGGTTTGGGCATGTTATAAAGAAACGTGGCTACCGCCAAAGTCAAGGAGATCATACCCTGTTACTGAAGCAATCACCCAGAGTATGGTTTGAGCAGTTTGGGCATGTTATAAAGAAACTTGGCTACTGCCAAAGTCAAGGAGATCATACCCTGTTCTATAAACACTCAAAGGATGGTAAAAGTGCTATCTTGATTGTTTATGTAGATGACATAATATTAACCGGAGATGATGTTAGTGAACTAGAAGATCTCAAAATGAGTTTGGCCGCTGAGTTTGAAATTAAAGACTTGGGTACTTTGAAGTATTTTCTTGATATAGAAATTGCAAGGTCTAAGGAGGGAATATTTGTTAATCAACGCAAATATGTGCTCGATTTGCTAAAAGAGACAGGTTTACTTGGGTGTAAAGCTGCAGATACACCTGTGGAACCCAACATGAAGCTAGAACCTGCAAATAACGAAGAAGTTGTGGATCGAGAACGATATCAAAGATTGGTGGGGAGGCTGATTTACTTGTCTCACACACGACCAGATACAGCCTTTGCAGTGAGCATGGTAAGCTAGTTCATGCATTCGCCAGGTCTAAAGCATTTTGAAGCTGTTTACAGGATCTTGCGATACTTGAAGGGATGTCCCGGAAAAGGTTTGATGTTCAAGAAGCGGGGACATCTACAGGTTGAAGTATATACTGATGCAGATTGGGCCGGGAGTATTTCAGATAAGAGGTCTACATCTGGTTATTGCACTTTTGTTGGTGGTAATCTCGTTACTTGGAGGAGCAAGAAGCAGAATGTGGTGGCAAGGAGTAGTGCTGAAGCCGAATATCGATCTGTAACTCTTGGTATGTGTGAGGTGATGTGGATTAAAAAGATTCTGGAAGAACTGAAATTTTCAGATTCCCAACCAATGAAGATCTACTGTGACAACAAAGCAGCAATTTCAATTGCACATAATCCGGTCCTCCATGATCGTACAAAACATTGTGAGGTGGATAAACATTTTATTAAGGAGAAGATGGACAGTGGACAAGTGTGCATGCCATATATTCCAACAAATGAGCAGGTTGCTGATATACTTACGAAAGGGCTACATAAGAAGCAGTTTGACAGATTAATAAGCAAGCTGACGATGGATGATATTTTCAAGCCAACTTGAGGGGGAGTGTTGAAATGGCTGAGAATTACTTGGAATATTCTGTAATTTAATACCTAAAGTAGGCTTCTTACCTAATTTAGGTGTATCTATACCTAACTTAGGTTCCCTACCTAACTTAGGTGTATCTATACCTAAATTAGGTCTCTTACCTAACTAGATTAGGTTTCTTACCTAACTTAAGGTTTCTTTTTCTTGTATATATATTCACTTTGTAAGAACCCAAAATAAGTAAGAGAGTATAGATTCCTTGCTTCAAAAGGCTATATCTGGCCGTGTGTGAGACAATTAAATCAGCCTCCCCACCAATCTTTGATATTGTTCTCGATCCACTACTTCTTCGTTCTTTGCAGGTTCTAGCTTCATGTTGGGTTCCACAGGTGTATCTGCAGCTTTACACCCAAGTAAACCTGTCTCTTTTAGCAAATCGAGCACATATTTGCGTTGATTAACAAATATTCCCTCCTTAGACCTTGCAATTTCTATACCAAGAAAATACTTCAAAGTACCCAAGTCTTTAGTTTCAAACTCAGCGGCCAAACTCCTTTTGAGATCTTCTAGTTCACTAACATCATCTCTGGTTAATATTATGTCATCTACATAAACAATCAAGATAGCACTTTTACCATCCTTTGAGTGTTTATAGAACAGGGTATGATCTCCTTGACTTTGGCAGTAGCCAAGTTTCTTTATAACATGCCCAAACCGCTCAAACTATGCTCTGGGTGATTGCTTCAGTCCATACAACGCTTTCTTTAGTCTACAAACTCTTTTTTTGCCACCATCTTCCTCAAAACAAGGTGGCATATCCATCAAGACTTCTTCCTCTAAGTCACCATTCAAGAAAGCATTCTTGACGTCCAACTGATATAAAGGCCAATTAAAGTTAGCAGCCAAGGATAATAAAACCCGAATAGAATTTACCTTGGCAACTGGAGCAAATGTCTCATGGTAATCAACTCCATGAGTTTGTGTGAATCCCTTTGCCACAAGTCTGGCCTTGTACCTCTCAACACTTCCATCTGCTTTACACTTTACTGTAAACACTCATTTGCAACCAATTATCTTCTTCCCTTTTGGTAAATCAACTAACTCCCAAGTGCCATTTTTCTCAAGTGCCCCTATCTCTTCCTCTACTGCCACTTTCCACTTTGGATCATTCAAGGCTTCTTAAATGTTTCTAGGAACAGATATGTGAGATAGATTTGTGATGAATGCTCTGTAGTTGTGTGATAGGTTTTTGTAGGACACATGATTTGCAATAGGGTGTTGAGTACAAGACCTTATCCCTTTTCGAAGTGCTATAGGAATATCAAGGGTAGAAGGATTCAAATCAGAAGAAGATATTGAAGGTAAAGTGAGATCATAATTACCGTAAGGATGAGAGGAGTCATCTTTCGAGGCTTCAGACTGGTGTGGTTCGAGAATGAGATGGTCTCTTGCCGTTTGAAGTGTCTTTCTTCTAGAATAAACCTGAAACTCAGAATCTAATACTTTTTCTCCCCCTATCCTTGAAACATCAATACTTTTTGGCAGAGAAGGTATTTGGACTGACACAGGAGATAGAATAGATTCGGCTGACACAGGAGATAGAATAGATTCGGTTGGAGTCAAAATCGGGACCGGATTAGGGAGAGATGGTCCCAAAAAATTATCTTCATTATCCCGCTCCCCCCGAAGAAGTTTTTTTGGGAAAAAATGTTGTAGTTCAAGAAACGAGACATCAAGGCTAACGTAATTTTTTTTTTGTTTGAGGATCATAGCACTTGTAGCCCTTTTGAGTTGGAGAGTATCCAATAAAAACACACTTCACAGCTCTAGGATCAAGCTTGGACCGGAAAGGAGCAGGTAAATGAACAAAAACAGTACAACCAAATACCTTTAAAGGCAAATCTGAATGAATACGGGCTGTTGGAAATTCCTTTTTGAAACACTCTAAAGGTGTGATATTTCAAAGAACTCGAGTAGGCATCCGATTTATTAAATATGATGCAGTCAATACAGCCTCACCCCATAAGTACTTAGGAACATTCATAGAAAATATTAGAGTACGAGCTACTTCAAGAAGGTGTCTGTTTTTTCTTTCAGCAATACCATTTTGTTGGGGTGTGTCCCGACAAGAGGATTAGTGTTGTACACCTTTTTCCCTCAAAAATGCCCCCAAACACTGATTGAAAAATTCTGTGCCATTGTCAATCCGTAAAATGCAGCCAGACTGAAGGATACAGGGACGAGAGGGAAAAGGACAGTTACTTTTAGGAAGGAGGATACACCGACTTTGCATCGATCGTATAATAACAAATCTGAAGCGGAGTCCTGATTGGACGGATATTCCCACCAACCACACTCAACCACAATGGGCTCACCTCACCACTACTGCCCACGCTGCTCAGCCTCACCACCATGAATCCGGCTCAAGCACCACCAATTCTCTCTCCCCATAGCAGGAGTCGAGAAATATGGAAAACCTACTCTCTGGTCAGATCAAATCAAAGATGGTTCTGAATAAAAGAAATGGCGACAAATCCAGTTTTCACTGGAGGCAAAAGTTCTTGGACAACAGCTAAAAGCAGCAGTCTCAATAACCTTACTCAGACAGCATGTACCCACCAAGAGACATCCGTTCTCATTGAAAACGTTTTTGGTAGACACCAGTAGGAGAAGTGTTGACGATAAAAGAGCAATATATTATTTCTGAAGTAAGAGAGCGTACTTATAGGCTTAGAGTTAAGCCTATATAATTACACATATACCCCCAACTTGCTAATACTCTAAAGTAATAAATCCAACACTCCCCCTCAAGTTGGAGCGTACATATCAAAAAGTCACAACTTATTACAAATATATGAAACCCGTCCACGTCGAAGAGGTTTTGTGAAAATGTCTGCTAGTTGTTCTTCAGAACGCGTGTGCACCAGCTGTATGTCTCAACAATTCACCTTTTCCCGAATAAAATGACAATCCACCTCTATGTGCTTCGTTCGCTCGTGAAATACTGGATTGCTAGCAATATGAATAGCAGACTGATTATCACAACAGAGAGTAGATGATCCAGTCATAGGTAGTCCAATCTCAGCTAATAACATACGAACCCATTGAAGTTCACCTGTAACATTAGCCATAGCACGATACTCAGCCTCTGCACTGGATCGAGAAATCACAGACTGCTTCTTACTTTTCCATGACACAAGATTACCACCAAGGAAGACACAGTATCCCGAAGTAGATCGACGATCCATAGGGCAACCAGCCCAATCTGCATCAGAATATCCTATCACCTCCAAAGACTCGGGAGTAGAATAACCGGCTATACGAAGATGACCCTGATTATGTAACACAAGCCCTTGACCCGGAGCTCTCTTCAATTACCGAACAATTTGTAGAGCGGCTTGCCAATGAGTAGTACGAGGAGAGCTCATAAATTGACTCACCACACTAACAGCAAATGAAATATCCGGACGAGTAATTATAAGATAATTTAACCTGCCTACTAACCGGCGATACTTCTCTGGATCATGAAGAAGTTCTCCGTGCTCATTATCAAGCTTTACTCCAGGTTCCATAGGTGTGTCATCAGGTTTAGCATCATGTAAGCCAACCTCCTTAAGAATGTCAAGAGTATACTTCCGCTGAGAGAGAGCAATACTGCCATTAGCATAGGCAACTTCGATGCCAAGAAAATATCGAAGACGACCTAAGTCTTTAGTATTAAACTCCTTTTGTAGAAACTGCTTGAGTCGTTTTATACCTTCAACATCACTTCCTGTGACAATGATATCATCAACATAGACAACAATAATAACACACCCTTTTGAAGATGACATACTAAATACTGAGTGATCCACACTGCACCGATGCATTCCAAAAGTGATAACCGCATCACTGAAGCGGCCAAACCAAGTACGAGGAGATTGCTTGAGGCCATAAAGGGCTTTTCGCAACCGGCACACCTTCTCCCCCTGAGCAACAAACCCGGGTGGTTGCTCCATATACACCTCATCGTGAAGATCACCATGAAGGAATGCATTTTTCACATCAAGCTGATAAAGAGGCCACTGAGACCGAGCAGCCAAGGAAATAACAACACGAACAGAAGGAATTTTCGCAACCGGAGAAAAAGTTTCATCATAGTCAATACCATAAGTTTGAGTATAACCCTTTGCCACAAGTCGCGCTTTTAAGCGCTCAATTGAACCATCTGGATTGTGTTTGACAACAAAGACCCATCGACAACCTACCAATTGTTTATTACATGGCAATGGAACTAGCTCCCAAGTCTTATTATGATGCAATGCAGCCATCTCCTCCTCCATAGCACGAGCCCAGCCTGGGTGGGTCAAAGTCTCCTGCACACTACTCGGTATAGACACAGATGCAAGGCTTGCCACAAAGACAGACATTTGAGGACTTAAGTTATGATAAGACACGAAATGAGAAAGAGGATACCGAGACCTAGTACGATGAGCAATAGGAGAGCTGTCAGGAGACGGTGGAGGAGGATCATAAGCCTGGACTGGAGGTGGTGGTGGTAGAACGCTGGCTGGTGGAGATGTATGGCCCCAAATAGGGCGAGGACCCCGTGTATAGACCTGAAGATGAGTCGATGCTAGTGATCCTGGATCTGGTGGAGCATCATTAGAAGTAACAGGCGATCTCTCTGGCTGAGACATAGGTGCTGAGGGTGGCAGAGAATCCATGGTTAATGGTGCCTGAGGACGAACATCGCCAAAATATGCTTGATCTTCAAAGAAAGTCACATCAGCAGAGACATACTCCCGACGTCGAGTAGGATTATAACAGACATACCCTTTTTGGGTACGAGAGTAACCCACGAATATGCACTTTTCAGCACGAGGTTATAACTTGTCCAATCTAGGAGACAAAGAATGAACAAAACAGACACATCCAAAAATACGAGGGCGGACAGACCACAAAGGTCGATCAGGATGAAGAAGAGCACAAGGAATAGCTCCTTTCAATACAGAGGATGGAAGACGATTAATAAGATGACATGCTGTAAGAAGAGCATAGCTCCAAAATGACTTAGGCATATGAGTGTGAAGTAGTAGACAACGGGCAACATCCAACAAATGACGATTTTTACGTTCAGCAACTCCATTTTGCTGCGGAGTGTGAACACAAGAACTTTGATGTAAAATACCATGAGATTTGAGAAATGGAATGAATGTAGAAGAAGAAAAGTATTCACGGGCATTGTCAGTACGCAAACACTTAACAGAACAATCATACTGAGTACGGACCTCGTTATAAAATTGGCGGAAAGAATCAAAAACTTCCGTACGATCTTTTATTAAATATAACCAAGTCGTACGAGTATAATCATCAATAAAGGTGACAAAATATCGAAGACCAAATGAAGACTCTCGACTAGAACCCCACACATCAGAGTGAATTAATTCGAATGGATGTGATGCACGACTTGAAACACGAGGAGGAAAAGACACACGATAGTGTTTACCGAATTGACACGTTTCACAATTAAACTGAAGATTGGAACTAGACACAAAAGGAAAATGTCGGAGTACATCTGCTGATGGATGGCCAAGGCGACAATGTAATCGATACGGATCATTTACACCGTTATTCTGAACTGTTGCAGCAGCAGCAATAATTTCAGGATCCAGGATGTACAACCCACCAGCCTCACGCCCACCACCTATTCGGCGTCCAGTCTTCCGATCCTGAAGAACACACGATGACGAAGAAAAGATAACATCGCAATCAAGATCGCGAGTACTAGAACTAACGGATAATAAGTTGTAAGGGAAGCGTGGAATATGATAAACAGAAGGTAAGGAGACAGAGGGACTCAGTGATACATAACCAGTACTAGTTACTTTGGACTGAGAACCATCTGCTAAGGTGACCGACATAGAAGGGACAGATGAGGTGGACGTGAGAAGACGCGGATCACCAGTCATATGATGAGTGGCTCCTGAATCAATAATCCAAGGACGAGGAGCAATTTGTCGTGGTCTGACCAACTCATCATATTCTGCACGAGTCAAGTGTACCATACTCTGTTCAGAAGATGATCCAGGGGAAGAAGTCCAAGGCTCAGTATTAATAGAGGCATGTAGACTCCGCAGCTCGAGATGAAGATCATAACAATAACGAATAGTATGTCCAGAAAGTTGGCAATGAGTACAAAAACGGTTAGCTCGACCACCACCACGAATGACACCTCTACCTTGAAAACCACGACCACGACAACTACCACGATAAGAGCTGTCAGAACTCCAATATCCACCACGAGTCTTTTGACCTTCACGAGCTACCATGGCACTACTGTCTGACATTATTGAAGTCTTGGGACTGGAGGTGTAACAAGCAACTTGAGAATAATCCTCTTCAATGGGAACTTGACTCGTATGTAATAAAATAACACATACCACTTACTATATGACTTCTTCGAATATCCACAAACCTCAAACTCTACAAATGTCACTCCAAATTTAAAACACCAAATTCAGAAAATTGACACCTCACTCCAAATTGACTGAAAACTTGCACTTCTAACATCACAATCAAACAACACCAACAACTTCACTCAGCAACCATTCAGAACACCAATGCGAAGACTCAAGCATCCCCTTCAAATTCAGAAACCATTCAGAACACTATTCAATCTCCCCAGCAGCTACAGTTATGTAAACTCCTCCAAAGGAAAGCTCAAATCCCCGACAAATTCAACTCCTCAAATCACTTCAGAACTTCCAATAATCGCACAAATCACTCTACACTAATTCAACCAATTCAATTCAACATCACCGACCCCATAACCACACTAATTCAGTCTTCCAAATTCAGTCACATCAACAATAAATCTGTAAAACACCACAAACTCACGAAATACCCAAAATATCATTCCAGCAGCCAAAAAATCACTTCCACACAACTCCCGCCTCAGGAAATCTCCTGATAAAACTGATTACCATTCCTAAGGAATCAACACATCGAGAGATCTAGGTCACTTCCAGCAACACCACCTGAAAGAGTGCGACCCAAATCAAGATTTCCTGACCTGGGCGATGCTGGGAAGAGTCGCTGGGACGTCAACTGAAGCTGGCCGAGAACCTGGGCCGTGGCCGGCCAAGTTGGCCGAGAACCTTGGGACGTGGCCGACCAAGATGGCCGAGAGACTTGGGACGTGGCCGGTCAATCTGGCCGAGAGACCTGGCACGTGGCCGGCCAATCTGGCCGACATCCCTGGAACGTGGCCGGCCAAGTTGGCCGTGATCCCTAGCCGAGAGCCTGGGACGTGGCCGGCAAAGCTAGCCGAGAGAGCAGATTTGAGCTTGATGGTGGGTGTTGGATAGGGTTTAGGTTGGGGCGGCTAGTGTTGGCTCTGATACCATGTTGACGATAAAAGAGCAATCTATTATTTCTGAAGTAAGAGAGCGTACTTATAGGCTTAGAGTTAAGCCTAGATAATTACACATATACCCCCAACTTGCTAATACTCTAAAGTAAAAAGTCCAACCCAAAAGCTTAAGCTATTAGGTGGAGGGAGACTACATGAATATAAAGAGCATACAACACTCATCCACAAGCAATGTGGGACAACAACAACAACTTCAACACCCCCTCTCACGTGCAAGCAATCTGCACGTGGAAATTAACTAATGGGGTGGGTTCACATACACGGAAAGGAATAACACTGGCTCTAATACCATGTTAGAAAGTCCAACCCAAAAGCTTAAGCTATTAGGTGGAGGGAGACTACATGAATATAAAGAGCATACAACACTCATCCACAAGCAATGTGAGACAACAACAACAACAACTTCAACAATACCCAATTCTGAGAGAAGATTCATCCAGTCACACCATTGTCGCGACCCTCTTGAGGTTGTCGGGCTCTCGAGGGCTAATGGGCCGTCCTGTCTGGTCGGACGCGGGCCTCTCCCAAGGCCCATTACCCAAATCGCAACGGAGGTATGCGTGATCGACTTTCAGTGTGGTCTAGTGACATGTGCTAAGTGTGCATGCCATGGAGTCGCCACCAATCATTTTTTTAGGGTATGATTGGACCACCCAATCGAATAGTTGGGAGTTTCTATTCAATTCTGCGAGAACCAGAGAAATGGTTTCGGGGACTTAGTTACGCCAACCGTCAGAGTTGACGCCCTTTCGGTACCTAAGTTGACTGAATTTTCTAGCCTGAGATTCATGCGGATGAGTAAGGTATGAACCATAAATCTAGAAATTCATGCAGATAGGAGTGATTATCCTGGCAATCACAATCAGTAATAAAATGCGCAACTCAAGGAATCTAGATATGCAAATAAATCACATGGCATTCCTAGTAATGTCCTATTTATCAATCACAGCTCAAGAATGATTTAGCTGTCCTAGCCGTTCTACACTCGATCTAACCTAAGAAAAGCATTAGGAAGCATCGCAGGAGTTTGAGAGTACTCACATGGGGTTCGCCGTGCCTTGGTTTGGTCTTGGACGAGCTATCGAGCTCATGCCGACCCGATTATATTTGGGGATCCACTCGGCGTTTTACACCATGAAATCATTTGAAACAAAAACGAAAATATTCAGCAAGGGGCATTTATTGTAATTGGACATCAAGACTAAAAAAGATGTACAAATTTACAAATTAAAAGACTCGAATGATATTTTTTTTTTCCAAATTCAACTCTATGCGTCGTGAAGAAACACATGCAATTGAACTTGAATTTTGACTATTTATGAGTTCAAAACGAAAAGAAAATTAAAATAAAAATATTGACTATTTTTCTATATTTTTACGACATCGAATGCTATTTTTCTTCATTTTTCATGTATTTTTCTATTTTTGGAAAATATTAAAAAATTGAAAAATTATTTTTTTATCAAAAATGGTTCCTTTAGTTTGGTCAAGGCTACCAAAAATGATTTTTTAATTTTTTAACTTTTTATATATTTTTTTATGAATTTTTAAAAAATAAACTATGAAAGACTGATAAAAAAATCAGGTGTCAACAACCATCATCAACATAGTGACAGTAAATGGTCAAAGATATTGTGCAGTAGTAACCATACTTCCATAGATACGGCTTTTCCTAATTGGAAGACAAAATGCTCTTCAGGGGAATCCATATCCATGAGCACTTAAGGTGCAAAGAATACTGACTGCTTGATAATGAAAATCCCTGAAGAAACAACAAGCAAAATTTTAACAAAAAGCCATAAGAAGGATCAGAATAGAAGAAATGAAAGCAAAGTTCACTAGATAAAAAAGGGTTCCTATTGTTGAAAATTAGTACAATCCGTTAACCAAAAGCATACCAAAAGATTTAGCAGGCAAAGCAAAGCATGGAGATCAGACAAAAGGACCGGGTAATTGAAAAAAAATACCCAATGCCCATGTGGCTTGTCGCCTGGCACTCATGTTTATAAAGACAGCCACACCCAACAAATCCACACTCAGAAACTTACCAATATATGAGAAAAAGTGGAAGGGAAATTTGATCTATACACAAAATGTTTGCAGAGGCATTCCTCCTCATTAACTTGGAAGAGATTTCAAGGTGAAAAAAGTAGTTACATCTAGTCTAGCGAAAATAAGCATAGATCTATGTGGGGAAAATTACACTACAAGTGCCATAATTTTGTACAGCGTTCACTTAAGTGCCATAACTTTCAAAACGTTCACTTGAGTGCCAAAAATTTAAAAAAGTGCTCACTTGAGTGCCAAAAGTGACGTGGCCGTCAGAAAATGTGACGTGGCCGCCGAAAATGGTGATGTGGCGCCGGCGAACAATTTTTTATTATTTTTTTAAGTGCCATGTGGATTTTCTTTATATTTTTTTAATACAAAAGTAAAAAAAAAAAACAGAGAGAATCTCGGTGGTGGCCGGCGAGTCTCTCACCTTTTTTTTAAAATTTTCATTATTTTTCAGATTTTGAATAAAAAAATCAGAAACTATTAAAAAATGAAGTGGAATTTTCACATGGCACAAAAAATTCAATAAATAATAGTGCAAATTCCACGTCATGATTTCCGGCGAAAATAACACTTAAGTGAACACTTTTGGCCGGAATTGGCACTAATCTGAACGTCTTTACTCCGATGTGGCACTCAAGTGAACGTTTTGAAAGTTATGGCGCTTAAGTAAACGCCGTACGAAAGTTATGGCACTTGCAACGTACTTATCCCGATCTATGTGAGGACTTCCTTCTTCTAGTGGGAGCACATAAATCCTCCTCCCTGATTTATATGGCAAAGAGAGAGGTAGGGTTGGACAGCATATCAATAGGACGACTTAGTTTTAATAACAAGCAGAAAAATTTAACCTTATATATTGTATATAGGGAAAATGATCAAATTCCTTCAGCCTTTACTAAATACAGTATGAGAGACAAATCACAGTTACAGAAATTCTCAACTAGACAACTTACTAAGAATCATATCAAGTTATATACATGCAGCGAATCTATACATTACAATTCAACGGATTATTTCATGTACTAAAGAAGCCAGTGGAATGGAGCTTTGCTGCGGCTTATCATAAAGCTCAGTTTTATAGACTTACCCAACTTCACATTAGAGATCATAGATTAGTGTCAAGAGTGAAGTCAATACAAAAGCCAGTATCGTGGAGCTTTGCTGTGGTATCAAAGTCATTTTACTTAGAGGAAAGAAGAATACACTGATCAGTGCTTGGAATAGTCAATGTCCGTGCCTGACTGAATCAAAGATCAACCAGCTGAAACTAAAACTGATTAGACTATCCCCAATACTTTTGACCGGATTAAGAACATAATCTGCACAGGGAGGAGCCACCAAGATGCTATCCAAGTTTTATAAGGTTCCAATAGCCTTCACGAGAATAGTTTGTAAAATCAAATTTCCATAAGGCCCATAATTACTAGTTAGCAAAACATTCAAAATATCTCCAATTAGGAGACTGACTCAGAATACCCACAATTAGATACCACAAATCAAAATCCAAGACTAGTTACAAGAAAATCCGGAATTTGCAGTCTCCATAAAATGGACATCACTTCCCAGAGTTGGCACATGACACCCTGACCAAAATGATAACAAGTGCTATCTGCAAAATTATACTTGATTTTTTGCCAGCCACAACTGTCTTAACTTGTACGAAGATACAAAGTTGCTCAATTTGCTCAACAAAGTGACAAATGACCATGGGCAGAAATAACTTGAAGAGTCCAAAAATACAATTTCTTTGCGAGGTCTTCAAAAAAGTTGGTTTTTCTTGTCAAGTTCAACATCGGCTGGAGCTCTAAAAACACATGAATCTTACCTAAAGCAACATGTCCAGTGCACCATCCCATTCAAAGAGCGAGCTTATAAAAAATGCAAAAACATCCAAACCATCCGGCATCACGCATCCCCATGAGCATATACCTGAGCATCCTTGTAGATATAGTTTTGAAAGTACAAACTAGAGCCAGCTTCCTCAGAAAACGATGATAATAGGTTACAAGTTTAGGAGAGAATGAATGGTGAATCCATGTAGAGGGACCGAGCAAGCTCGTGGACAAGTAACTCCATTCAACACACAAGGCAAATTTATATCAACTCGACATTCAATATATAGAGAATCCAGGAGAGAACTTCTACAGACTGCACCAATCCAATTGAAAGTACAAACAAACAATCTGCCGTGCTAGTTAATATCTGCAACAAGCGTCCCATCTCACAAGGTAGAAGCATCTGATAAGCCAAACTGCCATCGATGTGTGCCCCCCAATTGACCAAGCAAAGCAACAACAAGACTTAGGCATGAATCCACTGAAGTTCACAGAAAAAAATGGGAGCATGGCATCATCGAGAAGAGAGGCTTGAACAGCCACCCAAAATAAACACCAAAAGTACCCCCGGGAATAGCAAGAAGTAAAAGCTTGCTGAGTTAGATCATTCCCCTAAAATTTAGTTTAAGGTGGGTCATTACAATACAACACAAACTATCAAATTCAGCATAATTTGCAACAAAAAGACTCAAACCTACATGGATAATTCAACAATATTATTCCATTACTTCTATTCGGCAGGAAGGACTAGATGTTCATCGCATCTCCGCTAATCCTTGTAATGAGCGATGACTAATTCATGCACCAGTCATCGCTC
The DNA here is from genome assembly GCA_021437785.1 of Rhodomyrtus psidioides. Taxonomy (NCBI): domain Eukaryota; kingdom Viridiplantae; phylum Streptophyta; class Magnoliopsida; order Myrtales; family Myrtaceae; genus Rhodomyrtus; species Rhodomyrtus psidioides. Next base: position 4,417,930 of record JAILYB010000041.1, on the reverse strand, counting down.
ATCACCCAGATCCACAAAGAAAAACAACAATTCAGTAGATCAACTAGTCATAGCTGCATTAGATAATAACCTCCTGCCTGCCCAAACTCGTGAACTTCGATTCTCTAACAGCTTTGAACAATTAGTATCCTGACATGGTCCTTAGTGGATCACTCTAAACTGGAACAAGCACCCGTCGATGACTGAATAAATCCACATGGCGCATGGAAGCCACCAAATTAGTTGATATGATCAGGAGGAGGCTTGAACCTTCATAATGTTGATAAACATTTCTGTAAAAAATCAGAGCCTTCGCAATATTATTCTGGAAATAGACCCCAGCCTGATGCTTCATATTTCATGCCTTCAAAATAAATAGCAAAGCAAATGAAACCAATTATAAGACAACCCTTTAATATCATCAATTAGAGGAAGATGACTCCTAACAATCCTTGCAGAGCCCATGAGAAAGTGACACACTAGAACCATAATTACAATATCTGGACCACAGAACATCATTGCCAAAGGATAACGCTGCAATTGGAGATCTATAAATTCATAGCCCTAAAGAGCTTCAACAGCTATCCTTCGAATATACGAAGTCAAAGTTCCCCTATCGTACATTATGGTATCAGAAAAGATCAGAAGGGGAAGCAGACGAACTCCATGCTCACCAGATATCTTAAAACCTCATATCAAAGCATTCACTGCAGGATTGTCGTCTCCCTCCAGTTTCACCCTTCTAAAAATAACCACAGATTTGACAAGCAACACAACCAAGCCCCTAGTGTCTGATCCTCCCAGCCTATCGAGCCATGTCTGCTGACAGCATACACTTAAAAACACAGCTTTGTGATGAGTAAGAAACAAGAGAATCAGCAGAAAGGAGAAACAAGTCAGAGCGCAAGCAATGCCAAGGGAAGTTATGTCTAGATGGCTATCCTGTCAACATTCCCAAGTGAGGCCTGATCACACATGCCAATAATGAAGCACGAGAAGACACACCTTCTGGTTATGAAAGGAACCAACATGGTGTAGTGTATTAGGAACGTAAAAGGAAAAAACACAGTACCGGATCCATCTTTTCAGAATGAGATGCTAACAGTTCACGACAATTATATCTTAAGTCCTGGCCGAAAGATCTTCATAGTCCCATGACAAGACTAAAATATATGAAAATTAGGCCCTCAAGGCACTACAAACTCAAACCAACCCATCTCACCTACAGAACATTGTCCCAACAACTGTACCAGAAGAAAGCATTACATCAGTGGAAAATATAGGGTATGCAAACCCATATGGATGCCTTATTGCAAATAAGAAGACTTAGCACTCTCATCTTGCAAAGTATTGTCCAACAGAGAGGCCATCCAATGACAACCAGAAATCTTACGTCAAACTTCAAATCTTCAAAGAATGGTCAAGCTAGCTCTAGCACATCCTGTTCAAGGTAGCACTACAAACTTAAAACAACCCATCTCACCTACAGAACACCTTACATGTAGAATGTCCCCAACAATGTTACTGCACCAGCAGAAAGTATTACATCAGTAGCAAATATAGGCCAATCAAACCATAAGGAGATTTAACACTCTTCTTTCAAGTATGTCTAACATAGAGGCCATCCAATGTCAACCAGAGATCTCGCATCGAACTTTAAACCCTCAAAACATAGTCAAGCTAGCTCTTGCACATCCTATCATAAAAGCACGGCCAAAGTATCAATTGATTATGGATCGATCCACACACACACATGGAGAGTGAGGACATCAAAAGGAACCAAAATCCAAGAAGTAGGAGCTTATCCAATTTTAAACAAAGCCCGGATTCCACAATTCATCGACTCGGCGGCACAGACGATACATCATATCACTACTTAAATCTGGCAAAACTCAACCTATGTAGGAATCCCAACAAAGACAATTACCATCTTTCCACGCCAAGGGAATCGAGGAATGAGATTCAATGAAAACCCAAGTGCCTACACAGCAGGAGTTCATCGGAATTTCAGTTCTTCACCCAGTCCTGAAGATAGTCAAGGATACTGCCCACATCCACTAACCCAACCAAAGATAGATGTGAATAGATTGTCGATTCAAGAAAAGCTTAGTTATTCTAAGTAATAATTGACCAACCACATCATATGTACCACTCCTTAGAAAAATCCTTAATCAAAGAGATCGCTTTAAAACAACAGAAGCATGGATCAATCCATCAATAAATGATCAAAGGAAGAGCCAAAACACTAACAAGGTTCATGACCACTACTCAACAACCACCAAAAGCACAGAAATAACCTGATAAATTAAAAAGTTCCACGAAATGTTCTGTACCAAAAGAAAACACATAAGTCAAATAGAATGAAAGCCTAAGCTAACTAAATTGGGTGAAGCTAATACTCTGGGAAGGAAAAAAAAAAGGCAAGACGAATAAATTGCACATGCGATATCTGAATGGTTTACCATCCATTGATTTAGTGCTTACAGCATGCATTCAAGAAGGAAGAGAAACAAGCCAGAACTTAAAGAGGACCTCAACCTTTCCAGACTCATAAATATCCCGACAATGGAAGATGGTCAAATTATTATTCATCTTCCAAATACGACAAAAGCAAATAACTCAAGGAAAGAAGAGCCTGTTAAATGAAGAAAGACTATGAAGCTAGAAAGAACCATCATAGATTGAAGATGGTCCACATGAACCAGGAGAGGTTTGGTTTGAAGGAAGGAACTAAGCCCTAATCATTTCACCAATACAAACTTCATCCAAACTAATAACTGCCCAGAATCCGTGAAGTGGTTGCATGTCCAATTTCAAAAAATCATTAGCTTAGGCCCACAGAGATCACACTTTTCTCAAACCCGGTAAAACTTCAACCTGAAGAACAATTAGACTTCATTCTCACTGCTCCCCAAAGATGATCAACGGAAGACAAATTCAAATCAAAACTACAAAATACCTACAAATCTTCAATATTTCAGCACTCCATCACCCATCCTGAAGATGTGATCAAAGATTACTTTTGAAATCAAGCAAACACGACTGCATAATAGATCACCACCCCTCCAAGAAGCCCAAACACCTTATTCTATATAAACTGAACAGCTTCCATGTATTTATCATCCTCAGACAACATGCTCAAATGAAGAGATCGCTCCAAGAGGGAAGATGCAACTGCCAATCCACTTAAATACAGATGGGTTAAAAAAAAATTATGGAAAAATCGCTCTATTGATGAGCCATCCAACATCATCGCTTTATATGTGAAAACACATATCAGGCAGAGACTTGGCAATGTAATCAGGTAAATTTTAATGCAAAAATTAGAGTGAAAAAAAATATGTTTTTTTGGAAACAACTCCTACAGCAAAAGAAAGTCTACAATTATTGACCTTCAAAAAACAACTGAATACACAGATAAAAGTGCCAAAGAATTAAGGATCCCGTCTAATCAAACCATACCCCTGATATCCAACTATAAAGAATCATAAGATTAGAGACGCTCCATAATGAAGTTAGAGGCAAAGAGATTGGTACATGGCTACACTTCCTTAACTCCTACAGCAGAAGAAAGTACACAATTATTGACCTTCAAAAAACAAATGAATACACAAGTGCAAAGAATTAAGGATCTTGTCTAATCAAACCATAGACGCAAGATGAAGGATGAGGACACGAGGGAGGGACAATTTCTAGGAAGGAGACAGCAGGTTTCGAACTTCAATAAAAATAAGACGAAGCGGATCTGGATTGAATAGTGATCTGTTGGCCAAAACAGGAAAGAGTCAAGGAGAGGCGTAACCTTCAGAAAAATAACACAGCATAAACGTAACCAACCGATTTAACAATCAATGAAAAAAATAAAAAAAAAATAAAACCCAACAACAACAGCGTTTTTCAGGAACGATGTCTCCTCTGTGGGGTACATCGCAGAAGCTGTCAACTGAGAGAGGAACGCATGCACAATCATAGACGCAAGATGAAGGACAAAGACACGAGGGAGGGACAATATCTAGGAAGGAGAGCAGATTTCAAACTTAAATCAACAAAAGACGAAGCAGATCTGAACTGAAGAGTGATAAGTTGGGGAGCGTACACCTTGCAAAGGAAGAACCATCATGGATCACACATCGACCAATCACTGACCTCCAAAGGAGTAAGAACAAAACTATGGGACCGGAGGACAAATTTCATTCAAACCAATACTGCTTCGAGAAACGATAGAGCTTATACAATTTCAGACAATAATAGGCTAGCTGCAAATAGCCACTTGTCAATTCTGGCAAGACTCCGACCTGTGAGAGGATTAGGACTAGATGATAATCAACTCCAAAGACAGGAGAATAAATTGCAATCGAAACCAGTAAATTTCAGTGTAAGTCCCGGACTAAGATGCAATCAAAGACTTTACAAAGTTCATCATCTCAACCAAACAAAGAGAGTGAAAGGATCATCAGTCCTCCAAAACGCCCAACCACTTGGTATAATGGAACAAACTGACCGGTGTCGACGCATTCATCGTCCTTGACATTCGACATCCACCGACAAAACAGTTCGCTCCAAGGCGAAAGAAGCCACTGCAAATTCACCAAATAAAAAGCATAAATCCAGAAGCGGCTCGTGAAAGAGGTAAACGGAAAGATCGACCGGCTGATGAATCAACAAAGGATCAGAGGAGGAGCTAAACCAAGCACTTTCTCAGACGAAGAGATATGATCCACGAGGATAGAAGCCGCTGCCAATTCACAGAATAACAAAAGTCCAACCAGGTAAAACAACAACGGAAAACCCATCGGTTTAAGAATCACAGAGCGGAAACAAATTCCGATAACCATGGGCATCATCCCAACGACGCCAAGCGAAACCCTGCAACGGGGATTTCTGCAACCAGATGCTTCAAAATCAGATACAGAAAGCAATGGGCCCCAACAATCATTCAACAAACGGAAACAAATTGAACCAAGAGTCGATCAAGAACAGTGAATCGTGATTGACTAAAGCAAAAAGAAACAACCATCAATGAGGATAGACATGCCCCATATCGAAATGAGCTAAAATATTGCCTCGACCAAACTCTGACCTGCGAATGAAAAAAAAAAATAAAACATCTGACCATTCCACCTTCACCCAAAGATAACAGAAGTGGATGATAACTTAGGAATAAATACGCAGCAAGAAAGAACATCACTGATCACGGACACTCCATGTTGAACATGTCCAGGTAAATTACTGCCCTGACCACACTCTGATCTGCGAAGGGAAGAGAACTAGACCTGATCTTTTGGATTAACTAGAAAATAACTAAATGACAAGTTTCACTCAAACCAATAACTGCCTAAAATGTGAGATGCAGGAGCTCATCCAACTTCAAACAATTGTCAACACAGCCCCACAGAAAACGCAACAGATCACCAGCAGTCAAACCCAGTAAAACTTTCGACCTGTTAAAGAAGCCTAGAAGGTTGGGAAAAATATCAGTCCATCTGTATGTCCAGAAGACAGACTTCTAGATCATCAACTCGACCAAACAGTGCAAGATAGATCATTAGCCCTCCAAGCCGCCCAAATGTCGTATTCCATCTAATCAACTGACCAGTTGCATTGAATTACGACATCCTTACACAAAATGACCACTCCAATAGGAAAGAAGCCACTTCCAATTAACAGAATATTGTATACCTGAATCAGCTCATAATACAATTAAACTCGAAAGGATCAATCAATGGTAAATCAATCAACAATCAAACGACCGCAAACTCTGAGCATGCCCAAATCAGGGCAGAGTCCAGGAGAGGCGAGGTGTGACCTTCAGAAAATAACATAGCATAAACATTATCAGACCGATTTAACAATCAATCAAGAAGGAAAAAAAAGAACAAAAAGGAGAAAAAAAAAACAACAGCGTGTTCCAGGAATGATGTCTCCTCTGAAGGGTACTTCGCAGAGGCTGTTCTGTATGTCCAGAAGACAGACTTCTAGATCATCAACTCGACCAAACAGTGCAAGATAGATCATTAGCCCTCCAAGCCGCCCAAATGTCGTATTCCATCTAATCAACTGACCAGTTGCATTGAATTACGACATCCTTACACAAAATGACCACTCCAATAGGAAAGAAGCCACTTCCAATTAACAGAATATTGTATACCTGAATCAGCTCATAATACAATTAAACTCGAAAGGATCAATCAATGGTAAATCAATCAACAATCAAACGACCGCAAACTCTGAGCATGCCCAAATCAGGGCAGAGTCCAGGAGAGGCGAGGTGTGACCTTCAGAAAATAACATAGCATAAACATTATCAGACCGATTTAACAATCAATCAAGAAGGAAAAAAAAGAACAAAAAGGAGAAAAAAAAAACAACAGCGTGTTCCAGGAATGATGTCTCCTCTGAAGGGTACTTCGCAGAGGCTGTTAACTGAGAGAGGAATGCATGCACAATCATAGACGCAAGATAAAGGACGAGGACACGAGGGAGGGACAATATCGAGGAAGGAGACAAAACCTTTGAAACTTAAATAAGACGAAGCGGATCTGGATTGAATAGTGATCAGTTGGGGAGCGTACACCTTGCAAATGTCGAATTCCATCTGATCAACTGACAAGTAGCATTGAATTAACACATCCCCAGACAAAATGATCACTCCAATAGGAAAGATGCCACTGCCAATTAACAGAATAGTGTGTACATAAATCAGCTCATAATACAATTAAACCTGAAAAGATCAATCCATGATAAATCAATCAACAATCAAACGACCGCAAACCCTGAGCATGGCCAAAACAAGGCAGAGTCCAGAAGAGGCAAGGCGTAACCTTCAGAAAATAACATAGCATAAACATAATCAGACCGATTTAACAATCAATCAAGAAGGGAAAAAAAAGAACAAAAAAGGGGGGAAAAAAACAACAGCAGCATGTTTCAGGAACGATGTCTCCTCCGGAGAGTACTTCGCAGAGGCTGTCAACAAAGAGAGGAACGCATGCACAATCATAGACGCAACATGAAGGACGAAGACACAAGGGAGGGACAATATCTAGGAAGGAGACAGCAGCTTTCAAAGTTAAATAAAAATAAGACGAAGCAGATCTGTATTGAAGAGTGATCAGTTGGGGAGCGTGCACCTTGCAAAGGAAGAACCATCATGGACCACACATCGACCAATCACTGACCTCCAAAGTAGTAAGATTCGATTTTCACATCAATTGGAAAACTATGGGACTGGAGGACAAATTTCATTCAAACCAATACTGCTTCGAGAAACGATAGTGCTTATCCAATTTCAGACAATAATAGGCTAGCTGCAAATAGCCACTTGTCGAGTCTGGCAAGACTCCGACCTGTGTGAGGATTAGGACTAGATGATAATCAACTCCAAAGATAAAAGACTGGAGAATAAATTTCAATCAAAACCAGTAAATTTCAGTCTAAGGCCCGGACTAAGATGCGATCAAAGACTTTACAAAGTTCATCATCTCAACCAAACAAAGAGAGTGAAAGGATCATCCGTCCCCCAAAACGCCCAACCACTTGGTCTAATGAAACAAACTGACCGGTGTCGACATATCCATCGTCCTTGACATTTGACGTCCACAGACAAAACAGTTCGCTCCAAGGCAAGCCACTGCGAATTCACCAAATAAAAAACATAAATCCAGAAACGGTGTGAAAGAGGCAAACGGAAAGAACGACCGGCTGATGTATCAATAAAGGATCAGAGGAGGAGCTAAACCAAGCACTTTCTCAGACGAAGAGATATGATACAAGAGAAAAGAAGCCGCTGCCAATTCACAGAATAGCAGAAGTCCAAAACCATGTAAAATAACAACAGAAAACCCTTCGGTTTAAGAATCACAGAGCAGAAACAAATTTGGATAACCATGGGCATCATCCAAAAGAGGCCAAGCGAAACCCTCAAGAATCTCGCAACGGGGATTTCTGCAACCAGATGCTTCAAAATCAGATACAGAAAGCAATGGGCCCCAACAATCAATCAACAAACGGAAACAAAACAAACAAGAGTCGATCAAAACAGTGAATCGTGATTGACTTATGCAAAAAGAGACAACCATCAATGAGGATAGACACGCCATATCGAAATGATGTAAAATATTGCCTCGACCAAACTCTGACCTGCGAATGAAAAAAAAAAAAAAACATCTGACCATTCCACCTTCACCCAGAGATAACAGAAGTGGATGATAAATTCTGAATAAATATGCGAAGGGAAGCTAGATCTGATCTTTCGGATTAACTAGAAAATAACTAAATGACAGGTTTCACTCAAACCAATAACTGCCTAAAATGCGAGATGCAGGAGCTCATCCAACTTCGAACAATTGTCAACACAGCCCCACAGAAAACGCAACAGATCACCAGCTGTCAAATCCAGTAAAACTTTCGACCTGTTAAAGAAGCACAGAAAGTATTGAAAAATATCAGTCCATCTGTTTGTCCAGAAGACAGACATCTAGATCATCAACCTGACCAAACAGTACAAGATAGATCATTAGCCCTCCAAGCCGCCCAAATGTCGTATTCCATCTAATCAACTGACCAATTGCATTGAACACAACATCCTCAGACAAAATGATCAAAATCCAAGAGGAAAGAAGCCACTGCCAATTAGTATACCTGAATCAGCTCATAATACAAGTAAACTTGGAAAGATCAATCAATGATAAATCAATCTACAATCAAACGAGCGCAAACCCTGACGATGCCCAAAACATGGCAGAATCCAGCAGAGGCGAGGTGTAACCTTCAGAAAATAACATAGCATAAACACAATCAGACAGATTTAACAATCAATCATGGTTAAAAAAAAAACATAAAAGAAAGGATCAAGAGCAAGTTTCAGGAATGATGTCTCCTCTGAAGAGTTCGTCGCAGAAGCTGTCAACTGAAAGAGGAACGCATCACACATGCACAATCATAGACGCAAGATGAAGGATGAGGACACAAGGGACAATTTCTAGGATGGAGAGACCAGCTTTCAAAATTCAATAAAAATAAGACAAAGCAGATCTGGATTGAATAGTGATCTGTTGGGGAGCATACCACCTTGCAGAGGAAGAACCATCACAGATCAGGCGTCGACGAATCACTGACCTCCAAAGGAATAAGAATCGATTTTCACATCAATAGGAAAACTATGGGATTGGAGAACAAATTTCATTCAAACTGATACTGCCTCGAGAAACGATAGAGCTTATCCACCTTCAGACAATAATGGGCTAGCTGCAGATAACCACTTGTCAAGTCTGACAAACGCCGACCTGTGAGAGGATTAGGACTAGATGATAATCAACTCCAAAGATAAAAAACTGGAGAACAAATTTCAATTACAACGAGTAAATTTCGGTCTGTGGCCCGAACTAAGATGCGATAAAGTTCATCATCTCAACCACATGAAGAGAGCAAAAGCATCATCAGTCCTCCAAAATGCCCAACCACTTGGTTTAGGGAAACAAACTGACCGGTCTCAACGAATTCATTGTCCTTGACATTCGACATCCGCAGACAAACAGTTTGATCCAAGGAAAAATAAGACTGCAAATTCTCCAAATAAAATAAAAAATTCCAGAAGCAGCTCGTGAGAGAGGCAAATGGAAAAATCGACTGGCTGATGAATCAATAAAGGATCAGAGGAGGAGCTAAACCAAGAACTTCCCATAAGGACATCCTCAAGACGAAGAGATATGATCCAAGTGGAAAGAAGTCACTGCCAATTCACAGAATACCAATAATCCAGAACACGCTGGCAAAACAATAACGCAAAGTTGGATCGATCGGTCCATGAATCACTAAGCGCTGAAAGGACAATGGGTAAACCAAATTGTTGAGTTGTAAAGTTGTTTGAAACTTTGTAATTTTATACCTAACTTGAGTGAGTCTATACCTAACTTAGGTGAGTCTATACCTAACTTAGGTTTCTTACCTAAACTTAGGTGAGTCAATACCTAAATTAGGTTTCTTGCCTAACTAGGGTCTCCTTTCTCTTGTATATATATTGACCTTGTAATTACTCAAGAAGATGAGTGGAAATACAGATTTTTCCTACATGGTATCAGAGCCAGGTTCAATTTTTTCTGGGATAGTGTTGCAGTCCAGCCTTCATTGCTGGTTCTGTTTTTCCGCAGCCTTCATTGCTGCATTTTCAAGGCTGGTTCTGTTTTTTGCAGCTTTCATTGCTGCATTTTCAAACCTTCATTGCTATCTATTATACCCCAGAAAAATTATCCTTATACGTAGCCTTTATAGCTGCAGTACGGCTCGTATTCTTGCTAATATTCTCTTGGTACAATGACCACATCCGAAACCACACCCAAAGTCATAAATTTTCCCTCTCCAACCACAAACCAATCGGAGGAGGTCGCCTCGTCAAACATGATCGGCGACCTTCAGAATATTAGGCACTGAATGAGAAAAATTATCTCAAATGGTCACAATTCGTCAAGACGTACCTGAAGGGCAAAGGAAAACTTAGCCATCTACTGGGGACAGGACCCAAGCAAGGAGACCCCAATTTCGATGCGTGGGATGAAGCGGATTCCATGATCATGTCATGGCAATGGAATTCCATGGAATCGGCCATAAGCGATACTTGCATGTTTCTACCAACCGCAAAGGGGATTTGGGATTCCATCCAACGGACGTACTCTAAGGCCCGTGATGCAGCCCAGGTGTACGAAATTAAGGTGAAAACCAGTGGGACAAAACAGGGAGGTAAGACTGTTACTGAGTATGCTAACTCTTTGCAGAACTTATGGCACGAACTCGATCATTATCGAGTATTCCACATGCGGTGTCCAGAAGATGCAGCCATTTTGAAGAATTTTATTGAAAAAGATCGAGTCTACGACTTCTTAGCTGGGCTTAATTCTGAATTTGACCAAGTTAGAATTCAAATACTTGGCAAGGAAGATGTTCCATCATTGGAGGAGACGATTTCCTTGATCCGGGCAGAAGAAAGTCGTCGATCCGTCATGCTTGAACCACGAGCAATAGAAGAGTCAGCCTTGACAGTCGGAAAGGTTGATGAGAAGGGTGATCTACCAAGAAGAGACAACCGGGACAACTTGTGGTGTACTTATTGCAAGAAGCCGAGACATACAAAGGAGAAATGCTGGAAATTGAAAGGAAAACCAACCACTTCAAGTCGAGAGTGGGTGAACCGGGAAATGCAATCAAGGCCCCGGGCCCACCTGATTGAGCAAGCTGATTATGAAGCAGCACAAGGGAAAGCGACATTCAATAGTGAAAATTGAGAAAATAAGAGGTTTGCTAGGGTCTCTTAATAAACCCTCTGGTGCATGCTCAATGGCACTCTCAGGTAATTCTTGGGTTATTGATTCAGGGGCGACTGATCATATGACTCATATCTCATCACATTTCAGGACCTATACACCTTGTCCTAGTGATAGGAAGATTATTGTGGCAAATGGGTCTCTTGCTACTGTTGCAGGGGTTGGAGATGTCCCTATCACACCAAACCTTGTCCTTAAAAATGTCCTACATGTCCCTAAACTGTCTTCCAATCTTATCTCCATACAAAAACTCACTAAAGACCTCGATTGTCAAGCTGTTTTTTACTCATCTTACTGTGTTTTTCAGGATCGGGGCTCGGAGAAGAGGATTGGACTCGCTAAGGAACAAGGTGGACTGTACTATCTTGAGACACCCCTCACCACGAGAAGAACCGTGAATAATTCATCTTCATCCTTTCATAGTATTTCAAATAAAGAAGCTATTTGGCTTCATCATTTTCGTTTTGGTCATCCATCCTTTCAAGTCTTGAGTGTGATGTTTCCAGCCCTGTTCAATGGTTTGAATATTCAAGATCTTCATTGTGATGTTTGCGAGTTAGCCAAGCATAACCGTGTATCATTTCCAATTAGCAATCATCGTAGCTCTAATCCTTTTGACTTGGTACACAGTGACATTTGGGGCCCTTCCACGGTTCCAAACATCTCTGGAGATCGTTGGTTTGTCACTTTAATTGATGATTGCTCTCGGGCCCCTTGGACCTTCTTACTCAAACATAAATCTAATGTGAGTAGCATTATACCTTCTTTTCATTCCATGATTCAAACACAATTTGGGGTCAAAATCAAGGTCTTTAGATCAGATAATGCTAGAGATTACTTCAATCAAACATTGTCCTCTTATTTTCAAAAGGAAGGTGTTATCCACGAGTCATCTTGTGTGAATACACCCCAACAAAATGGGATTGCTGAAAGGAAAAATGGTCATCTTCTCAAAACAACTCGTGCCTTGTTGTTTCACGGAAATGTTCCTAAAACATATTAGGGGGAAGCTGTTCTTACAGCTACATATCTGATCAATAGGCTACCATCACGTACATTAGACCACAAGACTCCTATGGAAATTCTTTCTCAGTTCTATCCTCGCTTTCGTACATCTAACGGCCTTACGACTTGAGTCTTTGGTTGTAGTTCCTTTGTCCACATTCATTATCATCAACGAGGAAAACTAGATCCTCGTGCCATCAAATGCATCTTTCTTGGTTACTCACAAACACAAAAGGGCTATAAATGTTATCACCCACCTTCAAAAAAATTCTATCTCTCTGCAGATGTCACTTTTGTTGAGAATAAACCATATTTTTCAAAACCTTATCTTCAGGGGGAGATTTCACTCATGGAAGATAAGGAAGATGATGCTCTTGCTGTTATTGATAAACTGGATATATCATCCAATGTTCTCGCGAATCCAAACCTGACCACCGTAACTCATGAACCTACCTTGACTCCTACCTCTAGTCCACCATCTTTTGTTGTTCCCACTAGTCCTACTCCCACTTGTCCAACTCACTTTCATGATTCTATGAGATATTCTCAAGTGTACTCAAGGAGGACAGCCGTTCCAACAATCGAGCAAGTCCAATCTACCACTCCGGGTACTGCTAATGAGAGCAAGGTAAGTCCTGAACTTTCTGTGAATGAGCAGCCCAGTGATATACTAGAGACGGATCTTGATCGGCCTATTGCTATTAGAAAAGGGATAAGAGAATGTACCAAGAAACCAATTTATCCACTTTCAAATTATGTGTCCCTTGATAGATTATCATCACCATTCCGAAACTTTATTGTGAGTTTAAACACTATTGCCATCCCTAACACCTTCCCTGAAGCGATGTCAAAAGAGGAATGGAGGAATGCCATGAAAGAAGAGATGACGGCACTAGAAAAGAATAAAACATGGGAAATTGTTGACAGACCAAAAGGGAAAAATCTAGTAGGCTGCAAGTGGGTATTCACTGTGAAGTACAAGACTGATGGCTCCCTGGAGAGGTACAAAGCGAGATTGGTTGCAAAGGGTTACACTCAAACATATGGAGTGGATTACCAAGAGACTTTTGCACCGGTGGCTAAAATGAACACTGTAAGAATTTTGCTATCTTTAGCTGCTCATTATGATTGGGAACTTCAACAGTATGACGTGAAGAACGCATTTTTACATGGACAGTTGAAAGAGGAAATCTACATGAACATGCCACCTGGTTTCGAAGGAAAAGAAACAACCGAAAAGGTTTGTAGACTAAAAAAGGCGTTATACGGACTCAAGCAATCACCTAGAGTTTGGTTTGGACGATTTGCTAGAGTCATGAAGGCATCTGGGTATAAACAGAGTCAGGGAGATCATACTCTATTCATAAAACACTCAGATGCAGGGGAAGTTACAGCATTGTTGGTTTATGTTGATGACATAATAGTCATGGGCAATGATGAAAGGGAGAAACAACGGCTAAAACAGAACTTGATCAGAGAGTTTGAGATAAAGGAGTTAGGAAAGCTACGGTATTTTCTAGGAATTGAGGTTTCATACTCAAAACAAGGGATCTTTATTTCACAACGGAAGTATGTGACGGATCTTTTGGAGGAAACTGGGAAGCTTGGTTGCAAACCAGCAGTCACTCCAATTGAGCCGAACCAAAGACTACCAGAAGCCAAAGAAGAGGCGGCAGTGGATCGAGAAATGTATCAACGATTGGTAGGAAAGCTGATTTATCTTGCTCATACTCGAACCGATATCTCCTATGCAGTAAATTTGATTAGCCAATTCATGCATAATCCAAAGGAATCACATCTACAAGCTGCTTTTCGAGTCCTACATTACTTGAAAGGGAACCCAGGAAAAGGAATATTATTCAGAAAGAGTCCAGACCTCAAGATTGAAGCTTATACATATGCAGATTATGCTGGATCAATGCTTGATAGGAGGTCTACAACTGGTTATTGTACCTTCATTGGAGGTAACTTGGTAACTTGGAGAAGTAAAAAACAGAATGTGGTGGCAAGATCTAGTGCAGAATCTGAGTTTCGGGCAGCAGCTCAAGGAATATGTGAGCTGTTATGGCTCAAGATCATTCTTGATGACTTGAAGGTTAAGTGGCAGAGTCCTATGAAGTTATACTGTGATAATAAATCTGCAATTAATATTGCTCACAATCCTGTGCAGCATGACAGGACAAAGCATATTGAGATTGATAGACACTTCATCAAGGAGAAACTTGAGGAAGGACTAATTTGCTTATCGTATGTCCCCTCGGGACAGCAAGTGGTAGATGTCTTAACCAAAGGGCTCAATGGTGGAAATTTTCACGAGCTAACTACCAAGCTGGGAATGGAAGATATCTATTCACCAGCTTGAGGGGGAGTGTTGAGTTGTAAAGTTGTTTGAAACTTTGTAATTTTATACCTAACTTGAGTGAGTCTATACCTAACTTAGGTTTCTTACCTAAACTTAGGTGAGTCAATACCTAAATTAGGTTTCTTGCCTAACTAGGGTCTCCTTTCTCGTATATATATTGACCTTGTAATTACTCAAGATGTAGAGTGGAAATACAGATTTTTCCTACAGACCCCAAATTGTGTTTGAATCATGGAATGAAAAGAAGGTATAATGCTACTCACATCAGATTTATGTTTGAGTAAGAAGGTCTAAGTGGCCCGAGAGCAATCATCAATTAAAGTGACAAACCAACGATCTCCAGAGATGTTTGGAACCGTGGAAGGGCCCCAAATGTCATTGTGTACCAAGTCAAAAGGATTAGAGCTACGATGATTGCTAATTGGAAATGATACACGGTTATGCTTGGCTAACTCGCAAACATCACAATGGAGATCTTGAATATTCAAACCATTGAACAGGGCTGGAAACATCACACTCAAGACTTGAAAGGATGGATGACCAAAACGAAAATGATGAAGCCAAATAGCTTCTTTATTTGAAATACTAAGAAAGGATGAAGATGAATTATTTATGATTCTTCTCGTGGTGAGGGGTGTCTCAAGATAGTACAGTCCACCTTGTTCCTTAGCGAGTCCAATCCTCCTCTCCGAGCCCCGATCCTGAAAAGCACAGTAAGATGAGTAAAAAACAGCTTGACAATCGAGGTCTTTAGTGAGTTTTTGTATGGAGATAAGATTGGAAGACAGTTTAGGGACATGTAGGACATTTTTAAGGACAAGGTTTGGTGTGATAGGGACATCTCCAACCCCTGCAACAGTAGCAAGAGACCCATTTGCCACAATAATCTTCCTATCACTAGGACAAGGTGTATAGGTCCTGAAATGTGATGAGATATGAGTCATATGATCAGTCGCCCCTGAATCAATAACCCAAGAATTACCTGAGAGTGCCATTGAGCATTCACCAGAGGGTTTATTAAGAGACCCTAGCAAACCTCTTATTTTCTCAATTTCTTCACTATTGAATGTTGCTTTCCCTTGTTCTGCTTCATAATCAGCTTGCTCAATCAGGTGGGCCCGGGGCCTTGATTGCATTTCCCGGTTCACCCACTCTTGACTTGAAGTGGTTGGTTTTCCATTCAATTTCCAGCATTTCTCCTTTGTATGTCTCGGCTTCCTGCAATAAGTACACCACAAGTTGTCCCGGTTGTCTCTTCTTGGTAGATCACCCTTCTCATCAACCTTTCCGACTGTCAAGGCTGACCCTTCTATTGCTCGTGGTTCAAGCATGACGGATCGACGACTTTCTTCTGCCCGGATCAAGGAAATCGTCTCCTCCAATGATGGAACATCTTCCTTGCCAAGTATTTGAATTCTAACTTGGTCAAATTCAGAATTAAGCCCAGCTAAGAAGTCGAAGACTCGGATCTTTTTCAATAAAATTCTTCAAAATGGCTGCATCTTCTGGACACCACATGTGGAATACCCGATAATGATCGAGTTCGTGCCATAAGTTCTGCAAAGAGTTAGCATACTCAGTAACAGTCTTACCTCCTTGTTTTGTCCCACTGGTTTTCACCTTAATTTCGTACACCTAGGCAGCATCACGGGCCTTAGAGTACGTCCGTTGGATGGAATCCCAAATCCCCTTTGCGGTTGATAGAAACATGCAAGTATCGCTTATGGCCGATTCCATGGAATTCCATAGCCATGACATGATCATGGAATCCGCTTCATCCCACGCATCGAAATTGGGGTCTCCTTGCTTGGGTCCTGTCCCCAGTAGATGGCTGAGTTTTCCTTTGCCCTTCAGGTACGTCTTGACGAATTGTGACCATTTGAGATAATTTTTCTCATTCAGTCTATAGGCTGGCCTAATATTCTGAAGGTCGCCGATCATGTTTGACGAGGCGACCTCCTCCGATTGGTTTGTGGTTGGAGAGGGAAAATTTATGACTTTGGGTGTGGTTTCGGATGTGGTCATTGTACCAAGAGAATATTAGCAAGAATATGAGCCGTACTGCAGCTATAAAGGCTACGTATAAGGATAATTTTTCTGGGGTATAAAAGATAGCAATGAAGGTTTCAAAATGCAGCAATGAAAGCTGCAAAAAACAGAACCAGCCTTGAAAATGCAGCAATGAAGGCTGCGGAAAAACAGAACCAGCAATGAATGCTGGACTGCAACACTATCCCTGAAAAAATTGTGCCTAAAGCTCTGATACCATGTAGGAAAAATCTGTATTTCCACTCTACATCTTGAGTAATTACAAGGTCAATATATATACAAGAGAAAGGAGACCCTAGTTAGGCAAGAAACCTAATTTAGGTATTGACTCACCTAAGTTTAGGTAAGAAACCTAAGTTAGGTATAGACTCACCTAAGTTAGGAATAGACTCACTCAAGTTAGGTATAAAATTTCAAAGTTTCAAACAACTTTACAACTCAACACGGTCAAAATCAAGGTCTTTAGATCAGATAATGCTAGAGATTACTTCAATCAAACATTGTCCTCTTATTTTCAAAAGGAAGGTGTTATCCACGAGTCATCTTGTGTGAATACACCCCAACAAAATGGGATTGCTGAAAGGAAAAATGGTCATCTTCTTAAAACAACTCGTGCCTTGTTGTTTCACGGAAATGTTCCTAAAACATATTGGCGGGAAGCTGTTCTTACAGCTACATATCTGATCAATAGGCTACCATCACGTACATTAGACCACAAGACTCCTATGGAAATTCTTTCTCAGTTCTATCCTCACTTTCGTACATCTAACGGCCTTACGACTCGAGTCTTTGGTTGTAGTTCCTTTGTCCACATTCATCATCATCAACGAGGAAAACTAGATCCTCGTGCCATCAAATGCATCTTTCTTGGTTACTCTCAAACACAAAAGGGCTATAAATGTTATCACCCACCTTCAAAAAAATTCTATCTCTCTGCAGATGTCACTTTTGTTGAGAATAAACCATATTTTTCAAAACCTTATCTTCAGGGGGAGATTTCACCCATGGAAGATAAGGAAGATGATGCTCTTGCTGTTATTGATAAACTGGATATATCATCCAATGTTCTCGCGAATCCAAACCTGACCACCGTAACTCATGAACCTACCTTGACTCCTACCTCTAGTCCACCATCTGTTGTTGTTCCCACTAGTCCTACTCCCACTTGTCCAACTCACTTTCATGATTCTATGAGATATTCTCAGGTGTACTCAAGGAGGACAGCCGTTCCAACAATCGAGCAAGTCCAATCTACCACTCCGGGTACTGCTAATGAGAGCACGGTAAGTCCTGAACTTTCTGTGATTGAGCAGCCCAGTGATATACCAGACGCGGATCTTGATCGGCCTATTGCTATTAGAAAAGGGATAAGAGAATGTACCAAGAAACCAATTTATCCACTTTCAAATTATGTGTCCCTTGATAGATTATCATCACCATTCCGAAACTTTATTGTGAGTTTAAACACCATTGCCATCCCTAACACCTTCTCTGAAGCGATGTCAAAAGAGGAATGGATGAATGCCATGAAAGAAGAGATGACGGCACTAGAAAAGAATAAAACGTGGGAAATTGTTGACAGACCAAAAGGGAAAAATCTAGTAGGCTGCAAGTGGGTATTCACTGTGAAGTACAAGACTGATGGCTCCCTGGAGAGGTACAAAGCGAGATTGGTTGCAAAGGGTTACACTCAAACATATGGAGTGGATTACCAAGAGACTTTTGCACCGGTGGCTAAAATGAACACTGTAAGAATTTTGCTATCTTTAGCTGCTCATTTTAATTGGGAACTTCAACAGTATGACGTGAAGAACGCATTTTTACATGGACAGTTGAAAGAGGAAATCCACATGAACATGCCACCTGGTTTCGAAGGAAAAGAAACAACCGAAAAGGTTTGTAGACTAAAAAAGGCGTTATACAGACTCAAGCAATCACCTAGAGCTTGGTTTGGACGATTTGCTAGAGTCATGAAGGCATCTGGGTATAAACAGAGTCAGGGAGATCATACTCTGTTCATAAAACACTCGGATGCAGGGGAAGTTACAGCATTGTTGGTTTATGTTGATGACATAATAGTCACGGGCAATGATGAAAGGGAGAAACAACGGCTAAAACAGAACTTGATCAGAGAGTTTGAGATAAAGGAGTTAGGAAAGCTACGGTATTTTCTAGGAATTGAGGTTTCATACTCAAAACAAGGGATCTTTATTTCACAACGGAAGTATGTGACGGATCTTTTGGAGGAAACTGGGAAGCTTGGTTGCAAACCAGCAGTCACTCCGATTGAGCCGAACCAAAGACTACCAGAAGCCAAAGAAGAGGCGGCAGTGGATCGAGAAATGTATCAACGATTGGTAGGAAAGCTGATTTATCTTGCTCATACTCGAACCGATATCTCCTATGCAGTAAATTTGATTAGCCAATTCATGCATAATCCAAAGGAATCACATCTACAAGCTGCTTTTCGAGTCCTACATTACTTGAAAGGGAACCTAGGAAAAGGAATATTATTCAGAAAGAGTCCAGACCTCAAGATTGAAGCTTATACATATGCAGATTATGCTGGATCAATGCTTGATAGGAGGTCTACAACTGGTTATTGTACCTTCATTGGAGGTAACTTGGTAACTTGGAGAAGTAAAAAACAGAATGTGGTGGCAAGATCTAGTGCAGAATCTGAGTTTCGGGCAGCAGCTCAAGGAATATGTGAGCTGTTATGGCTCAAGATCATTCTTGATGACTTGAAAGTTAAGTGACAGAGTCCTATGAAGTTATACTGTGATAATAAATCTGCAATTAATATTGCTCACAATCCTGTGCAGCATGACAGGACAAAGCATATTGAGATTGATAGACACTTCATCAAGGAGAAACTTGAGGAAGGACTAATTTGCTTATCGTATGTCCCCTCAGGACAGCAAGTGGCAGATGTCTTAATCAAAGGGCTCAATGGTGGAAATTTTCACGAGCTAACTACCAAGCTGGGAATGGAAGATATCTATTCACCAGCTTGAGGGGGAGTGTTGAGTTGTAAAGTTGTTTGAAACTTTGTAATTTTATACCTAACTTGAGTGAGTCTATACATAACTTAGGTTTCTTACCTAAACTTAGGTGAGTCAATACCTAAATTAGGTTTCTTGCCTAACTAGGGTCTCCTTTCTCTTGTATATATATTGACCTTGTAATTACTCAAGAAGATGAGTGAAAATACAGATTTTTCCTACACAAATAACTCTGATAACCATAGACATCGTCCCAAAGAGGCCAAGAGAAACCCTCAAGAATCTCCGCAACAAGGATTTCTGCAACCAGATGCTTCAAAAATCAGACCGAGAAAGCCATCGGCCCACCAACAATCAATCAAGAAATGGAAACAGAAGAAGAAGGACCAAAGGAGAACGCTAAATTGCGAAGTATCCTTCTCTGAAGAAGATATCGCAAAGGCCATGGGAGAGAGCGGAGGCGGGAACGCAAGCAGAACCAGAAACACGTGACAAGACAGACTGAAGGATACAGGAACGAGAGGGGAAAAGGACAGTTATTTTTAGGGAGAAGGATACACCGACTTTGCATTGATCATTGACAATAACAAATCAGAAGTGGAGTCCTGATTGGATGGATATTCCCACCAACCACACTCAACCACAATGGGCACGCCCTCACCACTACTGCCCACGCTGCTCAGCCTCACCGCCATGAATCTGGCTCAAGCACCACCAATTCTCTCTCCCCATAGCAGGAGTCGAGAAATACGCTCTGGTCAGTTCAAAACAAAGATGGTTCTGCATAAAAGAAGTGGCGACAAATCCAATTTTCACTGGAGGCAAAAGTTCTTGGACAGCAGCTAAAAGCAGCAGTCTCAATAACCTTACTCAGACAATATGTACCTACCAAGAGATCTGTTCTCATTGAAAACGTTTTTGGTAGACACCAGTAGAAGATACCCAATTCTGAGAGAAGATTTATCCAGTCACACCATCATCAACATAGTCACAGTAAATGGTCAAAGATATTGTGCAGTAGTTACCATATTTCCATATATACTGCTTTTCCTAATTGGAAGAAAAAAATGCTTTTCAGGGGAATCCATATCCACGAGCACATAAGGTGCAAAGAATACTGACTGCTCAATAATGAAAATCCCTGAAGAAACAATGAGTAAAATTTTAACAAAAAGCAATAAGGATCAGAATATAAGAAATGAAAGCAAAGTTCACTAGATAAAAGAGGATTCCTATTGTTGAAAATTAGTATTATCCGTTAACCAAAAACCATACCAAAAGATTTAGCTGGTAAAACAAAGCACGGAGATCAGACAAAAGGACTTGGTAATTGAAAAAAAAAATACCCAATGCCCATGTGGCTTGTAGCCTGCCACTCATGTTTATAAAGCCAGCCACACCCAACAAATCCACACTGAGAAACTTACCAATATATGGGAAAAAGTGGAAGGGAAATTTGATCAATACACAAAATGTTTGCAGAGGCAATACTCCTCATTAACTTGGAAGAAATTTCAAGGTGAAAAAAATAGTTACATCTAGTCTGGCGAAAATAAGTATAGACCTATGTGAGGACTTCCTTCTTCTAGTGGGAGCACATAAATCCTCCTTCCTGATTTCTGTGGCAAAGAGAGAGGTAGGGCTGGACAGCATATCAATAGGACAACTTAGTTTTAATAACAAGCAGAAACATCTAACCTTATAAATTGTATATAGGGAAAATGATCAAATTCCTTCAGCCTTTACTAAATACAGTATGAGAGGCAAATCACAGTTACAGAAATTCCCAACTAGACTACTTATTAACTAAGAATCATATCAAGTTATATACATGCAGCGAATCTATACATTATTTTAAACTACCAATTCAATTTCTTCTCAACTGATTATTTCATGTACTAAAAGAAGCCAGTAGAATGGAGCTTTGCTGCGGATTATCATAACGCTCGGTTTTATAGACTTTCCCAACTTCACATTAGAGATCATAGATTAGTGCTAGAGTGAAGTCAATATAAAAGCCAGTATAGTGGAGCTTTGCTGTGGTATCAAAGTCATTTTAATTAGAGGAAAGAAGAATACACTGATCAGTGCTTGGAATAGTCAATATCTGTGCCCGACTGAATCAAAAGATCAACCAGCTGAAATTAAGAAAGGGTCAACGATTGATATGTCGATGTTCAAGCAACAGGAGCATTGACATCCACAAAGAACGAAATCAGTTTGTTTCTTCTGATAATAAGACTATCCCCAATACTTTTGACCGGATTAAGAACATAATCTGCACAGGGAGGAGCTACCAAGATGCTATCCAAGTTTTATAAGGTTCCAATAGCCTTCACGTGGATAGTTTGTAAAATCAAATTTCCGTAAGGATCATGATTACTAGTTAGCAAAACATTCAAAATATCTCCAATTAGGAGATTTGACTCAGAATACCCACAATTAGATACAACAAATCAAACTCCAAGACTAGTTACAAGAAAATCCCCGCCTCTTACTGCGTGATCTCAAGAATTTGCAGTCTCCATAAAATGGACATCGCTTCCTAGAGTTGGCACATGACACCCTGACCAAAATGATAACAAGTGCTATCTGCAAAATTGTACTTGATTTTTTGCCAGCCACAAAACTGTAACTTGTACGAAGATACAAAGTTGCACAATTTACTCAACGAAGTGACCAAATGACCGGGCAGAAATATCTTGAAGAGTCCAAAAATACAATTTCTTTGCAAGGTCTTCAAAAAAGTTAGTTTTTCTTGTCAAGTTCAACATTGGGTGTAGCTCTAAAAACACATGAACCCCACCTAAAGCAACATGTCCACTGCACCATCCTCAAAGAGCGAGCTTATAAAGATGCAAAAACATTCAAACCATCCGCGTCACGCATCCCCACGAGCATATTCCCGAGCATCCTTGTAGAATATAGTTTTGAAAGTACAAACTAGAGCCAGCTTCCTCAGAAAACGATGATAATAGGTTACAAGTTTAGGAGAGAATGTATGGTGAATCCATGTAGAGGGACCGAGCGGCCAAGTAACTCCATTCAACACACAAGGCAAATTTATATCAACTGGACATTCAATATATAGAGAATCCCGAAGAGAACTTCTACAGACTGCACCAAACCAATTGAAAGTACAAACGAACAATCTGCCATGTTAGTTGACATCTGCACTATAGAGAATTCTGCCATGTTAGTTGACATCTGCACTATAGAGAATCCCAAAGAGAACTTCTACAGACTGCACCAAACCAATTGAATGTACAAACGAACAATCTGCCATGTTAGTTAATATCTGCAACAAACGTCCCATCTCACAAGGTACAAGCATCTGATAAGCCAAACTGCCATTGATGTGCGCTCCCAAATTGACCAAGAAAAGCAACAACAAGACTTAGGCATGAATCCACTGAAGTGGAATAGCAAAAAGTAAAAGCTTGCTGAGTTGCATCATTCCCCCAAAAGTTAGTTTAAGGTGGGTCAATACATTACAACACAAACTATCGAATTCAGCATAATTTGCAACAAAAAGACTCAAAACATACATGGATAATTCAATAATATTATTCCATTACTTAATTCGGCAGGAAGAGGACTAGATGTTCATCGCATCTCCTCGAATCCTTGTAATAAGCATTGACGGATTCATGAATTCTGCAAAGCTCTAGTTTATGATATTTGCAGTATTCATGCGCCAGTCATCGCTCATCACCCTGATCCACAAAGAAAAACAACAATTCAGTAGCTCAACTAGACATAGCTGCATTAGATAAAAATCTTCTGCCTTCCCAAACTCGAGAACTTCGATTCTTTTAACAGCTTTGATCAATTAGTATCCTGACGTGGTCCATAATGGATCACTGGAACAAGCACCCGTCGATGACTGAATAAATCCACAAGGCGCATGGAAGCCACCAAATTAGTTGATATGATCAGGGGCAGGCTTGAACCTTAATAATGTTTGAACCTTAATAATGTTGATAAACATTTCTGTATAAAAATCAGAGCCTTCGCAATATTATTCTGGAAATAGACCCCAGCCTGATGCTTCATATTTCATGCCTTCAAAATAAATAGCAAAGCAAATGAAACCGATTATAAGACAACCCTTTAATATCTTCAATTAGAAGGAAGACGACTCCTAACAACCCTTGCAGAGCCGATGTGAAAGTGATACACAAGAACCATAATTATAATATCTGGACCACAGAACATCATTGGCAAAGAATCACGCTGCAGTTGGAGATCTATAAATTCATAAAAAAGAGCTTCAACAGCTATCCTTCGTATATACAAAGTAGAAGTTCACCTATCATACATTATTGTATCAGAAAAGATCAGATGGGGAAGTAGACATTCTCCATGCTCACCAGATATCTTAAAACCTCAAATCAAAGCTTATTCACTGCAGGATTGTCATCTCCCTCCAGTTTCACCCATCTAAAAATAACCACAGATTTGACAAACAACACAACCGAGCCCTTGGTGTCTGATCCTCCCAGCCCAACGAGCCATGTCTGCCGACAGCATACACTTAAAAACACAGCTTTGTGATGAGTAAGAAACAAGATAATCAGCAGAAAGGAGAAACAAGTCAGAGCGCAAGCAATGCCAAGGGAAGTTATGTCTAGATGGCTGTCCTGTCAACATTCCCCAGTGAGGCCTGATCACAAATGCCAATAGTGAAGCACGAGAAGACACACCACCTTCTGGTTATGAAAGGAACCAACATGGCGTAGTGTAATAGCAAGGCAGAAGGAAAAAACACAGTACCGGTTCCATCTTTTCAGAATGAGATGCTAACAGTTTACAACAGTCCTGGCTGAAAGATCTTCATAGTCCCATGACAAGAATCTAAAATATATGAAAATTAGGCCCTCAAGGCACTACAAACTGAAACCAACCCATCTCACCTACAGAACATTGTCCCAACAGCCGTACCAGAAGAAAGCATTACATCAGTGGAAAATATAGGCTAAGCAAACCCATATGGATGTCTTATTGCAAATAAGAAGACTTAGCACTCTCTTCTTGCAAAGTATTGTCCAATAAAGAAGCCATCCAATGACAACCAGAAATCTTACGTCAAACTTCAAACCTTCAAATCATGGTAAAGCTAGCTCTCGCACATCCTGTTCAAGGTAGCATTACAAACTTAAAACAACCCATCTCACCTACAGAACACCTTACATGTAGAATTCCCCCAACAATGTTACTGCACCAGCAGGAAGTATTACATCAGTGGCAAATATAGGCCAAGCAAACCCATACGGATATCTTATTGCAAATAAGGAGATTTAGCACTCTCCTCGCAAGTATGTCTAGCAGAGAGGCCATCCAACCAGAGATCTCGCTTCGAACTTTAACCCCTCAAAGCATAGTCAAGCTAGCTCTTGCACATCCTATCATAAAAGCGTGGCCAAAGTAGCAGAGAGGCCATCCAATGTCAACCAGAGATCTCGCTTCGAACTTTAAACCCTCAAAGCATAGTCAAGCTAGCTCTTGCACATCCTATCATAAAAGCGCGGCCAAAGTATCAATTGATTATGGATCGATCCACACACACGGAGAGTGAAGACATCAAAAGGAACCAAAATCCAAGTAGGAGCTCATCCAATTCAAACAAAACCCGGACTCCACAATTCAACAACTCGGCGGCACAATAAAGGCGATACATCATATCACTACTTAAATCTGGCAAAACTCCAACCTATGTAGGAATCCCAACAAAGACAATCACCATCTTTCCACGCCAAGGGAATCAATTGAGGAATGAGATTAAACGAAAACTCAAGTGCCTACACAGCAGGAGTTCATTGGAATTTCAGTTCTTCACCCGGTCCTGAAGATAGTCAAGAATACTGCCCACATCTACCAACCCAACCAAAAATAGATAGATTGTCGATTCAAGAAAAGCTTAGTTATTCTAAGCAATAATTGACCAACTCATCATATGTACCACTCCTTAGAAAACATCCTTAATCAAAGAGATCGCTCCAAGAGGGAAGATGCAACTGCCAATCCACTTAAATACAGATGGGTTAAAAAAAAATTATGGAAAAATCGCTCTATTGATGAACCATCCAACATCATCGCTTTATATGTGAAAACACATATCAGGCAGAGACTTGGCAATGTAATCAGGTAAATTTTAATGCAAAAATTAGAGTGAAAACAAATATTTGTTTTTTTTTTTTTTGGAAACAACTCCTACAGCAAAAGAAAGTCTACAATTATTGACCTTCAAAAAACAACTGAATACACAGATAAAAGTGCCAAAGAATTAAGGATCTTGTCTAATCAAACCATACCTCTGATATCCAACAATAAAGAATCATAAGATTAGAGACGCTCCATAATGAAGTTAGAGGCAAAGAGAAATTGGTACAACAAGCCATGGACTCCTACAGCAGAAGAAAGTAGACAATTATTGACCTTCCACAAACAACTGAATACACAGATAAAAGTGCCAAGAATTAACTGAATACACAGATAAAAGTGCCAAGAATTAAGGATCTTGTCTAATCAAACCATAGATGCAAGATGAAGGATGAGGTCACGAGGGAGGGACAATTTCTAGGAAGGAGATAGCAGCTTTCGAACTTCAATAAAAATAAGACGAAGTGGATCTGGATTGAATAGTGATCGGTTGGGCAGCGTACACCTTGCAAAGGAAGAACCATCAAAGATCACACATCGACCAATCACTTGACCTCCAAAGTAATAAGAATCGATTTTCACATCAATCGGAATACTATGGGACCGGAGAACAAATTTCATTCAAACCGACACTGCCTCAAGAAACGATAGAGCTTTATCCAATTTCGGACAATATTCGGCTAGCTCCAGATAACCACTTGTCAAGTCTGGCAAGACTCTGACCTGTGAGAGGATTAGGACTAGATGATAATCAACTCCAAAGATAAAAGACTGGAGAACCAATTTGAATCAAAACCAGCAAATTTCAGTCTATGGACTGGACTAAGATGTGATCAAAAGACTTTATTAACTTCATCATCTCAACCAACCAAAGAGAGCAAAAGGATCATCAGTCCTCCAAAACGCCCAATCACTTAGTTTAATGAAACAAACTGACCGGTGTCAACGCATTCATCGTCCTCGACATTTGACATCCTCAAACAGAGAGCTCCAAAGGGAAAGAAACCACTGCGAATACACCCAAAAAAAAAATTCCAGAAGCAGCTCATGAGAGGTAAACGGAAAAATCAACAGGCTGATGAATCAATGAAGGATCAGAGGAGGAGCTGAACCAAGCACTTTCCCAGACGAAAAGATATGATCCGCGAGGAAAGAAGCCACTGCCTCTTCACAGAACACAACAAAAGTCCAGAATAACCGGGTCAAATAATGTTTAAGAATCACTGAGCGTAAACAAATTCCGATAACCATGGGCATGATCCCAAAGAGGCCAAGCGAAACCCTCAAGAATCTCGCAACAGGGGTTTCTGCAACCAGATGCTTCAGAAATCCGATACAGAAAGCAATGGGCCCATCAACAATCAATCAAGAAACGGAAACAAAAAGAAGTCGAACAAGAACAGTGAATTGTGATTGACTTAAAGAACCATCAATGAGGATAGACACTCCCGAAATGAGGTAAAGTATTGCCTTGACCAAACTTTGGCCTGCGAATGAAAGAGAACATCCGACCAGTCCACATTAACACAAAGATAACAGAAGTGGATGACAAATTAGGAATAAATATGCAGCAAGAAAGAACATCACTGATCACAGACACTCCATGTTGAACATGTCCAGGTAAAGAACGGCCCTGACTACACTCTGATCTGTGAAGGGAAGAGAAGTAGATCTGATCTTTCGGATTAACTAGAAAATAACTAAATGACAGGTTTCACTCAAACCAATAACTGCCTGAAACACAAGAAGCAAGAGCTCATCCAACTTCAAACAGTTAACACAGCCCCACAGAAAACGCGACAGATCACCAGCTGTCAAATGCAGTAAAACTTTCAACCTGTTAAAGAAGCCTACAAGGTTGTGAAAATTTCAGTTCATCTGTTTGTGCAGAAGACAGACTTCTAGATCATCAACTCGACCAAACAGTGCAAGATAGATCATTAGCGCTCCAAGCCACCCAAATGACGTATCCCATCTAATCAACCGACCAGTTGCATTGAATTACGACATCCTCACAAATGATCACTCCAATAGGAAAGAAGCCACTGCCAATTAACAGAATAGTGTATACCTGAATCAGCTCATAATACAATTAAACTAGAAACGATCAATCAATGATAAATCAATCAACAATCAAATGACCACAAACCCTGAGCATGCCCAAAACAGGGCAGAGCCCAGGAGAGGAGAGGCGTGACCTTCAGAAAACAACATAGCATAAACATAATCAGACTGATTTAACAATCAATCAAGAAGAAGAAAAAAAAGAAACAAAAAAGGGAGGAAAAAAAAAACAACAACAACAACATGTTTCAGGAATGATGTCTCCTCTAAAGAGTACTTCGCAGAGGCTGTCAACTGAGAGAGGAACGCATGCACAATCACAGACCCAAGATTAAGGATGAGGACATGAGGGAGGGACAATATCTAGGAAGGAGACAGCAGCTTTCAGACTTAAAACAAAAATAAGACAAAGCGGATATGGATTGAATAGTGATCAGTTGGGGAGTGTACACCTTGCAAAGGAAGAACCATCACAGATCACACATCGACCAATCACTGACCTCCAGAGTAGTTAGAATAGATTTTCACATCAATCGGAAAACTATGGGACCGGAGAACAAATTTCATTCAAACCGATACTGCTTCAAGAAACGATAGAGCTTATCCAATTTCAGACAATGATAGGCTAGCGGCAAATAACCACTTGTCAAGTCTGACAAGACTCCGACCTGTGAGAGGATTAGGACCAGATGATAATCATCTCCAAAGACTAGAGAATAAATTTCAATCAAAACCAGTAATTTTCAGTCTAAGGCCCGGACTAAGATGCGATCAAAGACTTTACAAAGCTCATCATCTCAACCAAACAAAGAGAGTGAAAAGGATCATCAGTCTTCCAAAACGCCTCACCACTTGGTCTAATGAAACAAACTGACCGGTTTCAACGTATTCATCGTCCTTGACATTTGACATCCTCAGACAATAACAGTTCGCTCCAAGAGGAAAGAAGCCACTGCGAATTCACCAAATAAAAAACATAAATCCAGAAGCAGCTCGTGAAAGAGGTAAACGGAAAGAACCGGCTGATGAATCAATAAAGGATCAGAGGAGGAGCTAAACCAAACACTTTCTCAAACAAAGAGATACGATCCACGAGGAAAGAAGCCGCTGCCAATTCATCATCCGAAAACCAGGTAAAATAACAATGGAAAACCCATCGGTTTAAGAAATCACAGAGCGGAAACAAATTCGGATAACCATGGGCATCATCCCAAAGAGGCCAAGCAAAACCCTCAAGAATCTCGCAATGGGGATTTCTGCAACCAGATGCTTCAAAATCAGATACAGAAAGCAATGGGCCCCAACAATCAATCAAGAAACGGAAACAAAACGAACAAGAGTCGATCAAGAACAGTGAATCGTGGTTGACTTATGCAAAAAGAAACAGCCATCAATGAAGATAGACACGCCATTTCAAAATGAGGTAAAATATTGCATCGACCAAACTCTTGACCTGCAAATGAAAGAGAAAATCTGACGATTCCACCTTAACCCAAAGATAACAGAAGTGGATGATAAATTAGGAACAAATATGCAGCAAGAAAGAACATCACTGATCACAGACACTCCATGTTGAACATGTCCAGGTAAAGTACTGCCGCCCTGACCACACACTGATCTGCGAAGGGAAGAGAACTAGATCTGATCTTTCGGATTAACTAGAAAATAACTAAATGACAGGTTTCACTCAAACCAATAACTGCCTAAAACCCGAGATGCAGGAGCTCATCCAACTTCAAGCAATTGTCAACACAGCCCCACAATAAGCGCAACAGATCACCAGCTATCAAATCCAGTAAAACTTTCAACCTGTTAAGGAAGCCTAGAAAGTCGTGAAAAATATCAGTCCATCTGTTTGCGAGAAGCTTCTAGATCATCAACCCGACCAAACAGTGCAAGCCTAGAAAGTTGTGAAATATATCAGTCCATCTGTTTGTGAGAAGCTTCTAGATCATCAACCCGACCAAACAGTGCAAGATAGATCATTAGCCCTCCAAGCCGCCCAAATATCGTATTCCATCTAATCAACTGACCAGTTGCATTGAATAACAACATCCTCAGGCAAAATGATCAATCCAAGAGGAAAGAAGCCACTGTCAATTAGTATACATAAATCAGCTCATGATATAAACTTGGAAAGAAAAATCAATGATAAATCAATCAACAATCAAAGAGCGCAAACCCTGACGATGCCCAAAACATGACGAGTCCAGGAGAGGCGAGGTGTGACCTTCAGAAAATAACATAGCATAAACATAATCAGACTGATTTAACAATCAATCAAGGAAAATAAAAAATAAAAGAAAGGATCAAGGGCATGCTTCAGGAATGATGTCTCCTCTGAAGAGTAATTCACAGAGGCTGTCAACTGAGAGAGGAACGCATGCACAGTCATAGCCGCAAGATGAAGGATGAGGACACGAGGGAGGGACAATTTCTAGGAAGGAGACAACAGCTTTTGAACTTCAATAAAAATAAGACAAAGCGGGACTGGATTGAACAGTGATCTGTTGGGGAGCGTACACCTTGCAAAGGAAGAACCATCACAGATCATGCATCAACGAATCACTGACCTCCAAAGGAATAAGAATTGATTTTCACATCAACAGAAAAACTACGGGACTGGAGAAACAAATTTCAAACCCATACTGCCTCGAAAAACGATAGAGCTAATCCAATTTCAGACAATAATCGGCTAGCAGCAGATAACCACTTGTCAAGTCTGGCAAGACTCCGACCTTGTGAGAGGATTAGGACTAGATGACAATCAACTCCAAAGATAAAAGATTGGAGAATAAATTTCAATCAAAACCAGTAAATTTCAGTCTAAGGCCCGGACTAAGATGCGATCAAGACTAAGTTCATCATCTCAACCAAACAAAGAGGGCAAAAGGATCATCAGTCCTCCAAAACGCCCAACCACTTGGTTTAATGAAACAAACTGACCGGCGTCAACGTATTCACCGTCCGTGACATTCGACATCCTCAAACTGTTCGCTCTAAGGGGAAAGAAGCCACTGCGAATTCACCAAATAAAAAACATAAATCCAGAAGCAGCTCGTGAAAGAGGTAAATGGAAAGATCGACCGGCTGATAAATCAATAAAGGATTAGAGGAGGAGCTAAACCAAGCAGTTCCCATAACGACATCCTCAAGACGAAGAGACATGATCCAAGAGGAAAGAAGCCACTGCCAATTCACAGAATACCAACAATACAGAATAAGCTGGCAAAACAATAAGGCAAAGTTGGATCGATCGGTCCATGAATCACTAAGCGATGAAAGTGACAAGGCGTAAAACCAAATAACTCCGATAACCATATAGACATCGTCCCAAAGAGGCCAAGCGAAACCCTCGAGAATCTCCGCAACAGGGATTTCTGCAACCAGATGCTTCAAAAAATCAGACCGAGAAAGCAATCGGCCCACCAACGATCGACCAAGAAACGGAAGCAAAAGAAGAAGGGCCAAAGGAGAAGGCTAAATCGCGATGTATCCTTCTCTGAAGACGATATCGCAGAGGCCATGGGAGAGGAAAGAGAGATGGAACGCCAGCGGAACCAGAAACGCGTCACAAGACTAGCTGAAGGATACAAGGACGGTTATTTATAGGAGGGAGGACGTGAGCTGTCGACGGTTTAAAAAAAGGAAATGCGGTGGACTGCCAATTCCGACCGTTGCTTTAGATGAACGCATTATCTTCCGTATTCCTTTTTTTTTTTTTTTTTGGTGGGTCTATTGCGTAAAGGACTCGGATGGACACTCGTAACGAATCATCTTTGACCACGTGTCCCAGGTTGCTGCGCTCGTAACTTTGATATGAATATTGGCTGGCTTTAAATAATATTAATCCCCATTAAAATATTTAAAACCCCCGTGATCCAAAAGGCTTGTTAGCTGATTTCATATTCTGCTCCTAATTTCTATTCTCTCCGAGCCAATGTTCGATATTACTTGAAGTAAAGAAATTTAATATAATGTTATTTTTGAAAGCAACACGACATTTCATTGTCGATTCCATGCAATGAAAAATTCATTGATGTGGTCTAAATCATCGAGTGAAATAAAACCACAAAGATCAATTCTACACGCCATTATGGAAATCTCAAGACCATTTTTCCCATCAGAGCATCATAAATTCAAAATATACCGAATACAAGACCGATGTATACCTTGCTAAAGACACGGCCAGAGAATGCAATAGCATTCACCTCAAAAATGATGGGCGCGATGCACCTTTGATCACGTGTCCTAATTGGTCGTCATCGGGGAATCACTTATTCCGCTTCCCGGTTTGAAAGACGGACTTCGGTCAATTTTTAGTCAATTTTTTGCATACGCGGGTCCCGCGTAGACATGTGCCAGTTTCATCTAAGACAAGAACTGTTGGGTAAAAATGGCAGAAAAAATAAAAGGACCAAAGCATGACCAGGTCTCACGGTTCCGAAGTTCATACGTCCGCCAATTTTGCAGCTTCCATGAAGACGCAGGAGGATTCGTGGAAAGCTTAAGATTTCCTTTGACATCTTCACCTCCATATTCCTTCAATGGTGTGTCCATGACGATTTTGCATGATCCCCATGTCTCGGTCATTAAACCCAGACCATAGAAGACTAAAAAGGGTCTGTGATGCTGTTATGAGTTATCAATCAGAAGAGATGCACTCTCATTAGTCGCCTACATATATTCCTGGTAAAAAGGACTGTCGTTCTCTAGAACAAGCCGGCGTTTCACATGACTTATTGCGTTTATGACGAATCCACACACTAATTGCTTGAACAAGTAGCAACGTTTGAAACTACCTCATTATTTGCTGCATGATGGTTCTTCTCCAGAGCTATTACAAGCTTTCTCAACCTGATAAACCGGACTACCGAATCTTAGATCACACGGCCATACATACAAAGGGAACATTCCAATTATATGTGAAAAAAAGCAGGTGGAATCGAATCATTGTCACATTATCTCACATCAATATGTTTATCCATGACTTTGAGATATATATATATATATATATATATGTGGAGAGTATACCATACATTATTACGCATCTTAGCTTTGGAATTGGTACGAAGAAATTCGTGATGGCTCTTGCAAGAATGAGATTTACTCAAACATTTCTGAGAAGTCATGAGCACTACGAACTACCCTACTTTGGTAAGAAGATATAAAACAAGACAGTTACAATTTGTACACCGGAGGAAAAGGAAAAGACTAGAGAGATTACATACATTGTTGGAGTAAACGAGACTTCACTGGTTAGATAAATTGAAAGGAATGCAAAACAAACATCAAATTCAGTCGGCGATGATTTTCCATAATTTATGTAATATACTAGGGGTAATCGGTTCACAGGATGGATGGTTTTACCCTAGAACCGAGAACCATCAGTTAGGAATCGGTGCCGCAAAATGCGAACCGTGAACCAACCACTTCTTCTATGAATCGTGAACCAACCGAATCATCGGTCCGATCCGATTTTTAGTTGGATTCCGATTACGTTTCTACCGAGCAAAAAATGGAAAAAAGAAATTAGGCAAAGAAACAAATTCCCCTTATTCCGTCACAAGCAGCCATATGATTATGCTCCAAGAAAGCATAAGGACAAAATAAAAGAACTCAGCAAAACATGGTGAGTAGCACCTGCAGAATAATGAAAACCGAACCGATAAAATAATATACATTCAAATTATATAAAGGGACCGGTTCATGGGCAGATTGGATGGTTCGCATTCAAATCCGTAAATTGAACCGATAAAACCGGTTCTGCAAAATTAAAATCGAGAACCGAACCGTATCCGCCAAAAACCATCCAAAATCAACCGGTTGGGTACGATCCGGTCCGATTTGGTTGGATCGTGATTTTTCTGCTCACCCTATAATATACCCAAGATCAAAGCGTTGCCTCTCTAGGGAAGTGGTGGTGCAAATGATTCACGCTTCCCCGTTCGTATGGACAGCAGACCAATATGCTGTGGTGTACGGATTCACTTAGGATGCTCGGCTATAGTTAACATGCATACCAATGTTCTTGAGTACCTCTAGAAGCTATAACCATAGCATTGCAGGTGGATGAAAACTATTCAAAAATAGAATTTATGTTCCAAATCTATTTCTGAAATAGATTTGAAACAGAAACTCATTTGGTAAACTAATTCTATTTTTTTTTATTTCTGAAACAAAAAATTGTTCCAGAAATAGATTTGGAAGAGAAATGAGAAACAACAATTATCTACTTTTTTTTTCCTTACAAAAAAAAAAACCAATTATCTACTTCTCGAAGAAACAGAAATAAAAATTTTCTACGTTTCACTTTTTCTCAAATACCCATCGCCGCCCCCCGCCGGCCATCGCCGCCGCCGCCGCCGCCGCCGTCGCTGCCCTCCACTGCCGCCTCCCCTCTCCCTCGGCCACCGCCAGGCAATCGCATTTTCTAGAAAAAGAAATTTTCAAGTTTTGTCAAACAAACTTCTCTTCTAGGATCAGAAATTTTATTTCATTAACAAACGTATCTTTTTGCTCAAAAATTCATCCAGAAATAGAAATAAAAAAATTATCTTTAGTTGAAAATCTATTTCTGAAACATAATGGTTATCATTCACTTCCTGAGTCCTTGGCCACCCCAACATATGCAAACAGGTATGCATGCATGCATGTATTATCGTTTTAGAAGAATTCAAACACAGAGGCATCACTAGCATCCAAATTGATAGTTCACTGTAACAGAACCCCTGCTTTCTGTCTGTGACGCCCTGGAAATTCGACTTCTGTAAAGTGCCTGAATTCAATAAAATTGATTAATATTGAAATTCAGTCGATAAAATACGTTGGATTGTAATGACTGAAGAGACGATAATTGGACGAATTTTGAAGCTTCCGTCGGTTTAGATTAGGTTTCGAATTCTTAGTTACCGCGAATTAGGATTTCAACCCTCGCGCTCGAGCCTAATTCCGACCGAGCCTAGCTTGCGAAATTACCAAATTTTCCCTTCGTCCAGTGTACCAAATTCCGTTCTGTCCTAAAATGTCAAAAGACTAAAATACCCTTCAATCATTCGAGCATAAGAGACAAAAATTATCCCATCAACAGTCGCCTCTCTTTCTCTCCCCCCTCTCTTCCTTTCTTCTTCTTCTTCTCTTCTTCTTGGTTGTGGAACACCTTACGGCCAAACTACTTTTGCTCCTTCATTCTTCATTTTCGCGCGACCATCTCCCCACGAGCCGACCACCACTACCTCCAGCCTCGTCTCGCCACCACTACTGACCCGGTCTCGGCCGTCGTCAATTGCCGGACGGCCTCGAGGAAGCCACGGGAGCTGTGCCCTATTTCTACTTCCCTTGACCCGAGCATCTCTGCCTCCCTCTCCGACCATTCGTGACGCCGCCAACACCCACCACCGCCTCACCGTCATCCTCCACCTCCCCCTTGACCACCCCGACCTGATTGCACCGACCGTTGAGCAACGGAGCCGCCGCAAATAGCCATGAAACCCTTGGTGCCCTGTTTTCGAGTTTGGTTCGGGTTTTCTTCTAACCCGGCTGAACCCGACGCCACCGCCGCTCACCGCCACCTCCGACGACCTCCCTAAACCTCTCTCTGGTGACCCTAAGCTCGTGATAGCTCGCCGCCGCGCATGGAGCCCAGAAACGGCCTCGAATCGCTCCCATGTTCCAGCTGCACGTTTCTTCTATTTTGGCCTGAGCTATTGCTCGTCGCCGTTCCGCCGCCTCCGTCCGTTCTCCACCGCCCTCAGCCAGTCTCGAAGACCACCCTCGACCTGTAGGTGAGTGCCTTAGCCCTTGCCGACCTCGCCTCAGCCCGTGAGGCCGAGAAACTCCCTGAATCAGCCCAGTTCCCCTGTTTCCCCTCTGTTGACAGGTTCTGTTTCAGCCCTCCGCTGGTCACCGAAGCTCCGTCGTTGCCGCCACCACCTCGCCGGACCTCCGCCACGTGTCCTAGCTAGTTTCAGGTTGTGACACCCCTCGACGAACCCTAGAACCTCGAGATCCGAAGCTTGACTGTGACATTCCGAATTCCGACCCCTCTCGAGACTATGGAATGGAAAGATATCGATCGGTGTATTTCAATGGTATCTCGCTCGGAGCAGGCCACTCTCGAGCTAACTGACCGAAAGGGAAAGACTAGCGTGAGGACGGGTACGTGGACTTGGGAAATTTGAATAAGAAACGGCACTTTGACCATAAGGATTGTCGATGGGATATTTTGGGCAAGCAGAGATCGATCCAAGAACGATCATGGGATGCTTCGCTAGCATTATACGGTTGGGACGCGGGTAATTCCGCTTAACCAATGTATAATTTGCGAAAATTCCCTAAATCAGATTCCGATGATCAGGACCGCAAGAACTAGCAATAAACTTTCGCAATCACATAACAACCAAAGTCGCCATGACTTGAGAAATCCTAAGGTCGATACGCGTAGCGCCTGCAAGAGTCGCCCGTCAGTTTGAGATGAACTGAAATTACAGTCACGAGAACTCGACATGGACTTGGCCTCCGAATTGAGTATCAGACATTGAGGAATTCCAACATTTGGAAAAGAATTGAACATTGCCTCAACGAGGGTAATTAATATTGGAAAAGTGAAATTTGGACTGGAGGTGAAAAATTACCATTTTGCCCCTCGAAGAATATTCTTTCCTTTAAGATTAGGCAAGGGTATTTTGGTCTTTTGTTTCTCCCCTATAGTGGCCGAAATTTGGAGGGCAAAATGGTCAAATGAGTCTTGAGATTTTTATGAAGGTGTGGACAAGTGTCATAAATTGGAATGGTGAGTACACATAGACTAGACTAGAGGCCTAGGGCATTGATTAGTTGTCTAATCCCTCACCAACCACACTCTCTCTCTTCCTTAGCTTGTAGATGAAGCTAAGCACTCTTTCTCTCTCCCTTGAAGTCCTTGGCCGACCACCATCTCCCTCCAACTCTCTCTCCCATTTGCATCACTCTCCATCTCTTTTTCTCTCGCCACCCAGTTTTGACCATGCCCACTTTTTTGGCCATAAATTCTTCGTCCGTCGATGGATTAAGGTGATTCCACTTCCATTAGAAATATCTTTCTCTTGCCGTTCCAACAAGGTATTATGAGCCAAAATCTACCCAGTTGTTTGTCTCGTAGAGCCGTTTGAAGCAGCGAAGGTCGCTGCCCAGACCAGTCTGAACCCGAGTAGCATCATAGGCCATTTGGGAGTTGGTTTTGGCTTGAATCTTCGGTAAGACACTCCTTGAACCTAGTTAAGACATGTAGCAACATGTATTTGAAGTTTGGTTGGGTTATTGAAGGATTTGATGATTGAATCTCTGTGGTTTTCAAAGGGGCAGAATCTAATTTACTGTTGGTCAGTGAGGAACCGTGAGCTTTTAAGGATCTTCGAAGTGTTATTTTACCTTGGAATCGTTGGCAAGCCACCCTAACACGTAGTTATAGATGTTATCATGGAGTATGTTGATTAGAATGAGGTATGGATGAAGTTTAATGCCCGGTTTGTGCGAAATTCCTAGGAAGCTATTCTGCCTTGTTATGGACAGTTTGGTTCGAAGGCTTCAAGCGGTAGGATTTTACTTGCTGGATTGAGTGGAAAGAAGACTTCTAACCCTACAAAAAAGTTGTAATAAATTTGTTTTGTGTTTTTACATTCATTCATACAGAGAACAAGAAGGCGAATTTTTTTCGCCTGAATAACATCTAGTCTTTATTGGCATATGTATTGCATCATACACCAAGGATATCAGAACATCACAACAGTAACTCTTAAAATGAAAGCATAAGGCATGGATTAAAAGACATTCAGGACTCTGATCATAACAGCAGACTAGACTCGGCTTCATTTTGATTTATGAGCAGCTTTGTGTTGCCTAAATTCTTTGATTAACGAATTCAAATACGAGTCAGATGATCCACCTTCCTCAACAGCCTTCCTAGCCATCTTAGCAACCACTTTTGCCCTTCTCCTCATTTCTTCGGTCTCTTCACCCGCCATAACTCGTCACACACCCTCTTTTCGATATCATCTCTACTCGCAACATC
The DNA here is from genome assembly GCA_021437785.1 of Rhodomyrtus psidioides. Taxonomy (NCBI): domain Eukaryota; kingdom Viridiplantae; phylum Streptophyta; class Magnoliopsida; order Myrtales; family Myrtaceae; genus Rhodomyrtus; species Rhodomyrtus psidioides. The sequence goes on along the minus strand of JAILYB010000041.1, from coordinate 4,379,941 downwards.
TGCACCGATTCTAAACTCAGCGAATTGTTTAGATCCACCGCCAATCCCAATCCCCAGTAATGAAGTGGCCAATTTTTCGTTATAGAATTGCTCAGCAAACATTGGCCATGTGACCATTGGCACACCAGCACATATTCCTTCCAATATCGAATTCCATCCGCAGTGAGTCACGAATCCACTGATCGATTCGTGACCGAGAATCAGCAGTTGGGGCGCCCACTCTCTTATGATTAGGCCCTTCCCGTCCATTCTTTCTTGGAAAATCTTTTGTTGACCAATCTTTTTCTTCATCTTCATTTTCCTCACAATCCATATGAAATCTTGTTGAGATGCCTCAAGCCCCTTCGCGATTTCCACTCATCATTGAGAACCTAGTTTGGTCAAGCTGCCGTAACACACGTAGACAATCGACTAGGGCTTTGTCGAATCTAGGGACTCGCTCGAACAAGAAATATGGAGCCGAGGATCGGTTCTTCGAAGAAGAAGAAGACGAATCATATGGGAAAAGTGTAAAAAAAGTCCTAAATTTATTGCCATAGTGCCAATTCAGTCCTAAACCTTTTTTTGGTGCCAATTCAGTCCTAAACCTTTTGAATTGGTGCCAATTTAATCCTAAACCTTTTTTTGGTGCTAATTCAGTGCTAAACCTTTTGCATTAGTGCCAATTTAGTCCTAAATATTTTGTATTTATGCCCATTGAGTCAATTCAATCAATTTTGGCTAAAAATCATTGGCACAAATATCAATTGTCCTACGTGGCATGGTTTGCGCTAACATGGATATTTTTTTAATATTTTTTTGATATTTTAAACAATTTTTAAAAATATTTTTTTAAAAACCAAAAAAATACTTAAAAATTATTTAAAATTATAGAATAATATTAAAAAAATCCAAATCAGCATTTGTCATGCCACGTAAGATAATCAATATCCACATCAGTGATTTTCGATCAAAATTAGAAGGATTAACTCAATTAGCATAAATTATCAAAGATTTAGGATTAAATTGGCACAAATACAAAAGATTTAAGACTGAATTAGCACCAATAAAAGGTTTAGGACTTAATTGACACAAATGAGAAAGGTTTAGGACTGGATTGGCACAAAAAAAAGGTTTATGACTAAATTGGGACTAGTGCAATAGGTTTAAGACTTTTTTGACACTTCTCCCCAAATCAGATGAAGGACAAGACTCCATGACGAATAAGAGAGCTCGGCGACCAAGAGGACGACTCGATGAAGAAGAGGACTCGCACGAACAAGAAGAGGAGGACTCTGAGCCTCTGACTAATGCACGAACAAGAAGAGCCGTCGTCGATGATTTATGGCTTAGATTTAGTTTTTGACTTGACTTCTTCAATTTGGAATCGCGTGGTTTTGGCATATGTGGAGTTTCTTACGTAAGTTGGTTATCAGGTTGGAGAGAGAAACGAATTAAAAAATCCATGTCAGCTTTTTCCGCTAGTAATATTTAACCGAGTTGACAAAAGGACTCCATCGCACCAACTTAACAAATTTTAGGACTCGATTGTACTTTTTGTAAGTTTTAGAACTTAATTGCACTTTCGTGACAAATTTTAGGACTTCTAGTGAACATATCTCTTAAAACTGTTTTAAGTTCCTTGTTGTGTGGCATAGCAAGGCCGGAAATGGATCGTCTAATATTTCCTTAGAAGGTTATATCCTAACTTTGCAATCCAGACCGTCCGTATTATGAAAAGACGGCCCAGATTATTACTAACAAAAATATATATATATAAATCAAAAAATTACCTCCTAAAAACAAGAGATTTGGGCTGTCCGTAAAAAAATGGACGGCCCGGATTGCAAAATTAGGTGCCTAATTTTCTGAGGAAATGTTAGGCGATCCGGATCCAACGATGCTACCTTTAGCACGGCGGAAAGCAGTAATTACGAAAGATGGTCGACTGACGAGCAGTACAGTGGTGGTAGAAGGGAGGGGCAGGCACAGAGCAATTAGGGGTATTTGTCAGTTTTTTGGGTGAATAAATCTCTTGGCTATCATGTTCCGTATAGAAAAATATGTCGAGTTTGAACCGAAGTAGTTGTGCCTTCAGGGTATAGAACCATGAGTCAATTTGGATAGAAGGATACATCGAGTTAGTTCATAGACTACACTGAACATGTACCAAATGTCTTGACTTGATTATATTGAACAAATTAAAAGTTTAGATAGCATATACATTGAGGTAAAGTACATCCTGACTTTTTTTTTTTTCAAATGGCAAAGTTCCTAAATCTTTCCCAACATTCAAATATTGATTAACACAAATACTTGAGCACGATTTTTTTTTTCAAAGAAAGTGATGGATTTTCATCCAACGTCAGGATTGAAATTGCCATATTATCCCAAACGTCTATTGCAATTTTACAGAATCGGACAGCGCAGCAAAAAAAAAAAAAAACAAAACAAAACAAAATAAATGGAGGCGGTTTTCCCCAAAACACCCCCAACTGGAAGTGACAATACAGTTATGTACAGGCAAAGAAGCAAGCGTGCCTCGTGCAGAGTCCTCCTTGCAATCTGCGACAGGTTGAGTCCGAAGCAGCCCGACAAATAACAAATAAATTTAAAGAAAAAAAAGTAGCCCCACAAAGACAGGATAATTAAAATTTCAAAATATAAAGAAATAAGGAGAAGAATTTCAATTTCGTCATGATCATGATGTAGGGGTAAGCATGGTTCCCAAGTAGAACCGGGGACCGGAGAACCGAACCGTCGGTTCCGGTCCGGTTCCCGATTCCGATGCACCCGATTCCGGTTCCCGGTTCCGGTTTCGGTTCTCAGTTCCACTATGGAACCTACCCGGAACCGGAACCGTATGTTATTAAACAAAAACCCTAATTTTTTATCAGTATCAATGTTTTCCCTTTCAGTTTCATTTCCTCACCTCGACGCTGCAGAACTCCCAATCCCCCCATGGTTCCGGTTTTGGATTTTTTATTTGCTGGTTGATGTGAATTACACAGCAGTTTTCGCAAGTTTCCTTTTTTTTGTACTTTGGAATTTGGATAATTAAGTACAGGTTCTCGGGTATCTTAGAATCGGAACCGAAATCGGAACTGGTGACAGGGTAGGTTACAAGTTCCATAATGTGGCAGGTAGGTTCCAAGTTTCAAAAAATAAGGAACCTGTATCAGTGGGTAGGTTTCAGGTTCGATGAAACCTATTCGGAACCTGGAATCGCTCACCCCTATAATACTATGGACCGATGGTGCAGAGAAAAGAGAAGAGTTGGGCTGGGAAGGGCCCCACTCTGTTGTTTTTTTTTTTTTTTGGTCTAAGACCACTCTGTTGTTGAAAAACCTGCATTTATCAACTTTGACAGGCTGCAATGAATCAGATCGTTCTTATCTGACCAGTTCGAGCAATCACAATTCACAACACTTTGCCCATTCATTGCTCCTTGAGATCTGAAACTTCCTTGGCTTTTTGTTCTTGCTCCATCCTGATCATCTCTGCCTATACCACCATTCGCCTGTGTTTCAAAGCTTAATTCCTTCTCTTTGCTAACTCTACAAAATGTTCGAGTACTTGTGGTTGCCCTGTATGGTGACGGTTGCTGCCATCGCTCTCTCTTCCATCCTGTTCAAAGAATTCCTGAGGAAGAAAAGAGCAGGTCAGATCGCTGTTGAGGGCAGAGCAGACAGTGATTCAACACCAAAGAATGGAACCGTGGAGAGTGCTGCTCCTACTTCCACTTCGCCACCAGTCATGGAAACGGCAACATCTTCGGGGCACGACTACGAAGTATTCTTGAGCTTCAGAGGACCAGATACTCGAGCAGGTTTCACCGACTTCCTCTATACTAGTCTGGTAGATGCAGGAATCCGTGCATTTAAGGACGATGAAGACCTCCGTGTTGGGGAAGAGTTTGCCTCAGAACTTCTCCAAGCAATTAATCAGTCGAAGATCTCAATACCTATATTTTCAAAAGGTTATGCCTCCAGCGTATGGTGTCTCAAGGAGCTAGTCCAGATGGTGGAGTGCAACAAATCTGGGGGACAAAAGATCATGCCCATTTTTTATGATGTGGCACCTTCAGAGGTTCGATACCAAACTGAAGGTTATGGAAAGTCCCTTATTTCACATGAAAAGAAGAAGCGATGTGACAAGAAGACTATAAGTGAGTGGAAGGCTGCTCTTAAAGAAGTATCGTTTCTAAACGGATGGGACCTGCACAGCATGCCCAACAGGTGATTGCTTTTAGCATTCCATCTCATGTGCCTTGGATCATTGAAACTCGTTGCATTTCATATGGTTTCTTCTCTATATTTGTGTTACCTTGTTGAAATTGAATTCTGTGTTGTTGAAGTTATTCTTTTCTAGATTTGTGTTAGCCTTGTTAACATTGAATTCTGTGTTATTGAAGTTATATTGTAGAAACCTGCTAAGTAGTGGCACAATCCCAATTTTGTCCAATCTTATTCCAAGCAACAGTTTTTTCCGATTCAGTTCACTCATTAACTGTATGTACTAATGCTAATTCATCTGCAATGGAAAAAGTCATTAAAGATCACACTTCGAAATTCATCCTGTAAGAACATAGTTCCATTCAACACAATTTTCTAACTCATTGTCATTTGCCTCCAACAAACATTAGGCGAGAAGGTGAGTTCGCAAGAAAACTTACCCAGAAGGTTTTCAATGAGTTGAAAAAGGCTTATCTGGTGGTATCAGATTGCTTGGTCAATGTCGACAACCATGTAGATGTAATAATGGAAATGACAGGTGCTGGGACAAATGAAACACGAATTATAGGAATCCACGGGATGGGTGGCATCGGAAAGACGACTATTGCCAAAATCATCTACAATAGGCTTTCAGAGGACTTTGAGAATCATTGCTTTCTTCGTGATATTCGAGAAAGGTCAAAAGCTAATGGCATGCAATGCTTGCAGAATCAGCTCATTTCTGACATCCTCAAAATGAGATGCATGGATATAAGAGACATTGATGAAGGGACTCAGACAATTAAAGACAGGTTGTCTAGTAAGAGAGTCCTCCTTCTTCTGGATGATGTGGAAGAAGAGAGTCATATCGATGCACTTGTAGGTAAGCGTGATTGGTTAGGCAGGGGGAGCAAAATTATTATTACTACAAGATTCAAAGATATTCTTGATGTTCCTGAAGTGGACTGCAGTTATGAGCTTAGTGGCATGGATGCCGATCAATCTCTTCAACTATTTAGCAAACATGCATTCAGAAGAGATTCTCCTTTAGAAGATTATATCGACCAATCCAACAGGGCAATAGGCATTGCTGGAGGTCTTCCGCTTGCTCTTGAGGTCATCGGTTCACTTTTATGTCGCACTAAAAAGGATAAGTGGGATCTCACATTGAAGAAGCTGGAAAATGTTCCTCATGCAGCAGTTCAGAGTAAGTTGAAAATAAGCTATGATGTATTAGATGTTCGGCAACGACATATATTCCTCGATATAGCTTGTCTTTTCATTGGATATGACAAAGACATTGTGGTTCATTTTTGGGATGACTCTAAATTTCCGGAAGAAGCAATGGAAGTTTTGCAAAACATGTCTTTGATTAAGATTAGAAATGATAAAGAAGTGTGGATGCACGACCAACTCAGAGACCTCGGAAGAGAAATAGTTCGTCAAGAAAGTAACATGGAAATAAAGAAGCAAAGTAGGGTGTGGGATCCCCAGGAAGCATTGGATTTGCTAAGGAGATATGAGGTAAAATCTCCCCCCCAATAAATCTCCAAGTTACTTATGGACATTTTACTTATTAAAAAAAAGCGAGATTCTTTTTGTGTTTTCTAGCACCAATACTCATTAATAGTATTTCTCTTTTATGATTAAAGAAACGATAATATTCAGCTCAACCCCTTAGTATAGTGAACTTGAATATTTGTGTTTCCCTTCAACTTTCTGTTTTGTAAACTTTTCCTTTGGACAGGGAAAAAAAGAAGTTGAAGCTCTTTATCTCCATTTAGGCCGTGAGGGGCAGTTCCATTTTACTTACGAGGGCTTAATGGGACTATCAAAACTAAGGTTCCTTGGAATTGGCGGTCAAATGGAATATTTTCGTGCAGAAGAGAGGCTTCTTTGGCATGAATCACCATCAAATGGTATTTCAACTAATGTTTTCCATGAGAATTTATATCTCCTTCCACAATTACGATGGCTTTCTTGGAATGGTATTCCCACAACATTTAATATTACAAATTTCTCCATGGATGATGTGATTATTCTTGACCTATCTGGGAGTGAATTGACGCATCATTGGAAAGGGTGGAGCCACATGAAGGTATGTTATATGCTAGACAACACTTATTATTTTGTCTTATTAGATTCAAAAGTAGTCTTTGCATTTTTTTTTTAATAGGCGATGAAGAGTTTGAAGATTTTGAATCTGTCCAATTGCGAATGCTTGGAGAGAACTCCTATCTTCTCCGCTCAGGCAAATTTAGAACGTTTGATCCTATACGGCTGTGTATCATTGATGAAAATTGATGAGTCGATTTGTCAGTTGAAACGCTTAGTTTCCTTAGATCTAGGTTATTGTAGGAATCTTCAGAGGCTGCCAGGCGAACTAGGTGGAGCTCTTGCCCGCCTTGAATACCTATCTCTACATGGCTGCGAATCGTTGGAGAGGCTTCCAGATACAATCGGAAGTTTGGAATCGCTGATTGAGTTGGACATATCTTGGACGGGGATAAAAGAATTACCTGATTCCATTGGAGAATTGAAAAATTTGAAAGTAGTGAAGGTGTTGGAGTGTGACATAAAAAAAATATCCAATGTCTTTTGGACGATTGGGAAGCTTGAAGAAATAGAAATATGCGACACACTTCGAGATCTGATAAACATTGAAAGGACCAAGGGTTTTGTGAAAATTGGTAATTGCATCCACTTGAATCAGTCACTGAGGATCTTGAAATTGGAGTGTGGGGATATATATGCACTACCGAACCTTCCTGAAAGCCTTATCAAACTACGACTGTATAGGTTATGCATGGACAGGTTTCCAGATATCTCAAACCTGACTAATTTAAAGGAATTGGAGCTCCTTTTTTGCTCACTTGATTCTAATGGGAAATCTTATGGGCCTCTGGAAGATCCGATACCACTGTGGATTGGGAATTTCAGCAAACTGGACTCTCTGGATCTGTGCTTTGAATGTGAGACCACCTCCCCAACAGACCTTAGCCTCCCTCCTCAACTCAAGTCACTTCACCTCCGGGGCTCTAATCTGAGTCGCCTGCCGACACTCCCCTCAAGTTTATCCTCCTTAGATGTGGAAGATTGCAGTTCACTTTGCTCGATGGAGGATCTGTCGAATTTGAAGAAGCTATCATCTCTCCGGATTTCATACGCTGCAATTACAGAGATTCAAGGCCTTGGTTGTTTGGAAAACCTACGAAATTTGCAGCTTGGTTTCCTTGAAGTGGAGATACTACCAGATCTAAGCAATTTAAAAAAATTAAGGAATCTTGAAATAAGTGATTGTGATAATCTGGTTGAGATTCAAGGCGATTATCCAAAATCTTTGAAAGTACTGGAGATTTCTTCCTGTAAATCTTTACGGAAGTGCCCGATTGGTCCAGCTTGGACGGATGGGTTGACATAACAAATTGTGAAAAATTGCCGTCAGTCGAAATTGTGCAAGAAGAAGACGGTTCTGACTATTCTGAATTTAAGGCAGAATGACTATGAATAAGTCCGCGACCACAAATTGTTCCTTTGGGTTCACATTTCAAACGAATTGAGGTAAATTATTTCATCTGGCAACCGATGTTTTCCTTTTTTTTTTTTTGGCAATCAAATTCTTTCACTGATATGAACAAAGAAGTGGTACTTGCACTTTTTAATGACATTTTTGCGAGTTCATGTCTGAAAAACGACTGAAGGTTTTGCAACTATGACGCCTCCAAAAGGTTCTTAGTTATGTACAAAGTATTTGTATTCTTTTCCAGGTTTGGTTTGGCTTTTTTAGCTATATTCTCTTTGGATGGTTTCTCCTTGCTTTAATGTTTCCCAGCTGGAGCTATGCATGTCGATTGCATCGTTCTTATTTTGATATGTAATAAATTATTTGATGTCCTTGTCGATTTGCTGCTTCACATATTTTGAAGTTGATAATCTCGCTTTGCTTTGCAGATAACTGCTTTATGCTGTAAACAGTTGGATGGAATGTGTGTTGGGAGGTCTTATAACTATGATTCTCATCCAGGAACTTTACGGCATAATCAACTCATTGTTGCAACTATGAAGAAGATGGACACTCTTCATCGGTATGCTTATGTTCACTTCATTTTCCAGGAAAGGTTCGCTACGTAGTTGGATTTGCAAATGTTATGGAGAAGTTATAAAATGAAGAAAAGAAATTTCACTTGGGTAGCGGCATCAATAGTTTGCGCAGCAAAACTTCCATCTGTGACAGGAGAGAGGAGCTATTTAGCTTCTCCGAGGTTTCATAAATCGTTCAAAGGCCAATATTTCAGTACTATCGGTGCGTACGACATATGCCAACTCTCATCGGTGTCAGAAATCATATAAATGGACTCTTTTGTGATCTCCATTGTCTTCGAAAAATGGTTATACCTAGGTGATTATCTTTAATAGAAGCCCTTCCATTCACCTCAAGTTATACTAGAGGTCTCTTTTAGGTTTTAAGATTCACAAGAAGTGCAAAAGGAGACATCTCGAATGACTGGCTTTTCTCCTGTTGGTTTCTAATGTTGCTGAGAGGAATTAGAGTTTAAGAAACTCACGGAATTTTTTCTATGCAGGGAGCTCTGGCTAATGTGGCAGCTGTACAAATGAAGACCGAATAAAGGAAAATGAAGATGACATTTAATGTCGACAAAATTCCCATTCACAATCTTGGGGTTTACCTCTGTTGACAGAAAGAAACTTGAAGATTAGTGAGGGAAGCCTGGGAAGGCATTGCCTATTGATGAAATTGTTAAATCTGTTGACTGCATGTTTGGCCCTTTGTTCCAGAGAAATCGTTAGAGCAGGGCAGGGGGATTCATTGTGCAATCTTGGGGGTAAAATGGCTATCTAAGCAAAGTTGATTATCTATTAATATTTTTTTGTGGACCACAAGAATGAAAATTGCACTTCATCTGCATGTGTTCTCTTCATTGATATGCAATAGGACTATGAGTTCCCAAATATTCTTTTACGAGGAAACACTTGAAGGTCTTGTCTGGACGGGGAGAAAAATTGTGCACTTGAAGAAGTGTATAGAGAGGCTTATCAGTTCCCAAATAGTCTTAGTTGCACCTACCAAAACCAGTTCATGGACCTTCCCATGTGAAAATGGTGTTCAAGGTAGTCTTACTCATGTGCATTATCACAACACAGTAAGCACGAATTGTTGTAAAGTCGACCTTCTCGCCAAAATTATCTGCAATTGGTTTTGACATGGTTTTGATCACTGTTGCTTTGTTTCTAACAATTGTGATACTTGAGAGCTCAAGGGCAATCAGTACTTGCAGAATCAACTCATCTCCTATGTCCAGAAAAGGGAATTGATGGATTGACGAAAAAAAAAATGAAGGGATCAAAGCAGTTAAAGATTTAGACCGGAAGAAACAATTGAATGCGCTCGTGGGAAATATCTATATTATTCAGGCATCACTGAATTTTTCAACGCTAAATATCAAGCGCTAAAGTATCACAAAATTCTTAGTGCTTCGCATTGTTCATCATTGACGATAATCTCTTCCATTTGTCATTCGACATCTCTATCGAGGCTATCTCCCAGAAGAACCATAATTGCACAACCTTCCCCGTCAATTGGAGCTCTTACAAGCCTTGAATACATGTCATTGTAAGAACGTGAATGTACAGAGATTGGCAATCTGTAATTGCTACTTTTTTTTTGGGGGGGTCAAAAGAGTAGCTTTTATTTCTCAACTTGTAAAATCAGAGAAACCGCCCAGCATAGGAGTGTCATAACACAAAAGTTCCCATAAGGTTTGGGGGGTTTACAAAGCCAAAGAGCAGGAAGGTAATTCAGACAGAGAGCCTTTGAAATCCAGTCGGCTACTTGATTTGTGGATCTATCACAATGGGCCAAAGTGAGGTCTGGGAAGTCCTTGAGATGGGCTCGGGCCTCCAAAACCACAGCTTCAATCTGCCAAGGGATAACATCCCGTTCAAGTACAGTGTCGATGAGCACTTTGCAGTCAGAGTCCAAGTACAACTTCCACTCTCTTCTAGATCTAAAACACTTCAACGCTTCTACTAGGGCACTCGCTTCGGCTTGAAGAGGGGAAAAAGCATGGACTTTTTTGGCGAATCCATCAAGCAGCGTTCCAGAGCTATCTCAGAGGACTCCCGCGATCGTTGCTTCTCTGCATCCTACATCAAAGGAGGCATCAACGTTGATCTTCAAAGCTCGATCCTTCGGTGGCTTCCATGCGATCTTGTGGTGAGATTGTCGTTGCCCTTTATTCTCCTTCACTTTGTTCCATCTTTTGTAATTGCAAACCAAAGCACCAGCTGTTTCTATCAAGACTCTCACGTTTGGGTGTTTATTTCTGAAGATTCGATCATTTCGAGCTATCCAGATAGACCAAAGGACAGCTCCTATTCTCTCGATCTGGGAGTGGTCTCCAATCCTATAAAAAATCTCCTCAAGCCATCTATCTGCTCTGGATGTGTCTGTGGTTGATAGTTGTAGGCTGATTGTGGGGTGACTCCAAACATCGTTGGTCCAGGGGCAGTGGAAAAGAAGGTGTTCCGTCGTTTCAATCTGATTCTCACAAAATGGACAGTAGGCATCCCCGATTACTCGTCGTTTGAAAAGATTTTCCCTAGTGTGGATAGCATTTTGACACACTCTCCAGAGAAAGATTCTAACCTTTGGGGGGATAGGGAGGTACCAAAGACGATTCCAAAATTTTCTGGAGGGTCTGTAGGATGTTGAGGCTTGATGGCCACTCATTGCCTTTTCTCTGTTGCGGATAGAATTATAGGCATTTTTCACTGAGAAGTCACCTGATTTTGTGGTCGTCCAGTGTCACGCCCCGACTCTCGAGCCCGCGACATCCCTTGCCAAATCGCCACTAGGTCATAGAGATAGCTTCCCAGGCACGCTATCGACCTATCACGTAACTACGCATGCGGAAACGTTTAAACCTCCTGACATCAAACAATCAAGGAATAGAATAGCAGGAATCAAACACCACAACTTATACACTCGAAATAAGAATAAACAATTATACATAACGGCAGACGTTCGAGCATAACCCCATACTTCGGGGCGACTAGACAAGATCTAAAAAGGTCTTTTGGTCAGGTGAGGTCAACTACTCACTTCCTTCAAACAGACTACTCTGACAGCCAATCCTTGGCGTTCACGAGACTTCGCCACTTAGGACCTGAAAATGTTATCCCACGACGGGGTGAGAATAAATCTCAGTGAATCAAGCCTAGCTCGGTTAGGAAACTGATTCGCCCAGGGGATCCTAACTGAAGCTCAAATCACACATGCACATATAGCAACTATCCACAGTTAACAATATTATCATCATCCACATGCACACTTACCAGCTTCAGCCATACATAATGCAATGCTCGACATGACTCAGCAGTCAATGTCAATCAATCACTCAATCACAGCATCACATCCACAAGTATGTACAAGACATTCCCCAGGACAATGCACACAATACAATAATAACTCGAACACAAGCGAGTATGAACGTCCGTCTTCCTACTCCATTTGTCCCATTCCAAATTTCGTAGTCGGGATGCGTTCACACTAACCCATGCACAAAGTTACACTGTATTCAATCCTTTTTATTAACGGTTAACGTGCCCACGGCACTAGAGAGGATCTACGCGAAAGAGGGAGTGATACGACTCTCCCAATAACGCGATCCAACACCTCAGTGCGATCCAGCGTCTCACCGGCAGCACCGGTCTACGTTCCTTTACTCTCGGCAACGGCTACTACAAGCGGTGTATCCAGTGTACCCATCACGGCACCAACAAGTAGGCATCCCTAAACGGGGCGTCGGTCCAACATCCATTGCGACCGGCATCCGATAATCCCTTAAAACCGTACGTCTGGCACGGGGCATGGATTATCGTGCTTCTGGCAAGTCGTATAGTTCCGTACAAATCATAGAACACGAACTTGCCAGGAACCTCATTGTTTTTCCCTCGTATGACCATACATAATACATCCAGCAATCAACCATTTTCATTATCTTTGGTTAAGGCCGGATGCTCACACGGCATGTAAAAGTCTCAGCCAAAGGCCATTTTCGTGCTAAAATATGTCATTTGACTTTACACTCAGTCATATGCATATGCCGACTATCCACTAGTCATAGCAATCACACACAAGGTGATTAACTCTCAATCATCAACTGACAGTGAAAGAACATTCACTACACCCAATCAGGCATTTCAGAGAGGCGATTCAATCAACGAAACCATAACTCAATCCTGAGTAATTAAACTCAATCAAATAATATCCAGCTCAATTCATGCCATGTTATTTATTAATCGATTCAATTTAGCACATTGATCGCTCGCTCGTCTCTGGCCTATCGCTCACTCGCGATCACACAATGGCAATCCATTGCCCAATCAATCAATCAACTAGCAACAATTAGCCACAGACAATTCAATCAACTCGGCTAATTTAAACGATCGGCCATTTAACCTAATCCCAATTTCTATTTAAACCGGCCCCGATCGTGTACCTAAATTCCACAATTCACAAAATAACTAATCCTAGGCGCAATTAGCGCCCTAACCAAGGATTAGGGTCAACTCACATCCAATTTAAGCTCGGGCAGTCTCTACGGCGGCGACGCGGCGGCTACGAACTCACGAACTTCGGTGAGGCTCGGAATTCCTCTCGGTGTCTCACGGATCACGGCCCAATTTCCTCAAACAACGGCCCCAAACTCACGGCCCATGGCCAAAACTCTCGGCCAACCTGGCCCACGGACTTGGTACACGGTCCAGGACACTAGGCCAACTCGCTCGGCCCACGGCCCAGGCTCACCCGGCCATGGCCAGGGCAGACCGGCCCACGAGACCGGCCACTCAGGCCGAACAGGGCAGGGGATGGGCGGCTCGGCTTCAACGGCCGGTTCGGCGACCGACGGACGGCGGCTGACCTCGGGGTGGTCGGAGGAGGTCGAGGGGACGTCGGGGGTTCGGTGGGGACCGGTGACCGCGGCGAAAGACGGCCGGAGGCGGCCGGTTCACGGCCGAACAGAACCGGCCCGCGAACAGGGGAGAACGGCCGGGAACAGGGTGGACAAACGGGGCTGATTCCGGCCACCACGCGCGGCGGCGAGCTTCGCCGAGCTCAGGTAAGTTAGAGGGAAGACCAAGGAGGCCGAAGGAGGTAGCGGTGCACGGCGGGGGCGGCCGAATCGGCCGGATCTGAAGAAAATCGGACCGAGCCCTAAAACAGGGCACCGAAGCTTTCACGGCTGCTTGCGGCGGTTCCGGCGGGCAATCGGCGGTGGGGTGGCCTCGGCTTGAAGCTCAAGACACGGGGGAGTCACGGCGTGGTGGTGGGAGGCGGCGGCGACACCGCACGAAGCCGGAGGAGGGCTGGGTCTCCTCGGGTTTCAGGGAAACAGAACAGGGGCTGGCTTCGGGGGCGATTTCCACGCCTGCCCGGCGGCTGACGACGGCTGGAATGGGGTCGGTGGCGACGGCGACGAGCTGTTGAAGGTGGTGGCGGTGACAGACAGTGGTGGTGGCGCACCCAATCGCCAGAGGAAGAGGAAGAACGGGGGAGGAGGCTCGGTCGTGGAAGGGGAAACAAAGAAAGAGAGAAAGAAGATGAGAGCGTGAGAAGAGAGAAAGAAAAGGAAGTCACGTGGGCGGCTGATGAAGAGGGCTGGTGGGGGTCCACAAGACTTTTGGGTCAATATGTCTCATGGGCAAATAATTGAGGGCATTTTGGTCTTTTGGCATTTTAGGACAGAACGAAATTTGGTAAACTAGACGAAGGGTAATTTTTGTAACTTCACAGGTTAGGCTCGGTCAAGGTTAGGCTCGAGTCGCGAGGATTGAAATCCTAATTCATGGCGACTAAGAATCCCGAAACCTAATCTAAACCGACTGAACTTCAGAATTCGTCCAAACTTCGTCTCTTCAGTCCTTTCAATCCAATATAAATTTAGCGACTGAAATTCGATCTTAATCCATTTTATCGAATTCAGGGACTTCACCGAGGTCGGATTTCTAGGGCGTCACAACTCTCCCCCACTTAGGAAATTTCGTCCTCGAAATTGAAGTACTGCTACAACCCTTCAAACGAATAAGAATATCTATGCCACATACTTTCCTCAATTCCCCAAATAGTTCCTTCAGGTATATGGTATTACCCAACCACCTTGACTAGCGAGATCATCTTGTTCCGGAGCACTCGCTCTTTCTTATCTGCGATCCTAACTGGACTTTCCACGTACTATGCTCGCCCATCCAATTCAATTTTCTCATGACTCAGTACCCGAGCGAGGTCCAGTTCGTACTTCTTTAATATCGACACGTGGAAGACATTACACTTGAGTACGCCTCGGCGACAACACAAGACAGTACGCCAAATTCTCAATTCTTTCCAAAATCTCGAAAGATCTGACATATCTTGGGCTTAACTTTCCTTTATTACCAAAACGAGATGTCCCTTTCCTAGGCAACACCTTCAAAAAGACCAAATTTCCCATCTGAAATTCTAACGGTCTTCGCCTCCTAATGGCGTAACTTTTCTGATGACTCTGCACTGTCCTCTGTCTGTCTCTGATATCCTTGACAGCTTCCATCGACTGTTATACTAACTCAGGACTCGTAATTTTTCCTTTCACCACTTCGGTCCAATTAAGTTAATGTTCCACACGCTCTACCATACAGTATCTCGGAAAGTACCATCTTAATGCTCTACTGGTAACTGTTATTTAGGCAAATTCCACCATGTGTAACTGTTCCTCCCAATTACCTTAAAATCCAAAATGCTTGCCTCAAACCTGTACTCCAAAGTCTAAATTGTTCTTCCAGACTGACCATCCATCTTCGAATGATAGATCATACTGAACTGCAGTCTCGTTTTTCCCAAAATTTATACCACGCACATTTCAAATCGTTCATTACCTCCACTCTGTACACCGAAATCACGGAACGACTACCAAACCCAAGTCAGATTCAACTTACAATCCTCGTTCACCAATATACCGCAATTCCATATCCACAATTCGTTTAAACATGTTGGACCATCCAACTCTAAGGATACAACTCCACTGTGACCATCTAACCTTGTTGTCCCAATCCATTGTCAGTTGTCCTAGTAACCACAGTAATTACCCACTCTCACAAATCCATTGACCATTTCTTACTTCCAATGAGCAGAGTTTAACGCTGCTTCTCCTCTTGATCCAAAGATGTCAATCATAACTAACACTAATGGCAATTTGGGCATTCTGTTTTCATGAAGAAGGTCGACTAATGATTCGCCTTTTACTCGACAACTCCTTATGGTCTGAAGTTATCACTTGTCGTTTCCAGAAACATCTGATGAATAACTGAACTCAGACTCCAAATCCAACTGAGGGTCAGGACATCCATTCTGTCGAACAGGATCAGCTCACAAACGACTGACGAGTCAAGGGCCACCTCAATATTCCGGTTTAGGGTTGGAATCACCCGTTCCCAAACCGATAGTACCATTGAACACTGTCAAGATCACCTCTCATGACCAACTCAAGTCGATGCAGGATTGGTTCAACTCGATCCGTAGTTCTCTAGAAACACAACACATAATCCAGGGTAGCTAATCCTTGACTAGTGTGTGGCTGGTACGGGGTTCTAGTACAGATCGTTCCTCACAGGGTTCATGGCCATCCTGAATATCGATCAATGCCAGCTCGCAAATCATGCCACGAATCAATCCCTGGTTAACTTCAGGGTGATCCTATGGTTGACTTACAACTGAGTCAGATCAACCCAAATGATTCATGCTTGATTTCAGATTGCCACACAGTCGAACCTCAATCAGCACAGCCAACTGGTAAATCAGGCCATCATCCACGTCGAGGGCGACTTCTAAACTCTCGGTGGCTTCCTCAACCCTTGGTCATTGTTCGCGAATAGTTCGAGTCTTAAGCTTGGGTCGGTTCTAGATCTTGGGCATCACTTTCATACCAAGCTGAATCTCTTCACAGTGTTAAAACCTGCACCTGTATCGTCAATCTGCTTACTGCATTCCAAACTGAGTCACTTATCCCTTGACCTCTTGGAAGTTTCATTACCACTCCATTGTGATATTTTCCCACCTTTACTCTAGAAATCCCAACGACAGCAGCAGTTCACTAGGCTTGTAATGCTGCGTTTTGACTTATCAATATGCTAGCTCTTCGCCATAAGCTTGGCCGTATCAATCTTTCTGCCAATCCCTTAGTGACCTTATCTTTAAATCTCGGTGCCTCATCCAGCTATTCGGACCCACTGAAACTACTATGGTGAGTTCCTGATCGATTTTCTGTTTTACCAAAAGCAAGACCCTTATGGTCATTACTCCAAGAAATCATGCAGCCCTACAATGCTTCCGATGCGCCACTCTGATAACTAGCCAACCTTAATTGCCACATCTCGCAATCTTAATCTTATTCAGGGGTATCTCCAATCTCAATAATCCATACATCCAACTAGTGGTCCTATCACATCGTCCATCCTTAGACTTTACTCCGAACTTTCCTTGTTTGTCTTCACTGTCCTTGTTCTATGCACATGTCTAAGGCTTCATTAATTACCATCCCCAGGCTGTGTACACTTCACCATGACCTTATTAAGTTACTAGTCGACTGAACCATACGGGCCTCAAGTCATCCCAAGACAGCCTTTGACATACTATGAGATCTTCTCAAATTTTACGAAGCACATAAGTCTTACTAACCCATGACATCTCAATTCATCCACAATCTTCTGTTCTTAACACGAAACACAACACAACGTATCACCCCATGTTCTTCACTTTGAAAACCCAGTTTAAACACGTGTAGTGGAAGGCTTTCCTCGTTACTCATCACCTAATACCTATCCTCACATCAATTCTTATCAGTTCAAAGCTTTCGACTTCCCGAAGGACCATTACATCTTAAAGATCATTCTCTTAATCCTCACTCGCTTTCTTGCGAGTATCGATCATATCACTTAATTCCAGCTTTCACAACCCACCAATAACTTCCTTTCACGAAATCTCTATAACTCGCTGAACTTAAGAAGTTTCAAACACTTGTCGATATCAGCGGTCTTGGTCAATCCATGACCAGCTTAATCTTAGTCGAACCCATGGATACTCTATTACCAGAAATTACATGCTCTACGAACAACACGAGTTAACCAAACCTCGTACTTAATAAACTTGATAGTCACTTATGCCCTCCAAGGGTCTTCGATCAATTGCTACTCACTATCATCCAATTTCTTCAAGTACGGCAGAATGTCGCTTAGGGACGCATCACCAATCGCTCCAAATATTTTTCTCGATCATTCTACTCATTGGACCCATAAAAGTGACATGGTACTCGTCCGACGAACGATATCAATGTAAGCTCGTAGAGTCCTGAACGCATCTTGAATATCGTTCCTAACATACTCTCATTCCTACTCCTCAACTGATGACATCTCGTCCGTAGATCAACCTTAGAGAATACCGTAGCTTACAGTGGTTGGTCAAATCTTTCGCTTGTCCTTGACGGTGAATACGTATTCTTGATCCACATCTGATTGAGTTGTTCACAATCGATCCTTAACTTCAACGACCTTTCTCTTTTCCTCATGAACACATATGTACCTCCCATAGCGACAATTTAAGGCAGACAAACCCGTTGTCCAGCACATCACACCTTGGCACCTTGAAGTTCTTAAGCTTCAACGAACTATCCTCTATGGCGCCTTGAAGATCAAATCCATTTTAGGGTTAACTCCGCTACAAACTCCACTTTTCCCTTTTGGCTGCAGTCCTTGCAACTCTCGAAGAAAGACATCAGAAAGTTCATGTGTGACTGCGATGTCTCTCACCCTGGGTTCCTCAGCTACCAATTCAAACACAAACGTCCAATACTTAATAATCACTCGCCAGCAGCCCAGTCGCCTTAGGCGACGAAACCAAACAAGTCGAGACTTCACTTCGATTAACATAAAACTCAGAACTAACCAACCTGACGGGATAAAACCCAACGGTTTGTAATAACATCCATCACCGATCCCAGACAATCCATGTCCATAACAACCTCAAGGTTACACGCCTTCAGAATGATCACCCTATCATCGTCTTTTGCAAGCTTAATAATCAGTTTACCCTTAAAACTTCTTACAACAAGCACTGCCTTATCCTTTAGTAGCGTCGAAGTCCTAACTACCACTCTCAACGATCCCAAACTCAGCTCGAACACATTAACAATCTACACTCCCGACAGGTACCATACGGGGTCCTGTCCACCCCAACGCAACACCACTGCGAGCTCAGGCATACAGCCTCAAAACTTGCACAAAGAACACGTGCGCACACTCAAACACTTAAAGGTACAGATAACAATCACATGCACAACGGCTAAATTCCTACTAACTATCCCAAATCCCAACGCTCCTTATTACTCCAAGCCAATGACCAGATAGATCAGGCTGACCTTGCTCTGATACCACCTTGGGCGGGGATGTCACGCCCCGACTCTCGAGCCCGCGACATCCCTTGCCAAATCGCCACTAGGTCATAGAGATAGCTTCCCAGGCACGCTATCGACCTATCACTTAACTACGCATGCGGAAACGTTTAAACCTCCTCACATCAAACAATCAAGGAATAGAATAGCAGGAATCAAACACCACAACTTATTCACTCGAAATAAGAATAAACAATTATACATAACGGCAGACGTTCGAGCATAACCCCATACTTCGGGGCGACTAGACAAGACCTAAAAAGGTCTTTTGGTCAGGTGAGGTCAACTACTCACTTCCTTCAAACAGACTACTCTGACAGCCAATCCTTGGAGTTCACGAGACTTCGCCACTTGGGACCTGAAAATGTTATCCCACGACGGGGTGAGAATAAATCTCAGTGAATCAAGCCTAAGCTCGGTTAGGAAACTGATTCGCCCAGGGGATCCTAACTGAAGCTCAAATCACACATGCACATATAGCAACTATCCACAGTTAACAATATTATCATCATCCACATGCACACTTACCAGCTTCAGCCATACATAATGCAATGCTCGACATGACTTAGCAGTCAATGTCAATCAATCACTCAATCACAGCATCACATCCACAAGTATGCACAAGACATTCCCCAGGACAATGCACACAATACAATAATAACTCGAACACAAGTGAGTATGAACGTCCATCTTCCTACTCCATTTGTCTCATTCCAAATTTCGTAGTCGGGATGCGTTCACACTAACCCATGCACAAAGTTACACTGTATTCAATCCTTTTTATTAACGGTTAACGTGCCCACGGCACCAGAGAGGATCTACGCGAAAGAGGGCGTGATACGACTCTCCCAATAACGCGATCCAACACCTCAGAGCGATCCAGCGTCTCACCGGCAGCACCGGTCTACGTTCCTTTACTCTCGGCAACGGCTACTACAAGCGGTGTACCCAGTGTACCCATCACGGTACCAGCAAGTAGGCATCCCTAAACGGGGAGTCGGTCCAACATCCATTGCGACCGGCATCCGATAATCCCTTAAAACCGTACATCTGGCACAGGGCATGGATTATCGTGCTTCTGGCAAGTCGTATAGTTCCGTACAAATCATAGAACACGAACTTGCCAGGAACCTCATTGTTTTTCCCTCGTATGACCATACATAATACATCCAGCAATCAACCATTTTCATTATCTTTGGTTAAGGCCGGATGCTCACACGGCATGTAAAAGTCTCAGCCAAAGGCCATTTTCGTGCTAAAATATGTCATTTGACTTTACACTCAGTCATATGCACATACCGACTATCCACTAGTCATAGCAATCACACACAGGGTGATTAACCCTCAATCATCAACTGACAGTGAAAGAACATTCACTACACCCAATCAGGCATTTCAGAGAGGCGATTCAATCAACGAAACCATAACTCAATCCCGAGTAATTAAACTCAATCAAATAATATCCAGCTCAATTCATGCCATGTTATTTATTAATCGATTCAATTTAGCACATTGATCGCTCGCTCGTCTCTGGCCTATCGCTCACTCGCGATCACACAATGGCAATCCATTGCCCAATCAATCAATCAACTAGCAACAATTAGCCACAGACAATTCAATCAACCCGGCTAATTTAAACGATCGGCCATTTAACCTAATCCCAATTTCTATTTAAACTGGCCCCGATCGTGTACCTAAATTCCACAATTCACAAAATAACTAATCCTAGGCGCAATTAGCGCCCTAACCAAGGATTAGGGTCAACTCACATCCAATTTAAGCTCGGGCAGTCTCTACGGCGGCGACGCGGCGGCTACGAACTCACGAACTTCGGTGAGGCTCGAAATTCCTCTCGGTGTCTCACGGATCACGGCCCAATTTCCTCAAACAACGGCCCCAAACTCACGGCCCATGGCCAAAACTCTCGGCCAACCTGGCCCACGGACTTGGTACACGGTCCAGGACGCTCGGCCAACTCGCTCGGCCCACGGCCCAAGCTCATCCGGCCATGGCCAGGGCAGACCGGCCCACGAGACTGGCCACTCAGGCCGAACAGTGCAGGGGATGGGCGGCTCGGCTTCAACGGCCGGTTCAGCTACCGACGGACGGCGGCTGACCTCGGGGTGGTCGGAGGAGGTCGAGGGGACGTCGGGGGTTCGGTGGGGACCGGTGACCGTGGCGAAAGACGGCCGGAGGTGGCCGGTTCACGGCCGAACAGAACCGGCCCGCGAACAGGGGAGAACGGCCGGGAACAGGGTGGACAAACGGGGCTGATTCCGGCCACCACGCGCGGCGGCGAGCTTCGCCGAGCTCAGGTAAGTCAGAGGGAAGACCAAGGAGGCCGAAGGAGGTGGCGGTGCACGGCGGGGGCGGCCGAATCGGCCGGATCTGAAGAAAATCGGACCGAGCCCTAAAACAGGGCACCGAAGCTTTCACGGCTGCTTGCGGCGGTTCCGGCGGGCAATCGGCGGTGGGGTGGCCTCGGCTTGAAGCTCAAGACACGAGGGAGTCACGGCGTGGTGGTGGGAGGTGGCGGCGACACCGCACGAAGCCGGAGGAGGGCTGGGTCTCCTCGGGTTTCAGGGAAACAGAACAGGGGCTGGCTTCGGGGGCGATTTCCACGCCTGCCCGGCGGCTGACGACGGCTAGAACGGGGTCGGTGGCGACGGCGACGAGCTGTTGAAGGTGGTGGCGGTGACAGACAGTGGTGGTGGCGCACCCAATCGCCAGAGGAAGAGGAAGAACGGGGGAGGAGGCTCGGTCGTGGAAGGGGAAACAAAGAAAGAGAGAAAGAAGATGAGAGCGTGAGAAAATAAAGACCTTTAAGTAACTTCCCCCAAAGAGAATTTGTCTGTTTAGCAAGTTGCCACGCCTGTTTACCCAACATGGCTCTGTTGAAAGATACTAAGCCTCTGAAACCCATTCCTCCGTCATCTTTTCTCTCTTTTAAAATCTCCCATTTTTTTCCAGTAGAGCCCCTTCTTTGTCTCACAATTCTTCCACCAGAAGTTGGCAATCCTTCTCTCAATAGCTCTGTAGATAGAGATGGGGATCTTAAAAATGGACATAGCATATTGAGGGAGAGCTTGGACAACCGACTTAATCAGGATTTCCTTCCCCGCCCTTGAAATTAGATTTTCCTTCCGGCCCTCCAATTTTGCATTAACTCTTGCCAACAACCAAGAAAACATGTCCTTTTTTGAAGCTCCCCAATCCGGTGGGATTCCCAGGTACTTTCCAGTTTTTTCCATTACTGGAACTCTTAACATCGCAGCCATATTTTTCTTTGAATCAGGGGGGCACTCCGCACTAAAAGAAACACCTGATTTGTTCAGATTAATCGCCTACCCTGATGCGCAACAGTATTGGTTCAGAATTGACATCAGGTTTTGACATTCAATAATTCTACCATCCAAGAAAAAGATCGAGTCGTCCGCAAATAAGAGGTGGGAAAGGGTAGGACAATGTCTATTAAGTTTAATCCCAGTTAAGGTACCCTCGTCAATTGCCTTTTTCATCAATGCCATGAGGGAGTTAGCCATCAGAATAAAGAGATAAGGGGAGATGGGATCACCTTGGCGAATGCCTCTTGAAGGTTTGAAATAAGGAAGAGGTTCACCATTCATTTTGATACTCATTGTAGCAGAGGTACACACGACATCACTCTATCCACCCACCAGTCGCAAAAACCCATCTTCCTCATACAAGCTTCTAAAAAATCCCATTCGACCCTATCATATGCCTTTTTCATGTCAAGCTTAAGGATGGCCTGAAATAACTTTTTGCTTTTCCTTACTCTAAGTTGGTGGAGAACCTCCTGAACAACTAGGATATTATCTTGAATTTGTCTGCCCCCTACAAAAGCACTCTGTTCCTCCTCAATAATCTCCTTCAGCCAAGGCTTAAGTCTGTTCGCAAGGACTTTTGATATAATTTTGTAAGCAAAATTACAGAGACTTATTGGTCTATATTGATCTAACCTTTTTGTGCTTTTAACTTTTGGAATAAGAGTGATCTGAGTATTGTTTATCTTAGGGTTGAGTAATCCCGTGTTGAAAAATCTGCGTACCTCTTCAAATACATCCATTTTGATAATCTCCCAGTTTTGGTGAAAGAACAGCCCGTTTATGCCGTCAGGTCCATGAGCTTTTAAAGGACCCATCTGGAACACAACAGCCTGTACCTCTAGCAAGGAGATGTCTGCAGCTAGAGCTTCATTCATCTCATTTGTAACAAGAATGGGGCAATGTTGCAGCACCAAGTCTATATTTCGAGGGCCTACTAACTTGTAAAGATCTCTGAAGAATTCTGATGTCATCTCTTTAAGGGTCTCGGGATCACGGATCCAGGAATCATTACTGGCTTTTAACATTGAGATCCTAATACGCTGTCTCCTCTGTATCGTCATTGCATGAAAAAATTTTGTTTTTTTATCTCCCCACCTCAGCCAGGTAATCCTCGACCTCAAACCCCAGTACATCTCTTCCCTTCTCCAATGATGCTCGATACCTTCAATAATTTCTCTCCGATTACTATCATCATGGGTTAAGTTCTGGTTGTTGGTGATGTCCTGAAGTCTAGTGAGTAGGTAACTAATCTCCTTTTGATTATTAGAGAAAGCTTTCCTACTCCATGCCGCTAAAGACTTCGAGACAGCTTTAATTTTCTCTACCAAATCTACTTCAGACAGGTTAGGCAAACTCCATATTTCTCTAATTATCCTACCACAATCCTCGTGTTCTTGCCAGAAAGCTTCGAACCTGAACATCCTCTTTCTTTTCCCATGAGTGTTGGACATAACCACCAAGAAAGGGCTATGGTCAGAGCCTGTCGTTGGGAGCGCAAACACCTCCATTCCCGGAAAATCCACCCTCCATTCTATATTACAGACTGCTCGATCTAGTCTCTTCTTCACCAAATTCATCCCTTCCCTATTGTTTGCCCATGTGAATGCACATCCCTTGCTCTCAATATCCATTAGCTGACAATTGTTTAAGAAATCTTGGAAAGCCTGCATTCGATGACGCTCCGATTCTCTCCTCCCAACCTTTTCCCAGCAGTAAAGAGTTTCATTAAAATCTCCTAAACACAGCCATGGGAGGCTGTTGTGTTCACTAACCAGCTGCAACTGATCCCAGGTAAGAAGTCTCTGCTGAAAATTAGTAGGAGCATGGACACAAGCCACTCGAAATGGGGTATTATACTTTGGGTCCTCATATCTAAAGTTAATAAACTCTTCAGTAGCTAAGAAAATAGTCACCGAAATCTCATCCTTCCAAAAAAGTGCTAAACCTTCCCCTATACCCCTTGAATTCACAGTTAGGTGATTCTAGAATCTTAATCTTTTGCAGATACGAACAACAAAATCTTCTTGATTCTTTGTCTCACTAAGAAAGACTAAGTTGGGCCGATCACAAGCCACTATGGCTCTTAAAGTCTGAACTGTCAAGGGAGTGCCCAACCCTTGACAGTTCCAACACATAAGGGTCATTTGTAATCCGGTGGCTTATTAGGGCCAGCCACCATAGCCTGTAAGGTTGAGTCTCCCACTACCAATACTTGAGTATCTAACAGCTCTGATTCATCACCTAACATGCTGCTTGCACCCTTTTTCTCATACGGACTGAATCTTTTCGCTTTTTTCACTTCTTTGCCCTTACTACTTGCTTTGGTTTTTTGCAGGGGATCGAGACCTTTCTGATATGAAGGGAGCTCTAGTAACAAGGTTGCAGGCATGTCTGCCATCACAATTTCCTTTGCCAACAAGGGCTGCATCATAACTGTTTCTTCATGAGCAGGCACCTTCCTCTTTACTCTTAACTTCTGGTGGGCTGATAGGCAATGTTTGGATGGCAACATTTTGTTCCGACATCCCTGGTGTTTCAGGAACATTCTCTTCCTCAGGCTACACATTCAGCGAAAGGTCATAAAAGGACTTCCAGAAAGGGCTGAACGTATTAAACTCAGTTTTCAACCAAGACCCATAAAGTAAGTTGTCTTCATTTGATAGGAACTTCTCATCATAAGGAATCTCTGTGCATTTTTGGGCGTAATGCCCCGGTTTACCACACGAATAACAGTACACAGGAAGCCTTTCAAAACGGAAGTCTAGCCAATGTTCCTTCCCTTTAAAGCTGTAAATCATTCTGGACTCGAGGGGGCAGGATAAATTTAGCATAACTTTAGCCTTTCCCACGGTAAGAGCAGAATAGCCTTTTGCTTCTATCTTCACCGCACTAACTTCCCCCACTTTCTCATCAATGCTTCTAATGACTTCCTTCCTTCCCTCCACAGGTAGACCATGTACATGCATCCAAAAAGCGCACGTATCGAATTTAATGCATTGTAGAAGTATTCCCGGTTCCCAAGACTTAAGAACAAGCACATGGCGGGCGAAGGACCAGGGGCTAGACTCCATAATTCTGATTTTGTCCTCCTCCGATGGAAATTCAAACTGGAAAAGCCCCGGAAGAGCCTTCACACAGATAACATGCTCGCATTTCCAGGCTTTCTTCATAGTTGCCTGAAAGGCCTGGAAATTGACATATGGACTACCATGTAAACTACCGAAAGAAATTTTTTCTCCTTCACGTAGGTTGTCCTCTGTAATGATGTCATCTACGACTGCAGTTTTCCTTTTGGGCCAAAGATGTTTTAGTCTTCTACTAAGAGCGTTCATAATCTGTCTCCCATGGTATAGTTGACAGAAGAGGGGAAAGAGCAACTTACATAGTGTGCCAGAAGCTGTTCAAAGAGAATCCCCAGAATACTGCAAACACTACCGACTCTAGATCTTCATTTTCTTGATATGCTTATTCTACTAATGTTTCGCAAATACCAGTACTTCATTGCTGAAAAGGGAGGGCACCCATCATGGGTTTCAGTTTCCAGGGTTCCAAACGGAAACTGCTGGGCTCAAAGAGGGGATTTCCATAAAGGAGAATGCTTTGAAGGAAATAGGGCAGATTTCCATCACACTGGTTACGATAAGGATTTGGGGGAAGAAGAGACTACCTAGAAAGGTAGGGAAAGCTCCACAAGACGAGAGGGAAACAAGCCACTGTAATTGCTACCTAAGTTTGATATTTTGTACATGCCGGAAAATGAGGGTGCATGGGAGTACCATTGTCCGCCAACATGTGCTATCCTATCCCCTTATCCTCTTAAATAACTGCCAAATGCACTTATCATTTGTAAATGTGAATAAGAATCACGTTTTAGAATGTCGTTGGGAAAATTACCAAAAAAGTCATAAACCATTTGCAGTTGTGTCAATTCAGCCCTAAACTTTTTTTTTTTCAATTCAGTTTTAAACCTTTTGTAATTGTGCTATTTAAGTCTATCCGACGAATTTTGACCGGTCGGCGCTGATGTGGACACCGGCCAACCGGCGATCCATTATTTTAATATTTTATTGAATTTTTTAATGATTTTTTAAAATAATTTTTAAGATTTTTTTTCTTTTTTTCTCCTACCCTCTCATCTTCCCTCCCCTCCCCTCCCCTCCTTGCCTTTCCCTTCCCTGCAACTCAGCCATCCCCCTCCTTGCAACTCAACCGTCCCGTCCCTTCCCGCAACACGGCGACCGGATAGGTCGAGCCCCGCCATGGCAGGTTGAGGTGGGTCGAGGCTCGACTGGCCATGGCGAGGAAGAGACGAGACTCTTGCCTCATTAGCCTTGGTGGAGCTCGCCAATTTGGTAAGTCTTGAGCTCGCCGACCATGGCCGAGCTCGTGGCTTGCCGGCCTCGGGCGAGCCCGAGATCATCGAGAACAACTGCCTCTAGCTCGTTGGGCTGAGTCATGCCATCACCGGGCGGCTGGAGGAAGGAGGACGGAGCGGCATCGGACTATGACGACCGACTGAGTTGCAGGGAACGAAGGAAAGGGGAGGAGAGGGCGAGAGGGAAAGGAAAAAAATCCTAAAAATTATTAAAAAATCATTAAAAAAATATTAAAATAATGGGTCGCCGGTCAGCCGGCAACCATGTCAGCGCCGGCCGGCATTCATGTCAGCGCCAGCCGGTCAAAATTTACCGGATGGACTTAAATGACACAATTACAAAAGGTTTAGAACTGAATCGGAAAAAAAAGAGGTTTAGGACTAAATTGGCATAACTGCAAAAGGTTTAAGACTTTTTTGGTAATTTTCCCGAATGTCGTTGGTCGTCGTTCCCTTAACAAAGAAGTGCGTCGTTCTTTCTCAAGAGAAAAAGGACGGCGAATTGCAACTCAACTCCCGAATGTCAAACAGAAGAACGATATCTCGAGAGACTACAAGAGGAACATCTAATCTGTGAAAACCCGAGATATGTCCGTTCTGTGATGTATTTCTCCGATCAGTGATTCAAGACAATTCTAGGGCTTGTTAATTTCGCGTAATCCACTGTGTATGTTATTGGGATCGATTCCTTCAGTACAAGTGCATTAAAGAGTTACCTGACTTGATGGGAAGCATGAAAAGTTTGAAAGTAGTGAGGAAGAATAATTGTTTCATTAGAAACATACCTAGACCTTCATGGTAGCTGCGAAGGCTTGAAGAAATAGTCGCAACACCTGGTGGACGCTTGCAACAGGAAATTCCAAATGTCTTTTGCAGACAATCGCTATTGAGGATCTTGAAATTGACTCTGATTGAAGCATGGCGAAATACCAAGGCCTCCAGAAAGTCTCGTCAATTTACACATTGATACATCCATGACAACATTTCCAGATTTCTCAAACTTGACAAGTTTAAATGATTTGTATTTCGCCATTCGACTGGATGCTTACCTCATGCATTGTGAGAATAAATAAATTGGAGTCTTTGACCTTGTTGTCTGTGGTTATAACTGTTAAAGTTGTTGTTGTCCCACATCGCTTGTGAATTGATCTTGTACGCTCTTTATATTCATGTGCTCTCATTCCACCTAATAGCTTAAGCCTTTTGGATTAGACTTTCTAACATGGTATCGGAGCTAGTATTATTCCTTTCCGCATATGTGGGCCCGCTCCCTATTAGTCAATTTTCACGTGCCGCTCGTAATCCGACTTGCACGTGAGATGGGGTGTTGAAGTTGTTTTGGATTAGACTTTCTAACATAGTATCAGAGCCGTTATTATTCCTTTCCTCATATGTGGGCCCACTCACTATTAGTCAATTTTCATGTGCCGCTTATAATCCGACTTGCACGTGAGGGTATTATTCCTTTCCTCATATGTGGGCCCACTCACTATTAGTCAATTTTCATGTGCCGCTCATAATCCGACTTGCACGTGAGAGGGGGTGTTGAAGTTGTTGTTGTCCCACATCGCGCTTGTGAATTGATCTTGCATGCTCTTTATATTCATGTGCTCTCCCTCCACCTAATAGCTTAAGCTTTTTGATACTTAATAACTTAATTTTTTGGGTTGGACTTTCAAATAGTAACCACCTTATCAACAGATACTGATCAATTTTCTCAACTCCAAAGACTAGAAGTCCGGTGTGCTAATTAATTTGTTTGTGCCTCCCAAGGCTTCCCTCGAGTTTATCTGTTGAATCTTGCTGGTGGATGAGAACAGCGATGGATCTCTCAAATTTGAAGAGACTGTCTGAACTAAGAAGGGAGAACTCTGCAGTAACAGAGATTTTAGTCTTTGACTATTTGGAGAATCTACAGACTCTGGAGCTCTTCGATCTCGAAAATAGGGAATTTTTCCCTGATCTGACTCATTTGGAAAAGTTGAAGTTAGGTGCACTAGATTATTGTCGTAATGTGGATTTTGCTCATCGCAAAGTATCAGAATCTCTGGAACAATTCTTGATTGAAGGCCCTGCCATCCTTGATGTAAGTTGATCTGGTCAGTATACTTTTCAGAGAGGGGATAACATGTGTGCAGCCTGACTGTTTTAACTTGAAGAGTTTCAAATGATGCCATGTCTGGCATTGATCAGGAGATTCTGCCATTTCTCGAAAAATTTAGAAGACATGCTCTGCCGAGGAGTACATTTTCCAACAAGAAGTGCATGCGATTCCCGAAAGGTCCTGCATTGCCAACCAAATCTGTTGTCAAGGAAGCTTTGAAACTTAAACAAATTACTTATTGCCCTATGTCATTCTAGTAGACATTCGTTATTGTCTTTCCTGAGTCGTGTTCGTTATACTAAATTAGAATCACAATTTGGCAAGTTGTACCCTTGGATATTTAATTACTGGCCCTTGTTGCAGCCACTTTCTACTTTAACATGTGATGACTGTAAATTGATCATGAAATGGAACCATGGTTTCTTTCGATCTATTTCATGAGTTCGATTTGGCTTAGATATATTCACTTTTGACAGTTTTGGTTGGCCATTTTTTTTCAGGTAAAAAATAAAATTGATGCTAGTTTCCTACAGCCAAGCATTAATCTTGTCAATGTTTTTTGGTCGAAAATCTTGTCAATTTAGATGTTGGTCTTTTATGTGAGATCCTCGGAACATGCACTGTAAATATTAATTTTGTTACACCTTAAACAATGTAGGAAAAATTCATATGTGTAGGCTCTAACCGGTGACCTTCGTCCACCTCTTAGTTATCCTAGGAATGGAGCTTTAGGTCTCACCGTTGATAATGGGAACCGCTCACCGACAAAAGTTCTATAAGATAGCCTAAGCTTTTTCTCTCGGTAACAAGTGAGAGACATTTACCGGATCTTTCTGTGCAGGTAAGCTGTGGCTAACTCAGTTGATGTGGAAAATTGGCAACCAGCTCACCTTAGATATAAACAAGACGACAGTATATCTTTCCCAAAGCTTTGGTGTGGCAGCTCTGGCTCTTACCGTAAGGTACAAACTCTAACTTATCCTACGATGTTAAGGACTTAGTTTGGTCTCTTCCACAATGTGCTTTGAATGGTCATAATTTGCAATAATATCATTTGAAATGATGAAGGAAATTTCGTTTTCCAGGTTTCCATTAATGTTTTTTTTTTGGTAAGGAAGTTTCCACTGATGTTAATTCCTGCATATGAGAAAAAAGAAGGTAAAAGCTTTAAACTCTCGTTCCAAAGGCTGATCAATGTTACATGGTCAAAAGCCAATATGATGATATATAAAATGTTTACCTCCTAAAAGTTGAGATTTCTCTAAGGTTGCCAGTGGAAACGATGCAAGATAAGATCATCATCTGTTTCCATGATGGCTTTATGGAACACTTAATCTGCATAACTCCCTGCCAGGACACAGTTCAAGTAATTGTGCCAAGAAGTCTTTTGTTACAATGTGCCCATAGTAGAAGGTAAGGTCACCGATTGAGTGGTGGTCTCCCAAGGCACTCTTTGGTTCACCTTATAGAACAGGTTAATTGCCTAAACATGCAAGTCTCACAGTTCCAAAGTTCACACGTCTGCTAATTTTGTGAATTTCGATACAAGTTCTTATTTTTTGCTGTCGAAGTTCGACCAAGTTCAACCTCTCCCCCCCCTCCCCGCGCCCCCCCCCCCCCCCCCCCCCCCAAAAAAAAGGAAAATATCTGCGTGAGTAAACTATGAATAACTCAGCTAAGCATCCACACATCCTCATTAGGTTTTATCAAATCTGGTAAACAAAGCTGCAGGCCCAAGTTAGATTGACTGGTAAAGTTGCTAACTCATTCATTCAATAGACATCACGGAGTTGTTTTTACAAGTATGACACATTCAACTTCTTGCTATGTACATTGAGAGTGAATTTGAGTAGAGCTCTTACGCATCTTGTGATATGGACATGGACAACAGATCGATTGACTGCACTTCATGACCACCATAACTGAAGTTGCTCTTGGCATCGTAGTCTGAGGGCAGAATCAATGCAGACGCATGAGGATTCTTGGAAAGCATAAGATTTCCTTTGCCATCTTCACCTCCGTATTCCTTCAACTGTGTCCATGACAATTTTGCACGATTTCCATGTCTCAGCCATTAGTCCCACACCACAGTAGACTAAATGGTCCGAGAGGCTGTTGCCAGTTACCGATCTGCAAAGACGCACTCTCATCAGTCATCCACATATATTCCTGGTAACAAAGGACATACATTCTCTAGAAAAAGCTGCTCTATCACATGACTTATTACATCTAGCATGACAGGTCCACAAACTAATTTCTTAAACAAGTAGCTACAACTGAAACTACCTCATTACCTACTGCATGATGGATCTTCCCAAAGCTATCACAAACTTTCTCAACCCGATAAACCAGGCTACCGAATCGTATATTATACAGCTATACCTGCAACGGAGGGAACATTCCAATTATATGTGAACCCTGACATAGAAAATATTATGATTTGTCACCAGAGAAGCAGGCGGAATCAAATCATTTTCAGTCACTCACATCAATATGTTTATCCGTGGATGTCTTTGAGCTAGTTGCCTGTAATTATAAGCATTGATAGACATACATTTATCAAAATGCGTATTATTGCACAGAGCTTAGGACTAGGTTATCAGCCATTAGAGGGAGAGAGAGTATATAGTAGACCAAATTAGGCATCTTAAATTTCAGAATTGGTACGACAAAACTCATGATGGCTCTTCCAGCAATGAGACTAACTCAAATATTTCTGAAAAGATATATAAGTACTGCGAACTACCCTGTTTTACTAAGGAGATACAAACAAGACAGTCATATTATATAAGCGGCAAAAAGAGAAAGTCCGTACATTGTCGGAATAAATGAGACTTTACCAGCTAAAAGAAACGCAAAGCAGATATCAAATTCAGTCAGCATAATTCCCCATAATTTGCATGATATTCCGTCTAGATGACAGCCTACTTCTCTAGGGAAGTGATGGTAAGTCTTCTTTGGGAACCGAGAATAGTACGGAGGCAAATGAGGCACGATATCATGTCCATCAGTAATACGAATTGTATTTGGCATGCGGTCACCGTAGCAAGATGCAAACACTGCATTGCCAATGCGAGGTTGTCCAAATGTTAAAACCTGAACATTCCGTGCTTCACGATCGACCTGGAAATGAAGTGTCCCCAATGTTATTGTTAGATATTATTCTGATTGATTCTCAATATTCATTCTAATTGATATTAATCAGATTGATTGTAATTAACTGTGCATTATTTAGTTACTGTATTTAGTCTTCTTGTAAAGCCTATAAATAGGCTCCTTATGTACATTGCTGATTGTATCAAGAAATATACAAAAATTCATCAATCACTTTCTTCTTCTTTATCTTTATCATGGTATCAGAGCCAAATATGCATTTTCGTTGCTTTGTTCACTTTGAGGAAGCACCTTCTCCCTGATGACGTAAATCAACTTGCGGTTCTCGGCAGTCTTCTTCTCGGTCACGAACTGTGATCTCGCAAGGTCACGGCCTGCATCTCGCAAGGTCACGGCCTGCATCTCAAGAACTGCTTCAGAATATCAATTGCTTCTCCATCTCGAGATTTTCTTCTGTGTATATTGGCTAAATCTCTCGGACGACCCACCCTTTGTCGAGGCATCGAGAGCTCTCCCACCTTCCCCGACGCTCCGACCGGTGCACCACCGGAACCCCTGCCGCCGTCGCCAATCCACTGTCGTCATCCCGCTACTGGTGCCGAGAACACTGTTGAAGCCGTCGACTGTAAGTCAAATTCTCGAAATATTGTGTTGATTATTTCCACAATAGAAGACCATCAACAGATTTCTCGTCGCTCAACGAGTCCGACAAGCCAAGCCTCGTCGCCGAGAAACGTGTCACGCGCCTGCACGCGTCGACTAGAGGATTTGCGCGTGAGATCCACGCACTCACATGAGCTGCACATGGGCAGAAGGTTCGGCAGAGTTCTGCTGACGTCATCATTGCATCATTCTGACGTCATCAGCTTGTCACCAACACGTCAGCAGTCGATTGTTGCCGTATCATCAGCCACGTGTCACCACATCATCACCGACGTTGACCGTTGATCGTCGTCTTCCTGAGGTATTTTGACGTGCTGATTCTACTTTTGTGGTCATTTTTCTCTAATTTTGAAGTCTTGCACTAGTTTCTTGATATTTTATCTTACAAGTCAATATTTTCAATGGATAAAATGGAGGTGCCAGTACCCATTCAAACTGTGTTGAATGGAACCAATTATATTTTATGGTGATGTCAAGTTTCTTAAGAGGACGTAAACTCTGGCGTTACGTCACCAGTGAAATTCCCTTGCCGAAGAGAGCTACTGTGGAAGCCGAAGACAAATTTAACGAGCGTCGGGAGGAGTGGGATAGCAAGAATCATCAGATTCTAACATGGTTTTGAAATACTTCTATTCCTTCAATCAGGCTTCAATTTGGTCGCTTCAATACAGCAAAGGAAGCGTGGGATTTGCTTGCAAGACGTTATTCCACCTCAGATATTGCTCATCAATATCAATTATTAGGAAATTTACATCGTACGCATCAAGGGGAAAATCGGTCCATTAATGATTTTTTTGTCCTCTATGCATGCAATTTGGGATCAATTGGCTCTATCTGAGCCACGATGGGATGCCGATGCTGATGCACTCAAGTTTGCTTAATATCTTGATCGTATGCGTGTTATGCAATTTCTTATGGCACTTAATGATGAGTTTGAGCCTGTTCGAGCTTCACTTATGCACAGAGATTGTGGCAGTTGTTTCAGAATTATTGACTGAAGAAACTCGACTTGCTACCTTGAAGACGCATCTTCCTATTTTGTCTACTCCTAGAGAAGTAGTTCTTGCCACTCATGCCTCTTCTCCATCAAACATGCCCTATTGTACACACTGCCATCGTATTGGTCACTTTGCATCCACTTGCTATCGACGTCAATCTAAGCAACCTATGGGGGCAAATAATCGATCCCGATACAGAGGTCCACTTGCACGCATATCCACTACTGCTGCTACTACTGAGGCTTCTTCGAATAACTCGTATGTCACTTTATCTCTAGAGGATCTTCGCTGCATTCTTCGAGAATCTGGTACCTCTAATTCCTCAGTCTCTAGCACCTCTGCTTTATCTATGACTCTAGGTACTTTGATTCATGGTTCTTTGACTCTGCCTGTTGCAATCACATGACTTCGAACAAGAATATGCTTACATCAAAGTCAGTTCTTTCACAAACACCTTTATTCATACAATTGGCAATTCACAAATGATAGTTAGCCATATAGGAAACATATCAATGTCCACATTATCATTACCAGACACTTTCGTTGTTCCTAAACTTTCCTTAAATCTGATATCTGTGGGTCAACTATGTGAACTTGGCTTTGATATTCATTTTTCTTCTTATGGTTGCCATGTGCAGGATCCACAGACGGGATAGATAATTGGGACAGGCCGTAAAGTGAGACGCCTATTCGAGTTTATCTCTTTAAAGCTTCTTAAGGTTTCAAGTAGTTGTGTTGCCACAGTTTCATCTGAAACTTGGCATTCTCGTTTGGGTCATGTTTCTTCCTCTCAAATAAGTCATTTAATTTCTAATGGTCTTTTAGGTTCAGTTGATAATAAGAACTTTGATTGCTTGCCATGTAAGATGGGAAAACACCACACCTTGCCCTTTGATCTTAATGAATTAGTTTTTCATGCTTCTTTTGATTTAATCTATTATGATATTTGGGGTCCATCTCCTATTCCCACTATGGGTGGATCTCTTTACTTTGTGATTTTTGTGGACGATTATTCTCGTTATACATGGATCTATCTTATGAAGCATCGTTCTGAACTGACTCATATTTATCGTAACTTTGTTGCTATGGTTAAAACACAATTTTTCAAAAGCATCAAGATCTTCCGTACTGACAATGCCATGGAGTATAGAGACACAGAGTTTCTCAAAATTATTTCTCAGAATGGTATTGTCATTCATTGTTCTTGTCCAAGAACTTCTCAACAAAATGGTCGAGTTGAGCGTAAACATCGGCATATCTTAGATGTTGTTCGCACTCTTCTATTCTCAGCCTCTTGTCCAGAACAATTTTGGGGAGAAGCTTCCCATACTGCTATATACACAATCAATCGCACTCCATCACCTATTTAGGTAATATCTCTCTTTATGAGCGGTTGTATGGTAGTATTCCTAATTACAATCTTCTTCGAGTTTTTTTGTAGTGCTTGTTTTGTCCATCTTCTTCCAAATGAACACACGAAGTTAGAACCTCGTGCTCGTCTATGTTGTTTCCTTGGGTACGAGATCAAGCACAAAGGTTATCGATGTTGCGATCCTATCTTCAATCGACTTCGCGTATCTCGCCATGTTACTTTTTGGGAACACAAAATGTTCTCTTCACTTCATCCTTTTGACTCCTCTTCTATTACTACTCCTTTCTTTACTGATCCTTCAGTGGATCTTTTTCCTAAAGATGCATCAACGGAATCTTCTTTTTTGGAGTTGTCTTTCTCTAATTTTGATGCAGGTACCTCTGGTGAACCCACTTTGACATCTCCTGATTTGTTTGCACCATCTGCGGATTCTCCAAACTTAGTCATTCCCTCATCTCCTGCTCGTCGTTCTACTCGAGTAAGTCAACCTTCTGTTTGACTTCATGACTATCATTGTTATTCCACCATTGCTTCTTTTCACGAGCCTCACACATACAGAGAAGCTCAAACCAACCCTCTTTGGCAGCAAGCAATGGCGGATGAATTATGCACCTTAGACAAATCTCATACATGGGATTTGGTTGATTTACCTCATGGAAAGTCTGCTATAGGTTGTAAATGGGTGTATAAGATCAAGACCAAGGCAGATGGTACAGTGGAACGCTATAAGGCCCGACTGGTTGCAAAAGGTTTTGCTCAAGAGTATGTGATTGACTATGATGAGACATTTGCTCCAGTTGCACGTCTTACTTCGGTTCGAAGCCTTCTTGCTGTTGCAGCCATTAAGCGATGGTCACTCTTCCAGATGGACGTCAAAAATGCATTTCTTAATGGATATCTTATTGAGAAAGTTTATATGGAACCTCCTCTTGGGTCTGCTATTTCTTCTGATAAAGTATGTCGGTTACGAAAAGCTTTATATGGACTGAAACAGGCTCTTCGTGCATGGTACTCAAAGTTCAGCTCCACCATGGAGCGTCTTGACTTCCGATCCAATCCTCATGACAATGCTCTATTTGTTTAGAAAACATCTCATGGGACTATTCTTCTATTATTATATGTAGCCGATATGGTTATTACTGGTGATGATCATATCGGTATCACAAAACTCCAGCAATATCTTAGTCAGCAGTTTGAAATGAAAGATCTCGGGCGTCTCAGTTATTTTCTTGGCTTGGAGGTTGCTTCAGACTTCTCGGGTTATTATCTTTCTCAAGCAAAATATGCCACCGATCCTCTTTCTCGTGCGGGACTTATAGATACCATGGTAGCTACAAATGCCAATTGAGGTAAATGGAAAATTTAATGACAACGATGGAACTATTCTTTCGAATCTTACCCTTTATCGAAAGTTGGTTGGCAGCCTTGTATATCTTACAATTACTAGTCCCGATATTGCCTATGCGGTTCACATAGTCAGTCAGTTTATGACCACACTGCTCACAACTCATTTTGCTGTTGTTCTTCGTATTCTTCGCTATGTCAAAGGCACTTTGTTTCATGGTCTTCATTTTTCTGCCAACTCTACTTTAGAGTTGACTACTTATTCAAATGCTGATTGGGCTGGTGATCCTCTTGATCGTCGCTCCACTACAGGCTACTGCTTCTTTCTTAGCACCTCACTCATATTGTTAATATGTCTTGAATTAATTATGGGCTTGGGCCAACGTTAGGGTTTGAAGGGTAATAGTATAAATATTTCTCTTCTCAAACTGTTAGATAGAGAAGCATATTTGAGCCTCCTTTTGTAATCTTTGATTCTATAGTAGATTTTGCTTCTCCTCTCTCCCGTGGTTTTTCCCGCAAGGGTTTCTACGTAAATCTTTGTGTTCTATTCTTCTTCTCAGTTTCAATTTCGTTTTAGTTTCCGCATTCTCATAACAATCTGGTATTAGAGCCTTAGGGTTTTTTCGATATTCTGGTTATGGCTTCAAGTTCAACAATGAAATTGGATATTGAGAAGTTTGATGGGAGCGGAAGTTTCAACCTATGGCAGGTTCATATATTAGCTGTTCTTACGCAGCAAAGTTTGAAGAAAACTCTATTTAGTAAAGGGAAAAAATCGAAAACCATGTTAGATGAAACATGGGAAGAATTGGATGAAAAAGCTTTGTCAACTATTCAGTTGTGCCTCACGAATGAAGTTTTGCAGGAGGTACTAGATAAAAAAAAATAGCTGTAGGTTTATGGATGAAATTGAAGAGTATTTTTCTGACAAAGTCTCTCACTAATCAATTGAGGCTCAAGCAACGGCTCTTCACTTTTCGCATGGATGAAGGTACTTCTCTTAAATATCATATTTCTGAGTTCAATGCTATTATCGCTGAATTAAGGAGCATTGACGTTAAGATTGAAGATGAGGATCAAGCTCTTTTGTTGTTAGTTTCACTAATTCCATCTTATAAGAATTTTAGAGATACCATGATTGTTAGTAGAGAAACTATTGATTCTGAAGATGTCAAGACTAGTCTGCTAAATAAACAGAAATTCGATACATAATTGACTTTTGAAGGCAGTAATAATCATGGGGCTGGTTTAATTGCTCGAGGAAGGTCTGTTGAGAGAAGCAATAATGGTAGGAGCAGGTCAAAATCCAGGCATAGAGATATGATTTGTAATTATTGTAAGTCTCCAGGGCATATCAAGATAAATTGTTTGAAATTGAAGGCAAAGCAGCAAAGAGAAAATAATTTAAATCAGCAAAATCAAGCGAATGTCAATCGTCATAACAATCGCAACTACCAGAATAGACAGAATCGGGAAAACGAAAAATCCTACTCAAGTTAATGTTGCTAAAGAAGAAGACGAAGATTGGTTATTGGTTGCAGATGATAAAGATAAATTTTGTGATAGTTGGATTCTTGATTCAGGCTGTTCGTACTATATGTGCCCTCATCGTGATTGGTTCTCTACGTACAAAGAATATAATAGTGGAGTTATTCTAATGGGTAATAATGCTAAATGCAAAGCTGTTGGGATTGGTACTGTTAATATTAAGATGCATGATGGCATGATCAGAACTTTAGATAATGTCAGACATGTTCCTGATCTCTTTGGGTACACCTGATGTTAACAGTTGTAGATTTACTGTTGAAGGTGGAGTTATGAAAATTATGAGAGGTTCACTTTTATTGATGAAGGGGCTTAAAATTGGCACTTTGTACCAGCTGCAAGGTACTACTGTTACCGGTTCAGCTGCGGTCTCATATGATATGACATATTCAGATAATACTAAATTATGGCATATGAGATTAGGCCATATGAGTATCAGAGGGATGGATGAGCTCAGTAAAAGAGGTCTTTTGTGTGGTCAGAAAATTAAAAAATTGGATTTCTGTGAGCATTATATTTTTTGAAAATAGAAAAGAGTCAGTTTCAAAACATGAATTCACACAACAAAGGGTACTCTGGATTACATTCATTCCGATCTTTGGGGGCCTGCTAAAGTTGCATCAAAAGGTCTTGGTTCCAGGTATATACTCACTTTTATTGATGATTTTTTAAGAAAAAATTGGGTATTTTTTCTAAGGCAAAAAAGTGACGTTTTTGTTACTTTTAAGCAATGGAAAACATTAATTGAGAAGCAGATCGGTAAGAAAATCAAGCGGCTGAGAATAGATAATGGGCTAGAATTTTGTGGAGGCGAATTTAATGAGTTTTGCAAGAACAAAGGAATTGTGAGACATCATACTACAATGTATACACCGCAGCAGAATCGTATTGCAGAATGTATGAACAGAACCATATTAGAAAGAACAAGGTACATGTTGTCTAACGCTGGTTTGAGCAAGGAATTCTGGGCTGAAGCAGTCAATACTACTTGTTAGTTAATAAATCGTTTTCCTTGCATACCTATTGAGAACAAGACACATGAGGAGATATGGTTAGGTAAACCTGTTGATTATTCTTTTCTTAGAGTTTTTGGATGTCCGGCATATGCATATGTTAGTGAAGGAAAACTAGAGCCTAGAGCGAAAAAATGTATTTTTCTTGGTTATACTTCTGGTGTAAAAGGTTATAGGCTTTGGTGTTCTGATTCATCTAAGATTAATAATTAGCAGAGATGTTACTTTTGATGAGTCTGCTATGCTTTATCCTGTCAAGAAATCATCAGACACCTGCCAAGAAAATCTGAAAAGTGCACCAAAGAAGGTGGAGTTTGAAGTATCTTTTTCCAACCAGCTCAGTCAGTGACTGATAATATTGAGATTGAAGAATCTAAAGAAGAGAATTATTCCATAGCCAAAGATGGACCGAGAAGAACAGTGAAACCTCCACAGATGTATGGATACTCAGATTTTGTTGCTTATGCTCTTTCAGCTGCAAAGTCGATAGAATATGATGAGCCTAAAACGTACAAGGAAACTATTTCCTCAAAAGATTCAGCAAAGTGGTTAGTTGCTATGAATGAAGAGATGGAATCTCTTGAAAAGAATCAAACTTGGGAGCTTGTCAAACCACCAAAAGAAAAGAAGATTGTGGGTTGCAAGTGGGTTTTCAAAAGAAAGGAAGGTATTCCTAGAGTTGAAGACATTAGATTTAAAGCACGTTTAGTCGCTAAGGGCTATAGCCAGATTAAGGGAGTTGATTTTAATGATGTATTTTCACCTGTCGTTAAACACAACTCTATTCGGGTCTTTCTTTCGTTAGTTGCTATGCATGATTTAGAGTTGAAACAACTCGATGTGAAAACAGCTTTCTTGCATGGTAAACTTGAAGGGAAAATCTATATGGGTCAATATGAGGGTTTTCAGTTTGGAGGTAAGGAAGATCATGTATGTTTATTGAAAAGATCTATTTATGGCTTGAAACAATCACCTAGACAGTGGTATAAAAGATTTGATTCTTTTATGGTGTAACTTGGCTATTGTAGAAGCAAATATGATAGTTGTGTATATGTATGCAAACTTCCAAATGGATTTTATATTTATCTACTATTATACGTTGATGACATGTTGATTGCAGCAAAAGATAAATTTGATATACAGAATTTGAAGACACAGTTGAGTGCTGAATTTGATATGAATGATTTAGGTTCTGCGAAGAAAATTCTTGGCATGGAAATTCAGCGAGATAAAAAAAAAGGAAAATTGTATCTTTCCCAGAAAAGCTACATTGAAAAGGTATTAGATCGTTTTGGCATGAAAGATGCCAAATTAGTGAGTACTCCTCTTGCTGCTCACTTTCAATTATCAGCTGATTTATGTCCACATACAGATGATGAAATAAAATATATGTCACATATTCCATATTCTAGTGTAGTTGGTAGCGTTATGTATACTATGGTTTGCAGTCGATTTGACATATCACATGCTGTTAGCGTAGTAACTAGATATTTATCATGCCTAGGTAAAATTCATTGGCAAGCAGTGAAGTGGATTTTGAGATATTTGAAGGGTACTTCAGATTATGGTTCAAAGTTTGGGAAAACTTGTGAAACTCTTACTGGATATGTTGACTCTGATTATGTTGGGGACCTTAATAAAACGAGGTCTTTGACAGGGTACATCTTTATTGTTTGGGGTTGTGCAGTCAGTTGGAAAGCTTCTTTGTAGCATACAATTGCTTTGTCTAATTCAAAGGTAGAATATATGGCTATTACAGAGGCAATCAAAGAAGGTATATGGTTAAGAGGCTTATTTGAAAAGCTCAATGTAGATGATGATATGACTGTTGTGCATTGCGATAGTCAGAGTGCTATATATCTTACTAAAGATCAGATGTATCATGAGAGAACAAAGCACATCGATGTGCAATATCATTATATTCGAGACATTCTTGCTTATGGCTATGTTAAGGTCTTGAAGATTGGTACAGAAAACAATCCAGCTAATATGTTGACAAAGTCATTGCCATTTACTAAATTCCAGCACGGCTTGGATTTGGTTAATGTTTGCAGCAGTTGAGTTTTATGCTGGTGGGAGGAGAAGATTGACTTAATACTTATGTCTACTTGGGAATTTAAGTCAAGGTGGAGATTTGTTAATATGTCTTGAATTAATTATGAGCTTGGGCCAACGTTAGGGTTTGAAAGGTAATAGTATAAATATTGCTCTTCTCAAACTGTTAGATAGAGAAGCATATTTGAGCCTCCTTTTGTAATCTTTGATTCTATAGTGGATTTTGCTTCTCCTCTCTCCCGTGATTTTTCCCGCAAGGGTTTCCATGTAAATATTTGTGTTATACTATTCTTCTCAGTTTCAATTTCGTTTTAGTTTCCGCATTGTCATAGCACATATCATGGCGTAGCAAGAAACAGACCGTTATCGCTCGATCAAGCACCGAAGCATAATACCGTGCTCTTGCTGATACGTTGTCAGAATTACTTTGGTTACGATGGTTATTAGAAGACATGGGAGTCCGTCATACTGGTGGAACAGTCATTTACTGCGACAATAGGAGTGCTATTCAAATAGCACATAATGATGTTTTTCATGAGCGCACCAAGCACATTGAGATTGATTATCATTTCATACGACATCATGTGCTTTGTGGCACAGTACAACTTGTTTCCACTTCATCTACTAATCAAGCTGCTGATGTCTTCACAAAAGCACATCCACTCGGGCGCTTTCGGGATCTTTTCTCCAAACTCCAGCTGACTTCTTCTACGTCACCTTGAGTTTGAGGGGGGATGTTAGATATTATTCTGATTAATTCTCAATATTCATTCTAATTGATTATCATTCTGATTGATATCAATCAGATTGATTGTAATTGACTGTGCATTATTTAGTTACTGTATTTAGTCTTCTTGTAAAGCCTATAAATAGGCTCCTTCTGTATATTGTTGATTGTATCAAGAAATATACAAAAAATTCATCAATCACTTTCTTCTTCTTTATCTTTATCAGTTATAAGTAAATCAAGCGAACGCTGGTATGGAAAAACCAGCTTCAGCACACATAATTAGACAGACAAATAACTTGAATGTTAATACATCAATCGCCCTTTCATGACGGAAAAAAAACAAAAACACTATGCATCAATAATCATATATTGCATTTCGCATACAATGGTGAACAATAGAACAACCCTTTGTCCCCATAAGGGTTGAAGGTCTTGCTATTTAAAGTGTCTTGCGATGTTATCAAGCAGAATATAAGCTTTCAATAATATCATGTGATGAAATCTTAATTTTTTTTTTTTTAAAATCTTCTGGTAATTCAACTTTTTCAAGTTAGTTTAGATATTGCAGGTGGATGTCCATAAGGTAGATTTGACAAATGATTTCAATAGATTGATTCAGAGTGTCTGACCTATAATAGCACTTGGTTTTTTCTTTTCTTTTTGTTGCTTCTCGAACGACTCTAAAGGGGTGAATGATAACCATTTTGTTCCAAAAATATATTTATGGAATATAAATAGTTTTTTTCTATTTATATTTCATGATGAGTCTTTGAGCAAAAAAATGCGTTTGATCACAGCATAAAATTCATGGTCATAGAATTGAAATTTGTTTCGACAACAGTTGAAAGTTTCTACTTCTAGAAAAGAGCAGTGGCCGGCTGGCTATCGGTGGCGACCGGCAGCCGACAAGGGGCATGAGTGGTGGTTGGCGACGGAGATTTCTATTTCTATTTCTCGGAGAAGTAACTTTTTTTTTGTTTTTCATTTCTGCTTCAAATCTATTTCTAGAACAACTTTTTGTTCCAGAAATAGAAAAATAGAATTGTGTTACCAAACGAATTTCTGTTTCAAATCTATTCCAGAAATAGGTTTGGAACAAAAACATAATTTCTGGCAAGTTATCATGCACCCCCTAAGCGCGTGGATCCTGATCCTGGACAATGAAGTACCAATTTATATCTAGTGTTTGCATTGTTGGTGCGAATATGGTTGCCAACTACTTCAATTAGATAAATCAAACCATTAAAAAAAAGACTTACTTAGAGAATAATGTCTTCTAAGGGCCTATTTGGTAATGGTGAAAAGATTTAAACTCAGAATTTCGTGCTCTGATACTATGTGAGATTTTAAGAGCTCAAACTTGCAGATGAAGGCGCAGTTTAATATATAAATTCTTCGATAAGATGCATTATTCAGTTCCTTAACATTTCTCTTGTGTTATACCAAAAAAAATTCTGTGGTGACAAAGGTCTTGATAGCGGGGCCCGCATCAATACGAAAGGTCTCAAGCCTTAAAAAGATCCATTGATTTTTTTTTATCAGAATTGAATTTTTTGATCAAAATCGTTCTCAAATGATTTTTTTTTTAGTTCCTTAATATTTCTGTGGTGAAGGAGCAAAGGTCTTGATAGCATGCCCCGTATCAATCCCAAAGTTTTTTTTTCCTTCCTTTGAAGGAGTTAGTTTTTTTTTTTGGGTCGAAAAAGAGTTAGGAGATAGACAGTGGAGTTCCCCAAGTTTCTCTTTTTCCCGGGAGCTTTTGAGCTAAATGGAGGAAAGCTCAATTTCAATTCAAATGGAAGAAGTCTGATTTAAAAAAATCTGCAACGAGACTGTTTGGACTTTTGATTACTAAAACAAAAGTTCAGTGGAGTACAATCAAGGTTGAAGCTACCGGAGAACAAATTTCATACTTTACAAGAGTTCTTTTTTTCACCTTACTAATCGCGTCATCGTCATTAATATCTCAAATCTTAAAATTTCTTTTGTCACACTCTGAATCTACGCCTGAAAAAGCTTAAGAACTTATGAGTTCCAAAGTACAAAAGTTCAGTGGAGTATAATCAGGGCTAAAGTTATTGGAGAACAAATTTGATCTTTCACTGTTCTCAATTCAAAAAATTTGATACTTTACAAGATTTTTTTTTTTTAACTCATCGAGCCATCGTGATTGATAACTTACATCTTAAAATTTCTTCTGTCGCTCTCGGATCTACGCCTGAAAAGGCCCAAGAACTTATGAGTTCCAAAAGGGAAACAGTTTTAGGGATCTAGCAAGATATTTTTTTTAATCTCCTTGGGTCCCCCACCATGTGCTTCCTCTTCCCGTGTTGTCCTTATCAAGTATCAATCCGCTCGTTCCATCAACATCTGTACCGAAATCGAAATCTGAAGGTCTAGCTCGTTTTGGCGCATTCCCATCGCTCGTCCATCACCGGGATTATCTCACTTCTAGATCTCTAAAATTTGCTTAAGTCAAGTTTTCCTGGAAAAACAAAAAATTGAACTTTGATAAGTTGCCTATAGTCACTTTGGACTATGCTAAACTCACATCACATTCGCGTTCACTCTATTTATCCGCGGCTGTTCATGCATGCCGTGACATTAGATTTTACTAATTTCTTAGACAAAATTGTTACGGATGAGGCTTCTTGATAGCTTGGACCTTAGTAAGTCTCTAAACTGTTTCGTCTAAACTTTGGAACGTAAAACTTAGGGGCACTTCCTTGAGATGAAGCTAAGAAAAAAAATATACTTTTTCTCAAATTGGAAGATGTTGG
Organism: Rhodomyrtus psidioides; assembly: GCA_021437785.1. Taxonomy (NCBI): domain Eukaryota; kingdom Viridiplantae; phylum Streptophyta; class Magnoliopsida; order Myrtales; family Myrtaceae; genus Rhodomyrtus; species Rhodomyrtus psidioides. Next base: position 4,335,807 of record JAILYB010000041.1, on the reverse strand, counting down.
TAGAGAAGATGGACTCCACGTAATCTTCGGATGACTATTGCCGAGTAGGCTCGTATAGTAGCAACTCACGTCTGGGTTGAGTCACAAGAGCTTTAGCTCATGTATTTAGGGGTGTCAAAATTGAATCAAATAACTGAACTGAAACTAAATCGAACCGAACTGAACTGAAATTTCATACATTTTCAGTTCAGTTCGATTTTTAATTTGGTAGTAGCAAAATAATTTGGATGCCCTAAGGGTTCAGTTCGGATCAGTTCGCGGATACCAATTTATATTTTCCTTCACTTCACGCAAGCTCTCTCTCCTCACTTGTCATCTCCACTTCCTCCTCTCTCTCTCTCTCTCTCTCTCTCTCTCTTACAGGCAGTCGAGAGAAGACACGTACAGATAGGGCCACCAGGTTTGATATTTTTGCTTCTCCAAGACCGACGATGAAATATTAGTTGGGTAGAGAAACGATGAGAAGGGGACTCATCAGGTGGGGAGAGAAAGAGAGAAAGAGAGAGCGACCAAGCGACGACCACGACGATCGCTAGTCCCTCCAGCTCCAACACCTTTCGTTTTCTTGCTTTTCAATCAATGTTCGGCCGATGCCATTAACGTCGCCTCTCGGGTCCCTGCCAAATTTCTCTGGGGCTTCTCTGATTTATCACGAGCCCCGCACTCGTGAGCTTGAATTAAATTCAGGATGATGGAGTGGTAAATTGGAGTTAAAAAGGGGACGAAATAGGGAAAAGGATTGATGGGATAAATCGACCGTAGGGCTCTCAACAAGCACTCTCAAAGGAACTTTGTTCACACAAGGAAGAGGAGACGGAAGGTGGCTTTTCAATATACTGTATTCACAATCGATTCACCCATATTGAAATGGTTACAAGACTCACCTATTTATAGGCTTAAAACATGACTCTTGAGTCTCTCTAGGAAAGTGAAAAGACTAAAACAACAATTACATCGGAATACTAAAAGGTTTCTGATAGACTCAACTAATTATGTCTACTAAAACAATAATTACATCGGAATACTAATTATGCCATGGGAGTCGAACGGTCACTATAACACTTAATGAATTTGACTTAATTCCCAACAAAACTCCCCCTTAAGCCAAATTCTCTTCCGTCGATCATTCCAAGTAAACTTCTGAATTTCCGAAACACTTCGATCTTGAGAGGTTTCGTAAAAATATCTGCGACTTGATCACCGGTCTTCACGTGCACAACTTCAATTTGTTTGTCGTTGACTTGTTCTCGAATAAAATGATATCGAACATCGATATGCTTGCTCCTCTCATGAAAAACTGGATTCTTTGCCAAAGCAATGGCAGAAACATTATCAACAAAAATCTCCGTTGCATCCTTTTGCTCCATATGGATTTCTTTGAGCAACTTTCTCAACCATATCGCATGACAAACACACGATGATGCAGCAACATACTCCGCTTCACATGTCGACAGAGTAACACTGGATTGCTTCTTTGATGACCATGTAAAAGCAGTTTCACCCAAATAAAATACAAAGCCCGTAGTGCTTTTTCGATCATCGACATCTCCCCCATAATCACTATCTGAATAACCTCTGAGTTGAAATAGTTCAGATTGATAATAATACAAGCCAAGAGAGATAGTACCTTTGATGTACCGAAGTATCCTCTTTGCTGCCTTAAGATGAGATGTCTTCGGATTCTCCATATATCGACTCACAATTCCGACACTGTTCATGATATCTGGTCTGGTACAGGTCAAATACCTTAAGCTTCCAATCAAGCTTCTAAAATATGTTGAATCAACATCGACACCTTCATCGAACTTCGACAGTTTTGCACCACAATCCATCGGAGTATTAACCGAAGTGCAATTCTTCATGTTGAATTTCTCAAGGATATTTTCAGCATATCTTTTTTGGGAAATAAAAATCCCATCTTCATTTTGCTTCACTTCGATACCCAGAAAATAACTCATGAAACCATTATCTGTCATTTCAAATTCTTTCACCATCGATGCTTTAAAAGTGTCAATCAATCCAGAATTATTTCCTGTGAAGACAAGATCATCAACGTATAAACATGCCAATAAAACATCACCTTTCTCATGCTTCAAGTAGAGAGCATGTTCGTACGGACATTGTACGAAGCCATTTGCCTTGAAATAAGCATCGATTCTGGAGTTCCAAGCTCTCGGAGCTTGCTTAAGCCCATACAAAGCTTTCTTCAATCTCAGCACTTTGTCATCATGACCTTTCACAACAAACCCAGTGGGTTGTTCGACATAAATTTCTTCTTCAAGAACGCCATTCAGGAATGCCGATTTGACATCCATTTGATAGATTGGCCACCGATTTTGAGCTGCAATGGAAATCATTAGTCTGATGGTTTCCATTCGGATGACAGGTGCAAATACCTCGTCATAGTCGATCCCAGCTTTTTGTTTGTAGCCCTTTGCGACAAGTCTGGCCTTATAACGAGTGATTTCTCCTTTCTCGTTCTTCTTGGCCTTGTATACCCATTTGACACCGATCGCCTTTTTGTCCTTCGGAAGATCAGCGAGTTGCCACGTTTTATTCTTTTCGATGGCTTCTATCTCTTCATCCATGGCTTTCCTCCATTTTTCTTCTTTAGCAGCTTCATCGAAAATAAGTGGTTCACAATCTGCAAGAAGACATATAAGGTGAAGCTCATCGGTAGCTTCATAAATTTCAAAAAGTCTTCTTGATCTCGGTGCTAGCGATTCTTCGACAGTATTTGAAGTTGAAGCTGACGATGATGGAGAGAACATCGGAGAAGGTGAATGAGCTTCAATCTCCATTTCGACAGAATCATCACGAACGGTTTCGACAAATTTATCATGACTGGTTTTGACAAGTTGTCGATTTTCCTCCCACAAACTTTCTTCATCAAATTTCACATCTCTGCTTACATATACTTTCAAAGTGTCGGGATCAAACAATTTGTAAGCTTTTGATGAGGAATCATACCCGATGAAAATGAGCTTTTTACTCTTGTCTTCCAACTTCGATCTTTTCTGGTTGGGTACGTGAGCATACGCAACACTCCCAAAAATTCTTAAATGAGAAACCGTAGGTTTTCTCCTGCTCCATGCTTCTTCTGGGGTAACACCATCGAGTCCTTGTGTGGGACATCGATTCTGCAGATAAACTGCACATCTGACAGCTTCACCCCAAAGCTCCTTTGACAAATTTTTGCTTTTCAACATACTGCGAACCATGTCGAGAATGGTTATGTTCCTTCGCTCAGCCACACCATTTTGTTGTGGGGAATACGGCGCCGTTAAGAAACGTCGAATGCCATGGTAATCACAGAATTGATTAAATTCTCCAGAAGTAAATTCTCCTCCACGATCAGTTCTTAATGACTTGATAAAATAACCACTCTTCTTTTCAACCATTTTCTTGAAGTTCTTAAACGTATCAAACACCTCTGATTTTTCTTTCAAGAAAAACACCCAAGTCTTTCGAGTAAAATCATCAATAAACGTAACAAAGTAGCGATGATTACCATACGACTGAGGAGTGATCGGACCACATACATCAGAATGAATCAACTCCAGTGGCTTCTTCGCTCGATAAGTCGACTCCTTCGGAAAACTTGCTCGAGAATGCTTGCCAATTACACATCCTTCACATAATTGATCGGGGTGATCAATATGCGGTAAGCCATACACCATCTTCTTGCGAGAAAGCATATTGAGTCCGCCAAAATTGAGATGACCGAACCTCAAATGCCATAGCCACGAAAGATTGTCTACACATGCTTGAAGGCATGTAGACATATCATCTTTGATGTTCAGAGTGAACATCCTATTCTTTGACATCTTCACATTCGCAATCAACTTATTATTGCAATCTCTCAACATAAGACATAGATTTTTCATTTGGACAGTAAATCCTTTCTCAAGAAGCTGTCCTAAACTCAAAATATTGCTCAACATCTTCGGCACATAATACACGTTAGTAATAAACTGACGTGTTCCGTTCTTCAGACGTATTAAAATCGTACCTTTCCCTTCGACAAGAATTTGAGAATTATCACCGAACGAGACTTTTCCTTTTACTGTCTCATCCATTTCAACGAACATCTCCTTTCGGCCGCACATGTGGTTACTTGCTCCAGTGTCCAAGTACCACGTATCATTCTTTTCATAAGCATTTTCTTTAAATGCCAGCATAAGAACTTGATCACCATCATTCACCAGGTTCGCCTTTTCATCTGCCACCGCACTTTCTTTCTGCCAACACTCATAAGCATAATGGCCACATTTATTACAACGATAACATCGAACCTTTGATTTATCATACCGGTTATTTGTGTTTCTTCCTCTTCCACGTGTACTTCTTTGATTATGAAAGCACTCATTGCTTCGGGCGAAATCTCCTCCGCTTCGTCTACGATCTCTTCCTTGGAAACGGCCTCTACCGCGTCCTCGGTCACGATCTTGATTGACCCATCGAGTTTGCACAGGGTCACTTCTTTGGCCTTTGTCATCTCGGATATTCAATCGAGATTGGAGTACTTCCTCCACCGGTTCAGACTTGTTTCTTTTCAGTCTTTCTTCATGGGCTTGCAACAAACCCATGAGCTCATCGACCGTCATAGAATCGACATCTTTCGATTCCTCGATAGCGACAACGATGTGGTCGAACTTCTTATCCAACGACCGCAGGATTTTTTCGACAACACGAACATCAGGATCATCTTCGCCATTCCTTTTCATCTGATTCACAATAGCTAAAACTCTTGTGAAATAATCAGAAATCGACTCAGATTCTTTCATATGGATTACCTCGAACTCGCCTCTCAAAGTTTGAAGGCGGATCTTCTTTACTTTCTCAACACCTTGGTGCGTGGTTTGAAGAATCTCCCATGCCTCCTTGGATGTAGTAGCATTCGAGACTTTCTCGAACATAGAATCATCTAAGGCTTGAAAGATGATTGACAACCCGAGTTGATCTTTTGAACGAGTCTTCTCTAACGCATTCCTCTGAGCCTGAGTCAACGCGACATCTTCATCTGGCTCATCATAGCCATTGTTGACAAGATCCCACACACTATGGGCGCCGAGTATGGCTTTCATTCTGGAAGCCCACTTGCCATAGTTTTCTTTGGTGAGGATTGGATACTGAAAAGGAAGGTTGCTTGTTGACGCCATAATCACGAAACCGTGAAGCTCTGATACCAATTTGATGGGATAAATCGACCGTAGGGCTCTCAACAAGCACTCTAAAAGGAACTTTGTTCACACAAGGAAGAGGAGACGGAAGGTGGCTTTTCAATATACTGTATTCACAATCGATTCACCCATATTGAAATGGTTACAAGACTCACCTATTTATAGGCTTAAAACATGACTCTTGAGTCTATCTAGGAAAGTGAAAAGACTAAAACAACAATTACATCGGAATACTAAAAGGTTTCTGATAGACTCAACTAATTATGTCTACTAAAACAATAATTACATCGGAATACTAATTATGCCATGGGAGTCGAACGGTCACTATAACACTTAATGAATTTGACTTAATTCCCAACAAGGATAAGAGAGGAAATTAGTGCTGTTGTTATTTTATCTGGCTAGATTCTTCTGCTGTTGTTTTGATGCAAGCGCGTTTGGTCTCTTTTCAATGTTAGCTCTCTGAACCATTAAAAGAAAAACAGAGCCTTATTTGCTGGGTTTTCTTTTCCTCTCAATTTCGCTTATTTACTGTGCAAAGAGACGAAGGCAACTGAGAGTTAGCAAGTAGAGAGAGAGGATACATCAGTTCACGCTCGATCATCCTCTTAAGGGACAAAAGCCCTGACCTGCTCTCACGGTCTCACGATACTTGGTTCTCTCTCTAGAAGAGGTCGCAGAAGAAGAGACTCGAAATTTGAAAAAAAAAAAGGAAAAAAAAAGAGAAAAAAAATCAAAATTAAAAAAAAACCAAAAATCAAACTGAAAACTAAACCGAACCGAAAGTTTTTCAATTCAGTTCGATTCGGTTCGAAACGATTTTTGGTTCAGTTCAAACATATTCCCTAATGATTTAGTTCAGTTCGGTTTCTTGAAAAATCGAACTGAACTGAATCATTGATACCCCTGCCTACATTGTCGACATGTGCTTTACATAGTGATTGTTAACCAGCTTGTTGACAATGTACTCCTGATTAACAAGCACTGTGACGAACGATGCTTCTTGGTCACTTATATGAACACAAAAATTGGAAAATCGTGTTGCGCTGGGCAAACTATAAGCGCAATTTTATGGAATTTTTCCAAGTGACATCAAATCCACGTCAGATTTTCAAACTCTCTGCGTCACGAACCAAATCTCATTTTTTTTCTCTACTTTTGGGTGATGAATCAGACCGAGTGCATAAATTTCAATACATATTTAATAAAATTGTGAAGCTTCTTAAAATTAGCAAGAAAATATATATCCTATATAATTCAAAAGAATTCGTTAAATTAGCAACGAAAACAAAATGAATAAGATGAAACACGATGGGAATGGAACCCGCGATCACCGAAATACTTCATCCACGCGACAACCAACAAGGCAAAAGATATGGTATGATGTGTAATAATGATTACACATAAATAATGAAACAGAATGAATGCTTTCTAATTCAAGAATAAGAATAACAGAAATAAACCTCAATTCCAAGAAATTATATCTTCTTTAAAGCATTCACTGAAGAAGCAGAAACTATTTTCAAAGAAGCTATCTAGGAACAAAATGAATTCTTTCTAATTCAGGAACAAGGATAATAAAAATAAATAAATTGATCGCTCTTCATTTATGCTTATTAATGTAATCTTTACTTAACTAATAATATATTCATTTTTAAATTTCAAAAAAATATTCGCTCTATTTTCATTTTCTTTTAAAAAGAATTAATGTAGATTAATATAAAATAATATAATCGAAGAAATAACATAAATAAGCTAAGCTAAACGACGTATCATAAGCGTTTCTTATTTATATCATTCACCGTTTGAAGAGAGCAAAGATTCCAAATAATCGATCTTTCTTTTAGTTATTATTGAACATTTCTTTAGTTGATTAACGTGTGATATATTGAACCCTCATTACTAATATTGAACGAAACTAGATCTTATAGAATCACATTTGAATATTTTATGATACATTCCGTACCTTGCTAAAAAACTGATCCTTCTAATGTTTTTGAAATCTTTATTAATTGATTTAGATCATTTCTTATTCGATTATAGTATCTTATCTATATTTCAAAATTAGAAGAAAGAACCGATCGATTTCATTTTCGTGGATCACACAATTACAATATATATTTTTGGTGATCAAATATTATATATGCAAAGTAAATCATTTTCGAATAGATCCTTACTCTACTCTATTTAGTATCTCATCAAAGACGGTTTTTTTTCTAAGTTATATTTTATCAAAAGAATTGATCTCCATTTTTTGTTTGTTCACAACTTTATATATGTAATAAATATAAAAAAGGGTCCTAATAAACCTTGAAAAAAATATAAATTAAGGATAGCAATTAGCGACGAACAATTGTTTTCGTCGCCATAGAAAAATTACATAAGATTCACGAAGATTGTAGCAATTGATAAAAGAATTTTTTTTTAAAAGAACTAATTAGCGACAAAATTGACATTTCGTCACTAAATTAATTTAAATAAAAAATAATATTTAGCGACGAACAAAGTCTTTCGTCGCTAATTATATTTTTAAAAAAATTATTTTTGCGACGAAACGACAATTTCGTCGCTAATCAATTCTTTTTATTTTATTTTTCCTCAAATTATCGACGAACAACACTGTTCGTCGCTAAATTTGCCAAAAAAACAAATACAAAAGAAACACTAAATTAGCGAACAACACTGTTCGTCGCTAAGTTGAGCAAAAAACAAAAAAAAAATCATAAATAAAATTTAGCAACAAACACTAATTGTCGTCGCTAAACAAACGGTCTTAGTCGTCGCTAAATAGACCAAAAACCAAATAAAAATTAAAATAAAAAAAAAATTAGTCACGAATAACATTGTTTGTGGCCAATTTAGCGACGAATAATGATTCTCGTCGCTAAATTATTTCTTTTTTTTTTAAATTTCTGGTCATTTAGCGACGAAATTGTATATCCGTCACTAAATTAGCGACGGATTGTTCTTCGTCGCTAAGTTCATCTCAATTTAGCGACGAAATTAATTTTTCGTCTCTAATTTAGCTACAAATGTCTTGTTTGTCGTTAATTTCGTAGCTAATTAGCTACGAATTTCTTGTTCGTCGCTAATTTCGTCACGAATTAGCTACAAATATTTTTTCGTCACAAAAATCGTCACAAAATTTGCGAGGAATTTTTTTGTCACTATTTTCGTCGCGAATAGCGACGAACTTCCATGTCGTCGCTATTTTAGTCACAAATTAGCGACGAAAATAATCTCGTGGCTAAATCGCTGTTTTTTTGTAGTGTTTGGCATGTTTCAGAGTCAAATTCAAGATCCTCAGACGAATATCTGCAAATGCCATTCATATTTTCAAGTTGCAAGCTTTCAACCTGTGCTGCATTTAGTTCTTCAAGCTTTTAAAGCAACCATAATGCAATAGGTAGCTTTCCATTGGAACAATTATTCGCTCTCACTAGTTTCAAACTTTTCATGTTTTCCATTGAGTCAGGTAGCTCTATAATGCACGTGTAGGAGACATCGAACTCAATTAAGGATTGCAGATTGCCAATCGAGTCTTGATACCTCTGTGTACATCTACGGTCATCTTCAAAGACAAGTATTCAAGCTCGTAAGGGCACCAATCTGATAAGAAAGAAAGATTAAGGGAGAATGATATATGTTCTCTATTAATGATGTAAGAAACAATGTACATGAGAAGCCTTTATATAGGCTTAGAAGAGGTAAAGAGCTTAGTGCTCTTCCTATGTGGGACTAAAGAGAAAGAAGAAGTGCAAGTAAAAGCTACAAGACTACAAAGCTATACAAGTATGTCTAACCACCCCCCCTCAAACTCAAGGTGGATCAAACAACGAGAGTTTGGAAAGAAGAAATTTAAAGCGTTGGGATGTGAGAGCCTTCGTAAAATAATCTGCAAGCTGATTCTCAGTTCCAACAAAAGAAAGAGAAATGGTGCGAGCTTCAAGATGATGACGAGTCAGATGACAATCGATCTCAATATGTTTTGTACGCTCATGAAAGACTGGATTTGCACCAATATAGATGGCACTCTTGTTGTCACAGCGCAGAGGAGTGGGATCCTGAAGTGAAACACCCATGTCAGCAAGTAAGCGGCGAAGCCAAACAATCTCAACGGTTGTGTCGGCCATAGCATGATACTCGGACTCTGTAGAGGAGCGTGAGACAATATGTTTTTTCTTGGCACGCTAAGAAATGAGAGAATTGCCAAGAAAAATGCAATAGCCAGTGATAAATTTGCGATCAGTCACATTGAAAGCCCAATCAGAATCAAAATAGGCACGCAACTTGAGAGCAGAAAAAGATGGCAGAAATAAGGAACGCGATAAAGTGCCTCGGAGATAGCGCAAGATCCTTAGAATAGCAGCATAATGAACTGTGCGAGGAGTAACAACAAACTGACTGACAACATGAACAACATAAGCGATGTCGGGTCGGGAGATAGTAAGATATACAAGGCTGCCAACCAAAGTCCGATAGCGGGTCACATCAGAAAGAGGCTCCCCGTCATCCGGGTAAAGCTTCTAATTCAGCTCAATAGGAGTAGCAGCAGTGCGTGAATCCGAGAGAGCAGCCCTAGAGAGAATATCATTAGTATATTTTTGTTGAGAAATAAGGATACCACCTGAACAGCGAGCAATCTCAAGCCCAAGAAAGTAGCGCAGTGGTCCAAGATCCTTCATGGCAAAATGTTGCTGAAGGTGCCGCTTGGTATGTTCAATATGGTCGCGATCATCTCCAGTGATAACCATATCATCAAAGTAAAGAAGAAGAATAGTGCAACCAGCAGAAGTGGTATGAACAAACATAGCATGATCAGCCTCGCTTTGAGTAAAACCAGCAGATCGAATAGCATCACTGAACTTCTCAAACCAAGCACGAGGAGCCTGTTTAAGACCATAAATAGCCTGTTGCAAGCGGCAAACTTGTCCAGAGATATGAGCAAGACCAGGCGGAGGTTGCATGAAGATATCCTCTTGAAGATCCCCATGAAGAAAAGCATTTTTGACATCAAGCTGAAAGAGAGGCCAATTACGAATTGAAGCAATGGCTAGTAAAGCTCGGACAAATGTCATCTTTGCTACCGGAGCAAAGGTCTCCTCATAATCAATACCATACTCCTGCGAGAAACCTTTGGCAACCAGACGTGCTTTGTAGCACTCAATACTGCCATCAGAACAGGTCTTAATCTTGTATATTCATCGGCAGGATACCAAGGAGCGACCTTGTCACGCCCCGATCAACTACGGGTGCGTCACAACTGCCAAAGCCGTAACTTAACCTAGGATACTCTCTACGGCCAAAATAAAATGAGATTCACATGCGGAAGACAAAGGAAATAACTTCACATTGTCAAATCTAACACACGGAATGAGACACGAGAGAAAAGCATATACATAGCACTAAAATTGAGTACATACAAAAGAGAGAACCGGGGGTACTAACATCACTTCCTAGAGTCGAGCAAACAAAAGAAAACAAATGACCACCACTAAGCCACCAAAAGAAGCCATCGCCTCCCAAAAAGTCAGTCTGAGGTCTCAAGACGGCCAAGTCCGCTAAGTCGTGGTATTATCCTCGGCGATGTCCAAGTCCTCCTCAGGGTCGTACTATGAAAAAGTCTCCGAATGAACTTCGATGCTATCCTCCTCCATATCGTCTTCCGAGTCGGATATCTCTATTACCTCAATGCTCGCCTCACCTGCAGATTCTCCTTTCGGTACATTCCTCGAGCCTACCGCGGAAGTCTTTACCTCTATAGACTCTCGTGAGAGATGACACCAAGAGGGCACCACACTCCTTGGTACCTCCTCGAGCTTCAACTGCTCGGACAAAATGACATGGACCCTTCGAAAACCAAGCTTCGAATCTATGTGGCTCACGAGGCTCCCTTGGTTCGTCGACCCAAACAACTGTGGTTTTCCTGACATATACAATACCTCGCCCATCAGGGAACTCCTCAAAATACGTCGTCATCTCCTTGGGATCGCCTAAGCATACGGGAAGCATCTTCAAGGCCTGGGATCTGTAAGGAAAAGGGGCCCTCGACGGGGTGAGACTTATGTCTTAGCGAGCTGTCCTAACCCTAAACTAGGCCATCCTTCCTACCGAACCAAACAAGCACAAACACATGCAGTCAATAAACAAAAAAGAACAATGCATGGCAATTTCTCATGGCATCTAGTTAAAATTTCGCAAGCATATCAATCAAAACGACCGCAGCATGCATGACCAAGTTTTCGTACTAGCTTATAATGAATCACATCCTCACTTGAAATAAAAGACATTTCAATCATGACCCCGCGATCCCATCACCTCAGGGTGTTTCACGTTCCTCGACCCTGCGCCATCCAGGCGCCTCAGGGTGTTCCTCTTCAAGTAACCCCGCGTCTTCTTAGGCGCGTTGGGGTATTTCTTATCACGCAACCCCACGTCGTCTAGGCGCTTCAGGGCATTTTTCATTTCTCAACCCCATGTCATATAGGCACCTCAGGGAGATTCTCGTGGTTCGCCAATCCTTTTCCTCAATAGTTCCAATCACAATTATCTTCATGAGACAGTTAACTGCATTACAACATGAGGAAATTCCAAGCATTCAAACATAACCCAAAGCTCGCCAAGGATAGACGTACTTAACCACCAATTAGATTTCAGTGTCAATATTGTAACATCATCTAGGCAAGCAAAGTGCCTAGCAAGCACATCATCGTTTCAATCATGAAAACAACAAATATATGTCAGCAAGCATTCCTAATTCATACTTCTTCGAAACCCCTCGACATTCCATCCATTCAAGTCTAACAATTTAGCCAATTCATTAATTTCTCAAAGGAATTGCCCAGTCGCGTCCGAATATCCTAATAAAAGGTTAAGGGTCACTCACCTTAGTTTCTACTAGCAAATTAACACCGCAAGCCTCTTGATAATCTCGATTCTGAAATGGCACGACGCTGTCCAAAACAGGGCAGCAGTTCAATTAGAAGTAATCCGTCGAATTACTCAATTTAACTTTCCCAATTCCAACTCCTTCAATCGTACTCCTTCATATCATCTCTTACTTGTCTTAGGAAGTTCCACGATTCAAATTCAAGCTAAATTACTCTTTGGTTCAACCCCAAACATATTCGGAAAAGGCAGGGCAAAAACAGTGTAAACCGATTCTGGTTTTTCTTGCCAATTTCAGTCAAATTAAACACTCTAATCACCAATTATTCATCAATCGAGCTTGTTGGAACCTCAATCTATGTATCCTAGGGTTCCACCGAAAATTTGGCAGCATTTCAACGCAATTTAGACCCCCAAACAGCTCAATTACACCAATCACACAATCTGTCCAGTATACAACCAGCAGAATCACATTAGTCTAAGCATCATAACTCAAAATTTTTCCAAAGTACTCAGCAACCCTAAAACTCCAGAACATAGCCTATCTTTTAAGGAAGCCATCACTGAAAATTTCACCTTAAAAGGAGTCCAAATGAGTGAGATATGACCACAATACCTCAGTTCGCTCGATTTCCATCGACTTTTCTTGCCGGAGCTGGCCGGGACAGCACAGACCTCCTTTTGCCGAGCTTCCACTTGGAGAAAGTCGGAAAGAGGTTAAGCTAGTGGTGGGTGTTAGCTCGAAGGTTGAAGGTCGCCGGAAGTGGCGCACGACGGCGGAGAAGTCGGCTGCAGTTGCTGATCGGGTGGAGCAGATTCTGCTCCGTGAAGAAGAAGAGAAAGCGAAGAAGAAGCTGAGGGAGAGTGGCTGTTGTCATTCAAGTGAGCTGAAGAGAAGAGAGAGAGAGAGAGAGAGAGAGAGAGAGAGAGAGAGAGAGAGAGAGAGAGAGAGAGAGGTTAATCTAGTCTAATTGAGCTTCTAGAAGATGATTAGGTGAAGTGGATAATTAATGACCATCCACTTCTAAATGACATTTGGCTTGTGCACATAATATCTTCATTTTTCTTCCAAAACAGCCCCCTTCAAAAATTCGACTGCCTCATGGGGATTCCATTGACCAAAATGCCCTCGTCCGGATAATAGGGCAAGGTCGACACTCCAAGGGCAAAATCATCTTTTCATACCATTCGTTCGAAAATCCATTTTTTTCCACCAACTTCCTTCTTGATTAGGCGTCGTCCAATCCAAATTAATTGTTACAATTCTTCATTTCCATTTTCCATCTCCGAGATCCCATTTCGTGGTCGATTTCTCGTCGTTCGTAATTTCAATTTATCTCGAACTAACGAGCAGCTCTTGCGGACGTTACACGTATCGACTCTGTGATTCTCATCACAGAGAGAAAACTCAACTACGCTGATCTTGATTGTCATGTAATCTCAAGGGACGATTGCTAGCCCCGACGGCCGCGATCGTCATAAATCGATTTAGGAAAAATTCGCAAACCATATGTTGGTTAAGCGGCATCACCCGCGTTCCAATAGTATAACACTAGCAACGGATTCCTTAATCGTTCTTTGATCGGCGTCGGTTCTAAATATTCCCTTGACGACCCTTATGGTCAAAATGCCCTTTTCTTATCGAGTTTCCTAGGTCCACGTACCTCATCGCACGTTTGCCTTTCCCCTTCGGTTAGTTGACTCAAGATTGATCAGATCCGAGCGAGATACAATTGAATTACTTCGATAGATTTCTTACACTCAAAGGTCTCGGAATGACAGGAAAATCAGAATGTCAAACTCTTCCCCCTTACAAAAATTTCGTCATTGAAATTTGTTACAACCCAACTATTCAAACAAATGGGGATATTGACGCCTCATTGCCTTTTCATTCTCCCACGTAGCGCCTTCAGTTCCATGGTGCTCCCAGACTACTTTGACTAGCAAAATTGTCTTGACCCTCAAAATGTGCTCCTTTCGTTCCTCAATCCTGATAGGCCTTCCTATATACGAAACTTTGTCATCCACTTCTATAGTCTTGTAATCCAAAACATGCATCGGGTCTAGCTCGTACTTCCGCAACATTGACACATGAAACACATTGTGCACTTGGGACAAACTCGGTGGTGGGGCAAGTCTGTAAGCCAAAGTCCCAATCTATTCCAAAATTTCGAATGGGCCTATATAGCTTGGACTCAATTTCCAATTCTTTCCAAATCGAGATATACCTCACATTGGCGATACCTTGAGAAAAACATGATCGCCAACTTGAAACTCTAGCGGCTTACGTCGCTTATCGACATAGCTTTTCTGGCGACTCTGTGTTGTCCTCAATCTATCTCTAATTACTTTTACTACTTCAATCGACTGTTCCACCAATTCTGGGCACGTGATGCTTCTTTCTCCCACTTCATCCCAGCACAGAGGAGTTCTGCAGGCTCTGCCATAGAGTGCTTCAAAAGGTGCCATTCCAATATTTTGCTGATAACTATTATTGTATGCAAACTCTACTAAGTGTAAATGATCTTCCCATCCGCCTTTAAAGTCTATAACGCATGCTCGAAACATGTCCTCGAGCTTTTGAATCGTCCTTTTTTATTGTCCATCAATTTGCAGATGATACGACGTGCTAAACTGTAATCTGGTTCCCAAAGCGTCCAGAAGACTCTTCCAGAAGTTCGCCGTAAACTTAGGATCTCGATCCGACGTAATCGTTATAGGCACTCCATGTAGCCATCCAATGTGACGCATATACAATTCGGCATATCTATCCATTGCAAAATCCTTTCTCACAGAGATGAAGTGCGCAGACTTGGTCAACCTGTCCACGACTACCCAAATCGAATCATATCCTCTTTGACTCCGTGGTAATCCCATAACAAAATCCATTGTGACGTGCTCCCATTTCCATTCTGGAATTTCCAAATGTTGTAATAATCCACCAGGTTTACAATGCTGTGCTTTTACTTGCTGGCACGTCAAGCACTTTGCCACGTACTTGGCCACGTCTACTTTCATATCGCTCCACTAGTAATGCTGACGTAAGTTCTGATACATCTTCATACTACCCGGGTGAATACTGTAGTTACTCCGGTGAGCTTCGGACAAGATTCTTTCTTTAAGCTCCTCATCACTAGGTACACAAAGACATCCACGAAATCTTAAAGTCCCGTCCTCAGTCACCTGGAAATCATCTTTCCTCTTCGTCGCATCCATACTAAGGATTTTCTGGATTTCAAGATCCACAGCCTGTAAGACTTTTATCCTTTCTTGGATCTCTGGTTCGACTCTCAATGTCGCTATCAAGCTCGTCAGCTGGTTCACTTCCAATTTGAACTCAGAGTCTCTTAGTCCTTCAAGCACAGACCATCCTTTCACTAACAAGTGCGCGATGCTGGATTTTCGGTTCAGCGCGTCAGCAACTCTATTCGCCTTACTAGGATGGTGCAAAATATCACAATCGTAATCCTTAAGCAATTCCATCCATCAACGTTGCCTCATATTCAATTCTTTATGGGAGAATAAATACTTCAAGCTTTGATGGTCCGTATAAATTTGAAACCTTTCGCCACATAAGTAGTGCCTCAAAATCTTCAAAGCGAAAACAACCGCAACTAGTTCCAACTCGTGCGTCGGATAATTTAACTCGTGGGGTCTCAATTATCGCGAAGCATAGGCTACTCCCCTTCCGTGTTGCATTAATACACACCCCAATCCTTTTAATGACGCGTCGCTATAAATTTCAAAGCCTCCGGGTCCAGACGGAATCGTAAGTACAGGCGCAGTCATCAAACGATGCTTAAGCTCACGAAAACTCCTTTCGCATTTATCCGTCCATTCAAACTTCGTATACTTCTTAGTCAATTGCGTCAACGGCATAGCTATAGACGAAAACTTTTCCACGAAGCGTCTATAATAACCGGTTAAACCCAGAAAACTTCGAACTTCCGTGACTGTCGTAGGTCTAGGCCAATTTATCACTGCCTCAATCTTCGCAGGATCTACGGAGATTCCTTCGCCATATATCACATGTCTAAGAAATGCCACTTTGTTCAACCAAAACTCGCATTTACTAAACTTGGCGTAAAGCGAGTGTTCCCTCGAGGTCTGCAAAACGATTCTTAAGTGCTTTTCATGCTTCTCATTACTCCTCGAGTAAATCAAGATATCATCTATGAAGACAATGACAAAGCGGTCAAGATATTCTTTAAACACTCGATGCATCATATCCATGAATGCAGCTGGAGCATTCGTCAAACCAAAAGGCATCACCGTAAATTCATAGTGCCCGTATCTCGTCCTAAAGGCCGTCTTCGGAATATCCTCTTTCTTAATTCTCAACTTGTGGTACCGTGTTCTCAAGTCTATCTTAGAGAATACCGAAGCTCCTTGCAGTTGGTCAAACAAATCGTTGATCCTCGGCAACGGATACTTGTTCTTAACAGTCACTTGATTCAGTTGCCTGTAATCAATACACAAACGCAACGATCCATCCTTTTCCTCACAAATAGCACCGGTGCTCCCCATGGTGACGCACTTGGTCTAATGAACCCTTTATCCAACAACTCTTGCATTTGCACTTTCAATTCCTTTAACTCCGATAGTGCCATTCTGTAAGGTGCCTTCGAAATTGGCTCCATCCCAGAAGTTAACTCAATCACAAATTCAATTTCACGCTCGGGTGGCAATCTAGGCAGTTCTTGGGGAAATACATCCGAAAATTCACATACCACGGCTATATTTTCCAATTTCGGTTCTTCGATCGTCGTATCGACTGCCGCAGCCAAATAAGCTTGGCATCCCCCATCTAGTAGCTTTGTCGCTTCAAGCGACGAAACCAAAGGAATGGAAGTTCCCCTGTGACTTCCCTTGAACTCAAAGCTAGGGCGACCATCCGGATAAAAACGGATTACTCTATCGCCACAATCAACCATGGCCTTCTGTTTACCCAACCAATTCTTCCCAACGATCACATCGAAATCGAACATAGGCAGTACAGCCAAATCTATCTTTTCTTCCTTACCATTAATGACTATCTTGCAATTCGCACAACCTAGCGAAGCTATCACTTTATCCTTCAGCGGAGTGGTAACATGCAGAATCACATTCAAAGGCTTCAAATCCATATCAACTATATCAACAAATTGAGCAGACACAAAGTAATGCGAAGCTTCAGGATCAAATAATGCATAAGCAGCTTGGTCACACAAATAAATCATACCTGTGACCACACCAGGCGCGTTCTCTGCCTCGCCTCGCGCCACCGTGTACACTCGCCCTTGGGCTGGCAGTCGATTTAGATCATTCTGTGGGACAGCAGTTGGGGGTCTTGCTTGTGGTTTCGGTCCTTGAGGTCTTGGTCTTGGAACTTGATTAGGACAGGTCCTCATCTGGTGGCCCAACTGACCACACTTAAAGCACGCGCCCGTCCTAGTCGGGCAAGGTCCGCTTCCATGTCTCCTTCCTCAGAGGCGATAATTCAAGTTAGACTGATGCGGCGGTTTCTCAATATTCCTCCTTACGGGCGGAACAAAACGCCTATTATTAATCATGGGCCTCTTGCCCAACTGACGATTATCTCGAAAGGGAGTGAATCGCGATCCAGAAGCGGTTGCTCTTTCTCATATATCTCGCTCTATCATCTGACTTCGCTTATAGATTTCCTTGTAAGTTCTCAAGTTCACGATCACCAACTGGCTGCGAAGTTCGGGTCGCAACCCATCTCGAAACCTTCGCGCCTTTTCTAGTGGATCCTCAACACACCGAGGCGCATACCTCGACAATCTTGCAAACTCGGCCTCATATTGATCCACTGTCAAGTGACCCCGACGTAAATTTTGAAATTCCACTAATTTACTTTCCCGCGCAGTCTCCAAGAAGTACTTATCATTGAAAGCAGTAGTAAAAGTAGTCCAATTCGATGCAGTACCCTCAGGAAATATTCCATCTTTTGTAGCATTCCACTAGTCGTTCGCGGTACCCTCTAGCTGGTAAACTGCTAATAGCACTTTTTCCTCGTCATTACATTTTAAGACTCCAAAGGTCTTCTCGAGCTTTTCTACCCACCTGGGTGCCAACTCTGGGTCACCAGTTCCATTAAACTGGGGTGGCCTTAACTTCACAAACTGCTCAACTAATTGACCCATATCTCTAGGTACAATGTTATTACTTGGCACATTGCCTATCCTCACACCTTGGCCAGCATTCACATTAGCTTGCGCATTACTAGCTCTAGCGCCCTGGCCACTGCTACCGATACCTCCACCCTCTGCATTATTACCAGTCGTTACATTAACAGCAGTTAAGGCAGCTCCCACAGCCTGAGTTATGGCGGCATCCCTATCTTGAGCATGTCTATCTATCAGATTTCCAATTCGTTCTAAGGCTCTCAGAACGTCCCCCATTCTAGGATTCTCTATTGCAAGTGGTCTTGAACTAGAAGCCCTACCGCCGGGTCTTCTATGTCTAACAGGTCGATTGCTCATCCTTATACTGTCAGCACCACTATAATTCTACCACGGAATTAAAAACTTAATTCACTATTTCGGTCCAGTGATTCTATGCTACACAACAAGCAGTACTCACATCAAAGTAACCATTCACCAGTCAATTTCAAGAGTACAACAATTAGAAACTCAGAATCGTGCTACAAGCTCAATTATAATACTCAACGCTTCATCAAACAAATATTCCAATCAGAACACACGCTAAGTACAAAGCTTGGTCATGCCTAGTCATCACACATCGCCACTTTCCTGATGCCAATCACATGCACCAACTCATATCCCATGCATGTCTTAACTTACTCTTGCGAACCATTCCTACGGTCTCGCTATTTACTCATCCCCAGATCACATTTCTCCTTATTACTCCAATCCTCAATCGACTTGGATCGAGCTAACCTCGCTCTGATACCACTCAATTGGGTTGTCACGCCTCGCTCAACTACGTGTGCGTCACAATCGCCAAGGCCGTAACTTAAACCAGGATACTCTCTACGACCTAAATAAAATGAGACTAGCATGCGGAAGACAAAGGAAATAACTTCACATTGCCAAATCTAACACACGGAATGAGACACGTGAGAAAAGCATATACATAGCACCAAAATTGAGTTCCTACAAAAGAGAGAACCGGGGGTACTAACATCACTTCCTAGAGTCGAGCAAACAAAAGACCACCACTAAGCCACCAAAAGAAGCCATCGCCTCCCAAAAAGTCAGTCTAAGGTCTCAAGACGCCCAAGTCCGCTAACTCGTGGTACTATCCTCGGCGACGTCCAAGTCCTCCTTAGGGTCGTACTCTGAAAAAGTTTCCGAATGAACTTCAGTACTATCCTCCTCCATATCGTCCTCCGAGTCGGATATCTCCATTACCTCAATGCTCGCCTTACCTGCAGATTCTCCTTCCGGTACATTCCTCGAGCCTATCGCGGAAGTCTCTACCTCTATAGACTCTCGTGAGGGATGACACCAAGAGGGCACCACTCCCCTTGGTACCTCCTGGGGCTTCAACCACTTGGACAAAATGACATGGACCCTTCGAAACCAAGCTTCGAATCTATGTGGCTTACTAGGCTCCCATGGTTTGTCGACCCAAACAACTGTGGTTTTCCTAACATATACAGTACCTCGCCCATCAGGGAACTCCTCAAAATATGTCGTCATCTCCTTGGGATGGCCTAAGCGTACGGGAAGCATCTTCAAGGCCTGAGATCTGTAAGGAAAAGGGGCCCTCGACGGGGTGAGACTTATGTCTCAACGAGTTGTCCTAACCCTAAACTAGGCCATCCGTCCCACCGAACCAAACAAGCACAAACACATACAGTCAATAAACAAAAAAGAACAATGCATGTCAATTTCTCATGGCATCCAGTTAAAATTTCGCAAGCATATCAATCAAAAACGACCGCAGCATGCATGACCAAGCTTTCGTAATAGCTTATAATGAATCACATCCTCACTTGAAATAAAAGACATTTCAATCACGACCCCGCGATCACATCACCTCTGGGTGATTCACGTTCCTCGACCCCGCGCCATCCAGGCGCCTCAGGGTGTTCCTCTTCAAGTAACCCCGCATCTTCTTAGGCGCGTCGGGGTATTTCTAATCACACAACCCTGTGTCGTCTAGGCGCTTCAGGGTATTTTTCATTTTTCAACCCCGTGTCATATAGGCACCTCAGGGCGATTCTCGTGGTTCGCCAATCCTCTTCCTCAATAGTTCCAATCACAATTATCTTCATGAGAACAGTTAACTACATTACAACATGAGGAAATTCCAAGCATTCAAACATAACCCAAAGGTTGCCAAGGATAGACGTACTTAACCACCAATTAGATCCTAGTGTCAATATTGTAACATCATCTAGGCAAGCAAAGTGCCTAGCAAGCACATCATCGTTTCAATCATGAAAACAACAAATATATGTCAGTAAGCATTCCTGATTCATACTTCTTCGAAACCCCTCGACATTCCATCCATTCGAGTCTAACAATTTAGCCAACTCATTAATTTCTCAAAGGAATTGCCCAGTCGCGTCCGAATATCCTAATAAAAGGTCAGGGGTCACTCACCTTAGTTTCTACTAGCAAATTAACACCGCAAAGCCTCTTGATAATCTCGATTCCGGAACGGCACGACGCTGTCCAAAACAGGGCAGCAGTTCAATTAGAAGTAATCCACCGAATTGCTCAATTTAACTTTCCCAATTCCGACTCCTACAATTGTACTCCTTCATATCGTCTCTTATCTTGTCTTAGGATGTTCCGCGAGTCAAATTCAAGCCAAATTACTCTTTGGTTCAACCCCAAACAGATTCGGAAAAAGCAGGGCAAAAATAGTGTAAATCGGTTCTGGTTTTTCTTGACAATTTCAGTCCAATTAAACACTATAATCACCAGTTCTTCATCAATCTCTTGTTGGAACCTCAATCTACGTATCCTAGGGTTCCACCGAAAATTTGGCAGCATTTCAACTCAATTTAGACCCCCAAACAGCTCAATTACACCAATCACACAGTCTGTCCAGTGTACAACCAGCAGAATCACATTAGTCTAAGCATCATAACTCAAAATTTTTCCAAAGTACTCAGCAACCCTAAAACTCCAGAACATAGCCTATCCTTTAAGGAAGCCATCACCGAAAATTTCACCTTAAAAGGAGTCCAAATGAGTGAGATATGACCACAAAACCTCAGTTCGCTTGATTTCCGTCGGCTTTTCTTGCCAGAGCTGGCCGGAACAGCACAGACCTCTTTTTGTCGAGCTTCCACTTGGAGAAAGTTGGAAAGAGGTTAAGCTAGTGGTGGGTGATCAACTTGAAGGCTGAAGGTCGCCGGAAGTGGCGCACTACGACGGAGAAGTTGGCTGCAGTTGCTGATCGGGTGGAGCAGATTCTGCTCCGTGAAGAAGAAGAGAAAATGAAGAAGAAGCTGAGGGAGAGTGTCTGTTGTCGTTCAAGTGAGCTGAAGAGAAGAGAAGAGAAGAGAAGAGAAGAAAGAGAGAGAGAGAGAGAGAGAGAGAGAGAGAGAGAGAGAGAGAGAGAGAGAGAGGGGTTAATCTAGTCTAATTGAGCTTCTAGAAGATGGTTAGGTGAAGTGGATAATTAATGACCATCCACTACTAAATGACATTTGGCTTGTGCACATAATATCTTCATTTTCTTCCAAAACTGCCCCCTTCAAAAATTCGGCTGCCTCATGGGGATTCCATTGACCAAAATGCCATCGTCCAGATAATATGGCAAGGTCGACACTCCAAGGGCAAAATCGTCTTTTCATACCCTTCGTCCGAAAATCCATTTTTTTCCGCCAACTTCCTTCTCGATTAGACGTCGTCCAATCCAAATTAATTGTTACAATTCTTCATTTCCATTTTCCATCTCCGAGATCCCATTTCGTGGTCAATTTCTCGTCGTTCGTAATTTCAATTTATCTCGAACTAACGAGCGGCTCTTGCGGACGTTACGCGTATCGACTCTGTGATTCTCATCACCCTTAGGAAAACTCAACTACGGCGATCTTGGTTGTCATGTAGTCGCACGGGTTGATTGCTAGCCCCGACGGCCGCAATCGTCATAAATCGATTTAGGAAAAATTCGCAAATCATACGTTGGTTAAGAGGCATCCCCCGCGTTCCAATCGTATAATACTAGCAATGGATTCCTTAATCGTTCTTTGATCGGCCTTAGTTCTAAATATTCCCTCGACGACCCTTATGGTCAAAATGTCATTTTCTTATCGAGTTTCCTAGGTCCACGTACCTCATCGCGCGTTAGCCTTTCTCCTTCGGTTAGTCGACTCAAGATTGATCAAATCCGAGCGATATACAACTGAATTACTTCGATAGATTTCTTACAGTCAAAGGTCTCGAAATAACAGGAAAATCAGAATGTCACAGACCTAAATGAAGAGGCACTAGCTCTCAAGTACCAATACTCTCCAATGCCGAGAGTTCCTTAGACATAACCCGATGCCACTAGCATGCTAAACTGCATCACGATAACTGGTGGGTTCTTGTACAATATGAACAGCAGCCAAAAAAGAACCAAACTCGGTAGAATAAGAAGTAGAAGCAACATACCGGGCTGGCAGACGCCGATCCCAAGGTGGATTTGGCGTGGCTCTAGAGGTGCGGAACCGTCGAGGGCATGTGGAGCAGGAGGTGCAGCAGAAGGGAGAGGCGAAGATGGGGATGGTGGCGATATATCTGGATCCGTGGAAACATGACAAGGAGGATCAGGAAAAGGATCAACAGGGAAATCCATAAATGGGACAGGAGACGACACAGAAAGTGTGACATTGGTAGGAAAGAAAGGAACGTGTTCATGAAAGGTAACATTGCGAGAAATACGTATGCGTCCCGCATTTGGGTCGTAACATTGGTATCCCTTGTGCTGGTGCTGTAAACCAAGAATGCACACGAGACAGAGCGAGCGGTGAGATTCGTACGTTCAGTGGGTGGAAGAATGACAAAATAGGTATACCCAAAAACTCGAAGATGATTATAGCTAGGAGATCGAGAATAGAGATGTTGAAAAGGGGTGTCTTGATGGAGAATAGACGAGGGTAGGCGGTTAATTAGATGAACAGCTGTGAGAAGGGCCTCAGCCCAGAACTCAATAGGAACATATGTCCCTAGTTAGAGTGCACGGGTGGTTTCTAGAATATGACGGTGCTTGCGTTCAACAACCGCATTCTGAGCTAGAATCCCAAGACAAGATAGCTGAGGAAGTGTACCATCACTGGCCAAGAGAGAACGAAAAACAGCAGAGAGATATTCTCCCCTCGAGTCTGAACGAAAAACTTTGATTTTTGTGTTAAATTGGGTAGAAATCATGACAGTAAAATATTGATATATGGAAAAGAAATCACTGCGTTGACGCATAAGCTAGACCCATGTATAACAAGAATAATCATCAATAAAAGAGACATAATATTTGAAACCACTCTTGGAAGAAAGCAGTGCAGGACCCCATACATCAGAATGAATAAGATCAAAAATTGCACTAGACCTTGAGTTACTGATAGGAAAAGTTTTAGTAAATTGCTTGGCCAAAGGACATATAGAACAAGGAGGAAGACTACCAGAAAAAACATGACCCAAATCGCCCCGTTGATGAAGGACGGTGAGACGAGAAGAAGGAATATGCCAGAGACGCTGATGCCATCGAGCAAGATCGAGGGTAGCCAACACAGGAGAAGGAGCAGAAGAAGTTGGAAGATGGAGATGTTGCATAATATAGAGCTCGTCCAGTCTACTCCCCCTCCCAATCATTCGGCCACTCAAACGATCATGCACAAAACAAGAGTTATCTGTAAAGCTTATAGTACATCTAGCATCAGTAAGTTGTCCAACAGATAATAAATTGAGAGTCAGAGAAGGAACATGTAACACATCAGGGACATTGAAATCTCGAGAGACGGTGAGAGTACCCTGCCGGGTAGCCAGGAGAGGAGAGCCATTAGCAGTAAAGAAATGTGCTTGATGCTTGAGCTTAGAGAGCTGAGTGAGACAAGCAGCGGAACTAGACATATGTCTAGCAGCTCCTGAGTCAAGTATCCAGGTAGGAGAAGTGTCACCTAAAGATGGAGTGGCTGCAGCAGTTCTTTCTGTAAAGGAAGAATGTGTAGGAGTGTCGATATCAGGAAAAGACCCAAGAAGAGAAGGACTCAACCGAGTAAGCTGGGCTTCAAGAGCAGCAATACGATCATCCGTAGAAGAAACTAGAGTAATAGGTCGTGTCGCAGAAAGGCGTGGAGCATCTTTTTTCTTTTGCTAACAGTGTGACTCTTCATGTCCAAGACGGTGACAGTAAGTACATGAAAGACGGCGAGAGCCACGTGTAGGTGGAGTACATGGTGGATCAGTCAAAATAAACCGATCGAAAATATCAATGCGCTCACTAGAATCGCCCATGATGACAGAAAAATCGTTGGCGAAGCTAGTAGTGTGGGTTGAGGTGCACAAACTGATCGAAAGGATCGAGAAGCACTGATTAGAGGCGCGAACAAAACCTCTAAAAGAGAAGCGAATATAGGCACGCTTGACTAGAGCAAGCAAGGGTGATGGCACAATAGCCCTAAACTCATTGTCTTAATTTTTTATGCGGAAGATCCAATTTATGGCAACCGCAGAGCACACTTAAAAAAAAACAATAAGCTCATTGTCTTAATTTCTAATGCGGAAGATCCAATTTATGGCAACCGCAGAGCATACTTTTCAAGACAATGATCTCGGCTCTGATACCATGATAAGAAAGAAAGATTAAGAGAGAATTGTATATGTTCTCTATTAATGGTGTAAGAAATAATGTACATGAGAAGCCTTTATATAGGCTTATACGAGGTAAAGAGCTTAGTGCTCTTCCTATATGGGACTAAAGAGAAGAAGAAGTGCAAGGGAAAGCTACAAGACTGCAAAGCTATACAAGTATGTCTAACACAATCGACAAGGGAAGTTGTGTATTATGGTGCTTCTGAAAGATAGCCTTGGTAGAGAAGTCAAACTGTAAATGGAAGAGATAATCTTCAACGATGAACAAAGCGAAGTATTAAGAATTTCGGGATCTTTTAGTGTTTGATATTTAGCATTGAAGAATTCAGTGCGCCTCAATATCATAGATATTTCTCACGAGTGCATTCAATTGTTTCTTCTGGAATTGGAAGAGAACTCTTTTACTAGATGGTCTCACTTTAATTGTCTTGATCCCTTCATTTTTTTTTGTCACATTGATCGTTCATTAACATTACTTATTCAGTCAATTTCCTTTTCTGGACATAGGAGCTGAGTTGATTCTGCAAGTACTGAATGCCCTTGAGCTCTGAATATCACAATTGTTGAAACAGAGCAACAGTGCTCAAAATGTGAAAAGTGGTTGTAGATAATTTTGGCGAGAGTCGGCTTTACAACAATTCGTGCTTATCATGTTCATGAGTAAGACTACCTTGAGCACCATTTTCACATGGAAAGGTCCGTGAGCTGATAAACCTCTCTATACACTTCTTCAAGCACACAATTTTTCTCCCCGTCCAGACAAGACCTTCAAGTATTTCCTGGTTAAAGAATATTTGGGAACTGAAGAAAGTTCTATTGCATATCAATGAAGAGAACACGCATGCAGATGAAGTGCAATGTTCATTCTTATGGCCCCACAAATAAGATTAATCAACAACCAGGTTTGCTTAAACAGCCGTTTGACCCCCCAAAAAAAAAATATTACGCAATGCCCCAAATTGCACGATGACTGTCTCTGCCCCTCCCTAATGGTTTCTCTTATCTGGAAAAGAAGGGCAAAACATTCAACTGAAACTTCACATCAAGTTCAACAGATTTGACAATTTCATCAACAGGCAACGACTTCCCTCACTAATCTTCAAGTTTCTCTCAACAGATGAATCCACAGTTTGCATTCCCAAGATTGTTAAGAGAATTTAGTCGGCATTACATGTCATCTTCATTTTCCTCTATTCAGTCTTCATTTGATGCAGCTGCCCAATGAGCCACAGCATCCTGCACAGAAAGATTTCTGTAAGTTTCTCAATCTCTAATTGCTCTCGGCAACATTAGAAACCAACCAGTAAAAAGGCAGGTCATTTGGGATAACTCCCTTAGCACTTCTTGCCAATCTTAAAACCCAAGAGTCCTCTAGTATAGCTTGAGGTGAATGGAAGGGCTTCTATTCCGAAAATCACCCAGGCACAACCATTTGTAGACGATAATGAAGATCGCACATAAGTCCATTTATCATATGTCCTACTCACCGGTAATATTGAAATATTAGCCTTTGACTGAGATGATTTACGATACCTTGGAGAAGCTATGTAGCTCCTCTCTCCTGCCACAGATGGAAGTTTTGCTGCGCCAACTATTGATGCCGCTACCGAAGTGAAATTTGTCTTTCTTCATTTTATAACTTCTCCTTAATATTTGCAAATCCCAGTAAGAAGCACACCTTTCCTGGAAAATAAACTGAACATAAGCATATCGATACAGGTGTCTGCTTCTTCACAGTTGCATCAATGAGCTTTTTTTTTTTTTTTTTTGGTTACGTCGTAAAGTTCCAGGATGAGAACCATAGTTATATGGGCTTCCAACATACATTCCATCCAATTGTTTGCTGCGTAATGAAGTTATCTCCGATGCTAAGCAATGTTATCGACTTCAAAATATGGGAAGCAGCGAATTGACAATGATCTCTAATAATTTGTTACATATCAAATAGAAACAATGCAATCGACATGATATCTCCAGCTGGGAAACATAAAAAGCACGGACCATCCAAAGAAAATATAGTTAAAAAGCCAAATCAAACTAGAAAAACAATACATATATTGGTGCATAATTAAGAACCCTTTGGTTGTACAAAGCTATCATAATTTCAATACCTTCATCAGATTTTCAATCATCAACTCGTGAAAAGGTAATTGAAAAGTGCATCTGAAACTTCTCTGTTCATGTGTGCGAAAGAATTTGATTGCAGAAAAGGGTAAACATTGATGGTCAGATGAAATAAGTTACCTCGATTCGTTTAAAGTTTGAACACAAGGAAACAATTTGTTGTTGTGGATCAAGAAGCTTTCAAGAGAGAGTGCAGTATTCCTGGTCTTCTCCCTCAGATTCATATTCAGGTTCGTCAATTCCTCTGTTCTCCCTCAGATTCAGATCCAGGTTGGTGAGACTTATCCGAAAAATTTGATTGACTTCTCCAGGCAAAGCGAAGAAATTGCCTCCACATTTAATTTCCTGCAATGATGTACTTCAACCTTTCGCAGCCCCTTCAAGCTCGACAAATTAGGCAACTCCTGCAAAGAATCACAGAAAGTAATCTTCAATCTTGCCAATGAGGGTGGTAGTTCGCCTTGAATCCCAACCAGATTACCACATTTATCTATGCAAACCTCTTGCAGCCTCATCAAGCTCGATAGATAAGGCAACTTCTGCAAAGATTCACAGGAACTAATATTCAATATTTCCATTGACTCTGGTAGTTCACCTTGAATCTCGACCAGATTACCACATCCACTTATGATAACCCCTCGCAGCCTCATCGAACTCGACAGATAAGGCAACTTATGTAAGGATTTACACGAACAAATATTCAAGTTTTCCAAAGATTGTGGTAGTTCGCCTTGAACCTCAACCAGATTACCACATTTATCTATGCAAACCTCGCGCAGCCCCATCGAGCTCGACATATAAGGCAACTTCTGCAAAGATTCACAGGAATTAATTTTCAATATTTCCAACGATTGTGGTAGTTCGCCTTGAATCTCCGTCAGATTACCACATTCCCTTATTATAACCCCTCGCAGCCCCATCGAGCTCGACAGATAAGGCAACTTCTGTAAGGATTTACAAGAACGAATACCCAAGTATTTCAAAGATTGTGGTAGTTCGCCTTGAATCTCTGCTACTTTATCACAATCCTGTACTCGGAGACTGCTTAGTTTCTTTAAATTGCTTAGATCAGGTAGCATCTTTACCTGTCCAAGGCACTCAAGCCACAAATCTCGTATGTTCTCTAAACAACCAAGGCCTTGAATCTCCGTCATTGCAGCGTTATCAATCTCGAGCGATGATAGATTCTTCAAATTCGAAAGATCCTCCATTGAGCAAAGTGATTCCCACCTGAACAAACGTAAAGAGGATAAACTTGAGGGAAGCCTCGGGAGGCGACGCAGAAGAGGGCAGGAGAGGACAAGTGACTTGAGTTGAGGAGGGAGGCTACGGTCTGTTGATGAGGTATTCAAATGCTCAGAGTCCAGTATCGGATATTCCACAAGCTCATCAGATTTCCAATCATAGTCAGGTGGTGGGCCAAACCACAGATCCAGTTCCTTCAAATTAGCGAGGTTTGAGAGATCCGGCAACCTGTCCATGTACAATGAATGCAGACATAGAGTGACAAGGCTTTCAGGAAGCCTCGGAAGCGCGTATATACTCACATCAACCAGTCTCAAGATCCTCAGGGATTGATTCTTGTAGATGCAATTGACAATTTTCACATGGATTCCAGATAAACAATGACCTTCTATTTCTTCGAGCTTCCCAATTGTCCAAAGGGCCTCGGGTATTTTGCTTATTTTGCCAAATCCCATCTTCACTACTTTCAAATTCGTTAGATTTCCGATGGAATGAGGTAGTTCTTTGATCGACGTGCTGGATATATTCAACTCAATCAGCGATTCCAAATTTCCAATTGAATCTGGAAGCCTCACCAACGATTTGCAGGACTGTAGAGATAGGTACTCAAGACTTGCAAGACCTCTACCCAGCTCGTCTGGCAAACTCTGAAGATTCTCACAATAGCTTACACACAAGGAAACTAAGCTTTTCAAATGACAAATTGAGGTATCAATTTCTCTTACTGATATACAGTCGTGTAAGTTCAAGCGTTCTAAATTTGAATGAGGAGAGAAGACTGGGGTTCTCTCCAAGTATCGGCAATGGGCCAAATTCAGAACTTTCAAATTCCTCATCACCTGTAAAAGAAAGATCATGCAAGTATTACTTTTGAATCTAATAAGACGAAATAATTAGTGTTGTCTAGTATATAACGTACATTCATGTGGCTCCATCCCTTCCAATTGTGTGTAATTGTACTCTTAGATAGGTCAAGGATAACCACATTCTCCATGGAGAAAGTTGTAATCTTAAATGTTGGGGGAATATCATGCCAAGAAAGCCATCGCAATTGTGGAAGGAGATCTGAATTCTCCGGGAAATCATTAGTTGGAAGAACATTTGACGGCGATTCGTTACAGAGAAGCCTCTCTTCTACACGAAAATACCCCTTCGAACCGCCAACTTCAAGGAACCTTAGATTTGATAGTGTCTTAAAGTCGTTGTAGGTAACACAGTACTGCCATGCATGGTCAAGCTTGAGACGAAGAGCTTCCACTTTTTTATTTCCCTGCCCGAAGGAAATATTTAAAAAACAAAAAAGTTGAAGGGAAACACATTTATTCAAGTTCACTATATTAAGTGATTGAGTTCCTTGCTATTATTCCTATAATCTTAAAAGAGCAAAAACACAAAACGAAAAAAAAAAAAAGATTGAGGAAACCATAATGGTGCCAGATAATACAAAAAGGATCTGCCTTTTTTATAAGAAAATATAATCCATAAACTTTTATGTGGGTGAGCTGAATGATTTTACCTTATGTCTCGTGAGCAAATCCAATCCTTCCTTGGGATTCCACACTCTACTTTGCTTCTCCATCCGCATGTCACTTTTTTGACGAACCATTTCTCTTCCAAGGTCTCTGAGTTGGTCGTGCATCCACACTTCTTTATCATTTATAATCTTTATCAAAGACATGTTCTGCAAAACTTCCATTGCTTCTTCCGGATATTTAGATTCATCCCAGAAATGAACCACAATGTCTTTGTCATATCCAATGAAAAGACAAGCTATATCGACAAATATATGTTGTTGCCGAACATCTAATACATCATAGCTTATTTTCAACTTACTTTGAATTGCTGCATGAGGAACATTTTCTAACTTCTTCAATATGAGATCCCACTTCTGCTTTCCAGTGCAACACAAAAGTGCTCCTATCACCTCAAGAGCTAGCGGAAGACCTCTAGCAATGCCTATCGCCCTCTTGGATTGGTCGATATACTGATGCAAAGGATAATCTTGTCTGAAGGCATGTTTGCTAAATAATTGAAGAGATTGATTGGGATCCATGCCAATAAGCTCATAACTATCGTCCACTTCAGGAACATCAAGAATATTTTTGTTTCTTGTAGTAATAATAATTTTGCTCCCCCTGCCTAACCAATCACGCTTACCTACAAGTGCACGAATGTGATTTGTTTCTTCCGCATCATCAAGAAGGAGGAGGACTCTCTTATTAGACAACCTGTCTTTAATTGTCTGAGTCCCTTCATCAATGTCTCTTATATCCATGCATTCTGTTTTGAGGATGTCAGAAATTAGTTGAATTTGCAAGCATTGAATGCCATTAACTTTTGACCTTTCTCGAATATCATGAAGAAAGCAACGATTCTCAAAGTCGTCTGCAAGCTTATTGTAGATTATTTTGGCAATAGTCGTCTTTCCGATGCCACCCATCCCATGGATTCCTATAATTCGCGTTTCATTTGTCCCAGCACCTATCATTTCTATTATTACATCCACATGGTTGTCGACATTGACCAAGCAAACTGATAGTACCAGATAAGCCTTTTTCAACTCATTGAAAACCTTCTGGGTAAGTTTCCTTGCGAACTCACCTTCTCGCCTAGTGTTTGTATGAGGCAAAAGACAATGAGTTAGACAACTATGTTGAATTAAACTATGTTCTGACAAAACCAAATAGAATTCGAAATGTGTTCTTCAAGGATTCATTCCATTGTAGATGAATAGGCGTTGGTACTTACAGTTAATAAACTGTAAAAATGTTGCTCAGAATAAGATTGGACAAAATTGGGATGGTGCCATCACTTAGATTGATTTCTGGGGTATAACTTCAATAACACAGAATTCAATTTCAAACAAGGCTAACACAAATCTAGAGAATAAACCATATGAAATGCAGAGAATTTTAACGATCTAAGGCACATGAAATGGAATGCTAAAAGCAGTCACCTGTTGGACATATTGTGCAGGTCCCATCCGTTTAGAAACGATACTTCTTCAAGAGCAGCCTTCCACTCACTTATAGTCTTCTTTTCATATCGCTTCTTCTTTTCATGTGAAAGAAGGGCCTTTCCATAACCCCCGGTTTGGTGTCGAACCTCTGAAGGTGCCACGTCATAAAAAATAGGCATGATCTTTTGTCCCCTAGTTTTCCGGCACTCAACCATCTTGACTAGCTCCTTGAGACACCATACGCTAGAGGCATAACCTTTCGAAAAGATAGGAATTGAGATCTTCGACTGGTTAATTGCTTCGAGAAGTTCTGAGGCAAACTCTTCCCCAACGTGGAGGTCTTCATCATCCTTAAATGCACGGATTCCTGCATCTACTAGACTGGTGTAAAGGAAGTCGGTAAAACCTGCTCGAGTATCCGATCCTCTGAAGCTCAAGAATACTTCATAGTCGTATCCGGAAGATGTTGCCGTTTCATTGAGCGATGGCAAAGTGGAAGTAGGGGCAGCACTCTCCGTGGTTCCATTATTTGTAGCAGAATCACTATCTGCTCTGCCCTCTACAGCAATCTGACCTGCTCTTTCCTTCTTCCGGAATTCTATGAACAGGATAGCAGAGAGCGCGATGGCAGCAACCGTCACCACAAAGGGCAACCAAAAGTACTCAAACATCTTTGAGTTGGAAACACAGAGGAACGGTGGAATGGCAGAGATGAGAGGTAACACTTGAGATCAAGGATGAAGTACAAGAAGCCAAGGCAGTTTCAGATCTGAAGGAGCGAAATTTCGTAAATGGTCAAATAAGAATGATTCATTGCAGCCCTGCAAAGTTGACAAGCGCAGGTTTTTCAACAGCAGAGTGCATGCCAAAACGCATTTGGAAGAATCTGTTTCAGACACCAAGTTCTGGCACGAAAGGAAGCCATCTTCCGTGCATCCCAGCTCGACCCAAACTCAGTAGTTGAAGCTGCCCTCGCATCACATGACAGGAAAATTATCTTAGATGGAACCCAAAAACTCAAAAACTCAAAAGGGGGAGTAAATTTCGAAGCAACCTTCCTGTCCGCCAGCTAACTGGATCTCTCAAGCTGAACGTAGATGGAGGGTGCAGTCGCAGGGGTGTGCCGAGACTCAAAAACGAAGCGAACCCTCTTCTGGATTGAAATTGAAACCCTAGCCTTGCTGGAGTAGTCGCTGGTATACTTGGATTGGAGGAGAAGATATCCTTTGTTCACATGTTCAAGGAACGGAGTTCTACTTTGAGTGAGTTAATGAAATGTCGTTTCTCCGACCAAAAGCAACAGGAAAAACAGCAGGGTGGGGTAATTCCTAACCCACGTCTTCTCTTTTCTCTGCACCACATCATAACGCAATTGAGATACTTTGCGTTGGATGGACGACTATGCCCGAGGCACGTTTTGCTTCTTTGCCTGTACATAACTGCAGCGTAGACAACACATACCACTGTTCCTTCCTAGTTTAGACAAATCAAAAAGCCCGAAAGCTTCGGATTGCCTTCCGAAGATGAACTTCAGAAGCTGTGACTCGTGAGCGATCGAGTCTCTCTGTTTCGCGCCACCCTTCAAATTACCAAAGAGCAAAGAGAGAAAGTTCGAATGATTTTACCCACTCATTCCTCAAGCTGTGGCAGGTCCCGCAGAAGAACACTTTTGAACTTCACGTCTTTCTCTCCGGTCGCCCTACATTCCACCACCGCATGAGAATGAAAAGGGCAATAACCTGCGGCAGAACTTGAAGGGAGATTCAAGGCCAGAGCCGCCTCTGGATGTCCAACCCAAAAAAAATCTTTGGTCGGAATAGTAAACTTTCTTTAAAAAGATAAACATTTGATAATAATCAAATGTAACGTAATCAGTTTAATCGAAAGTTCTCGGATTGGGTACTTAAGGGTGCGCATGACAACACTTCTGCAGCAGAAATATCATCAGGAGCATAAGTTAATTTTTCAACTTTTCTATCAAAAGCAAAAGTTGATTTTTCAACTTCTCCATCAAAAATTGATTTATGATCAAAGAAATATGTTTGATGAAATTTCTACTTCGGAAACATTATTAACAAAATTTCCGGCAGTGGTGGTCGGTGACGATCGGCGGCGATCGGCAGCGGCGGTCGGCGGTCTTGGGACATCTACAGGCGGGCGTTGGTCGGCGAAGACCGGTGTAGTTGAAGCAGTGATTTCCGAAGTTGAGAAGCTACAATTTTTAGCTTCTCAAAGTTTGCCAAAAATCCAACTAGGAGTAGAAATCCCTTCCAGAAATAGAAAATCTCAATATTTTTATCAAATGGATTTCAGCTTCAGAAGCACTTCCGAAGTATCTTTACCATACGGATTTCTGCTTCAGAAGCACTTCTGAAGCAGAAATTCTCTTCCAGAAGTGTTACCATGCGCACCCTAAGGAACCCAATGGTAAATTTTGACACTTTCCAAACATAAATTTTGACACTTTTGCTATCTTTTCACTGAAAACTCAAATAACTAAATTGGCATACAATTTAAGCTTTAAAATATAGGCGAAAGGCGGAATAGCAGAGATTTAGAGGTAGCACTTGAGATCAGATCTCAAGGAGCAATGAATGGGCAAGTGATGTGTTTGCGCAAATTGGTCAAGTAATAATGGTTCATTGCAGCCTGTCAAAAGTTGACAAATGCAGGTTTTTCCAACACCAGAGTGGGGCCCTTCCAACCCAACTCTTTGGGAAAAAATTTAATAACATAAATTTAGAGGTGCCATTAAATCTGGATCGTCTAATTCAAAATGGACGGCCCAGATCAATCAACATTTTTTTAGTGGGAAATGATGTGCACTGATTTGGATCGTTCATTTTGAATTGGACGGCCCGGATCGATCATGATAGAAAATGGTAGAAAATTTTTAATGATATTTGTAAGCACCATCATAACACAAAACATCCGTATCATTTGGGATTTTTGGAGTCCAAAAATTAATTTATAGTAAATTTATTATAAGTACTTCAGTTTAGAATTTTTCATGATTAAAAATTAATTTGAAATAAATTTATCACTAATATACCGATTTGAGAAATTCCATAGTATATCAACCATTTTAATTATCATGTGATTTGAGTTCTCATGCACCGATAGATCAGGTGAGTTATCCGCCCATCTCATCCATCAGTATATGTGAGCCCGGACACACGATATCACCGCTCCCGACCATGGAACACCAACAGGTGATAGTCCACGCTCCATCTGTAATCAGTAATCACAACTCTTGTCCTTTCCTCTGCTCCTCCCTCCCCTATCAGTCGCATTTGTCTTTTGCTACAGCCATAATTACCCAAATGCCCTCATGAGAGGAATTATTTTCTTTTTCTCTTTCGGTATTCGATTTAACAATGAACGGGGCTGAAGGCCCCTTTCCGTTGCTATAAAAAAAATCATGCTAATTAACTGAATCGAGCCCCAGCACCGCCACTGTGGCCATAACCACAGTTCTGAGGCCGTGCAAGGCCAGCGAGCTCCGTCAATTGCAACTTCAATGGACATAGGTCGTGAGCTCCGTGCTGAAAGAAAATAAGTGATGAAGTCATAGAAGACGACTCGAGCGGTCGAGGAGTTCGCTCGCTGATGGATTGACACGCGAAGGTGAGGGCTTGAGATGGCAATGGGCGTGCGGCAATTTGACAACATCGAGAAGCGTTTCTCTGAAAAAATCCTGACCTGCATTTCTAATGCGACATCAATTATCCATAATTTGTACGGCGAGCCAAGACAAACGTTGAAAAATCCAACGTGGCAGCTTATTTGGACGTCGACGAGTTTGAAAATCTGACATGGATTTGATTCACTTAAAAAAATTCCATAAAATTACGCTTATATTTTGCGTAACATGACATCGATTTTCCAATTTTTGTGTTCGTCTCAGTGACCAAGAAGCATGGTCCGTCACAGAGCTTGTTAATCAGGAGTACGTTGTCAGCAAGCCGATTAACAAGTACTACACAAAGCGCATGCCAACAACGCAAGAGCAAAAACTCCGATGACTCATGTCAGACGCAGGTCGTTACTACACGAGCCCACCTGGCGGTAGTCATTCGAAGATGACGTGGAGTCTACCTCGCCCATCATTATCCCTAAGTTGAGAGATAATATTTTTTTCTTCCCTTCATCTCAATAGAATACCGTCGAGTTTTATGTTTCAGAGTTAAGACGAAACAGGGACTTACTCAAATCCAAGCTACCAAGAAGCATCGTTTGTCGCAATTTTGTCTAAGAGACTGGCAAAATCTAATGTCGCGGCATGCATGAACAGCCACAGATAAATAGAGGTAACGCTATCAAGACATTTACTCCTTCACTACAGAAATGTTAAGGTACTTAATATTTTGATATATTTATAGACATTTACTCCTTCACTACATAAATAGAGGTAACGCTATCAGGCCTTTAGAAGACCTTATTGTCTAAGTAAGTCTTTCTTTAATGTTTTGATTTTTCTAATTGAAATAGTTGGCAACCATAATCGCACCAATAATGCAAACGCTACATATAAATTGATGCTTCATTGTGCAGGATCAATATCCACGAGGTTAGAGTTGTCCCAGAAGTATAAAAAAGAAATAAAAGAAAAAGGACAAATGGTGTTATAGCTCATACATTCTGATCGACCTACTGAAATTATTTGTCAAATCTACCTTATGGACATCTCTCCTGGAATGTCTAAACTAACTTCAAAAAGTTGGAATGTCGGGAGATTTTCAAAGAAAATTAAGATTTCATCAAATCTGAAAACTTATATTATCTGAAAAGTTTCACTTCTTCCAAAAGTGATTTGCTTTTTTTTAATAAAGAAAAAAAAAACTATCCATATCTTCACGCTTTTATAATATGATAATATCCAGTTCATAGATTTATATATTCACTTGCTAAATTCTAAACTAAGATTCAATCATACCAATTAATATATCATTTTTAGCATACTTAGTTAACATTACTCGTTAATAACCTAGATTTATTTGTCAATCTTCAAATGATGAAGAACAAGTGCTTGCCGTGTACAAGTGCACATCCTTCGGAACAAAATTTGGAAAAGAAACCCATAATTGTTAGTTAAAGCCAATTCTTCGCGACACCTCATCCGTTGTTCACGGCGAAGCTGCCCCACCAGAGAATCCGAGGAAAAATCTTGTTAAAAGCAAAGTGACAATGGAAAGATATAAATCGATAAAGCAAAGAAAAAAAAGTAGATGGGGTCCTCCAAATGTGGAAAAGAAGAGACATCGGTGCTTTAGCATGCCTTTTTGTGCCGTCCCCAACATTTCAGTCAAAAGAAACGCACAATGGATAAAGATTCATACTTAAAGTACTGTCGCTATCTCCTTTTTTTTTTTTTTACTAAATCACCCTTGAGAAAGGGAGAGTTAATATCACAAAAATTAGTATATTTTTAACAAATTTATTTCAAATTAATTTGTTGATCACAAAAAATGCTCAAATGGTCTACCTATGATAAACTTATCTCAAATTAATTTTTTGGACAGCTAAAAAACATGAACTAATACACCAATGACAAATTTATCATATATTAGTTATCGCAAAATTAAGTTAATACAATTAAAAAAAATCCAAACTAGTGCACATGTAACAAATAAATTATAAAAATTTCTATCAATTGCAGGTTTTTTTTTCCTTGAACACCAAAGTTTCCCCTCCCAACCCAATTCTTCTCTTCTATCTCCACCGTCATAACACAGTTGTTAAAAAGAAAACTACAATTGCGGGGTAAATACAAACATCGTCAACTGGATCTTCTATTTAGCCGCTATCAAATTTCGAAGCAAATCATCAAATTACCGATAGTCATAGAAATTTACCTACTACATTGGTAAATTCCGAGAGGAGTTGCTAATTTACTATTTCATTGGGATGTTGCAATATTTTGAACAAAATGGTAATTTTGTTCCGACTCTTATCAATTATTTCTATTTTTGAGAGGTATCATGATCATTGAATTACAATACTTTCAATTTTTTTTTTTACAATTTATTTAGTAATTTGCGACTTCATTGGAGTATTGATAAGTTCTTAATGTTGCTGAGTAATTTGCTTGCGACAATGATATAATCTCAAAAGATTTGGTAATTTGTTACTTCATCGGAGCACAGACAAGTATCTAATAGTGTTAAAATAGCAGTCATATGTCGGCTTGATAGCACAAGCACGATCCACCCATCTCTCTCCGGAGAGTGAGGGAAGGACGAGGACCATCTAGTTTAGAGCCAAAAACGGATCAATCGTCCCCATCTGCTATAGATCTCGTCCTCATCGTTTTGTATTCTATTGTTAATTAAATAAAAAATGGAAAAAATTATATACATGAAACAACAGTTTACAAGGATCTCGAATAAAGCACCACTTGGAAAATTTGGAAACAATAATAATGCCCTCGAAATTGATTTATCTAATCTTTAGTTGGAAAATTAGCGAAGTGCAAAACCATCAAAGGTAATAAACATAACAAAAACAAAAATAAAAACAAAAACAAAAAACAAATAGGAGTTGCAAAACAGGGAGTTAGACTAAGGTTGTGTATGATAACATATCCGTTACAGAAATTGATTTCTGGCTAGAAATAGTTTTTTCAATTTCTGTATTTGGATGGATTTTTGAGAAAAAAATGCGTTTGATAATGACATAAAATTTCTTATCCTAGAATAAATAAATAAAAAAGATGCGGCGGCAGGGATGGCCAACGACCGGTGGGTGCCGCCCCGGGGGGGGGGGGGGAGCGGCGGCTGGCGACAGTCGGCGGCGGCGGCGAGTGATGGTTGGCGACAAAGATTTTTATTTCTATTTCTTGGAAAAGTAACTTTTTTTTTCTTATTTCTGCTTCAAATATATTTCTGAAACAACTTTTTGTTTCAGAAATAGAAAAATAGAATTACGTTACCAAACGAGTTTCTGTTCCAGAAATAGCTTTGAAACATAAATTCTATTTCTAAAAGGTTATCATGCACCCCCTAACATTACAAAAAAAGCTAGACAAATAAAATCTCCATGTGCAACTTTTCTATGAGGGGTGTAATTCGATAGAAAAGGACTCAAATATAATTAGCCTGCCAAATGTAGAGGAAGTCTTTAGACTCAGGCTGTCTAATTATGTGTGCTGAAGCTGGTTTTTCCAGACCAGCGTTCGCTTGATTTATTTATAACACTGGGGACACTTCATTTCCAGGTCGATCGTGAAGCACATAATGTTCAGGTTTTATCATTTGGACAACCTCGTATTGGCAATGCAGTGATTGCTCTTACTACAGTGACCGCGTGCCAAATACAATTGGTGTTACTGATGGACATGATATTGTGCCTCATTTGCCTCCATACTGTTCTCGGTTCCCACAGAAGACTTACGATCACTTCGCTAGAGGGGTAGGCTTTCATCTTGGCGAAATATCATGTAAATTATGGGGAATTGTCGCTGACTGAATTTGACATCTGCTTTGCATTTCTTTTAACTGGTAAAGTCTCATTTATCCCAACAATGTGCGCAATTCCTCTTTTTGCCGTGTACATGATATAACAGCCTTGTTTGTATCTTCTTAGTAAAGCAGGGTAGTCCGCAGTACTTATATGACTTTTCAGAATTATTTGAGTTAGTCTCACTGCTGCAAGAGCCATCATGAGTATTGTCGTACCAATTCTGAAATTTAGGATGCGTAATTTGGTCTGCTATATACTCTCTCTCCCTCTAATGGCTGATAACCTAGTCCTAAGCTCTGTGCAATTATACGCATTTTGATAAATGTATGTCTATCAATGCTTATAATTACAGGCAACTAGCTCAAAGACATCCACGGATAAACATATTGATGTGAGAGACTGAAAATGATTTGATTCCACCTGCTTCTCTGGTGACTAATCATAATCTTTTCTATTTCAGGGTTCACATGTAATTGGAATGTTCCCTCCGTTGCAGGTATGGCTGTATAATAGACGATTTGGTAGCCTGGTTTATCGGGTTGAGAAAGTTTGTGATAGCTTTGAGAAGATACATCATGCAGCAGGTGACAAGGTAGTTTCAATTATAGCTACTTGTTTAAGTGGCAACAGCATCGCGCACCATTTAGTCTACTATGGTGTGGGATTAATGGCTGAAACATGGAGATCGTGTCATGGACACACAATTGAAGGAATATGGATGTGAAGATGGAAAAGGAAATCTCATGCTTACCAAGAATCCTTTTGCGTTTGCATTGAGTCTGCCTTCAGACGACGATGCCAAGAGCAACTTCAGTTAAAATGCTCCTGGGACAGCACCTGGTTTCTCAAAGATTATCAGGGACCTCTGTGGTGGTGGTGATGAAGTGCAGTCAATCGATGTTGTCCATATCCATCACCAGATGCATAACAGCTCTACTCAAATTCACTCTGAATGTGCATAGCAAGAAGTTGAATTTGTCATACTTGTAAATACAACGTCGTGATCTCTATTGAATGAATGCGTTGGTCGAACTTCGACAGAAAAGAAAAGAAAAAAACAAAACAAAACCTTTTATCGAACTTCACAAAATTAGCATACGTGTGAACTGTGGAACTGTGAGACTTGCATGTTTATGCAATTAACCTGTTCTATAAGGTGAACCAAAGAGTGCCTTGGGAGACCACTCAATCTGTCATCTTACCTTCTACAATAGGCACATTGTAACAAAAAACTTCTCTGCACCAGTACTTGAACTGTGTCCTGGCAGGGAGTTATGCAGATTAACTGTTCCATAAAGCCATCTTGGAAACAGATGATGATCTTGTCTTGCATCGTTTCCACTGGCAACCTTAGATAAATCTTAACTTTTAGGAGGTAAATAATTTATATATAATATTGGCTTTTGACATGTAACACTAATCAGCCTTTGGAATGAGAGTTCAAAGCTTTTACCTTCTTTTTTTCTCATATGCAGGAATTAACATCAATGGAAACTTGGAAAACTAAATTTCCTTCATCATTTCTGTGACATTCCGAATTCCGACCCCTCTCGAGGCTATGGAATGGCAAGGTATCGATCGATGTGTTTCAGTTGTAACTCACTCGGAGTTGGCCACTCTTGAGTTAACTGACCAAAAGGGAAAGACTAACGCGGAGTCGAGTACGTGGACTTGGGGGATTTGAATGAGAAATGACACTTTGATCATAAGGATTGTTGAGGGAATATTTTGGGCCAGCAGAGATCGATCTAGGAACAATCATGGAATGCCTTGCTAGCGTTATACGTTGGAACGCGAGTGATTCCGCTTCACTAATGTGTAATTTGCGAGAATTTCCTAAATCGAATTTCGACGATCAGGATCATAGGAGCTAGCGATAAACCCTCGCAATTACATGACAACCAAAGTCGCCACGGCTTAAGAAAAACCCCAAGGTCAATATGTGTAGCGCTTGCAAGAGTCGCTCGTCAGTTTGAGAAAAACTGGAATTACAGTCGACGAGAGTTCGACATGAAATTGGATCTCGAGATTGGGAATTGGACATTGAGAAATTCCAACATTTGAATTGAAATGGACGTCGCCTCATCGAGGGCAATTTAAATTGGAAAAACAAGGTTTCGGACGGAAAGTGCGAAATGACCATTTTACCCATCGACCCTTGCCCTTGTCTTAAGAAATATAAAGGGACATTTTGGTCATTTTAGACCCCCCATGGTTGCCAAATTTCATGGTCAAAGAAGGTCAATTGTGAGCTAAGATCTTCTAGAAGCAAGACAAATGTCATCCAATGAGTGATTAAACATTAATTGTCATCTTGTCACCTTTGGCACCAATTATTCAACATGCTTTGGCTTATTGAGATTATGCTAGCTTCTCTCCTCTCTCTCTCTCTTCATTTGGACGAACAACTCCCCCTCCTTCCTCTCCACCTTCATTTTTCTCTCTCTCGGCCGAACCAGACCCGCTCGACCAGCACCGATCACCTCCCTTCCTCCGGCCATAACTTCTTCGTCCGATATCGGATTGAGGTGATTCTACCGCCATCTGAAAGCTTATTATCTTATCTTTCTATGGACATATCGTGAGCTCAGATTGGCCCAGCCATTTGTCCCATGGGTCTGTTTGAATGAGCAAAGGTCGGGATGGAGGCAGAATCTGACCAGTTTGGGCGAAAAATCTGTTTCGTGGACTTCAAGACTTCAAATGGCCCCAAAATTTAGGTGAAACCTTCTAAAATTATGGTACTAAGGTTGGCTGAGATGTGGTTGCAAGTTTAGATGAGTTAAGATGGGTTTTCATGGCTGTTTTGTGTTGGTTTATTGAAGGCAGAATTTTGACCGTATGTGGACCGAAGGAAACTGAGTCGATTGAAGGTCCTAAAGGCGTTATTTTGCTTCAAAATCTTCGGTAAGCTACTCTTAGACATAGTGTTGCATGTTGGTGAAGGGTATGTAGAATTATAATGGAGTTTTGATGAGTTATGATGACTGGTTTGTGTAAAAACCCCCAGGACAGAAAACTGGCATACGCCGGTCAGTGTTTGGAACAGAAATGGTGGCTGCAAATTGTGGGATTTCACTTGCTTGATTTGTGGTAAGACGACTTCTAACCCTTCGTTAGGTGTTAAGTTATTGATAGGTGACTTGCGGTTGAATTGGAAGTGTTTGAGGGGCTGATTTTGAAGTGAACCACATAGATGCCTAGAGCCGTGTAATTTGATTTCGGACCACACTGATTTTAAAATGGCTCGTTCTAGATCGTCCGGTATCCAAATTGAGCTCCGTTTTCGCTCACATGCCCGTAAGAACTTGAAGGATAAGGTTATGAAAGTATATTTCTGAAAAGGTTAGCAGATCAATACCAGTTTATTCAAGAATGGATCTAGTCGCGGAAGGCCAAGAGTGGACAGCTTGATTCCGCGACGTTGCGTCAATCGTTTTGTGGAATTGCTTGGCCTAAGCTTGAGATAAGTTATTCCTAACCCTTTATTAGGAGGTTAGGTTACTAATGGACGCCATTGTTTACGAAATTGACGATTTATACATCGATTTATAATGAGAGAATTCAGAACCGAATCTGCCCTGTTTTTAATGGAGCTGTGCTTGAGTGATTTTGGCATGAGAATGATGAAATCAAGGTTGATTTATGGAGTTATAATCTGGCCATGATGAATGTTGTACCTTGTGTATACCGTGTGATAATTCTGGTTTGAATTAGGTGCTCTAAGTGGCATGGATTGTTAAACCAAGTCTTGAATGAAGATTTTGAAACCGTGA
The DNA here is from genome assembly GCA_021437785.1 of Rhodomyrtus psidioides. NCBI lineage: Eukaryota > Viridiplantae > Streptophyta > Magnoliopsida > Myrtales > Myrtaceae > Rhodomyrtus > Rhodomyrtus psidioides. The sequence continues at coordinate 4,293,395 of JAILYB010000041.1, read as the reverse complement.
CTTGTGTTAAGCTTGAGTTTGTGAAAATGGCTGAACGATGCTTGTGTTTTATTGGGAATTTTGTATTGTGAAATTTGTTTTGTCCAGTGACGGACGTTTGAAATGAGACCTTATATGCTTTGAGCCGTGCTCATTGAGTTGTTTGAGGCTTTGATGGAAATACACGAGTTTTTTTCTCGAATGAAAGATTGGAGGCATGAAATTATTTTTTTTAAAAAAAACTTGAGGCCAATCAATTTTGACTAAGAGGGAGTTACTCTCAATGTGATTTGGATGGAGTTACTCCATTCAACTGAGAGGGAGTTACTCTCAATTTTTACTGAGAGGGAGTTACTCTCATTTTGAGCTCTAGGAGGGAGTTACTCCCATTTGACCTGGCGAGGTCGTGCGACTAGAGAGTCTCATACTGACACGATTCATCTGGATTGAAAATGGGCGTCGAGAGTCGTATGGTGACCGAATCATCTTTAGGTCTGGACGCAAGAGTCTCATATAGATCGACGGGTCATATGGAGACCGAATCATCTCGCAGCCCCAAAGTGGGCGACCCAGGATGGGCGGATATGGAAAGAACTATTTTCTGAAGTATCAAAGAAATGGTTTTGAGAAATTGAAATGCTTCTTGAATCGAGATTTGCCTCAAGCGTGAAATTTGCCGCACGAGTTTAAAAATCCCTCATGGTTGGAGACTGAAAATTTGCCTCATGAATTGAAATTTGGCCCAGAGAGGGGCGTGAGAGAAAAGAATGTGTTTTCTGAAAATTTCAAGGATTGATACTTTTGAGAAACAAGTGAAAGTTGCCTCATGTTTTTGAGATGTCGTCGAGGGTTTGCATTCGATTGAAAACTCTGCCTTTGTACGAAGCTTAGATCCTATCATGAATCATGATTGAGTCGAGTCGATTTGAAGTACTGAAATGCCAGGTTTTGACAAGTATCCTATTTAAACATGCAAATGTTTTAAACTCCAAAACACCATATTTTTCAAAAGTGTTTGGACGTACTGGCAGCCTAGTTTAGGGTTAGGTTTGACTTACTGGGATTATATATCTCACCCCGTCATGGGACAATATTTTTTCAGGTCCCATGCGAAGGAAATCTAGTGCTGTTTCTCTAGTGCATAACCACATCACAGTAATTTATATAACTAATTTGGAAATCTTGATGTAGATCCTACGCTTACAAACTACACTCCAGATAACCTGCTTTAAGTTTGGAACACCTTGAACAAAATGAGCCTCTCCAGAACAAACTATTACTTGCCAATACACGAGCCAAACAGCAGAACAAAATGAAACAGTGTGGTTCTCTTTGTCTGGAACACCTTGAACAAACCCAACGCTCTTATGGTTTTCACCTTGCCATCCATATGTAGGATTTCTAACACTTCTTTTGAACTTTACCCAATCTCCCACTTCATACCTGAACATATAGAAGCAAACAATCAAAATAATATTCCCGAGAATAGACAATAATTGCAGCAAAAGGAACCAGCAAAGAACATATGAAGTCCCTATATACTTGGATGGGGGGACAAAAGAGACAAATGTCAATTATATTAGTTGACAGCAAAGATAATATGCTTTGGAGCACCCTTACTCCACAAAATCAGAATCAACGAGTTTCATCCGAAGGATAGCAGCAAAAGGAACCAGCAATAATCGCTTCTTAAGGACATTCCCCAAAAGCATCCGCAGCAAAAAGTTAGGGAGTCATCTTGTTCTTGAAACATTAGATAAGTAAGTAGACCTGTGAGCAGAAAATATTGCCAGGAAGTAATCTGGAACAGCGATAAGGGTAGCCAAAGGTGGCCATCGCCCTCCATCACCAAGAGAAGACTGACCTGGGAGCAATGTAGCAGAACCACGACAAAAAAGAGGCTAAAAGCCAGTCTCAGAACCAGGTAGAGTAAACAGAACTCCCATCCCAACTGAGGGAGGAAGTCTGAATAGTACATAACCAGAATACAGCCGAAAAAGGACATACAGAAAAAGAAAAAGAAAATAAAAGAGAGTCTTCGGTGCAGCCAAAAGTAGCACAGCAACAGCAATCTGAAGGCCCAAGGAGCAGGGGCAACCAGCAGCAATACCAAAATAAGAAAGGGTGGAGGATCACTTACAAAAAAAGACTACAAAAATCCAAAATACGAAGTCATGGAATTTCATCCATATCGTTATCCCTTGCCATTCGATTTGCAATACCTTTCCTAAACATGTTTATCTGAGAGGCCTTCTCATGAAATATATCATTTGCAACCTCTTCTTGTATAGGTCCACACACGTACTCCGGATCACCATATCGAGAAAAGTTTATGTCCATCTTGTCTTGGCCACGAATATAATTATGCAGAGCACAACAAGCAATGACAATACGTGCTTGCTTACGAAGTGTAAATGGAGGCATATGTCTCAAAATAGTAAAACGATTTTTCAATGCCCCAAATGACCTCTCAATGACATTCCTTAGTGAAGAGTGCCTATGGTTAAATAGTTCTCTTGCTGTTCTGGGTCGTCTCCCTCTACCCCTGTAATCGTTTAGATGATACCTGTCGCCTTTAAATGGAGTCAAAAATCCCAGAAGTGCAGCATGACCAGAATCTACCACATAATATTTGCCTATAACAAAATATATGAACATTTGTTATGATATGCATTTGTAATGCAAACATAGAGAAAATTACTCCGCATGGACAAGGCAAATACCTGGTGGTGGTCTAGGAAATTGCAGTCGAGGAGTCTCTAGTGCTGCCGAGAGGACTCGACAATCATTGGCCGAGCCTTCCCACCCAGCATACACGAAAGTAAATTTCATGTCAAATGAACAAATGCACAACACATTTTGGGTGGTAATCCATTTCCTGCCTCTGTACGGGATTTGCATTGACACAGGGACGGAAGCATGAATGTGAGTGCCATCAATAGCACCAATACAGCCCTGCAATGTCACAAAAGTCTACTGCTATACAAGATTATCAACTATAAGAATCAATACAGCCTTGCAAATCATACCGTGAAGTAGCGTCTATGGTTACGATCCATAAGAATCTCCTCTGGGATATCATCAAATGATGGTGGCATGATAATCTCTTTTGACAGTTTCAGAAATGGTTTCAACACATTAGTGAAATACGTGCTGATTGTTTGTCCTGAATGTTGGAACCTCTCACATAAATCTCTATTAGATTTACCATGACCAACCAAAGACAAGAAGATCCCAACTTGTTCATCGACCTTAATATAACGGCTATCTTTTAACCAACCTCTTACCTTCATTAAATCACACAGGTTCAAAAAAACATGTATCTCTAATCTAAGGCTTCATACACTCTATCAAAATGCCCACAAAGTAACTCCCTTATCCATTGGGCTCTTGACAACTGACTATCTCTAATACGTTCTATTGTATGCAAGGACATGTCCATTACAACAATGCCTAACCATGCTATTATTATGTAAATTTCAGTATCATCCAAGTCATGATCATCGAAGTCTTCTACCTGGCCACTGCATTCGGTATTTTGTCCCCCATCCATCGTACCTATGCCATCACACAAATAAAAGAACATTAATATAGATATCTAGGGAAAAAGAAGCTAATAACAACCAATAACATAAGCCAAAGAGTAAAAGCAAACCAAATATAACAATCCCAGAAAGAAAACATCATACTCATACCACCACACAAGAGTCTCAACACGAACATCTTTAAAAACCAAATAACGTCGCAACACGAGTCATAAAATAAAATAAAACCAAACATAGAAATCCCATGCAATCCCTAATACATTTTCTAACATCTACTGAAGACGTTGAAGAAGTCCATTTCTCAATTCAGTTGGAGTTTGGATGAAAGCCTCTCTCTCCATGTGGCACTCTCTATTGCTCGGTCCAGTGCTTTGTAGTAAAGATCCGCATCCACATCAGGCATGCTAAGTAGGACATTATTCACAGCAGATACAGACAAAGGGTCTACAGGGGGTGACGTGACTTGTGAGTGTTGACACATGATTTTTTATTAGTCTTTCATAGTTTATTTTTTAAAAATTTATAAAAAATATATAAAAAGTTAAAAAATTAAAAAATCATCTTTGGTAGCCTTGACCAAGCTAAAGGAACCATTTTTGAAAAAAAAAAATTTCAATTTTTTAATATTTTCCAAAAATAGAAAAATACATGAAAAATGAAGAAAAATAGCATTCGATGTCGTAAAAATATAGAAAAATAGTCAATATTTTTATTTTAATTTTCTTTTCATTTTGAACTCATAAATAGTCAAAATTCAAGTTCAATTGCATGTGTTTCTTCACGACGCATAGAGTTGAATTTGGCAAAAAAAAATATCATTCGAGTCTTTTAATTTGTAAATTTCTACATCTTTTTTAGTCTTGATGTCCAATTAGATCGACCACCATCTACAATAAATTCCCCTTGCTGAATATTTTCGTTTTTGTTTCACATGATATCATGGTGTAAAACGCCGAGTGGATCCCCAAATATAATCGGGTCGGCATGAGCTCGATAGCTCGTCCAAGACCAAACCAGGGCATGGCGAACCCCATGTGAGTACTCTCGAACTCCTGCGATGTTTCCTAATGCTTTTCTTAGGTTAGATCGAGTGTAGAACGGCCAGGATAGCTAAATCATTCTTGAGCTGTGATTGATAAATAGGGCATTGCTAGGAATGCCATGTGATTTATTTGCATATCTAGATTCCTTGAGTTGCGCATTTTGTTACTGATTGTGATTGCTAGGATAATCACTCCTATCTGCATGAATTTCTAGATTTATGGTTCATACCTTACTCATCCGCATGAATCTCAGGCTAGAAAATTCAGTCAACTTAGGTACCGAAAGGGCGTCAACTCTAACGGTTGGCGTAACTAAGTCCCCGAAACCATTTCTCTGGTTCTCGCAGAATTGAATAGAAACTCCCAACTATTCGATTGGGTGGTCCAATCATACCCTAAAAAAATGATTGGTGGCGACTCCATGGCATGCACACTTAGCACATGTCACTAGACCACACTGAAAGTCGATCACGCATACCTCCGTTGCGATTTGGGTAATGTGCCTTGGGAGAGGCCCGCGTCCGACCAGACAGGACGGCCCATTAGCCCTCGAGAGCCCGACAACCTCAAGAGGGTCGCGACAGACTGGCGACTCCGCTGGGGACTGGTTCTTAACCATTTAGTGGACTTGAGCCGATTAAAAAGTTGATTGATTCTTCTAACCTAATTTTATGCAGATGCTCTCGAAAGTGAGGTGTATATGCTAACGAATGTGTTAGATGTTTTTGTAGACGGGAGAAATAAGGGGTGAAGTGCTTGTTAACTTTGTTTTATGCAGGCAAGAGTTTTGGATGTATGATTGTGTGGATATTTATATTGAAGCGGTGATTGTTAAATAAAATGCATGTTTATTGCTTTAGCACGACACAATGAATACACACAATTGCGCCTAAAACCCCAGGCGCCCTCTTTAGGAACACAATAGAAGGAATTGAAAATGGAATCTCCGTGAGGAAAAACATGGGGTAATCCACTTTTCAATTCCGCTCACTTCGAACTATGGATTAAGTCCCAATGCAACGACAGTTGTGCAATGGAATCGACTCTTCCCAGAATTCGAGGTGAGAACCTTGGCTTTAGGTACCAAGCCCTATCTTTTGATTTTTAGGAGTTTTCCCTCATTTGTCTCATGCGTTTGTCTATGGAAGGTTAGTATACCTAACACTGTACATAGAAGCTTGATTTTCTCTTAAGTTTGGTTGGTAAGACTTTTCTATCCCTCGAACTTGTTACAGCTCATAATCATTATATTCATTGCATAATTCTGGTGATTGGATTAAATGCCATTTTGAGGATAGATAGGTGTGTTTTCCTCCCAATGTTCTTGATGGAAGACGAAGATGGTGTCATCCCATTACGAGCGCCAAGTGGACAAGAAGAGCCTGCTATGGACATCATTGAGGTATCATCTAATGAAGATGACGATTTGGAATAGGTGATTCTGAAGTCACATCTCAAAGATCGAAACTGGGGCATCTCTAAGTAGTTAAAAACAGGTAGAGAAGAGAAGTCTTTTTGTGGATAAACGCGTTGGGAGGTTCCTTTATTCGATCATAAGCAAGATTAAAAAATCAAGATGTACACGCTCGAATCATCAATGTCAAAGAGCAGCTTGCCTAGGTTGAGAGTGGTCAGGTGTTCGAGAAAGTCAGCCATACAGAAGTTGAGACACACATATTAGAGCTTTCATTCATTTCGCTCAATCGAGGGACCTTAAAAGCAGATCATACAGATCATTGAGGTGGAAAAGTAAAATCGAAATGAGCCCTAATTAACATCACAAAGGAACCCAGTTGGCCCTCCATATTATTGATGCTTTGCCTATACTCACCACCTCGAGACTCGAGATCTACAAGCTTAAGAAGAAGGCGTTTACATTCCCCTTTAAGCTCGGCAACCTTGGTCCCGTGATCTTCGGCGGCTATTTCCAAGTCCCGAACTAGTCCTCTCCCATGGGCTATATCCGCGGTAATGCTGTCAAGCCTTTCTTCCTGCCACTCACATTGAAACTTCAACACGACATTACGACGGTCGTGCTCATAGGTGGTCAGGGATAAGGCCAAGCGCTCCACCAAATTTCCCCTTTCGCGAAGCAACATTGAGACCCGCTCGTTGGCGAACTCAACAGCCTTTCTGTGACTATCGGCCACAAGGTTGGCCAACACCAAGCAGTTGGACCGATCCTCATAGCGAGCTCGCAAAACGTGAGCCACGGTAACTTCTCGATGAGCGACACGGTAAGTCTCTAAAAAGTTTATAAAGAGGGTTGGGAAGATTCTATATTCCCTCTCTAAATTAGTGCCCTCGATAGAGGTGGTGTCTATTTCCACGAGCAAAATGCGAATTTCATCTTCAATTTCTGGGTGATCGGCTATATGAGCATAGCCTCGACCTAGGAGGTTATAGAGTTTTTCCCACTGGGCCAAAATTTCAGCCGAGAAAGCGCGAATATGAGAGGAGGTCATTTTAGTTGGAGTGAGGGAGAAGAAGATGGGTGTGGTAGAGTGATTAAAATACGAAAAGGAAATTATGTAAGAGCGTTAATCTTCTCTGCATTAACTCCTCCTTTTATAGCAACTCGAGGATGAAGAAAGGTCACAGCAATAATGCTCATGGAGCCAAGTTAATTGGGTAAAGCAATGGTGGCTCTTTCGGTGAACCATCAGATCCGTCCCAGTCCGCGATTTTAGGTTTGATAAATCTAAAAAAGTTGTAAAAAGATATGTCAGTGCCACCATATTAAAATTGAGCGAGAGTTAAGCGCAACTATCGAAAAAAGTTGCAAAAGGATTTGGCGGTCCCATCATATTAAAAAACTGAGCGGGAGGCGAGCGTAGTTCCACCTTTTTGAAAATAAGTGGGAGACAGACATGGATATCGAGAAAAGGAAATCGATTTGGTGTCCCTCCACGTTGAAAAGAAGAAAGAAGACGACAAAGCGAGAAATACGAAATCTTGGGAGAAACGCTTGCCTAATGATCTTCATCCATGTTTAAAGAACGTTTCCTGGGCATACAGAACCACTCAAAAGAAAATTTAGAGAGAGTGAGCATACATGAGAGAGTAGAGAACCCTGAGTGAGCAAAAATTGATCGAACATTTTTCGATCCAACATGTTTGAGGGTTACCGTCAGTTGCTAGAGGCGACTGATCCAAAAATCTCAGAAAATGAACTATTGAGAGATCTCGAAGATTCCAGGATTGCGTCTGGTACCAGAACCACAGAACCCAACCCTTTCGGCAACGAAGTTCAGGATCTCAGCAGCGACGACAACAGCAGCAGCGATGGGCAATCCCGGAAAAGGAAACGTCGCCAGTGCCACACTCAGAATGAAATCCAAGAGCTTGAAGCTTTCTTTAGTGAATGCCCTCTCCCGAACATGAAACAAAGAAATGAATTGGGCCAGAAGCTAGGGATGAAACCTTTGAGGGTCAAGTTTTGGTTTCAAAATAAGCGAGCCAAATTGAGGGCTCAACACAGACGTCAAGAACTTGCGATTCTAAAGGAGGAAAACGAAAAGCTTCGAGCGGAGAACATGAGGTATAAGAAAGCTCCCAGCACTATCGCTTGCCTTAATTGCGGTGGCCCTGTCACTCTCGGCGAAAGGTTCCTTGATAAGCCTTATATGAGGATTGAAAATGCTCATTCACCACCCCACTCCCTCGAACCATCTTTGATACAATCGGATTTTGTTGGAGATATGCATGAACAAATCAATTCTACGAAGTCAATACCGATGCCTTCTAAAGGATGGGATATGCGTCACCATGATTGGAGTTTCCTTAACGATGAGCTTACTATCACGACCGACCAATCCAAAGCTGATGAATTCCCTCCACAACAATTTCCGGCTCGATCAAATCCTACTGGAAATAGGCCAGAGAGCAATAGCCAAGTTGTCAACACTGTTCCGGGTCGCAAGAAGACGAGGGTCAATTGGTCTCCCGAGCTTCATCTCAAGTTCCTTAGTGCGGTTCAGCAACTAGGGATCAACTCAGCATATCCAACGCGCATACTTGAGATCATGAACATACCAGGACTCACTAAAGATGGAGTCGCGAGTCACCTCAAGAGCTACAGAAGGGCGCTAAGACAGCGCCACACAGCACTGAACCTGAAAGAACTCAACTTGTGCCTAAGCACTAGGCATGGCCACAACTACAATGCCCCTGAAGTAAGAAATACCCTGCCGAATCTAGGCACCAACCAAGCTGGTAGCAGCACCATCGACTACTTGGGCACTAATCAGAATATTCCCCCGAATCATCTCAGCACCACTCAAGAGTATATGCCACAAGTGCAGCAGGTACGAACTCCTTGGTTTGAGCAGCAACTTTTCGCTAGTGCTCTTCCTATCGCCGATCAACATATTGCGCCTAGTGTTCAAAGATCTGCCTGGCTTGGGCGTATGATTTCGGAAGATCAAGCGGGGGGATGCTCTGAGGATTTTTGTTTCTCCCATCCCCAAATGGAAGGTGCTTTTGATAGTGAACCGATCAATCATCCTCTTATAATCTCGAGCAATGACGAAGGTTCTAGCTCGAAGAATTAGATCGCTCACAACAGAAACAGGAATCCTTCGCCGCCAAGCGATGATGGTCAACCCGAATATCAGTTGCTCGAAGAATCAAAAGATTTCCTTGATGAGGAGCTCCATATCTAGATCGATCAGTTTAAAACTGATGGACTTATGAAGTTATGATCCAAAATGGCGATTATATATCTGATTCATGGTGTAACTGGCTGATCACCGAGAATCTTCAAGGGACCTAGGCACATGTGACTAGATGTATCATTAATCTTTCTGTCATAAAGTCTTCCATGCGAGATAATCTTCCTTAATGCCTAGAGTTAATCTGGGGCAGCGATCAGTACTACCTGCGAGCATCATCATGCTCGAGTGCGACAATCCCTTGTTAGATTAGAGTCGAGACGAATCAATTGAACGCCACGAAGAAAAACATTTAAAGGCTTCACATAGGAAAATGTGAGTAAAAGCCCGAGCGAGCTCAAAGACGGTTAGCTCTGTATCGTTCCAAGGGACCTTTAGTCGTTATGAACTCTAAATTGAGCTTGTTTCATTCTCAATGGGGGTCGCTAACTGCTTCGAGAATTTTATAACAAAAAATGAACCAGTTAGGGACGCCAATAGTGCTGTGTCTTGGTAGTCAGTGAAATGGCAGTGGTACGAAACGTCAGGAGTTCGATCTCGGGATTGAAAAATCGTTTTATCAGTTGGTCTATCACTCGATGAAGTTCAAAGAGATTCGACGCAGATGACTATAGAACTTGGGGCAATTCGAAAATCATCGATTCATTTTCATCAAGCGGCGAAGTTGGTATTGTAAAATGTGAAGCGCGCAAATGACAAATCCGAAGCAGAAGGAGATGAATCATGATTCGCTTATCCAAGGTCGGGATTTCAACCTTCGACTAAAGCCAAATCTAGGATGAGTTTTTGATCTTGCCCACTCGACAAAACCCATCTCTACTGAAAATGGGGGCAAACCATTCCTACATCCGGAAAGCATGTCGAAGCCGAAGACATCAGATTCATCGTTTAATCCGTGGGGCAAGTCCCCCAAGCGATAGTTATCATCCGCAGAGCGTAATGGAATCCATCCTTTCAACGTAAAACGCATTTGGCCGCGGAGCCACCCATTTGGTAAAAAGAACGTATCGTTCCTAAATGATTTTCAATCAGATGCGGGGATAATGTTCTCTCATTTTCCTCTCAGGTGATGAATAGAGACGAGGCACCCAAGAAGCCATGCATTCAAATAACAAAACAGCGCATGAAACACGCCCAAAAAGATGAATGAATCTCCTCCGACGTAAATCCTTGAGGTGGATTCGTTGCCCAACCAGACGAAGAAATCATGGCCACAAGCTTGAGGGCCGGCTTCTGCAATCCCCACATTGGCATGCAGAATGGAATTCAAATCAAGAGTAAAGTAGTATCGTCCCAATTTGTTTTGAATTTGGAAACCAAAAATATTGCTTAATACTTATCCTTGGCAGGAGCTCGCCATCAGGGCAGACATGTAAGTTTGATTTTTCTCTAAAAATCAAGAAGTCGAAAGAACTTTAGAACACCTAACAATCTTGTGTTACTATGTGAAGTGCAGATTTTCACAACCCTTGTACACTCGTTGGAGCATATGACGAAGGGTAAGATGTATCGTTCCAATTTTTGCAAAGTTTTAGAATATACAATGACATATCCCTTTTATATCTCCAGGATCTCCAGCCTCGATGGGCAGGTAAGTATCCCTTTTCCCAATTCATTGGAGATTAAAAACTTTCAGAATTAATTCGATTCTCACATCTAAAAAGACATAGAATTCTTACTTCATTGACATTCATGTTTTAAAACAAGAGATTGCCTGAACATGAATTACACATATATGGTGCATCACAAAATCCCTTTGAAGGATAAATCTTGATGAAATGAAATGAATTTTTGTTCAAAAGGGTATTTTCTCATAAGAGAAGCGAGCCTAATCCAAACACGTCCCATACACACTTGAGAGATGAGGAGATTGGAAATGATAGAGAAACCTTAACCTATGGACATAAGGGTCATTCGCAACGATTACATGGATCGAGATGACAGAGGCATTTATTTCTTCATTCCAAACACTACAGATGCCCATTGAGAACCCCATTGAACGGCGATTTTCATTCTCAACCCTGTCAAGAACCACCCCACATTGGGGCAAATGAAGGTTAGTCCAACAATATCAGAAAGTAAATGGTTAGAAATTTTCTTGCTCGGACTAACATAAATCTTTGTGTGTTGTTTATATGATAATCCAAGTGTTATAGGATGACGAGAATAATTCATTTCTCTATCCTACACACTGTTATCCTTTGCACGACCATGTTGAGCCAGCAAATTCATTTCATCAACCTATTGGTGATCATTGCATATTCTAAAGCAAAGGCAACATCATTCTAGGAACGGAAGCATGCCAAAGTTTAAGTTGCATATCTAGCATGATTGTTGAAAATCCTAGCTCCAAAAGAAAAGAAAAACACGGGATTAAAAAAGGGGAAAAGAAAAATCCCTAGACATCAAGAAAAAGCAAAGTGCATGGTAAAAAGCAAGGCCGATGTCCATTCAAAATATCCCCAGTAAAGTCTAGAGAGATGATGAAAAGACCCTCCAAAGGAGTCAGATCAAGATGACTACTCCCCAAATGATGTCGTGCTCAAATAGCAAACACACAAACAGATGGTCTCTTAATGCAACAAAAGACGCTTTTAAACATCCTTGTGCGCTCTAAAAGAGGAGTGTAGACTTCAAGAAATGGAGATGTTCTTCGAAGGACATGTGGCAAATTTGCAATGATCACCAATGTCAAACCCTTCACAATTTCTAAGCAAAAAACAAGCCTTTTTCGGTCCCCAATCCTTCCAATGTTACAATCCTGAAGCAGTCTTCTCTGACTAAGACACTTGGGTTAATGTATAACTTAGCTCAAAGAAGTACGAGCAAGACTATTTCTTTCTCATTTTGCAGGGTTCTTGACTTGTAAACCCGGAGTAGATAGTGAAAAATTTCGTTCAACGGCCTTGACTCAAAAGTGAGTCCCCATTGGAAACTGATATCCAAGCCTAACACTACGGTCCCGTGAAAGACCTCCTGATTGATCGAAATGTATGCGTTGCGAATGATCCTGAAACCCAGGCACAGGTTGGTAGGAAATTGAGCACTTTCCCTATTAAAGATCATTATCACAGAGCAGTGAGGAGCCTTCTTGGATGAGAAATACTCCAATGGATGTTTTGAGCAAACTCTTTTTGAAATTTTCAAATTATTTGATCTAGAGTTTCCGTGCAAGGAATTTATGATCACATCTGTATGTGGCAGGAATGTTTTGGATACCTCCAACAATCAAAATGCACATTTCATGACTAAAACTTAAGTCGTAGAATTTTGTCAGTTAGACAATTATTGTCTTCCCAAAGATTACTAACATCTTCTTGGCGAGGAAAATTTTTTCAGGTCTAAACTTTCTGCAGGACTTTTGGCCACCCTAAAGACTAGGTGCGTCATCCTTAAGTGAGGCCTTTTAGTAGGCAAATCTTTTCTAAGACCGATCCACAGAATGATCGAGTCTCCGACTAGCCCCGAAGAGAGGGTACGTCATCCTTTGATTCATATCAATTTGGAATTTCATAAATGGTAGAAACCGCCTGAAGGGTCAACTCAATGGTAGAAACCGCCTGAAGGGTCAATCAATGGTAGAAACCGCCTGAAGGGTCAACATAATGGTAGAAACCGCCTGAAGGGTCAATGTATGGTAGAAACCGCCTGAAGGGTCAACCAATGGTAGAAACCGCCTGAAGGGTCAATGTATGGTAGAAACCGCCTGAAGGGTCAACAAATGGTAGAAACCGCCTGAAGGGTCAACTCAATGGTAGAAACCGCATGAAGGGTCAATGAATGGTAGAAACCGCCTGAAGGGTCAAAGGACTGGTAGAGACCGCCTGAAGGATCAACCCAATGGTCCGATCCACCATACGGATCAAAACCTTGATGAATCCCGAACGCGGGAGGAGTCGTTTTCCCTAATAAGCCTTACATTAGGCAAGCCATTTCTAGTTTAGTCCACCACACGGATCAAAACCCTTGGCAAATTCCCAAATGTGGGATGCGTCTTCCTTAGGTTCCTATCAGTTAGGAATCCCATTATGGTTTGACCTACCATACAGGTCAGAGCTTAACATCCCTATGACACTCCGATGACGAGTCCTTAGGAATCTACTTGAACCCATCAGACACAGCAAATGCCGCAAGCATTCGGCAGGTAAGGGGCAGGGAAGTCTATCTACTCCTTAACTTTCTTACATTATATCAGGGAATTGAATGAGCACATCTCTTTTTAAGGAAAAGCACACATTGATGGGCATGAAAATTGGATGTCATGATTTCTTTTCTTTTCTTTTCTTTTCCCAGTCGAGTCGATCGGAACACAGGTGTCACCTTGTCTTTGAGAGAAACCTCTGACGAAATTCCTCTCAAAGAGGGGCAGCTGTTGACACCTGATTTTTTATTAGTCTTTCATAGTTTATTTTTTAAAAATTCATAAAAAATATATAAAAAGTTAAAAAATTAAAAAATCATCTTTGGTAGCCTTGACCAAGCTAAAGGAACCATTTTTGAAAAAAAAATAATTTTTCAATTTTTTAATATTTTCCAAAAATAGAAAAATACCTGAAAAATGAAGAAAAATAGCATTCGATGTCGTAAAAATATAGAAAAATAGTCAATATTTTTATTTTAATTTTCTTTTCATTTTGAACTCATAAATAGTCAAAATTCAAGTTCAATTGCATGTGTTTCTTCACGACGCATAGAGTTGAATTTGGCAAAAAAAAATATCATTCGAGTCTTTTAATTTGTAAATTTCTACATCTTTTTTAGTCTTGATGTCCAATTAGATCGACCACCATCTACAATAAATTCCCCTTGCTGAATATTTTCGTTTTTGTTTCACATGATATCATGGTGTAAAACGCCGAGTGGATCCCCAAATATAATCGGGTCGGCATGAGCTCGATAGCTCGTCCAAGACCAAACCAGGGCACGGCGAACCCCATGTGAGTACTCTCGAACTCCTGCGATGTTTCCTAATGCTTTTCTTAGGTTAGATCGAGTGTAGAACGGCCAGGATAGCTAAATCATTCTTGAGCTGTGATTGATAAATAGGGCATTGCTAGGAATGCCATGTGATTTATTTGCATATCTAGATTCCTTGAGTTGCGCATTTTGTTACTGATTGTGATTGCTAGGATAATCACTCCTATCTGCATGAATTTCTAGATTTATGGTTCATACCTTACTCATCCGCATGAATCTCAGGCTAGAAAATTCAGTCAACTTAGGTACCGAAAGGGCGTCAACTCTAACGGTTGGCGTAACTAAGTCCCCGAAACCATTTCTCTGGTTCTCGCAGAATTGAATAGAAACTCCCAACTATTCGATTGGGTGGTCCAATCATACCCTAAAAAAATGATTGGTGGCGACTCCATGGCATGCACACTTAGCACATGTCACTAGACCACACTGAAAGTCGATCACGCATACCTCCGTTGCGATTTGGGTAATGTGCCTTGGGAGAGGCCCGCGTCCGACCAGACAGGACGGCCCATTAGCCCTCGAGAGCCCGACAACCTCAAGAGGGTCGCGACAGTGAGGTAGCGACAGATTCACTTTGTTGCCTTGTCTTGGATTTGATCATCTCTTGTAAAGCTTTGCATGTGTTGGAAATTTCACATGTTCTACTCTTTCTCCTCCTTTTGGTATTTTGAGTCCTGTCCAAGTTGTGTTGTCCACTTGTAAATATCCCTCATCAGTGGCATGTTCATCGAAGAAGTTTGGATCATCATCTGCATCACCACCACGATCGCCACCTTCCTCTGACTCCACCAAATCTTCGATATTTCCTAGTGCGTGATCGCCAGTCGCATATGTACCGCCAAATATAATGGACAGCACAGAATACTGAGTTAAGCCATCCTTCTTGAATTTTGCCCACTCATTATTATCCTGCAATTTTCACAATAATGATGTACTTCAGCAACACAAGCAATCCTCTTCAAATACACATATATAATGATCTTAAAATGACAAAAAGTTATATAATACCTTGATGTGAAGTTCCCATATACTTGGATCATCCACAACGACTGTCTTAGTCACATTATCCCAGCGAAATCCAGTTTGTGTCAGAAGCTTCTTAAAACTACCAAACAATCTTCTTAGTTTACTCATCTTGTTCTTCAGCTGTGGTAGCTTATATTGGCATCTTCCCCGACTATTAAAATTATCCAGTATGGTTTTCCACCCTGCTTTGTTAAAAGTACAAGCGGTACGATTTCCCTTTTTCACCTCTTCTACCATCACACTTATAAAGAGGTTGGTCAAATGGTCGGTCCACTGTGCAATATATGTACCTCTCTCGGATGTCATGGCAACCACATGCAACCATAACAGTCAAAACTCAAAATAAACATATTAAGAAAGCTAAAAGCACACATACAGATAATAAAGCACACATACGCAAGTTTTGTCTAACCGATTCTCTAGACTTAAGTCTATTTGATCTTCTATCAAAAGGGAAAAAAATATGACATTTCAATGTCCATAAAACGTGCAGGTACAGAAACGCAATTGTAATGTTCAAACTAACTACAAAGAAAGTACAACTCTTCTCGAGAAGAAGATGGCTGCTTCGTGGGAGTTCAAATCATCATCATCATGGTCAGTTTTGCCAATGAAATTGCTTACGCCGCAAATAACAAAACTTTTCCTTCAGATATTTTGATTGGATTCAATAAGCAGTGTATTGAGGACAATCTGTACAACAACATTATAGACAGCTCCAAGATTGTAAGTGTAGTTAAGAATTAGTGAAATGGTTGTGCATTAGCAAATGTGTGAGGAGACTCTAAAGTTTGAATATGATGATAAAAGCGGTGGAGTAATTTTATAAGAAAGGGCATGCAAAAGTTTTGGGAAAAACTCAAGAGAAAAGGTAATACAATCAGCTCCTCAAAACAGTAGTTCTCATAGCCCATCCTTTACCTTTATTGCATCAGCTTTGGTCTTTTTGTTGTCCTGCAGCACTTCTCAATTTTCGTTTTCATATTTTCTTCATTGTATTGCATTAACACGTCCGTTTTTTCATGATTCTTCCAAGGATGTATCAAAGCGCATTTTCTTGTCTAAGTTCTCTCATCCCCATCCTTCAGTTTCTACCTTCCTTCCAATCAGCTTATTTAGATGGAGAAGGCAAGATTTTATTTCAGGGAGAAATCTAGAGGAGCATATTGATGTAATTATGGAAGCAACAATGAAGGGCTTCTCAGGGCATCATGTGAACCACACCTTTCTTCATTTAGAAGAGGAGGATATTGCTTTATGGCTTCTAGTTGCTGCTGTTTCTGACGTTGAACATGACTAACAATCAAATGCTTGCCGAACAGATTAGTTGTAGAATGGAGACTAGCTCTATTGGTAGAGAAAATGGTTATCTTGGGAGATACGTTGGATCAAAGGTGCCCAACTTGGAAGTTTAAGGCCTTTTTTAGTTTATGTTCTCCTCATGCATTCACGAATGGCTTAAACTGATAACTAAGTACTGTGCTTGAGGCTCATGAAATTACTGCTAGGTGTTAGTAAAACATGTTATTGGCATCAGACACATCGTTACCTAATTAAAATGGTAATGATGATACAAGAGAACTTCTCAACATCGTTACCATATAACATTTCAAAGTTTGTCGTTAGCCCAACTTTGTCAAACGCAGAATTGATAAGTCGATTTTACATCAGCACACAACAAGAACAAAAAAATTTAATAGATCTGCAATACCAGCACAACGAAACAGCATGAACTAAGATTTATGAGCACACAAACAAAAAATGAAAGCAACACGAGATCGATTAGGGCTTCCCTCGCCCAGATAGGCGAGGGCAAGGGTGAGGCTCGGCCAAGCCGATTAGGGCGACCCTCGCCCAAATCGGCGAGGGCGAAGGTCGACGAGGGCTATGGCGGCTCTAATCGGGCTCGGCCGAGCCTCGCGCTCGCCCATTTGGGCAAAGGCCACCCTAATCAGGCTTGGCAAGGAGACGAAGAAGAAATAGGGTCGTACGAAACTCACTAGAAACGTGCTCGAAGAGGCGGATGATGGCGATCGAGCTGAGGCGCGGCGGATGCAGGAGCGGCTTCCGTCTTTTCTCGAGCAAGCAATGGAGTTCCGTGAGAGAAAAGAGAATGAGCTGTTGAGAACGAGCTGTTGTGTTGTGTTTTTATTTTCGGTCAAGAGAATGGCTTTCGTTAAAAAGTCATTCATTTCAAAGAACCTACTTTTTTCTGTTTTTTTTTTAGCTTTAAAAGTGATTCTCGTCCATAATGAGAATCACTTTTATTTGCGTTACCAAACGCCATTCTCATTCTTTTTGGTTCCAGAACCAGAATCACAGAATGAGAATGGTTACCATGCATGCCCAGAATCACAGCTTGGTTAGTCTTGCAGACCAACTTCTATATCACAGCACGCGAAATGTTGCTTATACTATATACTATTCTCTTTTTCTTCCTCAAAGCTAGTGTAGTGTGAACATTGTTTAGGATATGCGAGATGAAGGACAGTGGCCTTGTCCGATTTTTGAGAAATTGCAGTTGATTTTTATTAGAGGGAAAATACGAAGCGTGCATTGTGTACTGTGAAGTGGAGGATTCGGATCTCTTGACATTAGGATTTTCGTGACATGTTTACTATTACTCAAATCAGGCCGTCTAAATGAAAATAGACGGTCAAGAATGAGCCATGTCATTTGTTGAGGGAGAGGAGAAAAAATTGGGTTAGAATTTTTTTGGGGTTTAAAAAATTTTGAATCTCAATCCTCTCTAAAATCAGGCTGTCCATTTTCATTTAGATGGCCTAATTAGAGCAATGATAAGTATGTCACGGAAACCCCAATGTCAAGTGATTCAAATCCTGTGAAGTGTGAACCCAAGAACTTGCACATTCAAAATTTCACGGGGGTGGTGAGTAAATTGTCAACACAGTCAAGATCATACTAACATGACATGGAAGTATTTAATTACCAACTCTCTCAAATTTTACCATTTTGTTAAGTAAATTATCAGCGCTATCAAGAATTCATCAAATAGCCCAATTGGGATAAAGTGCACTACAAGTGCCAAAATATGTGTATGGTATTCACTTTAGTGCCAAAACTTCCAAAACGATCACTTAAGTGTTGACTTTTTTTTTAAACGATCATTTTAGTGACAACTCCTATTTGAGTTGATGTGGCTCGCTGAAAATCCGACGTGGCCTATTTTTTATTAATATTTGAGCTGATGTGACTCGTTGGTGTTGGCACTGAAGTAATTATTTTTTTAAAAAAATTGACACTTAAGTGATCGTTTTTAAAAAAAAAATTGGCACTTAAGTAATCTTTTTGAAAATTTTGGCATTGAAGTGATCGTTTTGAAAGTTTTCGCGCTAAAGTGAGCGTGGTACACAAGTTTTGACACTCACAGTGTTGTTGACACCTAATTTTTGATCAAGTCTTTTTCAGCTTTATTTTGAAAAATAAAAAAAATCCATAAAAAGTAAAAAAAAATTACAAAATCAACTTTGGTGGCCTTGCCCAAGCTCAAGGAACCACTCTTGACCAAAAAATAATTTTCAATATTTTTCACATTTTTTAGTATTTTTAGAAAATAGAAAAATACTAAAAAAAACAAGAAAAATAGCATTTGAGGTCACAAAAATATGAAAAAATAGCTAATATTTTTATTTTTAATCCCTTGCATTTTTGACCTCACAAAAAATCCAAAATCAGATTCAATTATAGGTGTTCCCTTGTAACCCATACTATTAAATCTGAGAAAAATATCAATTGAGTCTTTTAATTTGCAATTTTAGCATTTTCTAGGATCTTGACATTCAATCTAATTGTCCCCTATTTCAATTTGACCTAATTGTTCGGACAAATTGCTCAATTGCAAACATAATTGTATTTTAGTCCTTGAATTTGGGCATAATTGAAATTACTTTCAATTCAAGGGCTATCATTACAAATTGAACATGCTGCCCAATGGATTTCACCATTCTAAATCAATTGGCATAGGTGATTTGGCCCAATTTGGTCATTTGAACCCTCAATTACACGATCCCCAATTTCCAATTAAATGGGAATTTGGGGGTTTTGTAGAAATTGATGAAAACTTTTAGGCAAAACCACATTTTTTGATAAAATCCATGCTCTAGATTCGATTCTGAGGTTCAATTACAAACTTTTCCCATTAATTTGGGTTTAATTGAGAAAATGGTTAGTCGAAACCGGTTCGGACAGGTCGGACCTCCGGTCGGACCGGTCGAACCGGTCTGCTACAGTATCGTCTTCCCCAAAGCGCTCGTGCAGATGAACAGTGACAGACCGAGCTTTGAAGACCAAATTAAACGTCCAATCGACCACAATCGGAGACACACTGGTGGGGGTTTAAAGCTTTAGATCGTTCCCCGTCGATTGACACTAAGATCACGACCAATGGTCGCCTGAGGAAGAAGCAATCGACTGGTCAATCTCGCAGACCTGCGAAAGTCAACCGAAGCGAGCTCAGACCAAATTCGTGCCAAATAGAGCCTGCTGGAGCTCCTAACGGGGATTGAACGATTTCCCAACCAATTCCGTCGCCGTCGACGTACCATTTGGCACGCGACAGCACGTGAATCCAAGTGGGCTAACGTCCACTATTCGAGCGGGAAACCGAACGGAGGTATATAAATCAATCGGCCTTCGCGAAGCAAGAAGACGGTTGATTCAGTTGAGGAAAGGAGAACTGAATCGCGTGAGAGAGAGAGAACGAGAGAGAGAGAGAGAGAGTTCCCCTCCATCGCCATTGTCGAGGGTAGAGCTCGGATTTGCAGAGCGCTGGTTAGGCCTTCTCAGGCCAAACCGAAGCTCTTCAAGGTCGACAAGAATACGCTCAAGCCCCCAGGAAGCAATCGCCATCGACCGCGCAGCCCAAAACTGCCAGAACAGGTAATCCCGAACTTCGAGCTCAAGCTCTGGTCTTCAATGGCGAACCCTGATTTCGGTTTCAATCTTTGCGATTCCCGTGTGCGTTTCGTCCCTTAGACATCACTGACCATCGCTGCATCTTGGTTTTGCATTGACTTTGCTTGAACAACTTGAATCGAGTCTTCGAATTTAGCTTCCATAGCCGACCACTGTTCATCCCTGCCTAGCCCAATCTAGGCCGTGCGAGCTCGATCGGAGCTCGAGGTGAGTTTTCTGAACCTCCACTGGCGCTGTTCTGTGATTGAATTGCCACGATTTTAGATAAATCACGCGATCGAACTCCCATGGCCGTACTTCGCACTTTGCATGATTCTTGCGATTCCGTGAATTAGATGTCGCGATTCTTAGATATGTTAAAATAGAGGTTATCGCGAGTCGATTGCCGCCGGTCTCGCTCCAATCCGTCAAGATTCCACCGTTAGATCAGCACCGGAGAAGCTCAGCCGTCCATTCTGCCGGAGTCGCGAGGTTGAAGACGAAGCTGACGTGGCGTGGTCAACCAGTCAAAGTCTTAGGTGGCAGTAGGCCATTGGTCCACGTGCATGTCGAGTCAGCTCGACCGTTAGTTTGTTAAGACGAGTCAGCGTTAGATCGGACGGTCTAGGTTAATCGAGTCTAATAAATAATAGCCGTCCGATTAGTAAATAGGATTAACTGAAAATGATTTTAATAAAAAAATCAATCAGAACAACAAACGGTGCCGTTTTGATAAAGGACCAGGCGACGTCGTTTTGGGTTAATGAGAATAGACGGTCCTGATCAAATCTCATGTTCTAATCGTGGCCGTAGGTCTCAATAGGTCAATCGGACGGTTCCGATCGAGTCTCTAATCAATCTGAGCCGTAAGATTTAGTAATCAGAGCCAACGATCGTGGATTAGCCACGTGGTCCATCAGGGACCGTCGGATCAGATTAGGATAATTCGAAAAATAAAAAATACGATGCGGCGTCGTTTTGGAGCTGTGGTCCGCGTGGGTCTGGGCCGGGTTCCAACCCGAGTGGGTCGGGTCGACCCGACCCGAATAACATTTTTTTTAATGAAAAAATCAAAAATGATTTTTAAAAAGAAAAAAATCAGAAAATCCTAAAAAATCAGAAAAATCATAGAAAATCAAAAAAATGCTAAAAAATTCCAGAAAATTCCAAAAAATATGGAAAAATTGTGGAAAAATCCTAGACATTCTAGAAATCCCCAAAAATCGAGGATTAACCACAGACAACCTGTCAACCCTATTTTTGGGGTTTCTTATCCGTTCTTCCGAGACTTGACGATATTACCCTTTAGGGGTAAGTCGCATCTGCTGTATATGCGAGATAAGACCGATAATACCAAGGTAAGAACTAGGGTCGGATAGGCGACCAATTCTTAGGCTTGGGTTTTCGAGTCCCGTCCCTTTTCTCAAAATGACGATTTTGCCCTTTAATGGGAAAATTATCTTTCTTGTCCCAATCGAGTCCCGAAAATTGCTCGAAGTTAGAGTTTGGGTTAGGTGGATGACCAACCCTAATACTCGAGATTTTCAGTTCTCATCTTTGTCCAAAATGACGATTTTACCCCTCCGAGGATAAAACCACTTCTAAATTCCAAAAAAAAATCCTGAAAATTCCCAAAAAATGGAAAATGGATTGGATTGATAGCCAATCCTATTTCCCCCATCTTTTGACTTCCCAATTCATCTAAAATGACAAATTTGCCCTTTCAAGGCGAATTGTCCCCAAATTGTTCAAAATTACGATTTTACCCCTCATGGGCAAATCATGCCAAAATCATTCCTAAGCCTTGATTGATATTTCTCTAAGCTAATAGGGCCTCATTAGGGATGCCATGCTGATTTCATGTGTTTTATCCGCATGTATTGGATCCTTGATTTGCGCATTTACCTTCAATTATTATGAGTGATAGGGTAGCTCTTCCCATCTGCATGAACTCCTAGATTTAGGATCTGTACCTCACTCATCTGTATGAAATCCTAGGATCAAATAAACCATTCAGCTTCGGTACCGAAATGGCGTCAACTCTGACAGTTGGCGTAACTAAGTCCCCGAACCCACTTCTCTGGTTTCCGCAGAATCGAATAGACCACTCCCAACTATTCGATAGGGTTTCCGATCGTACCCTCCACGAAACGTTTGGTGGCAACTCCTTGGCATGTACACTTATCACATGTCACTAGACCACACTGAAGGTCCACCACGTATATCCAGCCGTTGCGATTTGGGTAATGGACCTTGGGAGAGGCCCGCGTCCGATCAGGCCAGCGATCGGGCGGCCCATTAGCCCCCTATACACCCGCGAGGGAGGGTCGCGATAGACTGGCGACTCCACTGGGGACTTATTCTAAACTAGAATCTCTGGTTACGAATTCCAGAGGACTTGAGCCAATTAAAAAGTTGTTTGGTTTATCTGACCTTATTTTCTGCAGATGCTCTCGAAGGTGAGGTATGTACACTAACCATTGTGTTAGATGTTTTTGCAGATTGGAGAAATAAGGGGTGGAGTGATTGTTGACATTTTTTCCTGCAGGATGGAGTTGGGAATGTATGTTTATTTTTATGCACATACTGAAGCGGTGTTTTGATACAAACTGCTGTGCATGACTTTGCATTGTGATGATCACGACACATTGCACACACTGGCGGTCAAACCCCGACTGCAACCACCTCTAGGTTACCTTAGATAGGGAAGGGGTGCGAAAAGGATCTTGTGTTTGATGGCACTTGAGACTTTCGTATTCATTCCCGCCTACCATCTGCATTGGCGATATCTAGCCCTCTTGGGTAGGTACCCTTGGTGAGGAATCTACCTCATGTGGATCGTGGGAGCCTGAGCCGTAGGTTCCTCACCTGATTTTTTGATTTTTAGAGTATACCCACTTGTCTCATGCGCGTGTCTATGAATGGTTGGTATACCTAAAACCACCCATTGATATAGGGGGACATTCCACATTCCCCCAAGTACGGTTGGTAAGGCATTTATTTTCAATGTACTTTATTATTCCCTGCTCCATAATATGACTCATACATCACATACATTCATATGCATTCGCATCATGAAAATCACTCAAGTGACTAATTGAAACAGCAATGGTAATAGGGTAGGATGTCGCTGTTCCCTAAGAGCTCGACAGAATTGGTAACCTTCGAGTACCTGAGGAAAGTCACTCGTCCTGGACCAAACACAAGGCTACACTTCACCAGATTCGTGTATGGTCGAGAGTTGACTGGACGTAAGTTGGGAAACGCCGAAGATTGCCAAACCCGTTACTATGTCGATAACCTCAGATTTAAGCGACAAACGGACGAGATGTTTAAGAATTATCTGGAGATGAAGAGACAGCGTCGCAACCAGTTGGTCAGGGAGGCATATGCCCGTCGAAAGGCTGAACTACTGACCAAAGAAAGTGTACCCATGATCACTTTTTGGGGAAAAAGAAGACGCCCTGCTACCAAGACAAAGCCAAAGCATATCACACTCAAGAAGGTGAAACCCGAGAAGGCTCTTGAAGTCGTCATACCATGGACCAGAGAATGGCCAGAGGAACTACGACCTTTCGACCAGAACACTTGATTAGAGGGGAGTTCCCGACTAACTGTCAAGAGTGATTTAGATCCTCACATTCCATTGGCCTTTTATGGCTTTCTTGTTTGAAGAATCTTTCTCTACCTTTCTTTCATTAGGCATCCTGATTGTAATAAAAGTTCATTCCACTTTGTTCATTTGATGTATTGACCAATGGAATGTGACATTACTGTTTCCTCTAGTCATTGAGTGAACCTGACTAAATTGCATAATTCACTTCCCTGAAATTCAAGTTAGGCTTTAAGTCAGGCCTTCGAGACCTGAAAAAGGTCCTAATTTCCATTTCTTCAATCGAACTATGCAATTAAGTTAGCCCATGCATATCTCATGGCATCTGCATAATCATGTCTTTAAAGTAATTTTTGACGATTGACTTTTTAAAATCATTTGCATATTTTAGACTTGATGGGAAAGAGTGATATTCAAGTATTCAAAGTTCCCCGAGTCGAACTCCAATCATGGTGGGATAGCATGGGCGAAGCCAGCCAAAAGTATGCTGAATCACGACTAGGATACCTGTTAGACCTGCTGAAGATTGAGTGTCCACCTGCCTTTATCCAAGCCACGGCGCTCTATTGGGATCCTACCACCGCTACATTCTGCATGGAAGGACTGGAGATTACTCCCACTATCGAGGAGTACAGTACCGTCATCGGAGTTGAATTCACTCACACATTCGTTCGACCCCCCATAGGATTTGAACCCTTGAGTCAGGTGGCTGAATTCCTTGACACAAGCCTAAGCGAAGTCAAAGCAGATGCAAAAAGCAATTCTGGACGAATCTCCCTATCTTTCCTTATAGACCGATTTTCCTGCCTCCCTGCTGCTAAAGGGACCAAATCTGGTAGAGCCTTTGTCTTGGCATTCTTCAGCTTTGTGCTGTTCCCAATCTCATCTGTCACCTTCGACCCTATCATGGCTGTAGTAGCCAGACAAGTTTGTTGTGGGTGGGATTACTCAAACATCATCCTTGCCGAAACCTTCATTTCCTTAAATCGCTTCAAGAAAAATAAAAATGGAATCTTTAGAGCCTCTAGTGATCTTCTGTATCTGTGGTTCACATCCCATATCAGACAATTTCACATCCGCATGGGTTTCACTGAAATTAGCCCTGATGCACATCCTCTTAAAACCTTTGTTAGAACACATACACGTATTCCTAAGTTCAACTTCATAGAGTGGAAAAACTTCCTTAAAGTTCTAAAGCCCGAACAACTCCGATGGCGGCTAAGGTTACCAACGCTGGGCAAAGTCAGATTGGCCTACAATGACAAAGGTCCAGTCCCCTTGCTAGGATTCACGGGCGCTACCGCATACTATCCAAAGAGGGTGATCCGACAGTTTGGGGCACTACAGGAGATCCCTTCTCCACCACAACCTGGTATCTTTTCTTTTGACATGCCGAACAAGACTCTTATGGAGGAGGAGAAGAGATAGTTTGAAGCCAAAGTGACATCCATCATACGCTCTTTGAAGAATTCTCAGGCCGAAGAAATAAGTTGGCCAGAAAACATGACTCGTGAAGAAAACATTCATAGAGCCACTACGGAATACATTCAGTACTTTAAAGCGACCAGACGAAGCCTTGTCGAGCCCTACGTACCCGAATACATCGTACCGTTCGTACTTGGAATAGAGCCGTACGTACCTGAAGACATGTGACCGCTGCCATATTCAGAGGATGAGGAGCCCCAGACTGAAGAGGGGAATCCATACTGGGATGATGAGGATACCTTAGACCTCAAGCGTCCTAGGCTTGAATAGGCTATTCTGTCAAGTGTAAAATAAGCAAGCATTGTGACGCCTTCTCATACATTCTCATTCTTGTTGTGATAATATTTTGGACACATGAGCATAAATGTGAACATGTTTTGTGAATACATAAAAAACTATCGTTAGAAATTACGCTTCTTTTAATTTCATGAATTCTTGTCGGAAAATGATTAAAAGAACTACTTACATGAGGCCAAGGCTCACGAGGTAGCCCTTTTTCTCATCTACTAACAAGAAGCATGCAACTGAAAGAATTAGCTGCTTCCTTTTTGTCAAAGACAAAAGAAATACTTACTGGGAATCCTTCTGAAACAGGTACACTCTCATCACGGAATTACCAACACATCGTTTCCGAACTCACCTTAAGACAAGAATGGAGCAACAAGAATTGACTCCGCGTGTGGGCATGCTGGAATCTCAGATGACCGCCCTAGCAACTATGATGGCCGACATCAAGGCAATGCTAGAAGCTACCCAAGCTAAACAAACAACGAGTCATAACCAGAACAACGCAGGTCCTTCTTTTGTACCTGATACAACAGATAAGGAGGTGACGAGAGATACCCAACATGCAGAAGAGGACATCCATGAACCAAACAGCCGGTCATAACAAAAGGCATCGCCTGTTGTTATTAACCTCGAGAAGGAGGAGAAGGGGAAGCAGACTGTGAAAACAGAGGTAGAGGCTAAAAGATTGGCCAAGATCGAAGAATGCTTGAGCAGCCAGGGCTATGAGTTAGCCCGCTTCGACAAAATATCCCCTTTTGCTAAAGTAGAGACTCCTCCTGACTATAAGGAGCCAGAGTTCGTAAGAAAGTATAACGGGACAGGCTGTCCCCGTGCCCACCTCAAGTATTATCTGCGCAAGATGGCACACTATTCGGATTACATTCCACTGTTAATGAACACGTTCCAAGAGAGTTTGGCTGGCGCCGCTCTAGCTTGGTTCATTGAGCTAGACCTAGAAGATTATGACGGTTGGGAGGATCTTGCAGAAGACTTCCTCAGACAGTACAAGTTCAACACGGCTACAGCCCCAACAAGAGAAGACCTTCTACGAACTTCAAAGGCGAGAAGCGAATCAATCAGGACATATGCCCAGAGGTGGCGAGCCTTGGTTACCCAAGTAAATCCGTCAATCCCAGAGGAGGAGCTGATTGATTTATTCCTAAAGGCACTCCCCTACGAGTACTTTGACAAGCTAAACACTTCCGGATGTCAAACATTTGCACACTTGATAAAGGTTACTGAAAGGCTAGAATGGGCCTTGAGAGAAAGAAGGCCTCATGAAGCTTCTACTAGGAAACAGTATCCCTTGAAAAAGGAGAGAGAAGCCGGACTTGACATAACATTTATACCGGATCCCCACAAGCCCAAGCCGTTTGGCAATTCCAATCAGACCAAAGGAGGATCGTCCTGGTCGACACCGAAAGTACAAGAGCCCAGAAGAAGGCAACCCCAGAAGCAATTTTCTCAGCTCACGATGCCTTTATCCAAGTTGCTCCCAATGCTGCTAGAGCAACGCCTTGTGGTAAAAGAACCGCCTAGGGTAAACCTTGTTAAATATCCTGGCTTTGACGAGAACCAAACCTGTGTCTACCACATGGGCGAGAGAGGACATAATGTGGACAACTGTTATATCCTTAAGCTGAAGGTGCAAGCTCTGATTGATAGTCAGATTCTGAAGTTTGACAATGTGGCCCCAAATGTACAAGAAAACCCACTTCCAGATCATCAAGCAGTTGGAGCAATATTTACTGAAGCGGAGGAAGACTGCCTTAAGCTGAAGGTAGACGTGCCTAAGCTGACCGACTTGCTAGCAGCCGCTTCATCATACCAAAAAGCAGGAGAGATCTCTACTGACGAAAAGAAACTATGCATTGCCAAAATGATGAGCTTAGGGATAATGTCTGATATCACCAATGAGGAATTCGAAGGAGTTGAAGCTTCTTTATCTTTGGAAGGAAGCTACATCGTGATCAAAACTGAGCAGGGTAGCACCTGGGGTATCCCACACGAGAATCTGGTAGACAGTCTCATGCCGGTCACTCAGTTAGAAGAAGAATTCGAAAAGGACGAACTGGAAGCCAAGAGACGAAGTCTAGCGGACCGCAAATTTATGGCCAACGCGCTGGAAAAAGGGCGAAATTGTAGACAACCTTGGTCAAGATTCTGGGGGGTACAACTTCAAAGTGAAATATTCAGCCCCTCCCAGCTTTTATCAAAAAATTGAGGACATCATACCAGACGGATGGGGAGGTATGGATGATCTCTCTCAACCAGAGACCTCGAAGAACGTAGAAGAACTTTTTTCAAAAGGGCTTGACGACACCATATCAATGGTCGAAGTCGCTACGACAATGGTAATCAGATTGGAAGAACTTGATAGCATGAGCAGGGTGAAAGACTACCTAGTCAAGCCTGTTATGATTTAATTGCCGCAAGAAGAAGCAGACAACACTGCTGAACCAGAGACGTCTTATCAGACGACTGTAACTATAGAAGTCCCTCCAGTAGAAGAATACGATCCTAAAGCAGTCCATTGGGACTATGGGACTAAAGAAATAGACGCGGTAATGAGGTCTGGACGGTTTTATGCCCCTAGGGAAGGCGAATCCGAAAAAAAGGAAGTCTCTAAGGAAGACGCCGAAAAGCTCATATCAATCATCAAAAACAGCGAGTTCGAAGTAATAGAGCAGTTGAGGAAGATGCCGGCTCAAATATCCTTGCTAGATTTATTCATCAACTCAGAGAAGCACAAGAACGCACTGTTGAAAATACTCAACGAAGTACATGTCCCTGAAACAATTAACGAGGTACAATTAGGGGACTTTGTGGGGGCGATCCTTTTAAAAGACCAATTGAGCTTCTCTGACGAGGACTTCCCCATGGAAGGAAGAGGGCACAACAAGGCCTTATATATCTCCGCGCAATGTAACGGGAAAAGAATGGCACATGTATTGATCGACAATGGATCAGCCTTCAATATTTGCCTTTTGGCTACCCTAAGAAGGCTGGGAATCAATGAGGAAACGAATAAGGCATCCAAAACGGCTGTGAGAGCTTTCGACGGAATGAGGAAGACCGTGGTGGTCGAGATTGAGCTTGACGTATTCATCGGCCCGACAAAATTCTCTATAAACTTCCAAGTAATGGATCTGCCCAGTGCATTCGGATTCTTGCTGGGAAGGCCTTGGATCCATACAGCAGGAGCCGTCCCTTCGAGCTTGCATCAAAAAGTACGCTTTGTAGTGGATGGGAATGTGATTACCATACATGGAGAAGTCGACCTCCAGACATACCAAAACAGTGCCATTCCCTATGTTGAACCCGAAGTGAAGACAGAAGCAAGCTATCATTCCCTAGAACTGGTAACAACAGTTCATATCCCGGCAGGAACAAGATTGAGAACCCCATATATCTCAGAAGCCAATCTCTTACCAGCTAAGATATTACTGGCATATGGGTTTAACCCTAGAAAATGTCTAGGTAAACACAGTCAAGGGATAAATACCCCCTGCAGTTAAAAGCTAACTCGCATAGAATGTGCTTAGGATATCAGAAACATCACATGGATGAATCTGTCCCAAAGGCAACAGGCCGAGGCCGAGGCAAAATCCTGGGACGCTTGGGAGGCCGAAACAGCCCGAATAACTCGTTCATCGGTTCTCCAACTTGGAAAGGCAGGTTTCGAATGTTCAATAATCCTTTAAATACCTACTTCAACCAGAACTCTAAATGGTTGTCTGAAGAAGATGTCACTTCACCGATAGAACCAGATCTGACAAATCATTTTCTTGAAGACAACTCTGTGAATGCCGTCATCGAGTGGCTAAGTGATGAAGCTGCTTCCTCTGAGTAACGAGACTCTTCCCTTGTCTTTAAATACTGCATTTAGAACTTTTTGCATTTTGTCGCATTTTCTTTCCTTATTGTATGTATAGGGAAACGCCTTTGGATCTCCGGCCGTTGGTCCAAATAGCACATCTTATAATGCGGCCCATCTTGCATTCAGTAAAACCATACATATTTTGTTAAGGACATATGGAATCACGAATCAGCCCAATGATGATACTAGTCTTCTGCACAGAAGCTTGAGGCCTGATTTGCCGTATGATTCCTGATTTTTAAAGAGATTTCCTTGGGACCAGGATATCCAATGACATGAGGATTAGTCTCGTTTATACCTGTACCTATTTCGAAAACTCTTTCGAAAAGACTTTCCATGATCATGCATGTCATTCTTATGGAGTACGAACTAACCATACTCATGACATTTCAGACATATCATCTCAAACATGCATACCATGTTGTTACGAGATTCGGATTTCTCCAGTAACCATTCTTATAGCATTGAGGAAGATGAAGACGAGGGTTATGCGTCTATCCGCAGAGATTGGAATGCCTTTGAGGAATCGACGCCTCCTACTTCAGAAGAACCAATAATTGTTAATCTGGGAGACTCCGTGAATATCAAAGAGGTCAAGATCGGCGGGCATTTATCCCGAAATGAAAGGCTCGAGTTCACAGAGTTATTAAACGAATATCAAGACATTTTTGCATGGTCTTACGCTGATATGCCAGGCCTAGATCCTAAGATCGTAGAGCATGCCTTACCCACAGATCCCAGTATCAAACCTGTCAAGCAAGGCAGCAGACGGATGAAGGCCGAGTTGGAAGACAAAATTAAGGAAGAAGTCATGAAACTTCTTAGGGTAGGCTTTATTGAAGCTATCACATACTCAGACTGGATTGCAAATATAGTCCCCATCATGAAGAAGGATTGTAGAGTTCGGATCTGCATGGATTACCGAGATCTGAATAGAGCAAGCCCAAAAGATGATTTTCCACTTCCTCACATTGATGTGTTGGTGGATAGCACAACAGGTTATGAATTGTTCTCGTTTATGGATGGATTCTCAGGATACAACCAAATCTTCATGAAGCAAAAAGACAAACCAAAGACTGCTTTTACCACACCCTAGGGGAACTTTTGCTACAAAGTCATGCCCTTTGGATTAAAAAACGCCGGGGCTAACTATCAGAAGGCCATGGTCACATTATTCCATGATATGATCCACAAAGAAATTGAAGTATACGTCGATGATATGATCGCCAAATCCAAGAAAGGGCAGGATCACGTACAGGTGTTAAGAAAATTATTTGAGCGCCTGCGCAAATATAAGTTAAAGTTGAACCCTAACAAATGTGTGTTTGGGGAAAAATCTGGAAACTTCTCGGATTTATAGTTAGTAACAGGGGCATTGAGATTGATCCTTCAAAGATTCAAGCTATCCACGATCTGTCAACTCCCTCCACAGCAAAAGAAGTGAGAAGCCTTCTAGGGAGATTGAACTATATTGCCAGATTTATCAATCAACTGTCTGATGTGGCTAAGCTTATCTTCAAATTGCTTAAGAAAGGCGCGAAAGTAACATGGGATGCTGAATGCAGCAGGGCATTCCAAATGATCAAGAACTATCTGATCACACCGCCGGTACTTGTGCCACCAATTCCTGGTCACCCATTGACCTTATATCTGACTATACAGCAGGAATCCTTGGGAGCCTTACTTGCCCAAACAAGCCCGATAGATGGTAAAGAAAGGGCCATATATTACTTGAGCAAGAAATTCACGCCGTCTGAAGCAAAATATGTACCAGTTGAAAGGGCCTGTGTAGCAACAGTATGGGTACTTCGTAGATTGAGGCAATATACCCTACACCACCACATTCAGCTCATAACAGAGAATGATCCTGTCAAGTACCTCCTGGAGAAACCCGCTTTAATTGGGAAATTAGCAAATGACAAGTGATGCTGTCTGAATTTGACATCAAGTGTTCTCCACAGAAGTCAGTAAAAGGAAGAGCTATAGCTGACATGCTAGCAGAAAACCCATCAAGCGGTGAGTCTCCTGAAGTAACAAGCACAGAATGTCAAATTCTCAACTTAGCAGAAGACAAGTGGGTCATGTATTTCGATGGTGCTGTTAATCTATCAAGGGCAGGCACTGGGGCAGTACTGATATCCCCTGATGATCAACATTACCCTGTGGCGGCAAAAATAACTTTTCCTTGAATACCTTGAGGAATTAACACTCGAATTTGAAGAAGTGTCATTCGAGTACCTATCGAGATCTCACAATCAATTTGCAGATGCATTAGCCACCCTTACCTCAATGTTGCAAACAATTGGAGGGTTGGATATAGAACCCCTAAGGATCAATATAGTTGAAAGGCCAGCATATTGTATGCTAATCGAAGAGGAATTTGACGGGGAACCATGGTATTACGACATCAAGAATTATCTTTCAAAAGGGGAGTTTCCTGAAGGATGCCACCCAGGAGACCGGAGATACATAACCAAGATGGCCAGCAAATTCTTCCTCAGTAGACAAATTCTATAAAAAAAAAAGGTCGTTTGACTCTACTCTGTTGAGGTGTGTAGATGCCAAGGAAGCAAATATTCTCATGAAAGAGATCCATGAAGGTATATGTGGGCCTAACATGAACGGCCACTTCCTCGCCAGGAAGATCATGCGGCTTGGCTATTTTTGGATGACCATCGAATCAGACTGCTGCCAGCATGTCCGGTCATGCCACCAATGCCAAATATATGTTGATAAAATCAATGCACCCCCAAACGAACTACACCAAATGTCTGAAGTTTGGCCTTTCTCTATGTGGGGGATAGATATGATAGGGCCTATTAATCCTGTGGCTTCAAATGGTCATCGCTTCATCCTGGTAGCGATTGATTATTTCACGAAATGGGTAGAAGCCATTTCTTACAAGAACGTCACTACAAGAAATGTGGCAAGATTCGTCAAAAGAGACATCATCTCCCGGTATGGTACCCCTAAAGCGATCATCACAGATAATGGGTCTAACCTGAACAACAAGATTGTCAATGGTCTATTAGATCACTTTGGTATTCGACATCTGAATTCATCCCCCTACCGCCCACAGATGAATGGGGCAGTGGAAGCAACCAACAAAAACATCAAAAGAATCTTGGCTAAAACAGCAGAAAACTACAGGGATTGGCATGAAAGGCTGCCCTTCGCCTTAATGGCTTACCGAACGTCAATCAGGACTTCTACAGGGGCAACTCCCTACAGTCTAGTGTATGGGACGGAAGCAGTTCTACCCGTGGAAGTTAAGATTCCCTCTTTGAGAATCTTGTCAGAGGGTAAACTCTCCGAGCCAGAGTATTCCAAGCACAGATACGAACGGTGGAATTTAATAGACGAGAAGCGTCTTAAAGCCATTTTTCATGGACAAACTTACCAGAAGAGGGTAGCCAGGACGTTTAACCGAAAGGTCAAGACCAGAAATTTCGAAGTAAATGACTTAGTAATTATGAAGACTTTGCCGAGTAATATCCATCCGGGAGGTAAATTTACCCTGAATTACGAAGGCCCGTACATTATCAAGAAGACTCTCACTGGAGGAGCATTGATTCTTGTAAACTCCGAAGGAGAAGAACTGGGGCACCCAGTAAACTCAGATGCTGTGAAGAAGTATTACCCTTGAAATAAAATCAGATTTCGATTATATGACTCATCCCGGATTGAGCCGAGTTATCATAATAGTCATTACATAAGCATATTATACATCAATGCATACATTAGCATGTGTTCAATATTGCAGGACCCAAGGAAGCAAGGCCCTCGATGGCAAATACCAGGAATGTCTGATGAAGACAACAAACAGCAAAACGAAGAACAGGAAACTGCAAAGAATGGCACAGGGGCACGCTCCAAAATGAATGAAGCCATTGAGCATGATTCATTGCCCCAATCAGACGAAGGCATCATCGCCATAGGTCAAAATGGCTGATTTATGTAATCTACGTATTGGCATTCAGATGGGAATGCATGATCAAGGAGACCTAACGGCGTGGTGGTCAGATTTGCATAAATTTATGGATTCCCATTGGAACACATGATCAAGGGTAAGGTGTATCGTTCTAATTTTCTGAAATTCGAGAGCGTACACCAACATATTCCTTTTATATTTTTCAGGGACCCCTAGTCACGCTGGGTAGGTAAGTATTCATTTCCCAATCTCTTAGGTTTTAAGATTGTCAGGATCCCTATCGCTAGAACTTGAAGGCTTCTTGGAATATAGCATGCATTCAATTCTCATGACTAGAAAGACGCAAAATTCTCACAGTCATGTCATTGGCATTCATGTTTAAACTTGGAGGTTATCTGAACATGATTGAAATATGCATTGTGTATCATAAATCCCCTTATAGGGTAAGTTTTGGAGAAAGCGAAATGAACTTTTCCAACAAAAGTTGTTTGAACCGTTCAAAAGGATGTTTCCCTAGACAAGAGGCAAGCCTAGTCCAAACACGTCCCATACACACTTGAGAGATGAGTGGAGTGGTAAGGATAGCGAGACCTTGACCTACGGGCGTAAGGGTTATTCGCAGTGATTACATGGATTGAGACGACGGAGGCATTCATTTCTCTATCATAAACACTACAGGTAACCATTGATTACCCTTTGAACGACGGTTTCATTCTTTACCCCTGTCAAGAACCACCCCACAGTGGGGCAAACTGGAGGTACGTCCAGCGGTATCATGAGGTAAATGGTTAGAAGTTTTCTTGCTCTGACTTGCATCAATCTTCGTGTGTTGCTTGTCATTTTAACTTCTATGGTAATTCAGTTGCTTTAGGATGATGAAAAGTTTTCATTTCTCTATCCTATACACTTTTACCCTTTGCACAGCCCAGTTGGGCCTGTACTTCATTTTGCAAACTCGTTGGTGATCATTGCATATTCCAAGACGAAAGCAACGTCACTTCAAGAGTAGAAAAAGTTCGAAAGATATGATTTGTAAAAATTCCGGGACTAATGTTTGAGTGCTGAGATTCAAGTTATACACCTAGCGCACTCATTTAAAAATTCTGGTCCCCAAAAGAAAAGAAAATGAGGGATTTTGACAAAAGATGAAAAAAAAAATAGGAGAGAAAAATCTGATTCTGGGCATTAAGAAAAAGCAAAGTGCCTGGTAAAAGCAAGGCCAATGCCCGTCCAAATACTTATACACTTGTGAACCATGTGTTTGATCTTGTAACTGCCAAAAGATGGCATGATACCTTTGAATAGGTCACTAGTGAGATCTGGTTATAAAAGAAAATCCCAAGGAAGCGGGACTGCAAAAGATACTCCCAAACCATGTCACACTCAGATGATGAAAGCGTAGACAAGATGTTGACACCGTCTCAACATGAAAGAGGTATTCTCTAAAGACAAATGTGCGCTTCGAAGACTGACAATGCTCTTCAAAGACTATCAATGCACTTCAAAGACTGAAGACGCTCTTTGAACCAGAAGGGGCAAGATGGCGGCAAACTTGCAATGATCACCAATGTTAAACCCTTCGCGTATTCTGAGCCAAAAACAAACATTTTTTGGTCCCCAAACCTACCTACATTACAACCCTGAAAAGCCTTTTCTAATTAAGGCACTTGGATTGACATAGGGTTTAATGTCTAAGCTTAGCTCGAAGAAGTTCGAGCAAGATTATTTCTTTCTCATTTTGCAGGTTTCTTGACTTGTAAACCTGGAGCAGACATTGAAGACTTTTCTTCAATAGCCTTGACTTGCTTGCAAGTCCCCCTTTAAAACCATTGACCAAGCCCAGCATTACGATCCCTGGGAAGTCCTCCTGATCGATCGAGGTGTATTCACTGCGAATGATCCTGAACCCTAGGCGCAGGTTTGATAGGAAATTCGAGTGCATTCTTGGTAAAAGACCATTATCTCAAAAACGGTGAGAAGTCCTTTTTTATGAGAATACTCCAATGGACGTTTTAACCAAACTCCTGTGGATAATTTCAGATTGTTTAATTCAAACTTTCCTCACGAGGGATTTTTGATCACTTCCGTATATCGCAAGGTGTTTTGGATAACCTCCAGCATCGTAATGCATTCATTGAAATTTTTCATGACTATGATATAAGTCATAAAGTGCTGTCAGTTTGACATCAGATATCACTTAAAGACCATTGATGTGCCTTTGGTAAGAAAATTTTCAGATTGGAGCTTCTGCAAGATTCTTGATGACTTCGGCTCCTAAAATGGCTTGTATCTCTCTTGGACTCGTGGTAACCCCAAGTCCCAGAATGACACATTTCTCTAAGAAGGAAAGTTTATATGCCTGAGCTTCTGACAGATTCTTGGTAACCCCATATTCTAGAATGCTATTTTTCTTGGTTAAACTTCTATAGGAATCATGGTAACCCCAGATTCTAGAAGGATGCCTTGCTCTGTGAAGAAGAGCTTTCAAGTTTATTTTCCTGCAAGATCCCTGGTAATTCCATATCTCAGGAAAACACATTCTTATGAACAGTTTTGTAGGTTTGAGCTTTCTACAGGATACCTAGAGTCCCCAGATCCCAGAATGTCACCTCCAATGTCAAAAGGACAATGTTTGAAATTATCTCCCTACGTGAGATTCCAATATTACAGGTTTGATCTTTCTGCAGGATGCCTGGAATACCCAGATCCCAGAATGTCACCTCCAATGTCAAAAGGACAATGTTTGAAATTATCTCCCTACGTGAGATTCCAGTATTACAGGTTTGATCTTTCTGCAGGATGCTTGGAGTACCTAGATCCCAGAATGTCACCTCCCATGTCAAGAGGACAATCTTTAGAAATCATCTCTCCGTGAGATCCCAATGTTACAGGTTGGAACTTTCTGCAGGATACCTGGAGCTCCCAGATCCCAGAATGTCACCTTCAATGTCAAAAGGATAATATTCAAGATAGTCTTTCTGCGAGATCTCAGGTAGCCCATAGATCGCAGAAGAATCTTATCAAAGTTTTTTGCAGGTTTAAGTTTTCTGCAGGATACTTGGAATCCCCAAATCCCAGAATAACGCCTTGCATGTCGAAAGGACAATTTTCAAGATCAGCTTTCTGTGAGGTTCTAGGTAACCCCTAAACCCAGAATAGCCCATTTGGTGAAGCCTAAAGGTTAGGCACACCTCACTTGTATGAATCCTAGTTAATTCCTTAGAATATAGGATCAAAAACTGTTGACAAGGTCTGCTTTCTGTGAGATTCTAGGTAACCCCTAAACCCAGAATAACACATTTGGTGAAACCTAAAGGTTAGGCACACCTCATCTGTGTAGATCCTAGTTAATTCCTTAGAATATATGATCAAAATGTTCGACAATCCCTAAGAAACTGGGTGCGTCATCCATAGGTTCATAGCAGAGAGAAGTCCTATTCTCGGCCTGATCTCCCTGAAGGATCAAAATGTTCAACAATCCCTAAGAGACTGGGTGCGTCATCCATAGGTTCCTAGCAGAAAGGAGTCATATTCATGGTCTGATCCACCATACGGATCAAAACCCCTGACAATCCCTAAGAGATTGGGTGCGTCATCCATAGGTTCCTAGCAGAAAGGAGTCCTATTCATGGTCTGATCCACCATACGGATCAAAACTTCTGACAATCCCTAAGAGACTGGGTGCGTCATTCACAGGTTCCTATCAAATATAGGAATCCCATTCTGGTACGGCCTACCATATAGGCTAGAGTTTAACCGCCCTAGGATATTCAAAAGACGAGTCCCTAGGTATTCACTTGAACTCGCCATACACCGCGCATGCCGCACGAGCATCAGGCAAGTGATCAACAGGTAAATAGCAGGTGGGTCTCCCTACTTTCTCTCTCACGTCAGCAAAAGAATGAGAAGCAGAGCGTTCACCGGCGGGACAAGAAAGATTGAGTGTCAAGATTCGTTTTTCGTTTCCCCAGTCGAGTCGGTCTAGACTCAGGTGTCACTTGTCTTTGAGCAAAACCTATCACGAGATTCCTCTCAAAGAGGGGCAGCTGTTGATACCTGATTTTTGACCAAGTCTTTTTCAGCTTTATTTTGAAAAATCACAAAAAATCCATAAAAAGTCAAAAAATTACAAAATCAACTTTGGTGGCCTTGGCCAAGCTCAAGGAACCATTCTTGACAAAAAAAAAATAGTTTTCCATATTTTTCACATTTTTTAGTATTTTTAGAAAATAGGAAAATACTCAAAAAAATCAAGAAAAATAGCATTTGAGGTCACAAAAATATGAAAAAATAGCCAATATTTTTCTTTTTAATCCCTTGCATTTTTGACCTCACAAAAAATCCAAAATCAGATTCAATTATAGGTGTTCCCTTGTAACCCGTACTATTAAATCTGAGAAAAAAATATCAATTGAGTCTTTTAATTTACAATTTTAGCATTTTCTAGGATCTTGACATTCAATCTAATTGTCCCCTATTTCAATTTGACCTAATTGTTCGGACAAATTGCTCAATTGCAAACATAATTGTATTTTAGTCCTTGAATTTGGGCATAATTGAAATTACTTTCAATTCAAGGGCTATCATTACAAATTGAACATGCTGCCCAATGGATTTCACCATTCTAAATCAATTGGCATAGGTGATTTGGCCCAATTTGGTCATTTGAACCCTCAATTACACGATCCCCAATTTCCAATTAAATGGGAATTTGGGGGTTTTGTAGAAATTGATGAAAACTTTTGGGCAAAACCACATTTTTTTGATAAAATCCATGCTCTAGATTCGATTCTGAGGTTCAATTACAAACTTTTCCCATTAATTTGGGTTTAATTGGGAAAATGGTTAGTCGAAACCGGTTCGGACAGGTCGGACCGCCGGTCGGACCGGTCGAACCGGTCTGCTACAGTATCGTCTTCCCCAAAGCGCTGGTGCAGATGAACACTGACAGACTGAGCTTTGAAGACCAAATTAAACGTCCAATCGACCACAATCGGAGACACACTGGTGGGGGTTTAAAGCTTTAGATCGTTCCCCGTCGATTGACACTAAGATCACGACCAATGGTCGCCTGAGGAAGAAGCAATCGGCTGGTCAATCTCGCAGACCTGCGAAAGTCAACCGAAGCGAGCTCAGACCAAATTCGTGCCAAATAGAGCCTGTCGGAGCTCCTAACGGGGATTGAACGGTTTCCCAACCAATTCCGTCGCCGTCGACGTACCATTTGGCACGTGACAGCACGTGAATCCAAGTGGGCTAACGTCCACTATTCGAGCGGGAAACCGAATGGAGGTATATAAGCCAATCGGCCTTCGAGAAGCAAGAAGACGGTTGATTCAGTTGAGGAAAGGAGAACTGAATCGCGTGAGAGAGAGAGAACGAGAGAGAGAGAGAGAGAGCTCCCCTCCATCGCCATTGTCGAGGGTAGAGCTCGGATTTGCAGAGCGCTGGTCAGGCCTTCTCAGGCCAAACCGAAGCTCTTCAAGGTCGACAAGAATACGCTCAAGCCCCCAGGAAGCAATCGCCATCGACCGCGCAGCCCAAAACTGCCAGAACAGGTAATCCCGAACTTCGAGCTCAAGCTCTGGTCTTCAATGGCGAACCCTGATTTCGGTTTCAATCTTTGCGATTCCCGTGTGCGTTTCGTCCCTTAGACATCACTGACCATCGCTGCATCTTGGTTTTGCATTGACTTTGCTTGAACAACTCGAATCGAGTCTTCGAATTTAGCTTCCATAGCCGACCACTGTTCATCCCTGCCTAGCCCAATCTAGACCGTGCGAGCTCGATCGGAGCTCGAGGTGCGTTTTCTGAACCTCCACTGGCGCTGTTCTGTGATTTAATTGCCACAATTTTAGATAAATCACGCGATCGAACTCCCATGGCCGTACTCGACACTTTGCATGATTCTTGCGATTCCGTGAATTAGATGTCGCGATTCTTAGATATGTTAAAATAGAGGTTATCGCGAGTCGATTGTCGCCGGTCTCGCTCCAATCCGTCAAGATTCCATCGTTAGATCAGCACCGGAGAAGCTCAGCTGTCCATTCTGCCGGAGTCGCGAGGTTGAAGACGAAGCTGACGTGGCGTGGTCAATCGGTCAAAGTCTTAGGTGGCAGTAGGCCATTGGTCCACGTGCATGTCGAGTCAGCTCGACCGTTAGTTTGTTAAGACGAGTCAGCGTTAGATCGGACGGTCTAGGTTAATCGAGTCTAATAAATAATAGCCGTCCGATTAGTAAATAGGATTAACTGAAAATGATTTTAATAAAAAAATCAATCAGAACAACAAACGGTGCCGTTTTGATAAAGGACCAGGCGACGTCGTTTTGGGTTAATGAGAATAGACGGTCCTGATCAAATCCCATGTTCTAATCGTGGCCGTAGGTCTCAATAGGTCAATCGGACGGTTCCGATCGAGTCTCTAATCAATCTGAGCCGTAAGATTTAGTAATCAGAGCCAACGATCGTGGATTAGCCACGTGGTCCATCAGGGACCGTCGGATCAGATTAGGATAATTCGAAAAATAAAAAATACGATGCGGCGTCGTTTTGGAGCTGTGGTCCGCGTGGGTCTGGGTCTGGGCCGGGTTCCGACCCGAATAACATTTTTTTTAATGAAAAAATCAAAAATGATTTTTAAAAATAAAAAAAATCAGAAAAATCCTAAAAAATCACAAAAATCCTAGAAAATAAAAAAAATGCTAGAAAATTCCAGAAAATTCCAAAAAATATGAAAAAATTGTGGAAAAATCCTAGACACTCTAGAAATCCCCAAAAATCGAGGATTGACCACAGACAATTGGTCAACCCTATTTTTGGGGTTTCTTATCCGTTCTTCCGAGACTTGACGATATTACCCTTTAGGGATAAGTCGCCTCTGCTGTATATGCGAGATAAGACCGATAATACCAAGGTAAGAACTAGGGTCGGATAGGCGACCAATTCTTAGGCTTGGGTTTTCGAGTCCCGTCCCTTTTCTCAAAATGACGATTTTGCCCTTTAATGGGAAAATTGTCTTTCTTGTCCCAATCGAGTCCCGAAAATTGCTCGAAGTTAGAGTTTGGGTCAGGTGGATGACCAACCCTAATACTCGAGATTTTCAATTCTCATTTTTGTCCAAAATGATGATTTTACCCCTCCAGGGTAAAACCACTTCTAAATTCCAAAAAAAAATCCTGAAAATTCCCAAAAAATGGAAAATGGATTGGATTGATAGCCAATCCTATTTCCCCCATCTTTTGACTTCCCAATTCATCTAAAATGACAAATTTGCCCTTTCAAGGCGAATTGTCCCCAAATTATTCAAAATTACGATTTTGCCCCTCATGGGCAAATCATGCCAAAATCATTCCTAAGCCTTGATTGATATTTCTCTAGGCTAATAGGACCTCATTAGGGATGCCATGCTGATTTCATGTGTTTTATCCGCATGTATTAAATCCTTGATTTGCGCATTTACCTTCAATGATTGTGAGTGATAAGGTAGCCATTCCCATCTGCATGAACTCCTAGATTTAGGATCTGTACCCCACTCATCTGTATGAAATCCTAGGATTAGATAAACCATTCAGCTTCGGTACCGAAAGGGCGTCAACTCTAACAGTTGGCGTAACTAAGTCCCCGAACCCACTTCTCTGGTTTCTGCAGAATCGAATAGACCACTCCCAACTATTCGATAGGGTTTCCAATCGTACCCTCCACGAAACGATTGGTGGCGACTCCTTGGCATGTACACTTATCACATGTCTCTAGACCACACTGAAGGTCGACCACGTATATCCAGCCGTTGCGATTTGGGTAATGGACCTTGGGAGAGGCCCGCGTCCGATCAGGCCAGCGATCGGGTGGTCCATTAGCCGCCCTATACACCCGCGAGGGAGGGTCGCGACAGTACTTAAGCCTCCCAATTGAGTGGTTAATTACCAGCTCTTATAATCTTATTATCGGTACCGTAGATAAGTTGCCAGACGTCCAAGAATTTTTAACGCCATTTTTGATGAATTAGTAAATTAACATATACGTAGAACATGGAAAAGAGAAACCCCCAAAACCTGCCCACTTAACAAATACTCCTTAAAAAAAACAAAAAACAAATACGCCTTTCATACTTGATATTCGACTGGAATCGAAGTCTCTTTTTTTCCCCCATTTTTGATCATACTAAGGGAACAATCGTTTGAAAGAAATGCCTAACAACGTTGAACTTAGTTCAAGTTCTTCATAAGTCCACGTTAAACTTGGAAGAATCCGACCATATTATTTCACTAATGAATCATATTTTATGCTTAGCCAATTCTGGCTTCTAAGATTAATGACCAACAAAGTGTGCCTTGGGTTTTTGTCTATTGAAGCAAGACCCCATAAATCAAGCTGAAAAAGCCGCGCGGTTTGATCTTAACTCAAGTTCTTCATAAGTCCATCTTTACATACCAAATCATATATTTTTTTTCAAACCACAAATTTTTGAAGAAGTGAACCCCACAACAATTTTTAATTATTTTTATTTGATTTTTTGTTATCCAGAACTGATTACTAATCTCACAATAGACTAAAGACAGTCACATAATCATTTTTCTTAAATCAGTTATGTACATCCAAGGACAAACGAGCAAGCTAGTGGGTGTTCATCGTGACGCGTCCACTGGATGAGATATTTACAGTGCGAAGAAACTCCACAAAGACAAGATTATTGAAATTCAAAAAATTAATAGCCGAAAATAATCCATGATCTCTAATATCTGAGTTAATGCAATGAAATACACTCAAGTATTAAAGAATAGGTACAAGGGATTAAAACTGGAGAAACGCTTAGACGATTTCTTGGGCCTCAGACTCTGTATGGAGCTCAGATGTCGAAAAAGTAGCTCAGGCGACGTACGTTGAGCGGGGAGCTCAGACGTTGGAATATATCTCAAACTTTGAGAGTGTATTTCATGTGCAAATGACCACATTAACAAGAGACATATGCAAAATGATTTAATTGACATATTACACCATTACGTGGATTAAGGGAGACGAGGATGACTCACCTAATGAAGAACTCTATCTATGGAAACCTAAGATCACAATTGTATGGTCGATTTGATCTATTATACAATCTTATTCAAACGGGAAGTTTAAAGAGTGATTCTATGGAAATCCTACAAGGGGATGTTGGAGATGAAGTATAAAAGGAGACTTCAAGGTCGAAGAGCAAAGATGATAAGAGAGCAAAATTCTAAATTCTAAGATCCATATAGCTTTACATTCTTTGTATGACTTTGATCCAAACATTGTGATACTGAGAGAAGAACATTCGAGTGTAAGAGTGTTAGACAGGAAGTCTATTCGTCGAGTTGTAACATCTGAGCTACTCACTACTAGAATCCAACTTATTGGTCGCTAGTGTGAAGAAATGGACATAGGCTTGAACAAAACCGAGCCACTATAAACTCTCTGTGCAAATTCTCTATCACTTATTCTCTCTGTTTATATATTGTGATAGAAAAATTGTGCATGTCACTGCATCTGAGAGTATCTCATATCTTATTAGCAAACCGTCTGAACGAAACCTGAGCGTACTTGTTTATATTATGCATTGATTTTTATTGTTCCTTGAAACCACTTATTCATCCCGTTCTAAGTGTGATAACGCTAGTATTGACACCAATAACACTCCATCACCTTAATACGCACACTTGCTAGAAAGCACAGTTGAAGTACCTATTAAGTACATTGATTTTCTGGTAATTTGAAAAGCCTGGGCAAGAATTCAAACGGCCACCGTAGTGCAGGTTCTAATTCTAATTTTTCCTATCTAGTGAAAAGGAGACTGAAGGGCCAACTCTACAAAGCCAACCTTAGAGGGGAGTAATTTTTGTTCTCGAGATGTGAGAAGAGTCGACCTTTCATTGAAGCGGGCGAGCTTGATCGGTCTTGGAGACCAACTAATGCATCAAAGCACGTGAAACGTCGGTAATACCAATACTAACTTTTCTACTGAAAGCTAATGCATCTTTGTTTTTTGAGGTGCCTGACAATGTCGGCATGTGCATGACCTAATTTTGATATATTAATTATACAGGAAGTTGATTTTCGTGTCCATTCCTCCCCGGATAGATTTATTGCATTTTTTAAGAATCATTCCACGTGAAGAAGCCGGACAAGTTTGGCATATTTGGTGTTCCTACCCGCGCGATTGAATTATTGAGTAAAAAGTTATTTCGGAAGCATCCAATGAAATTGCGGATGAACCTTATTTTGATTAGTGAAATGTAGCATTTAAGCAATTTGTAATCTACTAGAGAAAATACTTATCCACTTATAAGAGTAAACGATTGTTCCTAATCTACGAGAGGATCTCAATATGGTAAATCAATTTGTTTCCTTAGTATGTTAC
This sequence comes from Rhodomyrtus psidioides, assembly GCA_021437785.1. Taxonomy (NCBI): domain Eukaryota; kingdom Viridiplantae; phylum Streptophyta; class Magnoliopsida; order Myrtales; family Myrtaceae; genus Rhodomyrtus; species Rhodomyrtus psidioides. The sequence continues at coordinate 4,249,661 of JAILYB010000041.1, read as the reverse complement.
TGACATATAAACATTGCTACTCGCAAAATGGACACAATGTTAATAATTTTCTTGGAACTTGTAGTGGTAAATTATTTACTTTGTTCATAAGTTACTACCGTTAATCGAATCGAAACTACCAGTGAAGTACGTAAGCATTAGTAAATTGCTAGCGTAAGTACCCACCCACTAAGGAAATTCAAGAAAAATAGTAACATGCGATTTGGTTTGACAATGAAAATGTTGTTATTTTGTTAATAACTTTCGAACGTGGATTAGATGAAAAAGTTATTGGTTAGTTTTTACTTACCGACCACATTTCAGATTTACAATTCGCGAAAGAAAACTCTGTTTTTGACAAATGGGAATGTAGAAACGCGCAAGATTTCAAGCTACAATTATCCAAATGAACAGCACTGGTTAACATTTGATCCAATCTCGAGAGTGGATGTCCATATATCCAAAACTAACATTGGGAAGAAACCGTTTACGTTCTTAAAGATCTGAGAAGATTGAAACTTTTCTTTTCAAATAGAAAACTCCACACTATCCTATGACAAATGCAGACACATAAACGTTTCCCGGCCCCCTTTTGAGACTTTAAACTCCTAACAATTATCAATTTTCTCGACCTTTTTAAAAAGAAAACTTTGCACCGTGCTGGGTCAAAATGCGAAAACGTTGATGCTCTCCCCTCGAGAAAAATCAATATAGTCCGTCCACTGTCTTAACCTTTCAATAGCGTTAATGCTCACACTTGCTAGCAAGCACAGCTGAAGTAATATGAAAACCGTAGGCAAGAATTCAAACAGCCCGAAGTGCAGGATTCTTATCTTAGTTTTGCCCATCAAGTAAAAGGGTGTGTATCGGAAAAAAAGGGGTGAGTGGAAGGCCAAATCTCCAGGAGAAAAAAAAATTAGAAAGGGGCAATTTGGTTCTTGAGATCTGAGAAGAGTTTGAACTAGACATGGCCGGTTCCGGTTCCACCAAAAGGTGGAACCGGCAGTTCCGGGCCGGTTTCTGGTTCCAGTTCCAAACTTTTAATTTTATTTTTAAAATAATAAAATAAAATAAATAAATTATAAATTATAATCAAATTGTACATTGTAATAAAATTTGAGAAAAAATAAAGAATGAATGGGCTTGAACTTAATGAATTATCATTAAGTGCCTACATATCTTATTGGGGATAGAAGAATCAAAGCCCATGTAGTTCTCTTACCTTTGGTAACCCCCAACTTACCTCATCGTCAATCGTCGCTACCCGCTGTGGTGATGGTAGTATCTCCACAGTCATCACTGAAGAATTCGTGTTCTCGATCCAGCTCTTGTTGGCGAAATCTAGCCTTTGTCCAATCATTGATACAAGCTTGATACTCCACACTTTCCGGACTTAATCTTGAACGGCGGGAGTTCAAAATTAATCCTCCAGCACTAAATGCTTGTTCAACCGTCACTGTTGAAGAATGGGTCGCTAATATTTGTTTCGCGATGATGGAGAGAACTGGAAATTGAGTTGAATGGTTTTTCCACCACTCAAGAATCTTGAAATCTGCGTTGTGTTCGGAATTGCTAAACTCAAAAGAAATTGTTAAATAGTTTTCTAATTCGAAAATACTACCTGTTGATGTCACTTTCTATTTTTTTTTCCTACTCTTGAGCATTTTATACCCTCTACTAAGTAGTGAAATATCCGCATTGCTTTTTGAGACACTATGCTGGGCAAATCCACATCCACTGTCGCTTAAACCATATCTATTACAAAATTCATTATATAATGCTACTATAGCTTCTTTAACATCTACTTGTATAATTGAAATATTTATTACTTCATCCAAATGTAAATAATCACAATAAGATGCATTCAGATAATCTAATAAACCATCTAATTTAGTACGTGGATCGAAAACAATACCAACTAAATAGACAATAGGAATGTTCAAATAAGAATGCAACCATTTTTCTCGCATTACTAAAATACTCGAAGCTTAGTCAGTATATTTTTCATATGCATTAAAAACATTAGCAATATTAACACACTCTATTAAAAATAAATACGTAATAGGATAATAAATACCAGATAAAGTTTTAGTATCATCATTAAAAATTTTCAAACAATCTAAAATTTTTTTACAAACGTCCCAATGTTGCGTGAGTAAAACAATATCGGAAACAATATTTGAAATAAAGGAACATAATAAATCTTTGTAATCAAAAGTTTGTAGAAGCATCTCGTAGGTAGAATTCCAACGAGTCGGGACATCTTTTGAAAACCTTTTTGCCTTTCTCCCATTTTCTTTACAAAATTTTCCCCACGCTTTCATAAGTTGAGGGCGGCTCCATAAAAATCTAATTGCACTATTTATTGGGTGGAGAGAAGTTGCAAGAACTCGTAAACCATCTTAAACACATAAATTCAAAACATGACAAGCACATCTAATGTGAAAAAATTGTCGGCCAAAAGAGGGTTTACACATTTTTTTTAACTCGGGAATGGAAGCAGTATTTGCGGCGGCATTATTAAAATCAATTGAAAAAACTTTATTAATCAAACCATATTCTTTTGCCTAATTATTCTATAAATATTATGTGACGTATGCCTTTGAGGAAAAACTCGAAATGCAATTTTTTTTTTGAATAACCCAATCATCACCTATCCAATGGCATGTGACACCCATATAAGAATTAATATTCCAAGAATCACTCCAAATATCACTACCTATATGTACATGTCCTTTGAATTCTTCAAAAAATATTTTCAAATCATTTTTTCGATCTTTATAAACTCGTTTAAGTTTGCGTTTAAGAGTAGTTTTCGTAATAGATGGTGCTTGCGGAACCAGCGCAATGTTTACCAAATATCTAAAATTAAAATTTTCACCAGTATTAAACAGAGCATGCTCAAGGGAAATATATTCAACTAATGTTTGTTTATAAAGTGCATTAGTGAAACGGAATAAAGGATGAGGGTTAGGATTGGCGAACCCGGAAATTTGTTGTTGGCTAGTGTCGATCCCCACTTGCGTTGGATGTTTTTTCGTCAGATGCCGACGAAATGTTCCATAGCCATCTCCTTTACCAAGTTTGTATTTTTACTGACAATATTTATAGCTTATATCAAACTTACATTCGTTTTCATTACATACTTTGTCGAAGTGTAGCCATAAGTCGGATTCTCGGCTCTTCCGTGCCGGCTCCTTTGGTATCGACGATCCTTCGACACCAGTGGTAGTGGCAGTAGGAGGATAAAGACTTTCTTGCTTTGCGATGTGCTCGACTTCGGGATTGGGAACATCGTCGTCTTCCCAACATACATATTCACGAGGATCATATTCATGAACAGGAAAATCGGATTCTCCCATCCCCATCGGGCTCTTTCCCTTTACAGTATTTCTGCTTTCACTTGCCATTTTTTGAGATAATTGATCGGAAAGTTGATTCAAAGAATTGAGACGGAATTGTGAGCGAATATCTGATTGAGAGAATTTGACTTGAGAGTTGAGACTTGAGAGTATTGGAGAGAATTGAAAGAAATTGTGAGAAAAATAAAGAGGGATTGTGAGGTTTTTAAAGAGTTTTTTTTTTAAGGAATTCGCAATGGCCAAAATGGCCGTTGCAAATTCCAACGAGCCTTCGGACCGTTGGGGGAAGAGAGCCCTGCCAGGCGGGGCAGTGGGTTCCCTACCCCCTTGAAGTCTGGAACCAGAACCGGCCCTTGAAGTCCGGTTCTGGTTCCGGTTCGGAACCGCGGGCCTGGTCAACTGGCCGATTTCAAGCCCACGGGCCCAAATGGCCATGTCTAGTTTGAACACAGACCACACCCCCCCCCCCCCCCCAAAAGAGAGAGAGAGAGAGAGAGAGAGAGAGAGAGAGAGAGAGATCTGCGAAGAGACAACCTTTCATCGAAGTGGGTGAGCTTGGTTGGTCTTGGAGAACAACTTCTACATCACAGCACGCGAAATGTTGCAAATACTATTTCATTTTTTCCCCTTAAAGCTAGTGCAGTGTGAACATTATTAGGAAATGTCAGATGAAGGATAGTGTCATTTTTTATGAATTACCAAGATTATCAAAAAATTTCCAACATTCTATTGTAGTAGTAAATTAACTCATTTGGAACTTTATCAGTGCTATAAGTAAATTAATTACCAGTATTGGATTATATTAAGTATGGTCCACGGGATTACAGTGTGCGCCCATGCGGGCAACCACACCTCTAACCGTTATCTGCAATGTTGAACGAAAGGATACGTTCCTTCGTTCAACAGACGTTACTTAAAAGAACGTCGTTCTCTCCAGAGGATCCATAATTAGTAACATTCCACTCACTCCCATAAACAGAGAACGTAGAACTCTCCTCCCGACTAACTACCGGTTGACGTTCGTCAAAGCAACTCTAAGATCGCAAAGGGCTCTTAACCTGTGACAATTAAGGTATGTCCTCGTGATATGCTTTTTACGATCAGTGACTCAAGTGATTCATATGGGCATGTTTCCGCGATTTAGATTGAATATAGAATGGGTTCAAAACCCTACATTGGTATCAGAGCAAAAGTTACTTGTTTCCTGATTGATTTGTGTTATTTTCGTACAATTAAGCCCTAATAGCGATGTACTGTTCATGCGTGATATTCTGAGTTTGGTTCGTTGAAAATGTATTTTGAATATAGCATTAGAACGGGATCGTCGAGATGATCATTTTGAGTGGTCCCGAATCGGTTAATGGATTACTGAGTTAATTAAAATAATTAACCTAGTTTGAGTTCTCCCAAACTCTACCAATTCGCAACTTAAAGTTCAATTATTAATATGTCAAGATTTTAAAAGGAGTCGCCACTAATCATTTATGGTAGATTGATTAGGAACCTAAATAAAATAGCGGGAGTACCATTTTATTTCTACGAACCAGAGATTTTGGATACGGGAACTTGATTACGCTAGATTACTCTAACGCCCTTTCGGTACCATTTTATTTCATGAAAAAAGTTTGATCAAGCAACTTTAATTGATTTTAACATAAACCACTAATATAGGTTATCACGCGGGTGCGCAATCAATTAAATAAGCATCCAAAATTCAAACTAAGCCGGGAGCATGCGCCAAACAATCTTCTCTTTTTTTGAATTTTTATTTTTAAATGAAACCTAAACTATATGCAATGCATGAATTCTAATATAAATGCAATGAAATAGATAAATGAAAACTAACCTAAGAATGCATATGAATTTAATTAAACTACATGACTATTCTAAATAATATGCGATTAAAATCAATCCTAGTATGCAATCTACATGATGAATTAATTAATTAACCTAAACATGCAACTCTAAATGACATGCCAAACGTGATACGTAATGCATGATGACATGACAAAGATGAATTTTCTTATTTTCAGATTTAATTATGGCTCTAAAATAAACTATGCCTAAAAGATAGTTATCTTACATACATAGTTATCAAAGCGTCGCCTAGGAGACCTTGGGCAACTAAGGCGTCCTGTCGCCTTGTTGGTTCTCCTCAAGGCGGGCGCCTAGGTGTCGCCTTGTGGACGCCTTGGGCGCTTTGAGAAGTACATATATTAAAAGTTATTTATTTTTAATAATCTTTCATGCATATATTTATTATATTAAAAGTTGTTTATTTTTAATAATCTTTCATGTATATATTTTCTCTGTTGAATCATGAATGTAATTTTTGAAGTACAAATATAAAATATACAATTATACATATATATTTAAAAATTTAGCTACATTGTCGCCTTATTGCCTTGACAACGACTAGGCGGGCGCATAATCGCCTAGGCGTTTTAGAGGCCTCTGCTCACCTTGTCGCCTTAACAACTATGCTTACATATTTTAGGATTTAAATTGATCTAAACCCTAACCCACTAAGGATAATCAATTTTAGGCATAATTATCTATCTAAACATGCATGTTCTAACCTAGAATGGAATCTAATCTAATTTATTCTAGCAATAAATTAAACATGCAATCCTATCTATATGATTTTATCCTAGAATGTAATTTCATTTAAACATGGTAGTTTTATCTAGAATGATATGTAAATCTAATCTACATGCGGCATTTATCTATATGCAATATTTTTTAGAAATTTTTAACACGCATTCAAATATTGCAAAAGAGGTTGCAATCCAATCAATTCAATTCAAATATGGAAAGAAAATAAATCATCTTGAAAATTTCATAATTTTTTTCAAATCAAGTTTCAATCTAAAGCCTGATAGTCGACCCTAAAAATTCGAAATACCTGCTATGTCATTAATTCCATCTAAAGCCTTATAGATAGAATTAATTCCATATGTGTGGTTACGAATCACCTACGGCTTAAATAGATTTCATTAGATAACGATATAGCTCAAATAGATGATCAAATATTTCAAATCAATTAGGATAACAAATTTACCTAATTTGCATATGAACTTTCCAAATTCAAAACCAAAACGAATTGGCTCATTCTTGTGGATCATGGACCGACTAGGGACTCGCGTGCTTGGCCGATGGTGGACTCCTCGGGGTCGATGAGGCAGCTACGGTGACGCAAGAACGGATTCGGTTGGGTGGACTCTAAAATACCTGCTAAGGAAGATTAAACAATAACCAGAGTCAACGTAGCAGGAGCACTCAAGGGTAAATAATAATAATAATAATAATAATAATAACAACAACAATTGAAACTTATGAGTAAACAACAAAGACATAGATTTGCAATTGGATCCTTAATAGGGATTGGCAGGACTTAGCTGAGCATTCTTGAAACCTGCAGACTTGCGGTGAGAATGATTAGCTGGCTTGGAAAATGAAATATATTTTGAAAACCGAATTAATTCCAAGAAATAACCAAGTGAAGTCAGATCACGAAAGATTTTCTTGCAATAGAATCCTCTTGGTTCATCCGAATAGCCTCCACTTGTCGTACAGAACCTACAAAAGAACAAAAAGCTAGACCGAAATAGGATAGCGCCGTCGGAACAGAATGATTTTTCGCTAGTATTCCTTGAAGATCATCGTGTCCTGGATTGAGGCTTCGTTATTGATCTACGGATGACGACATGACAGCTATGGATGTTGACAAAAAACTGGAAGTTTCGGATCCACAAAGGCGCAACGACGGCGACAGTGGTAGTAGTCTCGGGCTTGCGATGATAGCAGCTATGGGTGCTCGTGATGGTGGTTAGAATATTGCAAGATATGTGGAAAGATCAAAAGTGCGATGTTCCTTGACTAAAAAACGCTGACCAGAAGAACCCCTAAAACTAGCGATGGGACTATGATGTTTCTGCAAAAGAAATAGAAGTAGACAAAGGGGACTCGTAATAATGTGATGAAGGATATTGGACGCTCCCTTTTCGTCGTTTTCTACCATCTTTTTCTGCACATGGTGGTCCAACGTCTTCATTGGAAGAAGAATTGTGGCTAGAGCGAGCTTGATCATCCAATTTTTCTCGTCTTTCTTCTGCCTCTTACATATTTTATTCTCTCTCTCTCTCTCTCTCTCTCTCTGAAACCTCTTTTGTTTTCCTCAGTCGAATGAATTGGCCTTCCGAATCTCTGCCGTGTGTAGAATTTTTTTTTTTTGCCTCTCTACGTTCTGCCGTATTTGGGAAATTGTGTGGCCTTCTTTGTCATGTGACCTAGAAGTGTTTATATAGAGAAACCCTAGGTCAAAATCTGATGATGCGGCATAAGCTTCAGCCTTATTTTGGTTAATAAATTTAATTAAAAGGCCTTTTTCTGGAATAAAAATTTCGTGGACTGAAAATTAGTCCCCAAGGCCTTGTGATTTTCGGCACTTGCTCCCTTATGATGGTCGAATTGTTCAATGTGGGCTCCGTTCCTCCACGTGTCAATTCAGGCCCAAATTCTGTCATTGGCGCAAAATAACGCAAATGCAATGCATGCTTAAATTAAATATGCTATGCATGAAAATTAAATATTTTTGGTGAGAATCAAGGCTAATTCTCATTTCTGTGGAAAATGAATAATTTAAGGAAAATCAAATTTTAGGTGTCAACAGTCGCCGGCCCCAAGGGGACACCAGAAATCGCCGCACGCGCAACACGTGCCACGACAGGGCAAAGTCCCTCAAGGCCAAGGCTGTTCGTCCTTTTTAAGCCATTTTTTGTTTGTCAAATTTGAGGTATGAATATACCATCATGTTTGTCTCGATGAGACGAGAATTTTGACCGGTTGATGGTCGCCGGAGGACGCCGGACAGTGCCTTACGCGCCGACACACGCCGGCAAGGTCGCTGAGACTGCGACCCATGCGCCACGTGCGGCGCATGTGACGAAACGTCGCCACAAGGCTAACGTCAGGTGCGACGTACGTGTGCGCTCGACCGCGAGGTTGACGTAGTGCTGACGTCAGCGAGGTCCGGCCCGACCCGCGACGCAGCCTAGCCCATTAAAAAAAAAAGGAATCCGACCCACTAGTTAAAAAAAAGGACCCAGCCCAATATTGAAAACCAGATTAGATCCGGATCTAACCCGACCCGAGCCGTCTGAAAGATGACTCGGTTGACCTTGACCCGTTGACCATTGACAAAAAAAAAACCTATCAACTTATTTGGGCTTGTTTGATATCTTGTTTTACTTATTGTTTATTACGAAGTGTTCGTAATAATTGATGGATTTTAGTAATCCACTTTGTTTTGCATTCGTTGCAGGAATAATGTCCTCAGGAATTGCACCTCAGAATAAATGGAGGATGCTAAAAAATAAGAAGCCTCCGAAACTAAGGAAACAAAGGCAAATTGTCACGCTCCGACTCTCGAGCCCGCGACATCCCTTGCCAAATCGCCACGAGGTCATAGAGATAGCTTCCCAGGCATTCTATCGACCTATCACTTAACTACGCATGCGGAAACGTTTAAACCTCCTGACATCAAACAATCAAGGAATAGAATAGCAGGAATCAAACACCACAACTTATTCACTTAAATAAGAATAAACAATTATACATAACGGCAGACGTTCGAGCATAACCCCATACTTCGGGGCGACTAGACAAGACCTAAAAAGGTCACATGGTCAGGTGAGGTCAACTATTCACTTTCTTCAACAGACTACTCCGACAGCCAATCCTTGGCGTTCACGAGACTTCGCCGCTTGGGACCTGAAAATGTTATCCCACGACGGGATGAGAATAAATCTCAGTGAATCAAGCCTAAGCTCAATTAGGAAACTGATTCGCCCAGGGGATCCTAACCGAAGCTCACAAATCACACATGCACATATAGCAACTATCCACAGTTAACAATATAATCATCATCCACATGCACACTTACCAGCTTCAGCCATACATAATGCAATGCTCGACATGACTCAGCAGTCAATGTCAATCAATCACTCAATCACAGCATCACATCCACAAGTATGTACAAGACATTCCCCAGGACAATGCACACAATACAATAATAACTCGAACACAAGCGAGTATGAACGTCCGTCTTCCTACTCCATTTGTCCCATTCCAAACTTCGTAGTCGGGATGCGCTCACACTAACTCATGCACAAAGTTATATTGTATTCAATCCTTTTTATTAACGGTTATCGTGCCCACGGCACCAGAGAGGATCTACGCGAAAGAGGGCGTGATACGACTCTCCCAATAACGTGATCCAACACCTCAGTGCGATCCAGCGTCTCACCGGTAGCGCCGGTCTACGTTCCTTTACTCTCGGCAATGGCTACTACAAGCGGTGTATCCAGTGTACCCATCACGGCACCAGCAAGTAGGCATCCCTAAACGGGGCGTCGGTCCAACACCAGTTGCGACCGGCATCCGATAATCCCTTAAAACCGTACGTCTGGCACGGGGCATGGATTATCGTGCTTCTGGCAAGTCGTATAGTTCCGTACAAATCATAGAACACGAACTTGCCAGGAACCTCATTGTTTTTCCCTCGTATGACCATACATAATTCATCCAGCAATCAACCCTTTTTATTATCTTTGGTTAAGGCCGGATGCTCACACAGTCATGTAAAAGTCTAGGCCAAAGGCTATTTTTCGTGCTAAATTATGTCATTTGACTTTACACTCAGTCATATGTACATGTCGACTATCCACTAGTCATAGCAACCACACACCGGGTGATTAACCCTCAATCAGGCATTTCAGTGAAGCGATTCAATCAACGAAGCCATAACTCAATTCATGCCATGTTATTTATTAATCGATTCAATTTAGCACATTGGTCGCTCGCTCGTCTCTGACCTATCGCTCACTCGCGATCACACAATGGCAATCCATTGCCCAATCAATCAATTAACTAGCAACAATAAGCCACAGACAATTTAATCAATCTGGCTAATTTAAACGATCGGCCATTTAACCTAATCCCAATTTCTATTTAAACCGGTTCCGATCGTGTACCTAAATTCCACAATTCACAAAATAACTAATCATAGGCGCAATTAGCGCCCTAAACAAGGATTAGGGTCAACTCACATCCAATTTAGCTCGGGTAGTCTCTACGGCGTCGACACGAGCGGCGACGAACTCACGAACTTCGGTGAGGCTCGGAATTCCTTTCGGCGACTCTCGGATCACGGCTCAACTTTCCCGGACAAAGGCCCAAACCTCATGGCCCACGGCCCAAACACTTGGCCAAAATGTCCCACAAGACGGGCCAAATGGCCCACGGGACCGGCCACGGCCCAGGCTCACCCGGCCATGGCCAGGGCAGACCGGCCCACGAGGCCGGCCACTCAGGCCGAACAGGGCAGGGGATGGGCGGCTCGGCTTCAACGGCCGGTTCGGCGACCGACGGACGGCGGCTGACCTCGGGGTGGTCGGAGGAGTTCGAGGGGACGTCGGGGGTTCGGTGGGGACCGGTGACCGCGGCGAACAGAGCCGGCTCACGAACAGGGGGAAATGGCCGAGAACAGGGTGGACAATCGGGGCTGATTCCGGCCGCCACGCGCGGCTGCTGGCTCCGCCGAGCTCAGGTAAGTTAGAGGGAAGTCCAAGGAGGCCGAAGGAGGTGGCGGTGCACGGCGGGGGCGGCCGAATCGGCCGGATCTGAAGAAAATCGGACCGAGCCCTAAAACAGGGCACCGTGGGAATTGGGGCGGTTCGCGGCGGCTCCTACGGTCGATCGGCGGCGGGGTGACTTCGACTTGAATCTCAGGTCACGGGGGAGTCTCGGAGTGGTGGTGGTTGGCGACGGCGGCGCCGGAAACGGCCAAAGGAAGAGGCGGCAGCTCACGGTTTCCAGGGCCGAAAACAGGGACAGCTTCCCACGGCGGCTTCGCGGTCTTCCGGCGGCTGATAACGGCGGTGGAGGGGTCGAGGGTGATGGCGGGGAGCTGCTGAAGGTCGTGGTCGGTGGTGGTGAGGTGGTGGTCCGGGGACGTTCGGCGCAAACCAGCCGAAGAAGAAGAAGAAAGAAAAGAAGAAGAAGAAGAAGAAGAGGAGCGTCGTCCGCGAGAGAGAGAGAGAGAGAGAGAGAGAGAGAGAGAGAGAGAGAGAGAAAGTCACGTGGCTGAGATGAGGTGGGGTCCAAGGGAAGATTTTTGGGGCAATTTTGCCTATAGTGCAAATACTCGAGGGCATTTTGGTAATTTTGCAAATCGGGACTGAACAAGAATTTTGTACAATGAACGAAGGGCATTTTCGGTATTTTCACGGGTTAGGCTCGGTCAGGTTAGGCTCGGGTCGCAAGGATTGAAATCCTAATTCACGGCGACTAAGAATTTCGAACCTAATCTAAACCGACTGAAATTCGATCTTAATACATTTTTATCGAATTCAGGGACTTTACCAAAGTCGGATTTCCAGGGTGTCACACAAATACAAGCCCTTAATGAAAAGATTGAGATTTTGAACAATTATGAATGAGATAATTGTTGACACCTGATTTTTAACCATTTATTATTGTGATTTTTATTCTTTAAAATTAATTAAAAATATCAAAAAAGGTCATAAAATCACAAAATCAACTTTGGAAGCCTTGGCCTAGCCTCGGGGACCAATTTTGAACAAAAAATATTTTTTGGTATTTTATAATATTTTTCGAATTTATTTAATTATAAAAATACCCAAAAAATCAGAAAAATACCATTCGTGGTCAGAAAAATACACAAAAATATTCAATAATTTTGTTTTAATTTCATCTTCAAGTGTGTCACCTTAAATCTTGAAAATTCGGCTCGGGTCACTATGTTTCTTCACAAACATAAACTCGAACCGAGCAAAAAAATTCATTTGCGAGTCTTTTAATTTTCAATTCTCACTTTTTATAAGCCATGACATTGAATCCTAAAGGCTAGAAGTGCAATTGGGTCAATTTGCCCTCCAATTTGATCAATTTTAACCAAAAGGGCTTAATTGCATATTTTTCTTTCGATTAGTCCCCGGTTTCACGGATCTTGAATTTCACACGGGCATACCCATTAAAATTCAACACCTCTACCCATAATTTTCATCATGCCCAATCCATTGGCGGCCTCAATTCAGGCTAATTTGGTCGTTTGGATGTATACGTATGCTCTACGTATTTATACGTCATACGTATTTATACGTTATGCGTATTTTTACTGTTTGGTAACCTCTTTAACTCTTGTAATAATAATAATGGTTATTATTTTTAACACCTTTGTTAGTGCTTTTTTAAATAGCATTTTTGTATTGTGAGTGCTATTGTTAGTGCTATTTTTAAATAGCATTTTTGTATTATAAATTGTGAGTGCAATTGTTAGTGCTATTTTTAAATGACATTTATTTATCATAAATTGTGAGTGCTATTGTTAGTGCTATTTTTAAATAGCATTTATTTATCATAAATTGTGAGTGCTATTATTAGATAGAATTTATAATTGTTAGTGCTATTTTTAAATAGCATTTTTGTATTATAAATTGTGAGTGCTATTGTTAGTGCTATTTTTAAATAGCATTTTTGTATTATAAATTGTGAGTGCTATTGTTAATGCTATTTTTAAATGTCATTTATTTGTGAGTGCTATTTTTAGAAAGTATTTATTATTTGTGAGTGCTATTTTATAATACAATTTATTGGAAGGAATTTTTGGCTATAAAAGGATGGCAAGAGTTTTGAGGTTGGGGGGGAGACATTTTGTAGAGTATGCAAATTTTTGAGAGCTTAGAGAGAAGAACACAAACACTCTCTATATTCTCATAATCTTGAGTGAGCAAAATATACTAAGTTCGGAATATTGATTCCGCATATTGTTAGCACAATTGTTGTGGAGTTATTAGTCGTCTCCCCGTTCGTCAATTGGTGGTGCGTCCGAACTAGATGCCTAACACTTGTGGAGGCTGAGATCGAAGAACATCGAACCGACACCTCCGTTCAAGCACGCTACGAGAGGTAATCCATTTACTCCCTTTGAGGCTTTGTGATTTTTTTTCGATTGAAATGCACGAAGTACGCCTCTGGAGATACATGTATGGGTTGTTATTTATTTCCGCTACGTGTTACGTGGATCCCAACAGTGGTATCAGAGCCGATCCTTAGGTGTTTTCGTGCATTTAATTGATTTTTTGCAATTTTTGCAATACTATGGCCAATATGTATTAACGAATTGTTCGTCTTACATGGCTAATGGAGGTTGATTATTTTATATGATAAATTAATCAACGTAGCAAAAATTGAAACTAAATCAATTTTGAATCGAAAATTTATGGCTATCTTATTTTACGTAAAAATTCTGAATATGATTCAACGTAGAATTTTTATTGTGCCTTCTTAAGTTTTAAATTGTGAATTTATTACTTACGTGGAAGGGTGGTGATCATGGAAAAATCCCTAATCAATGTGATTGATGTATGTATGAATGTATGGTAATTATTTATATATTTGGGGTTGTAATTATTAAATGGAGGCTGCGTACTCCTTTTATTTTTCATGTAATCTTTATTTTTAGCATAGTCAATTGTTGATGTAAATGCTACGAGGATTACGTGGAGGAGCCTTTTAAGTCGGCGAGCTCTTTGGGGCCCGATTCTTGAAGAGTTCAAGAAACCAAGAAGAAGAGAAGAGCGGCTCTCCGTTATTAAAATATTAAAATGATTAAATGTGGTCTCATTGGCTCGAGACCCATTAAATCATAATTTCATGATCACCACGTAGGATAGATGTTTATGTGATTGACATCTATTTTTTTTTTATGATTACGTGAGCATGTTAAACTGGTTAATGTGCAAAGTCAGACTTACCTCACCCAAAATTGCGCCTGCATGAAATCCTAGTTAGGGAAAATCACTCGCGTTAGGTACCGAAAGGGCGTTGGTAATGACATCAACGTAACCAAGTCCCCGAACTCAAAATCTCTGGTTCCGCAGAATTGATCGATCTCTCCCAATCGGTCAATAAGGTTTCCGGTCTACCCTCCAAGAAAGACCGGGTGGCGACTCCAAATGCATGCACAAGTTGCACATGCCACCACGACCACACTAAGGTCGAAAGCGATCGACTGTTATCGTCGAATCCCTTTGAAAAATACTCTCGCCGCGATATGGTATGGGCCTGGGAGGGCCCGCGCCGATCCAAGACCCGCGATCGGTAATCCATTAGCCGCGTCCGCTTTCGGACGGGTCGCGACAGCTGGCGACTCCACTGGGGATCTTGTTCTAGAACCTATGGTTCTAGACCTCAAGTGGACTTAGGCCGTAATTAAAACACTGAGTGATTTTTCTAACCCTGCAGGCGCTCTTGAAGGTGAGGTAAGTCCGCTCATGGTAGGTGTTATATGTTTTTGCAGATTGGAGAGATAAGGGGTGTAGTCCGTGATTAACATTGTCTTATGCAGGTTGGCGTAGGAATGTATGTTGTATGGATGATTTGAAGCGCCGATTGATAAACTGTTGTGCATGACTTGCATTGTGATACTCACAACACATGAACACACACAATCGCGCCTAAAACCCCGGGCGCCGCCTATAGGAAAACAATATAAGGGATTGAAAATGGAATCTCCGTGAGGAAAAACACGGGGTAATCCACTTTTCAATTCCGCTCATTTCGAATTATGGATTGGGTCCCAATGCAACGATAGTTGTGCAATGGAATCTACCCTTTCTAGAACTCGAGGTGGGAGCCTTGGCCTTAGGTTCCAAACCCTATCTTGATTCTTAGAGCCAAACCTCACTGGTCTCATGCGTATGTATGTGAATGATTGGTACACCTCGAAACCAAAAGGTCATTCAGCGCCGCTTATGAATCAAAATCCAAAAACTTGTGTGAAGAATCAATCGCGAGTTGAAACGAACCAGGATGGCATGGAAAAGCGCTGGACCACCTTGGAGAGTCAACTGACGAGGGCAAATGCCTCTTGACCGGGCAACCGAATCAAGGATAAGGACGTGTCATTCCTAAATTGATTTTCAATCAGATAATGACATAATATTTCATATCTCTTCCTCTCAGGATAAGATGGTTAAAGACCAACAAAAGGGAGCTTGCCTTCCCTACAAAATGGAAAGGAGTGCACCTTCATCGGGCATCACCCATTGGGTTTGCAAAAACAAGATGGATTTATTGTGATGAGCCTTAAGTAGACAACGTGAAGCTGGGGCAACCTAATTTGGATCGACTCTCCCTAAGTCGAAAAAGTTGTATCCGTTCCAAATCGGATTGACCGGTTCACGAGTTGATATGGTTTTCCATTCTTGCAGGTGATGACAAAAATGAATGGGACCACTGAAAAATTTCCAGCATCTTGGATGCCAGAAGTGACCAGAGCGGGGATAGTAAATCCGTAATCGTTTCAATTAAAGCTCCTTACGCGGTGATTGACTCTTTCACTCCTTTCATCGCGCAGGTTGTTGAAGTACTCAATCACGAGTAAACCCATTTTTGCGGATGTCAAATAGCCTGAATGCGTCAATGCAGCAAAATGCAAAAGGGAGTTAGCTGGGGCAAGCGTCACCTAGCTACGACAAATCACGCCCAATTGGGGCAAGCGAATCATTTGTGCGCCGGACAAAGAATAACGTTTATTCTCTGGCAAAATCAATGGACGCAACTGTAGAGTCGTCCGCATCAGAATTAAACCCAAGATACGAATATGGGTGAACGGTAACCTTGTATCGTTCCATTTTGGTCTTCGAAGACCACATGCCTAACATGAGTTTTTACTCATTTAACAGGGAGTCGTTGGCACCGAAAGCCTCAAAAGAAAAGAACTCGCCAACGAGGAGGCGAATAAAGCTATTGACCTTGGGAGTCAGCACTCCAAGAAATGGTCTTTGATTATAAGACCTAGTGGAGGGTAAAAAGTGTCGCTCCTACGTCCCGTGCTTTGACATGCATTTTGATAAGATTTTCTTTTTTTCCTTGAATAAAAGGAACCTTGAAGAATGGCGCTGGAATGCGCCCAAAAACACAAATGGATCTCCTCTGGGGCAAATCCTTGAGAATGATTCATCGCCAACCAAACGGAGGGATCAGGACCACAAGATAGAGGGCCAGATTCTGCAAGCCGCGCGTTTGTGTTCAAATGAAAACGCCAAGCAAGAACAATGCGGTATCGTTCCAATTGGTCTTGAATTTTGGAACACAAACTGACACTTATTGTTTGTTTTTGACAAGGGCTTGCCATCAGGGCAAAACAAGTTTTCACATCCCATGTATTACCCGTTGGAAATACATGACCAAGGGTAAATTGTATCGTTCTAATTTTTTGAAAAATTCGTGAACGTACAATAACATGTTTCTTCCGCATTTTCAGGGATCTCCAGCCTCTGGGGACAGGTAAGTATCCCTTTCCCCAATCCACTAAAGATGTTGAATAAAAAAACAGAGAAGAAAAGAAAAGCCTTCAGAATCTGATGTCTAGAAAAGATATAGAATTCAAACTTCATTGGCATTCATGTTTTAAAACAGGAGGTTGTCTGAACATGAATAAGGACATGCATAGTGCATCTTAAAATCCCCTTGGCGGGTAAAATTTTTGGAGAAAATGAAAGAAATTTTTTCCAATCAAAAGTTCAAAACTTTCAAAAGGATGTTTTCTCAGACGAGAGGCGAAAACCTAATCCAAACATGTCCAACACACACTTGAGAGATGAGTGGAGTGGGCAGATAGCAAAATCTGGGTCTACGGAGGTAGGGACAATTTGCAGCGATTACATGGGTTGGGACGACGGAGGCATTCGTTTCATATCCCCAAACACTACAGGTGACCGTTGATAAACCCCTTTGAACGGCGCTTTTCATTCTTAACCCTGTCAAGAGCCACCCCACACCGGGGCAAAAAGGAAGTAAGTCCAGCAGCGTCAGGAGAAAATGGTTAGAAATTTTCTTGCTCGGACTAACATTAATCTTTGTGTATTGTTTATATGGTAATCCAAGTGCCATAGGATGACGAGAAGCATTCATTCTCTATCCCACACACCGAATCCTTTGCACAGCCAACTTAAGCCTGAGAATTCATTTCATAAACCCCTGTTGGTGATCATGGCATGTTTCAAGATAGAAACTGCATCACTCCAAGAACGGAAGAATCCAAGAGATGAGATTTATAGAAAAATTTCATATCGGCGTTTAAATGTGCTATGATTCAAGTTGTATATCTAGCACAATTTTCTGAACATCATGGTTCCAAAGGAAAAGAAAAGGCGGGATTTCAACAAAGAAAAATCCCCAGCAGCAAGAAAAAGCAAAGTGCCTGGTAAAAGCAAGGCCGATGCTCGTGAAAACTGTTTGATTGATCCCCAATAAAGCCTAGTTGGGAAGAGAGAAAAACCCATAAAGGAGTCAGATCAAGAAGACTGCTCCCCAAATGATGTCAGCCGTGGTGCAAAAACACGGACAGAATTGTCAATCTCTTAATACCACAAGAGACGTTCTCTAAAGGACTTGTGCACACCTCAAAAGCGGTTGCACACCTCAAAAATTGAAGATGCAGAATGGAAAAGACATGTGACAAGTTTGCAATGATCACCAATGCCAATCCCCTCACAAATTCTGGGCCAAAAACAAGCCTTTTTCGGTCCCCAATCCTACAAATGTTACAACCCTGAAACAGTCTTCTCTGACTAAGACACTTGGGTTAACATATTGCTTAGCTCGAAGAAGTACGAGCAAGACTATTTCTTCCTCATTTTGCAGGGTTCTTGACTTGTAAACCCGGAGCAGATGGTGAAGACTTTCATTCAATGGCCTCGACTCCAAAGCGGGTCCCCTTTGAAAACCAATATCCAAGCCTAACATTACGGTCCCGTGGAAGACCTCCCGACCGATCAAAATGTATGCGCTGCGAATGAGCCTAAAACCTAGGCACAGGTTAGTAGGGAATTGAGTGCATCCCCTATAAAAAAACCACTATCGCAAAACAGGTGAGAAGACCTCCTTGTCGAGAAATATTCCAATTGATGTTTTGAACAAACTCTTTTTGGAAGTTTCAAATTGTTGGATCCAGATTTTCCGCGCAAGGGATTTGTGATCACATTTGCATGTTGCAAGAATGCTTTGGATAACCTCCAGCAGCAAATTTCATGATTAAAACTTAAAACATACGGTTTTGTCAAAATGGACAGCCGTGGTCTTCCCAAAGATTACTAACGTTTTTTGGTGAAGAAAAATCTTTCAGGCTCAAACTTCTGCAGGATACCTGGAGAACCCAGCTCCCAGAATGTCGCCTCAACGGACCCAAGTGAAGCTTTGTCAAGATAAAATCTTTCACTGCTTCAAAATTGAATTCCCCGGCAAATTTCGGGATCTTGCAAAAGAAAGGGTGAGGATAGAACCCTTTTTCAAAAGAAGTCAGCAAACTGTCCCAGCAGGACGTGGAGAATCCTCGTCCTAGGACACCCTTTTCAAAACTTAGGCAGTCTCATCGGATGTGGAAAACCCTCGTCATGAGACACCTTTTCAAATATCAAACTGTCTCATCGGACGTGGAAAACCCTCGTCATGAGACACCTCTTCAAAATTCAGGAAGTCTCATCGGACGTGGAGAACCCTCGTCATGAGACCCCTTTTCAAAATATCAAACAGTCTCATCGGACGTGGAGAACCCTCGTCATGAGACCCCTTTTCAAATATCAAACTGTCTCATCGGACGTGGAAAACCCTCGTCATGAGACACCTCTTCAAAATTCAGGAAGTCTCATCGGACGTGGAGAACCCTCGTCATGAGACCCCTTTTCAAAATATCAAACAGTCTCATCGGACGTGGAGAACCCTCGTCATGAGACCTCTTTTCAAATATCAAACAGTCTCATCGGACGTGGAGAACCCTCGTCATGAGACCCCTTTTCAAATTCATGCAGTCTCATCGGACGTGGAGAACCCTCGTCATGAGACCCATTTTCAAATTTAGGCAGTCTCATCGGACGTGGAGAACCCTCGTCATGAGACACCCTTTTCAAATCAACTCAAGGTAGAAACCGCCTGAAGGGTCAATCAAAGGTAGAAACCGCCTGAAGGGTCAACTCAAGGTAGAAACCGCCTGAAGGATCAACTCATGGTAGATACCGCCTGAAGGGTCAACTCATGGTAGAAACCGCCTGAAGGGTCAAAACTAAGGTAGATACCGCCTGAAGGGTCAACTAAAGGTAGAAACCGCCTGAAGGGTCAACTCATGGTAGATACCGCCTGAAGGGTCAAACCAAGGTAGATACCGCCTGAAGGGTCAACACATGGTAGAAACCGCCTGAAGGGTCAACTCAAGGTAGATACCGCCTGAAGGGTCAACTCAAGGTAGAAACCGCCTGAAGGGTCAACACAAGGTAGATACCGCCTGAAGGGTCAACACAAGGTAGATACCGCCTGAAGGGTCAAACTCAAGGTAGAAACCGCCTGAAGGGTCAAACTCAAGGTAGATACCGCCTGAAGGGTCAACTAAAGGTAGAAACCGCCTGAAGGGTCAACTCATGGTAGATACCGCCTGAAGGGTCAAACCAAGGTAGATACCGCCTGAAGGGTCAACAAATGGTAGAAACCGCCTGAAGGGTCAACTCAAGGTAGATACCGCCTGAAGGGTCAACTCAAGGTAGAAACCGCCTGAAGGGTCAACACAAGGTAGATACCGCCTGAAGGGTCAACACAAGGTAGATACCGCCTGAAGGGTCAAACTCAAGGTAGAAACCGCCTGAAGGGTCAAACTCATGGTAGATACCGCCTGAAGGGTCAACACAAGGTAGAAACCGCATGAAGGGTCAAACCAAGGTAGAAACCGCCTGAAGGGTCAACTCAAGGTAGAAACCGCCTGAAGGGTCAAACCACGGTAGATACCGCCTGAAGGGTCAAATATGGTAGAAACCGCCTGAAGGATCAGCCTAATGGTCCGATCCACCATACGGATCAAAACCTTGACAAATTCCAGACACGGAAAGAGTCGTTTCCCTAGGTAAACCTTACAGTAGGTGAACCATTTCTGGTTCGATCCACCATACGGATCAAAATCCTTGGCAAATCCCAAAGTGTGGGACGCGCCTTCCTTAGGTTCCTACCAGTTAGGAATCCCATAATGGTATGACCTACCATACAGGTCAGAGCTTAATCTCCCTAGGATATTCTGAATGACGAGTCCTAGGTATCTGCTTGAAAGTTGTCGCAACCGGCAGCATCTGACAGGTGAGCTTCAGGTAAGCCTCTCTCACTCCGGCCCATGTTCAAATTGTTAAAGCAAACCGGGGATTAATTTGAGCTTTCATCAAAGGGCCTTAAGCGATCCAATGTCGTAGCATTTATTCTCTCATTTTCCCAGTTGAGTCGGTTAGAAATCAGGTGCCACCTTATCTTTGAGAGAAACCTCTAACGAGATTCCTCCCAAAGAGGGGCAGCTGTTGACACCTGATTTTTGACCATTTATTATTGTGATTTTTATTCTTTAAAATTAATTAAAAATATCAAAAAAGGTCATAAAATCACAAAATCAACTTTGGAAGCCTTGGCCTAGCCTCGGGGACCAATTTTGAACAAAAAATATTTTTTGGTATTTTATAATATTTTTCGAATTTATTTAATTATAAAAATACCCAAAAAATCAGAAAAATACCATTCGTGGTCAGAAAAATACACAAAAATATTCAATAATTTTGTTTTAATTTCATCTTCAAGTGTGTCACCTTAAATCTTGAAAATTCGGCTCGGGTCACTATGTTTCTTCACAAACATAAACTCGAACCGAGCAAAAAAATTCATTTGCGAGTCTTTTAATTTTCAATTCTCACTTTTTATAAGCCATGACATTGAATCCTAAAGGCTAGAAGTGCAATTGGGTCAATTTGCCCTCCAATTTGATCAATTTTAACCAAAAGGGCTTAATTGCATATTTTTCTTTCGATTAGTCCCCGGTTTCACGGATCTTGAATTTCACACGGGCATACCCATTAAAATTCAACACCTCTACCCATAATTTTCATCATGCCCAATCCATTGGCGGCCTCAATTCAGGCTAATTTGGTCGTTTGGATGTATACGTATGCTCTACGTATTTATACGTCATACGTATTTATACGTTATGCGTATTTTTACTGTTTGGTAACCTCTTTAACTCTTGTAATAATAATAATGGTTATTATTTTTAACACCTTTGTTAGTGCTTTTTTAAATAGCATTTTTGTATTGTGAGTGCTATTGTTAGTGCTATTTTTAAATAGCATTTTTGTATTATAAATTGTGAGTGCAATTGTTAGTGCTATTTTTAAATGACATTTATTTATCATAAATTGTGAGTGCTATTGTTAGTGCTATTTTTAAATAGCATTTATTTATCATAAATTGTGAGTGCTATTATTAGATAGAATTTATAATTGTTAGTGCTATTTTTAAATAGCATTTTTGTATTATAAATTGTGAGTGCTATTGTTAGTGCTATTTTTAAATAGCATTTTTGTATTATAAATTGTGAGTGCTATTGTTAATGCTATTTTTAAATGTCATTTATTTGTGAGTGCTATTTTTAGAAAGTATTTATTATTTGTGAGTGCTATTTTATAATACAATTTATTGGAAGGAATTTTTGGCTATAAAAGGATGGCAAGAGTTTTGAGGTTGGGGGGGAGACATTTTGTAGAGTATGCAAATTTTTGAGAGCTTAGAGAGAAGAACACAAACACTCTCTATATTCTCATAATCTTGAGTGAGCAAAATATACTAAGTTCGGAATATTGATTCCGCATATTGTTAGCACAATTGTTGTGGAGTTATTAGTCGTCTCCCCGTTCGTCAATTGGTGGTGCGTCCGAACTAGATGCCTAACACTTGTGGAGGCTGAGATCGAAGAACATCGAACCGACACCTCCGTTCAAGCACGCTACGAGAGGTAATCCATTTACTCCCTTTGAGGCTTTGTGATTTTTTTTCGATTGAAATGCACGAAGTACGCCTCTGGAGATACATGTATGGGTTGTTATTTATTTCCGCTACGTGTTACGTGGATCCCAACAGTGGTATCAGAGCCGATCCTTAGGTGTTTTCGTGCATTTAATTGATTTTTTGCAATTTTTGCAATACTATGGCCAATATGTATTAACGAATTGTTCGTCTTACATGGCTAATGGAGGTTGATTATTTTATATGATAAATTAATCAACGTAGCAAAAATTGAAACTAAATCAATTTTGAATCGAAAATTTATGGCTATCTTATTTTACGTAAAAATTCTGAATATGATTCAACGTAGAATTTTTATTGTGCCTTCTTAAGTTTTAAATTGTGAATTTATTACTTACGTGGAAGGGTGGTGATCATGGAAAAATCCCTAATCAATGTGATTGATGTATGTATGAATGTATGGTGATTATTTATATATTTGGGGTTGTAATTATTAAATGGAGGCTGCGTACTCCTTTTATTTTTCATGTAATCTTTATTTTTAGCATAGTCAATTGTTGATGTAAATGCTACGAGGATTACGTGGAGGAGCCTTTTAAGTCGGCGAGCTCTTTGGGGCCCGATTCTTGAAGAGTTCAAGAAACCAAGAAGAAGAGAAGAGCGGCTCTCCGTTATTAAAATATTAAAATGATTAAATGTGGTCTCATTGGCTCGAGACCCATTAAATCATAATTCCATGATCACCACGTAGGATAGATGTTTATGTGATTGACATCTATTTTTTTTTTATGATTACGTGAGCATGTTAAACTGGTTAATGTGCAAAGTCAGACTTACCTCACCCAAAATTGCGCCTGCATGAAATCCTAGTTAGGGAAAATCACTCGCGTTAGGTACCGAAAGGGCGTTGGTAATGACATCAACGTAACCAAGTCCCCGAACTCAAAATCTCTGGTTCCGCAGAATTGATCGATCTCTCCCAATCGGTCAATAAGGTTTCCGGTCTACCCTCCAAGAAAGACCGGTGGCGACTCCAAATGCATGCACAAGTTGCACATGCCACCACGACCACACTAAGGTCGAAAGCGATCGACTGTTATCGTCGAATCCCTTTGAAAAATACTCCCGCCGCGATTTGGTATGGGCCTGGGAGGGCCCGCGCCGATCCAAGACCCGCGATCGGTAATCCATTAGCCGCGTCCGCTTTCGGACGGGTCGCGACAATAATGTATGTGACATTGTAACCCATGTAACTAAGGTCAACAATATGATCCAAGAAATCATTTGGGGTGGACGAATAGTCACTGATTGAGAAGCGTTTAACGCACTTAAAAATTCCATGCTAAGTTGAATGACATGTAGCAGTTGATGGGTGTACCCGTTTGGGGTTTTACCTTTGTTTGCCACATGTACCAATTTGAAGTTTTTTGTGGTCTTAATCCAATTTAACGAAAACTAAGAGAGGAAAAATTGATCATAGGTGCACCAGTTCGAGGTTAGTTTAGGGTATATTTGTCATAGATATACCAGTTTAAGTTTTTTCGTAGAATTAACCAAAAAACTTATATATCGGTTGATGATAATTGAAACTCTTTAGCTCACTAAAGATTGGTATCTATACTTTTTCAGAGACACGATCCTTCTTTTCCCCTAAAAATATAGAATAAATAATTTTATAAATATTCAAATCAATGGACAAATGCGTAAATTACTAACTCTACTTTATTTATCATGCATTTCAAATTTAAAGTTGAATCTTTTCTACCTTACAAGTTATAAATAATCTTGTAGAAAAGGTAAAATCCTGTAAAAGTTTTATCTTTCCACACTTACACTGACAAAATTTCTTCATGTTATTTTCAATAATATCTTTCTATTCATCATGTGACGCCTTGGAAATTCGACTTCTGTAAGTTCCTGAATTCAATAAAAGGATATTAAATGGAATTATAGTCGATAAATATTTTGGACCGTTAGATTGGAGAGACGATAATTTGGACGAATTCTGAAGTTTCGATTGTTTTAGATTAGGTTTCGAAATTCTTAGCCGTCACGAATTAGGATTTCAATCCTCACGCTCAAGCCTAATCCCGACCGAGCTTAGCCTGTGAAAATATCAAAATTTCCCTTCGTCCAGTGTACCAAAATTTAATTTCAGTCCCGATTAGTCAAATGACCATTTTGCCCCTACCTTATACATGTGAGACAAAAACCTTAAATGCCATATGAGACAAAAAGCCTCAAAAGTCCTTGTGGACCCCTCCATTTCCCTTCCCCATGCGCCCCTTCCCCCATCAGGCCACGTCCTTCTCTCTCTCATCTTTCTTCTGATGCTGCTTCTTTTGCTTCTTCTTGGTGTGGATGACGCCCGACCAAAAATCCCCCTCCTCATTTGCTTTTCATTTTGCCCCACCACCACTCACTTTTGACCACCACCACGTCCAGCCACTCTTTGCCAAATCCTGGCCACCGTCGACCGCCAGACAGCCGTGGGGGAGCTCGGGATTGCCGTGCTCTGTTTCGGCCCCTGAAACCCGATAGACCCCAGCTTGTTCCCTCGCCTTTTGCGACGCCACCGGAGCTAGCCACCCCACTCACAGCTGACCACCAGCCTCCTCTCGACCACCCTGAACCTGTCTCGCCGTCCGTTGTCCGCCGGAGCCGCCACGAGGGCCCCCTGAAATCGAGATGCCCTGTTTTGGGGTTCTCTGCGTTTGGCCTCGGTTCTAGCCCGATTACCGTCTTTCGTCGACCACCACCACTTCCGACGACCTCCTCTAACCTCCCTTTTTCTTTCTTGAGCTCGTGGAAGTACGTCATCGCCAGTGGGAGCCGCGAAGAGCCTCACACAGTCTCTCCTGTTTCGATTGCGCGTTCCCCTATTTTCATCCGGTTCTGCTACTTGTTGTTCCGCCGCCGTCGGCCGCCTTCCACCGGTCCCAACCGACTCCCTCCGACCCCTAGGTGAGTCCCCGAACCTTGGCTGGCCTTGTCACGGCCCATGGGATCGAGAATCACTCAAGAACAGCTTGTTTTTCCCCTGTTTGTACTCTAATCGATTTTGTTTTAGCCGTCGGCTGCCAATCGCCAGAGCTCCGTCGCCAGTCACCTGTCCTGGTGACCTCTGTTGGACCTTCGCCACGGCCTCAGCCGCTGTTAGAACGAGTTGCCATGTGTTAGTCGCGAGTTCGTTGAGACCGCCCGACCTAACTCACCCAGTGAGTTGACTCAAACCCTTGGTTATGGTGCTAATTGTGCCTAGTATTAGTTGGTTATGGAATTTAGGTACGCGATCGGGGTCGATTTAAATAGAAATGTGGGTTAGGTTAAATGACCGATCAATTAGGTTAGTCGGAGTGATTTAATTATCTGTGGCTAATTATGGTAAAATAGCATTTGACTGGTTGATTGATAATTCGTTGATTTGTGGTTCGATTACAAGTGAGCGACATGTTAGAGACGAACGTGTGATTGATGTGTAAATCAATCTGATTAATAAAAGTCTTGGCACGAATTGAGCTTAATATTGCCTAATTGGATTGATTGCTCGTGATTGAGTTATTGACCGCATTGATTTGGTCGCCTCGCTGAGGTGCCTGACTGAGTGTCTTGAATGGCCGTGGGCTGAGTCTGTTAGCATGTTCATATCAGTATTTGGCATTAACGAAGATAATTAAAAAATTGATTGCCAAGTGTGAACTGTGTGGTCATATAAGGGACAGATGACGATTACCTGGCAAGTTCGTTTTGTACTATTTGTACACATACCGTACATATTGTATGGAACTACACGATAATTCATGCCCCGTGCCAGTCATACGGTCCAGGATTATCGGATGCCGGTCGCAGCTTGTGATGGACCGAAGCTCCTTTTTAAGGAATGCCTACTTGCCGTGTTATGCTGGGTGCACTAGATATACTGCTTGTAGTAGCCATTGTTGAGAGGAAAAAGGGACGTAGCCCGGTCCTGCCGGAAGAACGCTAGATCGCACTAATGTGCTGGATCGCGTTAGTTGTGAAAGTGGATCATGCCAATCGCGTGGGTAATCATGAATAAATGGATTTGTGTGATGCCTTATTGATTGTTTATTATTTTGTGGCTATATCTTATTGATATATGTGTTTATGATGTATGATGGTTGTGGTGCTTAGCATATTCTGGGCGAATCAGTGTCCTAACCGAGCTTAGGCTTGATTCACTGAGATTTATTTCTCACCCCGTCGTGAGATAACATTTTCAGGTACGAAGTAATGGAGAGGCATGTGCGATTCGGCACCCCTACCCACTCGTCTCACGATATCATGCCCCATTCGATGCCTGGTACGGATCAGGTCTGGGAGCGTCACGTCACCACTTTATGGGTCGATGAGGGGATGCCACTTCTGGTGGCGCATCTCTTCAAGGCCTGGTATCTTCGAGACGGGGTAGATCTCTACGGCCCGATTCGTGGGTTTGAGGGATTGCCTATTCAGGGGGTTGTTATTACCCCCACTTGGGACCCGATAGACATAGATACGCTTGACGGGAAGATAGTGGACCCGAACCCGGCACACAGCCTGAGCCCGAGCCCGAGCCCGAGCAGTTTGTAACCCCTTCTGTACATTCGAGTCAGAGTTTTGCTGACGACCCTAACGACCCGGCTGAGTTTTGAGAGCCGTTGGGAGGATATTTTGTGGGGGGTACCCTTTTTGGAGTAGATGAGAGTTAACCTTACCTGACTCATGTATCTTTTTTAGAGTCTTAGAGGGACGCCCCGAAGCATGGGGTTGTATATGTTAGCTAGTAGCTCTGTAAGGTCATGGATCATCTATTCTCATAAGTATAGTGCTTGTGTTTTGATTGCCTGGTTGTACCTGTTTCTCTATCCCATGCTGATCTTGTGGTATTAGAAGTTAGGCACGTTCCGCATGTGCAATATATTTGTAGGTCGATAGTCCACCTTGGACGCAATCTTTCGTGACCTAGTGGCGATTTTGAGGCAAGGGATGTCGCGAGCTCGAGGGTCGGGGTATGACATCCCCGCTCAAGGTGGTATCAGAGCAAGGTCAGCCTGATCCATTTGGTTGTTGGCCTGGAGTAATAAGAAGCGTTGGGAAATGGGATAGTTAGTGGCTTTATGAGCTTTGTCCTTGTGATTGCTATTTGTGCTTTAAGTTTTGGGGTTGCCTTCTGACCGTGTTTTGCTATGGTGTAAGTAGGACTCCGTATCATTACTGCAAAATGAGCGGACGCGGCAAGAGAGCGCCCCGAGCGCCGCGAACAAGACCTGTCAGACAGATCAATGAGATTGTGGGTGATGGTAAAGCACCCACAGCTGCTGAACCAGCTGGGCAGGAACCGACGATGGCTCAAGTTATGCTAGCTCTTGGAACTATTGGGGATCTCATGGGATAGCAAGTTAAGGATATGAACGCTGCTACCATCGCTGCTGCTGAAGCTCAACCTGTGAACCCTCATGCTAGGGAAGTGAATGAAGGGTGTCAGGCCTAGTGGTTAATAGAGCAGTTCCTTAAGATGCAGCCGCCAAAGTTTACAGGAAGCGGAGATCCCGAAGCTGCAACCTTGTGGATCGAGTAGTTAGAAAAGGCGCTCATTCTTCTAAGGTGTACCGAGGAGGAAAGAATCACTCTAGCTATCTATCAACTGCAAGGGAATGAGAGTTTTTGGTGGAGAGCCTCGAAGGACAGAGTCTTTCCTAAGGGTACGGCCCAGACCTGGGGTGCCTTCATGGGAGTTTTTAATGACAAGTACTTTTCACATACTGCGAGAGAACAGAAGATGGCTGAGTTCCTACGTCTGTGCCAGAACCAGCTGACCGTAGACCAGTATGAAGCCAAGTTCGCCGAGCTTTCTAAGTATACACCAAGGATGGTGGTCGAGCCCGAGGATAAGACGAGAAAGTTTATGGACGAACTGAGGTCCGAGATTCGGAGCTAGTTGGTACCTCTCTATCTGAAGGATTACAACGCCATCTATGAGAGAGCCCAAATGGTGGAACGAGATCTGGCAAAGAAGTCTACAGCATCTGGATCGCGGTTTACGCCCCCTAATAGGTTTGACAGGAGGCAAGGGAAGAAGCCCATGTTTAGCAACAAGAGTCACATTCCACCCAATCGCCGAGGGGCGATCAGCAAGCCAGTGTTTTGTCAGAATGAGTGGTGCAATCTGTGCCGCCAGAGGCATGGGCCTAGTCTTTGCCCGTTCGGAGGTGGTGCCTATTTTGGTTGTGGCCAGCTAGGCCATCAGGTGAAGGACTGCCCACAAAGGCAAGGCAGGCAGGCGCCGCCACAGCATGGAGGACCACCTAGAGGGGCTGCGCTGCCAAACTTTTAGAACCGCCCACTAGCACAAGGAAGGGTGTTTGCTATCACTCGGGAAGCGGCGAAGGATTCACTGACCGTTACAGGTACGGTCCTCTTGCATAACCAAGTAGCTTATGCTTTGTTTGATCCGGGTGCCACACATTCTTTTATTGCGGATCAGTTTGTTAAGTTATTTGAGTTGAACTTGGTGCCTTTAGATGTTGTGTTTAAAGTTTCTACGCTTTTAAAGGATAGTGTAGTGGCTACAATAAGCTGTCCTGATTGTAGACTTGTTGTGGATGGTCATGGAAGTAGGATAGATCTGGTTGTGCTAGAGATGTATGATTTTGATTTGATTGTGGGGATGGATTGGCTGACGAAGCAAAAGGCCACGATGGACTGCTTTAATAAGGTGATTCGATTTAATCCGATGGTTGGTACTAGCTTTAAGTTTAGTGGAAATCGAGGAGGAACCTCGACCGTGATGATATCGTCGTTAGAGGCGACCCGATTGTTAGAGAGAGGTTGCCAAGGTTATTTGGCTTATGTTGTTGATACGTCTGTTAAGGAATTGAAGTTGGAGAATATTGTTGTTGTGTGCGAATTCCCAGATGTTTTCCCTCAGAATTTACCTGATTTGCTACCAGAAAGGGAAATTGAGTGCGTGATAGAGTTATCTCCTAGGACGGAGCCGATCTCTAAGGCGCCATATAGAATGGCGTTGTCTGAGTTGAAGGAACTCAAGGTACAGATGCGGGAGTTGTTGGATAAAGGGTTCATCCGCCCTAGTGTAACGCCTTGGGGAGCACCTGTTTTATTTGTCAAGAAGAAGGATGGATCTTTGAGACTGTGTATCGACTATAGGCAGTTGAATCAAGTGACGATCAAGAATAAATACCCACTACCGAGGATAGATTATTTGTTTGACCAGTTTTAGAGAGCGTCGATATTTTCTAAGATCGATTTACGGACGGGATACCATCAGTTGAGAATCAGGAAAGAGGATATACCGAAATCGGCACTTAGGACACGTTATGGACATTATGAGTTCACTGTGATGCCGTTTGGTTTGACGAATGCTCCTGCTGCTTTTGTGGATTTAATGAATAGGGTTTTCAGGGAATTCTTGGATCATTTTGTAATCGTATTTATAGACGACATCCTTGTGTACTCAAAGAGTTCTGAAGATCATGAGCAACACTTGAGGGTAGTTCTGGAAACGCCGAGGGTGCATAAGTTGTATGCCATATTCAGCAAGTGCGAGTTTTGGCTAGCTCGCGTGACATTTATAAGCCATGTGATTTCTGGTGAAGGTATTGCTGTGGATCCGTCTAAGATTGAGGCAGTTATGGATTGGCCAAGACCGACGACTGCTACAGAGATTAGGAGCTTCTTGGGTTTGGCAGGCTATTATAGACAATTCTTGGAGAGGTTTTCAGCTATAGCCTTGCCTTTGACTAAGCTGTTGAAGAAAGACATGAAGTTTGAATGGACAGATAAGTGCAAGCGTAGTTTTCAAGAGCTTAAGTAAAGGCTAACTACGGCTACTGTTCTGACAATTCCGTCTAGTCTTGGAGGTTATGAGATTTATAGCGATACTTCTCTTAGAGGAATGGGTTGTGTCTTGATGCAGTATGGTAGAGTAGTAGCGTATGCATCTCGACAGTTAAGGCCGCACGAGTCGAACTATCCTACACACGACCTGGAGTTGGATGCGGTCGTGTTTGCTTTGAAGTTTTAGAGACACTATCTGATTGGGGAAAGTTTTCAGGTGTATACTGACCACCAGAGTCTGAAGTATCTGTTCTCTCATAAGGAGTTGAACATGAGGCAGCGCCGATAGATGGAATTGCTTAAAGATTATGACTGCGAGATCCTGTATCACCCGGGTAAGGGGAATAAGGTTGTCAATGCCCTGAGTAGAAAATCAGTGATTGCTCAATTACAAGTGCATGAGTGGCGTTTACTTGAGCAAGTAAGAGATTCAAACTTCAAGTTGGAGATAAGTGTCGCGACCCGTCCGAAAAACGAAGGACGCGGCTAATGGATTACCGATCGCGGCCCCCACTCTGAAATGTGGATCGCGGGCCTTGGATCGGCGCGGGCCCTCCCAGGCCCATACCAAATCGCGGCGGGAGTGTGTCTTTTGAGGGATTCGGCGATAAGAGCCGATCGATTTCGACCTTAGTGTGGTCGTAGTGACATGTGCAACTTGTGCATGCATTTGGAGTCGCCACCGGTCTTTCTTGGAGGGTAGACCGGAAACCTTATTGACCGATTGGGAGAGATCGATCAGTTCAGCGGAACCAGAGATTTTGGGTTCGGGGACTCGGTTACGTCGGTGTCATTACCAACGCCCTTTCGGTACCTAACGCGAGTGATTTTCCTGACTAAGAGTTCATGCAGGCGCAATTTTGGGTGAGATAGGTATGAGTCAAGGTTTCATGCAGATTGAAGTACTAGTCCTATCAATCACAATCAATATAATGAAAGCGCAAGTCAAGTGCATAAATAAATCATGTCAATGCACATTAATTTCAATCATTGGCCTCCTAGTATAGCCATAAGGGCTTAGGGAAGATGCGATTTAGGGCTAGGGGTAAAATGGGAAGATTCGGGGACAATTAGCCCGAAGGGCTAAATTGTCATTTTTTGGAAGGTTTGGATACCGAATTACCCAAAATATTCCATGGCCAGTTGTTCGTGGCCATTTCCCATTTTTGAGAATTTTTTGGAATTTCTTGATTTTTCTTCATTTTTTGGAAGACGATTCGCCCAAAGGGCGAAATCGTCATTTTTAGAAGGGCCGGGGTTTAAAACACCCGGGATTAGACTTGGCAAGTTGTTTGTGGCCATTTCCTATTTTTTGGGATTTTCCTGGATTTTTTGGAATTTTTTGGAAGATGGTTTGCCGGAAGGGCAAAACCGTCATTTTTTAAAAGACCGGGGGTCGAAAGACCCGAAACAGGTGATGGCCAGTTGAATGTGGCCATTTCCTATTTTCTGGAATTTTTTTAGATTTTTTCTGAAATTTCCGAATTTTTTGAATTTTTTATGATTTTTCATTTTTTATTGATTTTTTATTATTTTATTATTATTGAATTTTTTTTAATATTTAAAAATATTTTCCGGGCCGGGTCAAACCCGGCCCGCGCCTCTCGGGTGCCCGGCCCGACCTTAGGGGTCGGCACCGGTCTAAAACGACACCGTTTTATTTTTAAAACATTTTTTCTATTTTTTTAACAATTTTTTTGATTTTTTTTATCTATTTTACTTAATTATCCGAAAATTCCCCGGATCGAACGGCCCACGTCGTGCCACGTGGCTTCGTCTCGTGCGCCCGATCCTTCGCATAGATCGGGCGACTCACAGAGAGCCACGTGGCTCGATCATGACCGTTGGATCAAAAATCAATTTATTTTATTTTTTAGAAAAACCCACAAATCGGACGATCAGAACTATGCCACGTGTCCGATTGTGGTGCGTCCGATCTTGTACAATATCGGATGTCTCTCAGTGAGCCACGTGGCACATCCTCGTCCGCCGGATCGATTATTCGAAAATCATTTATTTAATTTTCCAAAAATCTAGGATCGCGACACGTGTCGCGATCGTGACCGTCCGTTTGTTTTATTTGAAAATAAGCGGACCGGACCCCACCTGGCTGACGTGGCTGCCTACGTGGCGCGCCACGTCGGTCGTTGACCGTTGACCGGCCGGAGGGTCGCCGGAGAAGACGATGAACAGTGAAACATCCGACGGGAATAGTAAAAATTCCGACGAGGTCGCCGGAAAAATTGCGAAATGGGCCCGAAACTTGGTATTTTTCGCCCGTTCTTGCGGCATTCGACTCCTTAGACTCTCGGCATTGACGCACGACCAAAACATGGCAAGAAACACGTCGGGAAACGCCCCGAAAATCCGGCGACCGAACCGGCTCCGGCGAAAGTTTACATAAAAAATTTTAGGCCACCGAGCTCGGTTTCAATCATTCAAACAACATCCATGGAGAGCTTAGAAGCTTACCTGAGTTCATTTTGAGCTTGAAGACCGCCGGAAGTTCCCCGTTGAGCTCCCGGTCCGAACCGTTGCCGGCGAAGCTCCGAGCCGTGTTTTCGCCGCGGTTTAATGCAAAATGAATAGCAAGGCGAGCTTAGAGTTGGATCTAGATGATTTTTAAAGCGAGCCTTGCACGAAAGGGGGTCGGGAAAGGTCCGGCCGAGAGCCCCAAAGTAAAATGCTCATTGAAGCATTACGTCGAACACATGACGTGCACTAGAAAAAATGAAACTTGGGAGCAAATACCAACCTAGTCGGAGCTCGCCAACGACCCCTGAGCTCCGGTGATGGTCAAGGAGTATCGCCAAGGACCCTGGGTTGCCGGTTGTCCGTCGGTTTCCTTCAAAAAAAAATCCTCTCCCCCGGCCAAGTTTTTCTTTTAAAACCCGAGCTCCCCTCTCTCTCGTGGCCGACCGGCGCGCCTCGGCACGCCCACCGCCTCTGCCCAACGAGCATGGGCCTCTGTGCTCCCGTTCCCCACGCCGCTCGTCCTTTTTCTTCTAAAAAAAACGCACGCCCACGCGGCCCCATCTTCCTCTGTTTCCCTGCATTCTGCACATTCTGTGCGTTGTTGCAGACCCGGGTCGGACCGGGTCGGGTCGGGCCGGACCCGACCGACCCGGTTCGGCCAAATCGCCCAAATCGCCAAATTGACCCCCCAAATGACCTCTTTTCATGAAATTGATGGCAAAATCGGATTCCTTGACATGTTTTCCATCAAATATGGGTATTTTCGTGAATCAATTTATTGAAATTCTGTGAAAACCCCCAAATTGTCCCTAGGATCCGAAATTTAATTTCGCCAAATCGAAGGCCTAAACGATCGAATTAGCCAAAATTGAGCCCACCAATGGATTCAGTATGATGACAACTGTTGGGTAGAGGTGTTTAATTTTAATGGGTGTGCCCGTGTGAAATTTAATTTCAAAAATTGTAAAACCGGGGACTAAATTGAAAGATTTTTATGCAATTAAGCCCTTTTGGCTAAAATTGATCAAATTGGAGGGCAAATTGACCCAATTGCATTTCAATAC
The DNA here is from genome assembly GCA_021437785.1 of Rhodomyrtus psidioides. Classification (NCBI taxonomy): domain Eukaryota; kingdom Viridiplantae; phylum Streptophyta; class Magnoliopsida; order Myrtales; family Myrtaceae; genus Rhodomyrtus; species Rhodomyrtus psidioides. The sequence continues at coordinate 4,216,018 of JAILYB010000041.1, read as the reverse complement.
TTTGGAGTCCAATGTCATAGCTTATAAAAACCGAGAATTGAAAATTAAAAGACTCGAAAAGGATTTTTTAGGCCTGGTTCGGGATTAGGTTTGTGAAGGAACCCCATGAACCAAGCCACGTTTCCCTAATAAAAAGTGAAAATATTAAATATAGAATTAAAATAAAATTTCGGAATATTTTTGTGTAATTTTCTGACCACGGATGGTATTTGTTCTATTTTTTGGGTATTTTTATAATTAAATAAATTCCAAAAAATATTAAAAAATTCAAAAAATATTTTTTGTTCAAAATTGGTTCCTAAGGCTAGGCTAAGGCTCCCAAAGTTGATTTTGCAATTTTTTGACCTTTTTTGCTATTTTTAATTAATTTTAGAAATAAAAAACTATAATAACGGATGGTCAAAAATCAGGTGTCAACAGCTGCCCCTCTTTGAGAGTGAGCTCGTCAGAGGTTGCTTTCAAAGACAAAATGACACCTGGATCTTAACCGACTCGACTGGGGAAAAGAAATGCCATGACATCGGACCCTTAAGTCTTTTGATGAATGCTCAAATTAATCACCGGTTTACTCTTGCAATTCGAACATGGGCCGGAGTGAGAGAGGCTTACCTGAAGCTCACCTGTCAGATGCTGCCGGTTGCGACGACTTCCAAGAAGATACCTGTTGACACCTGATTTTTTACCATTTATTATTGTGATTTTTATTCTTTAAAATTAATTAAAAATATCAAAAAAGGTCATAAAATCACAAAATCAACTTTGGAAGCCTTGGTTTAGCCTTAGGAACCAATTTTGAACAAAAAATATTTTTCGGTATTTTTAATATTTTTCGAGTTTATTATAAAAATACCCAAAAAATCAGAAAAATACCATTCGTGGTCAGAAAAATACCCAAAAATATTCGATAATTTTGTTTTAATTTCCTCTTCAAGTGTGTCACTTTAAATCTCAAAAATTCGGCTCGGGCACTATGTTCCTTCACAAACATAAACCCGAACCAAGCCTAAAAAAAAAAAAAAAAAACAAATCCTTTTCGAGTCTTTTAGTTTTCAATTCTCACTTTTTATAAGCTATGACATTGGATTCTAAAGTCTTAAAGTGCAATTAGGTCAATTTGCCCTCCAATTTAATCAATTTTTACCAAAAGGGCTTAATTGCACATTTTTCTTTCAATTAGTCCCCGGTTTCACGGATGTATACGTATGCTCTACGTATTTATACGTCATACGTATTTATACGTTATGCATATTTGTACTGTTTGGTAACCTCTTTAACTCTTGTAATAATAATAATGGTTATTATTTTTAACACCTTTGTTAGTGCCTTTTTTTAGCATTTTTGTATTGTGAGTGCTATTGCTAGTGCTATTTTTAAATAGCATTTTTGTATTATAAATTGTGAGTGCTATTGTTAGTGCTATTTTTAAATGACATTTATTTATCATAAATTGTGAGTGCTATTGTTAGTGCTATTTTTAAATAGCATTTTTGTATTATAAATTGTGAGTGCTATTGTTAGTGCTATTTTTAAATGTCATTTATTTGTGAGTGCTATTTTTAGATAGAATTTATAATTGTTAGTGCTATTTTTAAATACAATTTATTGGAAGGTATTTTTGGCTATAAAAGGATGGCAAGAGTTTTGAGGTTGAGGGGAGAGACATTTTGTAGAGTGTGCAAATTTTTGAGAGCTTAGAGAGAAGAACACAAACACTCTCTATATTCTCATCATCTTGAGTGAGCAAAATATACTAAGTTCGGAATATTGATTCCGCATATTGCTAGCACAATTGTTGTGGAGTTATTAGTCGTCTCCCCGTTCGTCAATTGGTGGTGCGTCCGAACTAGATGCCTAACACTTGTGGAGGCTGAGATCGAAGAACATCGAACCGACACCTCCGTTCAAGCACGCTACGAGAGGTAATCTATTTACTCCCTTTGAGGCTTTGTGGTGCGTCGGAGACTCGATCGTTCTGTAGATCGGTCTTGGAAAAGGTTTGCCTACTAAAAGGCTACGCCTATGAAATGACATATCCCGTCTTGTTGGGACTAGTCGAAGACTCGATCGTTCTGTAGATCGGTCTTGGAAAAGGTTTGCCTACTAAAAGGCTACTGTTGACACCTGATTTTTGACCATCTATTATTGTGATTTTTATTCTTTAAAATTAATTAAAAATAGCAAAACAAATCATAAAATTACAAAATCAACTTTGGAAGCCTTGGCCTAACCTCAGGGACCAATTTTGAATAAAAAAAATATTTTTGGTATTTTATGATATTTTTCGAATTTATTTAATTATAAAAATACCCAAAAAAATCAGAAAAATACCATTCGTGGTCAGAAAAATACACAAAAATATTCAATAATTGTTTTTAATGTCCTCTTCAAGTGTGTCACTTTAAATCTCAAAAATTCGGCTCGGATCACTATGTTCCTTAACAAACATAAACCCGAACTAAGCCCAAAAATTCCTTTTCGAGTCTTTTAATTTTCAATTTCCACTTTTTATAAGCTATGACATTGGGTTCTAAAGTCTCGAAGTACAATTGGGTCAATTTGCCCTCCAATTTGATCAATTTTAACCAAAAGGGCTTAATTGCATAAAAATCTTTCAATTTAGTCCCCGGTTTCACAATTTCTGAAATTAAATTTCATACGGGCATACCCATTGAAATTAAACACCTCTACCCTATAGTCTTCATCAGGTTGAATCCATTGGTGGCCTCAATTTGGGATAATTTGATCGTTTAGGCCCTCGATTAAGCAAAAATCATTTTCGGATCCTAGGGACAATTTGGGGTTTTCACTAAATTTCAATCAATCGATTCGCGAAAATACCCATATTTGATAGAAAACATGTCAAGGAGTCCGATTTTTCCATCAAATTGGGGCCGAATTTGGGAGATTTGGTCGAACCGGGCCGGTCGGGTCAGCCCCAACCCGACCCGGTCCGACCGGGTCTGCAACTCAGTTGCAGACCCAGGCGCTGCGGACAGAAGGGCAGAAAAGGAGGAGGCCCGCCGGTTGATTTGTTTTACAAAAAGAAAGTTGAGAGTGGGGGACAAAAGGGAGAATGATTCTCGCGACGAGGGCGGCGAGAGGGCAGACCGGTCGGCCATGAAAGAAAAAGAAAAAAAAAAGAGAGAGAAGAGGAAGAGGAAATCGGCCGGGGGGAAAAAGGAGGGGAAGACCGAGAGAGATCAGGAGAGAAGGGACGAAAAGGAAAAAAAAAAGGAAAGCGAGGAGGAGGTCGGAGACTGGATAAAATCGCCGCCGCATCGACATCTCGCCGTCATAGCCCTCGGCGAGCACAGGTCGGTATTGCCCTGTTCTTGCTCTATTTTTCATACCGTTGAACAGGGCTCGTCAGTCCGGCTCGATTTCAATCGAGTCGGGCCAAATCCGATAGCACCCGATCTTCATGGAGATGCGTAGGGTAAGTTTATAGGGTTGGTATAGCACGGTATCCCTCGCCGGGCTTCGACGAAACCGTTTAAACATGTTTCAGTATATGCCTATCATGTGTTCGACAAAATGACTAGAGGTGCGTCTCGATTCATCGTTCTCGGCCGGACCTGTTTGTCATCTTTTTATGCGAATCTAGCTTCGAGAATTCACTGGGATTATTCCTAAGTTCGAATTGCCCTTGTTTTTGGCATTGTGACGCAACAAAACCGAGCTCGGGGATATCGTCGGCCATGGTGCGGGTCGGGGTGCGTTGGAATGTTTCCGAAGGTCGCCGAGGTCTAAACGACCTCTGATAAGTTTCCCTATCTCTATGAAATGCTATGTGGACGTTCAGAATCGAGTTTGAAGGATAAAAATTTTTTTACACATACCTCGCCGGAGTCGGGTTCGGAGGCGTTCGGTTCACAGGTTTTCGGACGTGCACCGTGCTTGTTTTTGTTTGTATTTTGGTCCCGAGGCGTCGTAGAGCCGAATGGTAAATTCAGGCAGTCAAACCAAAGGTTTTTAAGAGTTTTCGCAATTTTTCGGTGACGATTCCGGCGAACGTGCCGGAATTTACACTGTTCCGGCGAGTCGCCGGTCGTCTTCTCCGGCGACTATCGCCGGCAGTCAACCAGTCAAATGCTGACGTGGCATGCCACGTCGGCAGCCACGTCAGCGTGGCGGGCCCCGGCCGTAAATAAAATAAAAAAGATCGGACGGTGGAGAACGCGCCACGTGGCTGGATCTGGGGCGTCCTTTCTCTTTCGGCGAAGCGACGCCGTTTTGGTCGCTAGGGAAGCGGGCCGGGCCGGGTTCGTGGGCCGGGGTTGTGGGCCGGGTCCAACCCGGCCCGGAAAATATTTTAAAATAATAAATAAATAATAAAAAATTCAAAAATTCAATAAAAAAATAGAAAATCATAAAAAAATTCATAAAAATTCGAAAAATTCAGAAAAATTCTAAAAAATTCCAGAAAATAGGAAATGGCCACATTCAACTGGCCACGACCTTTTTCGGGTCTTTTAACCCCCGATCTTTCCAAAAATGACGGTTTTGCCCTTTCGGCAAACCGTCTTCCAAAAAAATTCTAAAAAAATTTCAGGAAAATCCCAAAAAAATAGGAAATGGCCACAAACAACTGGCCAAGACTCATTCCGGGTGTTTTGAACCCCGACCCTTCTTAAAATGACGATTTCGCCCTTTGGGCGAATTGTCTCCCAAAAATTGAAGAAAAAATCTAGAAATTTCAAAAAAATTCTCAAAGATGGGAAATGGCCACAATCAACTGGCCATGGAGTATTTTGGGTAATTCGGTATCCAAATCTTCCAAAAATTGACGATTTTGCCCTTCGGGCTAATCGTTCCCAAATCTTCCTATTTCGCCCCTGGTCCTAAATCACGCCTCTCCAAAGCCCTTATGGCTACGTTAGGAAGCCGTTGATTTGAATTGATGTGCATTGATGTGATTTATTTATGCACTTGATTGCGCTTTCATTTAAATTGATTGTGATTGATAGGAATAGTCTTCCAATCTGCATGAAACCCTGAATCAAACCTACCCCACCCAAAATTGCGCCTGCATGAATTCTTAGCTAGGAAATCACTCGCGTTAGGTACCGAAAGGGCGTTGGTAATGACACCAGCGTAACCAAGTCCCCGAACCCAAAATCTCTGGTTCCGCAGGACTGATCGATCTCTCCCAATCGATCAGTAAGGTTTCCGGTCTACCCTCCAAGAAAGACCGGTGGCGACTCCAAATGCATGCACAAGTTGCACATGCCACCACGACCACACTAAGGTCGAAAGCGATCGACTCTTATCGTCGAATCCTTCCGAAGAATACTCCCGCCGCGATTTGGTATGGGCCTGGGAGGGCCCGCGCCGATCCAAGACCCGCGATCGGTAATCCATTAGCCGCGTCCGCTTCCAGACGGGTCGCGACAGCTACGCCTATGAAATGACATATCCCTTCTTGTCGGGACTAGTCGAAGACTCGATCGTTCTGTAGATCGGTCTTGGAAAAGGTTTGCCTACTAAAAGGCTCCGTCTATGGAATGACATATCCCTTCTTGTCGGGACTAGTCGAAGACTCGATCGTCCTGTAGATCGGTCTTGGAAAAGGTTTGCCTACTAAAAGGCTCCGCCTCGGAATGACATATCCCTTCTTGTCGGGACTAGTCGAAGACTCGATCGTTCTGTAGATCGGTCTTGGAAAAGGTTTGCCTACTAAAAGGCTCCGCCTCGGAATGACATATCCCTTCTTGTCGGGACTAGTCGAAGACTCGATCGTTCTGTAGATCGGTCTTGGAAAAGGTTTGCCTACTAAAAGGCTCCACCTATGGAATGACATATCCCTTCTTGTCGGGACTTTGGGTGGAATAAATGTCTCTTCCGCGGCTACCGGCTGCAATCCGTTCCGAAGGGTGAGGGCTTCGAGGCATGGCTATCCGGCGTGTGCTTCGCGAAAAAGGCGGTCACCGTATCTCTAGGCGGCAAGTCGCGAGCGTTATGGGCTCCGATCTCGAACTGTGCTTTGAGACACCTCTGTCGTATATCCCTGTCTGGTGGGATTTAGGGTGGAACAAATGTCTCTTCCGCGGCTACCGGCTGCAATCCGTTCCGAAGGGTGAGAGCTTCGAGGCATGGCTATCCGGCGCGTACTTCGCGAAAAAGGCGGTCACCGTATCTCTAGGCGGCAAGTCGCGAGCGTTATAGGCTCCGATCTCGAACTGTGCTTTGAGACACCTCTGTCGTATATCCCTGTCTGGTGGGATTTGGGGTGGAATAAATGTCTCTTCCGCGGCTACCGGCTGCAATCCGTTCCGAAGGGTGAGAGCTTCGAGGCATGGCTATCCGGCGCGTACTTCGCGGAAAAGGCAGTCACTGTATCTCTAGGCGGCAAGTCGCGAGCGCTATGGGCTCCGATCTTGAACTGTGCTTTGAGACACCTCTGTCGTATATCCCCGTCTGGTGGGGATTTTGGGTGGAACAAATCTTCTGAAGCTGAAAATTGGCGATCCGGTCCGGAAGATGACAGATCCGCGGCTACCAACCTGTGAACACTTACAGAGAGATTTATCTAGGTCATCACGCTTTTGGGGGATCCCATGACGCTGACTAGCGGGGTCAGAGGGGATTTTTGTGTTTTTTGAAAGGGGGTCCCATGGCGCTGACTAGCGGGGCCAGAGGGGATTTCTCAGGTTTTAAAGAGGGTTCCCAAGATGGAGGTTTTCCACGTCTGATGGGATTTTTTGAATTTTTGAAAAGGGGTCTCATGACGAGGGTTCTCCACGTCCGATGAGACTGTTTGATATTTTGGAAAGGGGTCCTAGGACGAGGGTTCTCCACGTCAAACTAGGACTGCTTGATTTTTTTTTTTTTAGAAAGGGGTCCTAGGACGAGGGTTCTCCACGTCAAACCAGGACATGCTTGATTTTTTGAAAAAGGGGTCCTAGGACGAGGGTTCTCCACGTCAAACCAGGACATGCTTGATTTTTTTGAAAATGGGGTCCCGAGACGAGGGTTCTCCACGTCATGCTAGGACTGTTTGATATTTTTGAAAATGGGTCCTAGGACGAGGGTTCTCCACGTCATGCTAGGACTGCCTGATTTTTTGAAAAGAGGTCCTAGGACGGGGGTTCTCCACGTCATGCTAGGACTGTTTGATTTTTTGAAAAAAGGTTCTATCATCATCCCTTCTTTTGAAAGATTCCGAAATTTGTCGGGAATTCAGTTTTGAGGCAGTGAAAGATTTTATCTTGACAAAACTTTACTTGGGTCTGTTGAGGCGACATTCTGGGAGCTGGGTTCTCCAGGTATCCTGCAGAAGTTCAAACCTGAAAGATTTTTCTTCACCAAGAAAACGTTAGTAATCTTTGGGAAGACCACGGCTGTCCATTTGACAAAAACCGTATGACTTGAGTCTTAATCATGAAATGTGCATTTTGATGCTGGAGGTTATCCAAAGCATTCTTGCAGCATGCAAATGTGATCACAAATCTCTTGCACGGAAAATCTGGATCAACAGTTTGAAAATTCCAAAAAGAGTTTATTCAAAACATCAATTGGAATATTTCTCGACAATGAGGTCTTCTCACCTGTTTTGAGATAGTGGTTTTTATAGGGGACGCACTCAATTCCCTACTAACCTGTGCCTAGGTTTTAGGCTCATTCGCAGCGCATACATTTTGATCGGTCGGGAGGTCTTCCACGGGACCGTAATGTTGGGCTTGGATATTGGTTTTCAAGGGGGACCCGCTTTGGAGTCGAGGCCATTAAATGAAAGTCTTCACCATCTGCTCCGGGTTTACAAGTCGAGAACCCTGCAAAATGAGAAAGAAATAGTCTTGCTCGTACCTCTTCGAGCTAAGCCATATGTTAACCCAAGTGTCTTAATCAGAGAAGACTGTTTCAGGGTCGTAACTTTGGTAGGATTGGGGACCGAAGAAGGCTTGTTTTTGGCCCAGAATTCATGAGAGGATTGACGTTGGTGATCATTTGCAACTTGTCACCTGTCTTTTCCATTCTGCATCTTCAATTTTTGAGGCGCGCAACCGATTTTGAGGTGTGCACCAGCTCTTTTAGAGAGCGTCTCTTGTTGCATTAAGAAGATTGACAACTCTGTCTGCGTCTTTCCTCCGCGCTTGACATCATTCGGAGAGCAGTCTTTTTGATCTGACTCGTTTAGGAATTTTCTCTTTTCCCATCCAAGTTTCACTGGGGATCAATCAGATAACTAACACGAGCATCGGCCTTGCTTTTACCAGGCACTTTGCTTTTTCTTGATGCTGGGGATTTTCTTCGTCCTCATTTTCCTTTTGAAATCCCGCTTTTCTCATCTTCGGTAGATCATGTTAGACATATGATCGAATATCTAAACATGCTTTAAGCATTAGCCTAGGAATTTCTTTGTAATCCCTAAGTCTCGAACTCCTCCGTTTCTGAAGTGATGATGCATCCGTCTTGGAATGTGCAATGATCACCAACAGGTTTATGAAATAATTTGGCAGGCCCAACTTGGCTGTGCAAAGGGTATGGTGTGTGGGATAGAGAAATGAATGCTTCTCGTCATCCTATGGCACTTGGATTACCATATAAACAACACACAAAGATTGATGTTAGTCCGAGCAAGAAAATTTCTAACCATTTTCTCCTGATGTTGCTGGACTCGCCTCCATTTTGCCCCAATGTGGGGTGGTTCTTGACAGGGTTGAGAATGAAAACCGCCGTTCAAAGGGGTTGTCAATGGTCACCTGTAGTGTTTGGGGATATGAAATAAATGCCTCCGTCATCCCAATCCATGTAATTGCTGCGAATAATCCCTACTTCCGTAGGTCCAGATTTCGCTATCTGATCTGCTCCACTTCTCTCTCAAGTGTGTATATGGGACGTGTTTGGATTAGGCTTTGCCTCTCGTCTTTTGAGAAAACGTCCCTTTGAGATTTTTGAGCAACTTTTGATTGGAAAAATCTCTTTTATTTTCTCCAAAAATTTTACCCGTCAAGGGGATTTTATGATGCACCATGCATGTTCTTATTCATGTTCAGACAACCTCCTGTTTTAAAACATGAATGCCAATGAAGTTTGAATTCTATGTCTTTTCTAGACATTTCTGGAAACTTTTCTTTTTCTCTTTTTTTCTTTTTTGTTCAACCTCTTCAATGGATTGGGGAGAGGGATACTTACCTGTCTCTCGCGGCTGGAGATCCCTGAAAATACGGAAGAAACATATTATTGTACGTTCATGAATTTTTCAAAAAATTAGAACGATACATCTTACCCTTGGTCATGTGTTCCAATGGGTAATACATGGGATGTGAAAACATGTTTCGCCTTGATGGCGAGCCCCTGTCAAAGACGGGAGTTAGATGTCAGTTTGAGTTCTAAAATTCAAGGCAAATTGGAACGATACAGCCTTGTTCTTGCTTTGTGTTTCCATTTGAATACAAAAGCGCGGCTTGCAGAATTTGGCCCTCTATCTTGTGGCCTTGATCCCTCTGTTTGGTTGGCGATGAATCATTCTCCAGGATTTGCCCCAGAGGAGATCCATTTGTGTTTTTGGACGCATTCCAGCGCCACTCTTCAGAGTTCCTTTTATTCAAGGAAAAAGGAAATTGTTATCGGAATGCATGTCAAAGCATGAAGTGTGGAAGCGATACTTTTTACCCTCCACTCAGTCTTATAATCAAAGACCATTTCTTGGAGTCCTGACTTCTAAGGTCGATAATTCTATTTGCCTCATTGTCGGCGAGTTCTTTTATTTTGCGGCCTTTTGGTGCCAACAATTTTCTGTCCTTCTTGACAGTGAATCCCTGTCAACAATAAACATCAAGTGTCAGTTCGTGTTTCGAAATTCAAGACAAATCGAAACGATACTTCTTTACTCTCGCTTCGCGCCTCCATTTGAACGCAAATGTAAGGCTTGTTGAAGTCGGCCATCTAGCTCGTGGCCATGATCTACCCGTCGGGTTGGCAACGAATCCTTCTCTAGGATTTGAACCGGATGAGATCAATTTGTGCTTTTGGACGTATTCTAACGCCATTTTGCGGGGTTCCATTTCCTGGTAGCTTGCCCCCTACAACGGATATTTCTTTTCGCTTCCACGTTGGGCGAGATCCTTTCTTTTGTAGCTTTTTGGTGCCACCAATTTTCTGCCAAATGAGAACAAACTCATGTTAAGCATGGGATCTTTGGGAGATCAATTTGGAACGATACAAAGTTACCGTTCACCCAGGTTTGTATCCTGGGGTTTACTTCCGATGAGGACGACTCTGTCATTGCGTCCATGGATTTTGCCAGAGAAGAAATGTCCTTCCTTTGTCCGGCGCACAAATGATTCACTTGCCCCGGTTAGACGTGGTTCATCATGGCTAGGTGATGCCTGCCCCAGCTAAATTCATTCCTGCGTTTTGCTATAATCTCCATCCTCTTTGGGGATGTCTTCCCTCTTGGGATTCCTGATGACGCCTTACTGACGTATTCCTTTCCTTCGTCGATTACTGACGCTTCTCATTTGATGTGGATGATGGATGCTGCTTCATCTCATCTGTATTTGTGGGTGTTGTTCGTGAGACGATCCTCAATTACGTCGACAACTGCTTTGCCCCAGTTGGGCGATGTTCATCTTGGCAGCGTGCCTTGGCATTCCCATGCTCCTGGACGATTTTCAATCCGATTTGAAGACATTCATGCACCTGCATATGAAGAGACAGGTGTGGGGATTTATCTGGCTTCATTTGAAATTTCAGGAAGGAGGTACTCCCTTCGAGACTTCGTCCTTCCAACATTTGAAGGAGCAGTGTTTTCCAAGTATTTTGCCCCAGTGAGGCTTGTCTTGGTGTTTGTCATCTCTGGGTTTGATAACCCTGGTTCGATGCACTTTCATGGGGGATCGTGAGAATTTGCCCCCGGCTTGGCTCCTCGAAGTAGGTGGGGGAGCCCGCTCTCATGAATTTTGTCGATTCTGGTCATCTATCTCGATTGCCAGATTCTTCGATTATTTTTTCTCTATCCCTAGACAGCTTGATAGTCTAGGGATTTATCGTGTGGCGATTTGGTGATTCTCTCGATCACAGTCGCCATTTGAGGAATTCGATGTTCCTGTTGAGAAGAAGAAATATCATGAGTAAAGGGCATGTGTGATTGACTATTGGAATCGATACAATTTACCCTTGAAATTTGTCTTGCGGGAACCGGCGTTTCTCCCCTTGGGTTCTTTGTGCGCAGGGTATATGCATGATATGCATGTTATGTATGCTTAGAATGGCATTCCTAAAATGTCACCAAGATGGTTAGTTGACATATAGGGAAAAATCCATGCACGATGCATTTCTTTGGGAGATGTTTTAAGAACAAAGATTAAAACTGAAAACGTGAGATGGGGGCTAGTCCTCATATCATTGGACTTCTTTGCCTCCCAAAATTTTGAAAACTAGGAGACGTGTGGGAAATCAGGTCTCAGGGCTTTTCTTTTCTTTTCAATCTCTTCTTTTCTTTGCATCCTTTCTTTTCTCTCATTTGGATCGTCATCGACTGATTTGTGTTCCCACACGTCCCCCATTTTTGATTTTTTTGTTTTGTTTTGTTTTGTTCTGTTTTGTTCTGTTTTGTTTTTTTGTTTTTTTTTTTTTGTTTTTTTTTTTTAAACTGCACTTGAAATTACAAATGAAGTAAAATGCAAATAGACTAAAGAGTAATGATGGAAAGGAGGAAGTGACTCCCTTATCCATGTAATCGGCCGTCATCGTTTGTCCGATCAGCTGGGTTGGGATAGTCTTCGATAGGGTTACCCATGTACGTCTTGTCCAGTCCTTGGCAATCCGATGACGGGTCTTGCTGGCTATTCTGCTTTATCTCATCAAGATCCAAAACGCCATTGTCGATGAGTTTCTGCACCTTGATTTTCAGTCGGATACAGTTGTCTGCGTTGTGCCCCTTCTCCTCTGCATGGTAGGCGTACGACATGGCTTCATCATATCCTTCGGACAATGGAGGATTATACCTCGACACCTCCTTGGTCACCATCCCTTTTTCCGAGAGTATTGGGAGCAGCTTTGATAGTGGCATGGGAAGTGATGTAAACTGCATTGGCGACTTCCTCTTGGGCTCGCAAACTCTCGATGTTCCGCACAAGGCATTACCCCAGATAGGAGTTGGGGCCGACGGGTCCTCCTGCTTCAATGAGCTTGGTATAACTGTCTTGCTAGGCTCACATACCGGACGATGCCTTCTAAGTGGCGTCCCCCCCCCTTTGTCGGCATTCCAGGTGAACTTTCTGTCCTCTCGGGACGCTTCTTCCAGACGCTCTCCGTACTCCTCTAATTCTTCGATCTCTTCAATGTCCTCGACACTCAATGAGTACCCAGCAGGGATCTCCCATGACTCTTTCCTCATAGTCTCTACCGCATATCCTTTAGAGGTTAAGTTAAACTTCTCGAAGGATGCCGTAAAAGCGGGGTCTTCAACCCTACCGATGATGCCCATATTACCCATCTCGGCTAAGCATGGTTCTTTTCGCCCTATCGAGGTGGTACCCTTCTTAGGGTTTCGAGAAGATAAAGCTGGTACCTCATGTAATTCGGGTACGTTGATGATAAGCCTTAGATCACATTCTGGTCCATCTTCGGATACATCGCTGATTTCGCGATTCGGCAAAAGGTCTGACCGGACGTTGAGTCCTGCCCTATCGAACACCAGCAGGTTGTTGTCGATGAGAGCTTGCACATCATACTGTAGTGCTCGACAATTGTCGACATTATGTCCCTTCTCACCCATATGGTACGCACATGTTCGATTCATGTCAAACCCTGGGAACTTTGGCGGTTTCGCCCTCGGTGTTTCTTGGGCTACCAACCTTCCCTCCAAAAGCCAAGGGAGTAGTTCTGACATAGGAAGTGGTAGTGGTGTAAAGAAAGGAGGACCTCTCTTGCTTGATTGGCCAGCTTTCTCTATCTTGGGCGCTGGTTGTCTCCGGTGAGGGACGGAATCAGGTGACTGATGTTTTGACTTGTGTTCAGAAATTTGACTTGCGACCATCGTCCCTCGATAGTTGGTCTTCATCCCCCTGATCGGCTCTTTACTCATTTGAGAAGATTCTCCACGCCTTTGTTTGTCTCTGATTATACTATTGCGCTTAGCCCATTCCCATCTTTCACCCGCATGTACCAATTGTGAAAATGATTGGTAATGAGCCGTACTCAACCGACTAAAGGAATCATAGGGGAGAGCTTTCAGAAAGTGCTCTATCAACTCCTCTTCGTCCAATGGAGGTTGAACTCGGGCTGCTTTCGCTCTCCACCTTTGTGCGAATGATTTAAAGCTTTCATTTCTCCTTTGCCTCACAAGTACCAGATCCATCCTGGTAGAGGTGGCCTTCCTGTTGAAATCGTATTGCTGGAGAAACTGATTGGCCAGATCGTCCCATTCTTGGATACCCTTGACGTCAAGCGCTGTAAACCATCCTAACGCGGGGCCAACCAGGCTATGCCGAAAATTCTGGACAAGAAGTGAATCATCCCAGTCGTAATCAGCCATTGCTTCCAAATAGTAATCAAAGTGAGTTTTCGGGCAGCCAATGCCATCGTATCTCTTGGCGAATTCTGGCCTTTGTGGAACCTCAGGCATCCCCATTTTAAGGCGTGTGAGAGAGGCGTCGGGTGGACAGGTTTCGACGTTGGTTTGGCTTACGTGACCTTCAACGTTCTTCTGGTGCCTAGAGTCTTTCTCTCGAATTAGGTATGTGACGAACAGATTCTCTCCAGTCAATGTATCTCCTTCAATAACACCAAGCTTTCCTTTGTGCTGTTTTTCCAGATCGGTCATCATAGGTTCGCTCTCGGGGAAAACCTTTGCTCCTTCAGCTTGATCAACGTCCGATATTTTAGGCAAAACAGGTCGGACGGTCGGGTCGAGATTGGAGACCGTCGGGGATGCCCCTTGTATGGTGAAGATGAGTGTCTTCATCTCTGTCATCGTTGCAATCACCTGAGTCATCTGGCTCTCTAGGGTGGTCAAGCGTTTCTCCACGCCATCTCGGTCCATCTTAATTTGTGACTGAGTCACCACGCAGGTATTTGGATTTCGCTTTTGAAAATTACCTGTTTGAAATTACAGAACTATGTTAGCAAGGGAGGTAAAGCATAAATCCTTTCAATTTTATGCTTTCTTGAGATTAACGAAGATAAGGAATTTTACAAAGCCTTAACTTTGTGTGAAAAGTTCTTTATCAATGCTCTTCAAAAGAAAACATATAATTGGAAGGAGCGTAATCCATGGTTATTACTCTTGACAAATTCCCAGAAAAATCTGTGGAATGTCCAAGAATATAAAGATGCAATTCCAATGTGTCCTAAATTCGGTGGGAGATAGGACATCCAAATTGAAATTGTTTCCCGAAGGTAATTTGGATATCATGTCTCTTCTTGAATTCAGGAAACATGGACGACTTTAGTTAATTACCAAGGATTACCAATGATGCATGCTATAGACCGGTTCAATTCCATGTCCGGCGCACCATGAAATGAATGTTAGATTCTCGTACTTGGGTTAAACATGCCAAGTGCGAGTTCTAACGAAAATTTCATCTGGGTAAGACACACAATTGAACCGAAAAATTCAAATGGTTGAGAGAAATTCCAGTGTCACGTTCCAATGTCAAGACACTCGACAAGACTTAGGAATCGATGTGTAAAAGATAGATGGGAGACCCACAGACGGGTACTCCTTACAGACTCGATGATCCTGATAAAAGAAAAGGGACGACTGGAATGTGACCCTTGATAACCTAAAGAGATGCCCCAAGTCGGGTCTTCGGGGGACGACGCCTGGTGTCTTCGGTTCGGCCCTTCGGATCTTCGTTTTTATCAGATGCCCTTTTGATAATGTCCTGCAGGTGTCTCGGATTTGCTGTCATCGTATGTCATTCCACTATAGGTAAGGTTACTGGATCATTCCTCGGACAGCTCGAAGAGGGTAGACTCCGTTGAATGTCCGGGCAGTCTGATGGCGGATGACGCGTCGCTCATACTTGAATACGTCCGAGATGTGGGACCGACTTGGGGAGATCATCTCTTCTATCCATACTCTAACATGGAATTGGACTCAACCATCGGACTTGATGAATGCAGCATGATGTGCAAAATGAAAGGCTACAAGTGAATTTAAATAGAAACGGCAGGACCTTACCATGAGAGGTACCCAATGATCTTTTGGTTTTAGGTATACCAACCATCCATATACATGCGCATGAGACACGTAGGGCTTGACTCTAAAAATCAAAATGGCTTAGGTGAGGAACCTAGAGGCTTCCCTCTATCCGAGTCGATAAATTCGTCCATGAGCGCAATCCACAACAAATGGATAAAAGTCTCGACTCGGATAGTGAGTGGGATCGAATATGGTCGACCCCAGCGCAAACCACGCTAGAGCGTTGCATATCGATCCCTAATCTATGGCTACCTGAAAAGGTGATTTCGTGGCCTGGGTTTGGGCGCTTTGTGAAAAGTGTCATGATCCTCAAATATGCAGTGAATCATGCGCAACAATTTATATATCAATCAGCGCTTCAAATCATCCATATAACATACATTCCTACGCCCATCCTGCATAAGACAATGTTAATCACAGACTACACCCCTTATCACTCCAATCTGCAAAAACATATAACACCTATCGTGAGCGGACTTACCTCACCTTCAAGAGCGCCTGCAGGGTTAGAAAAATCACTCAACGTTTTAATTACGGCCTAAGTCCACTTGAGGTCCAGAACCAAGTGTTCTAGAACAATGTCCCCAGCGGAGTCGCCAGCTGTCGCGACCCGTCCGAAAAACGAAGGACGCGGCTAATGGATTACCGATCGCGGCCCCCACTCTGAAATGTGGATCGCGGGCCTTGGATCGGCGCAGGCCCTCCCAGGCCCATACCAAATCGTGGCGGGAGTGTGTCTTTTGAGGGATTCGGCGATAAGAGCCGATCGATTTCGACCTTAGTGTGGTCGTGGTGGCATGTGCAACTTGTGCATGCATTTGGAGTCGCCACCGGTCTTTCTTGGAAGGTAGACCGGAAACCTTACTGACCGATTGGGAGAGATCGATCAATTCTGCGGAACCAGAGATTTTGGGTTCGGGGACTCGGTTACGTCGGTGTCATTACCAACGCCCTTTCGGTACCTAACGCGAGTGATTTTCCTGACTAAGAGTTCATGCAGGCGCAATTTTGGGTGAGATAGGTATGAGTCAAGGTTTCATGCAGATTGGAGTACTAGTCCTATCAATCACAATCAATATAATGAAAGCGCAAGTCAAGTGCATAAATAAATCATGTCAATGCACATCAATTTCAATCATTGGCCTCCTAGTATAGCCATAAGGGCTTAGGGAAGATGCGATTTAGGGCTAGGGGTAAAATGGGAAGATTCGGGGACAATTAGCCCGAAGGGAAAAATTGTCATTTTTTGGAAGGTTTGGATACCGAATTACCCAAAATATTCCATGACCAGTTGTTCGTGGCCATTTCCCATTTTTGAGAATTTTTTGGAATTTCTTGATTTTTCTTCATTTTTTGGAAGACGATTCGCCCAAAGGGCGAAATCGTCATTTTTAGAAGGGCCGGGGTTCAAAACACCCGGGATTAGACTTGGCCAGTTGTTTGTGGCCATTTCCTATTTTTTGGGATTTTCCTGGATTTTTTGGAATATTTTGGAAGATGGTTTGCCGGAAGGGCAAAACCGTCATTTTTGAAAAGACCGGGGGTCGAAAGACCCGAAACAGGTGATGGCCAGTTGAATGTGGCCATTTCCTATTTTCTGGAATTTTTTTAGATTTTTTCTGAAATTTCCGAATTTTTTATGATTTTTCATTTTTTATTGATTTTTTATTATTTTATTATTATTGAATTTTTTTTTAATATTTAAAAATATTTTCCGGGCTGGGTCAAACCCGGCCCGCGCCTCTCGGGCGCCCGGCCCGACCTTAGGGGTCGGCACCGGTCTAAAACGACACCGTTTTATTTTTAAAACATTTTTTCTATTTTTTTAACAATTTTTTTGATTTTTTTTTATCTATTTTACTTAATTATCCGAAAATTCCCCGGATCGAACGGCCCACGTCGTGCCACGTGGCTTCGTCTCGTGCGCCCGATCCTTCGCATAGATCGGGCGACTCACAGAGAGCCACGTGGCTCGATCATGACCGTTGGATCAAAAATCAATTTATTTTCTTTTTTAGAAAAACCCACAAATCGGACGATCAGAACTATGCCACGTGTCCGATTGTGGTGCGTCCGATCTTGTACAAGATCGGATGTCTCTCAGTGAGCCACGTGGCACATCCTCGTCCGCCGGATCGATTATTCGAAAATCATTTATTTAATTTTCCAAAAATCTAGGATCGCGACACGTGTCGCGATCGTGACCGTCCGTTTGTTTTATTTGAAAATAAGCGGACCGGACCCCACCCGGCTGACGTGGCTGCCTACGTGGCGCGCCACGTCGGTCGTTGACCGTTGACCGGCCGGAGGGTCGCCGGAGAAGACGATGAACAGTGAAACATCCGACGGGAATAGTAAAAATTCCGACGAGGTCGCCGGAAAAATTGCGAAACGGGCCCGAAACTTGGTATTTTTCGCCCGTTCTTGCGGCATTCGACTCCTTAGACTCTCGGCATTGACGCACGACCAAAACATGGCAAGAAACACGTCGGGAAACGCCCCGAAAATCCGGCGACCGAACCGGCTCCGGCGAAAGTTTACATAAAAAATTTTAGGCCACCGAGCTTGGTTTCAATCATACAAACAACATCCATGGAGAGCGTAGAAGCTTACCTGAGTTCATTTTGAGCTTGAAGACCGCCGGAAGTTCCCCGTTGAGCTCCCGGTCCGAACCGTTGCCGGCGAAGCTCCGAGCCGTGTTTTCGCCGCGGTTTAATGCAAAATGAATAGCAAGGCGAGCTTAGAGTTGGATCTAGATGATTTTTAAAGCGAGCCTTGCACGAAAGGGGGTCGGGATAGGTCCGGCCGAGAGCCCCAAAGTAAAATGCTCATTGAAGCATTACGTCGAACACATGACGTGCACTAGAAAAAATGAAACTTGGGAGCAAATACCAACCTAGTCGGAGCTCGCCAACGACCCCTGAGCTCCGGTGATGGTCAAGGAGTATCGCCAAGGACCCTGGGTTGTCGGTTGTCCGTCGGTTTCCTCCAAAAAAAAATTCCTCTCCCCCGGCCAAGTTTTTCTTTTAAAACCCGAGCTCCCCTCTCTCTCGTGGCCGACCGGCGCGCCTCGGCACGCCCACCGCCTCTGCCCAACGAGCATGGGCCTCTGTGCTCCCGTTCCCCACGCCGCTCGTCCTTTTTCTTCTAAAAAAAAGGCACGCCCACGCCGCCCCCATCTTCCTCTGTTTCCCTGCATTCTGCACATTCTGTGCGTTGTTGCAGACCCGGGTCGGACCGGGTCGGGTCGGGCCGGACCCGACCGACCCGGTTCGGCCAAATCGCCCAAATCGCCAAATTGACCCCCCAAATGACCTCTTTTCATGAAATTGATGGCAAAATCGGATTCCTTGACATGTTTTCCATCAAATATGGGTATTTTCGTGAATCAATATATTGAAATTCTGTGAAAACCCCAAATTGTCCCTAGGATCCGAAATTTAATTTCGCCAAATCGAAGGCCTAAACGATCGAATTAGCCAAAATTGAGCCCACCAATGGATTCAGCATGATGAAAACTGTTGGGTAGAGGTGTTTAATTTTAATGGGTGTGCCCGTGTGAAATTTAATTTCAAAAATTGTAAAACTGGGGACTAAATTGAAAGATTTTTATGCAATTAAGCCCTTTTGGCTAAAATTGATCAAATTGGAGGGCAAATTGACCCAATTGCATTTCAATACTTTGGAGTCCAATGTCATAGCTTATAAAAACCGAGAATTGAAAATTAAAAGACTCGAAAAGGATTTTTTAGGCCCGGTTCGGGATTAGGTTTGTGAAGGAACCCCATGAACCAAGCCACGTTTCCCTAATAAAAAGTTAAAATATTAAATATAGAATTAAAATAAAATTTCGGAATATTTTTGTGTAATTTTCTGACCACGGATGGTATTTTTTCTATTTTTTGGGTATTTTTATAATTAAATAAATTCCAAAAAATATTAAAAAATTCAAAAAATAAATTTTGTTCAAAATTGGTTCCTAAGGCTAGGCTAAGGCTCCCAAAGTTGATTTTGCAATTTTTTGACCTTTTTTGCTATTTTTAATTAATTTTAGAAATAAAAAACTATAATAACGGATGGTCAAAAATCAGGTGTCAACAATAAGTCACCTGTCGAGTCTCGTGGCTACCTTGAGAATCGAGCCGGAAGTTTAGGTTAAGATTAAGACTCTGCAATATTCAGATCTCGTCATTCAAAAGATCCTTCAAGAGGATTCATCTAAGCGAATGGTCGATTTCCAAGTAGCCGAGGATGGAATACTGAAGTTTAGAGGACGTTTGGTTGTGCTTGCTGATGAACGTCTAAGGGAGGAGATCTTGTCGGAAGCACATCGTAGCAGTTATAGTATTCATCCTGGGAGTATGAAGATGTATCAGAACCTGAGGCATCACTACTGGTGGAATGGCATGAAAGCAGACATAGCCAAGCATGTGGCTAAGTGTTTGACCTGCCAACAGGTCAAGGCGCAGCACTGTAAGAGGGGTTTCAGAACCGAACCACGAACTGAACCACGAACCGAACTGAACCGAGACGAACCGAAATTTCATAGATTTTCAGTTCAGTTCGGTTTGTAAAAGAACCATAATTTTTTATTTGGTTCGGTTTTTTTTAGTCCAGTTCGGTGCACTGAACTGATCTATTTTTTGGCTTAGGCTTCACAAACTCAATCCTTCTCAAACGATAGTAACGTTCGAATATCTCCTCACTCTCGCCTCTCGATAGGATCTCACGCGTGTCTTCGGATCGAAGCGAAGGCATGCAAGGTAAAGTCCCCAGGAGGAAAGCCGCCCCAATGCCAAAAGCAGAGAGGCCGGCGAGGAGAATGGGAGAGCCGGCGATGAAGATCAAGAGGTTGCAGAAGACGGCAGACTTCCAGGTGGAAGGAGTCGACTGATCAAGGCCAGGGCCTCCGAGAGAGCTCCATGCGCCGACATCGCGTCTGGCGACGTCACCAGTCGGGAAAGCCGAGGCTTGTGATGAAGATTCGGGAGGAGTGGTGGCTTCCCAAGAGTAGAAGAGAGGAGGAAGAAGCGAGAGGCAGGAATTGCAGGGAATTTATACAGTCTCTCACAATAGTTACACCTAATCCGCTCGATCTTCCCTGTGATTCTGCTCCCCGGCCTTCAAAAATGATCCCACACCAAAGAATTCTTACCTCGTTTGCGAGATTCCTTCGATTCTCCATCACAGAGCAAGGATTCAGTGATCGGGTTTAGCTCGATATCCTCGCCGGTCTCATGCACGACAGACCCAATTCCTATTTCCTGCAAGAATCGGCACAACATCATCAAATTTAAGCCAAATCGCCAAATAAGACATCAATTTCATCTCTGGCAAAAAGGTCTAAAACCCAGAGTTCTCTTCTTAACGAAACTTGCAATCTGAAGAACAACGAGGACTGAACCATACATATCCTCCAATATCGAGCAAGAACCGAAGACTGGGGAACAAAAAGGTCCAGAGAAAGCAATTACAAAACGGAGATACAAACAAGTTTTCCTTTTGGATTCGTAGCATGGAGAAATCTCCATGCGTGTCGTGATTTCCTTCCTTGTGAAAGAATGGACTTATGGGTGTTTGAAAATTTGCTATGAGAAAAGAAGACAGTCAGTGTCGGTGACGTGCTCTGTGAACAGATAACTGAGAACCGAACCGAACTGAACCGAACAGAACCGAACTGAGTTTTTCAGTTCGGTTCAGCTCGATTCATGATGATTTTGGTTCAGTTCGAGCATAATATTTAAAGGTTCGATTCAGTTCAGTTTTTTCAAAAAAATGAACTGAACCGAACTATTGACACCCCTAACTGTAAGCCTGGTGGATTGCTGCAGCCTTTGAAAATTCCGGAGTGGAAATGGGAGCATATTACGATGGACTTTGTCATGGGATTACCAAGGAGTTAGAGAGGGCATGATTCAATCTGGGTAGTGATTGACCGATTGACGAAGTCAGTGCACTTCATTGCAGTGAGAAAGGAGTTTTCTTTAGACAGATATGCAGAACTGTATGTGAGGCACATTATGAGGTTACATGGAGTGCTAGTGACGATCACTTCTGATCGAGACCCCAAGTTCACTGCCACGTTTTGGAAAAGTCTGCAAACTACTTTGGGGACGAAGCTGCAGTTTAGTACGGCCTATCATCAGCAGACAGATAGGCAGTCTAAAAGGACGATTCAGCCCTTATAGGATATGTTGAGAGCATATATTTTGGATTTTAAGGGTAGTTGGGAGGAGCAATTACATTTGGTTGAGTTTGCCTACAATAACAGTTACCAGCAGAGTATAAAGGTGGCGCCTTTCTAGGCATTGTATGGCAAAGTTTGTAGAACGCCAATCTGTTGGGATGAAGTTGGTGAAAGAAAGATCGACGGCCCTAAGCTAGCGGAACAGTCAATGGAAGCAATTAAAGTGATTAGAGACAAACTAAAGACAGCGCAGAATCGCCAGAAAAGTTACGCATATAAGAGGCGCAGACCTTTGGAGTTCCAGGTAGGCGACCGTGTCTTTCTGAAGGTGTCACCTATGAGAGGGACGTCTCGTTTTGGAAAGAAAGGGAAGTTGAGCCCAAGGTATGTTGGACCGTTCGAAATCTTGGAGCGGATTGGAATTTTGGCTTATCATCTTGCGTTGCCGCCGAGACTTGCCCAAGTGCATAACGTCTTCCACGTGCCGATGCTGAAGAAGTACGAACCGGACCCCGCTCATGTGCTGAGTTACGAGGAGATTGATCTGGATGAGCGAGCCTCGTACCTGGAGCAACCAGTCAGGATCGTAGATAGGAAAGAGCAAGTACTCCGAACCAAGATGATCCATTTGGTCAAGGCGATCTGGCAACACCATAGTACCGAAGAAGCTACCTGGGAAAGCGAGGAAGTTATGAAGAGGAGTTATCCTTAATTTTTTGAGTAGTTAGGACTGTACTATAATTTCGAGACCAAAATTTCCTAAGTGGGGGAGAGTTATGACGCCCTGGAAATTCGACTTCTATAAGCTCCTAAATTCAATAAAAGGATATTAAATGGAATTACAGTCGATAAATATTTTGGACGTTAGGACTGAAGAGACGATAATTTGAACGAATTCTGAAGTTTCGATTGTTTTATATTAGGTTTCGAAATTCTTAACCGTCGCAAATTAGGATTTCAATCCTCACGCCCAAGCCTAATCCCGACCGAGCTTAGCATGTGAAAATATCAAAATTTCCTTTTGTCTAGTATACCAAAATTTCATTTCAGTCCCGATTGGTCAGACGACCATTTTGTCCCCACCTTATACATGTGAGACAAAAACCTTAAATGCCATATGAGACAAAAAGCCTCAAAAGTCCTTGTGGACCCATCCATTTCCCTTCCCCATGCGCACCCTCTCTCATCAACCCACGTCCTTCTCTCTCTCCCATTTCTTCCGTTGCTGGTTCTTCTTCTTCTTGGTGTGGACGATGCCCGACCGAGCATCCCCCTCCTCCTTTGCTTTTAATTTTGCGCCGCTACTACCACTCACTTCTGACCACCACCACCACGTCCAGCCACCCTTTGCCGCTCCTCTAACCCAAGCCCGACCACCGTCGATCGTCGGACAGTCGCGGGGGAGCTCGGGATTGCCGTGCTCTGTTTCGGCCCTTGAAACCCGAGAGACCCTAGCTCATTCCCTGGCCTTTCACGACGCAACCGGAGCTGGCCACCGACTCATAGCCGACCACCAGCCTCTTCTCAAAAACCCTAAACTAGTCCCGCCGCCCATTGTCCGCCGAAGCCGCCACGAGGGCCGTCTGAAATCGAGATGCCCTGTTTTGGGGTTCTCTGCCTTTGGCCTTGGTTCTAGCCCGATTCACCGCCTTCCACCGACCACCACCACTTTCGACGACCTCCTCTAACCTCTATCTTACTTCCCTGAGCTCATGGAAGTTTGTCATTGCCGGTGGGAGCCGCGAAGAGCCTCAGACAGTCTCCCATGTTTCGGTCGCGCGTTCCCTTATTTTTCACCCAGTTCTGCTCCTTGTTGTTTCACCGTTGTCGGCCGCCCTCCGCCGCCTTCCACTAGTCCCAACCGACTCCCTCCGACCCCTAGGTGAGTCCCCGAACCTTGGCAGGCCTTGTCACGGCCCGTGAGACCGAGAACCACTCAAGAACAGCTTGTTTTCCCCCTATTTGTACTCTGATCGGTTCTATTTTAGCTATCAGCCATCGCTCGTCGGAGCTCCGTCGCCGTTCACCTGTCCCGATGACCTCTGCTGGACCGTCGTCAAGCCCTCAGCCACTGTTAGGTCTAGTTGCCGTGTGTTAGTCGCGAGTTCGTCGAGAACCGCCGCCGTCGCAGCCGCCGAGTTCGTTGCCGATGATCGTCGAGACCGCCCGAGCTAACTCACCCAGTGAGTTAACCCTAACCCTTGGTAGGGCGCTAATTGCGCCTAGTATTAGTTGGTTATAGAATTTAGGTACGCGATCGAGGCCGGTTTAAATAGAAATGTGGGTGAGGTTAAATGGCCGATCGATTAGGTTAGTCGGAGTGATTTAATTATCTGTGGCTAATTGTGGTAAAATAGCATTTGACTGGTTGATTGATAATTCATTGATTTGTGGTTCGATTACGAGTGAGCGACATGTTAGAGACGAGCGAGTGATTGGTGTGTAAATCAATCTAATTAATAAAAGTCTTGGCATGAATAGAGCTTGATATTGCCTGATTGGATTGATTGCTTGTGATTGAGTTATTGACCGTATTGGTTTGGTCGCCTCGCTGAGATGCCTGACTAAGTGTCTTGAATGGCCGTAGGCCGAGTCTGTTAGCATGTCCGTATGAGTATTTGGCATTAACCGAAGATAGTTAATAGATTGATTGCCAAGTGTGAACTGTGTGGTCATATGAGGGACAGATGACGATTACCTGGCAAGTTTGTTTTGTACTATTCGTACACATACCGTACCTATTGTATGGAACTACACGACTTGCCAGAAGCACGACAATTCTTGTCCCGTGCCAGTCGTACGGTCTTAAGCGATTATCGGATGACGGCCGCAGCTTGTGATGGACCGAAGCTCCTTTTTAAGGAATGCCTACCTGCCGTGCCGTGCTGGGTGCACTGGATACACTGCTTGTAGCAGCCGTCGCTGAGAGGAAAAATGGACGTAGCCCAGTCCTGCCGGAAGAACGTTAAATTGCACTGATGTGCTGGATCGCGTTAGTTGTGAAAGTGGATCACGCCAGTCGCGCGGGTCATCATGAATAAATAGATTTGCGTGATGCCTTGATTGGTTGTTTATTATTTTGTGGCTATATCTTATTTATATATGTGTTTATGATGTATGATGATTGTGGTGCTTAGCATATTCTACGCGAATCAATGTCCTAACCGAGCTTAGGCTTGATTCACTAAGATTTATTTCTCACTCCGTCGTGGGATAACATTTTCAGGTTCGAAGTAATGGAGAGGCATGTGCGATTCGGCACCCCTACCCACTCGTCTCACGATAACACGCCTCATCTGGTGCCAGGTACGGATCAGGTCTAGGAGCGTCACGTCACCACTTTATGGGTCGATGAGGGGATGCCACTTCTAGTAGTGAATCTCTTCAAGGCCTGGTATCTTCATGACGGGGTAGATCTCTACAGCCCGATTCATGGGTTTGAGAGATCGCCTATTCAAGGGGTCGCTAATGCCCCCGCGTGGGACCCGACGGACATAGATACGCCTGATGGGGAGATAGTAGACCCCGAACCCGGCACACAGCCTGAGCCCGAGTCCGAGCCCGAGCCCGAGCCCGAACAATCTTTAGC
Source organism: Rhodomyrtus psidioides (assembly GCA_021437785.1). Classification (NCBI taxonomy): domain Eukaryota; kingdom Viridiplantae; phylum Streptophyta; class Magnoliopsida; order Myrtales; family Myrtaceae; genus Rhodomyrtus; species Rhodomyrtus psidioides. The sequence continues at coordinate 4,191,088 of JAILYB010000041.1, read as the reverse complement.
CCCTTCTGTACATTCGAGTTAGAGTTCTGCTGACGACCCCAACGACCAGGCTGAGTTCTGAGAGCCATTGGGAGGATATTTTGTGGGGTACCCTTCTTGGAGTAGATGAGAGTTGACCTCACCCGACTCATGTATCTTTTTGAGAGTCTTAGAGGGCCGCCCCGAAGCATGGGGTTGTATATGTTAGCTAGTAGCTCTGTAAGGTCATGGATCATCTATTCTCATCTGTATAGCGCTTGTGTTTTGTTTGCCTGGTTGTTCTTGTTTCTCTATCCCATGCTGATCTTGTGGTATTGGAAGTTAGGCATGTTCCGCATGCGCAATATATTCGTAGGTCGATAGCTCGAGAGTCGGGGCGTGACACATTAATAATTCAAGCATTTCGTAATAATGGGATTGTGACAAATATTTCAAATAATAATTTTTCGTATACACGCAACACGGGAACACTTTTGCTAGTAATACTAGAAAGGCGCCTTATTATTGATTATAAAGATTATATAATAGTACACATGAAAATATTATCTAGAATGAAAAAAGGAGAGGAACAAAAAGAAGTAAGTTTTTAAGAAAAGAGAAATAATACTTTTATAAGCTTTGAGGAAAAATACTCTTGATCACTCAATTTCATAATATAAATTCAGTTATTTTTCTCTATTTTTATTGTAAATACTTAAACAAAACCATGATTTTTTGATACTCAGAGATATTGCATTAATGACCCTGGTAAACTAACATTCTTCTCTTGCTGAAAAAAACAATAATAACATTCTTAATTCTACTCCAATTTCTAGGACCATTTCTTCGTTATTTTTCTTAAGTCACATCACATATTGAGAAAATTACCCAAAAAAATCCTAAACGTATTGCAATTATGCCAATTTAGTTATAAACTTTTATTTTGCCAATTAAATTTTAATTTTTTTTGTATTTGTGCCAACTTAGTTCATTCGAATAAACTTTAGCCTACCAGTGCTGATATGAAAGTTGGCCGTCCTACGTGGCGTGGCCGGCAATGATGTGGATAATTTTACTAATATTATTTATTTATTTTATTTTCTTTAAATGTTTTTCTTTTTCCTTTATTTTTTTATTTTTTTCCTTCCCTTCCTTCTTCCTCCAGCTAATAGCCGAACCTCGACGACCAACTAAAGGCGAGGACGGACGAGGCTCACCCTCGCTAGTGGCCGGTGAGGCCTTGTATCTAGCCAGTCACTGAGGTTTGGCGACCGGTTGGAGGAATAAGGAAGGGAAGGAAAATAAAAGGAAAATAAAAGAAAATAGATAAAATAGTAATTCAAAAAAATATTAGTAAACTTTATCCACGTTAGTGCCGGAAAGCCAAAGTTTGGCTGGATAGAATGAATTGATACAAATACAAAAGGTTCAAGACTTAATTGGCATAAAGAAAAAGTTTAAGATTGAATTGACACAATTATAATATGTTTAAGATTTTTTTATTTTTTTGGGTGTTTTCCCATCACATATTCGTGGTTCATTACCAAGACGATAACTTATCAGTATTTACACTACACCAGCAATTGCACGAACGAAGTTTGCAACAGACTTGAACTTCGACACTTCTACTTTTCCCTAGCATGTACATTAACAAATCCTACCCTAAGAATGGTAACTGGGCCATTCCGGCCCAGACCCAGCATAGGTTGGACTTGAGACCATGAGAGGCTTTACCAGACCAGGCTTGTTAGCAATAAGGCGCTGTACCAATGCCGGGGCAAGAGCACTGGTGGCTTTTCTTTTCCACATTTAGGATGACCCCGTCTTCTTTTTTCTTTGCTTTATTGCTTTGTGCCTTTCCACTTTCAGTTTGCTTTTAACAAGATTTTTCCTCGGATTCTCTGGGCGGTTTCGCTGTGGACGACGACCGTGGTCTACCAAGGAGTGAAACTTTTCCGGATCTCATTAGCCTAATATTCCAGAGAATCTTATACTTAGAATCTTAGACTTTCCACTTGCTATTAAAAGTGTCCCGAAAATTTCATGTTGTTACCGACAATATAAGCTTTCATTTAATATTACATGATGAAATCTTAATTTTTTAAAGACATTTCAGCTTTTCCAGTTAGTTTAGATAACGTAGATTTGATAAATAAGTTTAATAGATCGATTCAAAGTGTCCGACCTATGACAACACTAGTCCTTTTTCTTTTATTTCTTTTTGTTGCTTCTGGGATGATTCTAAGGCGGTGAATGAAAACCATTCTGTTTTAGAAATAGATTTTCGGCTAAAAATATTTTTTTCTATTTCTATTTCTGAATGAATTTTTGAGCAAAAAAAGGAGTTTGATAATGACATAAAATTTCCGATTTGGAAATAGAAGTTCAGCTGGCAGGTGGGCGGCGCGCGGTGCTGGTGGTGGTGGTGGAGATCACCAGCGGCGGTCTGCTATGGTGATGGGCGGTGGCCGGCTGTGGCGATGGGCGGCGGCCGCTGCAGGCAGCCAGCGGTGGGTGGTTAGAGCCGGTGATGGCGATGGCGACCAACGATGGTTAGCGGTGGCGGGGGGTAGTGGGGCAGTGATGGCCAGCGGTGATCGATGGCGGCGATGTTGGCCAACGGTGATCGACGGTGGTGATGGCGGTCGACGGTGGTTGGAGGAGGTCACCGGTGGCGGCTGGCGGCGGCGGCGGCCGGTAGTGGTGGTGGTGGCCAATGGTGGCCGATGACGGTGGTGGCAGCCGGCAGTGGCGACGGCGGCGGCGGCCGATAGTGGCTGGCGGTGGTGGCTGGTAGGCAGCGGTGACGGCCGGCGGTGAGGCGGGGGGCAAATTTTTATTTCTATTTCCTTGGGAAGTACAAAATTTTTGTTTGTCATTTCTCCTTCAAATCTATTTCTAAATTAGAAATTTGTTTCAAAAATAGAAAAATAGAATTATGCTATCAAACAAATTTATGTTCCAAACCTATTCCAGAAATAGGTTTGGAACAGAAACAGAGAAATTGAATGGATTTCATGCATGCCCTAAGCATGTGGATACTTATCCTGGACAATGAAGTATCAATTTTTATCTAGCGTTTGCATTATTGGTGCAACTACGGTTGCCAATTACTTCAATTAAATAAATCACACCATTAAAGAAAGACTTGCTTGGACAATAAGTTCTTCTAAGGGCCTGTTTGATAACGATAGAAAGATATGAACGCAGAATTATGAGAGATTTTAATAGCTTAAACTTATAGATAAGGTGTGGTTATATATATATATATATATATATATATATATATATATATATATATAAGATGCATTTTTTAGTTCTTTAATATTTCTGCGCTGTTAGACAAAAAAAAAACAATCAAATCCTGTGGTGAAAGAACAAAGGTTTTGATGGCGGTGTCCGCATCAATACGAAAGTTGTTTTTTTTTTTTTTCCCCATTGAAAGAGCAGAAGCTGGGAAGTGTGGATTCCACCAAGTTTCTCCTTTTCCCCGGAGCTTTGGAGCTAAATGGAGGAAAGGTCAATTTCAATTCAAATTGGAAGAAGTCTGATTTAAAAAAAATCTGCAACGAGACTTTTTGGACTTTTGATTACTAAAACAAAAAGTTCAGTGGAGTATAATCAATGTTAAATTAAAGCTACCGGAGAACAAATTTGATCTTTCATTTATCTCAATTCAAGAATTTTGATACAGTTCCTTTTATTTTTTTAAACTCATCGAGCCACCGTGATTGATAACTCAAATCTTAAAATTTCTTTGGTCGCACTCGGATTTACGCCTGAAAAAGGCTTAAGAACGTATGAGTTCGAAAGTGGATTTTTTAAAATTTTAATAACCTCCTTTACAAAAAAGAAAAGAATGGAACATTTATAAGGACTTACAAGAATTTTTTAAAATTTTAATAACCTCCTTGGCTCCCCCACCACGTGCTTCCTCTTCCTTGTTGTCCTGTCCTTACTCCTTATCAAGAATCAATCGGTTCGTTCAATCAACATCTGTACCCAATCGAAATCTGAAGGTCTGGTCTTGCTGGTGTTGGCGCATTCACATCGCTCACGCACTTGCCGGCAACTTCGAGGAGGCCAGATCATCCATCCATCACCGTTATTATCTCACTTCTAGATCCCTAAAATTAGCTTAAGTCAAGTCTTCTGTTGTAATACTAATGCCGAAATAACCAGGATCTTGCAAATATGTCAATGCGAAAGCCAGAGAAAATAACGAGGAAAGATAAAGGACACCAGATATAATGTGGTTCGGTCCGAATGTCGGTACCTACATCCACGGGGAGAGCCAGCAAGAACAATCCACTATATCGGAGAATCGGATTTACAATCGCTCAATACGCTCGTGTTTCCCGCACCTAAATTATACCCAAACCCCAAGTGTTTACAGATAAAACAACTCAATAGGATATAATAAACAATAAACTCACGAAGAACAAAATCACAGTGTTCATGCGTCAAGCATAATTCGATCCGTACGACTGAACCGAGAACTTCCTCGTACGACCTATACTGTGCGACGCCCTTTTTTTTCTTTCACGGCGCTGCTCACTTTCTGTCTTGTGCGGCTTCGTCTCGGTTTTGTCTCTGTGCAGCCTTGAAGACGTACGACTTCTTTGCTTTTATATCAAGAAAAGAAAACCACCTTTCTGTTTCTTTTCTCTTTTTCAAACTTAAGGACCCACTTGCTTTATTTTATTTCAAAGAAAATCTGAAACAAGAAACTTTGACTTGGTCCACCTTGGCCTTTGGAGTGACGTCCATCACATGTCTTTAATAAAAAACACAGTAGCGATTCTTCAACAAAATACAAAGATCCGATTTATAGTTTTGAATCGCATCGGCCAATTCCAAACCAGTTTCACACGAAGGCTCAAATTCGAGGCATTATATAACAATTCTCCACCTTGACTCGAAGTTTGAAGCCAAATCAATAGTGCTCATCATCCATGCTGCTCTCCCATCGCCCCGAAAGGCGATCACTCTCCACATATGCCAATAGTGCTCAAGCAAAGCTTGAGCTTTGCTAAAGGAATAGGCTTAGTCATCATGTCGGCCGGGTTCTCTGCTGTCGCTATCTTCTTCACAACAACTTTACCCTGCGCTAATATATCTCGGATGAAGTGGTACATGATATTGATATGCTTTGTCCGCTCGTGATAAACTGGATTATATGCCAGAAATATCGCACCTTGGTTGTCACAGTGTATATCAACACTTTTCTGATCCAACCCAAAGTCCAAGAGCAAACTCTGTAACCATATCGCATCTTTCGCTACAAAGGTTAGTGCCATGTACTCTGCCTCAGTCGACGACAAGGCCACGTGGTCCTGTAAGGACGCCTTCCAACTAACTGCACCACCTGCAAGCTTAAACAAGTACCTTGCTAAAGATCTGCACTCATCCAAGTCACCTACATGATCAGAATCCACATAACCTGTGGTTTCACTGCCATTACTGTTCCTCCGGTACACTATGCCTACGTCTGATGTCCCCTTCAAATATCTGAGGATCCATTTCACAGCTTCCCAATGAGTTTTACCAGGACGCTTCATAAAACGACTAACTACACTGACAGCTTGTGAAATATCAGGCCTAGTGCATACCATAGCATACATAATACTACCCACGGCACTGGAATACGGAACACGGGACATATGCTCCTCCTCCTCCTCAGTCTGCGGCGATGACTTAACTGAAGGTTTAAAGTGCTTCGCAAATGGTGTACTTACAGACTTCGCTAACTGCATATTAAAACGTGCTACAATCTTCTCAATATATTTCTTTTGAGACAGACGTAATAATCCAGCAGTCCTGCCACGCAAAATCTCCATACCCAAAATTTTCTTTGCAGCACCTAAATCTTTCATCTCAAACTCAGCACTCAACTGCCTTTTCAGCACATCAATATCAGACATATTTTTCGCTGCTATCAACATATCATCAATGTATAACAGCAGATATATCAAAGACCCATCATCCAGTCTCCTAAAATAAACACAGCTATCCATCTGACTCTTAGAATAGTCCTGACTAGCCATGAAAGCATCAAAGCGCTTATACCATTGCCTAGGAGACTGTTTCAGCCCATACAAAGATTTCTTTAACAAGCAAACATGATATTCCTTACCCGGAATAGCAAATCCCTCTGGCTGCCTCATGTAAATCTGCTCCTCCAACTCACCATGAAGAAATGCCGTCTTTACATCAAGCTGCTCCAACTCGAGATCCTGTGCAGCAACTAAGGCAAGTAAAATACGAATAGAAGTATGCCTTACCACAGGAGAAAACACTTCATTGTAGTCAATGCCCTCACGTTGTGTAAACCCCTTCGCCACAAGTCTCGCCTTATACCTCGCTGCCTCGACACCAGGAATGCCCTCTTTCCGTTTGTAGACCCATTTGCTTCCAACAATCTTCTGGCTCTTGGGTACTTTAACTAGTTCCCATGTCTGATTCCGATGGAGTGATTCCATCTCTTCACTCATAGCCCCTAGCCACTGCGACGACTCAGAACTAGCCATCGCCTCAGAGTAAGACGAAGGCTCATCTGTCTCCACCTCGTCACCTACAGTCAAAGCATAAGTAATATCTGTATAACCATAACGTACCGGTGGTTTTATTTGCCTTCGCTGTCTACCCTCAACTAGAGTCTGCTGCGGCTGTACTGGTTGTTCACTATCACCGACTTCAGGAATTGCGGCCTCATCTGCAGTCTCAACATATGTTACCTCCGAGGTCTCTGGAGTCTCCACCCGAAACTCCACCTCACTACTGACACCATGATCTGTCTGCTCTGCTGGTAGTGTCTCAGGACTCCTCTGTCGAAGCATTGCAGTCTCGTCGAAGATCACGTCTCTGCTGATTAGAAAACCGGGTGATCTGGGATCAGTGTACCACAGCCGGTAGCCTTTCACCCCATGTGCATAACCCAGAAATATGCACTTCTTCGACCTCGGCTCAAGCTTACCATCACTAGCATGAGCATACGCAGGACATCTGAATACTCGTAATCCGGAGTAATCAACAGTTTTCCCCGACCATACTTCCTCTGGAGTCTTCCACTCAATAGCAGATGATGGAGATCTATTAATCAGGTAACAGGCCATGTTCACTGCTTCAGCCCAAAATTCCTTGCCAATTCCAGCATGTGATAACATGCTCCGAGCCCGCTCAAGTAGAGTTCTGTTCTTCCGTTCTGCCACGCCATTCTGCTGTGGTGTCCTAGGTACTGTGCGGTGTCTAACAATACCTTCTCTCTCGCAGAACTCGGTAAAATCTTTACCACAGAACTCCATGCCGTTATCGGTTCTCAGGCACTTGATCTGTTTATCTGACTGCTTCTCAATCAATGCCTTAAATTTCTTGAACCGATCAAACACATCAGATTTGTGCTTCAGAAAGTATACCCATACCTTCCTGGAATAATCGTCGATAAAAGTCAGCATATAACGGGCACCTCCTTTCGAAGGAACCGGAGACGGGCCCCAGACATCTGAATGAATATACTCAACCGGTTGCTTGGTCGAATGAATACCTGTAGTAAATTTAATCTTGCGCTGCTTCCCAAAGATGCAGTGCTCACATAGGTCTAACTTACTTGTCTTCTGACCCTTTAACAACCCCCTATCACTCAGCATTGTCATACCTGCCTCACTCATGTGTCCTAAACGCATATGCCATAAACGAGTCAAGTCAGAATCTGACTCACCTGATGAAACTGCAGCAGCTCCTGTCACGGTCTCTCCCAGTAGATGATAGAGAGAATTCGTTTTCTTCCCTTTCATCACTGTCATGGCACCACGAGAGATCTTCAGCACTCCACCTTCAGTGGTGTACTTACACCCGATATCATCGAGTGTCCCCAGAGAAATAAGGTTCTTCTTGAGCTCCGGTACATGCCTCACATCTGTCAATGTGCGAACCACACCATCGTGCATCTGAATCCGAACTGTCCTTATCCCCACAACCTTACAAGCTGCGTTATTCTCTAATAGAACTCTACCACCATCTGCAGTCTGGTAAGTAGTAAACCAGTTCCTATGAGGCGTCATATGATAAGAACACCCTGAATCTAGCATCCATTCGTCTCTTGACGAACCTGTAGTCACACATAAAACAGCTTCTGCATCACTAGTGCTCTCCTCAGCAATATTCGCCACACTAACTGTGGCTTTCTGCTTATCACCTCTATTTCTCAACTTAGGACAATCTCTCCTGATGTGCCCTTCCTCATGACATTCAAAGCACTTTACGCGCCCCTTGGATTTTCTATGGCGTGATTTAGACCTGCTTTTACCTCTGCTGCTACTGGACCCTCGCTGTTGCTCTCTACCCCGAATCATTAGTCCATGCGCTACATCCTGCGCCAGACTGTCATCTCGCAACTTTCTCTGCCACTCTTTAGAAAACAAAGTGGACTTTACCTCCTCTGAGGTAATTGAAGTACGCCCCTGTAGTAAAGAGTCAGTAAAGTGCTCCCATGACTCTGGTAAAGAAGCCAACAACATCATGCCCTGCTCTTCATCTTCAAGAATCTTACTGACATTCTTCAAATCCATCATGAGTTTATTAAATTCATCTAGGTGGGTTCTGATAGACGTACCTTCAATATATCTGAACTGGAACATCCTCTTCAACATGTACAAGCGATTGTTCAAACCCTTCATTACATAGAGTGACTGAAGCTTTGCCCACAATACTGCGGTATCCTTCTCCTCGCCTACCTCTATTAGCACTTCATCCGATAAATTCAACAGGATTTGACTCCTAGCTTTCCTCATCAACACATCCTTATCAACATCTTTCATTAATTCAGGCAACTTAGCTTTGCCCTCCAATGCTTCTGCCAAACCTAGAGTTGTCAATAATGCCTCCATCTTGAGGCTCCACAACCCAAAGTTGTTCCTCCCGTTAAACTTCTCAATTTCAGCTTTTACCCCAGTCATAATTGCAGCAACAGAATTCCAGATAATAACCAGACAAGCAAAAGCCCCAAATTACAATCCAGAAAATCTGATCCAAGCTCTGATACCAATTGTTGTAATACTAATGCGGAAATAACCAGGATCTTGCAAATATGTCAATGCGAAAGCCAGAAAAAATAACGAGGAAAGATAAAGGACACCAGATATAACGTGGTTCAGTCCGAATGTTGGTACCTACATTCACGGGGAGAGCCAGCAAGAACAATCCACTATATCGGAGAATTGGATTTACAATCGCTCAATACGCTCGTGTTTCCCGCACCTAAATTATACCCAAACCCCAAGTGTTTACAGATAAAACAACTCAATAGGATATAATAAACAATAAACTCACGAAGAACAAAATCACCGTGTTCATGCGTCAAGCACAATTCGATCCGTACGGCTGAACCGAGAACTTCCTCGTACGACCTATACTGTGCGACGCCCTTTTTTTTCTTTCACGGCGCTGCTCGCTTTCTGTCTTGTGCGGCTTCGTCTCGGTTTCGTCTCTGTGCAGCCCTGAAGACGTGCGACTTCTTTGCTTTTATATCAAGAAAAGAAAACCACCTTTCTGTTTCTTTTCTCTTTTTCAAACTTAAGGGCCCACTTGCTTTATTTTATTTCAAAGCAAATCTGAAACAAGAAACTTTGACTTGGTCCACCTTGGCCTTTGGAGTGACGTCCATCACATGTCTTTAATAAAAAAAACACAGTAGCGATTCTTCAACAAAATACAAAGATCCGATTTATAGTTTTGAATCGCATCGGCCAATTCCAAACCAGTTTCACACGAAGGCTCAAATTCGAGGCATTATATAACATCTTCCACGAAAAAAATAAATAAATAAAACTTTGACCGCTATAGTCGTCTTCTATGACTTCATCACCCTTTTTCTTTCCGCGCGGAGCTCACGACCTATGTCCATTGTCCATTAAAGTTGCGATCGACAGAGCTCGCACGGCCACAGAACTGTGGTTGTATGGCCGCAGTGGCAGTGCCACGGCTCGACTCTGTTAATTCGCTCGATTTTTTTTTAAGCCACGGAGTTGGGCCTTTAGCCCTATTCCTCGTTAAACTCAATACCGGTAGACAAAAAGATAATAATTCCAACTCTCACAAGGGCATTTTGATAAATTTCGGCCATAGCTCAAGACAAATGCGACTAACAGAGGAGGAGGGAGGAGCAGAGGAAAGAACATGGGCCTTGGTCGAAAAAATATTGGGTGGGCCGGATGCAATCAAGAGGGGACATCTTGGTGACATGTGAGAGAGGAAGGAGAGAGGAGAGAGAGTGACTGATGGGGAGGGGGAGAGGGGACACATGTCCCCTCTTGATTGGGTCGGGTGCATTGCACCCGGCCCACCCAATACTTTCTCGCCATGGTCACTGATTACGGATGGAAAACGCGTGCAGTCACTTGTCCGTCGATGGTCACATAGCCATGGGGACTGGGAGCGGTGATATCATGTGTCCAGGCTCACCTATACCAAAGGATGAGGTGGGACCCGACGAACGATTACCTAATTGATGCATGTGAACCATTTTTTTTTTGTCGAATGATTATTCCAAATTAAAAGGATGGATTTCGAGCCCACGTCGGGATTGAAATTGCCATATTATCCCAAACTTGTATTGCAATTTTACAGAAGCACACAGCGCAACAAAAATAAGTGGAGACGGTTTCTTCCAAAACAGCCCCAATGGATGAGGTGGGACCCGATGAACGATTATCTTATCAATGCATGTGAACTCAATCACATACCAAAAAACCAACTCAATCACATGATCATGAAAAGAGTTTTTTTTTAATCGAAAGTTAAAAGGATTGATATATCAGGAAAAATCTCAAATTTATATGTTATCTCAAATTTATACATTAGTAATAAATTTATCACAAACTAATTTTTTAATCATGAAAAACTTTAAACTAATATACTTATGATAAATTTATCATAAATTAATTTTTGAACACTGAGAACTTCAAATTGATACAGCTTTAGAAAATTTCCCTCCCTTATTGCCTATTAAATTGCGGAACCAAATTGGTAAACTTGTGACAAATGGAAGATAGAAACTCTAAAAGGATGTCGGTCAACTGCCATGTATTATCCAATAATTTATTCAATATATTTTCTGAACTATTTACACATTATCAATTTAGTCAATATTACATTGAATATGTACTAAAGATCATGACATCATTATATTGAACGAATTAATTGTTTAAGGAGCACATTAAACAATGAGGTAAAGTGAATTCCGACTTTTTCTTTTCTTTTCAGATGCAAAGTTCCTAAACCTCTCCCAACACTCAAATATTGATTTACATAAATACTTAAACATGATTATTCCAATTTATTTTGGTCGAATGATTATTCCAAATTAAAAGGATGGATTTTCAGCGACGTTGGGATTGAAATTGCCATATTATCCCAAACTTGTATTGCAATTTTACATAAGCACACAGTGCAACAAAAACAAGTGGACACGGTTTCCTCCAAAACAGCCCCGATGGATGAGGTGGGACCCGACGAACGATTATCTTATCGATGCATGTGAACTCAATCACGTCTGACCAAAAAAACAACTCAATCACAAGATAATGAAAAGTTTTTTTTTAATCGAAAGTTAAAAGGATTGATATATCAGGAAAAATCTCAAATTTATATTTTATCTCAAATTTATACATTAGTAATAAATTTATCTCAAACTAATTTTTTTAATCATGAAAACTTTAAACTAATATACTTATGATAAATTATCATAAATTAATTTTTGAACACTGAGAACTTCAAATTGATACAGTTTTATAAAATTTCCCCCCCTTATTGCCTATTAAATTGCGGAACACAAATCGGTAAACTTGTGACAAAGGGAAGATAAAAACTCTAAAAGGATGCTCGTCAATAGCCATGTATTATCCAATAATTTATTCAATATATTTTCTGAACTATTTACACATTATTAATCTAGTCAATATTACATTGAATATGCACTAAAGATCATGACATCATTATATTGAACGAATTAATAGTTTAAGGAGCAAATTAAACATTGAGGTAAAGTGCATTCTGACTTTTTCTTTTCTTTTCAGATGCATAGTTCCTAAATCTCACCCAACACTCAAATATTGATTTATATAAATACTTAAACATGATTATTCCAAAAAGAAATTTGTCGAATGATTATTCCAAATTAAAAGGATGAATTTCCAGCCCATGTCGGGATTGAAATTGCCATATTATCCCAAACTTGTATTGCAATTTTACAGAAGCACACAACACAACAAAACAAGTGGAGATGGTTTCCCCCAAAACAGCCCCGATGGATGATGTGGGACCTGACGAACGATTATCTTGTCGATGCATGTGAACTCAATCACATATGACCAAAAAAACAACACAATCACATGATAATTAAAAAGGTTTTTTTAATAGAAAGTTAAAGGATTGATATATCAGGAAAAATCTCAAATTTATATTTTATCTCAAATTTATACATTAGTAATAAATTTATCTCAAACTAATTTTTTAATCATGAAAAACTTTAAACTAATATACTTATGATAAATTTATCATAAATTAATTTGTGAACACTGTGAACTTCAAATTGATACAGCTTTAGAAAATTTCCCACCCTTATTGCCTATTAAATTTTGTGACAAACGGAAGATAAAAACTCTAAAATGATGCCCATCAACTGCCATGTATTATGCAATAATTTATTCAATATATTTTCTAAACTATTTACACATTATCAATTTAGTCAATATTACATTGAATATGTACTAAAGATCATGACTTCACTATATTGAACGAATTATTAGTTTAAGGAGCACATTAAACATTGAGGTAAATTGCATTCTGACTTTTTCTTTTCTTTTCAGATGCAAAGTTCCTAAATCCCTCCCAACACTCAAATATTGATTTACATAATTACTTAAACATGATTATTCCATTTTTTTTGTCGAATGGTTATTCCAAATTAAAAGGATGGATTTCCAGCCCACGTCGGGATTGAAATTGCCATATTATCCCAAACTTGTATTGCAATTTTACAGAAGCACACAGCGCAACAAAAACAAGTGGAGACGGTTTCCCCCAAAACAGCCCCGATGGATGAGGTGTGTCACGCCCCAAACCCGTCGAGCACACGTACATCCCACCAGGCCATTGATCTGCAAATATCTCCCAGGATCCCTCGGCCAATCTGTAAAACAACTTGACAAAGAAATAAGATCGCGGAAGCCACAAAACTTGCTCCATACAAATTACAACGAGATGACTCAGGATAAATGGTATACACTCCTTAAAAATAAAATTCTTCTCAAAAGTCATCTTAGTCAAGTACCCAAAATTTCTAAGTCCTAAATCCGTAATATTCAGGTACAATCCCTTAGGCCACAAAATACAGAAACCAATCGTGTAATTACTTCATTGAGAGCCCATCCTCATCTCACTGGTACTCCCGTCTTCAAGGACCTAAAAAATTAGTCCCCCACTGGGATGAGATATAAATCTCAGCAAGCTCGCCCTAAACCTAAACTAGGCCATCCGTCCCACCGAACCAAAGCAATCAGAGCAACATATATAATTCGCTAAAGCAAGACATGGCATCAACTCAAGGCAAAATAGCATTGAGTGACCAAGCTTTTGTACTAGCTTATAACTATTTTCATCATAATGTGAATTAAAAAGACATACACTTCCTCTTTCGAACTCCAGAGACTAGCCCGCGTTCAGACACCTCAGGTTATCTCGATCAACAAACCCGCGTTCAAACGCATTAGGTTTAGCAGCTTATCACCAAGCTCATGTCGACATGTCAACTTCTCATCCCGCGTTCAAACGCATCAAGATGTACTTTCAATCACAACCTCGTGATAAAATCACCTCAGGGTATACTTTCAACCACAACCCTGCGATCAAATTGCATCAGGGTGTACTTTCAATCACAACCTCAACCACAATCACGCGATCAAATCGCATCAGGGTGCATCTCATCACGCAACCCCGCGATTAAATCGCCTCAGGGTGTCTCTCATTTCTCAACCCCGCGATCAAATCGCCTCAGGATGTATCTCATTTCTCAACCCCGCGATCAAATCGCCTCAGGGTGTCACCGGCTTTAAGCCCTCATCTCATCAAGATACTCGTCACCATTCATGTGTTCTCATGGCTCACAAGCCCAATTCCTCGATATGTTCAATCAAGAATCATCATAGTAAATATTTAATCACATTTCCACAAGGAGGAATTTTTAGGCAATAAAACACAATCAATTGCTTGCCAAAGGAAACAAACGTGCCTTGTCATAAAACACAATTTAAGAATCGAATATTATACCACCACATAGGCAAGCAAGGCACATTAACGAGCACGTCATCAATTCAATCATTCAAGCATAACAAACCAACCAATTCATCGATTCCTCAACGGAAATCGTCCAGTCGCGTCCAAATGCCCTAATTAAGGTTTAGAGGTCACTCGCCTTCGTCCGAGCTAACCAAAAATCCACCAAGAACACCTCGTCCAGCTCGATTCCAACCAATATCACCCCTATCCAAAACAGGGCAGCAAGGAGATTCAGAAGCAATCCGACGATTAAATCAATTTAACTCCCCAAACTTCAATTCCACCAATCGTGCTCCTCAATAACACCTCAAACAACATCCTAGTATACCTTAATGATGAATTAGGAGCACGGTGACACTACCTTTAGCCCTCAACAAAACCGGCCTACTCAGAACCACAACCGGTCAGAATCGGTTCAGCACAAACCTCCACTAAACAACCCACTAATCATCCTTAAGCTCCAATTTATCACCAATTCCACTTGCCAAGGCTTAGATTTACATGTGTAGGACATCCACCAGTAATTTGGAGTCAAAATAATACCTCTAGGTACCTCAAATGGTTCGGTTTCCACAATAGCTTCACCGATCAGATTTTAGTTCAGTTCCGTCCACTCAATCTCATCCATGAAACACCCCTAAATCTCAATTGAAAAATTCATTTATGCTCATAAACATGTATTACTATATGCTATGTAACTTCCATAAAAATTTCGGAGCCAAATGAAGTCTCTAAGAGGGTGAACCATAGCCCTCTCTCAATTAGCTCAGAATCCATCCGGTTTTCTTCCAAAAATCACCATAAATTAACCAGACCTTCAAAAATCACAAAACCAATGGAAAATTGTCAAGGACAGGTTAAAATAACCTGTGATGGTGGAGGCCGGTCAAAAGGTCACCGGAGGTGGCGCTCGTATGGACCAAACGGGACGGGAAGAACTGGGCGAGCAGAGCAGTTTTCCGTTCTTGGTAAAAATGCACAAAATGAAGGGAATGAAGGGTTAGGCCACGAAATTTTGAGGTGATCAGCTGATGAAGATGAAGTCCACTCAAGCTTGGTCAAAGTTCTAGAAGATTAGGCTTAGTGGATAATTAATTACTTCATCCCATGCTTGACACTTGTCCCTTAATCAATAATATCAAAGCTCCAATGACTCATTTGCCCCTCCAATTTTTTGCAGCCTCCTTGGGGAAGAAGTAAATGTCAAATGACTAAAATACCATTCTCAAATCATTAAGACAAGGTTAACCCCCAAGGACAAAATGGTCTTTTCGCACTTTTCGTCCAAAATTTCAGTTTTTTGATATTTTCGTCCTCGATAAAATGGCGTCTAATCCATGTCAAATGTTGTAATCCCTCATTTCCATTTTCAAATTCCAAGATCCTAATTCATGGTCGAACCATCCGTCGATCGAAATTTCAGATTTCCTATTTTGAATGATCATTGACGAGGCGACGTCAAACTCTTTTCCAAAGTTGGAATTCATCATTTCCATTCTTCCAATTTTGAGATTACATTTCATATCTCAAGCTTCGAGGGGACGGAAATTCAAAATGTCACAAGGTGGGACCCGATGAACGATTGTCTAATCGATGCATGTGAACTCAATCACATTTGACAAAAAAACAACTCAATCACATGATAATTAAAAGGGTTTTTTTTAATCGAAAGTTCAAAGGATTGATATATCAGGAAAAATCTCAAATTTATATTTTATCTCAAATTTATACATTAGTAATAAATTTATCTCAAACTAATTTTTTAATCATGAAAAACTTTAAACTAATATACTTATGATAAATTTATCATAAATTAATTTTTGAACACTGTGAACTTCAAATTGATACAGTTTTAGAAAATTTCCCACCCTTATTGCCTATTAAATTACAGAACCCAAATCGGTAAACTTGTGACAAACGGAAGATAAAAACTCTAAAATGATGCCCATCAGCTGCCATGTATTATCCAATAATTTATTCAATATATTTTCTGAACTATTTACACATTATCAATTTAGTCAATATTACATTGAATATGTACTAAAGATCATGACTTCATTATATTGAACGAATTAATAGTTTAAGGAGCACATTAAACATTTAGGTAAATTGCATTCTGACTTTTTCTTTTCTTTTCAGATGCAAAGTTCCTAAATCCCTCCCAACACTCAAATATTGATTTACGTAAATACTTAAACATGATTATTCCAAAAAGAAATTTGTCGAATGATTATTCCAAATTAAAATGATGGATTTCTAGCCCACGTCGGGATTGAAATTTCCATATTATCCCAAACTTGTATTTTAATTTTACGGAAGCACACAGCGCAACAAAAACAAGTGGACACGGTTTCCCCCAAAACAGCCCCGATGGATGAGGTGGGACCCGATGAACGATTATCTTATCGATGCATGTGAACTCAATCACATCTGACCAAAAGAACAACTCAATCACATGATAATGAAAAGGGTTTTTTTTAATTGAAGTTAAAAGGATTGATATATCAGGAAAAATCTCAAATTTATATTTTATCTCAAATTTATACATTAGTAATAAATTTATCTCAAACTAATTTTTTAATCATGAAAAACTTTAAACTAATATACTTATGATAAATTTATCATAAATTAATTTTTGAACACTGAGAACTTCAAATTGATACAATTTTAGAAAATTTCCCTCCCTTATTGCCTATTAAATTGCGAAACCCAAATTGGTAAACTTGTGACAAACGGAAGATAAAGACTCTAAAATGATGCCCGTCAATTGCCATGTATTATCCAATAATTTATTCAATATATTTTCTAAACTATTTACACATTATCAATTTAGTCAATATTACATTGAATATGTACTAAAGATCATGACATCATTATATTGAACGAATTAATAGTTTAAGGAGCACATTAAACATTGAGGTAAAGTGCATTCTGACTTTTTCTTTTCTTTTCAAATGCAAAGTTCCTAAATCTCTCCCAACACTCAAATATTGATTTACATAAATACTTAAACATGATTATTCCAATTTTTTTTAGTCGAATGGTTATTCCAAATTAAAAGGATGGATTTCCAGCCCACGTCGGGATTGAAATTGCCATATTATCCCAAACTTGTATTGCAGTTTTACAGATGCACACAGCGCAACAAAAACAAGTGGAGACGGTTTCCCCAAAACAGCCCCGATAGATGAGGTGGGACCCGATGAACGATTATCTAATCGATGTATGTGAACTCAATCATATCTGACAAAAAAAAACAACTCAATCACATGATAATTAAAAGGGTTTTTTTTTAATCGAAAGTTAAAAGGATTTCCTGTCCTCGTGCAGAGTTATCCCTGCAATCTGCGATAAGAATGCAAAGTAGCCCCACAAATTTGACCAATTAATTATTTCTTTTGATCAATTTGTAGCAAATTTGACTCTCTGCATGTTTAGCCAATTCTGGCTTCTGAGTTTAATGGCCTGCGGTATGTGCCTCGTTTCATTAAAATTCGATGCGTATCAGTTGAACCTTTTCTTGGTTTTGTGTTAGCTAGTTAAAATTTGGGTTTTGTCTATTGAAGTAAAGACACCTTAAATCAAGCTAAAAAAGAAGCACGGTTTGATCTTAGTTCAAACCACATTTTTCTAGTAACAGGTCCTTATTCATTAACTCTCGCTATGAAGGCTAATTCATCTATGACTGAATTGTTTTTGGAACAACCAAAAAACCTAAATTTATCAACTGTAATGGGTTTATTTCAACTGTATTTAGTATCATGGAACGATCACACTGTCTTAACCTTCCAACAGCGTTAATGTTTTTGACCAAAAAAATAGCGAAAGCCCCGCCCGCTGACTGGGCAATGGGACATCCGTATCGGGAGCGCTGCCTCCGAACCCCTGCATCCCGCGCGTAGGGTTCACATATCGTTGAATAACACTTCAGTTTTTCTAAGTTCACGTGGGCGTGCCCGACGTGAAAAACAAGGGTCCCCGAAATATTCGCCAATTCCAACGTGAGTTGGGAGGGCCTACTTTTGGTGTTACACTAGGACTTTGACAGGCTATACTGGATCCTTCATATTGACCAACTCTAGAAAAATTGGCCCTCGGCATTCTGCATATTGTGCCAGTCCTGTCTTCTACGTTTTACGACCCACAAAGATCTCCATTTGTGATTCTCGTACTCACAATTGTGATCATGGTTCTCCAACTTTTTTCATCTCTTGCTGCCCCTGCTTTTGCTGCTTTGCTGTTCCTTTACTTCTTATATAGAAGATCAAGAGAGATCAATGCAGCTGCAAATGATGGATCAACAATAGGCGATTCTGGTATTCAAACTCCAACAGGAGTGTCTGAAATGGCTACTTCATCAGGACCAGCTAAGGATGCTGTTGCAAACGACGAGGCGGTAAGAGGCGATTCTGGTACTCACACTTCAATGGGAGTAGTACTTGAAATGGCTACTTCATCAGGAGCAAATAAGGATGCAGCTGCTGCAAACATTGGAAAGCCAAGAGGCGATTCCGGTACTCACACTTCAATGAGAGTAGTATTTGAAATGGCAACTTCATTAGGAGCAAATAAGGATACAGCTGCAAACCATGGAATGGCAAGTGGCGATTTGGGTACTCACACTCCAACAGGAGTATCTGAAATGGATGCTTCATCAGGACCAGCTAAGGATGCAGCTACAAACCTTGGAACGGCAAGAGGCAATTCTAGTATTCACACTCCAACAGGAGTATCTGAAGTGGCTACTTCATCAGGACTAGCTAAGGATGCAGCTGCAAACGACGGAACAGCAAAGGGCAATTCTGGTGCTTACACTCCAAGAGGAGTATCTGATGTGGCTACTTCATCAGGACTAGCTAAAGATGCAGCTGCAAACCTTAGAACGGAAAGAGGCGATTCTGGTGTTCACACTCCAACCGGAGTACCTAAAATGGCTACTTCGTCAGAAGCAAATAAGGATGCAGCTGTAAACCATGGAACAACAAGTGACGATTCCGGTACTCACACTTCAACAAAAGTACCCGAAAAAGATACTTCGTCACAATATGACTACGAAGTATTCTTGAGCTTTCATGGAAAGGATACTCGAGCAAATTTTACCGACCACCTTCACACTAGACTAACAGAGGCAGGAATCCGCACATTTAAGGACAACAAAAATCTCCGCGATGGGGAAAAGTTTGACTCAGAACTTCTCCGAGCAATTAAGCAGTCAAAGATCTTGATACCTATCTTCTCGAAAAATTATGCCTCTAGTCCCTGGTGTCTCGAGGAGCTAGCCCAAATGGTCGAGTACAAGAAGAATAATAGGGGCCAAAAAATCATCCCCATTTTTTATGACGTGACACCTGCAGAGGTTAGGCACCAAACTGGGGGCTATGGAGATGCCTTTCTTTCATATGAAGACAAGAAGCGATACAGTGAAGAGACTACGCGTGAGTGGAAGGCTGCTCTCAAAGAAGTATCATTTCTAAATGGACGCGACCTGCAGAGCATGCCCAACAGGTGACCGCTTTTAGCATTCCATCCCATGTGGCTTTAAACATTAAACTTGCTGCATTTCGCTTGGTTTCTTTTCTAGATTTGTGTTAGTCTTGTCACTTGTGGAAATTAAATTGTATGCAATTGAAGTTATACCGCAAAATCACACTAAATAATGGTACAATCCCAATTTTGTCCTATTTCATTCCCAGCAACATTTAAAGTCAGTCCAGGTCATTCTTTAACCCGAAGTTCCACCACTAATTCCTCTAAATGGAATAAATCCCTGAATAACACATTTAGAATAGGTATGTACTTTCAATGTGTTCTTGTCAGACCATAGTCTGTTTCGACTCAATTTTCTAACTCATTGCCCTTTTGAACTCTAGGAAAGAAGGTGAGTTCGTGAAAACATTCACGCAGAAGGTTTTCAATGAGTTGAATATGGCTTCTCCGGGAAAATCAGACTACTTAGTCAGTGTCGACAACCATGTGGATGCAATCATGGAAATGATAGGTGCTGGGATAAGTGAAACACGGATTATAGGAATTTACGGGATGAGTGGCATCGGAAAGACGACTATTGCCAAAATCATCTATGACAAGATTTCACATGACTTTGAGAATTGTTGCTTTCTTCGCGATATTCAAGTAACTTCAGAAAACAATGGCTTTCTTTGGGTGCAGAAGCAGCTCATCTCTAGCATCCTCAAAATGCATTGCGAAGATATAAAAGATGTTGCTCGAGGAACTCAAGTAATTAAAGACAGGTTGTTGGAGAAAAAAGTCCTTCTGCTTCTTGATGATGTGGAAAAAAAGGATCATATTGATGCACTTGCACTTAAAGGTAAGCATGATTGGCTAGGAAAAGGGAGCAAAATTATTATTACTACCAGAATGGTAGATGTTCTCAAATTTGCGGAAGTGGAATGGAGGTATGAGCTTCCAATCATGGATGGCGGTCGATCTCTTGAACTTTTTAGCAAACATGCCTTCAGAGGAGATTCTCATTCAAACCAATATATCGACCAATCCAAAAGGGCGATAGACATTGCCGGAGGTCTTCCACTTGCTCTCGAAGTCATAGGTTCACTTTTGTTTTCCACTGAAAAGGAAATGTGGGATGCCACATTGGATATGCTAGAAAGTGTTCCTAATAATGAAATTCTGGGGAAGCTAAAAATAAGCTATGATAAATTAAGTTATCAGCAACGGCGTATATTCCTCGATATAGCTTGTTTTTTCAGTGGATACAACAAGGACATTCTAATTCATTTCTGGGGGGAATCTAAATATTCTCCCATATTAGACATGATGGTTTTGCAGAACATGTGTTTGATAAAGACTACCGAGGATAATGAAGTGCGGATGCATGACCAGCTTAGAAACGTCGGAAGAAAAATGGTTCTTGACGAAAGTAACATGAAAAGAGAGAAGCAAAGTAGGGTGTGGGATCCTGAGAAAGGATTGGATTTGCTGAGGAAACATAACGTAAACTCCCCCTCATATAAATTCCCAGTATTTATGGTTTTTTTTTCTTCCAAAAAGGCCAGTTACTTTTTGTGTTGTCAAAATCATTACGACTTCGTCGACTTATAATTTTTGCTCTTTTAAGATTACAAAAATGATAGTATTGAACTCAACGGCTTAATATGGTGGACTTGAATATATGTGTTTCCTTTCCACTTTTTGGTCTTTAAACTTTTCATTTGGACAGGAAAAAAAGGAAGTGGAAGCTCTTCGTCTCAAGTCGGATCTTCATCTGCAGTATTGTTTTACCTATGAGGACTTTGAGAGCCTATCAAATCTACGGTTCCTTGAAGTGGACGGTTCAATAAAACAAATTCGTGCAGAAGAAGCTCTCAAGATTGACCCTGCTGCGCTGCTTGTCAAGTTTCCGACAAGGCACGACCGTTTATCCTATGAGGGCTCTATAGGATCAAATCCAAGATTCCTTGTAGAAGAGAAGCTTCTTTGGCGCGAATCGCCGCCAAATGCTCTCTCAACTAAAGTTGTCCTTACAGAGTTACGGTGGCTCTCTTGGCATAATATTCCTCCAACTTTCAACATTACACATTTCTTCATGGAGGACGTGGCTATTCTTGATCTATCTCGTAGCGAAATCGCGCATGATTGGGAGGGGTGGAGCCACATGAAGGTATGTTATGTGCTGTACATCACCTATTATTCCGTCTTATCAGGTTTCAAAATAATCCGTACATGATTGTTCTTTTACAGGTGATGAGGAATTTGAAAATTCTGAATCTGACCGATTGCAATCGCTTGGAGAGAACCCCGAACTTCCCTGCTCATTCAAATTTGGAACATTTGATCCTACGAGGCTGTAGCGCACTAGTCGAAATCGATGGGTCGATTTGCCAATTGAAACGCCTAGTTTCCTTAGATGTAAGGCAATGCGGGAATCTTCGGAAGCTGCCAGAAGAGCTGGGTAGAAACCTTGCAAGCCTTGAATACTTAACTCTAGAATGGTGCGGATCGCTGAAGAGTCTTCCGGATTCAATAAGAGATTTGGGATCGCTGATTGAGTTGAATATATCCGGCACGGGGATCAAAGAACTCCCCGATTCCATTGGAAAGCTGAACAATTTGGTAAAGGTGAAGATGGGGAATTGCGAAATAAGCAAAATACCTGATGCCCTTTGGACGATTGAGAAGCTTGAAGAAGTAGTTGCCAGGTGTGCACGTTCTTGTAGGGTCCATGTGGACGTTGGCAATTGCAACCACTTGAGGATCTTGAGGTTGATTTATGCTGATGTACGCGCACTATCGAGGCTTCCTGTAGGTCTCGTGGAATTAGAGTTGTCTGAGCTGAAGGGGGACACATTTCCGGAAGTCTCACACCTGGCCAATTTAAAGGAGTTGGATCTGTGGTTCGGCCCACGTGAATCTGATGGGCCCGTGGAAGATTTGCGCCTCTATCCTCAACTCAAGTCACTTCGCCTCCGGGGCTCTAGTCTGCGTCGCCTCTCGAAGCTTCCCTCTAGTTTATCCTCCTTGTATTTGTACCGTTGCAAGTCACTTCGCTCGATTGAGGATCTATCGAACTTGAAGAAACTATCATCTCTACAGATTGAATTCGCTGCAATTTCGGAGATTGAAGCCCTCGGTTGTTTGGAGAGCCTACAAGATTTGAAGCTTCGTGGACTTGGACAGGTGAAGGTACTACCTGATCTAAGCCAGTTAGACAATCTAAGGCGTATTAAAGTAATGGATTGTGATAATCTGGTTGAGATTCGAGGCGAACTGCCACGGTTTTTGGATGATTTCCGTATTTATGACTGTGGTTCGTTACGGAAGGTGCCTGATCTGTCAAGCTTCATGGGTGAGGGACGGCTTGATATGCACAATTGCGATAAATTAAATGTGGAGGCGATTCTTGCATTTGCTCGGAAGGATCCAAAAAATTTGTCGCTCATAGGCTTTGAACAACTGCGTATCCTCCCTGATCTAAGGAGTTTTGACGAACTAAGAAGTCTTGAAATTGGAAGGTGCGATAATCTGGTTGAGATGGAAGGAGAACTGCCAGAGTCTTTGAAATTGTTGGTGATTCATTCATGTGGATCTTTACAGATGTTGCCGGATCTGTCGAGCTTGAAGGAACTACAATTGTTTGAAATAGGAGATTGCAAAGAATTAAATGGGGAGGCAATTCTTGGTTTTGCTCGAAGGAACCTGCAACATTTGCGGCTTTTTGGTCTTGGACAGCTGAAGATACTACCCGATCTAAGTAATGCAAACAAACTAAGACGTCTTGAATTAGAGAAGTGTGGTAGTCTAGTTGAGATTGAAGGCGAACTACCGCAATCTTTGAAAGAATTGTGGATTAAATCGTGTGAATCTTTAGAGAAGTTGCCTGATTTGTCAAACTTGAAGGAACTGTATCAGGTTCTCTTCGAAGATTGCACAAAACTAAAGGGGGAGGCAATTTTAGGCTGTGCTCAGATAAGTCATTTGCGGATGTGGGGCCTTGAACAGATGGAGATACTACCTGATCTAGGCAATTTAAACAAGCTTACATGTCTTAATGTGCAGAGGTGTGGTCATCTAGTTGAGATTCAAGGTGACCTACCACAATCTTTAACAGTATTGGAGATTTCTTCTTGTGAATCTTTACAGAAGTTGCCTAACCTGTCGAGCTCAATGGTACTGCGATATTTTGTCATAGGTGAATGTCGTGATCTGGTTGATATTCAAGGCAAGCTACCACAATCATTGGAAAAATTGGAGATTAATTCTTGTAAGTCTTTACAGAAGTTGCCTTATCTATCCAGCTCGATGGGGCTGCGAGAGTTTTGCATAGAGGAATGTGGTAATCTGGTTGAGATTCAAGGCGAGCTACCGCAATCATTGGAAAAGTTGGAGATTAGTTCCTGTAAATCTTTGCGGAAGTTGCCTGATCTATCAAGCGCAATGGGACTGCGACATGTTGCCATACGCAATTGTGATAGTCTAGTTGAGATTCAAAGCAAGCTATCACAATCATTGGAAAACTTGGTGATTTTTTCCTGTAAATCTTTACGGAAGTTGCCTGATTTATGAAGCTTGATAGGACTTCGAGAAATTTGCATAAGTGAATGTGGTAATCTGGTCGAGATTCTAGGCAGACTACCAATTTGGAAAATTTGATGATTAATTCCTGGGAATTTTTATAGAAATTGCCTTGTCTATCAAGCTTGATAGGACTTCGAGATGTTAACATTCATAAATGTGGTAATTTGGTTGAGATTCAAGGTGCACTACCCCAATCGACGGAAAGGTTGGTGATTTTTTCATGTGGTTCTTTACGGCAGTTGCCTAATCTGTCAAGCTCAATGGGACTGCGAGATCTTATCATACGTGATTGTGGTAGTCTGGTTGATATTCAAGGCGAACTACCACAATCATTGGAAAATTTGATGATTGATTCCTGTAGATCTTTCAAATGTTGCCTGATCTGTCAAGCTTGATGAGACTGCAAGATGTTGTCATACCTGACAATTTGGTTGAGATTCGAGCCGAACTACCACAATAATTGCATGATCTATGAAGCTTAATGGGACTGCGAAAGGTTGAGGTAAATCGTTGCAGGAAATTAAAGGTGGGGGCAATTTCTTCGCTTTGCTCGAAGAAGTCAGTCAAATGTGCGGGAGAAGACTACGAGCCTGAATCTGAATCTGAGGGGGAAGACGACGAATCTGAATCTGTACCGAAGGGAGAAGAAGACAAATCTGAATATGAAATCGAAGGGAGAAGTCGAGGAATCTGAATATGAATCTTAGGGAGGAGCAACAAGTGCAGTCTTGAAATCTTCTTGATTCACGACCATGAATTGTTCTCTTTTGTTCAAACTTTAAACAAATTTAGGTAACTTATTTCATCTGACAACTAATGTTTTCCCTTTTCTGCAATCAAATTGTTTCACCGATATGAACAGAGAAGTTTCGCATGTACTTTTTAATTACCTTTTCACAAGTTGATGACTGAAAATCTGATCAAGGTAGTGAAATTATGATATCTCCTTACAACCAGAGGGTTCCTAATTGTGTGCAAATATTCGATCTCTTTACCTAGTTTTGTTTGGCTTTTTTAGCTATATTCTCTTTGGATGCTTTCTTGTTGCTTTTATGTTTCCCAGGTGTAGTTATGCATGTCAATTGCATCGTTTTTATTTGATATGTAACAAATTATTAGAGATCCTAGTTGATATTCTGCTTCACATATTTCGAAGTTGATAAACTTGCTTCGCATTGGAGATAACTTCGTTATGCTGTAAACTAGATGGAAAGTGTGTTGAAAGGTCACACAAATATGGTTCTCATCCTGGAACTTTACAGCATAATCAACTCAATTGTTGCAACTGTGAAGAAGACACACTGTATTGATATGCTTATGTTCAGTTTATTTTCTAGCAAAGCTGTGCTTCTTACTGGATTTGCAAATGTTAGGGAGAAGTCATAAAATGAGGAAAGACAGAATTTCACTTGGGTTCGCACGGAAAAACTTCCATCTGTGACAGGAGAGAGGAGCTATTTAGCTTCTCCGAGGTATCATAAATGATCTTATAGTCAAAGGCTAATATCTCAGTATTACTGCTGCTGGTTGGTTTCGAATGTTGCTGAGAGGAATTAGAGTTTGAGAAACTTACAAAAATCATTTTGTGCAGGGAGCTGTGGCTAATTGGGAAGCTGTACAAATTAAGACCGAAAAAAGGAAAATGAAGATGACATTGAATGTCAGCTAAATTCCCTTTCGCAATCTTGGGGTGGTAAACTGTGCATTCATCTGTTGAGAGATAGAGACTTGAAGGTTAGTGAGGGAAGGCCTTGCCTATTGATGAAATTGTATAATCTGTTGAACTCAATGTGAAGTTTCAGTTGAATGTTTTGCCCTTCTTTTCCAGAGAAGAGAAACCATTAGGGCAGGGCAGAGGGATTCGTTGTGCAATCTGGGGCATCATGTAATGTTCTTGGGGGGTCAAAGGGCTATTTAAGCAAACCTGATTGTTGATTAATCTCCTTTGTGTGGCCATAAGAATGAACATTGCACTTCATCTGCTTCTGTATTCTCTTCAGTGATATGCAATGGAACTTTCTTATCAATTCCCAAATATTCTTTAACCAGGAAATACTTGCAGGTCTTGTCTGGACGGGGAGAAAAATTGTGTGCGCTGGAAGAAGTGTATAGGGAGGCTTATCAGTTCCCATACAGTCTTAGTTGCACCTGCCAAAACCTGTTCATAGACCTTTCCATGTGAAAATTGTGCTCGAGGTAGTCTTATTCATGAGCATTCAGTACTTGCAGAACCAACTCATATTCTACGTCCAGAAAAGGAAATTGACTGAATAAGTAATGTTAATGAAGGGATCAATTTGACCAAACAAAACATGAAGGGATCAAGACGATTAAAGAGAGACTATCTAGTAAAAGAGTTCTCTTCCATTTCATGATTTAGATCAGAAGAAACAATTGGATGCACTCGTGGGAAATATTTCTGATATTCAAGCACACTGAATTCTTCAACGCTAAATATCAATCGCTAAAGAATCTCGAAATTCTTGGCGCTTCGCATTGTTCATTGTTGAAGATAATCTCTTCCATTTGTTATTTGACTTCTCTACCAAGGCTATCTTTCAGAAGCACCATAATAATACTCAACTTCCCCTGTCAATCAGAGCCCTTACAAGCCTTAAATACTTGTCTTTGGAGACAACTGTAGATGTGCACTGAGGCATCCGGAGTCGATTGGCAAATCTGCAATCGCTACTTGAGTTCGATGTCCCCTACACGTGCGTTGAAGAGCTACCTGACTCAATGGGAAACATGACAAGTTTGGAATTGGTGAGGGCGAATAATTGTTCCATAGGAAAGATGCCTAGTGCCTTGTGGTTGCTGTAAAAGCTTGAAGAAATGAATGCAGCACGCGTGGAAAGCTTGCAACTTGAAATGACATTTGCAGATATTGTCTTGATATTGACTCTGATTGAAACATGCCGAAGTACCAAGGCTTCCAGAAAGTCTCGTCAGTTTACACTTTGATACATTCATGACAACATTTCCAGATTTCTCAAACTTGACAAGTTCGAAGAAGTTGTATTTGGCCATGCTTACCCGATGGACAATTGCCATGGTGCATCGTGAGATTAAATAAATTGGAGTCTTTGACTTTGTTGTGTTGTTGCAACCACGTTATCAACAAATATTGATCAACTTTCTCAACTCAAAAGACTAGAACTCCAGTGCGCTAATTTGTTGTGCCTCCCAAAGCTTCCCTCAAGTTTTTCTGTTGAATCTTGCTGGTGGATGAGAATAGTGATGGATCTCTCAAACTTATAAAAGACTGTCAAAACTAAGAATGGAAGAACTTTGCAATAGCAGAGATTGAAGGCCTTGACTGTTTGGGGAATCTACAAATTCTGGAGCTCTTCAATCTTGAAACTTATTTGAAAACGTTGGAAGTCAATTGCACTAGATTATTGTAGTAGTGTGGATTTTGCTCATCGCAAACTACCAGAATCTCCGGAAGAATTGTTGATTGAAGGCCTTGACACCCTCAATGTAAGTTAATCAGGTCGAAGTAGTTCGCATAGAAGGTATAACAAGTGTGAGGCCTGACTGTTTCAACTTGAAGAGGTTCAAATATGATGCGATCGATGTCTGGCATTAATTAGGAGAATCGACCATTTCTCGAGAAATTTAAGATGACAAGCTCTGCAGAGGAGTACAATTTCAAATTAGAAGTGCATGCGATTCTTCAAAGGTCCTGCATTTACAACCAGATATGTTGTCCAGGAAGCTTTGAAACTTAAAACAAATTGCTTATCCTATGTCATTTCAGTAGACAGTTGTTATTGTCTCTCCTGGAATCATGTTTTTTTAATACTAAATTAGAATTAAAATTCGGTAAGTCAACTTGAAACTTGAACCCTTGTAATGTATAGTTAGCTACTGGCCCTTTTTGCCACCACCCTCTACCTTAAGATGGATGGCTGTAAACTACTCGCGAAATGGGATCAGGGTTTCTTTCGATCTATTTCATGAGCTCGATGTGCTTTAGATATATTCTCTTTTGATGGTTTTGGTTGGCGAATTGAGTTGCCGATATAAATATATAAAAAAAGTCAAATTGATGCTAGTTTTACTACATACAAGTGCACTAATTTTTTCAATTTACACGTTGATCTTTTATATGAGAACCTCAGAACTTGTTGGGTTGTACTTTAAATTTGAAGCTGATATCCATACCCCGTAAATATTAAATTTGTTATACCTTAAACAATGAAGGGCGTACTCAAATGTCTGGGCTTTAATTAGGGCCAAAAGCTCTGTCATTTACCTTTTGGTTATCCTAAGAATGGAGCTTTAGGAAGAAAAATCGCTCCCTGACAAAAGTACCATATGATGACGTGAGCTTTTCATCTCGATAGCAAGAAAGAGAAATTTGCGTATCTTCATTCTTTATGTGCACATAAGCTGTGGCTAACTCGGTTAATACGTAGAATTGACAACCACACATATATATATATATATATATATATATATATATGTGTGTGTGTGTGTGTGTGTGTGTGTGTGTGTGTGTGACGACAATATATCTTTTTCCAACACTTTGATTTTGTACTCTAGCTTTTTTACCTTGACGTACAAACTCTTAATTTATCATAAGGTGTCAAGGGCTTAGCTGGTCTCTTGCGCAATGTGCTTTGAATGGTCATAATTACTAGCAATATATCTTTTGAAATGATGAAGGAAATTTAGTTTTTCAGGTTTCCACTAATACTAAAATTCCTGCATATCAGAACAAAGACGGTAGTAAAAGCTTACAACTCTCGTCCTAAAAGTTAAGATATAGCAACGGTTGCCAGTGGAAATGACGCAAGACAAGGTCATCGTCTATTTCCAAGATGGCTTTGATTTAACAGTTAATCTGCGTAACTCCCTTCTCTCAAATGAAACCAGCCACGGCAAGAGCACTACTAATGCACGCAAATAACTAACCATATTCGAGCTCACGTGATCCTGCTTCGACGTTCTTTCACGACTCGGGCCCCTCAATCGAACGCCATCATCGTCCGTCGGACCAACGCTAGACGAGACCCGCCATCGCTGGGGATGTCATCGATTAGGTAGTTCCAAGAAACACGCCGTTCCACCGCGGCAACGACAAAACAAACACCAATGAAATGAAACTGTACAGCCACGTAGAATACGGACGTGGCCCATGTACGAGAGAAGCTTCAAGAAGCAGGACTGATGGATCAAAGACAAAAGCCAGCATCTGTATTCTACGTGGGGGCAGGCCCAGATATGGGGGCAGTTAGGCGGCGGATGGGTGGAGGTGGCGGGCGAACAGCTGGCGAGTAATAATAAGAAATTGTTTTTATAAAAAAAAATATTTTAGAAAAAATTTGGATTAGCTCGTTAAAATTTGGGTTTTGTCTATTGAAGTAACACCAAAATCACGCCAAAAAAGAAGCACGGAATGATCTTAATTCAGACCACATTTTTTTATTAGGGGTCCTTATTCATTAACTCTCGCTACAGAGGCTAATTCATCTATGACGGATTAAGTACACCTCAAGTGTCATAAGTTGTATACCGCGCGCACTTTAGTGTCAAAACTTTCAAATCGATCACTTTAGTGCTAAGTTTTTGTAACTTCGATCACTTCAGTGCTAAGTTTTTGTAACTTCGATCACTTAAGTGACAACTTCTTTTAAAAATAATCACTTCAGTGTCAAGTCCGATGAGCAACTTCAACTTAAATAATAATAATAAATACACGTGTCGGATTTTCGGCGAGCCACGTCAGCTTAAATCGGAGTTGGCACTAAAATAATCGTTTTAAAAAGAAGTTGACATTTAAGTGATCGAAATTACAAAAACTTAAGACAAAGTGATCGATTTAAAAGTTTTGACACTAAAGTAAGCGTCATACAAAACTTATAACACTTGAAGTGTACTTAAGCCCATCTATGACTGAATTGTTTTATGTAGGAAATTCATTTGGTGTAGGCATGCAGTTTTTCATTTGGTCATGTCGGTACATAGTTTGGTTCAACACAATCGTTTAATTCCTTTTTCCTTTTACCTCTAGCATACACCAGGCGAGAAGGCAAGTTTACAAACAGCTTTGCCCAAAAGGATTTCATAAGTTCTAAAGGGCTTATCTCGTTGGTAACGGCTACTTGGTGTCAACCAACATGTGGATGTAATTATGGAAACGGAAAAATTCAAAAAAGAGTCTGAAGTCCTCTCGTTTTCTCAAATAAGGGCTCCAAGTGGATATTATTTCAAATAAGAGTCCGAAATAACGTAGTATGTTTCAATTAAGGGCTTCAAGTGGTCATAGTATTTCAAACAAATGTGTGCCTTGAAGGGTATTTTCGTCATTTCACATTTTATTATTTTAGTTATTTTTTTCTCTATTTTTCCTTTTTTCTGAATTTAAAAAAAAAAAACCACAGAGGCGAAAGGGCTGCCCCTCCCGCCTGTTGCCGTCGGCCCACCTCTGGTGGGGGGTTAGGGGAGAATCGAAGGCCGGTGGGGTCGCCGGCGACCCCGCCAGCCAGAGGCGCCCTCGCAAAAATCGGGAGAGGGTGATCTCCATCAGCGGCTCGTCCTCGACTTCTTCTTCTTTTTCGGGCTTCATCTGCAACTCTGACTCCTATATTACGACGAGTTCATCCTCGTCCTGGCCAACGAGGATGAGCTCGTGCAAAACCAGATCTACTTCCTGCTCCCCAAGTCAAAGCTCCAGCACCGCCTGACGGCCTCGGGCGGCAGAGGCAGACGCAGATCGTACCTATTCTGGTCGTTAATTAGAGAGCCATTCCGAACTGTAGTGAGATCAACGAGCATGAGGTCAAGAGGAACGGCAATAGGATCGAGAAGGCAGCTTCGGCGTCGTCCAGATCCGGATCGATTTGGAAATTACAGAGGTTCTTCAAGGAGGTTCAAGACCCTTGACTGTTTTACCCTTTCCAAGTCACTATTCATCGTCTTCAACTTAGGACATTGTTCAAATGGAGATGATGATTCATCCACACAGAGAGAAGACAAATTGAGTTTGTGTACCTCAAACATCTCTTGCTTAGGGAAGGCTCGTACACAGGCATTGATGTGGATTATCGTCAGAAGCTTGTAGGTCGCGGTGATGACGTCGAGCAGTGGACGCCTGGACGGTGGAGATCTCAGACAGTCGGTTGCGTCATCTGGCTCGCAGGTCGCTCGCTGGATGTCGGAACGAAGCACTGTGGCAGGAGGGAGTGATGTTGCTGGAGTCGACCTATGGAAGCTGATGCAGGATGCTCTGCTTGACGATGGAGATTCTATGTGAGACTGAGAAGTCGATAGTCGTCGGGCCGCTGAGTGAGGTGCCAACGTTACCGTTGGTCGGGCGGAACGGCGATGTGTGAGGCAACATGTGGAGATGTTGACTGTGAGACTTGGTGATTCCACGATTTTTGTGGTCAAACTAGATTGGTGGCCTCCAGAATGGTTTGAAGAGCAATGACAACAGCCTGTGTATGTTGTCTTTCTAATTTTTTTTTACATATAAAATAAATGTGTAATGAAAAATAAAAAATCAAATAAGTAAAAAAATGAAAATACCCTTAAAATCAGGCCTTTTTTTGACATTTTATGGCCATTTGAGGCCTTTGTTTGAAACAATATTCACTTCAAGCCCTTAAAAATGATGCGAAGACAAGCTTGAGCTTGATGAGCATGTATGCTATCGCCAAACATACGACGCTCTGGCCTAACAGGGGACTGCCTATTTGCTCAATCATACTCATTCTTGAAGCTCAACCCTTAAAGCGCTAGAAATTTCTGATTTACAGGTTCCACATAGTGGCAAGTAAAGAGCATACTAAATCAATCATACTACTGAATCAACAAGAGGATTTTGATATTCGAAAAACCATGCTTATAGGAAAGAAGAAGAGAGAGAATTTAGAAACTCATGGTTTGGAAAACATACTGATATTTCACAAGAGGTAAAGTCTGCCTTCTTACATGATACCAGGGAGCCTTTTATAGGCGATACACACACAATAAGATAAGTTACAATGGATTCGTAGATTCGACTGACAAAGTCACTGGGTGAACAATACCACTACAGTAGTGAAAAATAATGAACAGTACCAAACAATACTGCTACAGTAATGAACAGTGATGAACAATACTGCCATAATGTCCAGTGAATAGTACTTAACAGACAAAGTGGTTTAAAAGTCGACAGAATAGTTTAACTTCTCACCTACTTATTGGAAATAGACAAGACTTAGACAAAGACCTAGCATACACGTGAAAATGGATGATTCAAAGTCGACAACGGTCTGGATCTAGATGATAATTGACATCATCAGAATCCGAACTGTCTGGGCCATCTTTTTCTCTTTTGTATGCATGCCACATCCACTATTCTTCAAGCTGGGACAATCTCGTCTCTAGATCATCAGATAGTGGGGGATTATCTGTTTATTCTACCTCATGTCTTTTTGTTGACAAGAAGTCTTCCACAGTGACTGGGTCCTAATGGAATTGTTGAGGGTCTTGATTAGAGCTGGATGGAATTTGAAGTTGGGGCCATATTTGGAGCTGAGACCATGTGGAGCTGGATGGCTCATCTTGGGTGCTGAATGAAATGTCCTGAGTAGGATAAGGATTTTGATTTAATGGTCCTCCTCAAAGGTCTTGAGTGTCTGTGTCCATAGAAGAACATGGCTAGCTTCTTCTAAATTCTTCCAATGCCTAGATAGTTTGGGGATGAATCCTAGGCCTATCCCATAAAAGATTCGTGTATTGGTATGGTCAAGTCTCAAGAGGAACTTCTTGATTTTCTTCACATAAAACTCTCTAAAGCTCCATGTACTCATGATGGATCATTGTGATAGATCTGGGAAGTGTTGTGTGGAACCGGAAGATTTGTCGATGAAAATTGGGCTTGAAGGTAGTAGTACCATAGGGCAATGGTTGCAAACCTCCTATTGGACTAAAGAAAGCCCAAGGTCTGTGGAAAATGACAGTAGTGTACCTTTCTGGTTCATCTATTTCGATATGTCTTTGCGAAATGAAGTGATTCTTCCATGCTGCTAAAAGCTGAAACCAAGTGAGCATTTCTGTCAAGCCTTTCTGGTTTGAGAAATCTCCCATGAGTGCACTGGACAGAATTCGAACAATCTTGTCTATGGAAAATTCAAAGGCAACGGCATATAAATTAAAAAATACCAAAAAAACCATTTAAGGTCTTCAGGAAAGTCATGATTAGGTGATCATCGCAAAACATGAATGAATGGATAATTTGGATTAATATCAAATGGTCCTAACATCAATCCACCATAGGTGTCGAATATGCGATAATGGTATGTATACATATAATACTTCAAATTCTCAGAGAGATTATTTTCCTCGATTTCTTGTGGAACCTCTAGAGGGTAACTATGAGAATTCCACTGTGTTTCTCGCATCGAAACGGCTGGGAATGTTCCTGCTTGCAAAGGATTCCTACGAACATACATGTTGATAGATTCAACTGGCTGTTTTGGTCTGGACAGAAAATCTACAAGAACATTCTTCTTGCCTGAAATGTGTCTAGCATCAAAAGAATATTTTGAGAACCATTCAGCCCACCTTAGGAAATAAGGGTGGGGGATACGTTTCTTTTTGAACTTGAGCATCTGGAGAAATGAAGACATATCTATTTCTACCAAAAAGTAATGCCCAATAAGGTGATATTCAAACTTCTTGATGCCATATTTGATTGCAAGAATCTCCTTAAAAGTAGAGTGGTAATGCATTTCTGTAGGAGTAAATCTTCCACTCTTGTAAACACAGATGGAGCGCTTACCTTTGATATCTTCAAGGAGAATGGATGCCTAATATTTATCACTAGTATCTGTTTGCAAAATTGTTTGACCAGCGGAAGGAATTCACAAAGGAGGAAGATGTTGCAAAATTTCTTTGAGATGGGCAACAACTTGCGTCTATTTCGGTCCCCGAATGGGAGCATTTTTTTTTTTCAAAATCCTTTAGAGAGGATAAATCATTTTGGAAATCATTGGTACAAAGTCTCGGAGATAATTGACAATTCCAAGGAAGGCTTGGACTTAGTTAACTATCAAGTTCTCAAAGGGTAATTTTTGAAGTTCTTCTGCAAGATGAGGTCCTGGGCAATAGGTACCTTCTTTCAAATGAATGCCTAAGAACCTAATCTTCTTTTGTGAAAGCATGATTCCATGCTTCTGGACTATGTCAACAAATTGGGAAAGCAATTTACAATGAGATTCTTCATCAGGACCGTAGAGAAGAATATCATCAATGTAAATCTGAGCATGTAGTAGAATAGGCTGAAAAATTCTGGACATGGCTTTCTGAAAAATGGAGGGAGTTGTTTTAAGACCAAAGGGGACAACTGTCCACTGGAAATGCCGGTTGAAATACAGAAACTAGTTTTCAGACGATCATCGGGATGAATTTCAATTTGCCAAAAATATGCTTTCAAGTCAAACTTCAAATAGATCTTAGGCTGGGCCAGGCTTCCAAACATAGAGTTTTTGTTAGGCAAAAGGAATTTATCATCTTGAAGTAATTGGTTCAAGGGTTGGTAATTGATTACCAATCTGAGCTTACCACGACACTGCTCTATACTCTTATTTACGTAAAAGGCTTCACAAGCCCATTGTGAATTAGAGGGTTCGATGAGATCTTGAGAGAGAAGTCAGCACATTCCTTCTGGGCTAAAGCAAGATGTTCAGGATTCATACAAGAATGACTGGCTTTTCTAGGATTAACATCTTTGTTTTTCTTGAAAAGAAGTTTGATAAAGAAATCAGGATTTTTCCAAAAAGGGTTTGGACAAGTTAGGACAAACTGGGAATGAGACTTAGAACAACATGATAAAAGACTCTGGATGATAAGATCTAGAATCTCTAGTCGATTTATGAAAAGTCTATGGATATCCACATGCTCACGAAACTGGTCACCAAATTATAAATCAGTTGATTTGATTCTTAGCTGAGAAAGCTTGGCAAGAATATCACAACCAATGATAAGGCATTTATCTCGGAAATTACAACCAATGATTTTAGTGGATGTTAAGTGTAAGGGTAGAATAGTCATTTGGTGTTGAAAGGCTTTTATATACCCTTGTACTCCTTTGTCAATAAATCGGAGGATCTGAGGAATAGACAGGTGATTGGCGGGGGACATGAACCGAATGGTTTGTATTACTTGGACAAGAAACTGCTAGCTGCTGCAGCTGTGAAACGTCAATCCTCTAATGTGTTTAAGATGCATCGTCGTGCTTATCATCCACCACCAAACACTCTTCGGCGTTTATTTCCCGAGTCTGAGCCCGTCGATTCTTTTCATTGTGAGGCTTGTCAATTTGGTAAGCATCATAGGGTTTCTTTTCCTTCTCGTATCCAGAGTCGAGTGTCAAGTCCATATGAGTTGGTTCACTCCAATGTTTGGGACCCGTACTGAGATTTTTCATTGCTTCCACTTGTTCTATTTTGAAGTACTGAATCAGTACAATACTTCTGTTAAAACTTTACGCTCAGATAATGCCAAAGAATATCTGTCACGCCCCGACTCTCGAGCTCGCGACATCCCTTGGCAAATCGCCACTAGGTCACGAAGGACAGCGTCCCAGGCGGCTGTCGACCTACGAATAAATTTTGCATGCGGAACGTGCCTAACTTCCAATACAACAAGATCAGCATGGGATGAAGAAGCAGGAACAACCAGGCAAACAAAACACAAGCACTATACCGATGAGAATAGATGATCCATGACCTTACAGAGCTACCAGCTAACATATACAACCCCATGCTTCGGGCGGCCCTCTAAGACTCTCAAAAAGATACGTGAGTCGGGTAAGGTCAACTCTCATCTACGCCAAAAGGGTACCCCCACAAAAGATCCTCCCAACGGCTCCGGAAAGATCACGCCTAAGGCCAGTGATCGTGATAGTCCAGCGGAGGGGCCGGGTCTTTGGGGTCGTCACAAGAACTCTGACTCAACTGTACATAGGAGGCTACGGATTGCTCGGGCTCGGCCTCAGGCTGTGTGCCAGGTTCGGGATCCACTACCTCCCCGTCAGGCGTATCGATGTCCATCGGGTCCCAAGTGGGGGCATTAGCGACCCCCTGAACAGCGGTCCCTCAAACCCACGAATCGGGCCATAGAGATCTATCCCGTCACGAAGATACCAGGACTTGAAGAGATGAGCCACCAGAAGTGGCATCCCCTCATCAACTCACAAAGTCGTGACGTAACGCTACCAGACTTGATTCGTGCCTGGCACCGGATAGGACGTGACATCGTGAGACGAGTGGGTAGGGGTACCGAATCGCATGGGCCTTTCCATTTACTTCGGACCTGAAAGTATTAACCCACGACGGGGTGAGAAATAAATCTCAATGAATTAAGCCTAAGCTTGGTTAGGACACTGATTCGCCTAGAATATTCTAAGCATCACAACCATCATACACATAAACACATATATCAATAAGATATAACCATCAACTAATGAGTAACCAATCAAGGTATCACACAAATTCATTTATTCACGATGAACCACGCGTCTGGCGTGATCCACTTTCACCACTAACGCGATCAAGCACCTCAGTGCGATCTAGCATCCTTCCGGCAGGACCGGGCTGCGTCCCTTTTTCCCTCTCAGCGACGGCTACTACAAGCAGTGTGTCCGGTGCACCCAGCATGGCACGGCAAGTAGGCATTCCTTAAAAAGGAGCTTCGGCCCATCACAAGCTGCGACCGACATCCGATAATCCCTTAAGACCGTACGACTGGCATGGGGCATGAATTATCGTGCTTTTGGCAAGTCGTTCAATTCCATACAATAGGTACGGTAAGTGTACGAATAGTACAAAACGAACTTGCCAGGTAATCGTCATCTGTCCCTTACATGACCACACAATTCTCACATTGCAATCAATCAATTAACCAACTTCGAATAATGCCAAACATTCATACCGACATGCTAACAGACTTGGCCCACGGCCAATCAAGGCACTCAATCACGAGCGACCAATCCAACAAGTAATATCAAGTTCAATTCGTGCCACGACCTTTATTAACCAGATTGATTTAACACACCAATCGCTCGCTCGGCTCTAACCTGTCGCTCACTCGCAATCGAACCACAATCAATGAATAATCAATCAACCAGTCAATCACTATTTTACCACAATCAGCCACAAATAATTAAATCACCCCGACTAATCTAATCGATCGGCCATTTAACCTAGCCCAATTTCTAACTAAACCGGCCCCGATCGTGTACCCAAATTCCGTAATCAACTAATCTTAGGCGCAATTAGCGCCCTAACCAAGGGTTAGGGTCAACTCACTGGGTGAGTTAGCTTGGGCGGTCCCGACGATCGGCGGCGGTTCTCGGCGAACCAAAGGGTTAACCGCGCGGCTGTTGACACCTGATTTTTAATCAGTTTTTCTTTGAACAAATCTTTAAAAAATCCATAAAAATTCATAAAATTGACAAATCAGCTTTGGAAGCTTTGGCCAAGCTTAAGGTTTCATCTTTGAACAAAAATATTTTTTTCAAAATTTTTGAATTTTATTTTTATTATAAAAATATCCAAAAAAAGGAAAAATAGTATTCGCAGTCATAAAAATACATAAAAATGGTCAATGTTTTTGTTTTAATCCTATTTTTATATGGAGAATTTAAAAAGTGGAAAATTCAAAAATTTGGGCTAGCCAACCGGATCAATCGGGCGGGTCGAAGCCGACCCGATTGACCCGGTCAATCCCTCCAACAAAAAGAAATGCTCAGTGATAGATGCGGCAGAGCGACAGAAGCAAGAAAGTGGTCCATGTGTCTTGCACCTTCGCGCAGACAGATCCTCCAGAGCAGAAATGGCAAGAGTTCCACATCGGTTGGCAAAAACTCATAAAAACGTCCCCAAAAACCTGCGCCAACTCTTACCTTGTCCCTCCCTGTGCAACCTGCAACCAAAGAAAACAACAAAAATACAGCTGGGAAGGGGGACCAAAACAGAGGAGCCCTGTCTCTTTTGCAGGAAGGGGGGAAACGCATGAACCGCCCTCCGACCTGAAGGCTCCTCGTTGATAAAAAGAAGGGAGAAGGTCCAGAAGAAAGGGCTTCCAAAGGGGATTCTCTAGAGGAGAAAAGAGAGAGTGACAAAAAAAGGGAGGCGACCAAAAGAGAGAAAACAGAGTGAAGGAGAGGGTTTTTAGTAAAAAAAAACGCACAAAGTAGAGAAGACGGGGAGAACGGAGATGAATAGATGCCTAGTTCTTGTATCCCAAAAAAGACGAAAAATGAGGGAACCATGAGAAACTAAGAGGGAGTGAGGGAAAAAGAGCAGAGGGAGTGAGAGAAGAAGAGCAGTGATCGCGAGGTAGTGTAGCAGACAGATTCCGAAGGATTCCACCCCACCGGATCAGCCACCTCTTCGGCTTCACTCGGCCAGTGGACCACCACCACCACCAGACAAGTGTTAGACCAACAGCCCCTCTTCTGATCAGGTAAGGTTATTATCCTATCTTGTTTTGCGTAGAAATCCATGCATGACGAGTTCAAAAAGGGTCCTCTCGTGCCATTTTCTATGTTATCTGCTTAATGTTTGGGAACCTGGAGCGAGCCGTTAGTTTCTCTCTTTCTGCTGAAACACTGAACGCCTTCATTAAAATCGCCCAAACTAGATCTGTGGGTATGGATGAGCTGGAGTCCGTCTCTGCATCTTTTTTTTTTTTTATGCATCGCGTGCACGACGTCAAGTTCCTACGAGATTCGTTTCTTTTTTTTTTGTTATAAACTGGCGGCTCAACAAAAGAATCAGCAGAGAGAGAGTTTCGCTTGAGATAAGGGTCCTTGCTTGTAGTCGTTGCTTGGGGTTCAAAGCAGAGAGCTCCTAAAAAGGAAAAATATTACTTTGGGGTGTCTAAGAAGGGTTCGCCGAGAGAGCAAAAAAATTAGAAAGAATTTCGAGTGAAGTCTTGAGGGAATGGAGAGAGAAGGTTTAGGAGGGGAGATTGATAAAAAAAAATGGTAAAAGAAAGAATGCGAGAACGTGAGGCCAAGAAGATCAGAAGGAAGCCACTGGCGTATCGTCGCTCCGATTGTACCTACCTGGTCTCTTCGACCATATCTGTCCAACAACAGTTGAACCAGCTCATCCGTTGGCCGACCAGAAAACTCATGGAAAACAGGGAGAGAGATAGAACTGAAGCTTTTTTTTTTTTTCTAGCGTACATCTCTTTGGCTGGCTGAGCCGCAACTTCGGACGAGAAACCAACGTTCGGCGAACCACCTGGTAGCTTTGACGAAACACCCAATTCTGTTAGGTGAATCTTCTAGTCAAACTCCTCGCGTTTCTCGGCGTCCTTGCAAGTTTGCCGGCAATGGTTCCTGTAGCTTGTAACGGTCAGCCGATATTCCATCCGGTGTCTGATGTCGACCTTTTGGCCTGCCGCTCCTCCCTTGCCGATGTTCGCTCATGTTTAAAGGATGTCTACGTTGGTTTTCTATCCACTGTTCCGTGTGTGTATGTATGTGTAGATATAGAGATTTAATTTTACCCGTAGATCATTGACCGAAAACTGTTGTTGGTTCATGTGACTTGGTCACCGGCATTGAGAATGGCTGGGGCGGTAGTCGACGATGCGGTGTTCGTCGGGAGTGGCGTAGTCAAAGGTCTTGACGAACTCTGTGGGTGGAGGCATTTTCGGGGAAGACGATGTGCGAAGAAGACGACCCGGAAGCAAAAGA
The DNA here is from genome assembly GCA_021437785.1 of Rhodomyrtus psidioides. Taxonomy (NCBI): domain Eukaryota; kingdom Viridiplantae; phylum Streptophyta; class Magnoliopsida; order Myrtales; family Myrtaceae; genus Rhodomyrtus; species Rhodomyrtus psidioides. The sequence goes on along the minus strand of JAILYB010000041.1, from coordinate 4,151,037 downwards.
AAGTTGTAATAAAATAATAAAAAAGGGAAACAGTTTCAAAAAAAGAAGATAGGATCTATTAGTTATTTTATCAAGAATCTTAATCCAACATGCGCCTGATCTTTTGGGTTTGACTATATCTTCGTCTTCTTTAAAAAGGAATTAATGTATATTAAAAAACAATAATAAAAAAGGGTTTCGAATAAAAATCGAGAAATCAAAAAAATTATCATAAAAAATCATTACAAAAATTAGAGAAAATTCTCAAAAATTAAAGAAGAATAGTTTTCTTGGTTATTTAGCCTAATTAATATCTTGAGACCCTCTTCCCGCGATGGTGGTTGGCCGATGTCCATTCCGGCTTGTTTCTTTTGTACACCCGACTTTATTGTTGAGCTTTATTTCATTTTATTTGCGGCTTTGTATCCAAATACCCGAGGGCCGCGGGTTTTTATTTATCGCTTTAGAATAGCTCTTTATGCTTCTTCTTTATTCCCTTTGAATTCTTTGGTTGATTTTTCTTTTTAAGATAAAGTTCGAAAATTAGAAAAATATCATAAAATAAACCCCTACAATACCATTTTGTGTGAACCCCTACCATGGTTGTAAAAACATGATTAGGAACTAAAAAGCAATTAAACCTTGCATGATCACCTTAGGCAACAATCAATCGCGCGGTAACCGCAAGGGCTCTAGTAGATGTACTAGGGTAAATTAATCCCTGAATCCAAAAATCTCTGGTTGCATAGAATTGAGTGGCCCCTCCTAACCGCTCAAAAGGGTTTCCGATCTACCCTCCTCGAAAGATCGGTGGCGACTCCTTTTTTGTGTGTACACTCGTACATGCCATCTGACCACACTAAGGTCGAATACGAATTTTTGGACGTTGCGAGTTGGTATGGGCTTGGGAGAGCCCAAGCCAAAAGGGGGCCCGCACTCGAGGCCCTCTCTTGGCAATCCATTAGCTCGCCTTTCTCGATTTATTTAGTCGAAAATCGAGGACGAGTCGCGACAGCGGCGACTCGAGCTAAAATTTTGGGAGTACCACGGAAAGGTCCGACGAGGTCGCCGGGACAGGTGGCCGACGACGGAGCTCCAGCAAGCGGCGGCCGGCGACCTAAACAGAATCGGCACAGTGAGAAACAGGGGAAAACACACTGTTCTAGGGTGGTTATAAGTCTCATAGGCAGCGACAAGGCCGGCCAAGGGTGGAAGACTCACCTAGGGGTCGGAGGGGGTCGGTTGGGACCGGTAAAAGGCGACCGCCGGCGAAGGACGGTCGACAGAGGCGGAACAGCAGCCGAACAAAATCGGCAAAAACAGGGGCAAATCGAGGCAGAAAACAGGGGAGGCTTTCGGGGCTTCCCACGAGCTCCACCGGCGACGACGACCTTCCACGAGCTAGGGGTGACAAGAGGGGAGTCTGAGGAGGTGAACGGAAGTGGTGGTGAGCGGCGGAGGCGTCGGAAACGGTCGGAGTCGAAGAAAAATCGAACCGGCCTCAAAACAGAGCACCGGCGGTTTCAACGCTGCTCGCAGCGACTTCGGCGAATGACGGCTGGTGAGGCCGGTTCGGGGTGGTCGGGGGGGAGGCTGATGGTCGGTCGTGAGGCGGTGGCCAGCTCCGGTGACGTCGCGAAAGGCCAGGGAAGGAACTGATGTTCTCGGGTCAGAAAACCTGAAAACAAAGCACGGCTGCTTCGAGCTCCCCCGCTGCTGTCCGGCGGCGAACGGCGGCCAGGCTCGGGTCAAGGCGACGGCAGGAGGCGGCTGGAGGTCATGGTGGTCGGCTAGGGGCGGTGGTCGCGCGAAAAGTGGAGGACGAAGGAGCAAATGGCTCGACTGAGGAGTGACGTCCACGAAGAAGAAGAACGAAGTAGAGGAAGAAGAGAGAGAAGGAAGGGGGCGGCTGATGGGAGGTTGCACGGGGAAGAGAGAGAGGGGGAGACCACCATGAAGACTTTGAAGTCAATTTTGTCTCGCATGGCCATTAAGAGCATTTGTCTTATGTGCATTAGGGTAGGGGCATTTTGGTCTTTTCGTAATTTCAGGACTGAAACGAAATTTTGGCGCACTGGACGAAAGGGAAATTTTGTAATTTCATTGGCTAGGCTTGATTAGGATTAGGCTCGAGTGCGAAAATCGAAAATCTAATTCACAACGGTTAAGAAATCGAACCATAATCTAAAATAATCGAAACTTCGGAATTCGTCCAAATTATCGTCACTTCAGTCCTAACGGTCCAAAATATTTATCGACTATAATTCTATTGAATATCCTTTTATTGGATTCCAGAACTTACAAAAGTCAGATTTTCATGACGTCACAATATCTTACTATCAATTCAGGTTTTTCTGTCTTTTCTTGATTCTCATGATATTATCCATCAGACTTCTTGTTCATATACTCCTCAGCAAAATGGTGTCTCTGAATGTAAAAATTGTCATCTTCTTGATGTTGCCCGTTGTATCATGTTTCACATGCATGTTCCTAAAACCTTTTGGGGCCATGTTGTTCTTACAGCCTTTTTTTTAATTAATCAGCTTCCTACTTTTGTTCTTCAAGGGGAGACACCATTCTCTATATTACATCCAAATCGTTCTCCTTTTGCATTACCTCTACGTGACTTTGGTTGTGTTTGTTTTGTGTATAATCTTACTCCAAGTATTAATAAATTGGATCCTCGTGCGGAGAAATGTATCTTTCTAGGATACTCTTGAACTCAGAAGGGCTACAAATGTTATAGTCCTAAACGTCGTTGTGTGCTCGTGTCAACAGATGTAATATTTTTTTAGGATCAAGCATATTATAATACTTAGACAGACCTTAGAGGGATTTCAGAAAGTATTGAGTGTGTCTTACCTATATTTCCCCCCAATCTCGCTTCCCTCAGAACCGTCTACGGGATTCCAATTTGCTGATCGAACATATAATCAGCGTGGTGCAGCTCCTTCTATAGTATTACAGACTTCACCAGCACATAATTCATCTATTCCCTCATCAGTTGTTGCACCATCCTCTGATCCTGATGTACCCATAGCTACTCGAAAAGGTACACGTTCTTGTGTTGGTCGTCTTGTCGATCGTTATGCTCCTTATTCTGGTGTTTCTAATTGTCTTCACACTCGTCATCCTATTTCAAATTTCTTGCCATATGATCGTTTATCTTCTAGTTTCTCCATATTTGTATAGTCATTATCCTCTGTTTCTATACCTAGCAATGTTGCTGAAGCTTTTGCCCATCATGGATGGCGGCAAGCAATGGAAGACGAAATGAAGGCGCTCATTGAGAACCGTACTTGGGAACTTACTTCATTACCTGCGGAGAAATAAATTTTTGGTTGTCGTTGGATATTCACTGTTAAGGTTCATCCTGATAGCTCTTTTGATCAATTGAAAACTCGCTTGGTTGCAAATGGATATAATCAGACATACGATGTTGATTATGACAATACTTTTTCACCTGTTGCCAAAATACCATCTGTTCGTGTCTTCATTTCTTTTGCAGCACGTTTTGGTTGGTATCTTCATTAGTTAGATGTGAAAAATGCCTTCCTTCATGGTGATTTGTCTGAGGAAGTGTACATAGAGCAACCACCCGGGTTTGTTGCTTAGGGGGAGAATTTAGTATGCCGCTTACGTAAGGCTTTGTATGGATTCAAGCAGTCTTCTCGTGCTTGGTTTGGCAGATTTAGTGATGCTGTTATCAGGTTTGGATTAAAACGGTGTCAAGTAGATCATTCAATTTTTAGCTCCGTCTCCTCAGCTAGTTGTATTCTTCTTGTGGTATATGTAGATGATATTATCATTACTAGCAGTGATTCAGGTTATATCCAACGGCTTAAGCGCTTAATTTTTTGCACACAAAGTTTAATACCAAGGATCTAGGACGTCTACGATATTTTCTTGGCATTGAAGTTGCATATTCACATGCATGTATTAATTTATCTCAACGAAAATATATACTTGACATTCTTGATGATGTTGGATTTCTTGGAGCAAAACCAGTAGATACCCCTATGAAACCCAATGTGAAGCTTGATACAGAACATGGAGAATTGTTACATGATCTAGGGAAGTATAGAAGATTAGTGGGAAAGTTAAACTATCTTATTGTCACAAGGCCTGACATATCATTTGTTGTAGGTGTAGTTAGTCAATTCATGAATTCTCCTCGTACTACTCACTGGGATACTGTACTTAGAATTATCAAATACTTAAAGGGAGCGCTAGGTAAAGGGCTACTTTTCAAGAATTACAAACATCTGGACACTATAGGTTTCTCTGATGCAGATTGGGCTAGATGTCCTACTGATAATAGATCTACATTAGGTTATTGTGTGTTCCTTGGAGGCAATTTAGTCGCCTGGAAAAGTAAGAAGCAACATGTGGTTTCCCGATCAAGTGCTGAAGCAGAATATAGAGTTATGGCACTTGTGACGTGTGAATTACTTTGGTTGTGGATGTTATTATCAGAAATTGGATTGCCAACATCAGATCCATCAGTATTATATTGTGATAATCAATCAGCTATTCACAATGCAAATAATCTTGTCTTCCATGAGTGAACTAAACCCATTGAGATTGACTGTCACTTTGTACGAGAGAAAGTTTAGAAAATGGGAGATTATTTTTCAACATGCAAGAACAGAGGATCAGCTTGCAGATGTCTTTACTAAATCTTTAAGAGGGAGTAGAGTGAGTTTTTTATGTAGCAAGTTGGGATTATTTGATATTTACATCCCAACTTGAGGGGGAGTGTTAAGTATAAGGAGAATAGTCATTTGGTGTTGAGAGGCTTTTATATACCATTGTACTCCTTTGTCAATAAATCATATTGTTCTTCTCTCAAAAATTGAACAGTGGATATGGAATATCCTGGAAAGATCTGTAGTGTGATGGTTTTGTTGCGGATTTTGTGGTAAAAATATCGCCAGAAGTAGAATGAAAATAACTTAAAGGCATCCAAAATTTTCTGGGAGTACTTTTACATCCATGAGGGAAGCAGTTGCACCAGTATATATGAGAGCAATGACTTGAATGGGTTTATCATCCTCTGAAGTATGGATCTAGATGGGGATATATGGAGAATTGGAAAACAGATTGGACATTGAAAAAGTCAAAGATAGCATCAGGGAAGAATGCAAAGATATTACTAGGGGATTCACTAGAGTCTGAAGAGCAAAGAGTGTGTCAGGTAAAGGTTCATCTTCAACAGAGAATACAGACTCGATGTCTTCGTCATCTAATGGGATACCTGTAGTTGCCGAAATTTTTTGGATCATATAGCTCCCTTGGCACTTTGCTTGAGGACGGTATTTTGCAAAGTGTCCTTTCTCGCTACAAATGCAGCATTTGTCAAATTTATTCTTCTTCTTGAAACCAGAAGAATGATGTCCTTTCTTCTTGCGAAGGAACTTTCACTTTCCTTTCTTGTGCCTTCGTTTGCCAAAGGAAAACTTCTCAAAGGTGAACTCTTTAAAGTGTTTTCGTTTCTTGTGGCCTGCGCAAGAGGGGTCATTGCAATCTTTTGAGCATTTAATCTTCAAATGAGGGTTGCCACAATTTTTCTCAAGCGAACGATTCTCCCGAAGATAGCTTCTGAAAAGCTCTCTTCTATGGCACATTTTTTCAATGGCAATATGGATCGATTGTTGAATTTCTCCAAAAGTGGCATCTGTAATGGACTTGTTCTTGAACTGCAAAGTTTTCTCAACTGCCTGGCTAATCTCTTTGGGAATAGTAGCCAGAAAACCCCACTCGAGATTAGGGTTAGAGCCAAGCTGGTAAAAGAGCTTGATCATCTCCCTAAAGTGTCGATCTAAGTCTTTTTTGGCTAGGGAACAACATTTTCTTTCAAATAATTCTTTTCTTTTGAGTGCTTTTGAATCCTGGGGTTGGCCAATAAAGAAGATATGGATAAGCTGAATGGCTTCATCAATGGATGTGGTTAAAAACTGGGGTTGATCCCTTTCTGTAGCTAACTTCCACCAATCTTTTAAGGAACCAATGAACCTAGTGATAAATTCAAGGAGCACATCATAAGTACTATGTTCCTTTAGGCTCTCAGTGATCAACCAAGCATGAAACTCTTGAAGTCTCTCAGTGCATTTGTGATAATGAATATCATCCATAGTGAAGAAATTGAACGAATAAGTTTTTTTGGCTGAGGACGAAGGATCATGGTGAGGTTGTAAAGGTGGGGGTGGATGGTCAACATTACGATGATCTTCCATTTCTTCTTCAATGATTGGCTCTGCGGGATCTGCCATCATAATGTCTATAATACCAGACTGAGTACTAGAATCATAGGATTCAGTGTCTGGGGTGAAAGAAGATCCACTTATAGAGACTTCTGGAGTAACTGGTGGTGACGGATTTAAGGACTTCACACTCGAAATGGTAGGAACTTGATTTCTAAGGAAACTTTCCAAAGGATAGCCATACTCTATCATGTATTGCCAGCATCCACCGTCTTCACCACGTGGTCCTCCGGTTGGGTCACCGTCTAGATACCTTTGGTAAAGGGAATCTTTCTTCTTTTTCTTCTTCTTGGAAGCAAGTCTATCATCCTCATTGTCTGGGTTTAAGTAAGAAGAACAGGAGCAATCGACATCTCAAAAACAATGTCCGGAGGGATCCTTGAAATAATGGATGGGTCGTCCATGTTCATCAAAGGATTGGACATGAGTTTTAGGATCAGGGTCTTCCATGCTGACTGACTTAGTTGGACATGGTGTGAAACACAAGATGATGGAAAATGATAGAAAAACAGAGGAAGAAATGTCTTCCTTTTCTTTAGTGAACTTGATGTTAATAGTACTATACTTTTTCTTGGTGTATTGTGGCTCGAAAGATTGGACATGTTTGAAATTCTGGCGAAGTTTTTCGTAGTTGGTTACCCAACTATCATAAAGCAGTTTAACAAACTGATCTTTTGAAAGTTGACAGGGGACATGGATGCATGAAGTCTGGTCGTTATCAACAGAGATAAGCAAAGAATCTTCTGCAGTTGGAAGGTTTAGATCAATGGCATGGTTTTGCACTCTATATATCATCTGGTAGTGAAGAGTGGCAATTCTAGCAGATGTGGTTTGAGGAGCACCAGTGATCTGTAACTGGACCTTCAAAGAAGAAAGGAGATTAGGATCTGCCAAGGCAATGTTGAAATTTGAAAATAGGGTAACAAATATTGTGCCTGCATTCAGAGTAGTCTGAATCGTGCTGATGCAAGCATGCTGATATTCCAAGAAGTGAGTATCAAGGAGAGCAACCCATGCAACAACTGGTATGTCTTTTCATCCATGCAAGGATAAAGCCAAACGGATGGCTCCGAAGTGAAGATGAGTATAACCCAGTTGAGTCCACTAAGTAGGAAACACAGGTGGAATCTGAAGAGTTACAAATTGCTCTTGCTGTGTAGACAAGATAGGGACTTAACATATTCCTTAACAGAACAGGGGCATGTTTGATGAGGTATTTGATGGATCTAATAGGAGAAAAGGATGATGGTTTACAAAAAGAAAAATAAGGGTTGATGAGGGGTAATTGTGTTTTAGAGATTTTTCGATCATCATTCACATAGGATACCTCATAAAGGTAATCCAGTTAGGATGAAGTGGTTTTCTAGAGAACATGTGGTGGAGAGAGTGAAACTGGGGTTTCCAACTGAACATGAGCTGCGATATCTGTAGAGGGTTCCATGAGAGTATGAATTTCTTATTCCCTCTTAAATTTCATAATTATAATCTTGACTCAGTTTCGATGATATATGGCTCTGATACCAAAATAGGAAGCAGAGACAAGCTTGCGCTTGATGAGTAGGTATCCCCAAACACACGACGCTCTGGCCTAACAGGGGACTGCCTATTTGCTAGGCACTTCAGGCCCTTATTTAAAGACAGAGTTTACTTGAGGTCCTTATTTGAGAAAATAAAAGGACTTCGGGCCTTTTTTTTTTTTTTGAAATTTTCCCTAAAAACAGTAGGCGCTCTCACAAGTGAAACATGGATTGCTGGATTCCGTGAGATGGGCAGCATCAAAAGACTACTATTACCAATACCATCTACATTCTTTGATATGATTATGAAGATTGTCACTTTTGTTCGAAAACATTCAAGAAACTTCAAAATTCGAGGGCTTTGAGTACTTGTGAAAGCAAGCCCGAGTCTGAAGACTTCCTCTGCATTTGGCTGGCTAATTATATTTGAGTCCTTTTCTTTCGAATCATATCCCTTATAGAAAAGTTGCACAGGGAGATTTTATTTGTCTAGCCTTTTTGCAGTGTTAGTCTAATCCCCTGTTTTGCAACTCCTATTTTTTTTTTTTTTGGTTATGTTTATTATCTTTGATGGTTTTGCACTTCGCTAATTTACCAACTAAAGATTAGATAAATCGATTTCGAGGGCATTATTATTGTTTCCAAATTTGCCAAGTGGTGCTTTATTCGAGATCCTTGTAAACTGTTGTTTCATGTATATAATGTTTTCCATTTTTTATTTAATTAACAATAGAATAAAAAATGATCAGGATGAGATCTATAGCAGATGGGGACGATTGATCCGTTTTTGGCTCTGAACTAGATGCTACTCGTCCTTCCCTCACTCTCCGGAGAGAGATGGGTGGATCGTGCTTGTGCTATCAAGCCAACATATGACTGGTATTTTAACACTATTAGATACTTGTCTGTGTTCCGATGAAGTAACAAATTACCAAATCTTTTGAGATTTTATCATTGTCGCAAGCAAATTACTCAGCAACATTAAGAACTTATCAATAGTCCAATGAAGTCGCAAATTACTAAATAAATTGTAAAAAAAAAAAAATGAAAGCATTGTAATTCAATGATCATGATACTTCTCAAAAATAGAAATAATTGATAAGAGTCGGAACAATATTACCATTTTGTTCAAAATTTAGCAACATCCCAATGAAATAGTAAATTAGCAACTCCTCTCGGAATTTACCAATGTAGTAGGTAAATTTCTATGACTATCAGTAATTTGATGATTTGCTTCGAAATTTGATAGCAGCAAAATAGAAGATCCAGTTGACGATGTTTGCATTTACCCTGCAATTGTATTTTTTTTTTTAACAACTGTGTTATGACGGTGGAGATAGAAGAGAAGAATTGGGTTGGGAGAGGAAACTTTGGTGTTAAGGGAAAAAAAACCTGCAATTGATAGAAATTTTTATCATTCATTTGTTACATGTGCACTAGTTTGCTTTTTTTTAGTTGTATTAACTTAATTTAGCGATAACTAATATATGATAAATTTGTCATTGGTGTATTAGTTCAAGTTTTTTAGCTGTCCAAAAAATTAATTTGAGATAAGTTTATCATAAGGATATCATTTCAACATTTTTTTGTGATCAACAAATTAATTTGAAATAAGTTTGTCACAAATATACTAATTTTTGTGATATTAACTCTCCCTTTTTCAAGGGTGATTTAGTTTAAAAAAATGGAGATAGCGACAGTACTTTAAGTATGAATCTTTATCCTTTTTTTTTTTGGTAAGGTAAGATTTGTATTGACTATGACCAAAAGACGTAACTTTACAAAAGCGAAACCCGACACCACATCGAGGAACTTGCACTCATGGTGACATCAAGGATGTCACTAGGGGTGCAAGGGTGTCGTGGGTTCAAAATGGGCTGATAACCCTGCAAGCAAAAAAAAGAGGGAAAAAGAGAAAAGAGGTGCTAGAACAAGCAGCCCAATTAAAAGTACAAAAAACAAGCCTGGAAGGACCCTCAATCAGGAAAAGATCGTCGGATCGATGCCCCAGCTTGCTTGTATCCTTTGGTTCCTAAGGTTGTCAGCCACATGATGGAATGTCAAGGCCTTGTCTATAACCAGCTTCTGAAGATGCCTTTTCAATGCCGGTAAACCAAAGGTCTGATTACGGAATAGGATATGGTTTCTTTCCGTCCAGATAATGTGGCATATGGCGCCAAAAGAGAAACGTGCAATAGCTTGATAGAAATGCTTGCCTTTGATGTGCTTCATGGCCCAATGAAGATTATCCATCCAACAGCGATTTCGCCAAGCGAGATTTCCCTTTGAAGCCCAGAACTGAGCAAAGGCTCCAGTGATGCGGCAACCAAAAAATAGATGGTCAACAGAGTCCGGTTGGCTATTACAAAAGGCACAAACACCATTTAAAATCCTGTGGTAGTTTAGCAATAAATCCCGAGTTGGTAGTCTGTTCAACGTCATAAGCCAAAGGTGAAAAGAATACTTAGGAGCGATAACACGATCCCAAATGAAAGAGTACCAAGGCACCTTCTGACCTCTGCGTCGAATAGAATGCCAAGTAGTTGCATTCGAGAAAACTCCGGAAGGATCACCAAGCCAAACAAAACGGTCGCTTCTCTCGAGGATAAGAGATGGAAACGGCTCAGGCCAAGATGCGATGGCCAAAGATACTTGCGAGGAATGGAAGGTTGTGGAAAGATAATCAGACACAGTAGCCTTCCGAGAAATGTCTTATCGATATATACACACATAAGAGAAGAGCTTATAAAGAGGCCCTCTTTGATGCCAAGAGTCGAACCAAAAAGAGACAGCACAACCATTGCCAACCCGCCATCGGAAGAGGTTTTGGAATTCCGAGCGGAGATTAAGGATCTTCTTCCAGGCCCACGAGCACAAAGTCGGTTTTGTTGCAATCCAAAAGTTCTTATTCTTAAAAAAAATCATGTGAATCCACTTGCACCAAAGGGATTCCTTGTCAGTAAAAAGGATCCAAATATGCTTAAGCATGGCTGCTCGGTTGCAATCGAATAGTCTACGGATGCCAAGGCCCCCTTCCTCCTTCGGGAGACATATGTCTTCCCAAGAAACCTTAGCCCCACCTTTACCAAGTTCTGGGCCCTTCCATAAGAACTGCATGAGTATCTGTTCAACGTGATTAATAATAGATTTGGGTAGAATAAAAACACTAGCCCAGTAAACATGCATCGCATGTAAGACTGATTTGATAAGTTGAAGGCGACCAGCAAATGAAAGGAAGCGCTGAGACCAAGATTGAGCTCTGGCGGTGATAGAGTTTACCAAAGAATTACAATCCACTTTGCTAAGTCTAGACGCTATTATGGGGACACCCAAGTACTTGAACGGCAGCGTGCCCTGTTGGAACCCTAGAGTATAGAGAATCTGATCCTGTAAATCCTCTAAGCCCTCGAAGAAGAAAATCTCACTCGTGTTTGTATTGGGTGTCAAGCCGGACCACTTAGAGAATCTATCCAGCCCATCCTTCAACATAATTATGGATGGCAGATTCGCCTCCGCAAACAAAAGAACATCATCAGCAAAGAAAAGATGTGAGAAGTGAGAAGCCTTACATCGCCAAAAGAATCTGAAGACAGAATGCTGAGTTTGTATATTCAAAATACCCGTGAAAATCTCCATAACAAGTGTGAAAAGATAAGGTGACATAGTGATGTGGACATCGAACTATATCGAGGAGGAGGTGCTAGGGACTCGTTGCTCTATCCGCTTGGTCCAATTACTCGAGCGAGAGCGAGGGAATTCAAGCAAGCTATCGGTATCATGGTTCAAGATCTTTGGAATGGAGGTGATCTTGATTCGAGAATTGAAGATTCTGAAGCTCCTTGGCGCAACATGATTACATTTAGCCTCGCGAATTCTGAACGGATTTAGGGCTAACGAGCTCCGAATGAGCTCAAATTTGGTCAGCTGAAGAGAAACGGCATCCTGATCAATACTCATGGCCTTTGGCCATGAACTGCGATGAATTTCAACCATTCGGCATCATTTAGATGGACTTTTAGGCCTTTTTCTATTTTTGGGAGAATTTTTATTAATTAAGGGTATTTTTGTAATTTTTTCCTTTTAGGGTTAGCACCATATATAAGGGTGCTTATGAGTTTCTAAAAACATAACATTAATTCAGAATTTTATACAGAGAGGTTTTCTCTTCTTCAAGTTCTCTTGAAGACAAGATCTTATCAAGGCTTCCTTGTGGCGATCGATCGACTTATCGAGCAAGATCGCGAATTTTCTTGTTCGTGGCGTCTATAGCGTGGATTGGTTGACACAGGTTCGTCAACAGGTCACGCTCATACCGAGGTTACCAATCACATGTTCGATTGGGGGTTAAGGTTAGTAATTCGCAACCCTTGGATCTTCGTAGAACGATCAGTTTCCGCAGCGATTCACATCATATGGTATCAGAGCTGGTTCTACAAGATCTAGTTATTATCTTACTTTTACTGATTTTAATTCAGCAATTTAGGGTTTATAAAATTAGGGTTTATAGAATTGGGGATCTGTTACTAATCGAATTAGGATTTTGAATTGGGGATCTAGGGTTTATAAAATTAAGGTTTTCGGTCCTAGTTGTTTTGATTGTATTGAGTTCGTCAAAAAAAAATCAGCCAAAAAATCAGTGAAAAAAAAAACAAAAAAAAAAGAGTATTGGTGAAAAAAAAATCGATAAAAAAATAAAAAAAGAGGCTGAAAAAAAAATCAAGAGGATGACTCGTTTCTTTTTATTATTATTATTGTTAGTTGGACCGAATAGAAAGGCGTAATTTTCATTCTCGAGATGTGAGAAGAGTCGACCTTTTATTGAAGCGGGCGAGAATGATCGGTCGTGGAGACTAGAGGTGAGCAGAAAAACCACGATCAAACCAAACCGGACCGGAACGTACCCAACCGGTTGAGTTTGGATGGTTTTTGGCGGGTACGGTTCGGTTCTCGATTTCAATTTTCCAGAACCGATTTTATCGGTTTGGTTTACGGATTTGAATGCGAACCATCCAACCATCCCATGAACCGGCCCCCTTATATAATCTGAATGTATATTATTTTATCGATTCGACTCTCATAATTCTACAGGTGCTACATATCATGTTTTACTGAGTTTCTTTATTTTGTCCTTATACTTCCTTTGAGCATAATCCTATGGCTACTTGCGATGGAACAAGGCGAATTTTTTTCCTCTCCAATTTTCTTTTTTATTTTTCATTTTTGCTTTATAGAAACGTAACCGAAATCCAACCAAAAACCGGACCGGACCGATGGTTCGATTGGTTCACGGTTCATAGAAGAAGCGGTTGGTTCACGGTTCGTATTTTGTGAAATCGGTTCCTTGCGGATGGTTATCGGTTCTAGGGTAAAACCACACATCATGTGAATTGATCACCCCTAGTGGAGACCAACTAATGCATCACAATACTAACGAAACAAATTGATTTACCATATTGAGATCCTCTTTTAGATTGGGAACAATCGTTTGCTCGTATAAGTGGATAAGTATTTTCGCTAGTAGATTACAAATTGCTTACATGCTACATTAGTAGTCTCAATTAACTTCACTAATCAAAACAACAATTCGGTTTCTATAAATTGTTAATAGATTATTAACATTTTATTTAATTTCACAAGTAGCAATATATATTTATTGGGATAAGGACACATCAACTTCGTAACTTTCATACGACGCTCACTTGAGTGCCATAACTTTTTTTTCGACCATTTAAGTGCCATAACTTCTAAAAGATGTTCACTTGAATGCCACAAGGGGATTTGCTAGTTTCCTAGACATGGTGATACTGTTTCAGTACGAAATTACAAGGTAATTAGATGGTAACAAAATCAACAATGCACCGTCCAACCTTCCATTGTTTCCGGATGTACAGCTACACAGTAGCGTGATTTTGTGAGTTTCAGCATCTAAGCATTATGTAAGGTTCACCGGCAATTTCATTGGATGCTTCCGAAATAACTTTTTACTCAATAATTCAATCGCGGTGGGTAGGAACATCAAATATGCCAACCTTGTCAGACATCTGCACGTGGAATGATTCTTAAAAAAAATGCAATTAATCTATCCGGGGAGGAATGGACACGAAAATCAACTTCCTGTATAAATTAATATATCAAAATTAGGTCAGCACATGCCGACATTGTCAGGCATCATAAAAACAAAGATGCACTAGCTTTCAGTAGAAAAGTTAGTATTGGTATTACCGACGTTTCACGATAGACATTGCTACTCGCAAAATGGAAACAATGTTAATAATTTACTTGGAACTTGTAGTGGTAAAATATTTACTTTGTTCATAAGTTACTACCGTTAATCGAATCGAAACAACTAGTGAAGTACGTAAGCATTTGTAATTTACTAGCGGAAGTATCCATCCACTAAGGAAATTTAAGAAAAATAGTAACATGCGATTTGGTTTGACGATGAAAATGTTGCTATTTTATTAATAACTTTCGAACGTGGATTAGATGAAAAAGTTATTGGTTAGTTTTTACTTACCGACCACATTTCAGATTTACAATTCGCGAAAGAAAACTCTGTTTTTGGAGAATGGGAATGTAGAAACATGCAAGATTTCAAGCTACAATTATCCGACCAAATGAATAGCGCTGGTTAACATTTGATCCAATCTCGAGAGTGGATGTCCATACATCCAGAAGTGACATTGGGAAGAAACCGTTTATGTTCTTAAAGATCTGAGAAGATTGAAACTTTTCTTTTCAAATAGAAAACTCCACGCTATCCTATGACAAATGCAAACACATGATCGTTGTCCCCTTTTTAGACTTAAAACTCCTAACAATTATCAATGTTCTCGACCCTTTTAAAAAAAGAAAACTCTGCACTGTGCTGGGTCAAAATGCGAAAACGTTGATGCTCTCCCCTCGAGAAAAATCAATACAGTCTGTCCACAGTCTTAACCTTTCAATAGCGTTAATGTTCAATCGCTTTAATACTCACACTTGCTAGCAAGCACAGTTGAAGCAATACGAAAACCGTGGGCAAGAATTCAAACAACCACCGAAGTGCAGGATTCCTATCTTAGTTTTGCCCATCAAGTAAAAGGGTGTGTATCGGCAACAAGGATAGAGGAGGGACCAAAAAAAAAAAAAAAAGCCCTTAGAACGGAGCAATTTTTTGTTCTTGAGATCTAGAACAGCTTGACCAGAAAAAAAAAAAATCTGAGGAGAGACAACCTTTCATCGAAGTGGGTGAGCTTGGTTGGTCTTGGAGAACAACTTCTACATCACTGCACGCGAAATGTTGCTAATACTATTTTATTTTTCCCCCTTAAAGCTAGTGCAGTGTGACCATTGTTAGGAAATGTCAGATGAAGGGGCAATTTTCCAAAATAATATTTAAAAAAAAATTACTAAAATAATATTAAAAAAATTATCGAATTGGGTGCCGATCGGCAATTAGGTCGCCGATCGGCAGCCAATTCGCAAGTTGGGCCCCACTCGGCGGTCCAATTCCCGAGTGGGGCTCCCAATCGGCAATTGGGCTCCTAATATGCTAGCTTGATTAAAGAGGTAAGTGTCCCTTAAACCTCTACTAGGACGTTAGGACACTACTGGATGCGTTTGATTGGTGATTTGATCAAAGAGTAGATCGATTGAACTTTGATTTATGAGAGTCGAATATGACCATGCGAAATGATTTGGCTAGAATGCCTATATGATTTCGATTGTGATGAGGTTGACTTGATTGTGTGATGTTTGCAATATAATTATCTATGTGATGTGAAATAGCTGGAATGCCTTGATAAATGAAATGGCTTGAATGCCCTAATAAATGAAATGGCTGGAATGCCTTGATAAATGAATTGGCTTGTATGCCTTGAGAAACAATTTGCTTGTATGCCCTGAGATGATCATTGGCTTGTATGCCTTGAGATAATAATTGGCTTGAATGCCTTGTGAATGATATCGCGGCTTGTAGCCCTGGCGATACATCGCGGCTTGGAGCCCTGGCGATGATTGAATAAATGACTTGTGAGATTGTGTATTGAATATATGCGAATGTGTGAAGCTTGGATCCCATAGTATGTGATGTGCTTGATGGTGTTTTTCTTTATATCAAGTGCCATAAGGAAGTGATATTGAAATGATATATGCTAATGCCTTGATGAGCTTTTGTATGTTGCTTTGTGGCATAGTCTGGGGGGACTAACGGTCTGGTCTAGGTTTAGGGTTTACTTACTGAGTTTTATATCTCATCCCGTTGGGGATTAACATTTTCAGGTTCCAGCCGATGGAGCATCAGTTTTCCACGGATTGGCATTCGAGGGAGTAATTAGTGAATGACTATAAGATATTTCGTGATCTTCGGGATTGTAATTATTTTTGCGGATTAGGAATTGAACCCTTGGTATTCGACTACTGTAACCCCTGATGTACATTTATTCATATTAGAAGTGTATCATGTTTCTGTCCCAAGTCATCTTGTTGTTTTTATGAGTGGAGTTGTTTTTCGCTTTCATACCTTTAATGGATAGTGAAGATTAAAGGCCGATGAGTCCTGGACAGTTGTAATTGAATGGCAAGGCCTTGGTGGGATGGTCGAGGGCCAAACGGGTTCGGGGCGTGACAATGTGGGTGCGTGAGGCCCACGCACACCTTGCCCCGTAGGCACGTGTCGCGCGTGCAGCGCCGTTCGGTCTCCTCCTGCTGCGTTCGACCACTCAAACTGCTCGTATTGACGATACAAGTATGGTGAAATACTCAATTTTGATTTTTGTTGAACTAAATTGCACAAAAGGGCGTTGTCACATCGCTTCCTCGGGAACCCGATCCAACGAATGCGTGTGACGGCCCTCGGAGTCGCCTCACGGCGGAAACCACTCAATTTTCTCATCTCGCCGAGATCGTTTCGATGATGTATTCAAAAATTATTTTTGATGGCCAAAAAAGAGTGTTGCTGATGAACAATATGCTCGGACACCCGGTTTTTCACGTTGAAATCGACGACAAATTTACCATAAAATGATTAGGAAACAAGAACCGGTGCTCTGATACCAATGAAGGGAACGGATCCCGATTAATATACATAACGGAATTACTCTAAATCAACAAGTATACATAACGGAATTACTCTAAATCAACAAGTCCTAGGAATATCTTGAATCACTTATCAAAAAGGTACATCACAGAACGAACGCACCTCAGGTTTTCACAGATTAAATGTCCACGAAGCAGTTAAGAGAATCCATCGCCCGTTTGACGTTTCGGAGAGGAAACCATGAGTTCGTCGTCGTCGTTGTTCTCCATTGTCTGTTCTTCTTGGAAGAATGTCTGAAGTCGACATTTTTTACGAACGTGATTATATCACATTATAACTGCCCTTTGGCAGTTATCTATAATGGGTGAAGGGCTATGATAGCCTACGTGGGCAGACTACGGTCCTTTCCATGCACCCTTATTTTTCAACATGATGCAAGGCCAATAACACTATGTCACCTTAATACTCACACTTGCTAGATAGCATGGCTGTAGCACCTATTAAGTACACTGATTTCTTATCATTCGGGTAAAAGTACACTATCAGTGCCATAACTTTTGTACGACGTTTTCTTAAGTGTCATAACTTTCAAAACGTTCACTTAAGTGTCATAACTTTGTATATCGTTCATTTAAGTGACATAACTTTTTAAAATCGTTCACTTGAATGCCATCGCTGACGTAAACGCCGGAAAAGCTGACATGGCACGCCGAAAAGCTGACGTGACACGCCGAAAAATTTGATGTAGCATTCAAGTGAACGATTTTTGAAAGTCATGGCACTCAAGTGAATATTTTGAAAGTTATGACACTCAAGTGAACACCGTATATAAGTTATGGCACTCACAATGCACTTATCCCGGTAATTTGAAAACCTTAGGCAAGAATTTTGTGATGCCTTGGAAATTCAACTTCTGCAAAGTGCCTGAATTCAATGAAAGGATTAATATTGAAGTTCATTCTGTAAAATATTTTGGATCATAATGATTGAAGAAACGATAATTGAATGATTTCTGAAGCGTCGGACAGATAAGATTAGGCTTCGTAAACCTCAGTCGCCGCAATTTAAGGATCGAAATCCTCGCACCCAAGTCTAATACCGGCTGAGCCTAACTTGTGAAAAGCCCAAATTTTCCCTTCATCCAATGTACCAAATTTTGTTCAGTCCTGAAAAGTCAAATGACCAAAATGCCCCTCAATTTCTTTCGGTCCTGAAAAGTCAAATGACCAAGGTCGCGACCAGCGATCGAGACCGCGGCCGGGGCCGACGACAGGGACCGAGTCCGATGACCGGGACAGAGTCCGGCGATCGAGGCCAGTGATCGGGACTGGAGTCGAGGACCGGAGCTGGGGACTCGAGACCGAGGCCGGCGACCAGGAGTATGAAGAGTCACACTTCCAGGTGAGACTCCTCTACTGCTTGCAGCACCAGTTGACATATGAAGAGCTTTTGATGTAGAACAATTGGTGCTTAATTATCTTGAAAATCATGATCGGCGAAAATAGGGGAAATTTCACTGATTCGGGGTAAATGATCTCGAATCGCACTCAAACTTCGTCTGTTGAAGCGAAATTGTCGTCTGATTCAAAATCACCACTACGCTGTGAGATACGATGGATTTTCGCGTTTCGAAGTCATTTAGACCGCTTTTTGAGCAGTTTTTTTATTTAGGCAATTTTGAATATTTGGATTATTTGTAATATTTTATTCGAATTCTCTTAGATTAGTTTAGATATGATTTTGATAATGCTATCTTCAGCAATTATATTTCCTAAAGGAGTCCTATCACTATATATTGGACGTCCGTATTTATAATTCATATCTTATCATTCAATCAAATTTGAGTATTCCTTTGGAATTGTTTTCCAAGTTCGCTTCTCTCTGCGTCAGCTTTCTTGACCAATTGAGTCTTTGAGTGGCATTTTGACTCAAAATGCGAAAACGGTTGACGTTCTCCAATTGAGAGAAAAATTAATATGGTCCGTCCACTGTCTTAACCCACCTTTCAATAGGGTTGATGTTCCATCTCTTTTAGTACTCACGCTTGCTAGCAAGCACAGCCGAAGTACTTATTTATGTACATCGAGTTTCCTGGTAATATGAAAACCGTGGGCAAGAATCCAAACAGCCATCCAAGTACAGGATTCTTATCCTAGTTTTGCCCATCAAGTAAGAGTGGGCACGTCAATAATTAAATCTGAAGTCAAAAAGGAGAGTGGAGGGCCAAATCTCCAGAACAAACCTTAGAAGAAAGGGGCAATTTTGATTCTTGAGATCTGAGAAGAGACAACCTTTCATCGGAGTGAGCGAGCTTGGTTGGTCTTGGAGACCAACTTCTGCATCCCAGAACGCGAAATGTTGCTAATACTACGTCCTCCTCCTCCTCCTCCTTCTTCTTTTTCCTCCTCAAAGCTAGTGCAGTGTGAACATTTTTTAGGAAATGCCAGATGGACCGTGGCATTTTTTATGAATTACCAAGATTATCAAAATTTTACCAACATTCTAATGAAGTAGTAAATCAACCCATTTGCGATTTTATCAGTGCTATAAGTAAATTACCAGCATCATTAGAAATTTACCAACATACCAATAAAATTTCACAAGGGTTGTGAGTAAATTACCAACACAATCAAGATTATACTAACATACATGGAAATATTTAATTACCAACTCTCTCGAATTTCACCACTTTGTTAAGTAAATTACCAGCAGTATCAAGAATTTACCAACATCCCAATTGAGTGGTTAATTACCAGCTCTAATTACCGATATTGTAAATGATTTGCCAACACGTTCAAGAATTTAACGCCATTTTTTATGAAGCAAGAACCCATAAATCAATCTAAAAAAGCAGCGCGGTTTGGTCATAACTCAAGTTCTTCATAAGTCCATCTTTAGATTCCAAATCATTTTTTTCAAATTACAAATTTTTTAAGAAGTGAACCCCACAATAATTTTTAATGATTTTTGTCACGCCCTGTGCCCTTCCTCGACACGAGGACGCGGCAACCCCTGCAGAACTGACTCTCGAAGTCCCAGGATACTACTGCTAAGAAATAAAACGCAAGAGCTAGCATGCGGAAACGGAAATACAACCCCTCCGTACTCAAATAACAGGGAAAACCAGAATAGCAAGACAATAACCAAAATATGACCACTTTACTTCCAAAAAGGCGTTCATCCAAAAGTGCAGGTCACCTAGACCGGCGAGACGGTCGACTGGAAGGCTAGTACAACAACTACTTACGTACATCTCTCAAAAGACAACGCTGAGATCGTCCAAAAGATACTACCCCGCTTGGCAGCAGCTCCTAAGTCGAAGCACTGGAATCAACGGTCGCCTCAGCATCCTCTGAAGGCACATACTCAGAGAAGGTCTCAGAGTGAACCTCTACAGAATCCTCCAGGGTGTCCTCCATGGTGACATCTTCAGGTCGCTCCACCAAGTCGCCCTCAGAGGCCTCTATCTCAACCACTTCGATTGTATCCTCATGAGCGGGGGTCCTCTCAGGCACATTAGTCAAACCCGCCACTGAACCATCCACTTCTATAGAATCCCGAGAGGGATGACACCAGTTAGGAACTACCCTACGAGGTACATCAACGGGCCTAAGTGGCCCGGTAGTCACTCCACTTGCACGTTGAAACCGGGCCTCAAACTTGTGAGGCACCTGCTTGGTAACGGCTTCATCTACCCAGACCACCGTGGTCTTTCGAACATAAATAGTTCTCCATCCGTCAGGGAACTCCTCCCAAAAAGCAATCATCTCCTTCGGATCTCCATATCTGATAGGTAGCATCCTTACGGTCTAGGATCTGGAAAAGAAAATGGCCCCACAACGGGGTGAGATCGAAATCTCAGTAAAAGAGGACCTAACCCCAAGTTAGGCCGACCGTACACTCAGGCAAGCAGTCATTCACAACAAAAGAACAACGGCAATCACATAAGGCATCAAATAGTTACCTATAGTACACAGAAGCAAACAAGCCTCGAGCATATAATTATACCAACGAATATGTTTGCATGAGTCAAATACACGGTTCAAGTCAAACTGCTCCATGCCTCTTCCCAGACTCACATTCTTTTCTCGCCCGTGTATATGACGCATCAGGCTCGGTCCGCGTACTTACGCCTCAGACCAACTCATTGACAAACCCGCGTAAACACCTCAGGTTTTCAGTGTCGGTTTAGGACGGTGTCGACTCAACTCAAAATTCATCCCGCGTCACTCAGCGCATCAGGACCATGGCTATCTCAAGCCCCGCATACTTGACGCATCACGGTGCCACAATTCTCAAGCATGCTAGAACCAATCCCAAGACAGACTTCTTGATCGAATATAGTTCATGCATTGAACTAGTGATTTATAACATGCGAGTTCGTCGCCTTGGACAATTCAGAGTGGCATCCCATTCATAATACATGCATAACTCAAGCATATAATTCTCCGATATCATTCGAGAACACACAATGTAAAGTCACAAGATAACGCTCCAAAATCAACCTCATTTCTCAACTAACTCGCCCAATCGCGTCCAATCTTCCCAACAAAAGTTTAGGAACCCCTTACCTTGTTCTTGAATCAACGAAAATGCTCCCCGAAGTGCTCAATTACCTCAGCTTCACTTGTTCTAGGAAAGGGCAGCAACGCACCTAAGGGATTTACCACCAACGTGTCAATTTCCTACGTCCAATTACCGAACCATCAAGCACGAACCTCCCTAACACACTAATTCACGTCCTAACATGCCTCTAGGATCAAATTGAAGTTTATTTCCAGCTCTAACAGCCCTTAACAGCTCAGCCAAAGCAGAACCGAGCAGGGCACAGTTCGGTTTCTGTCCATTCTCCATCTCACCAGCCCTTAACTCATCCAATTCTCCAATTTAATGACCAAACTCCTTGCCAACATCTAGTTCTACGAGTTAGAGAGCCTCACCGAAGGTTTGAACGCAAGGCAACGACAATAGGTCCTCAAGTGGCACCGATCCTCCCTAAGTCCAAAAATCGGCAAAAACTGGCCTCAATTCACAGCAGCCAAAGAACAATGAAACGACAATATTTTCGGTTCCAATTTTTACCACAGCTTCACATACACGTCTACTAGACCTCTGCAAAATTTGAGCAAGAAACTCCAAGATTTCGAGGTCATAAGGGTTCAAAATCGTGACCTACCTCAAACTGCAGTGTTTTCCGTCGACCGGCGGGGAAAAGCTTGGTCGGAGCTGTTCGGTGGTCCAATTGTCGAGCTACCACCCAGGAAAGTTCGGCAAGAGGCTAAGTTTGGTCGTGGTGGTCGGTTCCTTGGCTGGAAGTCAGCGAAGGCGATGCTGGAGGCCGGCGAACAGGCGGCAGAAAAACTGGTCGGCCGTGGGTGTTGACGCCTAAATTTTGAATTTTATAAATTTGTTCATTTATTCATAAAATGAGGATTAGTAATAATTCTCATAAAAATAAAATTTCATGCATTGTATATTTATTTTCTGTCAGTCATCTGCATTTAAGGTCAGAGATGAGACAAATGATGCTTAATTTTGACGAGTGACTAGAGCGAATTCAGATTTTGATTCATGCAGAGGGGTGCCGAATTTATTAAGCTAATTGGACCTAGTTTCATGCTAATTCTGGTCCACTTGAATTTAATTAAACCTGAAAATTGGGAGCCCATAATTCAGTTTGCAAATTTCGGATGAGGCAATTACGTGGGGGTTGGCGAATTCCATCATGGCTTGGACTCCATTGCAGGTTTAATATGGCCATTTTTTGTTAAAGCCTTTAATGAATTACGCACTTTGAATAGTTAAACCTTGAGGTTGACTTTAAAATTGTGACCCATAGAATGAAGAATTCGGCCAGCTCATGATGTTACATCCTTTGGCCAAAAATGCATGGGTGCTCTGAAGATTGAAATTTTCAGAAGGATCTTATCTCAAATAGCAATATTGTTTTGGTTTATAGAGATTAGCGTTTTAGGAAGCTAAAACTCTATCTCTAATTAACTGAAGATAACAGAGAATTTCGATAGATGTGGGAACCTACCATCCAATGGCTACTATCTAATCCCGCTCTAGCTAGGAACTCATGATCCAATGGTCTTAATTAATTCTTGCTCGTGCTAGGGTTCTATAAATTCATTCACGTTGCAAGAGGGAGAGGAGGATTTTTTTTTCCTTGACGACGCACATATCATCCTCGCAAGAGAAAACGTGAGTTACGGAGGGAGTTCGAAGGTTTTCCCTCAAGGGTCGAAACCCTCCTCCGGACCGAGTTCATTGATGTGCCAATCCTCAACCGACGGAGTCCCCAGCGTGCGTACGTTATCAAGATTAACCGTCGCCGAAGGTCGTTCGTCCTCCCATCGAGCTTCACCGGCATCGTCGGCCTCCTCCCGTCGCACACCTCCTCCATCCTCGCTCCAGAGTTCGGTCCTTCACTGCTCCTCGAGCCGCCCCCAATAGAGCCTCGGCAATCTTGCGATTGGAAACAAGCAAAAAGGAACTCCTTTTGTGCGGAAAAGTCTGCTCATTGGTGTGCTGGAATTTTGCTAAAACAGGTTTGAATTTCTTGCTTTTTAGTTGCATTCTTTGTTTTGTCAACTTGATAATGGGCATATACATTCTTATGCTTCAATGAACATCCAAGATTTGCAATTAAAACTAAAAAGTTCAAACCTTTTCCCATTCACTTTTGCGAGTGCCAAAAAATCGATTATGTTTTCTAAGCAAATTTGATTTTGTTCCTTGAATTGGTTGGATCCTCGCATACTTTTCGAGAAAGCTTAATTGGAACATGTCTTTTCCCAAGGAAGGATCGTTCACCAATCTTAATGGAGTTGAATTAAGTTGAACAAAAATCAGAATTTTTTTGACAAGAGCATGGAATTTTCGGCACACTTGGAAGTGTACTCATCCGAGTCCAATGTATTGGTGGACGATTATTGCCCTGATCTTTATCTCGTTTGGATGATGTTGTTATCCTGGTAATTTAATCTAATCTCATGTCATGGGTAATAATTCATTAAACCAAACTATATCTAATAAGGCGAAACATCTTTTAATTGGATGATGATTGGTTTTTTTAGGATTCTAGTCTTGATCATTATCTTTAGTACGCATGCCTTATCTTGATTGACACATGGTGGATGTTCGATTGGCCTTGCTTGTTCATCGATTGGTTGGATTGAATGTTAGGTTATCTCGTTCGAATTTTTTCGAATATTTTCGGATAATAGTTAAGATTTTTAACCAATCAAGGATCTTAAGCACAAATCCTAGGTTTAGGAAGTTATCTAAAATCTTTCCAAACTATAAAGATAACTTTCTGAAAAAATCTAAAGATTAAAGATAAGATTTGCACTCGATTGGACTTTTATTCTTTTTTAGAATTATCTAAACCAATTTTCTGAACCCTTAAGGATAATCTTCTCAAATTCAAATTGGATAATATTTTCTTTAAGAGGAAAGATGGACCCCAATCTCATAATCTTCGGCCATCCCTCTAAGCATTCGAAAATTCAAACTCAATTGTCTCATCGCTTCATTTTATTTTTGTCGTGATTGCTTTGTTTTGTTTATAAAGTTTGCACAATCTTAAACAATATTGCCCATAACACATGCTCCCTATTGTGCCTTGCCCCTTCGGAAAACGTACATTAAAGGCAATATATGACTTCGATCTCGAAGTACGATCGTGCCCATACGTGTGAATTAGATATCAAATCCTCAATCTTGAGGAGCGGATTGCTAATTCCTAAATAGAATTTCAAGGTTTGCCCTATGTATATGGGACAACGGTTATTCTATAAAATATTCACTTGCTAACCCTAATCTCGGGGGATGTTGTGAATAAAATCGGATTTTCGGATTTAAAGGTGTTTTATGGGCAGTATTGTTTATTTTTGTTCAAATTTTCATTGTTTTCATGCTTAAATAAATTCCTAAAAAATCCCAAAAAAAATCCCATACCTTTCTTAAGTTCGATCACGTTTCCTTTGACTTTAGGATAGCTTTTTCACTCCATTTTTTCATAAATCCGAAAATAAAAAAAATACCAAAAAATGTCATTTGCATTGCATATCGCATAATTTAGCTTGCCATGTCATGTTTTCCATGTCATGCATATTTGCCATGTCATGCATTCCGCCACGTCATTATACCACGTCATGCATTTTGCCATGTCATCTTGCCACGTCATGCATTTTGCCGCGTCATCTTGCTACGTTATGCATTTTGCCACGTCATCTTGCCACGTCATTATGCCATGTCATGCATCTATGTCATGTCATATCATTTCATATGTCATATAGTTAGGTTGCATTAGCATTGCATTTAATAAAAGAAAATCTCAAAAATTTAAGTCATCAAACTAAGGACTTTTCATGAAAATTGGGTACCGAAAGGGCATTAATTTCTAATTAATGTAACCAAGTCCCCGAACTCATTTTCTCTGGTTCGTAGAGATAAAATAGTTCTCCCGCTATTTTATATAGGGTTCTAATCAACCTACCATAAATGATTAGTGGCGGCTCCAATTGAACATTTTTTTTATGAATGAACCTAAGTTGCGATTTGGTAGGACTTGGGAGGGTCCGAGTTAGGTTAGTTAATTTAATTGACCTAATAATCCATTAGCCTATTAATTTTAGGTCGCGACAGCTTGGCGACTCCACTGGGGAATTCGAACATTAAAATTTTCGGAAATTAAGGAGCACTTAATTTAGTACTTTAAATTTTCGAAAAAATTAAATGACTTAGTGGACTTAGGCCTTTGATTTTTCATGATGGATTCCTTGTTTGGTGATTGTGATTTGTCCCTAACTTTCTTAGGTGTTATATGTTTTTGCAGGGTTATGTTAATTGCAATGTTCCCTAACTTTTGTTTTGCAAGGTTGATAGTCTTAATTTTTTGCAAAGTTGGAATTTTAAGTGACTTAAATTGTTGTGCGTGAATTTTCATTTATTTGCACTACACCATTTTCAAAACCTTAGTAAAATCTTGGATGGTATCAAGATTGGGAATTTTCCTGGCCTCGATCTCGAGGAGTGGGTCACCCCGTCTTCGATCCCGAGCTTTGGTACGTAGGATTTCCCAACCTGGCTATGATCTCATGGCATGGACTGGACCCTCGGCCTAAATGAAACTCTTAAAGGCTAAACATTAACCAATTTAATTTGGTACGGTTTGTCTTTAAGATTTCAAAAATTTCCAAATTCATAAAATGGGCACACACTTTGCACTTGTCATGCGCATGTCTATGTGATTGGCATTTTACTTTTTAAGGTAAAGTAAGTTCTCTAACTTTACCTTATTTTTATTTTTTGAGTCGGTCCATGGCAAATTAGGTTTATCCTCTTGTTCTTCGAGTCATGTCATTATTTTGCTTCCCAAGTCTCTCGTCAGGAATTTTCATCGGATATTATGGTTGTTATACTCTGATTATCATTTCAATTAATAAATCAGTTCTGTTTTCATCTTGAAATTGGCATATTCATAGAATTGTTTGAACCTTTTCAAGTCAGAATCGATTTCTGCACTTCAAATGTAAAATTTTCATGAGATTCTGAACTATCGTGAGAAAAAATTTGACGATAATCCGACGCATTTTCTATTTTTAATGGAATTAATGGTTGAGACGGAGCAGGCTGAAATTGCACATGTTTTCTGACTCCAGAATTACTTCACGATTTTTCATTAGTAATTGGGCTTATTCATCAAATCATGAAACATGAAAGTTGTAGGATGGGTTTTAAACTAATGGGTTGCAAATTTTTGGACCTTGATTCGTCTTTTTAAGGGCCCGTTCACTTTCCAAACAAAAACCGAACGAAGCAGTTTTTTGGACGAAATTCTTCTAAAGATGCATTCAACTGAATTGATCCGTCCATTTCTAGCTCTGGGCCTAAACATGAAAGTTGTTCATTACCCTTTTGACTACAAGCTCGTAAATTTTACACCATTTTGATGTCCAGATCATTTTCTCCGAATTGTTTACCAAAATTCGACGGAACTGGAACTTTCCTGGCCACTAGCATTCGTCAAGTTCAAATGGCGTCAGTGAGTCTAGATTAGCCATGGACCGACCCAATGTGCATTAAATGTCTTACTCACCATATGATTGTTCTTTGCAGGTAACTTACCACGGGTCATCCACATATCACCAGGTTAGTCGCAAAGAAAATGGATGACAAAGCTGAATTGAATGCCGCAATCCAAGAAGCCCTCCAGGAGCACGTGGACGCCCTCACTAGCAGAATGGACAACATGTTCTCCCAGATGGCAGACAAAATGCTAGCTAGTCTCATGGCTAAGATGGCATTACCTGGCCAGACATCCCAACCTCTGGCACCACCTCCGCCTCCTGCAGCTGATGATCCGACCAAGAACCAGGGGCAGTTCTTGTCACTAGAGGACATGTTCGTCCCAGGCTCTAGTATGGATGCTCCGCCAGTGGCTCCAGTTCACCAAGCCAGCCTTGTGGCGCCAGAGCAGACTAACAATACAGCAACGCTGATGGCTCAGATGGAGCAACAGATGGAGCAGAAAATGGAGCAGAAGATGGAGGAAAGGCTCCGAGAGATTCAGGGAGCACATAGTATCCCTCACATCGAATTTTCGGCCTTCACGAAAGTCGATGTGCCAGAGAAATTCAAAGTGCCCGATTTTGATAAATACGACGGCACCTCCGATCCTGTGCAGCATGTTCAGATATACCAAACAAGAATGAGCAAATATGCTGACAACGGCCCCCTACTGGTTCAGACTTTTCAAGCCAGTCTGAAAGAGGCAGCCATGCGATGGTATATTGATTATGAGGTATACAGCATGGGCAATTGGAAACAGGCGGCGACTGCTTTTATCAAGCACTTCAGTTTCAACATAGACATCCTCGTCTCTAGAGAAGACCTGGAGCAAGCCGAAATAAAGAAATGGGAGACGGTCAAGCAGTATGCTACAAGGTGGAGGAACATTGCGTCCCAACTCAAACCCGTTCCTCCTGAGAGGGAACTCATGAAGCTGTTTGTCTCTACCCTTCCGCAGACTATGATGACACGGGTCCTTGGCACCTCTGCGATATCATTTGCTCACCTCATAGCGATGGTCGAGGAGGTAGAAGGAGGTATGAAAAAGGGATGGTATAGTGAGTCAGGTTCAGCTGGCAAGAGATTTTTTAGAAAGAAAGACAAGGAGCCCATCCCTTAAGTCAATATGACTTATGCGCATAAGACACTGGCCCAAGTCTCGAACACGCAGTTTGCTCCTTCACAAGCATCTGGTTATGGCCAACAGAATCAAAGGACCAACCAGCGCAAGAATCGAACATTCACTCCACTTCCTGGGACACTTTCCCAAGTTTTGACTGTCCTACGTAAGAAGGGTTTGTTGTCCTCTGAGCCCCAACGTCCCAATCCTGCGAAGTATCCTAGATATGACCCTGCACAAAAGTGTGACTATCATTCCGGAGAAATAGGTCATTCGGTCGATGATTGTCCCGTGCTCAAGCACCGCGTCCAGGATCTACTCGAAACTGGGGCATTTGCATTTCAGTCAGCTGATAAGCCCAATGTGCAGAGTAACCCGCTACCAGATCATTCGAACAATGCTTGAAGAGTCGTGAATAGGGTGGAAGCAGACTTTCAAGCATGACCTTTTATTTTTATCCAATCCCCTGCGTGGGATTTTCTTGCTTTCTTTAGGTGTTTAGGTTGCACTAGGATTTCACTTTCATTCAATATCACATTTCCTTTTCAATAAAATGTAATTCATTGATTTCATATCAATAAAATTACACAAATTTTTATTAATTTTGAAATCTTGTTGAAGTATCCCAAACCAACCCAATGACGATAACCAACGATCGAACAATCTGTCATCCATGGTAAGCACTGAGGGTTGGGCTTCTCGAGAATTTTCGTCCCACGGTCTTAAAAAAAAAATCAAAATTTTCGAAATGGCACGCTGATTTTCGAAAATTGCAATACATGCATGCTTAAATCTTGTTTGTTTCTCTAATTTCACAGTTTTATATTTCAGGGGTGAACTTGAGGAGCGAGATCCAAAATTCCCATGCAAGTCCCGGTCCATCGACCATTTGAGGAGGATCCATGCTTCACCATCAATCATTTCCCGACCAGACCGATCAATAAACAATGATCCTCGATGATCTTTGCATTGAATGTTCATATCAGCCGTTAGCAATCCCTGCGTCAGCTGGTGCTACTTGTTGGTTATCACTTGATCAGCCCAAATGATGTCGCTTGGCCTTGATCGGCTCATCAACCGCATCACATCGGCCATCTCAAACACAAGTCCATCAATAAGTCGAGGATCAATTCATGCACCTCGGGTAAGAGCATAAACTAAAGGACCATACATCAGCCATGACAGTCATCATCATTGAGGGGGAGAAACCAGAGCATCTGGAGTCCTCGACTGACTGATTTCATACGTATCTCTAGGACAATTCATATCTTCCCATTCCTTAAGAATTTATGAGTGGACTTGCATAGTTTATACATGTCCATGTGTGATTTGCACTCATTTTTCTTATGTGCAGGATGATCAAATCAGATTGGGGTTCACCAATTCCATCTCATGTACTTTTGTCTACATTATTAATTTTTACTATGAGATAATTTCAATCAGGAAATCTCTCTGATCCAATTGAATTGATCATTTTGAATGAGGAATGTCAGGACGATGAAAGGCAAGCCATTTCCATACACGTCCTATATCACAATCCCCAGTGAGCGATGTGAGAATTTCCATGCTTACAAGGCAAAGGGTTATCTCGCGAAAAGTATGACGACCAAGATGACATGAGGCATTCGTTTCGTCTATCCAAATACTACAGGTTGCCCGTTGCTTAACCCATTGAACGGTGGTTTCATTTCATAACCCTGTCAGGAACAACCCCACATTGGGGCAAATTTCAGAAAGTTCAAAGAATGAGTAGAATTTTCTTGCTTTCACTTGCATCAATCTTCTAGTGTATTTGTTGCGTGTGAATTCTATGTTAGCTCAAGTGCTTTAGATATGACGAAGAGCATTTCATTTCTATACCCATATAAACTCATCCTTTGTTTAACCCAATTTGAGCGGAGAATTCATTTCTCAAAACTCAACGGGTGATCATTCTGAATGAAAATCATTCCAAACCATTTGACAGATGAGCAGAGTGCCTTGGGGCAAGCTAAAACTTGAAAAAATTTGCCAGCACAATATGCAGACAATTCAGATGAGACTCTCCCTTCCTTTTCAAAAGAGCTCGATGCACGAACAAAAAAAAAACAGCTCGCCATGCAAAAACAAAAATCAAAGTTGGCCATGCACAAAAAAGGCCTACCATGCAAAAAGGGCAAAAGGCCCACTCTCATCAAAAAAAGGAAAAGGAAAAGAAAAGAGCTCTCTCAAAGAATCTCTGGGGGGAAGGGAGGTCTCATCTGAATTTGTTCAAAATATATCCTTTGAAGAAATATCATTCTTGAAGTACCAAAGTGACAGAGGCGGATGTTCACTGATTTTCTCATCATTATACTACCCCTTGTTGAAAATAGGCCTTTCATTCCAAGCCTACCCTGAATCTACATTACAACCCTTATCAAAAAGTCTCTTCAGATTAGGGCACTTGGGTAAATATAGGGTTTCAAATGCTTATAAATGTCGCTTGAAGAAGTGCGAGCAAGATCATTTTTATCTCATTTCGCAGGGTTCCTGACTTGTAAACCCGATGCAGCTGATGAAGATTTGTTTCATAGCCTAATGACTCACATGAGTCCCCCTTGAAATAACCTTTGACCAAGCCTGAATTACAGTCCTTGAAAAAGACCTCACGGATTGATCTGGTCATACTGATTACGAGAATGCCCGGATCCTTGTCAGGCATGATGATGACAGCAGTGAGAGATTCTCTTACCCGCATTAATGGTCGGGTCTCAAAAGCCTTTTTCATGAGAAAGAGTGAAAAGTCCTTTCTGACTGAATTTCCTCATTCAACTTGATCAGAATTGGCAAAAGGGTCGGACAGACTTCCTTATTGACAGAATTCCCCAGTGAAGCTTTATAATGCAAGCAAAAGCTCACAAATTTTTCTGGCATATAACATTGCATTTGCATGTCATCATTTTTAAGAGAATGGACAGGTACGATACAGTCGGCCTAGCCACCACTCACTCAGGAAACCCAGGTAAGTTTTTAGAACCCTTTTCAGATTGGCATCTTTTAAGGTTTAAGTTGTCATCTCTGGCCTTTCATGTTGTACTGACATTTTTTCAGGCATCACACTATTTTGTATTCATACTGATTCAATTCGGATGATATATCATCTCTTGTCTTGATACGGTGAGACCTGCTTGAGAAGGTCACAAGAGATTATTTTTACCGCCTCATGGTGACCCATTGAAGAGGTCCCAAGAGACATCTCTTGTCTTGATACGATGAGACCTACTTGAGAAGGTCGCAAGAGATTATTTTTACCGACTCATGCTGACCCGTTGAGGAGGTCGCAAGAGGCATTTTACCGACTCGTGTTGACCCGTTGAGGAGGTCGCAAGAGACTTTCTACCGACTCATGCTGACCCGTTGAGGAGGTCACAAGAGACACCTTACCAACTCATGGTTTATAGTCCACATGGTGATTTGCCAAGAGACACAGTGTCCACGCCGATTAGCTCGGGTGTCACATCTTTATCGACTCATGGTGACCCGTTGATGAGGTCCCCAAGAGACAAATGGCCAGCTCGACCCATAACTCGAGCACATTTTCAAAACTTTACACAGATCTTGCGCCATTTCGCGTCAGAAGGAAACTTCTAGCAACAGATGGGCTAGTACCTTAGCATCCTGGCATCCACTGGAAGTCTGGAGGTTAAGTGAATCATTAGCTTGTGAGGTATCTGGTAAAACAGATGTTTTCATAGGTGATTCATGTGCGAATTTCTTTAATGTGTGATAAGAGAAGTATTAGCACATGTTATTTATAGCATTGCATTTCATGCATCATTTCACATGCATCAAAAAAATGGGATTAAAACTTCCCGCAAAAAAAAAAAATCGTCATCATTTGCATTTGCAAAATTTAGGTTTCAATTTTAGTCTTTGAGCGAAACCTTTGCGAGCTTCCACTCAAAGAGGGGCAGCTGTTGATAGGGGTGTGCAAAAAAGACCGCCCGGACCGGGACCGCCCGGACCGGACCGGGACCGATGGTCCGGTTCCCGGTTTTAGGGGGATCCGGTCCGGTCCCCGGTTCCTAAAATTGGAACCGGTGACCGGGCGGTTCGGTTCCCGGTTCCGGGGCCCGGTTCTGGAACCGGACCGCCCGGTTCTTCTTAAAAAAAGAAAAAGAAAACTATACATTAGGTTTCACGCACACTTGACACTCTGGATACTCTCTCAGACTCCCAATCCTCTCTTCCTCTTCGTCTTCCAAGAGAAATTAGGGTTTCTTTCTGTCCTCTCTTCTCTCGCTCGAGACCTCAGGTTTCCTCTCAGTCGCTCCCGACTGCTCTGTGCCTTGGAAGAACCCGAAGGCTTTCCGCGCGCACTCTCTCTCTTGATCGATCTCTCGATCCCTCAGAAGAGAAGGTGGCGATGGAAGTCGAGGCCGTGCAGTCCGTCTACGGCGGCGATCGCGTCATCGTCGATCGTATCCTCCCCGGCTCTACGTTCGCATCGTGCCCCGCACAGCCGACGTCTCTTCTCAACAGGTCCCTCCCTCTCTCCTCTGCAATGTTCTCTTTTCTGGCGATTTCGATTCGCAGGCTGAGAGCGCTTGTTTCCGAGCGAGGACGGGCCTCATTTGTGTTGCCTTTGTGTTGTTCGCAGTTTGTGGAAGCAGTCATCGGAATAAGTGAAGGCCCGCAGGTAATCAACTTATGCGAATTTTAGTAGAAATCGAAGGACCATTGCTGGATTGCATGGTTTCGTTCAATTAGGTGAATGGGAAATTGGTCTTATGTGTGTTTGCAGGGCGCTTGCGTCGAGAATGTGCTTGATTCCGTCGTCAAAGCGTTGATGCAAGATCCCAATAGAAGTTTGTGTACGCCGAGATGGTAAATTCTGTTCATTTTAGACTCTATCTGATGCATATCTCTGAAGGCTCATGTTTTTTTTTTATCATCTTCGGAACTGTGTTTTTTAGTTTTCTGCGAGTAGGTGATCGGCTTGACTCTTTTGGTCTGAAGCATTGTGGTAAAACTTCAATCCAATTGACCGCCGTGATATTAATCCCTTTCATATTTGTACTGGACAAATCTGCTAATCCATTATGGTTGACATGAAGATATCGGTGGGTTTTGGCCTTTAAAGAAGTTGAAATCTTTGTGCAATTGTGCAATCCAATTGCATCAGAAGGGTAACTGAACTTGCAGGCATGCCACCAAGATTGATTTAACCAAATAAATTTTAGTTATCAAACATTTATGCTGGAAATTGTGTACTTTGTTATGCTTGTAAAACATTGCAATTGTGATATTTGTTTATCTGATGTGGATCATAGCTAACTTCTGCTTCTTTTGAAGTGTACCTCATTAATTGTTTGCTCACGGTTGTTTCACAATCGTGGTTTCTGTGAACAAACGGTTGTTCTTATGCTATAGCTTCTTACCGTCAGGCCTTTGCGCATTCCCTCCACTGTCCACTTATAAACAAGCTTAGCTCGATACATTCATCAACGAATTTCATGAAAATAATAGGCTTTCTTCCAAAGATGGTGGTTAGAGCAAAGTCTAGAAACGCAAGAACGGGTGAGGAACCTCGTGAATGCTGGCCAATTGGAATTCATGTATGAATCAGTAATCATCTAAATGTGCCAATGGCAATTTCTGCACTATTACTGTCCTGACAACAACATTAGAAATTTGCAGAAATGGAGGATGGTGTATGCACCACGATGAGGCAACAACTCATTACATCGACATGATTGACCAAACAACTCTTGGTCATGGCCTGATAAAGTCACAATTCAACAAAGTTCCACGAGTTGGATGGCAAATTGATCCATTTGGACATTCTGCCGTGCAAGCTTACCTACTCAGAGCTGAGGTAGATGATTCTATTTAAGGAATTTGCAATGTCAACCTTTTCTGTTTTCATCTTCCGATCAGTCTTAAGTGTAGCTCTCAGATTTTTTTTGGGTTTGATCTCCGCACCACGATGCAACCATTAGACTTTAAAAATTATGTTGTTTTTCTCTGTCCTTAAATGAAAAAGGAGTTGCCCAGCATAGTTATTCTTCTCAATAAACTTCCATGATTCGTGTTGTATTTCCTATAAGAGGATCATCAACATATTTGTAGGTTGGATTTGATTCCCTGCATTTTGCAAGGATCGATTATCAAGACAGAGCAAATCGCAAGAGTGATAAATCTCTTGAAGTCACATGGCGTGGGTCTAAAACATTTGGTTCCTCATCTCAAGTTTGAATACAAGCAACCTCATTACCTTCATTTTTCTTGGTTACTTTGCCACAAAAATTAATATAATGCACTTGTTTGTGCCCTTGCAGATTGTCGCAAATGCATTTCCCATTCACTATAGTGCACCGGACGGTTTTGTCACACAAGCACAAGGGTGAGCTGAGATGGGCCGTGGAGATACTAAAACTGCCCCTGATGCAAAAACTATGTAAAGCTTTGAAGCAAGGTTTATCGTCGAGTTCATACATTGCCAATGTTTGTATGCCTTTTATAGTGGATTTTCACTGCTGCACTTTTCAGGAGATCACTTGCTATGTTTTGAAGGTTTATGTCATCTGAGCAATATAGTTCCGGATATTTGCATTGTCTACTGGTTGTCCTAGTAGCAGGCTATTTTTCTTGGCCTTTTCTTTTTGGTTTTACTCCTAAAGATCAGTGATACTCTTTAGTGTTCACTGAAGTGAAGATGTTGAAGAGTTTATGTCAAGTGCTCTCAAATATACATGTACCGGGGGTTAGATTTTATCTAAGAGCCTTTTTTCTTATTGGACAACAAAACTATTTGATTGTGTTCATGGTTCCTTGGAACCGGACCGGAACCGGACCGGACCGATGGTCCGGTCCGGTTCGCGGTTCTCGAGGTGGCCGGTCCGGTCCACGGTTCCGAAAAATGGGAACCGGGACTATTGGTCCGGTTTCCGGTTCTTGAGGGGAACCGGACCGGACCGGGAACCGCTCACCCCTAGCTGTTGACACCTAAATTTTGAATTTTATAAATTTGTTCATTTATTCATAAAATGAGGATTAGTAATAATTCTCATAAAAATAAAATTTCATGCATTGCATATTTATTTTCTGTCAGTCATCTGCATTTAAGGTTAGAGATGAGACAAGTGATGCTTAATTTTGACGAGTGACTAGAGCGAATTCAGATTTTGATTCATGCAGAGGGGTGCCGAATTTATTAAGCTAATTGGACCTAGTTTCATGCTAATTCTGGTCCACTTGAATTTAATTAAACCTGAAAATTGGGAGCCCATAATTCAGTTTGCAAATTTCGGATGAGGCAATTACGTGGGGGTTGGCGAATTCCATCATGGCTTGGACTCCATTGCAGGTTTAATATGGCCATTTTTTGTTAAAGCCTTTAATGAATTACGCACTTTGAATAGTTAAACCTTGAGGTTGACTTTAAAATTGTGACCCATAGAATGAAGAATTCGGCCAGCTCATGATGTTACATCCTTTGGCCAAAAATGCATGGGTGCTCTGAAGATTGAAATTTTCAGAAGGATCTTATCTCAAATAGCAATATTGTTTTGGTTTATAGAGATTAGCGTTTTAGGAAGCTAAAACTCTATCTCTAATTAACTGAAGATAACAGAGAATTTCGATAGATGCGGGAACCTACCATCCAATGGCTACTATTGTCGCGACCCTCTCCCGAGCGTGATGGCGGGGAGCGGGTTAATGGGCCGCCCAATCGCTGGCCTGATCGGACGCGGGCCTCTCCCAAGGCCCATTACCCAAATCGCAACTGTTGGATATACGTGGTCGACCTTCAGTGCGGTCTAGTGACATGTGATGAGTGTACATGCTAAGGAGTCGCCACCAATCGTTTCGTGGATGGTACGATCGGAAACCCTATCGAATAGTTGGGAGTGGTCTATTCGATTCTGCGGAAACCAGAGAAGTGGGTTCAGGGACTTAGTTACGCCAACTGTCAGAGTTGACGCCCTTTCGGTACCTAAGCTGAATGGTTTATCTGATTCTAGGATTTCATACAGACGAGTGGGATATAGATCCTAAATCTAGGAGTTCATGCAGATGGGAATAGCTACCCTATCACTCACAATCAATGAAAATAAGTGCGCAAATCAAGGATCCAGTACATGCGGATAAAACACATGAAAGCAGCATGGCATCCCTAATGAGGCCCTATTAGCCTAGAGAAATATCAATCAAGGCTTAGGAGTGATTTGGACATGATTCGCCCATGAGGGGCAGAATCGTAATTTTGAACAATTCGGGGACAATTCACCTCAAAAAAGGGTAAATTTGTCATTTTAGATGAATTGGGAAGTCAAAAGACAAAGGAAATAGGATTGGCCATCAATCCAATCCATTTCCTATTTTTCGGGAATTTCTAGGATTTTTCTGGAATTTAAAAGCGATTTTACCCTCGGAGGGGTAAAGTCGTCATTTGGACAAAGACGAGAACTGAAAATCTCAAATATTAGGGTTGGTCGCCCACCTGACCCAAACCCTAACTTTATGCAATTTTCAGAACTCAATTGGAATAAGAAAGATGATTTTCCCCATGAGGGGCAAAATCGTCATTTCAGCAGGAACGATAAGATTCGAAAATCCCAGCAAAAGGATTCGCCACCTAATTGGCCCTATCCTAATCTAGGCATTTTCGACCAATCTCGAAACACAAGGCAGAGACGAATTACCCCTAAAGGGCATTGTCGTCAATTCTTGGAAGAACAGATAAGAAACCCCAAAAATAGGGTTGACCAGTTGTCTGTGGTCAATCCTCGATTTTTGGGGATTTCTGAAGTGTCTAGGATTTTTCCACAATTTTTCTATATTTTTTTGGAATTTTGTGGAATTTTCTAGTTTATTTTAGAATTTTCTATAATTTTTTATTTTCTGAAAATATTTTTTTATTAAAAGAAAAATGAGGGTCAGACCGGGTCTGTGAACCCGGTCCGACACGCGCGTGGATCACTAGGTCCATACAAGGGCTCGGTTGGACTCGCGGGCGATCAGCCAGGTCTGATCTCTACAGATCGGGCTCACTGTTGAAAAACAAAAAGGGACCGGCCACCAAAGCGAGCGAATGAGTGGCCCACAGAAGGTCAGCCCAGTCTGCTTGAAGCTTACATCAAAACGATGCCGTCTTCGTCTACTCCCGCCCAATCCGAACCGACGGCTTGAGAAGGGACACAAGGCACACTTATAGCCTTTGGATCAATTTCGGACTTTACACTCGGATCTCTACGTGGATCGCTGACATGGATGCATCACAGCTAATCCACGGGCGCCACGTGGCGCCACGTCAGCCTATTGACTATTCTGATCATGCCAAAGACTCGTCGGAGAAGACGATCAACGTCGATGGTCTTCACCGGCGCCTCGCCGGAACTCCATTTCTAACGTCAAAACTCGCCCGAAGCTTTGAGATTTTCACCTAAATCGATCCTACATCATCTTTGCCGCAACATATCTCTATTTCACGCTAAAATCTGATGTAAATCTACATTAACAGTCGGCGACTGCCTATGAGATTTCCATATTCCAGCGACCATTTCAACTCACGATTCCCTTCCTTCAACTTGCAATACAGTCACACGACAAGTATGAATAAGGTCTAGAGAAACTTACCTCAACATCCTTGAAGCTTGGGGATTGGCCGTTTAACAACCACAGCTCAAGATTCCGACGAAGTTTGGGAGCGTCGGCCGCACGGATTCAGCGATCGATGCACAGGAAAATTAACAAGGCTGGGCTTAGAAGTCACTCTAGACTCGAATCGAAGGTTGAAAAAGCATGAACGAGGCTCGAGCTATGCAGTTGAACCGAAGCACAGATTGTATAAAAAACAGAGCATCCTTGGAGCGAGGGTGACTGACCTATTTGACGGCGATGACGGCACTCAACGGCGGTCGAAAGTTATCCCTCAACCTCCTTCAACTCGAAATAAGAGACATCGATGGTCTAATCCCGTTGAATCACTCTCAAATGGCGACAATCTCCTACTTTACCTTCTTCGAACAAAGCATGTCCAGCGATGACGACGGAATCACAACGAGATGCAGCGACCCTCATCCCCACTTGATCTCGATTTCCTTCTCTCTCTCTCTCTCTCTCTCTCTCTCTCTCTCTCTCTCTGGTCATCTCCCTCTATTCCGCGCGTCGCCAGCCCTCTCCTCTCTTTTTCGCTCGCCTGCTCTCTCGGCTCTCTTTCTCTCTTGCCTGCGAGCCCCCCGCGCGAAGAGAACTGCCCGCCCTCTTCGTTCCGTTTCCTTTTTGTTGCGCCCGCTAACTCCTTTGCCAACTGATTTCCCCAAAACCCAACTGATCTCTCCCCGCTCCACAACCAACTGATCCTCTCCCCCCTTTTTCTGTTTGTGCGCGAAGGACCAAGAACAGAGTGGCTCTGTTCTGTTTTCTAAGGTGGTCAACCGGGTTGACTGGGTTGGGTCAACCCGACCCAGTTGACCCGGTTCTACTTTCTTTGCCCGAATTGGACGCCCATATGTGCCAAGATCACAAAATTGACGCTAAAATTGGGTTCCATGGCACGGGTTCCATGGCACAGATTCCATCTAGAAATGTGGTTTTCGTGACAAATTCCTTTTGAATTGATTGAAAGCCCCAAATGTAGGGTAGGATCCGAATTTGATTTTTGCCGAATTGATCTTCTTAATAGACGAATTGGCCCCAATTGAACTGACCATTAGATTTAGGGGGTCAAATACTATAGGGAGGAAGTATTGGGGCTCTATGGGTGTCCCTCAGAAAATTTTAATTTTGGATTTGGTACTTTAGGGACTAAAATGAATAGATTTTCATGCAATTAGGTCCCTAAGGCCAAAATTGATCAAATCAGTGCACAATAAACCCAAATTGAAATGTGGCGCAATCAAGTCGAATGTCAAGATTCTGAAAATGCAAAATATTGCAAATAAAAAGACTCAAAACATATTTTTTTACAAATTTAACCCTGTGCGTTACAAAGAAACACACAAAATTAAACTTGAATTTCAACTATTGATGAGGTTGAAATGACAAGGGATTTAAAAGAAAAATATTGACTATTTTCCTATATTTTTGTGACCTCAAATTCTATATTTGTCGATTTTTCTTAGTATTTTCCTATTTTCTAAAAATATTAAAAAACGTGAAAAATATGAAAAATTATTTTTTGGTCAAGAATGGTTCCTTGGGCTTGGCCAAGGCCACCAAAGTTGATTTTGTAAATTTTTTGACTTTTTATGAATTTTTTATGATTTTTCTAAAATAAAACTAAAAAAGGTTAGGTCAAAAATCAGGTGTCAACAGCTGCCCCTCTTTGAGAGGAATCTCGTGAGAGGTTTCGCTCAAAGACAGGTGACACCTAAGTCTAAACAGACTCGGCTGGGGAAAAGAAAAATGAATCCTGACATTCAAACTTTCTTGCCTTGCTGGTGAATGCTCTGCTGCTTATTCTTTGGCTGACCTGAGAGAGAAAGGATAGAGATGCTCACCTGTTGCTTACCTGTTGATCACTTGCCTGATGCTTGTGTGGTATGTGCGATGTACAGCGGGTTCAAGTGAATATCTAGGGACTCGTCTTTTGAGTATCCTAGGGCGGTTAAATTCTAGCATGTATGGTAGGCCGTATCAGAATGAGATTCCTATACTTGACAGGAACCTGTGAATGACGCACCCAGTCTCTTAGGGATTGTCAGAAGTTTTAATCCGTATGGTGGATTGGACCATGAATAGGACTCCTTTCTGCTAGGAACCTATGGATGACGCACCCAGTCTCTTAGGGATTGTCGGGGTTTTGATCCGTATGGTGGATCAGACCATGAATAGGACTCCTCTTTGCTAGGAACCTATGGATGACGCACCCAGTCTCTTAGGGATTGTCGAACATTTTGATCATTCAGGGGGATCAGGCCGAGAATAGGATTCCTCTCTGCTAGGAACCTATGGATGACGCACCCAGTCTCTTAGGGATTGTCGAACATTTTGATCCTTCAGGGGGATCAGGCCGAGAATAGGATTCCTTTCTGCTAGGAACCTATGGATGACGCACCCAGTCTCTTAGGGATTGTCGAACATTTTGATCCTATATTCTAAGGAATTAACTAGGATTTATACAAGTGAGGTGTGCCTAACCTTGAGGCTTTACCACATGAGCTATTCTGGGTTTAGGAGTTACCTAGGACCTCACAGAAAGCAGATTTTGTCAACAGTTTTTGATCCTATATTCTGAGGAATTAACTAGGATTTATACAAGTGAGGTGTGCCTAACCTTTAGGCTTCACCAAATGAGCTATTCTGAGTTTAGGAGTTACCTAGGACCTCACAGAAAGCAGATTTTGTCAACAGTTTTTGATCCTATATTCTGAGGAATTAACTAGGATTTATACAAGTGAGGTGTGCCTAACCTTTAGGCTTCACCAAATGGGCTATTCTGGGTTTAGGGGTTACCTAGAACCTTATAGAAAGCTGATTCTGAAAATTGTCCTTTTGACACGCAAGGCGTTATTCTGGGATTTGGGGATTCCAAGTATCCTGCAGAAAACTTAAACCTGCAAAAACTTTGATAAGATTCTTCTGGGATCTAGGGGTTACCTGAGATCTTGCAGAAAGACTATCTTGAATGTTGTCCTTTCGACATTGGAGGTGACATTCTGGGATCTGGGAGCTCCAGGTATCCTGCAGAAAGTTCAAACCTGTAAATTTGAAATCTCACAGAGGGATGATTTTGGAGATTGTCCTTTTGACATTTGAGGTGACATTCTGGGATCTGGGAGCTCCAGGTATCCTGCAGAAAGTTCCAACCTGTAAATTTGAAATCTCACAGAGGGATGATTTCGGAGATTGTCTTTTTGACATTGGAGGTGACATTCTGGGATCTGGGAGCTCCAGGTATCCTGCAGAAAGATCAAACCTACAAAATTGTTCATAAGAATGTATTTTCTTGAGATATGGAATTACCAGGGATCTTGCAGGAAAATAAACTTGAAAGCTCTTCTTCACAGAGCAAGGCATCATTCTAGAATCTGGGGTTACCATGATTCCTATAGAAGTTTAACCAAGAATAATAGCATTCTAGAATCTGGGGTTACCAAGAATCTGTCAGAAGCTCAGGCATATAAACTCTCCTTCTTAGAGAAATGTGTCATTTTGAGACCTGGGGTTACCAGGGGTCCTACAGAAGTTTAAACTTGAAATATATTTTTCATAAAAGAAGTAGCATTCTGAGGTCTGGAGATACCAAGGGTCCTACAGAAGCTTGAACATGTAAACTCTTTCTTACCAAGAGAGGTTGTGTTCTTCTGAGATCTGGGATTGCCAGGAATTCTGCAGAAGTTTAGACATGTTCAACGTTTCTCACCAAGAGTGATACGAGTCATTTTAGGAGCTAAAGTCATCAGAAATCTTGTAGAAGCTCCAACCTGAAAATTTTCTTACCAAAGGCACATCAATGGTCTTTGAGCACTTTATGACTTATATCATGGTCATGAAAAATTTCAATGAATGCATTATGATGATGGAGGTTATCCAAAACACCTTGCAACATACGGAAGTGATCAAAAATTCCTTGTGGGGAAAGTTTGAATCAAACAATCTGAAATTACCAAAAGAGTTTGGTTAAAATGTCCAAAGGAGTATTCTCATCAAAGAGGACTTCTCACCGCTTTGAGATAATGGTCTTTTACCAAGAATGCGCTCGAACTTCCTATCAAACCTGCGCCTAGGGTTCAGGATCATTCGCAGTGAATACACCTCGATCGATCAGGAGGACTTCCAAGGGACCGTAATGTTGGGCTTGGTCAATGGTTTTCAAAGGGGGACTTGCGTGCAAGTCAAGGCTTTCGAAGAGAAGTCTTCAATGTCTGCTCCGGGTTTACAAGTCAAGAAACCTGCAAAATGAGAAAGAAATAATCTTGCTCGAACTTCTTCGAGTTAAGCTTAGACATTAAACCCTATGTCAATCCAAGTGCCTTAATCGGAAAAGGCTTTTCAGGGTTGTAACGTAGGTAGGATTGGGGACCAAAAAAGGCTTGTTTTTGGCTCAAAATATGCGAAGGGATTTAACATTGGTGATCACTGCAAGTTTGCTGCCATCTTGCCCCTTCTGATTCAAAGAGCGTCTTCAGTCTTTGAAGTGCATTAGTAGTCTTTGAAGAGCATCTTTCTCATGTCAAGACGGCGTCAATACCTTATCTATGCTTTTGTCATCCGAATGTGACATAATCTGGGAATATCCTTTACTGTCCAGCTCCCTTTGGGATTTTCTTTTACAATCAGATCTCACTAGTGACCTATACAAAAGTATCATGCCATCTTTTGGCATTTACAAGATCAAACACCTGATTCACAAGTGTACAAGTATTTAGATGGGCATTGGCCTTGCTTTTACCAGGCACTTTGCTTTTTCTTGATGCCCAGGATCGAATTTTTCTCTTTCTTTTCTTTTTCTCATCTTTTGTCGAGATCCCACATTTTCTTTTCTTTTGGGGATCAGAATTTTCAAATGAGTGTGCTTGATGTACAATTTGAATCTCAGCACTCCAACATTAATCTAGGAATTTTTCACAAATCCTGTGTTTTGAACTCTTCCGCTCTTGAAGTGACGTCGCTTCCGTCTTGGAATATGCAATGACCACCAACGGGTTTGTGAAACGAACGTATAGGCTCAACTGGGCTGTACAAAGGGTAAAAGTGTATAGGATAGAGAAACGAATGCTTTTCGTCATCCTAAAGCACCTGAATTACCATAGAAGTTAAAATGACAAGCAACACACGAAGATTGATGCAAGTCTGAGCAAGAGAACTTCTAACCATTTACCTCCTGATACCGCTGGACGTACCTACAGTTTGCCCCACTGTGGGGTGGTTCTTGACAGGGGTAAAGAATGAAACCGCCGTTCAAAGGGTTATCAATGGTCACCTGTAGTGTTTATGATAGAGAAACGAATGCCTCCGTCGTCTCGATCCGTGTAATCACTGCGAATAACCCTTACGTCCGTAGGTCAAGGTCTTGCTATCTTTTCCACTCCACTTATCTCTTAAGTGTGTATGGGACGTGTTTGGACCAGCTTGCCTCTTGTCTGAGGAAACATCTTTTTTAAACAGTTCTAAACAACTCTTGTTGGAGAAGTTCATTTCGCTCTCTCCAAAGCTTACCCTCCAAGGGGATTTATGATGCACAATGTATATTTCATACATGTTTAGATAACCTCCAAGTTTAAACATGAGTGACAATGACATGACTGTGAGAATTTTGCGTCTTTCTAGACATGAGATTTGAATGGATGCTAGATTCCAAGATGCCTTCAAATTCTATCCATAAGGATTCTGACAGTCTTGTAAACCTAAAAGATTAGGAAAGGAATACTTACCTACCCAGCGCGGCTAGGGATTCCTGAATAACATAAAAGGAATATGTCGGTGTATGCTCTCGAATTTCAGAAAATTAGAACGATGCACCTTACCCTTGATCATGCACTTCAATGGAAGTGGATAGATTTGTGAAAATCTGCATCTTTCTTAACAACACAAGATGGTTAAGTGTTCTAAAATTTCTTGAAATTCTCAGTCTTTGAAGAGAAAGGCCGTGTACCTGACCACCATGATAGTAAGTCCTCTTGATCATGCATTCCAATCTGAAAGCCAATATGTAGATTATAGAAACTGGTCATTTCGACCTATGGCGATGACATCTTCGTCTGATTGGGGCAATGAATCCTGCTCGATGGTTTCATTCATCTTTTGAATGTCTTCCATGCCATTCTTCGGAGTTCCTTATTCAAGGAAAAATGAATTCTTATCAAAATGTATGCTAAAGCATGTGGTGTGGAAGCGATACTTTTTACCCTTCACTTGATCTTATAGCCAAAGATCATTTCTTAAATGCTTGACTTCTGAAGCTGTTATCTCCCGCTAATCATTTTGCCTTGAATTTGCGTCGGTGAGTTCTTTCCTCGTGAGTCCTTTTGAGTGCTAGTAATTTTCTGTTGAAATTAGGGCAAATTCATATTAGGAGAAAGATCATTGAAGATTAAATTAGAACGACACAAAGTTACCCTTCACTCGA
Source organism: Rhodomyrtus psidioides (assembly GCA_021437785.1). Lineage (NCBI taxonomy): Eukaryota > Viridiplantae > Streptophyta > Magnoliopsida > Myrtales > Myrtaceae > Rhodomyrtus > Rhodomyrtus psidioides. The sequence goes on along the minus strand of JAILYB010000041.1, from coordinate 4,107,020 downwards.
GTTCGTATCTTGAGGTTTGACTCTGATGTGAACGATTCTTCTATCACGTTCATTGATCTTGCTGGGAATGAAATGCCACTTTTGCATCCAGTCGCGTAAATGATTCACTTGCCCCAGTTAGGCATGACTTGTCATGGCTAGGTAATGCTTGCCCCAGTCAAATGGCTCTATTCATTTTTGCATTCTCATGCGATCCCTTATCCAGTTTGGATTATCTCTTACTTGGATCTTCACTTGACTTTTTACCTTTTGAAGTGTCGTCCTTCCAATGCTTGAGAAAGTCGTTTGCTTCATGCATCTTTGTCACTTGTGACCATCCTTGTGATGTTCTCCTCTTTGTTGGACTCCTGATAATGTCCTAATGGAGTATTCTTGGCCAAATGCCTTAGCACTTTTCGTATCATTTGACGATTTCCAATCCTATTTGAAGAGATCTTTGCACCTGTACATGCAGCAATGAGTATTCATCCATGTTTAACTTTACATAAATCACCAAGGAACGTGATACTCCCTTTGAGGTATTTGCATTTCCGTTGATCAAGGAAATCGTCTCTTTTGGTTCTAGTAGGGCATGTCTTGACGTTTGCCGTCTTTGATCTTGATGACTTGCTCCAATATACTATCTTGGTGGCGCATCAGAATCTTGCCCCCGGCTTGGTTTCTTGACAGGAAAGGAGGGGCTTGCCCTAATGAACCTTCTTTGCTGGTTCTGGTTATTTATCTCAACCATCTGAATCTTCGATCACTTTTATCTACCTCTTGGTAGCTCGACATCTTTGAAATTGTCGCATGACATCTTAACGACCTTCTTAGTAGTTCTGTGAACCTGAGTCTTTCATCTCGGGATAAATGTCCACCGATCTTGGCTTCTTTGATATTTTCAGCATCCCCCAAATTAACAATATCCGGCTCTTCCGAAGTAGGAGGCGTTGATTCCTCAAAGGCATTCCATTCCCTGCGGATAGACGCATAACCTTCATCATCGTCCTCTTCCTCTATCCCATAGTCCCAGTGGACCGTTTTAGGATCGTACTTTTCAATCGGAGGGACTTTTATAGTTACTGTCGTCTGATAAGACGTCCCTGGTTCAGCTGTGCCGTCTTCTTCCTCTTCCGGCAATCAAATCAAAATAGGCTTGACTAGGCAATCTTCTACCTTACTCAAGCTGTCAAGCTCTTCCAGTTTAATTACCATAGTCGTAGTGGTTTCAATCATTGACACAGTGTTGTCAAAGTCCCTTGAGGAGATTTCGTCTCTCAGTCGACAATGTTGGTCATCATCGTCTAATACTGCTGATGTGGCAGATCTCGGGTATTCTCTTTTTCCTTTGAATAATTCAGCTGAACCCTGCTGTTGATCCTTTGATCTCTTTGTTTCGGCATACTGCTTTGTGCCGAGCTTAGTAACCCTCATCTGGTCAAGTGTTGACTCAGGCTCTTTCGAAAAAGGCTTTTCCGGTCAAACGGGATTATCCATGCCTCCCCATCCGTCTGGTATGATATCATCCATTCTCAGATAGAAGCTAGGAGGAGCAGAGTACTTCACTTTAAAGTTGTATCCTTTAGAATCATGACCCAGGTTGTCTATAATTTCACCTATTTCAGGTGCGTTAGCCATGAATCCGCGATCTGCTAGACTTCGCCTCTTGGCTTCCAGTTCGTCGTCTTCGAATTCTTCTTCTGATTGAGTGACCGGCCCAAGATTGTCTACCAGATTCTCGTGCGGGATGTCCCAGGTGCTACCCCGTTCAGTTTTGATCACGAAGTGGCTTCCTTCCAAAGATAGAGAAGCTTCGACTCCTTCGAATTCATTATCGGTAGTATCGGACATTATCCCCAAGTTCCTCATCTTAGCGATACATAGTCTCTTTACGTCAGCGGAGATCTCTCCTGCTTTTGGGTATGATGAAGCGGTCGCCAGAAGGTCGGTCAGCTTAGACATGTCCACCTTCAGCTGGAGGCGGTTTTCCTTATCTTTAACTTAAGGATATAGCAATTATCGCCCTGGGTGGTTCTTTTGCCACCAAGTGTTGTTCTAGCAGTATCGGGAGTAGCTTGGATAAAGGCCTCGGGAGTTGAGAGAACTGCTTTTGGGGTTGCCTCTTTCTAGGCTCTTGCTCTTTTTGGTGCCGACCATGAAGATCCCCCCTTGGTTGTTTTCTAGCAGAAGCTTCATGGGGCCTCCTTTCTCTTAAGGCTCATTCGAATCTTTCAGCCACCTTTATCAAATGTGCGACGGTCAGACGTCCCGAGGCGTTTAACCTGTCGAGGTATTCGTAGAGGAGTGCTTTCAGGAACAAATTAATCAGCTCGTCGTCTGGGATTGACGGCTTTATTTAGGTCGTCAAAGCTCGCCATTTCTGGGCGTATGTTATGATCAATTCTCCTCTTGCCTTTGAGGTTTGTAGAAGGTCTTCCCTCGTCGGGGCCGTAGCTGTGTTGAACCTATATTGCCTAAGGAAATCCTCTGCAAGATCTTCCTACCCATCATAATCATCCAGGTCCAATTCAATGAATCAAGCCAGAGCGGCGCCAGCTAGATTTTCTTGGAACATGTTCATCAGTAATGGAACATAGTCTGAATACTGTGCCATCTTGCGTAGAAAATATTTGAGGTGAGCACGGGGATAGCCTGTCCCATTATACTTCCTCACGAAGTCTGGTTCCTCGTAGTCAGGAGGAGTCTCCACCTTGGCGAAGGGAGATATCTTGTCTAAACGAGCCAACTCATAACCTTGGCTACTCAAGCATTCTTCGATCTTGGCTAATCTCTTAGCCTCCACTTTGATTTTTACGGTCTGCTTCCCCTTTTTCCTCATTCTCGAGGTTGATAACAACATGGGACGCTTTTTGTTGCGACGGGGTGTTCGGGTTACGAATATCCTCCTCCGCCCGTTGAGTATTTCCTGTCGTTTCTTTATCAGCTATATCGGGTGCAAGTGATGGACTTGAGTTGTTTAGGAACTACTGTCTGTCTGGCTTGGGAGGCTTCAGGCATTGCCTTAATATCAGCCATCATAGTTGCCATTGAACTATTTGATATTTCCCTATCAAAGGAAAGAAGGTTCGTGTCAGAACAGCATACAAAATGGGCAATTGGAATTGATACAATTTACCATTCGTTCCTCGGGTCTTGGCATTTCCCTTTCATTTGGATTCTTTTGCCTTGACCTGTCAACATCTTTCAAGGGAGAATGTACATATGAATGATGCATGCATGATATGTATGATGCAAGTGATCTAAGATGATTCTTGTTTGCAACGAAAAATGGATTCGTGCCTTTCATTCTTGTTCACAGAAAGTATCTCCTCATTGAGTACGCCAATCTGTAAAGTTTGAATTCTTTCTTTTTTTTTTTGAATGCTCTTTTCAAAGAGACTTCTAATTGTTAAGAAACTTTTTCAAGTTTTCTCGAGAATTTTGCTCACAAATTGAGCCATTATGACGCTCTTGAAATCATCTATCCTAAATGCATGTGTGAGATGATATGAAAAGTGGGTACTCCCTGTTCTGTCATTTTGAAGTCGTTGCTTCTTGGGTGTCTTAACTCTGTTCATCACCTGAGAGGAAAAAGATAGGAAATATTATTTCGACATCTGATTGAAACTTATTTAGGAACGATACGTCCTTTTCTACCAAGAGGGATGGCTCGGCATTGTTCTTCTTGGAAGGGTTGTTGCTATGGCGAAGTGCTTTTCGTATTCAATGGACGGATTTCATTCCATTATGTTCTATGAGTGATAAACATTATTTCAGGGACTCGCCCCATGTATCACCATGATGAATCTGATGTCTTCGACTTCGGCATGCTTTCTGGATAGGGAAATGATTTGCCCCCAGCAACTGAATATTCCCCCTTGAGTTAGCTGATTTAGCCATATGAAGCTCCATTGTATCACGCTAATGCTTTCCCTGTTGATTGAGTTAATCACTTCCATGTCAAGTGATTTTGGCGTTTGACATTCTTCGATCTATTCTGACACATGTCTTCGACTATCATTCTCTGTATATGAAAGAGAAACATCTCAGTCATTTGTATGAAATGGAATCAGAATAAGGGACAATTTACTCCCTTTTGTGACAACAGAGGATAAAACTTCATCGTAATTATCCGAAGGTCTCGGTATTTGATGTTGCACGATGCTCGACACTTTTTGGGTTCTGTCATTCTCCTTCTTGAGGTTGGGTGATCTTTCGCCACTTTCGTTCTATTGATGCATTTCAATCTGTTTAGAGAGGAAGAAAAATGTTTGACTTTTGATTATGAAAATCAATTACTAAAACAAGTACTCCCTCTTGATTCAAATATGGGCAACGATCATCTCTTCATGGTCTTTTCGAGTTGTCATGACTTCATGCCATTGTTGACACATGATTTTTTACCATTTATTATTGTGATTTTTATTCTTTAAAATTAATTAAAAATATCAAAAAAGGTCATAAAATCACAAAATCAACTTTGGAAGCCTTGGTTTAGCCTTAGGAACCAATTTTGAACAAAAAATATTTTTCGGTATTTTTAATATTTTTCGAGTTTATTTAATTATAAAAATACCCAAAAAATCAGAAAAATACCATTCGTGGTCAGAAAAATACCCCAAAATATTCGATAATTTTGTTTTAATTTCCTCTTCAAGTGTGTCACTTTAAATCTCAAAAATTCGGCTCGGGTCACTATGTTCCTTCACAAACATAAACCCGAACCGAGCCTAAAAAAAAAAAAAAATCCTTTTCGAGTCTTTTAGTTTTCAATTCTCACTTTTTATAAGCTATGACATTGGATTCTAAAGTCTTAAAGTGCAATTAGGTCAATTTGCCCTCCAATTTAATCAATTTTTACCAAAAGGGCTTAATTGCACATTTTTCTTTCGATTAGTCCCCGGTTTCACGGATGTATACGTATGCTCTACGTATTTATACGTCATACGTATTTATACGTTATGCATATTTGTACTGTTTGGTAACCTCTTTAACTCTTGTAATAATAATAATGGTTATTATTTTTAACACCTTTGTTAGTGCCTTTTTTTAGCATTTTTGTATTGTGAGTGCTATTGCTAGTGCTATTTTTGTATTATAAATTGTGAGTGCTATTGTTAGTGCTATTTTTAAATGACATTTATTTATCATAAATTGTGAGTGCTATTGTTAGTGCTATTTTTAAATGGCATTTATTTATCATAAATTGTGAGTGCTATTATTAGATAGAATTTATAATTGTTAGTGCTATTTTTAAATAGCATTTTTGTATTATAAATTTTGAGTGCTATTGTTAGTGCTATTTTTAAATGTCATTTATTTGTGAGTGCTATTTTTAGATAGAATATATAATTGTTAGTGCTATTTTTAAATACAATTTATTGGAAGGTATTTTTGGCTATAAAAGGATGGCAAGAGTTTTGAGGTTGAAGGGGGAGACATTTTGTAGAGTGTGCAAATTTTTGAGAGCTTAGAGAGAAGAACACAAACACTCTCTATATTCTCATAATCTTGAGTGAGCAAAATATACTAAGTTCGGAATATTGATTCCGCATATTGCTAGCACAATTGTTGTGGAGTTATTAATCGTCTTCCCGTTCGTCAATTGGTGGTGCGTCCGAACTAGATGCCTAACACTTGTGGAGGCTGAGATCGAAGAACATCGAACCGACACCTCCGTTCAAGCACGCTACGAGAGGTAATCTATTTACTCCCTTTGAGACTTTGTGATTTTTTTCGATTGAAATGCACGAAGTACGCCTCTGGAGATACATGTATGGGTTGTTATTTATTTCCGCTACGTGTTACGTGGATCCCAACAGTGGTATCAGAGCCAATCCTTAGGTGTTTTCGTGCATTTAATTGATTTTTTGCAATTTTTGCAATACTATGGCCAATATGTATTAACGAATTGTTCGTCTTACATGGCTAATGGAGATTGATTATTTTATATGATAAATTAATCAACGTAGCAAAAATTGAGACTAAATCAATTTTGAATCGAAAATTTATGGCTATCTTATTTTACGTAAAAATTCTGAATATGATTCAACGTAGAATTTTTATTGTGCCTTCCTAAGTTTTAAATTGTGAATTTATTACTTACGTGGAAGGGTGGTGATCATGGAAAAATCCCTAATCAATGTGATTGATGTATATATGAATGTATGATGATTATATATATATTTGGGGTTGTAATTATTAAATGGAGGCTGCGTACTCCTTTTATTTTTCATGTAATCTTTATTTTTTAGCATAGTCAATTGTTGATGTAAATGCTACGAGGATTACGTGGAGGAGCCTTTTAAGTCGGCGAGCTCTTTGGGGCCCAATTCTTGAAGAGTTCAAGAAACCAAGAAGAAGCGAAGAGTGGCTCTCCGTTATTAAAATATTAAAATGATTAAATGTGGTCTCATTGGCTCGAGACCCATTAAATCATAATTCCATGATCACCACGTAGGATAGATGTTTATGTGATTGGCATCTATTTATTTATTATGATTACGTGAGTATGTTAAACTGGTTAATGTGCAAAGTCAGACTTACCTCACCCAAAATTGCGCCTGCATGAAATCCTAGTTAGGAAAATCACTCGCGTTAGGTACCGAAAGGGCGTTGGTAACGACACCAGCGTAACCAAGTCCCCGAACCCAAAAACTCTGGTTCCGTAGAACTGATCGATCTCTCCCAATCGATCAGTAAGGTTTCCGGTCTACCCTCCAAGAAAGACCGGTGGCGACTCCAAATGCATGCACAAGTTGCACATGCCACCACGACCACACTAAGGTCGAAAGCGATCGACTCATATCGTCGAATCCTTCTGAAAAATACTCCCGCCGCGATTTGGTATGGGCCTGGGAGGGCTCGCGCCGATCCAAGACCCGTGATCGGTAATCCATTAGCCGCGTCCGCTTTCGGACGGGTCGCGACAGCTGGCGACTCCACTGGGGACCTTTGTTCTAGAACCAATGGTTCTAGACCTCAAGTGGACTTAGGCCGTAATTAAAACGCTGAGTGATTTTTCTAACCATGCAGGCGCTCGTGAAGGTGAGGTAAGTCCGCTCATGATATGTTTTATATGTTTTTGCAGATTGGAGTGATAAGGGGGGTAGTCTGTGATTAACATTGTCTTATGCAGGTTGGCGTAGGAATGAATGATTGTGTGTATGTTTTATATTGAAGCGGTGATTGTTAAATAAGATGCATGTTTATCGCTTTAGCACGACACCGAAAATACACACAACCGCGCCTAAAACCCCGGGCGCCGTCTATAGGAAAACAATAGAAGGGATTGAAAATGGAATCTCCGTGAGGAAAAACACGGGGTAATCCACTTTTCAATTCCACTCATTTTGAGCTATGGATCGAGCCCCAATGCAACGATAGTTGTGCAATGGAATCTGCTCTTTCTAGAACTCGAGGTGGGAACCTTGACCTTAGGTGCCAAATCCTTTGATTTTTAGAAGTTTTATCCTCACTTGTCTCATGTGCATGTCTTTAGATGGTTGATATATCTAAAACCACCTAAAAAAAATCGGTGATCCTGGAGTCACATCTCGAAGACTGGAACTGGGGCATCTCCAAGTGTTCAGACCACATTCCTTTGATTGGTTTGGCATTTTTTGTATAAGACTAATTTTGCTTGGGTCCTCTCTATCTCGTCTCTCAGATTGATTGTATTAGGGATATATTTGTATTGTATACATCTCGATAAGGCTCATTTCTATCGAAAATAGGGGCAAATTTCCCAAACCCGTGGAGCATGGTGGAATTCGTCTCTTCAGTGTAAAATACATTTGGCCGCAGAGCCACTCGTTTGGTAAAAGGACGTATCGTTCCTAATTGATTTTTAATCAGATCTGGGGATAAATTTTTCTCCATTTTTTTTTATCTCAGGTGATAAAAGAGACAATGCACCCAAAAGCTCATGCATTCAAATGACAAACCAGACGTCGCCCAGCTGGGGCAACCTAATTTGGATCGGCTCTCTTGAAGTCGAAAAGGATATATTCGTTCCAAATTAAATTGATTTATTCACAAGCTGATATGGTTTTCCATTCTTACAGGTGATGACAAAAATGAATGGGACCACTGAAGAATTTCCATCCTCCTGGATGCCCGAAGTGACTAGAGCTGGGATAGTAAATCTGTAATCGTTTCAATTAAAGCTCCTTACGCGGTGATTGACTCTTTCACTCCTTTCATCGCGCAGGTTGTTGAAGTACCCAATCACGAGTAAACCCATTCTCGCGGATGTCAAATAGCCTGAATGCGTCAATGCGGCAGGATCAAATTGCCTACGACTAAATCAGCCAGTCCCAGACAAAGCATCCAGTGGCTAGGGACAAATCGCTCCACTACCCGGAAAAAAAGGAAACATCAAATATTTCAAATGGCGACTGTGATCGAGAATATCACCAAATCGCTACACGACAAATCCCTAGATTGTCAAGTTGTCTAGGGATAGATAAAATAATAACCGAAGACTCTGGCAATTGAGATAAATGACCAGAACCGGCAAAAATAAATGGGAGCGGGTTCCCCCATTCGCTTCGAGGAGCCAAGCTGGGGGCAAACTCTCATAAACCCCATGAAAGCACATCGGACCAGGGTTATTAAATCCAGAGATAACAAACATCAAGACAAGCCCTTACCAGGGCAAAATACTTGAAGAACACCGTCCCTTCAAATGTTGGAAGGACAAAACCCCGAAGGGAGTATCTCTTTCCTGAAATTTCAAATGAAGTCAAATAAGGATCTACACCTGTTTCTTCATGTGCAGGTGCATGGACGTTGTCAAAATTGAATTGAAAATTGCCAACAAACACGGAAAGTGCTAAGGCATGTTGCCAAGACGAACACCGCCCAACTGAGGCAAAACAGTTGTTGACTTGATCGAGGATCATCTCACGGACAACACCCACAAATGCAGACGAGATGAAGCAACATTCATCGTCCACATCAGTATACGATATTGAAACGACCCCTATCAAATGTGGCGCGTCAACTATCGACGAAAGAGATGAAAGCGTCAGTAAGACGTCATCATGAATCTCAGGAGAGGAGACATCCCAAAGAGGATGTAGATTATAGCAAAATGCAGGAATGAATTTAGCTGGGGCAGATGTCACCTAGCTATGATAAACCACACCTAATTGGGGCAAGTGAATCATTTGTGCACCGGACAAAGAATGACGTTTCTTCTCTGGAAAAATCCATGGACGCAATGACAGAGTCATCCGCATCAGAAGTAAACCCCAGGATACAAATCTGGGTGGACGGTAACTTTGTATCGTTCCAGTTTGGTCTTCAAAGACCACATGCCTAACATGAGTTTTTACTCATTTAACAGGAAGTCGTTGGCACCGAAAGCCTCAAAAGAAAAGAACTCGCCAACGAGGAGGCGATTAAAATTATTGACCTTGGGAGTCAGCACTCCAAGAAATAGTCTTTGATTATAAGATCGAGTGGAGGGTAAAAAGTATCGCTTCCACACTTCATGCTTTGACATGCATTCCAATGACAATTTCCTTTTTTCTTGAATAAAAGGAACTCTGAAGAGTGGCGCTGAAATGCGTCCAAAAACACAAATGGATCTCCTCTGGGGCAAATCCTTGAGAATGATTCATCGCCAACCAAACGGAGGGATCAAGGCCATAAGATAGAGGGCCAGATTCTGCAAGCCGCGCGTTTGTGTTCAAATGGAAACACAAAGCAAGAGCAAGGCTGTATCGTTCCAATTTGCCTTGAATTTTGGAACGCAAACTGACACCTAATTCCCGTCTTTGACAGGGGCTCGCCTTCAAGGCGAAACAGGTTTTCACATCCCATGTATTACCCGTTGGAATACATGACCAAGGGGGCTCGCCATCAAGGCAAAACAGGTTTTCACATCCCATGTATTACCCGTTGGAATACATGACCAAGGGTAAGATGTATCGTTCTAATTTTTTGAAAAATTCGTGAACGTACAATAACATGTTTCTTCCGCATTTTCAGGGATCTCCAGCCGCGGGGGACAGGTAAGTATCCCTTTCCCCAATCCATTGATGATGTTAAATAAAAAACAGAGAGAAAAAGAAAAGCTTTCAGAATCTAATGTCTAGAAAAGACATAGAATTCAAACTTCATTGGCATTCATGTTTTAAAACAGGAGGTTGTCTGAACATGAATAAGAACATGCATTATGCATCATAAAATCCCATTGACGGGTAAAATTTTTGGAGAAAATGAAAGAGATTTTTCCCATCAAAAGTTGTTCAAAACTTTCAAAAGGATGTTTTCTCAGACGAGAGGCGAAGCCTAATCCAAACACGTCCTATACACACTTGAGAGAGAAGTGGAACAGATCAGATAGTGAAATCTGGACTTACGGAAGTAGGGATTATTCGCAGCAATTACTTGGATTGGGACGACGGAGGCATTCGTTCCATATCCTAAATATTACAGGTGACCATTGATAAACCCTTTGAACGGCGGTTTTCATTCTTAACCCTGTCAAGAACCACCCCACACCGGGGCAAAAAGGAAGTAAGTCCAGCAGCGTCAGGAGAAAATGGTTAGAAATTTTCTTGCTCGGACTAACATTAATCTTTGTGTGTTGTTTATATGGTAATCCAAGTGCCATAGGATGATGAGAAGCATTCATTTCTCTATCCCACACACCGAATCCTTTGCATAGCCAAGTTGAGCCTGCAAAATTATTTCATAAACCCGTTGGTGATCATTGCACATTCCAAGACGGATGCAACATCACTTCAGAAACGAAGGAGTTCAAGACTTAGGGTTTGCAAAAAAAATTCCTAAGTTAATGCTTAACCTTGTTAGACCTTTGATCATAGGTCTAACTCGACCCCATGAAGATGAGAAAAAGTGGGATTTCAAAAATGAATGAGAAAAATCCACGGCATCGAGAAAAAGCAAAGTGCCTGGTAAAAGCAAGGCCGATGCTCGTGTAAGTTGTTTGATTGGTCCGCATTGAAGCCGGATGGGAAAAGAGGAAATCCCTAAAGGAGTCAGATCAAAAAGACTACTCCCCAAATGGTGTCAAGCGTGGAGCAGAGACGCAGACAGAGTCATCAGTCTCTTAAAGCGACGAAACGCTCTCTGAAGAGCTGATGCACACCTCAAAATCGGTTGCGCATCCCAAAAACTGAAGGTGCAGAGAGGAAATGGCAGGTGGTAAATTTGCAATGATCACCAATGTCAAACCCTTCGTAATTTCTGGGCCAAAAACAAGCCTTTTTCGGTCCCCAATCCTACCAATGTTACAACCCTGAAACAGTCTTCTCTGACTAAGACACTTGGGTTAACATATTGCTAAGCTCGAAGAAGTACGAGCAAGACTATTTCTTTCTCATTTTGCAGGGTTCTTGACTTGTAAACCCGGAGCAGATGGTGAAGACTTTCATTCAATGGCCTCGACTCAAAAGTGAGTCCCCCCTTTGAAAACCAATATCCAAGCCCAACATTACGGTCCCGTGGAAGACCTCCCGACCGATCAAAATGTATGCGCTGCGAATGAGCCTAAAACCTAGGCACAGGTTAGTAGGGAATTGAGTGCATCCCCTATAAAAACCACTATCTCAAAACAGGTGAAAAGACCTCCTCGTCGAGAAATATTCCAATAGATGTTTTGAACAAACTCTTTTTGGAAATTTCAAATTGTTTGATCCAGATTTGCCGCACAAGGAATTTGTGATCACATCTGTGTATGGCAAGAATGCTTTGGATAACCTCCAGCATCAAAATGCACATTTCATGATTAAAACTTAAATCATACGGTTTTGTCAAAATGGACAGCCGTGGTCTTCCCAAAGATTACTAACGTTTTCTTGGTGAAGAAAAATCTTTCAGGCTCAAACTTCTGCATGATACCTGGAGAACCCAGCTCCCAGAATGTCGCCTCAACAGACTCAAGTGAAGTTTTGTCAAAATAAAATCTTTCACTGCTTCAAAAAACTGAATTCCCGACAAACTTCGGGGTCTCCAAAAAAAAGGGGGAAGAAAAACCCTTTTAAAAGAAAAAGTCCTATCAGACGTGGAGAACCCTCGTCCCAGGACCCATTTTCAAAATATCAAACAGTCTCATCGGACGTGGAGAACCCTCGTCATGAGACCCCTTTTTCAAAACTTAGGCAGTCTCATCGGACGTGGAGAACCCTCGTCATGAGACCCCTTTTCAAAATTCAGACAGTCTCATCGGACGTGGAGAACCCTCGTCATGAGACCCACTTTTCAAAATTCAGGAAATCTCATCGGACGTGGAGAACCCTCGTCATGAGACCCCTTTTCAAAGTCAATCGAAGGTAGAAACCGCCTGAAGGGTCAACTCAAGGTAGATACCGCCTGAAAGGTCAAATCATGGTAGATACCGCCTGAAGGGTCAACACAAGGTAGAAACCGCCTGAAGGGTCAACTCAAGGTAGATACCGCCTGAAGGGTCAAATCATGGTAGATACCGCTTGAAGGGTCAACACATGGTAGAAACCGCCTGAAGGGTCAAACAAAGGTAGAAACCGCCTGAAGGGTCAAATCAAGGTAGATACCGCCTGAAGGGTCAACTGAAGGTAGAAACCGCCTGAAGGGTCAAATCAAGGTAGATACCGCCTGAAGGGTCAACTGAAGGTAGAAACCGCCTAAAGGGTCAATCAAAGGTAGAAATCGCCTGAAGGGTCAAATCAAAGGTAGAAACCGCCTGAAGGGTCAAACCAAGGTAGAAACCGCCTGAAGGGTCAAACCAAGCTAGAAACCGCCTCAAGGGTCAACTTATTGGTAGATACCGCCTTAAGGGTCAACACGAGGTAGATACCGCCTTAAGGATCAACACGAAGGTCTGATCCACCATACGGATTAAAATCTCTAGCAAATCCCAAAGCGTGGGGATGCGCCTTCCTTAGGTTCCTACCAATTAGGAATCCCATAATGGTATGACCTACCATACAGGTCAGAGCTTAATCTCCCTAGGATTTTCTGCGACGAGTCCTAGGCATCTTCTTGAAAGTTGTCGCAACCGGCATCATCCGACAGGTGAGCTTCAGGTAAGCCTCTCTCACTACGGCCCATGTTCAAATTGTTAGAGCAAACCGGGGATTGATTTGAGCTTTTATCAATAGGCTTAAGGATCCGATGTCATAACATTTCTTCTCTCATTTTCCCAGTTGAGTCGGTTAGGAATCAGGTGCCACCTTATCTTTGAGAGAAACCTCTAACGAGATTCCTCTCAAAGAGGGGCAGCTGTTGACACCTGATTTTTTACCATTTATTATTGTGATTTTTATTCTTTAAAATTAATTAAAAATATCAAAAAAGGTCATAAAATCACAAAATCAACTTTGGAAGCCTTGGTTTAGCCTTAGGAACCAATTTTGAACAAAAAATATTTTTCGGTATTTTTAATATTTTTCGAGTTTATTTAATTATAAAAATACCCAAAAAATCAGAAAAATACCATTCGTGGTCAGAAAAATACCCCAAAATATTCGATAATTTTGTTTTAATTTCCTCTTCAAGTGTGTCACTTTAAATCTCAAAAATTCGGCTCGGGTCACTATGTTCCTTCACAAACATAAACCCGAACCGAGCCTAAAAAAAAAAAAAAAATCCTTTTCGAGTCTTTTAGTTTTCAATTCTCACTTTTTATAAGCTATGACATTGGATTCTAAAGTCTTAAAGTGCAATTAGGTCAATTTGCCCTCCAATTTAATCAATTTTTACCAAAAGGGCTTAATTGCACATTTTTCTTTCGATTAGTCCCCGGTTTCACGGATGTATACGTATGCTCTACGTATTTATACGTCATACGTATTTATACGTTATGCATATTTGTACTGTTTGGTAACCTCTTTAACTCTTGTAATAATAATAATGGTTATTATTTTTAACACCTTTGTTAGTGCCTTTTTTTAGCATTTTTGTATTGTGAGTGCTATTGCTAGTGCTATTTTTAAATAGCATTTTTGTATTATAAATTGTGAGTGCTATTGTTAGTGCTATTTTTAAATGACATTTATTTATCATAAATTGTGAGTGCTATTGTTAGTGCTATTTTTAAATGGCATTTATTTATCATAAATTGTGAGTGCTATTATTAGATAGAATTTATAATTGTTAGTGCTATTTTTAAATAGCATTTTTGTATTATAAATTGTGAGTGCTATTGTTAGTGCTATTTTTAAATAGCATTTTTGTATTATAAATTGTGAGTGCTATTGTTAGTGCTATTTTTAAATGTCATTTATTTGTGAGTGCTATTTTTAGATAGAATATATAATTGTTAGTGCTATTTTTAAATACAATTTATTGGAAGGTATTTTTGGCTATAAAAGGATGGCAAGAGTTTTGAGGTTGAAGGGGGAGACATTTTGTAGAGTGTGCAAATTTTTGAGAGCTTAGAGAGAAGAACACAAACACTCTCTATATTCTCATAATCTTGAGTGAGCAAAATATACTAAGTTCGGAATATTGATTCCGCATATTGCTAGCACAATTGTTGTGGAGTTATTAATCGTCTTCTCGTTCGTCAATTGGTGGTGCGTCCGAACTAGATGCCTAACACTTGTGGAGGCTGAGATCGAAGAACATCGAACCGACACCTCCGTTCAAGCACGCTACGAGAGGTAATCTATTTACTCCCTTTGAGACTTTGTGATTTTTTTCGATTGAAATGCACGAAGTACGCCTCTGGAGATACATGTATGGGTTGTTATTTATTTCCGCTACGTGTTACGTGGATCCCAACAGTGGTATCAGAGCCAATCCTTAGGTGTTTTCGTGCATTTAATTGATTTTTTGCAATTTTTGCAATACTATGGCCAATATGTATTAACGAATTGTTCGTCTTACATGGCTAATGGAGATTGATTATTTTATATGATAAATTAATCAACGTAGCAAAAATTGAGACTAAATCAATTTTGAATCGAAAATTTATGGCTATCTTATTTTACGTAAAAATTCTGAATATGATTCAACGTAGAATTTTTATTGTGCCTTCCTAAGTTTTAAATTGTGAATTTATTACTTACGTGGAAGGGTGGTGATCATGGAAAAATCCCTAATCAATGTGATTGATGTATATATGAATGTATGATGATTATTTATATATTTGGGGTTGTAATTATTAAATGGAGGCTGCGTACTCCTTTTATTTTTCATGTAATCTTTATTTTTTAGCATAGTCAATTGTTGATGTAAATGCTACGAGGATTACGTGGAGGAGCCTTTTAAGTCGGCGAGCTCTTTGGGGCCCAATTCTTGAAGAGTTCAAGAAACCAAGAAGAAGCGAAGAGTGGCTCTCCGTTATTAAAATATTAAAATGATTAAATGTGGTCTCATTGGCTCGAGACCCATTAAATCATAATTCCATGATCACCACGTAGGATAGATGTTTATGTGATTGGCATCTATTTATTTATTATGATTACGTGAGTATGTTAAACTGGTTAATGTGCAAAGTCAGACTTACCTCACCCAAAATTGCGCCTGCATGAAATCCTAGTTAGGAAAATCACTCGCGTTAGGTACCGAAAGGGCGTTGGTAACGACACCAGCGTAACCAAGTCCCCGAACCCAAAAACTCTGGTTCCGTAGAACTGATCGATCTCTCCCAATCGATCAGTAAGGTTTCCGGTCTACCCTCCAAGAAAGACCGGTGGCGACTCCAAATGCATGCACAAGTTGCACATGCCACCACGACCACACTAAGGTCGAAAGCGATCGACTCATATCGTCGAATCCTTCTGAAAAATACTCCCGCCGCGATTTGGTATGGGCCTGGGAGGGCTCGCGCCGATCCAAGACCCGTGATCGGTAATCCATTAGCCGCGTCCGCTTTCGGACGGGTCGCGACAGCCATTCCTCAAGCACCCTACTACTCGAGATCCACAAGTGTAGATTTATCTCTATTTGTGTACATTTACACCTTGAAGTGTTGCTTCGCAAATAAGCATTCAGTTTTCTTCATCCCTACATATAGAAAAGGAGATGATCATTTCATATCTTGATAGGATTGAAATGAGGAACGATATACACCCTTTTATGGTTGAGTGATCATCAATCTCATGGTGGGAAACACGAGTATTTGTATTCCTTGAGACGTGCTTCAATTGGCGATCATGCCATGTCACCTTAGCCTCTAGTTTTGAGGGTCCACAATCGAGTCTTCTTTATAGGAACAAATGTCGACCTCACACGATCCATTTATTTCACCTACATGACATGAGGAAGGAATACGCCAATTGTTGCACAAAAAGCTCTAATTGAAACGATCACAGATTTACTATTCCCAGGATTTGTTTAGTTTCCCTCATTTTGAGCATCAGAGATGAAGGAATGTTCCTTAACGGTCCCCACTCATTTTTTATAATCACCTGCAAGTGTGATTAACCATGTCATCCTATAGACAAATCAATTTAATTTGGAACGAATACACCCTTTTCGACTTAGAGAGGTCAATCCAAATCAGGTTGCCCCTTTTTCATGTTGTCTTGTTCCGGGCTTATCATAGTCGATTCATCTTATTTTGGAAACCGAATGGGTGGTGCCTGATGAAGGCGCATTTCCTTTCATGTTACAGGGAAAATAAGCCTCGTATCATTGGCCTTCAGCCGTTTTGACCTGTTGGCAAAAGAAATAACCAAGCAAGTCAAGTATAACACTCGAAGTTTTTATTGGAACGATTACAGTTTTACCATCGTTCGATCACATCTCGCATGCGATTAGACGAAGGAATCTTCAATAAATGCATGTCATGTATAACCTGTCAGAAAGGAGACACACTTAGCATTTTACATAGCAAAGACGTCTCTCAATGAGGTCGCCTCTCATAATGAAAGCGAGGCGACAATACATACCCCATAATCCCTATTTACGGGCATCTGATGTCCGCCAAGATTTCAAGATAAGAGGATACATCATTAAAAGATCGATCCATGGTCATCAATCAAACACCCATTTAATTCCAAACGTTTAATACGCAAACGGGGGCATTAATCTTGAAAGACTGCTTTGTCACATTTTTCTAGTAAAAATCATGTGATCATTATTTTAAGAAATCACTATACAAAATGTGATTGCAAACATGGCTTTAACTTTGTGCCCCAAAATCTTGAATTGTAAGAATTTTAGACATAAAAAATGTCATCTTAATCCATGATTGAAAATTTGGATGAACCATCTATTCCGTAGGGACGGCTTAAAAGTGTTTCAACTTTGTATCTAAAATTCATTGTCAAAAACTTTCATTTGTAAACTCAAACACTCAGGGCATTCGGTTGATTTCCATGAATTTCCTATCATGAAATTTCACTAGGAAATGAATAAGTAAAGGGAGAAGTCATACTTACAGTGATCAGCGGGATTTTTTTTTTTTTTTTTGGTTTTAGGTATACCAACCTCTCATAGACATGCGCATGAGACAAGTGGGGGGGTATACTCTAAAAATCGAAAATCAGGTGAGGAACCTATGGCTCAGGCTCCCACGATCCAAATGAGGCAGACTCCTCCCCAAGAGTACCCACTCAAGAGGGCTAGATATCGCCAATTTGGATGGTAGGCGGGAACGAATGCGAAAGTCTCAAGTGCCATCAAACGCGAGATCCTTTCACATCCTTTCCCTATCTAAGATAACCTAGAGGTGGTTTGCAGTCGGGGTTTGACCGCCAGTGTGTGCGATGTGTCGTGATCATCACAATGCAAAGTCATGCACAGCAGTTTGTATCAAAACACCGCTTCAGTATGTGCATAAAAATAAACATACATTCCCAACTCCAACCTGTAGGAAAGATGTCAACAATCACGTCACCCCTTATTTCTCCAATCTGCAAAAACATCTAACACAATGGTTAGTGTACGTACCTCGCCTTCGAGAGCATCTGCAGAAAACAATGTCAGATAAACCAAACAACTTTTTAATCGGCTCAAGTCCTCTGGAATTCGTAACCAGAGATTCTGGTTTAGAATAAGTCCCCAGCGGAGTCGCCAGTCTGTCGCGACCCTCTCCCGAGCGTGATGGCGGGGAGCGGGTTAATGGGCCGCCCAATCGCTGGCCTGATCGGACGCGGGCCTCTCCCAAGACCCATTACCCAAATTGCAACTGCTGGATATACGTGGTCGACCTTCAGTGCGGTCTAGTGACATGTGATGAGTGTACATGCCAAGGAGTCGCCACCAATCGTTTCGTGGAGGGTACGATCGGAAACCCTATCGAATAGTTGGGAGTGGTCTATTCGATTCTGCGGAAACCAGAGAAGTGGGTTCGGGGACTTAGTTACGCCAACTGTCAGAGTTGACGCCCTTTCGGTACCTAAGCTGAATGGTTTATCTGATTCTAGGATTTCATACAGACGAGTGGGATATAGATCCTAAATCTAGGAGTTCATGCAGATGGGAATAGCTACCCTATCACTCACAATCAATGAAAATAAGTGCGCAAATCAAGGATCCAGTACATGCGGATAAAACACATGAAAGCAGCATGGCATCCCTAATGAGGCCCTATTAGCCTAGAGAAATATCAATCAAGGCTTATGAGTGATTTGGACATGATTCGCCCATGAGGGGCAGAATCGTAATTTTGAACAATTCGGGGACAATTCACCTCAAAAAAGGGTAAATTTGTCATTTTAGATGAATTGGGAAGTCAAAAGACAAAGGAAATAGGATTGGCCATCAATCCAATCCATTTCCTATTTTTCGGGAATTTCCAGGATTTTTCTGGAATTTAAAAGCGATTTTACCCTCGGAGGGGCAAAGTCGTCATTTGGACAAAGACGAGAACTGAAAATCTCAAATATTAGGGTTGGTCGCCCACCTGACCCAAACCCTAACTTTATGCAATTTTCAGAACTCAATTGGAATAAGAAAGATGATTTTCCCCATGAGGGGCAAAATCGTCATTTCAGCAGGAACGATAAGATTCGAAAATCCCAGCAAAAGGATTCGCCACCTAATTGGCCCTATCCTAATCTAGGCATTTTCGACCAATCTCGAAACACAAGGCAGAGACGAATTACCCCTAAAGGGCATTGTCGTCAATTCTTGGAAGAACAGATAAGAAACCCCAAAAATAGGGTTGACCAGTTGTCTGTGGTCAATCCTCGATTTTTGGGGATTTCTGGAGTGTCTAGGATTTTTCCACAATTTTTCTATATTTTTTTGGAATTTTCTGGAATTTTCTAGTTTATTTTAGAATTTTCTATAATTTTTTATTTTCTGAAAATATTTTTTTATTAAAAGAAAAATGAGGGTCAGACCGGGTCTGTGAACCCGGTCCGACACGCGCGTGGATCACTAGGTCCATACAAGGGCTCGGTTGGACTCGCGGGCGATCAGCCCGGTCTGATCTCTACAGATCGGGCTCACTGTTGAAAAACAAAAAGGGACCGGCCACCAAAGCGAGCGAATGAGTGGCCCACAGAAGGTCAGCCCAGTCCGCTTGAAGCTTACATCAAAACGATGCCGTCTTCGTCTACTCCCGCCCAATCCGAACCGACGGCTTCAGAAGGCACACAAGGCACACTTATAGCCTTTGGATCAATTTCGGACTTTACACTCGGATCTCTACGTGGATCGCTGACATGGATGCATCACAGCTAATCCACGGGCGCCACGTGGCGCCACGTCAGCCTATTGACTATTCTGATCATGCCAAAGACTCGTCGGAGAAGACGATCAACGTCGATGGTCTTCACCGGCGCCTCGCCGGAACTCCATTTCTAACGTCAAAACTCGCCCGAAGCTTTGAGATTTTCACCTAAATCGATCCTACATCATCTTTGCCGCAACATATCTCTATTTCACGCTAAAATCTGATGTAAATCTACATTAACAGTCGGCGACTGCCTATGAGATTTCCATATTCCAGCGACCATTTCAACTCACGATTCCCTTCCTTCAACTTGCAATACAGTCACACGACAAGTATGAATAAGGTCTAGAGAAACTTACCTCAACATCCTTGAAGCTTGGGGATTGGCCGTTTAACAACCACAGCTCAAGATTCCGACGAAGTTTGGGAGCGTCGGCCGCACGGATTCAGCGATCGATGCACATGAAAATTAACAAGGCTGGGCTTAGAAGTCACTCTAGACTCGAATCGAAGGTTGAAAAAGCATGAACGAGGCTCGAGCTATGCAGTTGAACCGAAGCACAGATTGTATAAAAAACAGAGCATCCTTGGAGCGAGGGTGACTGACCTATTTGACGGCGATGACGGCACTCAACGGCGGTCGAAAGTTATCCCTCAACCTCCTTCAACTCGAAAGAAGAGACATCGATGGTCTAATCCCGTTGAATCACTCTCAAATGGCGACAATCTCCTACTTTACCTTCTTCGAACAAAGCATGTCCAGCGATGACGACGGAATCACAACGAGATGCAGCGACCCTCATCCCCACTTGATCTCGATTTCCTTCTCTCTCTCTCTCTCTCTCTCTCTGGTCATCTCCCTCTATTCCGCGCGTCGCCAGCCCTCTCCTCTCTTTTTCGCTCGCCTGCTCTCTCGGCTCTCTTTCTCTCTTGCCTGCGAGCCCCCCGCGCGAAGAGAACTGCCCGCCCTCTTCGTTCCGTTTCCTTTTTGTTGCGCCCGCTAACTCCTTTGCCAACTGATTTCCCCAAAACCCAACTGATCTCTCCCCGCTCCACAACCAACTGATCCTCTCCCCCCCTTTTTCTGTTTGTGCGCGAAGGACCAAGAACAGAGTGGCTCTGTTCTGTTTTCTAAGGTGGTCAACCGGGTTGACTGGGTTGGGTCAACCCGACCCAGTTGACCCGGTTCTACTTTCTTTGCCCGAATTGGACGCCCATATGTGCCAAGATCACAAAATTGACGCTAAAATTGGGTTCCATGGCACGGGTTCCATGGCACAGATTCCATCTAGAAATGTGGTTTTCGTGACAAATTCCTTTTGAATTGATTGAAAGCCCCAAATGTAGGGTAGGATCCGAATTTGATTTTTGCCGAATTGATCTTCTTAATGGACGAATTGGCCCCAATTGAACTGACCATTAGATTTAGGGGGTCAAATACTATAGGGAGGAAGTATTGGGGCTCTATGGGTGTCCCTCAGAAAATTTTAATTTTGGATTTGGTACTTTAGGGACTAAAATGAATAGATTTTCATGCAATTAAGTCCCTAAGGCCAAAATTGATCAAATCAGTGCACAATAAACCCAAATTGAAATGTGGCGCAATCAAGTCGAATGTCAAGATTCGGAAAATGCAAAATATTGCAAATAAAAAGACTCAAAACATATTTTTTTACAAATTTAACCCTGTGCGTTACAAAGAAACACACAAAATTAAACTTGAATTTCAACTATTGATGAGGTTGAAATGACAAGGGATTTAAAAGAAAAATATTGACTATTTTCCTATTTTTTTGTGACCTCAAATTCTATTTTTGTCGATTTTTCTTAGTATTTTCCTATTTTCTAAAAATATTAAAAAACGTGAAAAATATGAAAAATTATTTTTTGGTCAAGAATGGTTCCTTGGGCTTGGCCAAGGCCACCAAAGTTGATTTTGTAATTTTTTTTGACTTTTTATGATTTTTTTATGATTTTTCTAAAATAAAACTAAAAAAGGCTAGGTCAAAAATCAGGTGTCAACAACTATCTAATCCCGCTCTAGCTAGGAACTCATGATCCAATGGTCTTAATTAATTCTTGCTCGTGCTAGGGTTCTATAAATTCATTCACGTTGCAAGAGGGAGAGGAGGATTTTTTTTTCCTTGACGACGCACATATCATCTTCGCAAGAGAAAACGTGAGTTACGGAGGGAGTTCGAAGGTTTTCCCTCAAGGGTCGAAACCCTCCTCCGGACCGAGTTCATTGATGTGCCAATCCTCAACCGACGGAGTCCCCAGCGTGCGTACGTTATCAAGATTAACCGTCGCCGAAGGTCGTTCGTCCTCCCATCGAGCTTCACCGGCATCGTCGGCCTCCTCCCGTCGCACACCTCCTCCATCCTCGCCCCAGAGTTCGGTCCTTCACTGCTCCTCGAGCCGCCCCCAATAGAGCCTCGGCAATCTTGCGATTGGAAACAAGCAAAAAGGAACTCCTTTTGTGCGGAAAAGTCTGCTCATTGGTGTGCTGGAAGTTTGCTAAAACAGGTTTGAATTTCTTGCTTTTTAGTTGCATTCTTTGTTTTGTCAACTTGATAATGGGCATATACATTCTTATGCTTCAATGAACATCCAAGATTTGCAATTAAAACTAAAAAGTTCAAACCTTTTCCCATTCACTTTTGCGAGTGCCAAAAAATCGATTATGTTTTCTAAGCAAATTTGATTTTGTTCCTTGAATTGGTTGGATCCTCGCATACTTTTCGAGAAAGCTTAATTGGAACATGTCTTTTCCCAAGGAAGGATCGTTCACCAATCTTAATGGAGTTGAATTAAGTTGAACAAAAATCAGAATTTTTTTGACAAGAGCATGGAATTTTCGGCACACTTGGAAGTGTACTCATCCGAGTCCAATGTATTGGTGGACGATTATTGCCCTGATCTTTATCTCGTTTGGATGATGTTGTTATCCTGGTAATTTAATCTAATCTCATGTCATGGGTAATAATTCATTAAACCAAACTATATCTAATAAGGCGAAACATCTTTTAATTGGATGATGATTGGTTTTTTTAGGATTCTAGTCTTGATCATTATCTTTAGTACGCATGCCTTATCTTGATTGACACATGGTGGATGTTCGATTGGCCTTGCTTGTTCATCGATTGGTTGGATTGAATGTTAGGTTATCTCGTTCGAATTTTTTCGAATATTTTCGGATAATAGTTAAGATTTTTAACCAATCAAGGATCTTAAGCACAAATCCTAGGTTTAGGAAGTTATCTAAAATCTTTCCAAACTATAAAGATAACTTTCTGAAAAAATCTAAAGATTAAAGATAAGATTTGCACTCGATTGGACTTTTATTCTTTTTTAGAATTATGTAAACCAATTTTCTGAACCCTTAAAGATAATCTTCTCAAATTCAAATTGGATAATATTTTCTTTAAGAGGAAAGATGGACCCCAATCTCATAATCTTCGGCCATCCCTCTAAGCATTCGAAAATTCAAACTCAATTGTCTCATCGCTTCATTTTATTTTTGTCGTGATTGCTTTGTTTTGTTTATAAATTTTGCACAATCTTAAACAATATTGCCCATAACACATGCTCCCTATTGTGCCTTGCCCCTTCGGAAAACGTACATTAAAGGCAATATATGACTTCGATCTCGAAGTACGATCGTGCCCATACGTGTGAATTAGATATCAAATCCTCAATCTTGAGGAGCGGATTGCTAATTCCTAAATAGAATTTCAAGGTTTGCCTTATGTATATAGGGACAACGGTTATTCTATAAAATATTCACTTGCTAACCTTAATCTCGGGGGATGTTGTGAATAAAATCGGATTTTCGGATTTAAAGGTGTTTTATGGGCAATATTGTTTATTTTTGTTCAAATTTTCATTGTTTTCATGCTTAAATAAATTCCTAAAAAATCCCAAAAAAAATCCCATACCTTTCTTAAGTTAGATCACGTTTCCTTTGACTTTAGGATAGCTTTTTCACTCCATTTTTTCATAAATCCGAAAATAAAAAAAATACCAAAAAATGTCATTTGCATTGCATATCGCATAATTTAGCTTGCCATGTCATGTTTTCCATGTCATGCATATTTGCCATGTCATGCATTCCGCCACGTCATTATACCATGTCGTGCATTTTGCCATGTCATCTTGCCACGTCATGCATTTTGCCGCGTCATCTTGCTACGTTATGAATTTTGCCACGTCATCTTGCCACGTCATTATGCCATGTCATGCATCTATGTCATGTCATATCATTTCATATGTCATATAGTTAGGTTGCATTAGCATTGCATTTAATAAAAGAAAATCTCAAAAATTTAAGTCATCAAACTAAGGACTTTTCATGAAAATTGGGTACCGAAAGGGCATTAATTTCTAATTAATGTAACCAAGTCCCCGAACTCATTTTCTCTGGTTCGTAGAGATAAAATAGTTCTCCCGCTATTTTATATAGGGTTCTAATCAACCTACCATAAATGATTAGTGGCGGCTCCAATTGAACATTTTTTTTATGAATGAACCTAAGTTGCGATTTGGTAGGACTTGGGAGGGTCCGAGTTAGGTTAGTTAATTTAATTGACCTAATAATCCATTAGCCTATTAATTTTAGGTCGCGACAGTGGGGACTGTTCTAGTGTGAGAAGGAAGAAGGAAGAGGAACAAGATGAAAATGGCATGAGAAGGGAGAGAGATTCTGCTGAGGGAAGAGAGAGAGAGGTCTTTACCCAAAATGAGGGTCAAACCCCAAAGAATGGTAGGTTAAAAGCCAACAATTAATGCACAAAGCCTAATCCAATGACACTTGTCTTGTAATCCATCAAGAGTGATCCAAGGGCTGCCAATTCCTCACATTTTAGGCAGCTAGGAGGGGCTTGCAAAGGTCCAAAATGCCCTTGTCCACTAACTAAAGGAAGGCTAAGGCTTGAGGGCAAAATGGTCATTTTACCCCCGACGTCTAGAACATCGATTTTCCAATTCAAAATTTTCTTTGATGAGACGGCGTCCATTCCAAATAAAATGTTGGAATTCTTGATTCACCATTTTCTAATTTCGAGACTCGTCTCTAATTCATTCTCTATTGAATGCGATTCCAGCCTATCTCGAACCGACGGGTGGCTTTTGCAGACGTTACCTATATCACACTCAGGGCTCGTCAGTTCGTGGCCACTTTGGTTGTCATGTAATTGTGAGGGTCTATCACTAGTTCCGACGGTCTCGATCGTCATCGATCGATTTAGAAAAATTTTGCAAATTATGAATTGGCTAAGCGGCATCACACGTGCTCCAATCGCATAACGCTAGCAATGGATTCCTTAATCGTTCTTAGATCGGCCTTTTATGGCTCCAAATGTTCCCTCGACAATCCTTATGGTCAATGTGCCATTTCCTATACGAGTTCCTAGGTCTACGTACTTATCTCACGTTAGCCTTTCCCTTTTGGTCAGTTAACTCGAGATTGATCAGATCCGAGCGAAATATAGCTGAAACACATCACTAGATATATTCTCATTGAATAATCTCAAAATGACTTGAAATCAGAATGTCACAACTCTTTCCCCCTTACAAAAATTTTGTCCTCGAAATTTACAACGACCCAACTACTCAAACAAATAGGGGTACTGACGCCTCATCGTTCCCTCGCTTTCCCAAGTAGCACCTTCTGTTCCATGGTGCTCCCATACCACCTTAACCAATGGTATCGTCTTGTTCCTCAATACCAGCTCCTTTCTATCTTCGATCCTGACTGGTCTTTCCACATAGGACACTCGGTCGTCCACTTCGATATTTTCGTAGTCTAACACATGCGTTGGGTCCAGCTCATACTTCCTTAGCATCGACACATGGAAAACCTTGTGCACTTGGGACAAATTAGGCGGCAAGGCAAGTCTGTAGGCTAGGGTTCCAATCCGCTCCAAAATCTCAAACGGACCTACGTACCTTGGGCTTAACTTCCCTTTCTTCCCAAATCGAGATAAACCTCGCATCGGTGACACCTTAAGGAAAACATGATCGCCTACTTGAAACTCTAAGGGTTTACGCCGTTTATCCGCATAGCTCTTCTGACGACTCTGAGCCGTCTTCAGTCTATCTCGTATTATCTTCACTGTCTCTACTGACTTTTCTACTAACTCTGGGCCCGTGATACTCCTTTCTCCAACCTCGTCCCAGCAAATCGGTGTCCTGCAAGCTCTTCCATAGAGTAACTTAAAAGGTGCCATTTGTATACTCTGTTGGTAACTGTTATTGTATGCGAATTCTACCAAACGCAACTGATCTTCCCATCCACCTTTGAAATATATAACACACGCTCTTAACATATCCTCAAGGGTCTAAATTGTTCTTTCTGACTGTCCGTCCGTCTACGGATGATAAGCAGTACTAAACTGTACTCTGGTTCCCAAAGCATCCTGTAAACTTTTCCAAAAATTCGCTGTAAACTTAGGGTCTCTATCTGAGGTAATGGTTACAGGTACACCATGTAGTCGTACTACATGACGCATATACAGTTCAGCGTACTTGTCCAAAGCAAAGTCCTTTCTCACAGGAATAAAATGTGCCGACTTGGTCAGCCTATCCACAACTACCCAAATAGAATCATGACCCCTCTGACTCATTGATAATCCCATAACAAAGTCCGTTGTCACGTGTTCCCACTTCCATTCTAGGATCTCTAGTGGCTGTAGTAATCCACCCGGCTTATAGTGCTGCGCTTTTACCTGTTGACAAGTCAGGCACTTTGCTACATACTTTGCTACATCCACTTTCATTCCATTCCACCAATAATGCTATCGCGGATTCTGATACATTTTCGTGCTTCCCGGGTGAATACTGTAGTTACTCCTGTGCGCCTCTGATAAAATCATTTCCCTAAGTCCCTCATCTTTAGGCACACATAGGCGTCCTCGGAATTTCAAAATTCCGCTCTCTGACACTTGAAACTCTGATTTCCTCTGCGTCACGTCTACCTCGAAGATTTTCTGAATCTCTGGGTCTGAAGGTTGCAAGGTCCTTATCTTTTCTTGGATCTCAGGTTCAATTCTCAATGTGGCCACCAAACTGGATAGCCGACAGACTTCCAATCTAAACTCAGAATCCCTTAGATTTTCCAACAGCGACCACCCCTTGACCAGGAGAGAAGTGATACTTGATTTTCGACTGAGCACATCCGCAACTCTATTCGCTTTTCCAGGGTGATACAAGATGTCGCAATCATAATCCTTCAACAACTCCATCCACCGTCGCTGTCTCATGTTCAACTCCTTCTGAGAGAATAAGTACTTCAAACTCTTATGGTCCGTAAAAATTTGAAACTTTTCACCACAAAGGTAGTGCCTCCAAATCTTCAAGGTAAACACAATCGCAGCTAATTCCAAGTCATGTGTTGGGTAATTCATTTCATGAGGTCTTAATTGTCGTGAAGCATAAGCTACTACTATCCCATATTGCATGAGTACACATCCCAATCCTTTAAGCGAAGCGTCGTTGTAAATCTCAAAACCTCCGGGTCCGGATGGGATCGTAAGAACAGGCGCTGTCGTCAGCCGAGGTTTAAGCTCTCGAAAGCTCCTCTCACACTTGTCCGTCCACTCAAACTTCGCAAGTTTCTTAGTCAATTGTGTCAACGGCATAACTATAGATGAAAACCTTTCTACGAAGCGTCTATAATAGCCAGCCAGTCCCAGAAAACTTCGGACTTCCGTGACTGTCTTAGGTCTAGGCCAATTGAGCACTGCCTCAATCTTCGAAGGATCTACGGATATCCCCTCGCCAGAAATCACATGACCAAGAAACGCCACCTTACTCAACCAAAATTCACACTTACTAAACTTAGCGTACAACGAGTGTTCTCGCAAGGTCTGTAAAACCATCTTCAAATGTTTTTCATGCTCCTCGTTACTTCTCGAATAAATTAAAATATCATCAATAAACACTATAACGAAACGATCCAGATAGTCCTTAAACACTCGATGTATCAAGTCCATAAATGCAGCCGGAGCATTAGTCAATCCAAAAGGCATCACGGTAAACTCATGGTATCCATATCTCGTTTTGAAAGCCGTCTTTGGGATATTCTCTTTCTTAATCCTCAGCTAGTGATACCCTGTCCTCAAATCTATTTTAGAGAAAACTGAAGCCCCTTGTAACTGATCGAATAAATCATCAATCCTTGGCAACAGGTACTTGTTCTTAACGATCACCTGATTCAATTGCCAATAATCGATACACAATCGCCGGGATCCATCCTTTTTTCCTTACAAAGACCACTGGAGCTCCCCAGGGCGACACACTTGGTCTAATGAATCCTTTGTCCAGTAACTCCTGCATTTGCACCTTTAGTTCCTTCAACTCCGTCAACGCCATCCTATAAGGTGCCTTCGAGATTGGTTCCGTCCCGAGGGCTAACTCGATAACGAATTCGATTTCCCGTTCGGGTGGTAATCCAGGCAATTCTTGGGGAAAGACATCTGGGAATTCCCGTACTACCGCTATGTCTTCTAACCTCGGTTCCTCAACAGTCGGATCTACTACCGCAGCCAAGTAAGCTTGGCATCCATCATTGATCAACTTTGTCGCCTCAAACGACGAAACCATTGGAGTATAGATTCCTCCTCGGTTTCCTCTAAACTCAAAGCTAGGGCAACCATCCGGATAAAAACGGATTACTCTATTGCCACAATCCACTACCGCCCCTAGCTTACTTAACCAATCCATCCCTATGATCACGTCAAAATCGTACATAGGTAACACGGCCAAATTTATAATTCCTTCGTTACTACCAACGGTTATCTTACAATTTTCACAGCCTAACGAGACCAACACATTATCCTTCAACGGAGTAGCAACATGCAGCGGCACAATCAACGGTTTCAGCTTCATATTAACCAAATCAGCAAATTGAGCAGATACGAAGGAATGCGAAGCACCAGGGTCAAACAATGCATAAGCAGTTTGGTCGCACAAATAAACCGTACCTATGACCACACCAGGCGTCTCCTCCGCGTCCCTGTGTGCCATAGCATAAACCCTTCCTTGAGCTGGGGGTCAGTTATGCTCATTCTGAGGCGTCGCATTTGGTGGTCCTGCTTGTGGTCGATGCCCTTGAGGCCTAGCCATTGGAGTCTGGTAGGGGCAAAATCTCATCTGATGGCCCATCTGACCACACATGAAACA
The DNA here is from genome assembly GCA_021437785.1 of Rhodomyrtus psidioides. Classification (NCBI taxonomy): domain Eukaryota; kingdom Viridiplantae; phylum Streptophyta; class Magnoliopsida; order Myrtales; family Myrtaceae; genus Rhodomyrtus; species Rhodomyrtus psidioides. The sequence continues at coordinate 4,078,273 of JAILYB010000041.1, read as the reverse complement.
CGCGTCCGTCCTAGTCGGACAAGGCCCACTCTCATGCCTTCTTCCACAAAGGCGACAATTTGGGCTGAACTGATGTGATGGCTTACTGATATTCTTCCTTGGGGGTGGAACGAAGCGTCTACTATTCGTCATAGGCCTCTTCCCCAACTGGCAATTATCTCGAAGCGAAGGAAATCGCAATCCCGACGCAGTGGTTCTCTCCCTCATGTCTCATTCTATCATCTGTCCTCGTTCATAAATTTCCTTGTAAGTTCTCAGGTTCACTGTCACAATCTGACTGCGAAGTTCAGGTCGCAACCCGTCTCGAAACCTCCGCGCCTTCTCTAGTAGGTCCTCAACATAACGTAGCGTGTACCTCGATAGTCTAGGAAATTCAGCTTCATATTGGTCCACCGTCATGTTACCCTGCCTCAGATTCTGAAACTCTACCAGCTTGCTCTCTCGCGCAGTCTCCGAGAAGTACTTATCATTAAAGGCCACTGTGAAAACATTCCAATTCAGGGCTGTATCCTGAAGAAACACTCCATCCTTCGTAGCCTTCCACCAATCATTTGCGGTACCGTCTAGCTGGTAAACCGCCAGGAGTACTTTCTCCTCATCATTACACCTCAGCACTCCGAAAATCTTTTCGAGCTTTTCTATCCACAAGGGTGTCAATTCAGGATCACCTATCCCATTAAACTGGAGTGGCATTAACTTCACAAATTGCTCCACTAGCTGGCCTATATCCCTAGGCACAATATTAAGACTTGGCGTGCTACCGACCCCCACACCTTGGCCAGCATTGGCATTAACTTGCGCATTACTCGTTCCAACGCCTTGGCCACTGCTACCTCTGCCCTCAGCATTAGTACCAATCGTCGCATTTACCGCAGTCAAGGCCGCGCCTACAACTTGGGTTATGGCAGCATCTTGACCCTGAGCCTGTCTACCTATCAAATTGCCGATCCGTTCCAAGGCTCGCAACATGTCTCCCATCCCGGGTTCTCTGCCGCAGGTGCCCTCGAACTAGAAGCCCTACCACTAGGTCTTCTACGTCTAACAGGTCGATCACTCATCTTTAGACTTCCTGCACCACTATAATTCCACAGTGGAATTAAAACTCAACTCTACCATTTCAGTCTAGTGGTTCTATACTATAGAACAAGCAGTATCCATATCAAGGCAACCACTAACCAGAAGTCTCAAGAGCACAACAGTTCAGAATACAACATTGCACTACCAACTCAGACAAAGCATTCGAGGCTCCACAACAAACATTCACATCCAGTACACCTGCTCAGTGCGAAGTTCAGTCGCATCTAATCATCATCATAATACTACTTTCAAGATGCCAATCACATGCGCCACTCATATGCCATGCATGCCTTAACCTACTCTAGCGAACCCTCTCTACTGACTCGCCATTCAATCACCCCAAATCTCCTTCCTCCTTATTACTCCAACCCTCAACCACTTGAATCGAGCTAGCCTCGCTCTGATACCAAGAAAAGCGGGATGTCACGCCCCGCGCCCTTCCTCGACACGAGGACGCGGCAACCCCTGCAGAACTGACTCTCGAAGTCCCAAGATACTACTGCTAAGAAATACAACGCGAGAGCTAGCATGCGGAAAGGAAAATACAACCCCTCCGTACAAAAATAACAGGGAAAACATGAATAGCAAGACAATAACCAAAATATGACCACTTTACTTCCAAAAAGGCGTTCATACAAAAGCGCAGGTCACCTAGACTGGCGAGACGGTCGGCTGGAAGGCCAGCACAACAACTACTTACGTACATCTCTCAAAAGACAACAATGAGATCGTCCAAAAGATACTACCCGGCCTGGCAGCAGCTCCTAAGTCAAAGCACTGGAATCAACGGTCGCCTCAGCATCCTCTGAAGGCACATACTCAGAGAAGGTCTCAGAGTGAACCTCTACAGAATCCTCCAGGGTGTCCTCCATGGTGACATCTTCAGATCGCTCCACCAAGTCGCCCTCAGAGGCCTCTATCTCAATCACTTCGATTGTATCCTCATGAGCGGGGGTCCTCTCAGGCACATTAGTCGAACCCACCACCGAACCATCCACTTCTATAGAATCCCAAGAGGGATGACACCAGTTAGGAACTACCCTACGAGGTACATCAACGGGCCTAAGTGGACCGGTAGTCACTCCACTTGCACGTTGAAACCAGACCTCAAACCTGTGAGGCACCTGCTTGGTAACAGCCTCATCTACCCAGACCACCGTGGTCTTTCGAACATAAATAGTTCCCCGTCCGTCAGGGAACTCCTCCTAAAAAGTAGTCATCTCCTTCGGATCTCCATATCTGATAGGTAGCATCCTTACGGTCTAGGATCTGGAAAAGAAAATGGTCCCACGACGGGGTGAGATCGAAATCTCAGTAAAAGAGGCCCTAACCCCAAGTTAGGCCGACCGTACACTCGGGCAAGCAGTCATTCACAACAAAAGAACAACGGCAATCACATAAGGCATCAAATAGTTACCTATAGTACACAGAAACAAACAAGCCTCGAGCATATAATTATACCAACGAATATGTTTGCATGAGTCAAATACACGGTTCAAGTCAAACTGCTCCATGCCTCTTCCCAGACTCACATTCTTTTCTCGCCCGTGTATATGACGCATCAGGCTCGATCCGCGTGCTTACGCATCACACCAACTCACTGACAAACCCGCGTAAACGACTCAGGTTTTCAGTGTCGGCTTAGGCCGGTGTCGACTCAACTCAAAATCCGTCCCGCGTCATTCAACGCATCAGGACCTTGGATATCTCAAGCCCTGCGTACTTGACGCATCACGGCGCCACAATTCTCAAGCATGCCAGAACCGATCCCAAGACAGACTTCATGATCGAATATAGTTCATGCATTGAACTAATGATTTATAACATGCGAGTTCGTCGACTTAGACAATTCAAAGTGGCATCCCATTCATAATACATGCATAACTCAAGCATATAATTCTCCGATATCATTCGAGAACACACAATGTAAAGTCACAAGACAACGCTCCAAAATCAACCTCATTTCTCAACTAACTCGCCCAATCGCGTCCAATCTTCCTAACAAAAGTTTAGGAACCCCTTACCTTGTTCTTGAATCAACGAAAATGCTCCCTGAAGTGCTCAATTACCTCAGCTTCGCTTGTTCTAGGAAAGGGTAGCAACGCACCTAAGGGAATTACCACCAATGTGTCAATTTCCTACGTCCGATTACCGAACCATTAAGCACGAACCTCCCTAACACACTAATTCACGTCCTAACATGCCTCTAGGTTCAAATTGAAGTTTATTTCCAGCTCTAACAACCCTTAACAGCTCAGCCAAAGCAGAACCGAACAGGGCACAGTTCGGTTTCTGCCCATTCTCCATCTCACCAGCCCTTAACTCATCCAATTCTCCAATTTAATCACCAAACTCCTTGCCAACATCTAGTTCTATGAGTTAAAGAGCCTCACCGAAGGTTTGAACGCAAGGCAACGACAATAGGTCCTCAAGTGGCACCGATCCTTCCCAAGTCCTAAAATCGGCAGAAACTGGCCTCAATTCACAGCAGCCAAAGAACAATGAAACGTCAATATTTTCAGTTCCAATTTTTACCACAGCTTCACATACAAGTCTACTAGACCTCTGCAAAATTTGAGCAAGAAATGCCAAGATTTCGAGGTCCTAAGGGGTCACAACCGTGACCTACCTCAAACTATAGTGTTTTCCGTCGACCGGCGGGGAAAAGCTTGGCCGGAGCTGCTCGGTGGTCCAATTGCCGAGCTACCACCCAGGAAAGTTCGGGAAGAGGCTGAGCATGGTGGTGGTGGTCGGTTCCTTAGCTGGAAGTCTGCGACGGCGACGCTGGAGGCTGGCAAATAGGCGGCAGAAAAACTGGTCGACGGTGGGGATTGTTCTGGTGTGAGAAGGAAGAAGGAAGAGGAACAAGATGAAAATGGCGTGAGAAGGGAGAGAGATTCTGCTGAGGGAAGAGAGAGAGAGGTCTTTACCCAAAATGAGGGTCAAACCCCAAAGAATGGTAGGTTAGAAGCCAACAATTAATGCTCAAAGCCTAATCCAATGACACTTGTCTTGTAATCCATCAAGAGTGATCCAAGGGCTGCCAATTCCTCACATTTTCGGCAGCTAGGAGGGGCTTGCAAAGGTCCAAAATGCCCTTGTCCACTAACAAAAGGAAGGCTAAGGCTTGAGGGCAAAATGGTCATTTTACCCCCGACGTCCAGAACATCGATTTACCAATTCAAATTTTTTTTCGATGAGACGGCGTCCGTTCCAAATAAAATGTTGGAATCCTTGATTCACCATTTTCTAATTTCGAGACTCGTCTCTGATTCATTCTCTATTGAATGCGATTCCAGCCTATCTCGAACCGACATGTGGCTTTTGCAGACGTTACACGTATCGACTCTGTGACCTATATCACACTCAGGGCTCGTCAGTTCGTGGCGACTTTGGTTGTCATGTAATTGTGAGGGTCTATCACTAGTTCCGACGGTCTCGATCGTCATCGATCGATTTAGGAAAATTTTGCAAATTATGATCGGCCTTTTATGGCTCCAAATGTTCCTTCGACAATCCTTATGATCAAAGTGCCATTTCCTATACGAGTTCCTAGGTCCACGTACTTATCTTGCGTTAGCCTTTCCCTTTTGATCAGTTAACTCGAGATTGATCAAATTCGAGCGAAATATAGCTGAAACACATCACTAGATATATTCTCATTGAATAGTCTCAAAATGACTGGAAATCAGAATGTCACAATTTTTATTTGATTTTTTTGTTATCCAGAACGGATTACTAATCTCACAATAGACTAAAGACTGCCACATAACACTTACCAAAAGAAAAAAAACTGTCACATAATCATTTTTCTTATATCAGTTATGTATAGGCAAGGACGAACAAGCAAGCTAATGGGCATTCACCGTGACGCGTCCACTGGATGAGATATTTACAGTGCGAAGAAACTCCACAAAGACAATATTTTTTAAATTCAAAAAATTAATAGCCGAAAATAATCCATGATCACTAATATCTGAATTAATGCAATGAAATACATTCAAGTTTTAAAGAATAGGTACAAGGGATTGAAACTAGAGAAAGGCTCAAATGATGTTCCGAGGGGCTTAGACGTTGTATAGAGCTCATACACTGTATGGAGCTCAGACGTCGAACAAGTAGCTCAAACGTTGAACGTTGAGCGGAGAGCTCAGACGTTGGAATAAATCTTAAGCTTTGAGAGTGTATTTCATGTGCAAATGACCAGATTAACAAGAGACATATTCAAAATGGTTTAATTGACATATTATACCATTACAACGGCTAGCAAATCAAGCTAAATTCACTCTTGAAGATTACCAATCATGAAGATCATTCAAGGACGTGGATTAAGGGAGACAATGATGACTCACCTAATGAAGAACTCTATCTGTGAAAACCAAATATCATAATTGTATGAGCGATTTGATCTAACGTGAGATTCTTGCCTTTGTCAACCTCAACGGCTACGAGATCCTTTGTATACAATCTCATTCAAATGGGAAGTTTGAAGGGTGGTTCTATGGAGATCTTGCAACGGGAAGTTGGAGATGAATAAGTATAAAAGGAGGATTCAAGGTTGAAGAGCAAAGATGATAAGAGAGCAAAATTCTAAATTCTGCAAGATAACTTCACATTCTTTATATATCTTTGATCCAAACATTGTAATACTGAGAGAAGAATATTCGAGTGTAAGAGTGTTAGACAAGAAGTCTATTCACCGAATTGTAACATTTGAGATTCTCACTAGTAGAATCCAGCCGATTAGTTGCCAGTGTGAAGAAATCAACATAGGCTTGAACAAAGCCAGACCACTATAAACTCTATGTGCACATTCTCTATCTCTTAGTCTCTCTATTTATATACTGTGATAGTAGAAATGTGCACGTCGCTGCATCTGAGCGTATCTTAGATCTTAATAGGAAGTATCGTTTGAATGAAGCTCCGAGTGTACTTGTTTATATTTCGCATTGATTTTTATTATTTCTTGAAATCACCCCTCTTTTAGGTGATTTCGCTAGTACTGACACCAATAACACTCCGTCACCTTAATACTCACACTTGCTAGAAAGCACCGCAGCTGAAGTACCTATTAAGTACTTTGATTTTCTGGTATTTTTGAAAACCTTGGGCAAGAATTCAAACAGCCACCTGTTAGCTGGTACGCCTCCTTGTGGGTCCAGCTGGTTTTATTTTATTTGTTTAAAAGATAGAAAAAGACAAAAGAAAAAGAAAAGAAAAAGTGGTTGCCTTTTACGATTTGTGTGTGTGTGTTTTCGGGAGATGCAGAGAAGAGACCGGAAAAAAAAAGAAGAAAAAAAAAGAGGAAAACAGGGCACCGAGAGAAAACGCCATAAGAGGAGAAAGAAAAGGGACGCAACTTCGCAGTCCCGATTCGAAGGCCAAACGTTGACGGATTTGGCTCAAATTTCGATATATTGTTCGTGAGGCTGAGATCTACAAATTGATAGGTTTTGTTTGTTGAGATTTGTCTCCGGCTCTCCTATTGCGGTTAGGGTTTTCTAGCCCCTTTTGTGTTATTCCACCTTTGTGGTGAGGTATTGCTCCTAGAATATTGTTGTTGAGCTCTAATGTGTGACTAGAGAGAAATACTTGGTGTATTCTGCTATTCTTGGTGATTAGTGGAGTTTTTTTGGGTCGTCCGTGGTTTTTCCCGATTCGGGTTTTCCACGTAAATCTTGGTGTTATTTTTATTTATCATTTCGCTATTATATTCGTGGCTGCGAGGTTGATATTTTGCTGGATTGTATTGGAGTAGTGTTGGGGGTTATTGTTTGATCCTGGATTGGCTCTATTTGTGCCGAGGTGCTGCCCATTTTTCCCCAACAAAGTGGTATCAGAGCCGGAGTTGAGATTCTAGTATTAGATGGAGAATACGAGTGGCAATATGTTTAAGTTAAATGCCTCGAATTACTCTATATGGAAGCCTCGGATGGAAGATGTATTATATTGCAAAGATTTGTATGATACGGTCGAAGGCATTAAAGCTAAAGGGGACACGAAAGATAAAGAGTGGGAGCGAATGAATCGGAAGACGCTTGGGTTTATCCGACAATGGATTGATGATAGCGTGTTTCATCATGTTGCTCAAGAAATGAAGGCGGATACTTTGTGGAAGAAATTGCAAGATCTCTATGAGAGGAGAACTCCACAAAATAAAGCTCTTCTAGTGAAAAGACTTGTGAACTTGAGATACAAGGAAGGGAGTAGCATGACGGAGCACTTGAGTGAATTTCAAGATGTTGTAAATCAATTGACAAATCTTGAGATTGACCTTGGTGATGAATTGCAATCTTGTTTATTGCTTGGTACACTTCCTGATAGCTGGGACACCTTAGTTGTGGCGTTAAATAATTCTGCTCCTTCTGGTGTGCTTTCTATGAGCATGGTTAAAGAAAGCTTGTTCAATGAAGAAACAATGAGGAAAGGTTTGAATTATGCTTCCAAATCGGAAGCGCTTGTCGTAGAACATAGAGGCAGAAGTCAGTCAAGAAAGTTTCAAAGTAATGATAGGGGCAAGTCAAGAGGAAGATCGAAGTCAAGGCCGAGGAGAAGTGTAAAGTGCTACAACTGTGGCAAAATGGGACATTATGCCAATGAGTGTTGGCAACCGAAGAGAGATAAATCCCATGATAGAAATGGAGATAAAAAGAAAGAAGAAAATCAGCCTACAATAGCAGTTGCAGCTGACGGTGATATTGTGTTCATTTGTGATGACGGTTATGTAAACCTCACATGCCAAGATTTTAGCTGGGTTGTTGATTCTGCAGCTTCTTATCATGTCACTTCACGTCGTGACTTCTTTACATCCTATTGTAGCGGTGATTTCGGTTGTGTTAGGATGGGAAACAGTGGTGTTTCCAAGGTTATTGGCATGTGAGATGTTTATTTGGAGACCGATATGGGATGTACTTTGCTTCTGAAAAATGTGAGACATGTTCCAGATATTCGACTTCATTTGATCTCCACAGATGCTTTAGATGACGATGGTTATTGTAATTCCTTCTATGATGGCAAATGGAAATTGACTAAAGGCTCTATGGTGATGGCAAAAGGCAAGAAGACATGTAGTCTTTATATTATGCAAGCAAATTTGATGCGACAAGAGGTAAATGCAATGGAGGATTCCTCAGTTAACTTATGGCATATGAGGCTTGATCATCTTAGCGAAAAAGGGTTTGAAACTCTTGCTAGGAAGAATCTTCTAACATTAAAGGAGAAAAATCTGACGGAGTGTACTCATTGCCTCACGGGTAAGCAACATCGTTTCTCATTTCATAGTTCGTCTCCACACACAAAATCGGATGTACTTGATTTAGTTCACACTGATGTTTGATGCATGGATGTTAGAACACTTGGTGGTGCATTGTATTTTGTTACATTTATTGATCACTGCTCTAGAAAAGTGTGGGTTTTTGCTTTGAAATCAAAAGATCAGGTGCTTGCAGCCTTCAAACAATTTCATATCAGTGTTGAAAGGGAGACAAGGAAAAAAGCTGAAATGTGTTCGGGCTGACAACGGTGGTGAATATAGAGGACCGTTTGAGCATTACTGCAGGGACTATGGTATCAAGCTTGAGAAGACTGTTCCGAAAACACCACAGCATAATGGAGTAGCAGAGAGAATGAACCGGACGATCAATGATCGGATTCAGTGTATGCTGTCTCATCCGAAATTGCCAAAGCCATTCTAGGGCGAAGAGATGAGAACAGCAGTTGACTTGATCAATCTTTTTCCATCAATTCCTCTTAAAGGGGATGTTCCGCAAAGAGTTTGGAGTGGGAAAGATGTCTCCTACAGTTATCTGAGGGTGTTTGGTTGCCGGGCATTTGTGCATGTTCCAAGAGATGAGAGGTCCAAGCTTGATAACAGGTCTAAACAGTGTATCTTCTTGGGTTATGGACATGAAGAGTTTGGCTACAAATTATGGGATCCAGCTACAAAGAAAGCCATTAGAAGCCGATATGTGGTATTCTTTGAGCATCAGACCATTGAAGACATAGACAATCCAGAGAAGCCAAAGAATGCAGCTCAACACACTGTCAGTTTCAGCTCAAATCCTCCTATCGTATTGAGTGAAAATCACGGGGGAGAAGTGCAGGGAAATCGTGAAGCAGATGAATCCTCACAGAATGTTAATTCTTCAGTCGAGATAGGTGAAACAGTTGAGACAGAACAATCAGTTGAACAAGAGCAAACAGTTGAGCAAGAAGAAGCAGTCCAACCTCAAGTTAGAAGATCAGAAAGAGAGCGTAGACCTTCACAAAGATATCAGCCACATGAGTATGTGTTATTTACTGATGCAGGAGAGCCTGAAACCTATGAAGAGGCTGTGTCATGCGATCAAAAGAATAAGTGGCACGAAGCTATGCAAGATGAGTTCAAATCTTTGCATGAGAACCATACATTTGACTTGGTGAAGTTGCCTAAGGGTAAGAAGACACTCACAAATAAGTGGGTGTATAAGTTAAAGACAGAAGAAAGCAATTTGAAGCCACGATACAAGGCTAGGCTTGTTGTGAAGGGTTTTCGTCAGAAGAAGGGAATCGACTTTGAAGAGATTTTTTCACCGGTTGTGAAAATGTCTTCTATTAGAGTTGTTCTTGGTTTGGCCGCCAGTTTGAATTTAGAAATCGAACAACTTGATGTAAAGACAGCTTTCCTTCATGGAGACCTAGAAGAAGAGATATATATGGAGCAACCTGAAGGTTTTAAAGTTAAAGGCAAGGAGCATCTTGTATGTAGGCTAAGAAAGAGTCTATACGGTCTCAAGCAAGCGCCAAGACAGTGGTACTTGAAGTTTGATTCATTCATGGAAGCTCATGGATATGGTAAGACAACTTCAGATTCTTGTGTCTTTATGAAAAGATTTTCAGATGATTTTATTATCCTCCTACTTTATGTGGATGATATGTTGATAGTTGGGCATGATGCTAACAAAATCAAGAGTTTGAAAAATGAGTTGAGTAAGGCTTTTGCAATGAAGGATCTAGGGTTAGCTAAGCAAATACTTGGCATGAGAATCACTCGTGATAGGAAGAATAGAAAACTATGGCTATCTCAGGAGAAGTATATTGAAAAGGTGCTTGAAAGATTCAACATGAGCACATGTAAACCGGTAAGTACTCCACTTGTTGGTCACTTTAAATTGAGTAGTAATGAATATCCTACGAGTGAGAAAGAGAAGGAAGAGATTATGAAAGTTCCTTATGCATCTGCCGTGGGTAGTTTGATGTATGCCATGGTTTGCACAAGACCAGATATTGCTCATGCAGTTGGTGTTGTGAGTAGATTTCTCTCAAATCCAGGCAAAGAGCATTGGAATGCTATGAAATGGATTTTGAGGTATCTTAGAGGCACTTCTAGATTTTGCTTATGTTATGGAAGTGGAAAGCCTGAGTTGAGTGGCTATTCCGATTCTGATTATGCCGGAGATGGTGATTCCCGAAAGTCTACTTCGGGTTTTATGATGACTTTTGCAGGGGGAGCAGTTTCATGGAAGTCGAGACTACAAAAATGCATTGCTTTGTCTACGACTGAAGCAGAGTATATAGCTATTACCGAAGGAAGCAAGGAACTCTTGTGGATGCAGAAATTCTTACAAGAGTTGGGTTTGAAGCAAGAAAAATTTATTCTATATTGTGATAACATGGGTGCTATTTATCTCAGCAAGAATCCAGTTTTGCATTCAAGATCGAAGCATATCGATGTGAAGTATCATTGGGTTCGAGAGAAGTTAGAAGAAAAGTTTTTTCTTCTTGAGAAGGTCTGTACTGACGACAACGGATCCGACATGATGACCAAAGCATTGCTCATGGTGAAACTTGACTCTTGTAGAAGTAAAGCAGGCATGATGGAACTCCCCACATGAGGCGTAGGGGGAGATTTGTTAGCTGGTACGCCTCTTTGTGGGTCCAGCTAGTTTTATTTTATTTGTTTAAAAGATAAAAAAAGACAAAAGAAAAAGAAAAGAAAAAGTGGTGGCCTTTTACGATTTGTGTGTGTGTGTTTTCGGGAGATGCAGAGAAGAGACCGGAAAAAAAAAGAAGAAAAAAAAAAGAGGAGAACAGGGCACCGAGAGAAAACGCCGTAAGAGGAGAAAGAAAAGGAACGCAACTTTGCAGTCCCGATTCGAAGGCCAAACGTTGACGGATTTGGCTCAAATTTCGATATATTGTTCGTGAGGCTGAGATCTACAAATTGATAGGTTTCGTTTGTTGAGATTTGTCTCCGGCTCTCCTATTGCGGTTAGTGTTTTCTAGCCTCTTTTGTGTTATTCCACCTTTGTGGTGAGGTATTGCTCCTGGAATATTGTTGTTGAGCTCTAGTGTGTGACTAGAGAGAAATACTTGGTGTATTCTGCTATTCTTGGTGATTAGTGGAGTTTTTTGGGACGTCCGTGGTTTTCCCCGATTCGGGTTTTCCACATAAATCTTGGTGTTATTTTTATTTATCGTTTCGCTGTTATATTCGTGGCTGCGAGGTTAATATTTTGCTGGATTGTATTGGAGTAGTGTCGGGGGTTATTGTTTGATCCTGGATTGGCTATATTTGTGCCGAAGTGCTGCCCGTTTTTCCCAACACCACCGTAGTGCAGATTCTAATTCTATTTTTTCCTATCAAGGGAAAAGGAGACTGAAGGGCCAACTCTACAAAGCCAAACATAGAAAGGAGTAATTTTCGTTCTCGAGATGGGAGAAGAGTCGACCTTTTATTGAAGCGGGCGAGATTGATCGGTCTTGGAGACCAACTAATGCATCACAGCACGTGAAACGTCGGTAATACCAACACTAACTTTTCTACTGAAAGCTAGTGCATCTTTGTTTTTCAGAAGCCTGACAATGTCGGCATGTGCTGACCTAATTTTGATATATTAATTATACAGGAAGTTGATTTTCGTGTCCATTCCTCCCCGGATAGATTAATTGCATTTTTTTAAGAATCATTCCACGTGCAGATGCCTGGCAAGGTTGGCATATTTGATGTTCCTACCCACCGCGATTGAATTATTGAGTAAAAAGTTATTTCGGAAGCATCCAATGAAATTGCCGATTAACCTTATTTTGATTAGTGAAATGTAGCACGTAAGCAATTTTTAATCTACTAGCGAAAATACCTATCCACTTTTAAGAGCAAACGATTGTTCCTAATCTACAAGAGGATCTCAATATGGTAAATCAATTTGTTTCCTTAGTATGCTACTGACATATAAACATTGCTACTCGCAAAATGAAAACAATGTTAATAATTTACTTGGAACTTGTAGTGGTAAAATATTTACTTTGTTCATAAGTTACTACCGTTAATCGAATCGAAACCACTAGTGAAGTACGTAAGCATTCGTAATTTACTAGCAGAAGTACCCACCCACTAAGGAAATTTAAGAAAAATAGCAACATGCGATTTGGTTTGACAACGAAAATGTTGTTATTTTATTAATAACTTTCGAACATGGATTAGATGAAAAAGTTATTGGTTAGTTTTTACTTACCGACCATATTTCAGATATATAATTCGCGGAAGAAAACTGTGTTTTTGGTGAATGGGAATGTAGAAACGGGCAAGATTTCAAGCTACAACTATCCGATCAAATGAACAGCACTTGTTAACATTTGATCCAACTCGAGAGTGGATGTCCATATATCCAGAAGTGACATTGGGAAGAAACCGTTTATGTTCTTAAAGACCTGATAAGATTGGAACTTTTCTTTTCAAATAGAAACTCCACACTATCATATGACAAATGCAAACACATAAACGTTGTCCCCTTTTGAGACTTAAAACTCCTAACAATTATCAATGTTCTCGACCCTTTTAAAAGAACTCTTGCACCGTGCTGGGTCAAAATGCGAAAACGCTCTCCCTTGAGAAAAATCAAAATAGTCCGTCCACTGTCTCGACCTTTCAATAGCGTTAATGTTTGCACTTGCTAGCAAGCACAGCTGAAGTAATATGAAAACCGTGGGCAAGAATTCAAACAGCCCGAAGTGCAGGATTCTTATCTTAGTTTTGCCCATCAAGTAAAAGGGTGTGTATCGGCAAAAAGGAGAGTGGAAGGCCAAATAAAAAAAAAATAGAAAGGGGCAATTTTTGGTTCTGAGAAGGACAACCTTTCATCGAAGTGGGTGAGCTTGGATGGTCTTGGAGAACAACTTCTGCATCACAGCACGCGAAATGTTGCTAATACTATTTTATTTTTCCCCCTTAAAGCTAGTGGAGTGTGAACATTATTTAGGAAATGTCAGATGAAGGACAGTGGCATTTTTTATGAATTGCCAAGATTATCAAAAAATTTCCAACATTCTAATGTAGTAGTAAATTAACTCATTTGGAACTTCTTTACCCAAAAAAAAAAACTCATTTGGAACTTTATCAATGCTACAAGTAAATTAATTACCAGCATCATTAGAAATTTACCAACATACCAATAAAGTTGTAAGTCACCGGCTCCTCCAAAATTTGACGAGGGCGGTGAGTAAATTACCAACACAATCAAGATTACAATAACATCACATGGAAGTATTTAATTACCAACTCTCTCAAATTTTACCACTTGTTAAGTAAATTAGCAACACTATCAAGAATTCACCAACCATCCCAATTGAGTGGTTAATTACCAGCTCTTATTACCGGCGGTATCATAAATAAGTTGTCGGCACGTTCAAGAATTTAACGCCATTTTTGATGAATTAGTAAATGAACATATCTGTGGGACCAACGGTAGATTATTAAAATTCAAAATATTAATAACCGAAAGCACTTGAGTGCTCCCACCTTTTTAATATTTTACTTTAGCCACCGAAAGCAGCCTACCCATCTTTTTAGAATTCCACTTAGTTTATTTACCCCGCAATTGTATTTCTCTTTTTTTCCCTTTTTTTTTTGGCAATTGCGTTACGACGGTGAAGATGAAGGAGAAGGATGGATAGAGTTGCGAGGGAACACTTCTTTTGGTGTTAAACTTTGTCTTTGACAGGCTGTACTGAATCATTGACCAATTCTAGCAAAACTGGCCCTCGACCCCCTGCATATTGAGCCAGTCCTATCTTCTACGTTTCACGACCCACATAGATCTCCATTCCTGATTCTCGTACTTACACTTGTGATCATGATTTCCCAAATTTTTTCATCTCTTGCTGCCCCCGCTTTTGCTGCTTTGCTGTTCCTTTACTTCTTGTATAGAACATCAAGGGAGATCAATGCAGCTGCAAATGATGGAACAGCAAGAGGTGATTCTGGTAGCACTCACACTCCAACAGGAGTATCTGAAATGGCTACTTCGTCAGGACCAGCTAAGGATGCTGCTGCAAACGACGGAACGGCAAGAGGCGACTTTGGTGCTCACACGTCAATGAGAGTAGTACCTGAACTGGCTACTTCATCCGGAGCAAACAAGGATGCAGCTGCTGCAAACATTGGAACGGCAAGAGGCGATTCTGTTACTCAAACTTCAATGGGAGTAGTACCTGAAATGGTTACTTCATCAGGAGCAAATAAGGATGCAGCTGCAAACCATGGAATGGCAAGTGGTGATTCTGGTACTCACACTCCAACAAGAGTACCTGAAATGGTTACTTCGTCAGGAGCAAATAAGGATGCAGCTGCAAACCTTGGAACGGCAAGAGGCGATTCTGGTACTCACACTCCAATGGGAGTAGTATCTAAAATGGTTAATTCATCAGGAGCAGCTAAGGATGCAGCTGCAAACCTCCGAATGGCAAGAGCTGATTCTGGTACTCACACTCCAGCAAGAGTATCTGAAATGGCTACTTCATCAGGACCTGCTAAGGATGCTGCTGCGAACCATGGAACGGAAAGAGGCGATTCCGGCACTCACACTCCAATGGGAGTAGTACCTGAAATGGCTACTTTATCAGGAGCAAATAAGGATGCAGCTGCAAACCATGGAATAGCATGTGGCAATTCTGGTACCGACACTTCAATGGGAGTAGTACCTGAAATGGCTACCTCGTCAGGAGCAAATAACGATGCAGCTGCATTTAATGGAATGGCAAGTGGCGATTTCGGTACTCACTCTTCAACAGAGATACCTGAAACAGATACTCCGTCACAATATGATTATGAAATATTCTTGAGCTTGAATGGAAATGATACCCTGAAAACTTTTGCCGATCACCTTTACACTGGACTTACAAAAGCAGGAATCCGCACATTTAAGTACGACGTAAGTCTCCGCCAGGGGAAAGAGTTTGGCACTGCAATTCTCCAAGCAATTGAGGAGTCGAAGATCTTAATACCTATCTTCTCCAAAAATTATGCCTCTAGGCCCTGGTGTCTCAAGGAGCTAGCCCATATGGTTAAGTGCAAGAAAAATAACAGGGGACAAGAGATCATCCCTTTTTTTTATGACGTGGGGCCTGATGAGGTTGGGAAACAAAGTGGGGATTATGGAAGCGCCTTTAGGTTATATGAAAGCGAGAAGAAATATGACCAAAAGATTATCGAAGATTGGAGGGATGCTCTCAAAGCAGCTGCGAAAATTGAAGGACACGACATACGCAACAGGTGACTGCTTTTAGCATTCCATCTCATATGCCTTGTATCATTAAACTCGATGCATTTCAATTGGTTTCTTTTCTAGATTTGTGTTAGTCTTGTGGAAATTGAATTATTGAATTGTATGCAATTGAAGTCATACTGCAAAATCACACTAAATAATGGCACAATCCCAATTTTATCCTTTTTCATTCCCAGCAACATTTAAAGTCAGTCCATTTCATTCATTAACCCTAAGTTCCACCGCTAATTCCTCTAAATGGAATAAATCGTTGAATAACTCGTTTAGAATATGTCTGTACTTTCAATGTGTTCTTGTCAGACCATACTCTGTTTCGACTCAGTTTTCTAACTCATTGCCCTTTTGAACTCTAGGAAAGAAGGTGAGTTCGTGAAAACATTCACGCATAAGGTTTTCAATGAGTTGAATATGGCTTCTCTGGGAGAATCAGACTACTTAGTCAGTGTCGACAACCATGTGGATGCAATCATGAAAATGATAGGTGCTGGGACATGTGAAACACGGATTATAGGAATTTACGGGATGAGTGGCATCGGAAAGACGACTATTGCCAAAATCGTCTACGACAAGATTTCACATGACTTTGAGAATTGTTGCTTTCTTTGCGATATTCAAGTAACATCAGAAAACAATGGCTTTCTTTCAGTGCAGAAGCACCTCATCTCTAGCATTCTCAAAATGGAATGCGAAGATATAAAAGATGTTGCTCGAGGAACTCAAGTAATTAAACACAGGTTGTCGGGGAAAAGAGTCCTCCTCCTTCTTGATGATGTGGAAAAAATGGATCATATTGATGCACTTGCACTTAAAGGTAAGCATGATTGGCTAGGCAAAGGGAGCAAAATTATTATTACTACCAGAAGGGTAGATGTTCTCGTATTTTCGGAAATGGAACGGAGGTATGAGCTTCCAATCATGGATGGCGATCGATCTCTTGAACTTTTTACCAAACATGCTTTCAGAGGCGATTCTCATTCAAACCAATATATCGGCCAATCCAAAAGGGCGATAGACATTGCTGGAGGTCTTCCGCTTGCTCTTGAAGTCATAGGTTGCCTTTTGTTTCGCACTGAAAAGAAAATGTGGGATGCCACATTGAAGATGCTAGAAAGCGTTCCTAATAACGAAATTCTGGAGAAGCTAAAAATAAGCTATGATAAATTAAGTCCTCAGCAACGGCGTGTATTCCTTGATATAGCCTGTTTTTTCAGTGGGTACAACAAGGACATTCTGATTCATTTTTGGGATGATTCTGAATATTCTCCCATATTAGACATGATGGTTTTGCAGAACATGTGTTTGATAAAGACTACTGAGGATAATGAAGTGCGGATGCATGCCCAGCTTAGAGACCTCGGAAGAAAAATAGTTCTTGACGAAAGTAACATGAAAAGAGAGAAGCAAAGTAGGGTGTGGGATCCTGAGAAAGGATTGAATTTGCTGAGGAAACATAAGGTAAACTCCCCCTCATATAAATTGCCAGTATTTATGGATTTTTTTTCCCAAAAAAGCCAGGTACTTTTTGTGTTGTCAAAACTATTACGACTTCGTCGACCTGTAATTTTTGCTCTTTTAAGATTACAAGAATGGTAGTATTGAACTCGACGGCTTAACATAGTGGACTTGAATACATGTGTTTCACTTCCACTTTTTGGTCTTTAAACTTTTCATTTGGACAGGGAAAAAAGGAAGTGGAAGCTCTTCGTCTCAGGTCGGACCTTCAGCCTCAGTATTGTTTTACCTATGAGGACTTTGAGAGCCTATCAAATCTACGGTTCCTTGAAGTGGACGGTTCGAAAGAAGAATTTAATGCAGAAGAAGCACTCAAGATTGACCCTGCTGTGCTGCACGACCTTTTATCCTACGAGGGCTCTATAGGACTATCAAATCTAGGATTCCTTCTAGAAGAGAAGCTTCGTTGGCGCGAATCGCCACCAAATGCTCTCTCAAATAAAGTCCTTACAGAGTTACGGTGGCTCTCTTGGCATATTATTCCCCCAACTTTCAACATTACACATTTCTTTATAGAGGATGTGGTTATTCTTGATCTATCTCATAGTGAAATCGCACATGATTGGGAGGGGTGGAGCCACACGGAGGTATGTCATATGCTATACAGCGCCTATTATTCCGTCTTATCAGATTCAAAAGTAATCCGTACATGATTGTTCTTTTACAGGTGATAAGGAATTTGAAAATTCTAAATTTGACCGATTGTCGTCGCTTGGAGAGAACCCCGAACTTCTCTGCTCATTCAAATTTGGAACGTTTGATCCTACGAGGCTGTAGCGCACTAGTCGAAATCGATGGGTCGATTTGCCAATTGAAACGCCTAGTTTCCTTAGATGTAGGGCATTGTGGGAATCTTCATAGGCTGCCAGACGAGCTGGGTAGAAACCTTGCGAGCCTTGAATACTTAAATCTAAAGTGGTGCAGATCGCTGGAGAGGCTTCCAGATTCAATTGGAGATTTGGGATCGCTGATTGAGTTGAATGTATCCGACACGGCGATCAAAGAACTACCCGATTCCATTGGAAAGCTGAACAATTTGGCAAAGGTGAAGATGTGGAATTGGGAAATGATAAAAATACCTGATGCCCTTTGGACGATTGAGAAGCTCGAAGAAGTAGTTGTCAGGTGTACACGTCGTTGTAGAGTCCATGTGGACGTTGGCAATTGCAGCCGCTTGAGGATCTTGATGTTGATTTCTGCGGATATACACTTACAATCGAGGCTTCCTGTGGGTCTTGTGAAGTTAGAGTTGTCTGAGCTGAACGGGGACACATTTCCAGAAGTCTCACACCTGGCCAATTTAAAGGAGTTGGATCTGCAGTTCCGCCTACGTGAATCTGATGGGCCCGTGGAAGATCTGCGCCCGGACTCTCCTTATTTGACGACCTCACCAACAGACGTTTGCTTCCCTCCTCAACTCAAGTCACTTAGCCTCTGGCGCTCTAATCTACGTCACCTCTCGAAGCTTCCATCTAGTTTATCCTCCTTATGTTTGTTCGGTTGCAAGTCACTTCGCTCGATTGAGGATCTATCGAACTTGAAGAAACTATCATCTCTACGGATTGGATCCGCTGCAATTTCGGAGATTCAAGGCCTTGGTTGTTTGGAGAGCCTAGAAGATTTGAACCTTCGTGGACTTGGACATGTGAAGATGCTACCTGATCTAAGCAAGTTAGACAATCTAAGGAGAATGGCAATACGGGATTGTGATGGTCTGGTTGAGATTCGAGGCGAACTACCACGGTTTTTGGAATCGTTGGAGATTCATTCTTGTGGATCTTTACAGATACTACCCAATCTAAGTAATGCAAACGAACTGAGACGTCTTGCATTACAAAAGTGTGGTAGTCTAGTTAAGAGTCAAGGCGAACTACCGCAATCTTTGGAAGAATTGCATATTGAATAGTGTGAATCTTTAGAAAAATTGCCTGATCTATCAAGCTCGAAGGGGCTGTGAAATTTTTGCATAGACAAATATGGTAGTCTGGTTGAAATTCAAGGCGAGCTACCACAATCATTGGCAAAGTTGGAGATTGATTCTTGTGAATTTTTACAGATTTTGCCTGATCTATCAAGCTCGATGGGATTGCGACATGTTACCATACGTAATTGTGATAGTCTAGTTGAGATTCAAGGTGAACTACCACAATCATTGAAAAAATTCGTGATTATTTCCTGTAAATCTTTGAAGAAGTTGCCTGATTTATCAAGCTTGATGGGATTGCAAGATCTTTGCATAAGGGAATGTGGCAATCTGGTCGAGATTCAAGGCAAACTACCACAATCATTGGAAAATATGATGATTGATTCCTAGGAATTTTTACAGAAATTGTCTGATCTATCAAGCTTGAGAGGACTTCGAGATGTTAACATTTGTAAATGTGGTAATTTGGTTGAGATTCAAGGTGCACTACCACAATCGACGAAAAGGTTGGTGATTTTTTCATGTGGATCTTTACAGCAGTTGCCTAATCTGTCAGGCTCAATGGGACTAAGAGATCTTATCATACGTGATTGTGGTAGTCTGGTTGAGATTCAAGGCGAACTACCACAGTCTTTGGAAAGATTGCGGATTATTTCCTATAAATCTTTACAAAAGTTGCCTGATTTGTCAAGCTTGATGAGACTGCAAGATGTTGTCATACCTGACAATTTTCTTGAGATTCAAGTCGAACTACCACAATAATTGTATGAACTGGAGATTGATTCCTGTGAATCTTTGCATGAGTTGCCTGATCTATGAAGCTCAATGGGACTGCGAAAGGTTGAGGTAAATCGTTGCAGGAAATTAAAGGCGGGGGGAATTTCTTCGCTTTGCTCGAAGAACTAGTCGAATTTGTGGGAGAAGACAACAAATCTGAATCTGAGGGAGAAGACGACGAATCTGAATCTGAACCGGAGGGAGAAGACAACGAATTTGAATCTGTACCGGAGGGAGAAGAAGACAAATCTAAATATGAAATCTAAGGGAGTAGTCGAGGAGTCTGAATATGAATATGAGGGAGAAGAGCAATAAGTGCAGTTCTCTTGAAAGCTTCTTGATTCAAGACCGTAAATTGTTCTCTTTTGTTCAAACTTTAAACAAATTGAGGTAACTTATTTCATCTAACAACTAATGTTTCCCCTTTTCTGCAATCAAATTGTTTCACAGATATGAACAGAAAAGTTTCGCGTGTACTTTTTTAATTACCTTGTCATGAGTTGATGACTGAAAAATCTGATCTAGGTAGTAAAATTATGATATCCCCTTACAACCAGAGAGTTCCCAATTATGTACAGATATTCTTTCTCTTTAGATAGTTTGGTTTGGCTTTCTTAGTTATATTCTCCTTGGATGGTTTCTCGTTGCTTTCATGTTTCCCCAGGTGTAGTTATGCATGTCGATTGCATCGTTTTCATTTGATAAGTAACAAATTATTAGAGATCCTAGTCGATTTTCTGCTTCACATAGTTCAAAGTTGTTAACCTCGCTTCGCATTGGAGATAACTTCATTATGCTATAGACTAGATGGAATGTGTGTTGAAAGGTCATATAACTACGGTTCTCATCCTGGAACTTTACAGCATAAATTGCAATTGTGAAGAAGACAGACTCTGTATTGATACGCTTATGTTCATTTTATTTTCCAGGGTGCTTCTTACTAGGATTTGCAAATGTTAGGGAGAAGTCATAAAATGAGGAAAGACAGAATTTCACTTGGGTTGGCACGGTGAAACTTCTGTCTGTGACAGGAGAGAGGAGCTGTTTAGCTTCTCCGAGGTATCATAAATCATCGTATAGTCAAAGGGTAATGTCTCAGTATTACGGGTGTGTAGGATATATGATGTCTCATGGGGTCAGAAATCATGTAAATGGACTTGTGTGATCTCCATTATGGCCTACATCTTTCTAGAAATGGATGTGCCTAGGAGATTATCTGTAATAGAAGCCCTTCCATTCAACTCAAACTATACTAGAGGACTCTTTTAGGTTTTAAGATCGACAAGAAGTGCTAAGGGAGATATCCCAAAAAACCGGCCTTTTTGCCAGTTGGTTTCTAATGTTGCCGGGAGGAATTGAAGTTTGAGAAACTTACAGAGGTCATTTTGTGCAGGAGCTGTGGCTAATTGGGCAGCTGCACAAATGAAGACCAAATAAAGGAAAATGAAGATGACATTGAATGTGGGCCAAATTGGCTAAATTCCCTTTCGCAATCTTGGGGTGGAAAACTGTGCATTGATCTGTTAAGAGACAAACTTGAAGATTAGTGAGGAAAGGCATTGCCTATTGATGAAATTGTTAAATCTGTTGAACTCAATGTGAAGTTTCAGCTGGATGTTTTGCCCTTCTTTTCCAGAGAAGAGAAATCATTAGAGCAGGGCATCATGTAATGTTTTTTGGGGGAGTCAAAGAGCTATTTAAGAAAAACCTGATTGTTGATTAATCTTTTTAGTGCCCTTTTTTCGAGCATGTTATCTGCATGTCAGTTCCCAAATGTTCTTTTACGAGGAAACACTTGAAGGTCTGTATGGGCGTGGAGAAAAATTGTTAGCACTTGAAGAAGTGTGCACATTAATCTTAGTTGCGCCTGCCAAAGCCAGTTCATGGACCTTTCTATGTGGAAAATGGTGTTCAAAATAGTCTTGCTCATGAGCATGATAGGCACTCACAAAACAGTAAGCACATATTGTTGTAAAGTCTGACTCTTGCCAAAATTATCTACAATCGGTTTTCACATTTTGAGCATTGTTGCTTTGTTTCTCACACGTGATGCTTCAGAGCTCAAGGGCATTCAGTACTTGCAGAATCGACTCATCTCCTGTGTCTAGAAAAGGAAATTGACTGAACAAGTAATGTTGATGAAGGGACCAATTGGACCCAAAAAAAAAAATGAAGGGATCAAGAGAATTAAAGAGATGCTATCCAGTAAAAGATCTCTTCCATTTTCATGATCTAGACCAGCAGAAACAATTGAATGCACTCGTGGGAAATATCTATGATATTCAGGCATACTGAATTCTTCAACGCTAAATATCAATCACTAAAGGACCTCGAAATTCTTAGTACTTCGCGTTGTTCATCGTTGAAGATAATCTCTTCCATTTGTCATTTGACTTCTCTACCAAGGCTTTCTTTCAGAATCACCATAATACACAACTTTCCCCTGTCGATTGGAGACCTTACAAGCCTTGAATACTTGTCTTTGAAGACGAATGTAGATGTGCACAGAGGCATCCAGACTCAATTGGCAATCTCCAATTGCTACTTGAGTTCGATGTCTCCTTCACGTGCATTAAAGAGCTACCTGACTCAATGGGAAACATGACAAGTTTGGAAGTGGCGAGGGCGAATAATTGTTCCATTGGAAAGATGCCTAGTGCCTTATGGTTACTTTAAAAGCTTGAAGAACTAAATGCAGCACATGCTGAAAGCTTGCAACTTGAAATTATAAATGACATTTGCATATATTCGTCTTTGAGGATCTTGAATTTGATTCTGATTGAAACATGCCGACGTACCAAGGCTTCCAGAAAGTCTCGTCAGTTTACACATTGACACATCGATGACAACATTTCCAGATTCCTCAAACCTGACAATTTTGAATAAGTTGTATTTGGCTAGCCCGTGGACAATTGCCATGGTGCATTGTGATATTAAATAATTTGGAGACTTTGACTTTGGTGCCTACTGTCGCAACCACCTTATTAACAGATATTGATCAGCTTTCTCAACTCAAAAGACAAGAACTCTGGTGCGCTAATTTGTTGTGCCTCCCAAAACTTCCCTCGAGTTTTTCTGTTGAATCTTGCCGGTGGATGAGCACAGTGATGGATATCGCAAACTTGAAAAGGCTGTCAGAACTAAGACTGGAGAGCTTTCCAATAGCAGAGATTCAAGGCCTTGACTGTTTGGGGAATCTACGAATTCTGGAGCTCCTCAATCTTGAAACTCGTTTGAAAAAGTTGGAAGCTTTTGCACTAGATTATTGTAGTAATGTGGATTTTTCTCCTCGCAGACTACCAGAATCTCTGGAAGAATTGTTGATTGAAGCCCTTGACGTCCTTAATGTATGTTGAACGGGTTGAAGCACTTAGCCGAGAGGGTATAACATGTGTGAGGCCTGACTGTCTCAACTTGAAGAGGTTCAAATGATGCGATGTCTGGCATTGCTTAGAAGAATCAACCATTTCTCAAAAAAATTGAACCTCTTCGAGTTGAGACAGTCAGGCTCAAAAAATTTAAGTTGACATGCTCTGCAGACGAGTGCAATTTCAAATATGAAGCGCATGCGATTCTTGAAAGGTCCTGCATTTACAACCAGATATGTTGTCCAGGAAGCTTTGAAGCTTAAACAAATTGCTTATTGCCCTTTGTCATTTCAGCAGACATTCGTTATTGTCATTCCTGGAATCGTGTTTTTTATTCTAAATTAGAATCACATATTTGGCAAGTCGAAACTTGCTTGGTTGTACTTTAAATTCGAAGCTGATATCCATACCCAGTAAATATTAACTTTGTTACAGCTTAAACAACGAAGGACTTACTCGAAATGTGTAGGCTTTAATCGGGGACAGGAAGCTCTGTCATTCACCTTTTGGTTATCCTAAGAATGGAGCTTTATGTTTCAACATTGATAAGAAAAATCGCTCCCCAACAAAAGTAGTACTATATGACAACCTCAGCTTTTCCTCTCGATAAGAAGAAAGAGAAATCTACGTGATCTTCATGTGCAGGTAAATTGTGGCTAACTCAGTCAATGCGTAGAATTGACAACTGACTCATCAGGTAAATGAAGATATAAATGTGACGACAATATATCTTTTGCCAACACTTTGGTTTTGTACTCTAGCTTTTTTTATCTTAACGTACATCATGTGTGTCAGGGGCTTACTCGGCCTCTTGCACAATCACGAGGGAAGTTTGGTTTTTCAGGTTTCCACTAATATTAATTCTTGTATATCAGAACAAAGACGGTACTAAAAGCTTACAACTCTCCTCCCAAAGGCTGATCAGTGGAAATGATGCAAGACAAGGTCATCGTCTGTTTCCCAAGATGGCTTGATTTAACAGTCAATCTGCACAACTCCCTACCAAAATATTGAAGTGCTTGTGCCAAGTAGTCTTTTGTGAACTGTGCCTACAGTAGAAGGCAAGGTAATTGCCTCTCAAGGCACTCTTAAAACTGGTTAATTGCCTAACCTTGCAAGTCTCACGGTTCCAAAGTCCACACATCTGCCAATTTTGTGAAGTTCCATACAAGTTCAACACCCCCCCCCCCCCCCCAAAAAAAAAAAAAAAAACAAAAAAAAACAAAAAAAGACCAAAAAAAGAAAGGAAAAAAGAAAGAAAGAAAGAACGAAAGGAAAATAGCTGCGTGAGGTAACTATAACACATCCTTATTCACTGGAGTTATATATGGATTTAGTAGATTTAAAAAGATGGATCAAATATGAATTTAGGCTTATAAGTCTATTCAAATATATATTTTTAACTCAACTCATTTTCGACTGATTTTTGAATCATGGTCTGCAACTTCCCAAGCGTCTTGTAAATGAGCCTCAATTATATTAATTTATATATTTTTATTTTTTTAGAAGTAAAACAAAACAAAACAAAAATTGGAATGCCGCCACCATCGCCATCACCCGACACCTCCGCCGGCCTCTACTCCCCACCACCTCAGTCCACTGATGCCGCCCATCGCCCCTCGCTGCCTGCTTCCTCCGCCTGCCGCCCAACTGCCTGCTTTCTCCCTTCACGTGTTTCCCCGTGGATGCTCTTTTTGCCTTCTCTCAAGTGAAACCACCCATGGCAAAAGCACTACCAATGCACGCAATAAGTAACCGTATTTGAGCTCACTTGGTCGTGCTTCTACGCTCTTTCACGAGTCGGGTCCCTCAATCGAATGCCATCATCATCATCCACCGGCCCAACGCGAGACCATACGAGACGAGACCCGTGATCATTGAGGACGTCATCGATAAGGTAGTTTCAAGAAACACACTGCGGCAGGCGGCTGCCACGGGCAGCAAGCAATAATAAGAAATTTTTCTCATAATAAAATAAAATAGATTTACATTTTGTTAGAAAATTTTTTAAAAAAAAACTAATTGCTTGTTTTGGGAAACAAATAATTCATAATTGGATTAAATATAAAAATATTTAAGTAATACAGTTCAAATCAAGTATGAATCCTTAAACTTGTATTGTATGAAGCCAAAACAAATTAAATGAGTCAATATGGATCGGACTATATTCAACCAGATCCAAACCCGACCCACCCGTTTGACATCTTTATCAAGCAGGTAAACAAAACCACAGGCCCAAGATTAGATTGACAGGTAAAGTTGTGAACGCATTCATTCAATAGAAATCACGGAGTCATATTTACAAGTATGACACGTTCAACTTCGCCCTATTTACATTCAGAGTGAATTTGAGTAGAGAGCTCTTATGCATCTTGTGATGGAAATGAACAACAGATCGATTGAATGTAGCTCACGGCTGTCATCAGAGAGGTCCCTAATGATCTTTGAGAAACCAGGTGCTGACCAAGGAGCATTTTAACTGAAGTTGCTCTTGGCATTGGAGTCTGAAGACAGCCTCAATGCAGAACCTGGAGGATTCCTGGAAAGCCTAAGATTTCCTTTGACATCTTCACTTCCATATTCCTTCAATCGTGGGTCCGCGAGGATTTTGCACCATCTCCATGTTTCAGCCATTAATCCCACACCACAGAAGACTACATGGTCTGCGATGCTGTTGCCAGTTACCGATCTGCAGATACGCGCACTCATCAGTCGTCAATATATTCCTTGTAACAAAGGACTGACATTCTCAAAAACTAGCCAGTCTGTCACATGACTTATTGCCACTGGCATGACAAATCTACAAACTAATTGCTTGAATGAGTAGCTACGACTGAAACTACCTCATTACCTGCTGCATGATTGATCTTCTCCAAAGCTATCACAAAATTTCTCAACCTGATAAACCAGACTACCAAATCCTATATTGTACGGCCATACCTACAACAAAGGGGACATTCGAATTACCTGTGAACACAGCAAATATTATGACTAGTCACCAGAGAAGAATGGGGAATCAAATCATTTTCTCCTTATCACACATAAATATGTTTATCTGCAGCTGTCTTTGAGCTAGTCACCTATAATCATAAGCATTAGTAGATTTACAATATTTGAAACGTGTATAATTGACAGACCTTAAGACTAGGTCATCACAGAGAGAGAGAGAGAGAGAGAGAGAGAGAGAGAGAGAGAGAGAGAGAGAGAGAGAGAGAGAGAGAGAGAGAGAGTAAATAGCGAACATTATTACGCGTCTTAAACTTTGCAACCACCAAAGAACTCATGATGACTCTTGCAGGAATGACTTACTCAATTATATCGGAAAAGTCATGGGTACTACCAACTACCCTGCTTTGCTAAGAAGATAAAAAACAAGACAGTTATATTTGATAGGCTGAACAAAGAGAGAGTACATACATTGTTGGAATAAATGAGAATTCACCGGTTAGATAGGTTGAAAGAAATGAAAGCAAACGTCAAATTCGGTCAGCTACAATTCCCCGTAACTTACATGATATTCCGTCAAGATCAAAGCATTACATCTCTAGGGAAGTGATGGTAAGTCTTCTGTGGGAACCGAGAATAGTACGGAGGCAAATGAGGCACAATATCATGTCCATTAGTAATACATATTGTATTTGGCACGCGGTCACTGTAGTAAGACGCATATGCTGCATTGCCAATACGAGGTTGTCCAAATGCTAAAACCTGAACATTCCGTGCTTCATGATTGACCTGGAAATGAAGTGTCCCCAGTTATATAAGCAAATCAAGTGAATGCTAGACTGGAAAAAATAGATTCAGCACACAT
The DNA here is from genome assembly GCA_021437785.1 of Rhodomyrtus psidioides. Lineage (NCBI taxonomy): Eukaryota > Viridiplantae > Streptophyta > Magnoliopsida > Myrtales > Myrtaceae > Rhodomyrtus > Rhodomyrtus psidioides. The sequence goes on along the minus strand of JAILYB010000041.1, from coordinate 4,051,264 downwards.
AATTAGACAGCCAAATAACTTGAATGTTAATACATCAATAGCCCTTTCAGGACGGTAAAAGAACACTACGCATCAATATCGATATATCGCATATCTCATACAATGGTGAAAATAAGAACAGCCCTTTCTTACCATGAGGGTTGAAGGTCTAGCCTTACTCTGTCAAGGTCCCATCCATATGTTTCCCAACACCAAACCCCACACCCACACTAAGCCAACCCACTCTCAACCCTAAGAAAAGGTCCACATAAAGAGTCTAGACTCCTAATAGACCAAAACTGAACAGTTGGAAGAACACGATAGAAAAGAAGCAAATGAAATCCAGCCATAAGAAATTTTTCAATTTATCTTACCACAAGATCAAGTTCGCAGAAGGATGCCATAGCCCCTCCAATAGAATGCCCCGTCACCATGACGTTGATGTCTCCATATAAATCCTTGGCTCTTATAGCAGCATCCAAAATACCAGGTCGAATTGTCGTATTGTTATAAGCATAATAAAATCCATGATGAACCTAAGCAACATTCGATAGAGTGAGACTGTAACTCAATCCAAAACAGAGTAACTAGAGGTTGCAAGAGGCTTATCATCTCCGGAACTCACCATGGCACCTGGCATGCCAGGGAAATTTATGTCAGGCTATTTCCAATAGAGATCTTCAACCCAATTCTGTATGCCAAAGGCATAAGTACAACTAATCACTGACGGAAAAACTCAAATGACAAAGAGACATGACAGTGTTTTTCACAAACAGAATAAGTGAAGTATGTGATCTCCTGGTGACTCCATGTAAAATTACAAGAAAGTAACTTCAGTTTCTTGGTGGAAATGACTCATCCTTTTTCCATTCGTATGAATAGCAGACCCATGTCCTTGTGTACGCATTCATTGAGGCTGCTCTTCTTAGCTTAAATTTTCATCGAATCCTTTGCATGTCAATTTTAAGGGGAAGGATTGCTAATGTGAACATGCATACCTATGTTCTTGAGTTCCTCGGAAAGCTATAACCATAGCATTAAGGTCCTTGGCCACCCCAACATATGCCTACATGTATATATTCATGGTTTAGAAATAGAGACAAACAATTAGATGCAATTCAAAAATAGAGGCATCACAAGCATCCCAATTGATAGGCCATTGTAACACCAATTATATACCTGTAAGCAGTGTTGAAAATCAACTATTAGTCTCCTTACCCAAAAAAAACATCAACTATTAGTTCAATAACTTCGAACCCCTGCTTTCAGATAAAAAATGCATTAATAACCAGTTCAGAAGCTCATAAGACAAGCCAGCATATGCACACAACAATCTCATCTCAAGAATTGGCTATTTATTATTTAATACAGAGGATCCATTCTTCACGTAACTTTAGCAACAATGCTATATTAAAATGTAGTCAAATTACCTTGGTCTTTCCATCACATCTAGACATGTCCAACTAATAAGTTCTGTCAAATCTGACATGTAAACCCGCAATATAAAACTTTGCATTAAGTTTCAATTTTATTGTGTTGAAATGGTGAAACCTGAAGTGTAACAACAACAAGCTCTTGGTAAATGTGAACTTTTTTTTCAAAAAAACACTTGCGGCAGACTCATATTCCACCAATATCGTGGCAAGAGTGTGATTGTAAACAACTTTATGAGCCTTGGAACTCACTCTAAGTTCTGCATTTACCAGTAGAGATAATGTCAGATTGAAACATGCTCACAAACTCATTCAATACAAGCAATGAAGCAAGATTCTTTTCAAGCTATTTTAAAAAATCAAGTGAGCGGAACACTTTCAGGAAACATCGACTCAAAACAATATTCGGTACATTTTTGCACGGGTAATGCTCCTATACAGAATGGCTAAAGCAAGGGGACTCAGGGCGACATCTCTTCCTCTTGCAAGATTGGATGTAAGCACGAGGTAATCTTTATATACCTTTATGGTCGGACTAAAGAAAATGTATTTCGACAACCAAAAAAGGAGGAAAGCTGTTCGCTCAGCAAGTGTGACGGAACCAGAGGTTTTGCAATGAAGATTCAAAAACTTTATGTAAGCAAGGAAAGTACTAGGAGTAGAACAATCCTCTAGGGTTTCAAGATTTACAGCAGATGTACCATGGGTAGCTAGATCAGCGATAGTGTGACATTCTGAATTCCCCACCATTTTGAGGCTTATGAATGAAAGGGTATCTATCGATGTATTTCAATTATATCTTCTTCAGACTTGATCAATCTTGAGTTAATTGACCAAAAGGGAAAGGCTAACGCAGGACTAGGTACGCAGATCTAGGAAACTCGAACGAGAAATGGCGCTTTGACCATAAAGATTGTCGAGGAAATATTTAGAACCAATAAAGGCCAATCTAAGAACGATTATGAGATTCATTGCTAGTGTTATATGATTAGAGCGTGGGTGATTCCGCTTAACTAGCGTATGATTTGCAAACCTTTCCTAAATCGAATTCTGACGCTCGAGACCATCGGAGCTAGCGATAAGCCCTCGCAATTACATGACAACCAAAATCACCGTGACTTGATGAGTCCTAAGTGTGATGAGAATCACTGAGTCGATACGCATAATGTCTGCAAAAGCCGTTCGTTAGTTCGAGATAAATTGAAATTACGATTGACGGAAAATCGACCTTGAAATGGGATCTCGAAATTGGAAAATGGACAATGAAGAATTCCAACATTTGATAGAAATTGGACGTCGCCTTATCGAGGGTAATTTATATTGGAAAGTGAAATTTCTGACTGAAAGTATGAAATTACCATTTTGCCCCCGGAAGAGCACCCTTGCTTTAAGAATGGACTAAGGGCATTTTGGTCATTGGTGATCTCTCCTTGATGGCCGAATTTGTGAGGGCAATTTGGTCTTTGGATGCAAGATATTATTGGCAAAATGACAAGTGTCATTACAAGAATAAGACCATCACTTAGCATTAATTAAGTCCTATTCCAACTACCATTCAACCATTTGACCAAGTGAGATTGAAGGAAGACCTCTCCCCTCTCTTCTTTATTTTCGGCAGACCCCCTCCCCCCATATCTCTCTTTTCTTCTTCTTCTTCTTCTTGTCGTGGAAGACTCCTCACCCGAACCAGCCGCTACAACTCGATTCGCTCACCACGACCGCCGCCTCCAGCCTAAACGCTGCCCACCAACACCTCCTACAGTCTCTCCTTTACCTTTCCCCGATTGCTGTTCGGCCATTGACCACCCCAATTGACCCGTGTCATCGTCGGAAGCTAGACTGCTCACCGCCGGACCCAATTGGAGAGAGAACCCTCTTGCGTCGGTTTCAAGGGTCCATTTGGCTTCTAATTTTCGATGAGACCTCCTTGACACCTAGTATAAGAGCTTAGCAAGATAGTATTGAGGATTGATTAGAATTAGAATGGATTTCGATGGATGAAATGTTGTGATTCCTTAAGGGCCGAATCTGACCCATGCTGCCAGTTATGGAACCGAGCCACTTGGAGGCTCTTGGAGGTGTCGCCTTACTTTGGAATTCTCGGTAAGACCTCAAGAGACATAGTTTGATGTATTGGCAAGGTGGTTGCTTGATGAAATTAAGTTTAGAAGAAAATTAATGGCCGGTTTGCATGAATTTCCTAGGAACCGAACCGGTCAAGTGCCGGCCCGTGTGGAACTGAACTTCGTGACTGTACTTGGCAAGAATTCCTAGCTCGATTAGCTTGGTAAGCGACCCCTAAACCTTTATTAGGACATTAGGGTACTAAGAGATGGAATAGAGTAGAGAATGGGTGGTTTTGGTAAGCCAATTATGCTTGAAATGGACTTGAATCGATTGTGACTTATAGTAGCCAAATTATGCTTGCTGCCCTTGGGTGAATTATTGTTAATCCTTGGCTGAATTTTTTATGTGATTATTCGGTTGGCATGTGTACTTGCTCGGTTGTATGGTGCTCGATCCTATGAGTGGCAATCGTGTGAAATTTATGCTTGAATTGGTAGGGTATTGCCTTGATTGATTGTGAGCCATGATTTGTAATTGTGCCATGCCTTGCGTGAGTTTCAGCCATGAATGATTATCATGTTAAAAGACTAATCACTCATCAAGTCAAGTTATACTCGATCATGAAGTTGTTTAAAGGTGAAATTGGCTATCGAGCCCTTGAGAAGCGAATTGGCTATCGAACCCACCCTTGAGAAGCGAAATTGGCTATTGAGCTCTTGAGAAAGGAAATTGGCTATTGAGCCCTCGGGAAGTGAATCATGGCTAGTGAGCCCCCGATGATGAGAAATGACTTATGAACTTGACATTATGCTAATACGTGAAGTTTGCTCTATGCCAATCATAATGTTTTTACTATGATGCTTGAGCGCCATGTGCTAATCGTCCTGATGAAGTGTTGCATGCTCCCTTTTAAATGATATCTGGAGGTACTAACGACCTAGTCTAGGTTTAGGGCTAGCTTACTGAGATGTAATCTCACCCCGTAGTGGGATTTGTTTTTTAGACCCTAAGCCTTGAAAATGCTGCATGTGCGTCTTGGCGACCCGAAGGATATGACTACCTCTTTTGAAGAATTTCCAGCTGACCAGGGTAGAGTTTACGTTAGGAAGAGGTCTACTGTATGGGTTGATGAAGGAGGGGATCATTGGAAGCCTCACCGTTACGAGGCCTGGTTTTGTCGAGTTGGGGATACTACTACAGCACAATTGAAGCCATCGGAGGTGCCTAGGGATGTCGTTCCTAAGTGGTGTCATCCGGCCCGGGGAGAAATCGAGATGGATATTTCTGTAGTGGAGTCTAGGAATATTCCGGAGAAGACCCCGACTGTAGAAGAGGATATCGAGGTGATAGAGTTATCCGCTTCTGAGGATGACGAGGAGGATGATTCCATAGAGGTCGAGTCCTAGAGTTTCTCCGAGTACGAGCCCGGCGAAGACGAAGGCGAGGCCGACGATAGTAGCGCCGATTAGAGGACTTAGGAAGGGATGGTTCTTTTTGGATGTCCTCTTAACTTAGAGGCTTTTGGGTTAGGACCTATAAGGTCGTCTTTTGATGTGGTCCTTTAGTTCCCTTCGACCCACATACTATATTTTGTGTATTGTCCCTTTCTCCTTGGTCGTTTGTTAGTAAATGTGATGTTTAATGACATGTAAAGTTTGTTGTTGTCCCGTTTCATCTTAATTATTATGGTATGGAGTTTTTGTCGTTTCCGCTCACGCATTAGTAATCATTCACTAAAGAAGGCTCAAAGCGAAAGCTACCTAACTTGATGTAGTGTATTTTCACAGGCACACCTAAAATTCCTCGAGTCTTTGTTCTGTTGAACCATTACGTGGGAGATTGTTGTAATTTTAGGTATTACTGGCTCAACATTTATGAGACATTATTGCATTTATGTCTCTCAACAGTTACGACTTTTCTGGTTTAATGTCAATGTAACCGTTGTTGCGCGGAACAAGCGATCGAACGATAAAATAGATAGAACAAGCAAAGAAAATAGGACACCAGATGTACGTGGTTCGGTCGTAAAGACCTATGTCCACGGGGAGAGCAGCAACGATTCCACTATAGATCAAGCGATACAACGGAGATTACAGATCACTCGAGTTACACAAACACACTCTTGGTGTTTCCCAGCCCCAATTATATCCAAGAACGCTCACAGTGTTTAGCCCACAATTTCTAGCGAAATAATTTCTCAATCTCGCAAAGAAATTAAAAAACTCAAATCTAACCTCAAGATTTAATCGACTATAAACACTTGTGGTTCTTCGGTGGATGCAATTTGCGGACGACATTTGGCTTCACGAATAACAACGATACCCTCGCTTCCTTTTCGTTTCCCTGGACATGGACGCACGAAAAACTCCTCTGCGATTCTGAGAGCACAAGCACTCACACAAAAATCGGTGCCGCTTCAAGGCTAGAGTCGTACTCTGCCAAAACTCTCTGATACCAATTGCTGCGCGGAATAAGTGATCGATCGAAAAATAGACAGAACGAGCAAAGTAAAACGGACACTAGATGTACGTGGTTCGGTCGTAAAGACCTACGTCCACGGGGAGAGTAGCAACGAATTCCACTATAGAACAAGCGATACACGGAGATTACATATCACTCGAGTTACACAAACACACTCTTGGTGTTTCCCAGCCCCAATTACATCCAAGAACGCACACAGTGTTTAGCCCCCAATACCTAGCGAAATAATCTCTTACTCTCGCAAAAGAATTAAAACACAAATCTAACCTCAAGATTTTAAACGGCTTTGACACTTGAATTCTTCATGTAATTCCGCAAATAAAACGAAGATAAACCTCGCCAAGCACTCGACGTTAAACCGGCGCTTCCTCTTCGTTTTTCTTGGACCTGGACCGAAGACCCTTTTATTTCAAGCGCTCGGTAGCGGCGCTTCAATGATCGTTCAAAACGTACCAAGTAAAACCCTCTATGATAGATCAACCATCGGCGCCGATTCCCATATATATATAAGCACAAATCCTTCACCAACGCCAGAAAGAGGAAAAATCTGCAACATGCATGACCAAATCTTGATGGAAGAACCACATATCCACTTTCCTCTATTGAACGCCACCATGAGGAATAATAAGGAAAAAAAACGTGTACTTCTCAACCTATGAGATTTGGTCAAAAAGTCCAAGGACTTCCCCTTTTTATTATCACCTCCCCTGCACGAAACTTCTCATTCAAGAACGCATGTTTTACCAAAGAGAAGAAGCAATCCAAATCTCCTCTTCTGCTGCACGATCTTCTACACAGTAAATTGGCTCCATATAATATTCGGCTCTTTTACGTGCCGCAATTTAATTCAAGTTGAATTCGTTCAATGGACTTAAACTCGAGACATAATTTTAACAATTATGGGAGAGTCCATGTTGACCACGTCAACTTCAGAGCCCACTTTGAACTTTTCAATTTCTATCCAGGCACTCCAAAAGGCAATAGGAATATGTATATTTCCTTCTATGGCTTGGCAGAGGATCTTGCACAATCACGAGGCGTATATTTCCTTTTCACTTGATTTGTTTGATATGTTTTGTGCACAGAATATCAAACCAAACTTATCTATTTAGTTTAAAATTTAGATTTTCGCTTCGGGCTCAAACTCTAAACATAATTTTAACAACCGTCATGCACTTATGTTTTCGTAACCGCAATGAATTAATATCAGCGTAACGATTTATGTCGAAGTAACATGTGTGGTTTAATGTCGCGTGATGGACATTTTCCCGATTTACAGATAGACATGTTTCGTAATTTAGAATAACAACTCACAACACACATCTCGAAGTTAATTCCTCTAGTTCTCTTCTAGTCGTCCTCCAAGTGTGCTGGTTTCGAGAAGTGTTCGATAGAGTCATGTTCGTATAGTGCTGATACAAACAGATTCGAGGTGTTGTATCTTGGGGGGCATAGTTCGTGAAGCTGCTTAGCACTGTTAGCAGGAACTAATCGCCTTAAGGAGATTCGGTTAGCCGCACCTCACATCTTCTCTAATTCCTTTTGAGTTTACATTATTTAGCAATTTTATTTGCTTTGTGATCTTTATATATGAAGATTGTAATTTGGCTTGATCGGTATTGAATTATCTCATCTTCGTCTTATTATTTTTCTGATAGGCAAAATGATACAAATGGTCCCTAAACTTTGACAGAATGTGCAATCTGGTCCCTGAACTTTAGCAGAATGTGCAATTTGATCATTAAACTTTTGACCTGTTTAATTCAGTTCCCGAACTTTTAGTAAATGTTCAATTTTTTTTTTGGTAAGGATTAGCAAATGTTCAATTTAGTCATTGGACTATATGAAAATATTCAACGTTATCCCTAATCTTAAATTAACAAAAGGACTATATTGAACATTTTCTTAGGACTAGATTGAGCATGCACTAAAATTTTAGGGGCTAAATTGAACAAATCAAAAGTTTATGGACTAAATTGCACATTATGCCAAAGTTCAGGGACTAAATTGAACAAATTAAAAGTTCAAGCACCATATTGCACATTCTGCCAAAGTTCATGAACCATTTATGTAATTACCCATTTTTGATGATAACAAATAGTGTTACGTATTTTCTCCGATACGTTAACGCGAGCGCTTCATTTTCCAACAGGTCATTGTCTAATAACCTTGCAATTTCATATTGAAACACTATCACCATATCTAGCAAATTAGCAAAATCTCCTTGTGGCGTTCAAGTGAATATCTTTTGCAAGTTATGGCCTTTAAGTGGTGAAAAAAAGTATGACACTCAAGTGAGTGCCGTACGGAAGTTATGAAGTTGTCGTATCTTATCCCGACAAATGCATATTGCTACTAGTGAAATTGAAACAATGTTAATAATCTATTAACAATTTATTGAAACCGCATTGTTATTTTTATTACTGAAGTTAATTGAGACTACTGATGTAGCATGTAAGCAATTTGTAATCTACTTGCGATAATACTTATCCACTTGTAAGAGAAAACGATTGCTCCTAATCTACAAAAGCATTTCAATATGGTAAATCGATTTGCTTCGTCAGTATGTTACTTACAAATAAACATTGCTACTTGTAAAATGGAAACAATGTTAATAATTTACTTGTTGTAATGGTAAACTATTTACTTTGGTCATAAGTTACAACCGTTAATCGAATCGATACTACTAGTGAAGTACGTATGCATTATTAATTTACTAGCGGAAGTACCCACCCACTAAGTAAATTTAAGAAAATTGGTAACATGCGATTTGGTTTGATGATGAAAAGTTTGCTGTTTTATTAATAACTTACAAACTGTTATGGAAAGGGATCTTAAATGCTTCGTACTTAACTTGATAAATTGAGCTTTCAAATTAATTAGTATTCCTAATTCAATTATCAATGCTTCGTACTTAACTTGATTATTAGAGCATTAAAAATTCAACTTACAAATGCAGCTCGTATGTTCTCCTGTGGGAGAAATCGACACCAATCCTGCTCTAGCTGAATTATTGGCACATGATCCATCGAAGTACATAATCCATGGTGCGACCTAACCGAAATTTTACTTATTTTCCTCAATTTGTAGACATAGGTATTCGGTAAGAAAGTTAGCAACGGCCTAACCTTTGATTGCTTTTATCGATACATATACCAAATTGAACTCAGACAAAATAAATGCCCATTTGGCTATACGACCTCTTACAATTGGCTGTGACAACATATATTTTATCACATTAGTCTTGTCGAGTACATGCACAGTAGTTGGCAACAAATAATGTCTTAACTTCATACATGCAAAGTTCAAAGACAAACACAATTTTTCGATTGCGGTATACCTTTTTTTCAATATCAGTGAACATTCTACTCAAAGAATATACCGCTTGCTTCTTTCCTTCATCATTCTCTTATGCCAACTTGCTTCCAATAGTTGTATCGACATCTGATAGATACAATTTTAAAGGTCTGTCAGCTATAGGCGGCACAAGAACAGGAGGCTTAGTCAAATAAGACTTGATCAAATGTCACCTATTGCCTTTCTCCCCAGGAAAACACCTCTTGGTCTTTAAGCCTGGACAGCTGTGACATTGGCTCTATCTTTTCGGACAAGTTGGCAATAAAGCGCCTAAGAAAATTGATCTCCCCAAGCACCATCTGAAGTTGCTTCTTTAATGTAGGATGTCGTAGCTCCATGATAGCTTTCTCTTTGTTTCTGTCAATCTCAATCCCATTTGATTGACCAGGAAGCCTAAGAAGTTTCCCCCTCAGACACCGAAAGCACATTTGGTAGGATTCATCTTCAACTTGTACTTCTTCATCCTGATAAAGGCTTGCTCAAGATAGTCCATATGATTTACCTGGGCTGACTTCACCACGATGTCATCAATGTAAACTTCCATGAATCTACCAATCATGGCGTGAAAGATGAAGTTCATTGCCCGTTGATATGTTGCTCTTGCATTCTTCAACCCAATAGGCATAACAATACATTAGAAATTCTCGAGAGCTCCAGGGCATCCAAATGCTGTCTTCGAGAAATCTTCTTTGGCAATATATATATGATTGTATCCCAAATGACCATCCATCGGAGACACCATCTCACTACCCGATGCCGAATCCACTAACATATCTGTCATAAGCATTTGATATTCGTCTTTCGGAGTAGTAGTGTTAAGATCACGGAAGTCAATGCACACTCGCAACTTCCCATTATTCTTCTTTACTGGTACGATGTTAGAGAGCTACTCCACATACCTGGCTGTTTCAATGAATCTTGCCCTTAGCATCCTTTCTATCTCTTTTTTGACTTTGTCAATCACATCTGAGGCAAACCTTCTTGCTTGCTGTTTATATGGGCGGAAACCTTTCTTGATTAGTAAGTGATGCTCTACAATAACCTTTGACAGACTAGGCATCTCATGATAATTCCAAGCGAAGCAATATCTGCACTTTTTAATCAACTCAATTAGATCTTCTTTCATGCCCCCGTACAAGAAAGCACTTATATAAATGAGTCAGTGGCATCCAAATTCTTCAATATTGACTTCTAATAAAGGATCCTCAGTCTCTACAAACTTGCTATCCTCCTTAGTTGGTGATTCTTCCCACTCTTCAGTGCAGTCTGTTGGCCCAAGATTTCGTTGAGTCGCTTCGCCATGCAAAGTACCTCTCGCTAATTTCTTGTAACGATGAATCACTTTCCATACAAATCATCTAGTTCATATAGTACCAAACTTGATTTATGGATCCATTCAGTTCTTCCATCCCTAAAGCAGCAAAAAGCAAAGGACCGTGGATCAGTCCTTAGTGGTTGAGCAACTTGATTACTACCCTAATAATCTCGGTCATCTTGACGAATCTCAATCCAACTTATTAGAGCTAATCCCGAATTTGCCTCAACATATTTAGCTTTCTCACCATTCTAAAATGCCAACACTTGATAGAGAGTTGATGGCACACGCTGATTGGAACGTATCCAATCCCTTCCGAGCAACAAATTATATGAGCCGTCTGAGTCTATCACGAAATAAGTAACTTTAGACATCTTAGATCCTATAGTTAGATTGACCACAGTTGGTCCCTTGACTTCAGTAACCACTCCAAGGAAGTCAGGTAGGTGAACATTCGACGGAATTATTTCTTCTTCTTTTTTACCCAACTTTTTGAAGTATATGTGGGATATGAGGTTCAAAGTTGCCCCCGCATCCATGAAAATCTTACCGACAGATCGACCATTGACCCTGCCTGATATGGAAAGGGATCTTAAATGCTTAACTTTGTCCATAGGCACCTTCTCAAATTTTGTCACCTCATTGTCAGGGAACCGAAACTCTGCCATCATTATTTCCTTCTTCGATACATGCTCAGGATTCTCTTTCACGATTGAACGTGTCCATAATCAGGTGGAAGCCTTGCGCGAAACATGTTGATCTTCATTGCAGAACCATGTTCCTTCGGCATTTTTTATTCCCCTGCTCGGCAACTGTTGTTGTTTCCTCGTGGTGACTTAACTTCACTATGTTCTAACTCACCTCTATGCTTTGGAGCAAGCGCTACAGTAAATTGGCCAAAGTTAATCGTTTGTGGGACATCCCGGATCATCTTTCCTTTCGCTGATTCGGTATGAGAGTAGCTTCCTTGGCGATTTGTAGGGACAACTCTCTCTACCTTGGCAGCTTCTACCTCTATAGGACTACGCCTCCAAACCCAATTACCTTTCCTTCTATAAGGCTCTGATGCTGAGGCTTGTAACGTCATTCCTTCTGCTCGAGCAGTCTCAAAGTTTCTCTACCTACTCCTCATCTTTTGAAATCGCCTTTGGTTCGGTAAGATGCCTGACCACGTAGCTTTGCTACTGCCCATTTCTCCTCAGGAAGACACTGTGTAACCTTGACTGTCTTCTTCTTATGTACTTCCTGTAGAACTAGTTCTGGTGGTAGATCATCAAACTCATCTCCCCAACTAATTGGTTCGATCGGCAATGATGGAGGTGGGTAGTCAGACGTATCCCCATAGTACACCACGTAGTCAAACTTACCACTAGGCTCTTTAAGCAGGCCCACTCTAGGATCTCCTTCCCTATATCACTGCCATATATTATTCTTTTTCTCAGGCTTCCATGTGGTCTCATCATCTCTGGGAACTTGACTGTCAGTTTCATGAGCTGCAGGAATCGGCATTGGCTATCTTGTGTGGACTTCCTCGTCCCTTGACTGTGATGAAGGGTATCTTGTAGACACTATCTCAGATCTTATCTGTGGCCTTACCTATGGCCTACTTTCCCTTCGGAAAAATGAACCTGATCGGTACCTTCCCCTTGTTCCTCTCATGAACTGATACCTTGGAACATTCTGATTCTGGTTTCTCAACTCTTGATGGCAACGAGTACAAAGTCTCCTATCATCATACTCTAGTGGCTCACGGACATTGACCATGCCTGTCACCTTTGGAAAAGGAACTATGTCTACTTCCATTAGAGCCTTACCTATGTCTTAGGCAAACTTAATCTTGCCTTACCGAATTGCCTCTTGGATTATATTTCTGAAGACGATTCATTGTGTTGTGACTTATAGAATGATGCCACATGCAATACCTTCTGTCAGCCAGCTCTTCCTTAGATGGGATTTCCTTCCCTTCTGCCAACTTGATCAACCCATCTTTCGGCAACAAGTCGAACATCTCATCCGACTAGTATATATTAAAAGAATAATTGGTCATCTCCTTAGCCTTGATCTTTGAGACATCTCTCACCCTTGGTGGTTGAGTGCTTGACAGACATAAGGCTTCTCCAGAACCATAGTTGTAATTGCTATTTCATTCTCTTACTCTCCTTACTTTTTTGCAAGAGCTACTATTTGTCGATTGTCTTTCATCGATTTCTTGTCTCTTTCCTTCAACAGATGCTCATACTTAGTAACTCATGTAGTCAATTGAAAAAGATCATCAAACACCTGTCCTTCAAATCTTTCCCGCAAATTGAACTTTAGCCCGTTAAAGGCTAAGTCAGTAAATTCTCTTTCGTTAAGAGAAGTCAAACACATGTTTCTGGACCTTCTTGAAACAAGCAATAAACTGATCAGCTATCTCATTGTTACATTGAAACATCATTGCTAAGTCGGCCACTGTCACTTCTAGTACCGACCTATAAAATTAAGAATCGAACTACCTCTCCATCTTAGCCCATGTCTGAATGGAGTTTGCAGGCAAATTTGTGTACCATGTGAATGATGTTTGTGACAGGAACAATAGAAACAATCTCAGCCTCAAATATTTATTAGTCCCAGCCTTTCTACATTGTGCTAGGAAACGACCTATATGTTCCACTGTCGACTGTTATTATTCTCCTGTGAACACTGTGAAATCTAGTGTTTTAAACCCTTTGGATAAGGGATGTTGTCAACCCATTCAGGATGAGACTTTCTATAAACAGGTCTTAGAGCCTCTCTATCTGTTCCCAACTGTTGGATCACCAACTTCGCTACTCGATTTGGGTTTCATGGCCTCAAATTCTGTTGGCCAATCCAAGGATCCTGCCATGTGGGGTCAATTTTCGGGGGTCTGTCCATCTCCTAGTTCTCCAAATTGAAGTTAATCGATGGTACTGGCCTATACTATAGGTTCCCCATGAATTGTGAAAATGGTTGCACTCCTAGAGGCCTTATGGGATTCACATTATGTATATTCAGTGCAGGTTGTGGGTTTTGACCAGTAGGGATAACCGTATTAAGTTCAACATGGCTAGTTTAAGGGAAGTTATAACCACTCACTCCCCTCGCTAAGTTCATTTGGAGTTGGATTCTCTAGCCTTGGTACAATTCTCGCAGCCATGGGTGGTAATGTCTGTCTTCCACTACCATTATGTCTAACATGGCTTGGTCCCAATACTTGCGAAAATGGCAGGGCATCGAGAGAATTTACATGAAAAGGTAGAACTTGTGAAGATGTACTAGGGGGCGACATTACATCGTTTATGGCATTGACCACCACAAGCCATATCACATTAATCACATGTCGCACCATGTGGTTGGTAAGTTCATTCTGCTGCTCTTCGAACATTTGCTTCATCGTAGCCACTAGCGTAGCATCAGGCGAAAGGAAGCGAATTTGTTCTTCATTTAACTATCATGGAATGTCAGCATTTTGATAGGGTACTTCTTCAACTTGGTTTGTTGTTGCATGCTCTGACCGTGCACCATCGTCTAGGTTATTGACATTGTCAACATGTACTCCTTTTGGTTGGTTTCTGGTTCTCACCATTTCTCCAAACCTCACCACAAAAGTGTCCCACTGGGTGTGTCAAAAAGATGATCACTCGTTTTGCGACGAGATTTTTTTTTTATCGAAATTCTTTCTTCGATTTTTATTAAGAGGATTCTGTGGCTCAACTATCGAGGAGAATTCTGACGAAAAACAGGTAGCAACACAAGTGTATGGAAATAAGCTGATTGTAAATGGATCAATATGGATTGTGAGATCAACAAAGGGTTAAACTTCTATAGTTTACGTTACAATAATCCTAGGAAAGCAGTAAATGACTGGAAAACAAACTTGACTACTTGAACTGAAAGTGCAGGAAATGTAAAGGGCAACAAAAGTTGAACTACGAAGAAAATAAGTGTTTTTTGGTTGTGTTCTATTGATCCGTCTCCTCTTACTTTTCACTGCATATTTATATTCTTTTGCACCTTATAACTGCTCAGTCAGTTATCCTCATATTTTCAAATCTTGAATCTCGGCCCCTACAATAACTTCATTTGCCTACGATCTTCATAGCTTGTTCGCCAAAATTTGAGTGTTTCTTCTTGATCCACAACTACCGCAATAGAATCGAATTTGAATCTTTTCAAACAACTTTCAATAATCCATTCGTTCCCATTACTTTCTCTTTTGGCTTATAACTCCCTTGCTAACATGGCTAACCTAGCCATGTCAAGATCAGTTATACTATTGCATCTCTCTATTATTGACCTCGTATGATTTTGGTATGTTTTCGCATTATTCTCAACTTGCCGAATCTCGGGGTTCAATAACCTTGCCCTCCACTTCCCGAATCTCGGGTTTTAGTAGTTCTGCAGTCCCTTTGGCATATCGTTTCCAATTTACCGAACTTCAGGATATAGCAACACTGTTGCATGTTCGATATATCACTCTCAAATTACCGAATTTCGGGTGTGGCGTAAAAATCGGATCTGTACCTTTTCTTGATTCGGAGATACTCTATGTGAGGTTTATTGTATGGGCTTACACTAACAACTGGTGGTTCAAGACCAACTTCACCAACTAGTTAAGTATGTCCGATAGGCTTTTACTAAAGAAGGTTCAAAGTGAAAGCTACTTAACTTGATGTAGTGTATTTCCATAGACACACTTGGAATTCCTCGAGTCTTTGTTCTGTTGAGCTATTATGTGGGGGATTGTTGTAATTTTGGGCATTAATGGCTCAACATTTATGAGACATTATTGCATTTATATCTCTCAGCAGTTACGACTTTTCTAGTTTAATGTTAATGTAACCGTCGTGCACTTATGTTTCATGAATTAATATCGACGTAACCGACGTGGATTTATGTGGATGTAACCGATGTGATTTCATTTCGCGTAACGGACGTTTTCCTGGTCTATAAATAAACATGTTTCCGTAATTCAAAATTACAACTCACAACACACATCTCGAAGTTCATTCTCTCTTAGTTGTCCTCTAAGTGTGTCAGTTTCGAGAAGTGTTCGACAGAGTCCTGTTCGTATAGTGCTGATACAAACAGGTTGGAGTGTTGTATCTTGGGAGGCATAGTTCATGAAGCTGTTTAGCACCGTTGGCAGGAACTAATCGCCTTAAGGAGATTCGATTAGCCGGACCTCACTTCTTCTTCTCCAATTCCTCTTGAGTTTATACTATTTAGCAATTTTATTTGCTTTGTAATCTTTATATATAAAGATTGTAATTTCTCTTGATCGGTATTGAATATATTATCTTCATCTTCGTCTCATTATTTTTCTGATAATAACAAACTGTGTTACGTATTTTTCCTGATACGTTAACGCGAGCGCTTCAATTTCCAACAAGTCACCGTCTAATTACATTGCAATTTCATACTGAAGCAGTATCACCATGTCTAGCAAATTAGCAAAATTTCCTTGTGGCGTTCAAGTGAATATCTTTTGGAAGTTGTGGCTCTTAAGTGGTCGAAAAAAAAAATTATGGCATTCAAGTGAGTACCGTACGGAAGTTATATATGGAGTTGTTGTATCTCATCTCGACAAATGCATATTGCTACTAGTGAAATTGAAACAATGTTAATAATCTATTTACAATTTATTGAAACTGAATTGCTATTTTTATTACTGAAGTTAATTAAGACTACTGATGTAGCATGTAAGCAATTTGTAATCTACTAGCGAAAATACTTAACCACTTAAAAGAGAAAACGATTGCTCCTAATCTACGAGAGCATTTCAATATGGTAAATGCTTCGTTAGTATGTCATTGACAAATAAACATTGCTACTCGTAAAATGGAAACAATGTTAATAATTTACTTGGAACTTGTAGTGGTAAACTATTTACTTTGCTCATAAGTTACACCCGTTAATCGAATCGATACTACTAGTGAAGTACGTATGCATTATTAATTTACTAGCGGAAGTACCCAGCCACTAAGTAAATTTAAGAAAATTGGTAACATGCGATTTGGTTTGATGATGAAAAGTTTGTTGTTTTATTAATAACTTACAAACTGTTGATTAGATGAAAAAGTTAACGGTTAATTTTTACTCACCGACCATATTTCAGATTTACAACTCGCGGATGAAAACTCCGATTTTGGCTAATGGAATGTAGAAATGTGCATGATGTCAAGCTACAACTATCCGATCAAATAAACAGCATTGGTAAACATTCGATCCAGTCATCCAGAAGTGACATTGGGAATCTGAGAAGATTGGAACTTTTCTTTTGAAGTAGAAAACTCCACACTGTCCTATGACAAATGCAAACGCATTAGCGTTGTCCCCTTTTGAGATCTAAAACTCCAAAAAATTATCAGTATTCCCGACATTTTCTAAAAAGAAAACTCTGCACCATGCTGCGTCAAAATGCAAAAACGAGGAAAATCAATGTGGTCCTGACTCCTGGCTATTGGAAGGATATTTTGCTAGTCCTGGTCCATCCACTGTCTTAACCTTTCAATAGCGTTAATGTTCCATCACTTCAATATCCACACTTGCTAGCAAGCAAAGCTTAAGTAATATGAAAACCGTGGGCAAGAATTCAGACAGCCACCCAAGTGCAGAATCCTTATCTTAGTTTTGCCCATCAAGTAAAAGGATGAGTTATATGAAGTCAAAAAGGAGAGTGGAGGGCCAAATCTCCATAACAAACCTTGGAAGGAAGGGGCAATTTTGCTAATGAGTGCAGTGTGAAAATTGTTTAGGAAATGCCAGATGAAGGACGCTGGCATTTTTTTATGAATTACCAAGATCATCAAAATTTTACCAAAATTCTAATGAAGTAGTAAATTAACTCATTTGGAATTTTTATCAGTGTTATAAGTAAATTACCAGCATCATTAGAAATTTACCAACGTACCAATAGAGTTTTAAGTTACCGACTCCTCCAAAATTTCACGAGAACCAACACAATCGAGATTATACTAACATCACAGGGAAGTATTTAACTACCAACTCTCTCAAATTTTACCACTTTGTTAAGTAAATTACCAGCACTATCAAGAATTCAACAACATCCCAAATGAGTGGTTAATTACCAGCTCTTGTTGCCGGCGGCATCGTAAATAAATTGCCAGCACGTTCATGAGTTTAACGCCATTTTTTATGAATTAGTAAATCAACATATCCGTAGGACCAATGGTAGATTATTAAAATTCAAAAGATTAATAATAACCGAAAGCACTTGAGTGCTCCCGCTCATTTAATGTTTCACTTTAGCCACCGAAAGCAGTCGATTCCTCCCATCTTTTTAGAATTCCACTTAGTTTATTTACCCCGATTGTATTTCTCTTTTTTCTTTTTCTTTTTTTCTTTTTTTGGCAATTGCGTCATGACGGTGAAGATAAAAGAAAAGGACTGATTGAGTTTTTTTTTCCAAAGATACCCCCATTTGATTGAAAATTACAAGTTCTTACACAAAGCACCGCATCTA
This sequence comes from Rhodomyrtus psidioides, assembly GCA_021437785.1. Classification (NCBI taxonomy): domain Eukaryota; kingdom Viridiplantae; phylum Streptophyta; class Magnoliopsida; order Myrtales; family Myrtaceae; genus Rhodomyrtus; species Rhodomyrtus psidioides. The sequence goes on along the minus strand of JAILYB010000041.1, from coordinate 4,033,146 downwards.
AATATAAAACATCCGAAAGAGTTTGAGGAGGCTTAATTAACCATAAAAATAATAGATTATTGAAAAAATGAGATTTTGGATTCAATCCGCCGTTCTATTTGCGGATCTATAACAATGGGCCAGAGAAACGTCATGGAAATGGGCAAGTCGGGTTTGGGCTTCGTAGGCTCTATATCCCAGCACACGTGCGTTTTCTTCGTAACCTGGTTGACCTTCACAATCCATCTCTACTTCTATCGTACTTTCTATCTTTTCTTCTACCCACTTCAGTGCTTCTATCAACGCCATAGCTTCTGCTTGGATCGCCGATGAAAAAGGGATTTTTCTGGCAAATCCCCCTAGTAGTGTTCCCATCTCATCTCGTATAACTCCTGCGATTACTCCTTCGTTGCCTCCTTCAGAGAAAGCTCCATCAATGTTTATTTTGAGGGTACTCTGCTTCGGAGGGATCCAAATCGCCGGCGCTTGAGTTTTCTCCAGGTAAAAATCCGAACTTTGCCCATTCCACTTGCGATAATTTTGGAGAAAAGACTTCGTTTCAGGAATTAGGGAGGGACCACTTTTGTCTTTTGGTGTTAAACTTTGACTTTGACAGGCTGTACTGGATCATTCACCAATTCTAGCAAAATTGGCCCTCGACCCCCTGCATATTGAGCCACTCCTGCCTTCTACGTTTTACGACCCACAGAGATCTCCATTTGTGATTCTCGCACTCACACTTGCGATCATGTTTCCCGAACTCTTTTCATCTCTCGCTGCCCCTGCTTTTGCTGCTTTGCTGTTCCTTTACTTCTTGTATAGAAGATCAAGGGAGATCAACGCAGCTGCAAATGATGGAACAGCAAGAGGTGATTCTGGTACTCACACTCCAGCAGGAGTATCTGAAATGGCTACTTCATCAGGACCTGCTAAGGATGCGGCTGCAAACCATGGAATGGCAAGTGGCGATTTTGGTACTCACACTTCAATGGGAGTAGTACCTGAAATGGCTACTTTATCAGGAGCAAATAAGGATGCAGCTGCAAACCATGGAATGGCTTGTGGCGATTCCGGTACTCACACTTCAATGGGAGTAGTACCTGAAATGGCTACCTCGTCAGGAGCAAATAACGATGCAGCTGCATTTAATGGAATGTCAAGCGGCGATTCTGGTACTCACACTTCAACAGAGGTACCTGAAACAGATTCTCCGTCACAATATGACTATGAAATATTCTTGAGCTTGAATGGAAATGATACCCTGAAGACTTTTACCGATCACCTTTACACTGGACTTACAAAAGCAGGAATCCGCACATTTAAGTACGACGTAAGTCTCCGCCATGGGGAAGAGTTTGGCACGGCAATTCTCCAAGCAATTGAGCAGTCGAAGATCTTAATACCTATCTTCTCCAAAAATTATGCCTCTAGGCCCTGGTGTCTCAAGGAGTTAGCCAAAATGGTTGAGTGCGAGAAAAATAATAGGGGACAAAAGATCATCCCCTTTTTTTATGACGTGGGGCCTGATGAGGTTAGGCACCAAAGTGGGGATTATGGAAACGCCTTTAGGTTATATGAAAGCGAGAAGAAATATCGCCCAAAGATTATCAAAGATTGGAGGGATGCTCTCAAAGCAGTTGCGAAAATTGAAGGACACGACATGCGCAACAGGTGACTTCTTTTAGCATTCCATCTCATATGCCTTGTATCATTAAACTCGATGCATTTCAATTGGTTTCTTTTCTAGATTTGTGTTAGTCTTGTGGAAATTGAATTGTATGCAATTGAAGTTATACTGCAAAATCACACTAAATAATGGCACAATTCCAATTTTGTCCTTTTTCATTCCCAGCAACATTTAAAGTCAGTCCAGGTCATTCATTAACCCCAAGTTCCACCGCTAATTCCTCTTAATGGAATAAGTCGTTGAATAACACGTTTAGAATAGGTCTGTACTTTCAATGTGGTCTTGTCAGAGCATACTCTGTTTCGACTCAGTTTTCTAACTCATTGCCCTTTTGAACTCTAGGAAAGAAGGTGAGTTCGTGAAAACATTCACGCAGGAGGTTTTCAATGAGTTGAATATGGCTTCTCTGGGAGAATCAGACTACTTAGTCAGTGTCGACAACCATGTGGATGCAATCATGGAAATGATAGGTGCTGGGACAAGTGAATCGCGGATTATAGGAATTTACGGGATGAGTGGAATCGGAAAGACGACTATTGCCAAAATCATTTACGACAAGATGTCACGTGACTTTGAGAATTGTTGCTTTCTTCGTGATATTCAAGTAACATCAAAAAACAATGGCTTTCTTTGGGTGCAGAAGCACCTCATCTCTAGCATCCTCAAAATGGAATGCGAAGATATAAAAGATGTTGCTCGAGGAACTCAAGTAATTAAACGCAGGTTTTCGGGGATAAGAGTCCTCCTCCTTCTTGATGATGTGGAAGAAAAGGATCATATTGATGCACTTGCACTTAAAGGTAAGCATGATTGGCTAGGCAAAGGGAGCAAAATTATTATTACTACCAGAAGCGTAGATGTTCTCGAATTTTCAGAAGTGAAACGGAGGTATGAGCTTCCAATCATGGATGGCGATCGATCTCTTGAACTTTTTAACAAACATGCCTTCAGAGGAAATTCTCATTCAAACCAAGATATCGGCCAATCCAAAAGGGCGATAGACATTGCCGGTGGTCTTCCGCTTGCTCTCGAAGTCATAGGTTCACTTTTGTTTTGCACTAAAAAGGAAATGTGGGATGCCACATTGGATATGCTAGAAAGTGTTCCTAATAACGAAATTTTGGGGAAGCTAAAAATAAGCTATGATAAATTAAGTCCTCAGCAACGGCGTGTATTCCTCGATATAGCTTGTTTTTTCAGTGGATACAACACGGACATTCTGATTCATTTCTGGGAGGAATCTAAATATTCTCCTATATTAGACATAATGGTTTTACAGAACATGTGTTTGATAAAGACGACTGAGAATAATGAAGTGCGGATGCATGACCAGCTTAGAGATCTCGGAAGAAAAATGGTTTGTGACGAAAGTAACATGAAAAGAGAGAAGCAAAGTAGGGTGTGGGATCCCAAGGAAGGATTGGATTTGCTGAGGAAACATAAGGTAAAATCCCCCTCATTTAAATTGCTAGTATTTACGGATTTTTTTTTTTCAAAAAAGCAGTCTAGAACCGTTACAACTTCGTCGACCTGTATTTTTGCTATTTTAAGATTACAAGAATGATAGTATTGAACTCAACGGCTTAATATAGTGGACTTGAGTATGTGTGTTTCCCTCCCACTTTTTTGTTTTCTTACTTCTCATTTGGACAGGGAAAAAAGGAAGTGGAAGCTCTTCGTCTCAACTTGGACCTTCAGCCGCAGTATCGTTTTACCTATGAGGGTTTTGAGAGCCTATCAAATCTAAGGTTCTTTGAAGTGGATGACTCGATGAAACATTTTCGTGCAGAAGAACCTCTCAAGATTGACCCTGCTAGGCAGCTCATCAAGTTTAACCCGAAGAGGCACGACCATTTATCCTATGAGGACTCTGTGGGACCATCAAATCCAAGATTCCTTGCAGAAGACAGGCTTTTTTGGCAAGAATCGTCGCCAGATGTTCTCTCAACTGATGTTCTCCTCACACAGTTACGATGGCTCTCTTGGCATAATATTCCCCCAACTTTCAACATTACACATTTCTTCATGGAGGATGTGGTCATTCTTGATCTATCTCATAGCGAAATCGCACATGATTGGATGGGTTGGAGCCACATGGGGGTATGTTATATGACGTACAACACTTATTATTCCTCTTCTTATCAAATTCGAAAGTAATCCGTGCATGATTGTTCTTTTATAGGTGATGAGGAATTTGAAAATTCTGAATCTGACCGGTTGTGATCGCTTGGAGAGAACCCCTAACTTTTCTGCTCATTCAAAGTTGGAACGTTTGATCCTGCGAGGCTGTAGCGCATTGGTCGAAATCGATGGCTCGATTTGCCAATTGAAATTCCTAGTTTTCTTAGATTTGTGGCGTTGTCAGAATCTTGAGAGGCTGCCAGACAAGTTGGGTAGAAGCCTTGCAAGACTTGAATACTTAAATCTAGGAGGCTGCAGATCGCTGGAGAGGCTTCCAGATTCAATCGGAGATTTGGTATCGCTGATTGAGTTGGATATATCTTCCATGACGATCAAAGAACTACCCGATTCCATCGGAAAGCTGAACAATTTGGCAAAAGTGAAGATGATGACTTGTAAAATAAGAGAAATACCTGATGCCCTTTGGACGATTGAGAAGCTCGAACATGTAGCTGCCGTATTTACAAGAAATTGTAAAGTCCATGTGGACATTGGCAATTGCAACCACTTGAGGATCTTGAGTTTGATTTCTGCGGATGTACGCACACTATCGAGGCTCCCTACAAGTCTCGTGGAATTAGAGTTGTCTGAGCTGAACATGGACACATTTCCAGAGGTCTCACACTTGACCAATTTAAAGCGGTTGGATCTGTGTCTGCACGTGGACTCTCATTGTGGGATCACCTCAGCAGCAGACGCTAGCCTCCCTCCTCAACTCAAGTCATTCTGCCTCCGGGGCTCTAATCTGAGTCGCCTCTCAAAGCTTCCCTCTAGTTTAACCACCTTACATTTGTACGATTGCAAGTCACTTCTCTCGATCGAGGATCTATCGAACTTGAAGAAACTATCATCTCTACGGATTGAAGTCGCTGCAATTTTGGATATCGAAGGCCTTGGTTGTTTGGAGAGCCTACAAGATTTGAACCTTCGTGGACTTGGACAGGTAAAGATACTACCTGATCTAAGCAAGTTAGACAATCTAAGGCTTATCGCAATATGGGATTGTGATAATCTGGTTGAGATTCGAGGAGAACTGCCCCAGTCCTTGAAATCGTTGGATATTCATTCATGTGGATCTTTACAGACATTGCCTGATCTGTCGAGCTTGAAGGAACTAGAACATTTTGAGATAGGAGATTGTAAAAGATTAAATGGGGAGGCAATTCTTAGTTTTGCTCGAAGGAACCTGCAACATTTGCGGCTATTTGGTCTTGGACAGGTGAACATACTACCCGATCTAAGTAATGCAAACGAACTAAGACGTCTTGCATTACAAAAGTGTGGTAGTCTAGTTGAGATTCAAGGTGAACTACCGCAATCTTTGGAAGAATTGCGGATTGAATCGTGTGAATCTTTAGAAAAATTGCCTGATTTGTCGAGCTTGAAGAAACTGTATCAGGTTCGCTTCGGAGATTGCACAAAACTAAAGGGGGAGGCAATTCTGGGCTCTGCTCGGATAAGTCAACCTAATTTGTGGGAGAGCCTACAAGATTTGCGGATGTGGGGCCTTGAACAGATGGAGATACTACCTTATCTAGGCAATTTAAACAAGCTTACGGATCTTGATGTACATAGGTGTGGTCATCTAGTTGAGATTCAAGGTGAACTGCCACAATCTTTAATAGTATTGAAGATTTCTTCCTGTGAATCTTTACAAAAGTTGCCTAACCTGTCAAGCTCGATGGTACTGCGAGATTTTGTCATATGTGAATGTCGTGATCTGGTTGAGATTCAAGGCGAACTACCGCAATCTTTGGAAGAATTGGAGATTAATTCTTGTCAGTCTTTACAGAAGTTGCTGGATCTATCAAGCTCGAAGGGGCTGCGACATTTTGCCATACGTAATTGTGATAGTCTGGTTGAAATTCAAGGCGAGCTACCACAATCATTGGAAAAATTGGAGATTAATTCTTGTCAGTCTTTACAGAAGTTGCCTGATCTATCAAGCTCGAAGGGGCTGCAAGAGTTTTGCATAGACGAATGTGGTAGTCTGGTTGAAATTCAAGGCGAGCTACCACAATCATTGGAAAAGTTGGAGATTAATTCCTGTGAATTTTTACAGATTTTGCCTAATCTGTCAAGCTTGATGGGATTGCGACGTTTTGCCATATGTAATTGTGATAGTCTGGTTGAGATTCAAGGTGAACTACCAAAATCATTGAAAAAATTGGTGATTTTTTCCTGTAAATCTTTGAAGAAGTTGCCTGATTTATCAAGCTTGATAGGACTGCGAGTTCTTTGCATAAGTGAATGTGGTAATCTGGTTGAGGTTCAAGGCGAACTACCACATTCATTGGAAAAATTGATGATTGATTCCTGGAAACTTTTACAGAAGTTGCCTGATCTATCAAGCTTGACAGGACTTCGAGATGTTAACATTCATAATTGTGGTAATTTGGTTGAGATTCAAGGTGCACTACCACAATCGACGGAAAGGCTGGTGATTTTTTCATGTGGATCTTTACGGCAGTTGCCTAATCTGTCAGGCTCAATGGGACTGCGAGATCTTATCGTACGTGATTGTGGTAGTCTGGTTGAGATTCAAGGCGAATTACCAGAGTCTTTGGAAAGATTGCGGATTACTTCCTGTAGATCTTTACAAAAGTTGCCTGATTTGTCAAGCTTGACGAGACTGCAAGAAGTTGTCATACGTGACAATTTGATTGAGATTCAAGTCGAACTACCACAATAATTGTATGAACTGGAGATTGATTCATGTGAATCTTTACAGGAGTTGCCTGATCTATGAAGCTCAATGGGACTGCGAAAGGTTGAGGTAAATCGTTGCAGGAAATTAAAGGTGGGGGGATTTCTTCGCTTTGCTCGGAGAAGCTAGTTGAATTTGTCGGAGAAGACAGCAAATCTGAATCTGAGGGAGAAGACGACGAATCTGAATCTGAACTGGAGGGAGAAGAAGGCAAATCTAAATATGAAATCTAAGGGAGTAGTCGAGGAGTCTGAATATGAATCCGAGGGAGAAGAGCAATAAGTGCCGTTCTCTTGAAAGCTTCTTGATTCAAGACCATAAGTTGTTCTCTTTTGTTCAAACTTTAAACAAATTGAGGTAACTTATTTCATCTGACAACTAATGTTTTCCCTTTTCTGCAATCAAATTGTTTCACAGATATGAACAGAAAAGTTTCGCATGTACTTTTTAATTACCTTGTCATGAGTTGATGACTGAAAATCTGATGAAGGTAGTAAAATTATGATACCCCCTTACAACCAGAGGGTTCCTAACTATGTACAGATATTCTTTTTCTTTACCTAGTTTGGTTTGGCTTTTTTAGTTATATTCTCTTTGGATGGTTTCTTGTTGCTTTCATGTTTCCCCAGGTGTAGTTATGCATGTCGATTGCATCGTTTTCATTTGATAAGTAACAAATTATTAGAGATCCTAGTCGATTTTCTGTTTCACATATTTCAATTGTTAGCCTCGCTTCGCATTGGAGATAACTTCGTTATGCTATAGACTAGATGGAATGTGTGTTGAAAGGTCATATAACTACGGTTCTCATCCTGGAACTTTACAGCATAATCAACTCAATTGTTGCAACTGTGAAGAAGTTAGAAGACAGACTCTGTATTGATATGCTTATGTTCAGTTTATTTTCCAGGGTGCTTCTTGCTGGGATTTGCAAATGTTAGGGAGAAGTCATAAAATGAGGAAAGACAGAATTTCACTTGGGTTCGCACGGCGAAACTTCCATCTGTGACAGGAGGGCGGAGCTATTTAGCTTCTCCGAGGTATCATAAATCATCGTATAGTCAAAGGGTAATATCTCAGTATTACTGGTGTGTAGGATATATGATGCCTCACTGGGGTCAGAAATCATGTAAATGGACTCTTGTGTGATCTCCATTATGGCCTACATCTTTCTAGAAATGGTTGTGCCTAGGAGATTATCTGTAATAGAAGCCCTTCTGTTCAACTCAAACTATACTAGAGGACTCTTTTACGTTTTAAGATCGACAAGAAGTGCTAAGGGAGATATCCCAAAAAAAGGGCCTTTTTTCTAATGTTGCTGAGAGGAATTGAAGTTTGAGAAACTTACAGAGGTCATTTTGTGCAGGAGCTGTGGCTAATTGGGCAGCTGCACAAATGAAGACCAAGCAAAGGAAAATGAAGATGACATTGAATTTCGGCTAAATTCCCTTTTGCAATCTTGGTGTGGATTGATCTGTTGAGAGATAGAAACTTGAAGATTAGTGAGGGAAGGCCTTGCCTATTGATGAAATTGTTAAATCTGTTGAACTCAATATGAAGTTTCAGTTGGATGTTTTGCCCTTCTTTTCCAGAGAAGAGAAATCATTAGAGCAGGGCATCATGTAATGTTTTTTGGGGGGTCAAAGAGCTATTTAAGCAAACCTGATTGTTGATTAATCTTTTTAGTGGGCCCTTTTTTCCAGCATTTTATCTGCATGTCAGTTCCCAAATGTTCTTTTACGAGGAAACATTTGAAGGTCTTGTCTGGACGTGGAGAAAAATTGTTTGCACTTGAAGAAGTGTGCACATTAATCTTAGTTGCGCCTGCCAAAGCCAGTTCATGGACCTTTCTATGTGGAAAATGGTGTTCAAGATAGTCTTGCTCATGAGCATGATAGGCACTCACAAAACAGTAAGCACAAATTGTTGTAAAGTCTGACTCTTGCCAAAATTATCTACAATCAGTTTTCACATTTTGAGCATTGTTGCTTTGTTTCTAACACGTGATGCTTCAGAGCTCATGGGCATTCAGTACTTGCAGAATCGACTCATCTCCTATGTCTAGAAAAGGAAATTGACTGAACAAGTAATGTTGATGAAGGGATCAATTTGACCCCAAAAAAAAATGAAGGGATCAAGAGAACTAAAGAGATGCTATCCAGTAAAAGATCTTCTTCCATTTTCATGATCTAGACCAGCAGAAACAATTGAATGCACTCGTGGGAAATATCTATGATATTCAGGCATACTGAATTCTTCAACGCTAAATATCAATCACTAAAGGACCTCGAAATTCTTAGTGCTTCGCGTTGTTCATCATTGAAGATAATCTCTTCCATTTGTCATTTGACTTCTCTACCAAGGCTTTCTTTCAGAATCACCATAATACACAACTTTCCCCTGTCGATTGGAGACCTTACAAGCCTTGAATACTTGTCTTTGAAGACGAATGTAGATGTGCACAGAGGCATCCAGACTCAATCGGCAATCTGCAATTGCTACTTGAGTTCTGTTAGGAAATATCCAGTGAGGGTAGAATATATCAAGTGAGGGTAGAATAGTCTTTCTATGTCTATAGGGTTTACTCTATAGGGTTTACTTATTATATATATCATTGTAATCCCTCTTGATTAATAAGATACGATGATCTTTTTCTCCACAAACAAGTTGGATGTCTCCGTCACGTGCATTAAAGAGCTACCTGACTCAATGGGAAACATGACAAGTTTGGAAGTGGTGAGGGCGAATAATTGTTCCATTGGAAAGATGCCTAGTGCCTTATGGTTACTTTAAAAGCTTGAAGAACTAAATGCAGCACATGCTGAAAGCTTGCAACTTGAAATTATAAATGACATTTGCATATATTCGTCTTTGAGGATCTTGAATTTGATTCTGATTGAAACACGCCGACGTACCAAGGCTTCCAGAAAGTCTCGTCAGTTTACACATTGACACATCGGTGACAACATTTCCAGATTCCTCAAACCTGACAATTTTGAATAAGTTGTATTTGGCTAGCCCGTGGACAATTGCCATGGTGCATTGTGATATTAAATAATTTGGTGTCTTTGACTTTAGTGTCTACTGTCGCAACCACCTTATCAACAGATACTGATCAGCTTTCTCAACTCAAAAGACGAGAACTCTGGTGCGCTAATTTGTTGTGCCTCCGAAAACTTCCCTCGAGTTTTTCTGTTGAATCTTGCCGGTGGATGAGCACAGTGATGGATATCGCAAACTTGAAAAGACTGTCAGAACTAAGACTGGAGAGCTTTGCAATAGCAGAGATTCAAGGCCTTGACTGTTTGGGGAATCTACGAATTCTGGAGCTCTTCAATCTTGAAACTCGTTTGAAAAAGTTGGAAGCTTTTGCACTAGATTATTGTAGTAATGTGGATTTTTCTCCTCGCAAACTACCAGAATCTCTGGAAGAATTGTTGATTGAAGCCCTTGACATCCTTAATGTATGTTGATCGGGTTGAAGTACTTAGCCGAGAGGGTGTAACATGTGTGAGGCCTGACTGTCTCAACTTGAAGAGATTCAAATGATGCGATGTCTGGCATTGCTTAGAAGAATCGACCATTTCTCCAAAAATTTGAACCTCTTCGAGTTGAGACGGTCAGGCTCAAAAAATTTAAGATGACATGCTCTGCAGACGAGTGCAATTTCAAATAAGAAGTGCATGCGATTCTTGAAAGGTCCTGCATTTACAACCAGATATGTTGTCCAGGAAGCTTTGAAGCTTAAACAAATTGCTTATTGCCCTTTATCATTTCAGCAGACATTCGTTATTGTCATTCCTGGAATCGTGTTTTTTATTCTAAATTAGAATCACATGGCAAGTCGAAACTTGCTGGGTTGTACTTTAAATTCGAAGCTGATATCCATACCCAGTAAATATTAACTTTGTTACACCTTAAACAACGAAGGACTTACTCGAAATGTGTAGGCTTTAATCGGGGACGGAAGCTCTGTCATTCACCTTTTAGTTATCCTAAGAATGGAGCTTTATGTTTCAACATTGATAAGAAAAATCGCTCCCCAACAAAAATACTATATGACAACCTGAGCTTTTCCTCTCGACAAGAAGAAAGAGAAATTTACGTGATCTTCATGTGCAGGTAAATCTTGGCTAACTCAGTCAATGCGTAGAATTGACAACCAACTCATCAGGTAAATGAAGATATAAATGTGACGACAATATATCTTTTCCCAACACTTTGGTTTTGTACTCTAGCTTTTTTTACCTTAACGTACATCATGTGTGTCAAGGGCTTACTTGGCCTCTTGCACAATCACGAAGGAAGTTTGGTTTTTCAGGTTTCCACTAATATTAACTCTCGTATATCAGAACAAAGACGGTACTAAAAGCTTACAACTCTCGTCCCAAAGGCTGATCAGTGGAAATGAAGCAAGACAAGGTCATCGTATGTTTCCAAGATGGCTCGTTTAAACAGTCAATCTGCACAACTCCCTACCAAAATATTGAAGTGCTTGTGCCAAGTAGTCTTTTGTGAACTGTGCCTACAGCCGAAGGCAAGGTAATTGCCTCTCCAGGCACTCTTTGTTTCACCTTATAAAACTGGTTAATTGCCTCTCAGGGCACTCTTTGTTTCACCTTATAAAACTGGTTAATTGCCTAACCTTGCAAGTCTCACAGTTCCAAAGTCCACACATCTCTGCCAATTTTGTGAAGTTCCATACAAGTTCAACAACCCCCCCCCCCCCCCCCCCCCCCCCCCCCCCCCCCCCAAAAAAAAGACCAAAAAAAAGAAAGGAAAAAAAAAAAGAAAGAACGAAAGGAAAATAGCTGCGTGAGGTAACTATAACACATCCTTATTCACTGGAGTTATATATGGATTTAGTAGATTTAAAAAGATGGATCAAATATGAATTTAGGCTTATAAGTCTATTCAAATATAGATTTTTAAATCAACTCATTTTCGACCGATTTTTGAATCATGGTCTGCAACTTCCCAAGCGTCTTGTAAATGAGCCTCAATTATATTAATTTATATATTTTTATTTTTTTAGAAGTAAAACAAAACAAAACAAAAATTGGAATGCTGCCACCATCGCCATCACCCGACACCTCCACCGGCCTCTACTCCCCACCACCTCAGTCCACTGTTGCCACCCACCGCCCCTCGCTACCTGCTTCCTCCGCCTGCTGCCTAACTGCCTGCTTTCTCCCTTCACGTGTTTCCCCGTGGATGCTCTTTTTGCCTTCTCTCAAGTGAAACCACCCATGGCAAAAGCACTACCAATGCACGCAATAAGTAACCGTATTCGAGCTCACTTGGTCGTGCTTCTATGCTCTTTCACGAGTCGGGTCCCTCAATCGAATGCCATCATCATCATCCACCGGCCCAACGCGAGACCAGACGAGACGAGACGAGACCCGCAATCATCGAGGACGTCATCAATCAAGTAGTTCCAAGAAACACACTGCGGCAGGCGGCTACCACGGGCAGCAAGCAATAATAAGAAATTTTTCTCATAATAAAATAAAATAGATTTACATTTTGTTAGAAAATTAAAAAAAAATTAATTGCTTGTTTTGGGAAACAAATATTTCATAATTGGATTAAATATAAAAATATTTAAGTAATATGGTTCAAATCAAGTATGAATCCTTAAACTTGTATTGTATGAAGCCAAAACAAATTAAATGAGTCAATATGGATCGGACTATATTCAACCCGATCCAAACCCGACCCGATCCACCCGTTTGACATCTTTATCAAGTAGGTAAACAAAATCACAGGCCCAAGATTAGATTGACAGGCAAAGTTGTGAATGCATTCATTCAATAGAAATCACAGAGTCATATTTACAAGTATGACAAGTTCAACTTCGCCCTATTTACATTTAGAGTGAATTTGAGTAGAGAGCTCTTATGCATCTTGTGATGGAAATGGACACCAGATCGATTGAATCCATTTCACGGCCGTCATCACAGAGGTCCCTGATGATCTTTGAGAAACCAGGTGCTGACCCAGGAGCATTTTAACTAAAGTTGCTCTTGGCATCGGAGTCTGAAGACAGCCTCAATGCAGAAGCAGGAGGATTCCTGGAAAGCCTAAGATTTCCTTTGACATCTTCACTTCCATATTCCTTCAATCGTGGGTCCGCGACGATTTTGCACAATCTCCATGTTTCAGCCGTTAATCCCACACCATAGAAGACTACATGGTCTGCAATGCTGTTGCCAGTTACCGATCTGCAGATACGCGCACTCATCAGTGGTCAATATATTCCTTGTAACAAAGGACTGACATTCTCAAAAACTAGCCAGTCTGTCACATGACTTATTGCCACTAGCATGACAAATCTACAAACTAATTGCTTGAATGAGTAGCTACGACTGAAACTACCTCATTACCTGCTGCATGATCGATCTTCTCCAGAGCTATCACAAAATTTCTCAACCTGATAAACCAGACTACCAAATCCTATATTGTACAGCCATACCTACAACAAATGGGACATTCGAATTACATGTGAACACAGCAAATATTATGACTAGTCACCAGAGAAGAATGGGGAATCAAATCATTTTCTCATTATCACGCATAAATATGTTTATCTGCAGCTGTCTTTGAGCTAGTCACCAATAATCATAAGCATTAGTAGATTTACAATATTTGAAACGTGTATAATTGACGGACCTTAAGACTAGGTTAAGACTAGGTCATCACAGAGAGAGAGAGAGAGAGAGAGAGAGAGAGAGAGAGAGAGAGAGAGAGAGAGAGAGAGAGAGAGAGAGAGAGAGAGAGAGAGAGAGAGAGAGAGAGAGAGTATATAGCGAACATTATTACGCGTCTTAAACGTCGCAAACCACCAACGAACTCATGATGACTCTCGTAGGAATGACTGTTGACACCTAATTTTTGACCCAGCCTTTTTCATTTTTTATTTTTATTTTTAAAAAATCACAAAAAATTCATAAAAAGTCAGAAAATTACAAAATCAACATTGGTGGCCTTGGCCAAGCCCAAGGAACCATTCTTGACCAAAAAATAATTTTTCACATTTTTCATATTTTTTAGTATTTTTGGAAAATAGAAAAATACTTAAAAAATAAAGACAAATAGCATTTGAGGTCACAAAAATATGGAAAAATATCCAATATTTTTCCTTTTAATCCCTTGTATTTTTGATCTCACAAAAAAATCAAAATCAGATTCAATTTTAGGTGTTCCTTTGTAACCCGTACTATTGAATTTGAAGAAAAAATAACAATTGAGTCTTTTAATTTGTAATTTTGGCATTTTTTAAGTTCTTGACATTCAATATAACTATCCCCTATTTCAATTTAGCCCAATTATTTGTGCAATTTGCTCAATTGCACGGATTTGACAAAATTACATACTAAAATTGCATTTTAGTCCTTGAAATTAAGCATAATTGAAATTACTTTCAATTCAAGGGCTATCATTGCAAATTGAACATGCTGCCCAATGGATTTCACCATTTTAAATCGATTGGCATAGGTGGTTTAACTCAATTTGATCATTTGCACCCTCAATTACACAATCCCCAATTTCCAATCAAATGAGAATTTGGGGATTTTGTAGAAATTGATGAAAACTTTTGGGCAAAACCACATTTCTAGATAGAATTCATGCCCTAGATTTGATTATGAGGTTCAATTGCAAAAATTTCCCATTAATTTGGGTTTAATTTCGAAAATGGTGAGTCGGAACCGGTTCTGACCGGTCTGACCGCCGGTCCAGAACAGTGTCGTCTTCTTCCCCGAGGGTCTGCGCAAATGAACAGTGAAAAGTCGAGCTTTGACAGCTAAATTGACAGACCAATCGACCGCAATCAAAGACACACTTGTGGGCGTTTGTTTGCTTAGACCGTTCCCCGTCGATTGACACTAAGATCGCGACCAATGGTTGCCCAAGGAAGAAGCAATCGGCTGGTCAATCTCACAAACCCGCGAAAGTCAACCAGAACGAGCTCAGACCAAATTCGTGCCAAATAGAGCTTGCCGGAGCTCCTAACGGGGATCAAACGATTTCCCAACCAATTCCGTCACCGTCGACGTACCATTTGGCACGTGACAGCACGTGAATCCAAGTGGGCTGACGTCCACTGCTCGAGCGGGAAGCCGAGCTGAGGTATATAAGCCAATCGGCCTTCGCGAAGCAAAGAGGAGGGGGGATTTAGTTAGAGGAAGGTAAACACAGTTGGAAGAGAGAGAAAAAGAGAGAGAAAGAGCTTGCTCTCCATCACCATTGTCGAGAGCGAAGCTCGAAATTACAGAGCATCGGTCAGGCCCTTTTCAGGCTAGACCAAAGCTCAGGGAGACCTCCAGGAGACCGCCCAGAGCGCCAGGAAGCGATCGCCGCCGGCCGCGCCCCGCGAAATCGCAAAAATAGGTGAGCCAGCGCTTCGAACTTCAAATTGAGCTTCAATGGCGGATTACGTTTCTTGCAATGATTCTTGTATTTCATGTGTGCGTTTCATTCCCTGAACATCACTGACCATGTTCGCGTCTTCATTTTGCATCGATTTTGCTCACATACCCCGAATCGAGTCTTCCGATTTAGCCTCCATAGCCGATTCTTGCCCAGCCAAATCTGGGCCGAGCGAGCTCGATCGGAGCTCGAGGTAAGTCCCCTGAACATTGAATGATGCTTCCATGTTAATGAATTGGTTTAATACGCCATGAATCGCCTGATTAGAGTACATGGGTGTGTACTGGTTCTTGTTCGATCGCGCTTGATTCTGTGGATGGATTCGTGTAATCTTGAGATATGTTAAAATAGAAGCGATTTCGAGTTGATTGGCGCTGGTTTCGCACGATTCCATCAAAGTTTCACCGTTAGATCGACGTCAGAGTGCTTCAGCCGTCCATTTTGCCGGGGTCGAAAGGGTGAAGACGATGCTGACTTGGCAGGTCAACGAGTCAAAGCGCTTAGGTGGCGATCGGCCATTGGTCCACGTGTCAGTCCAGTCAGCTTGGCCGTTGGAGGTTGTTATTCGAATAGATAGATCCAACGGCTGAGATTAATCGAGTCCAACAAATATTGTCCGTCCGATTAGAAATTAGGATAATGCAAAAATGATTTTAAATCGGAAATAAAAAATGATGGAAACGGCGCCGTGTGGGTTAGTTAGGAGGCGACGTCGTTTAGGTTAGTGGGATCGGACGGTCCAGATCAAGTCCCACGTTCTAATCGCGGCCGTAGGTTTAAGTAATTAGATCGGACGACCCTGGTCAAGTCTTCAATCAATCTGAACCATAGGATTTGGTAAGTCAATCCAAAGATCGTGGGTCAGCCACGTGGTCCATTAGGGACCGTCAGATCAGTGCCAAATAATCTGAAAATAAAAAATGCATCAAACGGCGTTGTTTCAACCAAGGATTTCGCGGGTCCGGGCCTGGGCCGGGTTCCAGCCCGAGTGGGTCTGGTCGACCCGGTCCGAATAATATTTTTTTAAATAAAAAATCGGAAAAATGATTTTAAAAAAAATAAATAAAAAAAATCAGAAAAATCTTAGAAAATCCAAAAAAAATGCTAGAAAATGCCAGAAAATTCCAAAAAAATGTGGAAAAATTGTGGAAAAATCCTAGACATTCCAGAAACCCCCAAAAATCGAGGGTTGACCACAGATAACTGGTCAACCCTATTTTTGGGGTTTCTTATCAGTTCTTTCGAGACTTAACGATATTACCCTTTAGGGGTAAGTCGCCTCTGCTATGATGCAAGATAAGGCCGATAATGCCAAAGTAAGAATTAGGGTCGATTAGAAGACCAATTCTCAAGTTCGGATTTCGAGTCTCGCCCCTTTTCTCAAAATGACGATTCTGCCCTTCAATGGGAAAATTGTTTTTCTTGTCTCAATCGAGTTCTGAAAATTGCTTAAAGTTAGGGTTTGGGTCAGGTGGACGATCAACCCTAATATTTGAGGTTTTCAGTCCTCTCTTTTGTCCAAATGACGACTTTACCCTTCCGAGGGTAAAATCACTTGAAAATTCCAAAAAAATCCTGGAAATTCCCGAAAAATATGAAATGGATTGGATTGATGGCCAATCCTATTTCCACTATCTCTTGACTTCCCAATTTGTCTAAAATGACAGATTTACCCTTTTTAAGGGTAAATTTTCCCCGAATTGATTCAAAATTACGATCCTGCCCCTCATGGGCAAATCATGTCCAAATCACTCCTAAGCCTTGATTGATATTTCTCTAGGCTAATAGAGCATCATTAGGGATACCATGCTGATTTCATGTGTTTTATCCGCATGTATTGATTCCTTGATTTGCGCCCTTACTTTTAATGATTGTGAGTGATAGGGTAGCTGTTCCCATCTGCATGAACTTCTAGATTTAGGTTCAGTACCTCACTCCTCTGTATGAAATCTTAAGAACAGATAAACCATTCATCTTAGGTACCGAAAGGGCGTCAACTCTGATAGTTGGCGTAACTAAGTCCCCGGACCCACTTCTCTGATTTCCGCAGAATCGAATAGACTGTTGACACCTGATTTTTGACCATTTATTATTGTGATTTTTATTCTTTAAAATTAATTAAAAATATCAAAAAAGATCATAAAATCACAAAATCAACTTTGGAAGCCTTGGCCTAGCCTCGGAGACCAATTTTGAACAAAAATTATTTTTTGGTATTTTATAATATTTTATAATATTTTTCGAATTTATTTAATTATTAAAAATACCAAAAAAATCAGAAAAATACCATTCGTGGTCAGAAAAATATACAAAAATATTCAATAACTTTATTTTAATTTCCTCTTCAAGTGTGTCACTTTAAATCTCAAAAATTCGGTTTGGGTCAATATGTTCCTTCACAAACATAAACCCGAACCGAGCAAAAAATTCCTTTTTCGAGTCTTTTAATTTTCGATTCTCACTTTTTATAAGTTATGACATTGGATTCTAAAGTCTTGAAGTGCAATTAGGTCAATTTGCCCTCCAATTTGATCAATTTTAACCAAAAGGGCTTAATTGCATAAAAATCTTTCAATTTAGTCCCCGGTTTCACAATTTTCGAAATTAAATCTCACACAGGCATACCCATTGAAATCAAACACCTTTACCCTATAGTTTTCATCATGCTGAATGCATTGGTGGCCTCAATTTTGACTAATTCAGTCGTTTGGGCCCTCAATTAAACGAAAATCATTTTCGGATCCTAGGGACAATTTGGGGTTTTCACTAAATTTCAACCAATTGATTCATGATAATACCCCTATTAGACAGAAAACATGTCAAGGAATCCGATTTTGCCATCAATTTCATGAAAAGGGCACGATTTGGGGCCCGATTTGAGAAAATTAAGTCGAACCGGGCCGGTCGGGTCAGGCTCTACCCGGCCCGGTCCGACCGGGTCTGCAACCTGCAGACCCACCGGCCGAAAGCAGGGGAGGGCAGAGGACTAAAAAAAAGAGCATGGCGGGCCAGATTTTCGAGTAAAAAAATGGTGACGAACGAAGATAGGGGACAGAGGGAAGTGGGCGAAGATGGTGGACGGGCACGAGGGCCGGTCGGCCACGAGAAAAGAAAGGGAGAGGAACTCGGGTTCGAGAGAGAGTTGGGCAGAGAGGAAATTTTTTTTTTCATAAAGTTCGGGCAAAAAACCAATGCGCGACGGGCAATCCCGGACTTTCAGTGGCACTTGCAGGTCATCATCCGAGCTTGGTGGCCGTTGGCAAGCTCAAAACAAGTCAGTCTCCCCTCCCTGCTTCGAATTCTCACATGTACACAACCCGCTCGACGAAATGCCTGTGCGGTTTGTATTTGTTTTCGCTCTCGGCCTGCCATTCCCGAACCTCATTCACATGGTAGCAGCCACAAAATGTCATTAGGTTCATATCTACGCCTGGCTTGTTCATTTATTTGCATTAAAATCCGACGAAAACTCGGCCCGGAGCTTCGCCGGATCGCATTCAAACCGAGAGCCCGCTGGAGGAGTTCCGACGGCCGCCGAGGTCCGAGAGACCTCAGGTAAGTTTTCTCGGCCCCTTTATATGCTGTGTGATCGGATAGGAGCGAGCATGGAAGCAAAAAAATTTTCTGCGGGGGCCTCGCCGGAGCCGAGTTCGGGGAGGTCCGGTCGGCTGGCTTTTGACGTGTTCATGGCTTTGCTTTTGGCTGTATGTTGATGATGAAGTCTCAAGGAGTTGAACGCCGAAGGAGTGGGCGAAAAATACCGAGTTTTGGGGTCGGTTCGCGTTTCGCCGGTGAGATTTCCGGCGACTTCGCCGGAAATTACACTATTCATTGTCTTCTCCGGCGAAGTCGCCGGAGGTCAACGGTCAACTGCTGACGTGGCGTGCCACGTCGGCAGCCACGTCAGCGGTGGGGCCGGTTCGAATAAAACAAAGACCAGATCCGACGGTGGAGAGTGTGCCACGTGTCGAGATCTGGTTTTTTTTTTTTAATTTTTAGAATTAATAAAATATTTTCGAATATTAAAATTAAAAATAGATCAGACGGCTCAGAACGCGCCAAGTGGTGTTCTATAGTTCGTCCGATTCATTTCAAGATCGGATGAACCACGTAGTGCCACGTGGCGCATTCTGGACCGTCCGATTTGTGGATTTTCGGATAATATAAAAATTGATAAAAAAAATAATAAATACAAAAATCTTTAAAAAAAATATGAAACGGTGTCGTTTTGATCCTTGCGGCCGGGCCAAACGCCCGGGTGGCGTGGGCCGGGTTTGACCCGGTCCGGAGAATTTTTTTTTTTAATAAAAAAAATAATGAAAATAATAATAATAAAAAATTCAAAAATGAAATAAAAAAATAGAAAATCATAAAAAATTCAAAAAAAAAAAATTCGTAAAATTCAGAAAAATTCTAAAAAATTCCAAAAAATAGGAAATGGCCACATTCAATTGGCCATGACCTGTTCTGGGTCATTCGACCCCCGGTCTTTTCAGAAATGACGGTTTTGCCCTTTCGGCAAATCGTCTTCCAAAAAAATTCTAAAAAAAATCCAGGAAAATCCCAAAAAATAGGAAATGGCCACAAACAACTGGCCAAGACTCATTCCGGGTGTTTTGAACCCCGACCCTTCTTAAAATGATGATTTCGCCCTTTGGGCGAATCGTCTTCCAAAAATTGAAGAAAAATCAAGAAATTCCAAAAAATTCTCAAAAATGGGAAATGGCCACGATCAACTGGCCATGGAATATTTTGGGTAATTCGGTATCCAAACCTTCCAAAAAATGACGATTTTGCCCTTCGGGCTAATCGTTCCCAAATCTTCCCATTTTACCCCTGGTCCGAAATCACATCTTCCCTAAGCCCTTATGGCTATACTAGGAGGCCATTGACTTGAATTGATGTGCATTGATGTGATTTATTTATGCACTTGATCGTGCTTTCATTTAAAATTGATTGTGACTGATAGGAACAGTCTTCCAATCTGCATGAAACCCTGAATCAAGCCTACCTCACCTAAAATTGCGCTTGCATGAACTCTTAGCTAGGAAAATCACTCGCGTTAGGTACCGAAAGGGCGTTGGTAATGACATCGACGTAACCAAGTCCCCGAACCCAAAATCTCTGGTTCCGCAGAACTGATCGACCTCTCCCAATCGGTCAGTAAGGTTTCCGGTCTACCCTCCAAGAAAGACCGGTGGCGACTCCAAATGTATGCACAAGTTGCACATGCCACCACGACCACACTAAGGTCGAAATCGAACGACTCTTATCGCCAAATCCCTTTGAAAAATACTCCCGCCTGTCGCGACCCTCTTGAGGTTGTCGGGCTCTCGAGGGCTAATGGGCCGTCCTGTCTGGTCGGACGCGGGCCTCTCCCAAGGCCCATTACCCAAATCGCAACGGAGGTATGCGTGATCGACTTTCAGTGTGGTCTAGTGACATGTGCTAAGTGTGCATGTCATGGAGTCGCCACCAATCATTTTTTTAGGGTATGATTGGACCACCCAATCGAATAGTTGGGAGTTTCTATTCAATTCTGCGAGAACCAGAGAAATGGTTTCGGGGACTTAGTTACACCAACTGTCAGAGTTGACGCCCTTTCGGTACCTAAGTTGACTGAATTTTCTAGCCTGAGATTCATGCGGATGAGTAAGGTATGAACCCTAAATCTAGAAATTCATGTAGATAAGAGTGATTATCCTAGCAATCACAATCAATAATAAAATGCCCAACTCAAGGAATCTAGATATGCAAATAAATCACATGGCATTCCTAGTAAGGTCCTATTTATCAATCACAGCTCAAGAATGATTTAGCTGTCCTAGTCATTCTACACACGATCTAACCTAAGAAAAGCATTAGGAAGCATCGAAGGAGTTCGAGAGTACTCACATGGGGTTCGCCGTGCCCTGGTTTGGTCTTGGACGAGCTATCGAGCTCATGCCGACCCGATTATATTTAGGGATCCACTCGGCGTTTTACACCATGAAATCATGTGAAACAAAAACGAAAATATTCAGCAAGGGGCATTTATTGTAGATGGTGGTCGATCTAATTGGACGTCAAGACTAACAAAGATGTAGAAATTTACAAATTAAAATACTCGAATGACATTTTTTTGCCAAATTCAACTCTATGCGTCGTGAAGAAACACATGCAATTGAACTTAAATTTTGACTATTTATGAGTTCAAAATGTAAAAGAAATTAAAATAAAAATATTGACTATTTTTCTATATTTTTACGACATCGAACGCTATTTTTCTTCATTTTTCATGTATTTTTCTATTTTTAGAAAATATTAAAAAATATTAAAAAAATATGAAAAATTATTTTTTTTATCAAAAATGGTTCATTTAGCTTGGTCAAGGCTACCAAAGATGATTTTTTAATTTTTTTTAACTTTTTATAGATTTTTTATGAATTTTTTAAAAATAAACCATGAAAGACTGATAAAAAATCAGGTGTCAACACCGCCGCGATTTGGTATGGGCCTGGGAGGGCCCGCGCCGATCCAAGACCCGCGATCGGTAATCCATTAGCCGCGTCCGCTTTTCGGACGGGTCGCGACAGCTGGCGACTCCGCTGGGGACTTTACTGTAGAACCTATGGTTCTAGACCTCAAGTGGACTTAGGCCGTAATTAAAGTGTTGAGTGATTTTTCTAACCATGCAGGCGCTCGTGAAGGTGAGGTAAGTCCGCTTACGATAGGTGTTATATGTTTTCGCAGATTGGAGTGATAAGGGGGTAGTCCGTGATTAACATTGTCTTATGCAGGTTGGCGTAGGAATGTTTGTTATGTGGATGATTTGAAGCGGTGATTGATAAACTGTTGTGCATGACTTACATTGTGATGATCACGATACATAAACACACACAACCGCGCCTAAAACCCCGGGCGCCGCCTTTAGGAACACAATAGAAGGAATTGAAAATGGAATCTCCGTGAGGAAAAACACGGGGTAATCCACTTTTCAATTCCGCTCGCTTCGAACTATGGATCGAGTCCCAATGCAACGATAGCTGTGCAATGGAATCGGCTCTTTCTAGAACTCGAGGTGAGAACCTTGGCCTTAGGTTCCAAACCCTTTTGATTTTTAGAAGTTTACCATCACTTGTCTCATGCGCATGTCTTTGGGCGGTTGGTACACCTAAAACCGCACATAAGTCGACGAGTTTGGTTGGTAAGACTCTCTATTCCCCCAAATCTATCGTAGTTCATATGAATATAGGCATTTCATTCATTGCGTTCTGGTGATTAGATTAAATGCCATTTCGAGGATAGATATGTGCGTTTGTCCCCAACGCCCTTGATAGAAGACGAGGATGGTGATATCCCACGACGAACACCGAGTGTGCGATAAAGGAGCATACTATGGACATTATTGAGGTATCATCCAATGAAGATGACGGGTTGGGGCAAGTGATCCTGAAGACACAGATCGAAACTGGGGCATTATTAAACATTAGGATCACATTCCTTTGTTTCATTTTCCATTACTAGTCTTCTTGTATAGGGTTTATTTTTATCGAGGTTTTCTCTATTTCACCCCTTAGAGTGATTGTATTAGGGATCTATTGGTGTATACATTCAGATGGAACTTGGTTGTATTTCTTTTGACGGGTCATAGGAATGTGATAATGGCATTTTCTCTAATCATCCGAATACTCCCAAGCCAAGTTTATAATTCCTTTAGAGGAAATTAAAATTGGAAATCTTGCACGACATTTTTGGTCGTATAGGGTAATCCAACCCCAATTTCGCTAGAAGGAATTATACACTTAAATTGGTTCATGCATGTCATACGTCACTGGTAATCCACGATAATTGATCAAGAGTATCGGCGTTGTTTCGAATTTAATGACGAGATAGATGTCCAAATTGCTCTCGTTCTTAATAAAACGGCCTTGATTTGGATGCCGTATCTTCAATTAAATTTAAAACACGTCATTATGCCTTGCGCTTTTGACTAATTCGTTCTTCTCGAAATTGATCAAAAGCGATTATCGTGAATTACATTCCTTTCAATAGTATGCTTTCTTTCGAGGAATATTGATAAAAACTTTTCGCACAAGATTAAAACCCTTGTAAAAGTTCTTGTCCTTATTAATCAGGGGCAAGCATAAGATTGAAAGGGGTTTTTGCTTCATTTTTCCAATTATTCCTTCTGACTCGGTCTTTTCATTTGCAGGTGAAAATAAACAAGTAGCATAGAGAAATCTTTTCTTGGACAAATCTGCGACTATTCTTCCATCTGATCATAAACGAGTTAGAAAATCAAGACATATTTGCTCGATTTATTGGTTCAGCTCGCCCAAGTTGAAAGTCTTCGAACGTTCGAAGAAAGGAACGGTACAAAAGTAAAAGCACACACACGGGAGCTTTCATTCATTTTCGCTCAATCGAGGGACCTTAAAATTCGCAGATCATACAGATCACCGAGGCGGAAAAGTAAAGCCGAACCGAACCCTAATCAGCGACACGAAGGAGCTCAACTGGCCCTCCATGTTATTGATCCTCTGCCTACACTCACTGCTCCGCATATCAAGGTCCGCAAGCTGGAGAAGAAGACGCTTGCACTCATTCTTAAGCTCAGCAACCTTGGCTCCATGATCTTCAGCAGCGAGTTCCAGATCCCGAACTAGTTCCCTTCCACGGGATACGTCCTCGGTAACACGATCGAGCCTCTCTTCCAGCCACTCACTTTGAAACTTCAACGTGATATTACGACGGTCATGTTCATAGGTGGTCAAGCACATGGCCAGTCGCTCCACCAAATTTCCTCGCTCACGTAGCAACGTTGAGACCCGCTCGTTGGCGGACTCTATAAGTTTATTGTGGCTGTCAGCCACGAAGTTAGTCAGCACCAAGTGGTCGCATCGGTCCTCATAGCGGGCTCGCAAGACACGAGCCACGGTAACTTCCCGATGAGCGGTGCGGTAGACCTCCAAGGAGTTTGTAAAGAGCGTTGGGAAAATCGCATATTCCCTCCCCAACGTTGTACCCTCGAGGGAAGTGATGTCCATGTCCCCGAACATGACTCGGATTTCATCATCGGTTTCGGGATGATCAGCTATGTAAGCATAACCTTAACCCAAGAGGTTATAGAACTCTTCCCATTGAGCCAACGTTTCAGCTGAGAAAGTGTGAATGGAAGAAGAGGCCATTTTTGAAGGAGAGATGTGTAGTAGAGCGATTAGAAGGTGGAAGCAGATTACACGAGAACGTTAATCTCCCAAACGCTAACTCTGCATTTTATAGCGTCTCGAGAGTGGAGAAAAGCCGCAACAATAATTCTTGTGGAACCAGGGTGATTGAGTAAAGCTGGGGCCGCTCCTCCCGTGAATCACGAGACCCGCCTCGATCCGCGGTTTCAGGTCTGACGAGTCCGAAAAGTTGTAAAAGAGTTGTCTGTTTCACCATTATTGAGAGGGAGCAGGAGCCGAGTGCAGATACCGAAGAAGCCGTGATAGGATTTGGCAGTCTTGTCATGATAAAGCCGAGCGGGTGGAGAACATAATTCAGCCTTTTGGAAAGATAGTGGGGGACAAGTTCGGCTATCGAGGGAAGAAAAGCGATTCGCGATCTCTCCACAATGAAAAAGGAAGGAAGACGACAAAGCGGTAAGGTCGAAACCTTGGGGAACGCTCACCCAATGATCTTCATCTGTGTCCGGAGAACATCTCTTGAACACGCGAAGTCACTCAAGAGAAAATTCAGAGAAAGAGTGAACATACGAGGAAGATCACAAAACCCTGAGTGAGTAAGAATCGAGCAACCTCTTCCTAATCCAATATGTTTGGGAGTCACCACCAATTGTTAGAAATGACTGATCCAAAAGTGCTGGATAGCGTCCAATTCAAAAACCTCGAAGATTCCGAGATCGAACCTGATACAGAAGCCATGGAGCCCAACCTCCCCGGCAACGACATTCGAGATTGCCATGACTACGACGACAACAACGACAGCGATGGCCAACCTCGAAAAGAAAAAAATCGCCAGCCCCATAGTAAGGAGGAAACCCAGGTGTTTGAAGTCGTTTTCAGAGAATCTCCTCATCCGAGCGTAGAGCAAATATAGGAGTTAAGCCAAAGGTTGGGGATGAAAGCTTCGAGAGTCAAATGTTGGTTTCAAAACAGGAGGGCCAGAATGGCCGATCATTGCCGACGTCAAGAGCTTTCCACTCTGGTGGAAGAATACGACAAACTACGGGCAGAGAACATATGGTACAAGAGAACTCTTGTCAGTACCGTTTGCCTAAATTGCGGTGGCCCTATCGACCTCCGTGAATTGCTCCATGACAATCCTTCCATGAAGGTCGCGAGTGCTCTTCCGCAACCCAGCTCCCTCGAACCGATTTCTGGAGAATGGGTTATGCGTCGCTATACTTTCCCTAATGATAGGCCTATTTATGCCCTTGATCAGTGCGAAACCGATCCACTTCCTCCACAACAGATACCAGTCGTCGACGCCATGCTGAAACACCAAAAAAAGAAATTCGCTTGGACTCCGAGGCTTCATCGCAAGTTCCTCGACGCGGTTCGAGAAGTATGACTTAAACCAGCGTGTGCACCACGCGTACTTGATGCCATGAATGAACCGGGAATCCCTCTACAGGTAGTCGCGAACCACCGTAATAGTTACCGAAGGGTGCTAAGACGACGTCATGCCTCGCTGAACCTAAAAGAGCCCGACCGGAACTCGAGCACCAGGCATGACCGTGAACATGATGGTCGTGCGCCGAGAGAGGCTCAGCCGAATCTTGACACCAACCGAACCAGCTGTTCTACTGCCTATTGTCCAGAAATTATTCAGGATACCTCTCTGAATCATCTCGGTATTCTTCAGGGGTACGTATCACAAGTGCAGCAAATGATCATTCCTCTGCACGAGCAGCAACCATCCACCAGTGCTCTTTTTGTTGGTGACCAAGGGTCTACTCAGGAGGGACATATGATTTCAGATGATTTAATAGAAGAATGCTTTGAGCATTCTGGTTTACCCAACTCCCAGAGAGGGAACATCTTTGATGGTGAACCATTCAACCCTCCTCTAGTGTTCTCAAACAGGGACATAAATTCCAGTTTGAAGAACCCATCGGGTGGTGTTCCTCAACCCGTGCATCAATCGTTCGAAAAATCAGATGACTTCTTCGATGAAGGACTTGATGCCTTGTTCGATCAGTGGGAGGCTATCAAACGTTTGCAGCCGTGATTTGCAAAGTTCTCAAGGAGTCGAGATGCGATGAGTTGGACATACCCGCAGCGAGAGAGAGAGAGACATGTACGTAAGGGGGATGTATCCCTTATTGTTTTCATTGTAAAGCTCTCAATGAATGTATTCGCTTTCTTCTTTATGGTTAGAGTTGATTTTACACAATGCTGCCTGCGAGCATCATCAGATTTGGATACGGTAACCCCTTGGTTAGGTTCGAAATAAATCAACCCAACATGTGAAGGCAGAAGGGACAGCGTAATTTACGAACAGAATGTGAGCGAGCCGAAAACGAAAGATCGTTAGCTACCTCAAGCACAATGACCACGAAATCAAGGGCAATCTTAAAATTTTGAGCACCTGTGGATCCGTTTCTCACAAGACATTCAAATCGTTCAAATGAAAAGCATCAGGCTGTGGAAATAATGTGTAACCAAGCTGTAGACACATGTGAAAAGGGAAATTGTATATATCCGAAAGCAAGGGCCTTCTTGGATTCATCAACCATCCGGAAGATAAAAGAGCGTATCCAGAAAACTCGCATTTATTTCACTCAACAGGAGGCTTTACAAACGGATTACTAAGGAGGGACCGTAAAATCAAAATGAGCTCTAATGAGCATCACGAAAGAGCTCAACTGGCTCTCCATGTTATCCATGCCTTGCCTACAGCCAGCGCTCCGAGAATCAAGTTCCGCAAGCTTGAAGAGCAGGAGACGTCATTTCTCCTTAAGCTCATCCACCTTAGTCTCGTGATACTCGGATTCACGCTCTAAATCCTGGGCCAGTGCTCTCCCACGGGCTATATCCATGATCAGATCGTCAAGCCTTTCCTCCAACCAAGTGCACTGGAACCTCAGCATGAGATTGTGCTGGTCCTGCTCAAAGACGGTTTGGTAGAGAGCTAGACGCTCCACCAAGTTGTCCCTCTCACGGACCAGCAATGAGACTTGGGCGTGGGCATATTCAATAGCTTTCTTATGGTTATCGGCCGTCAGCATGGCCAACATCAGGGACTCAGCCCTGTCTTGATAGCGAGCTCGTACGATGCTAGCCAAAGTGACATCCCGGCTAGCGACATGGTAAGCCTCCAGGAAATTGTTGAAGAGAGTTGGGAAGATTGCAAACTCCATTTGCAGTTCCGTACCTTGTATACAGGCAGTGTCCAAGACCAAAATCAGAGTACGGATTTCAGCCTCGGCTTCAGGATGATTATTTATATAACCATAACCTCTACCCAGTAGGTGATAAAATCTCTCCCACTGGGTTAAAGCTTCAGCTAGGGCAGCAGATACAGAGGAGGAAGCCATGTGAGATTGAATGGCGGAGAAAAGAATGAACGTCAGAAGATTGTTTGAGAGACTGAATCTGATTAGGTTAAAGCGCCAATCTTCTCGACATCGATCTCTCACCTTACAACGCTCGAATAAGAAACGAAAAGTTATAATAATTGTTTATGTTCGGCGGGGCTAAGAAGATTTGATTAATACATCCTCGGTGAGTCACGGATCCACCATTGTCCTAGGATCTCGGGCTTAGCAAAACATAGTGGCGCCGAAAGGTCGACAGATCTATTGCTTGGGGGACTGAGCTAGGGGGACAGGCGTAGTGCTCAACAGAGCGAGATCGACGCGAAAGATCTTCAGGCTCCACTCACATGGAACAGAATAAGAAAAGACATGGGGGAATCACGAAGTCTCGAGAGGAACGCTCGCCAGACAATCGTTATCCTCGGAACATGCTTAACCTCTGAAGAAGTTACAAAGAAAGAGGTCATTCGAGGGAAAGGGAAGAAAACTGAGCGAACGAAAAACGACTAGTGATATTTCGATCCAACATGCCCGAGAGCTACCGTTACCTGTTAGAAGCGCCCGACCATGAAATCTCCGAGCTTGAACTGCTAGAATGTGAAGATCTCGGAGCTCGATTCGGCACAAAGGCTATGGAGATTGGCTCTTCCAGCAAAGAAACCCAAACCCTCGGCGGCGAGAATGTCGGCGACAATGATCGACGCTGGAGTGGGAAGCTCCAAAAATGCCACACCACACGCCAACTCCGAAGGCTTAATATTTTTTTCAAAGAACACCCCCATCCAACGGGGGAGCAAAGAGCTGAACTAGGCCGAACGCTGGGGATGGAGCCCTCGAGAGTCAAGCTTTGGTTTCGCAACAAACGGGCCCGGTGGATGGATAAACTCAGACGCCGCGAGTTGCAGATCCTAAGAGAGAAAACTGAACAGCTCCGAATGGAAAACACGATGTGTAAAGAGGCTCTGAACACGGCTGCTTGCCTTAACTGCAGTGACCCTATCCCGATCAGCAAAACGTTCCACGAGGGGTCATTTATGCAGATTGATAATGCTCACTTGTCGCAAAGCCTTCCACAACATCCTCCGGAGTAGTCGGATACCGTCCAAGGTTTACTGGGGCAGATCAACACTAGAGTGGAGTCTATTGGTACATGGAGCATGTATCATAATGAGTGGGGTCCACTTGACGGTGAACTCCTCCCAAAGCAACTGGCAGCTCAATCATATCACGAAGAGAGCAGCCGTCGAGTTGTTAACGCTGCTCTGGTTAGCAAAAAGAAAAAAAAAGAGGCTTTGTTGGACCCGAGAGCTTCATCGTAAGTTTGTGGATGCAGTTCAACAACTTGGAATCTACTCGGCGCGCCCAGAGAGCGTACTCGAGATCATGAACGTAACAGAAGTTACCAAAAATAATGTCAAGAGTCACCTCAAAAGCTACAGAAATTTGCTGAAGAAAGGCTTGGCAACACCAGACCCAGATGGAGCCGGCTCGAGCTAAAATGATGGATATGGCCATGACCATGATACTTTTCGAGAGTACGTATCGCAGCTCCAGCAACTAGAGCCTCCCCAATTTGAGCACCAACCTGTCGGAAATGCTATTCCTACAATCGACCCAGCACTGACCGAGGATGCACATACAACTGTGCAAAACAGCAGCGTAAGTTCCAGTTCGTGGAATAAAGATGCTCATGCCGAATACAATGAAAAAAATCCTTCTCCAGCGGTCGATTATGCCCGACCCGAGTGTCAATGGCTCGAAGAAGCTGGCGATTTCCTTGAGGAAGACCTTTCCTTTTGGATCGATCAGCTGAACAACCCCCTGAGCTATCTCAATAACCCCCAGGAATATGAACCACAGTCTCAACAGGACAACAATGGAGGTTCCAATTCGAGGAATCAGATCGCCCAGGGAGAAAGGGATGAGAGAGATTCACCGCCAGCGATCGGTGACGCCCGACCTGAGCATCAATTGCTCGGAGATTCAAGCGATTTTCTTGGGGAGGAACTCAATTTCTGGCTCGATCAGCCTGACGCTGACGGACTCTTGCAATGGTGATACAAAGTCGACGATTATGTGTTTAATTCAAGGCGCGATTGTTAAAAAAAATGCTCAAGGGAGAGAGGTTGAACACCCTGAATGAATGTATTGGTAACATCATCTGTAAGGAGCATTTCTCATTTACGCTTGGAACTAATTGTGCGTGAATGTCAACATTACCCTTTGAACATCTTCAAGCCGAGGGCCGTGGATTAATCGCTTAATCCGTGGAGCAAGTTCCCCTAACAATGATTATCGCCCGTGGAGCATAATAGGATCTACCCCTTCAACACGAAATACGTTTGGCCGCGAGGCCACCCATTTGGTAAAACGATGTATCGTTCCTAAACGATCTTTAATCAACTACCGAAGTAATGTCTCCTTTCTTTTCCTTCTCAGAGGATAAACATGGATAAAGCACTCAAGGAGCCAGACGTTCAAATAACAGAACAGACGTTGCCTAACTAGGGGCAGATGAACCATTGATGTTACAAACACTCCAAGCATGGATAGGCGGGTTTGATAGACGTGGTTCATATCAATACGCAACATCAGAACGGGATGAGAACCAAGGGTAAAGTTGTATCGTCCCAATTTGCCTTGAATTTGAGAATATGAATTGATACTCGTTGTCTATCCTTGACAGGGGAATCGCCTTGGAGACGAACAAGTTTTTACATCCCACGTACTGCCTGTTAGGGTACACGAGGGTAGGATGTATCGTTCCGATTTTCGAAAAATTCGTGAACATATAATGATATGCTTCTTTTACATTTTCAGGGGTCTACAGCCGCGACAGGTAGGTAAGTATCCCTTTCCCAGTTAGCTGGAGATAAAAAAAAAATGTTAAAATCCTTTCAGCCGTCATGAAAATTATCCAATGCATTGATGCTCATGATTTAAATCGGGAGGTTGCCCAAAGCATGAATAAAGCAGGCACGATACATCACAAAATCTCCTCGATGGATAAATTTTGGGAAAGAAAGAAATGAATTTTTCCAAATATGATTATTTGTCAAATCATTCAAAAGGAAGTTACTCAAGAGAGAGGCGAGCCCAGTCCAAACGCGTCCTATACACACTTGAGAGAGAAGTGGAGCGGATCAGATAGCAAAATCTGGACCTACGGAAGTAGGGACCATTCGCAGCGATTACATGGATTGGGACGACGGAGGCATTCGTTTCTTATCCCCAAACACTACAGGTGACCATTGACAACCCCTTCGAACGGCGGTTTTCATTCTCAACCCTGTCAAGAACCACCCCACATTGGGGCAAAATGGAGGTGAATCCAGCAACATCAGGAGAAAATGGCTAGAAATTTTCTTGCTCGGACTAACATTAATCTTTGTGTGTTGTTTATATGGTAATCCAAGTGCCATAGGATGACGAGAAGCATTCATTTCTCTATCCCACACACCGAATCCTTTGCACAGCCAACTTGAGCCGGCAAATTCATTTCATGAACCCATTGGTGATCATTCCAAGACGGATGCAGCACCACTTCAAAAATGGAAGAGTTCAAGACTCGGGGTTTACGAAGAGGATTCCCGAGCTGATATTTATAGCATGTTTAGACTTTCAGACATATGTCTAACATGATCCCATCGAGGATGAGAAGAACCGGGATTTCAAAGAAAAAAATAATAATAATCCCTAGCATCAAGAAAAAGCAAAGTGCCTGGTAAAAGCAGGGCCGATGCTTGTGTAAGTTGTTTGATTGATCCACAATGAAGCCTGGATGGGAAAAGAGGAAATTCCTTAAGGAGCCAAATCCAAAAAGGCTGCTCCCCAAATGCTGCCAAACACAGAACAAGACATAGAGAGAGTCAGTCTCTGAATGCGACAAGAGACGCTCTTTAAAGAGCTGTTGCACACCGCAAGATAGGTTGCGCGCCTCAAAGGCTAAAGATGCAGAAAGGAAAGGACAGGTGGCAAATCAGCAATGATCACCAATGTCAAACCCGTCACGAATTCTGGGCCAAAAACAAGCCTTTTTCGGTCCCCAACCCTACCAATGTTACAACCCTGAAACAGTCTTCTCTGACTAAGACACTTGGGCTAACATATAGCCCAGCCCGAAGAAGTACGAGCAAGACTATTTCTTTCTCATTTTGCAGGGTTCTTGACTTGTAAACCCGGAGCAGATGGTGAAGACTTTCGTTCAATGGCCTCGACTCCAAAGCGGGTCCCCCTTGAAAACCAATATCCAAGCCCAACATTACGGTCCCGTGGAAGACCTCCCGACCGGTCAAAATGTATGCGCTGCGAATGAGCCTAAATCCTAGGCACATGTCAGTAGGGAATTGAGTGCATCCCCTATAATAATCATTACCTCAAAACAGGTGAGAAGACCTCATTGTCGAGAAATATTCCAATTGATGTTTTGAATAAACTCTTTTTGGAATTTTCAAACTGTTGATCCAGATTTTCTGTGCAAGGGATTGGTGATCACATTTGCATGCTGCAAGAATGCTTTGGATAACCTCCAGCATCAAAATGCACATTTCATTGATTAAAACTTAAGTCATACGGTTTTGACAAATGGACAGCCGTGGTCTTCCCAAAGATTACTACCGTTTTCTTGGTGAAGAAAAATCTTTCAGGCTCAAACTTCTGCAGGATACTTGGAGAACCCAGCTCCCAGAATGTCGCCTCAACAGACCCAAGTGAAGCTTTGTCAAGGTAAAATCTTTCACTGATTCAAAACCGAATTCCCGACAAACTTCGGGATCTTTCAAAAGAAGGGATGAGGATAGAACCCTTTTTTAAAAAAAAAAAATCGGCAAACTGTCCGAGCAGACGTGGAGAACCCTCGTTCCGGGACCCTTTTTCAAAATCAAGCAGTCCTAGCATGACGTGGAGAACCCTCGTCCCAGGACCTCTTTTCAAAAAAATCAGGCAGTCCTAGCATGACGTGGAGAACCCTCGTCCCAGGACCCCTTTTCAAAAATCAAGCAGTCTCATCGGACATGGAGAACCCTCGTCATGAGACCCCTTTTCAAAACAAACAAAGGTAGAAACCGCCTAAAGGGTCAAACAAAGGTAGAAACCGCCTAAAGGGTCAAAACAAAGGTAGATACCGCCTGAAGGGTCAACAAAGGTAGAAACCGCCTAAAGGGTCGAACAAAGGTAGAAATCGCCTAAAGGGTCAAAACAAAGGTAGAAACCGCCTAAAGGGTCAAAACAAAGGTAGATACCGCCTGAAGGGTCAACAAAGGTAGAAACCGCCTAAAGGGTCGAACAAAGGTAGAAACCGCCTAAAGGGTCAAAACAAAGGTAGAAACCGCCTAAAGGGTCAAAACAAAGGTAGAAACCGCCTGAAGGGTCAACAAAGGTAGAAACCGCCTAAAGGGTCGAACAAAGGTAGAAACCGCCTAAAGGGTCAAAACAAAGGTAGAAACCGCCTAAAGGGTCAAAACAATGGTAGATACCGCCATAAAGGTCAACTCATCGGTCAGAGCTTAATCTCCCTAGGATATTCTGAATGACGAGTCCTATGCATCTTCTTGAAAGTTGTCGCAGCGGACAGCATCCGACAAGTGAGCTTCAGGTAAGTCTCTCTCATCCCGGCCCATGTTCAAGGTGTTGTAAACCGGGGATTAATTTGAACTTTTATCGAGAGCCTTAAGGATTCGATGTCATAGCATTTCTTCTCTCATTTTCCCAGTTGAGTCGGTTAGGAATCAGGTGCCATGTTATCTTTGAGAGAAACCTCTAACGAGATTCCTCTCAAAGAGGGGCAACTGTTGACACCTGATTTTTGACCATTTATTATTGTGATTTTTATTCTTTAAAATTAATTAAAAATATCAAAAAAGGTCATAAAATCACAAAATCAACTTTGGAAGCCTTGGCCTAGCCTCGGAGACCAATTTTGAACAAAAATTATTTTTTGGTATTTTATAATATTTTATAATATTTTTCGAATTTATTTAATTATTAAAAATACCAAAAAAATCAGAAAAATACCATTCGTGGTCAGAAAAATATACAAAAATATTCAATAATTTTATTTTAATTTCCTCTTCAAGTGTGTCACTTTAAATCTCAAAAATTCGGTTTGGGTCAATATGTTCCTTCACAAACATAAACCCGAACCGAGCAAAAAATTCCTTTTTCGAGTCTTTTAATTTTCGATTCTCACTTTTTATAAGTTATGACATTGGATTCTAAAGTCTTGAAGTGCAATTAGGTCAATTTGCCCTTCAATTTGATCAATTTTAACCAAAACGGCTTAATTGCATAAAAATCTTTCAATTTAGTCCCCGATTTCACAATTTTCGAAATTAAATCTCACACAGGCATACCCATTGAAATCAAACACCTCTACCCTATAGTTTTCATCATGCTGAATGCATTGGTGGCCTCAATTTTGACTAATTCAGTCGTTTGGGCCCTCAATTAAACGAAAATCATTTTCGGATCCTAGGGACAATTTGAGGTTTTCACTAAATTTCAACCAATTGATTCATGAGAATACCCCTATTAGACAGAAAACATGTCAAGGAATCCGATTTTGCCATCAATTTCATGAAAAGGGTACGATTTGGGGCCCGATTTGAGAAAATTAAGTCGAACCGGGCCGGTCGGGTCAGGCCCTACCCGGCCCGGTCCGACCGGGTCTGCAACCTGCAGACCCACCGGCCGAAAGCAGGGGAGGGCAGAGGACTAAAAAAACGAGCATGGCGGGCCAGATTTTCGAGTAAAAAAATGGCGACGAACGAAGATAGGGGACAGAGGGAAGTGGGCGAAGATGGTGGACGGGCACGAGGGCCGGTCGGCCACGAGAAAAGAAAGGGAGAGGAACTCGGGTTCGAGAGAGAGTTGGGCAGAGAGGAAATTTTTTTTTCATAAAGTTCGGGCAAAAAACCAATGCGCGACGGGCAATCCCGGACTTTCAGTGGCACTTGCAGGTCATCATCCGAGCTTGGTGGCCGTTGGCGAGCTTAAAACAAGTCAGTCTCCCCTCCCTGCTTCGAATTCTCACATGTACACAACCCGCTCGAGGAAATGCCTGTGCGGTTTGTATTTGTTTTCGCTCTCGGCCTGCCATTCCCGAACCTCATTCGCATGGTAGCAGCCACAAAATGTCATTAGGTTCATATCTACGCCTGGCTTGTTCATTTATTTGCATTAAAATCCGACGAAAACTCGGCCCGGAGCTTCGCCGGATCGCATTCAAACCGAGAGCCCGCTGGAGGAGTTCCGACGGCCGCCGAGGTCCGAGAGACCTCAGGTAAGTTTTCTCGACCCCTTTATATGCTGTGTGATCGGATAGGAGCGAGCATGGACGCAAAAAAATTTTCTGCAGGGGCCTCGCCGGAGCCGAGTTCGGGGAGGTCCGGTCGGCTGGCTTTTGACGTGTTCATGGCTTTGCTTTTGGCTGTATGTTGATGATGAAGTCTCAGGGAGTTGAACGCCGAAGGAGTGGGCGAAAAATACCGAGTTTTGGGGTCGGTTCGCGTTTCGCCGGTGAGATTTCCGGCGACTTCGCCGGAAATTACACTATTCATTGTCTTCTCCGGCGAAGTCGCCGGAGGTCAACGGTCAACTGCGGACGTGGCGTGCCACGTCGGCAGCCACGTCAGCGGTGGGGCCGGTTCGAATAAAACAAAGACCAGATCCGACGGTGGAGAGTGTGCCACGTGTCGAGATCTGGTTTTTTTTTTAATTTTTAGAATTAATAAAATATTTTCGAATATTAAAATTAAAAATAGATCAGACGGCTCAGAACGCGCCAAGTGGTGTTCTATAGTTCGTCCGATTCGTTTCAAGATCGGATGAACCACGTAGTGCCACGTGGCGCATTCTGGACCGTCCGATTTGTGGATTTTCGGATAATATAAAAATTGATAAAAAAAATAATAAATACAAAAATCTTTAAAAAAATATGAAACGGTGTCGTTTTGATCCTTGCGGCCGGGCCGAACGCCCGGGTGGCGTGGGCCGGGTTTGAACCGGTCCGGAGAATTTTTTTTTTAATAAAAAAAAATAATGAAAATAATAATAATAAAAAATTCAAAAATGAAATAAAAAAATAGAAAATCATAAAAAATTCAAAAAAAAAATTCTTAAAATTCAGAAAAATTCTAAAAAATTCCAAAAAATAGGAAATGGCCACATTCAATTGGCCATGACCTGTTCTGGGTCATTCGACCCCCGGTCTTTTCAGAAATGACGGTTTTGCCCTTTCGGCAAACCGTCTTCCAAAACAATTCTAAAAAAAATCTAGGAAAATCCCAAAAAATAGGAAATGGCCACAAATTACTGGCCAAGACTCATCCCGTGTGTTTTGAACCCCGACCCTTCTTAAAATGATGATTTCGCCCTTTGGGCGATTCGTCTTCCAAAAATTGAAGAAAAATCAAGAAATTCCAAAAAATTCTCAAAAATGGGAAATGGCCACGATCAACTGGCCATGGAATATTTTGGGTAATTCGGTATCCAAACCTTCCAAAAAATGACGATTTTTCCCTTCGGGCTAATCGTTCCCAAATCTTCCCATTTTACCCCTGGTCCGAAATCACATCTTCCCTAAGCCCTTATGGCTATACTAGGAGGCCATTGACTTGAATTGATGTGCATTGATGTGATTTATTTATGCACTTGATCGTGCTTTCATTTAAAATTGATTGTGACTGATAGGAACAGTCTTCCAATCTGCATGAAACCCTGAATCAAGCTTACCTCACCTAAAATTGCGCCTGCATGAACTCTTAGCTAGGAAAATCACTCGCGTTAGGTACCGAAAGGGCGTTGGTAATGACATCGACGTAACCAAGTCCCCGAACCCAAAATCTCTGGTTCCGCAGAACTGATCGACCTCTCCCAATCGATCAGTAAGGTTTCCGGTCTACCCTCCAAGAAAGACCGGTGGCGACTCCAAATGCATGCACAAGTTGCACATGCCACCACGACCACACTAAGGTCGAAATCGATCGGCTTTTATCGCCAAATCCCTTTGAAAAATACTCCCTCCGCGATTTGGTATGGGCCTGGGAGGGCCCGCGCCGATCCAAGACCCGCGATCGGTAATCCATTAGCCGCGTCCGCTTTTCGGACGGGTCGCGACATAGACTACTCCCAACTATTCGATAGGGTTTCCGATCGTACCCTCCGCAAAACGATTGGTGGCGACTCCTCGACATGTACATTCATCACATGTTACTAGACCACAATGAGGGTCAATCACGTATATCCAGCAGTTGCGATTTGGGTAAAGGGCCTTGGGAGAGGCCCGCGTCCGATCAAGCCAGCGATCAGGCGGCCCATTAGCCCGCTCCCCGCCTCCGCGTAGGGGGAGGGTCGCGACAGACTGGCGACTCCACTGGGGACTTTTCCAAACCAGAATTTCTGGTTACAAATTCCAGAGGACTTGAGCCAATTAAAAAGTTGTTTGGTTTATCTGACCTTGTTTTCTGCATATGCTCTCGAAGGTGAGGTACGTACACTAACCATTGTGTTAGATGTTTTTGCAGATTTGAGAAATAAGGGGTGGAGTGATTGTTGACATTTTTCCTGCAGGTTGGAGTTGGGAATGTATGTTTACTTTACGCACATACTGAAGCGGTGTTTGATACAAACTACTGTGCATGACCCTGCATTGTGATGATCACGACACATCGCACACACTGGCGGTCAAACCCCGACTGCAACCACCCTTAGGTTACCTTAGATAGGGAAAGGATGCGAAAAAGATCTTGTGTTTGATGGCACTTGAGACTTTCGTATTCGTTCCCGCCTACCATCTGCATTGGCGATATCTAGCCCTCTTGGGTAGGTACCCTTGGGGAGGAATCTGCCTTATGTGGATCGTGGGAGCCTGAACCGTAGGTTCCTCACCTGACTTTCGATTTTTTTTTAGAGTATACCCACTTGTCGCATGCGCATGTCTATGGATGGTTGGTATACCTAAAACCACCCATTGATACAGGAGGCATTCCACATCCCCCAAAGTGTGGTTGGTAAGACATTTATTTCTAAATGTACTTTATTTCCTGCTCCATGACATGACTCATACATTGCATACACTCATATGCATTAGCATCATGAAGATTACTCAAAGTGACTAATGGGAACAACAATGATTATAGGATAGGATGTCGCTGTTTCCTAAGAGTTCAACAGAGTTGGTAACTTTCGAGTACTTGAGAAAAGTCACTCGCCCTGGACCGAACACAAGGCTACACTTCACTAGATTCGTGCATGGTCGGGAACTGACTGGACGTAAGCTAGGATACGCCGAAGATTGCCAAACCCGCTACTACGTCGATAACCTCAGATTTAAGCGAGAGTCAGATGAAATGTTCAAGAATTATCTGGAGATGAAGAGACAGCGTCGCAACCAGCTGGCTAGGGAGCCGTACGCCCGTCGGAATACTGAACTGCTGGCCAGGGAAGATATACCCATGATTACTTTTTGGGGTAGGAAAAGACGCCATGCAACCAAGACCAAGCCAAGACGTATCACACTCAAGAAGATGAAGCCCGAGAAGGCTCCCGAAGTCATCATACCCTGGACTAGAGAATGGCCAGAGGAACTACAACCTCTCGACCAAAACACTGAAGATAACTCCCCTACCCTAGACTAAGGGAGAGTTCCTGACCGACTGTCATTTGGGTAGACCTCTGGAAAAAGAGTGATTTGGATCCTCACGTTCCATTGGCTTTTATGGCTTTCTTGTTTGAAAGACCTCTCTTTACCTTTCTTCCATTAGACATCTTGACTATAATAAAAGTGCATCCCACTTTGTTCCTTTGATGTATTAACCAATGGAATGTGACATTGCTGTTCCCTTTAGTCACTGAGTAAACCTGACTAAGTTGCATAATTCACTTCCCTGAAATGCAAATTAAACTTTGAGTCAGGCTTTCCAAGACCTGAAAAAGGTCATAATCTCCATTTCTTCAAATTGAACTATGCAATCAAGTCAGCTCATACATGCCTCATGACATCTGCATATTCATACGTTTAAAGTAATTTTCTGACGATTGACTTTTTAAAAATCATTGGCATATTTTAGACTTGATGGGAAAGAACGATATTCAAGTATTCAAAATCCCCCGAGCTGAACTCCAATCATGGTGGGATGGCATGGGCGAAGCCAGCCAGAAGTATGCGGAATCACGACTAGGGTACCTATTGGACTTGCTGAAGATTGAGTGTCCGCCTGCCTTTATTCAAGCCATGGCGCTTT
The DNA here is from genome assembly GCA_021437785.1 of Rhodomyrtus psidioides. Lineage (NCBI taxonomy): Eukaryota > Viridiplantae > Streptophyta > Magnoliopsida > Myrtales > Myrtaceae > Rhodomyrtus > Rhodomyrtus psidioides. The sequence goes on along the minus strand of JAILYB010000041.1, from coordinate 3,994,396 downwards.
ACTGGGATCCTACCACCGCTACATTTTGCATGGAAGGACTAGAGATTACTCCCACTATCGAGGAGTACAGCGCCGTCATCGGAGTTGAATTCACCCCTACGCTCGTTCGACCCCCTATAGGACTTGAACCCCTGAGCCAGGTGGCTGAATTCCTTGACACAAACCTGAGTGAAGTCAAAGTAGAGGCAAAAAGCAATTCTGGACGAGTCTCCCTGTCTTTCCTTATAGACCGATTTTCCCGCCTTCCTGCTTCTAAAGGAACCAAATCTGGTAGAGCCTTTATCTTGGCATTCTTTAGCTTTGTGCTATTCCCGATCTCAACTGTCACCTTCGACCCTGTCATGGCTATAGTAACTAGACAAGTCTGTTGTGGGTGGGATTACTCAAACATCATCCTTGCCGAAACCCTTCTTTCTTTAAATCGTTTCAAGAAAAATAAAAAGAGAATCTTTAGAGCTTCTAGCGATCTTCTGTATCTGTGGTTCACATCCCATATCAGACAATTCCACATTCGCATGGGTTTCACCGAAATTAGCCCCGATGCACACCCTTTTAAAACATTTGCTAGAACCCATACACGTGTTCCTAAGTTCAACTTCATAGAGTGGAAGAACTTCCTCAAAGTCCTAAAACCCGAACAACTCCGATGGCGGCTAAGGCTGCCGACGCTGAGCAAGGTCAGATTGACCTGCGATGACGGGGGTCCAGTCCCCTTGCTAGGATTCACGGGCGCAACTCCATACTATCCAAGGAGGGTGATTCGGCAGTTTGGAGCACTTCAGGAGATCCCTTCTCCACCGCAACCTGGTATCTTTTCCTTTGACTTACCAAGCCAGACCCTCACTGAGGAGGAGAAGAGACAATTTGAAGCCAAGGTGGCATCCATCATACGCTCCCTGAAGAATTCCCAGGCTGAAGGAATAAGTTGGCCAGAAGACATGACTCGAGAAGAAAACACTCATAGAGCCACCACAGAATACATTCAACACTTCAAAGCGACCCGACGAAGCCTTGTCGAGCCCTACATACCCAAATACATCGTGCCGTACGTACCAGGAATAGAGCCGTACATACCCGAAGACATAGGACCACTGTCGTGTTCAGAGGATGAAGAGCCCCAGGCTGAAGAGGGGAATCCATACTGGGATGATGAAGATACCTTAGACCTCAAACGTCCTAGACTTGAATAGGCTGTTCTGTCAAGTGTAAAATAAGCAAACATTGCGATGCCTTCTCATACATTCCCATTTCTGTGGAATACTATCTTAAACACATAAGCGTGAATGTGAACATGTTTTGCAAATGCATAAAAACTATCGTCAGAAATTACGCTTCTTTTAATTCCATGAATTCTTGTCGAGAAATGATTAAAAAAACTACTTACATGAGGCTAAGGCTCACAAGGTAGCCCTTTTTCTCATCTACTGACAAGAAACATGCAACTGAAAGAATTAGCTGCTCCTTTTTTAAAAGAAGTACTCACTCGAAATCTTTTCGAAACAGGTACACTCTCATCACGGAACTGCCAACACATCGTTTCCATACTCGCCTTAAGACAAGAATGGAGCAGCAGGAATTGACTCCGCGCGTGGGCATGTTGGAGTCTCAGATGACTGCCCTGGCAACTATGATGGCCGACATTAAGGCGATGTTAGAAGTCACCCAAGCTAAACAAACGACGACTCACAACCAGAACAACGCTAGTACTTCTTTCGTACCCGATACGGCAGATAAAGAGTTGACGAGAGATACAAAACGTACAGAGGAGGACGTTCATGAACCAAATAGCCGGGTGTTGACACCTGATTTTTTACCATTTATTATTGTGATTTGTATTCTTTAAAATTAATTAAAAATATCAAAAAAGGTCATAAAATCACAAAATCAACTTTGGAAGCCTTGGTTTAGCCTTAGGAACCAATTTTGAACAAAAAATATTTTTCGATATTTTTAATATTTTTCGAGTTTATTTAATTATAAAAATACCCAAAAAATCAGAAAAATACCATTCGTGGTCAGAAAAATACCCAAAAATATTCGATAATTTTGTTTTAATTTCCTCTTCAAGTGTGTCACTTTAAATCTCAAAACTCCGGCTCGGGTCACTATGTTCCTTCACAAACATAAACCCGAACCGAGCCTAAAAAAAAAAAAATCCTTTTCGAGTCTTTTAGTTTTCAATTCTCACTTTTTATAAGCTATGACATTGGATTCTAAAGTCTTAAAGTGCAATTAGGTCAATTTGCCCTCCAATTTAATCAATTTTTACCAAAATGGCTTAATTGCACATTTTTCTTTCAATTAGTTCCCGGTTTCACGGATGTATACGTATGCTCTATGTATTTATACGTCATACGTATTTATACGTTATGCATATTTGTACTGTTTGGTAACCTCTTTAACTCTTGTAATAATAATAATGGTTATTATTTTTAACACCTTTGTTAGTGCCTTTTTTTAGCATTTTTGTATTGTGAGTGCTATTGCTAGTGCTATTTTTAAATAGCATTTTTGTATTATAAATTGTGAGTGCTATTGTTAGTGCTATTTTTAAATGGCATTTATTTATCATAAATTGTGAGTGCTATTATTAGATAGAATTTATAATTGTTAGTGCTATTTTTAAATAGCATTTTTGTATTATAAATTGTGAGTGCTATTGTTAGTGCTATTTTTAAATAGCATTTTTGTATTATAAATTGTGAGTGCTATTGTTAGTGCTATTTTTAAATGTCATTTATTTGTGAGTGCTATTTTTAGATAGAATTTATAATTGTTAGTGCTATTTTTAAATACAATTTATTGGAAGGTATTTTTGGCTATAAAAGGATGGCAAGAGTTTTGAGGTTGAAGGGAGAGACATTTTGTAGAGTGTGCAAATTTTTGAGAGCTTAGAGAGAAGAACACAAACACTCTCTATATTCTCATCATCTTGAGTGAGCAAAATATACTAAGTTCGGAATATTGATTCCGCATATTGCTAGCACAATTGTTGTGGAGTTATTAGTCGTCTCCCCGTTCGTCAATTGGTGGTGCGTCCGAACTAGATGCCTAACACTTGTGGAGGCTGAGATCGAAGAACATCGAACCGACACCTCCGTTCAAGCACGCTACGAGAGGTAATCTATTTACTCCCTTTGAGGCTTTGTGATTTTTTTCGATTGAAATGCACGAAGTACGCCTCTGGAGATACATGTATGGGTTGTTATTTATTTCCGCTACGTGTTACGTGGATCCCAACAGTGGTATCAGAGCCGATCCTTAGGTGTTTTCGTGCATTTAATTGATTTTTTGCAATTTTTGCAATACTATGGCCAATATGTATTAACGAATTGTTCGTCTTACATGGCTAATGGAGGTTGATTATTTTATATGATAAATTAATCAACGTAGCAAAAATTGAGACTAAATCAATTTTGAATCGAAAATTTATGGCTATCTTATTTTACATAAAAATTCTGAATATGATTCAACGTAGAATTTTTATTGTGCCTTCCTAAGTTTTAAATTGTGAATTTATTACTTACGTGGAAGGGTGGTGATCATGGAAAAATCCCTAATCAATGTGATTGATGTATATATGAATGTATGATGATTATTTATATATTTGGGGTTGTAGTTATTAAATGGAGGCTGCGTACTCCTTTTATTTTTCATGTAATCTTTATTTTTAGCATAGTCAATTGTTGATGTAAATGCTACGAGGATTACGTGGGGGAGCCTTTTAAGTCGGCGAGCTCTTTGGGGCCCAATTCTTGAAGAGTTCAAGAAACCAAGAAGAAGCGAAGAGCGGCTCTCCGTTATTAAAATATTAAAATGATTAAATGTGGTCTCATTGGCTCGAGACCCATTAAATCATAATTCCATGATCACCACGTAGGATAGATGTTTATGTGATTGACATCTATTTATTTATTATGATTACGTGAGCATGTTAAACTGGTTAATGTGCAAAGTCAGACTTACATCACCCAAAATTGCGCCTGCATGAAATCCTAGTTAGGAAAATCACTAGCGTTAGGTACCGAAAGGGCGTTGGTAACGACACCAGCGTAACCAAGTCCCCAAACCCAAAAACTCTGGTTCCGTAGAACTGATCGATCTCTCCCAATCGATCAGTAAGGTTTCCGGTCTACCCTCCAAGAAAGACCGGTGGCGACTCCAAATGCATGCACAAGTTGCACATGCCACCACGACCACACTAAGGTCGAAAGCGATCGACTCTTATCGTCGAATCCTTCTGAAAAATACTCCCGCCGCGATTTGGTATGGCCCTGGGAGGGCTCGCGCCGATCCAAGACTCGCGATCGGTAATCCATTAGCCGCGTCCGCTTCCGGACGGGTCGCGACACCGGGCACAACAAAAAGCCTCGCCTGTTGTCATCAACCTTGAAAAAGAGGAGAAGGGAAAACAGACTGTGAAGACAGAGGCAGAGGCTAAGAGATTGGCCAAGATCGAAGAATGCCTGAGCAGCCAAGGCTATGAGCTAGCCCGCTTTGACAAAATATCTCCTTTTGCTAAAATAGAGACTCCTCCTGACTATAGGGAGCCAGAGTTCGTGAGAAAATACAATGGGACAGGCTGTCCCCGTGTCCACCTCAAGTATTACCTGCGTAAGATGGCGCACTATTCGGATTACATTCCGCTGTTAATGAACACATTCCAAGAGAGTTTGGCTGGCGCCGCTCTGGCTTGGTTTATTGAGCTAGACTTAGAGGATTATGATGGGTGGGAGGATCTTGCAGAAGATTTCCTCAGACAATACAAGTTCAACACAGCTACAGCCCCAACAAGAGAGGACCTTCTGCGAACTTCGAAAACAAGGGGCGAATTAATCAGGACATATGCCCAGAGATGGCGAGCCTTGGCTACTCAAGTGAAGCCGTCAATCCCGGAAGAGGAACTAATCGATTTATTCCTGAAGGCACTCCCCTACGAGTACTTTGACAGACTGAATACTTCTGGATGCCAGACATTCGCACACCTGATTAAGGTTGCTGAGAGGCTAGAGTGGGCCTTAAGAGAAAGAAGGCCTCATGAAGCTCCTATTAGAAAGCAGTACCCTTTGAGAAAGGAAAGAGAAGCCGGACTGGACATAGCATTTATACCAGATCCCCACAAGCCAAAGCCGTTTGGCAATCCTAACCAGGCCAAAGGCGGATCATCCTGGTCAGCGCCAAAGGTACCAGAGCCTAGAAGAAAGCAACCTCAGAAGCAATTCTTCCAACTTCCGAGGCCTTTATCCAAACTGCTCCCGATGCTGTTGGAACAACATCTGGTGGTGAAAGAACCACCTAGGGCAAACCCTGCAAAGTATCCTGACTTTGATGAGAGCCAGACCTGTGCCTATCATATGGGCAAGAGAGGGCATAATGTGGATAACTGTTATATCCTGAAGCTAAAAGTGCAAGCCCTAATTGATAGTCAAATTTTGAAATTTGACAATACAGCCCTGAATGTACAAGAGAATCCACTTCCAGATCATCAAGCAGTAGGGGCGATATTTACTGAAGAAGAAGAAGACTACCTCAAGCTGAAGGTAGATGTGCCTAAGCTGACCGACCTGCTAACAACCGCTTCATCATACTCAAAAGCAGGGGAGATATCAACTGACCAAAAGAAGTTGTGTATCGCCAACATGATGAGCCTGGGATAATGTCCGATATTACTGATAAGGAATTCAAAGGGATTGAAGCTTCTCTATCCATAGAAGGAAACCACTTCTGGATCACAGCCGAGCAGAGTAACGCCTGTGGTACCTCACATGAGAATCTGATAAACGGTCTTGGGACAGCTACTCAGTCAGAGGAAGAATTCGAAGAGGACGAACTAGAAGCCAAGAGGCGAAGTCTAGCAGACCTCAAGTTTATGGCTGACGCGCTTGAAAAGGGAGAAATTATAGACAACCTTGGTCAAGACTCTGGAGGATACAACTTCAAAGTGAAATATTCAGCCCCTCCCAGCTATTATCAGAAAATGGAAGATATCATACCAGACGGATGGGGAGGTATGGATGATCTCTCTCAACCAGAGACCTCGAAGGGCATAGAAAAACTTGACAACACCATATCAATGATCGAAGTAGCCACGACCGTGGTAATTAGATTGGATGAACTGGATAGCCTGAACAAGGTGGAAGATTGCCCAGCAAGGCCTGTCGTAATTCAATTGCCTCAGGAGGAAGAGAGCAACACGTCAGGACCAGAGATACCTCATCAGACAACTGTAACGATAAAAGTCCCCCCAGTAGAAGAGTATGATCCCAAAGCTGTTCATTGGGACTACGGGACCACACAAGTAGATGCAGTAATGAGGTCTGGAAGATTTTATGCCCCCAGAGAGGGTGAACCTGAAAAAAGGGAGGTCTCTAAGGAAGATGCCGAAAAGCTCATATCGATCATCAAAACCAGCGAGTTTGAAGTAATAGAGCAGCTAAGGAAGATGCCCGCTCAGATATCCCTATTAGACCTATTCATCAATTCAGAGAAACACAATAACGCACTGTTGAAGGTACTCAACGAAGTACATGTCCCTGAAACGATTAATGAGGTACAACTAGGGGACTTTGTAGGGGCAATTCTTTTAAAAGACCAATTAAGCTTCTCTGACGAGGACTTCCCCATGGAAGGAAGAGGGCACAACAAAGCTTTATACATCTCCGCCCAATGTAACGGCAAAAGAGTGGCACACGTATTGATCGATAATGGATCAGCCTTTAACATCTGCCCTTTGGCTACCATAAGGAGGCTGGGAATCAATGAAGAAATGGTCAAGGCATCCAAGACAGTTGTAAGAGCATTCGATGGCATGAAGAAGACGGTAGAGGGTGAGATCGAGCTTGACGTATTCATCGGCCCAACAAAGTTCTCTATAAACTTTCAAGTAATGGATCTGCCCAGTGCATTTGGGTTCTTACTAGGAAGACCTTGGATCCATACAGCGGGAGCTGTCCCTTCGAGCTTGCACCAAAAAGTACGTTTCGTTGTAGATGGGAAGGTGATTACCGTACATGGGGAAGTCGACCTCTTGGCATACCAGAATAGTGTCATTCCCTATGTTGAACCTGAAGAGAAAACAGAAGCAAGCTATCATTCCCTAGAATTGGTAGCAACAGTTTATACCCCAGCCGGGACGAAGTTGAGAACCCCCTACATCTCAGAAGCCAGTCTTCTACCAGCTAAGATGCTGCTGGCATACGGGTTCAATCCCGAAAAAGGCATAGGCAAACATAATCAGGGTATAAATACCCCACTACAGTTAAAGGCTAATCCACATAGAGTGGGCTTGGGGTACCAGAAATATCCCATGAATGAATCTGTCCCAAAAGCAATAGGCCGAGGCCGAGGCAAAAGCCTGGGACGCCGGGGAGGCGAAAGCAGCTCGAATAACTCATTCATCGGGTCTCCAATCTGGAAGGGCAGGTTTCGAATGTTCAGGAATCCCTTAAATGCCTACTTCGACCAGAACTTCAAATGGCTATCTGAAGAGGATATCACTTCGTCGATGGAACCAGATCTGACAAATCCTTTTCTTGAAGATAACTCTGTGAATGTCATCGTGGAGTGGTTGGACAATAAAGCCACTTCCTCTGAGTAAAGAGACTTTTCCTTTGCCTTTAAATACTGCGTTTAGAACTTTCTGCATTTCATTGTATTTTCCTTCCTTATTGTACGCATAGGAAAACGCCTCTGGATCTCCGGCCGTTGGTCCAAATAGCACATCTTGTAACGCGGCCCATCTTACATTCAATAAAACTACACATGTTTTGTTAAGGACATATGGAACCACGAATCAGCCCAATGATGATAATAGTCTTCCACACAAAAGCTTGAGGCCTGATTTACCATATGATTCCTAATCTTCAAAAGATTTTCATGGGGCCGGGATATCCAATGACATGAGGATTAGTCCCATTTGTACCTATATCTATTTCGAAAACTTTTTCGAAAAGACTTTACATGATCATGCATGTCATTTTTACTGAGCACAAACTAACCATACATGATCAGGCATATCATCTCAAACATGCATGCCAGGTTGTTACAAAATTCGGATCCCTCCATTAACCACTCCTATAACATCGAGGAAGAGGAAGACGAGGATTATGCATCTATCCGAAGAGATTGGAACACCTTTGAAGAGTCAAAGCCTCCTACCTCAGAAGAACCAGTCGTTATTAATTTGAGAGACGCCGCGAACGTCAAAGAGGTCAAGATCGGCGGACACCTATCCCGAGATGAAAGGCTCGAATTCACCAAGATACTAAAAGAATATCAAGACATCTTCGCATGGTCTTACGCGGATATGCCAGGACTTGATCCTAAAATTGTGGAACATGCATTGCCCACGGATCCCGGCATCAAACCTGTCAAACAGGGCAGCAAACGGATGAAAGCCGAGTTAGAAGACAAGATTAAGGAAGAAGTCATGAAACTTCTTAGGGTAGGCTTCGTTGAAGCTATCCCATACTCAGACTGGATTGCAAATATAGTCCCCGTCATGAAGAAAGACGGAAAAGTTCGGATCTGCGTAGATTACCGAGATCTGAATAGAGCAAGCCCAAAAGATGATTTTCCACTCCCCCACATTGATGTATTGGTGGACAGTACGGCGGGTTACGAATTATTCTCGTTCATGGATGGGTTCTCGGGATACAACCAAATCTTCATGAAACAAGAAGACAAACCCAAGACTGCATTTACCACACCCTGGGGAAATTTTTGCTACAAAGTCATGCCATTTGGATTGAAAAACGCCGGGGCTACCTACCAGAAGGCTATGGTCACGTTATTCCATGATATGATCCACAAAGAGATTGAAGTATATGTTGATGACATGATCGCTAAATCCAAGAAAGGACAAGATCACATACAGGTATTAAGGAAACTATTTGAGCGCCTGCGCAAATACAAGTTAAAGCTGAACCCTAACAAATGTGTGTTTGGGGCAAGATCCGGGAAACTCCTTGGGTTCATAGTCAGCAACAGAGGCATTGAGATTGATCCCTCAAAAATTCAAGCCATCCACGATTTATCAACTCCATCCATAGTAAAAGAAGTGAGAAGCATTCTAGGGAGATTGAACTATATTGCCAGGTTCATCAATCAGCTGTCTGATGTGGCTAAGCCAATCTTCAAATTGCTTAAGAAAGGCGCGAAAATAACATGGGATGCCGAGTGCAGCAAGGCATTCCAAATGATCAAAAACTATTTGATCACACCACCGGTGCTTGTACCACCAATTCATGGTCACCCATTGACCTTATACCTGACCATACGACAAGAGTCCTTGGGAGCCTTACTTGCCCAAACAAGCCCGATAGATGGAAAAGAAAGGGCCATCTATTACCTGAGTAAGAAATTCACGCCATCTGAAGCAAAATATATACCAGTTGAAAGGGCCTGCGTAGCAACGGTATGGGTACTTCGCAGACTGAGGCAGTATACCCTACACCACCATATCCAGCTCATAACAGAGAACGATCCTGTCAAATACCTCCTGGAGAAACCCGCTTTAATTGGGAAATTAGCAAAGTGGCAGGTGATGTTGTCTGAATTTGACATCAAGTGTTCCCCACAGAAGTCGGTAAAAGAGAGAGCTATAGCTGACATGCTGGCAGAAAACCCGTCAAGCGGTGAATCCCCTGAAGTAATAAACACTCAAAGTCAAATTCTGAACTTAGCAGAAGACAAGTGGATTATGTATTTCGATGGTGCTGTCAATCTATCAGGGGCAGGCACTGGGGCAGTACTAATATCCCCAGATGGTCAACATTACCCTGTCGCGGCAAAGATAACTTTTCCTTGTACCAACAACATTTCAGAATATGAGGCATGCATTCTGGGTCTACGACTGGCCCTTTCTATGGAGATACCTAGGTTGCAAGTCTTTGGAGACTCCATGCTCATTATTCTACAGACACAGGGGGAGTGGAAGACGAAAGATGCAAAGCTCATCCCTTATCACAAATACCTTGAAGAATTGATACTCAAGTTCGAAGAAGTGTCATTCAAGTACCTATCAAGGTCTCACAATCAATTTGCAGATGCATTAGCCACCCTAGCCTCGATGTTACAAACGACTGAAGGGCTGGATGTAGAACCTCTGAGGATCGGCATGGTTGAAAAGCCAGCTTATTGTTTGCTAATCGAAGAAGAATTTGATGGAGAGCCATGGTACTATGACATCAAGAATTACCTATTGAAAGGGGAATTCCCTGAAGGATGCCAGTCAGGAGATCGAAAATACATAACCAAGATGGCCAGCAAGTTCTTCCTCAATGGACAAATTCTGTATAAAAGATCGTTTGATTCTACGTTATTGAGGTGTGTAGATGCCAAAGAAGCAAATATTCTCATGAAAGAGATCCATGAAGGTGTGTGTGGGCCTCACATGAACGGCCACCTCCTCGCCCGAAAGATCATGCGGCTTGGCTATTATTGGATGACCATCGAATCAGACTGCTGTCAGCACGTCCGGTCATGCCACCAATGCCAAATATACGGGGATAAGATTAACGCACCCCCGAACGAACTGCACCAAATGTCCGAAGTTTGGCCTTTCTCTATGTGGGGCATAGACATGATAGGACCTATTAATCCTGTGGCTTCAAATGGTCATCGCTTCATCTTGGTAGCGATTGATTACTTCACCAAATGGATAGAAGCCAGCTCTTACAAGAATGTCACTACAAGAAATGTGGCAAGATTCGTCAAAAGAGATATCATATCCCGGTATGGAACCCCTCAAGCGATCATCACAGATAATGGGTCTAACCTGAACAACAAGATTGTCGATGATCTGCTGGATCACTTTAGCATTCGACATCTGAATTCATCTCCTTACCGCCCACAGATGAATGGGGCAGTGGAAGCGGCCAACAAAAATATCAAAAGAATCTTGGCTAAGACAGCAGAAAACTATAGGGATTGGCATGAAAGGCTACCCTTCGCCCTAATGGCTTACCGAACGTCAATCAGAACTTCCACAGGGGCAACTCCCTATAGTCTGGTGTATGGAATGGAAGCAGTTCTACCAGTGGAAGTTAAGATTCCCTCTTTGAGAATCTTATCCGAAAATAAACTCTCTGAGTCAGAATATTTAAAGCACAGATATGAACAGCTGAATTTGATAGACGAGAAACGTCTTAAAGCCATTTGCCACGGAAAAACTTACCAGAAAAGGGTAGCCAGGGCATTCAATCGAAAGGTCAAGATCAGAAATTTCGAAGTAGATAACTTGGTAATTAGAAAAGTTTTGCCGAGTACTACCCATCCAGGAGGAAAATTCACTCTGAATTACGAAGGCCCTTACATTATCAAGAAAATTCTCACGGGAGGAGCATTGATTCTTGTAAACTCCGAAGGAGAAGAACTGGGGCACCCTGTAAATTCAGATGCTGTGAAGAGATATTACCCGTGAAATAAAATCAGATTCCGATCATACGACTTATCCCGAATTAAACATACCCTTCATGATAGTCATTGCATAAGCACCTCATGCATCCATGCATACACTAGCATGTGTTCAATGTTGCGGGACCCAAGGGAGTAAGGTCGCGATAAATTGGAATACATGATCTAGAGGACTTACTGTCGCAATGGTCAGGTGCAAGTCATTTCTCTTCAAAAACTGAGAATTTCAAGATGTTTTAGAACACTTAACCATCTTGTGTTGTTAAGAAAAATGCAGACTTTCACAAGTCTATACACCCCCGTTGGAATACGTGATCAAGGGTAAGGCGTATCGTTCTAATTTTCTGAAATTCGAGAGCATACACTGACATATTCCTCTTGAATTTTTCAGGAATCCCTAGCCGCGCTGGGCAGGTAAGTATTCCTTTCCCAATATTTTAGGTTTTCAAGACTGTCAGAATCCTTATTGCTAGAATTTGAAGGCTTCTTGGAATCTAGCATGCATTCAAATCTCATGTCTAGAAAGACGCAAAATTCTCACAGTCATGTCATTGGCATTCATGTTTAAACTTGGAGGTTATATGAACATGATTGAAATATGCATTGTGCATCATAAATCCCCTTGGAGGATAAGTTTTGGAGAAAGCAAAATGAACTTTTCCGACAAAAGTCGTTTAAACTGTTCAAAAGGATACTTCCTCAGACAAGAGGCAAGCCTGATCCAAACACGTCCCATACACACTTAAGAGATAAGTGGAATGGTAAGGATAGCGAGACCTTGACCTACTGACGTAAGGGTTATTCGCAGTGATTACATGGATTGAGACGACGGAGTGTTGACACCTGATTTTTGACTATCTATTACTACGATTTTTATTTTTTAAAATTAATTAAAAATATCAAAAAAGGTCATAAAATCACAAAATCAACTTTGGAAGCCTTGGCCTAGCCTCGGGGACCAATTTTGAACAAAAAATATTTTTTGGTATTTTATAATATTTTTCGAATTTATTTAATTATTGAAAATACCCAAAAAATCAGAAAAATACCATTCGTGGTCAGAAAAATGCACAAAAATATTCAATAATTTTGTTTTAATTTCCTATTCAAGTGTGTCACTTTAAATCCTGAAAATTCGGCTTGGGTCACTATGTTCCTTCACAAACATAAACCCGAATCGGGCATAAAAAAATCCTTTTCGAGTCTTTTAGTTTTCAATTCTCACCTTTTGTAAGTTATGACATTTGATTATAAAGTATTGAGGTGCAATTGGGTCAATTTGCCCTCCAATTTGATCAATTTTAGCCAAAAGGGCTTAATTGCACAATTTTCTTTCAATTTAGTCCCCGGTTTCTCAATTTTTGAAATTAAATTTCATGTGGGCATACCCATTCAAATTAAACATCCCTACCCTATAGTTTTCATCATGATGAATCCACTGGTGGCCTTAATTTGGACTGATTCAATCGTTTGGGCCCTCGATTAAGCGAAAATCATTTTCGGATCCTAGGGACAATTTGGGGTTTTCACTAAATTTCAATCAATTGATTCACGAAAATACCCATTTTCGGTAGAAAACATGTCAAGGAGTCTGATTTTGCCATCAATTTCATGAAAATATGTCAATTTGGGGCCTAATTGGACCGATTTGGTCGAACCGGGCCGGTCGGGTCAAGCCCGACCCCACCCGACCCGGTCCGACCGGGTCTGCAACTAAGTTGCAGACCCACACGGCCGAAAGCACCGAAACAGGGGAAGGTGGGGGAGGCCCGCCGCGGCGTTATTCTTCAAAAAGAATTCGTCGTGGTGGAGCGTCGGTCGATGGTGGGTGTTCCACGAACAAAAGGCGGTCGGCCATGAGAAATAGAGAGGGAGAGCCGAGAGAGGAGAGAGAGAGCTCGTCCGAAGGAGAGAGAGGTCCACGAAGAAAAAAGAGAGAAGATGAAATAGAGGGAGGGAAGATCGTTGAATCAATCGAACTGCCGCCGCATCAATGCCTCGCCGTCGCGGCCCTCGGCGGACAAGGTCAGTGTCACCCTCTCCCCTTCTTTTTGCTCTGTTTTTGAGGCCGCGAACAGGGCTGGTCCATTCGGCTCGATTTCGATCGAGCCGGACCAAAACAGGTAGTACCCGATCCTCCTGACGGTATGTATAGGATTATGAAATAGCTATTTTGGTCCGGAATCCCTCGTCGAGCCTCGGCGAAATCATTTTAGTGACTTTCTGAGGATGCATACCACATGCTTGATGAAATTCCTAGAGTGAGCATATTCGGTCGATCCTAGTGGCGAACTATGGTCACTTCTATTTCGTGTTTTCATGCTCGAAATCATATTAAAAATGTTCCCTAAGCCTGGCTATGTCATTTTGTCGCATGAATCGGTTCGAAAATGATCAAAACCTCACTCACCGCCGCGTTCGCCGGAGATTCGAGTCGAGAATCCCCGGCCACTAACCACCGAAGCTCGTGGACTTCAGGTAAGTCTCTGGACCTTCATTAGACGTTATTAAAATGAATGAAACTCAGTTCGGACAAAAAAAAGTTTCTGGTAGTAGCTCGCCGGAACCGGGACTATGGCTGTCCTGTTCATCGCCTTCCGGGCGTTGAATCTTCCATGTATGTGCCGCCCGCTGCTTCTGAGGTCTTAAAAGATCGACTGGTTTTAAAATGATAAATAGATAGCACGTTTTGGTTCGGTTCGTGACTATTCCGGCGAGAATTCCGGCGACTTCGCCGGAATAGTTACTGTTCCGGCGAGTCGCCGGACGTCTTCTCCGACGGGCTGCTAGGCCGTTGACCGGTCAACGATGACGTGGCATGCCACGTCGGCAGCCACGTCAGCGTTGTGGGGCCAGGTCATTCGAAATAATAAAAAAAATCCGACGGATCAGGAGTTGCCACGTGGCTCGATCTGGGGCGTTCCTTCTCAACTCAAGGAACGACGCCGTTTTGGTCATGGCGGGGGCGGGCCGGGCCTGGATCGCGGGTCCGGGTCGTGGGCCGGGTCTGACCCGGCCCGGAAAATAATTTTAAATCATAAAATAATAAAAAATAATAAAAAAATTCAAAAATCAATAAAAAATAGAAAATCATAAAAAAAAAATCAAAAAAATTCGGAAAATTCAGAAAAATTCTAAAAAATTCCAGAAAATAGGAAATGGCCACATTCGACTGGCCATGACCTGTTTCGGGTCTTTTGACCCCCAATCTTTCCAAAAATGACAGTTTTGCCCTTCCGGCAAACCGTCTTCCAAAAAAATTCTAAAAAAATCCAAGAAAATCCCCAAAACTAGGAAATGGCCACAAACAACTGGCCAAGACTCATTCCGGGTGTTTTGAATCCTGACCCTTCTTAAAATGACGATTTCGCCCTTTGGGTGAATTGTCTTCCAAAAATTGAAGAAAAATCAAGAAATTCCAAAAAATTCTCAAAAATGGGAAATGGCCACAAACAACTGGCCATGGAATATTTTGGGTAATTCGGTATCCAAACCTTCCAAAAATTGACGATTTTGCCCTTCAGGCTAATCGCCTCCAAATCTTCCCATTTTACCCCTGGTCCGAAGTCACACCTTCCTTAAGCCTTTATGGTTATACTAGGAAGCCATTGATATGAATTGATGTGCATTGAAGTGATTTATTTATGTACTTGATTGCGCTTTCATTCAAATTGATTGTGATTGATAGGAACAGTCTTCCAATCTGCATGAAACCCTGAATCAAACCTACCTCACCCAAACTTGCGCCTGCATGAACTCTTAGTCAGGAAAATCACTCGCGTTAGGTACCGAAAGGGCGTTGGTAATGACACCAGCGTAACCAAGTCCCCGAACCCAAAATCTCTGGTTCTGCAGAACTGATCGATCTCTCCCAATCGATCAGTAAGGTTTCCGGTCTACCCTCCAAGAAAGACCTGTGGCGACTCCAAATGCATGCACAAGTTGCACATGCCACCACGACCACACTAAGGTCGAAAGCGATCGACTGTTATCGTCGAATCCCTTTCAAAAATACTCCCGCCGCGATTTGGTATGGGCCTGGGAGGGCTCGCGCCGATCCAAGACCCGCGATCGATAATCCATTAGCCGCGTCCGCTTCCGGACGGGTCGCGACAGCTGGCGACTCCAGTGGGGAATTTGTTCTAGAACCTATGGTTCTAGACCTCAAGTGGACTTAGGCCGTAATTAAAACGCTGAGTGATTTTTCTAACCCTGCAGGCGCTCTTGAAGGTGAGGTAAGTCCGCTCATGGTAGGTGTTATATGTTTTTGTAGATTGGAGAAATAAGGGGTGTAGTCCGTGATTAACATTGTCTTATGCAGGTTGGGCGTAGGAATGTATGTTGTGTGGATGATTTGAAGTGCTGATTGATAAACTGTTGTGCATGAATTGCATTGTGATGATCACAACACGTGGACACACACAACCGCGCCTAAAACCCCGGGCGCCGCCTTTAGGAACACAATAGAAGGAATTGAAAATGGAATCTTCATGAGGAAAAACGTGGGGTAATCCACTTTTCAATTCCGCTCGCTTCGAACTATGGATCGAGTCCCAATGCAACGATAGCTGTGCAATGGAATCGGCTCTTTCTAGAACTCGAAGTGGGAACCTTAACCTTAGGTGCCAAACCCTTTGATTTTTAGAAGTTCACCATCACTTGTCTCATGCGTATGTCTTTGGGCGGTTGGTACACCTAAAACCGCACATAAGTCGACAAGTTTGGTTGGTAAGACTCTCTATCCCTCAAATCTATTACAACTCATATAAATATAGGCATTTCATTCATTGCATTCTGGTGATTAGATTAAATGCCATTTCAAGGATAGATGTTTGTGTTTTTCCCAAACGTCCTTAATAGAAGACGAGGAGGATGATATCCCATGGCGAACACCGAGTGTGCGATAAAGGAGCATACTATGGACATTATTGAGGTATCATCCAATGAAGATGACGAGTTGGGGCAAGTGATCCTGAAGACACAGATCGAAACTGGGGCATCCTTAAACGTTAGGATCACATTCCTTTGTTTCATTTTCCATTACTAGTCCTCTTGTATAGGGTTTATTTTTACCGAGGGTTTCTCTATCTCACCCCTTAGAGTGATTGTATTAGGGATCTATCGGTATATACATTCAGATGGAACTTGGTTGTATTTCTTTTGACGGGTCATGGGAATGTGATAGTGGCATTTTCTCTAATCATTCGAATACTCCCAAGTCAAGTTTATAATCCCTTTAGAGGAAATTAAAATTGGAAGTCTTACACGACCTTTTGGTCGTATAGAGTAGTCCAATCTCAATTTCTCTAGAAGGAATTATACACTTGAATTGTTTCGTGCATGTTTTACGTTGCTGGTAATCCACGATAATTGATCGAGAATATCGGCGTTGTTTTGAATTTAATGACGAGATAGATGTCCAAATTACTCTCGTTCTTAACAAAACGGCCTTGATTTGGATGCCGTATCTTCAATTAAATTTAAGACACGTTATTATACCTCGCACTTTTGAATAATTCGTTCCTCTCGAAATTGATCAAAAGCGATTATTGTGAATTACATTCCTTTCAATAGTATGCTTTCTTTCGAGGAATATTGATAAAAACTTTTCGCGCAAGATTAAAACCCTTGTAAAAATTCTTGTCATTATTAATCATGGGCAAGCATAGGATTGAAAGGGGTTTTTGCTTTCTTTTTCAAATTATTCCTTCTGATTCTGTCTTTTTATTTGCAGGTAAAAAATAGGTAATAGAGAGAAATCTTTTCCTGGATAAGTCTAAGGCTATTCTCTCATCTGATCATGAGCGAGTTATAAAATCAGGACATATTTGCTCGGCTTATTGATATTATGGTTCGGCTCACCCAAGTTGAAGATGTTCGGATGCTCGAAGAAATGAACCATACAGAAGTTAAAACACACACACAAGAGTTCTCATTTATTTTGCTCAGTGGAGGGTTTTCAAAAGCAGGTCATACAATTCGGGGTGGAAAAGTAAAGCCGAAGTGAGCCCTAATTAACGACACGAAGGAGCCCAACTGACCCTCCATGTTATTAATGCTCTGCTCATACTCCCAACTCCGCATGTCATGGTCGGCAAGCCTGAGGAGAAGACTTCTGCATTCTCCCTTAACTTCGGCGACCTTGGCCTCGTGTTCTTCGGTGACCATTTCCAGGTCCCGAACCAGTCCATTCCCGCGAGCTATGTCCGCGGTTATCTTGTCGAGCCGTTCTTCCTGCCAGTCGCTCTGAAGCCTCAACAGGACATTGCGGCGGTCATGCTCGCCGGTGGTCAGGGATAGGGCCAATTGATCCACCAGATTTCTCCTCTCGCGAAGCAACGTCGCGACCCGCTCGTTAGCAAACTCGACGGCCTTTTTGTAACTATCGGCCAAATAGTTGGTCAGCACCAAATGATCAGATCGATCCTCATAACGAGCTCGCAAGACGCGAGCCACGAGAACCTCCCGATTAGCAACACGATAGGCCTCTAAGGAGTGTGCAAAGAGAGTCGGGAAAATTCTATATTCCCTCCCCAGTATAGTACCTTCGAGAGAAGTGGTATCAAGGTCCTCGAGCAGGACACAGATTGCATCCTCGGTCGCAGAATGATCGGTTATGTGCGCGTAACCGCGACCCAGTAGGTTATAAAGCTTTTCCCACTGGGCCAAGACATCAGTTGAAAAAGTGCGTACGGGAGAGGAGGCCATTTGCGTTGGGTTGGCTTGAGAATAAGACGAGTCTAACAGAGAGATTAGAAGGAAGAAGCTGATTATGCGAGAACGTTAACCTTCCATACATTAATTCCTCATTTTATAGCAACTCGAAGATGATGAAGGGTCTCAGTAATAATGCTGGTAGAGCCCAGTTAGGAGGTAAAGCAGGAGGTCCCCTCACGTGAACCATTGGATTCGTCTCGGTCCGCGATTTCCGGCTTGTCAATTAAAAGATGTAAAAGATTTGTCGGGATCACCATTATCAGAGTTGGGTGAGAGGTAAGCGCAACTATCGAAGAAAGCCCTAACAGGATTTAGCAGTCCCATCACGTTGAAAAGCTAAGCGCGAAATTCAAGGTCTTGAGGGGGAACGTTTGCCTAATGATGCTTGAAGAGCGTCTCCTGAACATACAAAGTCACTCGAAAAAAAATTTATAGGGAGTGAGCATACAGGAGAGAGTAGAGAACTCTGAGTGGGCAAGAACCAACCAAACATTTCTCAATCCAACATATTTAAGAGGTTACTGTCAGCTGCTGGAGGCGACTGACTCAAAAAAATCTCAGAAATTGAACTACAGAGGGATCTCGAAGATTCCAAGATCAAGTCTAACACCAAAACCATGGAGCCCAACACTTCTGGCAACGGAAATCAAAATCACGGCGACGACGACAACGACATCCACAATGCTCAACTCGAGAAAAGAAGACGTCCTCACCAATACTCTCAGGAGGAAACCCAAATGCTGGAAACCCTCTTCAGTGAAAGCCCTTACATGAAAAAGAAGCGGAGAACTGAATTGAGCCGGGAGTTGGGAATTAGTCAGTTGAGGGTCCAGTTTTGGTTTCAAAATAGGAGATCCAAATCGAAGGCTCAACGCAAACGTCAGGTGGTCGAGATTTTAAAGGAAGAAAACCAAAAGCTGCGAACAGAAAACATGAGGTATGAAAAAGCTCTCAATATTACCGTTTGCCCTCATTGCGATAACCTCATCGCCCGCGGTAAGATATTCCCCGATAAGCCTCACGCAATGATTGAAGACGTTCATTTACCACCCTACTCCCTCGGGGCATCTCCTGCTCAACCAGATTTTGCCGGAGTCACGCATGAGCAGGATGATCCTACGAAGACGATACAAATGCCTCCCGGGGGATGGGATTTGCGTCGCTTTGATTGGAGTTACAGTTTCAAGGAGCTGGATGTTACCGCCGACCAGCTCAAAGCATATCAGCCTCATGCACAACAATTTTCGATAGGGTCGGGTCCTGCTGGAGATGAGTTAATCAGTCGTCAAGCCATCGATGCAATTTTGGGCCACGATAAGAGGAGGTTCGCTTGGCCCCCTAAACTGCATTTCAGATTCCTAGACGTGGTTCACCAAATGGGGATCGATTCAGCAACTCCGACGCGCATATTTAAGGCCATGAATGTACCGGGGCTTAGTAAGGAACTGGTCAGGAATCACCTGGCTGCCTACAGAAAGCTATTACAACAGCGTCGAGCGGAGCTAAACCGGGAGGAATCCGTCTCGAGCTCAAAAGCTAGGGGCGACCACCATTGTAATGCTCAGGTATCAAGAGATACCCGGCCAAATCTAAGCATCAATCAAGCTAGCAACCCGACCACCGGCGAACTGAAAGATGATCAGAATGTCCTTCTGGGCCATTTCAACACATTTCAAGAGCACGTGTCACAAGTACAGCGAGTGCGCACTCCCCCATTCGAGCCGCAGTCGGCTGGTGCTCTGCCTGCCGCTAGTCAACCCACAACAGACGATTTCTTCGATGAGGGGCTCGATGCCTTGTTCAATCAATGGGAAGCTGGCATGCTTGGACAGCCATGATCTAGCACCTGACTCGGGGCACGATGGGTTGGTCGCTACGATCACCCATAGAAAGAAGAACATGTTCACGAGTGGATCACTCTTTTTATCCATTGTAAAGTTCCTATGGGAACATTTTTCTTTAATGGCTATAGTTAATTATGTATGAAAACCAATGCTATCGACGAACATCGTCATGCTCAGTTGTGATGATCCCTTGTTAGATTAAATCCGAAACTAGAGGAGGTCTTTAAATTTTGAGTGGCCACGAACTCATTCCTCACCGAACACCCAGGATGTTGAAATGAAGAGTAACAGCGTGCACTGGGAAAATGCCACTTTCGTTTGAACGATGAAAAGGGGTTGAGAGAAGGTCATAGCGTTAATTCCCATGGAGCTAAATGAATTAAACGGAGTCATTAATTGCGGATCCGCCGCTGCTCCCCACATTCTCGGGCCTAGCAAATCATAAAAGGCACCGAAAGATTGTAGACCCACCACTTTGAAGACTGAACTAGGGAACGAGCGCAATACTCGATGAAACCGAATCAATGCAAGAGAGTTTGTGATCCTGTCACGAGGAAAAAAAAAGGGGAAGACAGACGAGGAGTAATTGCAGGGTCTCGGGAGGAGCGCTTGCTTGCTGGTCTTCATAGGCAGCCTGAAGGATGGTTCTAGGACACGCACAATCACTCGAGAAAATTTCTAGAATGAGCAAACACATAAGAGCGAATAGAGAAAGCTGAGTGAACTAGATCAGCCCGAGATACTCCGATCCATCATGTTTAAAAGCTATTTCCATCTTCTAGAAACGCCCGACCTGGACATCTCTGAACACGAACTGCTGGAAGACTTTGAAGATCCCGGAGCTGAATCCTGCCCGAAGGCCATGGAGGCTGACTCCTCCAGTGATGAAATTCTAGGCTTCAGCTACGAAGAAGGAGTATACAATGATGACCAGAGTCGGAAAAGGAAGCAACTGCAATGCCACACTCCAGGCCAAATCCGAGAACTCGAAGCTTTCTTCAATGAATGCTCCACCCCAAGCAGACAACAGAAAATTGAGTTGAGCCGAAAGTTAGGATTAGAGCTTTCGAAGGTCAAGTTTTGGTTCGCCAACAAACGAACCCGGGTGAAACAGCAACACGCAGATCATGAGTTATTGGCCCTGAAGGAGGAGAATGAGAAGCTTCGAGCTGAAAGCGCGAGATATAAGGAAGCTCTGACCAAGGCCGCCTGCCTTAATTGTGGTAATCCTGTTGTCCTCGGCGAGGTGTTCCTCGATGAACCATCCCTGTTGACGAATAACGCTCAGCTGGTACCGTATTCTCCACAGCATTTTCCGACACAGCCAAATACCGTCGGAGATCTGCATGAGCAAGTCAACACCATAGGGTCAACACCAACATCTTCTGAGAAATGGGACATGAATCATCACAGGTGGAGTTCTCCCAATGACGAACTCGCTGTCGCAGCCAGCCAATCCAAAGTCGGTGAGTCCCTCCCTGGACAACTTTTGAAACGACTAGATCCCGTAGAGAATAGCTACCGAAGTATTGACGATATTTTGGGTGATAAGAGAACAAGGTTTTACTGGACCTATGAACTTCACACCAAATTTGTTGATGCAATTCGAGAGCTGGGAGTTGATTCGGCTAGCCCACTACGCGTACTCGAGATTATGAATGTGCCGGGGCTCTCTAGAATTAACGTTGAGTCTCACCTCAAGTACTATAGGAGATTGCTAAGGGATGGAAGGATAGCGTTAAACCATCATAAAGCCGGTTGGAGCTCAAGTGCTGGGCAGAGTTACAACCATGATGATTAGAGAGCCAAGAGCACCCAACCGTGTTTCAGCAATGACGGGACCAGCAGTCGTGTCAGCGACTCCTCTAACCCAAATCAGAATGCTCCGCCAAGCTATCTCAATACTCCTCAAGAGTATATACCACAGTTCCAGCACATAGGGATTCCTCAGTTTGAGCGCGAATCGGACATTAATACTGTCCCGGAAGCGGATCTGGCATTGGTAGAGAGTGCACATATAAACCTGTCGGTCATCGGAGGAAGTTCCAATTCGAGGGGTCAAATTGCTCACGGCGAGAGCAAAGAGAGGAATCCCTCGCCTGCAGTCGACGACACCCAATCTGGGCACCAAGGGCTAGAAAGAACAGGTGATTTCCTTGATGAGGAGCTGGACACTTGGATCAATACTCTTCAGGAATGTATGTCTCAACCCCAACAGGGCAATGATGAAGGTTCCAGCTCAAAGACTCCAGTCCCTCACAACGAAGGCAATGAAAGAAATCTGCCCCCAACAATCGTTGATACCCAACTTGAACATCAATGGCTCGAAGACCCGAGCAATTTCCTTGGCGATGAGTTCAATCTTTGGCTCGATCAATTTGGAGCTGGAGGACCATCGCAGTGGTGACGCAAGGCCGGTGATCAAACGTCCGATGCAAGGCATGGCTACTCGATGAAAAATGCTTAGAGAAAAGGGGTTGAATACTCCTATTGCATGTGTTGTTGATCGCACTGTAAGGTTCCCATGGGAACATCTTTCATTAATATCTAGAACTAATTGCGTGTGAGTGTCAACATCACCCTTTGAGCATCTTCAAGCCGAGGGCCGTGGATTAATCACTTAATCCGTGGAGCAAGTTCCATGAACAATAATTATCACCCACGGAGCATAATGGGATCTACCCCTTCAATACGAAATACGTTTGGCCGCGGAGCCACCTATTTGGTAAAACGATGTATCGTTCCTAAACGATCTTCAATCGAATACCAAAGTAATGTCTCATTTCTTTCCCTTCTCAGGTGATAAACGTGGATAAATCACTCAAGGAGCCATCTGTTCAAATAACAGAACAGACGTTGCCCAACCGGAGGCAGCTGAACCATTGATGTTGCAAATGTTCCAAGCATGGATAGGCGGATTTGATAGACGTTGTTCATATCAATACGCAACATCAGAACGGGATGAGAACCAAGAGTAAAGTTGTATCGTCCCAATTTGTCTTGAATTTGGGAATATGAATTGACGCTTATTGTTTATCCTTGACAGGGGAGTCGCCTTGCAGACGAACAAGTTCTTACATCCCATGTACTACTCGTTAGAGTACATGACCAATGGTAGGATGTATCGTTTCGATTTTTGGAAAATTCGTGAACATACAATGATATGCTTCTTTTACATTTGCAGGGATCCGCAGCTGCGACGGACAGGTAAGTATCCATTTTCCCAGTTAGCTGGAGATAAAAAAATGTCAGAATCCTTTCAGCCGGCATAAAGATTTTTCAATACATCGATATTCATGATTTAAATCGGGAGGCTACCTGAAGCATGAATAGAACATGCACGGTACATCACAAAATCCCCTCGACGGATAAATTTTGGAGAAAAGAAAATGAATTTTTCCAAATATGATTATTTTTCAAACCATTCAAAAGAAAGTTTCCTCAAAAGAGAGGCGAGCCCAGTCCAAACACATTCTACATACACCTGAGAGATGAGTGGAGCAAATCGGATAGCAAAATCTGGACCTACGGAGGTAGGGACCATTCGCAGCGATTACATGGGTTGGGACGACGGAGGCATTCGTTTCATATCCCCAAACACTACAGGTGACCGTTGATAAACCCCTTTGAACGGCGTTTTTCATTCTTAACCCTATCAAGAGCCACCCCACACCGGGGCAAAAAGGAAGTAAGTCCAGCAGCGTCAGGAGAAAATGGTTAGAAATTTTGTTGCTCGGACTAACATTAATCTTCGTGTGTTGTTTATATGGTAATCCAAGTGCCATAGGATGACGAGAAGCATTCATTTCTCTATCCCACACACCGAATCCTTTGTATAGCCAAGTTGAGCCTGCAAAATCATTTCATAAACCCGTTGGTGATCATTGCACATTCCAAGACGGATGCAGCATCACCTCAGAAACGAAGGAGTTCAAGACTTAAGGTTGGCAAAAAAATTCCTAAGTTAATGCTTAACTTTGTTAGACCTTTGATCATAGGTCTAACACGATCCCATGAAGATGAGAAAAAGTGGGATTTTAAAAAATGAATGAGAAAAATCCACGGCATCGAGAAAAAGCAAAGTGCCTGGTAAAAGCAAGGCCGATGCTCGTGTAAGTTGTTTGATTGATCCGCAATGAAGCGGGATGGGAAAAGAGGAAATCCCTGAAGGACCCAAATCCAAAAGGGCTGCTCCACAAATGGTGCCGAGCGCAGAACAAAGACATAGAGAGAGTCGGTCTCTGAACTCAACAGGAGACGTTCTCTAAAGGATTTGTGCACACCTTAAAAGCGGGCGCACACCTCAAAGACTGAAGATGCAGAAAGGCAAGGACAGGTGGCAGA
This sequence comes from Rhodomyrtus psidioides, assembly GCA_021437785.1. Classification (NCBI taxonomy): domain Eukaryota; kingdom Viridiplantae; phylum Streptophyta; class Magnoliopsida; order Myrtales; family Myrtaceae; genus Rhodomyrtus; species Rhodomyrtus psidioides. The sequence goes on along the minus strand of JAILYB010000041.1, from coordinate 3,970,076 downwards.
TCTGCAATGATCACCAATGTCAAACACCTCATGAATTCTGGGCCAAAAACAAGCCTTTTTCGGTCCCCAATCCTACCGATGTTAAGACCCTGAAACAGTCTTCTCTGACTAAGACACTTGGGTTAACATATAGCTTAGCTCGAAGAGGTACGAGCAAGATTATTTCTTTCTCATTTTGCAGGGTTCTTGACTTGTAAACCCGGAGCAGATGGTGAGAACATTCATTTAATGGCCTCGACTCCAAGGCGGGTCTCCCTTGAAAACCATTATCCAAGCCCAACATCACGATCCCGTGGAAGACCTCCCAATCGATCGAAATGTATGCGCTGCGAATGATCCTAAAACCTAGGCACAGGTTAGTAGGAAGTTGAGCGCATTCCTTACAAAAGACCATTATCACAGAGCGGTGAGGAGCCCTCTTGATGAGAAATTCTCCAATAGATGTTTTGAACAAACTCTTTTTGGAATTTTCAAATTGTTTGATCCAGATTTGCCGCGCAAGGAATTTGTGATCACATCTGTATGTTGCAGGAATGTTTTGGATAACCTCCAGCATCAAAATGTACATCTCACGATTAAAACTTAAGTCATACGGTTCCTGTCAAATGGACAGCCGTGGTCTTCCCAAAGATTACTAATGTCTTCTTGGTGAAGAAAAATCTTTCAGGCTCAAACTTCTGCAGGATACCTGGAGAACCCAGCTCCCAGAATGTCGCCTCAACAGACCCAAGTGAAGCTTTGTCAAGATAAAACCTTTCACTGCTTCAAAACTGAATTCTCGACAAATTTCGGGATCTTTCAAAAGAAGGGGTGAGGATAGAACCTTTTTTCAAAAGAAGTCAGCAAGCAGTCTCATTGGACGTGGAGAACCCTCGTCATGAGACCCCTTTGTAAAAAATCAGATAGTCTCATCGGACGTGGAGAACCCTCGTCATGAGACCCCTTTTCAAAACACATGGTAGATACCGCCTGAAGGGTCAAAATCAAAGGTAGATACCGCCTGAAGGGTCAACTCATGGTAGATACCGCCTGAAGGGTCAAACCAAGGTAGATACCGCCTGAAGGGTCAACTCATGGTAGATACCGCCTGAAGGGTCAAACTTAAGGTAGACACCGCCTGAAGGGTCAACACAAAGGTAGATACCGCCTGAAGGGTCAACTCAAGGTAGAAACCGCCTGAAGGGTCAAACCAAGGTAGAAACCGCCTGAAGGGTCACATTAATGGTAGAAACCGCCTGAAGGGTCACATATGGTAGAAATCGCCATAAGGGTCAATTCATTGGTAGAAACCGCCATAAGGGTCAACTCATTGGTAAATATCGCCGTAAGGATCGACACAAAGGTCTGATCCACCATACGGATCAAAATCCTTGGCAAATCTCAAAGCGTGGGATGCACCTTCCTTTGGTTCCTACCAGTTAGGAATCCCATCATGGTATGACCTACCATACAGGTCAGAGCTTAATCTCCCTAGGATATTCTGAATGACGAGTCCTAGGCATCTTCTTGAAAGTTGTCGCAACCGGCAGCATCCAACAGGTAAGCTTCAGGTAAGCCTCTCTCACTCCGGCCCATGTTCAAATTGTTAGAGTAAACCGGGGATTAATTTGAGCTTTTATCAAGAGCCTTAAGGATCCGATGTCATAGCATGTCTTTTTTCATTTTCCCTGTTGAGTCGATTAGGAATCAGGTGCCATCTTATCTTTGAAAGCAACCTCTGCGAGCTCACTGCCAAAGAGGGGCAGCTGTTGACACCTGATTTTTGACTATCTATTACTACGATTTTTATTTTTTAAAATTAATTAAAAATATCAAAAAAGGTCATAAAATCACAAAATCAACTTTGGAAGCCTTGGCCTAGCCTCGGGGACCAATTTTGAACAAAAAATATTTTTTGGTATTTTATAATATTTTTCGAATTTATTTAATTATTGAAAATACCCAAAAAATCAGAAAAATACCATTCGTGGTCAGAAAAATGCACAAAAATATTCAATAATTTTGTTTTAATTTCCTATTCAAGTGTGTCACTTTAAATCCTGAAAATTCGGCTTGGGTCACTATGTTCCTTCACAAACATAAACCCGAATCGGGCATAAAAAAATCCTTTTCGAGTCTTTTAGTTTTCAATCCTCACCTTTTGTAAGTTATGACATTGGATTATAAAGTATTGAGGTGCAATTGGGTCAATTTGCCCTCCAATTTGATCAATTTTAGCCAAAATGGCTTAATTGCACAATTTTCTTTCAATTTAGTCCCCGGTTTCTTAATTTTTGAAATTAAATTTCATGTGGGCATACCCATTCAAATTAAACATCCCTACCCTATAGTTTTCATCATGATGAATCCACTGGTGGCCTTAATTTGGACTGATTCGATCGTTTGGGCCCTCGATTAAGCGAAAATCATTTTCGGATCCTAGGGACAATTTGGGGTTTTCACTAAATTTCAATCAATTGATTCACGAAAATACCCATTTTCGGTAGAAAACATATCAAGGAGTCTGATTTTGCCATCAATTTCATGAAAATATGTCAATTTGGGGCCTAATTGGACCGATTTGGTCGAACCTGGCCGGTCGGGTCAAGCCCGACCCGCCCGGTCCGACCGGGTCTGCAACTAAGTTGCAGACCCACACGGCCGAAAGCACCGAAACAGGGGAAGGTGGGGGAGGCCCGCCGCGGCGTTATTCTGCAAAAAGAATTCGTCGTGGTGGAGCGTCGGTCAATGGTGGGTGTTCCACGAACAAAAGGCGGTCGGCCATGAGAAATAGAGAGGGAGAGCCGAGAGAGGAGAGAGAGAGCTCGTCCGAAGGAGAGAGAGGTCCACGAAGAAAAAAGAGAGAAGATGAAATAGAGGGAGGGAAGATCGTTGAATCAATCGAACTGCCGCCGCATCAACGCCTCGCCGTCGCGGCCCTCGGCGGACAAGGTCAGTGTCACCCTCTCCCTTTCTTTTTGCTCTGTTTTTGAGGCCGCGAACAGGGCTGGTCCATTCGGCTCGATTTCGATCGAGCCGGACCAAAACAGGTAGTACCCGATCCTCCTGACGGTATGTATAGGATTATGAAATAGCTATTTTGGTCCGGAATCCCTCGTCGAGCCTCGGCGAAATCATTTTAGTGACTTTCTGAGGATGCATACCACATGCTTGATGAAATTCCTAGAGTGAGCATATTCGGTCGATCCTAGTGGCGAACTATGGTCACTTCTATTTCGTGTTTTCATGCTCGAAATCATATTAAAAATGTTCCCTAAGCCTGGCTATGTCATTTTGTCGCATGAATCGGTTCGAAAATGATCAAAACCTCACTCACCGCCGCGTTCGCCGGAGCTTCGAGTCGAGAATCCCCGGCCACTAACCACCGAAGCTCGTGGACTTCAGGTAAGTCTCTGGACCTTCATTAGACGTTATTAAAATGAATGAAACTCAGTTCGGACAAAAAAAAGTTTCTGGTAGTGGCTCGCCGGAACCGGGACTATGGCTGTCCTGTTCATCGCCTTCCGGGCGTTGAATCTTCCATGTATGTGCCGCCCGCTGCTTCTGAGGTCTTAAAAGATCGACTGGTTTTAAAATGGTAAATAGATAGCACGTTTTGGTTCGGTTCGTGACTATTCCGGCGAGAATTCCGGCAACTTCGCCGGAACAGTTACTGTTCCGGCGAGTCGCCGGACGTCTTCTCCGACGGGCTGCTAGGCCGTTGACCGGTCAACGATGACGTGGCATGCCACGTCGGCAGCCACGTCAGCGTGGTGGGGCCAGGTCATTCGAAATAATAAAAAAAATCCGACGGATCAGGAGTTGCCACGTGGCTCAATCTAGGGCGTTCCTTCTCAACTCAAGGAACGACGCTGTTTTGGTCATGGCGGGGGCGGGCCGGGCCTGGGTCGTGGGTCCGGGTCGTGGGCCGGGTCTGACCCGGCCCGGAAAATAATTTTAAATCATAAAATAATAAAAAATAATAAAAAATTCAAAAATCAATAAAAAATAGAAAATCATAAAAAAAAAATCAAAAAAATTCGAAAAATTCAGAAAAATTCTAAAAAATTCCAGAAAATAGGAAATGGCCACATTCGACTGGCCATGACCTGTTTCGGGTCTTTTGACCCCCAATCTTTCCAGAAATGACGGTTTTGCCCTTCCGGCAAACCGTCTTCCAAACAAATTCTAAACAAATCCAAGAAAATCTCCAAAAATAGGAAATGGCCACAATCAACTGGCCAAGGCTCATTCCGGGTGTTTTGAACCCCGACCCTTCTTAAAATGACGATTTCGCCCTTTGGGCGAATCGTCTTCCAAAAATTGAAGAAAAATCAAAAAATTCCAAAAAATTCTCAAAAATGGGAAATGGCCACAATCAACTGGCCATGGAATATTTTGGGTAATTCGGCATTCAAACATTCCAAAAATGACGATTTTGCCCTTCGGGCTAATCGTCCCCCAAATCTTCCCATTTTACCTCTGGTTCGAAATCACATCTTCCTTAAGCCCTTATTGCTATATTAGGAAGCATTTGATTTGAATGGACGTGCATCGACGTGATTTATTTATATACTTGATTGTGCTTTCATTTAAATTGATTGTGATTGATAGGAACAGTCTTCCAATTTGCATGAAACCCCGAGTCAAACCCATCTCACCTAAAATTGCGCCTGTATGAATTCTTAGCTAGGAAAATCACTCGCGTCAGGTACCGAAAGGGCGTTGGTAATGACACCAGCGTAACCAAGTCCCCGAACCCAAAATCTCTGGTTCCGCAGAACTGATCGATCTCTCCCAATCGGTTAGTAAGGTTTCTGGTCTACCCTCCAAGAAAGGCCGGTGGCGACTCCAAATGCATGCACAAGTTGCACATGCCACCACGACCACACTAAGGTCGAAAGCGATCGACTCTTATCGTCGAATCCCTCAAAAATACTCCCGCCGCGATTTGGTATGGGCCTGGGAGGGCTCGCGCCGATCCAAGACCCGCGATCGGTAATCCATTAGCCGCGTCCGCTTCCGGACGGGCCGCGACACGGAGGCATTCGTTTCTCTATCTTAAACACTACAGGTGACCGTTGATACCCCTTTGAACGGCGGTTTCATTCTTTACCCCTGTCAAGAACAACCCACAGTGGGGCAAACTAGAGGTACGTCCAGCGGTATCATGAGGTAAATGGTTAGAAGTTCTCTTGCTCAGACTTGCATCAATCTTCGTGCGTTGCTTGTCATTTTAACTTCTATGGTAATTCAGGTGCTTTAGGATGACGAAAAGCATTCGTTTCTCTATCCTATACACTTTTACCCTTTGCACAGCCCAGTTGAGCCTATACGTTCATTTCACAAACCTGTCGGTGATCATTGCATATTCCAAGACGGAAGCAACGTCCCTTCAAGAGCGGAAGAGTTCAAAATATAGGATTTATGAAAAATTCCTGGACTAATGTTTGAGTGCCGAGATTCAAGTTGTACATCTGGCACACTCATTTGAAAATTCTGATCCCCAAAAGAAAAGAAAAGGTGGGATCTCGACAAAAGATGAGAAAAAGAAAAAAAGAAAGAAAAATTCAATCTCGGGCATCAAGAAAAAGCAAAGTGCCTGGTAAAAGCAAGGCCAATGCCCATCCAAATACTTGTACACTTGTGAATTAGGTGTTTGATCTTGTAAAGGCCAAAAGATGGCATGATACCTTTGTATAGGTCACTAGTGAGATCTGATTGTAAAAGAAAATCCCAAGGGAGCTGGACAGCGAAGGATACTCCCAGATTATGTCACATTCAGATAATGAAAGCGTAGACAAGGTGTTGACGCCGTCTCAACACAAAAGAGACATTCTCTAAAGACAAATGTGCGCTCTAAAGACTAGCAATGCTCTCCAAAGACTGGCAATGCTCTCCAAAGACTGTCAATGCACTTTAAAGACTGAAGACGCTCTTTGAACCAGAAGGGACAAGATCAGCGGCAAACCTGCAGTGATCACCAATGTTAGACCCTTCGCATATTCTGAGCCAAAAACAAGCCTTTTTTGGTCCCCAATCCTACCTACGTTACAACCCTGAAAAGCCTTTTCTGATTAAGGCACTTGGATTGACATAGGGTATAATGTCTAAGCTTAGCTCGAAAAAGTTCGAGCAAGATTATTTCTCTCTCATTTTGCAGGTTTCTTGACTTGTAAACCCGGAGCAGACATTGAAGACTTCTCTTCGAAAGCCTTGACTTGCACGCAAGTCCCCTTTGAAAACCGTTGACCAAGCCCAACATTACGGTCCCTTGGAAGTCCTCCTGATCGATCGAGGTGTATTCACTGCGAATGATCCTAAACCCTAGGCGCAGGTTTGATAGGAAATTCGAGTGCGTTCTTGGTAAAAGACCATTATCTCAAAGCGGTGAGAAGTCCTCTTTGATGAGAATACTCCGTTGGATATTTTAACCAAACTCTTTTGGTAATTTCAGATTGTTTGATTCAAACTTTCCTCACAAGGAATTTTTGATCACTTCCGTATATTGCAAGGTGTTTTGGATAACCTCCAGCATCATAATGCATTCATTGAATTTTTTTTTTCTCTCATGGCTATGATATAAGTCATAAAGTACCGTCAGTTTGACATCAGATACCACTCAAAGACCATTGATGTGCCTTTGGTAAGAAAATTTTCAGATTGGAGTTTCTGCAAGATTCTTGATGACTTCAGCTCCTAAAACGGCTTGTATCACTCTTGGTGAGAAACGTTTAACATGTCTAAACTTCTGCAGAATTCCTGGCAATCCCAGATCTCAGAAGAACACAACCTCTCTTGGATACTTGGAATCCCCAAATCCCAGAATAACGCCTCGCGTGTCGAAAGGACAATTTTAGGAATCAGCTTTCTGTGAAGTTCTAGGTAACCCCTGAACCCAGAACAGCCCATTTGATGAAGCCTAAAGATTAGGCACACCTCACTTGTATGAATCCTAGTTAATTCCTTAGAATATAGGATCAAAATGTTCGACAATCCCTAAGAGACTGGGTGCGTCATCTATAGGTTCCTAGCAAAGAGGAGTCTTATTCATGGTCTGATCCACCATACGGATCAAAATCCCTGACAATCCCTAAGAGACTGGGTGCATCATCCATAGGTTCCTAGCAGAAAGGAGTCCTATTCATGGTCTGATCCACCATACGGATCAAAATCCCTGACAATCCCTAAGAGACTGGGTGCATCATCCATAGGTTCCTAGCAGAAAGGAGTCCTATTCATGGTCGGATCCACCATACGGATCAAAACCCCGACAATCCCTAAGAGACGGGGTGCGTCATTCACAGGTTCCTGTCAAGTGCAGGAATCCCATACTGGTACGGCCTACCATACAGGCTAGAGTTTAATCGCCCTAGGATACTCAAAAGACGAGTCCCTAGGTATTCACTTGAACCCGCTATACACCGCGCATGCCGCACGAACATCAGACAAGTAATCAACATGTAAATGGCAGGTGGGTCTCTCTACTTCCTCTCTCACTTCAGCTAAAGAATGAAGAACAGAACGTTCACCAGCGGGACAAGAAAGATTGAGTGTCAAGATTCGTTTTTCTTTTCCCCAGTCGAGTCGGTCTAGACTCAGGCGTCACCTGTCATTGAGAGAAACCTCTCACGAGATTCCTCTCAAAGAGGGGCAGCTGTTGACACCTGATTTTTGACCCAGCCTTTTTCATTTTTTTATTTTTTTTTGAAAAATCACAAAAAATTCATAAAAAGTCATAAAATTACAAAATCAACCTTGGTGGCCTTGGCCAAGCCCAAGGAACCATTCTTGACCAAAAAATAATTTTTCACATTTTTCATATTTTTTAGTATTTTTGGAAAATAGAAAAACACTTAAAAAAATAAAGAAAAATAGCATTTGAGGTCACAAAAATATGGAAAAATATCCAATATTTTTCCTTTTAATCCCTTGTATTTTTTACCTCATAAAAAAATCAAAATCAGATTCAATTTTAGGTGTTCCTTTGTAACCCGTACTATTGAATTTGAAGAAAAAATAACAATTGAGTCATTTAATTTGCAATTTTGGCATTTTTTAAGATCTTGACATTCAATCTAACTATCCCCTATTTCAATTTAGCCCAATTGTTTGTGCAATTTGCTCAATTGCACGGATTTGACAAAATTACATACTAAAATTGCATTTTAGTCCTTGAAATTAAGCATAATTGAAATTACTTTCAATTCAAGGGCTATCATTGCAAATTGAACATGCTACCCAATGGATTTCACCATTTTAAATCGATTGGCATAGGTGGTTTAACTCAATTTGATCATTTGCACCCTCAATTACACAATCCCCAATTTCCAATCAAATGTGAATTTGGGGATTTTGTAGAAATTGATGAAAACTTTTGGGCAAAACCACATTTCTAGATAGAATTCATGCCCTAGATTCGATTATGAGGTTCAATTGCAAAAATTTCCCATTAATTTGGGTTTAATTTCGAAAATGGTGAGTCGGAACCGGTTCTGACCGGTCCGACCGCCGGTCCAGAACAGTGTCGTCTTCTTCCCCGAGGGTCTGCGCAAATGAACAGTGAAAAGCCGAGCTTTGACAGCTAAATTGACAGACCAATCGACCGCAATCAAAGACACACTTGTGGGCGTTTGTTTGCTTAGACCGTTCCCCGTCGATTGACACTAAGATCACGACCAATGGTTGCCCAAGGAAGAAGCAATCGGCTGGTCAATCTCACAAACCCGCGAAAGTCAACCAGAACGAGCTCAGACCAAATTCGTGCCAAATAGAGCTTGCCGGAGCTCCTAACGGGGATCAAACGATTTCCCAACCAATTCCGTCACCGTCGACGTACCATTTGGCACGTGACAGCACGTGAATCCAAGTGGGTTGACGTCCACTGCTCGAGCGGGAAGCCGAGCTGAGGTATATAAGCCAATCGGCCTTCGCGAAGCAAAGAGAAGGGGGGATTCAGTTAGAGGAAGGTAAACACAGTTGGAAGAGAGAGAAAAAGAGAGAGAAAGAGCTCGCTCTCCATCACCATTGTCGAGAGCGAAGCTCGAAATTACAGAGCATCGGTCAGGCCCTTTCAGGCTAGACCAAAGCTCAGGGAGACCTCTAGGAGACCGCCCAGAGCGCCAGGAAGCGATCGCCGCCGGCCGCGCCCCGCGAAATCGCAAGAACAGGTGAGCCATCGCAAGAACAGGTGAGCCAGCGCTTCGAACTTCAGATTGAGCTTCAATGGCGGATTACGTTTCTTGCAATGATTCTTGTATTTCATGTGTGCGTTTCATTCCCTGAACATTACTGACCATGTTCGCGTCTTCATTTTGCATCGATTTTTCTCACATAACCCGAATCGAGTCTTCCGATTTAGCCTCCATAGCCGATTCTTGCCCAGCCAAATCTGGGCCGAGCGAGCTCGATCGGAGCTCGAGGTAAGTCCCCTGAACATTGAATGATGCTTCCCTGTTAATGAATTGGTTTAATACGCCATGAATCGCCTGATTAGAGTACATGGGTGTGTACTGGTTCTTGTTCGATCGCGCTTGATTCTGTGGATGGATTCGTGTAATCTTGGGATATGTTAAAATAGAAGCGATTTCGAGTTGATTGGCGCTGGTTTCGCACGATTCCATCAAAGTTTCACCGTTAGATCGACGTCGGAGTGCTTCAGCCGTCCATTTTGCCGGGGTCGAAAGGTTGAAGACGATGCTGACTTGGCAGGTCAACGAGTCAAAGCGCTTAGGTGGCGATCGGCCATTGGTCCACGTGTCAGTCCAGTCAGCTTGGCCGTTGGAGGTTGTTATTCGAATAGGTAGATCCAACGGCTGAAATTAATCGAGTCCAACAAATATTGTCCGTCCGATTAGAAATTAGGATAATGCAAAAATGATTTTAAATCGGAAATAAAAAATGATGGAAACGGCGCCGTGTGGGTTGGTTAGGAGGCGACGTCGTTTAGGTTAGTGGGATCGGACGGTCCAGATCAAGTCCCATGTTCTAATCGCGGCCGTAGGTTTAAGTAATTAGATCGGACGACCCTGGTCAAGTCTTCAATCAATCTGAACCATAGGATTTGGTAAGTCAATCCAAAGATCGTGGGTCAGCCACGTGGTCCATTAGGGACCGTCAGATCAGTGCCAAATAATCTGAAAATCAAAAATGCATCAAACGGCGTCGTTTCAACCAAGGATTTCGCGGGTCCGAGCCTGGGCCGGGTTCCGGCCTGAGTGGGTCGGGTCGACCCGGTCCGAATAATATTTTTTTAAATAAAAAATCGGAAAAATGATTTTAAAAAAAATAAATAAAAAAAATCAGAAAAATCTTAGAAAATCCAAAAACAATGCTAGAAAATGCCAGAAAATTCCAAAAAAATGTGGAAAAATTGTGGAAAAATCCTAGACATTCCAGAAACCCCCAAAAATCGAGGGTTGACCACAGACAACTAGTCAACCCTATTTTTGGGGTTTCTTATCAGTTCTTCCGAGACTTAACGATATTACCCTTTAGGGGTAAGTCGCCTCTGCTATGATGCAAGATAAGGCCGATAATGCCAAAGTAAGAATTAGGGTCGATTAGAAGACCAATTCTCAAGTTCGGATTTCAAGTCTCGCCCCTTTTCTCAAAATGACGATTTTGCCCTTCAATGGGAAAATTGTCTTTCTTGTCTCAATCGAGTTCTGAAAATTGCTTAAAGTTAGGGTTTGGGTCAGGTGGACGATCAACCCTAATATTTGAGGTTTTCAGTCCTCGCTTTTGTCCAAATGACGACTTTACCCTTCCGAGGGTAAAATCACTTGAAAATTCCAAAAAAAATCATGGAAATTCCCGAAAAATAGGAAATTGATTGGATTGATGGCCAATCCTATTTCCACTATCTCTTGACTTCCCAATTTGTCTAAAATGACATATTTACCCTTTTTAAGGGTAAATTTTCCCCGAATTGATTCAAAATTACGATCCTGCCCCTCATGGGCGAATCATGTCCAAATCACTCCTAAGCCTTGATTGATATTTCTCTAGGCTAATAGTTCCTCATTAGGGATACCATGCTGATTTCATGTGTTTTATCCGCATGTATTGATTCCTTGATTTGCGCCCTTACTTTTAATGATTGTGAGTGATAGGGTAGCTGTTCCCATCTGCATGAACTCCTAGATTTAGGTTCAGTACCACACTCCTCTGTATGAAATCTTAAGATCAGATAAACCATTCATCTTAGGTACCGAAAGGGCGTCAACTCTGATAGTTGGCGTAACTAAGTCCCCGGACCCACTTCTCTGGTTTCCGCAGAATCGAATAGACTACTCCCAACTATTCGATAGGGTTTCCGATCGTACCCTCCGCAAAACGATTGGTGGTGACTCCTCGACATGTACACTCATCACATGTTACTAGACCACAATGAAGGTCAATCACGTATATCCAGCAGTTGCGATTTGGGTAAAGGGCATTGGGAGAGGCCCGCGTCCGATCAAGCCAGCGATCAGGCGGCCCATTAGCCCGCTCCCCGCCTCCGCGTAGGGAGAGGGTCGCGACAATGACTTACTCAATTATATCGGAAAAGTCATGGCTACTACCAACTACCCTGCTTTGCTAAGAAGATAAAAAACAAGACAGTTATAATTTGATAGGCTGAACAAAGAGAGAGTACATACATTGTTGGAATAAATGAGAATTCACAGGTTAGATAGGTTGAAAGAAATGAAAGCAAACGTCAAATTCGGTCAGCTACAATTCCTCGTAACTTACATGATATTCCGTCAGGATCAAAGCATTACCTCTCTAGGGAAGTGATGGTAAGTCTTCTGTGGGAACCGAGAATAGTACGGAGGCAAATGAGGCACAATATCATGTCCATTAGTAATACGTATTGTATTTGGCACGCGGTCACTGTAGTAAGACGCATATGCTGCATTGCCAATACGAGGTTGTCCAAATGTTAAAACCTGAACATTCTGTGCTTCATGATTGACCAGAAAATGAAGTGTCCCCAGTTATATAAGCAAATCAAGTGAATGCTAGACTGGAAAAAACAGATTCAGCACACATAATTAGACAGCCAAATAACTTGAATGTTAATACTGTTAGATTTTATTTATGGCCCACGTGATTAACTGCCCATATGTGATTTCAGTTTAATAATTATTATGTGCTAAATTCCTATTGGTCAATAGAGAGGTGTATTTTATCTACTGTACACCGTGATGGATGGTGTGACTATAAAAGGCTCTTTTAGATTTGGTCCTCTCTCAACCCTAGAAAAGACGACAGATTTTCTCTCCATCAAGAACGTCAGAAAGCCAAAGGGGTCAAAAGAGAGAAACCTATTTCTACAATCGATCTCTCATCTATAATCGATTCCATCACAAGGAACTATCATGGATCGAGGCATGTCTCTCATCTATTACGATATTGTGAAAATCATCTCGTTCAAAGATCTTGGTTATGATGTTTATGCAAATATTAGAGTTTCGATTTGCGTACGATATCCGTTTCATGTTTTACATGTGGTATCAGAGCACCGGTTTTAGAACTTGTGATTTTCCATTGATTGAATTCATTTGTGGGCATCGAGATCGGGACGCACAGCTTGTGGGTGTGGTTTTAAAATTTTGAGGATGCGTTGATGATTGCAGCACATGATATAGAGTTTTGTTCTTGGAACACCTGCAATAATAATAATAAAAAAAATGAGGGAAATTGCGTAGAAAGTTGTAATACGAGACTTAGTATGTGTTGACACAAACCTGAGATGACATTGAAAATCTGATGCGTTTACGGGGGTTTGTCAATGGGATGGTCTGAGGCGTAATTACGCGGACCAAGCCTGAGGCGTTCTAAACGCGGGCATGAATCGAATGGAGGTTGGAAAGGAAGGAAGACGTGGCTTGACCTTGCAATGCGTGCTTGACTTGAATGATGAATTGATGCTATGATTGCATGATTGGTGCTCGTGGATATTCAAGTGTTAATTTATGACTGTTAAACACTACATGTGGTTGTTTGTGCATTTGTTCATAATTGCATTTGCCTGAGTGTACGGTTGTCCTAACCTAGGGTTAGGACCTGTCTTACTGAGATGTCAGTCTCACCCCGTCGTGGGGCCGCCTTTTTTAGATCCTAGACGGGAGAATGTTGCCAACCAGGCTAGGTGACCCCAAGGAGATGACTGCTTATTTTGATGAGTTTCCTAACGGTCGGGGTACCGTTTTTGTGAGAAAGTGCACAATTGTGTGGGTAGACGATGGAGGTAAAGACTGGAAACCACATAGGTTCGAGGCTTGATTCCGTAGGGTTGGTGATGTCACCACTGGCCCGTTGAAGTCTACGGAGGTGCCCCGAAGAGTTGTCCCGAGCTAGTGCCATCCCACCCGGGATTTTGTTGAGGTAAAGGTATCCGTGGCAGGTTCGAGAAATGTGCCGGAGAAGACCCCGTCTAAGGAGGACACGGTGGAGGTGATTGTGATAGAGGCCTCAGAGGACGAGCTGGAGAACGATGAGATGGATGACACCATAGATGTACGCTCCGAGACCTTTTCGGACTACGAGCCTACTGAGGATGCTGATGCGACTAATGGGTCTAGTAGTTCGACCTAGGGGTTTCCAGCCTTTGCCTTTCGTTTCTTTTTGGTTGTTACCCTCATTGATATGTAACCTTTTGGGGACTTAGGTATAGTGGCATTTTTGAAGGAAGTCCCGTCCAACCCCGCCGTCAGCAGTTTTTAATAATTCTGCTCTTTTGTATGAACATCATGAAATGTTTCTAGTTGATCTATGATCTCGTTATCCATGTCCCCATTACTTGTGTGTGGAGGAGTTTTCTTTCGTTTCCGCTTGCTCGCTTACTGATGCATCTCGTGCTATGTGAATCTTGGGAATCGAGAGCACGACTTAGGATGGTCGCGTTTTCGTGATTTTGTGAGCGGGGCGTGACAAGCTGCTTCATTTGATTAGAGAGACACAATCAGAAAGAGCGCTCAAAACACAATTTATGATCGATGTATGATCTATCTTATAATGCATTAGCACTTTAAGGTTACATGACATAAATTTGTGCTTCAAGTGCCTAAAAAAGTCATATGCCAGCAAAATAAACTTATCAACAATCCCATGGATTTTCCAGCAAGTAGACATTGTAATGAGTAGTTGGATGTCTTTACCCACTACATTGAAGTATTCAACCAACTCAAAGCTCCAAAGCTTAACATGTACGACTCAATTGGCACAACTGATACTTCTATGATCGGTTGTTTGCATAAAGGGCTGTTAGTACCCCATTCTGCTTGTGTTTTGTCTATGGGTTGAATTTGCCAAAAATGTAAGAAAACAAGAGGCTAAGTATGACGAGTTGTAAATATAAATATGAGAGCCACAGAAAGTTCAAGCTCCACATAAAGAGTCTAGACTCCTAACAGACCAAAATTGAACAGTTGGAAGAACACGATAGAAAAGAAACAAATGAAATCCAGCCAAAAGAAATTTTTCAATTTATCTTACCACAAGATCAAGTCCGCAGAAGGTTGCCATAGCCCCTCCAATAGAATGCCCCGTCACCATGACGTCGATGTCTCCATATAAATTCTTGGCTCTTATAACAGCATCCATAATACCAGGTCGAATTGTCGTATTGTGATAAGCATGATAAAATCCATGATGAACCTAAGAAACAATCAGTAGAGTGAGACTGCAACTCAATCCAAAACAGAGTATCTAGAGGTTGCATAAGGCATGTCATCTCCGGAACTCACCATGGAACCTGGCATGCCAGGGTAATTTATGTCAAGCTGTTTCCAGTAGAGATCTTCAACCCAATTCTGTATGCCAAAGGCATAAGCACAACTAATCACTGACGGAAAAACTCAAATGACAAAGAGACATGACAGAGTTTTTCACAAACAGAATAAGGGAAGTATGTGATCTCTTGGTGACTCCTTCTAAAATTACAAGAAAATAACTTCAGTTTCATGGTGGAAATGATTCATCCTTTTTCCATTCGTATGAATAGCAGACCTATATCCTTGTGTACGCATTCATTGAGGCTGCTCTTCCTAGCTTAAATTTTCATCAAATCCTTTGCATGTCAATTGTAAGGGGAAGTGTGACATCCTGGAAATCCCAACTTCTGTAAGATTCGGAATTCAATAAAAGGATATTGTATGAAACTACAGTCGACAAATATCTTGGACCGTTAAGACTAAAGTGACGTTAATTTGGACGAATTCCGAAGTTTCGATTGTTTTGGATTAGGATTCGATTTCTCAGCCTTTACGAATTAGGTTTTCGATTTTCGTGCCCGAGCTTAATCCCAACCGAGCCTAGCCTTCGAAACTATCAAAATTTCTCCTTCGTCCACTGCTCCAAAATTTCGTTTCAGTCCTGGAATTGTGAAAAGACCAAAATACCCCTATCCTAATGCACATGAGACAAATGCCTTAAATCCAAATGAGACAAAAGCCTCAAAAGTCCAATTGGTGTGACCTCTCTCTCTCTTCCCCATGCCTCATTAGCTCATGTCTATCTCTCTCCTCTCCTCTGCCGCTGCTTCTTCTTTTTCTTCTTCTGCTTTTTCTACTTTTTGTTGTTGAAGCACGAACCTTTCCCCCTCTTCATCTTGCTTCTTCGCGTGACCACCACCCCCAAGCCGACCACCAAGACCCACAGCCATCTCCTACCGTCGCCCTGAGCCGAGCCCGGCCGCCAGACAGCCGCGGGGAAGCTCGGAGCAGCCGTGCTCTATTTCGGCCTCTACAACCCGAGACGTTCCAACTCCTTCCCTGGCCTTTCGCGACGTCACCGGAGCTGACCACCACCTCACGACCGACCACCAACCTCCCCTCGACCGCCCCGAACCGATCCCGCCGCCCGTCGTTCGCCGAAGCCGCCGCGGTCAGCTCTGAAACCGCCGGTGCTCAAATTTGAGGCCGGTTCGTTTGTTCTTGGACCCTAGCCGTTTTCGACGCCTCCGCCGCTCGTCACCACCGCCGTTCGACTCCTCTAACCTCCCTCTTGCTTCCCCCAGCTCATGGAAGACCTGCGTCACCGATGGAGCTCGTGAGAAGCCTCGGAAGTCTCCCATGTTTTCTGCCGCACGAAACCCCCTGTGTCGCCGGTTCTGTTTGTAGCTGGTTCACCGCCGTCGTCCACCATCTGCCGCCCTCCGTCGGTCCTAGCTGAACCCCTCTGACCCCTAGGTGAGTCTTCCACCCCTGGCTGGCCTTGTCACAGCCCGTGGGACGGGGAACCACCCTAAAACCGCCTTGTTTTCCCCTATTTTTCACTGAACATGTTCTGTTTTGGTCGCCGGCCGCCGCTCGCCGGAGCTCCGTCGCCAGCCACCTGTCCCGGCGACCTTGTCGGACCTTCCCGAGGTGTTCCCAAAGTTTTGGTTCGAGTCGCCGCGCGGTTAACACTTTTAGTTGCCGAGAACCGCCGCCGCCGCCGTCGCCGTCGACCGTCGAGACCGCCCGAGCTCACTCGCTCAGTGAGTTGACCCTAACCCTTGGTTAGGGCACTAATTGCGCCTAGGATTAGTTGATTACGAAATTTGGGTACACGATCGAGGCCGATTTAGTTAAAAATTGGGCTAGGTTAAATGACCGATCGATTAGATTATTCGGGGTGATTTAATTATCGGTGGCTAATTGTGGTAAAATAGTGATTGATTGATTGGATGATAATTCATTGATTGTGGTTCAATTACGAGTGAGCGACAAGTTAGAGATGAGCGAACGATTGGTGTATTAAATCAATCTGGTTAATAATTGTCATGGCACGAATTGAGCTTGATATTGCCTGATTGAATTGGTTGCTCGTGATTTAGTCATTGACCTCATGGATTTGATCGCCTCTCTGACATGCCTGACTGAGTGTCTTGAATGGCCATGGGCCGAGTCTGTTAGCATGTCTGTATGAGTATTTGGCATTAATCAAAGATAATTAATGGGTTGATTGCCAAGTGTGAATTGTGTGGTCACATGAGGGACATATGACGATTACCTGGCAAGTTCGTTTTGTACTGTTCGTGCACTTACCGTACCTATTGTATGAAATTAAACGACTTGCCAGAAGCACGATAATTCATGCCTCGTGCCAGACGTATGGTCTTAAGGAATTATCGGATGCCGGTCGCTGCTTGTGATGGACCGACGCCCCGTTTAGAGATGCCTACTTGCTGGTGCCGTGCTGGGTGCACTGGATACACCGCTTGTAGTAGCCGTCGTTGAGAGGGAAAAGAGACGTAGTCCGGTTCTGCCGGAAGAATGCTAGATCGCACCAAAGTGCTGGATCGCGTTGTGGAATTGGATCACGCCAGTTGCGTGGGTCATCTTGAATAAATGGATTTGTGTGGTGCCTGGTGTACACTTGAATCGTGGTGCCTTGATGAGTTGTTTATTATATTGTGACTGAACTGTATGATGGTTGTGATGCTTAGTATATTCTGGGCGAATCAATGTCCTAATCGAGCTTAGGCTTGATTCATTGAGATTATTTCTCACCCCGTCGTGGGTTAACACTTTCAGGTCCGAAGTAATGGAAAGGCCCGTGCGATTCGGTACCCCTACCCACTCGTCTAACAATGTCACGTCTCATCCGGTGCCAGGTACAAATCAGGTCTGGGAGCGTCACGTCACGACTGTATGGATCAATGAGGGGATGCCACTTCTGGTGGCTCATCACTTCAAGGCATGGTACCTTCGTGACGGAATAGATCTCTACGGCCCGATTCGTGGGTTTGAGGGACCGCCTGTTCAGAGGGTCGCTAATGCCTCAGCCTGGGACCTGATGGACATCGATACGCCTGACGGGGAGGTAGTAGATCCCGAACCCGGCACACCGCCTGAAGACGAGCCCGAGCAATCTGTAGCCCCTTCTGTATAGTCGAGTAATAGTTCTTATGACGATCCCAACAACCCGGCTCCTCCGTTGGACTATCACGATCACTAGCTTTAACCGTGATCTTTCCGAGCTGTTGGATGATCTTTTGTGGAAGTACCCTTTTGGAGTAGATGAGAGTTGACATTGCCCAACTCATGTATCTTTTTTAGAGTCTTAGAGGGCCACCCCGAAGCATGGGGTTGTATATGTTAGCTGGTAGCTCTGTAAGGTCATGGATCATCTATTCTCAGCTGTATAGTGCCTGTGTTTTGTTTCTCTGGTTGTTCCTGCTTCTCTATCCCATGCTGATGTTGTTGTATTGGAAGTTAGGCACGTTCCACATGCGTAATTTATTTGAAGGTCGATAGTCACCTGGGACGCTATCTTTCATGACCTAGTAGCGATTTGGCAAGGGATGTCGTGAACTCGAGAGTCGGGGAGTGACATCCCCGCCCAAGGTGGTATCAGAGCAAGGTCAGCCTGATCCGTCTGGTCATTGGCTTGGAGTAATAAGGAGCGTTGGGAAATGGGATAGTTAATAGATTTATGAGCATTGTGTTTGTGATTGCTATTGCGCTTTAAGTATTTGGGATTGCCATCTGACCGTGTTTGCTATGGGGTAAGCAGGACTCCGTATCATTTCTGTATAATGAGCGGACGCGGTAAGAGAGCGCCCCGAGCGCCGCGAACGAGACCTATCAGACTGATCGAGGAGATTGTGGGTGATAGTGGAGTGCCCGCAGCTGCTGGACCATCTGGGCAGGAGCCGACAATGGCTTAGGTTATGCCAGCACTTGGAACTATTGGGGATCTCATGGGACAACAGGTAAGGGATATGAACCATGCTGCTGTCGCTGCTGCTGAAGCTCAACCTGTGAACCCTCCTGCTTGGGAAGTGAATGAAGGGCGTCAGGCCCAGTGGTTGATAGAGCAGTTCCTTAAGATGCAGCCGCCTAAGTTTACTGGAAGCGGAGATCCCGAAGCTGCAACATTGTGGATCGAGGAGTTAGAAAAGGCGTTTGTTCTTCTAAGGTGTACCGAAGAGGAAAGAATCATTCTAGCTGTCTATCAATTGCAATGGAATGCAAGTTTTTGGTGGAGAGCCTCGAAAGACAGATTCTTTCCAGAGGGTACGGCCCAGACATGGGGTGCCTTCGTGCAAGCTTTCAATGACAAGTACTTTTCACATACTCCGAGAAAACAAAAGATGGATGAGTTCCAACACCTGCGCCAGAACCTGCTGACCGTAGACCAGTATGAAGCCAAGTTCGCCGAACTTTCTAAGTATGCACCGAGGATGGTGACCGATCCCGAGGATAAGCCGAGAAGGTTTATGGACGGATTGAAACTTGAGATTCAGAGCTGGTTGGTACCTCTCTATCTGAAGGATTACAACGACATCTATGAGAGAGCCCAGATGGTGGAACGACATCTGGCAGAGAAGTCTACCGCATCTGGATCGTGGTTTACGCCCCCGAATAGTTTTGACAAGAGGCAAGGGAAGAAGCCCATGTTTAGCAACAAGAGTCACATTCCACCCAATCGTCGAGAGGCGATCAGCAAGCCAGTGTTTTGTCAGCATGAATGGTGCAATCTGTGTCGCCAGAGGCATGGACCTGTTCCTTGCCCGTTTGGAAGTGGTGCCAGTTTTGGTTATGGTCAGCTGGGTCATCAAGTGAAAGACTACCCGCAAAGGAAAGGTAGACAGGCGCCGCCACAGCAGGGAGGACCACCTGGAGGGGCTGCACCGCCAAACTTACAAAACCGTCCACCAGCGCAAGGAAGAGTGTTTGCTATCACTCGGGAAGCGGCGAAGGATTCGCCGATCGTTATAGGTACGGTCCACTTGCATAACCAAGTAGCTTATGCTTTGTTTGATCCGGGTGCTACGCATTCATTTGTTGCCGATCAGTTTGTTAAGTTATCTGAGTTGAACTTGGTGCCTTTAGATGTTATGTTTAAAGTTTCTACGCCTTTAAAGGATAGTGTAGTGGCTACAGTAAGCTGTCCCAATTGTAGACTTGTTTACCTAGTGTCGCGACCCTCCCGAGCGGAGTGTTAATGGGCCGTCCGATGTTGTATGATCGGACACGGGCCTCTCCCAAGGTCCATTACCCAAATCGCAACTGCTGGATATACGTGGTCGACCTTTAGTGTGGTCTAGTGATATGTGATGAGTGTACATGTCAAGGAGTCGCCACCAATCGTTTCGCGGAGGGTACGATCGGAAACCCTATCGAATAGTTGGGAGTGGTCTATTCGATTCTACGAGAACCAGAGAATTGGGTTCGGGGACTTAGTTACGCCAACTGTCAGAGTTGACGCCCTTTCGGTACCTAAGCTGAATGGTTTATCTGATCCTAGGATATCATACAGACGAGTGGGGTACAGATCTTAAATCTAGGAGTTCATGCAGATGTGAATTACTACCCTATCACTCACAATCAATGGAAATGAGTACGCAAATCAAGGATCCAATACATGCCGATAAAACACATGAAAACAGCATGGCATCCCTAATGAGGCTCTATTAGCCTAGAGAAATATCAATCAAGGATTAAGAGTGATTTGGACATGATTCGCCCATGAGGGGCAGAATCGTAATCTTGAATAATTCGGGAAAATTTACCTTGAAAGGATAAATCTGTCATTTTAGATGAATTGGGAAGTCCAAAGACAGTGGAAATAGGATTGGCCATCAATCCAATCCATTTCCTATTTTTCGGGAATTTCTAGGATTTTTCTGAAATTTAAAAGTGATTTTACCCTCGGAGGGGTAAAGTCGTCATTTTGGACAAAGATGAGAACTGAAAATCTCAAATATTAGGGTTGGTCGTCCACCTGACCTAAACCCTAACTTTAAGCAATCTTCAGAACTCGATTGAGACAAGAAAGATGATTTTCCCATTGGGGGCAAAATTGTCATTTTAAGAAAAGAGGAGGGACTCGAAAACCCAAACCTAAGAATTGGTCGCCTACCCGACCCTAATTCTTACCTTGGCATTATCGGTTTTATCTTGCATACACAGCAAAGGCGACTTACCCTTAAAAGGTAATGTCGTCAAATCTCGGAAGATCGGATAAGAAACCCCAAAAATAGGGTTGACCAGTTGTCTATAGTCAACCCTTGATTTTTGGGGGTTTCTGGAATGTCTAGGATTTTTCCACAATTGTTTTGGATTTTATGGAATTTTCTAGCATTTGTTTTATTTCCTAGGATTTTTCTGATTTTTTTTTATTTTTTTAAAAATCATTTTTCGATTTTTTATTAAAAAAATGTTATTCGGGCCGGGTCGACCTGACCCACTCGGGTCGGAACCCAGCCCAGACCCGGACTCGTGAAACCAAACACGCCAAAACGACGCCGTTTCCCATTTTTTATTTTTCTGATTATTCGGCTTTGATCTGACGGTCCCTAATGGACCACGTGGCTAATCCACGATCTTTGGATTGACCTACCAAATCATACGGTTCAGATTGATTGAAGACCTGACCAGGGCCGCCCGATCTAATTACTTAAACCTACGGCTATGATTAGAATATGGGACTTGATCTGGACCGTCCATTCTCATTAACCCAAAACGACGTCGCCTGACCATTCACCTGAACGGCGCCGTTTCTGTTCTGATTGATTTTTCGATTAAAACTTTTTTGGGATAATCCTAATTTCTAATCGAACGGCCACCATTTATTAGACTCGATTAACCTGAGCCGTCTGATCTACCTATTCGAATAACAAACCCCCCAACGGCTTGCTGACTAATCATACACGTGGACCAATGGCCGAACGCCAACTAGGAGTTTGACCCGCTGACCATGACACATCATCTTCGTCTTCAACCACCCGACTCTGAGGGAGCGAACGGCTATGCTTCTCCGGCGACGATCCGACGGTGGATCCTTGATGAAATCGCGTGAGACCAATGCCAATCGACTCGAAATCGCCTCTAGTCTAACATATCTAAGAACCGAAGCATATAATTCGCGGAATCAGGAGTATCAAGCAGAGCGCCGAGTACGGCCATGGGAGTTCGATTGCTTGATTAACATAAAATCATTGCAATTCCATCCCAGGATAGCATTAATGGATGCTCAAGAGACTTACCTCGAGCTCCAATTGAGCTCGCTCGGCCCAGATTTGGCTGGGCAAGTATGAACAGTACTCGGCAATGGAGGCCGGGATTGGGAGACTCAATTCAGGGTGTTTAAGCAAGGTCGATGCAAAAAATATATGCGACGATGGTCACTGATGTTCAAGGAGTGAAACGCACATAATAATCGAATGAATGAACAAGAAATGCAAGATCTGCCATTGAAGCTCAATGAACTCGAAGCTGTGACTTACCTATTTCCGCGATCTTAGGCTGTATGGTCGGTGACGATCGCTTCCTGGCACACTGGGCGAACTCCCAACGGTCTTCTTTGGCTTTGGTTTGGCCGGAGATGGCCCAACCAGCGCCTTCCAATCGAGCTTAAGTTCTCGACGACGGGGGTCGGAAAACGAGCTCTGCCTCGCGTTCTATCTCTCTCTCGCGATTCTGTTCCTCTTTCCTCAACTGAATCCCCTCTCCCCTTCAACAGAAAGCGATCATGAGCTTATATAGCTCTTGGGAATTTTGGCGCCGAAATGGGAGGTTGGGCAGTTGACATTCGCACGTGAGAACACGTGCGAAATGGTCACCGTCGACCGGCAATCGACGGGTATCAAATGATCATTCCGTTCGGGACCTCTAGTGATCGCATTTGTCACGAATTTGGGCTAATTTCATCTGAGCTTTGTCGTTGTTGACTTTTGCAGGTACCGGGGCTTTGACCGGCCGATTACTCTCCGTTCCGGCGACGTTGGATGGTGCTGTTGGTGTCAATCGACGGAGGGAGATGAGAGGAACAAAATGCCCACCATTCCACTTTCAATTAGTCGCGAATTGACCTTCAATTTGGCCTTCAAAACTCGGTCTGTCACTGTTCATTCGCGCGAGCATTTTGGGGAAGAAGAAGACACTGTTCTGGACCGGTTCAACCGGCGATCAGACCGGTCCGAACCGGTCCCGACTTGCAATTTTCCAAATTAAATCCAAATTAACAGGAAATTTTTGCAATTGAACCTCATAATCGAATCTAGGGCATGAATTCTATCAAAAATGTGATTTTGCCCAAAAGTTCATATCAATTTCAACAAAAACCCCAAATTTCCTTTTAATTGCAAATTGGGGAATTATGCAATTGAAGGTTCAAATGATCAAATTGGGTCAAATTACCTATGCCAATCGATTCAAAATGGTGAAACCCATTGGGCAGCATGTTTATTTTGCAATGACATCCCTTGAATTGAAAGTAATTTCAATTATGCTCAATTTCAAGGACTAAAAATGCAATTTTAGTATGCAATTTTGCCAAATTCGTGCAATTGAGCAATTTGTACAAACAATTGGGCTAAATTGCAATAAGGGACAGTTAGAATGGATGTCAAGATCCTAGAAAATGCCAAAATCGCAAATTAAAAGACTCGATTGATATATTTTTCTCAAATTCAATAGTATGGGTTACAAAGGAACACCCATAATTGAATCTGATTTTGGATTCTTTGTGAGGCCAAGAATGCAAGGGATTAAAAAGAAAAATACTGGATATTTTATATATTTTTTTGGCCTCAAATGCTATTGTTCTTGATTTTTTTGAGTATTTTCCTATTTTCTAAAAATACTAAAAAATATGAAAATTATTGAAAATTATTTTTTGGTCAAGAATGGTTCCTTGGGCTTGGCCAAGGCCATCAAAGTTGATTTTGTAATTTTTTGACTTTTTATGGATTTTTTGTGATTTTTTCAAAAATAAAGCTGAAAAAAACTTGGTCGAGAATCAGGTGTCAATAGCTGCCCCTCTTTGAGAGGTTTCTCTCAAAGACAGGTGACACCTGAATCTAGACTGACTCAATTAGGGAAAAGAAAAATGAATATTGTCACTCAATCTTTCTTGTCCTGCTGGTGAACACTCTGTTCCTTATTCTTTTGCTGACGTGAAAGAAAAAGTAGAGAGACCCACCTGCTATTTACCTGTTGATCACTTGACTGATGCTCGTGCGGCATGCGCGGTGTATAGCGGGTTCAAGTGAATACCTAGGGACTCGTCTTTCGAGTATCCTAGGGCGGTTAAACTCTAGCCTGTATGGTAGGTCGTACCAGAATGTGATTCCTATATTTGACGGGAACCTATGAATGACGCACCTAGTCTCTTAGGGATTATCGAGGTTTTGATCCGTATGGTGGATCAGACCATGAATAGGACTCCTCTCTGCTAGGAACCTATGGATGACGCACCCAGTCTCTTAGGGATTGTCAGGGGTTTTGATCCGTATGGTGGATCAGACCATGAATAGGACTCCTCTCTACTATGAACCTATGGATGACACACCAAGTCTCTTAGGGATTGTCGAACATTTTGATCCTTCAGGGGGATCAGGCCGAGAATATGACCCCTCTCTACTAGGAACCTATGGATGGCGCACCAGTCTCTTAGGGATTGTCGAACATTTTGATCCTATATTAACTAGGATTTATACAAGTGAGGTGTGCCTAACCTTTAGACTTCACCATAAGAGCTATTCTGGGTTTAGGGGTTACCTAGAACCTCACAGAAAGCAGATTTTGTCAACAGTTTTTGATCCTATATTCCAAGGAATTAACTAGGATTCATACAAGTGAGGTGTGCCTAACCTTTAGGCTTCACCAAATGGGCTATTCAGGGTTTAGGGGTTACCTAGAACCTCATAGAAAGCTGATCTTGAAAATTGTCCTTTCGACATGCAAGGCGTTATTCTGGGATTTGAGCATTCCAAGTATCCTGCAGAAAACTTAAACCTGAGATCTCGCAGAAAGACTATCTTGAATATTGTCCTTTCGACATTGAAGGTGACATTCCGAGATCTGGGAGCTCTAGGTATCCTGCAGAAAGTTCCAACCTGTAACACTGGGATCTCACGGAGAGATGATTTCTAAAGATTGTCCTCTTGACATGGGAGTTGACATTCTGGGATCTGGGCACTCCAGACATCCTGCAGAAAGATCAAACCTGTAATACTGGAATTTCGCACAGGGAGATAATTTCAAACATTGTCCTTTTGACATGGGAGGTGACATTTTGGGATCTGGGGACTCCAGGTATCCTGCAGAAAGATCAAACCTGTAATATTGGAATCTCACATAGAGAGATAATTTCAAACATTGTCCTTTTGACATGAGAGATGGCATTCTGGGATCTGGGGACTCCAGGTATCCAAGAGTGATACCAGCCGTTTTAGGAGCCGAAGTCATCAAGAATCTTGCAGAAGCTCCAATCTGGAAATTTTCTTACCAAAGGCACATCAATGGTCTTTAAGTGATATCTGATGTCAAACTGACAGCACTTTATGACTTATATCATAGTCATGGAAAATTTCGATGAATGCATTACGATGCTGGAAGTTATCCAAAACACCTTGCAATATACGGGAGTGATCAAAAATTTCTTGTGAGGAAAGTTTGAATCAATCAGTTTGAAATTAGCCAAAAGAATTTGGTTAAAATGTCCATTGGAGTATTCTCATCAAAGAGGACTTCTCACTGTTTTGAGATAATGGTCTTTTACCAAGAATGCACTCGAATTTCCTATCAAACCTGCGCCTAGGGTTCAGGATCATTCGCAGTGAATACACCTTGATCGATTAGGAGGACTTCCCAGGGACCGTAATGTTGGGCTTGGTTAACGGTTTTCAAAATGGGGACTTACGTGCAAGTCAAGGCTTTCGAAGAGAAGTCTTCAATGTCTGCTCCAGGTTTACAAGTCAAGAAACCTGCAAAATGAGAAAGAAATAATCTTGCTCGAACTTCCTCGAGCTAAGCTTAGACATTAAACCCTATGTCAATCCAAGTGCCTTAATTAGAAAAGGCTTTTCAGGGTTGTAACGTAGGTAGGATTTGGGACCCCAAAAAAGGCTTGTTTTTGGTTCAGAATACGCGAAGGGTTTAACATTGGTGATCATTGCAAGTTTGCCGCTGATCTTGTCCCTTCTGGTTCGAAGATCGTCTTCAGTCTTTGAAGTGCATTGATAGTCTTTGAAGAGCACATTTGTCTTTAGAGAATATCTCTTTCATGTTGAGACTGTGTCAACATCTTGTCTATACTTTCATCATCTGAGTGTGACATGATTTGGGAGTATCTTTCGCAGTCTAGCTCCCTTGGAATTTTCTTTTACAACCAGATCTCACTAGTGGCCTATACAAAGGTATCATGCCATCTTTTGGCGGTTACAAGATCAAACACATGATTCACAAGTGTACAAGTATTTGGATGGGCATTGGTCTTGCTTTTACCAGGCACTTTGCTTTTTCTTGATGCCCAGGATCGGGTTTTTCTCTCTTTTTTTTTTTGAAATCCCATTTTTTCTTTTCTTTTGGGGATCAGAATCTTCAAATGAGTGTGCTAGATGTACAACTTGAATCTCAGCACTCAAACATTAATCTAGGAATTTTTCACAAATCCTATGTTTCGAACTCCTCCGCTCTTGAAGTGACGTCGTTTCTGTCTCGGAATATGCAATGATCACCAACAGGTTTGTGAAACGAACGTATAGGCTCAACTGGGCTGTGCAAAAGGTAAAAGTGTATAGGATAGAGAAACGAATTCTTTTCGTCATCCTAAAGCACCTGAATTACCATAGGAGTTAAAATGACAAGCGACACACGAAGATTGATGCAAGTCTGAGCAAGAGAACTTCTAACCATTTATCTCCTGATACCGCTGGACGTACCTCCAGTTTGCCCCACTGTAGGATGGTTCTTGACACGGGTAAAGAATGAAACCGTCATTCAAAGGGTTATCAATGGTCACCTGTAGTGTTTATGATAGAGAAACGAATGCCTCCGTCGCCCCAATCCATGTAATCACTGCGAATAACCCTTACGTCCGTAGGTCAAGGTCTTGCTATCCTTACCACTCCACTCATCTCTCAAGCGTGTATGGGACGTGTTTAGATTAGGCTTGCCTCTTGTCTGAGGAAACATCCTTTTGAACAATTTTAAACAACTCTTGTTGGAAAAGTTCATCTTGTTTTCTTCAAAACTTACCCTCCAAGGGGATTTATGATGCACAATGTATATTTCAATCATGTTCAGATAACCTCCAGATCTAAACACGAATGCCAATGACTGTGAGAATTTTGCGTCTTTTTAGACATGAGCTTTGAATGTATGCTAGATTCCAAAAAGCCTCCAAGTTCTAGCAATAAGGATTCTGACAGTCTTAAAAACCTAAAAGGTTGGGAAAGGAATACTTACCTGCCCAGCGTGGCTAGAGATTCCTGAAAAAACATAAGAGGAATATGTTAGTGTATGCTCTCGAATTTCAGAAAATTAGAACGATACACCCTACCCTTGATCATGCACTCCAATGGAAGTGGATAGACAAGTGAAAATCTGCATTTTTCTTAACAACACAAGATGGTTAAGTGTTCTAAAATTTATTGAAATTCTTAGTTTTTGAAGAGAATGGACATGCACCTGACCACCACGACAGTAAGTCCTTTTGATCATGCATTCCAATCTGAACGCCAATATGTAAACTATAAAAAGAACGGCCATTTCAACCTATGGCGATGGTGCCTTCG
Organism: Rhodomyrtus psidioides; assembly: GCA_021437785.1. Taxonomy (NCBI): domain Eukaryota; kingdom Viridiplantae; phylum Streptophyta; class Magnoliopsida; order Myrtales; family Myrtaceae; genus Rhodomyrtus; species Rhodomyrtus psidioides. The sequence continues at coordinate 3,942,592 of JAILYB010000041.1, read as the reverse complement.
TCTGATTGGGGGCAATGAATCCTGCTCAGTGGCTTCATTCATTTTGGAGAGTGCCTCTGTGCCATTCTTTGAAGTTTCGTGCTCTTCGTTTTGCTGTCTGCCGTCTTCATCAGACATTCCTGGTATTTGCCATCGAGGACATTGCTTCCTTGGGTCCTGCAATATTGAACACATGCTAATGTATGCATGGATGCATGATATGCTTATGCAATGACTATTACGACGACTCGGCTCAATCCGGGATGAGTCATATAATCGAAATCTGATTTTATTTCAAGGGTAATACTTCTTCACAGCATATGAGTTTACAGGGTGCCCCAGTTCTTCTCCTTCGGAGTTTACAAGGATCAATGCTCCTCCAATGAGAATCTTCTTGATGATGTAGGGGCCTTCGTAATTCGGGGTGAATTTACCTCCCGGATGGATATTACTCAGCAAAGTCTTCCTAATTACCAAGTCATTTACTTCGAAATTTCTGGTCTTGACTTTCCGATTAAATGCCCTGGCTACCCTCTTCTGGTAAGTTTGTCCATGACAAATGGCTTTAAGACGCTTCTCGTCTATTAAATTCAACTGTTCGTATCTGTGCTTGGAATACTCTGGCTCGGAGAGTTTACCCTCTGACAAGATTCTCAAAGAGGGAATTTTAACTTCCACGGGTAGAACTGCTTCCGTCCCATACACCAGACTGTAGGGAGTTGCACTTGTAGAAGTCCTGATTGACGTTCGGTAAGCCATTAAGGCGAAGGACAGCCTTTCATGCCAATCCCTGTAGTTTTCTGCTGTTTTAACCAAGATTCTTTTGATGTTTTTGTTGGCTGCTTCCACTGCCTCATTCATCTGTGGGCGGTAGGGGGATGAATTCAGATGTCGAATACCGAAGTGATCCAATAGGCCATTGACAATCCTGTTGTTCAGGTTAGACCCATTGTCTGTGATGATTGCCTGAGGGGTACCATACCGGGAGATGATATCTCTTTTGACGAATTTTGCCACATTTCTTGCAGTGACATTATTGTAAGAACTGGCCTCTACCCATTTTGTGAAATAATCAATCGCTACCAGGATGAAACGATGACCATTTGAAGCCACAGGATTAATAGGCCCTATCATGTCTATGCCCCACATAGAGAAAGGCCAAACTTCCGATATTTGGTGCAGTTCGTTTGGGGGTGCATTGATTTTATCACCATATATTTGGCACTGGTGGCATGACCGGACATGCTGGCAACAGTCTGATTCGATGGTCATCCAAAAATAGCCAAGCCGCATGATCTTCCTGGCGAGGAGGTGGCCGTTCATGTGAGGCCCACATACTCCTTCATGGATCTCTTTCATGAGGATATTTGCTTCTTTGGCATCTACACACCTCAACAGAGTAGAGTCAAATGACCTTTTGTACAGAATTTGTCCGTTGAGGAAGAACTTGCTGGCCATCTTGGTTATGTATCTCCGGTCTCCTGGCTGGCATCCTTCAGGAAACTCCCCTTTTGAAAGATAATTCTTGATGTCGTAATACCATGGTTCCCCATCAAACTCTTCTTCGATTAGCTTACAATAAGTTGGCCTTTCAACTATATTGATCCTTATGGGTTCTATATCCAACCCTCTAGTTGTTTGCAACATTGAGGCAAGGGTGGCAAACGCATCTGCAAATTGATTGTGTGATCTCGATAGGTATTCGAATGACACTTCTTCGAATTCGAGTATTAATTCTTCAAGGTATTCATGATAAGGGATGAGCTTTGCATCTTTCGTCTTCCACTCTCCCTGTGTCTGTAAAATGATGAGCATGGAATCTCCAAAAACTTGCAACCTAGGTATCTTCATGGAAATGGCCAATCGTAGGCCTAAAATGCACGCCTCATATTCTGAGATGTTGTTGGTGCAAGGAAAAGTTATTTTTGCCGCCACAGGGTAATGTTGATCATCGGGGGATATCAGTACTGCCCCAGTGCCTGCCCCTGATAGATTAACAGCACCATCGAAGTACATGACCCACTTGTCTTCTGCTAAGTTGAGAATTTGACCTTCTATGCTTGTTACTTCAGGAGACTCACCGTTTGACGGGTTTTCTGCTAGCATGTCAGCTATAGCTCTTTCTTTAACTGACTTTTGTGGAGAACACTTGATGTCAAATTCAGACAGCATCACTTGCCATTTTGCTAATTTCCCAATCAAAGCGGGTTTCTCCAGGAGGTATTTGACAGGATCGTTCTTTGTTACGAGCTGAATGTGGTGGTGTAGGGTATACTGTCTCAGTCTGCGAAGTACCCATACCACTGCTACACAAGCCCTTTCAACTGGTACATATTTTGCTTCAGATGGTGTGAATTTCTTACTCAGGTAATAGATGGCCCTTTCTTTTTCACCTATCGGGCTAGTTTGGGTGAGTAAGGCTCCCAAGGACTCCTGCTGTATAGTCAGGTATAAGGTCAATGGGTGACCAGGAATTGGTGGCACAAGTACCGGCGGTGTGATCAGATAGTTCTTGATCATTTGGAATGCCCTGCTGCATTCAGCATCCCATGTTACTTTCGCTCCTTTCTTAAGCAATTTAAAGATTGGCTTAGCCACATCAGACAGTTAATTGATAAATCTGGCAATATAGTTCAGTCTCCCCAGAAGGCTTCTCACTTCTTTTACTATGGAGGGCGTTGACACATCGTGGATAGCTTGAATCTTTGAAGGATCAATCTCAATGCCCCTGTTACTGACTACGAACCCAAGAAGTTTCCCAGATTTTTCCCCAAACACATATTTGTTAGGGTTCAACCTCAACTTATATTTGCGCAGGCGCTCAAATAATTTTCTTAACACTTGTACATGATCCTGTCCTTTCCTGGATTTGGCGATCATGTCATCGACGTATACTTCAATTTCTTTGTGGATCATATCATGGAATAATGTGACCATGGCCTTCTGATAGGTAGCCCCGGCGTTTTTTAATCCAAAGGGCATGACTTTGTAGCAAAAGTTCCCCCAGGGTGTGGTAAAAGCAGTCTTTGGTTTGTCTTCTTGTTTCATGAAGATTTGGTTGTATCCCGAGAATCCATCCATAAACGAGAACAATTCATAACCTGCTGTGCTATCCACTAACACATCAATGTGAGGAAGTGAAAAATCATCTTTTGGGCTTGCTCTATTCAGATCTCGGTAATCCACGCAGATCCGAACTTTACCATCCTTCTTCATGACGGGGACTATATTTGCAATCCAGTCTGAGTATGGGATAGCTTCAATAAAGCCTACCCTAAGAAGCTTCATGACTTCTTCCTTAATTTTGTCTTCCAACTCAGCCTTCATCCGCCTGCTGCCTTGCTTGACAGGTTTGATACTAGGATCTGTGGGTAAGGCATGCTCCACTATCTTAGGATCTAGGCCTGGCATGTCAGCGTAAGACCATGCAAAAATGTCTTGATATTCTTTCAATAACTCCGTGAACTCGAGCCTTTCATTTCGGGATAAATGCCCGCCGATCTTGACCTCTTTGATATTCACGGAGTCTCCCAGATTAACAATGATTGGTTCTTCTGAAGTAGGAGGCGTCGATTCCTCAAAGGCATTCCAATCTCTGCGGATAGACGCATAACCCTCGTTTTCATCTTCCTCAATGCTATAAGAATTGTTACTGGAGAAATCCGAATCTCGTAACAACCTGGTATGCATGTTTGAGATGATATGCCTGAAATGTCATGAGTATGGTTAGTTTGTATTCCATAAGAATGACATGTATGATCATGGAAAGTTTTTTTTGAAAGAGTTTTCGAAATAGGTACAGGTATAAACGGGACTAATCCTCATGTCATTGGATATCCTGGCCCCAAGGAAATCTCTTTGGAAATCAGGAGTCATACGGCAAATCAGGCCTCAAGCTTCTGTGCAGAAGACTAGTATCATCATTGGGCTGATTCGTGGTTCCATATGTCCTTAACAAAATAAGTATGATTTCATTGAATGCAAGATGGGCCGCATTACAAGATGTGCTATTTGGACCAACGGCCGGAGATCCAAAGGCGTTTCCCTATACGTACAATAAGGAAAGAAAATGCGACAAAATGCAAAAAGTTCTAAATGCAGTATTTAAAGACAAGGGAAGAGTCTCGTTACTCAGAAGAAGTGGCTTCATCACTTAGCCACTCTATGACGGCATTCACAGAGTTGTCTTCAAGAAAAGGATTTGTCAGATCTGGTTCTATCGGTGAAATGACATTTTCTTCAGATAACCATTTAGAGTTCTGGTTGAAGTAGGTGTTCAGAGGAAATATCTTCGATCTGTCTTTCCAAGTTGGAGAACCAATGAACTAGTCATTCAAGTTGTTTCGGCCTCCCTGACGTCCCAGGCTTTTGCCTCGGCCTCGGCCTGTTGCCTTTGGGACAGATTCACCCATGTGATATTTCTGATACCCCAAGCCCATTCTATGCGGGTTAGCTATTAACTATAGGGGGCATTTATCCCTTGACTGTTTTTACCTAGACCTTTTCCAGGGTTAAACCCATATGCCAGCAGCATCTTGGCTGGTAAAAGATTGGCTTCTGAGATGTAAGGGGTTCTCAATCTTGTTCCTGCCGGGGTATGAACTGTTGCTACCAGTTCTAGGGAATGATAGCTTGCTTCTGTCTTCACTTCGGGTTCAATATAGGGAATGGCACTGCTCTGGTATGTCTGGAGGTCGACTTCTCCATGTATGGTAATCACATTCTCATCCACTACAAAGCGTACTTTTTTATGCAAGCTTGAAGGGACGGCTCCTGGTGTATGGATCCAAGGCCTTCCCAGCAAGAATCCGAATGCACTGGGCAGATCCATTACTTGGAAGTTTATAGAGAATTTCGTCGGGCCGATAAATACGTCAAGCTCAATCTCGCCCACCACGGTCTTCCTCATTCCGTCGAAAGCTCTCACAGCCGTTTTGGATGCCTTAACCGTTTCCTCATTGATTCCCAAACTTCTTAGGGTAGCCAAAGGGCAAATATTGAAGGCTGATCCATTGTCGATTAATATATGTGCCACTCTCTTCCCGTTACATTGCGCGGAGACATATAAGGCCTTGTTGTGCCCTCTTCCTTCCATGGGGAAGTCCTCGTTAGAGAAGCTCAACTGGTCTTTTAAAAGGATTGCCCCCACAAAGTCCCCCAATTGTACCTCGTTAATTGATTCAGGGACATGTACTTCGTTGAGTATTTTCAACAGTGCGTTCTTGTGCTTCTCTGAGTTGATGAATAAATCTAGCAAGGATATTTGAGTCGGCATCTTCCTCAGCTGCTCTATTACTTCAAACTCGCTGGTTTTGATGATTAATATGAGCTTTTCGGCGTCTTCCTTTGAGACTTCCTTTTTTTCGGATTCGCCCTCCCTAGGGGCATAAAACCGTCCAGACCTCATTACTGCGTCTACTTCTTTAGTCCCATAATCCCAATGGACTGCTTTAGGATCGTATTCTTCTACTGGGGGACTTCTATAGTTACAGTTGCCTGATAAGACGTCTCCGGTTCAGTCGTGTTGTCTGCTTCTTCTTGCGGCAGTTGAATCACAACAGGCTTGACTATGTAGTCTTTCACCCCGCTCATGCTATCAAGTTCTTCCAATCTGATTACCACTGTCGTAGCGACTTCTACCATTGATACGGTGTCGTCAAGCCCTTTTGAAAGAAGTTTTTCTACGTCCTTCGAGATCTTTGGTTGAGAGAGATCATCCATACCTCCCCATCCGTCTGGTATGATGTCCTCAATTTTCTGATAAAAGCTGGGAGGGGCTGAATATTTCACTTTGAAGTTGTACCCCCCAGAATCTTGACCAAGGTTGTCTACAATTTCGCCATTTTCAAGCGCTTTGGCCATAAATTTGCGGTCCGCTTGACTTCGCCTTTTGGCTTCCCGTTCGTCCTTTTCGAATTCCTCTTCTGACTAAGTGACCGGCTCAATACTATCTACCAGATTCTCGTGTAGGATGTCCTAGGTGCTACCCCACTCTGTTGTGATCACGAAGTAGCTTCCTCCCAAAGATAAAGAAGCTTCAACTCCTTCTAATTCTTCATTAGTAATATTGGACATTATCCCCAAGCTCATCATTTTGGCGATACATAGCTTCTTTTCGTCAACAGAGATCTCTCCTGCTTTTGGGTATGATGAAGCGGCTGTTAGCAAGTTGGTCAGCTTAGGTACGTCTACCTTCAGCTTAAGGCAGTCTTCCTCCACTTCAGCAAATATTGCTCCTACTACTTGATGATCCAGAAGTGGGTTTTCTTGTACATTTGGGGCCATATTGTCAAACTTCAGAATTTGACTGTCAATCAGAGCTTGCACCTTCAGCTTAAGGATATAGCAGTTATCCACATTATGCCCTCTTTCGCCCATGTGGTAGATACAGGTTTGGTTCTCATCAAAGCCAGGATATTTGACAGGGTTTGCCCTAGGCGGTTCTTTTGCCACCAAGCGTTGCTCTAGCAGCACTGGGAACAACTTGGATAAAGGCCTTGGGAGCTGAGAAAATTGCTTCTAGGGTTGCCTTCTTCTAGGCTCTTGTACTTTCGGTGTTGACCAGGACGATCCTCCTTTGATCTGATTGGAATTGCCAAACGGCTTGGGCTTGTGGGGATCCGGTATAAACGCTATGTCCAGTCCGGCTTCTCTCTCCTTTTTCAAGGGATACTACTTCCTAGTAGGAGCTTCATGAGGCCTCCTTTCTCTCAAGGCCCATTCTAGCCTTTCAGCAACCTTTATCAAGTGTGCAAATGTTTGACATCCGGAAGTGTTCAGCCTGTCAAAGTAATCGTAGGGGAGCGCTTTTAGGAATAAGTCGATCAGCTCATCTTCTGGGATTGACGGCTTTACTTGGGTAGCCAAGGCTCGCCACCTCTGGGCATATGTCCTGATTGATTCGCCTCTCGCCTTTGAAGTTCGTAGAAGATCTTCTCTTGTTGGGGCTGTAGCCATGTTGAACTTGTACTGTCTGAGGAAGTCTTCTGAAAGATCCTCCCAACCGTCATAATCTTCTAGGTCTAGCTCTATGAACCAAGCCAGAGCGGCGCCAGCCAAACTCTCTTGGAACGTGTTCATCAACAGTGGAATATAATCCGAATAATGTGCCATCTTGCGCAGGTAATACTTGAGGTGGGCACGGGGACAACCTGTCCCGTTATATTTTCTTACGAACTCCGGCTCCTTATAGTCAGGAGGAGTCTCTACCTTAGCAAAAGGAGATATTTTGTCGAAGCGAGCTAACTCGTAACCTTGGCTGCTCAAGCACTCCTCAATTTTGGCCAACCTTTTAGCCTATGCTTCGGTTTTCACAGTCTGCTTCCCATTCTCCTCTTTCTCGAGATTGATAACAACAGGCGAGGCCTTTCGTTGTGACTGGTTGTTTGGTTCATGGACGTCCTCCTCTGCATGTTGGGTATCTCTCGTCACCTCTTTATCTGCTGTATCAGGTACAAAAGAAGGACCTGCGTTGTTCTGGTTATGACCCGTTGTTTGTTTAGCTTGGGTAGCTTCCAGCATTGCCTTGATGTCTACCATCATAGTTGCTAGGGCGGTCATCTGAGATTCCAGCATGCCTACACGCGGAGTCAATTCTTGTTGCTCCATTCTTGTTTTAAGGCGAGTTCGGAAACGATGTGTTGGTAATTCCGTGATGAGAGTGTACCTGTTCCAAAAGGATTCCCAGTGAGTATTTCTTTTGTCTTTGCCAAAAAGAAGCAGTTAATTCTTTTAGTTGCATGTCTCTTGTCGGTAGATGGAAAAAGGGCTACCTCGTGAGCCTTAGCCTCATGTAAGTAGTTCGTTTAATCATTTTCCGACAAGAATTCATGAAATTAAAAGAAACGTAATTTCGGACGATTGTTTTTATGTATTCGCAAAACATGTTCACATTTATGCTCATGTGTCCAAAATAGCATCACATAGAAATGAGAATGTATGAGAAGGTGTCACAATGTTTGCTTATTTTACACTTGACAGAATAGTCTATTCAAGTCTATGACGCTTGAGGTCTAAGGTATCCTTATCATCCCGGTATGGATTCTTCTCTTCAGTCTGGGGTTCGTCATCTTCTGAATATGACAGCGGTCCCATGTCTTCGGGTACGTACGGCTCTATTCTAGGTACATATGGTACGATGTATTCGGGTACGTATGGCTCGACAAGGCTCCGTCTGGTTGCTTTAAAGTGCTGAATGTATTCTGCAGTAGCTCTATGAATGTTTTCTTCATGAGACATGTTTTCTGGCCAACTTATTTTTTCGGCTTGCGAATTCTTCAAGGAACGGATGATGGATGTTATCTTGGCTTCAAACTGTTTCTTCTCCTCCTCCATGAGAGTCTTGCTTGGTATGTCAAAAGAAAAGATACCAGGTTGTGGTGGAGAAGGGATCCCTTGTAGCGCCCCGAACTGTCGAATCACCCTTTTCGGATAGTATGCGGTAGCGCCCGTGAATCCTAGCAAAGGGACTGGACCTTTGTTATCACAGGCCAATCTGACTTTGCCCAGCGTCGGTAACCTTAGCCGCCATCGGAGTTGTTCGGGCTTTAGAACTTTAAGGAAGTTTTTCCACTCTATAAAGTTGAACTTAGGAATACGTGTATGTGTTCTGACAAAGGTTTTAAGGGGATGTGCATCAGAGCTGATTTCAGTGAAACCCATGCGGATGTGGAATTGTCTGACATGGGATGTGAACCATAGATACAAAAGGTCGCTGGAGGCTCTAAAGATTCCCTTTTTATTTTTCTTGAAGCGATTTAAGGAAAGGAAGGTTTCGACAAGGATGATGTTCGAGTATTCCCACCTACAACAGACTTGTCTGGCTACTACAACTGTGATAGGGTCGAAGGTGACAGACGAGATTGGGAATAGCACAAAGCTAAAAAATGCCAAGACAAAGGCTCTACCAGATTTGGTCCCTTTAGCAGCGGGGAGGCATGAAAATCGGTCTATAAAGAAAGATAGGGAGATTCGTCCAGAATTGCTTTTTGCATCTTCTTTGATTTCGCTTAGGCTTGTGTCGAGGAATTCAGCCACCTGACTCAGGGGTTCAAATCCTATGGGGGTCGAACGAGTGTGTGAGTGAACTCAACTCCGATGACGGCACTGTATTCCTCGATAGTGGGAGTAATCCCAGTCCTTCCATGGAAAATGTAGCGGTGGTAGAATCCCAATAGAGCGCCATGGCTTGGATAAAGGCAGGTGGACACTCAACCTTCAGCATGTCAAACAGGTATCCTAGTCGGGATTCAGCATACTTCTGGCTGGCTTCGCCCATGCTATCCCACCATGATTGGAGTTCGGCCCGGGGAACTTTGAACACTTGAATATCATTCTTTCCCATCAAGTCTAAAATATGCAAATGATTTTTAAAAGTCAATCGTCGGAAATTACTTTAAAGACATGATTATGCAGATGCCATGAGATATGCATGGGCCAACTTAATTGCATAGTTCATTTTAAAGAAATGGAAATTAGGACCTTTTTCAGGTCTCGAAGGCCTGACTTAAAGCCTAACTTGAATTTCAGGGAAGTGAATTATGCAATTTAGTCAGGTTCACTCAGTGACTAGAGGAAACAGCAATGTCACATTCCATTGGTCAATACATCAAATGAACAAAGTGGGATGAACTTTTATTACAATCAGGATGCCTAATGAAAGAAGGGTATGGAAAGATTCTTCAAACAAGAAAGCCATGAAAGGCCTATGGAATGTGAGGATCTAAATCACTCTTGACAGTCAGTCGGGAACTCTCCTTCAATCAAGTGTAGGGGAGTTATCTTCCATGTTCTGGTCAAAAGGTCGTAGCTCCTCTGGCCATTCTCTGGTCCACGGTGTGACGACTTCAGGAGCCTTCTCGGGTTTCACCTTCTTGAGTGTGATACGCTTTGGCTTTGTCTTGGTAGCAGGACGTCTTCTTTTTCCCCAAAAAAGTGATCACGGGTACACTTTCTTTGGTCAGTAGTTCGGCCTTCCGACGGGCATATGCCTCCCTGGCTAACTAGTTGCGACGCTGTCTCTTCATCTCTAGATAATTCTTGAACATCTCGTTTGCTTGTCGCTTGAATCTGAGGTTATCGACGTAGTAATGGGTTTGACAATCTTCCGCATATCCTAGCTTACGTCCAGTCAGTTCCCGACCATGCACGAATCTGGTGAAGTGTAGCCTTGTGTTTGGTCCAGGGCGAGTGACTTTCCTTAAGTACTCGAAGGTCACCAATTCTGTCGAACTCTTAGGGAACAGCGACATCCTACCATATTACCATCGTTGTTTCAATTAGTTACTTGAGTGATTTTCATGATACGAATGCATATGAATGTATGTAATGTATGAGTCATATTATAGAGTAGGGAAATAATAAAGTACATTGAAAATAAATGCCTTACCAACCATATTTGGGGGAATGTGGTATGTCCCCCTGTATCAATGGATGGTTTTAGGTATACCAACCATTCATAGACACGCGCATGAGACAAGTGGGTATACTCTAAAAATCGAAAAATCAGGTGAGGAACCTACAGCTTAGGCTCCTACGATCCACATGAGGCGGATTCCTTCCCAAGGGTACCTACCCAAGAGGGCTAGATATCGCCAATGCAGATGGTAGGTGGGAACGAATTCGAAAGTCTCAAGTGCCATCAAACACAAGATCCTTTTCGCATCCCTTCCCTATCTAAGGTAACCTAGAGGTGGTTGCAGTCGGGGTTTGACCGCCAGTGTGTGCAATGTGTCGTGATCATCACAATGCAAAGTCATGCACAGCAGTTTGTATCAAAACACCGCTTCAGTATGTGCATAAAAATAAACATACATTCCCAACTCCAACCTACAGGCAAAAATGTCAACAATCACTCCACCCCTTATTTCTCCAATCTGCAAAAACATCTAACACAATGGTTAGTGTACGTACCTCACCTTCGAGAGCATCTGTGAAAAACAAGGTCAGATAAACCAAACAACTTTTTAATCGGCTCAAGTCCTCTCGGATTCGTAACCAGAGACTCTGGTTTAGAATAAGTCCCCAGCGGAGTCGCCAGTCTGTCGCGACCCTCCCGAGCGGAGTGTTAATGGGCCGTCCGATGTTGTATGATCGGACACGAGCCTCTCCCAAGGTCCATTACCCAAATCGCAACTGCTGGATATACGTGGTCGACCTTCAGTGTGGTCTAGTGACATGTGATGAGTGTACATGCCAAGGAATCAGCACCAATCGTTTCGTGGAGGGTACGATCGGAAACCCTATCGAATAGTTGGGAGTGGTCTATTCGATTCTACGAGAACCAGAGAATTGGGTTTGGAGACTTAGTTACGCCAACTGTCAGAGTTGACGCCCTTTCGGTAGATAAGCTGAATGGTTTATCTGATCCTAGGATATCATACAGACGAGTGGGGTACAGATCTTAAATCTAGGAGTTCGTGCAGATGGGAATTACTACCATATCACTCACAATCAATGGAAATGAGTACGCAAATCAAAGATCCAATACATGCGGATAAAACACATGAAAACAGCATGGCATCCCTAATGAGGCCCTATTAGCCTAGAGAAATATCAATCAAGGATTAAGAGTGATTTGGACATGATTCGCCCATGAGGGGCAGAATCGTAATCTTGAATAATTCGGGAAAATTTACCTTGAAAGGGTAAATCTGTCATTTTATATGAATTGGGAAGTCAAAAGACAGGGGAAATAGGATTGGCCATCAATCCAATTCATTTCCTATTTTTCGGGAATTTCTAGGATTTTTCTGGAATTTAAAAGTGATTTTACCCTTGGAGGGGTAAAGTCGTCATTTTGGACAAAGATGAGAACTGGAAATCTCAAATATTAGGGTTGGTCGTCCACCTGACCCAAACCCTAACTTTAAGCAATCATCAGAACTCGATTGAGACAAGAAAGATGATTTTCCCATTGGGGGGCAAAATTGTCATTTTAAGAAAAGAGGCGGGACTCGAAAATCCAAACCTAAGAATTGGTCGCCTACCCGACTCTAATTTTTACCTTGAATTTATCGATTTTATCTTGCATACACAGCAAAGGCGACTTACCCTTAAAGGGTAATGTCGTCAAATCTCGGAAGATCGGATAAGAAACCCCAAAAATAGGGTTAACCAGTTGTCTGTGGTCAACCCTTGATTTTTGGGGGTTTCTGGAATGTCTAGGATTTTTCCACAATTTTTTTGGATTTTCTGGAATTTTCTAGCATTTTTTTTATTTTCTAGGACTTTTCTGATTTTTTTTTTATTTTTTTAAAAATCATTTTTCGATTTTTTATTAAAAAAATGTTATTCGGGCCGGGTCGACCTGACCCACTAGGGTCGGAACCCGGCTCAGACCCGGACTCGCGAAACCAAACACGCCAAAACGACGCCGTTTCCCATTTTTTATTTTTCTGATTATTCGGCTTTGATCTGACGGTCCCTAATGGACCACGTGGCTAATCCACGATCTTTGGACTGACCTACCAAATCCTACGGTTCGGATTGATTGAAGACTTGACCAGGGCCGCCCGATCTAATTACTTAAACCTACGGCTATGATTAGAACATGGGACTTGATTTGGACCGTCCATTCTCATTAACCCAAAACGACGTCGCCTGACCATTCACCTGAACGGCGCCTTTCTGTTCTGATTGATTTTTCGATTAAAACTTTTTTGGGATAATCCTAATTTCTAATCGAACGGCCACCATTTATTAGACTCGATTAACCTGAGCCGTTGGATCTACCTATTCGAATAACAAACCCCCCAACGGCCTGCTGACTAATCATACACGTGGACCAATGGCCGAACGCCAACTAGGAGTTTGACCCGCTGACCATGACACGTCATATTCGTCTTCTACGTCCCGACTCTGAGGGAGCGAACGGTTATGCTTCTCCGGCGACGATCCGACGGTGGATCCTTGATGAAATCGCGTGAGACCAATGCCAATCGACTCGAAATCGCCTCTAGTCTAACATATATAAGAACCAAAGCATATAATTCGCGGAATCAGGAGTATCAAGCAGAGTGCCGAGTACGGCCATGGGAGTTCGATTGCTTGATTAACATAAAATCATTGCAATTCCATCCCAGGATAGCATTAATGGATGCTCAGGAGACTTACCTCGAGCTCCGATTAAGCTCGCTCGGCCCAGATTTGGCTGGGCAAGTATGAACAGTACTCGGCAATGGAGGCCGGGATTGGGAGACTCAATTCAGGGTGTTTAAGCAAGGTCGATGCAAAAAAGATATGCGACGATGGTCAGTGATGTTCAAGGAGTGAAACGCACATAATAATCGAAAGAATGAACAAGAAATGCCATTGAAGCTCAATGAAGAACTCGAAGCTGTGACTTACCTATTTCCTAGATCTTAGGCTGTATGGTCGGTGACGATCGCTTCCTGGCACACTGGGCGAACTCCCGTCGGTCTTCTTTGGCTTTGGTTTGGCCGGAGACGGCCCAACCAGCGCCTTCCAATCGAGCTTAAGTTCTCGACGACGGGGGTCGGAGAACGAGCTCTGTCTTGCGTTCTCTCTCTCTCGCGCGATTCTGTTCCTCTTTCCTCAACTGAATCCCCTCTCCCCTTCAATAGAAAGCGATCATGAGCTTATATAGCTCTTGGGAATTTTGGCGCCGAAATGGGAGGTTGGGCAGTTGACCTTCGCACGTGAGAACACGTGCGAAATGGTCACCGTTGACCGGCAATCGACGGGTATCAAATGGTCATTCCTTTCGGGACCTCTGGTGATTGCATTTGTCACGAATTTGGACTAATTTCATCTGAGCTTTGTCGTTGTTGACTTTTGCAGGTGCCGGGGCTTTGACCGGCCGATTACTCTCCGTTCCAGCGACGTTGGATGGTGCTGTTGGTGTCGATCGACGGAGGAAGATGAGAGGAACAAAATGCCCACCATTCCCCTTTCAATTAGTCGCGAATTGACCTTCAATTTGGTCTTCAAAACTCGGTCTGTCACTGTTCATTCGCGTGAGCGTTTTGGGAAAGAAGAAGACATTGTTCTGGACCGGTTCGACCGGTTCAACCGACGGTCAGACCGGTCCGAACCGATCCCGACTTGCAATTTTTCAAATTAAATCCAAATTAACAGGAAATTTTTGCAATTGAACCTCATAATCGAATCTAGGGCATGAATTCTATCAAAAAATGTGATTTTGTCCAAAAGTTTATATCAATTTCAACAAAAACCCCAAATTTCCTTTTAATTGCAAATTGGGGAATTATGCAATTGAAGGTTCAAATGATCAAATTGGGTCAAATTACCTGTGCCAATCGATTCAAAATGGTGAAACCCATTGGGCAGCATGTTTATTTTGCAATGACATCCCTTGAATTGAAAGTAATTTCAATTATGCTCAATTTCAAGGACTAAAAATGCAATTTTAGTATGCAATTTTGCCAAATTCGTGCAATTGAGCAATTTGTACAAACAATTGTGATAACTTGCAATAAGGGACAGTTAGAATGGATGTCAAGATCCTAGAAAATGCCAAAATTGCAAATTAAAAGACTCGATTGATATTTTTTTCTCAAATTCAATAGTATGGGTTACAAAGGAACACCCATAATTGAATCTGATTTTGGATTCTTTGTGAGGCCAAGAATGCAAGGGATTGAAAATAAAAATATTGGCTATTTTTTTATATTTTTGTGGCCTCAAATGCTATTTTTCTTGATTTTTTGAGTATTTTCCTATTTTCTAAAAATACTAAAAAATGTGAAAAATATGGAAAATTATTTTTTGGTCAAGAATGGTTCCTTGGGCTTGGCCAAGGCCACCAAAGTTGATTTTGTAATTTTTTTGACTTTTTATGGATTTTTGGTGATTTTTTCAAAAATAAAGCTGAAAAAGACTTGGTCGAGAATCAGGTGTCAACACCTAGTTTGCCACCAGAAAGGGAAATTGAGTTTGTTATAGAGTTAGCTCCTGGGACGGAACCGATCTCTAAGGCGCCATACAGGATGGCGTTGTCTGAGTTGAAGGAACTCAAGGTACAGATACAGGAGTTATTGGATAAAGGGTTCATCTACCCTAGTGCATCGCCTTGGGGAGCACCTGTTCTGTTTGTCAAGAAAAAGGATGGATCTCTAAGATTGTGTATCGAGTACAGGCAGTTGAATCAAGTGACGATCAAGAATAAGTATCCACTACCGAGGATTGATGACTTGTTTGACCAATTGCAGGGAACGTCGATATTTTCTAAGATCGATCTACGGACGGGATAGCATCAGTTGAGAATCCGGAAAGAGGATATACCGAAATCGGCATTTAGAGCACGCTATGGACATTATGAGTTTACTGTGATGCCGTTTGGTTTGACGAATGCTCCTGCTGCTTTTATGGATTTAATGAACATGGTGTTTAGCGAGTTCTTGGATCATTTCGTAATTGTGTTTATAGACGACATCCTGGTGTACTCAAAGAGTGTTAAAGATCATGAACAACACTTGAGGGTAGTTCTGGAAACTCTGAGAGTGCATCAGTTGTATGCCAAGTTCAGCAAGTGTGAGTTTTGGTTAGCTCGTGTGGCATTTCTAGGCCATGTGATTTCTGGTGAAGGTATTGCTGTGGATCCAGCTAAGATCGAGGCAGTTATGGATTGGCCAAGACCGACAACCGCTATAGAGATTAGAAGCTTCTTGGGTTTGGCCGGCTATTACATACGATTTGTGGAGAGGTTCTCAGCTATAGCCTCGCTTTTGACTAAGCTATTGAAGAAAGAGATGAAGTTCGAATGGACAGACAAGTGCGAGCGTAGTTTTCAAGAGCTTAAGTATAGGCTAACTACGGCCCTTGTTCTGACAATTCCGTCTGGTCTTGGAGGTTATGAGATTTATAGCGATGCTTCGCTTAGAGGATTGGGTTGTGTCTTGATGCAGCATGGTAGAGTAGTAGCGTATGCATCACGTCAATTGAGGCCGCACGAGTCAAACTACCCCACACACGACCTGGAGTTGGATGCAGTTGTGTTTGCTTTGAAGATCTGGAGACACTATCTGATTGGTGAAAGTTTTCAGGTGTATACTGACCACCAGAGTTTGAAGTATCTATTCTCTCAGAAGGAGTTGAACATGAGGCAGCGCCGATGGATGGAATTGCTTAAAGATTATGACTGCGAGATTCTGTATCACCCGGGTAAGGCGAATAAGGTTGCCGATGCCCTAAGTAGAAAATCAGTTATTGCTCAATTACAAGTGCATGAGTGGCGTTTGCTGGAGCAAGTAAGAGACTCAGATTTCAAGTTGGAGATAAGTCACCTGTCAAGTCTTGTGGCAACTTTGAGAATCGAGCCGGAAGTTCAGGTTAAGATTAAGACCCTGCAGTCTTCAGATCCCGTCATTCAAAAGATCATTCAGGAGGATTCAGCTAAGCGAAGGGTTGATTTCCAAGTAGCTGAGGATGGAATACTGAAGTTCAGAGGACGTTTGGTCGTGCCTGCCGATGAAAGTTTAAGGGAAAAGATCTTGTCGGAAGCACATCGTAGTAGTTATAGTATTCATCCTGGGAGTACAAAAATATATCAGAACCTGAAGCAGCATTACTGGTGGAATGGCATGAAAGTGGATATAGCCAAGCATGTGGCTAAGTGTTTAACCTGTCAGCAGGTCAAGGCACAGCACTGTAAGCCTGGAGGATTGCTGTAGCCTTTAGAGATTCCTGAGTGGAAATGGGAACATATCACGATGGACTTTGTCATGGGATTACCAAGGAGTCAGAGAGGGCATGATTCAATCTGGGTAGTGGTGGACAGGTTGACGAAGTCAGCGCACTTTATTGCAGTGAGAAAGGATTTTGCTTTAGACAGGTATGCAGAACTGTATGTGAGGCACATTGTGAGGTTACATGGAGTGCCAGTGACGATCACTTCTGATTGAGACCCTAAGTTCACTGCCACGTTTTGGAAAAGTTTACAAACTGTTTTGGGGACGAAGTTATAGTTCAGTACGGCCTATCACCCGCAGAATGATGGGCAGTCAGAAAGGACGATTCAGACCTTGGAGGACATGTTGAGGGCGTGTGTTTTGGATTTTAAGGGTAGTTGGGAGGAACAGTTACATTTGGTTGAATTTGCCTACAATAACAGTTACCAGCAGAGTATAAAGATGGCACCTTTCGAGGCATTGTATGGCAGAGCTTGTAGAACACCAGTCTATTGGGAGGAAGTGGGTGAAAGAAAGATCACCGGCCCTGAATTAGTGGAACAGCCAATGGAAGCAATTAAGGTGATTAGAGACAGACTAAAGAGAGCGCATAGTCGCCAGAAAAATTACGCAGATAAAAGGCGCAGACCTTTGGAGCTCCAGGTAGGCGACCATGTCTTTCTGAAGGTGTCGCCTATGAGAGGGACATCCTGTTTTGGCAAGAAAGGAAAGTTGAGCCCAAGGTATGTGGGACCGTTTGAAATCCTAGAGCGGATTAGAATTTTGGCTTATCGTATTGCGTTGCCGCCAAGACTTGCCCAAGTGCATAACGTCTTCCACGTGTCGATGCTGAGGAAATACGAACCGGATCCCGCTCATGTGCTGAGTTACGAAGAGATTGATCTGGATGAGCGAGCCTCGTACGTAGAGCAACCAGTTAGGATCGTGGATAGGAAAGAGCAAGTACTTCGAACCAAGACAATTCCTTTGGTCAAGGTAATCTAGAAACACCATGGTACCGAAGGAGCTACCTGGGAAAGCGAGGAAGTTATGAAGAGTAGTTATCCTTATCTTTTTGAATAGTTGGGACTGTGCTGTAATTTCGAGGATGAAATTTCCTAAGTGGGGGAGAGTTGTGACGTCCTGGAAATCCCAACTTCTGTAAGATTCGGAATTCAATAAAAGGATATTATATGGAACTACAGTCGACAAATATCTTGGATCGTTAGGACTAAAGTGACGTTAATTTGGACGAATTCTGAAGTTTCGATTGTTTTGTATTAGGATTCGATTTCTTAGCCTTTACGAATTAGATTTTCGATTTTCGCGCCCGAGCTTAATCCCAACCATGCCTAGCCTTCGAAACTATCAAAATTTCTCCTTCGTCTAGTGCGCCAAAATTTCGTTTCAGTCCTGGAATTGTGAAAAGACCAAAATACCCATATCCTAATGCACATGAGACAAATGCCTTAAATCCAAATGAGACAAAAGACTCAAAAGTCCAATTGGTGTGACCTCTCTCTCTCTTCACCATGTCCCATCAGCTCACGTCTCTCTCTCTCCTCTCCTCTGCCACTGCTTCTTCTTTTTCTTCTTCTGCTTTTTCTTCTTCTTCTTGTTGGAGGGACGCACGACCGAACCTTTCCCCCTCTTCCTTTTGCTTCTTCGCGTGACCACCACCCCCAAGCCGACCACCAAGACCCACAGCCACCTCCTGCCGCCGCCCTGAGCCGAGCCCGGCGCCGTTCGCCGCCGGACAGCCGCGGGGAAGCTCGGAGCAGCCGGGCTCTGTTCGGCCTCTTCAACCAGAGACGCTCCAACTCCTTCCCTAGCCTTTCGCGACGTCACCGGAGCTGACCACCACCTCACGACCGACCACCAACCTCCCCTCGACCGCCCCGAACCGATCCCGCCGCCTGTCGTTTGCCGGAGCCGCCGCAGTCAGCTCTGAAACCGCTGGTGCTCTGTTTTGAGGCCGGTTCGTTTGTTCTTGGACCCCGGCCGTTTTCGACGCCTCCGCCGCTCGTCACCACCGCCGTTCAACTCCTCTGACCTCCATCTTGCTTCCCCCAGCTCATGGAAGACCGTCGTCGTCGGTGGAGCTCGTGAGAAGCCTCGGAAGTCTCCCATGTTTTCTGCCGCGCGAAACCCCCTGTGTCGCCGGTTCTGTTCGTAGCTGGTTCACCGCCGTCGGCCACCTTCTGCCGCCCTCCGTCGGTCCTAGTTAAACCCCTCTGACCCCTAGGTGAGTCTTCCACCCTTGGCCGGCCTTGTCACAGCCCGTGGGACCAGGAACCGCCCTAAAACCGCCATGTTTTTCACTGAACAGGTTCTGTTTTGATCGTCGGCCGCCGTTCGCCGGAGCTCAATCGCCGGCCACCTATCCCGGCGACCTTGTCGGACCTTCACGAGGTGTTCCCGAAGTTTTGGTTCGAGTCGCCACGCGGTTAACCCTTTTAGTTGCCGAGAACCGCCGCCGCCGCCGTCGCCGTCGACCGTCAAGACCGCCCGAGCTCACTCGCTTAGTGAGTTGACCCTAACCCTTGGTTAGGGCGCTAATTGCGCCTAGGATTAGTTGATTACGAAATTTGGGTACACGATCGGGGCCGGTTTAGTTAGAAATTGGGCTAGGTTAAATGGCCGATCAATTAGATTATTCGGGGTGATTTAATTATCTGTGGCTAATTGTGGTAAAATAGTGATTGATTGATTGGATGATAATTCATTGATTGTGGTTCGATTACGAGTGAGCGACAAGTTAGAGATGAGCGAACGATTGGTGTATTAAATCAATCTGGTTAATAATTGTCATGGCACGAATTGCGCTTGATATTACCTGATTGAATTGGTTGCTCGTGATTTAGTCATTGACCTCATGGAATTGATTGCCTCGCTGACATGCCTGACTGAGTGTCTTGAATGACCATGGGCCGAGTCTGTTAGCATATCTGTATGAGTATTTGGCATTAATCAAAGATAATTAATGGATTGATTGCCAAGTGTGAATTGTGTGGTCACATGAGGGACATATGACGATTACCTGGCAAATTCGTTTTGTACTGTTCGTGCACTTACCGTACCTATTGTATGAAATTAAACGACTTGCCAGAAGCACGATAATTCATGCCCCGTGCCAGACGTTTGGTCTTAAGGAATTATCGGATGCCGATCGCTGCTTGTGATGGACCGACGCCGCGTTTAGGGATGCCTACTTACTGGTGCCGTGCTGGGTGCACTGGATACACCGCTTGTAGTAGCCGTCGTTGAGAGGGAAAAGAGACGTAGTCCGGTTCTGCCGAAAGAATGCTAGATCGCACCGAAGTGCTGGATCGCGTTGTGGAATTGGATCAGGCCAGTGGCGTGGGTCATCTTGAATAAATGGATTTGTGTGGTGCCTGGTGTACACTTGAATTGTGGTGCCTTGATGAGTTGTTTATTATATTGTGACTATATCTCATTGAGTTATGTGACTGAACTGTAGATGGTTGTGATGCTTAGTATATTCTGGGCGAATCAATGTCCTAACCGAGCTTAGGCTTGATTCACTGAGATTATTTCTCACCCCGTTGTGGGTTAACACTTTCAGGTCCGAAGTAATGGAAAGGCCCGTGCGATTTGGTACCCCTACCCACTCGTCTCACGATGTCACGTCTCATCCGGTGCCAGGTACGAATCAGGTCTGGAAGCGTCACGTCACAACTGTATGGGTCAATGAGGGGATGCCACTTTTGGTGGCTCATCACTTCAAGGCCCGGTACCTTCATGACGGGATAGATCTCTACGGCCCGATTCGTGGGTTTGAGGGACCGCCTGTTCAGGGGGTTGCTAATGCCCCAGCCTAGGACCCAATGGACATCGATACGCTTGACGGGGAGGTAGTGGATCCCGAACCCGGCACGCAGCCTGAGGACGAGCCCGAGCAATCTATAGCCCCTTCTGTACTGTCAAGTAATAGTTCTTATGACGATCCCAACAACCCGGCTCCTCCGTTGGACTATCACGATCACTAGCTTTAACCGTGATCTTTCCGAGCTGTTGGAGGATCTTTTGTGGAAGTACCCTTTTGGAGTAGATGAGAGTTGTCCTTACCCGACTCATGTATCTTTTTTAGAATCTTAGAGGGCCGCCCCGAAGCATGGGGTTGTATATGTTAGCTGGTAGCTCTGTAAGGTCATGGATCATCTATTCTCAGATGTATAGTGCTTGTGTTTTGTTTGCCTGGTTGTTCCTGCTTCTCTATCCCATGCTGATGTTGTTGTATTGGAAGTTAGGCACGTTCCGCATGCGTAATTTATTTGAAGGTCGATAGTCGCCTGGGACGCTATCTTTCGTGACCTAGTGGCGATTTGGCAAGGGATGTCACGAGCTCGAGAGTCAGGGCGTGACAGGAAGGATTGCTAATGTGAACATGCATACCTATGTTCTTGAGTTCCTCTAAAAGCTATAACCATGGCATTAAGGTCCTTGGCCACCCCCAACATATGCCTACGTGTATATATTCATGGTTTAGAAATAGAGACAAACAATTATAGGCATCACAGACATTCCAATTGATAGGCCATTGTAACACGAATTATATACATGTAAGCAGTGCTGAACATATACATGTATATATCATTTCTCTCGATTGATTTTATTTTTATTTTTATGAATCTTTGAGGTTCATCAGCCGCCGACCCCAACTAGTTTGGGATAAAGGCATTGTTGATGTTGATGTTGATGTTGATGTAAGCAATGCTGAACATCAACTATTAGTTCAATGACTTCGAACCCCTGTTTTCAAATCAAAAAGGCATTAATAACTAGTTCAGAAGCTCATAAGACAAGCCAGCATAGGCACACAAAAATCGGCTTAAGTACACTACAAGTGTCAAAACTTATGCACGGCGCTCACTTAAGTGCCAAAACTTTTAAAACGAACACTTAAGTGTTAATTTTTTAAAAAAACGGTCACTTTAGTGCCAAAATTTTCAAAATGATCGCTTAAGTGCCAACTTTTTTTAAAAAATGATCACTTAAGTACCAACTTTTTTTAAAAACGATCACTTCAGTGCCAACTTCGATGAGCCACGTCAGCTCAAATTAAAATAAAAAAATAGCACGTGTCGGATTTTCGGCAAGCCATGTCAGCGTAAATAGGAGCTGTCACGGAAGTAATCGTTTTTAAAAGAAGTTGGCACTTAAGTGGTCGTTTTTAAAAAAAGTTAGCACTTAAGTGATCATTTTGAAAGTTTTGGCACTAAAGTGAGCGCCGTACACAACTTATGGCACTTGAGGTGTACTTAAGCCCACAAAAATCTCATCTCAAGGATTGGCTATTTAATACAGAGGATCCATTCTTCACGTAACTTTAGCAACAGTGATATTAAAATGTAGTCAAATTACCTATGTGTTTCCATCACATCTAGAACATGTCCAACTAATAAGTTCTGTCAAATCTGACATGTAAACCTGCAATATAAGCTTTGCATTAAGTTTCAATTTTATTGTGTTGAAATGGTGAAACCTGAAGCGTAACAACAAGAAGCTTTACCAGTAGAGATAATGACAGATTGAAGCACGCTCACAAGCTCATTCAATACAAGCAATGAAGCAAGGTTCTTTTCAAGCTATTTTAACAAATCAAGTGAGCGGAACACTTTCAGGAAACATTGACTCAAAATAATATTCAGTACATTTTGGCAGTCCTTCTCCATGAACAGAAACAATTATTTGCACAATCCAATACGATGAAAGGTGGATAAATAAACAAAATAAGGCTCCCCTTTCCCACAAAGCTACTCCACTAAAACCTACAAGCCACAGTCCATTACTCAACTGGACTAAAGCTGAATAGTCGCTATTCAATCACTGTGACCAATCAATAGATTTTATCCCCAAAGCAGAAACAGTAGGAGGGCAAATATAAGGAAATTCTATCAATCTGACCACATTTCAGGCGTAGGGTTGATCCGAACTCGGTAATCTAAGAGCTTAACAATACCAACCAAATATAACACAACGCTCGACAGTAGCTCGGAAAACATTCAATTGCACACCCAAGGGATCGTTCAGCCAAAGTTTGCCCCATTCAAACAGGCACTACAGCTCCACGTCGCAGTCAACGACTCCCCCCAACCCCGTAATACCTAATCCGCCAAATTCACAATACGATTCACACTGTCCAAGCTCCAAACCAGCGTACTCAATCTTAGAGCCTCTCTATTGCCATCTTATCATTATCAAAACTCCCAGTCCGAATTGAGTCAGAGGATCAGAGCCAGTAACTGATGCATGGACGCGAATCACAATTTACCCCTCGCCCCCCTTGCGGCAATCAAGCATGCCAAAACCATCACCCTCAACCACGACCCGTTCCGCTCCATACTCTGCAATTACTCTTAAAGTTGATATCATTCGTCTGTTTGTTTATGTTAGTGGAGGTATATGAAAGTGCAATTACTCCATTACGGTGGCAAGTTTCTGAAGTCAAATATTTTCGAATCCAATCTCAAATTCTAATAATTCGTGTTATTCAAACTTGAAGAAATTAATTGAACTTGCGCAATGGGCAAATTGAGCTTAAGTGCGATTCACAGAACCGATTCCTTTGTGGCTGAGACAGGATTCGGGAATGCGACTTACCATTTCGTATCGATTCTCGAATAATTTGTAGAATACTTATCTTGGATAGGATGCAATAGTTTTTGTTTTTTCTTTTAGTTAAACATACTTATCAAATTTTGAGCTGAGTCAATTTGCGTTAAAGATCATGACATCATCATCCCATAATTGCTCGATCAAGTACATGAGCCGTACGATCATCGGGAAGTGAATATTGCACGTGTAAAGAATATGACATAAGAGAAAAGGTGGAACGAAGTCGTTGAACTTTTTCGTTGACCATGCGTAAAGACGAAATATTTCGTAATTCAGACAACAAACTGTCACAAATTTACTCTTCAATAATGCAAAGGTTGTGAATAAGTTTTCTTTTATTTCGCATTTAGTTCACACGAATAGGATTTCTTCTGTTTCGCATTTGGAATACTTATAAAAGCACAAAGAAATTAATTAGTACACGACAACTGTTGAAAATATATTTCGAATTTGAGCCCGAAGTGAAAATATTAATTTCGAAAATAAATATATCTTGATCGGGAAAGTTATTTTAAAGATAACAGATATATTTTGTTTAAGTATGCGAACAAGATTGGATGAAGTCTATTTTGGAATCCGCGAATATATATTCTTATGAGCTATAAGAGTCGGCCAAGAGAGATAGAAAAGGAAAGCAAATAAACAAGAAAGGAAAGTCCATGTTGAATGATACCCATGCAGATTTGGTGTTGGTCTTGGGTGGAAAGATTTGATGGGCATGTATCCTTTAGGTTTTTTTTTTTACTTTAGTCAAAAAGCAAATAAGGAAATCAGATTCCTTTTTTTCACGTTGGACTTTCTTCACGAAGGAGTGGTTGCTATATAAAAAGATATAGCAGGGAAGTTCACGAGGACATCAACGAAGACTTGAAGAAAAAAAAACGTGAAGTCTTGAAGCATCAGTAATCTCTGAGTGCTTGTGCGTGTGGGCTTCTGAATTGCATCCAAGGCGTCTCCAAGAAGAATTCCGAAATCATTGAAGCGCCGTTCGTCGAGTGTTTGCTCGTGGAATTTATTCCGTGTAATTACATCAACGATTCAAGTGTCAAAGCCGGTTAAATCTTGAGGTTAGATTTGTGTTTTAATTCTTTTGCGAGATTGAGAGATTATTTCGCTAGGAATTGGGGACTAAACACTGCATGTGTTCTTGGATGTAATTGGGGCTGGGAAACACCAAAAGTGTGTTCGTGTAACTCGAGTGATCTGTAATCTCCGTATATCGCTTGATCTATAGTAAAATTCGTTGCTGCTCTCCCTGTGGACGTAGGTCTTTACGACCGAACCACGGATATCTGGTGTTCAATTTACTTTGCTTGTTCTATCTATTTTTCGATCGATCGCTTGGTTTCACACAACAACAACAACAACAACTAGTGAAAGTGAAGAATAAGATGTAATTCAACAGCATGAAGGGTGAAATGATGAATTTTTGTGGAGAACAATCCTCAAATCTCTTCATTTATAGTTAGTATTGATAAATCAATCACTCATCAAACTTAGACGCTCCGACCAAAAAATAATAATAATCAAACTTAGCCACTCGCATAAAGCAAAAAATGGAAAAATAAAATTAAATAAGAAATAACCGAAAGCTAAAAACCACTCCAAAATACAAAAGGAACTATTTAAAACAAAAATACAAAAATGGAAAAACCGATGAAGACACTGCCAGACTCAAATCTGGAATTTGGAATCGCTTGATGAGTTGGATATGTCAAAGGTGGACATCGAAGAGCTGCCTCGTTCGGTCGGTGGAGAGTGTAGTATGGAAGCTGGAAAAGCTAGAAGAAATAGATGCAGAGGTTAGTTAGAATTTGCCAATAGACTTAAGAAATCTAGAGATATTCATCTTGTAACATCCTTGAAGTCAACGTGCGCTGAGATACACTAAGTACCGAGGCTCGCAAAAAAACAGACACGTATTCGTACAGGATGTTCATGATGGCATTTCCAGTCTCTCTTGTGAGATTTGTCCCGCAGAAGCCGAAAATCTCTTCGCCCAGTTGACCCGTCTAAGCTTGTGGAAGATGATATCCCTGGTGGTGGATCGGTAGATTAAACAAACTAGAGCCTTTAGAGTTGTCCTCTTCGATAATGGCCACCTTTATCACTAGAAATGTGCGTCTTTCTCATCTCAAAGACTCGAACTCTCCGGTGAAATGTCTGAGGTGCCTCCCAAGGCTTGCCCTCAAGTTTATCATCCAAATGTATCAGAGATTGCCCGTCGATGCGTACATAGATAGACCTATTAAACTGGAAGAAATTATTGGAATTTACCATTGAGCGATGTACATTTGACAGAGACTCAAGGCCTTGAAAGTCCGGAGACTCCTAGAACTTCGGAGCTGAATGAACTCAACCGACAGAACAGATTTGCTGAGCTGAGTGGCTTAAAAAAACTAATGGCTTTTCATTCGCAATACTGCGGTCATCGGTTTAACTGGATTCAAGGCGTCCACGCTGAGATGCACGGAGTGCATCCTCAACGTCGTGAAGGTACAGTATTCTCCTTGATTTAAAGGCAAACTAGGAAGAATATATATGCGAGGGCGGATAAAACAATGAAGGACATTTTGATAAGTTAACTTTAAAAAAGGTTGTTTTCAATCAAAGAGGGCATAAAACTAGAACCATCTTTTTGGTAAGATAATTGTAATAAATATAGTGTGCTTTTTTTCCTTTTAAATTTTTTTTTGGCATATTACTTGCACGTAGGCCTAACACCTTGATACTATATGTTATATTTATATATCTTGTCTGGTTAGAGAAAAACTTAGGTTTAATACTACGAAAAATCTCAAACTAATATATTTGTAACAAATTTACCCCATACTAATTTTTTGACTTCCAAAAAATCCAAATTGGTACATCTGTAATAAATTTACCCTCCTTTAGTTTCTGTCAATTTTTTACTGTCAAAATGCTGAGTTGAATGACATGTAGCAGTTGACGGATATACCAAATTGGGGTTTTGCCTTTGTTTTCCACATGTACCAATTTGAAGTTTATTGTAATCTTAATCCAATTTAACGGATACTAATGGAGGAAAAATTGGTCACAGGTGCACCAGTTCGAGGTTATTTTAAGGTATATTTGTCATAGATATACCAGTTTAAGTTTTTTCGTAGAATTAACTGAAAAACTTATATATCGGTTGATGATGATTGAAACTCTTCAGCTCACTAAAGATTGGTATCTATACTTTTTCAGAGACACGATCCTTCTTTTCCCCTAAAAATATAGAATTAATAATTTTATAAATATTCAAATCAATGGACAAATGCGTAAATTACTAACTCTACTTTATTTATCATGCATTTCAAATTTAAAGTTAAATCTTTTCTACCTTACAAGTTATAAATAATCTTCTAGAAAAGGTAAAATCCTGTAAAAGTTTTTTCTTTCCACATTTACACTGACAAAATTTCTTCGTTATTTTTCTTAAGTCACATTACATATTGAGAAAATTACCCAAAAAAAAGTCCTAAACATATTGCAATTATGTCAATTCAGTTATAAACTTTTATTTTACCAATTAAGTTTTAAATTTTTTGCATTTGTGCCAATTCAGTTCATTCGAATAAACTTTGGCCTGCCGGTGCTGATGTGAAAGTTGGCCGTCCTATGTGGCGTGGCCGACATTGACGTGGATAATTTTTACTGATATTTTTTTATTTTTTGTTTATTTTATTTTCTTTAAATTTTTTCTTTTTCCTTTTTTATTTTTTTCTTTCCCTTCCTTCTTCCTCCCGCTGATAGCCGAACCTCAACAACCAGCTAGAGGGGAGGACGGGCGAGGCTCGCCCCTGCTAGTGGCCGGTGAGGCCTTGTATCTAGCCAGTCGCTGAGGTTTGGCGACCGGCTGGAGGAATAAGGAAGGGAAGGGGAAAAAAAAGAAAAGAAAAGAGATAAAATAGTAATTCAAAAAAATATTAGTAAACTTTATCCACATTAGTGCCGGCAAGCCAAAGTTTGGCTGGATAGAATGGATTGGTACAAATGCAAAAGGTTTGAGACTTAATTGACATAAAGAAAAAGTTTAAGACTGAATTGATATAATTATAATAGGTTTAAGATTTTTTTTTTTTGGTGTTATCCCATCACATATTCGTGGTTCATTACCAAGACGATACCTTATCAGTATTTACACTACACCAGCAATTGCACGAGCAAAGCTTGCAACAGACTTGAACTTCGACACTTTTACTTTTCCCTAGCATGTACATTAACAAATCCTACCCTAAGAATGGTAATTGACTAATTGGGCCATGCCGGCCCAGACCCAGCATAGGTTGGACTTAAGACTGTGAGAGGCTTGTACCAGACCAGGCTTGTTAGCAATAAGGCGCTGTACCAATGCCGGGGCAAGAGCATAGGGCCATTTTTTTAGGTTAATATCACGAAAAATCTCAAACTAATACACATGTGTTAAATTTATCGTATGTTAGCTTTCATTAAACTTTATCGTCAAATTACTGAGTTAGATTACATGTTTGAAGTTTTTTATCTTTCGTTTGTCACGTGTACTAGTTTGGATTTTTTCGTGGAATTAACTCATTTTAACGATAACTAACATATGATAAATTTGTTATAAGTATACTAGTTTAGGTTTTTTGGCTGTTCAAAAAATTATTTTGAGGTAAATTTGTCATAAGTATATTAGTTTGGCATTTTTTGTGATCAAAAAATTAATTTGAGCCAAATTTGTAGAAAATATATCGATTTTTTTGTAATATTAAGGCTCTTTTTTTCAGGATGATTTAGTCAAAACAAAAAAAAATGAAGATAGCGACAGTAATTTAATTATGAGTATTTATCCTTCTGCGTTTCTTTTGGCTAAAATATTGGGGACAGCTGAAAAGGAATGCTAAGGTTGTGTTTGGTAACGTTTTTGTTCTTGAGAACATATTTGAAACAGAAATATTTTTTTGTGTTTCTGTTCCCGGCTACTATTTTTTAGAACATAAACGCGTTTGATAAGTTATAAAAAAAAAACACTTTTCTCACCAAAAGGAATGATCGGCGGCGGCGACCGGCGGTGGCCAGCGACCACATCTTCTTTTTTATTTACTTTATTGCTTTGTACCTTTCTACTATCACTTTGCTTTTAACAAGATTTTTCCTCGGATTCTCTAGGCAGTTTCGTCGTGGACGACGGTTGAGGTCTCTCGAGAAGTGAAACTTTTCCGGATCTCATTAGCCTAATATTCTAGAGAATCTTAGGCTACGTATGGTAACACTCGAGAAAAAGCGTTTCTGTTCCGGAACACTTTGGGTACAGAAACGCGTATGGAAAAAAAAATTCAAAGTGTTCGGAGAATATTTTTGGGAAACATAAACACTTTTGGAGTAGAAACAAGAAACAAAAAAACTTGCTTCTATGTTCCTGGAACAATTTTTAAAAACACATTTGGAATATTTTTTAGAAACATTTGAGATCAATTAAGTTTTTTAACACACTCTATTCTCTTTTGTTCTTGCACGATGTTGATACCTGATTTTTGATCATTTTATTTTAAAAAATTAATTAAAAATACCAAAATAATTCATAAAATTATAAAATCAACCTTAAAAACTTTGGCCTAGCCTTGAGAACCAATTTTGAACAAAAATATTCCCTTTTCATTTTGGCTTCTTAAAGTTTTAGAAACTATATTGTGATTGCATGTTGCGTTGTTCACAATTATATTCGCGACCAAGATAGGATGGACAGAAACTTTTCCATTTATGGTGATCCTGACTACGCATATGCGTCTATAGAAGAAGAGGTTGCTAATGGTACATCGGATGTACAAGCAAGTGAGATGAACATACTTAGGAAAAGTAGCAAATAAAATGGCAAGAGACCGCAGTATACCTGAAATTCCATGACTTTGTATTTTTCAATTATGTAATCATATTTTTAACTACTTGGAAACTTTTGTATATGACTCGTAATTGTAATTTTTCTATCTATGGAAAACATATTTAATATTCTTATTATTCAATTCCAATTCGTCTTTCTCTTTCAAATTTTTTTTTGTTATAATTGATCTTGTCTATGTTGTAATTTGATAAATCGTGCATAAATTACTTATACATAAATTAGTCTAGTTTGATTTGTAAATTGAACAAATGAGACTTAATTTGATTTAATAAATTAAAAAGATAAAGACATCTTAAGTCCCCTTAATGCTAACATAAAAATTAGGAATATAATTTTTTTTAGTTACCAAACGCGTTTCGGTTCCCAAAAATCATTGCCGGGAGTAGAAATAGAAAAAAATATTTATGTTCTAAAAATGTTCCCAAGAACAAAAAAGTTACCATATGCAGCCTTATACTTAGAATCTTGGACATTCCACTTTCTATTAAAAGTGTCATGAACATTCCATATTATTACCGACAATATAAGCTTTCATTTAATATCATGTGAAGAAATCTTAATTTTTTTAAGACATTTCAACTTGTTCAAGTTAGTTTAGATATCGCAGGAGGATGCCCATAACGTAGATTTGACAAATAAATTCAATAGATCGATTCAAAGCGTCCGACCTATAACAACACAAGTCCTTTTTCTTTTATTTCTTTTTGTTGCTTCTGTGACGACTCTAAGGGGGTGAATGAAAACTATTCTGTTTCAGAAATAGATTTCTGGCTAGAAATAGTTAAATGAGTTTTTTAGCAGAAAAATGAGTTTGATAACGACATAAAATTTTTTATTTGAAAATAAAAGTTCGGCTGGCAGGGGGGCGGCAACGGTGGAGGTCACCGGCGACGGGTGGCCGCTAGTGGTGGGCGATGGTGGTGGTGGTGGAGGTCATTGGCGGCGGCCGGTTGTGGCGATGGTGGGTGGCGGTCGGCGACGGCGGCAACCAGCGGTGGGTGGCAAAGGCCAGTGGTGGCGGGTGGCGACCGACGGTGGTCGGCGGTGGCGGGGGGCAGTAGGGTAGTGGCGGTGGCGGTGGCGGTGGCGGTGGCAGGGGGCAGTGGGATGGTGGCGGTGGCAGCAGCGGCGGCGGCAGCCAGCGGTGATCGACGGTGGTGGTGGCGATCGGTGGCGGTTGGAGGAGATCGTCGACAATGGCTGGCGATGGCAGCAGCCGATGGTGGCGGGTGGCGACCGACGTTGGCCGGCGATGGGGCAATGGTAGCCGGCGGCGATCGATGGTGGGGTGCCGGCGATGGCAAAGAGTGGTGGGAGGCGGTGGTGGCCGGCGAGCAGTGACGACAGCCGGCAGTGAGGAGGGGGGCAAATTTTTATTTCTATTTCTTTGATAAGTAGATAATTTTTGTTTCTCATTTCTCCTTCAAATCTATTTTTGAAATAGAAATTTGTTACTGAAATAGAAAAATATAATTACGTTACTAAACAAATTTCTATTACAAACTTATTCCAGAAATAGGTTTGAAACAAAAATAGAGAAATTGAATGGATTTCATGCACGCCCTAAGTGTGCGGATACTGATCCTGGACAATGAAGTATCAATTTCTATCTAGCGTTTGCATTATTGGTGCAATTATGGTTGCCAATTACTTCAATTAGATAAATCACACCATTAAAGAAAGACTTACTTAGACATTGAGGTCTTCTAAGGGCGGGAAAAGTACACTACAAGTGCCATAACTTTCGTATGACGTTCACTTAAGTGCCATAACTTTCAAAACTTCATTTGAGTGTTAGTTTTTTGAAAAAGTGTTCACTTAAGTGCCACTTGCTAATTTGGAATGCCGAAAATATGACGTGGCGTTATTTTAATATTAAGTGATCCAACATGGCTCGTCGGAAGCTGACATGGTGCTAGAAATCTTTTTTTTTTTGCAGATTTTAATTTTATGGTTTATTTGATTATTGAAAAATTCAAAAAAAAAAAACAAATATGGGTTTTCTCGGTGGTACCCGGCGCGTCCGGCCCTGGGCCGGGCGTTGTCGCGACCCGTCCGAAATTTCCTCCCCCCTTCGGCGCGAGGAGATGTAATTTCGTTGGTATGACGGGCGAATGGATTACCGATCGCGGCCCCCACTCTGAAATGTGGATCGCGGGCTTTGGGTCGGCGCAGGCCCTCCCAGGCCCATACCAAATCGCGGCAGGAGAGTGTCTTTTGAGGGATTCGACGATAAAAGTCGATCGCTTTCGACCTTAGTGTGGTCGTGGTGGCATGTGCAACTTGTACATGCATTTGGAGTCGCCACCGGTCTTTCTTGGAGGGTAGACCGGAAACCTCACTGACCGATTGTGAGAGATCGATCAGTTCTGCGGAACAAGAGATTTTGGGTTCGGGGACTTGGTTACGTCGGTGTCATTACCAACGCCCTTTCGATACCTAACGCGAGTGATTTTCCTGACTAAGAGTTCATGCAGACGCAATTTTGGGTGAGATAGGTATGAGTCAGGGTTTCATGCAGATTGGAAGACTAGTCCTATCAATTACAATCAATTTAACGAAAGCGCAGTCAATTGCATAAATGAATCATGTCAATGCATATCAATTCACATCAAATGGCCTCCTAGTATAGCCATAAGGGCTTAGGGAATGTGTAATTTAAGACTGGGGATAAAATGGGGAGATTCGGGGACGATTAGCCCGAAGGGTAAAATCATCATTTTTTTGGAAGGTTTGGATACCTAATTACCCAAAATATTCCATGGCCAGTTGATTGTGGCCATTTCCCATTTTTTGGAATTTTTCTTGGATTTTTTAGAATTTTTTAGAAGACGGTTTGCCGGAAGGGCAAAACCGTCATTTCTGGAAAGATCGGGGGTTAAATGACCCGAAACAGGTCGTGACCAGTTGAATGTGGCTATTTCCTATTTTCTGGATTTTTTTAGAATTTTTTCTGAATTTTCCGAATTTTTTGAAATTTTTTATGATTTTCCATTTTTTATTGAATTTTTGAGTTTTTTATTATTATTTTTGAATTTTTTTTATATTTAAAAATATTTTCCGGGCCAGGTAAAACCCGGCCCGCGCCTCTCGGGCGCCCGGCCAGACCCTAGGGGTCGACACCGGCCTAAAACGACACCGTTTTATATTTTTAAATATTTTTTCCTATTTTTTAACAATTTTTTTGATTTTTTTATCTATTTTATTTAATTATCAGAAAATTCCCCGGATCGGGCGGCTCTCATTGCGCCACGTGGCCTCATCCTGTGCGTCCGATCTTCCACTAGATCGGACGATCCACAAAAAGCCACTTGGCATATTCTTGGCCATCGGATTGAATTTATTTAATTATCCGAAAATCATTTATTTTATTTTCCAAAATTCTAGGATCGCGACATGTGTCACAATCGGGGCCGTTAATTTTGTTTTGTTTGCAAATAAACGGACCGGTCCCACCCGGCTGACGTGGCTGCCTACGTGGCACACCACGTCAGCAGAGACCAGTCAACGTTCGCCCCCGCTGCCGGAGAAGACAACCGGCGACTCGCCGGAACAGTGATTATTCCGGCGAAGTCGCCGGAAAATGCCCAAAACCCGACCAAAACTCAGAATTTTTTGTAGATTTTTTTTACCATTCGACTCCTCAGACTCTCTACACTAACGCACGACCAAAACATGGCATACACGACGTCGGAAAACGGCCGGAGGAGGCCTCGACCAAACCGGCTCAGGCAAGAAATTTGCAGAAAATTTTCTTCGTCCAAAGCTTGTCCTAATCATTCACAGAGGATTAAAGTAAGATCAAGAGACTTACCTGGACCCATTTAAGGGTCGGCGACCGCTCGAAGTTTCCTGTCGAGCTCCCGGTTCGGACCGCGGCCGGAAAAGCTCGGGCCATCGCTCGCAGCGGTTTTCGATGCAAAGTGACAGGCAAGTCGAGCGTGGGGAGGATTCTAGAGAAGCTTGGTGTTGACACCTGATTTTTGACCATCTTTTATTTTAGTTTTTATTTCTAAATTTAATTAAAAATATCAAAAAATGTCAAAAAATTACAAAATCAACTTTGGAAGCCTTAGCCTAGCCTTAGGAGCCAATTTTGAACAAAAAATATTTTTTGTATTTTTTAATATTTTTTGGAATTTACTTAATTATTAAAATACCCAAAAAATCAGAAAAATTACCATCCGTGGTCAGAAAATTACACAAAAATATTCAGAAATGTTATTTTAATTCCCTCTTTAATTGAATGGCCTTGACTCGAAAGCGGGTCCCCATCGAAGACCAATATCCAAGCCCAACATTACGGTCCCGTGGAAGACCTCCGGACCGATCAAAATGTATGCGCTGCGAATAAACCTAAAACCTAGGCACAGGTTAGTAGGGAATTGAGTACATCTCCTATAAAAGACCACTATCTCAAAACAGGTGAGAAGGTCCCCCTGGTCGAGAAATATTCCAACTGATGTTTTGAGCAAACTCTTTTTGGAATCTCCAAAATGTTTGATCCAGATTTTCCGTACAAGGAATTTGTGATCGCATTTACATGTTGCAAGAATGCTTTGGATAGCCTCCAACATCAAAATGCACGTTTCATGACTAAACTTAAATCTTGAATTTTGTCAGTTAGACAACCGTTGCCTTCCCAAAGATTACTAACATTTTCTTGGTGAAAAGAAATCTTTCAGGTTCGAACTTTTGCAGGATCCTTGGAAACCCCAAATCCCAAAAGAACCTATGCCCAGTGAAAGGCGGAGCCTATATTTGATATCTCTGCAGGATTTTGGTAACCCCATATCCCAGATGGATATTTTACGCCGTGAAGTGGAGTGCGCAGGCTTAAGCTTCTATAGGATTTCGTGGAGAACCCATGACCCCGGAAGGATGCCTTGCTCTGTCAAGAAGAGCTCATAAGGTCATGTTTTGCAGGATCCCTGGAGAACCCAAGTCCCTAACTGACACCCTTTTAATGAAAATTTGCAGGTTCCAGCTTGCTGCAGGATAATTGGAGTCCCCAGATCCCAGAAAGACACCTCGCATGTCGAAAAGACAACTCGGCCTTCTGCGAGATTTCAGGTAACCCCTAAATCCCAGGATAGCCTTCAAGTGAACCTAGAGTTAGGTAAACCTCCCAAAAGAACCTATGCCCAGTGAAAGGCGAAGCCTTTTAGTAGGCAAACCTTTTCCAAGACCGATCTACAGAACGATCGAGTCTTCGACTAGTCCCAACAATTCGGGAAATGTCATTCCTTAGGCGAAGCCTTTTAGTAGGCAAACCTTTTCCAAGACCGATCTACAGAACGATCGAGTCTTCGACTAATCCCAACAAGACGGGATATGTCATTCCTTAGGCGAAGCCTTTTAGTAGGCAAACCTTTTCCAAGACCGATCTACAGAACGATCGAGTCTTCGACTAGTCCCAACAAGACGGGATATGTCAATCTTTAGGCAAAGCCTTTTAGTAGGCAAACCTTTTCCAAGACCGATCTACAGAACGATCGAGTCTTCGACTAATCCCAACAAGACGGGATATGTCATTCCTTAGGCGAAGCCTTTTAGTAGGCAAACCTTTTCCAAGACCGATCTACAGAATGATCGAGTCTTCGACTAGTCCCAACAAGACGGGATATGTCAATCTTTAGGCAAAGCTTTTAGTAGGCAAACCTTTTCCAAGATCGATCTACAGAACGATCGAGTCTCCGACAAACCCTACAGAACGGGCGCGTCATCCTTAGATTCCTATCAGTCTGGAGTCTCACCATGGTAGAAACCGCCATAAGGGTCAACTGGATGGTGGAAACCGCCATAAGGGTCAACTCTATTGGTAGAAACCGCATGAAGGGTCAACTCAAGGTAGATACCGCCATAAGGGTCAAAACTAAATTCAACGGTAGAAACCGCCTGAAGGGTCAAAAATGGTAGAAACTGCCATAAGGGTCAACTCATTAGTAGAAACCGCCATAAGGGTCAAACTCAACCAAAGGTAGAAACCGCCTGAAGGATCAATACAGAGGTCCGATCCACCATACGGATCAAAATCCTTGGCAGATCCCAAAGCATGGGATGCGCCTTCCTTAGGTTCCTACCAGTCAGGAACCCCATAATGGTATGACCTACCATACAAGTCATAGCTTAATTTTCCTAGGGTGTCCTAGCAGGCCCTAGGTATCTTCTTGAAAGTCATCGCAGCCGGGAGCATAACGACGAACCCTCAGATTCCGCAAGCACATCATCCGGCAGGTGAACTTCAAGAAAACCTCTCTCGCTCCGGCCCACATCCGAATTGCAAGAGCAAACCAGGGATTAATTTGAGCATTCATCGAAAGGCTTACGGATCCGATGTCATAATATTTCTTTCCCCCAGTCGAGTCGGTTAATATTCAGGTGTCATTTTATATTTGAAAGTAACCTCTGACGAGCTCACTCTCAAAGAGGGGCAGCTGTTGACACCTGATTTTTGACCATCTTTTATTTTAGTTTTTATTTCTAAATTTAATTAAAAATATCAAAAAAGGTCAAAAAATTACAAAATCAACTTTGGAAGCCTTAGCCTAGCCTTAGGAGCCAATTTTGAACAAAAAATATTTTTTGTATTTTTTAATATTTTTTGGAATTTACTTAATTATTAAAATACCCAAAAAATCAGAAAAAATATCATCCGTGGTCAGAAAATTACACAAAAATATTCCGAAATTTGGCTCGATTCATGGGGTTCCTTCACAAACCTAAAACCGAAACGAGCCTAAAAAAATCATTTTCGAGTCTTTTAATTTTCGATTCTCGATTTTTATAAGCTATTACATCGGATTCTAAAGTTTTGAAATGCAATTGGGTCAATTTACCTTCCAATTTGATCAATTTTAGCCAAAAGGGCTTAATTGCATAAAAATCTTTCAATTTAGTCCCCGATTTTACAATTTTCGAAATTAAATTTCACACGGGAACATCCATTAAAATTAAATGCCTCTACCCTATAGTGTTCATCATTATGAATCCATTGGTGGCCTCAATTTTGAATAGTTTGATCGTTTATGCCCTTGATTTGGCGAAATTAACTTTCGGATCCTAGGGACAATTTGGGGTTTTCACAAAATTTCAATCGATTGATTCACGAAAACACCCTTATTTGATAGAAAATATGTCAAGGAGTCTGATTTTGCCATCAATTTCATGAAAATAGGTCAATTTGGGGTCCAATTAGAGTGATTTGGTCGAACCGGGCCGGTCGGGTCAGACCCGACCCGACCCAGTCCGACCGGGTCTGCAACAAAGTTGCAGACCCATGCGCACCGGGCAGGGGAAAAACAGAGCATGATGGGCGTGCGATTTTCGGGAGAAACAAAAGGAGAACGAACGTGGGGGACATCAGTGGAGACCCATGCTCGTGTTCTGGACAAGGAGCGGGCGTCGAGGTCGCCGGTCGGCCACGAAACCTGCGGGGATTCTCGGTTAAAACCGAGCTCGGCCATGAGAGCGGGGGGACTTTTTTTTTTTGGGCGAACCCGAGGGAGAGGCGAGCACCCCGGACCTTCAGCTCACCCACATATCGTCGTCAAAGCCTCCATAGCCGCCGGCGACTCTCGAACAGGTCAGTCTTCTCCCTGAAACTTCATTTTTAGATTGTACACCACCTACTTGACGAAATGCCTCAATGAGCATTTGATCTTGTAACTCTCGGCCGACCCATCTCGACCCCGGTTTGTTGAAAGTTTGGCCTTGAACCTTCGTGATAATCTTCTCTAAGCCTGGCTTGTTCGTTATATTGCATTAAAACGAGACGAAAGTTCGGCCCAGAGCTTCGTGGGCTACCATTCGGATCGGGAGCTCGCCGGAGGAGTTCTGGCGGTCGCCGAGGTCTGAGCGACCTCAAGTAAGTTTCCTTAACTCCCTTAGATGTTGTGTGATGGAATAGGAACGAGCTTGAGCGCAAAAAATAATTTCTGCGAATACCTCGCCGGAGCCGTGTTCGGGGAGGTCCGGTTCGCCGCTCTTCGGCGTGTTCATGGCTGTTTTTATTATCTTGTGTTGATCAGGGAAGGTTAAGTAGTCGAATGGCGAAGAAACAAGCAAAAAATACGAAGTTTCGGTTCGGATCGCGCTCTTCCGACGAGGATTCCGGCGAACTCGCCGGAATAATCACTGTTCCAGCAAGTCGCCGGTCGTCTTCTCCAGCAGGGGGTCTGGGGTCAACGGGTCAATGTGCTGACGTGGCATGCCACGTCAGCAGCCACGTCAGCGTGGTGGGTCCAGGCCGAGAGTAAAAATGCCCAGATCGGACGGCCGTGGCTTCGCCACGTGTCGCGATCTGGGATTTTTGGAAAATAAAAATGATTTTCAGAATTAATAAAAAGATTTTCGAATAATAAATTAAAAATCGATCTGACGGCTGAGGATGCGCCAAGTGGCGCTCTGGGGATCGTCCGATCCATCTCAGGATCGGACGCACCACGAAGGGCCACATGGCGCAATGAGAGCCGCCCGATCCGGGGAATTTTCGGATAATTCAATAAAGTAGATAAAAAAATCAATTGTTAAAAAATAGGAAAAAATATTAAAAAATATAAAACGGTGTCGTTTTAAGCCGGTGTCGACCCCTAGGGTCGAGCCGGGAACCCGAGAGGCGTGGGCCGGGTCAAACCCGGCCCGGAAAATAATTTCAAATATTCAAAAAATTCAAAAAATAATAAAAAAAATAATAAAAAAAAAATCAATAAAAATGGAAAATCATAAAAAATTTCAAAAAATTCGGAAAATTCAGAAAAATTCTAAAAAATTCCAGAAAATAGGAAATGGCCACATTCAACTGGCCACGACCTGTTTCGGGTCTTTCGACCCCCGATCTTTTCAGAAATGACGATTTTTCCCTTCCAGCAAATTGTCTTCCAAAAAATTCTAAAAAAATCCAGGAAAATCCCAAAAAATAGGAAATGGCCACAAACAACTGGTCAAGTCTCATCCCGGGTGTTTTAAACCCCGACCCTTCTTAAAATGACGATTTCGCCCTTTGGGCGAATCGCCTTCCAAAAATTGAAGAAAAATCAAGAAATTCCAAAAAATTCTCAAAAATGGGAAATGGCCACAATCAACTGGCCATGGAATATTTTGGGTAATTCGGTATCCAAACCTTCCAAAAATGACAATTTTTCCCTTCGGGCTAATTGTTCCCGAATCTTCTCATTTTACCCCTAGCCCTAAATCACATCTTCCCTAAGCCCTTATGGCTACTAGGAGGCCAGTGATTGAAATTGATGTACATTGACATGATTTATTTATGCACTTGACTTGCGCTTTCATTATATTGACTGTGATTTGATAGGACCAGTCTTCCAATCTGCATGAAACCCTGAATCAAAACTACCTCACCCAAAATTGCGCCTGCATGAAATCTTAATTAGGAAAATCACTCGCGTTAGGTACCGAAAGGGCGCTGGTAATGACACCGACGTAACCAAGTCCCCGAACCCAAAATCTCTGGTTCCGCAGAACTGATCAATCTCTCCCAATCGGTCAGTAAGGTTTCCGGTCTCCCCTCCAAGAAAGACCGGTGGCGACTCCAAATGCATGCACAAGTTGCACATGCCACCCCGACCACACTAAGGTCGAAAGCGATCGACTCTTATCGTCGAATCCCTCAAAAGACACTCCCGCCGCGATTTGGTATGGGCATGGGAGGGTCCGCACCGATCTAAGGCCCGCGATCCACATTTCAGAGTGGGGGCCGCGATCGGTAATCCATTAGCCGCGTCCGATTTCGGACGGGTCGTGACACTTAGGGACAAAATGCGCACCAAATAAAGGTCGGGGAGCCCCGGCCGAGACAAAAAAATGCAAAGCCCATTCGGGCATTTCGTCGAACAGTCGGCGTGCAGTCAAGAAATGGTGGTCGGAGGAGAATACCGACCTGGTGGTGGCTCGTCAACGGCGGCTAAAGCTCCGGTGGTGGTTAGTAAGGTCTGCCGAAGGTCCTCGATCGCTCCTCTCTCCCGGTTTCGCTCGCCAACCATCCCCCTCTTCTCGGCATTGTTTTTTTTCTTTTCAAACCGAGCCCGTTCTCTCCCGTGGCCGACCGGCGATCTCGACGCCCATTCCCTTGTCAGGCGCGACCCATGCCACTCTGCCCATGTCCCTGTCGCGACCCGTCCGGAAGCGGACGCGGCTAATGGATTACCGATCACGGGTCTTGGATCGGCGCGAGCCCTCCCAAGCCCATACCAAATCGCGGCGGGAGTATTCTTCGACGATAAGAGTCGATCGCTTTCGACCTTCAGTGTGATCGTGGTGGCATGTGCAACTTGTGCATGCATTTGGAGTCGCCACCGGTCTTTCTTGGAGGGTAGACCGGAAACCTTACTGACCGATTGGGAGAGATCGATCAGTTCTGCGGAACCAGAGATTTTGGGTTCGGGGACTTGGTTACGCTGGTATCACTACCAACGCCCTTTCGGTACCTAACGCGAGTGATTTTCCCGGCTAAGAGTTCATGCAGATTGGAAGACTGTTCCTATCAATCACAATCAATTTAAATGAAAGCGCAATCAAGTACATAAATAAATCACATCAATGCACATCAATTCAAATCAATGGTTTTCTAGCATAGCCATAAGGGTTTAGGGAAGATGTGATTTCGGACCAGGGGTAAAATGGGAAGATTTGGGGACGATTAGCCCGAAGGGCAAAATCGTCAATTTTGGAAGGTTTGGATACCGAATTACCCAAAATATTCCATGGCCAGTTGTTTGTGGCCATTTCCCATTTTTTTGAAATTTTTTAGAATTTTTCTGAATTTTCCGAATTTTTTTGAATTTTTTTTTGTGATTTTTTTATTATTATTATTATTTCGAAAATAATGATGCGGATTGGGCTTCTAAGCCCAACCCTTCTAAAACCGCGGGCTAAGAAAGGACATGAAGCCCAAAAAAAATATCAAGGAACAAGACCCAACTCTCCTTCTAAAGCCCACTTATGCGACCCATTTCCATATCATTCCAGCCAACCGAACATTTTAACAAGAAAGGCCCCAAATTACCAATGGATCCAAACCACAAGTCAAACCCACGCACACTTATCAGACTTCTCTATTCCACTTTTTTTGTTTCTTTTAATTATATTTTGATTTTTTTTAATCTCTTTTCATTTGCCCACATCATCTTCTTCCCCTACGACAACCCTTTTTATAGATGACGCCATGGGAGTTTCTTTGAGACCTTCGCGCCCACCATCCTTCGACCGTCGTCGAACCATCGCTAATGAACGGAGAACCGAAAATAACGTCTGACTTTACTCCCCTTCCTACGACCTTAAACCTAATCTGATTTTAACAACCTAACACGCATCATATATGAAATCTCATCACTGACCAAACGCCAACGTCCAGCAGAACTTGACCATTTCATACTCCATGTTGAGAGCTCGTCTATATCACGCTACGTCGCATGAGATTGAGGAGGCTTACCTGGTCGAATGCGAGAACCGAGGACGTCGGAACAAGTTGGTCGCGGTTGAGAAAGGCGTCGGGATGCTCGGATCAGGACCAAGCAGGGCTGGGAGGTGTCGGTTGTGCGCCTGGACGGCTGTTCCGCTGTTGAACAAGTGTTGTGGTGGTCCAATGAGTCGTGGCAGCCGGCGAGATTGTTTCATGGACGGTCAGCAGCTTCGGTCGGTCGTAGAACAGGCTGGACAGCGGCGACAGAGAGGCTAAACAGGTCATCGGGAAGCTTGGTGAAGGCTAGAAAGCCGCTGGGACTGAGCGACGCTCAAATGAGGTGATGGTGGTGACGGGCGCGAGAGCTGGTGGTGACTTTTGGAAGTGTCGAACACGGTCGGAAGTGAAGAGAGATTCGTCGAAGTGAGAGGCTGTCGCCGTGAAGCAGCAACGTTGAAACGGGCACGGCGGCGCGAGCCGCGTTGGCCCTCAGTCCAGTGTGCTCTCGCGGTCGGTTCACGGGCGGCCGAGACGGAGTTCCCCCGGGATATGTGGTGGTGTCAGAGGAGAGCTCGACGACGGTTGGTGGTGGAAGGCCCGGGTGAAGTCACTGGTCTCCTTATGACTTCTTCTTTGAGCTAACGCTCTTCCTCTCCATGAGATTTCGCACGTTGGATTTTCCTTCAAGATTCCACCTCAGTTGATATCCTGGTTAATCATAAGTTGATGTCTCCTTCTGACCAGGCCTTGCACAGCCTCTTGATACGATTAAGGATAACTTCCTTCGAAGAGAACGGCTCTCTGTCTCGGTTCTTTCAACTGCTGTTCTGATGATCACCTTGCTATCTTTGGTCTGGTTGAGCTTGATCTCGCTTGCGGGTAGGACCGGCTTGAAGGGATTCGCATGCATGACTCCGGCGAATGAGCTCTGGTGGACTTCAAGGTTGAGTAGAAAGACCGATGGTAATTATTCACTATGATGAATTGGAGTTGGTTGAGCCCATATCTTGTGGTTTCAGGCAACTCTGCAAGACATTTCTGTGTATTGGCGAGCTCATTGGCATGGTGGACTCAGCGATCATAGTGGTTGCCGAGGAGGTCGGAAGAGGATGATGGTGGTCGGAGGAGTCGTTGGTAGCCTTGAACAGCAGCGAAACGGCACAAAAAAAAGGCGTCGGCAGAACGGGGGAGGCAGGCTAGCCTCGGCTTGGGGTCTGTCCGGGGCTCAACGGTGTCGGAGCTTCGGGTGGTTGATGGTAGAGATCTGTGGGGATCCGAGGGCCGTATTTGTGGTTAGAGATAGGCGGCGGAAGGCGGTGGAGGGATGGAGCTCAGCCCGAACAGAGCCCGGCGCGAAAACAAGGCACCAAAACAGAGCTTTGACTTAGGGGTTTCCGGCGATACCATGGCGGTTGCAAGCGGCGCGAGGCAGTCGAAGGAGGTTGAGGGAAGCTAGAGGGATGGTGTGGTAGCGGTGGTTGTGACTGAGAGGCGTCGGAGAAGGCTGGGCAGAAGCAGACCCGAAACTGGTGCAAAACAGAGTAACCAGCTCCGGGTGGCTGTTCCGACGATCCCGGTAGCTCTGGCGGTGACGGCGATGCTAGGGGGGGCTGCGACGGACTGGCGAGGATGTGGTGGAGGGTCGGTGACGGTCTTTGATGACGACGGTGGGACGACTCGACGATGAAGGATCGAGGTGGCGGTGGTCGCGCATGGAAGATGAAGATTCGAGAGCCCCCAGAGCGAGAGAGTCCCTCCGCTTTTTTAAAAAAAACGTGGACCTGCTTTTTTGGAGAGAGAGAGAGAGTGTGGGAGCCCCCTAAGCCGGAAAGAAGAAAAAAAATAAAAAAAAAAATAACAAGCAATAATAATAATAAAAAGCAGAGACAACATTATTTGGTCAAAATCCCTTTGCTTTTACTTTTTTTTTCTTTTAGATGATTATTTTTTTTCCTTTTTCTTTTTTTTTTATTATTATTAATATTTTTGCCCAAATTCAATTTTATGATGATCAAGGAACACCTAAAATTGAACCCGGATTTTACTATTTATGATGTCAGAAAATAGATAATAATAATAATGATAAAATGATCAATATTTAGGTGTCAACAGCTGCCCCTCTTTGAGAGTGGGCTCGCAGAGGTTGCTTTCAAAGACAAGATGACACCTGATTCCTAACCGACCCCACTGGGAAAATGAGAGAAGAAATGCTATAACATCGAATCCTTAAGGCTCTCGATAAATGCTCACATTAATCCGTGGTTTACTCCAACAACTTGAACATGAGCCGGAATGAGATAGGCTTACCTGAAGCTCGCCCGTCGGATGCTGCCGGCTGCTACGACTTTCAAGAAGATACGTATGACTCATCATTTAGGATATCCTAGGGAGATTTAGCTCTGACCTGTATGGTAGGTCATACCATTACGAGATTCCTAACTGGTAGGAACCTAAGGAAGGCGCATCCCACACTTTGGGATTTGCCAAGGATTTTGATCTGTATGGTGGATTGGACCATTGAGTTGACCATTTAAGTGATTTTCACTATTGGATTGACCCTTCAGGCGGTTTCTACCTTTGATTGACCCTTCAGGCGGTTTCTACCATTGTTTTGACCCTTCAGGCGGTTTCTACCTTGTGTTGACCCTTCAGGCGGTATCTACCCTCATTTTGACCCTTCAGGCGGTATCTACCTTGTGTTGACCCTTCAGGCGGTTTCTACCATTGTTTTGACCCTTCAGGCGGTATCTACCTCGT
Source organism: Rhodomyrtus psidioides (assembly GCA_021437785.1). Taxonomy (NCBI): domain Eukaryota; kingdom Viridiplantae; phylum Streptophyta; class Magnoliopsida; order Myrtales; family Myrtaceae; genus Rhodomyrtus; species Rhodomyrtus psidioides. Next base: position 3,899,283 of record JAILYB010000041.1, on the reverse strand, counting down.
TTTGACCCTTCAGGCGGTTTCTACCTTTAATTTGCTTTGAAAATGGGTCTCATGACGAGGGTTCTCCACGTCCGATGAGACTGCTTGAGTCTGTTGAGGCGACATTCTGGGAGCTGGGTTCTCCAGGTATCCTGTAGAAGTTTGAGCCTGAAAGATTTTTCTTCACCAAGAAAACGTTAGTAATCTTAAGTTTTAATCATGAAATGTGCATTTTGATGCCGAAGGCTATCCAAAACATTCTTGCAACATGCAAATGTGATCACAAATCCCTTGCACGGAAAATCTGGATCAAACAATTTGAAATTTCCAAAAAGAGTTTGTTCAAAACATCTATTGGAGAATTTCTCATCCAAGAGGGCTCCTCACCGCTCTGTGATAATGGTCTTTTGTAATGAATGTGCTCAACTTCCTACTAACCTGTGCCTAGGTTTTAGGATCATTCGCAGCGCATACATTTTGATCGGTCGGGAGGTCTTCCACGGGACCGTAATGTTGGGCTTGGATATTGGTTTTCAAGGGGGACCCGCTTTGGAGTCGAGGCTATCGAATGAAAGTCTTCACCATCTGCTCCGGGTTTACAAGTCAAGAACCCTGCAAAATGAGAAAGAAATAGTCTTGCTCGTACCTCTTCGAGCTAAGCTATATGTTAACCCAAGTGTCTTAGTTAGAGAAGACTGTTTCGGGGTTGTAACATTGGTAGGATTGGGGACCGAAACAAGCTTATATTTTTTTTTTTGCCCAGAATTCACGAGGTGTTTGACATTGGTGATCATTGCAGATCTGCCACCTGTCCTTGCCTTCCTGCATCTTCAGTCTTTGAGGTGTGCGCCCGCTTTTGAGGTGTGCACAAATCCATTAGAGAACGTCTCATGTTGCGTTCAGAGGCCGACTCTCTCTATGTTTTTGTTCTGCGCCCGGCACCATTTGGGGAGCAGCCCTTTTGGATTTGGCTCCTTCAGGGATTTCTTATTTCCCCATCCGGCTTCATTGTAGATCAATCAAACAACTTATACGAGCATCGACCTTGCTTTTACCAGGCACTTTGCTTTTTTTCGATGCCGTGGGATTTTTATCTTTTGTTGAAATCCCGCCTTTTCTTTTCCTTTGGAACTACGATGTTCAGAAAATTGTGCTAGATATACAACTTGAATCATAGCACATTTAAACGCCGATATGAGATTTTTCTATAAATCCCATCTCTTGATTTATTCCGTTCTTGGAGTGATGCAGTTTCTATCTTGAAACATCCCATGATCACCAACAGGGGTTTATGAAATGAATTCGCAGGCTCAACTTGGCTGTGCAAAGGATATGGTGTGTGGGATAGAGAATGAATGCTTCTAGTCATCCTATGGCACTTGGATTACCATATAAACAACACACAAAGATTAATGTTAGTCCGAGCAAGAAAATTTCTAACCATTTTCTCCTGATGCTGCTGGACTTACTTCCCTTTTGCCTCGGTGTGGGGTGGTTCTTGACAGGGTTAAGAATGAAAACCGCCGTTCAAGTGGGTCAACGGTCACCTGTAGTGTTTATGATATGAAACGAACGCCTCCGTCGTCCCAATCCATGTAATCGCTGCGAATGGTCCCTACCTCCGTAGGTCCAGATTTTACTATTTGATTCGCTCCACTCATCTCTCAAGTGTATGTAGGATGTGTTTGGATTTGAGCTTGCCTCTCTTTTGAGGAAACATCCTTTTGAGAGTTTTGAACAACTTTTGATTGGAAAAATCTCTTTCGTTTTCCCAAAAATTTTACCCGTCAAGGGGATTTTATGGTGCACAATGCATGTTCAGACAACCTCATGTTTCAAAACATGAATGCCAATGAAGTTAGAATTCCATGTCTTTTCTAGACATCAGATTTTGAAAGCTTTTTTCTTTTTCCCTCTGTGTTTTTGGTTTAACATCTTCAATGGATTGGGGGAAAGGGATACCTACCTGTCCACCGTGGCTGGAGATCCCTGAAAATGTAAAAGAAGCATATCATTGTATGTTCACGAATTTTTTGAAAATTGAAACGATACATCCTACCCTCATGTACCCTAACAGGTAGTATGTGGGATGTAAAAACTCATTCGTCTCCAAGGCGATTCCCCTGTCAAGGATAAAAAATAAGTGTTAATTCATATTCCCAAATTCAAGACAAATTGGGACGATACAACTTTACTCTTGATTTTCATCCCATTCTGATGTTGCGTATTGATATGAACAACCTCTATCAAATCCGCCTATCCATGCTTGGAGTGTTTGTAACATCAATGGTTCATCTGCCCCCAGCTGGGCAGCGTCTGTTCTGCTATTTGAACGCATGACTCATTGAGTGATTTATCCATGTTTATCATCTGAGAAGGAAAAGAAAGAATACATTACTTCGGTATTCGATTGAAGATCGTTTAGGAACGATACATCGTTTTACCAAATAGGTGGCTTCGCGGCCAAACGTGTTTCGTGTTGAAGGGGTAGATCCCATTATGCTCAGCGGGTGATAATTATGGTTCATGGAACTTGCTCCACGGATTAAGTGATTAATCCACGGCCTTCGGCTTGCAGATGCTCAAAGGGTGATGTTGACACCCACGCGCAATTAGTTCTAGATATTAATGAAAGATGTTCCCGTGGGAACCTTACAGTGCGATCAACAACATATGCAATAGGGGTATTCAACCCCTTTTCTCGAAGCATTTTTCATCGAGTAGCCATGCCTTGCATCAGACGTTTGATCACCGGCCTCGCGTCACCACTGCGATGGTCCTCCGGCTCCAAATTGATCGAGCCAAAGATTGAACTCATCGCCAAGGAAATTGCTCGGGTCTTCGAGCCATTGATGTTCAAGTTGGGTATCAACGATTGTTGGGGGCAGATTTCTTTCATTGCCTTCGTTGTGAGGGATTGGAGTCTTTGAGCTGGAACCTTCATCATTGCCCTGTTGGGGTTGAGACATACATTCCCGAAGAGTATTGATCCAAGTGTCCAGCTCCTCATCAAGGAAATCACCTGTTCTTTCTAGCCCTTGGTGCCCAGATTGGGTGTCGTCGACTGTAGGCGAGGGATTCCTCTCTTTGCTCTCGCCGTGAGCAATTTGACCCCTCGAATTGGAACTTCCTTCGATGACCGGCAGGTTCATATGTGCACTCTCTACCAATGCCAGATCCGCTTCGGGGACAGCATTAATGACTGATTCGCGCTCAAACTGAGGAATTTCTATGTGCTGGAACTGTGGCATATACTCCTGAGGAGTATTGAGATAGCTCGGCGGAGCATTCTGATTTGGGTTAGAGGAGTCGCTGACACGACTGCTAGTCCCGTCATTGCCGAAACACGGTTGGGTGCTCTTGGCTCTCCAATCATCATGGTTGTAACTCTGCCCAGCACTTGAGCTCCAACTGGCTTTATGATGGTTTAACGCTATCCTTCCATCCCTTAGCAATCTCCTATAGTACTTGAGGTGAGACTCAACGTTAATTCTAGAGAGCCCCGGCACATTCATAATCTCGAGTATGCGCAGTGGGCTAGCCGAATCAACTCCCAGTTCTCGAATTGCATCAACAAATTTGGTGTGAAGCTCATAGGTCCAGTAAAACCTTGTTCTCTTATCACCCAAAATATCGTCAATACTTCGGTAGCTATTCTCTACGGGATCTAGTTGTTTCAAAAGTTGTCCAGGGAGGGACTCACCGACTTTGGATTGGCTGGCTGCGACAGCGAGTTCGTCATTGGGAGAATTCCCCCTGTGATGATTCATATCCCATTTCTCAGAGGATGTTGGTGTTGATCCTATGGTGTTGACTTGCTCATGCAGATCTCCGGCGGTATCTGGCTGTGTCGGAAAATGCTGTGGAGAATACGGTAACAGCTGAGCGTTATTCGTCAACAGGAATGGTTCATCGAGGAACACCTCGCCGAGGACAACAGGATTACCACAATTAAGGCAGGTGGCCTTGGTCAGAGCTTCCTTATATCTCGCGCTTTCAGCTTGAAGCTTCTCATTCTCCTCCTTCAGGACCAGTAACTCATGGTCTGCGTATTGCTGTTTCACCCGGGTTCGTTTGTTGGCGAACCAAAACTTGACCTTCGAAAGCTCCAATCCTATCTTTCGGCTCAACTCCATTTTCTGTTGTCTGCTTGGAGTGGGGCATTCATTGAAGAAAGCTTCGAGCTCTCGGATTTGGCCTGGAGTGTGGCGTTGTAGTTGCTTCCTTTTCCGGCTCCGGTCATCATTGTATGCTCCTTTTTCGTAGCTGAAACCTAGAATTTCATCGCTGGAGGAGTCAGTCTCTATGGCCTTCGGGCAGGATTCAGCTCCAGGATCTTCAAAGTCTCCCAGCAGTTCGTGCTCAGAAATGTCCAGGTCGGGCGTTTCTAGCAGATGGGAATAACTTTTAAACATGATGGATCGGGGTATCTCGGGCTGATCTAGTTCACTCAGCTTTCTCAATTCGCTCTTACGTGTTTGTTCACTCTAGAAATTTTCTCAAGTGATTGTGCGTGTCCTGGAACCATCCTTCAGGCTGCATATGAAGGCCAGCAAGCAAGCGCTCCTCCCGAGACCCTGTAATTACTCATCGTCTGTATTCCCCTTTCTTTTTCTTCGTGATAGGATCACAAACTCTTTTGCATTGATTCGGTTTCATCGAGTATTGCGCTCGTCCCCTAGGTTAGTCTTCAAAGTGGTGGGTCTACAATCTTTCGGCGCCTTTTATGATTTGCTAGGCCCGAGAACGTGGGGAGCAGCGGTGGACCCGCAATTAATGACTCCGTTTAATTCATTTAGCTCCATTAACGCTATGATCTTCTCTCAACCCCTTTTCATCGTTCAAACGAAAGTGGGATTTTCCCTGTGCATGCTGTTACTCTTCATTTCAGCATCCCGGGCGCTTGGTGAGGAATGAGTTCGTGGCCACTCAAAATTTTAAAGACCGTCTATGGTTTCAGACTTAATCTAACAAGGGATCATCATAACTGAGCGTGACGATGTTCGTCGATAGCGTTGGTTTTAATATAGAATTAACTATAGTCATTAAAGAAAAATGTTCCCGTAGGAACTTTACAACGGATAAAATGAGTGATCTACTCGTGAACATGTTCTTCTTTCTACGGGTGTTCGTGGTGACCGACCCATCGTGCCCCGAGTCAAGTGCTAGATCATGGCTGTCCAAGCATGCCAGCTCCCCACTGATTGAACAAGGCATCGAGCCCCTCATCAAAGAAATCGTCTGTTGTGGGTTGACCAGCGGCAGGCAGAGCACCAGCCGACTGCTGCTCGAATGGAGGAGTGCGCACTCGCTGTACTTGTGGCACGCGCTCTTGAGAAGTATTGAAATGGCCTGGGAGGACATTCTGATCAGCTTTCAGTTTGCCGGTGGTCGGGTTGCTAGCTTGATTGATGCTTAGATTTGGTCGGGTATCTCTTGATGCCTGAGCATTACAATGGCGGTCGCCCCTAGCTTTTGAGCTTGAGACGAATTCCTCCCGGTTTAGCTCCGCTCGACGTTGTCTTAATAGCTTTCTGTAGGCAGCAAGGTGATTCCTGACCAGCTCCTTACTAAGCCCCGGTACATTCATGGCCTTAAATATGCGTGTCGGAGTTGCTGAGTCGATCCCCATTTGGTGAACCACATCTAGGAATCTGGAATGCAGTTCGGGGGGCCAAGCGAACCTCCTCTTATCGTGGCCCAAAATTGCATCGATGGCTTGACGACTGATTAACTCATCTCCAGCAGGACCCGACCCTATCGAAAATTGTTGTGCATGAGGCTGATATGCCTTGAGCTGGTCGGCGGTAACATCCAGCTCCTTGAAACTGTAACTCCAATCAAAGCGATGCAAATCCCATCCCCCAGGAGGCATTTGTATCATCTTCGTAGGATCATCCTGCTCATGCGTGACTCCGGCAAAATATGGTTGAGCGGGAGATGCCTCGAGGGAGTAGGGTGGTAAATGAACGTCTTCAATCATCGCGTGAGGCTTATCGGGGAATATCTTACCGAGGGCGACGAGGTTATCGCAATGAGGGCAAACGGTAATATTGAGAGCTTTTTCATACCTCATGTTTTCTGTTCGCAGCTTTTGGTTTTCTTCCTTTAAAATCTCGACCACCTGACGTTTGCGTTGAGCCCTCGATTTGGATCTCCTATTTTGAAACCAAAACTGGATCCTCGACTGATTAATCCCCAACTCCCGACTCAATTCAATTCTCCACTTCTTTTTCATGTAATGGCTTTTACTGAAAAGGGTTTCCAGCATTTGGGTTTCCTCCTGAGAGTATTGGTGAGGACGTCTTCTCTTCCCGAGTTGGGCATTGTGGATGTCGTTGTCGTCGTCGCTGTGATCTTGATTTCCGTTGCCAGAAGTGTTGGGCTCCATGGTTTTGGCGTTAGACTTGATCTTGGAATCTTCGAGATCACCCTGTGGTTCAATTTCTGAGATTTTTGAGTCAGTCGCCTCTAGCAGCTGACAGTAACCTCTTAAATATGTTGGATTGAGAAATGTTTGATTGGTTCTTGCCCACTCAGATCTCTACTCTTTCCTGTATGCTCACTCCCTATAAAGTTTTCTTCGAGTGACTTTGCATGTTCAGGAGACGCTCCTCAAGCATCATTAGGCAAACGTTCCCCCTCAAGACCTTGAATTTCTCGCTCAGCTTTTCAACGTGATGGGACTGCCAAACCCTGTTAGGGCTCTCTTCGAAAGTTGCGTTTTCCTCCCACCTAACTCTAATAATGGTGATCCCGACAAATCTTTTGCATCTTTTAATTGATGAGCCGAAAATCGCGGACCGAAACGAATCCAATGGTTCTCGTGAGGGGACCTCCTGCTTTACCCCCTAACTGGGCTCCACCAGCATTATTACTGAGACCCTTCATCATCCTCGAGTCGCTATAAAATGAGGAATTAATGTATGGAAGGTTAACGTTTTTCGCATAATCAGCTTCTTCCTTCTAATCTCTCTGTTAAACTCGTCTTATTCTCAAGCCAACCCAACGCAAATGGCCTCCTCTCCCGTACGCACTTTTTCAACTGATGTCTTGGCCCAGTGGGAAAAGCTTTATAACCTACTGGGTCGCGGTTACGCGCACATAACCGATCATTCTGCAACTGCGGATGAAATCCATGTCCTGCTCGAGGACTTAGATACCACTTCCCTCGAAGGTACTACGCTGGGGAGGGAATATAGAACTTTCCCGACCCTCTTTGCACACTCCTTAGAGGCCTACCGTGTTGCTGATCGGGAGGTTCTTGTGGCTCGCGTCTTGCGGGCTCGTTACCAGGATCGGTCTGATCATTTGGTGCTGACCAACTATTTGGCCGATAGTCACAAAAAGGCCGTCGAGTTTGCCAATGAGAGGGTCGCGACGTTGCTTCGCGAGAGGAGAAAACTGGTGGATCAATTGGCCCTATCCCTGACCGCTGGCGAGCACGACCGCCACAATGTCTTATTGAGGCTGCAAAGCGACTGGCAGGAAGAACGGCTTGACAAAATAACCGCAGACATAGCTCACGGGAATGGATTAGTTCGGGACTTGGAAATAATCACCGAAGAACATGAGGTCAAGGTCACTGAGGTTAAGGGAGAATGCAGAAACCTTTTCCTCAAGCTCGCGGACCAGGACATGCGGAGTCGTGAGTACGGGCAGAGCATTAACAACATGGAGGGTCAGTTGGGCTCCTTTGTGTCGTTAATTAGGGCTCACTTTGGCTTTACTTTTCCGCCCCGAATTGTATGACCTGCTTCTGAAAACCTTCCGCTGAGCAAAATAAATGAAAGTTCTTGTGTGTGTGTTTTAACTTCTGTATGGTTCATTTCTTCGAGCATCCGAACATCTTCGACTTGGGTGAGCCGAACCATAATATCAATAAGCCGAGCAAATATGTCCTGATTTTATAACTCGCTCATGATCAGATGAGATAATAGCCTTAGACTTGTCCAGGAAAAGATTTCTCTCTATTACCTATTTTTTTACCTGCAAATAAAAAGACAGAATCAGAAGGGATAATTTGAAAAAGAAATCAAAAACCCCTTTCAATCCTATGCTTGCCCATGATTAATAAGGACAAGAACTTTTACAAGGGTTTTAATCTTGCGCGAAAAGTTTCTATCAATATTCCTCGAAAGAAAGCATACTATTGAAAGGAATGTAATTCATAATAATCGCTTTTGATCAGTTTCGAGAGGAACGAATCGTTCAAAAGTGCGAGGCATAATAACGTGTTTTAAATTTAATTGAAGATACGGCATCCAAATCAAGGCCGTTTTGTTAAGAACGAGAGTAATCTGGACATCTATCTCGTCATTAAATTCAAAACAACGCCGATGTTCTCGATCAATTATCGTGGATTACCAGCGACGTAAAACATGCATGGACCAATTCAAGTGTATAATTCCTTCTAGCGAAATTGGGGTTGGATTACCCTATACGACCAAAAAGGTCGTGCAGGATTTCCAATTTTAATTTCCTCTAAAGGAATTATAAACTTGACTTGGGAGTATTCAGATGATTAGAGAAAATGCCACTATCACATTCCCATGACCTGTCAAAAGAAAAGCGACCAAGTTCCATCTAAATGTATACACCAATAGATCCCTAATACAATCACTCTAAGGGGTGAGATAGAGAAAGCCTCGATAAAAATAAACCCTATACAAGAGGACTAGTAATGGAAAATTAAACAAAGGAATGTGATCCTAACGTTTAAGGATGCCCCAAGCTCGATCTGTGACTTCCGGATCACTTGCCCCAACTCGTCATCTTCATTGGACGATATCTCAATAATGTCCATAGTAGGCTCCTTTGTTGCTCACTCGGTGCTTGTCATGGGATATCATCCTCTTCGTCTTCTATCAAGGACGTTTGGGAAAAACACACACATCTATCCTTGAAATGGCATTTAATCTAATCAACAGAATGCAATGAATGAAATGCCTATATTTATATGAACTGTAATAGATTCGAGGTATAGAGAGTCTTACCAACCAAACTCGTCGACTTATGTGCGGTTTTAGGTGTACCAACTGCCCAAAGACATGCGCATGAAACGAGTGATGGTAAACTTCTAAAAATCAGAGGGTTTGGCGCCTAAGGTTAAGGTTCCCACCTCGAGTTCTGGGAAGAGCCGATTCCATCGCACAGCCATCGTTGCATTGGGACTCGATCCATAGTTCGAAGTGAGCGGAATTGAAAAGTGGATTACCCCGTGTTTTTCCTCACGGAGATTCCATTTTCAATTCCTTCTATTGTGTTCCTAAAGGCGGCGCCCAGGGTTTTAGGCGCGGTTGTGTGTGTCCATGTGTCGTGATCATCGCGATGCAAGTCATGCACAACAGTTTATCAATCAGCGCTTCAAATCATCCACACAACATACATTCCTACGCCAACCTGCATAAGAGAATGTTAATCACGGACTACACCCCTTATCACTCCAATCTGCAAAAACATATAACACCTATCATAAGCGGACTTACCTCACCTTCAAGAGCGCCTGCATGGTTAGAAAAATCACTCAGCGTTTTAATTACGGCCTAAGTCCACTTGAGGTCTAGAACGATAGGTTCTAGAACAAAGCTCCCCAGCGGAGTCGCCAGCTGTCGCGACCCGTCCGGAAGCGGACGCGGCTAATGGATTACCGATCACGGGTCTTGGATCGGCGCGAGCCCTCCCAAGCCCATACCAAATCGCGGCGGGAGTATTCTTCGACGATAAGAGTCGATCGCTTTCGACCTTCAGTGTGATCGTGGTGGCATGTGCAACTTGTGCATGCATTTGGAGTCGCCACCGGTCTTTCTTGGAGGGTAGACCGGAAACCTTACTGACCGATTGGGAGAGATCGATCAGTTCTGCGGAACCAGAGATTTTGGGTTCGGGGACTTGGTTACGCTGATATCACTACCAACGCCCTTTCGGTACCTAACGCGAGTGATTTTCCCGGCTAAGAGTTCATGCAGATTGGAAGACTGTTCCTATCAATCACAATCAATTTAAATGAAAGCGCAATCAAGTACATAAATAAATCACATCAATGCACATCAATTCAAATCAATGGTTTTCTAGCATAGCCATAAGGGTTTAGGGAAGATGTGATTTCGGACCAGGGGTAAAATGGGAAGATTTGGGGACGATTAGCCCGAAGGGCAAAATCGTCAATTTTGGAAGGTTTGGATACCGAATTACCCAAAATATTCCATGGCCAGTTGTTTGTGGCCATTTCCCATTTTTTTGAAATTTTTTAGAATTTTTCTGAATTTTCCGAATTTTTTTGAATTTTTTTTTGTGATTTTTTTATTATTATTATTATTTCGAAAATAATGATGCGGATTGGGCTTCTAAGCCCAACCCTTCTAAAACCGCGGGCTAAGAAAGGACATGAAGCCCAAAAAAAATATCAAGGAACAAGACCCAACTCTCCTTCTAAAGCCCACTTATGCGACCCATGTCCATATCATTCCAGCCAACCGAACATTTTAACAAGAAAGGCCCCAAATTACCAATGGATCCAAACCACAAGTCAAACCCACGCACACTTATCAGACTTCTCTATTCCACTTTTTTTGTTTCTTTTAATTATATTTTGATTTTTTTTTATCTCTTTTCATTTGCCCACATCATCTTCTTCCCCCACGACAACCCTTTTTATAGATGACGCCATGGGAGTTTCTTTGAGACCTTCGCGCCCACCATCCTTCGACCGTCGTCGAACCATCGCTAATGAACGGAGAACCGAAAATAACGTCTGACTTTACTCCCCTTCCTACGACCTTAAACCTAATCTGATTTTAACAACCTAACACGCATCATATATGAAATCTCATCACTGACCAAACGCCAACGTCCAGCAGAACTTGACCATTTCATACTCCATGTTGAGAGCTCGTCTATATCACGCTACGTCGCATGAGATTGAGGAGGCTTACCTGGTCGAATGCGAGAACCGAGGACGTCGGAACAAGTTGGTCGCGGTTGAGAAAGGCGTCGGGATGCTCGGATCAGGACCAAGCAGGGCTGGGAGGTGTCGGTTGTGCGCCTGGACGGCTGTTCCGCTGTTGAACAAGTGTTGTGGTGGTCCAATGAGTCGTGGCAGCCGGCGAGATTGTTTCATGGACGGTCAGCAGCTTCGGTCGGTCGTAGAACAGGCTGGACAGCGGCGACAGAGAGGCTAAACAGGTCATCGGGAAGCTTGGTGAAGGCTAGAAAGCCGCTGGGACTGAGCGACACTCAAATGAGGTGATGGTGGTGACGGGCGCGAGAGATGGTGGTGACTTTTGGAAGTGTCGAACACGGTCGGAAGTGAAGAGAGATTCGTCGAAGTGAGAGGCTGTCGCCGTGAAGCAGCAACGTTGAAACGGGCACGGCGGCGCGAGCCGCGTTGGCCCTCAGTCCAGTGTGCTCTCGCGGTCGGTTCACGGGCGGCCGAGACGGAGTTCCCCCGGGATATGTGGTGGTGTCAGAGGAGAGCTCGACGACGGTTGGTGGTGGAAGGCCCGGGTGAAGTCACTGGTCTCCTTATGACTTCTTCTTTGAGCTAACGCTCTTCCTCTCCATGAGATTTCGCACGTTGGATTTTCCTTCAAGATTCCACCTCAGTTGATATCCTGGTTAATCATAAGTTGATGTCTCCTTCTGACCAGGCCTTGCACAGCCTCTTGATACGATTAAGGATAACTTCCTTCGAAGAGAACGGCTCTCTGTCTCGGTTCTTTCAACTGCTGTTCTGATGATCACCTTGCTATCTTTGGTCTGGTTGAGCTTGATCTCGCTTGCGGGTAGGACCGGCTTGAAGGGATTCGCATGCATGACTCCGGCGAATGAGCTCTGGTGGACTTCAAGGTTGAGTAGAAAGACCGATGGTAATTATTCACTATGATGAATTGGAGTTGGTTGAGCCCATATCTTGTGGTTTCAGGCAACTCTGCAAGACATTTCTGTGTATTGGCGAGCTCATTGGCATGGTGGACTCAGCGATCATAGTGGTTGCCGAGGAGGTCGGAAGAGGATGATGGTGGTCGGAGGAGTCGTTGGTAGCCTTGAACAGCAGCGAAACGGCACAAAAAAAAGGCGTCGGCAGAACGGGGGAGGCAGGCTAGCCTCGGCTTGGGGTCTGTCCGGGGCTCAACGGTGTCGGAGCTTCGGGTGGTTGATGGTAGAGATCTGTGGGGATCCGAGGGCCGTATTTGTGGTTAGAGATAGGCGGCGGAAGGCGGTGGAGGGATGGAGCTCAGCCCGAACAGAGCCCGGCGCGAAAACAAGGCACCAAAACAGAGCTTTGACTTAGGGGTTTCCGGCGATACCATGGCGGTTGCAAGCGGCGCGAGGCAGTCGAAGGAGGTTGAGGGAAGCTAGAGGGATGGTGTGGTAGCGGTGGTTGTGACTGAGAGGCGTCGGAGAAGGCTGGGCAGAAGCAGACCCGAAACTGGTGCAAAACAGAGTAACCAGCTCCGGGTGGCTGTTCCGACGATCCCGGTAGCTCTGGCGCTGACGGCGATGCTAGGGGGGGCTGCGACGGACTGGCGAGGATGTGGTGGAGGGTCGGTGACGGTCTTTGATGACGACGGTGGGACGACTCGACGATGAAGGATCAAGGTGGCGGTGGTCGCGCATGGAAGATGAAGATTCGAGAGCCCCCAGAGCGAGAGAGTCCCTCCGCTTTTTTAAAAAAAACGTGGACCTGCTTTTTTGGAGAGAGAGAGAGTGCGGGAGCCCCCTAAGCCGGAAAGAAGAAAAAAAATAAAAAAAAAATAACAAGCAATAATAATAATAAAAAGCAGAGACAACATTATTTGGTCAAAATCCCTTTGCTTTTACTTTTTTTTTTCTTTTAGATGATTATTTTTTTTCCTTTTTCTTTTTTTTTTATTATTATTAATATTTTTGCCCAAATTCAATTTTATGATGATCAAGGAACACCTAAAATTGAACCCGGATTTTACTATTTATGATGTCAGAAAATAGATAATAATAATAATGATAAAATGATCAATATTTAGGTGTCAACAGTCCCCCATGCGCGTTGTCCTTTTTTTCTTAAGAAAATCGCACGCCTCGCTGCCCCCTGTTTCCCCCACGTTCTGCCCGGCCAACGCACGGGTCTGCAACTTAGTCGAACCGGGCCTGACCCGACCGGCCCGGTTCGACCAAATCGCCAAATTGACCCCCCAATTGACTTCTTTTCATGAAATTAATACCAAAATCAGACTCCCTGACATATTTTCTATCAAATATGGGTATTTTCGTGAATCAATTGATTGAAATTTTATGAAAACCCCAAATTGTCCCTAGGATCCGAAAATGATTTTCTCCAAATCGAGGGCCTAAACGATCGAATTAGTCAGAATTGAGGCCACCAATGGATTCCTCATGATGAAAACTATAGGGTAGAGGTGTTCAATTTTGATGGGTGTGCCCGTGTGAAATTTAATTTCAAAAATTGCAAAATTGGGGACTAAATTGAATAAAAATTTGTGCAATTAAGCCCTCTTGGTTAAAATTGATCAAATTGTAGGGAAAATTGACCCAATTGCACTTCAAGACTTTAGAATCCAATGTCATAGCTTATAAAAAGTGAGAATTAAAAATTAAAAGACTCGAAAAGGATTTTTCAGGCTCGGTTCGGGATTATGTTTGTGAAGGAACCCCATGAATCAAGCCTATTAAAGAGGGAATTAAAATAAATTTTTTGAATATTTTTGTGTATTTTTCTGACCACGAATGGTATTTTTTCTAATTTTTTGGGTATTTTTATAATTAAATAAATAACAAAAAATATTAAAAAATACAAAAAAAAAATATTTTTGTTCAAAATTGGTTCCTAAGGCTAGGTTAAGGCTACCAAAGTTGATTTTGTAATTTTTTGATCTTTTTTGATATTTTTAATTAATTTTAAAAATAAAAACTAAAATAAAAGATTGTTAAAAATCAGGTGTCAACAAGCGTCGCGGCCTCTGCAGCGGCGGCCGAGGGCGCGAAGCCCTCACCAGATTTGGGCGAGGGCCTCGTGCCCCGGCCGGGCAATGGCCCAACGGCCGTCGCCTCGACCTCGCGATGGCCGTCGGGCCAGTGCCTCGAATCCCTCGACCGCGGCTACAGAGGTCGAGTCGTCCGTCGCGGTCTTGCCAGCCCAGGGCGAGCCGAACCTGGCCCACCGGCCAGCGAGGGTCGCCGCCGACCACCACCTGAGAAACCCTCTCTCTCTCTCTCTTTTTAATTCTTTTTTCCTTTTGTTTTTCTGATTTGTATAAAAAAAAATAGAAACTTTTTAAAATGACGTGGAATTTCCACATGGCACTTAGAAATTCATTAAATAATCGTGAAAATTTCACGTCATGTTTTCCGGCGAAAATAACACTCAAGTGAATACTTTTGGCCGGAATTGGCACTCATCTGAACGTTTTTGCTCCAATGTGGTACTCAAGTGAACGTCGTACGAAAGTTATGACACTTGTAGTGTACTTATCCCTCTAAGGGCCTATTTGATAACGGTAGAAAGATACGAACGCAAAATCTCGTGTTTTAATACCATGTGAGATTTTAATAGCTTAAATTTATAGATGAATGTGTAATTTAATATATATATATATATACACACACACATACACTCTTTAATAAGATTCAATTTTTAGTTCTTTAATATATTTTTTTTGGCAAGACGTTCATTAATATTTCTGCGCTGTTAAATCCCCCCCCCCCAAAAAAAAAAAAAACCCGTGGTGAAAGAACGAAGGTTTTGATAGCGGGGTCCGCATTGATACCAAAGTTTTATTTTTTATTTTTCCTTTGAAATAGCAGAAGCTGGGAAGTGGATTCCACCTAGTTTCTCTTTTTCCCCGGAGCTTGGGAGCTAAATGGAGGAAAGGTCAAGTTCACTTCAAATTGGAAGAAGTCTGATTTAAAAAAATTTGCAACGAGACTTTTTGGACTTTTGATTACTAAAACAAACAGAGAGTATAATCAAGGTGTTGACACCAAAAATTACCCTAGGTCACGTGATACGCACGCGGAAGAAGAATGATTAGCTACGGAAAGTTGAGCGTATGCTAGGTGAAGATTGACTACGGAGACGCCACGTGTAATGGGTAATTTTTGCGGTATTTATCCCAAAAAGTTAAGGGAAAAGATGCGCAAAAGAAGACACGATAGAATTTGGCGGCAATCCCGTAAAACGGAGCGAGAAAGGCGCAGAAACCGTTGAAGGCCTTATCCACAGGAGTCATCGGGGAGTGCTTGGAGCCCAAGTGCACGCCTAGTCATCGAAGGAGAATGTGCTTGTAGCCCAAAGCAATGACTGTTCGACGGTTGTCAGAGTACGCCTATAAATACATAAGGGTACCCAACACGAAAGAACCCCCAACACACAACACAGCAAACAAGTCTTTATCTTTTCAATTAGCTCTTAACTTAGCTGTAGTTTTTAAATTCCCGTCGTCGAGTCAATTCCGACGTGTTTCATATTCAAAGTTAAGTGTCGTCGATTAGATTCCGGCGTCTACTCTCCCAGTCCAGTGCCGTTGATTAAATTTCGGGGTTGTATTGGTTCATCCAGCCATCTAGTACCGTCGATTAAATTCCAGTGTTGCATCCTGCATTTCCACATGTCTGGTGTCATAGATTAAATTCCGACATCGTGTCCTATAGTAAGGTCCTGTATCGTCTATTAAATTTCGGTGTTGTATATTGGTTACGATTACGTCGAGGCATTTGACAAGTTTCACCAAAACGTCACTAGGAGGTCTGTCGAAAGTTTGTACAGAGCTGTCGAAAGACACACCTTTATCAATACATTTTCTGCACTTGACACTCTCTGTCCAAAACTTATCGGGAACCATTCTTACTTAACAAACTGCTAACGTTCAATAAAGGATTTCTCGCGTTATCAATCCTCTTGGGCTTCTATCTTTTTGGGCCGAACCTTGAGAGATCAATCGGACCCAGCTGAGGAAATTTGACGCGCAACACAAGGCTAAAGCTATCTGAGAACAAATTTGATCTTTGACTGATCTCAATTCAAGAAATTTGATACAGCTCCTTTTATTTTATTTTTTAAACTCATCGAGCCACCGTGATTGTTAACTCAAATCTTAAAATTTCTTTTGTCGCACTTGGATTTACGTCTGAAAAGGCTTAAGAACTTGTGAGTTCCAAAGAGAATGAAACATTTTTTTTTTCGACCAAAAAAAATAGAATCAAGAAATTTTTTTATTTTAATAAATCACCTTGGGCTCCCCCACCATGTGCTTCCTCTTCCGCGTTGTCCTGTCCTTGCTCCTTGTCAAGTATCAATTGGTTCGTTCAATCAACATCTATACGAATGTACCCAATCGAAATCTGAAGGTCTAGTCTGGCTGGTGTTGGCGCATTGCCATTCACATCGCTCATGTCGTTGCCGGCAACTTTTGAGGTCAGCTCATCCATCACCGGTATTATCTCACTTCTACATCTCTAAAATTTGCCTTAAGTCCAGTTTTCCAGAAAAACTAAAAATTAAACATTGATAATTTGTCTATAGTCACTTTGGACTATGCCAAAGTCACATCACATCCACGTTAGCTCTATTTATCTATGACTATTCATGCATGCCACGAAATTAGATTTTACCGGTCTCTTAGACGAAATTGTGACCGACGGTACTTCCTGAGAGCTTAGATTTGAGTAAGTCCCTAAACTGTTTCGTCTGAATTCACGTAAAATTTGGAGAACTCTCTTGCGATGAAAGAACGAAAAAAAAAATACTTTTTGTTAACTTGGGGATGACCGACAATTTTCTTTTGCCCTACCTATTCATCGTTAAAACTCAATACCGAAGGGGGAAAAAAAGAGTAATTCCTATCATGAGGGCATTTGGGTAATTCTAACATAGCAAAAGACAAATGCGACTGATAGGAGAGGGAGGAGCGGAGGAAAGGATAGGGGCCATGATCACCACTGGTTACAGATGGAGCGCGTGCTGTCACCTCTCAGTGGTCAGTGGTCGGGAGCGCTGATATTGTGTGTCCGCGTGCTCACGTATGCCAATGATTGAGGTGAACCAGTTAAAATCAATACCAGAAAAGGTGAAAAAACAAGTCCTCGCCGTGAGGGCATTTGGGTATTTTGGCAACAGCAAAAGACAGAATACAATTAATAGGAAAGAGAGGAGCAGGGGAAAAGGATGGGTCGTCAGCTATGTAGCACCGATACTTCTATTTGAAAAATTTTTGCGTATCGAATACTCCGCCGTATCCGATACGCTCGGACACACGGTCAACGCGTGTCCGAATGGTCAATGACCCTGACACGCGTGTTCGACGAGTGTCAAAGCGTGTCCGAACGTGTCGGAGCGTATCCTTATGAAATCAAAATTGTGTTTTGGCTCGTTGAGTTCAAATTCGGGTTCCAAGTTATAAATTGAAATATTTCGGGCCCAAGTCCAGAAAACCCTCTCAATCTCCCGGGCCTATTTTACGACGTATTTCGCTCGTTAATACAATTTATGGAGTATTTGAACTTTTTTTTAGTTTTTCAATAACATTTTTCATCAAATATGAAATAGCTATGACATTTAGACATATATGTGATGTTTGGAGTTCATAAAAATAATAATTTAAATGTATATATAAAAATATATATTTAATATATAACGTATTCCAGCGTATCGAAAATCTTTATTTTTTGAGAAACCACGTATCGACGTATCGTATTATATCGTATCTCATATCGCGTATCGTATCGATGCTACATAGGTCGTCGGTATGTTGTTGGATGGAGTAGGAGCTGTCAACCATCGTGGCTGGACGAGAGATTGATGAGATCACTGAATGATACCTAGAATTTAATTCGACGTATAGTGTAGTTGCCGGATTTTTAATTTATTCAATGTAATCTTTAAATTATTTACACATTATCAGGATTGAAATTACCGTATTATCCAAATATATATATATATATATATATATATATAAAAGAACTATGACGGTGCACAGAAAAGAGACGAGCTGGGTCGGGAAGGGCCCACGTCTAGAGCTCTAAAATTTGCTTAAGTCAAGTCTGCTATGAAAAAACAAAACATTAAACTTTGACCGCTGGAGTCGTCTACTCCTCTATGACTTCATCACCCTTTTTTCTCTTTTCGAGAAAATTCCTGGGGGAGCTCGCGACCTATGTCCATTGAAGTTGCGATCGACAAAAGTTGCTGGCCTCACACGGCCACAGAACTGAGGTTGTATGGCCGCGGTGGCGGTGCTGCGGCTCGACTCAGTTAATTCGTTTGAATTTCTTTTTTCTTTTTTTTTTAAACAACGGAGATGGGCCTTCAGCGCTGTTCATCGTTAAAATATACCGAAAAAGAAAAAGATAATAATTCCAACTCTCATGAGGGCATTTGGGTAATTTCGGCCACAGCTAAAGACAAATGCGACTGATGCTGATAGGGGGACGGAGGAGCAGAGGAAAGAACATGGGTTGGGTGGTGATCACTGATTACGGGATGGAAAGCGCGTGCTGTCAACTGTCTGTCGGTGGTCACATGGCCATGGAGAGGAGCGGTGACATTTTGTTTCCGGGCTCATGTGTATACGGATGGATGAGGTGGGACCCGATGAACGATTCACCTAATCGATGCATGTGAACTTAGTCACATCTGACAAAAAAAAAAAAAAACAACTCAATCACATGATAATTAAAAGATTTTTGTTTTGGTCGAAAATTAAAAGGGTCGATATATCAGGAAAAGTCTCAAATTTGTATATATTAATGATAAATTTATCTCTAAACTTATCTCAAATTTATACATTAGTGATAAATTTATCTTAAATTATTTTTTTAATCATGAAAAACTTTAAATTAATATATTTATGATAAATTTATCCTAAATTAATTTTTGAAAACTAAGAACTTCAAATTGGTACAGTTTTAGAAATTTTCCCTCCCTTACTATCTATTAAATTGCGGAACCCAAATTAGTATACTTGTGACAAACGGAAGATGAAAACTCTAAAATGATGCCCGTCAACTACCGTGTGTTATCAAATAATTCATTCAATATAATCTCTAAACTATTTACGCATTATCAATTTAGTCAATATTGCATTAAACATGTACTAAAGGTCCTGATATCATTATATCGAACAAATTAATAGTTTAAGAATCACATTAAATATTGAGGTAAAGTGCATTCGGACCTATTTTTTTTTTTTTCAAATCCAAAGTTCCTGAATCTCTCTCAACACTCAAATATTGACTTAAACATGATTATTTCAAATTAAAAAGATGGATTTCCATCCCACTTCGGGATTGAAATTTATCCCAAACTTGGGGAAAATTACCAAAAGTCCTAAATCTATTGCAATTATGTCGATTCAGTCCTAAACTTATTTTTTTTGCCGATTCAATCTTAAACCTTTTGCAATTATGTCAGTTAAGTCCATCCGGCGAATTTTGGCCGGCCGGCGCTGAGGTGGATGCCGGCCGGCCGGTAACATAATATTTTAATTATTTTTTTGATTTTTTTTTCTTTTTTTACTTTCCAGCCCTCCCAATCCGTATGCGCGCGCGCGCACGTACACTCTCTCTCTCTCCACTTCCCCTCTCTTCCTCTTCTTCTTCGTAACTTTCCATGGCGTCCTCCTCTTTCTCTTACAGTTCCATCTTCTTCCTCCAGCCGTCGCCCGACCTCGACAACCTATCAAAGAAACAGCCGCCCTCGCCATAGGCTTGTGACGCCGAGCGTCGATGGCCAAGCGAGGCTCGCCTCGCCAGCCCAGATCTGGCGAGGTTGAACCTCGTCCAGCCATGGCGAGGCTCGCCGAGGCAAGAGGAGCACTACAGTTGAAGGAAAAGTAAGAGTGACGTCGGGTGGAGTTGTAATGGAGCGAGAGGGAGCCAATCGTGAGGTTATGGCGGGCCATGGGTCATCTCTGGTCGGCGACATCAATGTCGCCGAGAGCTAGGGTTCCGTTGGGGAAGAGAGAGGATCGGCTATTCGGAGCAGCTGAGGCTAAGTCGGGGAAGAGAGAAGATCGAGTCATCGGAGCAGCCGTGGCCAACGCTTGGGTAGCCGCTGTGCACGGAGGCGTCGCTACTGTATATGGAAAGTCACGAAGGAAAACAACGAAGAAGAAGAAGAGGAGGAGAGAGAGGACGCGGGGAGAGAGAGAATGCGGATTGGAGGGCTGGAAAGTAAAAAAAAAGAAAAAGAAAAGAAAATACAAAAATACAGATTAAAAAAATCAAAAAAATTAAAAAATTAAAATTAAAATATTATGTCGCCGGCCGGCCGGCGTCCACATCAGCGTCGGCCGGCCAAAATTCGCCGGATGGACTTAACTGGCATAATTGCAAAAGATTTAGGGCTGAATCGGCAAAAAAAATAAGTTTAGGACTGAATCGGCATAATTGCAATAGGTTTAGGACTTTTTGGGTAATTTTCCCCCCAAACTTGTATTGCAATTTCACAGGATCGGACAGCGCCAAAAAAAAAAAAAAAAACAAATGGAGGCGGTTTTCCCCAAAACAGCCCCGACTAGAAGGAAGTGACTCCAATTTATGCACGGGCAAAGACAAAAGCAGAGTCTATCCCTGCAATCTGTCGACATACATTTATGACCACAAATTTGACCAATAAAAAAACGAAAAAACAGTAGCCCGACAAAATCAGGACAATAAAAAATTCAAAAATATAAGAAAGGAGGAGAATAATTGCAATTGCCTTATGATGGTGCAGAGAAAAGAGGAAGAGTTGGGTTGGGAAGGGCCTCACTCTGGTGTCCAAAAACCTGCATTTGTCAACTTTTGACAGGCAGTAATGAATCAAATCCTTCTTATTTGACCAATTCATCTCCGTCTTTGAAAACATCATGATGAATTGGGTAGGAATCAAGTCCTTTCTTAATCAAAGTCTATGGAGCCTTGAGCCTTCTGCTAATGCTTTTCCGAAGACTTAGACTCTCTGCCATGTCAACAAACGTCACAAAGAAATGCCCGACGATGTTGATCTAGGACTGTCCAAATGTGCATTAGGTGTCGAAAAGCATGGAAGAATCTGTCCATATTGTTGCACAGATGAACCTTAGTTCATTCCTTAGGGGTTAAACAAAGTGCATTTGTTAACTTTGACAGACTGGAGTGATGTAACAATTAATTATTTTTATTGACCAATTTGTAGCAAATTCCACTCTCAGAAGGTATAGCCAATTCGATGCGTGCGATGTGTGCCTTGTTTCATTAAAATTCGATGCGTGTCGGTTGAACCTTTTCTTGGTTTTTGTGTTAGTTCATTAAAATTTGGGTTTTGTCTATCGAAATAAGACACCTTAAATCGCACTAAAAAAGAAGCACGGATTGATCTTAATTCAAACCACATTTTTCTTGTGGTCCTTATTCATTAACTCTCAATACAAAAGGCTAATTCATCTATGGCTGAATTGTTTTATGTAGGAAATTCATTTGAGTCTAGGCTTGCAGTTTCTCGCTTGGTCACGTCGGCACATAGTTTGGTTCAACACAATCTTTAATTCCTTTATCCTTTTACTTCTAGCAGACACTAGGTGAGAAGGCGAGTTCACAAACATATTTGCCCAAATGGATTTCAATAAGTTTGAGACTGGCTTATCTCGCTGGTTACAAGCTACACGGTCGGTGTCGACCAACATGTGCATGTGGTCATGGAAACAATAGGTGCTCTGACAAGTAAAACACAGATTGTTGGATTCCGTGAGATGGCTAGCATTGAAAAGACAACTATTGCAAAAACCATCTACATTTTTTCGTGTGATTATGAAGATTGACGCTTTTATTCGAAAACATTTGGGAAACTTCAAAACTCAAGGGCTTTGAGTACTTGTGAAAGCATAGCCGGTGTCCAAAGCCTTCCTCTGCTTTATTGATAAAGAAAATGTCGCCAATAACTTGATTGCCGAGCAAACGCTTAGTGAATTACCAACACTAGTAGATATTTGTCTACGTTCCGATGAAGTAACAAATTACCAAATCTTTCGAGATTTGATCATTGTCATAAGTAAATTACTGGCAATATTAAGAACTTATCAACAGCCCAATGAAGTCGTAAATTACTAAATAAATTGTAAAAAAATTGTGAAAGCACATGTTACTCCTAAAAAATAGAAATGATTGATAAGAGTCGGAACAATATCACCATTTTTGTTCAAAATTTAGCAACATCCTAATGAAATAGTAAATTAGCAACTCCTCGCGGAATTTACCAATGCAGCAGGTAAATTTCTATCACTATTAGTAATTTGACGATTTGCTTCAAATTAATAGAAGATCCAATTGACTATGTTTGTGGAATCCCACTAGTTTATTTACCCCGCAATTGTATTTTCCTTTTTTACAATTGGCGTTTAAAAACAAACTAAAATTGATAGAAATTTTTTTTTATCGATAATTAACATATAGTAAATTTGTCATTGGTGTATTAGTTTAGGTTTATTGGTTGTTGGTAAATTTATCATAAATATATCAATTTAATATTTTTTTGTAATTAAAAAATTAATTTGAGATAAATTTAATATAAATATATCTATTTTTTGTAATATTAACACCCTTTTTTCGAGGGTGATTTAGCCCAAAAAAAATGAAGATAGCTACAGTAATTTAATTATCAGTATTTATCCTTCCGCGTTTCTTTTGACTTAAATCTTGGGGACAGCAGAAAAGGAATGCTAAGAGCAGTGGTGGCTCTTCTTTTTTAGGATGACCCAGCCCCCCCCCCCCCCCCCCCCCCCAATCTTCTTTTTTATTTGGTTTATTGCTTTGTACCTTTCCACCATCACTTTGCTTTTAACAAGATTTTTCCTCGGATTCTCTGGGCAGTTTCACCGTGGACGACGATTGAGCCTTGAGGTCTCCCAAGAAATGGTTTTAAGCTGACAATTATGGATTTCTTTTCCAATTTTGTTCGAAAAGATGTGCACTTCTACACGGTAAGCACTTGCTCTCCATCATTTAATAGATCTAATCCGGATAGCTTTCATTTCCTTCATTAAAAAAAATCAATTTTGGAAGAAGTGAAACTTTTTCGGATCTCATTAGCCTAATATTCTAGAGAATCTTGAACTTTCCACTTGCTATTAAAAGTATCCTAAACATTCAATGTTATCACGGAGAATATAAGCTCTCAGTTAATATTAGGGTTAATACCACGAAAAATACCAAATTAGTATACATGTAATAATTTACTCAAAAATATTTTTTTGATCATAAAAAATCACAAATTAGTACATTTGTGACAAATTTACCCTAAATTAGTACACCTGTGACAAATTTATTTTCTGTTAGTTTTAGTTAAATTTAACTGTCGAATTGCTAATTTTGTGATACATAGCAGTTGACAGGTATACTAGTTTTGGATTTTTACTCTCTATTTGTCACAGGTTTATCAACTTGTAATTTTTCGTGATATTAACTCAATTTAACGGAGAGTAAATTTGTCACAGGTATATCAATTTGGGATATTTCGTGGTCAAAAGAAGTAGTTTATGGTAAATTTGTCACATATATACAAGTTTAGGGTTTTTTGTGGTTAAAAAAGTAATTTGGGGCAAATTTGTCATAAGTGTACCAGTTTCGAGTTTTTCATGGTAGTAACCCTTAAAATTATGTGCTGAAATCTTAATTTTCTTTAGAAATCTCCTGACATTTCAGCTTTTTCAAATTAGTTTAGATATTGCAGGAGGATATCCATAACATAGATTTGAAAATAAGTTCAGTACATCGATTCGGAGTGTCTGACCTATAACAACACTTGTCCTTTGTTTCTTTATATCTTTTTGTTGCTTCTCGACAACTCTAAGAGCGTGGATATTGATCTTGGACAATGAAGTACCAATTTATGTGTAGCGTTTGAATTATCGACGTGTTCCGGTTGCCAACAGCTTCAAATAGATAAATCAAACCATTAAAGAAAGACTTACTTAGACAATAAGGTCTTTTAAGAGTATGTTTGATAACGCTCTTATTTCTCTAATTCCTATATTCTTTTGTTCCCAAGAATAAAAAGAGAACAGAAATCAAGTTGGTAACGTTATTTAATTTTTTATTCCAGAGAACAAATAAGTGGCCAAGGAATAGATTTTAAACAGAAAAGAAAAACAAACAAAAATATAATTCTATTCTCAGGAATAAAATAAAAAAAAATTATTTATGCTTAGAAATTATTCCCAACCCTATATGCCCCAATTTCATTGAAGATGGATAGAGCAAATAGAGTAAACTAATGAAAACACCTGTAAACGTGGAAGTGGAAGTTGCGATCAGAGCTTCCCACTAATTACCCACTAGCTGCAAAAGCAAAACCTACTCAAATTTGTTGGGAATGTTTGACAATAATTCTGGTTATCTGGTTATGTTTCTCGAAACAGAAAAATATGATAAACCTATTTAGTAACGTAAATAATTTTGATTCTCAAATTCTTTAATTTTGTTACCGAAAAACAAGAATAAAAAAATTAATTTAATGTTCCATAATTACTTTTGAGAAACAAAACTAACAAACTAAGAAGTCTTGAGGAAGGCTAAAATTTTGAGAAACAAGACCAGCATAGAAAATAAAGATAAAATAAAATAAAAAAATAATTTTTTAAAAAACTAAAAAAATGATATTTTAATAAACTAAAAAGTAATACTTTTAGAAAATGCAAAATAATTTTTAAAAGATAAATAAAGCATTTGAAAAAAAAACTAGATTTGTATTGTATGAAAGTGTTTTAATAATATTATTTTTCTTGACAAATTATAAGAAATAAATATCCTATGATTTGGTTAAATTTAGAAGTGTTATACAAGTTAGGTTAGGTACATATTGGGTATGGGTCAGATTGGATATAGGTAGGTATGAGTCGGGTCTGATATGGGCCATTAGATATGCATTGCCAAAAAATGAGTCAATATGGGTCATATCATATTTGACCTGCCCCAAACCCGACCCGACCCCACCCACCCGTTTAGCACCTCTACCCAAACCGTAAAAAAGTTCAAGCCTTCGAGTATGAATCCAACTGGGAAGATGGTGACGAATGGCAAGATGGATCTCATTATCGTCGCTTTGCTCACCCAGTTGCCCTCGAGAAGGAACAGGATGGCCCGTTTCATCACATTCCATCCATCGAATCGGAAGGCCAACCCGTTCAGGTTGCTGGCCATGAAGGAGTGACGGTTGCAAGTGAAGAAATTGTAATGATAGTGTTGAAACTCCTGCGTACTCTATCTCAATGCTCCTTCCCAAGTCAATTTGCAGCAAAAATTTAAGTGCAAATTGCCTATTGAGCTTATGCTCTTTCTTAAGAATCTATGTTTTCATGCTCCATGAAATAAATAAAGTAATTATGGATTATGCATGTTTTGTACTCATGATGCTATATAGGTTGATTTTATAGTGATAATACCTAATTATTTGACATAAATGAAAAAAAAAATTAGGAAGAGAAATTGTTTTCGAGAATATAAATTTTCTGCAATTACCAAATACATTCCTGTTCTAGGAATATAAATTTTGTGCAGTTACCAAACGCGTTTTGATTCTCTAAAACTTATCTAGGAAACAAAATTAGAAAAAATTAATTCTGAACAGAATTGAATTTTAGTATTAGAATTATTGCCAAACGAACCCTTAATAAGCTATCCGAGAATAAATTTGATCTTTCACTAATCCCTATTCAAGAAATTTGATACTTTATATTACGACAATACGGAAACTAATACGAAATTGAGACAGAGGAGAAGAATGGAACACCAAGAATTATGTGGAAACCATTGCAGGAAAAATCACGAGAGCGAGGAGAAACAAAATCCACTATGAGAATCAGGGATACAAAAGAGGCACACATAAGCTTCTCAATCTGACAGTTTGAGAAAAGAGCAATATTTATAGTATTACCCCTCAAACCCTAATGTTAGCCCAAGACCTTTAACCTAAGCCATTAACTATTCAAGACATATTAACAAATCTCTATCTTAACTTGAATTCCCAAGTAGACATAAGTATTAAGTCAATCTTCTCCTCCCACCAGCACAAAACTCAGCTGCTGCAACCATTAACCAAATCCAAGCAATGCTTGAATTTAGTAAAGGGCAATGACTTTATCAACATCTCAGCTGGATTATTTTCTGTACCAATCTTCAAGACCTTAATATAGCAATCAGTAAGAATGTCTCGAATATAATGATACTGCACATCAATGTGCTTTGTTTTCTCATGATACAGCTGATCTTTAGTAAGATGTATAGCACTCTGACTATCGCAATGCACAACAGTCACATCATCATCCACATTGAGCTCTCCAAATAAGCCTATTAACCATATAGCTTCTTTGATTGCCTCTATAATAGCCATATATTCTGCATCTGTAGTAGACAAAGCAATTGTATGCTACAAAGAAGCTTTCCAACTGACTGCACAACCCCCAACAGTAAAGATGTACTTTGTCAAAGACCTCCTTTTATCAAGGTCCCCAGCATAATCAGAGTCAACATATCCAATAAGAGTTTCACAAGTTTTTCCAAACTCTAAACTATAATCCGAAGTACCCTTCAGATATCTCAAAATCCACTTACTGCTTGCCAATGAATTTTACCTGGGCATGATAAATACCTACTTATCATGCTAACAGCATGTGATATGTCAGGTCAAGTGCAAACCATAACATACATAATGCTACTAACTGCACTAGAATATGGAATATGTGACATATATTTTATTTCATCATCTGTATGTGGACAGAAATCAACTGATAATCGAAAGTGAGCAGCCAGAGGAGTACTCACTGGTTTGGCATCTTTCATGCCAAAACAATCTAATACCTTCTCAATGTAGCTTTTATGGGAAAGATACAATTTTTTTTTTCTTTTTCGATCTCGCTGAATTTTCATGCCAAGAATTTTCTTCGCAGAACCTAAATCCTTCATATCAAATTCAGCACTCAGCTATGCCTTCAAATTTTGTATATCAAATTTATCTTTTGCTGCAATCAACATGTCATCAACGTATAACAGCAGATAAATATATGATCCATTTGAAAGTTTGCACAGATATACACAACTATCATATTTGCTTCTACAATAGCCAAGTTGCACCATAAAAGAATTAAATCTTTAATACCACTATCTAGGTGATTGCTTCAAGCCATAGATAGATCTTTTCAATAAACATACATGATCTTCCTTACCTTCAAACTGAAAATCCTCAGGTTGACCCATATAGATTTTCTCTTCAAGTTCACCATGCAAGAAAGCTGTTTTCACATCGAGTTGTTCCAACTCTAAATCATGCATAGCAACTAACGTAAGAAAGACCCGAATAGAGCTGTGTTTAACGACGGGTGAAAACACATCATTAAAATCAACTCCCTCAATCTGACTGTAGCTCCTAGTGACTAGACATGCTTTAAATCTAATGTCTTCAACTCCAAGAATACCTTCCTTTCTTTTGAGAACCCACTTGCAACCCACAATCTTCTTTCCTTTTGGTGGTTTGACAAGCTTCCAAGTTTGATTCTTTTCAAGAGATTCCATCTCTTCATTCATAGCAACTAATCACTTTGCTGAATCTTTTGAGGAAATAGCTTCCATGTACATTTTAAGCTCTGCATATTCTATCAACTCTGCAGCTAAAAGAGCATAAGCAATAAAATCTGAGTATCCATACATCTGTGGAGGTTTCACTGTTCTTCTCGGTCTATCTTTAGCTATGGAATAATTTTCTTCTTCAGATTCTTCAATCTCAATATTATCAGTCACTGACTGAAGTGGTTGGTGCACTTTGTAAATTTTCCTGGCAAGTATTTGATGATTTCTTGACAGGATGAAGCATAGTAGACTCATCAAAAGTAACATCTCTGCTAATCATAATCTTAGATGAATCAGAGCACCAAAGTCTATAATCTTTTACACTAGAAGTATAACCAAGAAAAATGTATTTTTTCGCTATAGGCTCTAGTTTCCCTTCACTAACATGTGCATATGCTGGACATCCAAATATTCGAAGAGAAGAATAATCAATAGGTTTACCTGACCATACCTCCTCAAGTGTCTTGTTCTCAATAGGTATGCAAGGAGAACGATTTATTAACCAACACGCAATATTGACTGCTTCAGCCCAGAATTCCTTGCCCAAACCAGCGTTAGACAACATGCACTTTGTTCTTTCTAATATGGTTCTGTTCATACGTTCTGCAATACCATTCTGTTGCGGTGTATACACTGTAGTATGATGCCTCACAATTCCTTCGTTCCTGCAAAATTCATTAAATTCGCCTTCACAGAATTCTAGCCCATTATCTGTTCTCAGCTGCTTAATTTTCTTACCGGTCTACTTCTCAATTAATATTTTTCATTGCTTGAATGTAACGAAAACATCACTTTTTGCCTTGAGAAAAAATACTCAAACTTTTCTTGAAAAATCATCAATAAAAATGAGTACATACCTAGAACCAAAGCCTTTTGATGGAACTCTAGCAGGCCCCCAGAAATCAGAATGAATGTAATCCAGAGTGCCCTTTGTACCGTGAATTCCTGTTTTAAAACTGACTCTTTTCTGTTTCCCAAAAACACAATGTTCACAGAAATCCAGTTTTCCAATTTTCTGACCACACAAGAGACCTCTTTTACTTAGCTCCTCCATCCCTCTAATACTCATATGGCCTAGTCTCATATGCCATAATTTTGTATTATCCGAATCTATCATATTAGAAGAGACCGCAGCTGAACCAGTAACAGTAGAGGCTTGCTGTTGATACAAAGTACCAATTTTGTGCCATTTCATCAAAAAAAGTGAGCCTATCATAATTTTCAAAACTCCACCCTCAGCAGTAAATCTACAACCATTGGCGTCAAGTTTACCCAAAGAGATTAGATTTTTCCTCAAATCAGGCACATGTCTGACATTATCTAAAGTTCTGATCATGCCATCATGCATCTTAATATTAACAGTGCCAATCCCAATAGCTTTGCATCTAGCATTATTGCCCATGAGAATAACTCCACCATCATATTCTTTATACGTAGAAAACCAATCTCGATGAGGACACATATGATATGAGCAGCCTGAATCAAGAATCCAACTATCACAGAATTTATCTTTATTATCTGCAAACAATAGCCAATTTTCGTCTTCTTCTTTAGCAATATCAGCTTGAGCAGGATTTTTGTTTCGCCTATTCTATCTATTCTGATAGTTACGATTGTTATGACTGTCGCGACCCGTCCGAAAGGCGGACGCGGCTAATGGATTACCGATCGCGGGCCTTGGATCGACGCGGGCCCTCCCAGGCCCATACCAAATCGCGGCGGGAGTATCCTTTTCGAAGGGATTCGGCGATAAGAGCCGATCGATTTCGACCTTAGTGTGGTCGTGGTAGCATGTGCAACTTGTGCATGCATTTGGAGTCGCCACCCGGTCTTTCTTGGAGGGTAGACCGGAAACCTTACTAACCGATTGGGAGAGATCGATCAGTTCTGCGGAACCAGAGATTTTGGGTTCGGGGACTTGGTTACGCTGGTGTCATTACCAACGCCCTTTCGGTACCTAACGCGAGTGATTTCCCTAGCTAAGAGTTCATGCAGGCGCAATTCTGGGTGGGGTAGGTTTGATTCAGGGTTTCATGCAGAATGGAAGACTATTCCTATCAATCACAATCAATTTAAATGAAAGCGCAATCAAGTGCATAAATAAATCACATCAATGCACATCAATTCAAATCAACGGCTTCCTAACGTAGCCATAAGGGCTTTGGGGAGGCGTGATTTAGGACCATTGGCGAAATGAGAAGATTTGAGAACGATTAGCCCGAAGGGCAAAATCGTCAATTTTTGGAAGATTTGGATACCG
Source organism: Rhodomyrtus psidioides (assembly GCA_021437785.1). NCBI lineage: Eukaryota > Viridiplantae > Streptophyta > Magnoliopsida > Myrtales > Myrtaceae > Rhodomyrtus > Rhodomyrtus psidioides. Next base: position 3,869,474 of record JAILYB010000041.1, on the reverse strand, counting down.
AATTACCCAAAATACTCCATGGCCAGTTGATTGTGGCTATTTCCCATCTTTGAGAATTTTTTGGAATTTCTAGATTTTTCTTCAATTTTTGGAAGACAATTCGCCCAAAGGGAGAAATCGTCATTTTAAGAAGGGTCAGGGTTCAAAACACCCGGAATGAGTCTTAGCCAGTTGTTTGTGGCCATTTCCTATTTTTGGGGATTTTCCTGGATTTTTTTTTTTTAGAATTTTTTTGGAAGACGGTTTGCCAAAAGGGCAAAACCGTCATTTTTGGAAAGATCGAGGGTTAAAAGACCCGAAACAGGTCGTGGCCAGTTGAATATGGCCATTTCCTATTTTCTGGAATTTTTTAGAATTTTTCTGAATTTTCTGAATTTTTTTTATGATTTTCTATTTTTTTTATTGATTTTTTTGATTTTTATTATTATTATTATTATTATTTATTTTTATTTGATTTTTGTTTCATACGTTAACAACACTTATACAATATCAAACCCCAATGTGCACGCACTCTCCCCATTCTCATCATCCCCATTTTTTATCATTTTATTCTCTTTCTACATTTTTTTATTCTTTCTTTTGGGGTTGTCTTCTTCATGAACTTCTGTAAGCCCCCCCTAGACCTCAACAACTCATTTTTACAGGAGGACGCCATGGAAGCTTCTCTGAGACCTTCGCGTACACCATCTTCGGCCACCGAATGTTGCCTCGAATTATGATATCTAGCTACCTTCGTCACCAGGCAGTCACGGATGAGTTGCCACTAGTCCAGGCTTCGACATCGTTTTTCTCTTCATCTTTTTTTTTCTTTTTTTTTTTTGTATTTTTCGAAAATATTAAAAAAAATGAAAATTATGAAAATTATTTTTTTGGTCAAAATGGTTCATTTAGCTTGGCCAAGGTCACCAAAATTGATTTTTCAATTTTTTAGCTTTTTATAGATTTTCTATGAATTTTTGAAAAAAATAAAGAAAAGAAAAGAAAAAAAAAAGTTTGATCAAAATTTAGGTGTCAACAGCTGCCCCTCTTTGAGAGGAATCTCGTTAGAGGCTTCTCTCAAAGATAAGGTGACACCGCAGTCCTGATCGACTCGGCTCGACTCGGGAAACTAAAGGAAAAGGAGTCATGACATCCAATCTTTCATGCTTGTCGATGTACGCTCTTTCTTGAAGGGAGAAACGTTCATGTGACATGAGAGAGTGAGATAGTAGAGAGACATACCTGCCACTTACCTGTTCGATGTTTGTGCGATTTTTGCGGAGTCTGATGAATTCAAGAAAATTTCTAGGGACTTGTTTCTAGAGTGTCCTAGAGAGGTTAAGCTCTGACCCGTATGGTAGGTCAAACCATAATTGGATTCATAACTGATAGGAATCTAAGGAAGACGCGTCCCATTTGGGATTTGCCAAGGATTTTGATCCGTATGGTGGATCGGACCATTGAGTTGACCATTTAAGTGACTTCTACCATTGTTTTGACCCTTTAGGCGGTTTCTACATTTGTTTGACCCTTTAGGCGGTATCTACCTTTGTTTGACCCTTTAGGGGGTTTCTACCTTGGGTTGACCCTTATGGCGGTATCTACCAATTGTTTGACCCTTTAGGCGGTTTCTACCTTTGTTTGACCCTTCAGGCGGTTTCTACCATGGTTTGACCCTTGAGGCGGTTTCTACCTTGGTTTGACCCTTTAGGCGGTTTCTACCTTTGTTTTGACCCTTTAGGCGGTTTCTACCTTTGTTTGACCCTTTAGGCGGTATCTACCTTTGTTTGACCCTTTAGGCGGTTTCTACCTTTGTTTGACCCTTTAGGCGGTTTCTACCTTTGTTTTGACCCTTTAGGCGGTTTCTACCTTTGTTTGACCCTTTAGGCGGTATCTACCTTTGTTTGACCCTTTAGGCGGTTTCTACCTTGGGTTGACCCTTATGGCGGTATCTACCAATTGTTTGACCCTTGAGGCGGTTTCTACCTTGGTTTGACCCTTTAGGCGGTTTCTACCTTTGTTTTGACCCTTTAGGCGGTTTCTACCTTTGTTTGACCCTTTATGCGGTATCTACCTTTGTTTGACCCTTTAGGCGGTTTCTACCTTTGTTTGACCCTTTAGGCGGTTTCTACCTTTGTTTTGACCCTTTAGGCGGTATCTACCTTTGTTTGACCCTTTAGGCGGTTTCTACCTTTGTTTTGACCCTTTAGGCGGTTTCTACCTTTGTTTGACCCTTTAGGCGGTATCTACCTTGAATTGACCCTTCAAGCGGTATCTACCTTGAGTTGACCCTTCAGGCGGTATCTACCACGGTTTGACCCTTCAGGCGGTATCTACCTTGGTTTGACCCTTCAGGCGGTATCTACCTTGAGTTGACCCTTCAGGCGGTATCTACCATGAATTGACCCTTCAGGCGGTATCTACCTTGGTTTGACCCTTCAGGCGGTATCTACCTTTGTTTGACCCTTCAGGCGGTTTCTACCTTGAGTTGACCCTTCAGGCGGTATCTACCTTTGTTTGACCCTTCAGGCGGTATCTACCTTGGTTTGACCCTTCAGGCGGTATCTACCTTGAGTTGACCCTTCAGGCGGTATCTACCATGAATTGACCCTTCAGGCGGTATCTACCTTGGTTTGACCCTTCAGGCGGTATCTACCTTTGTTTGACCCTTCAGGCGGTTTCTACCTTGAGTTGACCCTTCAGGCGGTATCTACCTTTGTTTGACCCTTCAGGCGGTATCTACCTTGGTTTGACCCTTTAGGCGGTTTCTACCTTGAGTTGACCCTTCAGGCGGTATCTACCTTTGTTTGACCCTTCAGGCGGTATCTACCTTTGTTTGATTTGAAAAGGGGTCTCATGACGAGGGTTCTTCACGTCCGATGAGACTGCCTAAATTTTGGAAAAGGGGGTCTCATGACGAGGGTTCTCCACGTCCGATGAGACTGCCTGAATTTTGAAAAGGGGGTCTCATGACGAGGGTTCTCCACGTCCGATGAGACTGCCTGAATTTTTGAAAATGGGTCTCATGACGAGGGTTCTCCACGTCCGATGAGACTGCCTAAATTTTGAAAAGGGGTCTCATGACGAGGGTTCTCCACGTCCGATGAGATTTCCTGAATTTTGAAAATATGTCCTCATGTTAGGACTTGGGTCTGTTGAGGCGACATTCTGGGAGATTGGTGTTTCCAACGGATCCTGCAGAAGTTCGAGCCTGAAAATTTTTTCTTCTCCAAGAAAGCATTAGTAATCTTAGGGAAGACGACGGTTGTCCATCTGACAAAACCGTATGATTTAAGTCGTAATCATGAAATATGCGTTTTGATGCTGGAGGTTATCCAAAGCATTCTTGCCACATGCAAATGTGATCACAAATCCCTTGCACGGAAAATCTGGATCAACAGTTTGAAAATTCCAGAAAGAGTTTGTTCAAAACATCAGTTGGAATATTTCTCGACAATGAGGTCTTCTCACCTGTTTTGCGATAGTTTTTTTTTATAGGGGATGCACTCGATTCCCTACTAACCTGTGCCTAGGTTTTAGGCTCATTCGCAGCGCATACATTTTGATCGGTCGGGAGGTCTTCCACGGGACCGCAATGTTGGGCTTGGATATTGGTTTTCAAAGGGGGACCCGCTTGGAGTCGAGGCCATTGAATGAATGTTTTCACCATCTGCTCCGGGTTTACAAGTCGAGAACCCTGCAAAATGAGAAAGAAATAGTCTTGCTCGTACCTCTTCGAGCTAAGCTATATGTTAACCCAAGTGTCTTAGTCAGAGAAGACTGTTTCAGGGTTATGATGTTGGTACGATTGGGGACCGAAAGAAGCTTGTTTTTGGCCCAGATTTTATGAGGGGATTGACATTGGTGATCATTGCAAATTTGTCACCTGTCTTTTCCATTCTGCATCTTCAGTTTTTGAGGTGTGTGCAACCGCTTTTGAGGTGTGCACAAGCCCTTTAGAGAGCGCCTCTTGTTGCATTAAGAAGGTTGACAACTCTGTCTGCGTCTTTCCTCCGCGCTTGACATCATTTGGAGAGCAGTCTTTTTTATCTGACTCCTTTAGGAATTTTCTCTTTTCCCATCCAAGTTTCACTAGGGATCAAGCAAACAGCTTGCACGAGCATCGGCCTTGCTTTTACTAGGCACTTTGCTTTTTCTTTTCTGATGCTGGGATTTTTTTAATCCCTTGTCAAAAGTGGGATGCTTGGCAATTGTGCTAGACATATGACTTGGCTCTTAGCACGCTTGAGTATCGACTTAGTAGCTTTTTCGTAAACCCTAGGTCTTGAACTCCCTCGTTTCTGAAGTGATCTGCTTTGTCTTGAAATTTGCAATGATCACCAACGGGTTTATGAAATGATTTTGCAGGCTCAACTTGGCTATGCAAAAGGATTCAGTGTGTGGGATAGAGAAATGAATGCTTCTCCTCATCCTATGGCACTTGGATTACCATATAAACAACACACAAAGATTAATGTTAGTTCGAGCAAGAAAATTTCTAACCATTTTCTCCTGATGCTGCCGGACTCACCTCCATTTTGCCCCGATGTGGGGTGGTTCTTGACAGGGTTAATAATGAAAACCGCCGTTCAAAGGGGTTGTCAATGGTCACCTGTAGTGTTCGGGGATATGAAACGAATGCCTCTGTCGTCCCAATCCATGTAATCGCTGCGAATAATCCCTACTTCCGTAGGTCCAGATTTTGCTATCTGATCCGCTCCACTTCTCTCTCAAGTGTGTATAGGACGCGTTTGGATTTAGGCTTTGCCTCTCGTCTTTTGAGAAAACGTCCTTTTGGAAGTTTTGAACGACTTTTGATTGGAAAAATCTCTTTCGTTTTCTCCAAAAATTTTACCCGTCAATGGGATTTTATGATGCACAATGCATGTTCTTATTCATGTTCAGACAACCTCCTGTTTTAAAAACATGAAAGCCAATGAATTTTGAATTCTATGTCTTTTCTAGACATTAGATTCTGAAAGCTTTTCTTTTCTTCTCAGTTTTTATTCAATCATCTTCAATGGATTGGGGAAAGGGATACTTACCTGTCCCCCGCGGCTGGAGATCCCCTTGGTCGTGTGCCCCTGCGAGTGCACACAGGTTGTGAAAATCTGTCCTCCTTGATAGTGAGTCCCTATCAAGGATAAATAACATGTGTTAACTCATATTCCCAAATTGAAGACAAATTGGGACGATACAACTTTACTCTTGGTTCTCATCCCGTTCTGACGTCGCGTATTGATATGAACCACGTCTATCAAATCCGCTTATCCATGCTTGGAATATTTGCAATATCAATGGTTCAGCTGCCCCCGGTTGGGCAACGTCTGTTTTGTTATTTGAACAGATGGCTCCTTGGGTGATTTATTCCACGTTTAACACCTGAGAAGGGAAAGAAATCAGACATTACTTTGGTATTCGGTTGAAGATCGTTTAGGAACGATACATCGTTTTACCAAATGGGAGGCTTCGTGACCAAACGTATTTCGTGTTGAATGGGGTAGATCCCATTATGCTCCGCGGGTGATAGTCATCGTTCATGGAATTTGCTCCACGGATTAAGTGATTAATCCATGGTCCTTGGCTCGAAGACGTTCAAAGGGTAATGTTGACACTCAGAGCGGTTAGTTTTAAGCGTTAATTAAAATGTTCCTGCGGGAACTTTACAACGAGATCCGTAACACATTCATTCGACGTATTCACCTCTCACTTCTCCTGAGCCTTCTAATGATTTAGCACACGAGCTTCGAACCAGATGTCTGGTCGCCGGTATCGGTCACGACTGCGAAGATGCACTTGCTCCAAAATGCTTGACCCATAGGCTGAGTTGCTCATTCAGGAGATCGTCCGACTGTTCGAGTCGTTCAAGTTGAGCATCCTTAATTGCTGGTGATGGACTTCTCCCATTTCCGGCATGAACAACCTGGTTCCTCGGTATATGCGTGATCCACACGCCGAGTTGCTCACTGAGGGACTCACTTGAAATTTCAAGCCAATGACGCCCAAGTCGGGCATCCTCAACCGCTGGCGTTGGATTCCTCACGCTACTTTCGGCATGAACAACCTCACTTCTCGAGTTGGTACTTTCATCGTTGTCCAGTAGGTTTGTATCCCATGCTGGATTCGCCGTAGGAATAACACTGGCGATCGGTTGGTGCTCAAATTGCGGAGTCCATACCTGCTGAAATTGTTGTACATACTCTTGAGGAGTACCGGGGTAACTCAGGGGGGAATTCAGCCGATCGAACCAAGAATAGATGTTTTCAAGGAGATCGTCTGAACCATCGAGCGACTGACACTCAGGTTGAGTATTGTCGACTATTGGAGAAGGAATCTTTTCACCATTTTCGTCATGGACCACCTGATTCGTCGAGCCGGAATCTCCGTAATTGTCTCGCAAGATTGTATGTGCATCTCCTGCTAATGTTAGATCCGCTGTAGGACTAGCATTAACGGCCAGTCGGTGCTCAGACTGGGGAGTCCTGATTTGCTGAAATTGTGGTACATACTCCTGAGGAGTACTAGGATAACCCAGGGGATTACTCTGATTGATGCCTGAACAATCGACCATGTGATTGCTAGTCCCATCGGTGCTAAGAGGTGATTGGATGCTTCCTGCTTCATGAGGATTGCGATCACAGCCATGCTCATCGTTTAAGCTTGAACCGCATCTATCTTGGTCTAGCTCCACTCGTCCATCTCTCAATAGCCTTTTGTAGCACCAAAGGTGGTTCCTGACTTTATTTCTATCCAGTTCCGGCATGTTCATGATCTCGAGTATGCGCGATGGGCGAGCCAAACTGATCCCTAACTGTTGAACTGCATCAACAAATTTGCTATGAAGCTCCGAGGTCCAATAAAACCTTGTTTTCTTGCTAGCCGAAGTAGTGTTGGCAACTCGGCGGCTTCTCTTCGCGGAATTTGGTCGTGTTGAACCGCCTCTACCTTGGTCTAGCGACGCTCGTCCCTCTCTCAGTAGTTTCTTGTAGCGCCAAAGGTGATTCTTGACCATATTCTTAGTCAGTCCCGGCACGTTCATGATTTAGAGTATGCGCGATGGGCGAGCAAAACTGATCCCTAACTGTTGAACTGCATCAACAAATTTGCTATGAAACCCCGGGGTCCAACGAAATCTTATTTTCTTGCTAGCCGACGTAGTGTCAGCAACCTGGCGGTTACTCTTCTCGGAATCTGGTCGTGTTGGAGGTTGCTCTGGAGGGGATTTAGTGGTCTCAGATCGGCTGGTCATGATGGTGAGTTCATCATTGAGCGGACCCGACTTGTCATGACGCATGTTCCCTTCCACAATGGGCGTCGACTTTGACCTTATAGCACTAGTTTCCTCTTGTAGATCCTCGGCGGTACCCGCCTGTTCCGAAAGATGTTGCGAAGGGCATTGCAACAAATGAGCATTATAAACCCCCAGATCTGGCTCTTCAGTGAATACTCCGTCCGTGGGAACAGGGTTACCGCACTCAAGGCAAATAGCAATGCTTAGAGCTTTTTTGTACTGAATGTTTTTTATTCGAAGCTTTTCATTTTCCTCCCTCACAATCGCTAACTCGTGCCGATCGCGTTGCTGCTTCAGCCGGGTTCGTTTGTTTTCAAACCAACACTTGACCTTCCGAGGATCCCACCCTATCTCCTGGCCCATTCTGATTCTCTGTTCCATGTCCGGATAGGGGTATTCCCTGAAAAACAATTCGAGTTTATGGACTTGACCTGAAGTGTTGCGTTGGAGATATTCCCCTTTCTGACGCTGATCACCGTCGCGGGTCCTGTTCTCGTTAACCAAGCCGCGGGTTTCATCATTAGAAGGATCGGTCTCCATGGCCCTCGTGTCAGGTTCGGTCCTGAGATCTTCAAATTCTTCCAGCAGCTCAAGCTCGGAGACCTCCAAGTCCGGCGCTTCCCGTAAATGACAGAACCCCTTGAACATTTTGATCGAAATATCACTGCTTGATTTTCCGTTAACTCAGCTTTCTTTGTTCCTCCTTGGATCCTCACTTTCTCTGCAAATTCTGAAAGGTTAAAGGAGTCGGATCACCGTTCTTTGATCAAAGTGATGGCTACCTGACGAGCGCTCTTCTCAGTGCTTCGTGATTCCCACTTCGTCCTTTTGTGATGGCTGCCTGACGAGCGCTCTTCTCAAGGCCTCGTGGTTCCCACTTCTTCTTTTTTAAGATGGCTGCCTGACAAGCGCTCTTCTCAAGGCCTCGTGGTTCCCACTTCTTCTTTTTTAAGATGGCTACCTGACGAGCGCTCTTCTCAAGGCTTCGTGGTTCCCGCTTCGTCTTTTTTGCTCTTTTCTACGTGAACGGAGCCTGAAGATCTCTTGCGTTGATTTCGCTTTGTCAAGCACTACGCTTGTCCCCCTGGCCCAGTCTCTAGAGTAACAAGCCTGCCCACCTTTCGGCGCCATTATGTTTCGTAAAACCCGAGATCACAGGACGGTAGTGGATTCGTGACTCATCGGGGAGGCGTTAATGAAACCCGTTTGGCTCTACTGCACATAAACTATTATTATCACTTCTCCCTGCTTACTCGAGCATTTATAAGGGGATAGATTGACATCAAGAAGATTAACACTTTAGCCTTATCAGACTCAGCCTCTCAAACACTCTTCACATTCCCACTCTCCTCTCCGTCATTCCATCGCATATGGATTCCTCCTCTGTGCCTGCTGCCTTAGCTGAAGCTTCGACCCAATGGGAGAGATTTTACCACCTCTTGGGTAGAGGTTATGGCTACATAAACAATCATCCTGAAGCTGAGGTTGAAGTTCGTACTCTGATTCCGGCCTTAGATACCGCATGTATTGAAGGTACGAAACTGCAAAGGGAGTTTGTGATCTTCTCAACTCTCTTCAACAATTTCCTGCAGGCTTACGAAGTTGCTAACCGGGAGGTCACTTTGGCTGGTATCGTGCGAGCCCGCTATCAGGACCGAACTGAGTCCTTGATGTTGGCCACGCTGACGGCCGATAACCATAAAAGGGCTGTTGAATACGCCCACGCCCAGGTTTCGATGCTGGTCCGTGATAGGGACAACTTGGTGGAGCGCCTGGCTCTTTTTGACACCGCCTTTGAGCAAGATCAGCACAACTTCGTGCTGAGGTTCCAGTGTGCCTGGTTGGGGGAAAGGCTTGAAGACCTGAGCATGGATATAGCTCGTGGGAGGGTGCTGGCTCATGACTTAGAGCTTGAGTTCGAGTACTATGAGACCAAGGTGAACGAACTTAAGGAGAAATGTCGTCTCCTTTTCTTCAAGCTTGTAGACCTCGATTCCCGGAGTGTGGGTTGTAAGCAAGGCATGGATAGCATGGAGGGTCAGTTAAGCTTTTTTGTGATGCTTGTCAGAACTCATTTTGGGTTTACTGCTCCCCCTCAGTGATCCACTTGTAAACTTTCCTGTTGAATGAAATAAATGCGAGTTTTTTTATATATGCTCTTTCCTTCTGCATTGTTGACTAGCCAGGAAAGGTTTTTGCTTTCGGATCTACGCGACTCCCTTTTTCGCATGCGTCCACAGCTTGACTACGCATCATTCTCACAGCCCGACGCTTTATATTTGATTGACTTGAATGCCTCGTGAGAAATAGATTTGAAGTTGCTCGAAACTTAAAGAATGCCCCTGATTTGTGGTCATAACGTTTGGGGCCGCTAGCAATCTTTCACTTTCGAGCTCGATCACATTCTGCTAGTAACTCATGCTATCAATTCTGCCTTCACGCGTCGGGGCTGATTTTACCTTGAACTTAATAGCGAGGAATTACCGTATACACACAAGATGACGTTCACAGAAAACATTATGCAAAATCAACTCTAGCCATTGAAGAAACAAACGCATGCACCGATGAGAACTTTACAACATGAGATACATCCTTCTCGCGTACATCACCCTCTTTCTTTGAGCATGTCCAATGACTAACCAATCTGGCCTTGGCTTAGGTGTGCCATTACTGACTGCAGATCATGGTTGCCAACCTTTAATAGCTTCCAATTGATCGAACCAGTTATCAAGTCCTTCATCGAAGAAATCATCTGACTCCTCGAACGATTGATGTGTAGGTTGAGCCGCATCGCCGGACGGGTTCTTCGAACTGGAACCCCCATCCTTGCTTGGGATTATAAGAGGAGATTTGATCGATTGACTACCATAAGCATCTCCCACTTGGGAATTAGGGAAATAAAAATGCTCCAAGCATTCTCTCATTAGATCGTCTGAAGCCCCATGCTCCGATTGGGCCAATCCTTGAACACTGGGCGTGGTGGGCTGATCTGCGACAGGATGAACACTGGCTAGCTGCTGCTTGGACGGAGGAGTGCTTACTTGCTGCACTTGTGATGTGTGCTCATGAGGAATATTGAAATGACTCGTGAGGATGTCCTGATCAAATCCCCAATAGTCGTCTAGGTTCGACCGGGCCTCCTTTGGCATAAGGGTGCTGGGTTCGCAGCCGAGTCTATTGTTCAGATTCAGCTCTGCATAACGTTGTCCAATGCCCTTCTGTAGCAGCCAAGGTGATTTGCGACTAATTGCTTGGTAAGTCCCGGTACTTTCATGACCCTAAGTATGCTTGTCGGACCCATGAAGTCGAGTCCTATCTGTCGAACTGCGTCTAAGAACTTGAGATGAAGCTCCGGGGGCCAAATGAATTTCTTCTTCTCGTCGTCCAGAGTGGCGTTGATAGCCTGCCGACTAATCTCCAACTCCTCTTGAACCGTATCTGATCTTACCAGAAGCTGTTGTGGAGGAGATTCATGGGCTTCGATGAGGTGACTCCGATCATAACGACACATATCTTCTTCCTCCGAAGACACTGGTATAATTTCTGTGGGATCGATCTGCTCATGCGCGCCATTAGCAGGATCTGATTATACCAGAGATGGCTCAAGGGAGCAGGGGGATAAATGAGCACCTTCCATCCTCGTAGAAGGCTTACCGGGGAACAATTTAATGAGGGTGGTAGGGCCACCGCAGTCAGGGCAGGTAATAGTACTGAGGATTTTCTCATACCACATGTTTTCCATTTGAAGGTTTTGGTTCTGCTCTTTTAGGGCCGTGATCTCCTTACGCCTGTGTTGGACACCTAGTCGGAAACGTTTATTCTAAAACCAAAAATGAATTCTCATAGGATTCATTCCCAGCTTCCGGCCCAATTCAATCCTTTGTTCCTCGTTTGGGCAAGGGCATTCATCGAAGAAAGCTTCAAGCTCCTGGATTTCTTTCCGAGCGTAGCGCTGGCGACTTTTTCTTTTCCGGGGTTGAGCGTTGTGGCCACTGCCGTTGTCGCCACTGCGATCTTGATGTTCGTCACCGGCAATGTTGAGTTCCATGGCTTCGATGTCGAATTTGATTCTAGAGAATTTTGAGGTCTTTCAACGAACTCATCACTCGGGGTTCCCTGTTCTCTTTTGTATACTCGCTCTTTCGATTTGTCGCCTCCTTTTCCTCGAAGGCTAGGTCTGTTCAGCGTTCTGTTTTTGAAACGACGGAACTGTTTACCTCCTGCTCAGCTCTCCAACACGAAGGGGTAACCAAATCCTTCCGCGGCTTCTTCGATAGTAGTGCTCGCCTTTCACTTTTCTTCAATAGTTATGTCTCTTCAGCACTGTCTTCCCCTTTTTTAAGTGGCAGAGCTGTTCACTCGCCGCCCAGCTTTATGCGTGATGGGACAACATAATACTTTCGCGGCTTCTTCGATAGTTGCGCTCGCCTTTCACTTTTCTTCAATAGTCGTGTCTGTTCAGCACTGTCTTCCCTTTTTTAAGTGGCAGAGCTGTTCACTCGCCGCCCAGCTTTATGCGTGATGGGACAACCCAATCCTTTCGCGGCTTCTTCGATAGTTGCGCTCGCCTCCCTCCCAGCTTTAATAATGGCGAGACCGAATTTGCCAGGCCTGAAATCGCGGGCCAGGATATGTGTGGTGATTCACGGGAGAAGCAGCCCCCGCTTTACATTAATTAACCCGACTCCACGAGCATTATTGCTGCAACTTTTCTCCGCTCTCGAGACGCTATAAAATGCGGGGTTGGTGTTTGGGAGATTAACGCTCTCATACAATTTGCTTCCATCCTCTAATCGCTCTACTACACACATCTCCGTCGAAAATGACTTCTTCCCAAGTTCACACTTTCTCAGCCGAAGCTTTGACTCGATGGAAAGAGTTCTATAACCTCTTGGGTCGAGGCTACGCTCACATAGCCGATCATCCCGAAACCGAGGATGAGATCCGAGTCATGTTCGGGGACCTGGACATCACCTCCCTCGAGGGTACCGCGTTGGGGAGGGAATACAGTATTTTTCCAACGCTCTTTACGAACTCCTTGGAGGTCTACCGCGCTGCTCATCGGGGGGTTACCGTGGCTCGTGTCTTGCGAGCCCGTTATGAGGATCAGTCCGACCGCTTAGCGTTGGCTGACTACTTGGCCGATAGTCACAAAAAGGCTGTTGAGTTCGCCAAAGAGCGGGTTTCGACATTGCTACGTGAGAGGAGGAATCTGGTTGAGGACTTAGCTCTATCTCTAGCTACCTATGAGCGCGATCGACGTAATGCCCTGCTAAGGAATCAGAGCGAGTGGCTGGAAGAAAGGCTCAACGGCATAAATGAGGATATAACTCGTGAGAATGGACTTGTTCGGGACTTGGAAGCAGTCGCCGAAGATCACGAGACTCAGGTTGTTGCAGTCAATGATGAACGCAAACGCCTCCACCTCAGGCTTGCGGACCATGATACGCGGAGTGGTGCGTATAAACAAAGCATCCATAACCTGGAGGGCCAGCTGGGCTCCTTTGTGTCGTTGATTAGGGCTCACTTCTGCTTTACTTTTCCACCCCAATGAATTGTATGATCTGGTTTGGGCAAGAATGAATGAAAGCCCCTGTGTTTGTTTTAGCTTTTATATGATCCATTTCTTCGAGCATCCGGACATCTTAGACTTGGATGAGCCGATCCATAATAAGTCGAGTAGATGTGTTCTGATTTTCTAACTCACTCATGGTCAGATGAAAGAATAGCCTCAGACTTATCCGAGAAAAGATTTCTCTATGCTACTTGTTTTTCACCTGCAAATGAAAAGACCGAGTCAGAAGGAATAATCTGAAAAAGAAAGCATAGACCCCTTTCAATCTTATGCTTGCTCGTAATTAATAAGGACAAGAACTTTTACAAGGGTTTTAATCTTGTGCGAGAAGTTTTTATCAATATTCCTCGAAAGGAAGCATACTATTGAAAGGAATGTAATTCACGATAATTGCTTTTGACCAATTTTCAGAAGAGCGAATTAGTCAAAAGTGCAAGGCATAACGACGCGTTTTAAATTCAATTGAAGATACGGCATCCAAATCAAGGCCGTTTTGTTAAGAACGAGAGCAATTTGGACATCTATCTCGTCATTAAATTCAAAATAACGCCAATACTCTTGATCAATTATCGTGGATTACTAGTGACGTATGACATGCATGAATCAATTCAAGTGTATAATTCCTTCTAGTGAAATTGGGGTTGGATTACCCTATACGACCAAAAAGGTCATGCAAGATTTCCAATTTTGATTTCCTCTAAAGGAATTATAAACTTGACTTGGGAGTATTCGGGTGATTAGAGAAAATGCCACTATCACATTCCTATGACCCGTTAAAAGAAACACAACCAAGCTCCATCTTAATGTATACACCAATAGATCCCTAATACAATCACTCTAAGGGGTGAGATAGAGAAAGCCTCGATAAAAATAAACCCTATACAAGAGGACTAGTGATGGAAAGTGAAATCAAGGAATGTGATCCTAACGTTTAAGGATGCCCCAAGTTCGATTTGTGACTTCCGGATCACTTGCCCCAACTCGTCATCTTCATTGGACGATATCTCAATAATGTCCATAGTAGGCTCCTTTATCGCACACTCGGTGTTTGTCGTGGGATATCTCCCTCCTCGTCTTCTATCAAGGGCGTTGGAGAAAAACACACATATCTACCCTCGAAATGGCATTTAATCTAATCACCAGAATGCAATGAATGAAATGCATATATTTATATGAACTGAAATAGATTTGAGGGATAGAGAGTCTTACTAACCAAACTCCTCGACTTATGTGCGGTTTTAGGTGTACCAACCGTCCAAAGACATGCACATGAGACAAGTGATGGTAAACTTCTAAAAATCAAATGGTTTGGCACCTAAGGTCAAGGTTCCCACCTCAATTTCTAGAAAGAGCCGATTCCATTGCACAGCTATCGTTGCATTGGGACTCGATCCATAGTTCGAAGCGAGCGGAATTGAAAAGTGGATTACCCCATGTTTTTCCTCACGGAGATTCCAATTTCAATCCCTTCTATTGTTTTCCTATAGGCGCGCCCGGGGTTTTAGGCGCGGTTGTGTGTGTCCATGTGTCGTGATCATCACGATGCCAGTCATGCATAACAGTTTATCAATCAGCACTTCAAATCATCCACACAACGTACATTCATACGCCAACCTGCATAAGACAATGTTAATCACAGACTACACCCCTTATTTCTCCAATCTGCAAAAACATATAGCACCTATCATGAGCGGACTTACCTCACCTTCAAGAGCGCCTGCAGGGTTAGGAAAAAAAAAATCACTCAACGTTTTAATTACGGCCTAAGTCCACTTGAGGTCCAGAACCAGGTGTTCTAGAACACAGGTCCCCAGCGGAGTTGCCAGCTGTCGCGACCCGTCCGAAAGGCGGACGCGGCTAATGGATTACCGATCACGGGCCTTGGATCGGCGCGGGCCCTCCCAGGCCCATACCAAATCGCGGCGGGAGTATCCTTTTCGAAGGGATTCGGCGATAAGAGCCGATCGATTTCGACCTTAGTGTGGTCGTGGTAGCATGTGCAACTTGTGCATGCATTTGGAGTCGCCACCGGTCTTTCTTGGAGGGTAGACCGGAAACCTTACTAACCGATTGGGAGAGATCGATCAGTTCTGCGGAACCAGAGATTTTGGGTTCGGGGACTTGGTTACGCTGGTGTCATTACCAACGCCCTTTCGGTACCTAACGCGAGTGATTTTCCTAGCTAAGAGTTCATGCAGGCGCAATTCTGGGTGGGGTAGGTTTGATTCAGGGTTTCATGCAGAATGGAAGACTATTCCTATCAATCACAATCAATTTAAATGAAAGCGCAATCAAGTGCATAAATAAATCACATCAATGCACATCAATTCAAATCAACGGCTTCCTAACGTAGCCATAAGGGCTTTGGGGAGGCGTGATTTAGGACCATGGGCGAAATGAGAAGATTTGAGAACGATTAGCCCGAAGGGCAAAATCGTCAATTTTTGGAAGATTTGGATACCGAATTACCCAAAATACTCCATGGCCAGTTGATTGTGGCTATTTCCCATCTTTGAGAATGTTTTGAAATTTCTAGATTTTTCTTCAATTTTTGGAAGACAATTCGCCCAAAGGGCGAAATCGTCATTTTAAGAAGGGTCAGGGTTCAAAACACCCGGAATGAGTCTTAGCCAGTTGTTTGTGGCCATTTCCTATTTTTGGGGATTTTCCTGGATTTTTTTTTTTAGAATTTTTTTGGAAGACGGTTTGCCAAAAGGGCAAAACCGTCATTTTTGGAAAGATAGAGGGTCAAAAGACCCGAAACAGGTCGTGGCCAGTTGAATATGGCCATTTCCTATTTTCTGGAATTTTTTAGAATTTTTTAGAATTTTCTGAATTTTTTTATGATTTTCTATTTTTTTATTGATTTTTTTGATTTTTTTTTATTATTATTATTTATTTATTTTTATTTGATTTTTGTTTCATACGTTAACAACACTTATACAATATCAAACCCCAATGTGCACGCACTCTCCCCATTCTCATCATCCCCATTTTTTATCATTTTATTCTCTTTCTACATTTTTTTATTCTTTCTTTTGGGGTTGTCTTCTTCATGAACTTCTGTAAGCCCCCCCTAGACCTCAACAACTCATTTTTACAGGAGGACGCCATGGAAGCTTCTCTGAGACCTTCGCGTACACCATCTTCGGCCACCGAATGTTGCCTCGAATTATGATATCTAGCTACCTTCGTCACCAGGCAGTCACGGATGAGTTGCCACTAGTCCAGGCTTCGACATCGTTTTTCTCTTCATCTTTTTTTTTTCTTTTTTTTTTGTATTTTTCGAAAATATTAAAAAAAATGAAAATTATGAAAATTATTTTTTTGGTCAAAATGGTTCATTTAGCTTGGCCAAGGTCACCAAAATTGATTTTTCAATTTTTCAGCTTTTTATAGATTTTCTATGAATTTTTGAAAAAAATAAAGAAAAGAAAAGAAAAAAAAAAGTTTGATCAAAATTTAGGTGTCAACAATGACGATTGACATTCTCATGATTTTGTTGATTCGAATTATTTTCTCTTTGCTCCTTTGCCTTCAGTTTTAGACAATTTATCTTGATATGCCATGGAGACTTACAATAGTTGCAAATCATATCTCTATGGGCCTTCTTGAGTCTGTTTTGGAACATCAACACCAGGACCTATTCTGCGTAGTTCCTGAACGCAACAACGACACGGCAGAGGCTTTCGGGTCACCAGCTACGCCAGGGACAGAGTTGGGTCGTAGGGAAACGTTGCAATTGAAGGTCACCGATGTCAAGACTCCAGGCGTCAGCGAGGGAGTGAAGCAGTAGTCCACCGTAGATTGAATCAGGGTTCATGAATCCACCGCAACAACGTGGAGGCTGGAATGCTAGAGAAATTTCGGCCAAGGGAGAACCGAAGCTCTGATACCAGTTTGTTACGACAATGCGAAAATTAAAACGAAATTGAGACAGATGAGAAGAACGGAACAACAAGAATTACGTGGAAACCCTTGCGGGAAAAATCACGGGAGAGGGGAGAAGCAAAATTCACTATGAAAATCAGGGATTACAAAAGAGGCACACATAAGCTTTTCAATATAACAGTTTGAGAAAAGAGCAATATTTATAGTATTACCCCTCAAACCCTAATGTTGGCACAAGGCTCTTAACTTAAGCTATTAACTATTCAAGACATATTAACACTTTACATGAGCATTTTTTTTAATTACTCATCGCGCCATCGTCATTAATAACTCAAATCTTAAAACTTCTTTTGTCACGCTTGGATCTACGCCTGAAAAGGCTTAAGAAATTAAGAGTTCCGAAATGGAACATTTATTTTTTTTAACAAAAAAAAGAATGGAACATTTTTATGGATCTAGCAAGATTTTTTTTATTATTATTATTAATCTCCTTGGCTCCCCGACCATGTGCTTCCCCTTCCATGTTGTCCTTATCAAGTATCAATCGGTTCGTTCCATCAATGTCTATACCGAATCGAAATCTGAAGGTCTTGCTGGCTTTGGCGCATTCCCATCGCTCATCCATCACCAGGATTATCTCACTTCTAGGTCACTAAAATTTGCTTAAGTCAAGTTTTCTAGGAAAAAAATTTTAAAGTTTGATAAGTTGTCTATAGTCACTTTGGACTATGCTAAACTCGCATCACATCCGCGTTAGCTCTATTTATCCGCAGCTGTTCATGCATGTCGCTACATTAGATTTTACCAGTCTCTTAGATTACAAAAATTCAATTCTGTTCAGAATTAATTTTTTCTTATTTTGTTTCCTGGATAAGTTTTAGAGAATCAAAACGTGTCTGGTAACTGCACAAAATTTCTATTCCTGGAACATGAATGTGTTTGGTAATTGCAGAAAATTTATGTTCTCGAAAACAATTTCTCTTCCTATTTTTTTTTTCATTTATGTCAAATAATTAGGTATTATCACTATAAAATCAACCTATATAGCATCATGATTACAAAACATGCATAATCCATAATTACTTTATTTATTTCATGGAGCATGAAAACATAGATTCTTAAGAAAGAACATAAGTTCAATAGGCAATTTGCACTTAAATTTTTGCTGCAAATTGACTTGAGAAGGAGCATTGAGAAAGAGTACACATGAGTTTCAACACTATCATTACAATTTCTTCACTTGCAACAGTCACTCCTTCATGGCCAGCAACCTGAACGGGTTGGCCTTCCGATCCGATGGATGGAATGAGGTGAAACAGGCCATCCCGTTCTTCTCGAGGGCAACTGGGTGAGCCAAGCGACGATATTGAGATCCATCTTGCCATTCGTCATCGTCTTCCCCTAAGTAAGTCCCTAAATTATTTCGTCTGAATTTTGGGACGTAAAATTTAGGGGCACTCCCTTAAGATGAAGGGAAAAAAATATTTTTTTCTCAACTTGGGAGATGTGAATGGGGAAGATGGACTCCATGCAATCTTCAGATGGCTATCGTCAGGTAGGCTCGCATAACAGTGACTTGCACTTGGTGCGGGTCATTGGAGCTTTGGCTAGTAAGTTATTGGTCTGTGCCGCTGTGATGGACGGTGCTTCTTGGTCACTTATACAGTCACAAAAAAAAGTGGAAAATCGGTGTCGCGTTGGGCAAAATATAAGCGTAATTTTATGGAATTTTTCAAGTGATGTCAAATCCATGTTAGATTTTAAACTCGCCGTTTGTCCAAATAAGCTGCCATGTCAGATTTTCAATGTTTGTCTTGGCTCACCGTACAAGTTATGGATAGTTGATCTCACACTAGACATGCAGGTTAGGATTTTTCAGGGAAACGCTACTAGCTATTGTCAAATTGCCGCCCGCTCATTGCCATCACGAGCCTCACCTTCGTGTGTCAATCAATCGGCAAGCGGACTCCTCGACCGCACGAGTCGTCTTCTATGACTTCATCTCTCATTTTCTTTCCGCGCGGAGCTCACAACCTATGTTCATTGAAGTTGCGATCGACAGAGCTTGCTAGCCTCGCACGGCCATACAACCACGGTGGGAATGTCGCGGCTCGACTAAGTTAATTCGCTCGATTTTTTTATTTTAGCGACGGAGAGAGAAAATAACACAAATAGTCCTCGAACTTCAATCCAATGTACAATATAATCCATGAACTTTTAATTTGTTTAATATAGTTCATGAACTTTAGCCTAATATACAATTTGATCTCTAAACTTTTGACTTGTTCAATATAGTCCTTGAAATTTTAGTACATTATCAATTTAGTCCCAAAACCATATGAAAATTGTTCATTATTATCCCTGATATTAAATTAATGGAATGACTATATTGAACGTTTTCATGCAGTTCAAAGACTAGAGTGAACATGTAACAAAAGTCTAAGGATCACATTGAATAAACTAAAAGTTCAGGGACCATAATGAATATTAGGCTAAAATTCAATGATAATATTGAATAAATTTAAACATAATCCATATTATGTCAAAGTTTAGAGACCATTTATATCATTATCTCAATTTAATACTAGAAGAGAAAAAGATAATAATTCCAAGTTTCCAACTCTCATGAGGGTTTCGACCGGAAAAAAAAAAAAAACTCTCATGAGGGCATTTGGGTAATTTCGGCCATAGTGAAAGACAAATGCGACCGGTAGTGGTACGGGAGGGAGGAGGAGAGGAAAGAACATGGGCCATGGCCACTGATTACGCATGGAGCACGTGCTGTCACCTCTGTCGATGGTCACATGGCCATGGGGAAGCAGTGATATAGTGTGTCCAGGCTCACATGTGCTGATGGATAAGGTGGGACCCGACGAACGATTCACGTTCGGTGAATGTAAACTCAATCACATCTGATCCGGCAAAAAAAAAAAAAAAAACTCAATCACATGATAATTACAGGGTTGATATACCACGAAAAATTTCAAATTGATATATTAATAATAAATTTATTTTAAATTAATTTTTTAATTATCAAAAAATTTTAAATTGATACACTTTTGACAAATTTATTCTGAATTAATTTTTGAACATCAAAAACTTCAAATTCATATAGTTATTACAAATTTTCTCTCCCCTACTGCACTTTAAATTGCGGATCCTAAACCAATACACTTGTAATAAACAGAAGAGAAAAACTCCAAATTAGTATGTTAGTCAACTTTCATGTGTCATCCAACTCAACAATTTAACGGTAAAACTTAAGAGAAATTAATGTGTGATAAATTTATCGCAAGTATACCCATTTGAGATTTTTTGTGACTAAAAAAATTATTACGAGTATATTAATTTGAGATTTTTCATGATTAAAAAAATTAATTTATGATAAATTTATCGCATATTTATCATTTTAGAATTTTTCATCATGTTAACTCCAATTAAAATTCAATAATACAAAAAGAACGAGCAAGAAAATAATTTCAATTGGGCTACGATGGTGCAGAGAAAAGAGAAGAATAGGGTTGGGAAGGGGCCCACTCTGTCTTTTTGATGTGTTGAAAAACCTGCATTTTGCCAAACTTTGACAGGCTGCAATCAATCTTTCTTATTGACCAATTCGAGCAAACTGACCCTCGACTCTCTCTGCATTTTTGAGCCAATCCTCGTTTCCAAGTTCACCGAGCTACGAGATCTCCATTTGTTAGTTTTGGCATCTAAGCTATACTTGGATTTCGCAATGTGCTGTACTGAGTTTGCTGCTATGCTGTTCGATTTTTTCTTCAAGGGAAGATCAAGAGAGATCAATGTAGGGGAGGCAACTGACGATGCAGCTGCGAGCGATGAAACAGCAAGAGGCGCTTCTTCTACTCACACTTCAACCGAAGGTCAGGGATTGGCTACTTCATCCGGATACGAATACGAAGTATTCTTGAGTTTCAGAGGACCGGATACTCGAGCAGCCTTTACCGACTTCCTTTACACTGATATGATAGACATGGGAATCCGCGTTTATAAGGACGATGTAGATCTCCCCGAGGGGAAAAAGTTTGGCCCAGAACTTCTCCAAGCAATTAATCAATCAAAGATCTCAATACCTATCTTTTCGAAAGGTTATGCCTCTAGCGTATGGTGTCTCAAGGAGGTAACCCAGATGGTCGAGTGCCAGAAAACTAGGGGACAAAAGATCATGCCCATTTTTTATGATGTGGCGCCTTCAGAAGTTCGGCACCAAACTGGGGGCTATGAAGAGGCCTTCCGTTCACATAAAAAGAAGAAGCGATGCGCTGAAGAAGATATATGCCAATGGGAGGCTGCTCTCACTGCAGTTGGGGCAATAAACGGATGGGACCTGCATAGCAAGGGGGAGAACAGGTGACTGTTTTTGTCATTTCATCTGATGTGCCTTGTATCTTTACTATTATATGCATTTTCAATTGCTTTCTTTTCTACATATTGTGTTAGACCGGTTGAATTTGATTTATTTTTTTTTCTGTTAAAGTTATGCTGCACAAATCACAGCTAAATAATCGCACAATCCTGAATTTGTCCGTTTTCATTTCGAACAACATATTTTTAGCTTAGGTCACTCATTAACCCATTGTACAAAAGCTAATTCATGCACAATAAAAAAATAAATCCTCGAAGAGCACATGTCGGATAGGCCTGTAATTTTCAATTTGGTCTTGTCAGAATATAGGATGGTCTAACACAATTTTCTAACTCGTTGCCTTTTGACCTCATACAAACACTAGGCGAGAAGGAGCATTTGCAAAAGAAATAGCCGAGAAGGTTTTCAAAGAATTGAAAAAGGCTTATTTGGAGGTATCAGATTACTTGGTCAATGTCGGCAACCATGTGGATGCAATCATGGAAATGATAGGTGCTCAGACAAGTGAGACACGGATCATAGGAATTCATGGGATGGGTGGCATCGGGAAGACGACCGTTGCCAAAATCATCTACAATAAACTTTCAGACGACTTTAAGAACTGTTGCTTTCTTCGCGATGTTCGAGAAACGTCAAAAAGTAAGGGCATTCAATACTTGCAGAATCAGCTCATCTCCGACATCTCCAAAGGGAAATGCGTGGATATAAAAGACATTGATGAAGGGACTCATACAATTAAAGATAGGTTGTCCGATAAAAGAGTCCTCCTCCTTCTCGATGATGTGGAAGAAGTGAATCATACTAATGCGCTTGTCAGTAAGCGTGATTGGTTTGGTAGAGGGAGCAAAATTATTATTACTACAAGAAACAAAGATATTCTTGATGTTCCCGAAGTGGACAACAGTTATGAGCTTAGCTTTATGGATCCCATTCGATCTCTTCAACTTTTTTAGCAAACATGCCTTCAGAAGAGATTCTCCTTTAGACGATTGTATTGAACAATCAAACAGGGCAATAGGCATTGCTGGAGGTCTTCCGCTTGCTCTTGAGGTCATAGGCTCACTTTTATGTCGCACTAAAAAGGAAATGTGGGATACCAGATTGGAAAAGTTGGAAAATGTTCCTCTTGAGGCAGTTCAGAGTAAGCTGAAAATAAGCTATGATGTATTAGATGTTCGACAAAAGGATATATTCCTCGATATAGCTTGTCTTTTCATTGGATATGATAAAGACACTCTGGTTCATTTCTGGAATGAATCTAATTATCCGAAAGAAGCCATGGAAGTTTTGCAAAACATGTCTTTGATCAAGATTAAAAATGATAAAGAAGTGTGGATGCACGACCAACTCAGGGATCTCGGAAGAGAAATAGTTCGTGATAAGAAAATCGAGAAGCAAAGTAGGGTGTGGGATCCTAAAGAAGCATCGTATTTGCTGAGAACATGTAAGGTAAAATCCCCCTTGATATAAATTCCCTGTATTTATGGATTTTGTTTCCAAGGAAAAAAGCCAATTACTTTTTGTGTTGTCTACTCTAGTAGCACTATTTCGACTTACTCAACCTATATTTTTGCTCTTTTAAGATTACAGGAATAATAGCACCTAACACGACTACCTAGTATAGTGGATTTGAATAAACGCGTTTCCCTTCAATTTTTTTTTTTTTTTAAATTTTTCTTTTGGGGCAGGAATCTAAAGAAGCTGAAGCTCTTCGTTTGTATTTGGACGATCAATGGGAGCATCGTTTTACCTATGAGGACTTTGAGAGCCTACCACATCTAAGGTTCCTTGAACTTGACATGGAGCATCGGAATTACAACTTTCGTGCAGAAGAGAGGCTTCTTAGGCACGAATCCCCATCAAATGGTCATGGGAAGTCAGTTCTCCTTCCAAAACTACGATGGCTTTCATGGCATCACCATCACTTATGGCAGCACGTTGACGGATGGCATCAAAATCACCCAGCATTTAGCTTTGCAAATTTCTCCATGGAAAATTTGGTTATTCTTGATCTATCCAGGAGTGATATTACGGATGATTGGAAGGGATGGAGCCACATAAAAGTATGTCATATGCTAGACAACACTTAAAATTCTGTCCTATTAGACTCAAAAGTAACCTTTGCACGATTTTTCTTATACAGGTGATGAAGAATTTGAAAGTTCTGAATCTGTCCATTTGTTATGGCCTTAAGATGCTTCCGGATGCAATCGGAAGATTGGCATCGCTGATTGAGCTGGATATATCCAATACGTCGATCAAAGAACTACCCCATTCCATCGGAGAGTTGAGAAATTTGAAAGAAGTGAAGATGCGGAGGACTGACATAAGCAAAATACCCGATGCCTTTTGGAAGACTGGGAAGCTCGAAGAAGTAGAAGTAGAAGCCTCCAGAAGTGGCGTGGATTTACTTGAGAATAAATCCCCGAGTATATTGAAAAACATAGGCCGAGGCATCGACGCGAATAAATCCCTCGGTGCGTTTGGGAACAGCATTCCCAAAGCCCCTTAGACCCCTAAAGTCCCTTGGCCCAAAAATTGGGCGTTTGGCAACCCACTTTTGGGAAATGTAAGTATCTTCCAAAGCTGAAAGCCCAAGGCTCCTCAGGACCTGCCTTGGCTTTGAGTATTTTCGGAAAGCTGAGGGCACAGTAAAATGAATTTTTTCCCTTCCGAAATTAACCCCGCTTTTTATTTCATTTTCCAAGTTTACCCATGCACTGTTCATCTTCTCCTTGCAGATGTTCAGGAAAGGGGTTCGCGAGGGTTCTGCAACGCCGGCGAGGGTTCCACGATACCGGCGAGGGTTCCGGGAGGGTTCTGCGACGCGACGCGACGCCGGCGAGGGTTCCGCGAGGGTTTTGCGACGCCGTCGAGTCTCGATCTACAACCTGGATTGCCCGACATCAGGATCTAGGGAGGCACGACCTGAGGTCGGCAACCTCGCTTTTGGCTCGCCCAAGGTTGGGCCGACGCTTGAGAGCGAGATCTAGGAGAGGTCGTGGCTGGTCGCGCGGCAGGAGATCCGAGGGCAACGAACTTCGAACTACCAGATTTGCTTGGTCGACAGTTGCCGTGGCTGAGGTTGGGCCGACGCTTGATGCAGAGGTTTATCGACCGATTCATGCGAGAGAGGAGTGAGCGCTGCCGGCCAAAGAACAAGAGAGGAGTCATCGATGGTTGCAGAGGTTTATCGATCGATTCATGCGTCTTGTCTATTTGAATCAACAAAATTCCCCAGGAAGAGATCGATGAACCGCTGCCTCCAGTGACTTCACCCCACCCTCAACGCCATTAACGAACCACCAAACACACACGAGATCTCTCAACAAGTCAGACCCACAAAAAGAAACCGAGAAATCAATCCTGGAAACAAGACAGAGACGTCTATTCCAACAGCAAAATCCGAGACAGAGATGACCCAGAAGAGAACGCAGATCCGACAGTTGCCATGGCTGAGGTTGGGCCGACGCTCGAAGGAAAGTCGCTGCCGGCCAAGCTCGCCCACTCCTCCGTGTATTCTCTGTTGCGACCATGGCAGCGCCTCTGTTTTTCATGGCTTTTATTTATTTATTTTTTTCATTTCAAAGTTGCTTTGCAAAATGAGTCATCCAAACACCACCCTAGCTTTCACCGGATACACTTGCACTTAAAGGTCCTTGGGAAAATGGCTTTGCATTTCCCCAAAGTGTAACCAAACGCACTTCCCTGAGTATCTTGAAATTGGAGTGGGCGGATATACACAAACTACCGCCGCTTCCTGAAAGTCTTACTATTCTTCATTTGCATAAATTGCGCATGGAGAAGTTTCCAGATATCTCGAACCTCACTGGTTTAAAGGAATTGGATCTGAGGTTCGGCCCACTTGATGATGATGATGATGGGGAATCTAATGGGCTTGTGGAAGATTGGATACCACGGTGGATTGTGGACTTGACCAAACTGGAGTCCCTGCGCCTGGACTCTCGTTACGTGGCCACCGTATCAACAACAGACCTTAGCCTCCTTCCTCATCTCAAGTCCCTTCGCCTCGACTGCCCTAATCTGGTTCACCTCCCGAGGCGTCCCTCAAGTTTATCCTCCTTACGTTTGAAACATTGCGAGTCACTTCGCTCGCTGGAGGATCTATCGAATTTGAAGAATCTATCCTACTTACGTTTGGCAGGTTGCCACTCACTTCGCTCGATGGATCTATCGGGTTTGAAGAAACTATCATCTCTCGAGATTTCTAACGCTGAAATTGCAGAGATTCAAGGCCTTGGTTGTCTGGAGAACCTACGAGAGTTGCAGCTTGACAGCCTTGACCAGGTGAAGGTGCTACCTGATCTACGCAATTCAAACAAACTGGGGAGTCTTTCCGTAAAATGTTGCGGTAATCTGGTTGAGATTGAAGGCCAACTACCACGGTCTTTGGATAGTCTTAGAATTGATACCTGTCGTTCGTTAGTGAAGTTGCCCGATCTGTCCGACTTCGTGGGTAAGGATGTGATTTGTATAGACAAATGCGAAAAATTAAATGTGGATGCGATTCTTGCAATTGCTCAGAAGAATGCAGGAGAGTTTCGTCTTCAAGGCGTTCAAAAGCTGCTGTTCCTGCCTGATCTGAGTGATCTAGCAAATTTGAGCGAAATAACAAGCCTTTCAGTAACAATTTGTGACAATCTGGCCGAGATTCAAGGCAAACTACCAAAGTCTGTGGAAAAATTGGCGATTTATGGCTGTAAATCTTTATGGCGGTTGCCTGATCTGTCGAGCTCGACGAGGCTGCGAAAGGTTAGCATAGAGAGCTGTGATAATCTGGGTGAGATTCAAGGTGAACTACCAAGATCTTTGGAAAAATTGAAAGTTTCTCTCTGTGGATCTTTAATGAAGTTACCTAATATGTCGAGCTTGACGGGGCTGCGAGAGGTTCAAATACTTGATTGTCATAATCCGGTTGAGATTCAAGGCCATCTACCACAATCCTTGGAAACACTGGCGATTTCAAATTTACAGAAGTTTCCTGATCTATCAAGCTTGAGGAGGCTGCGAGAGCTTTTCTTACATCAATGCGTTGTTCCGGCTGAGATTGAAGGCAAACTACGACAATCATTGGAAAAATTGAAGATTAGTTCCTGTAAAGTAAAGGAGTTGCCTAATCTGTCGAGCTTCACGTGGCTGCGAGAGGTTGAGATATATGACTTTGATAATCTGGTTGAAATTCAAGGCAAATTACCACAATCTTTGAAAATGTTGCATATTTCTTCATGTGAATCTCTAGTTGAGATCCAAGGCGAACTACCACAATCATTGGAAGAATTGAGTATTCGTTTTTGTAAATCTCTAGTTGAGATTCCAAGTGAACTGCCAGAGTCTTTTGAAGAATTGAGTATACTTGGCTGTAGATCTTTACGTAAATTGCCTGATATGCGGAGCTCGATGGGGCTGCGAGAGCTTTCCATAAATAGCTGTGATGATCTGATCGAGATTCAAGGCGAACTACCACAATCATTGGAGAAATTGCATATTGGATTCTGTGGATCTTTACAGAAGTTGCCTGATTTGTCGAGCTCGAGGCGGCTCCGAGAGGTTTCAATACATGGATGTGGTGATCTGATCGAGATTCAAGGCGAACTACCACAATCATTGGAGAAATTGGAGATTGAATCCTGTAGATCTTTACAAAAGTATCCTGATTTGTCGAGCTTGGAGGAGTTGCGAGAGGTAATCCTATTTCAGTGTGGTGATCTGGTTGCGATTCGACGCAACTCCCACAATCATTGGAAAGATTGATGATTTCCTGTAAATCTCAGAAGTTGCCCGATTTGTCAAACTTGATGGGGCTGCGAGAGGTTTGCATAGTTGACTCTGGTGATCTAGTTGAGATTCAAGGCGAACTACCACAATCATTGGACGAATTGGAGATTTCTCTCTGTAAAGGAGTTGCCTATTCTTTCAAGCTTGAAGGGACTGCAAAAGGTTAGAATAAATCGTTGTAGGAAATTGAATGTGGCGGCAATTTCTTTGCTTTGCTCGGAAAATTTAGTTGAATTCGTGGCAGAAGACAGAAAATGGGCAGAGAAGATGACAAATCTGATGCTGAGGGAGAAGACGACGGATCTGAAGCTGAATATGAGGGAGAAGATAAGGAATAAGTGCATGTTGCTTTTGAACGCTTCTTGATCCATGACCACAAATTTTTCCCTTGTCTTCACTCTTTAAACGAATTGAGGTAACTTATTTCATCCGACAACCAGTGTTCTCCCTATTCTGCAATCAAATCCTTTCATGGATATGAACAGAGAAGTTTCACATGCACTTTTTAATTACTTTTTCACGAGCTGATTACTGAAATTCGAAAATCTTGATAAAGACCTCCGTGCGACCAGAGGGTTCTTAATTATGTACAAATATTTGTTCTCTTTCCTAGTTTGGTTAGGCTTTTGAAGCTATATTTTCTTCAGGCGGTTTCTCCTTGATCTTATGTTTTCCAGCTGGAGGTATTCATGTCGATTGCATCGTTTTTTTATTTGATATGTAGCAAATTGTTAGGGATCCTTGTCGATTTGTTGCTTCACATATTTTGAAGTTGATAACCTCCCTTCGCATTGGAGATAACTTCGTTATGCTGTAAACAATTAGATGGAATTTGTGTTGGAAGGTCTTATATCTATGGTTCTCATCCTGTAACTTTACAGCATAATCAATTGATTGTTGCAACTGTGAAGAAGACAGACGCTCTGTATTGATATGTTTATGTTCAGTTTATTTTCCAAGAAAGGTGTGCTTCTTACTGGGATTTGCAAATGTTAGGGGGAAGTTTTGAAATGAAGAAAGACGAATTTCACTTGGGTAGTGGAATCAATAGTTGGCGCAGCAAAAATTTTCAATTCGAAATGAAATGCTGCCCTTTAACGTTACATGTATTTATTAGTTGTATTTTTTTATCATGATATTATTATTATTATTATTATTATAATATACAACGTGTCGAAATTCTCTATTTTTTGAAAATCCACGTGTTGTGTCGTGTCGCGTATTGTGTCGGTGCAACATAGACCAGAACAAGCGCATTTGGTTACTGTACCCGACCGGTCCTATGCACTCACAACTCAGTGCATCCATATGATCCTTGTTCGCATCATTGAGAAGTAGGCGGACCCTTTTATTAGACAACCTACTTTTGAGTCTTTATCCATTCATTAATATTCATTACACCCGTCAATTTCCTTTGTAAGGATGATAGAGATGAAATGATTTTGGAAGCACTCGATGCTCATGATATTTGAAGTTTCTCGGATATTGAAAAAGAAAGCAGCAATATTCAATCGTGTGAAATCCAATTGTAGATTATTTTGGCAATAGCCATCCGTCCAATGCCATCCATTCCATCGATATATTAGAGAAGCCTTTGCGGGTACCCTTTCAGCTTATGCTGATTTATATGTTTGCGACAATAGCGAGGGAATAAGAATGTCATACAAATAAGAAGATACCAGGAGATTCGGGATTGGCTAAAAATGCAGATATAGTCCCTAATCAGTTTGCTAGAATTGGTCAATAACTACATTGCAACATCACTCCAGTCTCCAGCCTATCAAAGTTGATAATGCAGTTTTCTTTAACACCTAATGCATAAATTAAGGGTCACCCGTGAAATAATATACATGGATTCTTGCTAGTTTTTCAGCACCTAATGCATAAAATAAGGTTCATCAGCGGTTCCAAAATGCTTCCTTGATTTCCTTTGCTATCCTTATCGCGGTGGCTGAGAGCCCCATGTAATCAATCAAAATATTTGGAAAGTCCTAGATCAACATCGTTGCACATTTCTTTCGAACATTTGTCCACGTTGCACAAAGTCTCTGTCTTTGAAAGAGCATTAGCACAAGGGTCTAAGCTCATAGACTTTGATTAATGGAAGATTTGGTTCCTGTCGGATCTCAAGTATGAAAATACTCTCTTTCAGATGATTTTTTGCAAAGATGCAGCTCTCGTTCCATTGGTTAATGCTTTCGGATATGTATCATAAAGGGCAAAAGAAGGCGAAAAAAAAAATATATCTTGCTCCATTTCTAGCCATTCGAAATTAAATGATTTGGGTCATTTTTCAGAGTTAGCTAAACATTAGTCAATGTAAGAGCAAGGCGCATTTTTTTTTTTTTTATGCCGTGAAAGATTTGGTCTTTTGGGATGAGAGTGCTTATAGTTGTAGGAACACAATCATGAATTTGAATAATAATTTATTGTAACTAAATTAGCTCGCTGTGACCTAACGCTAACGGCCTCACCATGCGAGCAGAGCAAAAGCATCCGCACCAGCAGCAGGAGCAGCAATGGAGAGTCAACCTCGACGCGAGGTCCAGGAACTTTTCAGCGTCGCGCTCACAGCCACAACGCCGATTTCGACTTGGAGTCCTCGCGGTAGTCACCATCGCCTCTCCATCTTGCCCTGGCTTTGGGATTAGGTCAGCGATTTAGGGATTTTCATATTTTCATCCCAGACACGCGAGTCCCAGCGTGTCCGGACTGTTGACTTCGTGTCGAAATCTCAGACGCTCGTTAACCGCGTGTCCCAGCGCGTCGGGAAAAAAATTTCCCAGAGAGCTTGTCTGTGTAACATAGGGTTCTGATGGCTGATGTTGAGCTAAATCTGAAAAATGCCCAAATCAGTTAATTTCAAAAGTAGCAAGTTGTTTTCTTTTCTCCATCTTCCCTTTATGATACATCTCTGTAAACATCAACCAATAACGTCGAGAGAGGCATCTCATCTTTGAAGACTTAATCGGCATCTTTGAAAACATCATCTGGAGTAGAGAAAACTTCATAGAGATTCGATAGGAATCAAGTCTTTTCTTAATCAAAGTCTATGAGCTTGGAGCCTTTTGCTAATGATTTTCCGAAGACTTAAGACTTTACGCCATGCGAACAAAATATAGAAAGAAATACCCAACGATGTTGATCTAGGACTGTCCAAATATGCATTAGGGTGTTGAAAAGCATGGAAGAATCCTTCCATATTTTCGCACAGATGAACAACTTTAGTTTATTCATTAGGTGTAAAAAAAAAAAAAAAACTGCGTTATCAACTTTGACAGGCTGGAGTGACGTTGCCACCTTCACCTTCGTATTGACTAATTATCTGCGTACTTAGCCGATTCTGACTTTCCTTATTTCTTCTTATTTGTACCGCATTCTTTTTTTTTTTAATAACCGAGGTGTCTGGGCCAACTTGCGCGCACCTTGACTATTTCTCGGGAGAGACTAGCACAGCAACCCACCGCCATGACCCCCCACTTAAATCACCGGTGCTCAGCTGGAGAATTGAACCTCGGACTACTGAGCCTAACCACACAATCCCAAGTACGCCCTAACCAACTAAGCTACCCATGGGTGGGTTGTATCACATTCTTCTCCCTTCAATATAAATTAACATAGAGCTATCCCTGAGTGAAAAGCTTCTCTACAACATCCTTGAAATGCATGGGTTTGGACGGACGTCTATTTCCAAAATCATCTTTAAATCAGCTTTCGCATGAATAAGCGTTGTTGCCTTCTTTTCCAATATCCGAGAAACTTCAAAACTCAAGGGCGTGGAGTGCTTGGAAAATCGTTTCATCTCTTGCATCCTTATAAAATTGGCAGATTTAAAGATTGTTAATGAATGGATTAACTATTAAAGATAAGCTGTGTGATAAGAGTTCTCCTTTTACTCCGACTCCGAGAATGTGGGCGAAAAGATTCGTAGGGATGCACTTGTGATGAGGTACAGAGCAAATTACTCATTTCCTACTAGAGACAAAGACGTTCTCAATGCATCTGAATTAGATTGCAGTATAAACTTAACGGCGTTAATCCTGACCAGATTCTTCAACTTTTATTGGGAAGCTGTAGAAATGAAGACTGAATAAAGGAAGATGTTAGGGTGGTAAAACCGTGTATTCATCTGTTGACAGCTAAAAAATTGAAAGACCACTGATGGAAGTCGTTGCCTTTTGATGTAATAGTTAAGTCTGTTGGAACTCGATGTGAAGTTTCGGTGGAATGGTTTGCCTTTTTCATTTCCTGAGAAATCATTAGAACAGGGCAGAAGGATTTATTTTGCAAGTTGGGGTATCCTATGCAATGTTTTTGAAAACCGTGTCCCTAAGAAAATAAACAACCGTCACAGCCACCATTGGAATTTGAATGTCAAGTTTGCATGTATTCCATTAGGGATCTTAGCGGTAAATTGAGTAATAATCCATCTTGTAGCACGAGAAGCAACCCAATTTTTTTTTCCGACATCGCTTATGATGTTCATGTGTCCCACATGGCTCACTTAGGAGGTTCAATATATATATACACACACACATATATGGTCTTCATCCACCTTGTAGCTTAATCTTATAGATTGGCATGATATTAGAGTGAAGACGGGTCGAGTTTATTTCGCGGCTGCAGTCCCGCTTGTCAAATTTTGTTAACCATCCTAGTCATCGAAGAGGCTTCTTCACTAAACTTTTGTGAGTTATTGGAGCAAAGTTCCAAAAGTTTGATTGGTGAGGTTAAATCATATTTCCGTGCGTGTTGAAGGGTGGAGAAGCTCGAAGAACATATGTTTGGAAGTGGGAGTACCAAATGTAAGGTGCTCAACGTATTTGAGAGAATTGCACATGAGAAAGTTTCCACTCAAACCATTAGAAGCTTACTAAAAAGTAATTTTATTGGTCAATGGAAATAGAACTGGGAAATGGAAGTTAGATAAAAGTGCTCCATTGCTCATGTCAAAATTGGGGGTACCTTTCATACGTTTTCAACGTATAATACTAAGTTTTTCAAAATATAATGTTTAAGAAAATAAATTAGATTAAATTTACTATTAGTTATAAGATTAGATTTGACTAATAATTGAAGTTGGAATTCGAAATTTGCATTGGGGGGGGGGGGGGGGGGGGGGGACCGGATGCTAGAGAAAAGCTCAAATTAACATAATCTCTGTTAGAAATGGTGTGCAAAGTGTAAAATGCGTTAAGATAAAATAAAAAGATAGTCTAATCTGAAAATTAGAAATTAGTCCTGAAATTAGTACTTGACAATCTTCCAAATAATTTATGCCCATAATAGAAAGCAAAGGTCCGTACGTCTTCAACGACTTACATTGGCGAAATGCCATATATATGATGAAATAATTTGCAGGCTTTTGTGCTTTTGTTCGAAACTACATGTTGGATAATTGGGTTCAATTTAATGTCTCTGTAAGCAAGTGAATGAATAGTCAACATTAAATAAGGTTAAAAGGAGCATATTTGATACAGGTTGATTCAATAAATACACTGGCAACTAAATCAGCATAATTGGATCATTGGGTTCAATTTATGTATCTGAATTATCATGGTTAAAGTAGAGAAAATGGTTGCACCGGGGCATGCCGCGTAGCTATTGCGTTTGTGCATGGGTTTGCTATATACCCTCTTGGCGTAGAGGGTGAGAACTGTCTTACTTGAATTTATCTTGCATTTCATAAGACTAAGACTTTATGCAATGTGAACACACGTTTGAAAGCAATGGCTGACGACGTTCATCAACGACTGTCCTAATATTCTGATAGATTAAACCTGGGTTTTCAACCACCGCGATTAGGATAGCTTGGCCAATGAAGGAAGCAACTTGGAATCGCTCATGAACCTTATGTTATGCATTAGGTATTAAATAACTTGGAAGAATCCAGCCATATCATTTTCCTGGTAACACTGTTTTATGCATTAGGTGTTAAACGACGTGCATTTGTCAACTTTGACAGGCTGGAGTTGATGTTGCAATTACTCATTTTTATTGACCAATTGTAGCAAATTTGGCTCTCTGCATGTTTAGCCAATTCTTGCTTCTAAGTTAAATGGCGTGCAGTGTGTGCCTTGTTTCATTAAAATTCAATGCCTTTCAGTTGAACCTTTTCTTGGTTTTTGTGTAAGTTGGTTAAAATTTGGGTTTTGTCTGTCGAAGTAAGACACCTTAAATCACGTTGGAAAAGAAGCACGGATTGATCTTAATTCAAACCACATTTTTCTAGTACAAGTCCTTATTCATTACCTCTCGCTACAAAGGCTAATTCATCTATGACTGAATTGTTTTACGTAGGAAATTCATTTCGTCTAGGCTTGCAGTTTCTCACTTGGTCACGTCGGGATGTAGTTTGGTTCAACACAATCTTTTAATTCATTTTTCCTTTTACCTCTGGCAGACATTAGGCGAGAAGGCGAGTTCACAAGTAGATTTGCCCATAAGGATTTCAATAAGTTCGAGACAGGCTTATCTCGCTAGTAACATGCTACATGGTTAGTGTCAATCGACATGTGCATGTGATCATGGAAACAATAGGTGCTCTGACAAGTGAAACACGGATTGTTGGATTCCATGAGATAGCTGTTGACACCTAAATTTTGATCAACTTTTTTTATTTATTTTTATTTTTATTTTGAAAATTCATAGAAAATCCATAAAAAGTTGAAAAAATTGAAAAATCAATTTTGGTGACCTTAGCCAAGCTAAATGAACCATTTTGACCAAAAAAATAATTTTCATAATTTTCATTTTTTATATATATTTTCGAAAAATACAAAAAAAAGAAAAAAAAAGAAGAAAAAGAAAATCAAGAAAATCAAGAAAAATAATATTTGAGGTCACAAAGATATATAAAAATAGTCGGTGTTTTTATTTTTATTTTATCTATTTTCTAACCTCATAAATAGTAAAATTCAGGTTTGATTTTAGGTGTTCTCTGATCACCATAAAATTGAATTTGACAAAAATATTAGTAATGATTAAAAGGAAAAGAAGGGAAACATCATCATTTAAAAGGAAAAGGGGACTAATTATTTTGTCTTCTCTTTTTGTTATTTTATTTTATTTTTACTTTTTTTATTTTATTATTTTATTATTTTATTATTATTATATTTTTTTTTCTTTCTCTCTCTCTCTCTCCCCACTCCCTCTCTCCTTCCCGCTGCCTATTTATCTCCTCTCCCTCATCATCTCCTTCTCTCTTCCCCCTCCTCCTCTTCCTCTTCCTCTTCTTCTTCTTCTTCTTCTTCTTCTTCTTCTTCTTCATCTCTCCTCTCCCTTTCCCGAACCATCTCACTGTTCCGGTCATAACTCCGTCGTCTAATATCAGGTCGAGATGAAACCACCTCCAATAGAAAGCTTATCGTCTTATCTTTCCAGGGATATATTATAAGGCTCATTTGGCCCAGCCATTCGTCCGATGGAGCCGTTTGAATGAGCAAAGGTCGCTGCTGACCCTGTAACGACCAGTTTCTGCCGCTGCCGTCGTCCTCCACGATCAGCCCTTCCGGCGACCTTTGCGCCCCCCTCTGACCATCACAGTCGACGAAAATCGAGCGAATTGAGGTATTGTGGTCATATCTCACTCATTTGGACTCCTTTTAAGGTAAAATTTTCGGTGATGGCTTCCTAAGATGATAGGCTATGTTCTGGAATTTTAAGGTTGCTGAATATTTGTTGTGTATTTACTTTATGTCATAGCATTTCTATATTTCGCATAAAAGACCCAGAATCGGAAGGCCGAGCCTCCTGTTGGTGTCTAAATATTTGCTGCGTATTTACTTTATGTCATAGCATTTCTATATTTCGCATAAAAGACCCAGAATCGGAAGGCCGAGCCTCCTGTTGGTGTCTAAATATTTGCCGTGTATTTACTTTATGTCATAGCATTTCTATATTTCGCATAAAAGACCCAGAATCGGAAGGCTAAGCCTCCTATTGGTGTCCAAGGTGTTTTATTTATTTATTTTCTGTAAATTATATTGTGCTACCCCAGAATCGGAAGGCCGAGCCTCCTGCTGGTGGTTTATACCCCCCACACATTGTTGCACGAGCACCGACGAACTCCGACGTCGTAAAATTCACCGGATCCCATCTCCTTTGCTTATGTTTATGGTGTATAATGACTTAATATCTTCTTTATTATTATTTTTTTTTGCATTGTGTTGCGTCCTATAAAAACAAAAACAAAAAAAAATGCTAGATTGGATGGTTGCAGATGAGCCACGTGTCGTGATCTGATAATTTTCAGAATAAAAAAAATATTTTTAACATTAAAAGAAATAAATTTCGAATTTTACAATAATTAAAATGATTCGATTGTCACCGAGACGCCACGTGGCGAGTTAGGGACCGTTCAGTTGGGACTTATTTTCAGGAAATTTATAATAAAAAAAATCAAATAAAAAATTCAAAAAAAGTGAATATTAAGGAAAAATTCAAAAAAAAAATTTGAGAAAAATTGCAGAAAATTCAATCAACTTAGGTACCGAAAGGGCGTCAACTCTGACAGTTGACGTAACTAAGTCCCCGAACCCATTTCTCTGGTTATCGTAGAATTGAATAGAAACTCCCGACTATTCAATAGGGTGGTCCAATCATACCCTCCAAAAAATGATTGGTGGCGACTCCATGGCATGCACACTTAGCACATGTCACTAGACCACACTGAAGGTCGACTACGCATACCTCCGTTGCGATTTGGGTAACGGGCCTTGGGAGAGGCCTGCGTCCGACCAGACTGGACGGCCCATTAGCCCTCGAGAGCCCACGGCGAACCTCGAGAGGGTCGCGACAGACTGGCGACTCCGCTGGGGACCTGGTTCTTAACCATTTAGTGGACTTGAGCCGATTAAAAAGTTGATTGTTTTATGCAGACGCTCCTCAAATTGAAGTATGTACTTTAATCCTTGAGGTGTTAAACGTTTTTGCAGATTGGAGAAATAAGGGGTGTAGTCCGTGATTAACATTGTCTTATGCAGGTTGGCGTAGGAATGTATGTTGTGTGGGTGATTTGAAGCGCTGATTGATAAACTGTTATGCATGACTTGCATTGTGATGATCACGACACCTGAACACACACAACCGCGCCTAAAACCCCAGGCGCCCCTATAAGCAAACAATAGAAGGAATTGAAAATGGAACCTCCGTGAGGAAAAACACGAGGTAATCCATTTTTAATTTCGCTCACTTCGAACTATGGATTGGGTCCCAATGCAACGATAGTTGTGCAATGGAACCTACCCTTTCTAGAACTCGAGGTGGGAGCCTTTAAGCCTCAGGAACCCCACCATTTAGGTGTCAAAACTTCACAAGTTTACATTCGCATGATCGATGTGTTTGACATGTCTTACCCCCTTCAAAAGGTCTGTAAGTATCATTCCTTTCACCCTTTGAACTCAGTATAACTTTTTTCCATATGCTAACACGCATTTCTACCTACCACAGGGCAGGTAGCTTTAATCACGGAACCAAGAATAACTCGTATTATAATTCGTCTCCGAGCCAGAATGGAGCAAGAGGAGTTGGGATCTCGCGTGAATAGTTTGGAAGGTCAGATGGCGTCAATGGCCACCATGCTCGCAGAAATGAAAGCCATGATGGTGGCTGCACAAGAAAGAAATCATGACCTCAGCCAGGATGCTCCGCCCGCACCCCCCAATGCTTCGAATGTGGCGCGAACTCGGGAAGAGAACGTGGCCGAGAATGTTAATCGAGTGTTAGTAGCTGATGCACTACCGAAGGCCGCGTCTGTAGTCATCGACCTAAAAAAAGACAAAAAGGAGAAACCCCCGGGCAAAATCGAAGAAGGCGCAAAGAGGCTAGCGAAGATAGAGGAATGCCTAAGCAGCCAAGGATATGAGTTGGCTCGATTTGACAAGATATCACCATTTGCAAAAATTGAAGCGCCGTCAGACTATAAAGAACCCGATTTCGTCAGAAAATACAACGGGACGAGCTGCCCCCGAGCCCACTTAAAATATTACCTACGCAAAATGGCACTTTTTTCTGACTACGTTCCATTGCTGATGAACACATTTCAAGAGAGTCTGGCGGGTGCTGCTCTGGCTTGGTTCATCGAATTAGATTTGGAGGACTATGATGGATGGGAAGACCTGGCGGAGGACTTTTTACATCAATATAAGTTCAATACTACTACAGCCCTTTCCAGAGAAGAATTGCTGAGGACCACAAAAGGGAAGAATGAGGCAATCCGCTCCTACGCTCAAAGATGGCGGGCCTTAGCAACACAAGTCAAACCGTCCATTCCAGAGGACGAGCTGGTCGACCTTTTCTTAAGAGCGTTGCCTTACGAGTATTTCGATAGGCTGAACACATCTGGTTGTCAAACATTTGTACACCTCATAAAAATCGCAGAAAGGCTGGAATGGGCGATGAGGGAAAGGAAAGCACCAGAAATCGCAACAAGACGCCAATATCCAGCCCGAAGGGCTGAAGTTGATGTGGCCTTCGTACCAAACCCACCCAACCCTAAGCAGTTCTCCAATTCGAGTACGGTGCAAGGAAACTCGTCGATGTCGGTACAGAAACCATATGAACTAAGGAGGAAGTTGCCTCCCAAGCAGTTTACCCCCCCTGCCAAGGCCGTTATCGAAATTACTTCCTATGTTACTAGAGGAGCACTTAGTGGCTAAAGAGCCTCCAAGGCCGAATCCGGTGAAGTTTAACGGGTACGATGAAAGCCAGTCATGTGCCTATCACATGGGAGAGAAGGGCCATAACGTAGACAATTGTATTGTTTTGAAGCACAAGGTGCAAGCCCTTATCGATAATTGCATCCTTGAATTCGACAAAACAGAGCCGAACGTGCAGAATAATCCACTTCCTGATCACCAAACCGTGGGGGTGATCTTCGACAACAAGTTCGACCGGTTCTTCTCCAAGGATTCCAAATGGTCGAAGGACGAGGGGATAGAAACGATATCGGAGGAACTTGATTTGACCAGCTTGTCTTTGGGAGATTTTGTCAAATCACTCGACGGCGACGCTCTACCATGGAGTAAAGAGATATCTGTCTCTCTTCGACGCATCTAAATCCACATTAGGTGCCTCGGGCTTTTTCTTACGTGTTGTATTGTAATATAAGTATAAAAAAAAAACAACAAAAAAACAAAAAAACAAAAAACAAAAAAAATCATCAAAAAAACAAAAAATCCAAAATCCAAAAAAAGGGGACGTGTGGGAGCCACAAATCGGTCAATGACGAAAAAAAAAGAAAAAAAAAAGAAAAAAAAAACTGAGACCTGATTTCCCACATGTCTCCTGGTTTGCAAAGTTTTGGGATGCGAGGATGCCCAATGATATGAGGGCTAGCTCCCATCCTACCCTTTCAATTTTTCTTAAGACGTCTCTCAAAGAAGTTTATCATTACATGAACTTTCTCTATTTTATAATCGTCTTTGTGACACTTCAAGCATGCCATAGCAGTTGTTAAAAAACTCAGGTTCCCGAGGAGGAGCTTCCCTCCTAAATGGGGAATAAAACGATGCGGAGCCATCCATTCCAGCGACGATCAAAAGCAGGGGAATTAGATGGCGGTGCTTCCAAATGACGAAACAAGGAGTACCCCTTTTCATAACATAAGTCTGACTCAATGTTTTCAAGAGCGTTCTAATGGCTCAATTTGTGAACAAAATCTTTGAGAAAACCTGAAAAAGTTTCTCATCACCTGAAAATCTCTGTGAAAAGAATGCTTGAAAAGAAAATCTCAAGTTTTATCAATACCTTCTTTGAATAGAATGAAAAGCACGAATTCATAGATGACCAGGATTGGCAAAACTCGTGGGAGCAAGTCTCTCCCTTTTCTCCGAGAAGCCCAGCCAGGGGCAAACTCTCATGATCCCCCCTAAAAGTGCAACAGACCAGGGTCATCAAATCCAAAGAGGACAAACAGCGAAACCGGCCTCACCGGGGCAAATTGCTCGAAAAGCACGAAAGGACGAAACTTCGGAGGGAGTACCTCTTTTCAGAAATTCCAAATGAAGTCAGATAAAAACCCACGTCTATTTCTTCACATGCAGGTGCATGGACTCCTTCAGATGAGATTAGAAATCTCCAACAAAAGCGGAAAGCGTTAAGGCATGACTGGGGCATGCGAATCAATTTTGCCCTGGGCAAAGAAAGACGTTTCTCTGGCAAAATCCGTAGACGCAATGACAGAGTTATCTGCATCAGAAATAAACCCCAGGATACAAACCTAGAGGCGGTAACTTTGTATCGTTTCAATTTGATCTCCATAAATCCCATGCTTAACATGAGTTTTCCTCATTTAACAGGAAGTCGTTGGCGCCAAAAGCCACAAAAGAAAAGAACTCGCCAATGAGGAGGCGAATAAAATTATTAACCTTGGGAGTCAGCACTCCAAGGAAGGGTCTTTGATCAAGTGGAGGAACTATGAAGAGTGACGCTGGAAGGCGCCCAAAAACACAAATGGATTTCCTATGGGGCAAATCCTTGAGAATGATTCATCGCCAACCAAACGGAGGAATCGTGGCCACAATATAGATGGCCAATTTCTGCAAGCCGCGCGTTTGTGTTCAAATGAAAACACCAAGCAAGAACAAGGCGGTATCGTTCCAATTTGTCTTGAATTTTGGAACGCAAACTGACACTTATTGTTTGTTTTTTTTTACAGGGGAGTCGCCTTGGAGACGAACAAGTTTTTACATCCCACGTACTACTTGTTAGGGGGTCTGCAGCCGCGACAGGTAGGTAACTATCCCTTTCCCAGTTAGCTAGAGATAAAGAATGTTAAAATCCTTTCAGTCGTCATGAAAATTATCCAATGCATCGATGTTCATGATTTAAATCGGGAGGTTGCACAAAGCATGAATAAAACATGCACGATACATCACAAGATCCCCTCAATGGATAAATTTTGGGAAAGAAGGAGTGAATTTTTCCAAATATCCTTATTTGTCAAATCATTCAAAAGGAAATTTACTCAAAAGAAAGGCGAGCCTAATCCAAACATGTCCAACACACACTTGAGAGATGAGTGGAGTGGGCAGATAGCAAAATCTGGGTCTACGATGGTAGGGACCATTTGCAGCGATTACATGGGTTGGGACGACAGAGGCATTCGTTTCATATCCCCAAACACTACAGGTGACCGTTGATAAACCCCTTTGAACGACGTTTTTCATTCTTAACCCTGTCAAGAACCACCCCACATCGGGGCAAAATGGAGATGAGTCCAGCAACATCAGGAGAAAATGGTTAGAAATTTTCTTGCTCGGACTAACATTAATCTTTGTGTGCTGTTTATATGGTAATCCAAATGCTATAGGATGACGAGAAGCATTCATTTCTCTATCCCACACACCTTTACCCTTTGCACAACCAAGTTAAGCCTGCCAAATTATTTCATAAACCCGTTGGTGATCATTGCACATTCCAAGACGGATACATCATCACTTCAGAAACGGAGGAGTTCGAGACTTAGGGATTACAAAGGAATTCCTAGGCTAATGCTTAAAGCATGTTTAGACTTTCGATCATATGTCTAACATGATCTATCGAAGATGAGAAAAGCGGGATTTCAAAAGGAAAATGAGGACGAAGAAAATCCCCAGCATCAAGAAAAAGCAAAGTGCCTGGTAAAAGCAAGGCCGATGCTCGTGTAAATTGTCTGATTGATCCACAATGAAGCCTGGAGGCGAAAAGAGGAAATTCTTGAAGGAGCCAAATCCAAAAAAGACTACTCCCTAAATGCTGCCAAACACAGAACAAAGGACATAGAGAGAGTCGGTCTCTGAATGCAACAAGAGACGCTCTCTAAAGAGCTGGTGCACACCTCAAAATCGGTTGCGCACCTCAAAGACTACAGATGCAAAAAGGAAATGACAGGAGGCAAATCAGCAATGATCACCAATGTCAAACTCGTCATGAATTCTGGGCCAAAAACAAGCCTTTTTCGGTCCCCAATCCTACCAACATCATAACCCTGAAACAGTCTTCTCTGACTAAGACACTTGGGTTAACATATAGCTTAGCTCGAAGAAGTACGAGCAAGACTATTTCTTTCTCATTTTGCAGGGTTCTTGACTTGTAAACCCGAAACAGATGATGAAAATTTTTATTCAATGGCCTCGACTCCAAGGCGGGTCCCCCCTTGAAGATCAATAACCAAGCCTAACATTACGGTCCCGTGGAAGACCTCCCGACCGATCAAAATGTATGCGCTGCGAATGAGCCTAAAACCTGGGCACAGGTTAGTAGGGAATTGAGTGCATCCCCTATAAAAACCACTATCTCAAAACAGGTGAGAAGACCTCCTTGTCGAGAAATATTCCAATTGATGTTTTGAACAAACTCTTTTTGGAATTTTCAAACTGTTGATCCGGATTTTCCATGCAAGGAATTTGTGATCACATCTGCATGTTGCAAGAATGCTTTGGACAGCCTCCGGCATCAAAATGCACATTTCATGATTAAAACTTAAATCATACGGTTTTGTCAGATGGACAACCGTCGTCTTCCCAAAGATTGCTAACGTTTTCTTGGTGAAGAAAAATTTTTCAGGCTCGAACTTCTGCAGGATCCATTAGAGACGCCAATCTCCCAGAAGAAGGCCTCGCTCTGAAGAGAAGAACGTACAAATCTATTTTTCTGCAGGATACCTGGAGAACCCAGCTCCTAGAAAAGTCACTTCCCGCATCATTAGCGTACCAGTGAAATTTTTGCCAAAATAAAATCTTTCACTGCTTCAAAACTGAATTCCCGACAAACTTCGGGATCTCTAAAAAAGGGGGGGAAGAAAAAACCCTTTTAAAAGAAACAGTCTCATCGGACGTGGAGAACCCTCGTCATGAGACCCCTTTTCAAAAATCAGGCAGTCTCATCGGACGTGGAGAACCCTCGTCATGAGGCCCCTTCTCAAAAAAAAAAAAAAATCAAGCAGTCCCAGCAGACGTGGAGAACCCTCGTCCTAGGACCTCTTTTCAAAAATCAAGCAGTCCTAACTTGACGTGGAGAACCCTCGTCCTAGGACCCCTTTTCAAAAATATCAAACAGTCTCATCGGACGTGGAGAACCCTCGTCATGAGACCCCTTTTCAAAATTCAATCAGTCTCATCGGACGTGGAGAACCCTCGTCATGAGACATCTTTTCAAAAATCAGGCAGTCTCATCGGACGTGGCTCGTCATGAGACCCCTTTTCAAAGCAAAACTATGGTAGATACCGCCTGAAGGGTCAACTCATGGTAGAAACCCGCCTGAAGGGTCAACACAAGGTAGATACCCGCCTGAAGGGTCAAAATGAGGGTAGATACCGCCTGAAGGGTCAACACAAGGTAGAAACCGCCTGAAGGGTCAAAATAATGGTAGAAACCGCCTGAAGGGTCAATCAAAGGTAGAAACCGCCTGAAGGGTCAATCCAATAGTGAAAATCACTTAAATGGTCAACTCAATGGTCCAATCCACCATACGGATCAAAATCATTGGCAAATCTCAAATGGGACGCGTCTTCCTTAGATTCCTATCAGTTAGGAATCTCATTATGGTTTGACCTACCATACGGGTCAGAGCTTAACCTCTCTAGGATACTCTAGTAACGAGTTCCTAGAAATTCTCTTGAATCCATCAAACACCGCGAAAATCGTACAAACATCGAACAGGTAAGTGGCAGGTATGTCTCTCTATTATCTCACTCTCTCATGTCAAATGAATGTTTCCCCCTTCAAGAAAGAGCATACATGGACAAGCATGAAAATTGGA
Source organism: Rhodomyrtus psidioides (assembly GCA_021437785.1). Taxonomy (NCBI): domain Eukaryota; kingdom Viridiplantae; phylum Streptophyta; class Magnoliopsida; order Myrtales; family Myrtaceae; genus Rhodomyrtus; species Rhodomyrtus psidioides. Next base: position 3,826,813 of record JAILYB010000041.1, on the reverse strand, counting down.
TGTCATGACTCCTTTTCCTTTAGTTTCCCGAGTCGAGTCGATCAGGACTCAGGTGTCACCTTATCTTTGAGAGAAACCTCTAACGAGATTCCTCTCAAAGAGGGGCAGCTGTTGACACCTAAATTTTGATCAACTTTTTTTATTTATTTTTATTTTTATTTTGAAAATTCATAGAAAATCCATAAAAAGTTGAAAAAATTGAAAAATCAATTTTGGTGACCTTAGCCAAGCTAAATGAACCATTTTGACCAAAAAAATAATTTTCATAATTTTCATTTTTTTATATATATTTTCGAAAAATACAAAAAAAAAGAAAAAAAAAAGAAGAAAAAGAAAATCAAGAAAATCAAGAAAAATAATATTTGAGGTCACAAAGATATATAAAAATAGTCGGTGTTTTTATTTTTATTTTATCTATTTTCTAACCTCATAAATAGTAAAATTCAGGTTTGATTTTAGGTGTTCTCTGATCACCATAAAATTGAATTTGACAAAAATATTAGTAATGATTAAAAGGAAAAGAAGGGAAACATCATCATTTAAAAGGAAAAGGGGACTAATTATTTTGTCTTCTCTTTTTGTTATTTTATTTTATTTTTACTTTTTTTTATTTTATTATTTTATTATTTTATTATTATTATATTTTTTTTTTCTTTCTCTCTCTCTCTCTCCCCACTCCCTCTCTCCTTCCCGCTGCCTATTTATCTCCTCCCCCTCATCATCTCCTTCTCTCTTCCCCCTCCTCCTCTTCCTCTTCCTCTTCTTCTTCTTCTTCTTCTTCTTCTTCTTCTTCTTCTTCATCTCTCCTCTCCCTTTCCCGAACCATCTCACTGTTCCGGTCATAACTCCGTCGTCTAATATCAGGTCGAGATGAAACCACCTCCAATAGAAAGCTTATCGTCTTATCTTTCCAGGGATATATTATAAGGCTCATTTGGCCCAGCCATTCGTCCGATGGAGCCGTTTGAATGAGCAAAGGTCGCTGCTGACCCTGTAACGACCAGTTTCTGCCGCCGCCGTCGTCCTCCACGATCAGCCCTTCCGGCGACCTTTGCGCCCCCCTCTGACCATCACAGTCGACGAAAATCGAGCGAATTGAGGTATTGTGGTCATATCTCACTCATTTGGACTCCTTTTAAGGTAAAATTTTCGGTGATGGCTTCCTAAGATGATAGGCTATGTTCTGGAATTTTAAGGTTGCTGAATATTTGTTGTGTATTTACTTTATGTCATAGCATTTCTATATTTCGCATAAAAGACCCAGAATCGGAAGGCCGAGCCTCCTGTTGGTGTCTAAATATTTGCTGCGTATTTACTTTATGTCATAGCATTTCTATATTTCGCATAAAAGACCCAGAATCGGAAGGCCGAGCCTCCTGTTGGTGTCTAAATATTTGCCGTGTATTTACTTTATGTCATAGCATTTCTATATTTCGCATAAAAGACCCAGAATCGGAAGGCTAAGCCTCCTATTGGTGTCCAAGGTGTTTTATTTATTTATTTTCTGTAAATTATATTGTGCTACCCCAGAATCGGAAGGCCGAGCCTCCTGCTGGTGGTTTATACCCCCCACACATTGTTGCACGAGCACCGACGGACTCCGACGTCGTAAAATTCACCGGATCCCATCTCCTTTGCTTATGTTTATGGTGTATAATGACTTAATATCTTCTTTATTATTATTTTTTTTTTGCATTGTGTTGCGTCCTATAAAAACAAAAACAAAAAAAAAATGCTAGATTGGATGGTTGCAGATGAGCCACGTGTCGTGATCTGATAATTTTCAGAATAAAAAAAATATTTTTAACATTAAAAGAAATAAATTTCGAATTTTACAATAATTAAAATGATTCGATTGTCACCGAGACGCCACGTGGCGAGTTAGGGACCGTTCAGTTGGGACTTATTTTCAGGAAATTTATAATAAAAAAAATCAAATAAAAAAATTCAAAAAAAGTGAATATTAAGGAAAAATTCAAAAAAAAAATTTGAGAAAAATTGCAGAAAATTCAATCAACTTAGGTACCGAAAGGGCGTCAACTCTGACAGTTGACGTAACTAAGTCCCCGAACCCATTTCTCTGGTTATCGTAGAATTGAATAGAAACTCCCGACTATTCAATAGGGTGGTCCAATCATACCCTCCAAAAAATGATTGGTGGCGACTCCATGGCATGCACACTTAGCACATGTCACTAGACCACACTGAAGGTCGACTACGCATACCTCCGTTGCGATTTGGGTAACGGGCCTTGGGAGAAGCCTGCGTCCGACCAGACTGGACGGCCCATTAGCCCTCGAGAGCCCACGGCGAACCTCGAGAGGGTCGCGACAATAGGTAGCATTGAAAAGAAAACTATTGCCAAAACTATCTACATTCTTTCGTATGATTATGAGGATTGTCGCTTTTATTCAAAAGCATTCGAGAAACTTCAAAACTCAAGGGCTTTGAGTACTTGTGAAAGCAAGCCGGTGTCCAAAGCCTTCCTCTGCTTTATCGATAAAGAAAATGTCACCAATAACTTGCTTGCCGGGCAAACCCCTATTGAATTACCAACACTATTAGATATTTGTTTACGTTCCGATGAAGTAATTAACAAATTACCAAATCTTTTGCGATTTTATCATTGTCGTAAGTAAATTACTGGCAATATTAAGAACTTATCAACAACTCAATGAAATCGTAAATTCCAATATCAAGAGAGCTTCACATTCTTTACATATCTTTGATCCAAACATTGTAATACTTAGAGGAGAACATTCGAGTGTAAGAATGTTAGAGGGGAAGTCTATTCACCGAGTTGTAACATCTGAGTTATTCACTAGTGGAATCCAGCCGATTGGCTGTCATCATGAAGAAGCGGACATAGGCTTGAACAAACCCGTACCATATATTTGTAAATTCCATATCCCTTAATCTCGCTGTTTATATACTGTGATAGTAGAATTGTGTACGCCGCTGAATCTGAGAGTATCTCATATCTTATTAGCAAGCATCATCTGAATGAAGCTCTGAGTGTATTTGTTTATATTCCGCATTGATTTTTATTATTCCTTGAAAACACATATTCACCCCCAAATTACCTATCCACTTCCCTCCGTGTGATAACGCTAATACTAACACCAATAACACTCCGTCACCTTAGTACTCACACTTGCTAAAAAGCACAATTTTTTTTTTTTGGTCAGATTAGAAAGCACAGTTGTAGTACCTATTAAGTACATTGATTTTCTGGTAATTTGAAAACCTTGGGCAAGAATTCAAACGGCCACCGTAGTGCAGATTCTAATTCTAATTTTTCCTATATAGTGAAAAGGAGACTGAAGGGCCAACTTTACAAAGCCAACCTTAGACAGGAGTAATTTTCGTTCTCGAGATGTGAGAAGAGTCGACCTTTTATTGGAGCGGGCGAGCTTGATCGGTCTTGGAGACCAACTAATGCATCAAAGCACGTGAAACGTCGGTAATACCAATACTAACTTTTCAACTGAAAGCCAGTGCATCTGTGTTTTTGAGATGCCTGACAATGTCGGCATGTGCATGACCTAATTTTGATATATTAATTATACAGGAAGTTGATTTTCGTGTCCATTCCTCCCCGGATAGATTAATTGCATTTTTTAAGGATCATTCCACGTGAAGATGCCGGACAAGGTTGGCATATTTGATGTTCCTACCCACCGCGATTGAATTATTGAGTAAAAAATTATTTCGGAAGCATCCATGGAAATTGCCGGTGAACCTTATATAATGCACTAGATGCTGAAACTCACAAGACCACGCTACTGTTTAGCTGTACATCCGGAAACAATGGAAGGTTGTACGGTGCATTGTTGATTTTGTTACCATCTAATTACCTTGCAATTTCGCACTGAAATAGCATCACCATGTCTAGGAAATTAGCAAATCCCCTTTATTAGGATGCATGTGTGAGTTGTGTTAGAGAAATCCCACATAGGAGAATTGATGTGGTATTGAGCCAGTTAATATACATAAGTTGGCCCATAACTCATTGGCTTAAGCTTTTGAGTAAAGGTGGGTCTAACTGGATATATTAACGGGCTCGGACTTGGGCTCCCTCTTAGTGATCTCCTCGGTGAAAAAGTATCGAACTTCCGCTGCGCGCTCCCAACAAATGGTATCAGAGCCGATGGTTGATTGGTGGGCCTCCGATCTGTTTCGGCAAATATCTCAAGAAGGAATCTGGTGATCGCGTCTCAAGAAAGAATCTGGTGCCAACGCGGTTTCCGGGCCGGTGGACGCTGTGGTGTAGCAGTGCGGGTCCGATGGGCGTTGATGGAGATTCAAGATTGAGATGGAGTTAACGCGGTTTTCGGGCCGGTAGACGTTGTGGTGTAGCAACGGGCCCGATGGGCGTTGATGAAGATTCAAGTTGAGATAAGTTGGTGCGGAAGGATACTTAGATTAAGGGGGAGCAAACCTAACACTGGAGCTCACACATGATGGGGAGATTGGTATCAGAGCTTATTAACCACGTGAGCTTAGGGAAATCAAAGTGTTATCCGACGACATGCGAGCGGGGCAGCCGTCTGCTGACCGGGTGCCAACGCGGTTTTCGGGCCGGTGAACGCTGTGGTGTAGCAGTGCGGGTCCGATGGGCGTTGATGGAGATTCAAGATTGAGATGGAGTCAACGCGGTTTCTGGGCCGGTAGACGTTGTGGTGTAGCAACGGGCCCGATGGGCGTTGATGAAGATTCAAGTTGAGATAAGTTGGTGCGGAAGAATACTTAGATTAAGGGGGAGCAAACCTAACACTCGAGCTCACACATGAGGGGGAGATTGGTATCAGAGCTTATTAACCACGTGAGCTTAGGGAAATCAAAGTGTTATCCGACGACATGCGAGCAGGGCAGCCGTCTGCTGACCGGGAAGCGGAAGCCCCTCCCACTGACCTGGCAGTGGGACACCCGTGTCGGGGGCGCTGCCCCCGAACCCCTGCATCCCGCGCGCATGTGTCACATGTCGTCGGATAACACTTTGATTTCCCTAAGCTCACGTGGGCATACTCGGTGTGAGAAACAAGGGTCCTCGAAGTATTCGCCAACTCCAACAAAAGTAACCCCTGAATCAGCCAACGTACCGACTGATAACAGGTTTCTGCTCATCAAGGGTATGTGCATCACGTCTGGAAGAGTCTTCACCGTGCCATTGCTCATCCCCAGCTTCACCCTGCCACGTCCGACAATTTGAACTGCAGTATCATCTCCGAGCATGACATCTCCACCATTATATTGCTCATATTCACAAAACCAGTGTCTATGAGGTGTCATGTGGTATGAAGCACCGGTGTCGATCAACCAAATATCATGGTCTGACTGTGCCATACATGCAGCAGCCAAATACATATCTCCTGCACCGACCTCCTTCTTCCCTGAGGATGATTCAGCTTTTTTCTTAAAAACTGGCTTGTTTTTACAGTCCCGCTTCACATGGCCCCACTCTTTACATCTCCAGCACTGTACCCTCCTCTCTCTACTCTTCGATCGCCCACGAGATTTGGATCTGGACCCTCTCCGATTTAGAGCCTTCTCTGCTGGCCTACCCCTAGCAGTCAGTGCCTCTCTACTAGAATTTCCTGACCCCTTTCTTCGTGTCTCCTCTGATAACAAGGCCGAACACACGCTCTCATACGATAATTCTTTATCCCCACCACCGATCACCACAATCAAGTTATCCCATGAATCCGGCAGTGAACAGAGTAGTGTTATCGCCTTGTCATCATCTTGAAACTTAACACCGATTGATACGAGTTGACTAATCAACGTGTTAAAGTTATACAGATGTGCAGAAAACGAATCGCCCTCATGCATTCGAAGATTATACAGCTTTTTCCTCGAAAACAGCTTATTATCCAACGACTTACTTTGATATAGCGACTCCAGTTTCTGCCATAAATCCCTGGCTGTAGGTTCGCTCATCACGTTTGTCAGAATTGAGTCTGCGAGACAAAGCCGGATGAAACCCTTTGCTTTCCGATCAATCCGATCCCAGTCTTCAATCTCCTTTGGATCCGCCTTTTTGGAGGATGAATCGTCATTCTTCCTCGGTTCCTTTATCGCGATACCAGGCATCGCAGCATCAGGCTTTTCCGTTACGATTGCCGACCAAAGATCTCGATCACAAAGTAAATCCTCCATCTTCATCTTTCACAGATCGAACCGCGTCCCATCGAATTTTTCGATCTCAATCCGTGACCCTCCTGACATCTCAAATAAACCCTAATTTCTCGAACACAAGGCTCTGATACCAATTGATGGGATTTATCGCACACTGAATCAAAACGATCACACAGAAATCAAGAAAATTGAATGACGCACGAGATTACCCAAGTTCACCCCAGAATAGGGCTACGTCCTGCAAGAGATTTTCACTATGATATTCGGTTTACAGCCTCTCAACTCGTTACAATGATCAGCATAAACGAGCAAAATATATATGCCCTAAACGGGCCCAAAAAACCTAAACCTAGCGAAACCTCTATTAAGCCCATAACATACGAGTTAACTTAAATAAAAGTCCAAACCTGTTAAGGTTTCGGGGGCACCCCCGCCCGCTCACCTGCGAGCGGGGCAACTGTCTGCTGACCGTGCAGCGGAAGCCCCTCCGGCTGACCGTTGCAGCGGAAGCCCCTCCGGCTGACCGTGCAGCGGAAGCCCCTCCGGCTGACCGGGCAGCGGGACACCCGTGTGTCGGGGGCGCTGCCCCCGAACCCCCACATCCCGCGCGCATGGGTCACATGTCGTCAGATAACACTTTGATTTCCCTAAGCTCATGTGGGCATACCCGATGTGAGAAACAAGGGTCCTCGAAGTATTCGCCAACTCCAACACCCTTGTGGCATTCAAGTGAACATCTTTTGGAAATTGTGGCACTTAAATGGTCGAAAAAAAGGCTATGGCACTCAAGTGAGTGTCGTGAGAAAGTTACAAAGTTGCGGTGTCCTTATCCCGATAGATACATATTGCTACACGTGAAATTAAAGAAAATGTTAACAATATATTAACAATTTATATAAACCGAATTGTTATTTTGATTAGTGAAGTTAATTGAGACTACTAATGTAGCATGTAAGCAATTTGTAATCTACTAGCGAAAATACTTATCCACTTATAAGAGCAAACGATTGTTCCTAATTAATCTAAAAGAGGATCTCAATATGGTAAATCAAATTGTTTCGTTAGTATGTTACTGACACATAAACATTGCTACTCGCAAAATGGAAACAATGTTAATAATTTACTTGGAACTTGTAGTGGTAAAATATTTACTTTGTTCATAAGTTACTACCGTTAATCAAATCGAAACAACTAGTGAAGTACGTAAGCATTCGTAATTTACTAGCGGAATTACCCATCCACTAAGGAAATTTAAGAAAAATAGTAACATGCGATTTGGTTTGATGATGAAAATGTTGTTATTTTTGTTGGCGTGAAACCAACGTATATCAAAAGTTATTATTAAGATTTCTTTTTTGTCTTTTGTCCTTTTCTTTTCTTTTAGGTTAAAAGATACACCTTATATATTAGGGATATATAGGTTGTAGCCGTCAGAAGAGGAGAGCAGATAGAAAGCGCAAGAGCAGATAGAACGCGCGAAGTAGCGAATGGAGAGAGAGAGAGAGAGAGAGAGAGAGAGAGAGAGAGAGAGAGAGAGAGAGAGAGAGAGAGAGAGAGGCCGTAACGGCATTCTTGAGTGTTCTCGTTCTCATTTTCTTTTTTCTTCGATCTTGTGAAAAGATCGTCAGCTGTATTCCTACTTTTCTCGAAGACTAGTGGAATCGCTGAGTGCCTCCGCGCAGAGACGTAGCCTAGGTTTGGGTGAACTTCAATAACAAATTCTCTGGTGTGTTCTTCTAATTCTGTTATTTTATCGTTATATTCTGCTAGTGTGAATTGTTTGCTTAGATTATATTTCTAGAATTGGGGCACGATTTCTATCAACTGGTATCAGAGCCTAAGTTGGCTAATTGAGAACATCGAGGGCTTTTCAGTGACATTCGATTGAAAGCAAACGGTATGACAGAAGATAAAATTAGAATCGATAAGTTCGATTGGCAGGATTTCGAATGGTGGAAACTCCAAATAGAGTACTATCTTTATCAGAAAGATCTATATGCACCACTTGAGGGTTGGAAACCTGAAATCGCGGAAGTTGATCCGACGACAGAATCAGGATGAAAAATTCTTGATCGAAAGGCGTTAGGTGTGATTCATCTAGGTTTGACAAAAAAGACAGGATACCACATCGCGAAAGCAAAGACTGCAAAAGAAGCCATGGAATTTTAACGAATATTTATGAGAAACCATCCACATCGAATAAGATATTTTTGTTAAAGAAATTGGTTAATATGAAATTATTTAACAGAGGTTCTATTGCAGAGCATATTAACAGTTTCACGCAGATTAGAGGTCAGTTAGAATCCGCAGGCATGAATTTGGATATGAAGTTACAAGCTTTATTATTTCTATGTTCTCTTCCGAAAAGCTACAACACCGCGATACAACGAATTTCGAGCACCATGAATGATGATTTAACTCTGGATGATGCTGTGAGTAGTATCATGGATGAAGAGATGCGACGAAAAGTCTCAGGTGGAGATAAATTTTCGGCATCTGCATCTTCAACGGTACTAGCAGTGGAGAACCGTGGAAGAAGTAAAAGCAGAGAAAAATTCAGCGGGCGTAGTAGATCACAATCTAGGGGAAAGAGAGAGGTTACAAAAGATGAGTGTTGATTTTGTCACCAGACGGGCATCGTAGATTTCAATGTGAACCCTACAAAAAGAAGCTGCGAGATGAGAATCAAGGAGCTAATGTGGTAAGCGATGAGCTTTTGTCAGAGAACCATCAACAAAACACATTTTATTTTTGGCCTCAAGGGCCATGAGCATGGCACGATGCCATGTTGGATAATTGTCTCCATCTAAAGGAGGAGAGACTAAAGGAGCATTTGGATGGTCACTTGAGTGAAGAAACTATGGAGAAATTACATCTATCGTGCGAGAGGCAATGGGAGTATTTGGATCGGCCATGAAGAAGGAACTTCGATATCTGCTCTGACACCATGAGAAATAATAATAAGAAATGGCACAGAATTAAATTTTCAACTTGTATTGATACAAAAACCGTGCACTTATTTATACACAATTCACAACGATACTTCCTAAATTTACTCCTATATTTTAGGTAAGTATAAACAAAAGATTGAAAAAGACAACCCATCAAATAAAGATGCGTATCACAATCACAATCAAATCACCCCAAAAATCACGGTACATTATCACAATCAAATCACGCTAAGACTATCGATAATTTGATGATTTGCTTCGAATTTGACAGCAGCAAAATAGAAGATCCAATTGACTATGTTTGTATAATCCCACTATCTTATTTACCCTACAATTATATTTTTTATGATTAAAAAATTAATTCGAGGTAAATTTCTCATAAATATACCAACTTTTTGTGATATTAAATCTCCCTTGTTCGAGGATGATTCAGTTAAAAAAAATGAAAAAAGAGACAGGACTTTAATTATGAGTCTTTATACCTGTGCGTTTCTTAAAGAAACTTTCTTTTGACTTAAATGCAAAAGGCACGCTAAAGCATTGGTCGCTCTTCTTCTTCTGTTCCACGTTAGGATGTCCCCAGCATCTTTTTTCTTGGCTTTATTCCTTTGTACTTTTCCACTACCACTTGCTTTTAACAAGATTTTTCCTCGGAATCTCTGGGGCAATTTCGCCGTGAACGACGGTTGAGGTCTCCCAAGAAATGACTTTAAGCTAACAATTATGGATTTCTTTTCCATTTTTGTTCGAAAAGATGTGCACTTTTACACGGTAAGAACTTGCTCTCGATGTCTCCATCATTTGAAGTTTGACAAATAAGTCTAGGTTACTATCGAGTAATGTTGATTAGTATGCTAAATTGATAAATTAATTGATATGATGAAATGTTAATTTAGAATTTAGCAAGTGAATATATAGATCTACGAACCTAGGTATTATAAACCTGTGAAAATCTGGATAGTTTTCATTTTTTAATTAAAAAAATTACTTTCGGAAGAAGTGAAACTTTTCTAGATCTCATTAGCCTAATGTTCTAGAGAATCTTGAACTTCCCACTTGCTATTAAAAGTGCCCCGAACAGTCGATGTTATCACGGAGAATATAAGCTTTCAGTTAATATTATGTGTCAAAATATTAATTTTCTTTAAGAATCTCCTGACTTTTCAACTTTTTCAAGCTAGTTTAGGTATTGCAAGAGGATGCCCATAACATAGATTTGACAAATAAGTTCAATAGATCGATTCAAATTGTGACCTATAAAAGGACTTGTCCTTTGTTTTTTTGTTTTTTTTTTCTTTTTGTTGTCAGGGACGACTCGAAGCGAGTCGATACTGATCCTGGACAATGAAGCACCAATTTATATCTTGCGTTTGAATTATTGGCATGATTCTGGTTGCCAGCTGTTTCAATTAGATAAATCAAACCGTTAAAGAAAGACTTACTTAGACAATAATATCTTTTAAGGGTATGTTCGGTAACGCTCTTGTTTCTCTAGTTCTTATTCTTTTGTTCTCAAGAACAAAAAGAGAATAAATATCTGTTTGGCACAAAAAGCAAAAAAAAATAAAATCTAATTCTGTTCTGAAGAATAAAAAGTTAAACTTTGACAGCTAGAGTCGTCTTCCATGACTTCATCTCTCATTTTCTTTCCGCGCCGAGCTCACAACCTATGTCCATTGAAGTTGCGATCAACAGAGCTCGCTAGCCTCACACGGCCACAGAACTGTGGTTGTATGACCGTGGTGGCTGTGCCGCGGCTCGACTTTAGTTAATTCGCTCGATTTTTCTTTTCTTTGTTAAGCTACGTAGAGGGGCCTTCAGCCCTGTCATCAATAAACTCAATACCATAAGAGAAAAAGATAATAATTCCAACTCTCATGAGGGCATTTGGGTAATTTCGGCCAAAGCTAAAGACAAATGCCACTGATAGGGGAGGGGAGGAGCAGAGGAAAGGAAAGAACTGAGGCATGGTCACTTCGCTGATTACGAATGAAGCGTGTGCTGTCACTGTCTATCGATGGTCACATGCGGGAGCGGTGATGTCCGGGCTGGCGTATACCGGTGGATGAGGTAGGACTAGCGGTGGCAATATGGGTCGCAAACCCATATTTGACCCATATTTATATAATGTGGGTCAAATATGGGTCATTAAATTTTAAATGGTTCACTAAAAATGGGTCAACAATGGGTCACACTTAAATCAACTTTCGACCCATATTGACACACTTTCGACCCATATTGACCCACTTTCGATCCATATTGACAACATCCTTTCACAAGTTACAAATGATCCTGGGACCGAGACCGGGGTCGGGGTCAGGTCCCGGGCCCGGGGTCGGGTCCCGGGGCCTGAGCCGGGACCAGGGCCGGGATCGGGTCTCGGGGCCGGGATCGGGTCTCAAGGCCGGGGCTGGTCCGAGGTCAGGTCCCGGGGCCGGGGTCCGAGACCGGGTCCCGAGGCCGGGGCCGGGGTCGGGGCCGGGAACGAAACCGGGGCCGGGGTCGGGACCAGGGCCGGGATCGGGTCTCGGGGTCAGGGCCGGGTCCAGGGGCCGGGGTCCAAGATCGGGTCCCGGGGCCGGGATCAGGTCTCCGGGCCGGGGCCGGGGCCGGGATCAGGTCTCCGGGCCGGGGGCCGGGGCCGGGATCGGGTCTCGAGGCCGGGACAGAGACCGGGGCCTCGGCGCCGGGTCCTGAGACCGGGACCAGGGCCGGGTCGTGAGATCGGGTCCCGGGGCCTGGGCCGGGACCAGGGCCGGGATCGGGTCTCGGGGCCGGGTCCGAGGTCGGGTCCCGGGGCCGAGGTCCGACTGGTCTCGGGGCCGGGATCGGGTCTCCGGGCCAGGGTCGAGATCGGGTCTTGGGTCTCGGGGCCGGGTCCTGAGACCGAGTCCCAGGGCTAAGGCCTGGTCCCGGGGCCGGAGCCGGGTCCCGGGGCCTGGGTCGGGGCCGGGGGCCGGGATCGGGTCTCGGGGGCGTGTCCCGGGGCCAGGACCCAGGGCCGGGGTCGTGTCCTGGGTCCGGGGCCGGGGCCGGGACCGAGAGCGAGACCGGGGCCGGGGTTGGGTGCCGGGGCCGGGGTTGCCGGGGGCCGGGTCCCGGGGCCAGGTCGGGTCCCGAGGACGGGACCGGGTCCGGGTCCCGGGGCCGGGGTCGGGTCCGGGACCAGGGCCGGGATCGGGTCTCGGGGCCGGGATCGGGTCCTGGGGCCGGGGCCGGGGCAAGAGACCGGGTCCCAGGGCCGGGGCCGGGGCCGGGGTCGGGGCCGGGTCGGGTCCCAGGCCGGGATCGGGTCTCGGGGCCTTATCCCGAGGCCAGAACCCGGGGCCGGGGTCGTGCCCCGTCTCCGGGTCCGGGGCCGGGGCCGGGGCCGGGACCGAGACCGGGGCCTTGGGGCAGGGTCAGGGGCTGGGTCAGGGGCTGGGGCCGGGTCAGGGGTTGGGGCAGGGGCTGGGGCTGGGTCCCCGGGGCAGGGGCTGGGTCCCCGGGGCTGGGGCCGGGTCTCGGGTCCCGATGCCGGGGCTGAGGCCGGGGCTGGGTCTCGGGTCCCGGTGCCGGGGCTGAGGCCGGGTCCGGGGCCGCGGCCGAGGCCGAGACCAGTGTCGGGATCGGGTCTTGGGGCCGGGGCCGTGTCCTCGGGCCGGAGTCGAGACCGAAGCCGGGGCCAGGGACGGGGCCCGGGCCCGGGCCGGGGCAAGGGCTAGGGTCGAGACCAGTGCAGGGACCGGGGTCGGGAAATATTTTAGTAATATTATTTTCTTAAATTATTGTTGTGTTTTGATAATATGGGTCAAAACGGGTCGGGTCGGGTATGGGTGAGTCGCGGGTCGGGTCGGGTTTGGGTCATTAAATATGGGTCAATATGGGTCGGATGGGTCAATATGGGTCGGACCATATTCGACCCGACCCAAACCCGACCCAACCCACCCATTTGCCACCCATAGGTAGGACCCGACGAATGATTCACTTAATTAGTGCATGTGAACTCAATCACATTTGACCAAAAACAAAACAAAAAACTCAATCACATGATAATTAAAAGAGTTGATATAACACGAAATTTTTTTATATTAATAATAAATTTATCTCAAATTAATTTTTTATCAAACTGATATGTTGATAATAAATTTATTTTAAATTTATTTTTTAATACCAAAAAATCCAAATTAGTACAATTGTTACAAATTTTCCCTCATATTAAATTGTGGATCCTAAATGGATATACTTGTAATAAACAAAAAATAAAAATTTCAAATTGATACGTCTGTCAACTATCACGTGTTATGATGTTATCAAACTTAACAATATAATGGTAAAATTTAAGGTAAGTTAATGGATAGTAAATTTGTAACAAATATACCAATTTAAAATTTTTCGTCATTAAAATATTAATTTATGATAAATTTATCGTATATTTATCGGCGTAGAATTTTTTATTATATTAAATTTAATTAAAATTATATAATACAAAAAGAACGAGCAAGAAAAGAATTTGCGATGGTGCAGAGAAAAGAGAAGAATTGGGTTGGGAAGGGCCCCACTCTTCTGTTTTGTCAACTTTGACAGGCTGAAATGAATCAAATCCTTGTTATTTGACCAAATCGAGCAATCCCTTGCCCATTCATCGCTCCTTGAGATCTGAAACTGCATCGGCTTCCTGAACTTAACTCCATCCTGATCTTAAGCGCCATCTCTCATCTCTGATACCCCACCATTCGGTTGTATTTCAAGCTTAAACCCTTCTCGTTGCTGATTCACAAGATGTTTGAATACTTGTGGTTACCCTGTATGGTGACGGTTGCTGTCATCGCTCTCTCTGCTATCCTGTTCAAAGAATTCCTGAAGAAGAACAGAGCAGGTCAGATCGCTGTTGATTCAGCTCCAAGCAATGGAACCATGGAGAGCGCTGCTCCTACTTCAGAACATGACTATGAAGTATTCTTGAGTTTCAGAGGGCCAGACACTCGTGCAGCCTTTACCGATTTCCTTTACACTAGTATGATAGATGCGGGAATCCGCGTTTATAAGGACGATGAAGATCTCCGCAAGGGGGAAGAGTTTGGCCCAGAACTTCTCCAAGCAATTAATCAATCAAAGATCTCAATACCTATCTTTTCGAAAGGTTATGCCTCTAGCGTATGGTGTCTCAAGGAGGTAGCCCAGATGGTCGAGTGCCAGAAAACTAGGGGACAAAGGATCATGCCTATTTTTTATGATGTGGCGCCTTCAGAAGTTCGGCACCAAACTGGGGGCTATGAAGAGGCCTTCCGTTCACATAAAAAAAAGAAGCGATGCGCTGAAAAAGATATATGCCAATGGAAGGCTGCTCTCAAAGCAGTTGGGGCAATAAACGGATGGGACCTGCATAGCAAGGGGGAGAACAGGTGACTGTTTTTGGCATTTCATCTGATGTGCCTTATATCTTTGCTATGATATGCATTTTCAATTGCTTTCTTTTCTGCATATTGTGTTAGACCGGTTGAATTTGAATTTTTTTTTTCCTGTTAAAGTTATGCTGCACAAATCACGCTAAATAATCGCACAATCCTGAATTTGTCCTTTTTCATTTCGAACAACATATTTTTAGTTTAGGTCACTCATTAACCCATTGTACAAAAGCTAATTCATGCACAATAGAAAAATAAATCCTCGAAGAACACATGTCGGATAGGTCTGTAATTTTTTCAATTTGGTCTTGTCAGAATATAGGATGGTTGAACGCAATTTTCTAACTCGTCGCCCTTTTGACCTCATGCAAACACCAGGCGAGAAGGAGCATTTGCAAAAGAAATCGCCGAGAAGGTTTTCAAAGAATTGAAAAAGGCTTATTTGGAGGTATCAGATCACTTGGTCAATGTCGACAACCATGTGGATGCTATCATGGAAATGATAGATGCTCAGACAAGTGAAACACGGATCATAGGAATCCATGGGATGGGCGGCATCGGGAAGACGACTGTTGCCAAAATCATCTACAATAAGCTTTCAGACGATTTTAAGAACTGTTGCTTTCTTCGCGATGTTCGAGCAACGTCAAAAAGTAAGGGCATTCAATGCTTGCAGAATCAGCTCATCTCCGACATCTCCAAAGGGAAATGCGTGGATATAAAAGACATTGATGAAGGGACTCATACAATTAAAGATAGGTTGTCTAATAAAAGGGTCCTCCTACTTCTCGATGACGCAGAAGAAGAGAATCATATATCCGCACTCGTAGGTAAGCGTGATTGGTTTGGCACAGGGAGCAAAATTATTATTACTACAAGAAACAAAGATATTCTTGATGTTCCCGAAGTGGACCACAGTTATGAGCTTAGCTTTATGGATCCCGTTCGATCTCTTCAACTTTTTAGCAAACATGCCTTCAGAAGAGATTCTCCTTTAGACGATTATATTGAACAATCGAACAGGGCGATAGGCATTGCTGGAGGTCTTCCGCTTGCTCTTGAGGTCATAGGCTCACTTTTATGTCGCACTAAAAAGGAAATGTGGGATGCCAGATTGGAAAAGTTGGAAAACGTTCCTCATGCGACAGTTCAGAGTAAGCTGAGAATAAGCTATGATGTATTAGATGTTCGGCAAAAGCATATATTCCTCGATATAGCTTGTATTTTCATTGGATATGATAAAGACATTCTGGTTCATTTCTGGAATGAATCTAATTGTTATCCGGAAGAAGCCATGGAAGTTTTGCAAAACATGTCTTTGATCAAGATTAAAAATGATAAAAAAGTGTGGATGCACGACCAACTCAGGGATCTTGGAAGAGAAATAGTTTATGAAAGTAGTGAGAAGAAAATCGAGAAGCAAAGTAGGGTGTGGGATCCTAAAGAAGCATCGGATTTGCTGAGAAGATGTAAGGTAGAATCCCCCTTGATATAAATTCCCAGTATTTATGGATTTTGTTTCCAAGGAAAAAAGCCCAATTACCTTTTGTGTTGTCTACTCTAGTAGCACTATTTCAACTTACTCAACCTATATTTTTGCTCTTTTAAGATTACAGGAATGATAGCACCTAACACGACTGCCTAGTATAGTGGATTTGAATAAACGCGTTTCCCTTCAATTTTATTTTTTATTTTTAAATTTTCTTTTGGGGCAGGGATTTAAAGAAGCTGAAGCTCTTCGTCTGTATGTGGACTATCAGTGGCAGCATCGTTTTACCTATGAGGACTTTGAGAGCCTACCACATCTAACGTTCCTTGAAGTTGGAGTGGACTTTTGGATAAACAACTTTCCTGCGGAAGAGAGGCTTCTTAGGCACGAATCCCCATCAAATGGTCATGGGAAGTCAGTTCTCCTTCCAAAACTACGATGGCTTTCATGGCATCATCAGCACGGATGGCATCAAAATCACCCAACATTTAGCTTTGCAAATTTCTCCATGGAAAATTTGGTTATTCTTGATCTATCCGGGAGTGCTATTACGGAGGATTGGAAGGGATGGAGCCACATAAAAGTATGTCAAATGCTAGACAAAACTTAAAATTCCGTCCTATTAGAGTCAAAAGTAACCTTTGCATGATTTTTCTTACACAGGTGATGAAGAATTTGAAAGTTCTGAATTTATCCTGTTGTTTTGAGCTTGATATGCTTCCGAATACAATCGGAAGATTGGCATCGCTGATTGAGTTGGATATATCCTATACGTCGATCAAAGAACTACCCCAATCCATCGGAGAGTTGAGAAATTTGAAAGTAATGAAGATGTGGAGGACTTACATACGCAAAATACCCAATGCCCTTTGGAAGACTGGGAAGCTCGAAAAAGTAGAAGCATCCGGAGGCATACGTGGAACCATGTGCCGTGCCATCTACGAGAATAAATCCCTGAGTATCTTGAAATTGGAGTGGGCGGATATACACAAAGTACCACCGCTTCCTGAAAGTCTTACTATTCTTCATTTGCATAAATTGCGCATGGAGAAGTTTCCAGATATCTCGAACCTCACTGGTTTAAAGGAATTGGATCTGAGATTCGGCGCATCTAATGGGCTTGTGGAAGATTGGATACCACGGTGGATTGTGGACTTGACCAAACTGGAGTCCCTGCGCCTGGACTCCTGTTATGTGGCCACCGTATCAACAACAGACCTTAGCCTCCCCCCTCATCTCAAGTCCCTTCGCCTCTCCTGCCCTAATCTGGTTCGCCTCCCGAGGCTTCCCTCAAGTTTATCCTCCTTAGATTTGGATGAATGCAAGTCACTTCGCTCGATGGAGGATCTATCGAATTTGAAGAATCTGTCCTACTTACGTTTGGCAGGTTGCCACTCACTTCGCTCGATGGAGGATCTATCGGGTTTGAAGAAACTCTCATCTCTCGAGATTTCTAACGCTGAAATTGCAGAGATTCAAAGCCTTGGTTGTCTGGAGAACCTACGAGAGTTGCAGCTTGACAGCCTTGACCAGGTGAAGGTGCTACCTGATCTACGCAATTCAAACAAACTGTGGAGTCTTTCCGTAAAATGTTGCGGTAATCTGGTTGAGATTGAAGGCCAACTACCACGGTCTTTGCGTAGTCTTAGAATTGATACCTGTCGTTCGTTAGTGAAGTTGCCCGATCTGTCCGACTTCGTGGGTAAGCGTGTGATTCATATATACAAATGCGAAAAATTAAATGTGGATGCGATTCTTGCAATTGTTCAGGAGCATGCAGGAGAGTTGTGTCTTGAAGGCGTTCATTAGCTGCCGTTCCTGCCTGATCTAAGTGATCTAGCAAATTTGAGCGAAATAACAAGGCTTACAGTACAAAAGTGTGACAATCTGGCCGAGATTCAAGGCAAACTACCGAAGTCTGTGGAAGAATTGGTGATTTATGACTGTAAATCTTTATGGCGGTTGCCTGATCTGTCGAGCTCGACGAGGCTGCGAGAGGTTAGCATAGAGAGCTGTGATAATCTGGGTGAGATTCAAGGCGAACTACCAGGATCTTTGGAAAAATTGAAAGTTTCTCTCTGTGGATCCTTAATGAAGTTACCTAATATGTCGAGCTTGACGAGGCTGCGAGAGGTTGAGATATTTAAATGTAATAATCTGGTTGAGATTCAAGGCAAATTACCACAATCTTTGAAAATATTGGAGATATCTTGTTGTGAATCTCTAGTTGAGATTCAAGGTGAACTACCAGAGTCTTTGGAAAAATTGGAGATATCTAGTTGTAGATCTTTACGTAAATTGCCCGATATGCGGAGCTCGATGGGGCTCCGAGTGCTTTTCATTGAATACTGTGATGATCTGGTTCAGATTCAAGGCGAAGTACCAGAGTCTTTGGAAGAATTGTATATTTATTCCTGCAAGCTGCGAGAGGTTGAGATATTTAACTGTGATAATCTGGTTGAGATTCAAGGCAAATTACCACTATTTTTGAAAATATTGGAGATATCTCGTTGTGAATCTCTAGTTGAGATTCAAGGTGAACTACCAGAGTCTTTGGAAAAATTGGAGATATCTAGTTGTAGATCTTTACGTAAATTGCCTGATATGCGGAGCTCGATGGGGCTCCGAGTGCTTGTCATTGAATTCTGTGATGATCTGGTTCAGATTCAAGGAGAAGTACCAGAGCCTTTGGAAGAATTGTATATTTATTCCTGCAAATCTTTACGGAAGTTGCCTAATATGTCGAGCTCGAGGCGGCTCCGAGAGGTTTCAATACTAGGATGTGGTGATCTGATCAAGATTCAAGGCGAACTACCACAATCATTGGAGGAATTGCAGATTCGATCCTGTGGATCTTTACAAAAGTTGCCTGATTTGTCGAGCTTGGAGGAGTTGCGACAGGTTTCCCTATGTGATTGTGGTGATCTGGTTGAGATTCAACGCAAACTCCCAGAATCATTGGAAAGATTGATGATTTCCTGTAAATCTCAGAAGTTGCCCGATTTGTCGAGCTTGATGGGGCTGCGAGAGGTTCGCATATTTGACTGTGGTGATCTGGTTGAGATTCAAGGCGAACTACCACAATCATTGGAAAATTTGGAGATTTCTCTTTGTAAATCTTTACAGGAGTTGCCTATTCTTTCAAGCTTGAAGGGACTGCAAGAGGTTAGAATAAATGGTTGCAGGAAATTGAATGTGGCGGCAATTTCTTTGCTTTGCTCGGAGAATTTCGTCAAATTCGTGGCAGAAGACAGTGAATCTGACGCTGAGGGAGAAGACGAAGGATCTGAAGCTGAATATGAGGGAGAAGATAAGGAATGAGTGCATGTTGCTTTTGAAAGCTTCTTGATCCACGACCACAAATTGTTACCTTGTCTTCGATCTTTAAACGAATTGAGGTAAACTTATTTCATCCGACAACCAGTGTTCTCCCTATTCTGCAATCAAAACCTTTCACGGATATGAACAGAGAAGTTTCACATTCACTTTTTAACTACCTTTTCACAAGCTGATTACTGATTCTGATGAAAGTCTTGATAAATACCTTCGTGCAACCAGAGGGTTCTTAATTATGTACAAATATTTGTTCTCTTTCCTAGTTTAGTTAGGCTTTTTATGCTATATTTTCTTCAGATGGTTCTCCTTGATTTTATGTTTTCCAGCTGGAGGTATGCATGTCGATTGCATCGTTTTCAGTTGATATGTAACAAATTGTTAGGGATCCTTGTCGATTTGCTGCTTCACATATTTCGAAGTTGATAACCTCCCTTCGCATTGGAGATAACTTCGTTATGCTGTGAACAATTAGATGGAATTTGTGTTGGAAGGTCTTATATCTATGGTTCTCATCCTGGACCTTTACTGCATAATCAACTGATTGTTGCAATTGTGAAGAAGACAGACACTCTGTATTGTTACGTTTATGTTCAGTTTATTTTCCAAGAAAGGTGTGCTTCTTACTGGGATTTGCAAATGTTAGGGGGAAGTTATGAAATGAAGAAAGACGAATTTCACTTGGGTAGTGGACTCAATAGTTGGCGCAGCAAAACTTCCATCTGTGACAGGAGAGAGGAGCTATTTCTCTTCTCCGAGGTATTGTATTATCTTATAGACTGGTGCATAGGACATATGATAAGTCTCACTGGGGTCAGAAATCGTGTAAATGGACTCTTGTGTGTCTCCATTGTTGCCTACATTGTCTAGAAATGGTTATGCCTAGGTGATTATCTTGTAATAGGAGCCCTTCCGTTTACCTCAAGCTATCCTAGAAGACTCTCTTAGGTTTAAAGATTGACAAGAAGAGCTAAGGGAGACATCGGCTTTTAGCCGGTTTCTAATGTTGCGGAGCGGAATTAGATTTGAGTAACTTACAGAAATCTGTCTGTGCAGGGAGCTGCAGCTAATTGAGAAGCTTTACAAATGAAGACCGTACAAAGGAAAATGAGGATGACATCCAAATTCCCTTTCGCAATCTTGGGTTGGTAAACTGTGCTTTCATCTGTTCAAACACAAAAACTTGGAGATTTGTGAGGGAAGTCGTTGCCTATTGATGAAATCATTAAATACGTAATGTAATTGGACATAAAGGGGCCATTTATGCAAACCTGATTGTATTGTTTTTTTCTTTTTTTGTGGAGCCATACAAATGGACATTGCATTTCATCTAGAAGTTGATACTCTTCAATGACAAGCAATAGAACTTGCTTATCACTACTCTAATATTCTTTTCCGTGGAAACACTTGAAGGGGCTTGTCAGTAGAGGAGAAAAATTGTGTCTGCTTAAAGTGGTGTTTCAGTTAGTCTTAGTTGCACCTGCCAAAACCAGTTCATGGACCTTTCAATGCGTCTAGGCTCTCTCTAAGCACCATAATTTCACCACTTCCCGTTGATTGGAGCTCTTACAAGCCTTGAATACTTGATGTATAAGGGAGGCTTCAGAACTCAATTGGCAATCTGCAATCGCTACCTGAGTTGGGTTATCTCCTGGACGTGCATTAAAGAGCTACCTGACTCAATGGGAAACATGAAAAGTCTGAAAATGGTGAGGATGAATAATTGTTCCATTGGAAAAATCCTGCTATCTCATGAGTGCTGTAAAAGCTTGAAGAAATAGATACAGCATGTGGTGCGAAATTGTTTACGACTGACGTTCCAAGGCTGATACAAATTGATTACCTCCCAAAAGTTGAAATGGAAATGATGCAAGACAAGGTCATAATCTGTTTCCATGCTTAATTTACGGTTTATCAGCATAGCAGTTGAAGTACTTACTAGTGCCAGGAAGTCTTATGTGACAGAATGAGTAGTAGTCTCCCAAAGCACTCTTTGTATCACCTGAAAAAAACAGTTAAATTTCCTAACCGTGCAAGTCTCACAATACCAAAATTCACACATCTGCAGATTTTGTGAAGTTCAACACGAGTTCAACCCCCAAAAATGAAAACAAAGAAAAAAAGGAAAAAAAAATGCTGATGATTCAGCTACCAATAGCTCATCGCAGCATCCACTCGACCTTATCCGGTTTTATCAAGTCTGGTAAACAAAGCCATGTGCCCAAGATAAAATTGACAGATAAACTAGCGAATGCATTCATTAAATCGAAATCACGTTGTACTTACAAGGATGGCACATTCAACTGCGTGCTACTTTTATGGAAGATGATACTTTCGACTTCATGCTACATACATCCTTGGTGAATTTCAGCAGAACTCCTCCGCATCCTGTGATGGACATGGACGACTGATTGAAGGAATGCGTCTCGTGAACAAACTTCATCGGAATCTGAAGTTAGCATCACAGCAGAAATAGAAGGATTCCAGCAAAGCACAAGATTTCTCTGACTTCTTCGCTTCCATAGTCCTCCAATTGTTCATCAATGACGATTTTGCTCGAAACCCGTGTCTCAACCATTAATTCCATGCCATAGTAGACTAAATAGTCCGTAATGTTTTTACCAGTTACCAATCTGCAGAATCGCTGTCATCAGTCGTCCACAAATATTGTTGGTAATAAAGGATTGAAATTCTCTAGAACAAGATGATCTGTCACACGACTTACTGCGTTTAGCATGATAAAATCCACAAAATAATTGCTTGAACAAGAAGCTACGACTGAGCCTATGACAAGGGAAAGATTTCAATTGCATGCGAACACTAAAGTAGAAAGAGTTACCAGAGAAGCAGGTGGAATCAAATCACTTCCACATTATCTCACATCAATATCTTTATCTGTGTCTGTCTTTGAGCTAGTTGCCAATAATTAGATGCATTAGTAGATATACATAATTTAAATCAAGCTGAACAAACTTAAACAACAGCTGCTTTGGCCTCTCTAGGAGGGGATCTTTCTGAGCATGTGGAAGATCAAGCCTCGTGGTGGACCAGGAGGGAGGTTAATCAAGCTGGACTCTTTGAGGTTGTACTGTTTGATGATAACCACCTTATCAGCAGATATTGGTCAGCTTTCTCGACTCAGGATACTTGTGCTCTCGTGCCCAAATTTGCAGCGCCTCCTGAGGCTTTCCTCAAGTTTATCATCCTTGAGTATCGGTCATTGCTTGTCAATGTGTGCATCACTAGACCTAGGGGTGAGTGGTTTCGGTCCGGTCTGGTCTGGTTCCCATTTTTCGGAACCGCGGACCGGACCGGCCACCCTCAGAACCGGAAACTAGTGTTCGCGAAAAAAAAAATCGCAAAGGTTTAGTTTTGGTCTAGTCAAATTTAAATCCCAAACTTATCACATACGTCCACAGTCCATCACAAGAACCAAAAAGTGAGTTCACAAAGTAGGAACGCGAAAGGCAAGAAAAGAGGTTTTCGAAGAAAATAGGTAAGAAAAGAGATTTGCGAAGCAAACCCTAAGCCTAAACAAATAAACATTTGGTTTACTTTTAAAAAAAACTACAAAAAAAAGACCAGTCCGATCCTAGGCCTAAAACTGGGAACCGGACAGCCCAGTCACCGGCTCCAATTTTTGGAACCGAGAACCGGACCGGATCCCTCTAAAATCGGGAACCGGACCATGGGTCTCGGTCCGGTCCAGGCGGTCTTTTTTGCTCACCCCTAACTAGACCTATCAAATTAAAGAGCCTCTTAGAACTTAGAAATTACTCTTCCACGATAAGAGATTCAAAGCCTTCATGGTTTGGAGAATCTAAGGACTCCGGATCTGTCTGGCCTCAATCGACTGGAGAGATTATCTGGTCTGACTAACTTGAAGAAATTAATGCCGTTTGGGCTATAGAAGACTGAAAATCCAAAAAATTTGAACCTCTTCAAATTGAGAAAGTCAGGCTCAAAAAATTTAAGATGACATGCTCTGCAGAGGAGGGCAATTTCAAATAAGAAGTGCATGAGATTCTTGAAAGGTCCTGCATTTACAACCAGATATGTTGTCCAGGAAGCTTTGAAACTTAAAACAAATTGCTTATCGCCCTATGTCATTTCAGCAGACATTCGTTATTGTCATTCCTGGAATCGTGTTTTTTATTCTAAATTAGAAATCACATATTTGGCAAGTCGACTTGAAACGTAGACCCTCGTATAGTTAGTTACTGGCCATTTTTGCAACCACTCTCCACCTTAAGATGGATGGCTATAAACTACAATAAAATGGGATCATGGTTTCTTTCGATCTATTTCATGAGCTCGATGTGCTTTAGGCATATTCTCTTTTTAATGGCTTTGGTTGGTGAATTGAGTTGCCGAAACTTGCTGGGTTGTACTTTAAATTTGAAGCTGATATCTATACCCAGTAAATATTAACTTTGCTACACCTTAAACAACGAAGGACTTACTCAAAATGTGTAGGCTTTAATCGGGGACGGAAGCTCTGTCATTCACCTTTCGGTTATCCTAAGAATGGAGCTTTATGTTTCAACATTGATAAGAAAAATCGCTCCCCAGCAAAAGTACCACTATATGACAACCTGAGCTTTTCCTCTCGATAAGAAGAAAGAGAAATTTACGTGATCTTCATGTGCAGGTAAATTGTGGCTAACTCAGTCAATGCGTAGAATTGACAACCGACTCATCAGGTAAATGAAGATATAAATGTGACGACAATATATCTTTTGCCAACACTTTGGTTTTGTACTCTGGCTTTTTTTATCTTAACGTACATCATGTGTGTCAGGGGCTTACTTGGCCTCTTGCACAATCACGAGGGAAGTTTGGTTTTTCAGGTTTCCACTAATATTAATTCTTGTATATAAGAACAAAGACGGTACTAAAAGCTTACAACTCTCGTCCCAAAGGCTGATCAGTGGAAATGATGCAAGACAAGGTCATCGTCTATTTCCCAAGATGGCTTGATATAACAGTCAATCTGCACAACTCCCTACCAAAAATGTTGAAGTGCTTGTGCCAAGTGTAGTAGAAGGCAAGGGTAATTGCCTCTCAAGGCACTCTCTGTTTCACCTTATAAAACTGGTTAATTGCCTAGCCTTGCAAGTCTCACAGTTCCAAAGTCCACACATCTCTGCCAATTTTGTGTAGTTCCATACAAGTTCAAACCCCCCAAATAGACCAAAAAAGCAAAAAAAGAAAGAACGAAAGGAAAATAGCTGCATGAGGCAACTATGACACATCCTTATTCACTGGAGTCATATATGGATTTAGTAGATTTAAAAAATGGGTAAAATATGAATTTAGGCTTATAAGTCTATTCAAATATAGATTTTTAACTCGATCCATTTTCCACCCATTTTTGAATCATGGTCTGCAACTTCCCAAGCATCACTTGTAAATGAGCCTCAATTATATTAATTTATATATTTTAATTTTTTAGAAGTAAAAAAAAAAATCCTTTTTTGGAACGCCGCCATCATCGCCACCGCCGCCATCGGCCTCTACTCCCCACCACCTCAGTCCACTGCCACCACCCACCGCCCCTCGCTGCCTGCTTTCTTCGCGTGCCGCTACTGCCGCTGCGCCAAAGTACTGAGGATGACGGCGAACGATGTGCAAGTGCAACGGGCCCATCCCTCCCTCCACGAGTTTTCCCGTGAATGCTCTTTTGCCTTCTCTCAAATGAAACCACCCACGGCAAAAGCACTACCAATGCACGCAATAAGTAAACCATCTTCGAGCTCACTTGGCCCTGCTTCGACGCTCTTTCACGTGTCAGGTCCCTCAATCGAATGCCATCATCATCATCCGCCGGCCCGAAGCGAGACGAGACGAGACCCGCGATCGTCGAGGACGTCATCGTTCACACTGCTTGGCAGGCGGCTGGCAAGTAATAAAAAGAAATTTTTCATAATAAAATAAAATAGATTTAAAATTTGTTAGAAATTTTTTAAAAAAAGTTAATTGCTTGTTTTGGCGATATCATTTTTATTAATAAATTATAAGAAACAAATATTTCATGATTTGATTAAATATAAAAATATTTAAGTAATATGAATCGGATCGGATATGGATCGTTAAACTTATATTATATGAAAGCGGGTCAAAACAGATTAAATGAATCAATATGGATCGGACTATAATCAACCAAACCCAAACCCATCCATTTAACATCTTTATCAAGTCTGGTGAAAAAACCACAGGCCCAAGATTAGATTGACAGGTAAAGTTGTGAACGTATTCATTCAATAGAAATCACAGTCATATTTACAAGTATGACACGTTCAGCTATGCCCTATTTACATTCAGAGTGAACTTGAGTAGAGAGCTCTTATGCATCTCGTGATGGAAATGGACACCAGATCGATTGAATGCATTTCACGGCTGTCATCACAGAGGTCCTTGATGATCTTTGAGAAACCAGATGCTGACCCAGGAGCATTTTAACTGAAGTTGGTCTTGGCATCGGAGCCTGAAGGCAGCCTCAATGCAGAAGCAGGAGGATTCCTAGAAAGCCTAAGATTTCCTTTGACATCTTCACTTCCATATTCCTTCAATCGTGGGTCCGCGATGATTTTGCACAATCTCCATGTTTCAGCCATTAATCCCACACCATAGTAGACTACATGGTCTGCGATGCTATTGCCAGTTACCGATCTGCAGAGACGCACTCTCATCAATCGTCAACATATTCCTTGTAACAAAGAACTAATATTGTCAAAAACAATCCGGTCTGTCACATGATTATTGCCGCTAGCATGACAAATCTACAAAACTAATTGCTTGAACGAATAGCTACGACTGAAACTATCTCATTACCTGCTGCATGATGGATCTTCTCCAGAGCTATCACAAACTTTCTCAACCTGATAAACCAGACTACCAAATCCTATATTGTACAGCCATACCTACAACAGAGGGAATATTCGAATTACATGTGAACAAAGCAAAGATTATGACTAGTCACCAGATAAGCATGCGGAATCAAATCATTTTCTCATTATCACACATCGATATGTTTATCCGCGGCTGTATTTGAGCTAGTCACCAATAGTTATAAGCTTTAGTAGACTTAAAATAATTGCAACGTGTATAATTGACAGACCTTAAGACTAGGTTAAGACTAGGTCACCACTGAGAGAGAGAGAGAGTATATAGCAAACATTATTACGCGTCTTAAACTTCGCAACCACCAAAGAACTCATGATGGTTGACTCAATTATATCGGAAAAGTCATGGCTACTACGAACTACCCTGCTTTGCTAAGAAGATAAAAAACAAGACAGTTATATTTGATAGGCTGAACAAAGAGAGAGTGCATACATTGTTGGAATAAATAAGAATTCACCGGTTAGATAGGTTGAAAGAAATGAAAGCAAACGTCAAATTCAGTCAGCTACAATTCCCCGTAACTTACATGATATTCCGTCAAGGTCAAAGCATTACCTCTCCTCTAGGGAAGTGATGGTAAGTCTTCTGTGGGAACCGAGAATAGTACGGAGGCAAATGAGGCACAATATCATGTCCATTAGTAATACGTATCGTATTTGGCACGCGGTCACTGTAGTAGGAGGCATACGCTGCATTGCCAATACGAGGTTGTCCAAATGTTAAAACCTGAACATTCCGTGCTTCATGATTGACCTAGAAATGAAGTGTCCCTAGTTATATAAGCAAATCAAGTGAATGCTAGACTGGAAAAAACAGATTCAGCACACATAATTAGACAGCCAAATAACTTGAATGTTAATACATCAATAGCCCTTTCAGGATGGTAAAAGAACACTACGCATCAATATTGATATATCGCATATCTCATACAATGGTGAAAATTAGAACAGCCCTTTCTTACCGTGAGGGTTGAAGGTCTAGCCTTACTTTGTCAAGATCCCATCCATAAGTTTCCCAACACCAAACCCCACACGCACACTAAGCCAACCCACCCTCAGCCCCAAGAAAAGGTGTTCAACAATATGGAATAGTGGGTCCAGATTGAGGGTGAATTTACAAACGAGGCGCACTTAAATGAGGCCACAAGAAGCAATTGGATGTTGGTGGTGTAGGTCACATCCCGCTAATGACATAAGCAAAAATTCCAGGTTCATGGTCAACATGCCCCTTGAACTCCAAAACTTACTGTCGTAAATAGCGAAGAAGAAACTAAATGGAAAATAGGGCCATGACCTATGTAGCACCGACACGTGCACGCGTCGGACACGCGTCCGACACATGGTCAACGTGTGTCGATTTCCGACACCTGGTCAACACGCCGGACACTTGCGCGACACGCATGTCGAGCATTTTAACAAGCTTTTTCACAAACAAAAAAAAATACATATTTTCACTTCATCATTTGCCAAATAGACATTAGAAATAATTCTTCATATCTCATTCTTGACAATTTAAAGAGTCAATGTACTTGTTATTCTCACTAGGCATCCAATATGGGACTCCTTTCTTCACATTGTGAGTCTCTAGGTCTCATTCGTGGCTTCTTAAAGCGACTTCATATTTGTCCCTCTCACTCACCACCAATTTAGGACTCTCAAATCTTCGCAAGTTATTTTGTTTTTGTCTCTCTCCATCATCACCGATGTGAGATCAATTCTAAGGCTTTTTTAAACTTTCTATTTATTTATGAATTTGAATCAAATTAATTTGATTCAAATAATCCTAAAAATATAATTTATTATGTGTATATATGATATTATTTATTAAATATATAACGTGTCCCCGACGTGTTGGATTTTTTTATTTTTGAGAAATGACGTGTCGGCGTATCGTATCGTATCGTGTCGTGTCGGTGTCGATGTCGGTGCTACTTAGGCCACGACGCATGGGCATGATGTCACAATCAGCTAAGAACAATTTGCAGCAAGAAACCAGAAAACAAAAATGAAATGTTAAATCATTTGTGTTAAGACAATATATATCTGCTAGTAATACTGCGAGAAAAGGTATAGACTAAAGTTTACGCAACCTATGATCCTATCATTGGCCACACGAAAGTTTGACTCTCAAAAAATCACCACTAGTCATGGAGAGAGAATCAATGGGACATGACTTTGGGGTGGTGGGTACCCCTTTCTGGTACCAATTCAGCAACAGGTGCCTATAAAAGTCACTGGACCACTCCATATAATAAAGCTGGGACAATAAGCATAGTTTGGACATACTGGAATAGGATCCAGCCAATAACATATATGGCCCAGTAGTCTGACTGAAGAGGAGCTGCTTCATTTGATTAGAGAGACACAATCAGAAAGAGCGCTCAAAACACAATTTAGGATTGATATATAATCTATCTTAAAATGCATTAGCACTTTAAGATTACATGACAGGTAACAATCAAACACTCCTACAGGACACAGGCCAGCTTGGCTACTAACCTTCAGAAGATGAGGCAGCAAAATACAGTCGCAGTTGGCTTTGTCCACCAGAGTCAGGACGGAAACAACAAAAAACCTCAAAAATTGGAATTGTAGTCCAGAAAGAGGGGCCGAAGAGAATGTTTGGGGGGAAGGGAGGGAGGTATAAGGGGTTTGAAAGGGTTTATGGATATGGAAGTTCTGTATATGGGATTCTTTGGAAAACTGTAGTTGGGTTTCAGTTAAGGAAAAAATTAATAAGATCGTTATTTGGGCAAGAGGGGCGAAACAGGTAAAACGATTTTAGGGTTTATGGGTAGAAAAGCTTCGTATCTGATTTTTCATGACAAAAAGTAACGGCAAAAGGAAGAACTATGTTCGAAGATCTCAAAATGAACTTCCAGTTCCGTTTATGGAGATTGGGGGACAGAGGAACTATCACAAAGATAGAAAATAAAAAACCTCTTCGAGTGAAGAGAGAGAGAGAGAGCTCCGAGGATGGAGGGAGAGACCCTCACTGTGCACTGTGCACTGTGCAGGGACGATTTGGGTTCGTGGAAATGGGGGATAAAAGAGGAACTATCACAAGGATAGGGAAAAACTCTTCCATTGAAGAGAGAAGGCTCTCACGAAGGCGAGAGAATCGGTGCCCACCGCCGAGTTAAGTGAGGGGTACAAATTATTAAAAGGATTGATATATCAGAAAAAATCTCAAATTTATACATTAATAATAAATTTATCTCGAATTAATTTTTTAATCATGAAAAACTTTAAATTAATATACTTAGGATAAATTTATCCTAAATTAATTTTTGAATACCAAGAACTTCCAATTGGTACAGTTTTATAAATTTTCCCTCCCTTATTGCCTATTAAATTGCGGAACCCAAATCGGTACATTTGTGACAAATGGAAGATAAAAACTCTAAAATGACGCCCGTCAACTGCTATGCATTATCCAATAATTTATTCAATATAATCTCTAAATTATTTACACATTATCAATTTAATCAATATTACGTGGAATATCTACTAAGGCTGCGTATGGATCGTAGTCAGGGAAAGTGTTTCTGTTCAAAAAGAGTTATGAGAACACTTTTGAAACAGAAACGCGTATGGTTCAAAAATGTTCCAAAAGCGTTCGGCGGAACACTTTTGTGCCAAGGAACACTTTTCAAGAAATAATAAAAAAAAAAAACTTACTTCTGGGTTTTGTAACATTTTTGGAATCACCATCCATCGCCGCCGACGAAGTCACCACCCGTTGGCCGCCACCGTCGTTGGTCGCCGGCCGACGACGGCAGAAAAAGTATTTTTTTTACTTACCAAACGCATTTTTGTTCCAAAAAATAGTAGTCGGGAACAAAAACACAAAAAATGTTTCTGTTCAAAAAATGCTCCTGGGAACAGAAACGCTACCATACGCAGCCTAAAGGTCATGATATCATTATATTGAACAAATTAATAATTTAAGTAGCACATTAAACATTGAGGTAAAGTGCATTCTGACTTTTTTTTTTCTTTTCAAATGCAAAGTTCCTAAATCTATCCCAACACTTAAATATTGATTTACATAAGTACTTAAACATGATTATTCCATTTTTTTTGTCGAATGATTATTCCAAATTAAAAGGATGGATTTCCATCCCACGTCGGGATTGAAATTGCCATATTATCCCAAACTTGTATTGCAATTTTACAGAAGCACACAGCGCAACAAAAAACAAATGGAGACGGTTTTCCCCAAAGCACCCCCGACTGGAGGAAAAAGTCCACTGCAAGTGCCTTAACTTTCGTACGGCGTGCATTTAAGTGCCTTAACTTTTAAAGTGTTCACTTGAGTGCTAACTTTTTTTCAACTCGTGCACTTAAGTGCATTAACTTTCAAAGTGTTCACTTAAGTGCCTAAACTTTTAAAAAGCGTTCACTTGAGTACCAACTTCTTTTAAAATCGTTCACTTTAGTGTCAACTCAGATGAGCCACGTCAGCACAAATAATAATTAAAAATGCCACATGTCGAATTTTCAGTGAGCCACGTCAGATTTGGCACTGAACTGAACGATTTTAAAAGAAGTTGGTGCTCAAGTGAACGCTTTTTGAAAGTTAAGATACTTAAGTGAATACTTTGAAAGTTAAGACACTTAAGTATATATCGTATAAAAATTAAGGCACTTACAGTGTACTTTTTCCCTCGACCTGGAAGTGATAATACAATTTATGCACGGGCAAAGAAAGAAGAAAGCGTGCCTCGAGCAGAGTTATCCCCGCAATCTGCGATAAGTTTTGAGTGCGAAGTAGCCCCCACAAGATCGACCAAAAAAAAGTAGCCCCACAAATTTGACCAAGAAAAAAGGAGAAGAATTGCATTATGATGGTGCAGAGAAAAGAGAAAAAGTTGGGTTCGTGTGGAAAAACCTGCATTTGTCAACTTTGACGGGCTGGAGTGACGTTGCAATTAATCATTTCTATTGACCAATTTGTAGCAAATTTGAGACTCTGCATGTTTAGCCAATTCTGGCTTCTGAGTTTAATGACGTGCGAAATGTGCCTCGTTTCATTAAAATTCGATGCGTTTCAGTTGAACCTTTTCTTGGTTTTTGTGTAAGTTCGTTAAAATTTAAGTTTTGTCTATCGAAGTAAAGACACCTTAAATCAAGTTAAAAAGGAAGCGCGGTTTGATCTTAATTCAAACCACATTTTTCTAGTAACAGGTCCTTATTCATTAACTCTCCCTACAAAGGCTAATTCATCTATGACTGAATTGTTTTGTGTAGGAAATTTTTTCGTCTAGGCTTGCAGTTTCTCACTTGGTCATGTCGGGATGTAATTTGATTCAACACAATCTTTTAATTCCTTTTTTCCTTTTACCTCTGGCAGACGCTAGGCGAGAAGGCGAGTTCACAAACAGACTTGCCCAAAAGGATTTCAATAAGTTCAACACGGGCTTATTTCACTGGTAACAGGCTACTTGGTCGGTGTCGATCGACACGTGCATGTGACCATGGAAACAATAGGTGCTCTGACAAGTGAAACACAGATTGTTGGATTCCGTGAGATGGCTACCATCGAAAAGATAACTATTGTCAAAACCATCTACATTCTTTCGTATGTATGGTCATGAGGATTGATGCTCTTATTCGAAAACATTTGAGAAACTTCAAAACTCAAGGGCTTTGAGTACTTGATGGAAGCAAGCCGGTGTCCGAAGCCTTCCTCAGTTTTATTGATAAACAAAATGTCGCCAATAACTTGCTTGCCGGGCAAACCCCTAGTGAATTACCAACACTAGTAGATATTTGTCTACGTGTCAAGGAAGTAACAAATTACCAAATCTTTCGAGATTTTGTCATTGTCATAAAATAAATTACCGGCACTATCAAGAACTTATCATCAGTCCAATGAAGTCATAAATTACTAAATAAATTGTAAAAAATGTGAAAGCATTATAATTGAATGGTCATGATACTAAAAAGTAGAAATGAGTGATAAGAGTCGGAACAATACTACCATT
The DNA here is from genome assembly GCA_021437785.1 of Rhodomyrtus psidioides. Classification (NCBI taxonomy): domain Eukaryota; kingdom Viridiplantae; phylum Streptophyta; class Magnoliopsida; order Myrtales; family Myrtaceae; genus Rhodomyrtus; species Rhodomyrtus psidioides. Next base: position 3,794,620 of record JAILYB010000041.1, on the reverse strand, counting down.
TTTGTTCAAAATTTAGCAACGTCCCAATCAAATGGTAAATTAGCAAATCCTCGCGGAATATACCAACTATCAGTAATTTGACGATTTGCTTCCAATGTGACACCAGCAAAATAGAAGATCCAATTGACGATGTTTGTAGAATGCCACTACTTTATTTACCCTGCAATTCTATTTTCCTTTTTTACAATTGTGTTACGACGGGGGAGATAGAAGAGAAGAATTGGGTCGGGAGGGGGAACTTGGCGTAAAAAAAAACCTGCAATTGGCCGAAGTTTTTATTGATAATTAACATATGGTAAATTTATCCTGGTGAATTAGTTTAGGTTTTTTTATTGTAGGTAAATTTATCATTAAGTGTATCAATTTGATATTTTTTGTGATAAAAAATAAATTTGAAATAAATTTATTATAAATATATCGAAATTTTCGGGATATTTCCTCGCCCTTTTTCGAGGGTGATTTAGTAAAAAAAATTGAAGATAACGATGGTAATTTAATTATGAATCTTTATTCTCGCGCGTTTCTTTTGACTAAAATCTTCCGAACAACCCAAAGACATGCTAAAGCACTGGTGGCTCTTTTTTTTCCACATTAGGATGGCCCCATCTTATTTTTTCTTTGCTTTATTGCTTTGTACCTTTCCACTATCACTTTGCTTTTAACAAGATCTTTCTTCGAATTCTCTGGGCAATTTTGCCGTGAACGACGGTTGAGGTCTCCCAAGAAATGGCTTCAAGTTCAAGCTAACAATTATGGATTTCTTTTCCAATTTTGTTCGAAAAGATGTGCACTTTTACACGGCAAGCACTTCCTCTTTGTCGTTTGAAGTTTGACAATTGATATAATCAAATCTTAATTTAGAATTTAGCAAGTGAATATACAGATCTATGAACCTAGATATTATAAAAGCATGCAAATCTGGACAGTTTTCATTTTATTTATAAAAAAAATAAGAATTAATAAAACGAAAAATCCTAAATTGGTATACTTATGATAAATTTATCCAAAAATTTTTTTACCATAAAAATATCAAACTAATACACTTGTGATAAATTTACCCAAACTGGCATGTTTGTGACAAATTTACCCTCCGTTAATTTTTGTTAAATTTAACTGTCAAATTACTGAGTTAGATGACACGTGACAACTCGTGAGTGTATCAGATTGAGGTTTTTTACCCTCTATTTATCACAAATATATCAATTGGGATGAACCAAATATTGCAGTTTGAAATTTTTCATGGTAAAAAAATTAATTTATATAAATTTGTTACAGATATACAAGTTTAGGTTTTTTTATGGTCAAAAAATTAATTTAAGATAAATTATAAAAAAATGTACTAATTTGATATTTTTCGTGGTCAAAAAATAATTTGAAGTAAATTTATCACAAGTACATTAATTTAGAATTTTCGTCGTATTAATCCTTAAAAAATCACTTTTGGAAGAAATGAAACTTTTCCAGATCGTATTAGACTAATGTTCCAGAGAATCTTGAACTTTCCACTTGCTATCAATACTGTCCTGAACATTCAATGTTATCACGGAGAATATAAGCTTTCAGTTAATATTATGTGATGAAATCTTAATTTTCTTTAAAAATTAAACCGTCATTTCAACTTTTTCAAGTTAGTTTAGATATTGCACGGGGATGTCCATAAGGTAGATTTGACAAATAATTTCAATAGATCGATTTAGAATGTCTGACCTAATAGTTGCACTTGCACTTGTCCTTGTTCTTTTATTTATGTTTGTTGCTTCTAAGGGCCTGTTTGATAACAGATTTGAACTCAGAATATCATTATACGATATCATATAATATTTTAAGAGCTTAAACTTATAGATAAATGTGCTGTTTAATATATGTATATAGAGTAGGAGTTAGGCAGTGGATTCCACCTAGGCTTCTCTTTTTGCCCGGAGTTTTCGTGCTGAATGGAGGAAACCTCAGTTTCAATTCATATGGAAGAAGTCTGATTTAAACATATCTACAACGAGATTTTTGGACTTTTGATTACTAAAACAAAAAGTTTCAGTGGAGAATAAATAATCAAGGCTACAGCTACAGGAGAACAAATTTTGAAATCAAGTTCATACACTTGCCGACAACTTTGAGGAGGTCAAGTTCATCCAATCCATCACCGGGATTATCTCACTTCCGACATCTCTAAAATTTGCTTCAAGTCAAGTCTTCCAGGAAAAAACAAAAAATTAAAACTTTGACAAGTAGTTCAATAGTCACTTTGGACTATGCTAAACCGTTCACATGCACCGATAGAAGATTAGGTGAGTTATCCGTCGGGTCTACCTCATCCATCGGAATACGTGAGCCCGGACACACGATATCAGCAACCACCGACCACCGAGAGGTTGATAGTACGCGCTCCATCCGTTGTCAGTGATCACGATCCCTATCCTTTCCTCTACTCCTCCCTCCCTCCACACCCAAAAAAAAAAAAAAAAAAATCAGTCGCATTTGTCTTTTGCTATGGCGAAATTACCCAAATACCCTCACGAGATGAATTGGGGGTGCGTGACAACACATTAAAAATTATTTCTAAAATAAAAATCTATTTTTAAAATAGATTTGGAACAGAAACTAATTTGGTAACGCAATTCTAAGAAACTATTGTCGAATACATCTACTCTTTTGGTATGATTACAAGGATTGACGCTTTTATTCGAAAACATTTGTGAAACTTCAAAAATCAAGGACTTTGAGTACTTGTGAAAGCAAGTCGGTATCCGACGCCTTCATCTCTACTTTATTGATAAAGAAAATATCACCAATAACTTGCTTGTTCGGCAAACCCCGATGAAACAACAAATTACCAAATCTTTTCAGATTTTATCATTGTCGTAAGTAAATTACTGGCAATATTAATAACTTATCATCAGTCCAATGAAGTCGTAAAGTACTAAATAAATTGTAAAATAATTTGAAAGCATCATAATTGAATGATCATGATACTTCTCAAAAATAGAAATGATTGATAATAGTCAGAAAAATATTACCATTTTTGTTCAAAATTTAGCAGCATCCCAATGGAACAGTAAAGTAGCAACTCCTCTCTGAATTTATCAATGTAGTAGGTAAATTTATATCACTATCGGTAATTGGCGATTTGCTTCGTATTCGATAGCAGCAAAATAGAAGATCCAATTGACGATGTTTGTAGAATCCCACTAGTTTATTTACCCCGCAAATGTATTTTCCTTTTTTACAATTGTGTTATGACGGTGGAGATAGAAGAGAAGAATTGTGTGGGGAGGAGAAACTTTGGTGTTTTTGAAAAAAAAAAATGCATTCGACAAAAGTTTTTATCATTCGTTTATCACATGTATACTAATTTAGATTTTTTCGTCGTATTAACTCAATTTAGCGATAATTAACTTATGAATATCGCTAAATTTGTCATAAGTATATTAATTTAGATTTTTAGATTGTTAAAAAAATTAATTTGAGGTAAGGTTGTGATAAATATACTAACTTTCGTGATATTAACTCTTCCGAGGGTGATTTTGTCAAAACAAACAAGCGAAGATAGCGACACCGTCTTTTAATTATGAATCTTTATCCTTGCACGTTTCTCTTGACTAAAATGTCGGGGACGGCAGAAAAGGCATGCTAAAGCATCGGTGGCTCTTCTTTTCCACATTTAGGGTGACCCCATCTTCTTTTTTTTTCTTTGCTTTTATTGCTTTATACCTTTCCACTATCACTTTGCAATTTTAACAAGATTTTTCCTCGGATTCAATGGGCAGTTTTCAAATAGAAAACTCCCCACACACACACTGTCCTATGACAAATGCAAACACATTAACGTTAAAACTCCAAACAATTATCAAAGTTCTCGACCTTTTTAAAAGAGAACTCTGCACCGTGCTTTATCAAAATTCGAAATCCTCGAGAAATATCAATATGGCCCGTCCGCTGTCTTAACCTTTCAATAGTGTTAATGTATTTGACCAAAAAAAAGAAAAAAAAATATCGTTAATGTTCCATCACTTAAATACTCACTTTGCTGGCAAGCACAGCTGAAAGTACTTATTTTGGTTCTTGAGATCTGAGAAGAGACAACGTTTCATGGTAAGTGGGTGAGACCAACCAACTTCTGCATCACAGCAAGCGAAACGTTTCCGGTGTGAACGTTGTTTAGAAAATGCCAGATGAAGGACAGTGGCATTTTTGATGAATTACCAAGATTATCAAAATTTTACCAACATTCTAACGAAGTAGTAAATTAACTCGTTTGGAACTTTATCAGTGCTATAAGTAAATTAATTAACAGCATCATTAGAAATTTACCAACGTGCCGATAAAGTTGTAAGTTACCGACTCCTTCAAAATTTGACGAGTGTGGTGAGGAAATTACCAACACAAACAAGATTATACTAACATCACATGGAAGTATTCAATTACCAACTCTCTCAAATTTTACCACTTTGTTAAATAAATTACCAGCACTATCGAGAATTCGCCATCATCTCAATTGAGTGGTTAATTTACCAGCTCTTATTACCGGTGGTATCGTAAATAAGTTGCTAGCACGTTCAAGAATTGAACGTCATTTTTTTATGAATTAGTAAATTAACATATCCGTAAAACCAACGGTAGATTATTAAAATTTCAAAAGATTAATAACCGAAAGCACTTGAGTGCTCCCACCCTTTTAATATTTTACTTTAGCCACCGAAAGCAGTCGATTACTCCCATCTTTTTAGAATTCCACTTAGTTTATTTACCCGGCAATTACGTTATGACGGTGAAGATAAAGGAGGAGGACTGATTGAGTTGGAAGGGATCACTTTTGGTGTTAAGCATTGACTTTGACAGGCTGTACTGGATCCTTTGTATTGACCAACTCTAGCAAAACTGGCCCTCGGCCTCCTGCATATTTGAGCCACTCCTGCCTTGTACGTTTTACGACCCACAGATATCTTCTTGTGATTCTCGTACTCACTCTTGCCATCATGTCTTCCGAACTCTTTTCATCTCTTGCTGCCCCTGCTTTTGCTGCTTTGCTGTTCCTTTACTTCTTGTATAGAAGACCAAGGGAGATCAATGCAGCTGCAAATGATGGAACAGCAAGAGGAGATTCTGGTGCTCACACTCCAACAGGAGTATCTGAAATGACTACTTCATCAGAAGCAAATAAGGATGCAGCTGCTGCAAACCTTGGAACGGCAAGAGGCGATTCCTGTACTCACACTTCAATGGGAGTAGTACCTGAAATGGCTAATTCATCAGGAGCAAATAAGGACGTGGCTGCGAGCCATGGAATGGCAGGTGGCGATTCTGGTACTCACACTTCAACAGGAGTATCTGAAATGGCTACTTCGTCGAGACCAGCTAAGGATGCAGCTGCTGAAAACCTTGGAACGGCAAGAGGTGATTCTCGTACTCACCCTTCGATGGGATTAGTACCTGAAATGGCTACTTCATCAGGAGCAAATAAGGATGCAGCTACCAATCATGGAATGGCAAGTGGCGATTCTGGTACTCACACTCCAACCGGAGTATCTGAAATGGATACTTCGTCAGGACGAGCTAAGGATGCAGCTGCAAACCTTGGAACGGCAAGAGGCGATTCTCGTACTCACCCTTCAATGGGATTAGTATCTGAAATGGCTACTTCATCAGGAGCAAAAAAGGATGCAGCTGCCAACCATGGAATGGCAAGTGGCGATTCGGGTACTCACACTTCAATGGGAGTAGTGCCTGAAATGGCTACTTCATCAGGAGCACATAAGGATGCAGCTGCTGCAAACCTTGGAAAGTCAAGAGGCGATTCAAGTACTCACACTTCAATGGGACTAGTACCTGAAATGGCTACTTCATCAGGAGCAAATAAGGATGCGGCTGCAAACATTGGAACGGCAAGCGGCGATTCTGGTACTCCCACTTCAATGGGAGTAGTACCTGAAATGGCTACTTCATCAGGAGCAAATAAGGATGCAGCTGCAATTCATGGAATGGCAAGTGGCGATTCTGGTACTGACCCTTCAACAGAAGTACCCTTGTCAAAATGTGACTATGAAGTATTCCTGAGCTTCAGAGGACCGGATACTCGAGAAACTTTTACCGACTACCTTTACACTAGTCTCACAGAGGCAGGAATCCGCACGTTTAAGGACGATGAAGATCTCCGCAAAGGGGAAGAGTTCGCCCCAGAACTTCTCCAAGCAATTAAGCAGTCGAAGATCTTAGTACCTATCTTTTCGAAAACTTATGCCTCTAGTCCCTGGTGTCTCAAGGAGTTGGCCCAAATGGTCGAGTGCAACAAAATCGGCGGACAAAAGATCATCCCCATTTTTTACGATGTGGCGCCTGCAGAGGTTCGTCACCCAACTGGGGTATATGAAAAGGCCCTTCTTTCACACGAAACGAAGAAGCGATATGACCAAAAATCTATCGAAGAGTGGAAGGGTGCGCTCACAGCAGTTGCGGGAATGAATGGATGGGACCTGCAAAGCATGCCCAACAGGTGATTGCTGTTAGCATTCCATCTCTGGTGCCTTGTATCGTTAAACTCTGTATTTCTATTGGTTTCTTCTCTAGATTTGTGTTAGTCTTGTTGAAATTGAATTGCATGCAATTGAAGTTATACTGCAAAATCACGCTAAATAATGGGACAATCCCAATTTTGTCCCATTTCACTCCTAGCAACATTTTTTTTAAAATCATTTCAGGTCATTCATTAACCCGAAGTTCCACTGCTATTTCATCTAAATGGAATAAATCGTGGAAGAACATATTTAGATTAGGTCTGTAGCTTTCAACGTGTCCTTGTCAAAACACAGTTTGTTTCAACTCAGTTTTCTAACTCGTCGCCCTTTTGACGTCCAACAAACACTAGGCGTGAAGGCGGCTTCGTGAAAACATTCACCCATGAGGTTTTCAATCAGTTGAAAAAGGCTTCTCTGGTTGTATCGGACTACTTGGTCGGTGTCGACAACCATGTGGATGCAATCATGGAAATGATAGGTGCTGAGACAAGTGAAACACGGATGATAGGAATCCACGGGATGGGTGGCATCGGAAAGACGACTACCGCCAAAATCATCTATAATCGGCTTTTTGAAAATTTTGAGGGTTGTTGCCTTCTGCCCAACATCCGCGAAAGGTCAGAACGCAAGGGCATTGAATACTTGCAGAATCAGCTCATCTCCGACATCCGCAAAGGAAAATGCACAGAGATAAGAAGCATTGATGATGGGATCAAGATCATCAAAGATAGGTTGTCTAGTAAAAGAGTCCTCATTCTTCTCGATGATGTGGATCAAAAGAAACATATGGATGCACTTGCAGGTGAGCGTGATTGGTTTGGCAGAGGGAGCAAACTTATTATCACTACCAGAGACAAAAAAATTCTCAATGCTCTCAAAGTGGACGGCTGTTATGAGCTTACGGTTATGGACCGTGATCAATCTCTTAAACTTTTTAGCAAACATGCCTTCAGAAGAGATTCTCCTTTAGCAGAGGATGCCGACCAATCCAACAGAGCGATAGACATTGCTGGAGGTCTTCCGCTAACTCTCGAGGTCATAGGTTCGCTTTTATTTTGCACTGAAAAGAAAAAGTGGGATGCCATATTGAAGAAGCTAGAAAGTGCTCCTCCTAAGGAAGTTCGGAGTAAACTGAAAATAAGCTATGATGTATTAGATGTTGGGCAAAAGCGTATATTCCTCGATATAGCTTGTCTTTTCATTGGATATGATAAAGACATTCTGGTTCATTTCTGGAGTGAATTTGATTTATCTCCTGAAGCAGACATGGAAGATTTGCAGAACATGTCCTTGATAAAGATTAATGAGGATAATGAAGTGTGGATGCACGACCAACTCAGGGATCTTGGAAGAGAAATAGTTCGTCGAGGAAGTGACGATAAAATTGAGAAGCAAAGTAGGGTGTGGGATCGTAAAGAAGCATCGTATTTGGTGAGGACATGTCAGGTAAAATCCCCCTTGATATAAATTCCCTGTATTTATGGATTTTGTTTCCAAGGAAAAAAGCCAATTACTTTTTTGTGTTAGTCTACTCTAGTAGCACTATTTCGACTTACTCAACCTATATTTTTGCTCTTTTAAGATTACACAGGAATAATAGCACCTAACATGACTGCCTAGTATAGTGGATTTGAATAAACGCGTTTCCCTTCAATTTTATTTTTTATTTTTTATTTTTAAATTTTTCTTTTGGGGCAGGGATTTAAAGAAGCTGAAGCTCTTCGTCTGTATTTGGACGATCAATGGGAGCATCGTTTTACCTATGAGGACTTTGAGAGCCTACCACATCTAACGTTCCTTGAACTTGACATGGACTTTCGGGAAAACGACTTTCGTGCAGAAGAGAGGCTTCTTAGGCACGAATCCCCATCAAATGGTCATGGGAAGTCAGTTCTCGTTCCAAAACTACGATGGCTTTCATGGCATCACCATCACTTATGGCAGCACATTGACGGATGGCATCAAAATCACCCAGCATTTAGCTTTGCAAATTTCTCCATGGAAAATTTGGTTATTCTTGATCTATCCGGGAGTACTATTACGGATGATTGGAAGGGATGGAGCCACATAAAAGTATGTCATATGCTAGACAACACTTAAAATTCCGTCCTATTAGAGTCAAAAGTAACATTTGCATGATTTTTCTTATACAGGTGATGAAGAATTTGAAAGTTCTGAATCTGTCCATTTGTCGTAGTCTTGAGATGCTTCCGAACACAATCGGAAGATTGGCATCGCTGATTGAGTTGGATATATCCTATACGCCGATCAAAGAACTACCCCATTCCATCGGAGAGTTGAGAAATTTGAAAGTAGTGAAGATGCGGAGCACTCGAATAAGCAAAATACCCGATGCCTTTTGGAAGACTGGGAAGCTCGTAGAAGTAGAAGTAGAAGGGCAGCTCGTAAAAGTAGAAGTAGAAGCCTCCAGAAGAGGCGTGGATTTACTTGAGAATAAATACGTGAGTATCTTGAAAAACATAGGCCGAGGCATCGACGAGAATAAATCCCTGAGTATCTTGAAATTGGAGGGGGCGGATATACACAAACTACCGCCGCTTCCTGAAAGTCTTACTATTCTTCATTTGCATAAATTGCGCATGGAGAAGTTTCCAGATATCTCGAACCTCACTGGTTTAAAGGAATTGGATCTGAGATTCGGCCCACTTGATGATGATGATGATGATGATGGGGAATCTAATGGGCTTGTGGAAGATTGGATACCACGGTGGATTGTGGACTTGATCAAACTGGAATCCCTCCACCTGGCCTCCCCTTATGTGGCCACCGTATCAACAGACCTTAGCCTCCCTCGTCATCTCAAGTCCCTTTACCTCCGCTGCCCTAATCTGGTTCGCCTCCCGAGGCTTCCCTCAAGTTTATCCTCCTTAGATTTGGATGAATGCAAGTCACTTCGCTCGATGGAGGATCTATCGAATTTGAAGAATCTATCCTACCTGCGTTTGGCAGGTTGCCACTCACTTCGCTCGATGGAGGATCTATCGAATTTGAAGAATCTATCCTCCTTAGATTTGACAGGTTGCTCCTCACTTCGCTCGATGGATCTATCGGGTTTGAAGAATCTATCATCTCTCGAGATTTCTAACGCTGAAATTGCAGAGATTCAAGGCCTTGGTTGTCTGGAGAACCTACGAGAGTTGCAGCTTGACAGCCTTGACCAGGTGAAGGTGCTACCTGATCTACGCAATTCAAACAAACTGTGGAGTCTTTCCGTAAATTGTTGTGGTAATCTGGTTGAGATTGAAGGCCAACTACCACGGTCTTTGCGTAGTCTTATAATTGATACCTGTCGTTCGTTAGTGAAGTTGCCCGATCTGTCCGACTTCGTGGGTAAGCGTGTGATTCATATAGACAAATGCGAAAAATTAAATTTGGATGCGATTCTTGCAATTGCTCAGAAGCATGCAGGAGAGTTGCATCTTCAATTGGTTCAACAGCTGCTGTTCCTGCCTGATCTAAGTGATCTAGCAAATTTGAGCGAAATAACAAGCCTTTCAGTAACAATTTGTCAAAATCTGGCCGAGATTCAAGGCAAACTACCGAAGTCTGTGGAAAAATTGGCGATTTCTAACTGTAAATCTTTATGGCGGTTGCCTGATCTGTCGAGCTCGACGAGGCTGCGAGAGGTTAGCATAGAGAGCTGTGATAATCTGGGTGAGATTCAAGGCGAACTACCAGGATCTTTGGAAAAATTGGTAGTTTCTCTCTGTGGATCCTTAATGAAGTTACCTACTATGTCGGGCTTGACGGGGCTGCGAGAGGTTCAAATACGTGATTGTCATAATCTGGTTGAGATTCAAGGCCATCTACCACAATCCTTGGAAACACTGGCGATTTCAAATTTACAGATGTTTCCTGATCTATCAAGCTTGAGGAGGCTGCGAGAGCTTTTCTTAGGTCAATGCGTTGTTCCGGCTGAGATTGAAGGCAAACTACGACAATCATTGGAAAAATTGAAGATTTATTCCTGTGAATCTTTACAGGAGTTGCCTAATTTGTCGAGCTTCACGGGGCTGCGAGAGGTTAGGATAGATGAATGTGATAATCTGATTGAGATTCAAGGGAAATTACCACAATCATTGGAAAAATTGAGTATTGATTTTTGTAAATCTCTAGTTGAGATTCCAAGTGAACTGCCGGAGTCTTTGGAAAAATTGAGTATACTTGGCTGTATATCTTTACGTAAATTGCCCGATATGCGGAGCTCGATGGGGCTGCGAAATGTTTTCATATATACATGTGATGATCTGATCGAGATTCAAGGCGAACTACCACAATCATTGGAGAAATTGCATATTGGATTCTGTGGATCTTTACAGAAGTTGCCTGATTTGTCGAGCTCGAGGCGGCTCCGAGAGGTTTCAATACATGGATGTGGTGATCTGATCGAGATTCAAGGCGAACTACCACAATCATTGGAGAAATTGGAGATTCAATCCTGTGAATCTTTACAAAAGTTTCCTGATTTGTCGAGCTTGGAGGAGTTGCGAGAGGTTTCCCTATGTGATTGTGGTGATCTGATCGAGATTCAAGGCGAACTACCACAATCATTGGAGAAATTGGAGATTGAATCCTGTGGATCTTTACAAAAGTTTCCTGATTTGTCGAGCTTGGAGGAGTTGCGAGAGGTTTCCCTATGTCATTGTGGTGATCTGGTTGAGATTCACCGCAACTCCCGCAATCATTGGAAAGATTGATGATTTCCTGTAAATCTCAGAAGTTGCCCGATTTGTCAAACTTGATGGGGCTGCGAGAGGTTTGCATAGTTGACTGTGGTGATCTGGTTGAGATTCAAGGCGAACTACCACAATCATTGGAAGAATTGGAGATTTCTCTCTGTAAATCTTTACAGGAGTTGCCTATTCTTTCAAGCTTGAAGGGACTGCAAAAGGTTAGAATAAATCGTTGCAGGAAATTGAATGTGGCGGCAATTTCTTTGCTTTGCTCGGAAAATTTAGTCGAATTCCTGGCAGAAGACAGAAAATGGGGCAGAGAAGATGACAAATCTGATGCTGAGGGAGAAGACGACGGATCTTAAGCTGAATATGAGGGAGAAGATAAGGAATAAGTGCACGTTGCTTTTGAACGCTTCTTGATCCATGACCACAAATTTTTCCCTTGTCTTCAATCTTTAAACGAATTGAGGTAACTTATTTCATCCAACAACCAGTGTTCTCCCTATTCTGCAATCAAATCCTTTCATGGATATGAACAGAGAAGTTTCACATGCACTTTTTAATTACTTTTTCACGAGCTGATTACTGAAATTCGAAAATCTTGATAAAGACCAGAGGGTTCTTAATTATGTACAAATATTTGTTCTCTTTCCTAGTTTGGTTAGGCTTTTGAAGCTATATTTTCTTCAGATGGTTTCTCCTTGATTTTATGTTTTCCAGCTGGAGGTATGCATGTCGATTGCATCGTTTTTTTATTTGATATGTAGCATATTGTTAGGGATCCTTGTCGATTTGTTGCTTCACATATTTTGAAGTTGATAACCTCCCTTCGCATTGGAGATAACTTCGTTATGCTGTAAACAATTAGATGGAATTTGTGTTGGAAGGTCTTATATCTATGGTTCTCATCCTGGAACTTTACAGCATAATCAATTGATTGTTGCAACTGTGAAGAAGACAGACTCTCTGTATTGATATGTTTATGTTCAGTTTATTTTCCAAGAAAGGTGTGCTTCTTATTGGGATTTGCAAATGTTAGGGGGAAGTTATGAAATGAAGAAAGACGAATTTCACTTGGGTAGTGGAATCAATAGTGGGCGCAGCAAAACTTCCATCTGTGACAGGAGAGAGGAGCTATTTCTCTTCTTCGAGGTATTGTATTATCTTATAGACTGGGGCATAGGACATATGATGAGTCTCACTGGGGTCAGAAATCGTGTAAATGGACTCTTGTGTGTTTCCATTGTCGCCTACATTGTCTATAAATGGTTATGCCAAGGTGATTATCTTGTAATAGGAGCCCTTCTGTTTACCTATACTAGAGGGCTCTATTAGGTATAAGGATTGACAAGAAATGCTAAGGGAGACATCTCGAACGATCGGCTTTTAGCCGGTTTCTAATGTTGCAGAGAGGAATTAGATTTGAGTAACTTACAGAAATCTGTCTTTGCAGAGAGCTGCGGCTAATTGGGAAGCTGTATAAATGAAAAGACCGTACAAAGGAAAATGAAGATGATGTCCAAATTCCCTTTTGCAATCTTGGGTTGGTAAACTGTGCATTCATCTGTTCAGAAACAGAAACTTGGAGATTAGTGAGGGAAGTCGTTGCCTATTGATGAAATCGTTAAATGCGTAATGTAATTGGACATAAAGGGGCCATTTATGCAAAACCTGATTGTATTGTTTTTTTCTTTTTTGTGGAGCCATACAAATGAGCAGTGCATTTCATCTAGAAGTTGGTACTCTTCAATGACAAGCAATAGAACTTGCTTATCGCTACTCTAATATTCTTTTCCGAGGAAACACTTGAAGGGCTTGTCAGGAGAGGAGAAAAATTGTGTCTGCTTAAAGTGGTGTTTCAGGTAGTCTTAGTTGCACCTGCCAAAACCAGTTAATGGACCTTTCAATGCGTCTGGGCTCTCTCTAAGCACCATAATTTCACCACTTCCCGTTGATTGGAGCTCTTACAAGCCTTGAATACTTGATGTATAAGGAGGCTTCAGAACTCAATTGGCAATCTGCAATCGCTACCTGAGTTGGGTATCTCCTAGACGTGCATTAAAGAGCTACCTGACTCAATGGGAAACATGAAAAATCTGAAAATGATAGATGTTACCCTGCAGAACAGCAAGAAATTACAGGAAACATGAAAAGTCTGAAAAAGATGTTATCCTGCAGGACAGCAAGAAATTACAGGTTGAGGACCTTAACAGAGATTCAAATGAAGCAATTTGTGGCGCTGCTTGGAAAATTTGGCTAATTTGTGTTGATCGTATGACTGCTTAAGAGACAGGAGCATAGTGTCTTTGCTTCATTTTGCTATCCTGTTAGTCCAGACATAGATCCTTCTAACAGTTTCAGATTGCTGATGGACCTAATATTTATAAGATAAGTTGAATCAATAGTATTTTTAACTTTCAAGTGCTTTCTTTTGTCAATTTGTCGGTGATAAGTATACATCTTTCATATTGCTGCTTCAAATATTTAATTGAAGATGATACCCATGTTTTAGACTGGAGAAATTACTTCATTATGCTGTAAACAATCAAACACTTAATCAAATGTCTGTGTAAATGATAGTATTCACAATGTTCATACCTGACCATTGCGGCATAATCAACCCGAGGCCAGTAACTTTGAAGAAATGACTCTGCATTGATATACTCCTGTTTTCTTTCTCTTCTCCTTGGGGGTGTGAGGGCAGCAATGATGCTGTGATCCACATGCTAATGTAAAGAAGGAATTGTAGTAGTGAACAAGTTGATTTCTAATGGCCAGGTCCTGAAGCATATGTCTCAGCTGCAACAGGAGAGCAGAACACTGTAGTTTCCCCAAAAGGTACTTTGAATTTTCTAAGGAAGCTATTACTAGAGCTTAGTTCTCCAGATGCACGCGGACATTACAAGGTCCCGATCAGACTTTCGGAAGCCACTCGCTGTCCGACGGAATATCTTACAACAATTGGTTGAGAGTTGTAAAACGAGGGGACCATTGCGGTGGTGGACGAAGAAGCTCCGGAGGACAACCAACGCCTCTTCTCCGATTTCCTTCAGAAATAGCATAGCCAGGAATCGCTTCCACATTTAATTTACTCTCATCTCTGGCCAATACTTCTAGAGACTCCAGTACTTCGCCTTGAATCTCAACCAGACTGTCACATTTTTCTTATACGAATTCCCCTTAGTCTCTTTAATTTACTTGAACTAGGTAATGCCTTCGAATATCCAAGGTAAACTAAACCACAAAATTTGAAGACTCGCCCAAACTGTCGGTGGTGTGGTTCATACTCCCCATTGATACAAAAGCACCAGTCCCACTTCCTAGTGGGCAGTCAGATTGGCATGTCTCGAGCAGCAGCCTCGGGATATTAGAGGGTTTTTATAGTTATAGCCCTTATTTTATTGATAGTTCGGGCTTGTCCTATGAATAGTTACTTTCATATACAATCTTTTTCACTTGTAATTGAGCAACGTAACATGAGAGATGTTAATTATAATAGGATTTCTCCTAGATGTAACCTTATTTTAGAGGTTAATCAGGATAAATCATGTGCGTGAATTTCTATTTCTCACTTTTACTCTCAATTTTGTTATGGTTGTTTGCTGAACTCGAGTGTTTGTAATTGCAACGAAGGTAAGTTTCGGTAGTTTCTTCAACTTCGATAGATCTATCGAGTGGAACGACATGCAATCCCAGAGACTCGAGGATAATGAACTTGAGACAAGCCTCTGGAGGTAATGCAGATTCTTGAAACGCAATTCAGTGTGTAAGGAGCTGGACTTTAAGGGAACGAACGCCAGATTCTCCAGTTTGCTCATCGGATTTTCCACAAAAGCCCACACTCAACCCTCTTAAGTTTAATCAGATTGGAGAGGTAAAGAAATTCTTTGCCTGTAAATTATATGCGTGTTCGATCTAATAAAACAGGGTGATCATAAATGTCCCCTTGCATATTGGCTACACCTACACCCCTTACTAGTTATGTGTAATTCCACTTCAAGATAGATAGACAATAACTAGATTCACCAAGGGAAAATTCGCTGCGTTAAGCATTCGAGGGAATTCATTCAGAGAAAGCCAGCGAAACTTTGGAAGGAGAATTGACATCTCCTCGGGAGAACGTTCTTTCACTTGCGTATAGACATTTTCCATAACTTTATCTTTCAGGCTTTGCTATGTCAACTTCAAGGAACCTCAAATTTGGTATTTTTCCTGCCAAAAGGGTAACAAATTACTTCTAGTATCTTTGAGGTTTAATTACTATCTAAAAGAATTTAAAGTGTTAGTTCACTAGGTGAGCACGGAGTGTCGGATCGAAAATCTATTGCAAGGAAAATTACCTCACGAGTACGCATTCAGTTCTCTAAATTGAATATTCAAAGTGCTGACACACTTAAAATTTTGATATTTAAGTTGAGTTTGCAGTTATTCCATTGATGGACCGTCGGAGGTGTATTGAAACATATCCTATCTGGTAGTGGTAGTAGGTACGAGAAGCAACGCAAATTATTTTACATCATTGCTTATCATACTCAGAATCCTTGGACAATGTGTTATCATTAAGCAGTTAAGCAGTCATAAATGTTGAGTATGGTTTCAAGTTTAGATCCGATTTCGTTAGGAATTGTTTTGAATTGGAGTTCAAGTTCAAAGACGAAGGTTACGGAAAGGTTCGGAGTGCGCAATGGTTCGGACGAAAGAGTGAAGAGCCACACCTCCGAAGCACATCATATGGAGTAGAGAACTTTCATACTTGAGATTTGGGGGGAGTCGGTATTTTCGTACTCGGCATAGCCAATTGAGTTGGATATTATCCGACCCAGGTATCAAAGGTGGGGCTACCTGACACAATAGGAAGTTGAAAATTTTGTAAGTAGTATGTTGAAGATATGATCTGATCAAGTGCATCATAGATTGATTCACCAAATATTTGATGAATCAGTAAAAGATGGAAAAGAATCATCTTATTTCCTAATTTTATTTCTTCTTCTTCTTGTAATATATACGTTCATGCACATGTAAGGAGAGGATCAACTGAATACAATTATTTTTACTCTCCCATAATCTCTTTTCATTTCTGTCATGGCATCAGAGCCTTCGTTTCTCGTTTCTGGCCCAGCTTCTGCGAGTTCCTTCGATTACCGCCCGTTATTTTTTTTTCTTCTCATCTTGTTGTTGCACAGTGACCTGCAAAACAAAATCGGTATTCCGGGTTGGAATCATTTTTTTTTTCCTGATACCATGACCAACATTCAAACTTCAATCAATGACCAAATCGCACCTACGGTGGAAGAAACCTCCAATAACTCACCTCAGAATTTGACTCCAGACCAAATTGATCCAATGGCCACCAGTCTCGTTCAGACGCAACCAAGCCAGACCCAATGGCCGCCAGTCCATTGGTTTCCTATTCAGGGACCGTGGACAACAGGGTCTAATCAATCTTGGGCTCTAGCAGGCACATTTGGAGAAGAACCAGCCACTGCCTTTGGAGCACAATCTAATGGAGGTGCACCAGGTTAGGTTGGTCGTTTCCAAATCAACGACCTGAATCAGCCTGAATCAGCCCCCACGGGTTCAGGGACAAATCCCTACCCGTTTACTCAACCTGGCTATATCCCGTATGCCGTCCCTACCATCGGTAGCCGTCCGGAGCCAGGCGACCCACTCTACACGTTTCCAACTGATGGACCAGGAATCCGACTTATCCATCAACAGCTCGTCGGACCAGACAACTATTCAACTTGGGCTCGTGATTTTCGTCGAGCACTGGTGACAGAAGGACAAAGACGGTTTCCTCGACGGAACCGTCCCTTTCCCGACCGATGACCGGCTTCAACGCCATTGGCGCAAGTGCAACCAACTTGTTCGCACATGGATCGGGAATTGTGTAGCTCCTGAAATCGCGGCTGGGTTACCACCGACTGAAGACTCAAAAATCATGTGGGAAAATATTCGCGAAATTTATGGGAAATTAGATCGAGTCAGAATTTTTTCGATCACCCAAGCCTTGTCAGAATTGAAACAAGGGAACCTCTCGGTTACTGCTTGTTTCAATCGACTCAGCCCTCTGGAACGAGCTCGATGCGGCTGAGGAACAATTAGAGGGCCCTGAGACTACTCTGAAGCAGTATCGCGCCATCAAAGAACGAGAGAAGGTGACGAGGTTCCTACTGATTTTGAACGAAAGTTACTCAACCTTTCGTTCTCAGATTCTTGCGATGGAACCCGTCCCGCCGCTCGGTCGCATTTACCAGCTCGCGGTCCAAGAGGAGAGCCAGCGCCTAGCTACAGGTGAGTACGTGCGGGCAGGTGAGAGCGTCATGCTTGCGGCTCCGGCGAGGCAGTTGCAGCGAGAATCCATGGCTCCAGATCTATCTCGTGCGGCATTAGGGTTCAAATGGGAGGAAGGAGGAGATGATAAGAGCAGCAATGTGGACAGGATTGATCAGAAAAAGAAATCCAATGGCCATTATTCAGTTTCCGAATCTAGTGATTCATATCGTGCCACTTCAGCACCCGCACTCAAGTAATCTAACGGCTCACAGAGGGTGCGTTTGGGAACAGCTTTCCCAAGGCCTTTAGACCTCTAAATTCCCTTGAAAAAAAGTTAAAGAGTGTTTGACAAATTTTTTTTGGCCACTTTGAGAGAAGGCCAACCCTTGCCAAAGCTGAAAGTCCAAATCAGGTGGGCACCTGCCTTGAGCTTTGAGCATTCTCGGCAAGCTGGAAACAAGGTAAGTAATTTATTTTTTCTTCCTAAATTGCCCCCATAGATAACTTTTTGTTCCACTTTTGCCCTAAAAAACTATTCATCTTCTTCCCAAATGCCCAAACGTTCCCGTGCTCACTGATTCTCGTTCAACGCGAGGTCATTGGTTGCCGAGGTTGAGATCGAGGGTCACGGTGGTCGTCAAGCCGCTGTCTTTGCCGGAGCTATTGCCTTGATTTGATTTGCTGCGAGTCAAGGTTGAGATCGAGCATCGAGCGACCCAGATCTAGTGGTTTGATTTGCTGTGAGTCGAGGTTGAGATCAAGCATCGAGCGACCCAAATCTAGTTCTTTGACTACAGATCTGCGACCTCGGCTTCGCCTCACTTCGCGTCGCGCATCCTCAGCGTCGCATCACCTGAGGTCGCGTGACTCCGGCATCTCATCCCTTAAGGTCGATCTACCCCCGACGGCCTTGACCTGGGGTCGTGATGTCGGCGATGGGCGTTGCTTAGGTTTCGCGAAACTTCGTTGTCCTTAGTCGCTTGGGCTTCGCTGAGCTCTGACGGGAGTTGCGACGAGGCGGTCTCCTCTGGCAGGTGGTCGCCTCTAGCTGACAATCTCCTCGACGAATTCGCACCTCGCACAGATCTGGCGAGGCTCGACCTCGCCCGGCCATGGCGAGGTCCCGCCTCGCCGCGACCTCAGACGATGGTCGCCGGCGCCAAATCTGGGTCGCCGGTGGCCGCGTGCCCTTCGCCGGCCGGTGAAGGGTTTCAGTTTTTTTGTCCAAAAAAATGCCTTACAAGTATAATGTTTCCAAACGTTATTTTACCCAAAGTTACTTTGAGATTTCATCTAATCTATTAGAAATAAAGAGCTGGATCATAGCTTAAAGAGCCATTTATCAAATATTTGAGAGGATTCTGGATTGTGATTTTGTGCCCGATTCTCCTCAATAGAAAGGTGTGGCCGAAAGGCAAAATCACACCATACGGATATGATGAAGAGTATGATCTGTAAAATCAATTTATATATTTTTCTGTGGGGTAAAACTTTGAAAATAACCCATTATGTTTCTATCAAAATATTTCATTAACTTCTTTTGAGTCATGGACTGGACGTTAATCTAATTTGAACCATATTAAGGTTTGAGGTGTTCATGCAGAAATAAAGTTACATAATTCAACATTAGATAAGTTGGACTCCAGAACCACTCGGTTTTACTTCATGCATTACCCATATCATCTAAAGGGGTATTGATTTATCATCCCAAAAGAAGAACAAGAATTGTGGAATTACAGATAGCTAAATTACTGGAGCTTGATATAGCAGAATAATGGTAGTTGCTCACAGACTATTAAGGGTAATAGTATGGTAGGAACTATTGTATCGTTTTTCTCTGTCTATACAGATGATCATGGAGCATTCTAAGTTACAGTTTGATTCTGTTGGGGTTCAGGTTCTTGTAATTAAAACAATTCCTGATGAAGTTTATCAAATCACACAAGCGCAAAATAAAAGTTAAAGTAGCTCCTCTTAATAGATCTATAAGGTAAAGACGATCAGTTGTATCAAGTCATACTGTATAGTATATCCAGAAGAGCATGACTACAAAGTCGACTATGGAAATGATCTAGTAATTTATACAGTTGCTATTTCTTGTTCTTAATTATAATTGTGATTGGGTACCTGGTAGACGAGATACAGACTATGAAACATACGGTGTTTGGAAGCTTATTAGTATGCCCAAGGTCACAAGTCCATCTGCTGCAATTGAGTTTGTAAAACTTAAAGAGATTTTAGATGAAGTTTTTTGGTCTACCTTATTATATCCAATTATATTTTGATCAGTATTTTATTTGAGAAGTTTAAAAACATATTAGTAGCCAAATTTTTTACTCGTAAAGAATGAGTTGACTTAAAATAATTTTTTATTCAGTCGCTCATAAAGAGTTTTTTCGAAGTGATTAAGGTATTAATAGCTCATCATTATAAGGAGCTCATTATTATACATATATTTAAACTTCTTTTTAATTGGATACTTCGAGGTAGTCTTTTTATGTAATCCGAAGGTTTTGCAGCAGATGATTTAGATAAATTTGTGCATAAAGAAAGAAGAATATCATAAAGTTATCATGGAATAAAGCTTGATCATATTCATGGAGATTCTAGACTGAAAAGTCTAATTTATGGGTTCAAGTAAAGCTTTTAGACAATTGTTGCTTGAAGTTTCATAGTGTTGTTGCTTTATTCTGTTTTGTCAAAAGCGAACTAAATTAGCATATACTACAAGATCAGCGGGAGGAATTTATTTTTCTTGTGTCTTATGCAGACGATATCTTACTTGAAAGTGGTTTTCTTGAATTACTGCATAAGGTGAAGCATATGTTGTCAAAGCATTTTGACATGATTAATCTTAATAAGGAGTATTTTGTCCTAGGCATTGAGATCTATATGGATTGTTCTCGCCACATATTGGGTTAATCTTGGAGGACATTGTTGACACCTAAATTTTGATCAACCTTTTTCTTCCTCTATTTTTCAAAAATTCATAGAAAATTCATAAAAAGCTAAAAATTACAAAAACCAACTTTGGTAGCCTTGGCCAAGCTAAAGGGACCATTTTGGATAAAAATATTTTTTTTCATATTTTTCCTATTTTATTATTATTATTATTTTCGAAAAATATAAAAATAAAAATAAAATAAAAAAAGTAGTATTCGAGGTCACAAAAATATATACAAATAGTAGGTATTTTTATTTTTAATTTTCTTTACTTTAGGACCTCATAAAACAGTAAAATTCAGGTTCCATTTTAGGTGTTCACTAATCACCGTAAAATTGAATTTGACAAAAATATTAGTAATGATTAAAAGGAAAATGAGTGAAAACATCATCATTTAAAAGGAAAAGGGAACTAATCATTTTGTCTTCGCTTTTGATTATTTTATTATTATTTTTTTTACTTTTTAGTATTTTATTATATTATTATTATATTATTATATTATTATATTATTATATTTTTTTATTACTTTACTCTCCTCCCCTCTCCTTCATCACCCGCAGCATTCCTCTTCTTCTTCCTCCTCCTTCTTCTTCTTCTCTTCTTCTCTTCTTTCTTTTCTTCTCATTTTTTCATCCTCCCCTAGATTACGGCGACCACCCTCACCGCCACCTTGCTCCGCCACCCTCCGACGCCGTGCCGAGATCCCGTCCGTCTTGCTGTCACGACCTCGTGGAGCTCCTAGATACCGCAATCCCCCTCCATCTTCCTCCTCTGTTTCGCCCCCTGCCACGTCGTCGCTCTTCGTCGTCGCCGCTTGGCCACGAATCCATCGTGTTCGGGCCGATCCCGGCCGTGGGCCGGTGGCCGTGCGCCTCGGCCATGGCCGAGGCCGTAGGCCGGTGGCCGTGAGCCTCGGCCATGGCCGAGCCTATGGCCGAGGCCGTGGGCCGAGGACGTCGGCCGAATGGCCGTGCGTCTCGGCCATGGCCGAGCCCGTGGGCCAAGGCCGTGGGCCGAGGCCGTAGGCCAAGGCCATGGCCGAGCCCATGGCCGAGGCCGTGGGCCGAGGCCGTGGGCCAAAGCCATGGGCCGAGGCCGTGATCTTGGGCCGAGGCCGTGAGCCCATAGCCGGTCCATGGCTGAGTGAATTGGCCCGTTTCCGAGCCGGGATTTATTTATTTTTTAAATTATTATTATTTATTACCGGTCTTAAAACTTGTAAAATTGATTGTTGACATTTTGATGTGGTGATCGACAGGTGATGTGCATGGAGATGGTCGCAGGCTGGGGCTAGGCGATTGAAGGCCGGTGTCCAATCCGGTATGTTTTACGTACCCGATCCGTGTATTAGGGTTATTTTTCTAAAATGTCGCCATTATAGATTTGGTTTGCATGTATTTATCTCAGTTCAGTAGTTAGCTTATTTATCTGGTTGAGTGTTGTCTATTGCCAATGATATGCTTTTTGTTAAAATATTTTCTGAAAATATAAAAAAATATTAATAAATCAGAAAATGCCAAAAAAATGGAAAAATTAAAGAAAAACAAAAAAATTGAGAAGAATTGCAGAAAATTACTAAAAAAATTCTAGAAAATTCCCAAGGCTGAAAATGATCAAAAGAAATTGATTGGTTGTCGTTTTTTAGGATTTTCTCCCATTTAATCCAAAACGACGATTTTACCCCTCAAAGGGTAAATCGTCTTTGATATTCCGATGAATTGTGGAAATGGCTTAGAATTTGGCGATGAGCCAGATAGGTGGCTAAACCTTATGTCTAGGATTTCCACATTTCATTCTCATTTTTAGAAAATGACGATTTTACCCTTCGAATGGTAAATCGGTTTCTAAAATTCCAAAAAATCATGAAAATTGCAAAAAAAAATAGGAAATGGGTCAATTGAGTGACCAAACCTATTTTTGACATCGTTTTACTCCGAATTCATTCCGAAATGATGATTTTTCCTTTTTTGGGCAAATCGTCCCTTTTGTCTCAAAATTACGACTTTACCCCTTATGGGTAAAATCATGTCTAAATCATTCCTAAGCTTGATTGATACTTATTTAGGTTAATAGAGCCTTCTTATGAGTGTCATGTTGATTTGATGTGTTTACTTTGCATACTTGGATTCATTGATTTGCGCCTTTTATTATTGATTGTGATTGCCAGGATAGTCATTCCTATTTGCATGAATTCCTAGATTTAGGATTCATATTCCACTCATCTGCATGAAATCTTAGGTCAGAAAATTCAGTCAATTTAGGTACCGAAAGGGCGTCAACTCTGACAGTTGGCGTAACTAAGTCCCCGAACCCATTTCTCTGGTTATCGCAGAATTGAATAGAAACTCCCGACTATTCAATAGGGTGGTCCAATCATACCCTCCAAAAAATGATTGGTGGCGACTCCATGGCATGCACACTTAACACATGTCACTAGACCACACTGAAGGTCGACTACGTATACCTCCGTTGCGATTTGGGTAACGGGCCTTGGGAGAGGCCCGCGTCTGACCAGACTGGACGGCCCATTAGCCCTCGAGAGCCCACGGCGAACCTCGAGAGGGTCGCGACAGACTGGCGACTCCGCTGGGGATTTAGAGAACTTGAGCCGATTAAAAAGTTGATTGATTTTTCTAACCCTGCAGGCGCTCTTGAAGGTGAGGTAAGTCTGCTCATGGTAGGTGTTATATGTTTTTGCAGATTGGAGAGATAAGGGGTGTAGTCCGTGATTAACATTGTCTTATGCAGGTTGGCGTAGGAATGTATGTTGTATGGATGATTTGAAGTGCTGATTGATAAACTGTTGTGCATGATTGGCATCGTGATGATCACGACACATGGACACACACAACCGCGCCTAAAACCCCGGGCGCCGCCTTTAGGAACACAATAGAAGGAATTGAAAATGGAATCTCCGTGAGGAAAAACACGGGGTAATCCACTTTTCAATTCCGCTCGCTTCGAACTATGGATCGAGTCCCAATGCAACGATAGTTGTGCAATGGAATCGGCTCTTTCTAGAACTCGAGGTGGGAACCTTGACCTTAGGTGCCAAACCATTCGATTTTTAGAAGTTCACCATCACTTGTCTCATGCGCATGTCTTTGGACGGTTGGTACACCTAAAACCGCACATAAGTCGATGAGTTTGGTTGGTAAGACTCTCTATCCCTCAAATTTATTTCAGTTCAGATAAATATAGGCATTTCATTCATTGCATTCTGGTGATTAGATTAAATGCCATTTCAAGGATAGATGCGTGTGTTTTTTTTTTTTTTTCCAAACGTCCTTGATAGAAGACGAGGAGGGCGATATCCCGTCACGAACACCGAGTGTGCAACAAAGGAGCCTACTATGGACATTATTGAGATATCGTCCAATTAAGATGAAGAGTTGGGGCAAGTGATCCGGAAGTCACAGATCGAACTTGGGGCATCCTTAAACGTTAGGATCACTTTCTTTGGTTTCATTTTCCATTACTAGTCCTCTTGTATAGGGTTTATTTTTATCGAGGCTTTCTCTATCTCACCCCTTAGAATGATTGTATTAGGGATCTATTGGTGTATACATTCAGATGGAACTTGGTTGTATTTCTTTTTGACGGGTCATGGGAATGTGATAGTGGCATTTTCTCTAATCATCTGAATACTCCCAAGTCAAGTTTATAATTCCTTTAGAGGAAACTATTTCGCTAGAAGGAATTATACACTTGAATTGGTCCATGCATGTCATACGTCACTAGTAATCCACGATAATTGATCAAGATTATTGGCGTTATTTCGAATTTAATGACAAGATAGATGTCCAAATTGCTCTCGTTCTTAACAAAACGGCCTTGATTTGGATGCCGTATCTTCAATTAAATTTAAAACACGTCGTTATGCCTTGCACTTTTGACTAATTCGCTCTTCTGAAAATTGGTCAAAAGCTATTATCGTGAATTACATTCCTTTCAATAGTATGCTTTCTTTCGAGGAATATTGATAAAAACTTTTCGCACAAGATTAAAACCCTTGTAAAAAGTTTGTCCTTATTAATCACGAGCAAGCATAAGATTGAAAGGGGTTTATGCTTTCTTTTTCAAATTATTCATTCTGATTCTGTCGTTTCATTTGCAGGTAAAAAATAGGTAATAGAGAGAAATCTTTTCCCGGATAAGTCTGAGGCTATTCTTTCATCTGACCATGAGCGAGTTAGAAAATCAGAGCACATATACTCGACTTATTATGGATCGGCTCATCTAAGTCTAAGATGTCCGGATGCTCGAAGAAATGGACCATATAAAAGCTAAAACACACACACAGGAGCTTTCATTCACTTTCGCTCAATCGAAAGACTTTCAAAGCAGATTAATACAGATTAGCGAGGCGGAAAAATAAAGCCGAACTGAGCCCTAATCAGCAGCACGAAGGAGCTCAATTGGCCCTCCATATGGTTGATTCCCTGCCTACGCTCACCGCTCCGTATATCATGATCCGCGAGCTGGAGAAGAAGGCGCTTGCACTCATTCTTAAGGTCAGCAACCTTGGCCCTGTGATCTTCAGCAGCAAGTTCCAAGTCCCGGACCAATTCCCTCCCACGGGATACATCCGCCGTAACAGTATCGAGTCGCTCTTCCAGCCAATCGCTCTGAAACTTCAACATGATGTTACGACGATCGTGCTCATAGGTGATCAGGCACAAGGCCAAACGCTCCACCAAATTTCCACGTTCACGAAGCATCGTCGAGACCCGCTCGTTGGCAGTTTCCATAACCTTGTTGTGGCTGTCGGCCACGAAGTTAGTCAACGTCAGGCAGTCACAGCGGTCTTCGTAGCGGGCTCGCAAGACACGAGCCACGAGAACTTCCCGGTGAGCAACGCGGTAAGCCTCTAGAAAGTTTGCAAAGAGGGCTGGGAATGTTTTATACTCCTTCTCCAACTCAGTACCCTCGATGGAAGTAGTGTCAGTGGCCGCAAATAGAACGCGGATCTCAGCCTCGATCTCCGGATGATCGGCTATGTAAGCATAGCCCCGACCCAAGAGATTATAGAGTTTTTCCCATCGGGCCGGGACTGCGATTGAAAAGACGCAAGCATGGGAAGAGTCAGAGGAAGAAGCAGAAGATGAAGCCATTTCTTGTTGGAAGGATGGAAAGGAAGACGAGTGCGATGGAATGAATGAAAGTGAAAGCTGGGCAAATGAGAGCACTAACCTTCTCCTCGTTTCATAGTAGCTCAAAAATGGAGAAAAGTTACGGCAATAATGCTTGTGGAGCCGGGGTAGTTAATGTAAAGCAGGGGCTGCTCCTCCCGTGAAGCATCAGACATGTCTCGATCCGCGATTTCAGGCCTGACGAGTTTGAAAAGTTGTAAAAGAGTTGTCTATTTCACCATTATTGAGATGGAGCGGGAGTCGAGCGCAAATATCGAAGGAGCCGCGGTAGGGTTGATAGTTTTGTCATGATGAAAAGCTGAGCGGGTGGTGGACGTAATTTAGTCTTTTGAGAGATAGTGGGGGACAGGTTCGGCTATCGAGGAAAGAAAAGCGATCCGTGATCTCTCCACCATGAAAAGGAAGGAAGACGACAAGACGAGAAACTCAAAATCTCTAGAAGAGCGCTCGCCTGGTGATCGTCTTCCATGCTCGAAGAGCGACTCCTGAGTACGCAAAGTCACTCAAAAGAAAGTTTAGAGAGAGTAAACATAGGAAGAGGATTACAAGACCTTGAGTGATTAAAAAAGGACGAACAAACCTTTTCTTGATCCAGTATGTTTAACAGTCATAGTCATTTGTTGGAGATGACTGACCCAAATGTCCTAGGTAATGTGCAGTTGGGAGACCTCGAAGTCTTTGGGATCGAGCCAGATGTCGAAACCATACTACCCAACCCTGCTGGCAACGAGGTTCAGGATCAGGGCAGCGACGATGACAGTGGTGGCGACGACGACAGTAGCAGCAACGACGACGGCAGCGGCGATGTCCCATCTCGTGGAAGAAGACGTCGCCGGCTCTATACTGAGAAGGAAATCCAGATACTCGAAGCCGCCTTCAATAAGTGCCGTTACCCGGATACGAGACGAAGAAGAAAATTAGCCCGGAAATTAGAGATGGAACCCTTAAGGGTCAAGCACTGGTTTCAAAACAGACGGGCCAGATCAGTGGTTCGGGGAAAGTGTCAAGAGCTCGAAACTCTAAAAGAAGAATACGCCAAGCTTCGAGCAGAAAACATGTGGTGTAAGGAAGTCCTCATCAACGCCGCTTGCCTTAACTGCGGTGGTTCTATCGACACTCGCGAAATGTTCCGTGATAAGTTTTCTATGAGAATCGCAGGTGGTCGTCCGCCACCCCACTCCCTCAAACCATCTTTGGAAAGAGGGGAGGCGCGTTACTACAATTTCCCTGACAATGGGCTTACTATCACCACAGACCAGTTCGAAGTCAACCAGCTTCCCCTGCAACAACCTCTGGCACAACCAGACCCCGCCTGGAGTGAATCGAGGAATGATCGCCGAGTCACGGATGTTATCCTGAGTCGCCAAAAGAAGTTCATATGGTCTCCAGAGCTTCACAGAAAATTCCTTGATGCGGTTCACCAAATAGGGAATGACTCATTATGTCCAACACGCGTACATGAGGTCATGAATGAACCGGGGCTCGCTAGAAGGTTAGTCGCAAACCACCTTAATGGTTACCGCAGGAAGCTACGACGGCGTCATGCCGCACGGCGCCTAGAAGAGCCCGACTCGAACTTGAACATTAGGTACGGCTACGAATGCAACAGCCATGCCTCAAGAAGAGCCCTGCCTAGTCTCGATACCAACCAAGCCGGTAGCTCTACCACCAACTGTTGGAGAATTGGTCAATATAGCCCTATCAGTCATCTTAATGTTCCTCAAGAACACGTGCCACCGGTGCAACAAATATACACTTCCCCGCTCGAGCAGCGGCCGTCCACCGGCGCTCTTCCTGCTGCTGATCCACCCACGACGTCTAATGTTCAGGAGTTCGCCCAACTAGGGCATATGATCTCAGATGATCTAGTGGGGGAACACTTCGAACAATTTTGCTTCCCTGATCTCTGAGTGAGACACGCTTTTGATAGGAAAGAGGTCGACCCTCCTCTTTTCTTCTCAAACAAAGATGGTGGTCACAGTTCGAAGAATCCATCAGGAGGAGGCTAGCAAACCTTCACGGCCATGATCTGGAGTCGATGACCGCGCACCTGAACCCAGACATGATGGGGTGGTGATCGAACATACCCAGAGAAAAGGGGGGGCTTGTACACAAGTAGAACTTATTTCTTATTTGCGCATTGTAAAGTTTCAATCGGAGCAGTTCCTTTCTTCTTTAAGGCCTAGGGTTGATTTCACACAATGATGCTTGCTAACATCATCATGTTTAGCTACAACAATCTTTTGTCACGATGGGTTCGAGGTAAATCGACCAAGCGCACGAAGGCAAACGTGACAGCATAGGTTACAAACATAACGTGAGCGGGCTCGAAAGCGGAAAGATCGTCAGTTGCCTCAAACACTATGATTGCGAAACCAAGGGAAATATTGAATCTTGCGAAGGATAAGCGGAAATGTACATACACTCTCATTTATAGCACTTAACAGGAGACTTTACAAACAGACTACTGAGGAGGAACCGTAAATCCAAAGTGAGTTCTAATGAGCATCACAAATGAGCTCAATTGATTCTCCATGCTATCCATGCCTTGCTTACAACCCACACTCTGGGAATCGAGGTCTACAAGCTTGAAGAAAAGGAGGCGACATTTCTCCTTAAGGTCGTTCACCTTGGTCTCATAGTACTCGAACTCAAGCTCTAAGTCCTGAGCCAGCACCCTCCCGCGAGCTATATCCATGCTCAGGTCTTCAAGCCTTTCCTCCAACCAGGCACACTGGAACCTCAGCACGAGGTTGTGCTGATCTTGCTCAAAGGCGGTGTCAAAAAGAGCCAGACGCTCCACCAAGTTGTCCCTCTCACGGACCAACATCGAAACCTGGGAGTGGGCGTATTCAACAGCCCTTTTATGGTTATCGGCCGTCAGCATGGCCAACATCAGGGACTCAGTTCGGTCCTGATAGCGGGCTCGCACGATACCAGCCAAAGTGACCTCCCGGCTAGCAACTTCATAAGCCTGCAGGAAATTGTTGAAGAGAGTTGGGAAGATCACAAACTCCCTTTGAAGTTTCGTACCTTCAATACACACAGTATCCAGGGCCGGAATCAAAGTACGAACTTCAACCTCAGCTTCAGGATGACTGTTTATGTAGCCATAACCTCTACCCAAGAGGTGATAAAACCTCTCCCATTGGGTTGAAGCTTCGGCTGAGGCAGCGGGTACATGAGAGGAAGCCATCTGCGATTCAACGACAGAGAAAAGAAGGAATGATGGAGGAGTGTTTGAGAGGTTAGATCGAAATGTTAATCTCCTCGATGTCAACCTCTCGCCCTTTAACGCTCGAACGAGAAAGGGAAAGCTGCAATAATTTTTCTATACGCAGCAGGGCTAATCAAGCCTCATTAATACATCCCTGGTGAGTCACAGATCCACCTCTGTCCCGTGATTTCGGGCTTAGAAAAGGTAACAACATCTAAAGGCCGGCGGACCTATTACTTTGGAGACCGAGCTAGGGGGACAGGCGTAATGCTCGATAAAGCAAAAGTCGACACGGGAAATCTGCACGCTCCACTCAAGCAAGAGAGAGTAAGAACGGACGGGGGGAATCACGAAGTCTCGAAAGGAACGCCCGTCAGACGCTCGTTACTCGATTTCAAAGCGACGCTTCTTGGAACACGCCTAATCTCTGATAATTACAGAGAGGGCGAACATCTGAGAAAGGGTGGAGAAGATCAAGCGAACGAAGATCAGGAAAAGACATTTCAACCCAAAATGTTCAAGGGGTACCATCATCTGTTGGAAACGCCTGACCTGAATGTTTCCGAACTTGAACGGCTAGAGGAATTTGAAGACCTCGGAAATGAATTCGTCACGAAGGATATGGAAATCGACTCGACCATCCAGGAGACTCAAGCCCTCAGCGACCAAGACGCCAGCGACGATGATCCGCGCCAGAAAAGAAAGCGTCGCCAGCTCTACACTCCGGATGAGGTCCAGATACTTGAAGCTATCTTCAAGGGATGCCCTTTCCCGGACACAGAACAGAGGAAGAAGTTGGGTCAAAAACTAGGGACGAGCCCTTTGAGGATCTTGAATTGGTTTCAAAATAAACGAACCAAGCTGAGTAAGCAGTACAAACGACGGGAGACCGCATTTCTAAAGGAACAGAACGAGAAGCTTCGAACAAAGAACGTGAGGTATGAAGAAGTTCTTAGCACTATTGTCTGCCCTAACTGCGGTGGCCCTACCACTCTCAGTAGATTGTTTCCCGTTAAGCTTTCTGCTATGATCGAAAATACTGGTGATGTGCATGAACAAATCAATCCCACAAAGATAGTGCCCGTGCCTTCTGAAGGAGGGAATATATGCCACTATGATGAGAGTCACCACGTCAGAGCCCAAGAGTCTTCTCCACAACGGCTTCGGGCAGGATCAGATCCTGCTCGAGAAGGGTTAAAGATCAGCCGTCAAGCTGTCAACGCTATTCTGAACCAAGAGAAGAAGATTTTCGCGTGGCCCCTTGAGCTTCACCGCAAGTTCTTAGACGTGGTTCGGCGAATAGGGCTCGACTATGCACGCCCGAAGAAAGTAATGGAGGCCCTGAATGCACCAGAACTTACCAAGGCTATGGTCTCAAATCACCTCGGTTGTTACAGAAGAGCGCTAAGACAGCGTCATGCTAACCTCGGTTACAAATTCAACACTTATTGGGAAATTGATCAGAATATTCATCTGAGTCATCCCAATTTTCTTCAAGAGTGTGTGCCACAGATGCAGCAGGTGCAGCACCCATCCGTCGCTGTTTTTCCGCTTACTAATGAGCTTTCTGCGCTTAGTGCCCAAGGACTTGCCGAACTAGGGCATGTGGTTTCAAAGGATCTAACAAGGGAATGCGTTGAGCATTTTTGTTTCCCTAATTCCCAAGTAGGAGATGCTTATGGGGGTCAATCGATCAACTCCCCTCTCATGTTCTCGAGAAGAAATGGAGGTTCCAGCTCGAAGAACCAGTCGGGCGATACTACCCAACCCATGCATCAATATTTCGAAGGATCAGATGACTTCTACGACGATCAGTCAGTGATACTTCGATCCAAAATGTTCCAAGGATACCGTCATTTGTTGGAAACGCCCGACTTGGAAGTCTCCGAGCTTAAACTGCTGGAAGAATTTGAAGATCACGGGACCGAATCCGGCACGATGGTCATGGAGATTGACACTTCCAACGATGAAACTCAAGGTTGTGGTAATGAAAACAATACCCATAGCAGTGATCAGCGTCAGAAAGGAAAACATCCCCTTCACCATACTTCAAGTCAAGACCGGGAGCTTGATTTTTTCTTCGAGGAATGCCCCCATCCAGATGAGAAGCAGAGGGCTGAGCTAGGTCGAGAGTTAGGGTGGGAGCCTGGGAAGGTCAATAAGTGGTTTCGTAACAAACGAGCCCGGCTGGGGAATCTACATAGACAGCAAGAGCTAGCGATTCTGAAAGAAGAAAATGAAAAGCTTCGAACAGAAAGCGCTAGATATGAGGAAGCACTGAGCAGCGCCACTTGCCTTGATTGCAATAACCATATTCTCATCAGTGAAATATTCTCCGAAGAGCCACTTCTAGAGATTGGTAGTGCTCATATGTTACAATGCCTTTCGCAATGTCTTCCGGTGCAGTCAGATACTGTCGAAGGCTTACAAGAGCAGTTTCCAACACAATCAGATCTCATAGAGATTAGTCGGCGAGCTGTTCTTGTTGACAAGAAAGCGCGATTTTCTTGGACTGCTGAACTCCATCAGAAATTTGTTGATACAGTTCGACAGTTGGGGATCGACACGGCACGATCAACGCGCATACACGAAATCCTGAACGTGCCGGGACTCTCTAAAGTTAACGTCGCGAGCCACCTTGGATATTTCAAGAGGTTGCTAAAAGAGGGACGGGTGACACTAAGCTCGGATGGAGCTGGTTCGAACTTAAATGTTGGTCATAACTGCAACCACGATGATTGTAGAGCCGGGAACACCCAACCATGTTTCGGTGTTGACGAGACCAGCAACCATGTCACCGACTCCTCTAACCCAAATCAGAACGCTCCACCAAGCAGTCTCAATACCCCTCAAGTGTATATACCGCAGTTCCCGCAAATAGGAACTCCCCAATTTGAGTACCAACCTGTTGCTAGTGCTCTTCCCATGGCAAATCCAACATTTACATGGGACATGTCTACATATTTGCCGGCCAACAAGGGAGGTTGCAGCTCGAGGAATCAAATCATCCAAGGCGAGAGTGATCTATCGCCAGCGGTCGGTGACACTCGACTTGAGCATCAATGGCTCGGAGATTCGAGCGATTTCCTTGGAGAGGAACTCAATTTCTGGCTCGATCAGCCTGAAGCTGGCGGACTCTTGCAATAGTGATACAGAGCCGACGATCAGGTGTTTGATTCAAGGCGCGATTTGTAAAAAAATGTTCGGAGAAAAGAGGATGAATAGCCTGAATGAATGTATTGGCAATCCCATTGTAAGGCTCCCATGGGGGCATTTCTCATTTACGCTTAAAACTAGTCGTACGAAGATCCGCCTTACCTTTTGAGCATCTTTAAGCTCAGGGGCGAGCTCCCCAAGCAATGATCATCGTTCGCAGAGCATAATGGAATCCACCCCTTCAATGCAAAATGCATCTGGCCGCGAAGCCACCCATTTGGTAAAACGATGTATCGTTCCTAAACGATCTCCAATCGGATACCGAAATAATGTCTTCTTTCTTTTCCTTCTCAGATGATAAACATGGATAAATCACTTAAGGAGTCATGCGTTCAAATAGCAGAACAGACGCTGCCCAGCTGGGGGCAGATGAACCAGTGATGTTACAAACACTCCAAGCATGGATAGGCGGATTTGATAGATGTTGTTCATATCAACACGCCACATCAGAATGGGATGAAAATCAAGAGTAAAGTTGTATCGTCCCAATTTGTCTTGAATTCGAGGATATGAATTGATACTTGTTGTCTATCCTTGGCAGGGGAGTCGCCTTGCAGAGGAACAAGTTCTTACATCCCATGTACTACTCGTCAGAGTACATGACCAAGGGTAGGATGTATCGTTTCGATTTTTGAAAATTTTGTGAACCTACAATGATATGCTTTCTTTACATTTGCAGGGGTCTGCAGCCGCGACAGGTAGGTAAGTATCCCTTTCCCAGTTAGCTGGAGATAAAGAATGTTAAAATCCCTTTAGCCGTCATGGAAATTATCCAATGCATCGATGTTCATGATTTAAATCGGGAGGTTGCCCAAAGCATGAATAAAACATGCACGATACATCACAAAATCCCCTCGATGGATAAATTTTGGGAAAGAAAGAAATGAATTTTTCCAAATATGATTATTTGTCAAATCATTCAAAAGGAAGTTTACTCAAAAGAGAGGCGAACCCAGTCCAAACACATCCTACATACACTTGAGAGATGAGGGAAGTGAATCGGATGGCAAAATCTGTACCTACGGAGGTAGGGACCATTCGCAGCGATTACATGGATTGGGACGACGGAGGCGTTCGTTTCATATCCCCTAAACACTACAGGTAACCGTTGATAACCCCTTGAACGGCGATTTTCATTCTTAACCCTGTCAAGAACCACCCCACATCGGGGCAAAATGGAGGTGAGTCCAGCAGCATCAGGAGGAAATGGTTAGAAATTTTCTTGCTCGGACTAACATTAATCTTTGTGTGTTGTTTATATGGTAATCCAAGTGCCATAGGATGATGAGGAGCATTCATTTCTCTATCCCACACACTGAATCCTTTGCATAGCCAAGTTGAGCCTGCAAAATCATTTCATAAACCCGTTGGTGATCATTGTACTTTCCAAGACGGATGCGACATCACTTCAGAAACGAGGGAGTTCAAGACCTAGGGTTTACGAAAAAGCTACTAAGTCGATACTCAAGCGTGCTAAGAGCCAAGTCATATATCTAGCACAATTGCCAAGCATCCCGCTTGCGACAAGGGATTAAAGAAATCCCCAGCATCAGATAAGAAAAAGCAAAGTGCTTGGTAAAAGCAAGGCCGATGCTCGCATAAGCTGTTTGATTGATCCCCAGTAAAGTCTGGTCGGGAAAAGAGGAAATTCCTAAAAGAGTAGTATCAAAAGGGCTACTCCCCAAATGGCGTCAAGCGCGGAGCAAAGATATAGAGAGAATTATCGGTCTCTGAATGCAACAAGAGACGCTCTCTAAAGGACTTGTGCACACCTCAAAAGCGGTTGCACACCTCAAAAACTGAATATGCAGAATGGAAAAGACAGGTGACGAATTTGCAATGATCACCAATGTCAATCCCCTCATAAATTCTGGGCCAAAAACAAGCCTTTTTCGGTCCCCAATCCTACCAATGTCATAACCCTGAAACAGTCTTCTCTGACTAAGACATTTGGGTTAACATATAGCTTAGCTCGAAGAAGTACGAGCAAGACTATTTCTTTCTCATTTTGCAGGGTTCTCGACTTGTAAACCCGGAGCAGATGGTGAAGAATTTCATTCAAATGACCTTGACTCAAAAGTGAGTCCCTCTTGAAGATCAATAACCAAGCCCAACATTACGGTCCCATGGAAGACCTCCCGACCGATCAAAATGTATGCGCTGCGAATGATCCTAAAACCTAGGCACAGGTTAATAGGAAGTTGGCGCATTCCTTAAGACCATTATCACAGAGCGGTGAGGAGCCCTCTTGGATGAGAAATTCTCCAATATATGTTTTGAACAAACTCTTTTTGGAAATTTCAAATTGTTTGATCCAGATTTTCCGTGCAAGGGATTTGTGATCACATTTGCATGTTGCAAGAATGCTTTGGACAACCTCCAGCATCAAAATGCACATTTCACAATTAAAACTTAAGTCATACGGTTTTTGTCAAGTGGACATCCGTGGTCTTCCCAAAAATTACTAACGTTTTCTTGGTGAAGAAAAATCTTTCAAGCTCAAACTTCTGCAGGATACCTGGAGAACCCAGCTCCCAGAATGTCGCCTCAGCAGACTCAAGTGAAGTTTTGTCAAAATAAAATCTTTCACTGCTTCAAAAAACTGAATTCCCGACAAACTTCGGGATCTCTAAAAAAAGAGGGGAAGAAAAACTCTTTTAAAAGAAAAAGTCCTATCAGATGTGGAGAACCCTCGTCATGAGACCCCTTTAAAAAAAAAAAATCTAGGCAGTCTCATCGGACGTGGAGAACCCTCGTCATGAGATCCCTTTTCAAAATTCAAACAGTCTCATCGGACGTGGAGAACCCTCGTCATGAGACCCCTTTTTAAAAATTAGGCAGTCTCATCGGACGTGGAGAACCCTCGTCATGAGACCCATTTTCAAAGCAAACTGAAGGTAGAAACCGCCTGAAGGGTCAAACAAAGGTAGAAACCGCCTGAAGGGTCAAACCAAGGTAGATACCGCCTGAAGGGTCATCTTAAGGTAGAAACCGCCCGAAGGGTCAAAACAAAGGTAGAAACCGCCTGAAGGGTCAAACCAAGGTAGAAACCGCCCGAAGGGTCAACTCAAGGTAGAAACCGCCTGAAGGGTCAAACCAAGGTAGAAACCGTTTGAAGGGTCAACACAATGGTAGAAACCGCCTGAAGGGTCAATCAAAGGTAGAAACCGCCTGAAGGGTCAATCCAATAGCGAAAATCACTTAAATGGTCAACTCAATGGTCCGATCCACCATACGGATCAAAATCCTTGGCAAATCCCAAATGGGGCGCGTCTTCCTTAGATTCCTATCAGTTAGGAATCTCATTATGGTTTAACCTACCATACGGGTCAGAGCTTAACCTCTCTAGGACACTCTAGAAACGAGTCCCTAGAAATTCTCTGGAATCCATCAGACACTGCGAAAATCGCACAAACATCGAATAGGTAAGTGGCAGGTATATCTCTCTACTATCTCACTCTCTCATGTCAAATAAATGTTTCCCCTTTCAAGAAAGAGCATACATCGACAAGCATAAAAAAAACGGATGTCATGACTCCTTTTCCTTTAGTTTCACGAGTCGAGTCGATCAGGACTCAGGTGTCACCTTGTCTTTGAGAGAAACCTCTGAGGGGATTCCTCTGATGAGATTCCTCTCAAAGAGGGGCAGCTGTTGACACCTAAATTTTGATCAACCTTTTTCTTCCTCTATTTTTCAAAAATTCATAGAAAATTCATAAAAAGCTAAAAATTACAAAAACCAACTTTGGTAGCCTTGGCCAAGCTAAAGGGACCATTTTGGATAAAAATATTTTTTTTCATATTTTTCCTATTTTATTATTATTATTATTTTCGAAAAATATAAAAATAAAAATAAAATAAAAAAAGTAGTATTCGAGGTCACAAAAATATATACAAATAGTAGGTATTTTTATTTTTAATTTTCTTTACTTTAGGACCTCATAAAACAGTAAAATTCAGGTTCCATTTTAGGTGTTCACTAATCACCGTAAAATTGAATTTGACAAAAATATTAGTAATGATTAAAAGGAAAATGAGTGAAAACATCATCATTTAAAAGGAAAAGGGAACTAATCATTTTGTCTTCGCTTTTGATTATTTTATTATTATTTTTTTACTTTTTAGTATTTTATTATATTATTATTATATTATTATATTATTATATTATTATATTTTTTTATTACTTTACTCTCCTCCCCTCTCCTTCATCACCCGCAGCATTCCTCTTCTTCTTCCTCCTCCTTCTTCTTCTTCTCTTCTTCTCTTCTTTCTTTTCTTCTCATTTTTTCATCCTCCCCTAGATTACGGCGACCACCCTCACCGCCACCTTGCTCCGCCACCCTCCGACGCCGTGCCGAGATCCCGTCCGTCTTGCTGTCACGACCTCGTGGAGCTCCTAGATACCGCAATCCCCCTCCATCTTCCTCCTCTGTTTCGCCCCCTGCCACGTCGTCGCTCTTCGTCGTCGCCGCTTGGCCACGAATCCATCGTGTTCGGGCCGATCCCGGCCGTGGGCCGGTGGCCGTGCGCCTCGGCCATGGCCGAGGCCGTAGGCCGGTGGCCGTGAGCCTCGGCCATGGCCGAGCCTATGGCCGAGGCCGTGGGCCGAGGACGTCGGCCGAATGGCCGTGCGTCTCGGCCATGGCCGAGCCCGTGGGCCAAGGCCGTGGGCCGAGGCCGTAGGCCAAGGCCATGGCCGAGCCCATGGCCGAGGCCGTGGGCCGAGGCCGTGGGCCAAAGCCATGGGCCGAGGCCGTGATCTTGGGCCGAGGCCGTGAGCCCATAGCCGGTCCATGGCTGAGTGAATTGGCCCGTTTCCGAGCCGGGATTTATTTATTTTTTAAATTATTATTATTTATTACCGGTCTTAAAACTTGTAAAATTGATTGTTGACATTTTGATGTGGTGATCGACAGGTGATGTGCATGGAGATGGTCGCAGGCTGGGGCTAGGCGATTGAAGGCCGGTGTCCAATCCGGTATGTTTTACGTACCCGATCCGTGTATTAGGGTTATTTTTCTAAAATGTCGCCATTATAGATTTGGTTTGCATGTATTTATCTCAGTTCAGTAGTTAGCTTATTTATCTGGTTGAGTGTTGTCTATTGCCAATGATATGCTTTTTGTTAAAATATTTTCTGAAAATATAAAAAAATATTAATAAATCAGAAAATGCCAAAAAAATGGAAAAATTAAAGAAAAACAAAAAAATTGAGAAGAATTGCAGAAAATTACTAAAAAAATTCTAGAAAATTCCCAAGGCTGAAAATGATCAAAAGAAATTGATTGGTTGTCGTTTTTTAGGATTTTCTCCCATTTAATCCAAAACGACGATTTTACCCCTCAAAGGGTAAATCGTCTTTGATATTCCGATGAATTGTGGAAATGGCTTAGAATTTGGCGATGAGCCAGATAGGTGGCTAAACCTTATGTCTAGGATTTCCACATTTCATTCTCATTTTTAGAAAATGACGATTTTACCCTTCGAATGGTAAATCGGTTTCTAAAATTCCAAAAAATCATGAAAATTGCAAAAAAAAATAGGAAATGGGTCAATTGAGTGACCAAACCTATTTTTGACATCGTTTTACTCCGAATTCATTCCGAAATGATGATTTTTCCTTTTTTGGGCAAATCGTCCCTTTTGTCTCAAAATTACGACTTTACCCCTTATGGGTAAAATCATGTCTAAATCATTCCTAAGCTTGATTGATACTTATTTAGGTTAATAGAGCCTTCTTATGAGTGTCATGTTGATTTGATGTGTTTACTTTGCATACTTGGATTCATTGATTTGCGCCTTTTATTATTGATTGTGATTGCCAGGATAGTCATTCCTATTTGCATGAATTCCTAGATTTAGGATTCATATTCCACTCATCTGCATGAAATCTTAGGTCAGAAAATTCAGTCAATTTAGGTACCGAAAGGGCGTCAACTCTGACAGTTGGCGTAACTAAGTCCCCGAACCCATTTCTCTGGTTATCGCAGAATTGAATAGAAACTCCCGACTATTCAATAGGGTGGTCCAATCATACCCTCCAAAAAATGATTGGTGGCGACTCCATGGCATGCACACTTAACACATGTCACTAGACCACACTGAAGGTCGACTACGTATACCTCCGTTGCGATTTGGGTAACGGGCCTTGGGAGAGGCCCGCGTCTGACCAGACTGGACGGCCCATTAGCCCTCGAGAGCCCACGGCGAACCTCGAGAGGGTCGCGACAGACATATATTGATTGCATTCAGTATAAAGTGTTGCAAGTCAGGAATCATTCCTGTCATTAAGAGCAATAGACTGAATTTGTCATGATGTCTACATAAAGCTATCAAGAAAGCCCAAATAAAAAATGTACCATATCGAAGTGCACTTAAAAGCATCATGTATGCTCAAGCTTGCACTAAATCAGATGTTGCTTTTGCAACGAGACTTCTAAGCAGATATCGGTTAAATCTAGGATATGTTCGTTGGGTTACTGCTAAGGGAGTTTTGAGGTACTTAAAGAGGATAAAAGACTATATGCTAATTTACAGATATATTCAGGGCCTGCAGCTAGTAGAGCATTCGGATTCAGGCATTGTTGACTGTCAGGATGATGTGAAGTTGACAACTACAGACATTTATATGTCTAAAGAAAAGTGCAGTATTACAGAAAAACGTAAACAGAAATCTATGTAATCCTCGATTAAGAAAACGGAGTTTGTAGTATGCTTTTCAGCTGCTATTCAAGTTATTTGACTCCGAAATCTCTTTAAAGAGTTGGCCGTATTTAATTTGTGGATAGACTCATACAGTTGTATTGTGACTATAATTCTGTATTGTTGTTCATTAATAACAGCAGAGGTCCTACGGGGTCTGAGCATCTGGCGGTCAAGTTTTTGACTATAAAGGTAACATATGAAAGGATGACACTACAGTAAAGCTTATTACACAGATGATAAGGCTGCAGACTCACTAACTTAAGGACTATTCTCATACACATTTAGATGGCATGTCACAAATATAAAAGCATCGTGGGATGCTAATATGACATGTTAATTGATGAGTTGAGTAAGCATCATGGGATGCTGTTGTTCAGTGGGAGCTGCATTCGATATTTGCTCTAATAAAGTTTACATCTGTGTTTGTTACATTTTGTAACATCTAGATATGTATCAACTCCTTTGCATGCAATAAAGCTATAATGATTAGGAGGAGTTGAATACATATATCAGTTGGAAATCTCAATGAATTGTGTAAACCTTGAGTGATGGCTGATGCATTTATTTTAGCCAAAAGGCATATGTCTTGTTACATGTAAAGCATAGTTAACTATAAAGGTAAGTCATATGTTGGTTCGTTGGAACCGTAAAGATGTTCTCTCGTGACACATCCGGTTTCGTGACACATAAAGTGAGAAAATGGTGACTAACAAGGAGAATAGCATATAAGGTGTCTCTATTATTTGAGATGTTATTGTCGCGACCTAAAAAAATTTAGGCTAATGGGTTATTAGGTTAATTAGATGAATTAACTAACCTAATACGGACTCTCCCAAGCCCTACCAATTCGCAACTTAGGTTTCACTGAAATGATTTTTTTTTTATTTTAGGAGCCGCCACTAATCGTTTCTTGGTAGGTCGATTAGAAACCTAAATAAAATAGCGGGAGAACTATTTTATCTCTACGAACCAGAGATAGTGAGTTCGGGGACTTGGTTACATTAATTAAAAAATTAATGCCCTTTCGGTACCCAATTTCATGAAAGTTCCTTGTTTTATGATTTGAAATGTTTTTTTAGGGTTTTCTCTTATTAAATGCAATGCTGATGCAATCTAATTATATGACATGTGAAATGACATGGCAAATATGTATGACATGGTATAATGACGTGGAAAATATGCATGACGTGGCAAAAATGCATGATATGGCAAATATGCATGACATGGAAAACATGATAATGCAAGCTAAATGATATGCAATGCAAATGGCATTTTTTGTATTTTTTTGTATTTTTTTGTTTATTTTCGGATTTATGAAACATGAAGTGAAAAAGCTATCCTAAAGTCAAAGATAATGTGATTTGACTTAAGAAAGAGATGGGATTTTTTTGGGATTTTTCAGGAATTTATTTTTTTGGATTTTTGAATTAATGAACAAAATTAAACAAAAATGCCCATAATATACCTTAATTTCCGAATTTTCGATAATTCACTCATTTCCGAAGATTCGAATTAGAGCAGAATTTTTAACGCGACATCCTCGAAAATTCGAGTCAGTCTGCGAGTAGGGGTATAAGACGACAACGTCCCTCTTGCCAGAGGGAAAGAACACGATATCTTATACTTAAACCACATCCACCCCAGTAGATTCTGGGTAGGCGAATGATTTAATTTTTTCGAAGGGACAAGGCACGAAGGGGAGCATGTGTTATGGGCAAGATTGTTTATTAAAGTGCAAACTTTATAAACAAAGCAAAACAAGCAAGCACGACGAAAATAAAATGAAAAGAGTCGATTGAGCTTTGGAATTTTCAAATGTTTAGAGGGATGGCCGAAGATTATGAGATTGGGGTCCATCTTTCCTCTTTTTAAAAAAATATTATCCAATTTGAATTTGAGAAATTATCTTTGAAGTCCAGAAATTTAGTTTCAGATAATTCTCAGAAGATATGGATAAATAACCAATTAAGTTCAAACCTTATCTCTAATCAGACAATATTAAGAGAAATCACAAGAGATAAGATAAAACAAATATCTGTTAAACATCCCAACCAATTCAGATGCTTGAAGACAATAGTCAAAGCTAGCAGTTTATCCACAACAAATCAAAAATCATCCAACTAGAGATGTTCATTTACTGGATAAAATTGATTTGTTTAATCTTGATCCACAGCACGAGGTGGGGTCCAACTAAGCAATATCGCTCAATCCATCAAAATAAAGATCAAAGCATATTCATCCATCAATACATAATTCTGCCAAAGGAGCATGTGTGCCGACAATCCATCTTCCGCTAAAAATTCCAGCTTTTTCCGATTTACTCAACTCGATTTTTAAAAAATCGTTGGACGAATTTTACTTTGGGAAAAGATATAATTCCAATGTAAATTTAATCAATTCTCAAGAGCATCGTAAAATTCAATCAATTTATGAACAAATTGAACTTGCCAAAATCTTTAGCAACAACTTCAGTTTTGAGCGCACTTCATCGAAAAGATTGAATTCTTCACCTCAATTGCCATTCAACATGTGATACTAAACACCTATGCAAGTCATCAATTTAATGAACATCCAATCGCAATCAAAAGTTGAGAATCCTACCTGTTCTAACCCGAATTTCCAGCACGCTTTCAAGCTACAAATCATGCCCAGAATATCCGCCGAAGTTGGGTTGACTCGTGACTTCGAATACTGATGAACGAGGCATTGAATTGGGCGGAGCAACAGACGGTGAGGGGCTGAGCTGGGTACTTCGGACACCATAGTCTCGTATCTTCCACCCTGAAAGTCCACGCTGCCATCATGTGAGCCCCTCCACTCCCCCTCTCACTTTGGCGTCTTCTACCAAGGGGAACCTGCGAGCAAAAACTGGGAAAAAAAACAAGAGAGAAAGGCTGCATCAACACAAACTAATGTTTGACCAATGAACCACCAGTTACTTTGGCCTTCTCGGATGGAGCACTAATGTTTTCTCTTCGTTGCTTTCACTGGCCGACTCGAAGACTTCATCAACTACCTACAAGGTCTTCCTCTCTCCTCTGGCATGAGCTTCCTTTGGCCGTCTCTCTTTTCCGTGAATTCCTTTGAATTGGCCCCCCTTTGTTACGCGACCTAGATGTGTTTATATATAAAACGCGTAGGTCAAATCCTGACAATGCGGGCCTAAGCTTTGACCTTACTTCAATTAATAAACTTTAATTTAAAGGCCTTTTCTTGAATTAAAATTTAGTGGGCTGAATTAAATATGAAAATAAATCCAAGCCCGCTTTGAATTTTGACACAACCCCATGCCTTAGCCAAATTTCTCATGCTATGTCGATTACTTGTCAAATTTTGGGTCCGCTTCCATCGTCATTCCAATGCAAGATGTAATGCATGAATGCATAAAATAAACTATCCTACATGACAAATGATTTAGTTATTTTTTGTAGGAACTAAAATTTAATTCCTGATTTTATATGCAAAATAAATGATTAAAAGGAAAAGTCAAAATTTAGGTGTCAACAGTTATCCGATTGCCATACTACCATATCAAATTCATATCAGTAAAGTTAAGAGTCTTTGTGGTCATGAATGGCTCTGTGTCTTCTGATGCAGTTACTATCATGGTCCGGTGCTTGAGACTTTATGAGATCGGATTGACTATTGGGAATTATCTCTAGACCAATATAAAGATGCGCATATATAGTACAGTTACAATTAATTTCGCTCAAGTGGGAGAATGTTAGAATATTCTTTTTGAATATATTCAATTGTGGGCTTTATTAATTGTCTCTGTAATTATTAATTGATCTAATAAAGGTAAGATATATACAGTTTCCTAATTTAGTCGGATATGAGGCTGGATAATATGGGCTGAGATAAATCTAATCTTTGATGAGGGGATAGATTTCATTCTCTATAAATAGTGCTGAAGTTCCTTCTCTAAACCCTAATGTCCACATAACCTCACATAACGATAGTGAGGGGCCGTCTCATTGAAGCCAGTGATCAAGGGGGTTCATAGATGAGAAGATATTAAGTATCGGATTCTCTCAATTCCGCATCAAGAACGATGAATCCGAAACAATGTGTGTTAATTCTATAACTTTATGA
Source organism: Rhodomyrtus psidioides (assembly GCA_021437785.1). NCBI lineage: Eukaryota > Viridiplantae > Streptophyta > Magnoliopsida > Myrtales > Myrtaceae > Rhodomyrtus > Rhodomyrtus psidioides. Next base: position 3,751,808 of record JAILYB010000041.1, on the reverse strand, counting down.
AACAGGGATTTGTGTATCTATTAATTACGCAGCTTACACTTATTGATTAAGAGATCATGTAGTCAGAAATAATTAAAAGTATTGTGAGATTGCCAGACCAACGGCTTTCTTCTATGTGTCTCATTAGGTTCGAATTTCTCTTCATGTGTGGGTAAGAGAGAGAGAGGAGAGAGAGGTGCTCACCTAGTTTTGCAGGGTGCTCCCCACCTTAAGTTCCCGCATTTAATTGAATGAAGGGTGTAGAAAGTAAATGGGCCACAGAAGGTGCCGCGGCTTGACTCAGTTAAATTCGCTCCATTTTGTTTTTTCTTTTTAGCGACGGAGAGGGGCTTTCAGCCCTGTTCATCGTTAAACTCAATACCGGGAGAGAAGAAGATAATAATTTCAACTCTCACGAGGGCATTTGGGTAATTTCGGCCATAGCTAAAGACAAATGCAATTGATAGGGGAGGGAGGAGCAGAGAGGAAAGAACATGGGTCATGGTCACTGATTACGGATAGAAAGCGCGTGCTAACGTCTGTCTATCGGTGGTCACATGGCCACGGAGAGCTGTGATATCGTGTGTCTGAGCTCACGTATACAGATAAATGAGGTGGGACCTGACGAACAATTCACCAAATCGGGGATTTGGATAAGAGGTTTTCGTAATATGCTTACTATTATTCAAATCAAGCCGTCCAAATGAAAATAATTGGCCTGATTTAAAAGAGAATTGAGATTCAAAAATTTTTCTAACCCCAAAAAAATTCTTGCCCAATTTTTTTCCCTCCTCCTCAACAAATGACGTGGCCCATTCTTAATCGTCAATTTTTATTTGGACGGCCTGATTTGAGTAATGGTAAACATGTTACGGAAACTCCAATGTCAGGTGATTCGGATCCCCTAATCGGTGCATGTGGACTCAATTACAATTGACAAAAAAAAAGCAACAAAAACTCAATCACATGATAATTAAAACGTTGATATACCATGAAAAATATCAAATTAATACATTAATGATAAATTTATCTCAAATTAATTTTTTAACCTCGAGAAACTTTAAACTGATGTGTTTGTGATAAATTTATTCTCAATTAATTTTTGAACACCCAAAACTTCAAATTGGTACAGTTCTTACAAATTTTTCCTTCCCTTGTACGTTAAATTGCGGATCGTAAACTGGTACACTCGTAATAAATAGTATATAAAAACTTCAAATTAGTACGCCTATCAATTTTCACGTGTCATCCAACTCATTAATTTAACAATAAAATTTAAGGTAAACTAATGGATAATAAATTTATCACAAGTATATCAGTTTCAGATTTGTCGTGATTAAAAAAATTTATTACGAATATATCAGTTTGAGATTTTTCGTGATTAAAAAATTAATTTAGAATAAATTTATCGTATATTTATCAGCCTATAATTTTTTATTATATTAATTTTAATTAAAATTCAATAGCACAAAAAGAACGAGCAAGAAAAGGATTTCAGTTGGGTAACGTTGCGAGGGTGCAGAGAAAAGAGAAGGATTGGGTTGGGAAGGGCCCCACTCTGTCTTTTTGATGTGTTGGAAACCTGCATTTTGCCAACAGGCTGCAATCAATCTTTCTTATTTGACCAATTCGAGCAAACTGGCCCTCGACTCTCTGCATTTTCGAGCCAATCCTCATTTCCAAGTTTAACGAGCCACAGAGCGATCTCCATTTGTTAGTTTTGGCATCTAAACTATATTTGGATTTCGCAATGTGCTGTAGTGAGTTTGCTGGTATGCTGTTCAATTTTTTCTTGGAGGGAAGATCAAGAGGGATCAATGGAGGGGAGGCAACTGACGATGCAGCTGCAAGCGATGAAACAGCAAGAGACGCTTCTACTCACACTTCAACCGAAGGTCAGGGATTGGCTACTTCGTCCGGACACGACTACGAAGTATTCTTGAGCTTCAGAGGACCAGATACACGATCAGGTTTCACCGGCTTTCTTTACACCACTCTGGTAGACAGAGGCGTATTTAAGGACGATGAAGACCTCCGCGTCGGGGAAGAGTTTGCCTCAGAACTTCTCCAAGCAATTAAGCAATCGAAGATCTCAATACCTATATTTTCGAAAGGTTATGCCTCTAGCGTATGGTGTCTCAAGGAGGTAGCTCAAATGGTCGAGTGCAAGAAAACTGGGGGACAAAAGATCATGCCCATTTTTTACGATGTGGCACCTTCGGAGGTACGACGCCAAGATGGAGGCTATGGATTGGCATTTCGTTCACATAAAAAGAAGAAGCGGCATGACGAAAAAACTATGCAAGAGTGGAAGGATGCTCTCAAAGAAGTATCGTTTCTAAACGGATGGGACCTGCACAACATGTCCAACAGGTGACTTGACTGCTTTTAGCATTCAATCTCATGTGCCTTGGATCATTGAAACTCGTTGCATTTCATATGGTTTCTTCTCTAGATTTGTGTTAGCCTTGTTTGAAATTGAATTCTGTGTTGTTGAAGTTATACCCCAGAAATCAATCTAAGTGACGGCACCATCCCAATTTTGTCCAATCTTATACCAGAGTCTCTGGAAAAATTGAAGATTTGGAACTGTAAATCTTTACGGGAGTTCCCCGATCTGTCGAGCTCGACGAGGCTGCGAGAGGTTTCAATAGGTTACTGTGATGATCTGGGTGAGATTCAAGGCGAACTACCAGGGTCTTTGGAAAAATTGAAAGTTGTCCTCTGTCGATCCTTACTGAAGTTACCTAATATGTCGAGCTTGACGGGGCTGCGAAAGGTTCGAATATATGAATGTCATAATCTGGTTGAGATTCAAGGCCAACTACCACAATCCTTGGAAAGACTGGAGATTTCCAGTAAATCTTTACAGAAGTTTCCTGATCTGTTAAGCTTGAGCAGGCTGCGAGAGCTTCTCATACGTGGATGCGTTATTCTGGTTGAGATTGAAGGCAAACTACCTCAATCATTGGAAAAATTGGGGATTTATTCCTGTGAATCTTTACAGGAGTTGCCCAATCTGTTGAGCTTCATGGGGCTGCGAGAGGTTAAGATATTTGACTGTGATAATCTGGTTGAGATTCAAGTCAAATTACCACAATCTTTGGAAATATTGGATATTTCTTCATGTAAATCTCTAGTCGAGATCCAATGTGAAATACCAGAGTCTTTGAAAAAATTGAGGATAGCTTTTTGTGGATCTTTACGTAAATTGCCTGATATGCGGAGCTCGATGGAGCTGCGACAGCTTTCCATAGCTTACTGTGATGATCTGGTTCAAATTCTAGGCGAAGTACCCAAGTCTTTGGAAAGTTTGTATATTAATGACTGCAAATCTTTACGGGAGTTTCCTAATATGTCGAGCTCGATGGGGCTGCAAGAGCTTTCCATACGTTGCTGTGATGACATGGTTCATATTCAAGGCGAAGTACCAGAGTCCTTGGAAAAATTGGGTATTTATTCTTGCAAATCTTTACGAAAGTTGCCTAATATGTCGAGCTCCAGGCGGCTCCGAGAGGTTTCAGTACATGGATGTGGTAATCTGATCGAGATTCAAGGCGAACTACCACAATCATTGGAGAAATTGGAGATTCGATCCTGTGGATCTTTACAGAAGTTGCCTGATTTGTCGAGCTTGAAGGAGTTGCGAGAGGTTTCCCTATGTGATTGTGGTGATCTGGTTGAGATTCAACGCAAACTCCCACAATCATTGGAAGAATTGATGATTTCCTGTAAATCTCAGAAGTTACCCGATTTGTTGAGCTTGATGGGGCTGCAAAAGGTTTGCATAGTTGACTGTGGTGATTTGGTTGAGATTCAAGGCGAACTACCACAATCATTGGAAAAATTGGAGATTTCTCTCTGTAAATCTTTACAGGAGTTGCCTATTCTATTGAGCTTGAAGGGACTGCGAATGGTCGAAATAAATGGTTGCGAGAAATTAAATATGGAGGCAATTTCTTTGCTTTGCTTGAAGAATTCAGTTGAATTCGTGGGAGAAGACAGACACATGGGATGGAGAGGACGTTGAATCTGAAGCTGAGGGAGGATGCCGAATCTTAATCTGAATGTGAGGGAGAAGACAAGGAATAAGTGCACGTTGGTCTTGAAAGCTTCTTAATCCACGACCACAAATTGAGGTAACTTTTCATCTGACAACCAATGTTTTGCCTATACTACAATCAAACTTTTTCACGGATATGAACAGAGAAGTTCCACGTGCACTTTTTAATTACCTTTTCACGAGTTGATTACTGAAATTCTGATGAAAGTCTTGATATTATAATACTTCCGTACAGCCAGAGGGTTCTTAATTATGTACAAATACTTGTTTTCTTTTCCTAGTTGGTTAGGCTTTTTAAGCTATATTTTCTTCAGATGGTTTCTCCTTGCTTTTATGTTTCCCAGATGGAGGTTTGCATGTCGATTGCATTGTCCTTATTTGATATGTAACAGGTTGTTAGAGATCTTTGTCGATTTGCTGCTTCACATATTCGAAGTTGATAACCTCCCTTCGCATTGGAGATAACTTCGTTATGCTGTAAACAATTAGATGGAATGTGTGTTGGAAGGTCTTATATCTATGGTTTTCATCCTGGAACTTTACAGCATAATCAACTGATTGTTGCAACTCTGAAGAAGACAGACACTCTGTATTGATATGTTTATGTTCAGTTTATTTTCCAAGAAAGGTGCGCTTCTTACTGGGATTTGCAAATGTTAGGGAGAAGTTATAAAATGAAGAAAGACAAATTTCACTTGGGTAGCGGCGTCAATAGTTGGCGCAACAAAAGTTCCATCTGTGAGAGGAGAGAGGAGCTATTTCTCTTCTCCGAGGTATTGTATCATCTTATAGACTGGTGCGTAGGACATATGATAAGTCTCATTGGGGTAAGAAATCGTGTAAATGGACTCTTGTTGATCTCCATTATCACCTACATTGTCTAGAAATGGTTATGCCTAGGTGATTATCTTGTAATAAAAGCCCTTCTGTTTACCTCAAGCTATACTAAAAGACTCTTTTAGGTTTAAAGATTGACAAGAAGTGCTAAGGGAGACATCTCGAAGGACCGGCTTTTAGCCGGTTTCTAATGTTGCTGAGAGGAATTAGATTTGAGAAACTTACAGAAATCTGTGCGTGCAGGGAGCCGTGGCTAATTGGGAAGCTGTAAAAATGAAGACTGTATAAAGGAAAATGAAGATGACGTCCAAATTCCCTTGCACAATCTTGGGTAGGTCAACTGTGCATTCATCTGTTCAGAAACAGAAACTTGGAGATTAGTGAGGGAAGTCATTGCCTAGACGTACATTAAAGAGCTACCTGGCCCAATGGGAAACATGACAAGTCTGAAAATGGTGAGGATGAATAAGTATTCCATTGAAAAAAATGCTGTTACCTCATAAATGCTGTAAAAGCTTGAAGAAATAGACACAAATTGTTTACCTCCTAAAAGTTGAAATGGAAATGATGCAAGACAAGGTCATAATCTGTTTCCATGCTTAATTTAACAGTTTATCTGCATAACAGCTGAAGTACTTACTAGTGCCAGGAAGTCTTATATGCCTGAAGTAGAAGGTAAGGTCACAGATTGAGTAGTCTCCCAAGGCACTCTTTGTCTCGCCTTAAAAAAGCAGTTAATTTCTTAACCGTGAAAGTCTCACAATTCCAATATTCACACATCTGCAGAGTGCAGATTTTGTGAAGTTCAACACGAGTTCAACCCCCCAAAAAAGAAAACAAAGAAAATAGGGAAATATCTGATGATTTAGCAGCCACACATCCTTGTCAGGTTTTATCAAGTCTGGTAAAAAAAGCCACGTGCCCTAGATAAAATTGGCAGATAAACTGGCGAACACATTCATTAAATAGAAGTCACGCCGTACATACAAGGATGGCACATTCAACTTTGTGCTATTTACAGGGAAGATGATACATTCAACTTCATGCTACTTACACTCTTAGTGAATTTCAATGGAGCTCCTCCGCATCCTGTGATGGACATGGACAACCGATCGAGGGAATGCATCTCGTGAACAAACTTCGTTGGAGTCTGAAGTTAGCATCACAGCAGAAATGGAAGGATTCCTGTAAAGCACAAGATTTCTCTGACTTCTTCGCTTCCATAGTCCTTCAATCGTTGATCCATGACCTCAACCATTAATTCCATGCCATAATAGACTAAATAGTCTAATGTTGTTACCACTTACCAATCTGCAGAACCGCTCTCATCAGTCGTCCGCAAATGTTCTCGATAATAAAGGATTGCCATTCTGTAGAACAAGATGGTCTGTCACATGACTTATTGCGTTTAGCATGATAAAATCCACAAAATAATTGCTTGACCAAGAAGCTACAACTGAGACTACGACAAGGGAAAGATTTCAATTGCATGCGAACACTAAAGAAGAAAGTGTACTATTAGTTACCAGACAAGCAGGTGGAATCAAATCATTTCCACATTATCTCACATCAATATCTTTATCTGTGGCTGTCTTTGAGCTAGTTGCCAATAATTAGATGCATTAGGAGACATACATAATTTAAATCAAGCTGAACAACTTAACAACAGCTGCTTTGACCTCTCTAGGGGATCTTTCTGAGCATGTGGAAGATCAAGCCTCGTGGTGGATCAGGAGGGAGGTTAATCAAGCTGGACTCTTTGAGGTTGTACTGTTTGATGATAACCACCTTATCAGCAGGTATTGGTCAGATTTCTCGACTCAGGATGCTTGTGCTCTTGTGCCCAAAGTTGCAGCCTTCTGAGGCTTTCCTCAAGTTTATCATCGTTGAGTATCAGTCATTGCTTGTCAATGTGTGCATCACTAGACCTACCAATTAAAGAGCCTCTCAGAACTTAGAAATTACTCTTCCACAATAACAGAGATTCAAAGCCTTCATTGTTTGGAGAATCTAAGGACTCTGGATCTGTCTGGCCTCAATCGACTGGAGAGATTCTCTGGTCTGACTAACTTGAAGAAACTAATATCATTTGGGCTAGAAGACTGAAAATCCAGTTGAGGTTCAGGGGAAACTACCCGAATCTCTGGAAAAATACTCGCATGTTCTTAGAGAAGTTGCCAGATCTATCGAGCTTGATGAACTGATAGATGTTACCCTGCAGAACAGCAAGAAATTACAGGTGGATGGCCTTAACAGAGATTCAAATGAAGCAATTTGTGGCAGTGCTTAGAAAATTTGGCTAATTTGTGTTGATCGCATGACTGCTTAAGAAACGGGAGCATAGTGTCGTTGCTTCATTTGGCTATCCTGTTAGTGCAGACATATATCATTCTGACAGTTTCAGATTGCTGATCGACCTAATATTCAAGATAACTTGAATCGATAGTATTTTAATTTTCAAGTGCTTTCTTTTGTCAATTTGTCGGTGATAAGTATACATCTTTCAGATTGCTGCTTCAAATATTTAATTGAAGCTGATACCCATGTTTTAGACTGGAGAAATTACTTCATTATGCTGTAAATCAATCAAACACTTCGTTAGACTGGAGAAATTACCAAAATAGCATAAAGAAATTACCTAATTGGGTGCCGCTCCGCATTTTGACTGCTGAGCAGCATCCAATCTACATATGGGCTGCCGAGCAGGCCTGGCTTGGCAGCCCATTACCGAGCGGGCCTTTTGCTCGGCAGCCCAAATGCCGAGCGGGACTCCCCTCAGCAGTCGGGCCTCCGAGCGGGAGGCCCATGGGCCCATGAGCCCATTTAGTTTTTTTAATTATTTATCTTTTGAATTATTCCCTCAATTAGTTTTGCTTTTTATTTTTATGAATTTTTGGGTTCATCGACCGCCGACCCCAACTAGTTTGTGATAAATGTGTTGTTGATGTTGATGTATTTATCTTTTGAATTATTGATAGTTATTATAATTATTTATTTTTTGAAGCTTATTTTTATAAGATAATCATCAATCATTAGTTTAAAAAATTATTAAGATAAATAATTTGTATTTATGTAATTATTTAAAACCGCTGCGAAAGATTAAAATCGTAGTAATAGATAGATGAGGAATCGCAGTACTTTGAAAGAGCATATCTTATCGCTCGAGTATCCGTTTGGGACAAATTTTTTTTATTTTGCGTAATTTTTCGAGACGAATCCATTGGCAAATTGCCGCGGTTGGGTTTTTCCCCCCAAAAAATATCGTTTTCCTTGTCAATTTTGCATTCTCTCCCTCCTATGCCAATTCTCAATCTCTAATGAACTCTCCTTTCCCTCTTCCCTCTTTCAATCTTTCCATGCCAAACTTACTATATCATGATGGATCTAGCAATATCACCTAGAGGGAGGGTGAATAGGTGATTCTGAATAAAATTGAAATTTCTTGCGGAATAAATAAAATTCAATGTACGATTCGAATCAGGAATAGTATAACAGTGTGCAAAAAGTCTAAACACAAAGGTAAGAGTTTAGAGTAGAGAATATTGCACACGACGATTATAGTGGTTCGGCTTAGATCTAGCCTACGTCCACTCTCCCACGATGACAGCCGATCGGCTAGATTTCACTATGAAGAATCAAGAGAATTACAAATACTCAAGCACTTGGTTTCTCTCTCTCACAGATTTTCACAATGAATGATTTTGGGTACACAGAATATTCTCGGATAGAACTCAGATTATGCTTACACTTTGAATTGTTGTTCGCCTTCTACCTTTTTAGTCCATCATGGTTCTTCTTTTATACTCCCCTGCCTCCAAACTAGCCGTTGGATTCTAGCCAAGGGATCGCTCTTCAATCCTTGATTGGACGTCATCAATCGTGATTGAACGAGACTGTATCTTTAGAAGATATGTAGACCGTTGGGTAAGATGTTGAACCCTTCTGATTCAGTCGCCCATACAACTGAATCTCCAACTTCCATAAGTGTGATAAGTCTGAGTTCGTTCCCGAAGGAATATTCCCTAGAAGATGATATCCCATTGTAGAAAGTCCCTAGATTGATTGAAAGGGATATCAGGGCAATCGAATATCACAATCTTTACATAGGCAACTTGCCTTGATTGGAAACCTGCCATACGTGGGTCTTCGTGTTTTGCAAATGCAGAGACTGATCTTTCTCTAGTTTCGTCTAAAAGAAGATTTGTTTCTCACTAGATCAGTTGACACGAAATGGTAATACGGAGATTTGATGCGATCCATCCGTCACTGTTTAGATCATCAGAAGCACCTCAGTCAAAAGCACTCTATCTGACCTCATCAGAAGCACTTCCATCTGACCCTTCGTCATCCGACCCTTCGTCAGAAGCGCTTCCATCTGACCCTTCGTCAGAAGCGTTTCTATTTGACCCTTCACTCAACCTGCTGCTTACACATTATTTCTGCATCACATAACGTTATACAATTTCTTTTGATAGTTTTGTCAGAATCAAAATATAGGAGAATTTCCACAACAATCTCCCCCTTTTTGATGGTGACAAAACTACTCTTAGTGTAAATACATATGAGTAAACTTAAAGAATTTCAAACAGTGATAAAATAAGTAATCATCCGATTTGCTCCTGCAGGTAATCATCGTTAGAGAGCCTGTACTAAAAATACTCCTATAAGAAATCATGATCAGAATATGGTTATCCTGCACAAAAATAAACTCTTCTCCCCCTTTCTAAATAACCAGAGATATGTAATCAGAGTATAAAAATGGTATAGATGTCCCTACTCAAGATGATATAATGTCCCTGCCACAAATCTTCTCCCCCTTTTTGTCAACATCAGAAAGAGTCTATATAAAATTTAATCGAGTCAATGTTAAACGAATAAAGTAGTGATTGTTGCATAACAAAGAACAACTTTTTGGCCAAGAAAATGAAATTAGGAAGATGTGGGTGGAGGCATTTTTAAAGAAGATGGATGATTTTCAGGTTCATTATCAGCCCCCACTATGGAAGGTCCTTCATAGCTACTTCCCATCCTCTGAGCATGGCCTCTTACAGCTTGAGATGAGGGCAGGTTTGAAGCTGTTCTGTCCGTTCTGACCAGTGTGTAGGTAGGCATGTTGGCGACCTCAGCACAAAATATTCTGCCATAGAGATCAATGGACTTCTCCAACTTAGTCACCTGACTAGTCATACCCTGCAGCTTCTTATCTATCTTCTGTTCAAAGATCTGCATTTTCTGATCAAACCGTGTTTCCATTGCAGCCAGAGTCTGAAGAAGAATATTTCGAAGATTTTCAAAATGTGCTTGAAGTTCCATCTGTGGTTCTGAAGGTGCAGGTTCTTGAGAAGAGGTGTCAATTCCTTTTGTACTTACATTCTCCCCCTCAGTTCGTGCCTTGGGAAAAGCTTGAGAAGCAAGCACTTCCGTGAGAAAGACATCCGATGTAGCAGACAAGTGCTCCCCCTGAGTTATAGCCTTCTTCCCTTTAGCTGTTGAGCTCGGCACAGATATGATTTCCTCATCAATGTCTATTGGTATGGACTGTGCACTCGACAGTTGATCTTCTAGTGCAATTGCTGAAGCCAGGCTTGTAGCATCTTTGTGAGCTGTTCGTCTGGTGGAGGATACCGAATAAGCCTCAATGTCATCTTGTTCTTCCTCCCGCTCTTTTGAAGCCAACTTTGCTAGAACTTGTGCTAGCAACTGCTCATGATCACTGTTGACAAGTGTATTGTCATACTCTATGTCGTCTTCAATTCTGGCAGCTTGCTCCTCATTCCACATTATGAGGAATTCTTCCTCAGTTGGATCACAAGGATACACAACTTTCTCTCGTGGCTGTGTTCCTGCTTCATCTCCTTCTTCCTCATTTCTTTCAAAACTATGACCTTCATACTCACCTTCTTCATTTGATCCACCTCGAGATTGTGTAGCTTCAGAGTCATATTCCCCTGCTCCTTCTTCACTTGCTTCTGAGTCCTTATCAGTAGGACTGTCTTTTTGTTGCCCCTTGACAGCCATAACTTTTCTCTTCTTTGGAGATTTCTGCTTGGACTCATCCTCAAACTCCACAATGACTGGTTCATTGTTCTTTGTCCTCCATCCAGCAGGAGTCATCTTGTATTCCATCTTTGTTACCATGGTCTCACCAGCAGTCATCAGAGGAATTTCTTGTTTTATAAAGGCGCTTAAACCACCAATCTTGAAGTAATATATTATTCTATAGATCAAGGCAGCATATGGTAGTTGTCCTTTTAGCTTGAGAACAGACCTGTACATGTGTAACAAGACTGTGTGAGCAAAAGAAATTCTCTTTCCTGTCAAGATGCCCCACAATAGCTTTGCCTCATACTTCGAGATATCTGTCTTCGAGGCTGCCTTTGTCTGAGACATTCAATGATCACCTTGTGCCTCATGATGTGTTTCAAGGGAAAGTCATTGTAGGCAATATGTGACTTTGATTCCCTCGAGAAGTTGGATTTGCCAGTTAGGAAGCAAAAAGCTTCTCCTGCAGTGACATCTAGGGGTATGAAATCTCTCTTTCTGGTTCCCATGATAGATGACAATTCATCAACAGTCAGAATATACTACTTTCTTTTCATCGTGAAAGCCAAAAAGTTGAAGTTGACAAACTGTAGATTTGAGTAAAAGTAAGCCACCAGATCAGGAAAAATGTAGCCCCTATACGTTATGAAATGATCTATCTTCACCTTTTGTAGATGTTTCCTCAGATAGATGCCATTACTATCAAAGTATTTTAACTCAAATACCCTGTGAGGTATAATACCTCTCTGTTTCATGAATTCAAACCTTTCTTTGTGAGCCTGATTCTGGAACAAAGGATCAGGAAAGCTTTTATCCAAAATGAACCCAATGTTCTTCACAAAGTCATTGAACAGAATGTCATCATCGTTTTCGACCTTTGCCTTAATACTGCCAGATCTAATTGGAGAGGATTTTCGTTTCGAGCTTGTCTCTGCCACTTTCTCCTTTCCTTTTCTAGAGGCAGATTCAGGCTTTTCTATAGCAATTGGTTCAACGATTTTTTCAGGCAAGCTAAGAAACTCCAATAGTTCGCTTTCACTGTCGAAATTGTGAGTGCTCAGCAGTTTTCTAAGTTCATTACCAAAATCCCCTGCTGCCTTAATCCTATCATACATTGCTTTAATAGAATGTGCCATAGCTTCTTTTCCTTCAAAAACGGACAGAGACAGACCTTTTGCCAAGCGGAGTGCTTCTCGCTGTTCGTTGATTTGGGTTTCTGTAGGTTCAGCGCCGCTTGCTGTTGAGGCGGAGAACTTTCTCTTCAACTGATACGTCTTCTTCGAGTCAGAGGCTGATTTAGGAGCCATTGATGCGTAGAAAGTTTAAAACTTTGAGTGAAAGAGTGTTGTCTTGAGGAGGAAATCGAGAGCGAGGGATCTTGGACACGGTTTTAGGGTTTTGATTTGAGAAAAATTTGAAAGTGAGAGAGCAGAGGCGGCGGTTCGGTGTTTTATAAAAGAGATGGTTATTTTTGGAAACAAAAGAGAGAATTTTGATTTTCTAAAGGGAAATAAAAGAGTTTCTTTAATAAATCAATTAATCACCGTTAATCAGATATTCGGAGATATATATTTATATGAGGAACTTACCTAAAAGATAGTTTTTAGAGATAACTGACCTCGATTTATGACCTTCTTTAAAAGAAAGTGTGAATTTCTTCTTACGCGCCTTTCTGACGTTCCTTCTGATGCTTATTCTAACTCTCCTTCTGATGTTCCTTCTGATGCTCCTTCTGATGCTCCTTCTGACTTTCCTTCTGACGTTCCTTCTGACTCTCCTTCTGACGTTCCTTCTGATGCTCCTTGTTCTAAGGTATACTTAAGAGGGGAGGTTAATGATGGATAATTCATTTCTAATAAAATTAAAAGTCTGTTTATCCAATGATTTGGTAAAAATATCTGCAAGTTGATTTTTCGTATCAATGTATTGAATGTTAACATCACCGTTCTGAACATGATCACGTATGAAGTGATGCTTGATCTCAATATGCTTTGTTCTTGAGTGAAGTATGGGATTCTTTGTAAGATTTATGGCACTCGTGTTGTCATATAGGATTTCCACAGTTGATTCTTCAACACCATAATCTTTGAGCTGCTGTTTTAGCCAAAGTATTTGAGCACAACAACTTCCAAGAGATATGTATTCTGCTTCAGCTGTACTGAGTGCCACTGTATTTTGCTTCTTCGAATACCATGAGACAAGCATGTTTCCCATGAGCTGAGAAGTTCCAAATGTACTCTTTATATCAATTTTGCAACCTGCAAGATCTGCATCTGAATATCCCTTTAGTATAAAATCAGAAGATTTAGAGTACCACAAACCATAGTTGGGATAAGTCCCTATGTATTTGATTATTCTTTTGACGGCTGATAGGTGTGATTCTCTTGGGCTTGATTGAAATCTTGCGCATAAGCAGACGCTATATAGGATGTCTGGTCTTGAAGCTGTAAGATAGAGTAGTGATCCAATCATACTACGATAAAGTTTAGGATCAACTTCCTTTCCATCTTCATCTTTATCTAACTTGGAGGAGTGAGACATAGGAGTTTCTGTCTTTTTGCCATTCTCTAGACCAAACTTCTTCACTATTTCCAGTGCATACTTTTCTTGAAATATGAAAGTTCCTTTCTGAGATTGATAAATTTGAAAACCAAGAAAGAACCGTAATTCTCCCATCATACTCATCTCAAATTCATCCTGCATTACTTTAGAAAATTTCTTGCAGAGAAGCTCATTAGAGGAACCAAATATAATATCATCAACATAGAGTTGAACTAAAAGAATATATTTACCTTTTCTTTGAATAAAAAGAGTGGTGTCTACATTACCTTTAGTGAAGTTTTATTGAGATAGAAAGTTACTCAACCTTTCATACCAAGCACGAGGTGCTTGTTTCAGTCCGTAGAGTGCCTTTTTTAAGACATATACCAAATCCTTTTCTCTAGGTTCTTCGAAGCCAGGGGATTGTTCAACATATACCTCTTCTTTGATGTAGCCATTTAGGAAGACACTTTTCACGTCCATCTGAAAAAGTTTTAAGTCATTGTAACAAGCATAAGCAAGAAGTAGCCTAATGGCTTCTAACCTGGCAACCGGTGCGTAGGTCTCATCGTAGTCTATTCCTTCTTCTTGAGAGTAGCCTTTTGCTACAAGTCTTGCTTTGTTTCTTACAACTTTTCCTTTGTCATCAAGTTTGTTTCTGAATACCCATTTTGTTCCAATTACTGGACGATTTTTGGGTCGATTGACCAGTTCCCAAACATTGTTGACCTTGAACTGATGTAGCTCTTCCTGCATTGCATTTATCCAGTTCTCATCTTCTAATGCATCTTCAATCCTTTTTGGCTCCAATTCAGATACCGAAGCGATGTTGCTCATTGCTTGCTTGAACTTAGATCTTGTCTTTATGCCATCACTTATGCTTCCTATGATAAGTTCCTTTGGATGACTTGACTTATGCTTCCAGTTTTTGTCAAGGCAATCATTTGAGGATGTTGTGGGTTCATTCTGTTCATCTTCTGGTCTTTCTTCAACTGAGGAAGTTTTCTTCTGAACATTCTCCGAACCAATATTCACATATGAGTCTTGCTTTGCATCTGAGTCTACCCGTGAGTCTGCGACTTGAGAAAGTGTATGCATTTGAATGGATTCAGGTTCATCATTCTGGTAGCTTTCATCAAACTTGATGTTCACTGATTCTTCAACAACACGAGTGTTCTTGTTGTAGACTCTGTAGGCTTTGCTTGTTGTTGAATATCCCAAGAAAATTCCTTCATCTGATCTCTCATCAAACTTTCCAATTCGATCATTAGCATTCTTTAGAATAAAACATTTGCAATCGAATACATCAAAGTATGCAACATCAGGCTTTCTTTCTTTGAAAATTTCATAGGGGGTTTTCTCAGAAAAAGGTCTGAGAGAAATTCGATTTAAGATATAACAAGCTGTTGAAACGGCCTCAGCCCAAAAATTAGAGGCAATTTTACTCTCAATAAGAAGAGTTCTGGCCATTTCTTGCAAGGATCTGTTTTTCCTTTCTACTACCCCATTTTGTTGAGGAGTATAAGGTGCAGAGAAGTTATGCTGAATTCCGAAATCAGTGCAAAAATCTAAGAAACTTTGATTTTCAAACTCTCCCCTATGATCCGTTCTCAAACTGGAAATAGTGTTACCCTTTTCATTTTGAATTCTTTTAGCAAGTTTTGAGAAGGACATAAAAGCTTCACTTTTGTGAGCAAGAAATAAAACCCATGTAAATCTAGAGAAGTCATCAACTATTACAAGATAATATTTCTTACCTCCAAGGCTTAGGGTTCTATTTGGTCCAAAGATATCCATATGAAGTAGCTGCAGACAATGCTTAGTGGAAACTAGATTTAAGGACTTAAAAGAACTTCTTACCTGCTTACCCAGTGTGCATGCATGACATAGTCCACTTTTCTCAAATTTCGTTTGAGGTAACCCTCGAACAAGTCCCTTCTTGGAAAGCTTTGAGATATGTTTTACACTAATATGACCTAACTTTCTGTGCCAAAGATCAGATTCATCCTTAACAGAGATAAGACATTTTGCACTTTCACAGTCAGCATCAATATCTAAAAGGTAAATATTCCCATGCCTTCGTCCCGTGAAGGATTGCTTCTTGTCCTTGCTCATGCATGTGCATTTTAGATCTTGAAAGCAAATATCATAGCCAGAGTCACAGAGTTGACTTATAGAAATTAAGTTGTAATTCAATCCTCTGACTAGAGAGACATCTTTAACTGTCAGATTTTCAATCTTTACATTTCCTTTCCCAATGACTTTTCCCTTGTTCTTTCCTCCAATAGACACGCTTCTACCATCACAATCTGAGAGAGATATAAATACATCTGGATTTCTGGTCATGTGACTTGAACAACCACTGTCCAGAAACTACTTGTTCTTCCTTCTCATTGGTATCTGCAAGACATAAACACCTTACTGTTTCTTTGGTACCCATGCTTTCTTGGGTCCTTCTGTGTTAGTAAGTTTTGACCTTTTAACAGGTCTCCAAATTTTCTTGCAATAATCCTTAGTATGACTGGGATCACCACAATTCACACATGATTGACGAATGTAAGATCTAATAAAATGCTTATGAAAATGATGCCTATAATCGAAAAATGTTAGTTTTCGAAATTCAGTTTTAAAGGAATTTTTGAGGCTACTTTCTTTTTTAAAACCTAACCCAGATCGGTCATTGAAGGGTATTTGTTTTGTAATAATGCTATTCAGAGTTTCTGAGCTTTGTGAAAACCTTTTTGATATATCGGAAACCTTTTCTTTCAAGGAAGCATTTTTTTTTTGAAATCAAATCATGATTTTCTTTCATCTGGTGAAACTCTTGTTGTAGAAAATCAATTTTTTCTTTTTGGGACAAATTCTGTTGTTTTAAGGATGCATTTTCCTTTTTCAAACCAGAAACTTTTTCAAGAGCTTCTTTGTAATTTCTACACAATTCATCAATATAATCAATAACTTCATCAGGGAGTTCAGATGAACATACCTCAGTTTCTGAATCTGAACTTGAATCTGATTCGGCCATGAGATAGATGTTTGCATAATCATTTTCACTTTCATCAAAATCACTTAAAGTTTCTACCTTTAGAGCCTTCTTGTACTTCTCATACTTGAGTTTGTCCTTCTTCAAAATTGGACAGTTCGGTTTGATATGTCCTACCTTCTTACAATGAAAGCAGATCACGTCTTTGCTATCTTGTAAGTCGTTGCTTGATATTTTCACATCATTCTTCTTTCAAGGTTTCTTCCCTTTGATGTTTCTGCCTTTCCGAGCCATCTTCCTAAATTTCTTGACCATGAGGGCTAATTCTTCATCATCCTCATCTTCATCATCTGTATCAGAAAAACATTGATTAATTTCAGTTTTTAAGGCAATAGAATTTTTACCTTTTTGTTCTCCCTTCTTGGTCTGATTGTTTGGCATTCTTGAATTGATGGTTTGATGTAATTCCAATCATCTGTGAGTCCACGCAGTATCTTCCTGACTTGCATTGGTTTAGCAATAGGTGCGCCTTGTCTTGCAAGTCCACTTGCCAAAGTCTGAAACCTGTCTATCATATCTGCAATAGATTCATCAGGTTTCATTTCAAATGCTTCATAGTCACTCAGTAAAATGCCGAGCTTTGTTTCTTTTACACGATTTGTTTCTTAAAAGGTAACATGAAGTCTATCCCATATTGCCTTAGATGATTCCTCCTTTGAGACACGATTATAGAGATGGGTAGATAAGGCACAAAAGAGAGCATTGACAGCTTTAGAATCAAGGCCTCTTCTTTTAGCCTTTTCAGCATCGGTCATTGTTGTGATACGATTTACTCCGTCAGCAGTGGCTGGATTCGTAGCAGCTGCATGAGCTACTCCATTCGTAACGACATCCCACATCAGATCATCATAGGCTTTGAAGAACCACTTCATCTTGTTGCTCCACATATTGTAGTCCTTTCCATCAAAGTATGGTGGCTTGTTGGCAAAGTGCGAATCGCTTGTTCCTGAAGAGTGATTGCTAGACATAGTAGATCGTTAACTCTGAAGTCAATAAACACTTCGTAAGATGAGCAACCTGCTCTGATACCAATTGATAGATCTAGCAATATCACCTAGAGGGGGGGTGAATAGGTGATTCTGAATAAAATTGAAATTTCTTGCGGAATAAATAAAATTCAGTGTACGATTCGAATCAGGAATAGTATAACAGTGTGCAAAAAGTCTAAACACAAAGGTAAGAATTTAGAGTAAAGAATATTGCACACGACGATTATAGTGGTTCGGCTTAGATCAAGCCTACGTCCACTCTCCCACGATGACAGCCGATCGGCTGGATTTCACTATGAAGAATCAAGAGAATTACAAACACTTAAGCACTTGGTTTCTCTCTCTCACAGATTTTCACAATGAAGGATTTTGGGTACACAGAATATTTTCGGATAGAACTCAGATTATGCTTGCACTTTGGATTGTTGTTCGCCTTCTACCTTTTTAGTCCATCATGGTTCTTCTTTTATACTCCCCTGCCTCTGAACTAGCCGTTGGATTCCAGCCAAGGGATCGCTCTTCAATCCTTGATTGGACGTTGTCAATCGTGATTGAACGAGATTGTATCTTCAGAAGATATGTAGACCGTTGGGTAAGATGTTGAACCCTTCTGATTCAGTCGCCCATACAACTAAATCCCCAGCTTCCATAAGTGTGATAAGTCTGAGTTGGTTCCCGAAGGAATATTCCCTAGAAGATGATATCCATTGTAGAAAGTCCCTTGATTGATTGAAAGGGATATCAGTGCAATCGAATATCACAATCTTTACATAGGAAACTTGCCTTGATTGGAAACCTGCCATACGTGGGTCTTCGTGTTTTGCAAATGCAGAGACTGGTCTTTCTCCAGTTTCGTCTAAAAGAAGATTTGTTTCTCACTAGATCAGTTGACACGGAATGGTAATACGGAGATTTGATGCAATCCATCCGTCACTGTTTAGATCATCAGAAGCACCTCAGTCAGAAGCACTCTATCTGACCTCATCAGAAGCACTTCCATCTGACCCTTCGTCAGAAGAGCTTCCATCTGACCCTTCGTCAGAAGCGCTTCCATCTGACCTTTTGTCAGAAGCGCTTCCATCTGACCCTTCGTCAGAAGCGACAGAATTGGATTCACTCAACCCGCTGCTTATACATTCTTTCTGCATCACATAACGTTATACAATTTCTTTTGATAGTTTTGTCAGAATCAAAATATAAGAGAATTTCCACAACATATCACGCCTTTTGTAGTGGAAAAGTGGTCTAAGTAGTTTTTCATGTTCAAATAAATACCATCTTTTGTTGTGTCTAGATTAATTAATCTACAAATATTGTCATCAATTGTGTTGTTTGCCCTGTTGGTTGTCTTTCGGGTGAAGTGCTTTGATGGCCGTGAGTTTCTCAATGACATTAAATGTTCTCCAAGAATCTCATCAATTATTATACTTTGGAAGCTCTTTAAACATCTTATCACTGCATCATAATCCTTCAGCTTATACACATAAGCTTTTCCACCATCAAGATTTTGGATATAATGTGATGGCATTACCTACACTCATAGAAAAAAAGGTAGCCCGGTGCTTCAAGCATCCCGCGCGAAGCGGGGTCTGGGGAAGGGTCAAGACCCATGTAGGGTCCATTGCAAGAGTCTGTTTCCACGCATTACCTACACTCATGATATATTAATTATTTATCTTAATAATTTTTTAATTAATGATTGATGATTATCTTATAAAAATAAGCTTCAAAAAATAAATAATTATAAATAAAATAATTATAATAACTATCAATAATTAAAAAAAGCGAAAAATATGAAAAAAATGGGCTCACGGGCCTCCCGCTCGGAGGCCCGACTGCCGAGCGGTTAGGCTGCCGAGCGGGAGGCCCGCTCGCAGAGCGGCACGCAATTGGGTAATTTTTTTTAAATGCTATTTTGGTAATTTTTTTAAAATTTCAATTTGTAAAAAAGCCCGTTAACTGGCGTGCATTGTCAACTTCGAAACAGTGCGGTGATTCTGCAATGAGTTATTCATATTGACCGATTCTCGCAAACCGGCACATGGCTCTCTGAATATTTGTAATTCTGGCTTCTAAACTTATTAAACTTTGGGACCTTCAAATCCTGGTGAACAGGTGACCAAGCATTATATTCGGTATGCCAGCCCAATCTCTAACACTTTTCTCTCTAACTTATGTTCCACCTCTTTGCACAGTGCGGGAGTCAAACTCTAAATTATCTTAGTTAAAATAGAGAAAATAGTTGTACCGGAGCATGCCATGTAGCTATTGCTTTTCTGCATGGGTTTGCTATGTGAACAAACGTTTGAAAGCAATGTGAACAAACGTTTGAAAACAATGACAGACGATGTTGATCAACGACTGTCCTAATATTTTGATTAATTACATGGGGAGCTCTCAACCACTGCAATTAGGATAGCAAATAAATCAGGGAAGCATCTTAGAATCGCCTGATGAACCTTATTTTATTTCACTAATGAAGCTCATTTTATGCGTTAGATGTTACAATCGGGCCAATGACAACTTTGATATGCTGGAGGGATGTTGCAATGAATCATTCTTAATGCCAATTGGAGCAAACTGGCCCACGACTCTCTGCATGTTTAGCCAATTCTGGCTTCTAAGTTTGATGACCTACAAAGTGTGCCTTGGGTTTTGTCTACTGAAGTAAGAACCCATAAATCACGCTGAAAAAGCACCACGGTTTGATCTTAATTCAAACCGTCATTTTTCTTCCTTATTCATTAGCAACTCGGCACAAAGGCCAATATTCATCTATAACTGAATTGAATTATGTAGGAGATTAACTTTACATAGGTTTGCAGTTTCTAATTTGGTTATGTCGGAACATAGTTTGGTTTCACTTCCACACAATCTTTTACCTCCCTTTAGACACTAGGCGAAAAGATGACTTCACAACCAGTATTGCCCAAAATGTTTTCATTGAGTTGAAAAAGGTTTATCTTACTTGTGAAAAACTACTTAGTTTGTGTTGACCAACATGTGGATGTGATCATGAAAACAATAGGCGCTCCAACATGTGAGACATGGATCGTTCGACTCCGTGAAATGGGTGGCACTGGAAAGAGAATTATTGCAAAAATCATCTACGGTCAGCTTTGAAATGATTACGACGATTTTTGCTTTCATTCGAACATGTTGGAGAAACTTGAAAACTCAAGCGCATTGAGTGCTTCTGAAAGATGAGAGGTTAACCAAGCCGGAGTCCGAAGCCCTCCTCTGCTTTTGTGACCGCCTCATTACCAAGATATTGGTATCCTTTCTTGACTCGAGGCTCTTATTGTCTGGAGAACCTGGGAGATTTGTGGCTTTGGGACCTTCCATAGAGGGAGATATTACCTGATTTTAGTGATTTGAAAATGAAAAGCAGTCTTGAACAGGAAAATTATCATAATCTCTTTGAAATTCAAGGCCAACTAAGGAGATTTTGTGCAGCGAGCTCTGGAAAAGCTGCCTCGTCGAATTTGAGAGACTTTTAGATAAATCATTACGAGGTAGAGGCAATGTTCAAGTTAGATTAGGGATAAACATAATTGACCGACCAAACGGGAAACTTTCTGGACTAGACCGAACCGGCCTGTTTGGTCCTTTTCCTAGTTTCAAAAAATTGAAACCGGTTATGGTCTGTCCGAACTGAATAATATTTTTTTTCAAAAAATCTTAAATGTAAGCCTAAACCTAAACCCAAACTTAAGATGCTTATGATATTAAATATGATTTCTAAGTTTAGCGACAAGGCGATGCAATTGACGAGAGGCGTTTGGGGAATATGTCGTTAACGAGAAAAATTTAACGAAAAATCATAAAAAAACCAACTAGTTTGGTCCTTGAAAGTGGGAACTGGTCCTCTGGCTCTAGGGTGGGACCAAATCGGACTGAGAACCAATCAACCCTAAGTTAGATGCTTCGAGTCAAATTTGTGGTGGGTTGAGAGATTAATCATAGTGTAGTTTTTTTTTTCGTTTGAATCACATCCTTTATGGATATGAACTATGAAAATTTGCATATGTAAATTTTATTTGTCTAGCCTTTATGGAGTGGAAAATCGTTCAAAAAGTCCTTAATTTATTACACTTTTGTCAATTTAGCCCTAAATTTTTTAATTTTGTCAGTTAAGTCATAAACATTTCCATGTTTTAGACAAATTGGAGAAATTTTTTTAATAATAAAGTATTTTTGAAATAAAAGATATTTTTAATAATAAAATATATTTTTGAATAGTTAATATTTTAAAAAATTCAAAAAAATCAGAAAAATCTAAAAAAAATTTAAAAAAGAAAAAAATTTCGCTAGATTTTTTTATTGTATGGAAGCATTTTAGTAATATTATTGTCTTAGAATATTATTATGATTTGGTAATATGGATCAAAATGGATCGGGTCGAGTATGAGTTAGTTGCGTGTTGAGATGGGTCAAAATAGATTAGATGGGTCAATATGAGTGGACCATATTCCCTAAACCCGAATTGACCCGACCTCTACCCAAACAGCCCCGACTAGAAGTGACAATGCAATTACGGACAGGCAAAGAAGCAAGCGTGCCTCCTGCTGAGTCATCCCTGCAATCTGCAGTAAGTTGAAAGCGAAGTAGCCCGACAAAGACAGGATAAGTAAAATTCAAAAACATAAAAAAAAGGAGAAGAATTTCAATTCCGTTATGATGGTGCAGACAAAAGACGAGTTGGGTCGAAAAACCTGCATTTGTCAACTTTGACAGGCTGCAATGAATCCTTCTTATCTGACGAATTCAAGCAATCACAACACTTGCCCATTCATCCCCCTTGAGATCTGATTTCAATTCGACCTCTTATCTCTACTATTCCACCATTTGCCTGTGTTTGAAGCGTAAATCAAAGATGTTTGAGTACTTGTGGTTGGCCTGTATGACGACGGTTGCTGCCATCGCTCTCTCTGTTATCCTGTTCAAAGAATTCCTGAAGAAGAAAATAACGGGTCTGATCGCTGTGGAGGGCAGAGCAGATAGTGATTCAGTTACAGAGAATGGAACCGTGGATAGGGCTGCTGCTACTTCCACTTCGCCACCAGTCAGCGAAATGGCAACATCTTCAGGACAGTACTACGAAATATTCTTGAGCTTCATAGGACCGTAAACTCGAGCAAGTTTCACCGACTATCTTTACACCATTCTGATAGACGCAGGAATCCACGCATTTAAGGATGATGAAGACCTCCCGCGTTGGGGAAGAGTTTGCTCCAGAACTTCTCCAAGCAATTAAGCAGTCGAAGATCTCAATACTCATTTTTTCGAAAGGTTTTGCCTCTAGCATTTGGTGTCTCAAAGAACTAGTCCATATGATCGGGCGTCGGAAAACTAGGGGGTAAAAGATCATGCCCATTTTTTACGACGTGACACCTTCAGAAGTTTGGCACCAAACTGGGTTTTTTGGAGAGGCCTTTCGTTTGCATGGAAACAAGAAGAGATACGTCGAAGAGGCTATGCGTGAGTGGAAGTCTGCTCTTGAGGAAGTATCGCTCTTAAACGGATGGGACCTGCACAGCATGCCGAATAGGTGACTGCTTTTAGCATTCCATTTCATGTGCCTTGGATCATTGGAACACGTTGCATTTCATGCGGTTTCTACTCTAGATTTGTGTTAGCCTTGTTGAAATTGAAGTCTGTGTTCTTGGAGTCATACAACAGAAATCACGCTAAGTAATGGCGCAATACCAACTTTGTCCCAAGGTCTTCAAACATCATTTTTTCTAGTTCAGTTCATTCATTTACTGTAAGTACTACCACTAATTTATCTGCAATGGAAAAAATCCTTGAAGAACACATTTCAAATTCAACTTGGTCTTGTCAGAACAAAGTTCAATTCAACACAGTTGTGCAACTCATTGTCCTTTGCCTCCAACAAACGCAGGGCGAGAAGGTGAATTCGCAAGAAATCTCACCCAGAAGGTCTTTGGTGAGTTGAAAAAGGCTTATCCGGTGGCATCAGACTACTTGGTTAGTGTCACCAACCATGTGGATGTAATAATGGAAATGATAGCTGTTGGGACAAATGAAATGGCAAAAGAACACTAGAAGTGCCAATATTTGTGTACGACGCTCACTTTAGTATCAAATTTTTTTGCCGGCTTACTTAAGTGCCAATATTTGTATTCGGCGATCACTTTAGTGCCAATTCCGACAAAAAACGATTAGTTAAGTGCTAATTTCGGCCAAACAATACATGTGGCATTTTTTTTATTGATTTCTTTGCCCAGATGGCATCCACGTGGCAATTTTTCTTTTGAAATTCAATCCACATAAAAGCCATGTGGATTTTTAAACTAACAATTAAGTTATTTTTTAAAATTTAAAATTAACCGGAAAATAACTTTAAAATTAAAAATATATATGTACTTGCAACAACAAGGGCTGCTCACCATTGTCGGCAGTGGCCGGCGATGGGTGGGGGAGTACCCATGGGGTCGCCCATCCCCGGCGAGCCCGGCGAGCCCTTGCCGGGGGTCGACGAGGCCCGGCCATGGCTGGCCGAGGCCTCGCGGCCCCACAGCAAGGCCAACCTCGCCCAGATCTAGGTGAGGTTGAGCCTCGCCGTGGCTAGGCGAGGCCAAAATTGCCCAGCCATGACCAGACGAGCGGTGGTTGGGCGATTCCGGCCCCGCCCAGCCTCGGCGAGGTTCGACCTCACCTAGATCTGGGCGAGGTCGGCCTCGCCGTGGGTCTGTTGGGGGGGTTTGTTGGAGTACATTAAGTCATGAGAGGGGAGATAGAAGGAGCGATTGGTGGATGGGTGAGTTTGTGGTGAAATTTTTGAAGAAGAGCAGCACTATAACCGGGACTTATGCAGGACAGTTCATAATGGGGGGTTTCTCAATATAAGGCTGAGGAAATGGGTCAGGGCTTTGATCACGCGAAGTTGCGCGATTGTACCGGCAATGATCGTCGCGCTCGTGCTCGACACCTCGGAGGACAGCCTGGACGTTATGAACGAGTGGCTCAACGTGCTTCAGTCTGTGCAGGGCGAACTCGGCGACGGTCACGCAACCCAGGCCTTGTAGAATTTGGTGATTCAACAAAATCTGCTATGTAGAGTCGCTGCAAGGCAAGCTCGGCGACGGCAAAGCAACACTGCAGAATCGCACACGAACCCAAGCCTTGCCTCCATCCCGGCTCCGGTTGTTAAAATTCGGAGATGATGGGCGAAACCCACCTCTACGCCTCCAAAGAAGAGATGAAGTCCGTCGTCCTCGGCAACGCCTCCCATATTCTATTACAACGCCGACTATTGGAGCACCATATCCAATTCTCTCTCCGACATCTGCTCTCCAGTTCTCGCCACTCCTGCCGACTCCGATCCCCTCCTAGTTTCTCCGCCCCCTTACCCCGATCTTCGAAACCCTAGCTCCCACGACAGCTCCTCCTGCATCGAGCCCCTTTCCTATTCCGGCATCGCCCCACCTTGATGGGGCTCGACCTTGCCCAGATCTGCGAGGTCGAGCCCTTGCCAGCCACCGTCGCGGGTCGCCGGTCACTGGTTGGGGCTTGGCGACCCTTGCCGGCCCATCCCCCATCTCTAGCTCACTCTTCAACTTTGTTATTATTTTTTTTGTTTCGCATATTTTTTAACTTTTTATTATGACTTGGAATTTTTTAAATTTTTTTGCTTTTTCTTTTGCTGACTGGGATGTTTCGGCAAGCCACGTAGGCGCCACGTCAGATTTCCAACGATGTTCACCGGAGTTGGCACTCAAATAACCATTTTTCAAAAAAATTAGCACTTAAATGAGCCGAAAAAAAATTGACACTAAAGTGAGCGCTGCACATAAATATTGGCACTTCTAGTGTTCTTCTGCCCAAATGAAATGAATTATAGGAATCCATGGGATGGGTGGCATCGAAAGACGACTACTGCCAAAATCATCTACAATAAGCTTTCAGACGACTTTAAGAACTGCTGCTTTTTTTGCGATATTCAAGAAATGTCAAAAAATAAGGGCATTCACTGCTTGCAGAATCAGCTCATCTCTAACATCCTCAAAGAGTGCTTTCTTTGCGATATTCAAGAAATGTCAAAAAATAAGGGCATTCACTGCTTGCAGAATCAGCTCATCTCTAACATCCTCAAAGAGAAGTGCGTGGATATAAAAGACGTTGATGAAGGAACTCAGAAAATTAAAGAGAGGATGTCTAATAAAAGGATCCTTCTTCTCGATGATGTGGAAGAAGAGAATCATGTATAGCACTTCTAGGTAAGTGTGATTGGTTAGGCAGAGGGAGCAAATTCATTATTACTACAAGAAACAAATATATTCTTGAGGTTCCTGAAGTGGGCTATAGTTATGAGCTTAGCGGCATGGATCCCGTCAATCTCTTTAACTATTTAGCAAACATGCCTTTAGAAAAGACTATCCTTCTTATGAGTATATCGACCTATCCAAGAGGGCCATAGGCATTACTAGAGGTCTTCCGCTAACTCTTGAGGTCATAGGCTCACTTCTATGTCGCACTAAAAAGGAAAAGTGGGATCTCATATTGAAGAAGTTAGAAAATGTTCCTCATGCGGCAGTTCAGCTAAGCTATGATGCATTAGATGTTCGGCAACAACTTATAGTCCTCGTTTAGCTTGTATTTTCATTGGATATGACAAAGACATTGTGGTTCAATTCTGGGATGAGTCTAAATATCTGAAAGAAGCCATGGAAGTTTTGCAGAACATGTCTTTGATTAAGATTAGAAATGATAAAGAAATGTGGATGCACGACCAACTTAGAGACCTCGGAAGATAAATAGTTCATTGAGAAGCAACATGGAAATAAAGAAGCAAAGTAGGGTGCGGGATACCAAGGAAGCATTGGATTTGCTGAGGAGATATGAGGTAAAATCTCCCCTGCATTTCATTTAAAAAACTAAAACCAAAACCAAAACCAAAACCAAAACCAAAAACAAAAACAAAAACAAAAAGCGAAATGCTTTTTCTGTTCTCTAGCACCAATACTCAATCAATAGTATTTCTCTTTTAAAGGAATGCTAATACTCAGCTTAACCCCTTAGAATAGTGAACATGAATATTTGTGTCTCACTTCAACTTTTTGGTTTCTAAACTTTTCCTTTGGACAGGGGAAAAAAGAGAATTCGAAGCTCTTTATCTCCATTTAGGCCATGAGGAGCAGTTCCATTTTACCTACGAGGGCTTTATGGGACTATCAAATCTAAGGTTCCTTGAAATTGGCGGTCAAATGGAATATTTTCGTGCAGAAGAGAGGCTTCTTTGGCATGAATCACCGTCAAATGTTATTCCAACTAATATTTTCCATGAAATTTTTATCTCCTTCCACAATTACGATGGCTTTCTCGAAGGGATATTCCCCCAGCATTTAATATTACAAATTTCTCCATGGAGGGTATGGTTGTTCTTGACCTATTTTGGAGTAAAGAGACGCATGATTGGAAAGGATGAAGCCACTTGAATGTATGTTATATGCTAGACAACACTTATTATTCCGTCTTCTTTGATTCAAAAGTAATTCTCATGTAATTATCATTTTATAGGTGATGAATAATTTGAAAGTTCTGGATTTGACTGGTTACCAACGCTTGAAGAGAACCCCCAACTTCTTTGCTAATTCAAATTTAGAACGTTTGGTCCTGAGGCACTGTGAATCATTAATTGAAGTTGATGGATCGATTTGTTAGTTGAAATGCCTCTAGGGTTTTGTGAGAATCTTCGAAGGCTGCCAAACGAGCTGGGTGGAGATCTTGCAAGCATTGAATACCTATCTCTGACATATTGCAAATCGTTGGAGTGGCTTCCAAGTACAATGGGGAATTTGGAATTGCTGATTGAGTTGGACATATCCTGCATGAGGGTCAAAGAACTACCGATTCCATTGGAGAATTGAAAACCTTGAAAGTAGTGAACGTGTTGGAGGCTGATTTAAAAAAAAAATCTGATGTCTTTTGGCCAATTGGGAAGCTCGAAGAAATAGAAATCTGCAACAGATATGTTCCCAATGATCTCCATGTGAAAATTGGTAATTGCATCCACATGAATCTATTGATGAGCGTCACGTCCCGACTCTTGGGCCCGCAGCATCCCCACTAAATCGCCTCAGGTCATGAAGGATATCGTCTCAGGCACGCTATCGGCCTATAACAAACTACGCATGCGGAACGTGCCACACTCCCAAACAACAAGATCAGCAGGGATAGTACATCAGGGAATTACAATAGTCAATTCAGCAAAAGACGGTTTCATTTCATTAATCAAAAGCATATAACCCTACAGAGCTACAACAGAAATATACAACCTCATACTTCGGAGCGACTCTCTAGGACCTCAAAAGGAAATATGATCGGGTGAGGTTAAACTCTCATCTACTTCAAAAGACTACTCAACAGTCACGTCTTAGCATCCACGAGGCTCCAAAAAGAGGGCTACAACTCCTAAGCCCTAAAACCATGACCAGAAGAGGGCTCTGACTCCATAGCAGACTCGGGGTCCACTACCTCCCCATCCGGCGTATCCAAATCCATGGGATCCCAAGAGGGGGCGTAAGGGTGTGAACTAAGCGGTCCCTCAAATCCTAATAGCAAGCCATGGAGCACACCATGGTCATTCAGAAACCAGGCCTTGAAGAGGTGCATCACTAAGTGGGCAACCCTTCATCGACTCAAAGCTGGCTAAATAAAACTGCGCGGGTTGCAAAGCTTAAAGCGGACAACATTATGCAAGTCGAATTTTCGGTTGTTACAAGTGGTATCATAGTCGACTCTCGATAGTGTATGAAGCCGTAATGGGCGCTCGCTGGTGCTGATGTCGCTGAGGACACGGCAGGGACGCTGTGCCATTGGGGGGGGATGGGGGGTATGTAACATCCCATGGAGGGGGTGGTGCTCCTTGTCCCACATTGCCTAGAAAGGGAGTCTTGGGCCAATTTATAAGGGGTTAGGGGTTCTTCACTTGCATGAGGCCTTTTTCTAGGTTAAGTGCTCGGAAAAATAAAACCTCGGGGGTTGCAAAGCCCAAGCAGATAATATCATACAAGTCGGATCCTCGATCGTTACAAGTATGTAACTTCCCATGGAGGGGGGTGGTACTCCTTGTCCCACATTGCCTAGAAAGGGAGTCTTAGGCCAATTTATAAGGGGTTGGGGTTCTTCATTTGCATGAGGCCTTTTCCTATGCTAAGTGTTGGGAAAAATAAAACCGTGCGATTGCAAAGACCAAAGCGGACAATATCATGCAAGTCGGATCTTCGGTCATCACAAGTGGTATCAAAGCCAACTCTCAATAACGTGTGAAGCCGCAGTGGGCTCTCACTGGTGCTAGTGCCGCTGAGGCCACGGTGGGGACGTTGTGCCATTGAGGAGGGGAGTATGTAACATCCTATGGAGGGAGGTGGTACTCCTTGTCCCACATTGCCTAGAGAGGGAATCTTGAGACAGTTTATAAGGGGTTGGGAGTTCTTCACTTGCATGAGGCCTTTTCTTGGGCTAAGTGCTCGGAAAAATAAAATCGTGCGGGTTGCAAAGCCCAAAGCGGACAATATCATGCAAGTCGGACCCCCGGGTGTTATATGCATTTTTGCAAAAAAATCATCTGAAAGAGAGAATTTTCAACTTGAGATTCGACAGGAACCAAGTCTTCTATTAATCAAAGTCTATGAGCTCAGGCCCTTGTGCTAATGCCTTTTCAAAGACATAGACTTTATGCAATGTGAGCAAATGTTTGAAATAAATGTGCAACGATGTTGATCTAGGACTTTCCAAACATTTTTGATTGATTACACGGGGGCTCTCATCGACCTCGACAAGCAAAGGAAATCAAGGAAGCATCTTGAAACCGCTAATGAACCTTATTTTATGCATTAGGTGCTGAAAAACTTGCAAGAATCCATGTATATTATTTCACTGCTGACCCTTAATTTATGCATTAGGTGTTAAAGAAAATTGCATTATCAACTTTGACAGGCTGGAGCGATGTTGCGATGTTGCAATGTAGTTATTGACCAATTCTAGCAAACTGGTTGGGGACTCTGCATTTGTTCCAATTATAGAGGCATTAAGTTTATGAGCCATACAATGAAGTTGTGGGAGAGAGTTATTGAGCATCGTTTGAGAATAGAAACTAAGGTTACTGCAAATCAGTTTGGATTTATGCCAAGAAGATCTAACATGGAGGCTATCTTTTTGATACGACAGTTGATGGAGAGATATCGAGAAAAGAAGAAGGACTTACATATGGTGTTTATTGATCTTGACAAGGCGTATGACAGGGTCCCTAGAAAGGTTCTGTGGTGGGTTATGGAGAAGAAAAAAGTATCTTCAAAGTATGTCGAGGCAATCAAGGATATGTATGATGGTGCTACTACATGTGTAAAGGCTTGTAATGGCACATCGAGTTATTTTCCGATCACAATAGGCTTACATCAAGGTTCTGCTTTGAGCCCTTATCTCTTTGCCCTAGTTATGGATGAGCTGACAAAAGATATCCAAGACGAGGTGCCATGGTGTATGTTATTTGCAGATGATATTGTGCTTATTATGAGACCAGGGCTGGGGTTGAGGCTAAACTAGAATTATGGAGAAGCACGTTGTAATCCAAGGAATTTACTTTAAGTATAAGTAAGACTGAATACATGAAGTGTGAGTTCACCACGACAAGGGGAATAGATCAAGAAACCGTGAAAATGCTAGGACATAAGGTTCCTCATAAAGATGCTTTTCGATATCTGGGATCAATATTGCAAAACAAGGGAGTGATTGATGAGAATGTAAGTCATAGAATCAGAGCAGGTTGGATGAAGTGGCGCAGTGCATCGGGCTTTTGTGTGATTGTAAAATCCCCCTTAGGCTAAAAGGAAAATTTTATAGAACAGCAATAAGATCCGCAATGCTTTATGGAGTTGAATGTAGGCCAGCACATAAGCAACATGAGCATAAAATGAGAGTTGCAGAGATGAGGATGTTAAGGTGGATGTGTGGTCATACAAGAATAGATAAAATCAGAAACGAAGATATTCGACGAAAAGTTGGAGTGGAACCAGTGGTAGAAAAGATGAGAGAGCACAGATTGAGATGGTTTGGGCATATTCTTCGAAGACCCCTAGATGCCCCAGTAAGGACAGAAGTGTGTTATCGAGAGCATGACATGAAAAAAGGAAGAGGTCGGCCGAAACTAACTTAGGGGAAAGTAGTAAAACAGGATCTACAGAAGTGGGAAATAGACTGGCATTTGGTTTGTCTGAGGACGGAGTGGAGGAAAGTTATTAGCATTAGGGAGGGGTAGAGTTCCTATGTTCCAGATTGCCCTTTTTAGTCTTTAGTCCTTTTGTTTTTCTTATTCTTATTTTGTTTTCTTATTCTTATTCTTATCCTTATTCTTTTTTTATTATTATTATATTTTACCTTCTTCTTTTTTTATCTGATATCATCACCAGGTTCATCGACTGCCGACCCCAATTAGTTTGGGATAAATGTGATGTTGATGTTGATGTTGATATCTTCTTGTTTGTAAGACATTCTTGTGTTAGGAAAAAAAAACAGGCAGCGGATATAATTTTCCCCCTTTGACTAAACCTGTGAGAAACCGATTCGAGCACAACCAATGAAATATGCGAATTGAAAGAAAAACAACACCAGAATTTTTTACGTGGAAAACCCCTTCAATGCGAAGGATAAAAACCACGAGACCGCCACGGAGTCCACCCGAATTTTCACTATATATTAATCGTTTGGGTACACAACTCGCTGAATACAACGACAATAAAATCCCAAAGCTATAAGTGAAGATCAAGTAGCAACAACACATTAAACGAGAGAACCAGATGAAAATCACCCCCAAAATATGCAGTCCCGAAATACCCACGAACAGCTACGGTAAATACCTTGAAATCACGATCCAACCGTACAGAATCAAGAACAACAAGTCTTGAAGATTCTTTCAAAATTTCAGCCCAATCGGACCACGGGAAGACCTCCGATCGTCGATTTGATCTCAGATGGACGCCCAGAAAAATCTGCTACAGCGCCCCTATTCTGTTTTTCTGCGTTTTTCTGTTCTCTTGGTGGCTGCTCTCTCTCGTGCGTACTGTATGTTTTTGTCTGCTGCTGCCCTAGGTATTGAATTAACAAAACAAAGGGCAAGTGGGCTGGACTTGGCTTTAAATAAAAAAGCCCAACAAATCTCCCCCTCCAGCCTATTAAGAAAGATCCCGACACAAAAGAATTCATTAGAAAACCATGCCGGCCTGACGCCGACAAAATTCATACTTCTCTCTAGTGAGAGCCTTCGTCATTATATCTGAGGCATTATCTTCTGTGTGTACTTTCTCAAGTTCTAACCCTTTGGATTCCAGAGTTTCTCGTATCCAGTGATACCTCACATCAATATGCTTTGACCTGGCATGAAAAGTGGAATTCTTTGCAAGATGTATAGCACTTTGATTATCACAAAGTAAAACATACCTCTCTTGAGTGAAACCAAGTTCCTGCGTGAACTTTTTCATCCAAAGCAATTCCTTACATGCTTCAGTTGCTGCGATGAACTCTGCCTCTGTCGTCGACAAGGCAACACATTTTTGCAGCCTTGACTGCCAAGCCACAGCTCCCCCTGAGAAAGTAATCAGATAACCAGAAGTAGATTTTCTTGTGTCAATATCCCCTGTCATGTCAGAATCAGTATATCCAACAAGAATCGGCTTATCACTCCCAAATGAAAGTCTCAAACTAGAAGTGCCTCGGAGATATCTCAATATCCACTTCAATGCATTCCAGTGCTCTCTACCTAGATTTGACATAAAACGGCTAACCACTCCAACTGCATGAGCTATATCTGGTCTCGTGCAAACCATTGCATACATCAGACTACCCACTGCAGAAGCATAAGGAACTTTTTTCATCTCTTTCAGATCTTTCTCAGTTGACGGACATTGTTTATGACTAAGCTTAAAATGTGTAGCAAGAGGTGTACTTACAACTTTAGCTTTGTCTATTTTGAACCTTTGAAGTACTTTCTCTATGTACTTCTCTTGAGATAACCATAATCTCTTCGCCTGTCTGTCGCGAGTGATCCTCATACCAAAAATCTGCTTAGCCAGCCCCAAGTCTTTCATTGAAAAGGACTTGCTCAAATCTTGCTTTAACCTGTCAATCCTAGAAGCATTCTGACCAACAATCAACATGTCATCAACATAAAGCAATAAGATAATAAAATCACCTTCAGAGAATTTCTGCACAAATACACAATGATCAGAAGTAGTCTTCTTATAGGATTGCTCCCCCATAAAAGACTCAAATTTTCTATACCATTGTCTCGGCGCCTGCTTTAAGCCATACAAGCTTTTCTTCAGTTTGCAAACATAATTCTCTTTACCTTTTACCTGAAAGCCTTAAGGTTGCTCCATGTATATGTCTTCCTCCAAATCACCGTGAAGGAAAGTGGTCTTCACGTCCATCTGCTCAACCTCGAGATCAAGGCTAGCTGCTAAACTCAAAACAACTCGAATTGAAGACATTTTTACAACTGGTGAGAAGATCTCATCATAGTCAATTCCCTTTTTCTGATTGAAGCCTTTAACAACCAATCTGGCTTTATATCGAGGGCGTGAAGTCGTCTCATCTTGCTTCAATCTGTAAACCCATCGGTTCTTCAAAGCTCTTTTACCCTTAGGTAATGCCACCAACTCAAAAGTATGATTGTCATGCAATGACTTCATCTCATCATGCATTGCATCAAACCACTCCTTCTTGTTTTTATCTTCTACTGCTTCTTCAAAAGTTTCAGGTTCACCAACATCTGTCAACAGAACATACTCATTAGAGGAATATCTAGTAGATGAGGTGCGGTCTCTAGCAGACCTCCTCAAAGCAGTAGTTGGTGGAGCTAATGGTGCAATCTCTTGAGCATCAATGTCATCTGAATGATGCTGATCACCCTGAGCCTGATTTTCAATCGACTGATCATTATGAGTCTGACCCTGAACCTGCTGATCTGTAGTCTGACCATCGTCTTCAACTTGATCATGCAACTGTTCCTGCAATTCAAAAGGTGAGATTGAGCTAGTATTAGCTAACATATCAGAATCACGGGAATCCGTCTTCTTCATCTTCTCAATATCACAAATGGTCTCATTCTCAACGAATACTACATCTCAGCTTCTGACAATTTTCTTAGCAACTGGATCATAAAGCCTGTAGCCAAATTCATCAGAACCATAACCAAGAAAGATGCACTCTTTTGTCTTGACATCTAACTTGGACCTCTCATCTTTGGAAACATGAACATAAACTTTGCAGCCAAACACCTTTAGATGATCATATGAAATTTCCTTTCCAAACCAAACTCTGTCTGGAACATCACCATCTAAAGCAACAATGGGAGAAATATTAAGAACATGTACCATTATACTCAAAGCCTCTCCCCAAAAAGATTTTGGCAATTTTGCATCTGAAATCAAACATCTGACTCTCTCAATCAGTGTTCTGTTCATTCTTTCCGCTACACCATTTAACTCAGGCGTTTTAGGAGGTGTCTTCTGATGTCGAATTCCCTGTTGCCTGCAATATTCATCAAATTGTCCGATGTACTCACCACCGTTATCTGAATGAATGCATTTCAACTTCTTTCCAGTCTGTCTTTCAACTGAAACTTGAAACTGCTTGAATGTATCTAACACTTGATCCTTCGTCTTCAAGAAATAAACCCATAATTTTCTTGAATGGTCATCAATGAAGGTCACAAAGTATGTTGCGCCACCAAGTGTTAGTGGTTTAATTGGACCACAAACATCTGAATGCACTAGTTCTAGCAACTCTGATTTTCTCGAAGGCGGATGACTCTTGAAAGAAACTCTTCGTTGTTTCCCTGCTAAATAATGTGCACACTTCTCAAGTCTTGCATTCTTTACTCCAGAGAGTAAACCCTTTTTAGCTAATAAGCCAATTCCTTTCTCACTAATGTGACTAAGCCTCTTGTGCCATAATGCAGTTGCATTCTCATCTTCCACAACATTACACATGTCATTGGAAATCTTAGCCTGAAATAAATATAAGGAAGATTGTTTCATACCTCTAGCCACAATTAATGAGCCTCTGGTGAGTTTCCACTGACCATTGTCAAAAGTACTGTAGAATCCTGCATCATCAAGCTTTCCAGTTGAAATCAGATTCAGACGAATATCAGGAACATGTCTAACATCTTTCAAAATTAGTTTTGCTCCGGTACTAGTCTCCAAGCATACATCTCCTATGCCAACAACAGTAGCCAAACCGTCATTACCCATCCTTAAGGTACCAAAATTTCCCGACCTGTAGGATGTAAAGAACTCTTTCCTGGAGGTAATATGAAGAGAAGCTCCACTATCAATAACCCAGTTTGAATCATCACATGCAAAATTAACATTATCATCATAGCAAACAATAACAAGTTCATCAGTAGCAGTTGCCACCTGATCATCACTACCATTATTTCTTCTCTCGTTATTTTCATTACCATTTTTCTTCTCATTCCTCATCTCATTTTTCAGCTGGAAACAATTTTTCTTCATATGACCCATTTTACCACAATGATGACACTCAATAGTCTTCTTCCATGATCTTGACTTGCTTCGGCTCTTGTATCTACCTTTTGGACCTCTACTCTGACTTCTGCCCCTGTTTTCAACAACTAGAGCTTCTGAATGAGAGGAAGAACCATGCATTTTTCTTCTCATCTCTTCATTCAGAACACCACTTTTTGCAAAATCCATGGTAACAATACCATCAGGTGCATCATTAATTAAAGACATACGAAAAGTCTCCCAAGATTCCGGCAAGGTACATAGCAACTAAAGTCCCTGCACTTCATCATCAAATTTAATATTCATGGCAGAAAGTTGATCTATCACTCCCTAAAACTCATTCAAGTGATCTGATATAGATTGGCCATCTCTATAATGCAACTCCATAAATTGTTTAATCAAACATATTTTGTTATTGCCAGTCTTCCGTGCATATAATGACTCCAGCTTATTCCACAATGTCCTAGCATGCGATTCTTTGCTAATGTGATTCAAAACATTATCATCGACAAATTGTCGAATAAATCCACACACAATTTTGTGCTCAAGATTCCAATCGGCATCGCTCATATTATCAGGTTTAGTATCAGCAAACACTGGTAAATGCCACCGTTTCACATATAGTAGATCTTCCATCTTTCCTCTCCATACATGATAATTCTTTCCATTCAAACTAACCATTCTGCTCACGTTCGGTTCCATCGTTCAGTCAAAAACAATGCTCTGATACCACTATGTTGGGAAAAACATGCAGGCAGCGGATATAATTTTCCCCCTTTGACTAAACCTGTGAGAAACCGATTCGAGCACAACCAATGAAATATGCGAATTGAAAGAAAAACAACACCAGAATTTTTTACGTGGAAAACCCCTTCAATGCGAAGGATAAAAACCACGAGACCGCTCACGGAGTCCACCCGAATCTTCACTATATATTAATCGTTTGGGTACATAACTCGCTGAATACAACGACAATAAAATCCCAAAGCTATAAGTGAAGATCAAGCAGCAACAACACATTAAACGAGAGAACCGGATGAAAATCACCCCCAAAATATGAAGTCCCTAAATACCCACGAACAGCTACGGTAAATACATTGAAATCACGATCCAACCGTACAGAATCAAGAACAACGAGTCTTGAAGATGCTGTCAAAATTCCAGCCCAATCGGACCACGGGAAGACCTCCGATCGTCGATTTGATCTCAGATGGACGCCCAGAAAAATCTGCTACAGCGCCCCTATTCTGTTTTTCTGCGTTTTTCTGTTCTGTTGGTGGCTGCTCTCTCTCGTGCGTACTGTATGTTTTTGTCTGCTGCTTCCCTAGGTATTGAATTAACAAAACAAAGGGCAAGTGGGCTAGACTTGGCTTTAAATAAAAAAGCCCAACATCTTGTTCCCCCGCTATTGTCGCAAACATATAAATCAGCGTAAGTAGAAGGCTACCCACGACTGGAAGGCTTCTGTAATATATCCATGGAATGAATGGCATTGGACGGATGGCTATTGCCAAAACAATCTACAATTGGGTTTCACATGATTGAATATTGTTGCTTTCTTTTTCAACATCAGAGAAACTTAAAAAATCAAGAGCGTCGAGTGCTTCATTCCTTTCATTTCTATCATCCTTAAAAAGGAAAATGACAGGTGTAATGAATATTAATGAATGGATAAACAGTTAAAAGTAGGTTGTCTAATAAGAGTTCGCCTGCTTCTCGATGATCAGAGCAGAAGGGGTAGTTTATGAAGGAAAAACAACGATTTCATAGAAAGTTCTTAACATGAATACGATGCTTCGAGCCACAGAAGGGGTAGTTTTCAAATTCTCTCATCTTCCAGTTAATACGTTGAGAAGCAATGTGGAGTTAAGAAAAAAAAGATGCAGCCATGGCTTGTATTGAATGACTTGTATTCACTGGACTTTGAAACAGTGTGTTCAGTCTCTCAAGTTACCATTGTCCCAGACTCACTTTATACTTTATATTAGCATTCTTGTCTTTAATTAAATTCACCAGCTTTTGGTTGACCTTTCTGTTTAGATGATTTGGTCAAGAATCAAGGTGCAAGGCTTCCATCCATCACCAAGAGCTGGTTGCTGTGGAGTTTTGTGTGGAACCACATGGTACATCGCTGGGGGTGGGAGCAGGAAGAAAAGTATGCATCACTAGCTAGAGATGCCTTTTGTCTATATGCCAATACTCTTAAAATTCATAAACTATACTAGCTGAGTCATTTCATATGTTTGGCCCAGCAAGACTATAACCATTCTGATTAGGCCTAAATACAAATTAAAGAACACTTTTTTAACTCCACATTGCTTCTCAACGTATTAACTGGAGGATGAGAGAATTTGAAAACTATCCCTTCCGTGACTCGAAGCGTCATATTCATGTTAAGAACTTTCTATGAAATCGTTGTTTTTCCTTTCAGTCCAATCTCAAAACGGACGTACTCATTCCTAGAGCCTATCTAAGGATCAGAGTTGAGTTAGAGGATCAGAGCAGTAACTGATGCATGCGTTAGAAATATGCCCTAAAGCAATTATATGTAATAGTTACATATTGGGTATATCAGTTGCATTTCTGATTTCTTATCAGTGGCAAAGACGTATTTATTCATTTGTCCAAATATATATGAATAAATTCCATAAGATCAGTTGTGACCGAACCTATTCTTAAGACGTTGAGAATATGTGTGTGACAGGTTTACGGTTAAACTGGATCTTTAAATAGTTCCCGATCGATGGATTATTGAATGGATATCAATGATCCTGTTGAGATCGTTATGTTCGTAACTTCATAATTAAGTATCAGATACTTAAGGGAATGATGAGTCACAAGTCATTCGGTATTGCGATATCCGAGTTAGAACATAGGTGCTTGTATCGGACAAGTTCACTGAACGTGACACACATTGAATGATTAGCGACATGGAAGCTTTTAGCGTGGTCAATGTCTAATCGTTCATGCTTTGGTCTTGTGTAAATAATCCTTAGACCTGAGGTACAGTGTTGACTTGTGTGTTGAATGGCTATGGTTCACAAGTGCGCATATTGGCGGTTCATTGATTCGTCTTTGTACTTGATGGTCGTAGTTCATGCACATACGAAGTCACACGTGTACGCAATATGGAATCTGTCTCCTTATTTATAAAGGTATGATGTCCTATGTGATCTAATTATAACAATGCATTGAAATCCTCGGCCGGGGTTATGATTGAGAATGAAATGTTCATGTCTCATATAAATGCATGTCAAGTTAGATTTGTACATATGATCGAATTGGTGGCTTGACAAATATTCCATGGTCTTTGTTCGATCGGGACATAGTAAGACAGAAGGATTGAATTATACTGTCTGGGTAGCCATGACATATTGCTAGATGTCACTCATGGCTTGTTAGACCTAGAGATTAATCGGGACAATTGATTCTCTTGGAAGTACTAATGTGTTAGTACATGTCTTGCTGCCAGCTCAGTGATGAACCTAGGAATGTTACACACCTTAACCAATATATGACGACATTGAACGGAAAGAAAATTGTGCAAATATGTTTGCAATCATGACTATCGAGATAGTCGGTCTGAAATTAGATTAATTGGGATTTAATTTAATTTTATTTTTTGGTCATTAACGTACGCACATATAATGATATACACGTATTGTTCGGACACATATTGATGTGCTCAAATTGCACACGTGAGAATAGTGTACCTTTTTATTTTTATAATAATAACAATTGTTGTTATTATTTATCTTTCCCCACAATCAAACTTGCCGTTTGCTTTTCCCCACAATCAAACTTGCTTTCCTCCCCCCCTCTCTCGCAATCAAATTTGCTGATAGTGGGTGTTGGGTTTATTATTAAAAAAAAGGGATGGTGGTGGTGATTATGGGCGTTTGCTTTTCCCTTCTCAATCAAACTTGCTTTCCCTTTGCTGATTGTGGGTGTTGTGTTTAGGGGTGATGATTGATCACTTTGTTTTTAATAAAAAGCATTCGCATGATGAGTAGAAAGGAGAGAGAGAAGAGAGGAGTGTGCGTGTGTTTTTCAAGATAGAGATCTTGAGAAGAAAAGGGTGAGCAGAAAATTGGTTTTCTCTATTCCCTTGTGTGACGAGCGTGTGCAATTCTTTAAGAAGAGAAACATTATGATGCTCTCTCTTTCGGGTGACCAAAAATTCAACAAGTGAGAAAAATATCACCACGAATTGCTAGCACAATTTAGGTGACGTCTTCTGCGTGTTCGTTCTTCCGTTCGTCGTCGCGATTGGTGGTGTGTCTGAACTAGAGGCCGGACACTTGTGGGGCTAAGATCGAAGAACATCGAACCGACACCTCCGTTTCAAGCACGCTACAAGAGGTAGTCTATTTACTCCCTTTAATGCTTTGTGATTTTTCGATTGAAATGCACGAAGTACGCCTCTGGAGATACATGTATGGATTGTTATTTATTTCCGCTGCGTTTACTAATTTTTTATTTGCCCGTACGTGTTACGTGTATCCCAACAGTGGTATCAGAGCCAATCCTTAGGTGTTTTCGTGCATTTAATTGATTTTTGTTCGTAGTAATTTTTGCAATACTATGGCCAATTTGTATTAACGAATTGTTTGTCGTACAAGGCTAATAGAAGTTGATTATTTTTATATGATAAAATTAATCAACGTAGCAAAAATTGAGACTAAATCAATTTTGAATCGAAAATCTGTAGTGAGTTTTATGTTACGTATGCATTATGCAAAAATGATTTGTAGCTGTGAATACATGATTGAGGATGCTACTAGCGTTTAAATTACGCATGTGAAATTTGTTTCGCCTGCGTTAATTTATTGATATGGCTTGCGTTGCTCGATTATGAATTTGATTCAATGCATAATTTTTGGTGCCTTCCAAAGCTTTAAATTATGAATTTATTGCTCACATGGAAGGGTGGTGATCATGGAAAAACCCTAATCAATGTGATTGATGTATATATGAATGTATGGTGATTATTTATATTTTTGGGGTTGTAATTATTAAATGGAGGCTGCGTACTCCTTTTATTTTTCATGTAATCTTTATTTTTAGCATAGTCAATTGTTGATGTAAATGCTACGAAGATCACGTGGAGGAGCCTTTTAAGCCGGTGAGCTCTTTGGGCCCGGTTCTTGAAGAGTTCAAGGAACCAAGAAGAAGTGAATAGCGGCTCCCCATTTTTAAAATATTAAAATGATTAAATGTGGTCTCATTGGCTCAAGACCCATTAAATCATAATTCCATGATCACCACGTGGGATAGATGTTTATGTGATTGACATCTATTTATTTATTATGTTTACGTGAGCATGTTAAACCGGTTAATGTGCAAAGTGAGACCGTTAATGACTTAAAATCTCCTTCGAATAATATTAAGTCTTGATGGGTTTCGGACTCGTAGCCTTCCATCGTCGTGATTTGATCCTATATTATAGTGGTTGATTGACCGGTTATGGATACATAGGGGTCAATTGTCATTTATAATAATGGACCACTCCATTAAGCATATGATGTTTCGGGGTTGAAACCAAACGATTTCCAATAACTGTTAGGTGAGGGGATCGTTTGCGTTTTCAATACTTACATGAGACGATGGGTTAGACTTAACTAAGATTATGAAGTCAATAACTGTAAGGTGAGAATTTCATGATCTAGAGGCCAAAGTTATGATTAGGACTCACATATGATGCATTGAATAAGTTGATTCACTCACTAAGTTTATAGAACACCAATAACTGTTAGGTGAGGTGGACTATGAGCTCGTGAGACTCCAATCCCCGCTAGTAATCTTTACCCGACGAAGATGACCGTTTCCCATTTAAAGGAGTATGAGATCCGTGAATAAATTTAGTGGGAGGATCTATTTCATTTAAAGGCCAAAATGAAATAGTTATTTTGAAAGACAACGGCTAACAATTTATTTTCTGCACAGATATAAATTACTCTGAAAATGGTGAATACAAACCCGCTCGCTTCAATACTCGACAAGAATTGTTTGACTGGTCCCAATTTCACCGACTGGGCAAGGAATTTGAGAATTGTTCTCAATTCTGAAAAACTCGGGTATGTGCTTGATAAAAATATGCTAACCTCTTTTCCTGAGGGTGGGACCCAAGAGGATCGAATCACTTATGATAAGTGGCATGACGATGACTTAAAAGTTAGGTCATATATGCTTGCTTCAATGAACAATGATTTTCAGAAAAAAAAAATATGAAGCAATGGTAAATGCTAGGTCGATCATATTGCATCTAAAGGAATTCTTTGATGAGAATGGTCGAACCTCAAGATATGAGATATCTAAGGCATTGTACTGCATGAGGATGGCTGAGAAATGTTCAGTTAATGATCATGTCCTAAAAATGATCTGGCACATAGAAGAATTGGCTAGGCTGAATCTTGTCATGGACAATAACTTAGCTGTGGATTTGATCGTCCAATCCTTACCTGATTCCTTCTATAGTTTTGTTCAAAACTTCCACATGCATAATATGGAGAAAACTCTTGCTGAGTTACATAGCATGTTGGTAATTTATGGGAAGGAAATGCACAACACAAGGCCAAATATTGTGGCTTTGGCTAAGGCTTCTTCTTCAAATAGTAAGACTATTTTGAAGAAAAGGAAATGGAAGAAGCCTGTGAAAGCTGTTGTGCAATCAAAGCCCAAGATTGAAAAAGGGAAATGTCATCACTGTGGTGTCATGGGGCACTGGAAGAGGAACTGTAAGAAGTACCTCGTGAGCTTGAAGGTCAAGCCAAAGAACCAACCTTGTGAAGGTATGGTGTCTATAATTATTGAAACTAATCTTATGGTTAGTGCTGAATCCAGCTTATGGATTCTAGATTCTGCTGCAACCTCACATATTTGTATGTCTTTGCAGAATCTGGAAATAAGCAGGATGCTGGGGCAAAATGAAATTGTCCTGACATTTGCAAATGGGGCAAAAGTTGCTACATTAGCTATAGGGACTTTTCGTTTATGTTTGCCTTCAGGACATGTTTTGATTTTAAAGAACTGTTTGCATTATAAGAATGCTATATAGAATATCATTTCTATAATTTTCTTTTGCTAATGATATATGTTCTATTTATTATAATAGAATGTATGTTGGTTCTGGGTTATTAACGAATAAACTCTATACCATTACAATGTCCGGTAATGCGATTACCAATGTCAATAAGCAAAATAATCACGATGTAAATGCCATAACCAATAAACACCCTAGAGATAATCCAAATCCAAAGTATGTTTGGCATCTCCGATTAGGTCATATTGGAGAAGATATGATTAACAAGTTGAGTAATGATGGATATATCGATCCAATTGGTTTTGAACCATGCTCGACTTGTAATGCATGTCTTCTAGAAAAAATGACCAAAGCGCCCTTTGTAGGACATAGTGCGCGAGCTGCTGACGTACTAAGATTGATACATACAGATGTATGTGGACCAGTTAATGAAACTGCTAGGGGCGGTTATTCTTACTTCATTACCTTTACCGAAGATCGTTCACGATATGGCTATTTGTACTTAATGAAGTATAAATCCGAGTCCTTTGAAAAGTTCAAGGAATTTAGGTCTGAAGTTGAGAAGCAAACATAAAAGAGTATTAAGGCCCTTCGATCTGATCGAAGAGGTGAATACCTTAATACTGAATTCTTGGATTATCTTAAAGATAATGGCATTTTATCACAATGGACACCTCTTGCAACTCCAGAGCATAATGGTGTATCTGAAAGAAGAAATCGTACTTTATTGGATATGGTGCGATCTATGATGAGCTACACCGATTTGCCTATGTCCCTTTGGGGATATGCCCTTGAGACAGCTGCATATTTACTGAATAGAGTGCCATCCAAATCTGTTCCAACTACGCCTTATGAGATATGGCATAGTAGGAAACCAAGTCTTAATCATATCAAGATTTGGGGTTATCCAGCTTTTGTCAAGAAGCAAAGAACAGAAAAATTGGAGGCTAGGTCCGAACATGGTCGCTTCATAGGATATCCAAAAGAAACTCTTGGATATTATTTCTATTTTCACTCTGACCAAAAGGTTTCGGTCAGCAGGCACGCTTCTTTTCTGGAGAATCAGATCGTTCAGGAAGGTGGTGCTGGGCGGAAAATAGTCTTACAAGAAGATAATAATGAAGTATAAAAAAACCAAGTTCAGACACCGATCTCTGATTCAGTGGGAGCTTCTGATACATAACCTCTTAGAAAAAGTGCGAGAACGTCTTGTATACCTATTCGCTATAGACACTCGGTTGAAAATATTGAGTCACTATTCATTATGAATGATAGTGATCAATTGAGTGATCCAAGCACCTATGGGGAGGCGATGTTGGACATCGATTCTGGTAAATGGCTAGAAGCCATGCAAATCGAAATGGATTCAATGTATTCCAACGATGTTTGGACTCTGGTTGATCTGCCTGATCGTATTGTACCAATTGGCTGTAAATGGATCTTCAAGAGGAAGATAAACACTAATGGTCAGGTTGGAACTTACAAAGCACGACCGGTGGTGAAAGGGTATCGTAAAAAAGAATGGATCGATTATGACGAAACTTTCTCACCTGTAGCCATGCTGAAATCCATTCAAATTATGTTGGCTATAGCTACGCACCTTGATTATGAGATATTCCAAATGGATGTCAAAACGGCTTTTCTAAATAGTTTCCTCGAGGAGGATATCTATATGGAACAACCACAGGGTTTTGAATCTAGTGGTGAAAGTCGAAATGTGTGTAGGCTTATAAGATCCATTTATGGACTCAAACAAGCATCCAGAAGTTGGAACATCCGTTTTGATAAAGTAATCAAATCGTTTGGCTTCATTAAAAATTCGGATGAATCATGTGTATATAAGAAGGTCAATGGGAGCGCAATTGCGTTTTTAGTTTTGTACGTCGATGACATACTCTTGATCGGGAATGATGTACCGATGATATCATCGATCAAACTATTCTTGTCACAGAAATTCTCCATGAAAGATTTAGGAGAGGCAACCTATATTTTAGGTATCAAGATCTATAGAGATAGATCGAGACGATTGATTGGCCTCTCGCAGTCTACGTACATAGACAAAGTGTTAACACGGTTTAACATGCAATGTTCCAAAAGAGGATTATTGCCTTTTAGGCATGGAATCCTTCTTTCTAAGGAAATGTGTCCCAACACTCCTGAAGAAAGATAGCGTATGGTAAAGATACCTTACGCATCCGCTGTTGGAAGCATAATGTATGCTATGCTATGTATGCGACTTGATATCGCACATGCTGTAAGTGTTACTAGCAGATATCAGTCTGATCCAAGGGAAGAGCACTGGATAGCAGTTAAGAATATCCTAAAGTACTTGCGAAGGATTAAGGATTTATTCTTGATATACGGAGAATGAGAGTTTAAAGTTGAAGCGTATACTGATTCCGATTTCCAATC
This sequence comes from Rhodomyrtus psidioides, assembly GCA_021437785.1. Classification (NCBI taxonomy): domain Eukaryota; kingdom Viridiplantae; phylum Streptophyta; class Magnoliopsida; order Myrtales; family Myrtaceae; genus Rhodomyrtus; species Rhodomyrtus psidioides. The sequence goes on along the minus strand of JAILYB010000041.1, from coordinate 3,707,308 downwards.
AGATTCGAATGACTTTAAGTCCACATCTGGGTTTGTTTTTACACTTAACGGTGGTGCAGTTAGTTGGAAAAGTTCCAAACATAGCGCAACTGCTGATTCCACTACTGAGGCAGAGTATGTAGCTGCTTCTGAAGCAGCGAAGGAAGCTGTTTGGATGAAGAAGTTCATTTCTGAACTTGGAGTAGTTCCTTCCATTGAGCAGCCGATTACATTGTTTTGTGACAACAATGGAGCTATAGTTCAAGCTAAGGAGCCACGGTCTCATCAGAAATCCAAGCACATTGAGAGACGCTTCCATCTCATCAGAGAAATAGTTGGGAGATGTGATATCGCCTTGCAGAAAATTACCTCAGCGAAAAACGTGGCAAATCCCTTTACTAAAGCATTACCTCAGTCTTTATTTGAAAGACACCTTGATAAAATGGGTTTGAGGTACCAAACTAGTTGACTTTAGTGCAAGTGGGAGATTGTTAGAAATATGCCCTAAAGCAATTATGTAATAGTTACATATTGGGTATATCAGTTGCACTTCTGATTTCTTATCAGTGGCAAAGACGTATTTATTCATTTGTTCAAATATATATGAATAAATTCCATAAGATCAGTTGTGACCGAACCTATTCTTAAGACTTTGAGAATATGTGTGTGACAGGTTTACGGTTAAGCTAGATCTTTAAATAGTTCCCGATCGATGGATTATTAAATGGATATCAATGATCCTGTTGAGATCGGTATGTTCGTAACTTCATAATTAAGTATCAGATACTTAAGGGAATGACGAGTCACAAGTCATTGGGTATTGCGATATCCGAGTTAGAAGATAGGTGCTTGTATCGGACAAGTTCACTGAACGTGACACACATTGAATTATTAGCGACATGGAAGCTTTTAGCGTGGTCAATGTCTAATCGTTCATTCTTTGGTCTTGTGTAAATAATCCTTAGACCTGAGGTACAGTGTTGACTTGTGTGTTGAATGGCTATGGTTCACAAGTGCGCATATTGGTGGTTCATTGATTCGTCTCTGTACTTGATGGTCGTAGTTCATGCACATACGAAGTCACACGTGTGCGCAATATGGAATCTGTCTCCTTAGACCTAGGAAATATTTTAGCCCCCAAGATTTTTCATCTCAAACTCATCAGAAAGTTTCTTTTGGAGCTTTGAATATTTCTGTCAAATCATCTCCAATGATAATCATATCATCAACATAGATAATCAATATGATTACCTTCTATTGATGTCATTTCAAGAACAATGTGTTATCCAAGTCACTTTGGGAATACCCATATCTCCTCATCGCCAAATGAACTGGCCAAACCATACTCGTGGAGACTGCTTCAGACCATACAATGATTTCTCTAACTTACATACCACCTCAGGTTTTAAGGGTGAATTGTAACCGGGTGGGATATCCATATAAATCTCTTCTTCTAGATCATCGTGAAGAAATGCATTTTTGACATCATGCTGGTGTAATTACTAGTCTATATTAGCTGCAAGAGACAATAAGACTCGAACAGTATTAAATTTAGCAATATGGAAAAATGTCTCCTAATAGTCAACCTTGTAAGTTTGTGTGTACTCTTTTGCTACTAGTCTTGTCTTGTACCTCTCAATAGATCCATCTATTTTGTACTTCATAGAAAAGACCCACTTACATCCCACAGTCTTTTTTCCCTTGGGTAAATCTACCATCTTCTAAGTCTTTTTTTTTATATTCAGTGCAGCTATCTCCTCCTCCGTTGCTTGAACCCACTTGAGATCTTTTAGAGCATCATGTACCCCTTCTGGAATATGAACTACAGACACGTTCGACACAAATGCCTTCAATGGATCTGACAACCTTTTGGTCGACCCATAATTCGCAATAAGATAGGTAGATCTCTTTTCTTCAGTATCCGACGAATATCTATTTGGGGGCTTACCTCGGTTGTGTCTAGCAAGTAGTTTATTTTCCACATAAGTATTAAATTCATCAAAGACACAAAAAGGAGTAGGTGAGGTTACCTCAGGAATATTCTCAGGAGTTGAGTCAGATACTGAAGAAGAGAGAAGCTATTCATCGTGATTTTGCTCTTGTAGGAGTTGACCACCCCTGTCGGAGCCTGTCAACGTCTTGTATCATCTGCCTAGTCATCACCTCCTCCTGTACAGTTTCCTTCGGCACCACAATTTCCATTTCCGGCGATTTCTGCGCTTGCCGAAGTTGCCCAGCATCAGATGACGCCTCCTTCACTCCCCCAAGTCCTCCTCCTACTCCCAACAATATACTACTTGAAAAATCCCATCAATTTATTTTTTCTATCTGTGTCTCCTCTAATCCAGGTAAAAGGATTTAGTTTCAACAAACGAGACATCCAAAGTCACATAAGTTCGTCGGGTGGAAGGGTTGTAGCAGCGATACCCCTTCTAGTGTGTACCATACCCCAAAAATAGATATCACAGTGTACAGGGATCAAGTTTCACATACTGGGTCTCCCGAATGTGTACAAATACAACAAACCCGAATACCTGAGGAAGAATGGTTAGGACAGACGGTAAAAGAATATATGTAGACAATGTCTGTAATGGTGTCTCAAAGTTCAATACTTTAGATGGCATCCAGTTGAGGAGATGGACAGCTGTAGTTACAGCATTGTCCTAAAATCTTTGAGGCACATAACTCTCAATCAGGAAAGCTCGAGCTGTCTCGAGGATATGTCTATTCTTTCTCTTCGTAACACCCTCCTGCTGAGGTTTTTGGGTGCAGGACGACTCAAGGATCATACCATGTTGTTGAAAATATTTCTTAAGATATTCATTCATGTACTCTCCACCATTATCACTTCTTAAAATTTGGATCTGTCCACCAAATTTGGTCTATAACATAATACGAAAATTTCTAAATATCTTAACTATCTCGTTTTTGCTTCTCATCAAGTAAAGCCATGTCATGCTAGTACATTCATCAACAAATATCACAAACCAATTACAACCCGAAACAGTAGTAACAGAAGATGGACTCCAAAGGTCTAAATGTATAAAAAAAGGCACTTCACTTTTATTCAAACTTATAGGAAAATGAACTCTATGGCTCTCAGACAATATGTAAGTCTGACATTGTAAATCTAAATCTTTCAAATTCAAAAAAAGATCAGGAAATAATCGTTTCAAATAACTAAATGACGAATGTCCCAATCGTCGATACTAAAGCCATATCTATTTCTCTCTACTGATGGATGCACTCAAACATGATTTTTACTCTCGAAACTGAAGTCATCTATATAATACAGCCCCCTCTCTTAGTATCACGTCCAATTATCTGCTTCGTGAGAATATCCTGAAATAAACAAAAATATGGATACATTATAACAACACAATTCAAATCTTCAGTAACTTATCCAACCGAAATTAATTTGGTGGATAATGAAGAGACAAGTAAAAAGTGTTAGGAAGAGAAAATATATGAGAAATCGTAACAACTCCAGCCCTAGTCATCGGACATGTGAATCCATTAGCATTTGAGATACTATCACATCTTGGTTTCGAAGTACGAACAAAATCATCAGGAGTAAATGTCATGTGATCTGTGGCTCCCGAATCAATAATCCAATGATTGCAGTTAGCTTGATTGGAACTAACCAAAGCACTTCCATGATTACCTTCTGACATTACATTTTGTGGATCCATGTGATGTATCAATGACAGCTGAGGCTCGATTTTCCACTTTCAAAATTCAGGTTCTATAGGCAGAGGCTGAGAGAAGTCTCCATTGATGTATCCTAGCTTGTCTTTGCATGTGATGTATATTTCGATAACATGATACCATAAGCCATAGTTGGTTCCATCCAATTTAATTACAATCTGAGATGAAGCCGAATCATTTTGCGGTGTTAGTGCTGGAGGAGGAGGAGGAGGAGTCTGGTTTTGAGTCAGAATCTGAGCCAATCTGGTAGTCAGATTCTCCAAAAACGCTTCCGTAGTTGAATTCCCCCTTGATTTTGGTGGGGCATCACTACTCTTGTAGGGTTCTGATCTGCCAAAAGTCCGAGGTCGATCGCGATAAAGATGAAGAAGATCGGGCAAGGCGAAGTCAACCGGTGTGAGACGACGGTGCAATAAAGAAGGCGAGCAGAAAAAAAATTCCGGGGGCGCTGCCCCCCCAGCCTACTCACCGGCGAGCGTGATTGCCATAATCGAGGATTAACGTACAATACTCACAAAGAGCAAACTGTAAGCTCTGACACCATGTTAACACAGAGAGATTTTGAGAAAGAACTGTTGACACCTAAATTTCGACTAATATTTTTCAATCATTTTTGCATAAAAATCAGGACTAATTTTAGTTCTAAACAAAAATAATCAAATCATTTTTTCTTTTTTCTTTTTTCTTTTTTAGCATGCATGCATTACATCAACATTAATTTGGACCGACGACGAAATTGAGCTTAAATTGACAAGTAGTGGACTAAATCCATCAGGAGATTTCTGGCTAGCAATGGGGAGCATTTGCATTTTATCGGATTGGCGGCGAGTGAATACGATTAAATGTTCTGAATTTAATTAAGAGGACGTAGACCGATTGGAAATATGGCCGAGCGCGTTGTCTCCCTCATGGCCGAAATTCATTTGCTTCTACTCTCTCGTTTACTGGTTTTGGGAGATCTTTCGGAGGCTGAGATTTTTCTGAAGTTTTTAACTTCAAATCTTGAAATGCATGTGGTCATTGGCCATGCCGACTCTAGCAAATTAACTACCACTAGACACTTGATTTACAAGCTTGGAGAAACGTGTGATTAAGAGATTTGAGAAGGAAACTGATGAGATGAACAAGAGATCATTCAAGTATGCTTGGACGCTAAACGAGCTCCGGGCCGAACATGAGTGTGGTATCATCAGTGATATTACCTTGTGGGAGTTTGAACCAGAAGGTATTACTGCACCATTATTGATGGTCGTGGACATCACAGCTTTATCAGGAATATGATTACTGTAACCTCCCATGACTGCACTACATTCATCATTGATTCCACCACTAGTATTTTTGAATTTGGATCTCAAAGGATGGCCAGACCTGTGAACATGCTCCATTCGCCAAATATATTCGGTCATAGGAAAGTAAGCGCAATATTTGTTAGAGTTCAGAAAGCTTGGCAAAATCTTGGATAAAAATGAACAGAGGAGGAAAGAATCATGGTCTAGGCGTGGACAAAAACAAACTGAATATATCATAATATTGAGGAAAGGGAAAGAAGCAAGGACAATATACTTGTTTCAAAGAAATCTGTGAACAAAAAGGAAAGTAAATCAAGTGAAAAAAAGGGGATATGATTTGTTGTCCTTTCTGACAATTTGGACTCCCTTGCTTATAAGAAGACCCCATTACAGAACAAAGGGGGGACTGACGCGAGAATAGAGAGCACATTATACTCAGAAATTTGTGAGCAAACAAAAAGGGGACGTTCATCAATCACGAGAGCAATAGAGAGCCCTTGGCGGAGTGATTTTCGTTCTACTCCGATTCGTGTACCGCCATAGCCACGTGAAAACAGCCACCGTTCCATCGCCACGATCGGTTCTGCCATCAGCATCTACAGCTTCGACGACCGTTAGTCCTTGTTTTTTTATCCATTCTCCGGTGCATCAATCGGATACCCGTGGTGATGTTGGAGGATATTCACAATGGCACTGGCTAGAAGAACTTACAATCAAATGGCAAAGGCACAAGATTAAATTAGGCAAAAGCACCAACGCTGAGTCGGCGGCAGACGCACAACACTGGATCGGCAGAAGCACTAGCTCGATGAACAGTACATGAGCTGATATTAAATCAAAACTAAACACACTGAAATTACAATGACAAATCTAAAAAATGAAAATGAAACAAATATTGAGGCCTGTCTACACAGTTTCCTTAAGACAGATTCGTCCCCTCCCGTATGTGCTTTGAGGTTTCTTGAACATCTGTCTCTCAAGATACAACGGTAAAACAGCTACTGAGGCAAGTACAGCACTCCGGAGTTTTCGGCGAACTTGACTAAACGCGAACACTATCAAAATCGATGCAGATGCAGAGAATATAAAGAAATGTAAGTTTTTCTTTTCGGAATCTCTTTTACTCAATCTCAGAATGGGAAGTCATACATATACATATATATAAGGCCAGTGGGGACATTTCGGAGACAAGAAATAACGGGTAAATAAATCTTCCGTTACAACATTAATTACGTAACAGCAAAATAACAGTGGCTCTACCGTTACAGTAGTAATGGCTCTGCCCGTTACAATAATAATGGCTCTGCCCATTACAGTAATAATGGCTCTGCCGTTATAATATTTAATTCTGTAACTGCTGAAATTAATGCCATTTACATGCTATTACTTTCCAATGTAGGACTAGTGTTTTTGTCACTTTCCATTTCCAACTCATCTTTGAGAAATAATTTCTCGTTCACTCACCCATCAAAATATCTCATATTTTCCAATAATCCCCCATATGAATGAAAATTATTTTGGTTTTGGCTCTATGATAGTGTTCACCAAACGAAACCTACATAGGATAGGTAGGTGTCACCCTTTGAACCTTTCCATGTGAAAGTGCACTTAATTTACCGGCTGTTCAGTAGACTTGATGTCCTTGAACTATCCTGCTTTATTAGTAAATAACCCACACATAGGAATCATTTGAACGTTTGTTCAGTTCTCACTGGTATGTTCGTTTTGGCCCTGAACATCGTCCTGGTTCTATGAGAGTTTCTAGAGAATTCAGCCCTAAATAATTCTCCTTTGAAGTGGCCCCTCTTCTCTCTCACATAGGTGATCACACTTAAGGATCATTAAAGCAAAAATTGCTAACCTTTTCCTAATGAACCCCCACAGTAATTAATTTTCTCCACATATCTAGGGGATATCACATCATTGTTTCTCTTATAGGAATGGTTGAGGGATAGACCCCCCAAGTGATATCGTTCAGTTCATATAATTATGATGTCCCTTTGAACCTAGATCTTAGGATCTCCAGTCAACTAGGTTAGGTTTTTCTTTATACAAACTTTTCTATAATGAGCTTCAGTCCCATTCCTATTGTCGATTTTTCGACTAACTCTCTGTTTAACCATTTGGTTAGTGGATCCGCAATATTATCTTTTGACTTTACATAGTCAATAGAGATAATTCCAGTTGAGAGTAGTTGTTTAATGGTATTATGTCTACGATGTATATGTCTAGACTTACCATTATACATGTTACTCTGTACTCTTCCAATCGCAGATTGACTGTCACAATGTATACAGATTGGTGGCACGAGTTTTTACCATTTTGGAATATCCTCTAAGAAATGGTGTAGCCATTCAGCCTCTTCACCACATTTATCCAAAGCTATAAATTCAAATTTCATTGTGGATCTGGCTATAACAGTTTGTTTACAGGATTTCCAAGATACAGCTCCTCCTGCTAGTGTGAATACATATCCACTAGTAGATTTTGAGTCTTTTATATCAGATATCCAGTTCGCATCACTATATCCTTCTAGAACAGATGGATACCTGGTATAGTGCAGGCCGAAATTTCGAATATACCGTAAATACCTAAGTACTCTCACTATTGCTTTCCAATGGTCAGCACTCGAATTGCTCGTATATCTACTCAATCTACTCACCGTATATGCAATGTCTGGTCTAGTATAACTCATTAAGTACATTAAACTACGAATAACTCTAGAGTATTCTATTTGAGAAATACCCTCTCCTTTGTTCTTGGATAGACGCAGATCATTGTCTAACGGTGTTTTAGCTATACCAGAATCATTCATGTTCAATTTTTCAAGAATCTTGTCCACATAGTGTGACTGACTTAATATAAGGCCTTCTGACGTTCTTGTGATTTTAATTCCTGAAACCACATTAGCAAGTCTCAAGTCTTTCATGTCAAATCTTGAATTCAACATATTCTTGGTAGATTTGATCATTTCAACAATGAGCATGTCATCTACATAGAGACACAGAATGACATAGCCAATTTATGTCTCTTTAATGTAGACACATTTATCACATTAATTAATTTTGAATCCATTGGTAATCATTGCATTATCAAACTTTTCATGCCACTGTTTTGACGCATGTTTTAGACCATGCAATGATTTTACCAATTTACAGGCTTTCCTTTCTTGTCCTGGAACTATGAAACCTTTAAGTTGTTCCATATATATTTCTTCATCCAAATCACCATTTAGAAAAGTTGTTTTTACATCCATTTGATGTACTTCTAGATTTCGCAATGCTGCAATTGCAAGTATCATTCTGATGGAGTTTATTCTCGTCACAGGACAATAAGTATCAAAGTAATCTAAGCCTTCTTGTTGTCTGTATCATTTGATTACAAGTCAGGCTTTATACTTATCAATGGAGCCATCAGCTTTCATCTTCATTTTGACGATCCATTTGGACCCTAAAGGTTTACAACCAGGAGGAAGATCCACTAGCTCCTAAGTATGATTATGCAAAATAGAATCAACTTCACTTTTTATTGCCTCCTTCCATAGAGGTCCCTCAGAAGAATTCACAGCTTCTGCAAAATTTAGTGGTTCCTTTTCTAACAAATAAGTTAGAAAATCATTTCCAAATGATTTTTCCACTCTTGCTCTTTTGCTACGTCTCGGTTCATGATCTGAATTGTGACTTTCATCATTTACAGTTTCATTCGTTCGTTTAGACGAACTTGATCCATCATTGGATTTGTAAGGAAATGCATCCTCAAAGAATGAAGCATTCCTAGATCCCATGATCGTATTCTTGTGTATATTAGGAATCTTAGATTCATGCACAAGAAATCGATATGCATTACTGTTATGTGCATAGCCTATAAAAATGCAGTCCACCGTTTTAGGACATATCTTTGTTTTCTTTAGTGTTGGAACAAACACCTTTGCAAGGCACCCCCATACTTGTAAGTATTTGTAAGATGATCTCTTACCTTTCCATAACTCATAAGGGCTTTTATCCTCTTTCTTTTGAGGCACATTATTCAAAAGGTAATTGCTAGACAAAATAGGTCCACCCCACATATTTTGAGGTAAACCTGAACTTAGTAACATCGCATTCATCATTTCCTTCAATGTACGATTTTTACGTTCAGCAACACCTTTTGATTGAGATGAATAAGGCACAGTTACCTAATGTATAATTCCATGTTGAGCACAGAATTCACCAATTGGTACTTCATATTCACCGCCTCTATCACTTCTCAATCTTTTGATTTTCTTATCAAGTTGATTTTCAACTTCATTCTTATAGAGAACAAATTTCTCTAAGGCTTCATCTTTGCTTTTAAACAAATAGACATAACAGTATTTAGTGCTATCATTGATAAATGTAATAAAATATTTATTACCACCTCTTGTTTGTATGAATTTTAAATCACAAACAACACTATGAATCAATTCAAGGGGTTCGATGCTTCTGACAATCGAATGAAACGATGATTTCGTTAATTTTGTCTCAACACAAATATCACATTTATGTCTTGAATCAATTTGGAATGAGGGTATATTTTCAAGTTAATTAATCTACGCAATGTATCATAATTAACATGTCCGAATCTACCATGCCACAAATTGGAAAACTCAACAATATAGACAGAAGACTTATTATCTTTATAGATAATTGTCATTACATTGAGCTTAAAAAGCTCATCAGATACATATCCAGTCCCACATACATTCCATATTTAGACAAAATAATTTTGTCTGACTCGAACACCATGCGAAATCCATGCTTGTTCAACAGAGACCCGGATACCAGGTTCTTTCGGATTTCTGGCACATATAGAACATTGTTTATAGTCAGTTCTTTTCCAGAAGTCATTTTTAGCAGCACCTTCCCTTGTCCCTCAATAACAGAAGAGGTAGAGTTTCCCATGAAAATTTTCTCTCCATTAATTGGTTCGAAAATTGTGAACACGTCCTTATTAGAACATACGTGCCTAGTAGTACCTGTATCAATCCACCATTCCTTTGGATTTGACCCAACTAGGTTCACTTCCTTTCGCTTGTGCTTGAGATAGTTCTTGAAATCCTTCCGCCGAGGAGGTAGCTTCTCAATAATAGCAGCCACTTGAAAGGTTTCACTCAAGTCCATTCCTTCAGCTTGAATCTCATGCAAGATCACTTGAATTTCTTGCACTTGACTAATCACAGTCTTGGAATCCGCCATCTTATTATCAAGGAATCGACTGACAACAAATTTCTTTACTCCGACATCCTCTGTTTTATTTTTTCGATCCAAGGATTCCCATAATTCCTTTGACGTCCTTATTGCACAATAGACATTGTACAAGGAGTCATGTAAGCCATTCATGACATAATTCCTACATAGGAAGTCAGAATGCTTCCGAGTCTCAACCGCGTTGAAGTCTTGCTTATCCGTTTCTCCATCGAATACCTTAAGAGGTTCCTCGGTCAAGAATCTCGCAAGATTCAAAGTTGTTAAATAAAACAGCATCTTTTGCTTCCACCTTTTAAAGTTCGATCCATTGAACTTCTCAGGCTTCTCACCATGGTGAACAGAAACGGCGGCAGAGGCGGCAGATGATCCAGGCAGAGGCAGTTACACAGCAGTTGCAGAGCCTTTGGTAGTCTCGTCAGTAGACACATCAAGAATTTCTTTTCCAGTAGCCATTGAATCAAGGTACGAATATGTCTTAAGAGTGTTGGAGGGTATTCACAATGGCATTGGCTAGAAGAATTAGGCAGAAGCACCAACGCCGAGTCGGCGGCAGACACACAATACTGGATCGGCAGAAGCACTAGCTCGATGAACAGTACATGAGCTGATATTAAATCAAAACTAAACACACTGAAATTATAATGACAAATCTTAAAAATGAAAATGACACAAATATCGAGGTTTGTCTACACAGTTTCCTTAAGATAGATTCGTCCCCTCCCGTATGTGCTTTGAGGTTTCTTGAACGTCTGTCTCCCAAGATACAACGGTAAAACAGCTACAGAGGCAAGCACATCACTTTGGAGCTTTAGGCGAACTTGACCAAACGCAAACACTATCAAAACCGATGCAGATGCAGAGAACAGAAAGATATTGAAGTTTTTCTTTTCGGAATCTCTCTTACTCAATCTCAGAATGGGAGGTCATACATACACACACACACACACACACACACACACACACACACACACATATATATATATATTCGGAGACAATAAATAACGGCTAAATAAATCTGCCGTCACAACATTAATTACGTAACAGCAAAATAACAGTGGCTCTGCCGTTACAATATTTAATTTTGTAACTGCCGAAATTAATGACATTTACATGCTATTACTTTCCAATGTAGGACTAGTGTTTTGTCACTTTCCATTTCCAACTCAAAGGTATTCTTTGAGAAATAATTTCTCATTCACTCACCTATCAAAATATCTCATATTTTCCAATAGGTGACCCATCCGAACAATTGAAGAGCTGTTGTACGTGCAACTTTCCCCTAGCACACTGGTCAAAGGGTTTTCCCTTGGTGTCCAAGTTTGGTTTCAAGATGCAATTAGGTAACTAACGTTTCAATACGTTGTGGATGATCTCCTGTATTTTGTTTCTTTTGTTACCCATGTCTATGCATGATGACCGTTTGCTCTTGCGCTAAAAGTGAACTATCTTGTCAAAGTTTGGTCCTTGACAATCGCTTAGATTATAATGGATCACCGGATTGACATGCGTCATTAAGTCAGATTTTCTTTCTTGCAAAATTCAGAAATTGAGCATGCTTTACGGATTGAGTTCTGTTCCGTGTGATGGGATTCTGAGTTAATCAGATAATTGCGAACCATTTCAAACAAAGAAGGGCAGAATTTTAGTGAGAATTGGTGGTTTGAGTTTCCAATTAATTAATCTTTGTCCGAACCTGTGGATGAATCTTAGCGTCGTTTGGGTCCATGGATAAATTTCAGCGCTGTTCGACTTTGTAGACGAGTTTTAATTCGGTGGATGAGCATTGTTTGAATTCGGGAGGTTCTCGGTTTCGGTGGTTTGTCAGAACATTGGATATCTTTTATGATGCAAATTTGAGCGCACCTCAAGTTTCGGAATATATTTTGCAAGATATCGTGTTTAGTTTGAAAAAATTGCCATTCACGTGAACATTTTGAAATCTTTGTGATACCCAAAAATCTTTTGAACATACCCAAGACACTCAAGATATCAGAAATCTTTCAAAATGTGATCGATTAGGAAAATTTCCTAATCCGCAACCGTACATATGGAAATATGTCTATCTATCAGGCTTTAGATGGAATTATTTTCATAACGGGTATTTCGAATTTTAGGGTCAATCTGTCAGGCTTCAGATTGAACCTTAATTCGAAAAAAATAGCAATAATTATCTTTTCATTAAAAGATTTACAATTTTAATTTAAATACACTCATAAAAACTGAAAATCACAAAAAAAAAATCAGAAAATTCAAATAAAAATTCATGTCTCGTGTCTTTAAATTTCATGTCGGAAAATCTCAGAAAATAAAAAAGGTATAGCAAGATATGGTTTCTTAAAAACTATGTCTTATCATTTTTTTAGAAAGACAAGATTTCTAAATATGCTATCTCATGGATTACATTCAATAAACAAAATATTTTGCAGGATAGATCTTTAAAAGATGCAGATGTAGGTGAAAAGATTTTCTTAAAAATTTTAGGAATTAATGCAAATTAAATCCGAAAATTTAAGATAATCTTGAACCAATTCATTCTCATTTTTCATTAATTTTTAATTCCGAAAATACATCAAAAATAAATAAAAAAATCATAAAAAGAAAACCAAAAAAATAGCACATTTGCACTTCAAGTAAGAATTCATCACAATTGCCAAATCGAACATTTTTCATGAAATTGGTACCGAAAGAGCATTAATTGAAAAAATTAATTTAACCAAGTCCCGAACTTAAAATCTCTAATTCGTAGAAATAAAATAGTTTTATCCCACTATTTTATTTAGGTTTCTAATCAACTAACCAAGAAATGATTAGTGGCGGCTCCGAAAAATATTTTTTTTTTAAATATAATCGCTTAAATCATAAGTCACGATTTGATAGAACTTGAGAGAGTTCGAGCTAGGTTAGTTAAATTATTAATCTGGTAATCTATTAACCTTAAATTGGAACCCAATTTTTAGGTCGCGACAAGAACGTATTCCTCAATTTTTTGTATATCTTCTATATATCTTTTACAATGACCTAGAGAGATATATATACACAGAGAAAGGAAAAATCGTAAAAAAACACTCTTTAATCTAGCTAATTACAACTCATATGTATATTTTACAGCTCATTTCCACATATAGACCTATCAAACCAGAAGAAATTATCAAAATTTGTAATTGAGCGTTGTACATTTAACAGAGACTGAAGGCCTTAAAAGTCTGGAGACTCCTAGAACTTCGGAGCTGAACGAACTCAACCGACTAAATGGATTTGCTGAGCTGAGTGGCTTAAAAAACTAATGGCTTTTCATATTGTGATAATCTGTTTAACTGGATCCAGGGCGGCAATGCTGAGATGCTCGGGGTGCATCCTCGGCGTCGGGAAAGGTACAGTATTCCCTTGATTTAAAAACAAACTAGGAAGAATATATATATAAAAGAGTGTCGATAAGACAATGAAGGACATTTTGATAAGTTATCTTAAAAAAGTTGTTTTAATCAAAGAAGGCATAAAAATACCGCCACCTTTTTGGTAAGCTAATTGTAATAAACATAGAGTGTTTTTTTCCTTTCAAATTTATTTTTCGGCATATTATTTGCAAGTAGGCCTACCACCTTGGTACTAATAAATTGTATTTATACGCCTTGTCTGGTTGGAGAAAAATTTAGGATTAATACCATGAGAAACCCCAAACTGATATACTTATAACAAATACCCAAAATTGGTACACATGTAATAAATTTATCCTCATTTAGCTTCCGTCAAATTTTTACCGTCAAAGATGACACATGACAGTTGACGAGTATACTAGATTGAGATTTCACCCTTCATTTGGTATGTGCACCAATTTAAAGTTTTTTATGGTATTAATACAATTTAACAAAAAAATAATAGATGATAAATTGATCACAAGTGCACCAGTTTGGGACTAGCTTAGGGTAAATTTATCACATTTATATCAATTTGAGATTTTTCGTGGAATTAATCCAAAAAAAAATTATATCAGTTGATGATAATTGAAAATCTTCAACTCACTAAAGATTAGTATCTGTACTTTTTCCGAAACACGGTCCTTGTTTTCCCTTAAATATATTCAATTAATAATTTTATAAATATTCAATCAATGGACAAATGTGAAATTAATAACTCTACTTTGTTTATCATGCATTTCAAATTTAAATTTGAATATTTTTTATCTTACAATTTATAAAATAAATAATCTTGCAAAAAAGTTAAAATTCCGTAAAATTTTTATCTTTCCACATTTGCTTTGATACAATTTTTCATGCTATTATGAATAATTTCTTCCGAGTCATCAGTAATTTAAACATTTTGTAATAACAGGATTGTGACAAATATTTCAGATAACAATTTTTCGTATGCACGCAATGTAAGCTCACTTTTGCTAGTAGTACTAGAAAGGAACCTTACTGTTGATTATAAAGACTATATAATAGTACGCACGAAAGTATTGACTAGAACGAAACAAGGAGAGGAACAAAAAGGTGTAACTTTTTAAGAAAAGAGAAATAATACTTTTATAAGCTTTGAGGAAAAATACTCTTGATCACTCAATTTGATAATATCAGTTCGGTTATTTTCTCTATTTTTTTATAGTACATACTTAAACAAAAACATAGTTTTTTGATAGTCGGAGATATTGCATTCATGACCATGGTGAACTAACATTCTTCTCTCGCTAAATAAAGAATAACATTCTTATTTCTACTCCAAATTCTAGGACATCATTTCCTTTTCTTCGTCATTTTTCTCTGGTCACATCACATATTGAGAAAATTACATAGAAAATACCTAAATCTATTAATTGTACCAATTCAGTCATAAACTTCTTTTTGCAATTGAATTTTAAACTTTTTGCATTTATGCCAATTCAGCTCATCCGGCCAAACTTTGGCAGGCCGGTGCTCATGTGGATGTCGGCCATCCTACGTGGCACGTCAGGCATTGACGTGGATAATTTTTATTGATATTTTCACATTTTCTATTTTTTGTTTATTTTATTTTATTTTAATTCTTTTATTTTTCCTTTTCCTTTTTAAATTTTTTTCCCTTTCCTTCCTTCTTCCTCTAGCCGATCGCGGAGCATTGGCAACCAACCAAAGGCAATGGCAGATGAGGCTCACCCTCGCTAGTGGCTGACGAGACCTGGCCTCTAGACGGTCGCGGAGTTTCGGCAACCAACTAGAGGAAGAAGGAAGGACAGGAAAAAAGAGAGAAAAAGAGAGAAAGGAAAAATAAGGAAAAAGTAACAAAATAAGATTAAAAAAATAACTCAAAAAGATATTAGTAAATTTATTCACATCAGCGCTAACAAGCCAAAGTTTGGTTAAATGAAATGAATTGGCACAAATGCAAAATATTTAAGACTCAATTGGCAAAAAAAAAAATAGGATTGAATTGACACAATTACAATATATTAAAAAAAATTAGTAGTTATTCCATCACATATTCGCGGTTCATTACCAAAACTTATCAGTGTTTATACTACACCAGCAAATGCACATTGAAATCAAAACCTGATTGACTCATTATACTGGTGCGTTACATCTATTTGGCTTTGAACAAAGTTTGCAACAGACTTGAACTTCGACATTTTTACTTTTCCCAAGCATGAACATTAACAGATCCTACCCTAAGAATGGTAATTGGGCCATGCCAGCCCAGACCCAGCATAGGTTGGGCCCGGACCCTTGAGAAACTGTACCAGACCAGGCCTATTAGCAATAAGGGGTTGTGCCAATGTCTGAACAAGAGGATAAGATCATTTTTTTAGGTTAATACCACGAAAAATCTCAAACTATTACATCTGTGTCAAATTTGTCAAATAGTAGCTTTCATTAAATTTTACACTCAAAAAACTGAATTAGATTACACGTGACAATTGATGAGTGCCAGCTTGAAGTTTTTATCATCTGTCTATCACATGTGTACTAGTTTGAATTTTTTCATCGCATTAACTCAATTTAGCGATTATTAACATATGATAAATTTATTATAAGTGTATTAGTTTAGGTTTTTAGTTGTTTAAAAAAATTTTATTTTGAGGTAAATTGATCACAAGTATACTAATTTGATATTTTTTGTGATCAAAAAATTAATTTGAGGCAAATTTATTATAAATATACTGATTTTTTGTGATATTAAATCTCCCTTATACGAGGGTGATTTCGTCCAAAAAAAATGAAGATAGCGACAGTACTTTAATTATGAATCTTTATCCTAGGGACAGCAGAAAAGGCATGCGGGTGCGTTTGGAAGCAGCTTTGCAAAGACCTTTAGAGCTCTAAAGGCCCTTGGTGAAATGGGGCTTTTTTCCAAAATAGTTTTTTTTTTAAAATATTTACCAAAATAATAGGAAAAAAAATAATTACCTAATTGGGTGCCAATCGGCAATGGGCCTACCGATTGACACCCAAATCAGCATTTTGGGCCCCAATCGGCAGGCCCATTGCCAATTGGGGCTCCAAGGGTCCCAATCGGCAGGCCCAATGCCGATTGGGGCTCCAAGCCCAACTCATTTTTTTAAAATAATACTTATTTAATTTTAATTTATATTTTTTTATAAAATTTTTAATTAAATAATAAATGATATTGGAATTACCTAAACTTTGAGGAAAAAAAAAGAAAAGCACTACATAATTCATATTACATCATTCAAATTTACTTTTAATTTATATATTTGTTTTATAAAAGTTTTAATTAAATAATAAATTATATCAAAATTACATAAACTTTGAGGAAAAAAAAAAGACAAGCACTACATAATTCATATTACATCATTCAAATTTACTTTTAATTTATATTTTTTATAAAAGT
The DNA here is from genome assembly GCA_021437785.1 of Rhodomyrtus psidioides. Taxonomy (NCBI): domain Eukaryota; kingdom Viridiplantae; phylum Streptophyta; class Magnoliopsida; order Myrtales; family Myrtaceae; genus Rhodomyrtus; species Rhodomyrtus psidioides. The sequence continues at coordinate 3,690,285 of JAILYB010000041.1, read as the reverse complement.
TTTAATTAAATAATAAATTATATTAAAATTACGTAAACTTTGAGAAAAAAAAGCCAAGCACTATATAATTCATTTATTATTTAATTAAATTTTTTTATAAATCAAAAGTAAATTTGAATGATGTAATATGAATTATGTAGTGCTTGGCTTTTTTTTCCCTCAAAGTTTACGTAATTTCAATATCATTTATTATTTAATTACAACTTTTATAAAAAAAAAATATAAATTAAAAGTAAATTTGAATGGTGGAATATGAATTATGTAGTGCTTGTCTTTTTTTTTCCTCAAAGTTTACGTAATTTTAATATAATTTATTATTTAATTAAAACTTTTATAAAAAAATATAAATTAAAACTAAATTTGAATGATGTAATATGAATTATGTAGTGCTTGTCTTTTTTTTCCTCAAAGATTACGTAATTCCAATATCATTTATTATTTAATTAAAAAATTTATAAAAAATATAAATTAAAATTAAATAAGTATTATTTTAAAAAAAATGAGTTGGGCTTGGAGCCCCAATCGGCAGGCCCATTGCCGATTGGCACCCAATTAGGTAATTATTTTTTTCTTATTATTTTGGTAAATATTTAAAAAAAAAACTATTTTGGAAAAAAGCCCGGTGAAATGCTAGAGTGTTTGGTTTTTAATTTTGGTATTACATTTTCCAAATGCTAGCTTTTTCAAGGCCTCTAGAAGGCTCAAAGCTCAAAGCTCCCTCCCACCTGCTTTGAGCTTTCTGGCTTTCTCGGTATGCAACAGTACCGAAATAATGAATTTTTTGAAGCTCCGAAATTACCCTCACTTATTGATCATAATTCCACATTTACCCTTTTCAACATGAGAAGAGAGGACCCTTCGACCCAAAGCCTCTCTCTTCATTCGCCTCCGCGCACTCGCCCTGATGAAACCCACCTCCCTCGCGTATCTTCATCCGTCTCACGAGCGTGACATCGCTCGCCTCTCTTTGTTCGCCTCATGATCATGATCTCGCTCGCCTAGTAATTTGCTTCCGACCGATGGTTGTCATCGATCGCCTGATCGAAGGTCACACCGTCGCTCCAGAATGTTGTCGTGAGGCTCGCCAAGATTGCGGGACCACGGCGTCACGGCGCCTGGGGTCTGGCGACCTCGGAGCCTTCGCCTAGGCTCCGAAGTAATCCCTAGAAATCTTCTTCATCTCAAATCTAACGACCATGGAACCTCCTTGCAACTCCATCGGAAAGGTACCTTGGTGAATCGCTCCAGATTGAATACATTTGTTCATTCAGATCGGAGCTGAAGGACACGAGGAAGAGAAGAATGTGAGGCGGGCTTTTCTTCCCTTTGCCATTCCCCCCTCGACTATAGCGGTCAAAGTTTAATTTTTTTTTTCCTGGAAGACTTGACTTAAGCAAATTTTAGAGATCTAGAAGTGAGATAATAAAGGTGATGGATGGATGACCTGACCTCCTCAAAGTTGACGGCAAGTGCATGAGCGATGTGAATGCGTCAACACCAGCAAGACCCGACCTTCAGATTTCGAATGGGTACAGATGTTTATTGAACGAACCGATTGATACCTAACAAGGACAGGACAATATTAAAATCACATCCATCCATCCCCTATTTATAGGGGGCAAATGCCAGGGGATGGATGGATGGGATTTTAATGTTTCTCTACCTTTAAGGTAGAGAATCCTTGCCCGGACAACACGGGAGAGTAAGCACATGGTGGGGAAGCCAAGCCGATAATAATAAAAAAAAATCGCGTCGGTCATCCCCAAATCTTCCTTTCATTTCAAGGGAGTCGTCTCAAAGAAGCAGTTTAGGGACCTATTTGAAAAACGACGAGCTAGAAAAAAACAGAGGTGAGAATGAAGTACGTTCACTGTATATTTCCTCAACGGTAAAGGCTGTACATTTATAATATCGACAAGATATCAAAAATAAAAGGAAATAATGTACATGATTTTCATTTTCCTAAAATACAGAATCAATTGAATCAATCGCCTCAATCTGATCTTCAATCTCAATTAGGAAAACAGAGATCTCCAACACTCCCCCTCTAGCTGACGGCCTATATATATCCAGGACGCAAGCTTGCTTAGGAGATATGCTTGCTGCCTTTGACACAACGGTTTGGTGAAAATATCTGCAGGTTGTTCCACTGTCCCAATTCCTCTAGTGACCAAAACTTTCTTTCGAATTTTATCTCGAGTAAAATGACAATCAACCTCAATGTGCTTCGTTATTTCATGGAAAACTGGATTCGCTGCCAACTTGAGTGCTGCATCATTATCACAGTTTTAAACACCAAAAACTTTAAATTGTTACAGTTTTAGAAATTTTCCCTCCCTTGTTGTACTGTCTATTAAATTGCAGAATCCGAATTGGTACACTTGTAACAAATGGAAGATAAAAACTCTACACTGATACGCCTGTCAACTTTGACATGCTGGAGTGATGTTGCAATTAATCATTTCTATTGACCAATTTGTAGCAAACTTGATTCTCTGCGGAGTTTAATGGCGTGCGAAATGTGCCTCGTTTCATTAAAATTCAATGCGTTTCAGTTGAACCTTTTCTTGGTTTTTGTGTAGGTTTGTTAAAATTTGGGTTTTGTCTATCGAAGTAAGACCCTTCGGATTGATCTTAATTCAAGCCACATTTTCCGACTACAGGTACTTTTTCATTAACTATCACTACAAAGGCTAATTCATCCCCGACTGAAGTGTTTTTTGTAGGAAATTCATTTCATCTAGGTTTGCAGATTCTAATTTGGTCACTTTGGGAAATAGTTTGGTTCAACACAATCTTTTAATTCATTTTTCCTTTTACCTTTGGCAGACACTAGGCGCGAAGTTCACAAACAGATTTTGCCCAAAAGGATTTCAATAAGTTGGAGATAGGCTTCTGACCCAAAAAAAAAAAAGTTGGAGATAGGCTTGTCTCGCTAGTAACAGGCTACTTGGTCAGTGTCAACCAACATGTGGATGTGATCATGGAAGCAATAGGCGCTCTGACGAGTGAAACACGAATTGTTAGATTCCGTGAGATGGGTAGCATTGAAAAGATAACTATTGCCAAAATCATCTACATTCTTTCGTAAGGTATGATTATGAGGATTGAAGCTTTTATTCGCAGACATTTGAGAAACTTCAAAACTCAAGGGCTTTGAGTACTTGTGAATAAGGGTGTGCATGGTCCAAGCCGGTCCGGTCCCGGCGTGGAACCGGGGACCGGACCAGTAATCCCGATCCTCATATTTTCAGGACCACGGACTGGACCAAGACCGGCGGTTCGAACCAGTCCTGGTCCGGGCTGATCCCGGTCCGGGTCCAATAGGACCGCTAACTCTAACTGCTTATAAAAATCTAGCTCTTAGAAATTACAATACAATGTTAATTTACAATCTACAACAAACCTACGATGGCAAGACAACCACGTAAATGCTAGGGGCACCCAACGTGTGTTCGATCCGGCCTTGAAGGCTTCACGTGATCTTTTCTGCTCGAAATCAACGCTCGCATGTGGCCCGCTGAACTCAAGTGAGTGAGTGGAGCCGAACTCAGATTTTATTTCTTTATATTTTATTTTTGGTTGTGAAAAAAAAATAGATTTCTCAAATCTGCATAATGACTCGAGTTTCTGTCCTCATGCACGTGTGTGCTTATTCTGCGTGCACGTGCCCATCATATAAGGAACAAATCTTATCATCTTAAGATCTGGTTTTGTCCCAAAATAATACCAAAAGCCCAAATTGCTAAATAATACGTACAAAGATACCACTAAACTCAAGAGACGTGAGATGAGATTCATGAGACTTTTCAGAATGTTAAAATTAGGTTAACTCTAGATGTAAATTAGTTTAAAAAAAATATTGGTGGTCCGGTCTGGTCCCAAATCATGGAACATGGGACCGGACCAACCCAGCCGGTCCGATCCAGTTTTCACACCCCTACTTGTGAAAGCAAGCCGGTGTCCAAAGCCTTCTTTTGCTTTATTGAAAAGAAAATGTCACCAATAACTTGCTTGCCAGGGAAACCCCTAGCGAATTATCAACACTATTAGATATTTGTCTACGTTCCGATGAAGTAACAAATTACCAAATCTTTCGAGATTTTATCATTGTCTAAGTAAATTATTGGCAACATTAAGAACTTATAGTAGCCCAATGAAGTCGTGAATTACTAAAAATTTTGTAAAAAAAAAATTGAAAGCATTATAATTGAATGACCATGATACTTATAAAAAATAGAAATGATTGATAAGAGTAGGAACAATATTACCATTTTTGTTCAAAATTTAGCAACATCCCAATAAAATAGTAAATTAGCAACTCCTCTCTGAATTTACTAATGTAGTAGGTAAATTTCTATCACTCTATGAGAAATAATGATAAGAAATGACACGGAATTAAATTTCCAACTTGTATTGATACAAAAATTGTGCATCTATTTATACACAATTCATAACGATATTTCCTAAATTTACTCCTATATTTTAGGTAAGTATAAACAAAAGATTGAAAAAGACAACCCATCAAATAAATATGCGTATCACAATTACAATCAAATCACCCCAAGAATCGTGGCACATTATCACAATCAAATCACGCTAAGACTCCCCCTCAAGTTGGTGTGTGTAGATTACGGACACCCAACTTGGAAAGTAATCGTATGTACTGATCTCGACCTAGCGGTTTGGTGAACACGTCAGCTAATTGTGAGTATGTACGAATCTTCAATGGAGCAATGAGTCCAGCTTGTATTTTTTCACGAACAAGATGACAATCTATTTCAATGTTCTTCGTTCGCTCGTGAAAAACTAGATTGGCAGCGATATGGAGGGCAACTTGGTTATCACAGTGTAAAGAAATCGGGACTTGGAGGCGCATGCCAATGTCTTGTAAGAGATATGATAGCCATGTAATTTCGCATGTTGTTATCGCCATTGCACGATGTTCCGCTTCAGCAGAAGAGCGTGAGACCGTGCTTTGTTTCTTGGTTTTCCAAGAAATGGGGCTATCTCCCAATAAAATACAATAGCCAGTTGTTGAGCGACGAGTCATGGGACAACTAGCCCAATCTGAGTCACAATAAGCTGTGAGTTGAAGGTCATTTGCAGTCGGGTAAAATAGCCCTTGGTCTACAGTAGCCTTGAGATATCGTAGAAGACGATATGCTGCATCCAAATGTGGTTGGCGAGGGGCATGCATAAATTGACTTAGAATGTTGACACTATAAACAATGTCTGGCCTCGTGACAGTCAAATAAATGAATCGACCAATCAAGTGCCGCTAAAGAGATGGATCCTCCAATAAAGGGCCAGTATCAATACTTAATTTTATATTCTGCTTCATAGGAGTATCAGCTGGTCGCGCTCCACTAAAACCACAATCTTCCAGAATATCCAAGATATATTTTCGCTGACATAAGTAAAGACTAGAGCGGGATCGAGCCACCTCAATGCCCAGAAAATATTTTAGAGGTCCGAGATCCTTAATGTGGAATTGATTGTGCAACATAGTTTTCACCGAATCAATCAAAAAGGCATTAGTACCAGTAATCACTAGATCATCAACATATAGTATCACAAAAACAAAGTCATTGCCATTGTGTAAGATAAAGAGAGAATGATCGGCCTGAGAATGTGTGAAACCGAAATCACATAAGGCAGTAGAAAACTTAGAATACCATTGGTGAGACTCTTGTTTCAAGCCATATAGAGATTTGTGAAGTCGGTAGACAAGATTATCCCCCTGACGTCGAAAACCAGATGGAGGTTTCATATACACTTCTTCATCCAAATCACCGTGTAAGAAGGCATTGTTAACATCCATCTGTTCGAGAGGCCATCCCTTAGCGGTAGCGACGGCTAAGAGTATGCAAACTGTAACCAGTTTAGCAACAGGTGCAAACGTATCATGATAGTCTTCTCCTTCAACCTGGGTGTAGCCTTTGGCGACTAGACGAGCCTTATACCGCTCAACACTACCGTCGGATTTGCGTTTAATTTTATAAACCCATTTGGAGCCTATGGCTTTCTTACCAGGTGGAAGTGATAGGAGAGACCACGTATGATTCTGGGAAAGAGCTTGGATCTCAGCTTGCATGGCATCTCGCCATTCCTGATGTAGCATTGCCTCAGTGAAAGTGGATGGCTCGGTGGTAATAGATAAAGAAGTAAGAAATGTCAAATGGGGTTGTTTAAAATGGGTATATTGAACAAAATTAGACATGGGATAAGAAATACCTGGACCATTATCTTCGACGGAACTTGGTGTTTGAGTAAGCGAACAACAGTAGTCCTGGAGGTAACGGGGAGGTTGATGTATTCGTTGAGGTTTGATAGATTGTTCAAGCAATGGAGGTACAGGTGTTTGTGGTGATGTGGGGATTGGTGATGGTGATGATGTTGGGTTTAGAGGTGAAGGTATGGTTATTTCGTCACATTGTGTGACAGGTAATGGCAATACAGTAGGGAGCAACGAGTAAGGAAAAATTATTTCGTGAAACACAACATCTCAACTTACATAATTTTTTTTTTGTGAGGAGATCAAAAATGCGATACCCTTTTTGACCATTAGGATATCCCACAAAAACTCCCGGAGTAGCACGGACATCAAATTTATTTTGAATGGATGTATTGCACCCAAAACATAAACAACCGAAGCCTCGAAGATGAGTGAGATTCGGTAATTGACCATGCAAAACTTCATATGGAGTTTTCCCTTCCAAGACGACAGTGGGAAGTCTATTTATGATATATGCAGCAATAAGGATGCATTCACCCCAAAACTCAATGGGAATATTAGATTGGAAGCGTAGGGCACGAGCAATATTTAGAAGGTGTCGATGCTTGCGCTCCGCCACCCCATTTTGTTGAGAAGTGGACACGCAACTTGATTGATGGACAACACCCATAGAGTCGAGAAAAGAGATGGTAAGTTGATTAAAAAATTATTTTCCATTATCAGAGCGGATGCAACGAATTTGTTTATCGAACTGGGTTTTTACCATGTTGAAGAAATTAACGATAAAATGATTTACATCCGCTTTAGAAGACATTAGATAAAGCCATGTACTACGGGAATAGTCATCAACCACAGTCAGAAAAAAAACGTGCCCCGCTTAAAGAGGGGGTTCGATATGGGCCCTAAACATCCAGATGAATCAAATCAAAACATGACGTCGTAGAAATTTTACTAATAGGAAATGGCAAGCGAGATTGTTTCGTAAGCGGACATACAGTGCAAGGAAAGGTATTAGAAAAAGAAATCTTATTATCTAAAGCTTGCAGATAATGAAGAGACGATGAACCCAGATGTCCCAACTGCCAATGCCATAGGTCAAAATGTGCGCCTGGTATGGTGGTAGATGTCAAAGAAGTAGGATGGGTTATGGAAAGATAGTATAAACCACCGTGTCGCTTACCCATCGCTAAAGTCCTCGTCGAGATTGGGTCCTGAAATAGGCAAGTATCAGAGGTAAATTTAATATTGAGAAAGGTAACAATAGTAAGTCTACTAATTGAAATAAGGTTAAAAAGAAATTGAGGAACAAATAAAAAATGATCAAGAATCATATATGGTAGTAGAATAATCCGCCAAATTCGTTCAACAGGAACCATAGTCCCATCGGGAAGGGACACAGGATTGGAAGTTGCATTGTCATAGAATTCAGAAAATAATGTTGCATCACAAGAGATGTAATCCGTTGCATCGGAGTCTAAGACCCAAGATGAAGTGGAATTTAAACAAATAGAAGTACTTGCTAAATTCACCAAAGGGTGAGAAGAAGTTGCGGTATTACCAGCCGAAAGCAGGTGAAGGAGTTGTTCTTTTTGTGCAGCAGTAAGGGTCGGTGGGGAGGAAGAATCAACATAGGCAACTGCGGCAACAGATGGAGAACCAGCTAGCCGTGAACTTCGTTGGCGGCCAGAATCATTAGTAGGTCGCTTGTTACGGTCGTTCCATCATTCCGGATATCCGTGCCTTTTAAAGCACTTGCTTTCTATATGTCCATCCTTTCCACAGTAAGTACAATGTGAGATGGATTTAGAGTAAACCATAGATGGATAAGTACGAGCATTATGATGTACGGCCATGGCAGCATGATCGTGATTAATAGTACGATTGTCTTGAACAGCACGTTGTCGTTTTTCTTGTAAGAGTAAAGCATACGCTTTATTGACGGTAGGGAGTGGATCCATAAAAAGGATCTGACTCCGAATTGCTGCATAAGACTCATTAAGGCCTTGGAGAAAATCTAATAATGAATCTGTTTCAAGAAACTGCAGCAGGTTCGACGTTGCACCACAACTACAATTCGGTAGATTTCAGTACGAAGACAGTTCATCTCGATAGGATTTAATCACAGTGTAATAGGCAGATATCGAGGCCGTACCTTGCTGATGTGTAGATAGAACCCTACGGATCTCAAAAATTCGAGAGCGTTCATACATCATTTGCAAAGTCATGCTAGAGAATGCTATGTGAAATCGTTGGTATAGTAGAATGAATCAACCAAGATCTCACCATGCTCATGGCCTCGAGGGCCATGAGCATGGCATGATGCCATGTTGGATAATTGTCTCCATCTAAAGGAGGAGAGACTAAAGGAGCATTTGGATGGTTACTTGAGTGAAGAAAATATGGAGAAATTACATCGAACGTGCGAGAGGCAATGGGAGTATTTGGATCGGCCATGAAGAAGGGACTACACAAGGATCGATATCTGCTCTGATACCATGAGAAATAATGATAAGAAATGGCACAGAATTAAATTTCCAACTTGTATTGATACAAAAACCGTGCACTTATTTATACATGTCGCGACCCTCCCCGAGCGGCATCATGGCTAGCGACGGTTAATGGGTCGTCCGATCGCTGGCTGATCGGACACGGGCCTCTCCCAAGGTCCATTACCCAAATCGCAACTGCTGGATATACGTGATCGACCTTCAGTGTGGTCTAGTGACATGTGATGAGTGTACATGCTAAGGAGTCGCCACCGATCGTTTCGTGGAGGGTACGATCGGAAACCCTATCAAATAGTTGGGAGTGGTCTATTCGATTCTGCGGAAACCAGAGAAGTGGGTTCGGGGACTTAGTTACGCCAACTGTCAGAGTTGACGCCCTTTCGGTACATAAGCTGAATGGTTTATCTGATCCTAGGATTTCATACAGACGAGTGGGGTACAGATCCTAAATCTAGGAGTTCATGCAGATGGGAATTACTACCCTATCAATCACAATCAATAGAAATAAGTGCGCAAATCAAGGATCCAGTACATGCGGATAAAACACATGAAAGCAGCATGGCATCCCTAATGAGGCCCTATTAGCCTAGAGAAATATCAATCAAGGATTAAGAGTGATTTGGACAAGATTCGCCCATGAGGGGCAGAATTGTAATTTTGAATAATTCGGGGAAAATTTACCTTTGAAAGGGTAAATCTGTCATTTTAGATGAATTGGGAAGTCAAAGGACAGGGGAAATAGGATTGGCCATCAATCCAATCCATTTCCTATTTTTCGGGAATTTCTAGGATTTTTCTGGAATTTAAAAGTGATTTTAGCCTCGGAGGGGTAAAGTCGTCATTTTGAATTGGGAAGTCAAAGGACAGGGGAAATAGGATTGGCCATCAATCCAATCCATTTCCTATTTTTCGGGAATTTCCAGGATTTTTCTGGAATTTAAAAGTGATTTTACCCTCGGAGGGGTAAAGTCGTCATTTTGGATAAAGATGAGAACTGAAAATCTTAAATATTAGGGTTGGTCGTCCACCTGACCTAAACCCTAACTTTAAGCAATTTTCAGAACTCGATCGGAACAATGAAGACGGTTTTCCCAATGAGGGGCAAAATCGCCATTTTAAGAAAAGAGGGGGACTCGAAAACCCAAACCTAAGAATTGGTCGCCTACTCGACCCTAATTCTCACATTGGCATTATCGACCTTATCTCGCATATACAGTAGAGGCGACTTACCCCTAAAGGGTAATATCGTCAGGTCTCGGAAGAACAGAAAAGAAACCCCAAAAATAGGGTGACCAGTTGCCTGTGGTCAATCCTCGATTTTTGGGAATTTCTGAAGTGTCTAGGATTTTCCACGATTTTGTTGGAATTTTCTGGAATTTTCTAGCATTTTTTTGGATTTTCTAAGATTTTTCTAATTTTTTTTTATTTAATTTAAAAAAAAACATTTTCGGATTTTTTTATTATTAAAATGTTATCCGGGCCGGGTCGGGTGACCCGGCCCACGACCCGCGGGCGACCGGCCCGGCCCGGATCCGGACCTCACTGAAACGACACCATTTTAGCTTCTCCCGCTTGAATTTTAATTTCCCGCCCAAACTTCAACCAAGGGTCCTGATTGTGCCACGTGTCGACTCTTGGACGGCCTGATCTATCAAAAGCAATCGACGGTCCAGATTAAAGCGTCCTATCAAACTACAACCGTCCGATCAAAATATTTTTTATTTCCGAAAAAAGCCAGATCTTGACACGTGGCACATCTACCACCGTCGGATCAATTGTTGTTGTTTTTTTTTTAATTCTGTTGTAACCACCGGCGCTGACGTGGCTACCACGTGGCCGCCACGTCAGCGCCACGTGGGCGTTGACTGGTCAACAACCGTTGACCGGTCAACATCTTCGCCGGGGAAGAAGATCGGCGCCGGCGCTCCCTCGCCGGCCCCTCGTCGGAGGACGATTTCTCGGCCTCCCGACGTCGGATTGACGCGAAATCAACGGCAAATAATTCGCCTTGGCTTGTTCTACAACATATATTACACTTAACACAGCAGCATCAAGTTTGACTAGCCTGCAAATCAAGGCCGAAGCTAGTCTCCGGCGGGCCAACATCCTAGCCGTTTCTAGCGATACCTAGGCCTATCAATCAATCAAGAAGCATCGTAAAGGGCCGAGAAGACTTACCTGGCTATCGCGGAGCTTCGGTTTGGTCGAAAACGAGCCACGGAGCTCGCGGCCGATCGATCAAGGTGGGGGGCGGACTCGACGATTCAGGCGATGGAATGACATGCGATCAAAAGTGAAAATGCTCAGTGAAGCAAGACAAACGTTTTGCAACAAATATCACAGCAAATGGATGACTCTATCTCAAGTTGCCATTAGAGGCCGAGTTCGAGCTCGAAGAGATGTCTCGCCTTTTTTCGAGATTAGAGGCTGATCGAACGGGTTCAGAAGCTTCTTCGGAGCTCCAGGAAGTCGACGATGATTATTGCCAGCGTCGGTTTTGTTGAGGATGATCCGACGAAGCTTGCACAAACAAGCTTCGGTCGCGTCCCTCTCTCTCTCTCTCTCTCTCTCTCTCTCTCTCTCTCTCTCTCTCTCTCTCTTCGCGAGCTCTCTGTTTGCTCTCTCCCTCGCTCTTTCTGCCTCTCTCTCTCTCTTTCTCTACCTCGCTCTCTTCGCAAGCTCCCTCTCTCTCGCCTACTCTCTCTCGCTCTCTTTCTCTCTTGCTCTCTCTCTTTCTCTGCCTCGCTCTCTTCGCGAGCTCTCTGTTTGCTCTGTCCCTCGCTCTTTCTGCCTCTCTCTCTCTTTCTCTGCCTCGCTCTCTTCGCGAGCTCCCTCTCTCTCGCCTACTCTCTCTCGCTCTCTTTCTCTCTTGCTCTCTCTGTGGTCTCCTCCTCCGTGCGCGCGCGAAGAAGAAAACCCCTCTGCCGCTTCTGTTCCCCTTCTTCTTCTTCTTTTCGTTCCGTTCTTTGCGTGTCCCCTGGCGAACTCCCCTCAACCGATTCCCCCTTCAACCGACTTCTCCTCAACTGACCATCGTCCTCTTTTTTCCACTGCCCCCGTTCTATTTTTTTTTTTAGCGTGAAAAAGCTTTGGGGAGATGGTAATCGGTGATCGGGTCTCTGGGTCGGGCCCGCCCGACCCGTCAGACCCGGTTCACGAATGATGGCCAAATTGAATTGGTAATTGGCATTTTTTTCGCAAAATTGATGCTTCCAATGTTATTCATGGTACGATTTCTCTTTGGAAATGTGGTTTTTGTGACTAAAACGTTTAGAATCATGTGAAAGCCCCAAAAATGAGATAGGGTCCGAAATTCAATTTTGTCAAATTAGGGTGCTTAATGAAGGAATTGGCATCAATTGAGCTCACCATTAGATTCAGGGGGTCAAAACCTATAGGGAGGAAGTATTGGGATTCTATGGGTGTCCCTCAGAAAAGTTTAATTTCATAATTGGCATTATAGGGACTAAAATGAAAAGAATTTTATGCAATTAGGTCCCTAAAGCCAAAATTGTTCAAATTAGCGCACAATTGAACCAAATTGAAATGTAGGGCAATCAAGCTGAATGTCAAGACTCGGAAAATGCAAAATATTGCAAATAAAAAGACTCAAAACATATTTTTTGACAAATTTAACCATGTGTGTTACAAAGAAACACACAAAATTAAACTTGAATTTCGACTCTTGATGAGGTCAAAATGACAGGGGATTTAAAATAAAAATATTGACTATTTTCCTATATTTTTGTGACCTCAAATTCTATTTTTGTTGATTTTTCTAGTATTTTCCTATTTTCTAAAAATACTAAAAAATGTGAAAAATATGAAAAATAATTTTTTGGTCAAAAATGGTTCCTTGGGCTTGGCCAAGGCCACCAAAGTTGATTTTGTAATTTTTTGACTTTTTATGAATTTTTTGTGATTTTTCAAAGTAATGCTGAAAAAGACTTGGTCAAAAATCAGGTGTCAACTGCTGCCCCTCTTTGAGAGGAATCTCGTGAGAGGTTTCGCTCAAAGATAGGTGACACCTGAGTCTAGACCGACTCAACTGGGGAAAAGAAAAACGAATCTTGACACTCAATCTTTCTTGTCCCGCTGGTGAATGCTCTGCTCCTCATTCTTTTGCTGACATGAGAGAGAAAGTAGAGAGACCCACCTGCTATTTACCTGTTGATCACATGCCTGATGCTCGTGTGGCATGCGTGGTGTATAGCGGGTTCAAGTGAATACCTAGGGACTCGTCTTTTGAGTATCCTAGGGCGGTTAAACACTAACCTGTATGGTAGGCCGTACCAGAATGGGATTCCTATACTTGACAGGAACCTGTGAATGACGCACCCAGTCTCTTAGGGATTGTCAGAAGTTTTGATCCGTATGGTGGATCAGACCTTGAATAGGACTCCTTTCTACTAGGAACCTATGGATGACGCACCCAGTCACTTAGGGATTGTCAGAAGTTTTGATCCGTATGGTGGATCAGACCATGAATAGGACTCCTTTCTGCTAGGAACCTATGGATGACGCACCCAGTCTCTTAGGGATTGTCAGAAGTTTTGATCCGTATGGTGGATCAGACCATGAATAGGACTCATTTCTGCTATGAACCTATGGATGACGCACCCAGTCTCTTAGGGATTGTCGAACATTTTGATCCTATATTCTAAGGAATTAACTAGGATTTATACAAGTGAGGTGTGCCTAACCTTGAGGCTTTATCACATGAGCTATTCTGGGTTTAGGGGTTACCTAAAACCTCACAGAAAGCTGATTCTGTCAAAAGTTTTTGATCCTATATTCTAAGGAATTAACTAGGATTCATACAAGTGAGGTGTGCCTAACCTTTAGGCATCACCAAATGGGCTATTCTGGGTTCAGGGGTTACCTAGAACCTCACAAAAAGCTGATCTTGAAAATTGTCCTTTCGACATGCAAGGCGTTATTCTGGGATTTGGGGATTCCAAGTATCCTACAGAAAACTTAAACCTGCAAAAACTTTGATAAGATTCTTCTGGGATCTAGGGGCTACCTGAGATTTCGCAGAAAGACTATCTTGAATATTGTCCTTTCGACATTGAAGGTGACATTCTGGGATCTAGGAGCTCTAGGTATCCTGCAGAAAGTTCCAACCTGTAACACTGGGATCTCATGGAGAGATGATTTCTAAATATTGTCTTCTTGACATGGGAGGTGACATTCTGGGATCTGGGTACTCCAGGCATCCTGCAGAAAGCTTAGACTTGTAATACTAGAATTCTCACATAGGGAGATAATTTCAAACACTGTCATTTTGACATGGGAGGCGACATTCTGGGATCTGGGTTCTCCAGGTATCCTGCATAAAGCTCAAACCTGTAAATTTGAAATCTCACAGAGGGATGATTTCGGATATTGTCCTTTTGACATTGGAGGTGACATTCTGGGATCTGGGGACTCCAGGTATCCTGCAGAAAGTTCAAACCTGTAAATTTGAAATCTCACAGAGGGATGATTTCAGAGATTGTCCTTTTGACATTTGAGGTGACATTCTGGGATCTGGGAGCTCCAGGTATCCTGCAGAAAGATCAAACCTACAAAATTGTTCATAAGAATGTGTTTTCCTGAGATATGGAATTACCAGGGATCTTGCAGGAAAATAAACTTGAAAGCTCTTCTTCACAGAGCAAGGCATCCTTCTAGAATCTGGGATTACCAAGAATATGTCAGAAGCTCAGGCATATAAACTCTCCTTCTTAGAGAAATGTGTCATTCTGGGACTTGGGGCTACCACGAGTCATGTAGAAGTTTAAACTTGAAATATATTTTTCACAAAAGAAGTAGCATTCTGAGGTCTGGGGATACCAGGGGTCCTACAGAAGCTTGAACATGTAAACTCTTTCTTACCAAGAGAGGTTATGTTCTTCTGAGATCTGGGTTTGCCAGGAATTCTGCAGAAGCTTAAACTTGAAAGTTATTCTTCACAAAAGAAGTAGCATTCTGAGGTCTGGGGATACCAGGGGTCCTACAGAAGCTTGAACATGTAAACTCTTTCTTACCAAGAGAGGTTGTGTTCTTCTGAGGTCTGGGCTTGCCAAGAATTCTGCAGAAGTTTAGACATGTTAAACGTTTCTCACCAAGAGTGATACAAGCCGTTTTAGGAGCCGAAGTCATCAAGAATCTTGCAGAAGCTCCAATCTGAAAATTTTCTTACCAAAGGCACATCAATGGTCTTTAAGTGATATCTGATGTCAAACTGACAGCACTTTATGACTTATATCATGGTCATGAAAAATTTCAATGAATGCATTATGATACTGGAGGTTATCCAAAACACCTTGCAACATACGGAAGTGATCAAAAATCCCTTGTGAGGAAAGTTTGAATCAAACAATCTGAAATTACCCACAGGAGTTTGGTTAAAATGTCCATTGGAGTATTCTCATCAAAAAGGACTTCTCACCGTTTTTGAGATAATGGCCTTTCACCAAGAATGCACTCGAATTTCCTATCAGACCCGCGCCTAGGGTTCAGGATCATTCGCAGTGAATACACCTCGATCGATCAGGAGGACTTCCAAGGGACCGTAATGTTGGGCTTGGTCAACGGTTTTCAAGGGGGACTTGCAAGCAAGTCAAGGCTATTGAAGAGAAGTCTTCAACGTCTGCTCCAGGTTTACAAGTCAAGAAACCTGCGAAATGAGAAAGAAATAATCTTGCTCGAACTTCTTCGAGCTAAGCTTAGACATTAAACCCTATGTCAATCCAAGTGCCTTAATCAGAAAAGGCTTTTCAGGGTTGTAACGTAGGTGAGATTGGGGACCAAAAAAGGCTTGTTTTTGGGTCAGAATACGCGAAGGGTTTAACATTGGTGATCACTGCAAGTTTGTCGTCATTGTGCCCCTTCTGGTTCAAAGAGCGTCTTCAGTCTTTGAAGTGCATTGATAGTCTTTGAAGAGCATTGTCAGTCTTCGAAGCGCACGTTTGTCTTTAGAGAACATATCTCATGTTGAGACGGCGTCAACATCTTATCTATGCTTTCATCATCTGAATGTGACATAATCTGGGAGTATCCTTTGCTGTCCAGCTCCCTTGGGATTTTCTTTTACAATCATATCTCATTAGTGACCTATACAAAGGTATCATGCCATCTTTTGGCATTTACAAGATCAAACACATGATTCACAAGTGTACAAGTATTTGGACGGGCATTGGCCTTGCTTTTACTAGGCACTTTGCTTTTTCTTGATGTCTAGGATCGGATTTTTCTCTCTTTTTTTTCTTTTTTTTTTTGGTTGAAATCCCATCTTTTCTTTTCTTTTGGGAACCAGGATTTTTGAATAAGTGTGCTAGATGTTCAACTCGAATCTTAGCACTCAAACATTAGTCCATGAATTTTTACAAATCACATCTTTCGAACTTTTTTCGCTCTTGAAGTGACGTCGCTTCCGTTTTGGAATATACAATGATCACCAACGGGTTTGCGAAACGAAGTACAGGCTCAACTGGGCTATGCAAAGGGTAAAAGTGTATAGGATAGAGAAACGAACGCTTTTCGTCATCTTAAAGCACTTGAACTACCATAAAAGTTAAAATGACAAGCAACACACGAAGATTGATGCAAGTCTGAGCAAGAGAACTTCTAACCATTTACCTCCTGATACCGCTGGACGTACCTCCAGTTTGCCCCACTGTGGGGTGGTTCTTGACAGGGGTAAAGAATGAAACCGCCGTTCAAAGGGTTATCAATGGTTACCTGTAGTGTTTGTGGTAGAGAAACGAATGCCTCCGTCGTCTCGATCCATGTAATCACTGCGAATAACCCCTACTTCCGTAGGTCAAGGTCTCGCTGTCCTTACCACTCCACTCATCTCTCAAGTGTGTATGGGACGTGTTTAGATTAGGCTTGCCTCTTGTATGAGGAAACATCCTTTTGAACAATTTTAAACAACTCTTGTTGGAAAAGTTCATCTTGTTTTCTTCAAAACTTACCCTCCAAGGGGATTTATGATGCACAATGTATACTTTAATCATGTTCAGATAACCTCCAAGTTTAAACATGAGTGCCAATGCCATGACTGTGAGAATTTTGCATTTTTATAGACATGATAATTGAATGCATACTAGATTCCAAGAAGCCTTTCAAATTCTAGCAATAAAGATCCTGACAGTCTTAAAACCTAAGAGGTTGGGAAATGAATACTTACCTGTCCAGCGCGGCTAGGGATTCCTAAAAAACATAAAAGGAATATGTCAGTGCATGCTCTCGAATTTCAGAAAATTAGAACGATACACCTTACCCTTGATCATGCGCTCCAATGGAAATTCATAGATTCATGAAAATCTGCATTTTTCTTAACAACACAAGATGGTTAAGTTGTTCTAAAATTTCTTGAAATTCTCAGTCTTTGGAGAAAGAGGACATGTACCTGGTCACCACGACGGTAAGTCCTCTTGATCATGCATTCCAATCTGAACGCCGATATGTAGATTACAGACAACGATCATTTCGACCTATGGCGATGATCTCTTCGTCTGATTGGGGCAATGAATCCTGCTCAATGGCTTCATTCATCTTTTGAACGTGTTCCATGCCATTCTTTTGGAGTTCCTTATTCAAGGAAAAATGAATTCTTATCAAAATGTATGCTAAAGCATGTGGTGTGGAAGTGATACTTTTTACCCTCCATTTGATCTTATAGCGAAAGATCATTTCTTGAATGCTTGACTTCCGAAGCTGTTATCTCCAAAGATCATCTCGCCTTGAAGTTGAGTCGGCGAGTTCTTTCCCTCTGAGTCCTTTTGAATGCCAATAATTTTTCTGATGTGAATGACTCTTCTACCACGTTCATTGATCCTGCTGGGAATGAAATGCCATTTTTTCCTCCAGTCACGTAGATGATTTGCTTGCCCCTAGTTATGCGTGACTTGTCGTGGCTAGGTAATGTTGCCCCAGCTAAATGGCTTTGTTCATTTTTGCATTTTCATGCGATCCCTTATCCAGTTTGGATTATCTCTTACTTGGATCTTCACTTTACTTTTCACCTTTGAAGTGTCCTCCTTCCAATGCTTGAGAAAGTCGTTTGCTTCATGCATCTTTGTCACTTGTGACCATCCTTGTGATGTTCTCCTCTTTGTTGGACCCCTGATAATGTCCTAATGGCGTATTCTGCCACAGAAAGAAATGATTTTGCATTAGCAAATGCAAGAAAAATGAGTAAATTGGATACGACACCCAACTACCATTCTTTTGTCAATTGTCGACATTTATCTCTTGATTGAGTCCATTCCAATATTGTATGCTGATATGTACAACATTCGTCGAA
Organism: Rhodomyrtus psidioides; assembly: GCA_021437785.1. Classification (NCBI taxonomy): domain Eukaryota; kingdom Viridiplantae; phylum Streptophyta; class Magnoliopsida; order Myrtales; family Myrtaceae; genus Rhodomyrtus; species Rhodomyrtus psidioides. The sequence continues at coordinate 3,672,242 of JAILYB010000041.1, read as the reverse complement.
TCCCTCCATCCACGCTTGAAGGTGTTGACAACATCAACAATCCATTTGCCCCAGTTGGGCGACGTTTACCTTGGCCAAATGCCTTAGCATTTTTCATATTATTTGACGATTTCCAATCCTATTTGAAGAAGTCTTTGTACCTGTACATGAAGCAGTGAGTATTCATCCATGTTTAACTTTACATAAATCACCAAGGAACGTGATACTCCCTTTGAGGTATTGCATTTCCGTTGATCAAGGAAATCGTCTCTTTCGGTTGCTTTGTCCCAATAGGGGATGTCTTGATGCTTGTCGTCTTTAGGCTTGACAACTTGCTCCAATATACTGTCTTGGTGGCGCATGAGAATCTTGCCCCCAGCTTGGTCTCTTGACAGGAAAGGAGGGGTTTTCCCCAATGAACATTCTTTGCCGGTTCTGGTTATTTATCTCAACCATCTGGATCTTTGATCACTTTTGTCTACCTCTTGGTAGCTCGACATCTTTGGAATTTGCTGCATGACATCTTAGCGACCTTCTCAGTAATTCTGTGAACCTGAGTCTTTCATCTCGGGATAAATGTCCACCGATCTTGACCTTTTTGATATTTTCAGTAGCCCCAAAACTAACAGTAACCGGCTCTTCCGAAGGAGGCGTTGATTCCTCAAAGGCATTCCATTCCCTACGGATAGACACTTAACCTTCATCATCATCTTCTTCCTCTGTCCCATAGTCCCAATGGACTGCTTTAGGATCGTACTTTTCTATCGGAGGGACTTTTATAGTTACTGTCGTCTGATAAGACGTCCCTGGTTCAGCTGTGCCGTCTTCTTCCTCTTCCGGCAATCGAATCAAAATAGGCTTGACTAGGTAATCTTCTACCTTATTCAAGCTGTCAAGCTCTTCCAGTTTAATTACCACAGTCGTAGCGGTTTCAATCATTGACATAGTGTTGTCAAGGTCCCTTGAGGAGATTTCGTCTCTCAGTCGACAATGTCGGTCATCGTCACCTAATACTGCTGATGTGGCAGATCTCGGGTATTCTCTTTCAGCTAAACCCTGCTGTTGATTCTTTGATCTCTTTGTTTCGGCATACTGTTTTGTGTCAAGCTTAATAACCCTAACTTGGTCAAGGATGACTCAGGTTCTTTTGAAAAAGGCCTTTTCAGGTTGAACGGGATCATCCATGCATCCCTATCCGTCTGATATGATATCTTCCATTCTCTGATAGCAGCTAGGGGGAGCAGAGTACTTCACTTTAAAGTTGTATCCTCCAGAGTCCTGACCCAGGTTGTCTACAATTTCACCTATTTCAAGTGCGTTAGCCATGAATCTGCGATCTGCTAGACTTTGCCTCTTAGCTTCCAGTTCGTCCTCTTCGAATTCTTATTCTGATTGAGTGACCGGCCCAAGACTATTTGCCAGATTCTCGTGTGGGATGTCCCAAGTGCTCCCCCACTCTGTTGTGATCACGAAGTAGCTTCCTCCCAAAGATAAAGAAGCTTCGACTCCTTCGAAGTCTTTATCGGTAATATCGGACATTATCCCCAAGCTCATCATCTTAGCGATACATAGTCTCTTCTTGTCAGCAGAGATCTCTCCTGCCTTTGGGTATGATGAAGCGGTCGCCAGAAGGTCGGTCAACTTAGACATGTCCACCTTCGGCTGGAGGTGGTTTTCCTCATCTTCAGTGAATATTGCCCCAATTGCTTGATGATCAGGGAACGGGTTTTCTTGTACATTTGGAGCCATGCTGTCAAACTTCAGGATTTGACTGTCAATCAGGGCCTATACCTTCATCTTAAGGATATAGCAGTTATCAACGTTGTGCCATCTTTCGCCCATACGGTAGACACAGGTCTGGCTCTCATCAAAGCCAGGATATTTAACAGGATTCACCCTAGGTGGTTCCTTTGCCACCAAGTATTGTTCTAGCAGCATTGGGAGCGGCTTAGATAAAGGCTTTGAGAGTTGAGAGAACTGCCTTTGGGGTTGTCTCCTTTTAGGCTCTTGCCCTTTTGGTGCCGACCATGACGATCCTCCCTTGGTCTGATTAGAATTGTTAAGCACATTGGGTTTATGGGGGTCTAGTATGAATGCTATTTCGAGCCCGGCCTCTTTATCCTTTTTCAGGGGATAATATTTTCTGGCAGAAGCTTCATGAGGCCTCCTTTCTCTTAAGGCCCATTCGAACCTTTCAGCCACCTTTATCAAGAGTGCGAAGGTCTGACGTCCCGAGGCGTTTAACCTGTCGAAGTATTCGTAAGGGAGTGATTTCAAGAACAAATCAATCAGCTCTTCTTCTGGGATTGACGGCTTTGCTTGGGTTGCCAAAGCTCGCCATCTCTGGGTGTATGTTCTAATCAACTAGCCCATTGTCTTCGAGGTTCGTAGAAGGTCTTCCCTCTTCGGGGCTGTAACTGTGTTGAACTTATACTGCCTGAGGAAATCTTCTGCAAGATCTTCCCACCAGTCATAATCATCCAGGTCCAATTCAATAAACCATGCCAGAGCGGCGCCAGCCAGACTTTCTTGGAACGTGTTCATTAGTAGCGGGATATAATCTGAATATTGGGCCATCTTGCACAGATAATATTTGAGGTGAGCGCGAGGATATCCTGTCCCTTTATATTTCCTCACGAAGTCCGGTTTCTTGTAGTCAAGAGGGGTCTCCACCTCAGCGAAGGGAGATATCTTGTCGAAACGGGCCAACTCATAGCCCTAGTTGCTTAAACATTCTTTAATCTTGGCTGATCTCTTAGCCTCAACTTCGGCTTTTACAGTCTGGTTCCCCTTTTTTTTCTCGAGGTTAACAACAACAACAGGGGGTGCTTTTTGTTGTGACTAGATGTTTGGCATATAGACATCTTCCTCTGTATGTTGGGTATCTCCTGTCGTTTCTTTGTCAGCCATATCGGGTGCAAATGGCAGACTCGAGTTGTTCTGGTTAGGAGCTACTGTCTGTCTGGCTTGGGAGGCTTCTAGCATCGCCTTAATATCAGCCATCATAGTTGCCATTGAAGTATTTGATATTTCCCTATCAAAGGAAAGAAGGTTCGTGTCTGAATGGCATACAAAATGGGCCATTTGAATTGATACAATTTACCCTTCGTTCCTTGGGTCTTGGCATTTTCCTTTCATTTGGATTCTTTTGCCTTGACCTATCGACATCTTTCAAGGAAGAATATGCATATAAATGATGCATGCATGATATGTATGATGCAAGTGATCTAAGATGATTCGTGTTTGCAACGAAAAATGGATTTGTGCCTTTCATTCTTGTTCCCAGAAAGTATCTCTTCATCAAGTATGCCAATCTGTAAAGTTTGAATTCTTTCTTTTCGAATGCTCTTTTCAAGGAGACTTTTAATTGTTAAGAAACTTTTTCAAGTTTTCTCGAGAATTTTGCTTCACAATTTGAGACATTATGACTCTTTTGAAATCATCTATCCTAAATGCATGTGTGAGATGATATGAAAAATGGGTACTCCCTATTCTGCCATTTGAAGTCGCTGCTTCTTGGGTGTCTTGACTCTGTTCATCACCTGAGAGGGAAAAGATAGGAAATATTATTCCCGTATCTGATTGAAATTTATTTAGGAACGATACGTCCTTTTCTATCAAGAGGGATGGCTCGGCATCGTTTTTCTTGGAAGCGTTGTTGCCATGGAGAAACGCTTTTTGTATTCAATGGATGGATTTCATTCCATTATGTTCCATGAGTGATAACCATTGTTTCAGGGACTTGCCCCATGTATCACCATGATGAATCTGATGTCTTCGGCTTTGGCATGCTTTCTGGATAGGGAAATGATTTGCCCCCAGCAACTGAATATTCCCCCTTGAGTTAGCTGATTTAGCCATATGAAGCTCCATTGTATCACGCTAATGCTTTCCCTGTTGGTTGAGTTAATCACTTCCATGTCAGGTGATTTTGGCGTTTGACATTCTTCGATCTATTCTGACACATGTCTTCGACTATCATTCTCTGTATATGAAAGAGAAACATCTCATTCATTTGTATGAAATGGAATCAGAATAAGGGACAATTTACTCCCTTTTGTGACAACAGAGGATGAAACTTCATCGTAATTATCCGAAGGTCTCAGCATTTGATGTTGCACGATGCTCGAAACTTTTTGGGTTCTGTCACTCTCCTTCTTGAGGTTGGGTGATCTTTCGCCACTTTCGCTCTATTGATGTATTTCAATCTTGAAGTGTTGCTTCACAAATAAGCATTTAGTTTTCTTCATCCCTACATATAGAAAAGGAGATGATCATTTCATATCTTGAGAGGATTGAAATGAGGAACGATATACACCCTTTTATGGTTGAGTGATCATCAATCTCATGGTGAGAAACACGAGTATTTGTACTCCTTGAGACGTGCTTCAACTGGCGATCATTCCATGTCACATTGGCCTCCAGTTTTGAGGGTCCACAATTGAGTCTTCTTTAAAGGGACAAATGTCGACCTCACACAATCCTTTTATTTCACCTACATGACATGAGGAATGAATAAGTCAATTGTTGCACAAAAAGCTCTAATTGAAACGATCACAGATTTACTATCCCTAGAGTTTCTTCAGTTCCCCTCATTTTGAGCATTAGAGATGAAGAAGTGTTCCTTAACGATCCTCATTCACCTTTTATAATCACCTGCAAGTGTGAGTGACCATGTCATTGTTTAAACAAATCAATCTAATTTGGAACGAATACACCCTTTTCGACTTAGAGAGGTCGATCCAAATCAGGCATGCCCCTTTTTCATGTTGTCTTATTTTGGGGTTATCATAGTCGATTCATCTTATTTTGGAAACCCAATGGGCGGCTCCTGATGAAGACGCATCTCCTTTCATGTTACAGGGAAAACAAGCCTCGCATCATTGGCCTTCAGCCATCTTGACCTGTTGGCAAAAGAAATAACCAAGCAAGTCAAGTATAACACTCGAAGTTTTTATTGGAACGATTACAGTTTTACCATCGTTCGATCACATCTCGCATGCGATTAGATGAAGGAATCTTCAATAAATGTATGTCATGTATAACCTGTCAGAAAGGAGACACACTTAGCATTTTACATAGCAAAGACATCTCTCAATGAGGTCGCCTCTTATAATGAAAGCGAGGCGACAATACATATCCCATAATCCCTATTTACGGGCATCTGATGTCCGCCAAGATTTCAAGATAAGAGGATACGTCATTAAAAGATCGATCCATGGTCATCAATCAAACACCCATTTAATTCCAAACGTTTAATACGCAAATGGGGGCATTAATCTTGAAAGATTGCCTTGTGACATTTTTCTTGTGAAAATCATGTGATCTTTGTTTTAAGAACTCACTACACAAAATGTGATTGCAAACATGGCCTTAGCTTTATGCCCCAAAATCTTGAATTGGAAGAATTTTAGACAAAAAGAGATGCCATCTTAATCCATGATTGAAAATTTGGATGAGCCATCTATTCCGTAGGGACGGCTTAGAAGTGTTCCCACTGTTGTATCTAAAATTCATTGTCAAAAACTTTCATTTGTAAACTCAAACACCCAGGGCATTCGGTTGATTTCCATGAATTTCCTATCATGAAATTTCACTAGGAAGTGAACAAGTAGAGAGAGAAGTCATACTTACAGTGATCAGCGGGAATTTTTTTTTTTTTTTTTTGGTTTTAGGTATACCAACCTCTCATAGACATGCGCATGAGACAAGTGGGGGTATACTCTAAAAATCGAAAATCAGGTGAGGAGCATATGGCTCAGGCTCCCACGATCCACATGAGGCAGATTCCTCCCCAAGGGTACCTACCCAGGAGGGCTAAATATCGCCAATGCAGATGGTAGGCGGGAACGAATATGAAAGTCTCAAGTGCCATCAAACACAAGATCCTTTTCGCATCCCTTCCCTATCTAAGGTAACCTAGAGGTGGTTGCAGTCGGGGTTTGACCGCTAGTGTGTGCAATGTGTCGTGATCATCACAATGCAAAGTCATGCACAACAGTTTGTATCAAAACACCGCTTCAATATGTTCATAAAAATAAACATACATTCCCAACTCCAACCTGTAGGAAAAAATGTCAACAATCACTCCACCCCTTATTTCTCTAATCTGCAAAAACATCTAACACAATGGTTAGCATACGTACCTCACATTCGAGAGCATCTACAGAAAACAAGGTCAGATAAACCAAACAACTTTTTAATCGGCTCAAGTCCTCTGGAATTCGCAACCAGAGATTCTGGTTTAGAATAAGTCCCCAGCGGAGTCGCCAGTCTGTCGCGACCCTCCCCGAGCGGCATCATGGCTAGCGAGGGTTAATGGGCCGTCCGATCACTGGCTGATCGGACACGGGCCTCTCCCAAGGTCCATTACCCAAATCGCAACTGCTGGATATACGTGATCGACCTTCAGTGTGGTCTAGTGACATGTGATGAGTGTACATGCTAAGGAGTCGCCACCGATCGTTTCGTGGAGGGTACGATCGGAAACCCTATCGAGTAGTTGGGAGTGGTCTATTCGATTCTGCGGAAACCAGAGAAGTGGGTTCGGGAACTTAGTTACGCCAACTGTCAGAGTTGACGCCCTTTCGATACCTAAGCTGAATGGTTTATCTGATCCTAGGATTTCATACAGACGAGTGCGGTACAGATCCTAAATCTAGGAGTTCATGCAGATGGGAATTACTACCCTATCAATCACAATCAATAGAAATAAGTGCGCAAATCAAGGATCCAGTACATGCGGATAAAACACATGAAAGCAGCATGGCACCCCTAATGAGGCCCTATTAGCCTAGAGAAATATCAATCAAGGATTAAGAGTGATTTGGACATAATTCGCCCATGAGGGGCAGAATTGTAATTTTGAATAATTCGGGGAAAATTTACCTTTGAAAGGGTAAATCTGTCATTTTAGATGAATTGGGAAGTCAAAGGACAGGGGAAATAGGATTGGCCATCAATCCAATCCATTTCCTATTTTTCGGGAATTTCCAGGATTTTTCTGGAATTTAAAAGTGATTTTACCCTCGGAGGGGTAAAGTCGTCATTTTGGATAAAGATGAGAACTGAAAATCTTAAATATTAGGGTTGGTCGTCCACCTGACCTAAACCCTAACTTTAAGCAATTTTCAGAACTCGATCGGAACAATGAAGACGATTTTCCCAATGAGGGGCAAAATCGTCATTTTGAGAAAAGAGGCGGGACTCGAAAACCCAAACCTAAGAATTAGTCGCCTACTCGACCCTAATTCTCACCTTGGCATTATCGACATTATCTTGCATATACAGCAGAAGCGACTTACCCCTAAAGGGTAATATCGTCAAGTCTCGGAAGAACAGAAAAGAAACCCCAAAAATAGGGTTGATCAGTTGTCTGTGGTCAATCCTCGATTTTTGGGGATTTCTGGAGTGTTTAGGATTTTCCACGATTTTTTTTGGAATTTTCTGGAATTTTCTAGCATTTTTTTTGGATTTTCTAAGATTTTTCTGATTTTTTTATATATTTTTTTTTTTTAAAAAAAAACATTTTCGGATTTTTTTTATTATTAAAATATTATCCGGGCCGGGTCGGGTGACCCGGCCCACGACCCGCGGGCGACCGGCCCGGCCCGGATCCGGACCTCACTGAAACGACACCGTTTTAGCTTCTCCCGCTTGAATTTTAATTTCTCGCCCAAACTTGAACCAAGGGTCCTGATTGTGCCACGTGTCGACTCTTGGACGGCCTGATCTATCAAAAGCAATCGACGGTCCAGATTAAAGCGTCCTATTAAACTACAGCCGTCCGATCAAAATGTTTTTTATTTCCGAAAAAAGCCAGATCTTGACACGTGGCACATCTACCACCGTCGGATCAATTATTGTTGTTTTTTTTTATTCTGTTGTAACCACCGGCGCTGACGTGGCTGCCACGTGGGCGCCACGTCAGCGCCACGTGGGCGCCACGTCATCCCCACGTGGGCGTTGACTGGTCAACAACCGTTGACCGGTCAACATCTTCGCCGGGGAAGACGATCGGCGCCGGCGCTCCCTCACCGGCGCCTCGTCGGAGGACGATTTCTCGGCCTCCCGACGTCGGATTGACGCGAAATCAACGTCAAATGATTCGCCTTGGCTTGCTCTACAACATATATTACACTTAACACAGCAGCATCAAGTTTGACTAGCCTGCAAATCAAGGCCGAAGCTAGTCTCCGGCGGGCCAACATCATAGCCGTTTCTAGCGATACCTAGGCCTATCAAACAATCAAGAAGCATCGTAAAGGGCCGAGAAGACTTACCTGGCTATCGCGGAGCTTCGGTTTGGTCGAAAACGAGCCGCGGAGCTCGCGGCCGATCGATCAAGGTGGGGGGCGGACTCGACGATTTAGGCGATGGAATGACATGCGATCAAAAGTGAAAATGCTCAGTGAAGCAAGACAAACGTTTTGCAACAAATATCACAGCAAATGGATGACTCTATCTCAAGTTGCCATTAGAGGCCGAGTTCGAGCTCGAAGAGATGTCTCGCCTTTTGTCGAGATTAGAGGCTGATCGAACGGGTTCAGAAGCTTCTTCGGAGCTCCAGGAAGTCGACGATGATGATTGCCAGCGTCGGTTTTGTTGAGGATGATCCGACGAAGCTTGCACAGGCAAGCTTCGATCGCGTCCCTCTCTCTCTCTCTCTCTCTCTCTCTCTCTCTCTCTTCGCGAGCTCTCTGTTTGCTCTCTCCCTCGCTCTTTCTGCCTCTCTCTCTCTTTCTCTGCCTCGCTCTCTTCGCGAGCTCCCTCTCTCTCGCCTACTCTCTCTCGCTCTCTTTCTCTCTTGCTCTCTCTCTTTCTCTGCCTCGCTCTCTTCGCGAGCTCTCTGTTTGCTCTCTCCCTCGCTCTTTCTGCCTCTCTCTCTCTTTCTCTGCCTCGCTCTCTTCGCGAGCTCTCTGTTTGCTCTCTCCCTCGCTCTTTCTGCCTCTCTCTCTCTCTCTTTCTCTGCCTCGCTCTCTTCGCGAGCTCCCTCTCTCTCGCCTACTCTCTCTCGCTCTCTTTCTCTCTTGCTCTCTCTCTTTCTCTGCCTCGCTCTCTTCGCGAGCTCTCTGTTTGCTCTCTCCCTCGCTCTTTCTGCCTCTCTCTCTCTTTCTCTGCCTCGCTCTCTTCGCGAGCTCTCTGTTTGCTCTCTCCCTCGCTCTTTCTGCCTCTCTCTCTCTCTCTTTCTCTGCCTCGCTCTCTTCGCGAGCTCCCTCTCTCTCGCCTACTCTCTCTCTTGCTCTCTCTGTGGTCTCCTCCTCCGTGCGCGCGCGAAGAAGAAAACCCCTCTGCCGCTTCTGTTCCCCTTCTTCTTCTTCTTTTTGTTCCATTCTTTGCGCGTCCCCTGACGAACTCCCCTCAACCGATTCCCCCTTCAACCGACTTCTCCTCAACTGACCATCGTCCTCTTTTTTCCACTGCCCCCGTTCTGTTTTTTTTTTTAGCGTGAAAAAGCTTTGGGGAGATGGTAATCGGTGACCGGGTCTCTGGGTCGGGCCCGCCCGACCCGTCAGACCCGGTTCACGAATGATAGCCAAATTGAACTGGTAATTGGCATTTTTTCGCAAAATTGATGCTTCCAATGTTATTCATGGTACGATTTCTCTTTGGAAATGTGGTTTTTGTGACTAAAACGTTTAGAATCATGTGAAAGCCCCAAAAATGAGATAGGGTCCGAAATTCAATTTTGTCAAATTAGGGTGCTTAATGAAGGAATTGGCACCAATTGAGCTCACCATTAGATTCAGGGGGTCAAAACCTATAGGGAGGAAGTATTGGGATTCTATGGGTGTCCCTCAGAAAAGTTTAATTTCATAATTGGCATTATAGGGACTAAAATGAAAAGCATTTTATGCAATTAGGTCCCTAAAGCCAAAATTGATCAAATCAGCGCACAATTGAACCAAATTGAAATGTAGGGCAATCAAGTTGAATGTCAAGACTCGGAAAATGCAAAAGATTGCAAATAAAAAGACTCAAAACATATTTTTTGACAAATTTAACCTTGTGTGTTACAAAGAAACACACAAAATTAAACTTGAATTTCGACTCTTGATGATGTCAAAATGACAAGGGATTTAAAAGAAAAATATTGACTATTTTCCTATATTTTTGTGACCTCAAATTCTATTTTTGTTGATTTTTCTAGTATTTTCCTATTTTCTAAAAATACTAAAAAATGTGAAAAATATGAAAAATTATTTTTGGGTCAAGAATGGTTCCTTGGGCTTGGTCAAGGCCACCAAAGTTGATTTTGTAATTTTTTGACTTTTTATGAATATTTTGTGATTTTTCAAAGTAATGCTGAAAAAAACTTGGTAAAAAATCAGGTGTCAACAATACACAATTCACAATGATACTTCCTAAATTTACTCATATATTTTAGGTAAGTATAAACAAAAGACAACTCATCAAATAAAGATGCGTATCACAATCACAATCAAATCACCCCAAGAATCGCGGCACATTATCACAATCAAATCACGCTAAGACTATTGATAATTTGCTGATTTGCTTCGAATTTGACAGCAGCAAAATGGAAGATCCAATTGACTATGTTTGTATAATCCCACTATCTTATTTACCCTGCAATTGTATTTTTTGTGATTAAAAAACTAATTTGAGGTAAATTTCTCATAAATATACCGACTTTTTGTGATATTAAATCTCTGTTATTTGAGGATGATTCAGTTATAAAAAAATGAAAAAAGAGACAAGACTTTAATTATGAGTCTTTATACTTGTGCGTTTCTTAAAGAATCTTTTGACTTAAATGTTGGGGACAGTGCAAAAGGCACGCTAAAGCATTGGTCGCTCTTCTTCTTTTGTTCCACGTTAGGATGTCCCCACCTTCTTTTTTCTTTGCTTTATTTCCTACCATTGAAAAGGGGTAACATTGAAATCCCCACCCTCTATAAATGGTTAAAAAATTTCCCCCTCTAATGGAAGGTGGGGATTGTAACGATTATCTACCATGATGGTAGAGAATCCGAATCCGCTTTTAACAAGATTTTTCCTCGGAATCTCTTATTCCCTCTGGATCCCCTGTATGTAAGGCAAGGGATCATAGCAATAAGGGCCATTGGATCTTCCCCCTATGGCTCCCCTTGTTATGATCCCCTGCCTTAAATGCAGGGGATCCGGATTCGGGGCAATTTCGCCGTGAACGACGGTTGAGGTCTCCCAAGAAATGACTTTAAGCTAACAATTATGGATTTCTTTTCCAATTTTGTTCGAAAAGATGTGCACTTTTACACGGTAAGAACTTGCTCTCGATGTCTCCATCATTTGAAGTTTGACGAATAAGTCTAGGTTATTATCGAGTAATGTTAATTATATGCTAAATTGATAAATTAATTGATATGATGAAATCTTAATTTAGAATTTAGCAAGTGAATTTATAGATCTATGAACCTAGATACTATAAATCTGTGAAAATCTAGATAGTTTTCATTTTTTAATTAAAAAAATTACTTTCGGAAGAAGTGAAACTTTTCTAGATCTCATTAGCCTAATATTCTAGAGAATCTTGAACTTTCTACTTGCTATTAAAAATGCCCCGAACATTTGATGTTATCACGGAGAATATAAGCTTTCAGTTAATATTATGTGCCAAAATATTACTTTTCTTTAAGAATCTCCTGACTTTTCAACTTTTTCAAGCTAGTTTAGATATTGCAGGAGGATGTCCATAACTTAGATTTGACAAACAAGTTCAATAGATCGATTCGGATTGTGACCTATAAAAGGACTTGTCCTTTGCTTTTTTATTTCTTTTTGTTGTCAGGGACGACTCGAAGCGCGTAGATACTGATTTTGGACAATGAAGCATCAATTTATATCTTGGGTTTGAATTATTGGCGTGATTCTGGTTGCCAACTGCTTCAACATCAACATCAACATCGCATTTATCTCGAACTAGTTGGGGCCGGCGGTCGATGAACCCAATGATAATAACCATAAATATAAATAAAATAAAAATAAAGTAAAACATAAATAAAACTAAGAAAAAGAATAATAATAATAAAACAAAATAACTAAAGACTAAAAAGGGTAATCTGAAACATAGGAACTCTACCCCTCTTTAATGCTAATAGCTCTCATCCACTCCGTCCTCAGGCAAATCGAACGCAATCTACTTCTCACTTCTTTAAATCATGTTTTACAACTTTCCCCCAAAGTAAGTTTCGGTCGACCTCTTCCTTTCTTGATATCATGCTGTCGATACCATATTTTTGTTCTTACTGGAGCATCTAGGGGCCTTCGAAGAATATGCCCAAACCATCTCAATCTGTGCTCTCTCATCATTGCTGCCACTGGTTCCACTCCAATTTTTCGTCGAATATTTTCATTTATGATCTTATCTATTCTTGTATGGCCACACATCTACCTTAACATCCTCATCTCCGCAACTCCCATTTTATGCTCATGTTGCTAATGTGCTGGCCAACATTCAGCTCCGTAAAGCATTGCAGACCTTACTGCTGTTCTATAAAATTTTCCTTTTAGCCTAAGGGGGATTTTATGATCACACAAAAGCCTCGATGCACTGCGCCACTTCATCTAACCTGTTTTGATTCTATAACTTACAGCCTCATCAATCTCTCCCCTCTTTTGCAATATTGATCCCATATATCGAAAAACATCTTTCTTAGGCAACTCATATCCGAACTACCACTATCTTTGGATACACTTGGGGTCTGTTTGGCAATGTTCCTGTTTCTCTATTTCTGTTCCCGGGAATAGTAAAGAACAGAAACATGTTTGGTAATGCAAATAATTATGATTCTGATTCTGTGTTCTGAAACACTTTTGAACCACTTTTCAGAACAAAAAAAATTGATTTTTGTGTTCCGGAACACTTTTGCAAATCACTGTTTTCCACGATATACTTCTATGAATTTTTCATCGATACTTTCAGTTCTTGTTGAAATATGATTTATATTTATATTTATTTTTATTTTTAAAATTAATTTAAAAATAACAAAAAATCATAAAAATTACAAAATCAACTTTGAAAGCCTTGGCTGAGCCTTAGGAACCAATTTTGAATTAAAAATAAATTTCATATTTTTAAAATTTTTAAATTTATTTAATTATAAAATATCCAAAAAAAATTAGAAAAATATCATTCGCGGTCAGAAAAATACACAAATATAGTTGATATTTTTATTTCAATTTCCTATTTAAGATGGTATTTTTAAATCTAAAAAAGATTAAACTTTCTTTTTCGCAACTCTTTTTTTATTTTTTCGTTTCTTTTTCTTAATCACTATTTGATTTAATTATTTTCTATTTTCTTTGTCATCAAATATAATTATTTAATTTAAATGCAAATTGGGAACAAAAATTTTATGCAGTTACCAAATGCGTTTCTGTTCCTGGAACAAAAATTTTAGCAGTTACCAAACGCATTATGATCCTCAAAAATCATCCGGGAGCAGAAATACTGAGGAACAGAAACACGGGAACAAAAATATTGCTAAACAGAGCCTTGGTATTTGTCGCTATCCTTCGTTAGTGAAGTTGCCCGAGCTGTTGTACTTCGTGGGTAAGCATGTAATTCATATAGATGAATGCGAAAAATTAAATGTGGATGCAATTCTTGCAATTGCTCAGAAGCTATGTTACACAGACACGGGACACGACTCGCGACACGACACGTCGATACGTTAATTCTAAAAAAATAGAGAATTTCGACACACTGGGACACGTTATATATTATATATATTTTTATATATCCATGCTTCATAAAAGTATTCACAAAAGATAAAATAATTTTAGATTTGATTTTTAGCTAATGGACCCAATTTTATGGATCCGGATCCCCTGCCCATTTTTCGGCTGGGCAAGGGGATTCCCACCATTCAATAGGGGGACCACCTTATTGAATGGTGGGGATTGCCTACCAAGGAAAAAACCTTTGACAGGCGATCCTGACCCCAATTTTATTGCATCTCTCTTTCCCGTCACCCCTTTCTTTTCTTGTTTACTCACCTAACTAACCCTCTTTCCAAAAAAAAAAATTTCCCTCATGTGGCCCACCCTCTTACACACTCTCTCTCTCTCTTCATCCCCAAAACGACGCCCCACCCTTTTCTCTCTCTCTTTAGACCCCAAACGACGCGACCCACTCCACTCCCCCTCTTCTGCTTCTTCCTTTCTTTTCTTGATTCCTCATCTTCTTCTTTCTGCAACTCCCTCATCCGACGACAACCACAGCCATCGCCTGCATCACCACCTCACCACACCCCACCGTCTGCTGCTCCCTCCGTTGCCAGTCGCCTCTCGCCGTTCCGCCCAGCCGTGAAGATCTAGTAGCAGCAGGACCCAAGCCCATCGTGACCCAAACCGAGAGATCCGCCGTCGAGCCCCGTCTTGAGAGCTCCAAGTCCGACCCCTTGCGTCCGAGAGACGCAGGCAAAAGCCCCAGCCGCGTCGCCAGATCCGAACCCCGACGGAACCCCGAGCTCTGTTCTCCTCTGCAGCCGCGATCCGATCTCTCTCATTCTTCTGCTCAGCCACCGGACACGCGAGTCCCACGCGTGTCCGTTGCGTTGACCGCGAGCTCGGACTCGGACACGCGTTGACTGTGTGTCCGAGAAGAGTCCAGCGGTGTCCGGGCGTGTCGGACGCGTGTCCGAGTCCGACACGGCAAAATTTCAAAAAGAAGCGAGTCCGTGTAACAGAGCTCAGAAGTATCCAAGAGAGTTGCGTCTTGAAGACGTTCAACAGCTGCGGTTCCTCCCTGATCTAAGTGATCTAACAAATTCGAGCGAAATAACAAGCCTTCAGGTTAAAAGTTGTGGCGATCTGGCCGAGATTCGAGGCAAACTACCAGAGTCTCTGGAAAAATTAGAGATTCGTGACTGTAAGTCTTTACGGGAGTTCCCCGATATGTGGAGCTCGACGAGGCTGCGAGAGGTTTCCATAGGTTGCTGTGATGATTTGGGTGCGATTCAAGGCAAACTACCAGAGTCTCTGGAAAAATTAGAGATTCGTGACTGTATATCTTTGCGGGAGTTCCCCAATATGTCGAGCTCGATGAGGCTGCGAGAGGTTTCCATAGGTTGCACCATAGGTTGCTGTGATGATCTGGCCGAGATTCAAGGCAAACTACCAGAGTCTTTGGAAAAATTAGAGATTCGTGACTGTAAATCTTTACGAGAGTTCCCCGATATTTCGAGCTCGATGAGGCTGCGAGAGGTTTCCATAGGTTGCTGTGATGATCTGGGTGAGATTCAAGGCAAACTACCAGAGTATCTGGAAAAATTAGCGATTCGTGACTGTAAATCTTTACGGGAGTTCCCCAATATGTTGAGCTCGATGAGGCTGCGAGAGGTTTCCATAGGTTGCACCATAGGTTGCTGTGATGATCTGGCCGAGATTCAAGGCAAACTACCAGAGTCTTTGGAAAAATTAGAGATTCGTGACTGTAAATCTTTACGAGAGTTCCCCGATATGTCGAGCTCGATGAGGCTGCGAGAGGTTTCCATAGGTTGCTGTGATGATCTGGGTGAGATTCAAGGCAAACTACCAGAGTATCTGGAAAAATTAGAGATTCGTGACTGTAAATCTTTACGGGAGTTCCCCAATATGTCGAGCTCGATGAGGCTGCGAGAGGTTTCCATAAGTTGCACCATAGGTTGCTGTGATGGTCTGGCCGAGATTCAAGGCAAACTACCAGAGTCTTTGGAAAAATTAGAGATTCGTGACTGTAAATCTTTACGAGAGTTCCCCGATATGTCGAGCTCGATGAGGCTGCAAGAGGTTTCCATAGGTTGCTGTGATGATCTGGGTGAGATTCAAGGCAAACTACCAGAGTCTCTGGAAAAATTAGAGATACGTGACTGTAAATCTTTACGGGAGTTCCCCAATATGTTGAGCTCGATGAGGCTGCGAGAGGTTTCCATAGGTTGCGCCATAGGTTGCTGTGATGATCTGGCCGAGATTCAAGGCAAACTACCAGAGTCTTTGGAAAAATTAGAGATTCGTGACTGTAAATCTTTACGAGAGTTTCCCGATATGTCAAGCTCGATGAGGCTGCGAGAGGTTTCCATAGGTTGCTGTGATGATCTGGGTGAGATTCAAGGCAAACTACCAGAGTATCTGGAAAAATTAGAGATTCGTGACTGTAAATCTTTACGGGAGTTCCCCAATATGTCGAGCTCAATGGGGCTGCGAGAGGTTTCCATAGGTTGCACCATAGGTTGCTGTGATGATCTGGCCGAGATTCAAGGCAAACTACCAGAGTCTTTGGAAAAATTAGAGATTTGTGACTGTAAATCTTTACGAGAGTTCCCCAATATGTCGAGCTCGATGAGGCTGCGAGAGGTTTCCATAGGTTGCTGTGATGATCTGGGTGAGATTCAAGGCAAACTACCAGAGTATCTGGAAAAATTAGAGATTCGTGACTGTAAATCTTTACGGGAGTTCCCCATTATGTTGAGCTCGATGAGGCTGCGAGAGGTTTCCATAGGTTGCACCATAGGTTGCTGTGATGATCTGGCCGAGATTCAAGGCAAACTACCAGAGTCTTTGGAAAAATTAGAGATTCGTGACTGTAAATCTTTACGAGAGTTCCCCGATATGTCGAGCTTGATGAGGCTGCGAGAGGTTTCCATAGGTTGCTGTGATGATCTGGGTGAGATTCAAGGCAAACTACCAGAGTCTCTGGAAAAATTATTCCAGATGACGCCGAACCTGAAGCTGAGGGAGGATGCCGAATCCTAATCTGAATATGAGGGAGAAGATAAGGAGTGCACGTTGCTCTTGAAAGGCTTCTTGATCCATGACCACAAATTGTTCCCTTGTCTTCTACCTTTAAACAAATTGAGGTAATTTATTTCATCTGACAACCAATGTTTTGCCTAGTCTGCAATCAAATTCTTTCACAGATATGAACAGAGAAGTTCCACATGCACTTTTTAGTTACCTTTTCACGAGTTAATTACTGAAAATCTGATGAAATTCTTGATATTATAATACCTCCGTACAACGAGAGGGTTCTTAATTATGTACAAATATCCGTTCTCTTTTCTTAGTTTGGTTTGGCTCTTTAAGCCATATTTTCTTTGGATGGTTTCTCCTTGCTTTATGTGTTCCAGCTGGAGGTATGCTTGTCGATTGCATCGTTTTTATTTTATATGTAATACATTGTTAGAGATCCTTTTCAATTTGCTGCTTCGCCATATTTTGAAGTTGATAACCTTGCTTTGCATTGGAGATAAACTCGTTATGCTGTAAACAATTGGATGGAATGTGTGTTGGAAGGTCTTATATCTATGGTTCTCATCCTGGAACTTTACAGCATAATCCCCATTGTTGCAGCTGTGAAGAACACAGACACTCTATATTGATATGCTTATGTTCAGTTTATTTTCCATGAAAGGTGTGCTTCTTACTGAGATTTGCAAATGTTAGGGAGAAGTTATAACATTAAGAAAGACAAATTTTAGTTGGGTAGCGGTATCAATAGTTGGCACAGCAGAACTTCCATCTGTGACAGGAGAGAGGAGCTATTTTGCTTCTCCGAGGTATAATATTATCTTATAGGCTGGTGCGTAGGACATATGATAAGTATCACTAGGGTAAGTAATCGTGTAAATGGACTCTTGTGTGATCTCCATTATCGCCTACATCTTCTAGAAATGGTAATGCCTCGGTGATTATCAATTATAGAAGCCCTTCCGTTCACCTCAAGCTATACTAGAGGACTCTTTTAGGTTTAAAGATTGACAAGAATTGCTAAGGGAGACATCTCAAACAACCGGCTTTTAGCTGGTTTCTAATGCTGCTGAGAGGATTTAGATTTGAGAAACTTACAGAATCTGTCTGTGCAGGGAGCTGCGGCTAATTGGAACGCTATACAAATGAAGACCTTATGAAGAAAAATGAAGATGGCATCCAAATTCGCTTTCACAATCTTGGGTTGGTAAACTGTGCATTCATCTGTTCAGAAACAGAAACTTGGAGATCAGTGAGGGAAGTCATTTCCTATTGATGAAATCGTTAAATATGTTGAACTTGATGTGAAGTTTCAGTTGAATGGTTCACCCTTTTCTCAGAGAAATCATTAGAGCAGGGCAGAGGGATTCATTGTGCAATTTGGGGCACAATACGTAATGTAATTGGGAATAAAAGGGCTATTTATGCAAACCTTTTTTTTTTGGTCGCATATTTATGCAAAACTGATTGCATTGTTTTTTTAATTTTTGTGGGGCCATACAAATGAATATTGCATTTCATCTAAAAGTGTGTACTCTTCATTGACAAGCAATAGAACTTGCTTATCACTACTCTAGTATTCTTTTCCGAGGAAACACTTGAAGGACTTGTCTGGAGAGGAGAAAAACTGTGTCTGCTTAAAGAGGTGTTTCAGGTAGTCTTGGTTGCACCTGCCAAAACCAGTTCATGGACATTTCGATGTGTCTAGGCTCTCTCTCCCAAGCACCGTAAATACACAACTTCCTGTCGATTGGAGCTCTTACAAGCCTTGAATACCTGATGTATAGAGAGGCTTCAGAACTCAATTTGGCAATCGACAATCGCTGCCTGAGTTGGAGATCTCCTAGACGTGCATTAAGAGCGACCTGACTCAATGGGAAACGTGAAAAGTTTGAAAATGGTTGAGGATGAATAATTGTTCCATTGGAAAAATCCTACCACCTCATGAATGCTGTAAAAGCTTGAAGAAATAGATATAGCACAGGGTGAGAAATTGCAACTGGAAATTCCAAATGATATTTGGAGATATTCATCTTTGAGGATCTTGAGATTGACAATGATTGAAAAATGCCAAGTGCCAAGGTTTCAAGAAAGTCTCGTCAGTATACACATTGATACATCGATGACGGCATTTCCAGATTTCTCAAACTTGACAAGTTTACATGATTTGTATTTGGCAATTCAACCAGACGCTTAACCATGGACAATGTCAACTTTTGGAAGATCCAATGCCATGATGCATTGTCAGACTAAATAAAGTGGGGTCTTTGACCTTGTTGTCTGCTGTTGAAGCCATCTTATGGAGTGGACATTGGTCAACTTCCTCAACTCAAAAGACAAGAACTCCAGTGCATGTGGTTCTTGAAAACTCCTGCATTTAGAACCAGATCTATTGTCAAGGGAGCTTTGAAACTTAAACAAATTGCTTACTGCCCTATGTTATTTCAGCAGCCATTCGCTATTTCTTTCCCGGAATCATGTTCTTTATACTAAATCAGAATCACAATTTGGCAAGTTGACTTGACATATGATGCTCCTGTACCCTTTTATAGTCAATTACTCGCCCGTTTTGTGTCCACTTTCTACCTTCAGATGGATGGTGTAAACCTCATGAAATCGTACCATGGTTTCTTCCTATCTATTTCATGAGTTCAATTTTGGTCTAGATATATTCCCTTTTGACGGTTTTAGTTGGCGAATTAAGTTTCCAGCAAAAGACATGTCAAATTGATGCTAGTTAAACCACATTCAAATGCATTAATTTTGTTCTGACAAAAAAAACAGTGCATAATTTTGTCAATTTACACGGTGGTTCATGTGATATCCTCGGGACTTGTTGGATTGTTCTTTAAATTTGAAGATGATATCCATTCCCTGTACAAATTAACTTTGTTAACCTTAAACAATGAAGGATATATTCAAAATCTGTAGGTCTTAATTGATGACCGAAGCTCTTTCATTCACTTTTTGGTTATCCCAGGAATGGAGTTTTAGATTTCAACGTTGACAAGGAGAACCGCCCCCCAACAAAATTCTTATATGACGGTCTAAGCTCTTTCTCTCAGAAGCAAATAGGAGAAATTGCAGGGTCTTTTTGTGGAGGTAAGCTGTGGCTAACTCAATTAATGTGTAGAATTGACAACTAGCTCACCAAGTAAAAGGAAGATATGAATCTTTCCCAACGCTTTGGTGTTGTACCCTGGCTTTTACTGTAATGCACAAACTCTGCCTTATCATACGTGTCAAGACTTAGGGCCTGTTTGGTTCAGCATTTGAGATGAGCATTGGGGCTCTAAAGTCCCTTGGCCAAATGCAAATGCTGTTTGGTTCATTTTTTGGCTCACTTTGGACAGATGCAATTGCATCTCAAATGCCCTCTAAAGGCCTTTAGGCCAAAGTACCTCTGGAGGTACTTTGGGAAGTTGCATCTCAAATGCAACTAATTTTTTTTTAAATTTTATCACATTCACTTGCCGCCTCCAACCGCCACCGTTCATCGCCGATCACCGTCACCGCCTCCCATCGTCGGTGGCCGGCCTCGCCACCGGTCGCCGGACGCCGCCGCCGGACTCCGGTGCCGGACGACGATCGCCGGACGCCGGCCGTCGCCTCCACCGGTCGCCGGACGCCAATCGTCGGACGCCGCCCGCCGCCGGACGGTGAACACCGGTCGTCGGACGTCGGCCGCTGGACGCAACCGCTGCCGCCGGTCGCCGATTGCCGGACGCCGCCGCCGGTCGCCAGACGCCGCCGCCGGTCGCCGGACGCCGCCGGAAGCCGGACGCCGCCGGAAGCCGGACGCCAACGGTCGCCGGACGCCGCCGCCGGTTGCCGGTCGCCGGACGCCGCCGGACACCGGACGCCGGACGCCGCCGGTCGCCAGACGCCGCCGGACGCCGCCGCCGGTCGCCGGACGCCGGACGCCGCCGCCGGTCGCCGCCGGACGCCGCCGCCGGTCGCCGGACGCCGGTCGCCGCCGGACGCCGCCGCCGGTCGCCGGACAACGCCGCCGGACGCCGCCACCGGACGCCGGACGCCGCCGCCGGTCGCCGGACGCGCCGCCGGTCGCCGGACGCCGCCGTCGATCGCCGGACGCCGTCGATCGCCGAACGCCACCGCCGCCGGACGCCGCCGCCACTGAACGCCGGACGCAACCGCCACCGCCGATCGCCAGACGCCGCCGCCACCGCAAGTCTCCGGATGCCGCCGCAGCCGGTCGCCGAACGTCGGTGCCGGACGTCGATCGTTGGACGCCGGCCGTCGCAGCCGCCGATCGCCGCACGCCAATCGTCGGACACAGGTCGTGAGACGCCGATCGCCGAACGCCGGTCGCCGGCCGCCATTCGCCAGCCGCCGTCGATCGCCGGACGACGGTCACCGGACGTCGGCCGCCGCCGCCTTCGCCACCGTCGTCGAAGGTCACTGGTCGCCGCCGCCGCCGCCACTTTTTTATTATTATAAAAAAGTAAAAATATTTTACAAAGTATATTTTTCACCAAACGGCATTTACGCCAAAGTTGCTTTCAAATGCATTTCTAAAAAATATTTTGCCAAACACTACTTGCATTTTGGAAAAGATCTTTAGCCTAAAGGTATTTGCATTTCCTCAAAGTCCCTTGGCCAAATGCTGAACCAAACAGGCCCTTAGTTGATCTCTTCACAATGCGCTTTGACTGATCATAATTGGCGATATGTGCTTTGATGTGATGAAGGAATTCAGGTTTTTCAGGTTTCTACTGACGTTAAATTCCTGCATATCTGAAAAAGAAGATAATAACCTTTACCCCAAAAAAGAAGAAGAAGAAGACAATAGCTAGCCTACAACTCACGTTCCAAGGCTGATACAAATTGTATGATCATAATCTGTTTCCACGCTTAATTTAACAGTTTATCTGCATATTGAAGTACTTACTAGTGCCAGGAAGTCTTATGTGCCTGAAGTAGAAGGTAAGGTCACAGATTGAGAAGTAGTCTCCCAAGTCACTCTCTGTCTCACCTTAAAAAGGCATGTACTTTCCTAACCGTGCAAGTCTCACAATTCCAAAATTCACACACCTGCAGATTTTGTGAAGTTCAACACGAGTTCAACCCCCCAGAAATGAAATGAAGAAAAAAGGAAAATAGCTGATGATTCAGCTGCCAATAGCTCGTCTCAGCATCGACACATACTCATCCGGTTTTATCAAGTCTGGTAAACAATGCCACATGCCCAAGATAAAATTGACATAAACTGGCGAATGCATTCATTAAATAGAAATCACGCCGTACTTAAAAGGGTGACACATCCAACTTCGTGCTATTTTCAGGGAAGATGACACATTCAACTTCATGCTACTTACATTCTTAGTCAATTTCAGTGGAGCTCCTCTTCATCCTGTGATGGACATCGACAACTGATCGATGGAATGCATCTCATGAACAAACTTCATCGGAGTTGAAGTCAGCGTCACAGCAGAAATAGAAGGATTCCTGAAAAACACAAGATTTCTCTGGCTTTTTCGCTTCCATAGTCCTTCAATCGTTCATCCATGACAATTTTGCATGAACCCCATGTGTCAACCATTAATTCCGTGCCATAGTAGACAAAATAGTCCGTAATGCTGTTGCCAGTTACCAGTCTGCAGAACCGCTCTCATCAGTCGTCCACAAATGTTCTTGGTAATAAAGGATTGACATTCTTTAGAACAAGATGGTCTGTCACATTACTGTGTTTAGCATGATAAATCCACAAAATAATTGCTTGAACAAGTAGCTACGACCGAGACTATGACAAATGGAAGATTTCAATTACACGTGAACACTAAAATAGAAAGAGTACTATTAGTTACCAGATAAGCAGATGGAATCAAATCATTTCCACGTTATCTCACATCAATATCTTCATCAGTGGCTGTCCTTGTGCTAGTTGTCAATAATTAGATGCATTAGTAGGCATACATAATTTAAATCAAGCTGACAAACTTAACAACAGCTGCTTTGACCTCTCTAGGGGATCTTTCCCAGCATGTGGAAGATCAAGCCTCGTGGTGGATCAAGAGGGAGGTTAATCAAGCTGGGCTCTTCGAGCTTGTACCGTTTGATGATAACCACCTTATCAAGGAATATTGATTGGCTTTTTCTGACCCAGGATACTTGTAACATCCTGAGTGTACCACTCGCAAGATATTGTTCGCATTGGAACATGCCAAGTACCAAGGATTCCAGAAAGTCTCCTCAGTTTACACATTGATAAATTGATGACGGCATATCCAGATTAATTTAACTGGAGTTTTTGACCAAGTTGGATGCTGTTGTATTGTAACCACCCCATCAACAAATATTGTTCAGCTTTTTTAACTCAAAAGACTAGAAATCCAGTGTGCTAATTTGCTGTGCCTCCCAAGGCTTTCCTCGAATTCATCGTACTCACTTGTTGAATCATGCTAATTCATGAGAACAGCGAAGGATCTCTCAAATTTGAAGAGACGGTCAGAACTAAGAATTGACAACTCTGCATTTATAGAGATTCAAGGCCTTGACTTTATGGAGAATCTACACATTCTGGAGTTCTTTGATCTTGAACTAAGGGAGAGTGTCCCTGATCGGGACGCATTTGAAGAAGTTAAAGTCAGTTGCACTAGATTATCATGGTAATGTGGATTTTGCTCGTTGCAAGCTACCAGAGTCTCTGGAAGAGATGTTGATTTGAAGGCCATGCCATCCTTGATGTAAGTCGGGTTGAGATACATCGCAGTCGCAGAGAGCATATGCCATCTTTGATGAAGAGGTTCAACTGATGCGATGTCCGGCATTGCTCAGGAGATTTGGTCTTTGCCCAAAAAATTCAGAATGCAGGGGCACAACGCGATTCTTGATAAGGTCCTGCATTTACGACCAGATTATTGTCAAGGAAGCTTTGAAACTTAAACAAATTGCTTATTAACCTACGTCATTTCTGCAGACATTCGTTATCGCATTTCCAGGAATCAAATTGCTTATGCACAAATGAGAATCGCCCTTTGGTAAGTTGACTTAAAATCTAATGATCTTGGACTCCTCAATAGTTACTAGGTTAATACCACAAAAAACCTCAACCTGGTACACGTATGATATATTTATCCCAAACTATTTTTTTAGCATAAGAATCATAAACTAATATACATGTGATAAAGTTACCCCAAACTATTTCTTTTTTTACCACAAAAATTACAAACTGTACACTTGTGAGAAATTTACCACAATTTATTTTTTTACTACAAAAAATTACAAATCGTACACTTGTGAGAAATTTATCCCAAATTATTTTTCTGAACACCAAAAACTCATATTGGGACACCATGACAAAATCACCCCAAACTAGTTTTTTGACTACCAAAAATCTCAAACTATCTTGTGTTAGTTTTCGTTAAATTGGGTTAATACTACGAAAAAAATCCAAAATCAATAGACCCGCCAACTGTCGCGTCTCATCTAGCTCAGCAACTTGACGGTAACATCGAACTAAAATTAACGGAGGGTAAATCTATCACAAGTGTACTAGTTTAGGAAATTTGATAGTAAAAAAATTCAATTTTTGGTAAATTTATCACTGATACATCAGTTTGGGATTTTTGGTGATCAGAAAAATAAATTGAAGCAAGGTTGTACAAGTGTATCAGTTTGAAATATTTTGTTGCCAAAAAAATATTTTAGGGTAAATTATTAATTTAAAATTTTTCGTAGTATTAATCCTAATTAGCAGCGGCAGTTTCTACAACCATTTTCTACCTGTAAGACGGATGGCGTTATACTGCTGACAAAATGGGACCAAGGATTCTTTTGATCTATTTCGTGAGTTCGATTTGGTTTATATATTTTTCTTTTTGATGGTTTTCGTTGGCTAATTTAGTTACAATAAATTATTATTCAAATTCATGAGTGTTCCTACAACTATAAGCACACTCTCATCCCAAAAGACCAAATCTTTCACGGCATAAAAAAAAATTGGCAGCCAATATTCAAAACTGTCAATGATGGGCACACACCGAGATCTTCTCCTCTAGAAACTACAATTTGGAATGCATGCCTCGATTCAGCATCCTCAACATTATCAACATATGGGACGAGCAACAAGTTGAACCACCATAGATCGTATGCCTCTTAAAAAACTCCCAAATCCAGATTTAGATCGAGAGAGAAAAACTGCCAGATCTTGATCTAAACCTCGAGAGAGGATAGCTTCCGCCAAATCTTGGAGAAGTCAGGGAACCACGTCAAGGGCATCTTGTTGGCAGGACTGGTGATGACATTCTTACAAAATCTCAGCTGCAACCAGATGTATTTGAAACATTTTTACTTTAACAATGCATCTGGTCATTTTATGATGTGATTTTCGACCAAAAAAAGATGTGATTGAACTACAACAATAAATCTGGTAAAAAGCACATTCTTTTGAACAGCCAGATCAGCAAATAATAGTTTATACACAAAATTCAAACGAGGTTCTAAGCAACCAATGGGTTGGGTTAGTCTATCAATTGATAGAAATGTGAGTGCAGATCAGTCCTCTCTCTTATGGGCAAACAATCTCAAGTTTGAACTATCTACTGGAAATTGTCTAGCTTTCTAGTCCATTCACCATACATTCCTAATCCGGCACTCTCAAGATAGTTTCTAGAGTCCGAAAGCATGCTAGTTATGTAGAAAAACACACCTATAACGCGCCTTGCTCTTACATTGACTAATGTTTAGCTAACTCTGAAAAATGACCCAAATCATTTAATTTCGAATGGCTAGAAATGGAGCAAGATATTTTTTTTTTCGCCTTCTTTTGCCCTTTATGATACATATCCGAAAGCATTAACCAATGGAACGAGAGCTACATCTTTGCAAAAAACCATCTGAAAGAGAGTATTTTCATACTTGAGATCCGACAGGAACCAAATCTTCCTTTAATCAAAGTCTATGAGCTTAGACCCTTGGGCTAATGCTCTTTCAAAGACAGAGACTTTGTGCAACGTGGACAAATGTTTGAAAGAAATGTGCAACGATGTTGATCTAGGACTTTCCAAATATTTTGATTGATTACATGGGGGCTCTCAGCCACCGCGATAAGGATAGCAAAGGAAATCAAGGAAGCATTTTGGAACCGCTGATGAACCTTATTTTATGCATTAGGTGCTGAAAAACTTGCAAGAATCCATGTATATTATTTCACGGGTGACCCTTAATTTATGCATTAGGTGTTAAAGAAAACTGCATTATGAACTTTGATAGGCTGGAGACTGGAGTGATGTTGCAATGTAGTTATTGACCAATTCTAGCAAACTGATTAGGGACTATATCTGCATTTTTAGCCAATCCCGAATCTCCTGGTATCTTCTTATTTGTATGACATTCTTATTCCCTCGCTATTGTCGCAAACATATAAATCAGCATAAGCTGAAAGGGTACCCACGAAGGCTTCTCTAATATATCGATGGAATGGATGGCATTGGACGGATGGCTATTGCCAAAATAATCTACAATTGGATTTCACACGATTGAATATTGCTGCTTTCTTTTTCAATATCCGAGAAACTTCAAAAGTCATGAGCATCGAGTGCTTCCAAAATCATTTCATCTCTATCATCCTTACAAAGGAAATTGACGGGTGTAATGAATATTAATGAATGGATAAAGACTCAAAAGTAGGTTGTCTAATAAAAAGGTCCGCCTACTTCTCAATGATGCGAACAAGGATCATATGGATGCACTGAGTTGTGAGTGCATAGGACCGGTCGGGTACAGTAACCAAATGCGCTTGTTCTGGTCTATGTTGCACCGACACAATACGCGACACGACACGACACAACACGTGAATTTTCAAAAAATAGAGAATTTCGACACGTTGTATATAATAATAATAATAATAATAATAATAATAATATTTTTAATGATTTCAATAATAATAATAATATCATGATAAAAAAATACAATTAATAAATACATGTAAGGTTAAAGGGCAGCATTTCATTTCGAATTGAAAATTTCAACTACATTTCCTTCTAATAATTCATAAATTTGGAGGGGAAAAGAACAATCCACGGAATAGCAATCCACAATGCCTAAAATTTCGCTTCACCTGATCCAATCAAGAAGCCCAAACAACAAATACGACAAAGAAGCCCAAACAGCCTCCCCCTTTTTCAACTTGGAAATTGGTGGAGCTCCGCTCGAACCCTCTTTTTCACTCGTTTAGCTCGCTGTGACCTAACGGCCTCACCATGCGAGCAGAGCAAAAGCATCCGCACCAGCAGCAGGAGCAGCAATGGAGAGTCAACCTCGACGCGAGGTCCAGGAACTTTTCAGCGTCGCGTTCACAGCCACAACGCCGATTTCGACTTGGAGTCCTCGCGGTAGTCACCATCGCCTCTCCATCTTGCCCTGGCTTTGGGATTAGGTCAGCGATTTAGGGATTTTCATATTTTCATCCCAGACATGCGAGTCCCAGCGTGTCCAGACTGTTGACTTGGTGTCGAAATCTCGGACGCGCGTTAACCGCGTGTCCCAGGTGTCCGAGCGTGTCGCAAAAAATTTCCCAGAAAGCGTGTCTGTGTAACATAGGGTTCTGATGGCTGATGTTGAGCTAAATCTGAAAAATGCCCAAATCAGTTAATTTCAAAAGTAGCAAGTTGTTTTCTTTTCTCCATCTTCCCTTTATGATACATCTCTGTAAACATCAACCAATAACGTCGAGAGAGGCATCTCATCTTTGAAGACTTAATCGGCATCTTTGAAAACATCATCTGGAGTAGAGAAAACTTCATAGAGATTCGATAGGAATCAAGTCTTTTCTTAATCAAAGTCTATGAGCTTGGAGCCTTTTGCTAATGATTTTCCGAAGACTTAAGACTTTACGCCATGCGAACAAAATATAGAAAGGAATACCCAACGATGTTGATCTAGGACTGTCCAAATATGCATTAGGTGTTGAAAAGCATGGAAGAATCCTTCCATATTTTCGCATTATTCATTAGGTGTAAAAAAAAAAAAAAACTGCGTTATCAACTTTGACAGGCTGGAGTGACGTTGCCACCTTCGTATTGACTAATTCTCTGCGTACTTAGTCGATTTTGTACCGCGCCTAACAACACAATTCCAAATGCGCCCTAACCAATTGAGCTACCCATGAATGGGTTGTATCACATTCTTTTCCCTTCAACATAAATTAACATAGAGCTATCCCTGAGTGAAAAGCTTCTCTACAACATCCTTGAAATGCATGGGTTTGGACGGACGTCTATTTCCAAAATCATCTTTAAATCAGCTTTCGCATGAATGAGCGTTGTTGCCTTCTTTTCCAATATCCGATAAACTTCAAAACTCAAGGGTGTGGAGTGCTTGGAAAATCGTTTCATCTCTTACATCCTTATAAAGTTGGCAGATTTAAAGATTGTTAATGAATGGATTAACAATTAAAGATAAGCTGTGTGATAAGAGTTCTCCTTTTACTCCGAGAATGTGGGCGAAAAGATTCGTGCACTTGTGATGAGGTACAGAGCAAATTACTCATTTCCTACTAGAGACAAAGACGTTCTCAATGCCTCTGAATTAGATTGCAGTATAAACTTAACGGCGTTAATCCTGACCAGATTCTTCAACTTTTATTGGGAAGCTGTAGAAATGAAGACTGAATAAAGGAAGATGTTAGGGTGGTAAAGCCGTGTATTCATCTGTTGACAGCTAAAAAATTGAAAGACCAGTGATGGAAGTCGTTGCCTTTTGATGGAATAGTTAAGTCTGTTGGAACTCGATGTGAAGCTTCGGTGGAATGGTTTGCCTTTTTCATTTCCTGAGAAATCATTAGAACAGGGCAGAAGGATTTATTTTGCAAGTTGGGGCAACCTATGCAATGTTTTTGAAAACCGTGTCCGTAAGAAAATAAACAACCGTCACAGCCACCATTGGAATTTGAATGTCAAGTTTGCATGTATTCCATTAGGGATCTTAGCGGTAAATTGAGTAATAATACATCTTGTAGCACGAGAAGCAACCCATTTTTTTTTCCGACATCGCTTATGATGTTCATGTGTCCCACATGGCTCACTTAGGATATATATGGTCTTCATCCACCTTTTGGCTTAATCTTATAGATTGGCATGATATTAGAGTGAAGACGGCTCGAGTTTATTTCGCGGTTGCAGTCCCGCTTGTCAAATTTTGTTAACCATCCTAGTCATCGAAGAGGCTTCTTCACTAAACTTTTGTGAGTTATTGGAGCAAAGTTCCAAAAGTTTAATTGGTGAGGTTAAATCCTATTTCCGTGCGTTTTGAAGGGTGGAGAAGCTCGAAGAACATATGTTTGGAAGTGGGAGTACCAAATGTAAGGTGCTCAACGTATTTGTCAGACTTGCACATGAGAAAGTTTCCACTCAAACCATTAGAAGCTTACTAAAAAGTAATTTTATTGGTCAATGGAAATAGAACTGGGAAATGGAAGTTAGATAAAAGTGCTCCATTGCTCATGTCAAAATTGGGGGTACCTTTCATACGTTTTCAACGTATAATACTAAGTTTTTCAAAATATAATGTTTAAGAAAATGCATTAGATTAAATTTACTATTAGTTATAAGATTAGATTTGACTAATAATTGAAGTTGGAAATTGGAATTCGAAATTTGCATTGGGGGGGGGGGGGGGGGGGGGGGTGTGGACCGGATGCTAGAGAAAAGCTCAAATTAACATACTCTCTGTTAGAAATGGTGTGCAAAGTGTAAAATGCGTTAAGATAAAATAAAAAGATAGTCTAATCTGAAAATTAGAAATTAG
This sequence comes from Rhodomyrtus psidioides, assembly GCA_021437785.1. Lineage (NCBI taxonomy): Eukaryota > Viridiplantae > Streptophyta > Magnoliopsida > Myrtales > Myrtaceae > Rhodomyrtus > Rhodomyrtus psidioides. The sequence goes on along the minus strand of JAILYB010000041.1, from coordinate 3,642,767 downwards.
TACTTGACAATCTTCCAAAGAATTTATGCCCATAATAGAAAGCAAAGGTCCGTACGTCTTCAACGACTTAAATTGGCGAAATGCCATATATATGATGAAATAATTTGCAGGCTTTTGTGCTTTTGTTCGAAACTACATGTTGGATAATTGGGTTCAATTTAATGTCTCTGTAAGCAAGTGAATGAATAGCCAACATTAAATAAGGTTAAAAGGAGCATATTTGATATAGGTTGATTCAATAAATACACTGGCAACTAAATCAGCATAATTGGATCATTGGGTTCAATTTATGTATCTGAATTATCATGGTTAAAGTAGAGAAAATGGTTGCACCGGGGCATGCCGCGTTGCTATTGCGTTTGTGCATGGGTTTGCTATATACCCTCTTGGCGTAGAGGGTGAGAACTGTCTTACTTGAATTTATCTTGCATTTCATAAGACTAAGACTTTATGCAATGTGAACACACGTTTGAAATTAGCAATGGCCGACGACGTTGATCAACGACTGTCCTAATATTCTGATAGATTAAACCTGGGTTTTCAACCACCGCGATTAGGATAGCTTGGCCAATGAAGGAAGCAACTTGGAATCGCTCATGAACCTTATGTTATGCATTAGGTGTTAAATAACTTGGAAGAATCCAGCCATATCATTTTCCTGGTAACACTGTTTTATGCATTAGGTGTTAAACGACGTGCATTTGTCAACTTTGACAGGCTGGAGTTGATGTTGCAATTACTCATTTTTATTGACCAATTGTAGCAAATTTGGCTCTCTGCATGTTTAGCCAATTCTTGCTTCTAAGTTAAATGGCGTGCAGTGTGTGCCTTGTTTCATTAAAATTCAATGCCTTTCAGTTGAACCTTTTCTTGGTTTTTGTGTAAGTTGGTTAAAATTTGGGTTTTGTCTGTCGAAGTAAGACACCTTAAATCACGTTGGAAAAGAAGCACGGATTGATCTTAATTCAAACCACATTTTTCTAGTACAAGTCCTTATTCATTACCTCTCGCTACAAAGGCTAATTCATCTATGACTGAATTGTTTTACGTAGGAAATTCATTTCGTCTAGGCTTGCAGTTTCTCACTTGGTCACGTCGGGATGTAGTTTGGTTCAACACAATCTTTTAATTCATTTTTCCTTTTACCTCTGGCAGACATTAGGCGAGAAGGCGAGTTCACAAGTAGATTTGCCCATAAGGATTTCAATAAGTTCGAGACAGGCTTATCTAGCTAGTAACATGCTACATGGTTAGTGTCAATCGACATGTGCATGTGATCATGGAAACAATAGGTGCTCTGACAAGTGAAACACGGATTGTTGGATTCCATGAGATAGGTAGCATTGAAAAGAAAACTATTGCCAAAACTATCTACATTCTTTCGTATGATTATGAGGATTGTCGCTTTTATTCAAAAGCATTCGAGAAACTTCAAAACTCAAGGGCTTTGAGTACTTGTGAAAGCAAGCCGGTGTCCAAAGCCTTCCTCTGCTTTATCGATAAAGAAAATGTCACCAATAACTTGCTTGCCGGGCAAACCCCTATTGAATTACCAACACTATTAGATATTTGTTTACGTTCCGATGAAGTAATTAACAAATTACCAAATCTTTTGCGATTTTATCATTGTCGTAAGTAAATTACTGGCAATATTAAGAACTTATCAACAACTCAATGAAATCGTAAATTCCAATATCAAGAGAGCTTCACATTCTTTACATATCTTTGATCCAAACATTGTAATACTTAGAGGAGAACATTCGAGTGTAAGAATGTTAGAGGGGAGGTCTATTCACCGAGTTGTAACATCTGAGTTATTCACTAGTGGAATCCAGCCGATTGGCTGTCATCATGAAAAAGCGGACATAGGCTTGAACAAACCCGTACCACTATAAACTCTATTTGTAAATTCCATATCCCTTAATCTCGCTGTTTATATACTGTGATAGTAGAATTGTGTACGCCGCTGAATCTGAGAGTATCTCATATCTTATTAGCAAGCATCATCTGAATGAAGCTATGAGTGTATTTGTTTATATTCCGCATTGATTTTTATTATTCCTTGAAAACACATATTCACCCCCAAATTACCTATCCACTTCCCTCCGTGTGATAACGCTAATACTAACACCAATAACACTCCGTCACCTTAGTACTCACACTTGCTAAAAAGCACAATTTTTTTTTTTTGGTCAGATTAGAAAGCACAGTTGTAGTACCTATTAAGTACATTGATTTTCTGGTAATTTGAAAACCTTGGGCAAGAATTCAAACGGCCACCGTAGTGCAGATTCTAATTCTAATTTTTCCTATATAGTGAAAAGGAGACTGAAGGGCCAACTTTACAAAGCCAACCTTAGACAGGAGTAATTTTCGTTCTCGAGATGTGAGAAGAGTCGACCTTTTATTGGAGCGGGCGAGCTTGATCGGTCTTGGAGACCAACTAATGCATCAAAGCACGTGAAACGTCGGTAATACCAATACTAACTTTTCAACTGAAAGCCAGTGCATCTGTGTTTTTGAGATGCCTGACAATGTCGGCATGTGCATGACCTAATTTTGATATATTAATTATACAGGAAGTTGATTTTCGTGTCCATTCCTCCCCGGATAGATTAATTGCATTTTTTAAGGATCATTCCACGTGAAGATGCCGGACAAGGTTGGCATATTTGATGTTCCTACCCACCGCGATTGAATTATTGAGTAAAAAATTATTTCGGAAGCATCCATGGAAATTGCCGGTGAACCTTATATAATGCACTAGATGCTGAAACTCACAAGACCACGCTACTGTTTAGCTGTACATCCGGAAACAATGGAAGGTTGTACGGTGCATTGTTGATTTTGTTACCATCTAATTACCTTGCAATTTCGCACTGAAATAGCATCACCATGTCTAGGAAATTAGCAAATCCCCTTTATTAGGATGCATGTGTGAGTTGTGTTAGAGAAATCCCACATAGGAGAATTGATGTGGTATTGAGCCAGTTAATATACATAAGTTGGCCCATAACTCATTGGTTTAAGCTTTTGAGTAAAGGTGGGTCTAACTGGATATATTAACGGGCTCGGACTTGGGCTCCCTCTTAGTGATCTCCTCGGTGAAAAAGTATCGAACTTCCGCTGCGCGCTCCCAACAAATGGTATCAGAGCCGATGGTTGATTGGTGGGCCTCCGATCTGTTTCGGCAAATATCTCAAGAAGGAATCTGGTGATCGCGTCTCAAGAAAGAATCTGGTGCCAACGCGGTTTCCGGGCCAGTGGACGCTGTGGTGTAGCAGTGCGGGTCCGATGGGCGTTGATGGAGATTCAAGATTGAGATGGAGTTAACGCGGTTTTCGGGCCGGTAGACGTTGTGGTGTAGCAACGGGCCCGATGGGCGTTGATGAAGATTCAAGTTGAGATAAGTTGGTGCGGAAGGATACTTAGATTAAGGGGGAGCAAACCTAACACTGGAGCTCACACATGATGGGGAGATTGGTATCAGAGCTTATTAACCACGTGAGCTTAGGGAAATCAAAGTGTTATCCGACGACATGCGAGCGGGGCAGCCGTCTGCTGACCGGGTGCCAACGCGGTTTTCGGGCCGGTGAACGCTGTGGTGTAGCAGTGCGGGTCTGATGGGCGTTGATGGAGATTCAAGATTGAGATGGAGTCAACGCGGTTTCTGGGCCGGTAGACGTTGTGGTGTAGCAACGGGCCCGATGGGCGTTGATGAAGATTCAAGTTGAGATAAGTTGGTGCGGAAGAATACTTAGATTAAGGGGGAGCAAACCTAACACTCGAGCTCACACATGAGGGGGAGATTGGTATCAGAGCTTATTAACCACGTGAGCTTAGGGAAATCAAAGTGTTATCCGACGACATGCGAGCAGGGCAGCCGTCTGCTGACCGGGAAGCGGAAGCCCCTCCCACTGACCTGGCAGTGGGACACCCGTGTCGGGGGCGCTGCCCCCGAACCCCTGCATCCCGCGCGCATGGGTCACATGTCGTCGGATAACACTTTGATTTCCCTAAGCTCACGTGGGCATACTCGGTGTGAGAAACAAGGGTCCTCGAAGTATTCGCCAACTCCAACAAAAGTAACCCCTGAATCAGCCAACGTACCGATTGATAACAGGTTTCTGCTCATCAAGGGTATGTGCATCACGTCTGGAAGAGTCTTCACCGTGCCATTGCTCATCCCCAGCTTCACCCTGCCACGCCCGACAATTTGAACTGCAGTATCATCTCCGAGCATGACATCTCCACCATTATATTGCTCATATTCACAAAACCAATGTCTATGAGGTGTCATGTGGTATGAAGCACCGGTGTCGATCAACCAAATATCATGGTCTGACTGTGCCATACATGCAGCAGCCAAATACATATCTCCTGCACCGACCTCCTTCTTCCCTGAGGATGATTTAGCTTTTTTCTTAAAAACTGGCTTGTTTTTACAGTCCCGCTTCACATGGCCCCACTCTTTACATCTCCAGCACTGTACCCTCCTCTCTCTACTCTTCGATCGCCCACGAGATTTGGATCTGGACCCTCTCCGATTTAGAGCCTTCTCTGCTGGCCTACCCCTAGCAGTCAGTGCCTCTCTACTATAATTTCCTGACCCCTTTCTTCGTGTCTCCTCTGATAACAAGGCCGAACACACGCTCTCATACGATAATTCTTTATCCCCACCACCGATCACCACAATCAAGTTATCCCATGAATCCGGCAGTGAACAGAGTAGTGTTATCGCCTTGTCATCATCTTGAAACTTAACACCGATTGATACGAGTTGACTAATCAACGTGTTAAAGTTATACAGATGTGCAGAAAACGAATCGCCCTCATGCATTCGAAGATTATACAGCTTTTTCCTCGAAAACAGCTTATTAACCAACGACTTACTTTGATATAGCGACTCCAGTTTCTGCCATAAATCCCTGGCTGTAGGTTCGCTCATCACGTTTGTCAGAATTGAGTCTGCGAGACAAAGCCGGATGAAACCCTTTGCTTTCCGATCAATCCGATCCCAGTCTTCAATCTCCTTTGGATCCGCCTTTTTGGAGGATGAATCGTCATTCTTCCTCGGTTCCTTTATCGCGATACCAGGCATCGCAGCATCAGGCTTTTCCGTTACGATTGCCGACCAAAGATCTCGATCACAAAGTAAATCCTCCATCTTCATCTTTCACAGATCGAACCGCGTCCCATCGAATTTTTCGATCTCAATCCGTGACCCTCCTGACATCTCAAATAAACCCTAATTTCTCGAACACAAGGCTCTGATACCAATTGATGGGATTTATCGCACACTGAATCAAAACGATCACACAGAAATCAAGAAAATTGAATGACGCACGAGATTACCCAAGTTCACCCCAGAATAGGGCTACGTCCTGCAAGAGATTTTCACTATGATATTCGGTTTACAGCCTCTCAACTCGTTACAATGATCAGCATAAACGAGCAAAATATATATGCCCTAAACGGGCCCAAAAAACCTAAACCTAGCGAAACCTCTATTAAGCCCATAACATACGGGTTAACTTAAATAAAAGTCCAAACCTGTTAAGGTTTCGGGGGCACCCCCGCCCGCTCACCTGCGAGCGGGGGAACTGTCTGCTGACCGTGCAGCGGAAGCCCCTCCGGCTGACCGTGCAGCGGAAGCCCCTCCGGCTGACCGGGCAGCGGGACACCCGTGTCGGGGGCGCTGCCCCCGAACCCCCACATCCCGCGCGCATGGGTCACATGTCGTCAGATAACACTTTGATTTCCCTAAGCTCATGTGGGCATACCCGATGTGAGAAACAAGGGTCCTCGAAGTATTCGCCAACTCCAACACCCTTGTGGCATTCAAGTGAACATCTTTTGGAAATTGTGGCACTTAAATGGTCGAAAAAAAGGCTATGGCACTCAAGTGAGTGTCGTGAGAAAGTTACAAAGTTGCGGTGTCCTTATCCCGATAGATACATATTGCTACACGTGAAATTAAAGAAAATGTTAACAATATATTAACAATTTATATAAACCGAATTGTTATTTTGATTAGTGAAGTTAATTGAGACTACTAATGTAGCATGTAAGCAATTTGTAATCTACTAGCGAAAATACTTATCCACTTATAAGAGCAAACGATTGTTCCTAATTAATCTAAAAGAGGATCTCAATATGGTAAATCAAATTGTTTCGTTAGTATGTTACTGACACATAAACATTGCTACTCGCAAAATGGAAACAATGTTAATAATTTACTTGGAACTTGTAGTGGTAAAATATTTACTTTGTTCATAAGTTACTACCGTTAATCAAATCGAAACAACTAGTGAAGTACGTAAGCATTCGTAATTTACTAGCGGAATTACCCATCCACTAAGGAAATTTAAGAAAAATAGTAACATGCGATTTGGTTTGATGATGAAAATGTTGTTATTTTTGTTGGCGTGAAACCAACGTATATCAAAAGTTATTATTAAGATTTCTTTTTTGTCTTTTGTCCTTTTCTTTTCTTTTAGGTTAAAAGATACACCTTATATATTAGGGATATATAGGTTGTAGCCGTCAGAAGAGGAGAGCAGATAGAAAGCGCAAGAGCAGATAGAACGCGCGAAGTAGCGAATGGAGAGAGAGAGAGAGAGAGAGAGAGAGAGAGAGAGAGAGAGAGAGAGGCCGTAACGGCATTCTTGAGTGTTCTCGTTCTCATTTTCTTTTTTCTTCGATCTTGTGAAAAGATCGTCAGCTGTATTCCTACTTTTCTCGAAGACTAGTGGAATCGCTGAGTGCCTCCGCGCAGAGACGTAGCCTAGGTTTGGGTGAACTTCAATAACAAATTCTCTGGTGTGTTCTTCTAATTCTGTTATTTTATCGTTATATTCTGCTAGTGTGAATTGTTTGCTTAGATTATATTTCTAGAATTGGGGCACGATTTCTATCAACTGGTATCAGAGCCTAAGTTGGCTAATTGAGAACATCGAGGGCTTTTCAGTGACATTCGATTGAAAGCAAACGGTATGACAGAAGATAAAATTAGAATCGATAAGTTCGATTGGCAGGATTTCGAATGGTGGAAACTCCAAATAGAGTACTATCTTTATCAGAAAGATCTATATGCACCACTTGAGGGTTGGAAACCTGAAATCGCGGAAGTTGATCCGACGACATAATCAGGATGAAAAATTCTTGATCGAAAGGCGTTAGGTGTGATTCATCTAGGTTTGACAAAAAAGACAGGATACCACATCGCGAAAGCAAAGACTGCAAAAGAAGCCATGGAATTTTAACGAATATTTATGAGAAACCATCCACATCGAATAAGATATTTTTGTTAAAGAAATTGGTTAATATGAAATTATTTAACAGAGGTTCTATTGCAGAGCATATTAACAGTTTCACGCAGATTAGAGGTCAGTTAGAATCCGCAGGCATGAATTTGGATATGAAGTTACAAGCTTTATTATTTCTATGTTCTCTTCCGAAAAGCTACAACACCGCGATACAACGAATTTCGAGCGCCATGAATGATGATTTAACTCTGGATGATGCTGTGAGTAGTATCATGGATGAAGAGATGCGACGAAAAGTCTCAGGTGGAGATAAATTTTTGGCATCTGCATCTTCAACGGTACTAGCAGTGGAGAACCGTGGAAGAAGTAAAAGCAGAGAAAAATTCAGCGGGCGTAGTAGATCACAATCTAGGGGAAAGAGAGAGGTTACAAAAGATGAGTGTTGATTTTGTCACCAGACGGGCATCGTAGATTTCAATGTGAACCCTACAAAAAGAAGCTGCGAGATGAGAATCAAGGAGCTAATGTGGTAAGCGATGAGCTTTTGTCAGAGAACCATCAACAAAACACATTTTATTTTTGGCCTCAAGGGCCATGAGCATGGCACGATGCCATGTTGGATAATTGTCTCCATCTAAAGGAGGAGAGACTAAAGGAGCATTTGGATGGTCACTTGAGTGAAGAAACTATGGAGAAATTACATCTATCGTGCGAGAGGCAATGGGAGTATTTGGATCGGCCATGAAGAAGGAACTTCGATATCTGCTCTGACACCATGAGAAATAATAATAAGAAATGGCACAGAATTAAATTTTCAACTTGTATTGATACAAAAACCGTGCACTTATTTATACACAATTCACAACGATACTTCCTAAATTTACTCCTATATTTTAGGTAAGTATAAACAAAAGATTGAAAAAGACAACCCATCAAATAAAGATGCGTATCACAATCACAATCAAATCACCCCAAAAATCACGGTACATTATCACAATCAAATCACGCTAAGACTATCGATAATTTGATGATTTGCTTCGAATTTGACAGCAGCAAAATAGAAGATCCAATTGACTATGTTTGTATAATCCCACTATCTTATTTACCCTACAATTATATTTTTTATGATTAAAAAATTAATTCGAGGTAAATTTCTCATAAATATACCAACTTTTTGTGATATTAAATCTCCCTTGTTCGAGGATGATTCAGTTAAAAAAAATGAAAAAAGAGACAGGACTTTAATTATGAGTCTTTATACCTGTGCGTTTCTTAAAGAAACTTTCTTTTGACTTAAATGCAAAAGGCACGCTAAAGCATTGGTCGCTCTTCTTCTTCTGTTCCACGTTAGGATGTCCCCATCATCTTTTTTCTTGGCTTTATTCCTTTGTACTTTTCCACTACCACTTGCTTTTAACAAGATTTTTCCTCGGAATCTCTGGGGCAATTTCGCCGTGAACGACGGTTGAGGTCTCCCAAGAAATGACTTTAAGCTAACAATTATGGATTTCTTTTCCATTTTTGTTCGAAAAGATGTGCACTTTTACACGGTAAGAACTTGCTCTCGATGTCTCCATCATTTGAAGTTTGACAAATAAGTCTAGGTTACTATCGAGTAATGTTGATTAGTATGCTAAATTGATAAATTAATTGATATGATGAAATGTTAATTTAGAATTTAGCAAGTGAATATATAGATCTACGAACCTAGGTATTATAAACCTGTGAAAATCTGGATAGTTTTCATTTTTTAATTAAAAAAATTACTTTCGGAAGAAGTGAAACTTTTCTAGATCTCATTAGCCTAATGTTCTAGAGAATCTTGAACTTCCCACTTGCTATTAAAAGTGCCCCGAACAGTCGATGTTATCACGGAGAATATAAGCTTTCAGTTAATATTATGTGTCAAAATATTAATTTTCTTTAAGAATCTCCTGACTTTTCAACTTTTTCAAGCTAGTTTAGGTATTGCAAGAGGATGCCCATAACATAGATTTGACAAATAAGTTCAATAGATCGATTCAAATTGTGACCTATAAAAGGACTTGTCCTTTGTTTTTTTGTTTTTTTTTTCTTTTTGTTGTCAGGGACGACTCGAAGCGAGTCGATACTGATCCTGGACAATGAAGCACCAATTTATATCTTGCGTTTGAATTATTGGCATGATTCTGGTTGCCAGCTGTTTCAATTAGATAAATCAAACCGTTAAAGAAAGACTTACTTAGACAATAATATCTTTTAAGGGTATGTTCGGTAACGCTCTTGTTTCTCTAGTTCTTATTCTTTTGTTCTCAAGAACAAAAAGAGAATAAATATCTGTTTGGCACAAAAAGCAAAAAAAAATAAAATCTAATTCTGTTCTGAAGAATAAAAAGTTAAACTTTGACAGCTAGAGTCGTCTTCCATGACTTCATCTCTCATTTTCTTTCCGCGCCGAGCTCACAACCTATGTCCATTGAAGTTGCGATCAACAGAGCTCGCTAGCCTCACACGGCCACAGAACTGTGGTAGTATGACCGTGGTGGCTGTGCCGCGGCCCGACTTTAGTTAATTCGCTCGATTTTTCTTTTCTTTGTTAAGCTACGTAGAGGGGCCTTCAGCCCTGTCATCAATAAACTCAATACCATAAGAGAAAAAGATAATAATTCCAACTCTCATGAGGGCATTTGGGTAATTTCGGCCAAAGCTAAAGACAAATGCCACTGATAGGGGAGGGAGGAGCAGAGGAAAGGAAAGAACTGGGGCATGGTCACTTCGCTGATTACGAATGAAGCGTGTGCTGTCACTGTCTGTCGATGGTCACATGCGGGAGCGGTGATGTCCGGGCTGGCGTATACCGGTGGATGAGGTAGGACCCGACGAATGATTCACTTAATTAGTGCATGTGAACTCAATCACATTTGACCAAAAACAAAACAAAAAACTCAATCACATGATAATTAAAAGAGTTGATATAACACGAATTTTTTTTATATTAATAATAAATTTATCTCAAATTAATTTTTTATCAAACTGATATGTTGATAATAAATTTATTTTAAATTAATTTTTTAATACCAAAAAACCCAAATTAGTACAATTGTTACAAATTTTCCCTCATATTAAATTGTGGATCCTAAATGGATACACTTGTAATAAACAAAAAATAAAAATTTCAAATTCATACGTCTGTCAACTATCACGTGTCATGACGTTATCAAACTTAACAATATAATGGTAAAATTTAAGGTAAACTAATGGATAGTAAATTTGTAACAAATATACCAATTTAAAATTTTTCATCATTAAAATATTAATTTATGATAAATTTATCGTATATTTATAGGTGAAGAATTTTTTATTATATTAAATTTAATTAAAATCATATAATACAAAAGGGATAATGACACAAATAGTCCATGAACTTTGGCAGAATGTGCAATTTGGTCCCTGAACTTTTAATTTGTTCAATTTAGTCCATGAACTTTGACAGAATGTGCAATTTGATCCCTAAACTTTTGACTTGTTCAATTCAGTCCCTGAACTTTTAGTAAATGTTCAATCTAGTCCTTGAATTATAGGAAAATATTCAATGTAGTCCTTTTGTTAATTTAAGATCAGGGATAACGTTGAACATTTTCATATAGTCTAAGGACTAAATTGAACATTTACTAAAAGTTCAGGGACTAAATTGAACAAGTCAAAGTTTAGGGATTAAATTGCACATTTTGTCAAAGTTCAGGGACTAAATTGAACAAATTAAAAATTCAGGGACCAGATTGCACATTCTGCCAAAATTCAGGGACTATTTGTGTAATCATCCCAATACAAAAAGAACGAGCAAGAAAAGAATTTGCGATGGTGCAGAGAAAAGAGAAGAATTGGGTTGGGAAGGGCCCCACTCTGCTGTTTTGTCAACTTTGACAGGCTGAAATGAATCAAATCCTTGTTATTTGACCAAATCGAGCAAATCCCTTGCCCATTCGTCGCTCCTTGAGATCTGAAACTGCCTCGGCTTCCTGAACTCACTCCATCCTGATCTTAAGGGCCATCTCTCATCTCTGATACCCCACCATTTGCCTGTATTTCAAGCTTAAACCCTTCTAGTTGCTGATTCACAAGATGTTTGAATACTTGTGGCTGCTCTGTATGGTGACGGTTGCTGTCGTCGCTCTCTCTGCCATCCTGTTCAAAGAACTCCTGAAGAATAAAAGAGCAGGTCAGATCGCTGTTGAGGGCAGAGCAGAGAGTGATTCAGCTCCAAGCAATGGAACCATGGAGAGCGCTGCTCCTACTTCAGAACATGACTATGAAGTATTCTTGAGTTTCAGAGGGCCAGACACTCGTGCAGCCTTTACCGATTTCCTTTACACTAGTCTGAAACAAGCGGGAATCCGCACATATAAGGACGACGAAGATCTCCGCAAGGGGAAAGAGTTTGGCCCAGAACTTCTCCAAGCGATTAATCAATCAAAGATCTCAATACCTATCTTTTCCAAGGGTTATGCCTCTAGCGTATGGTGTCTCAAGGAGGTAGCCCAGATGGTCGAGTGCCAGAAAACTAGGGGACAAAAGATCATGCCCATTTTTTATGATGTGGCGCCTTCAGAAGTTCGGCACCAAACTGGGGGCTATGAAGAGGCCTTCCGTTCACATAAAAAGAAGAAGCGATGCGCTGAAGAAGATATATGCCAATGGGAGGCTGCTCTCACTGCAGTTGGGGCAATAAACGGATGGGACCTGCATAGCAAGGGGGAGAACAGGTGACTGTTTTTGGCATTTCATCTGATGTGCCTTGTATCTTTACTATTATATGCATTTTCAATTGCTTTCTTTTCTACATATTGTGTTAGACCGGTTGAATTTGATTTATTTTTTTTTCTGTTAAAGTTATGCTGCACAAATCACAGCTAAATAATCGCACAATCCTGAATTTGTCCGTTTTCATTTCGAACAACATATTTTTAGCTTAGGTCACTCATTAACCCATTGCACAAAAGCTAATTCATGCACCATAAAAAAATAAATCCTCGAAGAGCACATGTCGGATAGGCCTGTAATTTTCAATTTGGTCTTGCCAGAATATAGGATGGTCGAACACAATTTTCTAACTCGTTGCCTTTTGACCTCATACAAACACCAGGCGAGAAGGAGCATTTGCAAAAATACTCACCGAGAAGGTTTTCAAAGAATTGAAAAAGGCTTATTTGGAGGTATCAGATCTCTTGGTCAATGTCGACAACCATGTGGATGCTATCATGGAAATGATAGATGCTCAGACAAGTGAAACGCGGATTATAGGAATCCATGGGATGGGTGGCATCGGAAAGACGACTATTGCCAAAATCATCTACAATAAGCTTTCAGAAAATTTTGAGAGTTGTTGCTTTCTTTCCAACATCCATGAAAAGTCAGAAACCAAGGGCATTGAATGCTTGCAGAATCAACTCATCTCTGACATTCTAAATTTGGAATGGACAAACATCAAAAACTCTGATGAAGGGACTCAGACAATTAGAGACAGGTTGTCTAATAAAAAAGCCCTTATTCTTCTCGATGATGTGTATCGCAAGAGTCATATGGATGCACTTGTTGGAAACCATGATTGGTTTGGCAAAGGAAGTAAACTTATCATTACAACACGAAACAAAGAGGTTCTCAAGGTTCCCGAAGTGGACAACCTTTATGAGGTTAGCATCATGGATCCCGATCAATCTCTTCAACTTTTTAGCAAACATGCTTTCAGAAGTGATTGTCCTTTGGATGAGTACATCAACCAATCCAAGAGGGCGGTAGAAATTGCTGGAGGTCTTCCACTAGCTCTTGAAATCATAGGTTCATTTTTAGCTCACATTGAAAAGGAAAAGTGGGATGTCAAATTGAAGATGTTGGAAGATGGTGCTCCTGAGGATGTTCGAAATAAGTTGAAAATAAGTTATGATGCATTAGAAGATCCGAAAAAGTATATATTCCTCGATATAGCTTGTCTTTTCATTGGATATGACAAAGACATTGTGGTTCATTTCTGGGAATCTAAATTCCATTCGGAAGATGCCTTGGATGTTTTGGAAAACAGGTCGTTGATAAAGATTGAAGAGGATAATACAATCTGGATGCATGACCATCTTAGGGACCTCGGAAGACAAGAAGTTCGCAACGAAAGTAAATGGAAAATAGAGAAGCAAAGTAGGGTGTGGGATCCTAAAGAAGTATCCAATTTGCTGAGGACACATAAGGTAAATCCCCCTTCATATAAATTCCCAGTATTTATGGATTTAGTTTTCAAGAAACAAACCTGTTACTTTTTGTGTTGTCTACTCTAGCACCACTACGACTTTGTCAACCTATATTTTTGCTCTTTTAAGATTACAGGAATGACAGTACCGAACACAACTGCCTAATATAGTGGATTCGAATAAATGCGTTTCCCTTCAATTTTTTTTTTTTTGGTTATTAAATTTTTCCTTTGGGCAGGGAGATAAAGAAGTTGAAGCTCTTCGTCTCGAGTTGGACCGTGAGTGGCGGCAGCATCGTTTTACCTACGAGGGCTTTGAGAACCTATCAAAGCTAAGATTCCTTCAAGTGGGCGGTGGGATAGTAAATTTTCGTGCAGAAGATAAGCTTCTTTGGGACGAATCCCCATCAAATGGTCTTGAGAAGTCAGTTCTCGTCCCCCAACTACGGTGGCTTTGGTGGAGTGATATTCCCCCATCATTTAACATTGCAAATTTCTCCATGAAAAATGTGGTTATTCTTAATCTATCGGGGAGTACTCTTACGGATGATTGGAAAGGGTGGAGCCTCATGCAGGTATGTCATATACTAGACGACAATTATTATTCCATCTTATTGGATTCAAAAGTGATCTTTGCATGATTTTTCTTTTATAGGCGATGGAGAGATTGAAAGTTCTGGATTTATCCTACTGTAGTAGTCTTCAGAGTCTACCAAACGAGCTGTGTAGAGGTCTTACAAGCCTTGAATTCCTATCTCTAAAATGGTGCATCTCGTTGAAGAGGCTTTCGAATTCAATCGGACAATTGGCGTCGCTGATTGAGTTGGATATATCCTGCACGTGGATCGAAGAACTACCCCATTCCATTGGAGAGTTGAGCAATTTGAAAGTAGTGAAGATGGAGGGAACTAGCATAAGCAAAATACCCGATGGTTTTTGGAAGATTGGGAAGCTCGAAAAAGTAGAAGCATCCGGAGGTATACGTGGAAACATAGGCCGAGGCATCGACGAGAATAAATCCCTGAGTATCTTGAAATTGGAGCGGGCGGATATACACAAACTACCGCCGCTTCCTGAAAGTCTTACTATTCTTCATTTGCATAAATTGCGCATGGAGAAGTTTCCAGATATCTCGAATCTCACTGCTTTAAAGGAATTGAATCTGACATTCAGCCCACTTGATGATGATGATGGGAAACATAATGAGGTTGTGGAAGATTGGATACCACGGTGGATTGTGGACTTGACCAAACTGGAGTCCCTACACCTGGCCTCCCCTTATGTGGCCACCGTATCAACAGACCTTAGCCTCCCTCCTCATCTCAAGTCACTTCGCCTCATCTGCCCTAATCTGGATCGCCTCCCGAGGCTTCCCTCAAGCTTATCCTCCTTAGATTTGTATGAATGCGAGTCACTTCGCTCGATGGAGGATCTATCGAATTTGAAGAAACTATCATCTCTCAAGATTTCTAACGCTGAAATTGCAGAGATTCAAGGCCTTGGTTGTCTGGAGAACCTACGAGAGTTGCAGCTTGACAGCCTTGACCAGGTGAAGGTGCTACCTGATCTACGCAATTCAAACAAACTGTGGAGTCTTTCCGTAGATTGTTGCGGTAATCTGGTTGAGATTGAAGGCCAACTACCACGGTCTTTGCGTAGTCTTAGAATTTATACCTGCCGCTCGTTAGTGAAGTTGCCCGATCTGTCTGACTTCGTGGGTAAGCGTGTGATTGATATATACGAATGCGAAAAATTAAATGTGTATGCAATTCTTGCAATTGCTGCGGAGCATGCAGGAGAGTTGTATCTTGGAGGCGTTCATCAGGTGCCGTTCCTGCCTGATCTAAGTGATCTAGCAAATTTGAGCGAAATAACAAGCCTTACAGTAACCAATTGTGACAATCTGGCCGAGATTCAAGGCAAACTACCGAAGTCTCTGGAAAAATTGGCGATTTCTCACTGTATATCTTTATGGCGGTTGCCTGAACTGTCGAGCTCGACGAGGCTGCGAAAGGTTATCATAGAGAGCTGTGATAATCTGGGTGAGATTCAAGGCGAACTACCGAAGTCTGTGAAAAAATTGGCGATTTCTAAATGTAAATCTTTATGGCGGTTGCCTGATCTGTCGAGCTCGACGAGGCTGCGAGAGGTTAGCATAGAGAGCTGTGATAATCTGGCTGAGATTCAAGGCAAACTACCGAAGTCTGTGGAAAAATTGGCGATTTCTAAATGTAAATCTTTATGGCGGTTGCCTGATCTGTCGAGCTCGACGAGGCTGCGAGAGGTTAGCATAGAGAGCTGTGATAATCTGGCCGAGATTCAAGGCAAACTACCGAAGTCTGTGGAAAAATTGGCGATTTCTAAATGTAAATCTTTATGGCGGTTGCCTGATCTGTCAAGCTCGACGAGGCTGCGAGAGGTTAGCATAGAGAGCTGTGATAATCTGGTTGAGATTCAAGGCAAATTACCACAATCTTTGAAAATATTGGAGATATCTTTTTGTGAATCTCTAGTTGAGATTCAAGGTGAACTACTAGAGTCTTTGGAAAAATTGGAGATATCTAGTTGTAGATCTTTACGTAAATTGCCTGATATGCGGAGCTCGATGGGGCTGCGAGAGGTTGAGATATTTGACCGTGATAATCTAGTTGAGATTCAAGGCAAATTACCACAATCTTTGAAAATATTGGAGATATCTTTTTGTGAATCTCTAGTTGAGATTCAAGGTGAACTACTAGAGTCTTTGGAAAAATTAGAGATATCTAGTTGTAGATCTTTACGTAAATTGCCTGATATGCGGAGCTCGATGGGGCTGCGAGAGGTTGAGATATTTGACTGTGATAATCTGGTTGAGATTCAAGGCAAATTACCACAATCTTTGAAAATATTGGAGATATCTTTTTGTGAATCTCTAGTTGAGATTCAAGGTGAACTACTAGAGTCTTTGGAAAAATTGGAGATATCTAGTTGTAGATCTTTACGTAAATTGCCTGATATGCGGAGCTCAATGGGGCTCCGAGTGCTTTCCATTAAATACTGTGATGTTCTGGTTCAGATTCAAGGCGAAGTACCAGAGTCTTTGGAAGAATTGTATATTTATTCCTGCAAATCTTTACGGAAGTTACCTAATATGTCGAGCTCGAGGCGGCTCCGAGAGGTTTCAATACAAGTATGTGGTGATCTGATCGAGATTCAAGGCGAACTACCACAATCATTGGAGAAATTGCAGATTCGATCCTGTGGATCTTTACAGAAGTTGCCTGATTTGTCGAGCTTGGAGGAGTTGCGACAGGTTTCCCTATGTGATTGTGGTGATCTGGTTGAGATTCAACGCAAACTCCCAGAATCATTGGAAAGATTGATGATTTCCTGTAAATCTCAAAAGTTGCCCGATTTGTCAAACTTGATGGGGCTGCGAGAGGTTTGCATAGTTGACTGTGGTGATCTGGTTGAGATTCAAGGCGAACTACCACAATCATTGGAAGAATTGGAGATTTCTCTGTGTAAATCTTTGCAGGAGTTGCCTATTCTTTCAAGCTTGAAGGGACTGCAAAAGGTTAGAATAAATCGCTGCAGGAAATTGAATGTGGCGGCAATTTCTTTACTTTGCTCGGAAAATTTAGTCGAATTCATGGCAGAAGACTGAAAATGGGGCAGAGAAGATGACAAATCTGATGCTGAGGGAGAAGCCGACGGATTTGAAGCTGAATATGAGGGAGAAGATAAGGAATAAGTGCACGTTGCTTTTGAAAGCTTCTTGATTCACGACCCCAAATTGTTCCCTTGTCTTCGATCTTTAAACGAATTGAGGTAAACTTATTTCATCCGACAACCAGTGTTCTCCCTATTCTGCAATCAAGTTCTTTCACGGATATGAACAGAGAAGTTTCACATCCACTTTTTAACTACCTTTTCACAAGCTGATTACTGATTCGGATGAAAGTCTTGATAAATACCTTTGTGCAACCAGAGGGTTCTTAATTATGTACAAATATTTGTTTTCTTTCCTAGTTTGGTTAGGCTTTTTATGCTATATTTTCTTCAGATGGTTTCTCCTTGATTTATGTTTTCCAGCTGGAGGTATGCATCTCGATTGCATCGTTTTTCATTTGATATGTAACAAATTGTTAGGGATCCTTGTCGATTTGTTGCTTCACATATTTCGAAGTTGATAACCTCCCTTCGCATTGGAGATAACTTCGTTATGCTGTGCTGCAATTAGATGGAATTTGTGTTGGAAGGTCTTATATCTATGGTTTTCATCCTGGAACTTTACAGCATAATCAACTGATTGTTGCAACTGTGAAGAAGACAGACACTCTGTATTGATATGTTTATGTTCAGTTTATTTTCCAAGAAAGGTGTGCTTCTTACTGGGATTTTCAAATGTTAGGGGGAAGTTATGAAATGAAGAACGACGAATTTCACTTGGGTAGTGGAATCAATAGTTGGCGCAGCAAAACTTCCATCTGTGACAGGAGAGAGGAGCTATTTCTCTTCTCCGAGGTATTGTATTATCTTATAGACTGGTGCATAGGACATATGATAAGTCTCACTGGGGTCAGAAATCATGTAAATGGACTCTTGCGTGTCTCCATTGTTGCCTACATCGTCTAGAAATGGTTATGCCTAGGTGATTATCTTGTAATAGGAGCCCTTCCGTTTACCTCAAGCTATACTAGAAGACTCTCTTAGGTTTAAAGATTGACAAGAAGTGCTAAGGGAGATATCTCGAATGACCGGCTTTTAGCTGGTTTCCAATGTTGCGGAGAGGAATTAGATTTGAGTAACTTACAGAAATCTGTCTGTGCAGAGAGCTGCGGCTAATTGGGTTGGTAAACTGTGCTTTCATCTGTTCAGAAATAGAAACTTGGAGATTTGTGAGGGAAGTCATTGCCTATTGATGAAATCGTTAAATACGTAATGTAATTGGACATAAGGGGCCATTTATGCAAACCTGATTGTATTGTTTTTTTCTTTTTTTGTGGAGCCATACAAATGAGCATTGCATTTCATCTAGAAGTTGATACTCTTCAATGACAAGCAATAGAACTTGCTTATCACTACTCTAATATTCTTTTCCGAGGAAACACTTGAAGGGCTTGTCAGGAGAGGAGAAAAATTGTCTGCTTAAAGGGTGTTTCAGGTAGTCTTAGTTGCACCTGCCAAAACCAGTTCATGGGCCTTTCAATGCGTCTAGGCTCTCTCTAAGCACCATAATTTCACCACTTCCCGTTGATTGGAGCTCTTACAAGCCTTGAATACTTGATGTATAAGGAAGGCTTCAGAACTCAATTGGCAATCTGCAATCGCTACCTGAGTTGGGTATCTCCTAGACGTGCATTAAAGAGCTACCTGACTAAATGGGAAACATGAAAAGTCTCAAAATGGTGAGGATGAATAATTGTTCCATTGGGAAAATCCTGCTATCTCATAAATGCCGTAAAAGCTTGAAGAAATAGATACAGCACGTGGTGCGAAATTGTTTACAACTGACGTTCCAAGG
Organism: Rhodomyrtus psidioides; assembly: GCA_021437785.1. Taxonomy (NCBI): domain Eukaryota; kingdom Viridiplantae; phylum Streptophyta; class Magnoliopsida; order Myrtales; family Myrtaceae; genus Rhodomyrtus; species Rhodomyrtus psidioides. The sequence goes on along the minus strand of JAILYB010000041.1, from coordinate 3,623,779 downwards.
CTGATACAAATTGATTACCTCCCAAAAGTTGAAATGGAAATGATGCAAGACAAGGTCATAATCTGTTTCCATGCTTAATTTAACGGTTTATCTGCATAGCAGTTGAAGTACTTACTAGTGCCAGGAAGTCTTATGTGCCTGAAGTAGAAGGTAAAGATGACAGATTGAGTAGTAGTCTCCCAAGGCACTCTTTGTATCACCTTAAAAAAACAGTTAATTTCCTAACCGTGCAAGTCTCACAATACCAAAATTCACATATCTGCAGATTTTGTGAAGTTCAACACGAGTTCAACCCCCAAAAATGAAAACAAAGAAAAAAAGGAAAAAAAAAATGCTGATGATTCAGCTGCCAATAGCTCATCGCAGCATCCACACGACCTTATCAGGTTTTATCAAGTCTAGTAAACAAAGCCATGTGCCCTAGATAAAATTGACAGATAAACTAGCTAATGCATTCATTAAATCGAAATCACGTTGTACTTACAAGAATGACACATTCAACTTCGTGCTACTTACATGGAAGATGATACATTCGACTTCATGCTACATACATCCTTAGTGAATTTCAGCAGAACTCCTCCGCATCCTGTGATGGACATGGACAACTGATTGAAGGGATGCGTCTCGTGAACAAACTTCATCGGAGTCTGAAGTTAGCATCACAGCAGAAATAGAAGGATTCCTGTAAAGCACAAGATTTCTCTGACTTCTTCGCTTCCATAGTCCTCCAATTGTTCATCAATGACGATTTTGCTCGAAACCCGTGTCTCAACCATTAATTCCATGCCATAGTAGACTAAATAGTCCGTAATGTTTTTACCAGTTACCAATCTGCAGAACCGCTCTCATCAGTCTTCCACAAATATTGTTGGTAATAAAGGATTGACATTCTCTAGAGCAAGATGATCTGTCGCACGACTTACTGCATTTAGCATGATAAAATCCACAAAATAATTGCTTGAACAAGAAGCTACGACTGAGACTACGACAAGGGAAAGATTTCAATTGCATTAGAACACTAAAGTAGAAAGAGTACTATTAGTTACCAGAGAAGCAGGTGGAATCAAGTCACTTCCACATTATCTCACATCAATATCTTTATCTGTGTCTGTCTTTGAGCTAGTTGCCAATAATTATATGCATTAGTAGGCATTCATAATTTAAACCAAGCTGAACAAACTTAACAACAGCTGCTTTGGCCTCTCTAGGGGATCTTTCTGAGCATGTGGAAGATCAAGCCTCGTGGTGGATCAGGAGGGAGGTTCATCAAGCTGGACTCTTTGAGGTTGTACTGTTTGATGATAACCACCTTATCAGCAGATATTGGTCAGCTTTCTCGACTCAGGATACTTGTGCTCTCGTGCCCAAATTTGCAGCGCCTCCTGAGGCTTTCCTCAAGTTTATCATCCTTGAGCATTTGTCATTGCTTGTCAATGTGTGCATCACTAGACCTAGGGGTGAGCAGTTTCAGTCCGGTCTGGACTGGTTCCCATGAAAAATCGGGAACCGCACCAGTGGTCCCGGTTCCCATTTTTTGGAACCGCAGACTGGACCGGCCACCCTTAGAACCGGAAACTGGTGTTCGCGAAAAAAAAAATCGCAAAGGTTTAGTTTTGGTCCAGTCAAGTTTAAATCCCAAACTTATCACCTACGTCCACGGTCCATCACAAGAACCAAAAAGTGAGTTCACGAAGTAGGAACGCGAAAGGCAAGAAAAGAGGTCTTCGAAGAAAAGAGGTAAGAAAAGAGATTTGCGAAGCAAACCCTAAGCCTAAACAAATAAACATTTGGTTTACTTTAAAAAAAACTACAAAAAAAAGAAGACCAGTCCGATCCTAGGCCTAAAACAGGGAACCGGACCGCCCAGTCACCGGCTCCAATTTATGGAACCGGGAACCGGACCGGATCCCTCTAAAATTGGGAACTAGACCATCGGTCCCGGTCCGGTCCGGGCGGTCTTTTTTGCTCACCCCTAACTAGACCTATCAAATTGAAGAGCCTCTTAGAACTTAGAAAATACTCTTCCACAATAACAGAGATTCAAAGCCTTCATGGTGTGGAGAATCTAAGGACTCCGGATCTGTCTGGCCTCAATCGACTGGAGAGATTATCTGGTCTGACTAACTTGAAGAAACTAATGCCGTTTGGGCTATAGAAGACTGAAAATCCAAAAAATTTGAACCTCTTCAAATTGAGAAAGTCAGGCTCAAAAAATTTAAGATGACATGCTCTGCGGCGGAGTGCAATTTCAAATAAGAAGTGCATGAGATTCTTGAAAGGTCCTGAATTTACAACCAGATATGTTGTCCAGGAAGCTTTGAAGCTTAAACAAATTGCTTATTGCCCTATGCCATTTCAGCAGACATTCGTTATTGTCATTCCTGGAATCGTGTTTTTTTATTCTAAATTAGAATCACATATTTGGCAAGTCGACTTGAAACTTAGACCCTTGTATAGTTAGTTACTGGCCATTTTTGCAACCACTCTCCACCTTAAGATGGATGGCTATAAACTACAATAGAATGGGATCATGGTTTCTTTCGATCTATTTCATGAGCTCGATGTGCTTTAGGCATATTCTCTTTTTAATGGCTTTGGTTGGTGAATTGAGTTGCCGAAACTTGCTGGGTTGTACTTTAAATTTGAAGCTGATATCCATACCCAGTAAGTATTAACTTTGTTACACCTTAAACAACGAAGGACATACTCCAAATGTATAGGCTTTAATCGGGGACGGAAGCTCTGTCATTCACCTTTTGGTTATCCTAAGAATGGAGCTTTATGTTTCAACATTGATAAGAAAAATCGCTCCCCAGCAAAAGTACCACTATATGACAACCTGAGCTTTTCCTCTCGATAAGAAGAAAGAGAAATTTACGTGATCTTCATGTGCAGGTAAATTGTGGCTAACTTAGTCAATGCGTAGAATTGACAACCGAGTCATCAGGTAAAGGAAGACATAAATGTGACGACAATATATCTTTTGCCAAACACTTTGGGTTTGTACTCTTAGCTTTTTTTATCTTAACGAACATCATGTGTATCAGGGGCTTACTTGGCCTCTTGCACAATCACGAGGGAAGTTTGGTTTTTCAGGTTTCCACTAATATTAATTCTTGTTTATCAGAACAAAGACGGTACTAAAAGCTTACAACTCTCGTCCCAAAGGCTGATCAGTGGAAATGATGCAAGACAAGGTCATCGTCTGTTTCCCAAGATGGCTTGATTTAACAGTCAATCTGCACAACTCCCTACCAAAAATGTTGAAGTGCTTGTGCCAAGTGTAGTAGAAGGCAAGGGTAATTGCCTCTCAAGGCACTCTCTGTTTCACCTTATAAAACTGGTTAATTGCCTAGCCTTGCAAGTCTCACAGTTCCAGAGTCCACACATCTGCCAATTTTGTGAAGTTCCCATACAAGTTCAAACCCCCCAAAAAAACCAAAAAAAGAAAGAACGAAAGGAAAATAGATGCATGAGGCAACTACGACACATCCTTATTCACTAGAGTCATATATGGATTTAGTAGATTTAAAAAATGGATCAAATATGGATTTAGGCTTATAAGTCTATTCAAATATGGATTTTAACTCAACCCATTTTCCCCCCTTTTTTGAATCATTGTATGCAATTTCCCAAGCATCACTCGTAAATGAGCCTCAATTATATTAATTTATATATTTATTTTTTATTTTTTAGACGTAAAACCAAAAAATGAAAAAAAAAAAATTGGAACGCCGCCACCATCACTGCCACCCGACACCTCTGCCCGCCGCCGCTGCCGCCAGCCTCTACTCCCCACCACCTCAGTCCACTGCCGCCACCCACCGCCCCTCGCTGCCTGCTTTCTCCGCCTGCCGCCTACTGCCGCCGCGCCAAAGTGCTGAGGATGACAACGAACGATGTGCAAGTGCAATGGGCCCATCCCTCCCTTCACGTGTCTCCCTGTGGAGTGTGGATGCTCTTTTGCCTTCTCTCAAATGAAACCACCAGCGGCAAAAGCACTACCAATGCACGCAACAAGCAGCCACATTCGAGCTCACTTGGTCATGCTTCGACGCTCTTTCACGAGTCGGGTCCCTCAATCGAATGCCATCATCATCATCCGACGGCCCAACGCAAGACGATACAGGACCTGCGATGGTCGAGGACGTCATCGATCAGATTGTTCCAAGAAACACATCGCTCCACCGCGGCAGGCGGCAAGTAATAATAAGAAATTTTTTCATAATAAAATAAAATAGATTTAAATCTTGTTAGAAATTTTTTTAAAAAAATTAATTGCTTGTTTTGGCAATATCATTTTTATTAATAAATTATAAGAAACGAATATTTCATGATTTGATTAAATATAAAAATATTTAAATAATACGGATCGTATCGGATATGGATCCTTAAACTTATATCGTATGAAACGGATCAAAACAGATTAAATGGATCAATATGGATCGAATTATATTCAACCCGACCCAAATCCGACTCGACTCACCCATTTGACATATTTATCAAGTCTGGTAAACAAAACCACAGGCCCAGATTAGATTTTGACATGTTCAACTTTGCCCTATTTACATTGAGTGAATTTAAGTAGAGAGCTCTTATGCATCTTGTGATGGAAATGGACACCAGATCGATTGAATGCATTGGCCGTCATCACAGATGTCCCTGGTGATCTTTGAGAAACCAGGTGCTGACCCAGGAGCATTTTAACTGAAGTTGCTCCAGGCATTGGAGTCTGAAGGCAGCCTCAATGCAGAAGCAGGAGGATTCCTGGAAAGCCTAAGATTTCCTTTGACATCTTCACCTCCGTATTCCTTCAATCGTGGGTCTGTGATGATTTTGCACGATCTCCATGTTTCAGCCATTAATCCCACACCATAGTAGACTACATGGTCCACAATGCTGTTGCCAGTTACCGATCTGCAGAAACGCACTCTCATCAGTCGTCAATATATTCCTTGCGGTTTGTCACATGACTTATTGCCACTAGCATGACAAATCTACAAACTAATTGCTTGAATGAGTAGCTACGACTGAAACTACCTCATTACCTGCTGCATGATGGATCTTCTCCAGAGCTATCACAAACGTTCTCAACCTGATAAACCAGACTACCAAATCCTATATTGTACAGCCATACCTACAACAAAGGGGACATTCGAATTACATGTGAACACAGCAAAGATTATGACTAGTCACCAGAGAAGCATGGGGAATCAAATCATTTTCTCATTATCACACATAAATATGTTTATCCACAGCTGTCTTTGAGCTAATTACCAATAATCATAAGCATTAGTAGACTTACAATATTTGAAACGTGTATAATTGACCTTAAGATTAGGTTAAGACTAGGTCGAGAGAGAGAGAGAGAGAGAGTCTTTAGCAAACATTATTACGCATCTCAAACTTTGCAATCACAAAAGAACTCATGGTGGCTCTTGCAGGAATGAGAGTTACTCAAGTATATGTGAAAAGTCAAGAGCACTACAAACTACCCTGCTTTGCTAAGAAGATAAAAAAACAAAACAAGACAGTTATATTTGATAGGCTGAGCAAAGAGAGAGTACATACATTGTTGAAATAAATGAGAATTCACCGGTTAGATAGGTTGAAAGAAATGAAAGCAATTGCTAAATTCAGTCAGCGACAATTACCCGTAATTTACATGATATTCCGTCAAGATCAAAGCCTTACCTCTCTAGGGAAGTGATGGTAGGTCTTCTGTGGGAACCGAGAATAGTACGGAGGCAAATGAGGCACAATATCATGTCCATTAGTAATACGTATTGTATTTGGCACGCGGTCACTGTAGTAAGATGCAAATGCTGCATTGCCAATACGAGGTTGACCAAATGTTAAAACCTGAACATTCCGTGCTTCGTGATTGACCTGGAAATGAAGTGTCCCCAGTTATATAAGCAACTCAAGCGAATGCTAGAATTGCAAAAACAGACTCAGCACAAAAAATTAGACAGCCATATAACTTGAATGTTAATACATCAATAGCCTTTTCAGGACAGTAAAAGAACACTATGCATCAATAACGATAATAGCATATCTCATACAATGGTGAAGATAAGAACAGCTCTTTCTTTCCATGAGGGTTGAAGGTCTAGTCTTATTCTGTCAAGAACCCATCCATAAGTTTCCCAACACCAAAACCCACACAGATGCTAAAGCCAACCCACCCTCAGCCCCAAGAAAAGGTGTCAATAATATGGAATGGTGGGATTGGGGGTGAATTTACAAACGAGGGGCAACAAGAAGCAATTGGATGTTGGTGGCGTAAGTCACATCCCGCTAATGACATAAGCAAAAATCCCATGTTCATAGTCAACATGCCCCTTGAACTCCAAAACTTGCTGTCGTAAATAGCGAAGAAGAAACTAAATCGAAAATAGGGCCACGACGCATGGGCATGATGTCACAATCAGCTAAAAACAATTTTTAGCAAGAAACCAGAAAACAAAAGTGAAATGTTAAATCATCGATGTTAGGACAATATATACCTGGTACTAATACTGCGAGAAAAGGTATAGTCTAAAGTTTACGCAACCTATGAATCACTGGCCACATGAAAGTTTGACTCTAAAAAAATCACTTGTCATGGAGAGAGAACCAATGGGACATGACTTTGGGGTGGGTACCCTTTTCTGGTACCAGTTCAGCAACAGGTGCCTATAAAAGTCACTGGACTATTCTATGTAATACAGCTGAGACAAAGGCCTGGCTTGGACATACTGGAATTGGCTCCAACCAACCAATAACATATATGGCCCAGTAGTGCGACTGAAGAGGAGCTGCTTCATTTTATTAGAGAGAGACAAACAGAAAGCGCTCAAAACACAATTTAGGATCAATATATAATATATCTTAAAATGCATTAGCACTTTAAGATTACATGACTTAAATTTGCGCTTCAAGTGCCCAAAAAAACTTATATGTCCGCACTCTAAACATATCAACATTCCCATAGATTTTCCAGCAAGTAGATTTTGTAATGAATAGTTGGATATCTTTACCCACTACATTTAAGTATTCAACCAACTCAAAGCTCCAAAGCTTAACATGTACGACTCAATTCGCACAACTGATACTTCTATGATAGGTTGTTTGTGTAAAGGGCTGTCAGTACCCCATTCTGCTAGTGTTTTGTCTATGGGTTGAATATGCCAAAAATGTAAAACAAGATGCTATGTATGACGAATTGTAAATATAAATATGAGAGCCATAGAAAGTTCAAGATCCACATAAAGAGTCTAGACTCCTAACAGACCAAAACTGAACAGTTGGAAGAACACGATAGAAAAGAAACAAATGAAATGCCATCCATAAGAATTTTTTTTTCAATTTATCTTACCACAAGATCAAGTCCGCAGAAGGATGCCATAGCCCCGCCCATAGAATGCCCCGTCACTATAACGTTGATGTCTCCATATAAATCCTTGGCTCTCATGACAACATCCAAAATATCAGGTCGAATTGTCGTATTGTGATGAGCATAATAAAATCCATGATGAACCTAAGCAAAATTCGATAGAGTGAGACTGTAACTCAATCCAAATCAGAAGTATCCAGGGGTTGCAAGAGGCTTATCATCTCCAGAACTCACCATGGCACCAGGCGTGCCAGGGCAATTTATGTCAAGCTGTTTCCAGTAGAGATCTTCAACCCAATTCTGTATGCTGTAGACATAAGTACAAGTAATCACTTACGGAAAAGCTCAAATGATAAAGAGACATGACAAAGTTTTCTGCAAAACAAAATAAGTGAAGTATGTGATCTGCTAGTGAATCCATCTAAAATTACAAGAAAGTAACTTTAGTTTCTTGGTGGAAATGATTCATCCTTTTTCCATTCATATGGAGAGCAGACCCATGTGCATTGTGTACGCATTCAATGAGGCAGCTCTTCTTAGCTTAGTTTTCATCAAATCCTTTGCATGTCAAGTGTAAGGGGAAGGATTGCTAAAGTGAACATGCATACCTATGTTCTTGAGTTCCTCTGAAAGCTATAACCATAGCATTAAGGTCCTTGGACACTCCAACATATGCCTAATATATATGTATGGTTTAGAAATAGAGAACAATTGGATGCAATTCAAACACAGAGGTATCAGAAGCATCCAAATTGATATGCCATTGTAACACGAACTATATACCTGTAAGCAGTGTTGAACATCAACTATCAGCTCAATGACTTCGAACCCCTACTTTCAGATCAAAAAGGCATTAATAACCACTTCAGAAGCTCCTAAGACAAGCCAGCATATGCACACAAAAATCTCATCTCAAGAATTGGCTCCTTAGTAACTTACAAAACATTAATTAGATGAAAAAGTTATTGGGTAGTTTTTACTTACCGACCATATTTCAGATTTACAATTCACGGAAGAAAACTGTGTTTTTGGCGAATGGGAATGTAGAAACGTGTAAGATTTCAAGCTACAACTATCCGATCAAATGAATATGACTGGTTAACATTTGATCCAATCTCGAGAGCGGATGTCCATACATCCAGAAGTAACATTGGGAAGAAACCGTTTATGTTCTTAAGATCTGAGAAGATTGGAACTTTTCTTTTCAAATGGAAAACTCCACACCATCCTATGACAAATGCAAACACATAAACGTTGTCCCCTTTTTAGACTTAAAACTCCTAACAATTATTAATGTTCTCGACCCTTTTAAAAAAAGAAAACTCTGCACCGTCCTGGGTCAAAATGCGAAAACGCTGATGCTCTCCCCCTCGAGAAAAATCAATATAGTCCCGTCCACTGTCTTAACCTTTCGATAGCGTTAATGTTCCATCGCTTCAATACTCACGCTAGCAAGCACAGCTGAAGCAATATGAAAACCGTGGGCAAGAATTCAAACAGCCACCGAAGTGCAGGATTCCTATCTTAGTTTTGCCCATCAAGTAAAAGGGTGTGCATCGGCAACAAGGAGAGAGGAGGGCCAAATCTCCAGAACAGAAACCTTGGGAATCTTTACTCTTGAGATCTGAGAAAAGACGACCTTTAATCGAAGTGGGTGAGCTTGGTCGGTCCTTGCAGACCACCTTTGGTGTCAAACTTTATTTACCCCGCACCCGCAATTGTATTTCTCTTCCTTTTCTTTTCTTTTTTACCCCTTTTTTTCTACAATTACGTTATGACGGTGAAGATAAAGGAGAAGGATTGATTGAGTTGGGAGGGACCACCTTTGCTTTGGTGTCGAACTTTGACTTTGACAGGCTGTGACCAAATTCTAGCAAAACTGGTCGTCCACCCTCTGCATATTGAGCCAGTCCGTCCCTCCTCTCTCTCTCTCTCTCTCTCCCTCACTGTTCACTCGTGGGAACACCCCCACCAAGCCAAACAACCATCTTTCTCCTCCTTGTTGATTTTCGCTCGGCCACTACCCCTCGCTTGGCAGCTCCGCCTCACGCCGTCTCACCGCCGTCGACGTCGGCCTCAGCTCGCCGTCGACCCCCGCGGAGGACAGCCGCACGCTCGACCCTGTTCTGCTCAACCCCATCGCGACGCCTCCTCCTCCTTGTGGCCGTTTGTGACGCCTCACCGAGCTCCGTCCCCATCACTTCTAGTCGCGCCGTGCCCAGTTCCGACGCCTCTGTTTTGTATCGTCGACTCAGCTCATCGCTCCGCCGAGGCCCGAGACGAGCCTTCCTCTGGAACCCGAGGCCCCGACGGCCCAGTCGAGCCTCGCTCGAGCCCCAGCCGACCATCCTCGACGTCCACCGATTACTTCCAGCCGCCTCACCCGAGCTCAAGGCCAACCCGAAGGTCCAGATCCGTGACCCCCGAGCCGGCGCACCACCCTCTGCCCGCTCACTGTTCAGCCGCGAGCCCGGACACGCCTGTCCTGTTTTGTTGACCATCCGGACACGCTGTCCGTCAGGCCGTGTCGGACACGCTTCCGTGTCCGACACGCAAAAATTCTCTCTACAGGCGTGTCCGTGCTACGTAGGCCAGTTCTATCTCCTACGTTTCACGACCCACATAGATCTCCATTCCTGATTCTCGTACTTACACTTGTGATCATGATTTCCCAAATTTTTTCATCTCTTGCTGCCCCTGCTTTTGCTGCTTTGCTGTTCCTTTACTTCTTGTATAGAAGATCAAGGGAGATCAATGCAGCTGCAAATGATGGAACAGCAAGTGGCGATTCTGGTGCTCACACTCCGACAGGAGTATCTGAAATGGCTACTTCATCAGGAGCAAATAAGGATGCAGCTGCCAACCATGGAATGGCAAGTGGCGATTCCGGTACTCACACTTCAACAGAAGTACCTGAAAAAGATACTTCGTCACAATATGACTATGAAGTATTCTTGAGCTTGAATGGAAATGATACCCTGACAACTTTTGCCGATCACCTTTACACTGGACTTACAAAAGCAGGAATCCACACATTTAAGTACGACGTAAGTCTCCGCCAGGGGAAAGAGTTTGGCACGGCAATTCTCCAAGCAATTGAGCAGTCGAAGATCTTAATACCTATCTTCTCCAAAAATTATGCCTCTAGGCCCTGGTGTCTCAAGGAGCTAGCCCATATGGTTAAGTGCAAGAAAAATAATAGGGGACAAGAGATCATCCCTTTTTTTTATGACGTGGGGCCTGATGAGGTTGGGAAACAAAGTGGGGATTATGGAAACGCCTTTAGGTTATATGAAAGCGAGAATAAATATGACCAAAAGATTATCGAAGATTGGAGGGATGCTCTCAAAGCAGCTGCGAAAATTGAAGGACACGACATACGCAACAGGTGACTGCTTTTAGCATTCCATCTCATATGCCTTTTATCATTAAACTCGATGCATTTCAATTGGTTTCTTTTCTAGATTTGTGTTAGTCTTGTGGAAATTGAATTGTTGAATTGTATGCAATTGAAGTCATACCGCAAAATCACACTAAATAATGGCACAATCCCAATTTTATCGTTTTTCATTCCCAGCAACATTTAAAGTCAGTCCAGGTCATTCATTAACCCTAAGTTCCACCGCTAATTCCTCTAAATGGAATAAATCGTTGAATAACACGTTTAGAATAGGTCTGTACTTTCAATATGTTCTTGTCAGACCACTCTGTTTCGACTCAGTTTTCTAACTCATTGCCCTTTTGAACTCTAGGAAAGAAGGTGAGTTCGTGAAAACATTCACGCAGAAGGTTTTCAATGAGTTGAATATGGATTCTCTGGGAGAATCAGACTACTTAGTCAGTGTCGACAACCATGTGGATGCAATCATGAAAATGATAGGTGCTGGGACAAGTGAAACACGGATTATAGGAATTTACGGGATGAGTGGCATCGGAAAGACGACTATTGCCAAAATCATCTACGACAAGATTTCACATGACTTTGAGAATTGTTGCTTTCTTTGCGATATTCAAGTAACATCAGAAAACAATGGCTTTCTTTCGGTGCAGAAGCACCTCATCTCTAGCATTCTCAAAATGGAATGCGAAGATATAAAAGATGTTGCTCGAGGAACTCAAGTAATTAAACGTAGGTTGTCGGGGAAAAGAGTCCTCCTCCTCCTTGATGATGTGGAAAAAATGGATCATATTGATGCACTTGCACTTAAAGGTAAGCATGATTGGCTAGGCAAAGGGAGTAAAATTATTATTACTACCAGAAGGGTAGATGTTCTCGTATTTTCGGAAGTGGAACGGAGGTATGAGCTTCCAATCATGGATGGCGATCGATCTCTTGAACTTTTTACCAAACATGCTTTCAGAGGGGATTCTCATTCAAACCAATATATCGGCCAATCCAAAAGGGCGATAGACATTGCTGGAGGTCTTCCGCTTGCTCTCGAAGTCATAGGTTCACTTTTGTTTCGCACTGAAAAGAAAATGTGGGATGCCACATTGAAGATGCTAGAAAGTGTTCCTAATAACGCAATTCTGGAGAAGCTAAAAATAAGCTATGATAAATTAAGTCTTCAGCAACGGCGTGTATTCCTCGATGTAGCCTGTTTTTTCAGTGGGTACAACAAGGACATTCTGATTCATTTCTGGGATGATTCTGAATATCCTCCCATATTAGACATGATGGTCTTGCAGAACATGTGTTTGATAAAGACTACTGAGGATAATGAAGTGCGGATGCATGACCAGCTTAGAGACCTCGGAAGAAAAATAGTTCTTGACGAAAGTAACATGAAAAGAGAGAAGCAAAGTAGGGTGTGGGATCCTGAGAAAGGATTGGATTTGCTGAGGAAACATAAGGTAAACTCCCCCTCATATAAATTGCCAGTATTTATGGATTTTTTTTTTCGAAAAAGAGCCGCTTACTTTTTGTGTTGTCAAAACCATTACGACTTCGTCGACCTATAATTTTTGCTCTTTAAAGATTACAAGAATGATAGTATTGAACTCAACGGCTTAATATAGTGGACTTGAATATGCGTTTCCTTTCCACTTTTTGGTCTTTAAACTTTTCATTTGGACAGGGAAAAAAGGAAGCGGAAGGTCTTCGTCTCAAGTCGGATCTTCAGCTGCAGTATTGTTTTACCTATGAGGACTTTGAGAGCCTATCAAATCTACGGTACCTTGAAGTGGACGGTTTTCATGTAGAAGAAGCTCTCAAGATTGACCCTGCTGGACTGCGTGTCGAGTTTAATCCGACAAGGCACGACCGTTTATCCCATGAGGGCTCTATAGGATTATCAAATCCAAGATTTCTCGCAGAAGAGAAGCATCTTTGGCGCGAATCCCCGCCAAATGCTCTCTCAACTAAAGTTGTCCTTACAGAGTTACGGTGGCTCTCTTGGCATAATATTCCCCCAACTTTCAACATTACACATTTCTTCATGGAGGATGTGGTTATTCTTGATCTATCTCATAGTGAAATCGCGCATGATTGGGAGGGGTGGAGGCGCATGGAGGTATGTCATATGCTATACAGCGCCTATTATTCCGTCTTATCAGATTCAAAAATAATCCGTGCATGATTGTTTTTTTACAGGTGATGAGGAATTTGAAAATTCTGAATTTGACCAATTGCCGTCGCTTGGAGAGAACCCCGAACTTCCCTGCTCATTCAAATTTGGAACATTTGATCCTACAGGAGTGTAGCGCACTAGTCCAAATCGATGGGTCGATTTGCCAATTGAATCGCCTAGTTTCCTTGTATGTAAAGCATTGTGGGAATCTTCAGAGGCTGCCAAACGAGCTGGGTAGAAACCTTGCAAGCCTTGAATACTTAACTCTAGCATGGTGCAGATCGCTAGAGAGGCTTCCGGATTCAATCGGAGATTTGGGATCGCTGATTGAGTTGGATATATCAGGCACGAGGATCAAAGAATTACCTGATTCCATTGGAAAGCTGAACAATTTGGCAAAGGTGAAGATGGGGAGTTGTGAAATAAGCAAAATACCTGATGCCCTTTGGACGATTGAGAAGCTCGCAGAAGTAGTTGCCAGATGTACACGTTCTTCTAGAGTTCATGTGGACATTAGCAATTGCAACCACCTGAGGATCCTGAGGTTAACTTCTGCGGATATATGCTCACTAGCGAGGCTTCCTGTTGGTCTTGTGGAATTAGAGTTGTCTGAGCTGAACGGGGACACATCTCCAGAAGTCTCACACTTGGCTAATTTAAAGAAGTTGGATCTGGGGTTCGGCTCACGTGATTCTGATGGGGAACCTGATGGGCCCGTGGAAGATCTGCGCCTGGACTCTCATTATGTGACCGCCTCACCAGCAGACATTAGCTTCCCTCCTCAACTCAAGTCACTTCGCCTCCGGGGCTCTAATCTGCGTCGCCTCTCGAAGCTTCCATCTAGTTTATCCTCCTTATATTTGTACGAATGCAAGTCACTTCGCTCGATTGAGGATCTATCGAACTTGAAGAAACTATCATCTCTACAGATTGACTTCACTGCAATTTCGGAGATTGAAGCCCTTGGCTGTTTGGAGAGCCTCCAAGATTTGGAGCTTCGTGGACTTGGACAGGTGAAGATGCTACCTGATCTAAGCAAGTTAGACAATCTAAGGCGTATTGCAATACGGGATTGTGATAATCTAGTTGAGATTCGAGGTGAACTACCACGGTTTTTGGATGATTTCTGCATTTATTGTTGTCGCTCGTTAGAGAAGGTGCCCGATATGTCAAGCTTCACGGATAAGGGATCGCTTGATATGAGCGATTGCAATAAATTAAATGTGGAGGCGATTCTTGCATTTGCTCGGAAGGATCCACGAGATTTGTGGCTTGAAGGCTTTGAACAGCTGCGTATCCTCCCTGATCTAAGTAGTTTTGACGAACTAAGAACTCTTCGAATACAAAGGTGCGATAATCTGGTTGAGATTCAAGGAGAACTGCCGCAGTCTTTGAAATCATTGGTGATCCATTCATGTGGATCTTTAGAGACGTTGCCAGATTTGTCGAGCTTGAAGGAACTAGAATATTTTGAGATAGGATATTGCAAAAAATTAAATGGGGAGGCAATTCTTGGTTTTCCTCGGAGGAACCTGCAACGTTTGCAGCTTTTTGGTCTTGGACAGGTGAAGATGCTACCCGATCTAAGTAATGCAAACAAACTAAGAGGTCTTGAATTAGAAAAGTGTGGTAGTCTAGTTGAGATTGAAGGCGAACTACCGCAATCTTTGGAAGAATTGTGGATTAAATCGTGTGAATCTTTGGAGAAGTTGCCTGATTTGTCGAGCTTGAAGGAACTGTATCAGGTTTCCTTCGAAGATTGCACAAAACTAAAGGGGGAGGCAATTCTAGGCTGTGCTCAGATAAGTCATTTGTGGATGTCGGGCCTTGAACAGATGGAGATACTACCTGATCTAGGCAATTTAAACCAGCTTACATGTCTTAATGTGCATAGGTGTGGTCGTCTAGTTGAGATTCAAGGTGAACTGCCACAATCTTTAATAGTATTGGAGATTTCTTCTTGTGAATCTTTACAGAAGTTGCCTGATCTATCAAGCTCGAAGGGGCTGCGAAAGTTTTGCATAGACGAATGTGGTAGTCTGGTTGAAATTCAAGGCGAGCTACCACAATCATTGGAAAAATTGAAGATTAATTTTTGTCAGTCTTTACAGAAGTTGCCTGATTTATCAAGCTCGAAGGGGCTGCGAAAGTTTTGCATAGACAAATGTGGTAGTCTGGTTGAGATTCAAGGCGAGCTACCACAGTCCTTGGAAAAGTTGGAGATTGATTCCTGTGAATTTTTACAGATTTTGCCTGATCTATCAAGCTCGATGGGATTGCAACATATTGCCATACGTAATTGTGATAGTCTGGTTGAGATTCAAGGTGAACTACCACAATCATTGAAAGAATTGGTGATTATTTCCTGTAAATCTTTGAGGAAGTTGCCTGATTTATCAAGCTTGTTGGGACTGCAAGATCTTTGCATAAGGGAATGTGGTAATCTGGTTGAGATTCAAGGCGAACTACCACAAAGTTGATGATTGATTCTTGGGAAATTTTACAGAAATTGCCTGATCTATCAAGCTTGATACGACTTCGAGATGTTAACATTCGTAAATGTGGTAATTTGGTTGAGATTCAAGGTGCGCTACCACAATTGACGGAAAGGTTGGTGATTTTTTCATGTGGATCTTTACGGCAGTTGCCTAATCTGTCAGGCTCAATGAGTCAATGGAACTTCGAGATCTTATCATACGTGATTGTGGTAGTCTGGTTGAGGTTCAAGGGCAACTACCAGTCTTTGGAAAGATTGTGGATTATTTCCTGTAGATGCCTGATTTGACAAGCTTGATGAGACTGCGAGATGTTGTCATACCTGACAATTTGGTTGAGATTCAAGTCGAACTACCACGATAATTGTATTAACTGGAGATTGAATCCTGTGAATCTTTACAGGAGTTGCTTGATCTATGAAGCTCAATGGGACTGTGAAAGGTTTAGGTAAATAGTTTCAGGAAGTTAAAGGCGGGGGGAATTTCTTCGCTTTGCTCGGAGAAGCTAGTCGAATTTGTGGGAAAAGAAAACAAATCTGAATCTGAGGGAGAAGACAACGAATCTGAATCTGAACCAGAGGGTGAAGACAATGAATTTGAATCTGTACCGGAGGGAGAAGAAGACAAATCTAAATATGAAATCTAAGGGAGTAGTCGAGGAGTCTGAATATGAATCTGAAGGAGAAGAGCAATAAGTGCAGTTCTCTAGAAAGCTTCTTGATTCAAGACCATAAATTGTTCTCTTTTGTTCAAACTTTAAACAAATTGAGGTAACTTATTTCATCTGACAGCTAATGTTTTCCCTTTTCTGCAATCAAATTGTTTCACAGATATGAACAGAAAAGTTTGGCATGTATTTTTTAATTACCTTGTCATGAGTTGATGACTGAAAATCTGATCAAGGTAGTAAAATTATGATATCTCCTTACAGCCAGAGGGTTCCTAATTATGTACAGATATCCGTTCTCTTTATCTAGTTTGGTTTGGCTTTTTTAGTTATATTCTCTTTGGATGGTTTCTCATTGCTTTCATGTTTCCCCGGGTGTAGTTATGCATGTCAATTGCATCATTGTCATTTGATAAGTAACAAATTATTAGAGATCCTAGTCGATTTTCCACTTCACATATTTCAAAGTTGTTAACCTCGCTTCGCATTGGAGATAACTTCATTATGCTATAAACTAGATGGAATGTGTGTTGAGATGTCATATAACTACGGTTCTGATCCTGGAACTTTACAGCATAATCAACTCAATTGTTGCAACTGTGAAGAAGACAGACTCTGTATTGATATGCTTGTGTTCAGTTTATTTTCCAGGGTGCTTCTTACTGGGATTTGCAAATGTTGGGGAGAAGTCATAAAAAGAGGAAAGACAGAATTTCGCTTGGGTTCGCACGGCGAAACTTCCATCTATAACAGGAGAGAGGAGCTATTTAGCTTCTCCAATGTATCATAAATCATCGTATAGTCAAAGGGTAATATCTCAGTATTAATGGTGTGTAGGATATATGATGTCTCACTGGGGTTAGAAATCATGTAAATGGACTCTTGTGTGATCTCCATTATGGCCTACATCTTTCTAGAAATGGTTGTGCCTAGGAGATTATCTGTAATAGAAGCCCTTCCATTCAACTCAAACTATACTAGAGGACTCTTTTAGGTTTTAAGATTGACAAGAAGTGCTAAGGGAGATATCCCAAAAAACCGGCTTGTGCCAAGTAGTCTTTTGTGAACTGTGCCTATAGAGAAGGCTAGGGTAATTGCCTCTCAAGGCACTCTTTGTTTCACCTTATAAAACTGGTTAATTGCCTAACCATGCAAGTCTCACAGTTCCAAAGTCCACACATCTGCCAATTTTGTGACGTTTCATACAAGTTCAAACCCCCAAAAAGACCAAAAAAGAAAAAAAAAAAAAAGAACAAAAGGAAAATAGCTGCATGAGGCAACTATAACATATCCTTCTTCACTCGAGTGATATATGGATTTAATAGATTTTAATAGATTTAAAAAATGGGTCAAATATGAATTTAGGCTTATAAGTCTATTCAAATATAGATTTTTAACTCAACTCATTATTTACCCATTTTTGAATCATGGACTGCAACTTCTCAGCATCTTGTAAATGAGCCTCAATTATATTAATTTATATTTTTTTATTATTTTTAGAAGTAAAACAAAAAAATGAAAAAAAAAATTGGAATACCGCCACCACCCGACACCTCCGCCCACCACCGCTGCCGGCCTCTACTCCCCACCACCTGTCTACTGCCGCCACCCACCGCCCCTCGTTGCCTGCTTCCTCCGTCTCCCTCTACTACCGCCTCGCCAAAGTACCGAGGATGACAACGAACGATGTGCAAGTGCAACGGGCCCATCCCTCCCTCCACGTGTTTCCCCGTGGATGCTCTTTTGCCTTCTCCCAAATGAAACCACCCACGGCAAAAGCACTACCAATGCACGCAATAAGTAACCATATTCAAGCTCACTTGGTCCTGCTTCGACGCTCTTTCACGAGTCAGGTCCCTCAATCGAATGCCACCATCATCATCCGGCGGCCCAACGCGAGACGAGACGGGACCAGCGATCGTCGAGGATGTTATCGATCAGGTTGTTCCAAGAAACACACACCGCTCCACCGCGGCAAGCGACTGGCAGGCGGGCAACAAGTAATAATAAGAAATTTTTTCATAATAAAATAAAATAGATTTAATTTTTGTTAGAAAATTTTAAAAAAACTAATTGCTTGTTTTGGCAATATCATTTTTATTAATAAATTATAAGAAACAAATATTTCAGGATTTGATTAAATATAAAAATATTTAAATAATACGAATCGGATCGGATATGAATCCTTAAACTTGTATTGTATGAAAACGGATCAAAACAAATTAAATGGGTCAATATGGATAGGATTATATTTAACCCGACCCAAATCCGACTCGACCCATCCATTTGACACCTTTATCAAGTCTAGTAAACAAAACCACAAGCCCAAGATTAGATTGCCAAGTAAAGTTGTGAACACGTTCATTCAATAGAAATCACGGAGTCATATTTACAAGCATGACACGTTCAACTTTGCCCTATTTACATTCAGAGTGAATTTAAGTAGAGAGCTCTTATGCATCTTGTGATGGAAATGGACACCAGATCAATTGAATGCATTTCACAGCCGTCATCACAGAGGTCCCTGATGATCTTTGAGAAACCAGGTGCTGACCCAGGAGCATTTTAACTGAAGTTGCTCTTGGCATTGGAGTCTGAAGGCAGCCTCAATGCAGAAGCAGGAGGATTCCTGGAAAGCCTAAGATTTCCTTTGACATCTTCACCTCCATATTCCTTCAATCGTGGGTCTGTAACGATTTTGCACGATCTCCATGTTTCAGCCATTAATCCCACACCATAGTAGACTACATGGTCCGCAATGCTGTTGCCAGTTACCGATCTGCAGAAATGCACCCTCATCGGTCGTCAATATATTCCTTGCGGTTTGTCACATTACTTATTGCCACTAGCATGACAAATCTACAAACTAATTGCTTGAATGAGTAGCTACGACTGAAACTACCTCATTACCTGCTGCATGATGGATCTTCTCCAGAGCTATCACAAACTTTCTCAACCTGATAAACCAGACTACCAAATCCTATATTGTACAGCCATACCTACAAAAAAGGGGACATTCGAATTACATGTGAACACAGCAAAGATTATGACTAGCCACCAGAGAAGCATGGGGAATCAAATCATTTTCTCATTATCACACATAAATATGTTTATCCGCAGCTGTCTTTGAGCTAGTCACCAATAATCATAAGCATTAGTAGACTTACAATATTTGAAACGTGTATAATTGACAGACCTTAAGACTACGTCATCAGAGAGAGAGAGAGAGGTAGAGAGAGAGAGCGTATTTAGCAAATATTATTACGCACCTCAAACTTTGCAATCACAAAAGAACTCATGATGGCTCTTGCAGGAATGAGAGTTAAGTATATCTGAAAAGTCATGAGTACTACAAACTACCCTGCTTTGCTAAGAAGATAAAAAAACAAGACAGTTATATTTGATAGGCTGAACAAAGAGAGAGTACATACATTGTTGAAATAAATGAGAATTCACCGGTTAGATAGGTTGAAAGAAATGAAAGCAATCGCTAAATTCAGTCAGCGACAACTACCCGTAATTTACATGATATTCCGTCAAGATCAAAGTCTTACCTCTCTAGGGAAGTGATGGTAGGTCTTCTGTGGGAACCGAGAATAGTACGGAGGCAAATGAGGCACAACATCATGTCCATTAGTAATACGTATTGTATTTGGCACGCGGTCACCGTAGTAAGATGCAAATGCTGCATTGCCAATACGAGGTTGACCAAATGTTAAAACCTGAACATTCTGTGCTTCATGATTGACCTGGAAATGAAGTGTCCCCAGTTATATAAGCAACTCAAGCGAATGCTAGAATTGCAAAAACAGACTCAGCACAAAAAATTAGACAGCCATATAACTTGAATGTTAATACATCAATAGTCTTTTCAGGACAGTAAAAGAACACTACGCATCAATAACGATAATAGCATATCTCATACAATGGTGAAAACAAGAACAGCCCTTTCTTACCATGAGGGTTGAAGGTCTAGTCTTATTCTGTCAAGAACCCATCCATAAGTTTCCCAACACCAAAACCCACACATATGCTAAAGCCAACCCACCCTCAGCCCCAAGAAAAGGTGTCAATAATATGGAATAGTGGGATTGCGGGTGAATTTACAAACGAGGCGCATTTAAATGAGGCAACAAGAAGCAATTGGATGTTGGTGGCGTAAGTCACATCCTGCTAATGACATAAGCAAAAATTCCAGGTTCATGGTCAACATGCCCCTTGAACTCCAAAACTTGCTGTGGTAAATAGCGAAGAAGAAACTAAATCGAAAATAGGGCCACGACGCATGGGCATGATGTCACAATCAGCTAAAAACAAATTTTTAGCAAGAAACCAGAAAACAAAAGTGAAATGTTAAATCATTGGTGTTAGGACAATATATACCTGCTACTAATACTGCGAGAAAAGGTATAGTCTAAAGTTTACGCAACCTAAGAATCACTGGCCACATGAAAGTTTGACTCTAAAAAAATCACTTGTCGTGGAGAGAGAACCAATGGGACATGACTTTGGGGTGGGAACCCTTTTCTGGTACCAGTTCAGCAACAGGTGCCTATAAAAGTCACTGGACTATTCTATATAATACAGCTGAGACAAACGCATGGCTTGGACATACTGGAATTGGCTCCAGCCAACCAATAACATATATGGCCCAGTAGTGCGACTGAAGAGGAGCTGCTTCATTTTATTAGAGAGAGACAAACAGAAAGCGCTCAAAACACAATTTAGGATCAATATATAGTCTATCTTAAAATGCATTAGCACTTTAAGATTACATGACTTAAATTTGTGCTTCAAGTGCCTAAAAAAGTTATATGTCCGCACAATAACCATATCAACATTCCCATAGATTTTCCAGCAAGTAGATTTTGTAATGAATAGTTGGATATCTTTACCCACTACATTTAAGTATTCAACCAACTCAAAGCTCCAAAGCTTAACATGTACGACTCAATTCGCACAACTGATACTTCTATGATAGGTTGTTTGTGTAAAGGGCTGTTAGTACCCCATTCTGCTAGTGTTTTGTCTATGGGTTGAATATGCCAAAAATGTAAAACAAGATGCTATGTATGACGACTTGTAAATATAAATATGAGAGCCATAGAAAGTTCAAGATCCACATAAAGAGTCTAGACTCCTAACAGACCAAAACTGAACAGTTGGAAGAACACGATGGAAAAGAAACAAATGAAATGCCAACCATAAGAATTTTTTTTTCAATTTATCTTACCACAAGATCAAGTCCGCAGAAGGATGCCATAGCCCCTCCCATAGAATGCCCCGTCACCATAACGTTGATGTCTCCATATAAATCCTTGGCTCTCATGACAGCATCCAAAATACCAGGTCGAATTGTCGTATTGTGATAAGCATAATAAAATCCATGATGAACCTTAGCAAAAATCGATAGAGTGAGACTGTAACTCAATCCAAATCAGAAATCCAGAGGTTGCAAGAGGCTTATCATCTATGGAACTCACCATGGCACCAGGCATGCCAGGGTAATTTATGTCAAGCTGTTTCCAATAGAGATCTTCAACCCAATTCTGTATGCTGTAGACATAAGTACAAGTAATCACTAACGGAAAAGCTCAAATGATAAAGAGACATGACAAAGTTTTTCGCAAAACAAAATAAGTGAAGTATGTGATCTCCCTGTGAATCCACCTAAAAATACGAGAAAGTAACTTTAGTTTCTTGTTGGAAATGATTCATCCTTTTCCATTCACATGGAGAGCAGACCCATGTGACTTGTGTACGCATTCATTGAGGCTGCTCTTCTTAGCTTAATTTTCATCAAATCCTTTGCATGTCAGTTGTAAGGGGAAGGATTGCTAAAGTGAACATGCATACCTATGTTCTTGAGTTCCTCTGAAAGCTATAACCATAGCATTAAGGTCCTTGGACACTCCAACATATGCCTACGGATATATATATATATTCATGGTTTAGATAGAGAACAATTAGATGCAATTCAAACATAGAAGTATCACAAGCATCCAAATTGATATGCCATTGTAACACGAACTATATACCTGTAAGCAGTGTTGAACATCAACTATCAGTTCAATGACTTCGAATCCCTGCTTTCAGATCAAAAAGGAGTTAGTAACCACTTCAGAAGCTCCTAAGACAAGCCAGCATATGCACACAAAAATCTCATCTCAAGAATTGGCTCCTTAGTACGGACGATCCATCCTTTACGTAACTTTAGCAACAATGCTATATTAGAATGTAGTCAAATTACCTTGGTCTTTCCATCACATCTAGAACATGTCCAACTAATAAGTTCTGTCAAATCTGACATGTAAACCTGCAATGTAAAGCTTTGCATTAAATTTCAATTTTATTGTATTGAAATGGAGAAACCTGATGCGACAACAACGAGTTCTTGGTAAATGTGAATTTTTTTCAAAGAACACTTACAGCAGATGCATATTCCACCAATATCGTGGCAAGAGTGTGATTGTAAACAGCTTTATGAGCCTTGGACCTCACTCTAAGTTCTGCATTCACCAGTAAAGAAAATGTCAGATTGAAATGGGGTCACAAACTCATTCAATACAAGCAATGAAGCAAGGTTCTTGTGTCTATTTCAAGCAAGTTTAACGAATCAAGTGAGGTCACTTTCAGGAAACATCAACTCAAAACATTATTCAGTAAAATTTTGCAGTCCCAGAAACAATTATTTACACGATCCAATACGATGAAAGGTGGATAAATAAACAACATAAGGCTCCCCTTTTCCACAAAGCCACTCCACTAAAACCTACAGGCCACAGTTCATTACTCAACTGGACTAAAGCTGAATAGCCGCTATTCGATCACTGTGATCGATCAACAGATTTTATCCCCAAAGTAGAAACAGCAGAAGGAGATTTCCGTCAAACAAATGTAAGAAAATTCTATCAATCTGACCATATTTCAGGCGTAGGGTTGATCCAAACTCGGTAATCTAAGAGCTTAACAAAACCAACCAAATGTAACACAACGCTCGACACAGTTATATGCTCGGAAAACATTCAATTGCACGCCCGAGGGATCGTTCAGCCATAGTTTGCCCCATTCAAACAGGCATTACAGCTCCACGTCACAGTCAACGATTCTCCCCAAACCCGTAATACCTAATCCGCCAAATTCACAATACGATTCTCACTGTCCAAGCTCAAAACCAGCGTACTCAATCCTAGAGCCTGCCTATTGGCACCCTATCACTATCAAAACTCCCAATCCGAATTGAGTCAGAGGATCAGAGCCAGTAACTGATGCATGGACGCGAAAATTGCAATTTACCTCTCGCCCCACTTGCGGCAATCAAGCATGTCAGGACCATCACGCTCAACCACGACCCGTTCCGCTCCATACTCTGCAAGAGAAACGGATCGAACAGCGTCATCGAGGAGGGGGGGGAAAAACGAAGTCGCCCCAGAAAGAACCTCAAATCTCTGTACCTTTCATATACGCAAACGCTTACACGCAATCAAATGGCGCGATAGCCCGCCGAGATAGAGAAAGATTGATTGCCAACACGTTCGAATTCAATCTCGATTCTGGTCTCCCTCCCAGGTTCGTGGATTTTATGGGCGATTTTCGCGATGGTGGGCGATTGAAAAAGCTACGGCGACTTGGCGACGTATTTACCATCTTTCCTGATTTGCCCTCGGATCTTCTTCTGTTGGCAGGCATATGCGGCGTCGCGTTCGGTGGTTTCGTCGTTTCCGCAAGGGCACTGAAGGAAGTTCGCTAAATCGAAGGGGCGCTGGGAAAGACGGCGCGGCGATTTCTTCCGTTGTATTTTATCCCCGATAGAAGAAGGGCACGTGCTTTTGGACAAAATTTGGGTTCCCTTGATGTTTCTCCATATTAGCAATTCGACTCGGCATTTTGGTTCATTTTTAGTTGGTTCAAACTAGAATCCCATAAAATACAAATACTCAAAAATTAATTTTAACATCCGTGGAGGTATATGAAAATACAAATATCACTTCAATTAAATATTTTTCGAATTCAAGCTCGAATTGATCTAATAACTCAGATTATTCAAAATTGAAAAGAATGTAATTAGACTTAGGTAGTGAGTGGAGCTTGATTGTGAGTTATGGTAAGGATGAGCAAATCGGATCGAATCGGTGATCCGCTTCCCAATTTTAGAGGGCAATAGTCCAATTTTCGATCCTTAAAAATGGAACCAGTGGCCAGGCGGTTCGGTTTCCTGTTCCAGGGATGCAAGACCGAACCAGACATGTCGATTTTAATTATTTTTAAATAAAAAAAAATGTAAACGCAACCTAGATCTTATCTAATGTTTCCCGTGGCCTCTCCCTCTCTCGCGTCTCAGCCTCGCCTTCTTTGGCATTTCGCATCATTAATGCGAGTTTTTTTTTTTTTCTGACGCCTCTGTGGGTGCTGAGAACTTTCTTTTTATCTCGTGCTGGTTCTATCTGCACTTTGCATATGATCTCTTACTGGATTGCTTGCGTTAATTTGCAAAGGATGCATCAACGAGAATGCTGGGTTGATAATGAGTTCTGATGGGTCACTCCACTCCTTAAACTTCAAGTCACTTTTGCTACAAAAATCTTTCTTGATTTCTTTTACTACCCAAGTATTGATCCAGATTCAAGTTCTCAAAATCTCATGTTTATAATGTTGGAAAATATGATCGGATTTGATGAACAAATGAATCAAATAGGCACACTCTCTTTAAGGAATTATTTGTCCCACAACGGTACTAATGGTTACCGGCAAAGATCCTTCATGATACAACAGAGTCTCGAGCGAGATTATCAGATAGCAATTCTAATAATCAGAAAGGAATACTGTGTCTCTCGAGTGTTTTTTGAACGAAAGTTAAAAGTGAGGAAGTGTGTTAAAATGAACAGAACACTAGAATATATAACGAGAAATGAACACACTTTTTTCGCGTCCGAAAAGTAATCAATTCTCAAACAACGCTTCGTGTTCTAACAGTTTATTCTTTTCGTAATTTTTCGAAGATAATTTCTGTACGAAAAATTGCAACTCTTCATGTTTGAAATTGTACATCCAATTACACATTTTCATGTCTGGATCGATAGTTATTACCGAATAGACACAAGCACTCCAAAGGTCACAAGAGTATTAGTTTGGTAGTTATGTCCGAACAGACAAAAACCTTCCAAAAGATGTAATAATGTCTTATATCCATGAACAGTCGCACTATTCCAATGAGTCACGAAATTCATTTATAAAAGAAATTATTTCGAAATAAAAATAAAAATAATTGTTGAATAGAGCCAATTCCGCACCGCGACCGCGCAAGCGTGCAAAGTGCTAAGTGCGTCTAATAATATCGCAATCACATGCGCACCCGCACGCGAGTATAGCAGGGGTGTAGCCCACTTGCCCATTTCTTTCTTTGAAAGATAATATTAGCCTTCTAACTAATAAAGTGAATTGCTCTCTATCTTTTATTCCATATGGGATGTAAAAAAGGCAATATATTGTTTGTTTTAGAAACAAGCTTCAACAATCCCTCGCTTTGTTTATAAAATAAAATGTCTCAAAATATGCAGCCAACATTTTCATGAGATCAATATACCTACATAAATGTCTCTTTCGAGTTAAACATTTATTTAACGCAAGTATCTCAAAACTCTATCAAAGTTACAGGTAACTTAGCTTTAAACTTGTTACTCTAAAGAATAGAATCGAACATACCTCTTGTTTCAGCGAGAAGTTCATAATTACTCAGCACTATTGTGGTCTTGTGCTTGTTCCTGTTTCATGAGCTCTTTAGAAAGTAACCCAAACTTTCGTAAGAAGTGGCACAACTTCTAAACCCATATAGGTGAAGTATTACCACGTGTTTCTGTTACTAATAAACACGCAACTAAAACATATTATACTTCATTAAGAGTATAACTCAACCTCTAAAACGTAACAGACGATACTGACTTCTCATGTCCGGGCTAGTGTCAGCATCAAACAATTACTTTCAGTAACTTGTTTTTACCTATTAAACCTTATAACCAGTGACGTGCCAGTATTAGGTCGAGTTACCATTACTGGTGATTTTAATCAAAGGGTTTCAACCCCATTTCTTTTGAGGTCACTTTTACCATATCTCTTGGAAGAGCCTTTGTAAAGGGATCAGCCAGATTCTTGCTCAACCTCATATAAACAGTTGTTATGGTACCATCTTGAATCAATTGTTTCACGTATTCATGTCTTAGACTGATGCGTCTAGACTTACCATTATAAGTGCTACTATAAGCCTTTGCTAAAGTAGCTTGACTATCACAGTAAATAGAAATATGAGGCATAAGACTAGGCCATAATTTGATGTCCATCAACAAATTTCTTATCAACTCAGCCTCTTTTCCACTTGCTGCTAAAGCAATAAATTCGGATTCCATAGTTGAGTGAGTTATGCATGCTTGTTTCTTACTCGCCCAAGAAACAACACATCCACCTAACATGAAGATCCATCCAGAAGTAGGATGTTTATCTCCCACACTAGAAATCCAACTGGCATCGGTGTATCATTCTAATACAGTCGGATAATTATTATAGAATAATCCCAAATTTTTAGTCCTCTTAAGATGACAAAAAACTTTGATAATGGCTTTCCAATGTTCTGTATTTGGATTACTAGTGTATCTACTCAATTTACATACGAAAAAGGCAATATCAGGTCTAGTACAATGCATCACATACATTAAAGACCCTATAGCACTCGCATATTCTAGTTGTGCTACTGTTCTACCAGTATTATAATTTAATTTGACACTGGTATCATAAGGAGTACTCATTTTTTTGAAACCAAGATGTTTAAATTTATCTAACATTTTCTCAACATAATGGCATTGGCTCAAAGAATAGCCCTCACTATGCATTTTAACTTTAATACCTAACATAGTATCTACTTCGCCCGAATTTTTCATTTTAAAATTTGAAGTTAGATACTTCTTAATCTCAATGACTCCAGTCATATTAATTCCAAAGATAAGCATATCATCAACATATAAGCAGACTAAAACTCCATAATCTTTAGTGAATTTAGAATAAATACACTTATCAGCCCTATTATGCTTGAAACCATTAAACAATATGACTGAATCAAATTTCTCATGCCACTGCTTCGGTGCTTATTTAAGCCCGTAAAGAGATTTGACTAATTTACATACTTTCCTCTCATTTACAGGAAGAACAAAACCATTTGGTTGTTCCATGTAAATTTCCTCATTTAAATCTTCATTTAAGAATGCAGTCTTGACATCCATTTGATGAACGCAAAGATCATAAATGGATGGTAGAACAAAAAGAATTCGAATAGATGTTATACGAGTTATAGGAGCATAAGTATCAAAATAATCCATTCCTTCTTTTTGTCTATAACCCTTGGCCACTAGTATTGCTTTAAAAGCTTGGATGGAACCATCCGAATTGTATTTTCTTCTGAAAATCCATTTGCACCCAATAGGTTTAGATCCTTTCGGTAAGTATGCTAATATCCAAGTATTATTGGACATAATTGAGCCCATTTCGTCATCTATTTCCTCTTTCCAAAAGGAAGCATCTCTAGAAGACATAACATCACTAAAACTTTTAGGATCGTCTTCTATACTTAATACTAATTGGTATTTACTTACCACATTATTATCTCTGTCTCCTTCAACAAGAAAAATATGAGTAATAAAGTCGGGACCAAAATCTTTCACTTTTCTTGCTCTAGTGCTTCTCCTAATTTCAGTCATGTCTTTAGAATCATTTATTGTTTTCTCATGAGAATCTACATGTGTTTTTATGGATTCTGAATTATTCATATCTTGCGTTTGAGCATTATTCTCAGTAATTTCAAAATCCGTAGAACATTTATTCTCAAAGAATTCAACATTTCTTGATTCTACAACAACATTTGACTCTAAATCAAGAAGTCTATAAGCTTTACTATCCTCAGCATATCCAATAAAGACACTTTTGATGGCTCTAGGACAAAGTTTCATCCTTTTAGGCTCAGGAACTCTGTAGTATGCCAAACACCTCCACACTTTAAGATATGATAGGTTTGGTTTTCTACCTTTCCGCAATTCTTAAGGACTAATATTATTTTTCTTGGATGGTATTCTGTTATGAATATAACATGCAGTAAGCAATGCTCCACCCCATAAATTAATTGGTAGTTTTGAATTAGAAAACATACAATTAATCATTTCTCCAAGAGATCTATTTTTCCTTTCAGCCAAACCATTATGCTGTGGAGTGTATGGTGCTGAAGTTTGATGAATAATACCATGTTCTTCGTAAAATGTTGAAAAATTATTTAGGAAATATTCTCCGCCTCTATCTGAGCGTAGAACTTTAATTTTTCTTTCTAATTGATTTTCCACTTTAGCCTTATATTTCTTTAACATAATAAACGCCTCATCCTTTGATCTTAGGAGATAGACATATAAATATCTACTGCAGTCATCCACAAATGTTATAAAATACATTTTTTCACCACGTGTTAACATGTCGTTGAATTCGCATATGTCACTATGGACTAAATCCAATAAATTCGAATTTCTTTTAACACTAGGAAATGATTTCTTTGTTAATTTGGACTTAGCACAGATTTCACATTTATCAAATTCACCATTAAAGTTTATCAAGTCTAACTTTTTCATATTCTGTAAATAACGAAAATTTAAATGTGCTAATCTATTATGCTATAAATGAGGAGAATCGACAATATAAACAGAAGAAACGATATTATTATTAATATTCAGCTGATACGTGCCTTCATTGGAGTAACCATTTCCCACATACAGCCCATTCTTCGACAGGATAACATTGTCAGACTCAAACAATACCCGAAAACCCCTTTTACAAAGCAAATCAACGGAAATCAGATTTCTCTTGATTTCGGATACAAACAGTACATTAAGAAGGTAAACCTTCTTTCCATAAGTAAAGTCTAAAACAACTGTGCCTTTACCAGCAACCTTTGCAAGAACTTTATTTGCCATCTCGATCTCTTGAAGATGCAATTCAACTGTCTCTTCGAAGTGCCTGAACATTGATCGATCCTTGCATATGTGCACAGTTGCACCAGAATCTATCCACTAAGAAGATTCGACAGAAGCATAATTAACCTAAAAAATCATGGCCACATAATCCTTAACTTTATCAGAAATATTCAAGTTCGAAAACTTGGTTGAAACCATGGCCACGCAGTTTTCTGAAACCATATTTGCATCTGCCTTGACTGTTGAAGTGTTCTTATCCTTGAATGTGTTCTTGCGGTGTATGTACTCATTTGCATAGTGACCTTCCTTGCTACAAACAAAGCAACAACCCTTTTTTCTTCTTCTGTGGCTTCTTAAAATTCTCCGATCTCTTGCGTTTTAAGTTTTAGTGGGTTTTGGTTTAAAATCCATTCCCCTCCACAGAATTCACTTTGGTATCGTATAAAACAGATTTATCACGTAAACGTGACTCTTCCTCAATGCGAAGATGTTTCTGAATTTGTTCCAAAGTGATATCCTCAGATTTATGCAGCATCATGTTTCCACAATCTTTCTAACTCAGAGGCAATTTTGCTATAATTGCTCCAACTTGAAAAGATTCAGGAATATCTATCTTGAGAGCACAAATTTTATTGACCAGTACTTGCAATTCGTGGACTTGCTCTGACAAGGGTTTGGAATCAACGAACTTGAAGTCAAAATACTTAACGATCAGATATTTGTTCGTACCTTGCTCCTCTGCTTTATACTTGAAGTCGAGCGCATTCCATATTTCTCTAGTAGATTTTATCTCAGTGAACAAGTCATAGAGACGATCGGATAACGTGTTCAGTATGTGGCCTCGACAAAGCAATTCATCATCTTTACGTTTCTTCCACTCCTTGTTGACCCTCTCAACATCTTTTGCACTAGGCTCTCCTCCTGTAGTGGTAGGCACCGGATCCTCTATAGGCATCAAATTGGGGTCGAGGATATAGGAAATCTTCAGTGCAGTGAGGAGAAACATCATCTTGTCTCTCCAACGAGCGAAGTTGTTGCACCGGTCCAGTTTCACCATATCCTAGTTCATAACCTTGATTGATTCTGACTCCATTGTTGAACGAATAATTCCTTAAAATTGTTGGAAAATATGATCGTATTGGATGAACAAATGAATCAGACTCTGAGGCGTGATAACACTCTCTTTAAAAAATTATTTGCCCGACAACGTTGCTAATGGTTACCTGCAAAGATCCTCCGGGATACAATAGAGTCTCAAGCGAGATTATTAGATAGCAATTCTAATAACTCTCTAAGAACTCCCTGAGAAACAATCAGAAAGGAATGCTGTATCTCTCGAGTGTTTTTTGAACGAAAGTTAAAAGTGAGGAAGTGTGTTAAAATGAACAGAACACTAGAATATATAACGAGAAATGAACACATATTTTCGCGTCCGAAAAGTAATCAATTATCAAGCAACTCTTCGTGTTCTAACAATTTATTCAAACACGCACTTTCATAATTTTTCGAAGATAATTTATGTACAAAAAATTGCAACTCTTCATGTTTGAAATTGTACATTCAATTACACATTTTTATGTCTTGATCGGTAGTTATTACCGAACAGACACAAGCATTCCAAAGGTCACAAGAGTGTTAGTTTAGTAGTTATGTCCAAACAGACACAAACCTTCCAAAAGATGTAATAGTGTCTTATATCCATGAACAATCGCACTGTTCCAACGAGTCACAAAATTCATTTATAAAAGAAATTATTTCTAAATAAAAAATAAAATAAAAATAATTATTGAATAGAGTCAATTCCGCACCGCAACCGCGCAAGCGTGCAAAGTACTAAGCGCGTCTAATAACCGCGTCAATATCGCGCAATCGCACGCGAGTATAGTGGGGTGTAGCCTACTTGTCCATTTCTTTCCTTGAAAGACAATATTAGCCTTCTAACTAATAAAGTGAATTGCTCTCTACCTTTTATTCTATATGGGATGTAAAAAATGCAATATTTTGTTTGTTTTAGAAACAAACTTCAACATACAATAGCAATGACAACGAATGGGAGTGCATGGAGAACGTAGCAAAAGGCGGAGGAGAGGGGTGTACTCTGGATCACCATCCAACTTATTGGGATTCGAGAATGAAAGGGACAAAATGAAATTCTATAATTTATTACCTGTCCCATTGGACCGCTTGGGAGCCGGACCGAACCGATAGTTGGGTCCGGTTTCCATTACCGTCCGGTCTCCGGTTCTTGTTTCTTGAGAGGAATCGAATCGGACCGAGAATCGCTCACCCCTAAATTGTGGAATCTACTTCTCTGGATTTGAGAGAGAGTTCGAGAATGCAACTTGCTATTACGTATCGATTCTTGAATACTCTCTATGTCCGATACGATAATTTCTAGTTTTCCAATATATGCCTGCTTATAAAATTTGATGTCGAGTCGTTTTGTCTCGAATATGCGAACTATTTGTAATGTCGCTGTGTTTGGAACTGATAACTGCCTTCAAAATGGCCGCATTGTCATCCCATAATTGATCGATATTATATATGAGTCGTGCGAACATCGGGATTGAGTGCTAAACATGTAATAGAATGCAAAATAACATAAAATGTCCATCCACTTCGAGAAAGCAACAGGACGTTTATCTCGAACAACAACGGCGCGCATGGCAATATTTCTGCTGGAGCAATCAACTTCTGACGATAAGTTAATTTTTCTACTCATACTTAGAAGCAGAAGTTGATTTTTCTACTTATACTCCAAAAGTTGATTTCCGATCAGATCAATTCGTTTGGTAACGGTTGGAAATTTATACTTTAAAAATATTATTAACACAAAATCTTCTATAAAAAGTTATTGGTCGACGGCTGAAAAATTTAAACTTCGTTTTTAAGCTTTTAAAATTTCTTTTAAGAATAATTTTCATTATAAAAAAATTTATTTACTTCTTAAGAATAAAAAATTATTATTTTATTTTTTATTATGACTGCCTGAGACGGCGACTTGGCCGTGGTGGCGAGCAGCTGTGGTCGGCGACGAGCATGGTTTAAAAGAGGTTTGAGCTGAGTAGTAATATTTTTTTAAATTTATCAAATTGGAGAAAAAACAACTTCAGAAATAAAACATTTTTGCCATACGGATTTCTGCTTCAGAGGTTAAATTACCGAATAGATTTCTGTTCCAAAAGCACCTCTGGATGACAAATCCACTTCTGAAAATGTTATCACACGCATTCTAAGTCATAAGATGTACATTTTAAGAAGGCAAAGAGTGTGAATGAATTTTTTTCTTTTTATATACAGCATTTAACTCACACTGGCAACAACGTGGCATGTGCTATATTTGGTGGCTGTTACGAAATTATATTGATATCGCAATATTTGTAGTTTAAAACTACAGAGAAAATACTATACAAAACAGCAATTGAAGTTAAAGAATAAGCTGAGATTCTAGGAAAAAAAGATTATGGAGAGTAAAATGATCGACTTTTTAAAGACCAATCTTCAAAAGTTTTCCCTTTATACGTAGTATAGATACTA
The DNA here is from genome assembly GCA_021437785.1 of Rhodomyrtus psidioides. Taxonomy (NCBI): domain Eukaryota; kingdom Viridiplantae; phylum Streptophyta; class Magnoliopsida; order Myrtales; family Myrtaceae; genus Rhodomyrtus; species Rhodomyrtus psidioides. Next base: position 3,591,137 of record JAILYB010000041.1, on the reverse strand, counting down.
TCTATACCATCTATACTATTAGATAGACCATTTGCTCAGTCCAACTTTATAAGCACAAAACAAATTCATACGCCACCCTTTTGTTTTTTTTTGTTTTTAAATCATGCTCGCTCACTTTAAAAGGGGAAAAAGAGAGAGAGGTAAACATGGAATGATCGCGATTCGCGATTCACCCTCGAGCATGGTAACCCGATGATAAAGGGGCCGCGCAGTCTTTCACTAGCTCGTAGATTCGAGTTATATCACGAGCAAACTTCCGGGATTTTGGGCATTTGTTACCTCATTTGATAAGACTTCTACCACTTCGACGAGACATGCAAAAGACAGAATAGCATGCATAAATGGACCAACCCGTCATGGCTCATGTCGATCCTTATCGTAACGGCCACACGACTCTTGTGGTAGCATCAAGGTTGAGTAGTTGTATTAACCATCCCGTCCTACTCTTCATGCATGAAAAGGAAAGAGGCAAAAAAAGAAAAGAAAAGAAATGTGGGGCCCATGACGACTCGGGTGGCGAGACCAAGCCGGACCACCCCCAATCCTCGAGCCGCGAGATCGAGGAGGTCCACCTCGCGCGTGAGCCGACGCAGGCTTCCAGTTCCCCCGGCGGGAAACGAAAACGCGTTCCCCCAACTCTCCGACTGGCGGGAAACTTTCGCACCACTCGCCATCAAACGAAAAATAAAAAGAGACGGGACCGAAATATATATTAAGAATAAAAAAAAATGGTCCGCTAAAACAAAAATACGATAATAAAAGCGAAAAAACTATTTAAAACAAAAATACGAAAAACCGCAAACCCTCCTCCCTCTTGCTTCCTCCATTTTCGGGACTCCGACTCGGATCAAACGGACACCGACTCTCTTCTTCTCCTCCTCCTCCTCCTCCTCCTCCTCCCCCCTTTTTAATCCAGAGTCGTCACTTCGGATTCCGATTCGGCCTCTCACTCTAACGAGCAGCCACGACATCTTCGATCCGATTGATCGATCTCCGCCGGAGCAGGTCTTCAGCACCGCCATGGCGAGGCCCTCGAAGCAGCAGGCGTCGTCCGACGAGGGCCTGTCCGACGGTTCCGAGGAGGAGGAGCAGCAGCTCAACGAGCCGGTCAACGAGGAGGACGAGGAGGAGCTCGAGGCCGTCGCCCGCTCCGCCAGCTCCGCCGACGAGGACGACGCCCCTCCTGCCGCCGACGCCGACGAGAATGGCGACGCCGAGGAGGAGGACGACGACGACGAGGTTCGATGTTTGCCTGGCGCCGCTTTTTTTTTTTTTTTTTATTAACTGGATTTGTTGGAATTTTTGGGCGCCGGATCTCTTGCTTGCTTTCTAGGGTTTTGCGGGGTCGGTGCGGTTATAGGTCTCTCTGGTGTTTTGCGCTAGGAAGTGGATGGGTGCTTCGCGTTTGTATACAAGTTTCAAGAAGTTTTATAACAGATCGAGACAAGTTACTGCATTCGGTTCTGCAGATTGGCGCTTGCTATGTCGATCCTCCGTTTTACTAGTGTATTGCGCATAATGAAGTCTAACAATACACAAGTATACACATAAAGAACTTGTTCTGCAAGGTTAAAATTAGCACAAGAATTGAAGCATTTTCAAGGTGAAGTGTTTTCTTGCTCTTTTATTTGGGGGTTTACTATTTCCTGGTGTAATCTCGGTTGGATGAAGAAGAGTAGAAGTTAAGAATTTCCTTGCTTGGAGTGTAGGCATTGTCTTCAACCTTAATATTGTGCTTGCCAAGAATTATGCCTTCTTTGGGAAGGATTTCCGTTTACTTTCTTCTTCTTTTTTCTAGTTGGTTGGTTTTGTATCTCCATGGCTAGAGGACTGAAGCAGAACTGCAACTTTTCGTGTTTCTTATATTTGAAACTGATGGGTTTTCCCCGTTTGTTTTAACATTTCCTATCAATCACCTCACCATATACAAAGTGGTGAAAGTGGCAAACAAAACTCGTCTATCTGCTTCGTTTCTGTCTTTACATACCCGTGACTGCCAAGTGCTTCCATATGTCTGAAATGTTGTAGTTAGACTTTTAAGTATGACTCAGTGAGGATCAAAAGCGTTGCCACTATTTAGTTATGTAATTATTTTTGTCTTCTTTTTCCACATTCATTCTGCAGGAAGATGATGGTGAAACAGAAATTAGCAAGCGTGAGAAGGCCAGGCTTCGTGAAATGCAAAAGTTGAAGAAGCAGAAGATTCAGGAAATGTTGGATCAGCAAAATGCAGCTATCAACGCTGATATGGTGCCTTTACATTTTAAGAATGACTTATTCTTGCATTATTTTGAGCTCGATGTATTGATTATGAAAGTAAAATTTTCTTGTTTTTGAAATAATTTTTCAAGAATAATAAGGGACCAGGGAGGTTGAAGTATCTCTTGCAGCAAACTGAAATTTTTGCTCATTTTGCCAAAGGCAACCAGTCCGCTTCACTGAAGGGAAAGGGAAGGTACTATCACCAATGACAGTTCTCTCTGTATTTTGTGCGTCACAGATATAATTCCTCCTACATATGTTACTTTTGACTGCCTGCTGAACAATTTCTGGACTGGTCCTACCTTATTTCAGACTTCAAAGCTGCTTAGTTGTGACTAAAAGCTTTGTTTGATCTATGATGGACCTTTTTCCTTGTATTATTAATTGCCTAAAGCCGGTATTCTTTGGAGGAAAGGTGCCGATGGTCCAATAGTCTAACACTTGCTAGACTTCCAGTTACACATGGTAACAAGGTTCCATATTCAAAGGGATTTGAGATTTGCGAACATTTATGCAAATGAACGATGTTTAATTGTACCCTTATATTAATTGTTCTCTCTCAGTGGACTAATAAATATCTGCTCATGCTTAAAAGTGAAGAAGACATGTTTGTGAACGTCTTGCACCATTTCCCAGACTATATATGTGTTTAGCATTCATGTTTGTTCAGTGACGTTTTTCTTTGCATTACGTGTAGGGGTCGTCATGAATCTAAAATAACGGAAGAGGAAGAGGATGAAGAATGTCTTAAGGAGGAAGAAGATGGGTTGTCTGGTACAGGAAACACACGGCTGTTGACACAACCCTCTTGTAATCTCTCTTTCTCTCTCTCGATTGATTGGAATAAGGATAGTCTTTGCTGCTTGTATCTCCCTGTACCCCTGCTTTGACTTGCACATGCCGTAAGGCTTCCTGCAATTTCAGAACGTTAGGTAATGAGGTGTTGTAAATGTTCTTGGTGTTATAAGCAATAATGGGTGTGTCGACATGATTTCTTATCACTAACAATTAGAACACTCAGGCAAAGTAGAGGTTTTTATTCCTTCCCTGACCCTTGTCTAGGCGGGAACCTCATGCACTGGGGACACCCATTATTTTATCGTCGTCTTGCTCTAGAGAGATTCTCTTTTACCCTGACTTATACAATTATCTTGCCAACAGGATATCTCCAGAGAATATGAGCTCACTGCTTTCTTAAGTTCTATTTGCATGCTTGTTTTGCAGGTATACAAGGGAAGATGAGGGATTACCAGCTTGCTGGATTGAATTGGCTCATAAGATTGTATGAGAATGGCATTAACGGAATACTTGCAGATGAAATGGTAGGTCACAAGCTGTAGCATTTACATGTAATAGCTTTTTAATTCGACTTTGTGTATGATTTATATTGCACATTCAGCAAATGAGTAATCACGCGACAATCTTTTATTATCATAGAATCTACTATTGTTTGGTTTCAGGGTCTTGGAAAGACACTGCAGACTATCTCGTTACTGGGCTATCTGCATGAGTTCAGAGGAATTCCTGGTCCTCACATGGTTGTTGCTCCAAAGTCAACTCTGGGTAACTGGATGAATGAAATTCGCCGTTTTTGCCCTGTTCTCCGTGCTGTAAAGTTCCTTGGAAATCCAGAAGAACGGGTATAGCTTTCATGCACTGTTGCTCACTTTTATGGTACATACAAATGCCAAGAAGAGTAATTAATGCGACACTTTTCTACTGTGGCAGAGGTATATACGTGACGAACTATTGGTTGCCGGGAAGTTTGATGTATGTGTTACCAGTTTTGAGATGGCAATTAAAGAGAAGTCTGCCTTGCGCCGATTTAGCTGGCGGTATATTATAATTGATGAAGCCCACAGGATCAAGAACGAAAATTCTCTACTTTCAAAGACGATGAGGCTGTATTATACCAACTATCGTCTTCTCATCACTGGTACACCACTTCAGGTACATTCTTTAACTTGGCTTTGGAAGCTTTGAGAAATTGCTTTTTATAATTGACCTCATCGTCATCTCTATGTTTAATTATAGGCTGCACTCTTTAGGAGAAGGTGCTAAGTTGATTGGTACATTGTATATATCTAATGCATAAAAAAATTGCCTTCGGAGGAATAATTTCATTGTGGAAATATAGGTTACTACCTTTCTGTCTCCTAGTCAATTTACTGTGATGAGGAAATATGGGCTTCATAGCAACTATCAATTCTTAGTCAAATTTTAGTTCTTCCTCTGTAGTATGTTGTGAAGATTTACTAGAGTTTATCCCTTGAATCTGCTCAATATCTACAAAGATTGGTTCTTTTGCACTGGGTTTTCTTTTTCCAAATTTTGACAAAGTGTTGTTCCTAAGGATGCTGCTATTACTCTTTTTTAACAGAACAATCTCCATGAGCTGTGGTCTCTTCTGAACTTTCTACTTCCAGAAATATTCAGTTCAGCAGAAACTTTTGATGAATGGTTTCAAATTTCTGGTGAAAATGATCAGCAGGAAGTTGTTCAACAACTTCATAAGGTAGGCTTGAAACCTCTTTTTGGAACAATTTGACGTCTTTGTATTTTTTTTTTTTTTTGGTAAGTTATTTGACGTCTTTGTATGATTTCTCACATTTTCATTTTTCTAAATTAAGGTTCTCCGGCCCTTTCTCCTCCGAAGGTTGAAGTCTGATGTAGAGAAAGGTTTGCCTCCTAAGAAGGAAACAATCTTGAAAGTTGGCATGTCTCAGATGCAAAAAAATTATTACAGAGCTTTGCTGCAGAAAGATTTAGAAGTTGTTAATGCTGGTGGAGAAAGAAAGCGTCTTTTGAATATAGCAATGCAGTTGCGTAAATGCTGTAATCATCCGTACCTTTTTCAAGGTGCTGAACCGGGCCCTCCTTATACGACAGGAGATCATCTGATAACCAATGCAGGTAAGATTGTGTTTGATGTGGAGTGTGTGACGCCTCCATATCAGATAATGGCTGATGTCCTTGTGTATTAATTTTAATTGCAGGTAAAATGGTTCTCTTGGATAAGTTGCTCCCAAAACTAAAAGAACGTGATTCTAGGGTCCTTATTTTTTCACAGGTAAAGTGACCTCTGAAACATTATTCTCTCATGAGTGCTGTGTAATAAGGATATATTTGTATTTGTGTTCTTCTCTTCTGAACATCATGTACGATGTGATTGATTCTTTACCCTGGTGGATGGCTTGGTTCCATATTCAGATGACAAGGTTGCTGGACATTCTTGAGGATTACTTGATGTTTCGTGGGTACCTGTATTGTCGAATTGATGGTAATACCGGTGGAGAAGAACGTGATGCTTCCATTGATGCTTTCAATAAGCCAGGAAGTGAGAAGTTTGTATTCTTGTTGTCCACAAGAGCTGGTGGTCTTGGCATTAATCTTGCTACTGCAGATGTTGTCATTCTCTATGATAGTGACTGGTTGGCCTTAACTCTTGAGTTTTTATTGAGCTTTCGTGTACTCTCTTTTTTATTTCTCTCTCTCTTGGCTAATATTATGACTTTCTTTCAGGAATCCCCAGGTCGATTTGCAAGCACAGGATCGTGCACACAGAATTGGTCAGAAAAAGGAAGTTCAAGTGTTTAGATTTTGCACAGAGGTTTGTGTTGCTTGTCCCTATTACTCTGAAGGAAGTTATTTCTAATTGTTCTGGAATTAATTACGTGGTCACAATTTGTGCAATAGTACACTATTGAGGAGAAAGTGATTGAGAGAGCCTACAAAAAGCTTGCCCTTGATGCCTTGGTGATTCAGCAAGGACGATTAGCTGAGCAGAAAAGTGAGCTGTTGCTTAATTATTACATTCAGTATTTAGGTGTTTTCTAAATTGTGTCACTGATATCTTTTGGTACCTTGCTCTATGCAGCTGTCAACAAAGATGAGCTACTTCAAATGGTTAGATTTGGAGCAGAAATGGTTTTCAGTTCTAAGGATAGCACCATTACAGATGAGGATATTGACAGAATTATAGCCAAGGGAGAAGAGGCAACAGCTGAGCTTGATGCCAAGATGAAGAAATTTACAGAGGATGCGATCAAATTTAAGATGGATGACAGTGAGTATACTGATACTTAAAAAATAATTGATCAGTTCAATCCCTGAGTTTGCTCACATCTACCTTGTTTCACTGCAGCTGCTGAGCTCTATGATTTTGATGATGAGAAGGTATAATGTGGTCCTTGGTCTATACTAAGTAATCGATGTGGCATCTGCATCAGGCATATCTGTGTAGTTTAGGTGGCTTAAATTGGGTGCTTCTTAATGCAGGAGGAGAATAAGTTTGACTTTAAGAAAATCGTCAGTGAAAACTGGATTGAACCTCCAAAAAGAGAGCGGAAGCGCAAGTACTGCTTTTTCTTTAAGTTTGCTGTGCATCTAAATTTTTTTCCCTTCACACCTTACCATATCACATGATGGCTTCTTTTCTTGAGTAGCTACTCGGAATCTGAGTATTTTAAGCAAACAATGCGGCAAGGTGGACCTGCAAAACCCAAAGAGCCTCGAATTCCTCGCATGCCTCAACTGTAAGAGTTACTTGAGCTGCCATCTCTTTGACCGAGGACTATGTTCTGACATTAAGTAATAATCTTTTGTTTTTATTTTCTGTTGCAGGCATGACTTTCAGTTTTTTAACACTCAGAGGCTGAGTGAGCTATATGAAAAGGAAGTACGCTATCTCATGGTGGGTATAATTGATTTGACATTTTCTATTATCTTTAACCTGTCCAGCTAGAAGCTGTTCTTGAATCTTAACTTGTTTATTTGCATTCAATTTTGCAGCAAGCACATCAGAAGAATCAAATGAAAGATGCAATAGATGTGGATGAGACTGAAGGTACTTCTACTGCACATTAGTTTCTCTGATTAAGGATCTTGTCATATGCTAACTGAGCATTTAAATTTCAGATGTAGGAGATCCATTGACAGCTGAAGAGCTGGAAGAAAAGGAGAGGTTATTGGAAGAGGTACTTGGCTGAGTGTGTATAGTTGTTTAATGGGATAGTGTTCCTGTTGAGCCTTTCTTAATTCCATACTATTGGTAATTTTTAGGGATTTTCGACATGGAGTAGAAGAGACTTTAATACCTTCATCAGAGCTTGTGAAAAATATGGACGGAATGACATCAAGAGTATTGCTTCTGAGATGGAAGGTAAAACAGAGGAGGAAGTGGAAAGATATGCAAAGGTTTTCAAAGAAAGATACAAGGAATTGAACGGTGAGTATCCTACTCTGCCAATTTCTTCCATTGTGGCCAGAGTGGCTAATGTGGATAATATGAAATGTCTTGACATACGTTAGGGCCATATTGTGGTTTATTGTCCGTTGAACAATGGACTTCCAAAACTGTAGAAGAAACCTCATAATCGCAGCAGTTTGGATGTAGACACCGTGCTTCTTTGTTCACCAAAAGCTCTTTCTTCAACTTGATTAACTGAGATTTCTTTATTTTGCGGAGGAAATCTCTGTTACAACTCCTCAAAAAATTTTGTTGCACAAGTTAATTGACAATAACATGTTAAATGTTTACTGTAAACCATTTGGGGGTTACTATGAATTGCCTGGTTTGGCTGAACTCACTAGTGGCCTGTCCTATAACAAATACTACACACTAAGTCTCTCAGACGGTAAATTCTCATGTGGCTTAAAAGGGACAGTTTTGTGTTTGACTTGTCAGAGACATAATGAAATTATTTACTTGTGGCCTCTTGCTTTTGAGTCTCTATTGATTGCTTCTGGATCCTTTGCAGATTATGACAGAATTATAAAAAATATTGAACGCGGAGAGGCTAGGATATCTCGAAAAGACGAGATCATGAAAGCTATCGGAAAGAAATTGGACCGCTACAAGAATCCATGGCTGGAATTGAAGATTCAGTACGGTCAAAACAAAGGAAAATTATACAATGAAGAATGCGATCGGTTCATGGTCTGAATTATCACATTTGTGTTTAGGGCCAAATCAGCACAAAAGAGTTTCTTCCGAAAGTATTAGTCCTATTGAACTTTTTTATAATCTTGCTGGTTCACTGTCACAGATATGCATGGTACACAAGCTTGGGTATGGAAACTGGGATGAACTGAAGGCAGCTTTTCGCACATCACCTCTATTTCGGTTTGATTGGTTTGTGAAATCTCGCACAACTCAAGAGCTTGCTCGGAGGTGTGACACGCTCATTCGGTTGGTGGAGAAGGAAAATCAAGAATATGATGAGAGGGAGAGACAAGCCCGTAAAGAGAAGAAGCTTGCCAAGGTTGATTTTCCCCATGAAACTGATAATGACTCCAGCTTTAACTTCTTTTCGATGTGCTGTTGCTTTAGATGGAACAAGTGTGTCATCCCTTGACTAACCATTTGTTTTCTTGATTTTCAGTCTCAGAGCATGACACCATCAAAACGAGCTGTGTCTAGGCAGGCCAACGAGAGCCCAAGTTCTCTAAGGAAGCGCAAGCAATCATCCATGGATGACTACCTCAGCTCGGTAACTACCCTCTTTCGCCTTTCATTGCTATTTCCATAGTGTAGGAGTAATTGGACCCTCATCACTGACACTCAGAAGCTAACGATTGTTCTTTCGCAGGGAAAGAGGAGGAAATGAGGGAATTTGGCAGAGCACAAAGTATCCGACGTTGCATCCCCTCATTGCAACAATCTACTCCTAGTTTTTGAATTTGCAGTGGAAGGCTAAGGATAGTAATTATATGGCGACTAGACAAAATACTATTAAGTACGGTAGTTTCTTCGACGTCCTACACCAACGATGAATGGCAGCTCCAAAACAGCTGCATATTTTGATCCTTGTAATGGCTCCCGTTTCGTGGAGCCTTATTCAATTACTGTACCTTAGTAGGGACACAGTAGCTTTTGTTGTCGCCCGCAATGCGGAGCTATGTTCTTTTCCGGGGTCGGTCTGGTGCCCTGTGGGTTCACTCTGACTGCCGTAAATCAGTTCATTATGGTTGTTCAGTGGAAATATGCGTTACTTACAAAATTCTTCCCTAAAATATGATCATCGTTATCATGATTTGCAGTAGATTCACGTGGCGGCAACAGCAGAAGAAAGAAAAGAGCGAAGCAAGCGAGTTTTGTGCTAAAGACGAGAGAGAGAGAGAGAGAGAGAGAGAGAGCAAACAGGTAAAAGGGGCGCAGTAATTCCGAATAACACACCAACTGTTATCATGTACAGAACACATCCAATGGGGGCAAAAATGAGACATTCTCCCCTCTCCTTTTTCGGCATGAACTGGAAGTCCTACTTACAGATGAAGAGCTTATAAATCCTGAGACATACGGGTTAAAAAGGACATTAAGGCAGCAACATACTTCCAATGTACCAAAACCCTCCCCCCCCCCCCCCCCCTTTTTTTTTTTTCAACTGTTTTTCTTCCTGTACTTCACATGACAATGTGGATGTTTAAACTTTTAACTAGAAGAATTGACAGAAAAAAGGACAAGCAGCATCAAAGTTGGACACAACGAACCCCTTATTCATAACCCTTAGTTTCAACCAGAAGCACCCTTTCTCATGATCAAGTAAAGCCAACATGGCAGTCGGCACTGAGTTTCGGTGCGTCTACTCGTTTGTAGAATCGAAGCTCCCCACCGCACCTGCACGCTTTCTCTCCCTCCAGTTCTCCCCCCATACTTTCGCTTCTGCAACCGCACGTTCTCTGTCGAGGTCACGGTTCCTTGGAGTCTCTCTCCCTCGGCCTGCACTCCCAGGGGAGTCCGCCCGCTCGGGGTCATCTAGGCCCCACTTCCTCCCAGATCCACCGCCGGTTTCACTGCGACCCAGCTCAGCTCCACTAGTCAATTGCCTTCCTTGGTCTCTCTTTCTGAAATCGGGGGAATTTCTATGAGTGGAAGGGGAACCACGATACCCATCCGGGCTATCCAAACCGTCAGCTGTGCCCCTTCGGTCATCTTTAGTCCTTGGAGTAGAAGGACCCACACGATTGCTTTGGGCAGAAGCTGAGCTTGGATCGTAAGTTTGGGAGGCCAAATACGTAAGAGCTGTCACTACGTCTCCTATCAAAGGCCTCGTGGCGGCCTGTTCTTGTAGGCACATTGCAGCAACTGCTAGGGCTTGGTAAAGTCCACGCATTGGGTACCGCCCTTGCAGTAGAGGGTCGGCCATCTTGGGGAACTTTCTACGGTCTTTGAAGAGCGGCCGAGCCTACAAGCCACGTCATATTAGAAGAGAGAAAATTCTCAGCATGTATTGTTTCATTGAAAAAAAATCCAAAAACAATGTTTCTTGTAGGGTGCACAACAACAGATCCAGAAATATATGAATAACCTACCCATGCCACAAGATTATGCTCCCCAGGAGCCCTTGAGTTGTCAATTGCCTTGCGCCCAGTGATGAGTTCAAGAAAGACAACTCCAAAGCTGTAGACATCAGATTTTAGAGTTAGTTGGCCGGTCATTGCATATTCAGGAGCACAATAACCATATGTCCCCATAACACGTGTCGAGACATGAGTTTTGTCCCCGACAGGCCCCAGCTTCGCAAGCCCGAAATCTGATAATTTAGGGTCGAAACCCTCGTCAAGAAGGATGTTGGAGGATTTTAGGTCTCTGTATATAACTGGAGGATTTGCTTTGTCGTGTAAATACTCCAACCCCTTGGCTGCTCCAGCTGCTATCTTCATCCTTATGTTCCAGTCCAGAGGCTCCTTATCCGGAGGAAGATCTAAAATGACAATTAAAACGGCAATCAAATGGCCTCAAACATTTGCGTGTGTATTATTCGAATAGGGGAAGAGATAGATCTTTTTAAAGTAACCAAAGAATTACCGGAAGTATGATGCATAAGCCTTCACAATCTGGAAATAGCTAACATTTCTAAAACTATACTTTAGGTTTCATTGGAGAAAGCTTTCTACTTTAATCTGTTGTTTAGTGATAAAGTTTAAACAAAGCGCTTAAATCGGATGTCTAATTTTCTATCTTGTACTCAAACAACAGAGTCAAGAAGGACGAGAAAATCGTGCAAAAGCTAAAGGGTGCATTTGTTTCATGGAAAAGAAATGATTTAAAAAACATTTTCCTAAAAATAATTGTGTCGTTTAAAAAAATTAGTCAATGATAATCATTTTCATAATCAACAATAATTTATGCCTACCATTTTTGTTCATGATGAGACTATTATCCATCAATTTATTTTGTACATGGTAGAAGTGATCATTATTGGAAAACAATTTCCAAATTGTTGATTCTTCCCAAAAACAAACGCACTCTAAGCATGCATTTTTTTTTTCCAGAGAGTCATTTGGTGCCTACAGCACGCCTAGTATTAACCATTAGCAGTGGAAATTTAAGTTGAACACACATTTTCACCAAACGGATACTCAAGTATTAAGAGGATTGCCTTGTCATTATGACAAAATATTCCAAATGACAGCCTGATGTCTTATAGTACAGTATAGTACTTGAGAGACACCATCCAGTGTTTAAACTAGAGAAATATGAGATCACTGAGTCGACTAAAACACTTGAAGCAAACAAAAGTTTTAATGATGATTTGCAAGAGGTTTTTTTTTTTTTTTTTTTTTTTTTTAAATAACCGAGGTGTCCGGGCCAGCTTGCGCGCACCTCGACTATTCCTCGAGGGAAACTAGCACATCAACCCACCGCCATGACAATTGATAACTTGTGTTTTTCTATTTGATGCACTTCCATAAGGATGGTTATGACTCTTCAATAAGGCTAGGCGTGACAACAAATGCATTCTGCCAATCACTGTGGTTCAAATATGTTCAGTTCCAATTACAATGGTAATATCTATCAAGAGTGAACCTTGTATTGGTCTATCTCCTGCCAGGATATAAAGGTTTTTGGCAGAAGAAACAGGTGAGCTTGCAGTGGAATTTAAATTGACATGGTCTTTCAAACCACTCTCCAAAAGGAAGACGGCTTGCTTTCAAAAACCATAGTGGAAGGTTACTAAATGATTGTAGCCTAACAACAAAAAATGTTGATAAATGGCATTTCAGATTCATCAATTGATCTCCTATATTTCCCCACCTCCATCAAAGCCATTGCAGCCTCTTTATGTCAAGCTTTTCAACCTCTCAAATTGTTTGGTTAATTTGGTTTCCACCGTTTCCCACCTTCTAACAACCCCACTGCTTTCAGACATATTTAATCCCCTTAAGCTTCGAGAAAAGAGTAAACTGGAATATCCCCTTGCAGAACTATTCTTCCAGCTATTATTAACTACCTCTTCTAAGTCTTCTATTTTTACACAGATTTTTCAACCTAAAAGGAGGTGTGCCCACCCAATATGTCTCATTATGAAAACTATAGATGGTGACCTAAAGTCAACCGAGGTAGAAGCTTTGGCACTGACTTCAGGGTTCTTAAACTTTATTTGTTTAGTTGAAGTCTTCCCCCAATCACCCAAAGCACTTCCCATTTGCTGAGGTAGAAGCCTTGGCACTGACTTCAGGGTTCTTAAACTTTATTTGTTTAGTTGAAGTCTTCCCCCAATCACCCAAAGCACTTCCCATTTGCTTTCCACCACGAAAAGCTCGTCCAAGGACAAATTCCTAACAGAACCCTCTCATAGAGAAGGCCCACCTAATACCTCTCACTTTTAAAACAATAGGATGGTGATCTAAAGTCAACTAGGGAGAAGCTTTGGCACTGAGTTCGGGTTCTTAAACATTATTTCTTTAATTGGAGTCTCCCCCAATCACCCAAGGCACTTCCCATTTGCTTTCCATAAGGAAAAGCTCGTCCAAGAATAAGTTCCTAGCAGAACCCTCTCCTAGAGCATGCTGCTTTGGAAATGTCCACTCCTCATTCTCCACAACAACGAGCAAGACAACCTAAACTGAATCACCACACAATCAATTAAAAAAGTAGTCTTTCATTCCTCATCAGGATAATGCTAAAGTTGTTTTAACTCCTGGTAACTCAATTAGAAAATGTTGAAACAATCTCACGTTATTTATTTCATTACTCCCCTTACATAACATGTGATAAACTTGAACATCGTTGAACAACTTCAAACCCCCAAGACCGCCCTTTCCCTCATGAAGACAAAGAAAAAAGAAGTAAAAGCAAAGATCTAGAGACAGAAGGAGACTAAGTTTCAGACAAGTCTTTCAAATAAGCACTCAAAAAGGAAGATTTGTTATATTCAAAGAACCGCATTTAGAAATTACTGAATGCCTTTTGATATTCATCTGCTCCAATACAAACATGCAAAATGTATAGCTCAAGGAAATAATTCACCAGACTTCATTCTTCAAAAAGATTTCAGCAGTTATGTATTCTGTTCTAGTGTAATATCAATTTCCACCGCTACTAACATGCTAGAGGCAGCAGTCCACAGCTGCTACTAATTTTAGAACCCTCAATTGTGAAGTCATTGATGTGGTACCATCAGTAAAATAACAAAAAATGCCCAAGGAACTGTGCGATCAGCAACCAGTTATGATACCACTGCTACACTTGTAGACATCATGACCAGCTCTAACTCTATGCAACGTCTATTGCTCGAAGGTGAAGGTCAAACACTGCAACAACCACCGATGTATTGCAGCATGAACTACATCACCAGTTCAGGGTAAACAATTTTTCCACTCGTCATTCCTCCAGCTCAGCTCGTGTATTTTCTTTTTACGTTTTCTTTCCCTCCAAGTCTACTTATTCATATCTAACCACCTCTCTATCCATAGCTTTTGAATGGCATTATGCATTTCATCTCATAGATTGGTTTCATTAAGATGTTACTCTAATAAAGCATACAAAAGTTCTGGATATGTTGAATTTACAGAAGAAATCTTCGACATTCTGAAACGTTGACAACAAATGCTGAACCAAAAATTGACTTTCTCTGAGCATTGTGCCCTGAGCCAATAGAAATGTCTTGTCAGATTTATTTCCATCTTTTGAGATTCAAGATGCCTACTGATGAAAGATACCATATCATCTCATCCTTCTCTAGAACAATACACAAAGCCTAATGAGATGGATCCAACTTCATCTATTAATGCTTCTTTCCATTTTGACCCAATTCGAGAACACTAACAAAAAAACAAGTAAAAGGATATAAAAAAAGCAAACTAAAATACCTGGACATTCTAATCAATCTGGAGCTCATGTCACTAGTCACAAGTTCTAATTGGTTTGACACCACAAATTCAAGTTGCTGCTCATGCCCCTTGACCCAATACTTGGCATTAAAGTGCTAAAGATTTAACAGCAAGGAAAGTTGATGTGTTCGCATCCCCTCGAGGCTCTACTTATGAAGTTTGGTTTACCTATCCTCATATTGTTCCTATATTACCAGATGCTCCAGAAGATTGATCTAAGATACAATAAATGACTCTCCATCACATCCAGATGTTTCACAAAAGAGTTGCTAGAAGAATACATGTGGATGAATGCTAAGAAGAAAGAGGATACTACAATAATCAAAAGGGACAGAACCACAATGCGTCATTTTGGTAGGGTTAATGCATGCTTCTCAAATTTCTTGATCATATCACCAAAAACAAACCATCTCCAGGTTATTACCAAGAAACACATGAAGAAAAAGAATTCTCTTCAACTTTTATCAAGAATCATGGAAATGAGACTTTTCTGATAATGAGCAGTTCATATTATTTTCTTAGAAAGTTTTACTGACAATTCACCAACAAATACTCATTTATACTCTACCCATTTAACTAGTCTGTAGCAATGGTACTTTATTTTTACAACTAGTTGGATTCAGGCAACCTTTTCAACTTGTGATTCTATCCTATTTAATAAGCACCATAGACATATCAAGAAGCACAATAAGGAACTTCCATTTATGTAACATAGAAACGCAATAAGTGATTTAGCATAGCCATACCGTGCAAATGATCCTCCAACGATCCTAGTGGCATAAACTCGTAAACAAGGAGGCGTTGGTCCCCATCAGCACAATAACCGATCAAGTTGACAAGATTTGGGTGGTGTAATAGGCTGAGCATAAGAACCTCTACCAAAAATTCTCTATTTCCTTGAAGGCCATTTCGGTCAAGCTGCTTAACAGCAACTACCTGAACATTTATTTCAGTGCAAACAAAGATCACCATTAGAGAGAGAGAGAGGGAGGACTAGGTAATTCAGAGAGCATTATCTGAGAATTTATGCATTCTATCAACTATTTACAGCTGCCAAGTACTAGAATTAAGCAAAAATTGTAGTTGCAAACCAAGTGGGAAAAACTTAGGATTGTTAACATGAACATGCGATTGTAACCCTTTTATAGAAGCGGCCTCCAAATGGGATTGTAGATATGAATCCTGTTTATGAAATGATTTACTTGCTAAATACAATATGTGATGTTATCATCATAACTGCTGGTGGAATTATCTTTTCACAGAACAGGACAAAAAACTGTTATGACAGGATACAAAGAATCAGGCACGGATAGGCAAAACTAACCTGGCCTGAACTCTCTAGTCGGCCTTTATAGACACGACCAAATCCTCCTTCACCCAGTAGACATTCTAGTCTAAAATTTTTTGTCGCAGCAGCAAGCTCTCGAAAGGTGAATGTTTGCGCAGCAATATGAGCTGTCGGTCCATCTTTTGGCACAGGTACTTCCTTTTTTGGATCAGAACCATTTCGAGATTTTGTTTTATCTACAAAGAATTTCAGTCATTAAAACCAGGCAAGTTGAGGGAAATTGAGTAAAAAGGAATCCTTTCAATAAATATGGCATCTCAATAAACATGTTGCATAAATCATATGAACTAACTAATCAAGAAAGAGCATATCTCATAACAAAACTGAGCTTCCTTATCAGATGTAGGTTGCATATAGTCAGACACGATTGCACACCCAATACTCAAATTAAAAAGCATCACGCCCAAATCTAAAGATGCCCTACAGCCCACAAGGGTAACCATTGTTAAAGCTTAGTAAATAGTCAGCACAAAGGATCTCAATATCAAAAGATGCCTGCCAATACACTTTCCTAGGACAGTGGGTTTAATCTTAGCCACCAAAACACAGCTGTACAAGAATAATACCCGACACTAGACTAGCTGGACCTTAACCCTGCACAGAAAGTCCGTTACTATATAGTTTGACACTCATCACAGGAAACTGCAATGGCAAACTCAAACACTAATTTGACATGCCTCTAAGGAAAGAGGAAAAACATTTCATTTGAGGGAAATCAGTTTGCCTTCTTAATGATTCCACCCGAAAAGTTTAAAATTGCACTCATACAGCATTGACTAGCCTATGCCTCTCCCTTAGCTCATACGCACAAAACTCAGAAACCAAATGTCAGGAACTCCAATAACCATTGACAGATCTCAAAATCAATCAATAGCCCCGAGCAACTGAAACAGTCAAGAAACAAGAAACCCCAATTCCCTGAAAAAGATGAACCATGAATGCATCCAATCAAATCAGAACTAGCATCAAAGACACAATTAGCCCAAGCAGGAAAAATATACCGACGACAGAAAGGGCAAGAACCGACACCCATTGATCAAGCAAATCCAGAAGAAGACTAAAAAATTACTCACGAATTACATGGAAAAACCCAAAGAGGAATACCTTTCTCTTTACCTGAGCTGACTCTGCTCACATGATGAGAGTGAGCAGCTGAGGCTTCTTTAGCTGAATCCTTCTTGTTCACTTCCTTCAGTCCACTCCCTTCCTTGCCCTTGGATGATCCAAAACAAGGGAAACACCCACCCATATCAAATCAAAATGCCCACCACTGCACAACACAAAACAACCAAGCCGACCGACCGCGAATCGCCCACCCACGACCACAGCCGGGACAATCACATAGCATCAAAAGCACCGGACTTCAAAGCACAAAAGACGCAACACAGTCTCGCCTTTCCCATCTCTCCGACTCGAGACCCATTGAGAATTCCGACCAAAAATCACTCCTTTTCGCTCACGCTCTCTCGGTGGACATGCTCTAGAGGCAAAAGATCAAGACCCAACAAGCGGAACGAGCAGATCAACAAACCAAAGAAAAACTCGTGCGCACAGTGGTGGGAGAGAAGGAAAAGTAAAAGGTTGAGAATTTGAGAGGAAGAGAAATTATTTACTTTTTACGAAATTTATATGAAAACAGAAATGTATACATATATACATGTGTGAATGGACAAGGAAGTGAATTGTTTTAGGGTTGGGGTAGTAAAGGTTCGAAGAAATTAAGACAAGGATTAGAATTATAATTAGTTGGAGTTAAATGGGTGGTTAAGAGCCAACAGCGACACGTAATCCCCCCATTGGATTCAAGCATTCGAACCGAAGATGCTGATGTGCCCCCACTACATCACTCTCGTCTTTTCATTTTCTTTTGAACTTTTTCTTTTTTCTTTTCCATTATTCATGTTGTCATGCCACAATTGGCTGTTATCTTATGTTAAAAAAATAGGATAACTTGTTCACAAAAAATCCTAAAATTTATCATGAAACTATAATTGAATCCTAAGACTTAAAAAAGTACGATTCAATTATAAAAATTATTAAATTAATACAACCATTAATTCCACGAATGTGATTTTTTTAAATATTTTCTCTCTCATACGTGACACTGACGTGATAAAAAATACGTTATTTTTGTCCAAATTTTATTTTTAATATGATTATTATTTAAGTTAATTTAAAAATTAATGTAATTGAAAAAAAAATCACAATATTATCTTCAAATGTGTGACTTATTCCATGTTTGTTCGCTTTAATATAAGTAAAAACGAAAATTATCTTCTTGTGAAAGTTGTATTTCGCGAAAGATTTAATGAAAAAAGGAAAGTAATTTCTTTTTGCCTTTTTGTAATTTGCTTGGTTCTGTGACAAAAGTTTGGAACTTTTTGTATGCGGTAAGAAAATCACAGCAGGTAATAATCGTGGTCGCCGTTTCCTAAAGGGTGGGACCCGCACTCCGGATGTTGTGTGATGGACAATCTTAAGTCCTAACACATGTTTAAAGGGCAAAAAAAAAAGGGAAAATGTCAAAAAAGGGCCTGAAGTGTGCATGTTTTCTCAATTAAGGGCCCAAAGAGCAATTTGTTTCAAAAAAGGGCCTAAGGTGATTTTTGTGTTTCAATTGAGGGTCTGGCTTTTGTCTTTTTCTGCTTTTGCTTTCTTTTATTTTTTTTTTCCTTGCTCCCTTACTGTTCATCATCCCCCTCTCAACGCTGGTCTCTCAATCCGATATTCTCATGTTCTCGGAGCTCCGGCTCCATTGACAGAGCCTCAGCTCGGTTCAGCAATATTCCATACCCATCGCCGTCGAAACGATCGCAACATCTCTCCCTCTCTCTTCTCCACTTCCCCCGATTCGAGCCCTCTCCAAATCGATCTCCAGATCTCGAACTATAAGAATGTCCAAACCCTGGGGCAACATCTGCGCCTAGGCCGCCGAAGCTAAGCAAGCGAAGGCCGAGGAGCGCGAGGTCGCCGCCGCAGAAGCCGCAGCGGCCCTCGCCAGGGCCGAGCCTCAGAACTTCCCCAGCCTCAGGGAGTCCATCAGCACCAAACCCAAGAAAAAGAAGATGTCGCCAAATGAGTTCTATTCCGTCGGCTTCGGCAATTCCAGAGCCACAGGCAGAGGCGGTTACAAGGGCTTGACTCCTGACGAAATGTTGCGCCTGCCCAAGGGCCTGAAGGAGCGCTCCGCGGAGGAGATGCAGTACGGCCGGCTCGGGGATGGATTCTCTTCCTATGGGAGGTCTGGCCCTCCGCGGAACCGGACGCACGACCGCGAGGAGGGGATACTTCCTGGGGCG
Organism: Rhodomyrtus psidioides; assembly: GCA_021437785.1. NCBI lineage: Eukaryota > Viridiplantae > Streptophyta > Magnoliopsida > Myrtales > Myrtaceae > Rhodomyrtus > Rhodomyrtus psidioides. Next base: position 3,572,111 of record JAILYB010000041.1, on the reverse strand, counting down.
GCGCAGGTGGTAGTGGTGGTCAGAGATCCCACGGTGGCTTCGAGGATGATCATCGTGGTCCTCCACCTTCGAAGGTTTCGGAATTTGACCAGCCATCTCGTGCTGATGAGGTTGATAACTGGGCAATGGGGAAGAAACCTCTGCCTTCCCTTGATTCCACAAGGCAAACCAGGTACGATTCTCTTGGAGGTGGCTCTAGGGCTGATGGCGTTGATAATTGGGCATTGGGGAAGAAGCCGCAACCACTAGCTCCTTCAAGATCCTTCGGCTCGGGGTTCCGTGATATTGGGATGGAGTCTGACCTCATGGAGATGTACATGAAGCTTAGCAAGGGGGACTTCAGGTGCTTTCAGTGGTTCCCTCATGAAGTCAGGAAGCTGCTCTCCAAAATTCTTGACCCCAACCCTAGCGCGAGGATCAGTGTGGACAAAATCATGAACAACACTTGGTTCAAGAAAGGGTTCAAGCAGTTCGAAGCCCAGCGTTGAGAGGGAGACGATGAACAGTAGGGGAGCAGGAAAAAAAGAATAACAGAAAGCAATAGACAGAAAAAGACAAAAGCCAGGCCCTTTATTGGAACACAAAAATCACCCTAGGCCCTTCTTTGAAACAAGTTGCTCTTTAGGCCCTTAATTGAGAAAACATGCACACTTCAGGCCCTTTTTTGGCAAAAGTTTGGAACTTTTTGTATGCGGTAAGAAAATCACAGCAGGTAATAATCGTGGTCGCCGTTTCCTAAAGGGTGGGACCCGCACTCCGGATGTTGTGTGATGGACAATCTTAAGTCCTAACACATGTTTAAAGGGCAAAAAAAAAAATCATCAGCAGTGGGAGTGGGGGTAGTGATTGTCTACGGGAGGGACTAGGGAGGAGATTACAACCTCATCGGCATCTTTCATCACAACCGTTTGATTCGTGAGGGGATGGGACTAAAAAGTTGGATTATGTCAGTGTGCTTGAACCAATGTCTATATATATATATATCTGTGGCAGAAAAAAAAACTCAAAAAAGGAAAAATAATGGGGTGTAGGAGAACCGTCGGCTCATGTTCTTGGTGTAATGATTGTCTATGGTGGGAAGAGATTATATACCTTTCAAGGTATCTTTCATCACAGCCGTTGGATTCTGGAGGCGATGTGCTGAAAAGTCTGATAATGTCGGTGTACTTGATCCCAATGTCAAGAAAGGAAAAAAAAAACATTAATATGGTTAGGAGAACCATAGGCTCATGTTCATGGATGCTGGAATGCTGGTAGAGCGCGGTTGCCGACGGTGGCAGGGTGCGGCGGCTCCGGAGAGGTGAGAGAGCGAGAGGAGAAGAGACACGAGTAAGGTTTTTGAGGAGTGATCGAAGCAAATCAAGAAGGTACTTTTTTTTTTGTCACAATCAATAAGGTATTTGATAAGTATTACTCGTCGCGATCTAGTGTGAGAGACGGTAGATGGATATGCTAACGGGTATTTACAATGAAAAATACTTGGGATTTTATTCAATGCAAAAAGTAACATCATCCATTACAAGTTGATTGATCGAATATTATGTTAGAATACGGAGCACAACCATAACGAAATAAAACGTAGTGAGAAAGAGAAAATCGAGACACAATTTTTGTCTTGACTCACTATTAAACTATAGCTACGTCTAGTAGAGTATTCCACTATAATTAGCAGACTCGCACATATCATTACATCACTCAATTACAAGCGAAAAAAAGTATACAAAGCAATAGCTATTCATAGGCACAAACTCAAATTATTAATAAAAAATTATGGGTCAAATTATAAAGGCCTTCTTGTGTCCAAAGGGCGATGTCCCTTGAGACCCCCGCTGAGGCGACTTCCCCGAGTCTCAACCTGCTCAGCATATCGTAAAATCCATGTGCTTTTTTATCGTTAGGAAGTATGAACCACACCTCAACATATTAGATGTGACAATAACTTAGTTTTTAGAATAATATCCAATACCTTCTCACGTCGAAATTTGGAGTTGATTATGTGTAAGTTACAAAATCAAGAATAACAGTAACATATAAGAATAGGTATGATAAGAATGCATATTATGTATTATATTAGTTTCACATGAATGGCAATCTTATACTACTTTAGTCACATAATTACATTGATCAATCTCATAAATATATGGGCCGAATTCGAAAATAATTAACTATTCGTATTGTGAAGATAGCACGGTCCTTCGCAATAGACCCAACTTCACTAATTTCACATTAAGCCCAACTTCACTAATTTCACATCGAGATAAACATGCATCTTTTACGTGAATACAATTGACATGAATTTCCACTTGGATCAAGTCAGTATAATCGCGATGTGTCGTGTTTGTTAAGAATTAACAAATACGAAGATGATTAAAACGAAGAAATTAAAGTAATTACACCACTATAAAAAATAATAAACACGAACCAGTTGAAACTGTAACTGAAAAGGTGCTCTCTCCTACATGTACATCTAGTTTCAATGTGTTAGATACACACACACACACACACACTTCTTCTTAAATAAAAAGAAAGAAAATAGATAAATTATTTGCTCAATTGGCCATCATTTATCACAAACCCGCGGGGAAAATTACCAAAAAATTCATAAATCTATTGCAATCGTGTTGAATCTTCGAATCTCCCAGCAGTTAATTTAGTTATAAACTTTTTGCATTCATGCTAATTTATCCCTTCTTGCCAATTTTGATCGAGAATTGTTGACGTGGCACGATCGGCACTGACGTGACCGATTTTTAATTATATTTTAATATTTTTTCAATATTTTTATTTTCTTTCTCTTTTCTTTCCTTTTTCTTCCTCCAATCGGCTGACTAGAGGAGGAAGAAGAAGAGTATAAAAAAAAGAGAAGGAAAAGGGAAAAAAATAAAGTAAATTTAAAAGAAAAATTCAAAAAATATTTGAAATATTTTTAAAAATTAGCCACATCAGCGCTGACAGCGCCATGTCAGCGACTTCTGATCAAAATTGGCCAGACCTGAATTGGCACGAATGAAAAAATGTTTAGAATTGAATTGACAAAAGAAAAGATTTAGGTGAATTGAGAAAATTACAATAAATTTAGAACTTTTTGGATAATTTTTTCCATACTTAATGAGCACGTGTTCTTATAGTACTATCTCAATCATGTGGTCAATGGATGGCCACTGAACCAATTTTAACGTATTAAGACATGTTCTCCAATTAAACTTAACGGTGCATTTGTTGCACTCAAAATTTCATAATAAAGAAAAATATTTTCATTTTCAAGGAAAATGACTAGTTTTCATTATTTTTTCTATTGAATTTACCGTATAATTTAGGAGAAGTAATTTTCTTTTTATAAAAAAGGAAAGACTTTTTCCTCTGCACTAATCTTGTTGTTTTTAGTTCGTGGAAAGCATTTTCCGCAAATCGATTAGTTTTTCGTCTTTAGAAAGACAAAAAATATATTTCCACCAAGTAAACAAACCCTAAATTGAATGACCTTCGATGAAAGTTCAATAAGGTCACATATATCCACAAGGGTCGTTTTGCCGTCCGCCTAAGATCAGAAAAATCCCACGTGCCACACTAGCTGCAAGGCAAGATGTTCAAATGAGATTTTAGCCAATCAATAATAGTAGTGTACCTGATTAAAGTAAAATTAAAGGCGAGTGATGCACAAATACCAATTTCAAATTATGTTCAAAATCAAAGTTGGAATCAAGGCCGACGCTATATTCAAAATCGTCGTCTACTCCTCGAGATCGAGGTGCTATGTTGTTGTGGGTCAAAAGACGCTTTATGACTGCTAATAGACCTAAGAATGTCCAAAAAGGATAGTTTGACCAAAGATGTCACTTTGCAATGTTTTTTTACAGATGCCAGCCGTTTTCGGCCAAAAGACGACTACGAAGATTCTAGCAATTCGTTGTTTGAGAGAAGAACACGCCACGCTTTTCCATATGGACCATATGACAAGCGAGTCGCGAGAGCACATTTTTCTGACCGAGGGTCAGTGGCACAGTGCACAAATCGGTCAAGTGTTAGATGCAACCACCACATCAGTTTCTTTCTACCTTTTGTGGACTCTCTACAGAGCTATACCTGTAGCTGGGTTGCTCAGCCCATCATGCAACGAGGTTCCTGGGAGCGAGCGTTGAGGTTGAATTCTTGGGAGAAAAGTAAGAAATGAAATTTAGAATGTCACAAGCACAAAACAAAATAACAAGGAGGTGCTATGCTGTCATGCAGAAGAAATGGGCCCAACCTTCTCCCAGGAGATACTTTATCGAAATCAAGCGACGATGAACGGGATGCTCGACAAAGTCTTACTGGTTAAGCACTGGGCTTAAACTTTTGGTTAGCTAATCATCCACCACGATCGACACAACTTTAGCTGACTGCGACCAGAGAGTGAGAGGAGGTGCTGGCGTACCTGAAAGCGGGAGGTCATGGTGGTTTTTGCGTATCTGCTCTCACAACCTCATTGAAAGCCCATCTTTCAGATTTAGGTAATTCGACGGCAGCGGCCAAAACTCAATTGCCATGCCGCTGGAGATTTCGCAGTGCACATGTACTATTTACATTGACAAAGTTACTGAACTGACAGACAGAACATTAATACCAATCAACCGTTCAGGTTCAGCAATCAAAAGGTATCTCCAAGAGAGCTAAATCTAGACTGACAAAAGGCACTGCGCTTGACATCGTATTCACACTAATTAGTACCGTAAAATATACAGCAGTAGCACTCCATCACATAACCATAATTTCAAAGCATGTGCCGCTCGAGCTTAGAATTAAAATGGACCATGTTACATAAGAGAGTCAAAGCATGAAAAGGAAGAGGACATTCATAAGATGTAACACCAAAGTAAAAACACTTCATATGAACATTATGATAACTTTCTCCTCTGTCTGAGTAATAATATACGACAATCCAAGATATCGCACAGCTTATCAATTCCCAACAACTGCAATATAATCTACACAAAAATTGAATTCCTTACACTCAATATCGATCAAAACTGTAGTTGCTTGCCGACAAACTCCAAATACCGATCCATCTCATGCCGCATTTAATTCCTTGGCCAATTTCTCATAAACTCGTAGGTCCTGCTCAGATGAAAAAGGAAGGGTGATTAGAAGTTCAGATGAAAGTAAATCGAAGAACCTAGCATTCGAGTCGTGTGATGACTGAGAGAACCAACCATCTTTGATACAGAGGGAGAAATTTTAGTTAGTGCCTGCTCAAAATGAGCTGCCTTTATGGTGCATGGAGAATCCGAATGCTGACCCGATGAAGTCAACTTCTCTTCGAGAGCAAGCATTGCAGCTTCATTGACCTAAAATTATTGGAAATGAAATTGGTGAATGTTGTTCAAGTTGTCATTACGAGAGAGAGAGAGTTGATGTGATTGTCAACCTAATGATGCTAAATGGTAATGATAAAAAGAAAGAAGCATAATGAAATAGACAAACCAGTGCAGCAAGATCAGCACCACTTAGATTCTCACAGGCCTCCATCCGCCCGATGGCATCTAAATCCACACCGACATCAACAGGCTTCTTCCTACCTAGAGCTTTCAAAATCAAACCACGCTCATCAGCGCTTGGCAAGCGAACATAATGAAGTTTTCCGAACCTTCCAGGACGCAAGAGAGCACTGTCTATGACCTCAATTCTGCCAAAAGCATGCAATTCCAAGATAAGTTAGCAAAGTACTCGACATGGTGTCAACCTAAGCCTGTAACTATAAATCAGACCTATTTGTGGCCCCAATCACGAAAACACCACGTCGATGATCTGCACCATCTAGCTCTATAAGCAACTGCACAGAAAGTTGTACCCGTTCAATTTTACTGGATAAGATATGGGTTATAGACTAAAAGATATTCCTTCGTTTTCCTCAAGATACTGACCTGATTCAACAGTCGTTCGACGACCCATCCACCTTCTGTGCCACGCTGCTTTGTTAAAGCATCCACCTGCAGAAAAAAGTATCAATTACAACATGACTAAGTAAATGCACGACCAAGGAATTCAGACAACTAAGCTACAATGACAACACAGTCTATTTCACTTCGGTGTTTCATGGCTAGAAAGTAGTTAGCTTCGAGGAGATAGATGGCATTTCCAGGAGTTTCAGGCTCCAATTGCCATAAAAAACCAAGAAGTAAAATGATGATAGTTGCGCGAAGTAAATCGGTTCTGCGACTTCTGTTTAGATTCACTGAGTTTTGCCAAAGATCAAGTGGGGGGGAAAAACTCCCATTTTCACTTGCCAACAAATTACAAGCTGCAAAGGACACCGTAATGTTCCTTTTCAGCATTTGGCAGTCAGCACTAAAGAAGCAACATTCCTTCAGCACTACAGGCAAAAACGACAATTCACAGCCTTTTAACTACAGATTATTTGTAAATACATCTTGTACAAGACAAAGGAAAGAGACAAAGAAGAGGTTTAAGAGAGAAAGAGGTAGAGAGGCTTCTTGTAATGAGGCACCATAAAGGCTAGCGAAGAACTACGGAGCCATGCACATGGATAAGAACAGCGGATGAGGAGGAGTGGGGGCCAGTCCAGCCCCCTCTCAACCGTTAGTCAGGTCAGTTATAACTGGTCATCAGACAACAAAACTAAGGAACACCCTCAAAACCGAATCCGAAATATGCATTCTGATCAGAGACTGATCAAGCAACCTATCAAATTTTTTCTCCCCTCTATCCCTCCCGCATTTCCCTAATTACTCACTGACTCCTCTCGACTGAGCCTCCCCATTCCTGTTCTCAACATTAATTGAGTTTTACGGTGAAACACCAACCCCTTCCCTCAGACACACACACCCCCCCACAACCCCCCCACACCAACCAACAAAAAAAAAGAAAAAAGACAGGTCAAAAGAGAAGAGGCTCATCTTTCCAAGGGTTATAAAATGACACACATTTTTCGTCTCTTCAAGTAGAGCAGTGAATCCTCAAGTAGAACTTAACTGTTCCTATTGCGGGAAAAACTTTTGCAACGATCGAAATAAGAAAAGCCAAGCTTACTAATGGACAATTATGTCTGTCCAAAGTTACAAGTTCCAAAAGAAAAAGAATTAGACAGCCACAATGAGTCTCACAAACCTCATCAAAGAAAAGTATGCATGGCGCACAAGTCCTAGCACGGCTAAACAATGTTCGAATCGCCAGCTCACTTTCTCCAACATATTTGTTCAATAGCTCAGGGCCCTAAACAGTCAAGAAACTCAAAAAAATCAGAATTTCAAGTCACACAGAATATGAAAGAGAAAAAATGCAGAACTTTCTCAAAATAATTAAAGATGAAATAACTAATGAACAGAAAAATAAAGAAACTTGCCTTGATGTGAATAAAGTTAGCTCCAGCCTCATTGGCAACTGCCTTGGCAATCAGAGTTTTACCACAACCAGGAGGCCCAAAAAGCAGAAACCCTGTCTCTAGATCCACTCCAAACTCCTGAAAACCAAATCACAAACAGAGATTGTAATAACATGGAAACATAAAGAACCAACGGAAGATGATGAGGCAGTACTACTTCAAAAATTCAAAGGCTAATAACTTGAAAGAGAGGCAAACTAATATAAGGTTGGCATTGCTATAATAAGGAAGCAACTTTTAATGGTCAACCGCACTATAAAAATGCTGCATCTCCCTTACCAAAAAAAAAAAAAAATGCTGCATCCCTCGAGCTTAGTTGCCAGACCAAAATTTTCACAAAGCAAACTAGCAAGGCTCATCCGCCGGGATTCCTGATTGACATTAAACTCAACCACACCTCACGGAAGCTGTGCTGTTTAGTAGTTCATTAGTGACAGATAATCCCCCAGACTTGCAACTTCAGAGCCACATGCCCAAGGATCCTAAGGACAGATGGCTGATGGTACTAACAACACCTATGCACCTCAAGTATTCATTGGCCTGCTCGTGCCTTAAACAGAGACAAATATTTGGATCATGGTTAAACTAAATCCAATGCATCACGTAGTCCACATTCCCAACGACTAGCCTGAAGAATTTGCTAGAGAAAAACTTCCCTCTGCTTTATGAAGGACCCTTCCACTAATCTGATTTTCACTTGTGCTGACTGAAGTCAACTACTGTAACAGACTAATAATAATGTTATGGAAACACAAATTGTTTGTCAATTACCTCATACTCCTCAGGATATTTTATACGTCTAACAATATACCGGTCAAATGCCTGCCTCAAAGAGTCAAGACCTCCGACATCTTCCCATTTAACGTTAGGTATTGCAGAAAATCCCTCCCTTCTAGAAGAGGGTTGGATCATTTTCAATGCCTCCTGAAAGTAGACAATATATAAATGCAGATCAAGAAGGACAATCAGACAACAGAACCACAAAATTGTCAATAGAATATATAATCATGTCCAACAATAAAAACCACGAAAGACGGAATAAAACATTTCAATCTCAATCTCCAAGAAGGAATGTCAAGCTGATATGACAATTACGTCGTTTGGTCTTCAGACTAAAGCACATTTGGCAATGACAAGCTTATTAAGAATGTCTATATATTTTATAAACATTTCCAAATAAAAGCAAGCCTGATTTCGAAAATACAAAGTATAAACAAAGAAGTAACTCATCACCTCAAAATCAGCCATACTAATAGCGAGCTTCTCCATTTCCTCAGGTAACCAAGGTTGCCGCCACCATTCATCAATACAATTTACCTCCATAGAATTTTTAGATAATTCAAGTTTTCTTTCATCCAAAATTCTCTTCATGGCAAGGTTGCCAGCCTTGTTAGCAAGCGCTGCCAAGTCTGCACCAACAAAGCCAGGAGTAGATCTTGCTATTTTAAAAAAATTAAAAGATCCCTCGAGTTTAAGGGTACGCGTGATCACTGAAAGGATCTCAACCCTGGCATTTTCGTCTGGAACGCCTAAGCCAATCTCACGATCAAAGCGTCCAGGCCTCCTTAATGCAGGGTCAACAGCATCAGGCCTATTGGTTGCGCCAATTACAAGAACATACCCGGGCTTCGTATCAGAGCTCTCCGTGTCTGCATTCTTATCAGTTGATTTTCCTGGTCTGTGCGATTCATCCATACAAGTCATCAATTGTGTCACAATCCGTCTCTCCATCTCCCTCTGAAGATTTTCTCGCTTCGAGGCGATTGCATCAATCTCATCAATGAATACAATTGAAGGTGCTGTCTTGTGTGCCTTCAAAAAGAGGTCCCGGATGTTTTCTTCTGATGCACCTAGAATTTTAGCCATTCAAGATAAATAGTGGAGCTTTTCATGTTTGCACCAAGGATAGCAAATTGAAGCAAGATCTAAGTTGGTAGTGGTGGCATGTAGCCCAAAAAAATATATATATATGCTAAGTAAAGCGAGCAGCTCAGTTTACAGGCAATGTTATTTGATGGGCCAAACATATTGGCCATACCATGCTACTAGGTTTATCCATTGACAATCTACATAAAGCAAAAGAAAAAGGGAACGGCTCAATGGAAATAGAGAGGACATTGAGTTGGTAGAAGCAACCACAAACATAAGCATTGATCAGACGACATTAGTTCAGAGAGAACACAAACATAGAGCCAATGGCTACCTGATACTAATGATTTTTCCGTACTTAGCCAATAAATTCAGAATAGACAAAACACAATAGACAGCTCCAGAATCAAAATGATCATCCATAAGAAGGAAAAAACGGATATACCAGAGACGCCGGAAACTATTTCGGTCGCGGAAATCTTGTAAAAGGGAACGCCAGTCTCATTGGCGATGGCATGGGCTAACCTGGTCTTGCCGCAACCAGGCGGTCCGTGCAACAAAATCCCCGCCATCGGACTAACCCCGAGCATCCTCGGCAGCTGCGGATGATACAATGGCACAATCACCTCCATTTTCAGCTCTTCCAAGACTTCCTTCATCCCTCCCAAATCCCTAAACCTCGGCCCTTCCTTCCCCTTCACCGTCACCCCCTCATTCCAAGCTGAACCTAAGCCCTTCACTTCCGCTTCCGCCTTCGCATCACCCGCATTCGTCATATCAATCACTCTCCTAGGCTTCTTAGTCGCAACCTCTACCTCAATATTCTTCTCTTGTCGATCTTTCTCGTCTTGCTTAGCTTTATTACGCTTCGCCTCACTGACGTAGCTCCCTCGGAGCATGGATTTCATCAAGTCGAACTCCGGCTCAATTTTCTGCTCGTAAATCGCATCCTCCGACGTCGATACAGCACCGTCTTCTTCGCCTTCATCATCGTCATCGTCCGGCTCTGTCGACGAAGCCTCCTGGCTGCTCCGCGGTCGATTCCTCCGAATGTAATCGTTCTCGAACCGCTGCAACCGGTCCTCCATCACGTCCGTCCTCCTCGGCTTCTTTCTCGAGGAATCGACTCTTCCGAGCTCGTGCTCGTCATCGTCATCGTCATCGTCGCTGCCCTCAAGGGAGCTCGGCGACCGCAACTGCTGCCGCTCCTTTCGCTCCTTCTCATTCAATGACTCTAGGGTTTCCCGAACGGCGTTTGCGAAGGGGTGTCGCTTGATTCGCCGGTACTCGGGGAAGTCCGAGCAGAGACGCTTGACGAGGTCTTCGACAGTGGAGCAATCGTGCTTGCACGACCCTAGTCGCCCGGAAAGGAGTTTCCTGTTCACCACGGATGCCAACGGCGGCGAACTGCCGCCGCGTAGTCTTCTTCGCATTCTTGGCGCCGTCGTGTCAAATCAATCAGAACTAGAAGCGGCGGCCACAGCAGCGAACGGTTGGAGGAAGGGAAGTGGAAAGAGACTATAATTACGAAACCGCCATGTCGTATCTTGTGATTCACAATTTGGTCCTCTTAACTCTTGAAGATTATTTAGTTGACGTCCTCCACGTTTGAGTTTTACAGTTAGACCCTTCAAAAAGTAGACTTTACCAGATCAGGTCCTTTTGCTTTAGGGGTGCGCAATCGAATCGGGTTTACCCGAAATCCGGATCGGCCCACCTGAAAAATAAGGTCGAGAATCGGTTCTATTCAAACTGGTCCGGGAATTGGTTCCAATTTTTGGGAATCAGTCGAAATCGATTCGATTTTCGATTCTAAGTGAAGCCCACCCGGATTGATTTTAGAATCGGTTAGTAGTTATTGTTAAAAAAAAAAGCTATCTCGCTTGCCAAGCTTGCCTCATCTCCTCTGTTTCGTGTTTTCCAACTCCATCTTATCGAGCTCTCTCTCTCTCATTGACGCCACAATTGGCGCTCTCTCTCTCTCTCTCTCTCTCTCTCTCTCTCTCTCTCTCTCGTTGTCGCTACAATCGGATCATTTCATCGGTACTCATATTATTTCGATGGAAAAAATAAAATTGGAAAAAGGAACAAAAGAAAAATAGATTCTCGGGTAGACCCTGAAATCGGACCGAAAAATAGAGTCAATTTCAAAACGGGTTCCAGGACAAACAAAGTAGGTTCTCATTGGGAACCAATTGTAACGTGGTCAGTTTTAGGGTCTAGGTCTAGACTCTAATCATCCGATCCATGCTCACCCCTATTTTGTTTGTGTTGACACCCAATTTTGTTGATCTTGTACTTTTTTTTAATAAAATTTTTCATTTTATTTCTTTCTTTTCCGCAAAATAGAATGGGCCAAATCATACAGATACATTTTTCTTTTATCTTTTTCTATCTCTTATATGCATACATATTTGTGTTTCATTGCTATATATTTTACAACGAAAAAAGTGTGTGTAAAACTAAAAGCATATCAAGTCAAGCCAAGTTAATGCCAGACCCACACCGATGACCCGACTCTAATTTCCTTTTTCCCTTTCCCATTTTCCTTTTCTTTATTACATCATGGTACATTCTATTTCTTCTCCTCTTCCTTTATTTCAGCCGCGCAGTCGGTTCCTTTGTTTTTGATCCTTTCATTTGACTCCACCGACCGTGACAAAAGGAAAAGAAAGGACGCCGCAATTGTTAATAAAGAAAAAATAAAACAAAGAAAGAAAGAAAAAAGAGCGAAACAAAAGACCGGATCGAATCACTGAGCAAGGCAAGGGTGGAAAAGAAAAGATGACGCCATTGTAAAAAGGATATCTCCACCAAAAATTTGCAAATAGAGAATATCTCGGAATATCTACAGCTAAGAATATTTGAGAATATCATCTATAACAGAGGATATATGAGAATATCGACTGTAACAGCAATAATATATGTAGCTACAGACCAAGAGATAACATCTATGGCAGAGAATTTTAGATATGACAAGGGGATTATATTCGCAGCAGAGGATAAGGCCAAATTGAAATTGGATCGAGCTAATTCCCGAGAAAGCTACAGAGCCAACAAATTGTCGCTCAATACACTACATCTCGAGATTTTTCTCTGAATGGACAGAAGAGTAGAGCACTTGAGGCAAGAAGAATGATGATTGTTAATATGCCTTGAATAGTTAAGGGCTTAAGTTAAGGGCCTTGGGCCAACATTAGGGTTTGAGGGGTAATACTATAAATATTGCTCTTCTCTCAAACTGTTTGATAGAGAAGCTTATGTGTGCCCCTTTTGTAATCCCTGATTCTCATAGTGGATTTTGCTTCTCATCTCTCCCGTGATTTTTTCCACAATGGTTTCCACGTAATTCTTGGTGTTCCGTTCTTCTCCTCTGTCTCAATTTCGTTTCAATTTTCACATTGTCGTAATAAATTGGTATCAGAGCCTTAGGGTTTTTTTCGATCTTCTAGTTATGGCTTCAAGTTCAACAATGAAATTGGATATTGAGAAGTTTGATGGGAGCGGCAGTTTTAACCTGTGGCAGGTTCGTATGTTAGCTGTTCCTACGCAGCAGGGTTTGAAGAAAACTCTATTTAGTAAAGGGAAGAAACCTGAAACCATGTCAGATGAGACATGGGAAGAATTGGATGAAAAAGCTTTGTCCACTATTCAATTGTGCCTCACGAATGAAATTTTGCAGGAAGTACTATATCAAAAAATAGCTGCAGGTTTATGGATGAAATTGGAGAGTATTTTTCTGACAAAGTCTCTCACTAATTGATTGAGGCTCAAGCAACGGCTCTTCACTTTTCGCATGGCTGAAGGTACTTCTCTTAAATTTCATATTTCTGAGTTCAATGCTATTATCGCTGAATTAATGAGCATTGATGTTAAGATTGAAGATGAGGATCAAGCTCTTTTATTGTTAGTTTCACTACCCCCATCTTATAAGAATTTTAGAGAGACCATGATTGTTAGTAGAGAAACTATTGATTTTGAAGATGTCAAGACTAGTATGCTAAATAAGCAGAAACTCGATACATAATTGACTTTTGAAGGCAGTAATAATCATGGGGCTGGTTTAATTGCTCGGGGAAGGTCAGTTGAGAGAAGCAATAATGGTAAGAGCATGTCAAAATCTAAGCATAGAGATATATGATTTGCAATTATTGTAAGTCTCCAGGGCATATCAAGATAAATTGTCTGAAATTGAAGGCAAAGCAGCAAAGAGAAAATCATTTGAATCAGTAAAATCAAACGAATGTCAATCGTCATAACAATCGCAACTACCAGAATAGACAGAATCGGGAAAACGAAAATCCTGCTCAAGCTGATGTTGCTAAAGAAGAAGACGAAGATTGGCTATTGGTTGTAGATGATAAAGATAAATTTTGTGATAGTTGGATTCTCGATTCAGGCTGTTCGTACCACATGTGCCCTCATCGTGATTGGTTCTCTACGTACAAAGAATATAATGGTGGAGTTATTCTAATGGGCAATAATGCTAAATGCAAAGCTGTTGGGATTGGTACTGTTAATATTAAGATGCATGATGGCATGATCAGAACTTTAGATAATGTCAGACATGTGCCTGATTTAAGGAAGAATCTAACCTCTTTGGGTACACTTGATGCCAATGGTTGTAGATTTACTGCTGAGAGTGGAGTTCTGAAAATTATGAGGGGATCACTTTTATTGATGAAATGACACAAATTGGTACTTTGTATAAGCTGCAAACCTCTACTGTTACTGGTTCAACTGCGGTCTCTTCTGATATGATAGATTCGGATAATACAAAATTATGGCATATGAGACTAGGCCATATGACTATTAGAGGGATGGAGGAGCTAAGTAAAAGAGGTCTCTTGTGTGGTCAGAAAATTGAAAAACTGGATTTATGTGAACATTGTGTCTTTGAAAAACAGAAAAGAGTCAGTTTCAAAATAGGAATTCACAGCATAAAGGACACTCTGGATTACATTCATTTTGATCTCTGGGGGCCTGCTAGAGTTCCATCGAAAAGTCTTGGTTCCAAGTATGTACTCACTTTTATTGATGATTTTTCAAGAAAAGTTTATGTATTTTTCTCAAGGCAAAAGGTGATGTTTTCGTTACATTCAAGCAATGGAAAACATTAATTGAGAAGCAGACCGATAAGAAAATCAAGCGGCTGAGAATAGATAATGGGCTAGAATTTTGTGGAGGCGAATTTAATAAGTTTTACAAGAACGAATGAATTGTGAGACATTATACTGCAGTGTATACACCGCAGCAGAATGATATTGCAGAACATATGAACAGAATTCTATTAGAAAGAACATGGTGCATGTTGTCTAACGCTGGTTTGAGTAAGGAACTCTGGGTTGAAGCAGTTAATACTGTTTGATGGTTAATAAATCGTTCTCCTTACATACCTATTGAGAACAAGACACCTAAGTAGGTATGGTCAGGTAAACCTGTTAATTATTCTTCTCTTCGAGTTTTTGGATGTCCAGCTGTTGACACCTGATTTTTGACCAAGTCTTTTTGCAGTTATATTTTGAAAAATCACAAAAAATCCATAAAAAGTCAAAAAATTACAAAATCAACTTTAGTGGCCTTGGCCAAGCCCAAGGAACCATTCTTGACCAAAAAATAATTTTTCATATTTTTCACATTTTTTAGTATTTTTAGAAAATAGGAAAATACTAGAAATATCAACAAAAAATAGAATTTGAGGTCACAAAAATATAGGAAAATAGTCAATATTTTTATTTTAATTTTCTTATCATTTTGACCTCATCAAGAGTTGAAATTCAAGTTTAATTTTGTATGTTTCTTTGTAACGCACATGGTTAAATTTGTCAAAAAATATGTTTTGAGTTTTTTTATTTGCAAACTTTTGCATTTTTCGAGTCTTGACATTCAACTTGATTGCCCTACGTTTCAATTTGGTTCAATTGTGCGCTAATTTAATCAATTTTGGCTTTAGGGACCTAATTGCATAAAAATCTTTTCATTTTAGT
Organism: Rhodomyrtus psidioides; assembly: GCA_021437785.1. Lineage (NCBI taxonomy): Eukaryota > Viridiplantae > Streptophyta > Magnoliopsida > Myrtales > Myrtaceae > Rhodomyrtus > Rhodomyrtus psidioides. The sequence goes on along the minus strand of JAILYB010000041.1, from coordinate 3,556,877 downwards.
CCCTATGATGCCAATTTTGAAATTAAACTTTTCTGAGGGACACCCATAGAACCCCAATGCTTCCTCCCTATAGTTTTTAACCCACTGAAACTAATGGTGGGCTCAATTCGGGCCGATTCGTCCATTAATAAGATCAATTTGGCAAAAAATTGATTTCGGATCCTATCTTAGATTTGGGGCTTTCACACAAATTAAAACCAATTTAGCCATAATTTACATCTTTCAGATGGAATTTGTGTCATAGAGTCCGGCTTCATGCTCAATTTTGTGATTCATGCTCATTTTGGCATTAAATTTGGGAAAATATCTAACTGGGTCAACTGGGTCGGGTTGACCCGAACCAGTCAACCCAGTTGACCAAGAAGAACAGAACACTATGTTCTGCTTCTTCGTGCATGTACAACAGAACGGAGGAGGAGGAAGAAAAGAGGAGAGAAGATCAGTTGGAGGAAGTCAGTTGAGTTGGGGAATCGGTTAGGGGAGTTCCACAACAACAGAAGCAAGAGAGGAACGAACAAAAGAAGAACGGGGGTGACGCGAGGACAGGGGGGCAGAAAAACAGAGAGCTAGAGAGAGCTCGCGGAGAGAAGGACTCGCGGAGAGAGAAAGAGAGCTCGCCGAGAGAGAGCTCGCAGAGCAGGGGGCGACGCGAGGACATGGGGGCAGAAAAACAGAGATCTAGAGAGAGCTCGTAGAGAGAAGGACTCGCGGAAAGAGAAAGAGAGCTCGCCGAGAGAGAGTTCGCGGAGAGGAAGGATGAGAAAGAGGACCGAACGACTTCACAGGGAGTGAAAAAGAGAGAGAGGCCGTCGGACGAGTCCCTACGCCCCTATAGCCTCCGAGCTCCGCCGAGGCTTCCAACCCTTCATCGTCACGTCCGGAGCAAAACAGAGGCCGGTGAACCATCCTTCGAGCTTCGTGACACCCCAAGGAACGTCCAGAACCAAGCGGTGTCTCATTTCATCGCAAAAAAGGGTAAGGGCCGTGCTCGAGTTCTTGGACCTTCGTTAATGGCGACTCTTTCATTCTTGCTCTTTTCTTTGAGATTTTTGTTTCGATCAAGTTTAGAGAACATACTAAGCTCGTATCCATTCTCTTTTTGCATTGAATCTACTCGAAACCATGGATCCGAATCCGAGCCATCCGAACCTGTCGAGGGCCTGAGAGCTCGATCCGAGCGAAACCGACGCCTCGCGATCATCATGTAAGTTTCATTTTTCTCCAAAAACCAAGAAGTCGAAAGAACTTTAGAACACCCAACAATCTTGTGTTACTATGTGAAGTGCAGATTTTCACAACCCTTGTACACTCGTTGGAGCATATGACCAAGGGTAAGATGTATCGTTCCAATTTTTGTAAAGTTTTAGAATATACAATGACATATCCCTTTTATATCTCCAGGATCTCCAGCCTCGATGGGCAGGTAAGTATCCCTTTTCCCAATTCATTGGAGATTAAAAACTTTAAGAATTAATTCGATTCTCACATCTAAAAAGACATAGAATTCTTACTTCATTGACATTCATGTTTTAAAACATGAGATTGTCTGAACATGAATTACACATGTATGGTGCATCATAAAATCCCTTTGAAGGATAAATCTTGATGAAATGAAATGAATTTTTCCAACAAGAGTCGTTTGAACTGTTCAAAAGGGTATTTTCTCATAAGAGAAGCGAGCCTAATCCAAACACGTCCCATACACACTTGAGAGATGAGGAGATTGGAAATGATAGCGAAACCTTAACCTATGGATATAAGGGTCATTCGCAACGATTACATGGATCGAGATGACAGAGGCATTTATTTCTTCATTCCAAACACTACAGATGCCCATTGAGAACCCCATTGAACGGCGATTTTCATTCTCAACCCTGTCAAGAACCACCCCACATTGGGGCAAATGAAGGTTAGTCCAACAGTATCAGAAAGTAAACGGTTAGAAATTTTCTTGCTCGGACTAACATAAATCTGTGTGTTATTTATATGATAATCCAAGTGTCATAGGATGACTAGAATAATTCATTTCTCTATCCTACACACTATTATCCTTTGCACAACCAAGTTGAGCCAGCAAATTCATTTCATCAACCTATTGGTGATCATTGCATATTCCAAAGCAAAGGCAACATCACTCTAGGAATGGAAGCGTGCCAAAGTTTAAGTTGCATATCTAGCATGATTGCCGAAAATCCTAGCTCCAAAAGAAAAGAAAAACACGGGATTAAAAAAAGGGGGAAAAGAAAAATCCCTAGACATCAAGAAAAAGCAAAGTGCCTGGTAAAAAGCAAGGCTGATGTCTATTCAAAATATCCCCAGTAAAGTCTAGAGAGACGATGAAAAGACCCTGCAAAGGAGTTAGATCAAGATGACTACTCTCCAAATGATGTCGTGCTCAAATTGCAAACACACAAACAGACGGTCTCTTAATGTAACAAGAGACGCTTTTAAACATCCTTGTGCGCTCTAAAAGAGGAGTGTACACTTCAAGAAATGGAGATGTTCTTCGAAGGACATGTGGCAAATTTGCAATGATCACCAATGTCAAACCCTTCACAATTTCTGGGCAAAAAATAAGCCTTTTTCGGTCCCCAATCCTTCCAATGTTACAACCCTGAAGTAGTCTTATCTGACTAAGACACTTGGGTTAATGTATAAGTTAGCTCAAAGAAGTACGAGCAAGACTATTTCTTTCTCATTTTGCAGGGTTCTTGACTTGTAAACCCGGAGCAGATAGTGAAAAATTTCGTTCAACGGCCTTGACTCAAAAGTGAGTCCCCTTTGGAAACCGATATCCAAGCCTAACACTACGGTCCCGTGAAAGACCTCCTGATCGGTCGAAATGTATGCGTTGCGAATGATCCTGAAACCCAGGCACAGGTCGGTAGGAAATTGAGCACTTTCCCTATTAAAGATCATTATCACAGAGCAGTGAGGAGCCTTCTTGGGTGAGAAATACTCCAATGGATGTTTTGAGCAAACTCTTTTTGAAATTTTCAAATTATTTGATCTAGAGTTTCCGTGCAAGGAATTTATGATCACATCTGTATATGGCAGGAATGTTTTGGATAACCTCCAACAATCAAAATGCACATTTCATGACTAAAACTTAAGTCGTAGAATTTTGTCAGTTAGACAATTATTGTCTTCCCAAAGATTACTAATATCTTCTTGGCGAGGAAAATTTTTTCAGGTCTAAGCTTTCTGCAGGACTTTTGGCCACTCCAAAGACTGGGTGCGTCATCCTTGGGTGAAGCCTTTTAGTAGGCAAATCTTTTCTAAGACCGATCCACAAAATGATCGAGTCTCCGACTAGCCCCGAAGAGCGGGTACGTCATCCTTTGATTCATATCAATTTGGAATCTCATAAATGGTAGAAACCGCCTGAAGGGTCAACTCAATGGTAGAAACCGCCTGAAGGGTCAATCAATGGTAGAAACCGCCTGAAGGGTCAACACAATGGTAGAAACCGCCTGAAGGGTCAATGTATGGTAGAAACCGCCTGAAGGGTCAAAACAATGGTAGAAACCGCCTGAAGGGTCAATGTATGGTAGAAACCGCCTGAAGGGTCAACCAATGGTAGAAACCGCCTGAAGGGTCAACTCAATGGTAGAAACCGCATGAAGGGTCAATGAATGGTAGAAACCGCCTGAAGGGTCAAAGGACTGGTAGAGACCGCCTGAAGGATCAACCCAATGGTCCGATCCACCATACGGATCAAAACCTTGATGAATCCCGAACGCGGGAGGAGTCGTTTTCCCTAATAAGCCTTACATTAGGCAAGCCATTTCTAGTTTAGTCCACCACACGGATCAAAACCCTTGGCAAATTCCCAAATGTGGGATGCGTCTTCCTTAGGTTCCTATCAGTTAGGAATCCCATTATGGTTTGACCTACCATACAGGTCAGAGCTTAACATCCCCAGGACACTCCGATGACAAGTCCTTAGGAATCTACTTGAACCCATCAGACACAGCAAATGCCGCAAGCATTCGGCAGGTAAGGGGCAGGGAAGTCTATCTACTCCTTAACTTTCTTACATCATATCAGGGAATTGAATGAGCACATCTCTTTTTAAGGAAAAGCACACATTGATGGGCATGAAAATTGGATGTCGTGATTTCTTTTCTTTTCCCAGTCGAGTTGATCGGAACACAGGTGTCACCTTGTCTTTGAGAGAAACCTCTGACGAAATTCCTCTCAAAGAGGGGCAGCTGTTGACACCTGATTTTTGATCAGTCTTTCATAGTTTATTTTTAAAAAATTCATAAAAAATCTATAAAAAGTTAAAAAAATTAAAAAATCATCTTTGGTAGCCTTGACCAAGCTAAAGGAACCATTTTTGATAAAAAAAAATAATTTTTCATATTTTTAAATATTTTTTAATATTTTCCAAAAATAGAAAAATACATGAAAAATGAAGAAAAATAGCGTTCGATGTCGTAAAAATATAGAAAAATAGTCAATATTTTTATTTTAATTTCTTTTACATTTTGAACTCATAAATAGTCAAAATTCAAGTTCAATTGCATGTGTTTCTTCACAACGCATAGAGTTGAATTTGGCAAAAAAATGTCATTCGAGTATTTTAATTTGTAAATTTCTACATCTTTTTTAGTCTTGACGTCCAATTAGATCGACCACCATCTACAATAAATGCCCCTTGCTGAATATTTTCGTTTTTGTTTCACATGATTTCATGGTGTAAAACGCCGAGTGGATCCCCAAATATAATCGGGTCGGCATGAGCTTGATAGCTCGTCCAAGACCAAACCAGGGCACGGCGAACCCCATGTGAGTACTCTCGAACTCCTTCGATGCTTCCTAATGCTTTTCTTAGGCTAGATCGTGTGTAGAATGGCTAGGACAGCTAAATCATTCTTGAGCTGTGATTGATAAATAGGACCTTACTAGGAATGCCATGTGATTTATTTGCATATCTAGATTCCTTGAGTTGAGCATTTTATTACTGATTGTGATTGCTAGGATAATCACTCATATCTACATGAATTTCTAGATTTAGGGTTCATACCTTACTCATCCGCATGAATCTCAGGCTAGAAAATTCATTCAACTTAGGTACCGAAAGGGCATCAACTCTGACAGTTGGTGTAACTAAGTCCCCGAAACCATTTCTCTGGTTCTCGCAGAATTGAATAGAAACTCCCAACTATTCGATTGGGTGGTTCAATCATACCCTAAAAAAATGATTGGTGGCGACTCCATGGCATGCACACTTAGCACATGTCACTAGACCACACTGAAAGTCGATCACGCATACCTCCGTTGCGATTTGGGTAATGGGCCTTGGGAGAGGCCCGCGTCCGACCAGACATGACGGCCCATTAGCCCTCGAGAGCCCGACAACTTCAAGAGGGTCGCGACAGCCACCTGCCTTAATTGTGGTAATCCTGTTGTCCTCGGCGAGGTGTTCCTCGATGAACCATCCCTGTTGACGAATAACGCTCAGCTGTTACCGTATTCTCCACAGCATTTTCCGACACAGCCAGATACCGCCGGAGATCTGCATGAGCAAGTCAACACCATAGGATCAACACCAACATCCTCTGAGAAATGGGATATGAATCATCACAGGGGGAGTTCTCTCAATGACGAACTCGCTGTCGTAGCCAGCCAATCCAAAGTCGGTGAGTCCCTCCCTGGACAACTTTTGAAACGACTAGATCCCGTAGAGAATAGCTACCGAAGTATTGACGATATTTTGGGTGATAAGAGAATAAGGTTTTACTGGACCTATGAACTTCACACCAAATTTGTTGATGCAATTCGAGAGCTGTGAGTTGATTCGGCTAGCCCACTACGCTTACTCGAGATTATGAATGTGCCGGGGCTCTCTAGAATTAACGTTGAGTCTTACCTCAAGTACTATAGGAGATTGCTAAGGGATGGAAGGATAGCGTTAAACCATCATAAAGCCAGTTGGAGCTCAAGTGCTGGGCAGAGTTACAACCATGATGATTGGAGTGCCAAGAGCACCCAACCGTGTTTCAGCAATGACGGGACTAGCAGTCGTGTCAGCGACTCCTCTAACCCAAATCAGAATGCTCCGCCGAGCTATCTCAATACTCCTCAAGAGTATATGCCACAGTTCCAGCACATAGAGATTCCTCAGTTTGAGCGCGAATCAGTCATTAATGCTGTCCCTGAAGCGGATCTGGCATTGGTAGAGAGTACACATATAAACCTGCCGGTCATCGGAGGAAGTCCCAATTCGAGGGATCAAATTGCTTACGGCGAGAGCAAAGAGAGGAATCCCTCACCTGCAGTCGACGACACCCAATCTGGGCACCAAGGGCTAGAAAGAACAGGTGATTTCCTTGATGAGGAGCTGGACACTTGGATCAATACTCTTCAGGAATGTATGTCTCAACCCCAACAGGGCAATGATGAAGGTTCCAGCTCAAAGACTCCAATCCCTCACAACGAAGGCAATGAAAGAAATCTGCCCCCAACAATCGTTGACACCCAACTTGAACATCAATGGCTCGAAGACCCGAGCAATTTCCTTGGCGATGAGTTCAATCTTTGGCTCGATCAATTTGGAGCCGGAGGACCATCGCAGTGGTGACGCAAGGCCGGTGATCAAACGTCTGATGCAAGGCATGGCTACTCGATGAAAAATGCTTAGAGGAAAGGGGTTGAATACTCCTATTGAATATGTTGTTGATCGCACTGTAAGGTTCCCACGGGAACATCTTTCATTAATATCTAGAACTAATTGCGCGTGAGTGTCAACATCACCCTTTGAGCATCTTCAAGCCGAGGGCCGTGGATTAATCACTTAATCCTTGGAGCAAGTTCCATGAACAATGACTATCACCCGCGGAGCATAATGGGATCTACCCCTTCAATACGAAATATGTTTGGCCGCGAAGCCACCTATTTGGTAAAACGATGTATCGTTCCTAAACGATCTTCAATTGAATACCGAAGTAATGTCTCATTTCTTTCCCTTCTCAGGTGATAAACGTGGATAAATCACTCAAGGAGCCATTTGTTCGAATAACAGAACAGACGTTGCCCAACCGGGGGCAGCTGGACCATTAATGTTGCAAATATTCCAAGCATGGATAGGCGGATTTGATAGACGTTGTTCATATCAATACGCAACATCAGAACGGGATGAGAGCCAAGAGTAAAGTTGTATTGTCCCAATTTGTCTTGAATTTGAGAATATGAATTGATACTCATTGTTTATCCTTGACAGGGGAATCGCCCTGGAAGCGAACAGGTTTTTACATCCCATGTACTACTCGTTAGAGTACATGACCAAGGGTAGGATGTATCGTTTCGATTTTTGAAAAATTCGTGAACCTACAATGATATGCTTCTTTTACATTTGCAGGGATCCGCAGCTGCGACGGACAGGTAAGTATCCCTTTTCCCAGTTAGCTGGAGAAAAAAAAATGTCAGAATCCTCTCAGCCGGCATAAAGATTTTCCAATGCATCGATATTCATGATTTAAATCGGGAGGTTACCTGAAGCATGAATAGAACATGCACGGTACATCACAAAATCCCCTCGACGGATAAATTTTGGAGAAAAAAATGAATTTTTCCAAATATGATTATTTTTCAAACCATTCAAAAGGATGTTTCCTCAAAAGAGAGGCAAGCTCAAATCCAAACACATCCTACATACATTTGAGAGATGAGTGGATCGAGTCAAATAGTAAAATCTGGACCTACGGAGGTATGGACCATTCGCAGCGATTACATGGATTGGGACGACGGAGGCGTTCGTTTCATATCATAAACACTACAGGTGACCGTTGACAACCCATTTGAACGGCAGTTTTCATTCTTAACCGTGTCAAGAACCACCCCACACCGGGGCAAAAAGGAAGTGAGTCCAGCGGCACCAGGAGAAAATGGTTAGAAATTTTCTTGCTCGGACTAGCATTAATCTTTGTGTGTTGTTTATATGGTAATCCAAGTGCCATAGGATGATGAGAAGCATTCATTTCTCTATCCCACACACTGAATCCTTTGCACAGCCAACTTGAGCCTGCAAATTCATTTCATGAACCCATTGGTGACCATTCCAAAACGAATGCAGCACCCCTTCAAAAATGGAAGAGTTCAAGACTCAGGGATTACGAAGAAGATTCCCGGGCTGATATTTAAAGCATGTTTAGACTTTTAGACATATGTCTAACACAATCCCATAAAGATGAGAAAAAGTGGGATTTCAAAAATGAATGAGAAAAATCCACAGCATCGAGAAAAAGCAAAGTGCCTGGTAAAGGCAAGACCGATGCTCACATAAGCTGTTTGATTGATCCCCAATGAAGCCTCGTGGGGAAGAGAGAAAAACCTCTAAAGGAGCCAAATCCAAAAGGCTGCTCCCCGAATGCTATTAAGCACAGAACAAAGACATAGAGAGAGTCGGTCTCTGAATGCAACAAGAGACGCTCTTTAAAGAGTTGGTGCACACCGCAAGATAGGTTGCGCGCCTCAAAGGCTAAAGATGCAGAATGGAAAGGACAGGTGGTAAATCAGCAATGATCACCAATGTCAAACCCGTCACGAATTCTGGGCCAAAAACAAGCCTTTTTCGGTCCCCAATCCTACCAACATCAATAACCTTGAAACAGTCTTCTCTGACTAAGACACTTGGGTTAACATATGGCTTAGCTCGAAGAGGTACGAGCAAGGCTATTTCTTTCTCATTTTGCAGGGTTCTCGACTTGTAAACCCGGAGCAGATGGTGAAAACTTTCATTCAATGGCCTCGACTCCAAGTGGGTCCCCCTTGAAAACCAATATCCAAGCCCAACATTGCGGTCCCGTGGAAGACCTCCCGACCGATCAAAATGTATGCGCTGCGAATGAGCCTAAAACCTAGGCACAAGTTAGTAGGGAATTGAGTGTATCCCCTATAAAAACAAATATCTCAAAACAGGTGAGAAGACCTCATTGTCGAGAAATATTCCAATTGATGTTTTGAACAAACTCCTTTTTGGAATCTTCAAATTGTTGGATCCAGATTTTCCGTACAAGGGATTTGTGATCACATTTGCATGTTGCAAGAATGTTTTGGATAACCTCCAGCATCAAAATGCACATCTCATGACTAAAACTTAAGTCATAAAATTTTGTCAATTGGACAATTGCTGTCTTCTCAAAGATTACCAATATTTTCTTGGGGAAGAGAAACCTTTAAAAAAAAAAAATCCTAGCATGACGTGGAGAACCATCGTCCTAGGATCCCTTTTCAAAATATCAAACAGTCTCATCGGACGTGGAGAACCCTCGTCATGAGACCCCTTTTCAAAAATTTAGGCAGTCTCATCGGACGTGGAGAACCCTCGTCATGAGACCCCTTTTCAAAATTCAAACAGTCTCATCGGACGTGGAGAACCCTCGTCATGAGACCCCCTTTTTAAAAGAAAAATTTAAGCAGTCTCATCGGACGTGGAGAACCCTCGTCATGAGACCCCTTTTCAAAGCAACTAAAGGTAGATACCGCCTGAAGGGTCAAAACAAAGGTAGATACCGCCTGAAGGGTCAAAACAATGGTAGAAACCGCCTGAAGGGTCAAATCAAGGTAGATACCGCCTGAAGGGTCAAAACAAAGGTAGATACCGCCTGAAGGGTCAACACATGGTAGATACCGCCTGAAGGGTCAACTCAAGGTAGATACCGCCTGAAGGGTCAACCCAAGGTAGAAACCACCATAAGGGTCAACTCATGGTAGAAACCGCCTGAAGGGTCAATCCAAGGTAGAAACTGCCTCAAGGGTCAACTTATTGGTAGATACCGCCTTAAGGGTCAACACGAGGTAGATACCGCCTTAAGGATCAACACGAAGGTCTGATCCACCATACGGATTAAAATCTCTAGCAAATCCCAAAGCGTGGGGATGCGCCTTCCTTAGGTTCCTACCAATTAGGAATCCCATAATGGTATGACCTACCATACAGGTCAGAGCTTAATCTCCCTAGGATTTTCTGTGACGAGTCCTAGGCATCTCCTTGAAAGTTGTCGCAACCGGCATCATCCGACAGGTGAGCTTCAGGTAAGCCTCTCTCACTCCGGCCCATGTTCGAATTGCAAGAGTAAACCGATGATTAATTTGAGCATTCATCAAAAGACTTAAGGGTCCGATGTCATAGCATTTCTTTTCCCCAGTCGAGTCGGTTAAGATTCAGGTGCCACCTTGTCTTTGAGAGAAACCTCTAACGAGATTCCTCTCAAAGAGGGGCAGCTGTTGACACCTGATTTTTGACCATCTATTATTGTGATTTTTATTCTTTAAAATTAATTAAAAATATAAAAAAAAGTCATAAAATTACAAAATCAACTTTGGAAGCCTTGGCCTAGCCTCGGGAACCAATTTCGAACAAAAAATATTTTTTGGTATTTTATAATATTTTTCGAATTTATTTAATTATAAAAATACCCAAAAAATCAGAAAAATACCATTCGTGGTCAGAAAAATACACAAAAATATTCAATAATTTTGTTTTAATTTCCACTTCAAGTGTGTCACTTTAAATCTTTAAAATTCGGCTTGGGTATTATGTTCATTCACAAACATAAACCCGAATCGGGCATAAAAAAATCCTTTTCGAGTCTTTTAATTTTCAATTCTCACTTTTTATAAGCTATGACATCGGATTCTAAAGTATTGAAGTGCAATTGGGTCAATTTGCCCTCCAATTTGATCAATTTTAGCCAAAAGGGCTTAATTGCACAATTTTCTTTCAATTTAGTCCCCGGTTTCACAATTTTTGAAATTAAATTTCATGCGGGCATACCCATTCAAATTGAATACCTCTACCCTATAGTTTTCATCATGCGGAATCCGTGGGTGGCCTCAATTTTGAATAATTTGATCGTTTAGGCCCTCGATTATGCAAAAATCAATTTCGGATCCTAAGGGCAATTTGGGGTTTTCACTAAATTTCAATCAATTGATTTACGAAAACGCCCATATTTGATAGAAAACATGTCAAGGAGTCCGATTATGGCATCAATTTCATGAAAAGATGTCGATTTTGGGCTCAATTGGGCGAGGATATTCGAACCGAGCCGGTCGGGTTAGGCCCGACCCGACCCGGTCCGAACCGGGTCTGCAACTCAGTTGCAGACCCGCGCGGCCAGAGGAAAAGGGAAGCAAAGGAGGTGGAGCTGGAGGATTTTTCTAAGGAAAAGTGGGCGACAACAGATCGTGGAAGACATGGGTGGGCATAGATGCTGTTGTTGGTGGACGGTGGGGATGAAAAAAGGCCTGTCGGCCATGAAAAAGAGGGCCGGGAGTGAGCTAGAGCGGGAGCGGACCGAGAGGGAGAAAAAAAGTTCGGGCGAGTTGAGAGGAGAACGAGGCCGGACCGACGTCCAAGACCTTCAAGGGAGCTTCACCGGAGCTTCAACGGCCGCTGACGAGTCGAAAATAGGTCGGTATTCCCCCTGAACCTTCACTTTGCCGAAGCACACCATTTGTTCGATAAAATGCCCGAATGAGCTTTATAATTTTCGAGTCTCGGCCGCGCCTTGCTAGACCTCATTTCGTGCGAATCTAGCCTACAAGCTGTTCTATCATCGACTCTAAGCTCGTTTACGTGTTTATTTTGCATTAAAACGCGCCGGAACACCGTGGCCGGAGCTCCCCGACGCATACCCGGGCCGATGAGCTCGGTCCGGCGAAGCCAGCGGTTTCCGAGGTCCAAGCGACCTCAGGTAAGCTTCTAGATTACCATTTGATGCTTTGTGAACGACTGAAACTGAGCTTGGTCGATAAAAAATTTTCTGCAAATATCCTCGCCGGCGTCGGTTCGGTGGTCGGCCGTTCGGCCTCTTTCCAGCGTGTCTCATGCCATGTTTTTGATGTATGTTGATTTGGAGTTAGTGAGGAGTCGATTAGGCTCAAAATCGCACCTCGAAACCGACGATTTTACGTCGGTTTAGCGGCTCCGGCGAGGTGCCGGCGAGAATCGCCGGCGCCGGTCGTCTTCTCCGGCGTGCCTGGTCGACCGTTGACCAGTCAACGCTGACGTGGCACGCCACGTCAGCGGCCACGTCAGCGGGGTGGGACCGGTCCGGGTTTAAAATAAAACGCCCAGATCGGACGGCCGTGGCTTCGCCACGTGTCGCGATCTGGGATTTTTAGAAAAATAAAAAAAATGATTTTTCAGATTAATAAATGATTTTCGGAAAATAAAAATAAAATCAATCGGATGGTTAAAATTCGACCAAGTGGCGCTTCGTGGAGCGTCCGATCTTGTCCGAGATCAGACGCATCAGAAGAGGCCACGTGGCGCAATAAGAGCCGTCCGATCCGTGGATTTTCTGATAAATTAAAAAAAAATGATAAAAAAATAAAAAAACCTTCAAAAAATGAAAACGGCGTCGTTTTAGGTCGGTTTCGACCCGTAGGGTCGGGCGGGCGCCCGCGAGGCGCGGGCCGGGTCTGACCCGGCCCGGAAAATATTTTTAAATAAATAAAAAAATCAGAAAATAATAAAAAAATAATAAAAAATTCAAAAATCAATAAAAAAAATAGAAAATCATAAAAAATTCAAAAATATTCGGAAAATTCAGAAAAATTCTAAAAAATTCCAGAAAATAGGAAATGGCCACATTCAACTGGCCACGACCTGTTTCGGGTCATTTGACCCCCGATCTTTCCAAAAATGACGGTTTTACCCTTCCGGCAAACCGTCTTCCAAAAAACAATTCTAAAAAAATCCAGGAAAATCCCAAAAAAAAATAGGAAATGGCCACAGTCGATTGGCCAAGGCTCATCCTGGGTGTTTTGAACCCGATCATTCTTAAAAATGACGATTTCGCCCTTTGGGCGAATCGTCTTCCAAAAATTGACGATTTTGCCCTCCGGGCTAAATCGCCTCCAAATCTTCCCATTTTACCTCGGTCCTAAATTACGCCTTCCCTAAGCCCTTATGGCTATACTAGGAGGCCATGTGATGTGAATTGACGTGCATTGATGTGATTTATTTATGCACTTGATTGCGCTTTCATTTAAATTGATTGTGATTGATAGGAATAGTCTTCCAATCTGCATGAAACCCTGAATTAAACCTACCTCACCCGAACTTGCGCATGCATGAACTCTTAGTTAGGAACATCACTCGCGTTAGGTACCGAAAGGGCGTTGGTAATGACACCAGCGTAACCAAGTCCCCGAACCCAAAATCTCTGGTTCCGCAGAACTGATCGATCTCTCCCAATCGGTCAGTAATGTTTCCGGTCTACCCTCCAAGAAAGACCGGTGGCGACTCCAAATGCATGCACAATTTGCACATGCCACCACGACCACACTGAAGGTCGAAAGCGATCGACTCTTATCGTCGAAGAATATTCCCGCCGCGATTTGGTATGGGCCTGGGAGGGCCCGCGCTGATCCAAGACCCGCGATCGGTAATCCATTAGCCGCGTCCGCTTCCGGACGGGTCGCGACAATGATCAAGAGAACTTACTGTCGTGGTGACCAGGTACATGTCCTTTTTCTCCAAAGACTGAGAATTTCAAGAAATGTTAGAACACTTAACCATCTTGTGTTGTTAAGAAAAATGCAGATTTTCACGAATCTATCCACTTCCATTGGAGTGCATGATCAATGGTAAGGTGTATCGTTCTAATTTTATGAAATTCGAGAGTATACACTGACATAATCCTTTTATGTTTTTCAGGGATCCCTGGCCACGCTGGGCAGATAAGTATTCATTTTCCAATCTTTTAGGTTTTTAAACTTCCAGAACCCTTATTACTAGAATTTGAAGGCTTCTTGAAATCTAGCACGCATTCAATTCTCATGTCTAGAAAGACTCAGAATTCTCACAATCATGTCATTGGCATTCATGTTTAAACTTGAAGGTTATCTGAACATGATTGAAATATGCATTGTGCATCATAAATCCCCTTGGAGGGTAAGTTTTGGATAAAGAGAAATGAACTTTTCCAACAAGAGTTGTTTAAATTGTTCAAAAGGATGTTTCCTTAGATAAGAGGCAAACCTGACCCAAACACGTCCTATACACACTTGAGAGAAGAGTGGAGTGGTAAGGATAGCAAGACCTTGACCTACGGACGTAGGGGTTATTCGCAGTGACTACATGGATTGGGACGACGAAGGCATTCGTTTCTCTATCATAAACACTGCAGGTGACCATTGATAACCCTTTGAACGGCGGTTGCATTCTTTACCCCTGTCAAGAACCACCCCACATTGGGGCCAACTGGAGGTAGGTCCAGCAGTATCAGGAGGTAAATGGTTAGAAGTTCTCTTGCTCAGACTTGCATCAATCTTCGTGTGTTGCTTGTCATTTTAACTTCTATGGTAGTTCAAGTCCTTTAAGATGACGAAAAGCATTCGTTTCTCTATCCTATACACTTTTACCTTTTGCACAGCCCAGTTGAGCCTATACATTCGCTTCACAAACCTGTTGGTGATCATTGCATATTCCAAGACGGAAGCGACGTCACTTCAAGAGCAGAAAAAGTTCGAAAGACATGGTTTGTAAAAACTCATGGACTAATGTTTGAGTGCTAAGATTCGAGTTGAACATCTAGCACACTTATTCAAAAATCCCGGTTCCCAAAAGAAAAGAAAAGAAAAGGTGGGATTTCGACAAAAGATGAGAAAAAGAAAAAAAGAGAGAAAAATTCGATCCTGGGCATCAAGAAAAAGCAAAGTGCCTGGTAAAAGTAAGGCCAATGCCCATCCAAATACTTGTATACTTGTGAGTCATGTGTTTGATCTTGTAAATGCCAAATGATGGCATGATACCTTTGTATAGACCACTAGTGAGATCTGGTTGTAAAAGAAAATTCCAAGGGAGCTGGACTGCGAAAGATGCTCCCAATCATGTCACACTCAGATGATGAAAGCGTAGACAAGATGTTGACGCCGTCTCAACACGAAAGAGATATTCTCTAAAGACAAATGTGCGCTTCGAAGACTCACAATGCTCTTCAAAGACTATCAGTGCACTTCGAAGACTGAAGACGCTCTTTGAACCAGAAGGGACAAGATCGGCGGCAAACCTGCAGTGATCACCAGTGTTAGACCCTTCACGTATTCTGAGCCAAAAACAAGCCTTTTTCGGTCCCCAATCCTACCTACGCTACAGCCCTGAAAAGCCTTTTTTGATTAAGGCACTTGGATTGACATAGGGTTTAATGTCTAAGCTTAGCTCGAAGAAGTTCGAGCAAGATTATTTCTTTCTCATTTTGCAGGTTTCTTGACTTGTAAACCTGGAGCAGACATTGAAGACTTCTCTTCGAAAGCCTTGACTTGCACGCAAGTCCCCCTTTGAAAACCGTTGACCAAGCCCAACATTACGGTCCTTTGGAAGTCCTCCTGATCGATCGAGGTGTATTCACTGCGAATGATCCTGAACCATAGGCGCAGGTTTGATAGGAAATTCGAGTGCATTCTTGGTAAAAGACCATTATCTCAAAACGGTCAGAAGTCCTCTTTGATGAGAATACTCTGTTGAACATTTTAACCAAACTCTTTTGGTAATTTCAGATTGTTTTAATTCAAACTTTCCTCACAAGGAATTTTTGATCACTTCTGTATATTGCAAGGTGTTTTGGATAACCTCCAGCATCATTGTTGACACCTGATTTTTGACCCAGCCTTTTTCATTTTTATTTTTTGAAAAATCACAAAAATTCATAAAAAAGTCAAAAAATTACAAAATCGACTTTGGCGGCCTTAGCCAAGCCCAAGGAACCATTCCTGACCAAAAAATAATTTTTTACATTTTTCATATTTTTTAGTATTTTTAGAAAATAGAAAAAATACTCAAAAAATCAAGACAAATAGCATTTGAGGTCAAAAAAATATGAAAAATAGCCAATATTTTTATTTTTAATCCCTTGTATTTTTGACCTCACAAAAAATCCAAAATCAGATTCAATTTTAGGTGTTCCTTTGTAACCCGTACTATTGAATTTGAGAAAAAAATACCAATTGAGTCTTTTAATTTGCAGTTTTAGCATTTTCTAGGATCTTGACATTCAATCTAATTGTCCCCTATTTCAATTTTACCTAATTGCTCGGACAAGTTGTTCAATTGCAAACATAATTGCATTTTAGTCCTTGAATTTGTGCATAATTGAAATTATTTCCGATTCGAGGGCTATCCTTATAAATTGAACATGCTACTCAATGATTTTTACCATTCTAAATCGATTGGGATGGGTAACTTGGCCCAATTTGGTCATTTGAACCTTCAATTGCACAATCCCTAATTTTGCAATTAAATAGAAATTTTGGGTTTTTATAGAAATTGAGGTGAAATTTTGGGTAAAACCACATTTTTGGATAAAATCCATGCCCTAAGCTCAATTCTGAAATTTAATTGCAAAAATTCCCAATAGATTTGGATTAATTTTGAAAATCCCAATTTGGAACCGGTTCGGACCGGTGAGACCGCCGGTCCGACCGGTCGAACTGGTTTGCTACAGTGTCTTCTTCTTCCCCGAGAGTCTGCACAAATGAACAGTAAAATGCCGAGCTTTGATGGCCAAATTGACGGACCAATCGGCGATAATCGAAGGCACACTTATGGGCGTTTGATTCCTTAGGACATTTCCCGTCGATTGGGACCAAAATGAGGATCAATGGTCGCCGGAGGGGAGAGTAATCGGACGGTCAATCTCGTAAGCCTGCAAAAGTCAACATCTCCTAAACTCAGTGCAAATTCATGCTAAATTTGCACGAATTAGGAGCTGCTGAAGAAGTAAACGGACGTAGACGGGACACCCATTCCCTCCGTCGCCGTTTGGACCTAATGGCACGTGTAATCACGTGCCATTTCGAGTTCGTTGACCCTCCCGATTGGCGGCAAAGGCTTCTTGAAATCCAAAGAGCTATATAAGCTTGTGATCGTTTTCTGTTGAGGAGATTGGTCAATTCAGTTAGTGGAAGACGAGGAGAATCGAGAGCGAGAGTGCAAAACAGAGCTCGTTCTCCGACTCCCGTCGTCGAGAACTTGAGCTCAAATTGCAGAGCGCCGGTTGGGCCTTCCCAGGCCAAACCAAAGCTTCACGGTGCTGCTAGAAGGTTGCCCAGAGTCCCCGAAAGCGATCGCCGTCGCCCAAGCACGAGGAATTCGCGAAAACAGGTAAGGCCGAGCTTCGATTCTTGAACTGAGCTTCAATGGCGGCTCTAGCATTTCTTGCCCATTCTTTCAATTACTATGTGCGTTTTACTCCTTGAACATTACTGACCATCGCTGCATCTTGGTTTTGCATTGATTTTGTTCGAACAACCCGAATCGAGTCTTTGAACTTAGCCTTCATAGCCGACCGCTGTTCATCCTTGCCCAGCCAAATCTGGGCTGAGCGAGCTCAATCGGAGCTCGAGGTAAGTCTTCTAAACTCCCTTTGATGCTATTCTATGACTGGAATGCCATGATTTGTTACGAATCGAGCTATTGAATCTCCATGGCCGTACTCAGCGCAGTGCATGATATTCGTGATTTAGTGATCGATGTGCTTCAATTCCCATATATATGAGATTGGATGATAAGACGAGTCGATTGCCGTTGGTCTCGCATGATTTCATCAAGAATCCACCATTAGATCATCACCGGAGAAGCGCAGTCGTTCATTCTGCCGGGGTTGGGAGGTTGAAGACGAAGCTGACGTGGCGCTGTCAACCGGTCAAACTCCTAGTTGGCATTCGGCCATTGGTCCACGTGTCTGTCGAGTCAGCTCGACCGTTAGTCTGTTAGGGTGAGTCAGCGTAGATCGGATGGCTCAGGTTAATCGAGTCCAATGAATGGTGACCATCTGATTAATAATTAGGATATTCGAAAATAGTTTCAAATCGGAAAATAAAAACTGGTTGAAACGGCGCCGTATGGTTTAGGGGATAGGCGACGTCGTTTTAGGTTAAGTAGGAACGGACAGTCTAGATCTAGTCCTATGTTTTAATCGTGGCCGTAGGTTCAAGTAGTTAAATCAGACGTCCCTGATCAGGTCTTCGTTTAATCCAGGCCGTAGATTCCAGTCAAATGATCCGATGGTTGTAGATTAGCCATGCGTTTCGATGAGGACCGTCGGATCAGAGTTGATAATTCGAAAATAGAAAAAATGGCGAATACGGCGTCGTTTTGGTTTTAGGCTTCGCGGGTCCGGGTCTGGGCCGGGTTCCGGCCCTAGTGGGTCGGGTTGACCCGGTCGGAAGTATTTTTTTTTATATAAAAAATAAAAAAAAGAAGAGGATTTTTAAATAAAAAAAATCAGAAAAATTCTGGAAAAATTCTAAAAAATGTTAGAAAATCCTAGAAAATTTCAAAAAAATGTGAAAAAATTGTGAAAAATCCTATGCATTCCAGAAACTCCCAAAAATCGAGGGTTGACCACAGACAACTGGTCAACCCTATTTTTGGGGTTTCTTATCCGATCTTCCGAGACTTGACGACATTACCCTTTAAGGGTAAGTCGCCTTTGCTGTGTACGTATGATAAAATGGATAATGCCAAAGTAAGAATTAGGGTCGAGTAAGCGATCAATTCTTAGGTTTGGGTTTTCGAGTCCCGCCCCTTTTCTCAAAATGACGATTTTGCCCCTCAATGGGAAAATCATCTTTCTTATCTCAATCGAGTTCTAAAAATTGCTTAAAGTTAGGGTTCGGGTCAGGTGGATGACCAGCCCTAATATTTAAGATTTTCAGTTCACATCTTTGTCCAAAATGACGATTTTACCCTTCCGAGGGTAAAATCACTTTTAAATTCCAGAAAAATCCTGGAAATTCTCTAAAAATAGGAAATGGGTTGGATTGATAGCCAATCCTATTTTCCCTGTCCTTTCACTTCCGAATTCATCTAAAATGACAGATTTACCCTTTCAAGGGTAAATTTTTCCCGAATTATTCAAAATTACGATTCTGCCCCTCATGGGCGAATCATGTCCAAATCACTCTTAATCCTTGATTGATATTTCTCTAGGCTAATAGGGCCTCATTAGGGATGCCATGCTGCTTTCATGTGTTTTATCCGCATGTACTGGATCCTTGATTTGCGCACTTATTTCTATTGATTGTGATTGATAGGGTAGTATTTCCCATCTGCATGAACTCCTAGATTTAGGATCTGTACCCCACTTGTCTGTATGAAATCCTAGGATCAGATAAACCATTCAGCTTAGGTACCGAAAGGGCGTCAACTCTGACAGTTGGCGTAACTAAGTCCCCAAACCCACTTCTCTGGTTTCCGCAGAATCGAATAGACCCCTCCCAACTATTCGATAGGGTTTCCGATCGTACCCTCCATGAAACGATTGGTGGCGACTCCTTGGCATGTAAACTCATCACATGTCACTAGACTGCACTGAAGGTCGATCACGTATATCCAGCAGTTGCGATTTGGGTAATGGACCTTGGGAGAGGCCCGTGTCCGATCATACAACATCGGACGGCCCATTAACCCTCGCTAGCCATGATGGCGCTCGGGAGGGTCGCGACAATCATAATGCATTCATTGAAATTTTTTCATGGCTATGATATAAGTCATAAAGTGCTGTTAGTTTGACATTAGATATCACTTAAAGACCATTGATGTGCCCTTAGTGAGAAAATTTTCAGATTGGAGCTTCTGCAAGATTCTTGATGACTTCGGCTCCTAAAAATGGCTTGTACCTCTCTGAATTCCTAGCAATCCCAGATCTCAGAAGAACACAACCTCTCTTGGTAAAAAAGAGTTTACATGTTCAAGCTTCTGTAGGACCCCTGGTATCCCCAGACCTCAGAATGCTACTTCTTTTGTGAAGAATAACTTTCAAGTTTAAGCTTCTGCAGAATTCCTGGCAATCCCAGATCTCAGAAGAACACAACCTCTCTTGGTAAGAAAGAGTTTACATGTTCAAGCTTCTGCAGGATTCCTGGTAATCCCAAATCCCAGAAGAACACAATCTCTCTTGGACTCATGGTAGCCCCAAGTCCCAGAATGACACGTTTCTCTAAGAAGAAGAGTTTATATGCCTGAGCTTCTGACAGATTCTTGGTAATCCCAGATCCTAGAATGCTATTGTTCTTGGTTAAACTTCTATAGGAATCATGGTAACCCCAGATTCTAGAAGGATGCCTTGCTCTGTGAAGAAGAGCTTTCAAGTTTATTTTCCTGTAAGATCCTTGGTAATTCCATATCTCAGGAAAACACATTCTTATGAACAATTTTGTAGGTTTGATCTTTCTGCAGGATGCCTGGAGTACCCAGATCCCAGAATGTCACATCCAATGTCAAAAGGACAATCCTCGAAATCATCCCTCTATGAGATTTCAAATTTATAGGTTTGAGCTTTCTGCAGGATACCTGGAGTCCCCAGATCCCAGAATGTCACCTCCAATGTCAAAAGGACAATCTCCGAAATCATCCCTCTATGAGATTTCAAATTTATAAGTTTGAGCTTTCTGCAGAATACCTGGAGTCCCCAGATCCCAGAATATCACCTCCAATGTCAAAAGGATAATTTTTGAAATTATCTCCCTGTGTGAGATTCCAGTATTACAGGTTTGATCTTTCTGCATGATTGCCTAGAGTACCCAGATCCCATAATGTCACCTTCCATGTCAAAAGGACAATGTTTGAAATTATCTTCTTGTGTGAGATTCCAGTATTATAGGTTTGATCTTTCTGCAGGATGCCTGGAGTACCCAGATCCCAGAATGTCACCTTCCATGTCAAGAGGACAATCTTTAGAAATCATCTCTCCGTGAGATCCTAGTGTTACAGGTTGGAACTTTATGCAGGATACCTGGAACTCCCAGATCCCAGAATATCACCTTCAATGTCGAAAGGACAATATTCAAGATAGTCTTTCTACGAGATCTCAGGTAGCCCCTAGATCCCAGAAGAATCTTATCAAAATTTTTGCAGGTTTAAGTTTTCTGCAGGATACTTGGAATTCCCAAATCCCAGAATAACACCTCGCGTGTCGAAAGGACAATTTCAGTGTCAGCTTTCTGTGAGGTTCTAGGTAACCCCTAAACCCAGAATAGCTCATGTGGTGAAGCCTAAAGGTTAGACACACCTCACTTGTATGAATCCTAGTTAATTCCTTAGAATATAAGATCAAAATGTTCGACAATCCCTAAGAGACTAGGTGCGTCATTCATAGGTTCCTAGCAGAGAGGAGTCCTATTTCTCGGCCTGATCCCCTTGAAGGATCAAAATGTTCGACAATCCCTAAGAGACTGGGTGCGTCATCCATAGGTTCCTAGCAGAGAGGAGTCCTATTCTCGGCCTGATCCCCCTGAAGGATCAAAATGTTCGACAATCCCTAAGAGACTGGGTGCGTCATCCATAGGTTCCTAGCAGAGAGGAGTCCTATTCATGGTCTGATCCACCATACGGATCAAAACTTCCGACAATCCCTAAGAGACTGGGTGCGTCATTCACAGGTTCCTGTCAAGTATAGGAATCCCATTCTGGTACGGCCTACCATACAGGCTAGAGTTTAACCGCCCTAGGATACTCAAAAGACGATTCCCTAGGTATTCACTTGAACTCGCTATACACTGCGTATGCCACACGAGCATCAGGCAGGTGATCAACAGGTAAGCAACAGGTGAGCATCTCTATCCCGTCTCTCTCTCACATTAGCCAAAGCAGAACAAGCAGAGCGTTCACCAGCAAGGCAAGAAAGATTGAATGTCAGGATTCGTTTTTCTTTTCCCCAGTAGAGTCGGTCTAGACTCAGGTGTCACCTGTCTTTGAGAGAAACCTCTCACGAGATTCCTCTCAAAGAGGGGCAGCTGTTGACACCTGATTTTTGACCAAGTCTTTTTGCAGTTATATTTTGAAAAATCACAAAAAATTCATAAAAGTCAAAAAATTACAAAATCAACTTTGGTGGCCTTGGCCTAGCTCAAGGAACCATTCTTGACCAAAAAATAATTTTTCATATTTTTCACATTTTTTTAGTATTTTTAGAAAATAGGAAAATACTAGAAATATCAACAAAAAATAGAATTTGAGGTCACAAAAATATAGGAAAATGGTCAATATTTTTCTTTTAATTTTCTTATCATTTTGACCTCATCAAGAGTTGAAGTTCAAATTTAATTTGGTGTGTTTCTTTGTAACGCACAGGATTAAATTTGTCAAAAAATATGTTTTGAGTCTTTTTATTTGCAAACTTTTGCATTTTCCGAGTCTTGACATTCAACTTGATTGCCCTACGTTTCAATTTGGTTCAATTGTGTGCTGATTTAATCAATTTTGGCTTTAGGGACCTAATTGCATAAAAATCTTTTCATTTTAGTCCCTATGATGCCAATTCTGAAATTAAACTTTTCTGAGGGACACCCATAGAACCCCAATGCTTCCTCCCTATAGGTTTTAACCCACTGAATCTAATGGTGGGCTCAATTCGGGCCGATTCGTCCATTAATAAGATCAATTTGGCAAAAAATTGATTTCGGATCCTGTCTTAGATTTGGGGCTTTCACACAAATTAAAACCAATTTAGCCATAATTTACATCTTTCAGACGGAATTTGTGTCATAGAGTCCGGCTTCATGATCAATTTTGCGATTCATGCTCATTTTGGCATTAAATTTGAGAAAATATCGAACTGGGTCAACTGGGTCGGATTGACCCGAACCTGTCAACCCAATTGACCAAGAAGAACAGAACACTATGTTCTGCTTCTTCGCGCATGTACAACAGAACGGAGGAGGAGGAAGAAAAGAGGAGAGAAGATCAGTTGGAGGAAGTCAGTTGAGTTGGGGAATCGGTTAAGGGAGTTCCACAACAACAGAAGCAAGAGAGGAACGAACAAAAGAAGAACGGGGGCGACGCGAGGACATGGGGCAAAAAAACAGAGAGCTAGAGAGAGCTCGCGGAGAGAAGGACTCGTGGAGAGAGAAAGAGAGCTCGCCGAGAGAGAGCTCGCAGAGCAGGGGGCGACGAGATGACAGGGGGCAGAAAAACAGAGATCTAGAGAGAGCTCGCGGAGAGAAGGACTCGCGGAAAGAGAAAGAGAGCTCGCCGAGAGAGAGTTCGCGGAGAGGAAGGACGAGAAAGAGGACCGAACGACTTCACAGGGAGTGAAAAAGAGAGAGAGGCCGTCGGACGAGTCCCTACGCCCCCATAGCCTCCGAGCTCCGCCGAGGCTTCCAACCCTTCGTTGTCACTTCCGGAGCAAAACGGAGGCCGGTGAACCATCCTCCGTGCTTCATGACACCCCAAGGAACGTCCAGAACCAAGCGGTGTCTCATTTCATCGCAAAAAAGGGTAAGGGCCGTGCTCGAGTTCTTGGAGCTTCGTTAATGGCGACTCTTTCATTCTTGCTCTTTTCTTTGAGATTTTTGTTTCGATCAAGTTTAGAGAATATACTAAGCTCGTATCCATTCTCTTTTTGCATTGAATCTACTCGAAACCATGGATCCGAATCCGAGCCATCCGAACTTATCGAGGGCCTGAGAGCTCGATCCGAGCGAAACCGACGCCTCGCGATCATCAGGTAAGTTCTCTCTAACTCCATAGATGCTGTTTGATGATTCGAAAAGCTCGTTCGATGTTAGAAATGGCTAGGGCGGATTCTCGCCGGAGATCATCTTCGGCCTTGATTTGCAGGTTAGTCAAATTTAATTCTGCTATGTTGAGCGTGATATATGTTGTAGAGGAGGCCAAGACGAATCATTTGCCATTGATTTCGCGTCAATCCGACGTTGGGAGGCCGATAAATCGTCTTCCGATGAGGCGCCGGCGAGGGAGCGCCGACGCCGGTCATCTTCCCCGGCAGCCCTGTTGACCGATCAACGAAAGTTGACCAGTCAACTCCCACGTGGCGCTGACGTGGTGCCTACGTGGCAGCCACGTCAGCACCGGTTGTTACAACAAAAAAAACAAACTTGATTCGACGGTGGATAGTGTGCCACGTGTCGAGATCTTGCTTTTTTTGGAAATAAAAATCATTTTTCAGATAAGTTGATCGGACGTCTGTAGTTCGATCGGGTGTTTCAATCTGGGCCGTTGGTTTCTGGTCTTAGATCAGACCGTCGGTAGTCCGCCACGTGGCACGATCAGGCGAGTTGGTTCAATTTAGGTGGGAATCCGAAATTTGAGCGGGAGGAGGCCAAAGCGACGCCGTTTTGGTGCGGGCCTGGATCCGGGCCGGGTCGGTCGCCGTGGGTCATGGGTCGGGTCGGTAACATTTTTTTTAAATAAAAAATCAGAAAATGATTTTAAAAAAATAAAAAATAAAAAATAAAAAAATCAGAAAAATCCTAGAAAATCCAAAAAAAAAAGCCAGAAAATTCCAAAAAATTCAAAAAAAAAATGAAAAAATTGTGGGAAAATCCTAGACACTCCAGAAATCCCCAAAAAATGAGGATTGACCACAGACAACAGGTCAACCCTACCTTTGGGGTTTCTCATCCGTTCTTTCGAGACTTGACGATATTACCCCTTAGGGGTAAGTCGCCTCTGCTGTATATGCGAGATAAGGCCGATAATGCCAAGGTAAGAATTAGGGTCGGGTAGGCGATCAATTCTTAGGCTTGGGTTTTCGAGTCCTGCCTCTTTTCTCAAAATGACGATTTTGCCCTTTAATGGGAAAATCGTCTTTCTTGTTCCAATCGAGTCCTGAAAATTGCTTAAAGTTAGGGTTTGGGTCAGGTGGATGACCAACCCTAATATTTGAGATTTTCAGTTCTCATCTTGATCCAAAATGACGATTTTACCCCTTCGAGGGTAAAATCTCTTTTAAATTCCAGAAAAATCTTGGAAATTCCCAAAAAATGGGAAATGGATTGGATTGATAGCCAATTCTATTCCCCCGTCTTTTGACTTCCCAATTCATCTAAAATCATAAATTTTCCCTTTCGAGGCAAATTGTCCCCGAATTATTCAAAATTACGATTCTGCCCCTCATGGGCGAATCATGTCCAAATCACTCTTAAGCCTTGATTGATATTTCTCTAGGCTAATAGGGCCTCATTAGGGATGCCATGCTGCTTTCATGTGTTTTATCCGCATGTATTGGATCCATGATTTGCGCATTTACTTTTAATGATTGTGAATGATAGGGTAGCTGTTCCCATCTGCATGAACTCCTAGATTTAGGATCTGTACCCCACTCGTCTGTATGAAATCCTATGATCAGATAAGCCATTCAGCTTCGGTATCGAAAGGGCGTCAACTCTGACAGTTGGCGTAACTAAGTCCCCAAACCCACTTCTCTTATTTCCGCAGAATCGAATAGACCACTCCCAACTATTCGATAGGGTTTCCGATCGTACCCTCCACGAAACGATTGGTGGCGACTCCTTGGCATGTACACTTATCACATGTCACTAGACCACACTGAAGGTCGACCACGTATATCCAGCAGTTGCGATTTGGGTAATGGACCTTGGGAGAGGCCCACGTCCGATCAAGCCAGCGATCGGGCGGCCCATTAGCCTCCCTTCGCCCCTCGCTCCCAGTCCGCGAGGGAGGGTTGCGACACCAACATATGCACATGTTAGTGAAGGAAAATTAGAGCTTAGAGCCAAAAAATATATTTTTCTTGGTTATGCTTTTGGTGTAAAAGGTTATAGGCTTTGGTGTTTTGATTCATCTAAGATTATAATTAGCAGAGATGTTACTTTTGATGAGTCTGCTATACTCCATCCTGTCAAGAAGTCATCAGATACTTGCCAAGAAAATCTGAAAAGTGCACCAAAGAAGGTGGAGTTTGAAGTATCTTTTTCACAACCAATTCAATCAGTGATTGATAATATTGAGATTGAAGAATTTGAAGAAGAGAATTATTCCATAACCAAAGATAGACTGATAAGAACAGTGAAACCTCCACAGATGTACGTATACTCAGATTTTGTTGCTTATGCTCTTTCAGCTGTAGAGTCGATAGAATATGCTGAGCCTAAAACGTACATGGAAGCTATTTCCTCAAAAGATTAAGCAAAGTGGTTAGTTGCTATGAATGAAGAGATGAAATTTATTAAAAAAAAATCAAACTTGGGAGCTTGACAAACCACCAAAAGAAAAGAAGATTGTGAGTTGCAAGTGGGTTTTCAAAAGAAATGAAGGTATTTCCGGAGCTGAAGACATTAGATTTAACGCACGTCTAGTCGCTAAGGGCTATAGTCAGATTGAGGTAGTTGATTTTAATGATGTGTTTTCACCCGTCGTTAAACACAGCTCTATTCGGGTCTTTCTTGTGTTAGTTGCTATGCATGATTTAGAGTTGGAACAACTCGATGTGAAAACAGCTTTCTTGCATGGTAAACTTGAAGAGAAAATCTATACGGGTCGACTTGAGGGTTTTCAGTTTGAAGGTGAGGAAGATCATGTATGTTTATTGAAAAGATCTATTTATGGCTTGAAGCAATCACCTAGACAGTTGTATAAAAGATTTAATTCTTTTATGGTGCAACTTGGCTATTGTAGAAGCAAATATGATAGTTGTGTATATCTGTGCAAACTTTCAAATGGATTTTATATTTATCTGCTGTTATACGTTGATGGCATGTTGATTGCAGCAAAAGATAAATTTGATATACAGAATTTGAAGGCACAATTGAGTGCTGAATTTGATATGAATGATTTAGGTTCAGCGAAGAAAATTCTTGGCATGGAAATTCAGCGAGATCGAAAAAAAAATTGTATCTTTCCCAGAAAAGCTACATTGAGAAGGTGTTAGATCGTTTTGGCATGAAAGATGCCAAACTAGTGAGTACTCCTTTTGCTGCTCACTTTCGATTATCAGCTGATTTATGTCCATATACAGATGATGAAATAAAATATATGTCATATATTCCATATTCTAGTGCAGTTGGTAGCGTTATGTATGCTATGGTTTGCACTCGACCTGACATATCACATGCTGTTAGCGTGGTAAGTAGATATTTATCATGCCCATGTAAAATTCATTGGCAAGCAGTGAAGTGAATTTTGAGATATTTAAAGGGTACTTCAGATTATGGTTTAGAGTTTGGGAAAACTTGTGAAACTCTTACTGGATATGTTGACTCTGATTATGCTGGTGACCTTGATAAAAGAAGGTCTTTGACAGGGTACATATTTACTGTTGGGGGTTGTGCAGTCAGTTGGAAAGCTTCTTTGCAGCATACAATTACTTTGTCTACTACAGAGGCATAATATATGGCTATTACAGAGGTAATCAAAGAAACTATATGGTTAAGAGGCTTATTTGGAGAGCTCAGTGTGGATGATGATGTGACTGTTGTGCATTGCGATAGTCAGAGTGCTATACATCTTACTAAAGATAAGATGTATCATGAAAGAAAAAAGCACATCGATGTGCGGTATCATTATATTCGATACATTTTTGTTGATGGCTATATTAAGGTCTTGAAGATTGGTACAGAAAATAATCCAGCTGATTTGTTGACAAAGTCATTACCCTTTATTAAATTCAAGCACTGCTTGGATTTGGTTAATGTTTGCAGCAGCTGAGTTTTATGATGTGGGAGGAGAAGATTGACTTAATACTTATGTCTACTTGGGAATTCAAGTCAAGGTGAAGATTTGTTAATATGCCTTGAATAGTTAAGGGCTTAAGTTAAGGGCCTTGAACCAACATTAGGGTTTGAGGGGTAATACTATAAATATTGCTTTTCTCTCAAACTGTCTGATAGAGAAGCTTATATGTGCCCCTTTTGTAATCCTTGATTCTCATAGTGAATTTTGCTTCTTCTCTCTCCCGTGATTTTTCCCGCAAGGGTTTCCACGTAATTCTTGGTGTTCCGTTCTTCTCCTCTGTCTCAATTTCGTTTCAGTTTCCGCATAGTCATAACAATAATCAAAGATCCGGAGGCTAGTTGCAAAAGGCTCTTGAGTTCTAAATTAATCCAGCCTATCCCCATGAAGCCATAAACAATTGATTGGCGAGGCGGATGAGACTTGTAGCAGAGAGTTTCGGCTTCAACAAAAAAAAGAATGATGACCAAGATCAAGAACCATGTTGAAGCAGATTTGGAGGCGTTTCTCAGAGGCAGATTCAGGCTGCTGTTCAGATCGAATCCGCAGAGAATGAACATCACAAGATTTCAGCTTAACAGACTAGATGCATAATAGATTCGGCAAAAAAGAATGATGACTAAAGCAAGTTGAAGGCAAGTTGGAGCCGCGATCGGTTCTTAGAAGCTGAATTTGAGTGACTTAACAAGGGATCTATAGCAGGGAATTTCAGCTTCAGCAAAAGGAATGATGGCTAAGAATCAGAAGCAAGTTGCAGGTTGGTTCAGTTTGTTCCGGAGAAGCTGCAAGCAGAGGAAATATCAGTTGCAGTAGTGGATAAGAAGCAAGTTGCAGGGACCAAGTTCCAGTGAGTTCAACTTGTTCCCAAGAAGTTGAGAGCCAACCGATTGGCTAACAAAGAGGCAAGGATAGAGGAGTTTTGTTTCCAGCTGAGAAAAGAATGATGATCAAATGCAAGTAGCAAGATTTGGCGGAGGAAGATTCAGGCGTAAAAAAAAAATTCCGTAGAAGATGAGCTGCATGATTTTTTCGACTAAATGGACATAAGAGCAGAAGATTTGGGGGCGTCGCTTCTTGCAAGGCAGGGGAGATGAATTTCCGAAGGGATGAGAACCAAAAAAAGAAAAAAAGGCCAACTAGAGGACTATAAAAGAGGAAGCAGAACGTGAAAAAAGGGGGGGTTGGCTAGGGGATCTCTCTCTTACTAACTCTCTCTGCAAAAAAAGAAAACGACAATAGAAAGAGAGGACAGGGATGAGTAAAAAAAAAACTGGTGAACAAGGAGGATTCCTAGGCTCTAACGTCAAGTTCATCATTGTTCGCTGACGTTCCAACCTTAAACAGGTAGAATACCGTGGCTGAGTCTGTTTCTTTTTCTTGTAAATTACTCAGGTTCGCCGGGCCAAGATTCCAGTTTTCCTCGGTTCGACGAACTCGTAGTGAAGTTGATATTGCAGTTCACGTAAGGCGGAGTTAGTTCATGCTATGTTATGATTGTGTATTGCTTTGTTTTCACTCGGTGATGTTCAGTTTTCGGTTGTTACGCTTGATCCTGCTGTTGCAAATACGTATATCAAAAGTTATATGACCGTTCAGTAGAGTTTTCGTGTAGCCTGCGTTGCAATGCCTTACCCACGTGTGTGCGTAATTATCGCCTGGGCCGATCAATGCGTCAAGAACTTTATGCTATCTAGTTTCATTGGATAAGTACTTGTTTTTGGCAACATATGTATGAAAGAATTTTTCTGACTTGACTTACGTTATTCACTGTGCACTTGTCTAGGTTTAAGTATTGTGTTTCTAAAACATATCAGACTCCAATTTTGAGGGCGGTTTACCGTGACCTTGTTTGATCGAACTACGGCTACTTACTTTAGATCACTCTGCGTAAATATTAGTTTGCATCCATACTCGAATTCATGGATTTTATTTCTTGAGATTCATGTTAGAATATTCTGTTTTAATATTCAATTGTGGGCTTTATTAATTGTTACTGTAATTATTATTTGGTCTAATAAGAAAGAGATATATAATTTCCTAATTCAAGTAGGATATGGTGCTGGATAGTATGGGCCGAGATATCTTTATCCTTGATGAGGGGGTAGGGTTCATTCTCTATAAATAGTGCTTAAGTCCCTCCTCTAAACCCTAATGTCCACATAACCTCACATATAGAAATTGTCAGAAACGACAGTGAGGGGCCGTCTCATTGAAGCCAGTGATCAAGGGGGTTCATAGAGGAGAAGCTCTTAAGCGTCGGATTCTCGCAATTCCGCATCAAGAACGATGAATCCAAAACAAGGTGCGTTAACTCTTTGACTCTATGGATGGAACATGGATTTATGTATCTGTACGTGTGTATCTTGGGTCGCTGCATACATGATTAAATACGCAGCTTACATGTGGTATCAGAGCCTGCACGTATTAGGTCACGAATCGCGTTCCCGGTGTATTTTCGAAATTTTATTTTTATCGAAATTCAAAGAAAATATATATTCGGAAAGGGCTCGACGAGACGAGCAAAACCATATAAATATCGCCGTCAGAAGCCGCCAGACGCGCCGCCACTCGCCGGTGGCTATCGGGCGCGTGGCGGCCACGCGCCCCACGCGCATCACGCGCTGGCTCGGGCCCCGCACGTGCGCGGCACGTGGGGGCTGACGTCAGCTGACGTCATCTTAGCCGGGCAGACCCGACCCGACTCGTTGACCCGACCCGACCCGTAGACCCGACCCGGATGGTTGACCGTTGACTCGGACTGTCCGGTCGGACCGGTCGTTGACCGGTTCGACCGGATCCGCTCGACCCGGTTCGCTAAACCGGTTTAAGGTAGCGGTCGGACCGGTTAGACCGGTCGGACCGGTTCGAAGACCGGCTGAGGCACTGAACACGTGCGATGCACGTGTCAGCGCGTGAAGCTCACGCGCCGAAGCTTTAGGCGGCGCGTGAGGGCACGTGCGGGCTCCGATGGAGGTGTTCCAGGTACCGACGTACTCGTATGCTCATGCTCTACAGGATGATACATTTATTTTTCATGGATGGAAATACGTACGGAACGCCAAATACGAGGGTATTTTGGGGTATTTTTTGGTATTTATGTAAGGATTTGTGAAGTACAGGTACAAGCTTACATGAAAGTATCACGTGAAATTATGTGGAAATTTTTTGATCAGTTTCATGTTTATGGTTTGACATGAATTGTTGAGGTATCGATGTAAATTAGCGGCGTGTAATTTTGTGAATGATTGCCCCTAATTTCTGAAATTACATGCATACGGTAGATGTGAAATATAAAGTTATATCCCAATTTCAGATAAATTCAGTTGGGTTGTGACCGCCAAAGCGGCACACTTAGTTGAGTTTAATAAAGATCAATTTACAAGTATTGGGATGTCTCTTGTTCTAATGCGTAGTTATACTCCCAAAGGAGGTAGTTGCGTGTTTTTGCATGGAGGGTTACATGTACAGCATATGGTTGAGGATTGATTAGTCTAAGTCATGTCATACACCCAAAGGTGGTGATTAACGAAGATTGAAATAAGTTCTCATGGCCGCTGTAATGTAGGGAGTATACAACTACATGTCATGTTTTCTGCCTAAAGGTGATTATGTGATGATGTATGTATCTCTCAAGGTGAAATTTCACATCGTGCTGATTGAAAACATTGATTATTTTTATTTTGTCACCGTTTCTGTGAACGACAATTCTGTTAGAATTAAGACTTATTGAGAACTGAATGATGATTTTCTGTTTACGAAGAACTGATAAATACTTGTATTACTCTTGTTAAACAAGACCCCGTAGTTCTCACTTTCATTAGTGAGAACTTTCAAGAGCATTATGTGCTTATTGGGTAAAGAGTGATCGGATTCGCTTATTTGATATGAAGCGGTCCATTAAAGAACACTTGAAAAGTGTTTTCTGCCAGTTAACTACACTGCTAAGTAAGTAAAGGAAGCCTTGGAGGGTTTGGAATTATATCTCATTTATTATTAATAGTGGTAAATATCTGCAATGACTCCTCAACATCAAGTGTAATGGTTCTATTAAGATTAATGATTACGTCTTAAAGTTGATGAAATTGTATTTTGAACAGTTCTAAAATCATACTCATAAAGTATTATATTAAACCACCGGTCATTCTGATGATTAAAATCCATGAAAAGTATCCTTTGAAAAGGATGTTGATTGCTACTTCTTTTACAAAAAGAAAGATCACATAAATAAAGACTACAGTTAATACAAAGACTTGGTTATCTAAGTATGAGCATAAAGTAATGATTTTTTGGTATTGGTTGAGAATTCATTCTGTCTTAGGCCACATCTGGTTATGTGATGGCTAGATAGTGGTGCGACATATTGTCTTGCGTTTACCATATAGGAATTCATAAACTGAAAGGTACCAAATCAGGTTGAATCAAGCTCATTATGGAAACACTTATAAAGTTGACGTTAAATTGATGGGAATGTCATTCCGGATTCTGGTTTTATTGTGACATTATGAAACATATTTTATGTACTCTTCTTAAAGATGTAATTTATTTTCCGTATCAAGTATGGACATGTGTAGTTACTCCTTTTTGTGATTTCAAATAAAATAATTACTATTTCTTTTAAAATAAAGTTGGTTACTACTCTATGTCCAATGAATTGTACAGATTATATTTATCTCCCAATGAATTATACGTCATTTATACAGCTGAAAAGTTACTTACAAAATTTATCTGCCTAAGGAACAATCATGCGCATTATGGAATCAATTTCATGGTCACATCAGTAAAGAAAGAGTGAAAAGACAGATAAAGGCAAACATTCTGTTCACTCTTAAAAGTGACCTAGACACATGCGTAGATTGAAGCAGATATAAAATAACTAAGATAAATGGTGAAACTGTAGTCGATAGTTATGACCTATTGAAGGTCATTTATACTGGTATAAGTGGATCTTATATGGTAATATTGTGTAGAGTTTTTATCACATTTAAATGATGATTTTTCTCTATATGTTTTTCATACTTGGTTAAAGAAAATGTTTATTTCCGTGACAAGTTCAACATATTTTTGATTATAGTCGATAAATTTATTATAAAAATGTCATTTTTGACTAAGGTGGTGAGTATCATGGTTGACATGGCAATGCTGGATAGCTTAAAGAGCCATTTGCCAAATATTTGAGAGGATTCTGGGTTGTGATTTTATGCCCGATACTCCTCAATAGAAAGGTGTGACTGAAAGGCAAGATCACACCATACGGATATGATGACGAGTATGATATGTAAAATGAATTTATATATATTTTTTCTGTGGGGTAAAACTTTAAAAATAACCCATTATGTTTTTATCAAAATATTTCATTGACTTCTTTTGAGTCATGGACTGGACGTTAATATAGTTTGAACCATATTAAAGTTTGAGGTGTTTGTGCAGAAATAAAGTTACATAATCCAACATTAGATAAGTTGGATTCCAGAACCACTCGGTTTT
This sequence comes from Rhodomyrtus psidioides, assembly GCA_021437785.1. Lineage (NCBI taxonomy): Eukaryota > Viridiplantae > Streptophyta > Magnoliopsida > Myrtales > Myrtaceae > Rhodomyrtus > Rhodomyrtus psidioides. The sequence goes on along the minus strand of JAILYB010000041.1, from coordinate 3,523,942 downwards.
ACTTCGTGCCTTACCCATATCATCTAAAGGGGTATTGATTTATCATCTCAAAAGAGGAACAAGAATTGTGGAATTACAGATAGCTAAATTGCTGGAGCTTGATATAGCCGAATAATGGTAGTTGCTCACAGACTATTAAAGGTAACAGTATGGTAGGGACAATTGTATCGTTTTTCTCTGTCTATACAGATGATCATGGAGCATTCTACATTATAGTATGATTCTGTTGGGGTTCAGGTTCTTGTTATTAAGATAATACCTGATGAAGTTTATCAAACCCTACAAGCGCAGAATAAAGGTTAAAGTAGCTCTACCTAAAAGATCTATCAGGCAGAGACGATCAGTTGTATCAAGTCACATTGTATAGTCTATCCGGAAGAGCATGACTACAAAATCGACTATATAAATAATCTAGTAATTTATACAGTTGCTATTTCTTGTTTTTAATTATAATTGTGATTGGGTGCATGGTAGATGAGATATAGACTATAAAACATGCGGTGTTTGAAAGCTTATTAGTATGCCTCAAGGTCACAAGTCCATCTGCTGCAATTGGGTGTGCATAACTTAAGGGACTCTAGATGAAAGTTTTTTGTCTACTTTATTATATCAAATTATATTTTGATCAATGTTTTTATTTAAGAAGTTTAAAGACAGATTGGTAGCGAAATTTTTCACTCATAAAGAATGAGCAGACTTAAAATAATTTTTATTCAGTCTCTCATAAAGAGTTTTTCAGAGTGATTAAGGAATTAATAGCTCATATTGTAAGGAGCTTTATCATACAAATATTAAAACTTCTTTTTTATTGGAGTTCTTAATGTAAAAGTTTTTTTTTATGTAACCCGAAGGTTATACAGCAGATGATTCAGATAAACTTGTGCATAAAGAGAGATGAATATCATATAAATATCATGGAATAAAGTTTGATCATATTTATGGAGATTCTAGACTGAAAAGTCTATTTTATGGGATCAAGTAAGCTTTTAGACAATTGTGGCTTGAAGTTTCATAGTATTGTAGCTTTATCATGTTTTGTCAAGAACAAAGTAAATTAGTATATATACTACAAGATCAGTGGGAGGAATTTATTTTCCTTCTGTTCTATGCAGACGATATCTTGCTTGAAAGGAATTTTCTTGAATTATTGCATGAGATGAAGCAGATATTGTCGAAGCATTTTTTACGTGATTGATCTTGATATATAGTGTTTTGTCCTAGTCATTGAGATTCGTATGGATCATTCTTGTAATGTATTGGTTAAATCCAGGACACATTCACTAGGTGATTACTAAGAAAGTTTTGAGGTACTTAAAGAGGACAAAAGACTATATGCTAATTTACAGACATATTCAGGACCTGCATTAGTAAAGTATTCAGATTCAGGCTTTGTTAGCTGTCAGGATAATGTGAAGTTGACAACTACAAACATTTATATGTCAAAAGAATAGTGCAGTATTACAGAAAAGCGTAAACATAAATCTATGTAATCCTCAATCAAGAAAGCGGAGTTTGTAGTATGCTTGTCAGCTGCTATTCAGGTTATTTGGCTCCGGAATCTCATTAAAGAGTTGACCGTATTTACTTTGTGGATAGACCCATACAGTTGTATTGTGACTATAATTCTGCGGTGTTATTCATTAACAACAGCATGAGTCGCAAGGGGTCTAAACATCTAGCGGTCAAGTTTTTGACCATAAAGGTAACTGATGAAAGGGTGACACTACAATAGAGCTTATTACACAGATGATAAGGCTGCAGACTCACTAACTTAAAGTCTCTTCCCATACACATTTAGATGACATGTCGCAAATATAAAAGCATCATGGGATGCTATGACGTGTTAGTTGATGGGTTGAGTAAGCATCATGAGATGCTGTTGTTCAGTGGGAGCTGCATTCGATATTTGCTCTAATAAAGTTTACAATGTTATATTACTTTTAGTAATGATTTTGATATGTATTGAACTTCTACATTCTTTGAAGTTTTTTGAATGTGATATTGAATGCATATCTGTTAAAAATCTCAAGGAATTGTGTAAACCTTGAGTGATGGCTGGGGCATTTATTTTAGCCAAAAGGCATATGTCTTGTTACACGTAAAGCATAGTTAACTATAAAGGTGAGACATATGTTGGTTCGTTGGAACCGTAAAGATGTTCTCTCGTGACACATCCGATTTTGTGACACATAAAGTGAGAGAATGGTGACTGACAATGAGGATAACATATAAGGCGTCTCTATTATTTGAGATGTTATCCGATTGCCATACTACCATATCAAATCCATATCAGTAAAGTTAAGAGTATTTGTGATTGTGGATGGCTCTGTGTCTTCTGATGCAGTTACTGGCATGGTCCGGTACTTAAGACTTTATGGGATCGGATTGACTGTTGGGAATTATCTCTAGACCAATATAAAGATGCGCATATACAGTACAGTTTCAATTAATTTAAACCCAAGTGGGAGAATGTTAGAATATTCTGTTTTAATATTCAATTGTGGGCTTTATTAATTGTTACTGTAATTATTATTTGGTCTAATAAGAAAGAGATATATAATTTCCTAATTCAAGTAGGATATGGTGCTGGATAGTATGGGCCGAGATACCCTTATCCTTGATGAGGGGGTAGGGTTCATTCTCTATAAATAGTGCTTAAGTCCCTCCTCTAAACCCTAATGTCCACATAACCTCACATATAGAAATTGTCAGAAACGACAGTGAGGGGCCGTCTCATTGAAGCCAGTGATCAAGGGGGTTCATAGAGGAGAAGCTCTTAAGCGTCGGATTCTCGCAATTCCGCATCAAGAACGATGAATCCAAAACAAGGTGCGTTAACTCTTTGACTCTATAGATGGAACAGGGATTTATGTATCTGTACGTGTGTATCTTGGGTCGCTGCATACAGGATTAAATACGCAGCTTACAATTCATACGGGCGGCCATGAAAAGCACCCTGCAGATTTTTCTTGGATGATTTTTGCGGTAGTCAGGGTTGAATGAATGCGTTAAAAAGGGCACACAAAAGCAGAACCCCTCCTTGTGTATAATCGCTTTTGAGTTAATTCACGTATGATTCATGAAGTTGGGATCCTGTTTGGCATTGTTTTCCTTTTTTTTTTCTTCTTTTTAATAAAAGGCAACCGCTAAATTCTTTAAGAACAATAACGCGGAGCAGAAAACTTTTTTCCGATTCACATTTTTTCTAATACGAAACCCTTTTTTGGTATAGAATCTGAAACATTTTTATCTCATAAAAAAGGAAAAGCTAAAAAAAAATCGGAAAAATCTTATAACCATTTCATTTGCGTTTCCGTTTTTCTTTTATAATGGAGGGTGACCGATGTCCATTCTGGTCCTTTTTCGTCATGTAACCTATCATGTTTCATGTTCAATTAGTCGAGTTTGTAATGTATTTTAGATTGGTATGCGTATTTACTTCTTTGTCACTAGATAGCCGTTTCAAGTATTCGTTTGTTTGTCATCGTTTTGTATTGCGTTAAAATTGCTTATTTTTTTTTTCCTGAATGTCAGACTAAAAGTTGAATAAATGAATGCATGGAAATGACAAAAACATCATGCATGGTCACCTAGTTCTGGTTAGATGCCTTTGAATTTTCCATATAATGAATAAGATGCATGGTCACTTTAGGAATATCAATTGGTTGGATACCGAAAGGGCGCTAGTCAGATAATTAGCGTAAATAAGTCCCCGAATTTAGATGCTCTGGTTACGCAAAAGTTGTCGATTGGTTTCTAGCCGACCCCCAAAGACTAGTGGCAACTCTAAACCTAAACGATCTCCGGGAAAGGAAAGGACAAGTCTCGACAGTTTGTTAACATAGTCAATCATACAGATGGGGCAGATAATATGGCAAGTTTCAATATGAAAAAGGATAAAATAAAGGGTTAATACCACAGAAAATCTCAAATTGGTACACCTATGAAAAATTTACCATAAACTATTTTTTTAACCACAAAAAATCCCAAACTGATACACTCATGACAATTTTATCCCAAACTGGTACATCTGTGACAAATTTACCCCTGTTAGTTTTCGTTAAATCTAACCATTAAAATGTTAAGTTTATGACACGTGGCAATTGACGGGTGTATCAGCTTGAGATTTTTAACTTATGTTTGTCACATTTGTATCAATTTGGAATTTTTGGGGGTATTAACACAATCTAACGGAGACTAAATTTGTTATGGGTGTACCAGTTTGAGGTTTTTCGTAGCAAAAAAATTAATTTAGGTTAAATATGTCACAAATGTACCAGTTTAGAGTTTTTAGTGGTCAAAAAAATAGTTTGGGTTAAATTTGTCATGACTATACCAGTTTGAAGTTTTTCATGGTATTAACTCTAAAATAAATAACAAAGTTTAAAATTAAAATAAGAGAAAGGTGAATATATATATATATATATATATATATATAGACACACACACACAGAGACACAAACATAGTAGAAACCTTAGAAAGAGTGGTAATTTCCTAAATGAATTAGTTAGAAGTTGGTATTTGGAAATAAATCCATATTCGTAGGTGACTCGGATAAGAGCTGGTAATTTTTTTTTGGGTCAGAGAGCTGGTAATTTAAAATATGGATAAGTGCACTAGAAGGGCAGAAGAACAGTAGAAGTGCCAATATTTGTGTACGGCGCTCATTTAAGTGCCATTTTTTTCGGCTAATTTAAGTGCCATTTTTTTTTAAAATGGTTATTCGAGTGCCAACTTCAGTGAACATCGCAGGAAATCTGACGTGGCGCTGGCGCCTAAGTGGCTTGCCAGAACATTCCAGTCAGCAAAAGAAAAAGAAATTTTTTTTTAAAAAATTTCAAGTCATATTAAAAGTTAAAAAATAAGCTAAACAAAAAAAAAGTTGAAGAGCGAGCGAGAGGTGAGGGATGGGTCGACGAGGGTTGCCAAGCCCTAACCAGTGACCGGTGACTCTCGACGGTGGCCGGCGAGGGCTCGACCTCGCAGATCTAGGCAAGGTCGAGCCCCATCAAGGTGGGACGACGCCGAAATAGGAAAAGGGCTCGATGCAGGAGGAGCTGTCGTGGGAGCTAGGGTTTTGAAGCTCGGGGTAAGGGGGCGGAGGAGCTAGGAGGGAATCGGAGTCGGCGGGAGTGGCAAGAACCGGAGAGCGGGTGTCGGAGAGAGAATTGGAAATGGCGCTCCGATAGTCGGCGTTTTGCTGAGGACGAGGGACTCCATCTTTCTTTTGGGGCGTCGAGGTGGGTTTCCTCGAAACCCTGGTTCTCGGAGCCCATCATCTCTGAATTTTAACGATTGGAACCGAGATGGAGGCAAGGCTTGGGTTGCTTGGCCGAAGTTGAGCTCGCCTTGCTGCGACAAGGCCGGAATCAACCAGCCCCGATGGTGCTCGACCTCGCCCAGATCTGCGAGGTCGAGCCCTCACCAGTCAACGATGGTGTAGTCGGCCACTAGCTTGGGTTGCCCAGAGCCCGTGGCTGGCGAACCCCGCCGACCGATTCCCTACCTTCGCCATCCATTTCTGGCAGTGGTGGGGCAGCGGCGGCGAGGGCTATACAAAACCTCGCCGCTGCTGTTGCTGCTTTTTTTTTTTAAAAAAAATTTCTTAGTTATTTAGCTTTTTTTAAAATTTTCAGTATTATGTGGAAATTGTTTTTAATTTTTGGATTTTTCTTTTGCCATGTGTAATGTTCTTTTTTAAAAACAATTGCCACATAATATTAAAAAATTAATAAAAAAAATACCACGTATACGATTTAGTCAGAATTGACACTTAAATGATCATTTTTAGTCGGAATTGGCACTCAAGTGAACATTTTTGGCCGGAATTGGCACTTAAGTGAGCCGGAGAAAAAATTGGCACTAAAATGAGCGCCGTACACAAATATTGGTACTCCTGTTGTTCTTTTGCCTCCTAAAATTTATCATGAAGGTGTAATTGAATCCTGCAAGTTTAAAAAATGCAATCAAATTCTAAAATTTGTTGAATTGGTGCAACCACGTCATTTCGTTATATTTATCTAATTTGGTTAGCGAAAAATGGTGACGTGACTTTTGTCATTTAATCTTCTTATCGTATCACATGACATGGTCATGTTAGAAAATTGAAGTTGTTAGCTGAGGTAAATTTGGGGCCTTCAAGACCCAATTATTTTAGGGTTATGAATGAGAAATTGATTGCTTTTTATTATCTTAGCTCGTTTCCGTCCTATATTGAAAAATACTGTTCATTTTTTAGAGTGTGGGATTTCGAAGGAACACAGCGAAAAGTATGAGTTAGAAATAGGAGAGTTAGATGGTTGCTTCATTGTTGCTAATCGGGCTGTTGGCTATCTTCATGTTCTTCTATTTCCAATCTTATTGCCATTTTTTTTAGTGGTTCTCTAGATAAGTTGAAAACGCTTCAACATTCGTTTATAATTAGTACTATCTTTCCCACGCCCACACTCCAAGTAACTCAGTGCAGTCGAAAAACCGAACTTATGCCGGAAATTTACACATTTCATGGCCATGTTGTACTTCTCCGAGCTATGACCGTAACCATCTTGGGTCCTCACCCTGTCAAAGAAGCGCGACGCTGTGCCGCCGCGAAACTGGTAGCTGCAAATGATCTTGAGCCCAAGTTTTACTAGTGAAATCGCATTGCATTTCTCCGAAGCTTCTCTAATGGAGAATCGCAATCTTCACATCGTTAACCCAAGATACATAAATCTCTTCAACGGATACCCACCAGTATGTTTCGACATTTCTATGATTAATGACATATCCCTCCATAATTATGCTTACATTAAACTTTGGCACATTGACTTCCCTCTATCTGCTAACAAAAAGAAGATGGAAAGAGCACGCAGAGAAATCCCAGGCTTCTTCAAAATGTGCATGCCAGGATATAGCTCTCATAGAATGGAGCGATGTAGACCCCCCAAAAAAAAAACAAGGAATGGAGATATAACTCGCTCTCTCTCTCTCTCTCTTCAAAATGTGCACATTGTTCTATTTCGTGATTCACATATGGCTGCTATTCATTGCGGCGCATCCCTAGAAGTTTCTTGGCGGGTCTAGACAGCCAATATTGGGAGAGATCCTCCTCAGGCGACACCCATGAGGGCAGCAATGGAGCGTGAAGGTGATTTTGGAGGGACAATACGTCTATTTTGAAGATGGCTGGCAAGAATTCGCTCCCAGACTTCGCTCTTCCTATCTCCTCATGGAGGGGGCACTCTTCTTCTCGCACGAGGAGGGCCCATAGAGCACAACACCAACACATAAAAGGAATTGGTGATTGAAGATCACTCTTGCAGCACGACTGGCAAAGAATTCCTGCAGGGCAGGTTGGTCAAGAATTCTCAGGAGGTAGGAGAAAGAGGCGAATTCTAGGAGGACAACCGCTCTGATGATGTTAAGGACTACGAGGAGGATGCGGATGAGGACAAGGACCTTGAAGGCTAGGGAAAGCGGTAAAAAAAGAAGGTAATAGAAATCATTCGGGTTGGGATCTTGGAACTCAACACCTATACCATTCCTCTCCATGTCGTCCCGTTGGGATTTTGGATTGCAAGACACTGAGGTAACCTAGTTCGTAATCCTCTGCTACAGTGCACGGAACGTGCTGCAACTTCCAGCAGACGAACTCAAGTACCCAACTGGAGGACATGGAGAAGAAGGGTTAAGGTGAACATGCTGCAATTGCAGCACGTTCCGTGCGCTATAGTAAAGGATTACGAACTCAAGTTACCTCAGGCTGTTGAGATCCAAGATCCCAACGGGAGGACGTGGAGAGGAAGGGTCGATGTGTTGATTTCCAAGATCCCAGTCTGAATGATTTCTATTACATTATTCTTTTAGCCGCTTCCCTAGCCTTCATGTTCCTCCTCCTGCTCCTCCTACTCCTTGTAGTCCTCATCACTGTTGTCTCCATTGCACTCCCAAACTTCGCTAATTCTCCTACCTCCTCAGGTCACACTCTTTCTTCTTGCACGCAGAGTGCCCATAAAGAACAACACCAAGTACACCGTGACTCTGGTAGGAGAACACCATAAAAGGAAATTAGTGCTTGAAGATCATAATAGCAGGTTAGCTTCGACTCGTCGTGTAAATCAGAACTAGAAGCGGTGGCCACCTGAGCGGAACGGTTGGAGGAAGGGAAGTCTCCCCAACAAACAGAATTATAATTACGAAACGGCCATGTTGCATCTTGTTATTTATATTTTGGTCCTCTTAACTCTTGAAGATTATTTTAGTTGAAGTACTCCAACGTTCAAGTTTTACAGTTAGACCCTTTTGCTATTTGAGTCTTTCGATCTCCTTTTGCTGATCATCTATATAATGCTTGGTCTGATAAGCCCTGCCTCCATCTTTCTCAACCTTGATTCAAAATGATGGAGAAGTTTGGCTTGAACTTCAGCAGTCTGGTCCACCCTTTGATGAACTCGAGCAAGACGGGTCTTGACCCTCTCGGACTTCAGTCTTGACTTCAGCAACCTGGTTTTGCAAGGGGTCGAAACCACTCCGTCGTTCAGTCCTCAACGTTGGTAAGGGCTCTTTTCTAGACCAAAGCATTTTCTGTTTGCCAGTTTAGAACAGTCAGATGGACCTGGTTCTTTTGTACGACCACGTGTGCCACCAGTAGTCGAACTGAATATCTTAGGTTGGTGTTTGTATCCGAGGGGACTGGTGAAGGGTTTTAGAAGCAGAAAATCAGCATCCCTGAACATGAAGACTTGAGGTTGAGAGGAGAAGGCAGATTCTGCTGGCTTGCAGAACTGACTAATGTGAGGGTCATTGTCCGGGTGCTTGTTAACCCATTTGAGGTTGGGCTAGTAACAAGACTTAACAGGCGGAGCTTTGGGTGTTAAAGGAGGTGGTGGTTGACAAGATTCAGTAGGATGAGATTCTTTCAAAGAATCTGGTCCTTACGTGTTGGGGAAAACGGCAGCACCTCGGCACAAATATAGCCAATCCAGGATCAAACAATAACCCCCGACACTACTCAAATACCATCCAGCATCAATCAACAATTATATCCAGCAAAATAACAATAACACCAAGATTTACGTGGAAAACCCGAATCGGGAAAAACCACGGACGACCCAAAAAAACTCCACTAATCACCAAGAATAGCAGAATACATCAAGTATTTCTCTTTAGTCACACACTAGAGCTCAACAACAATATTCCAGGAGCAATTCCTCACCACAAAGGTGGAATAACACAAAAGGGGCTAGAAAACCCTAACCGCAATAGGAGAGCCGGAGACAAATCTCAATGAACGAAACCTATCAATTCGTAGATCTCAATCTCACGAACAACATACTAAAATTTGAGCCAAATCCGTCAGCGTTTGGCCTTCGAATCGGGACTGCGAAGTTACGTCCCTTTCTTTCTCCTTTTTGCCGTGCACACTCTCGGTCTCCCCCTGTTCTCTCTCTATTTTTTTTTTCTTTTTCTCTCGGTGGTTCACTGTGTGTCATACCAAAGACACGCACAAAATACTAAGATAAAGAAACGCAGCCCTACTTTGCATTTTGTTTTCTTTGACTTTTCTTCTTCCTTTTTTTTTCTTTCTTCTTTTAAACAAATACATAAAAGAATAAAAAAAATAACTGCTGGGCCCCACCAATGAGGCGTACCAGCCAACAAATCTCCCCCTACGCCTCATGTGCGGAGTTCCATCATACCTGCTTTGCTTCTACAAGAGTCAAGTTTCACCATGGGCAATGGTTTGGTCATCATGTCGGATCCGTTGTCATCAGTACGGACCTTCTCAAGAAGAAAAGACTTTTCTTCTAACTTCTCTCGAACCCAATGGTACTTCACATCGATATGCTTCGATCTTGAATGCAAAACTGGATTCTTGCTGAGATAAATAGCACTCATGCTATCGCAAAATAGAACGAACTTTTCTTGCTTCAAACCCAACTCTTGTAAGAATTTCTGCATCCACAAGAGTTCCTTGCTTCCTTCGGTGATAGCTATATACTCTGCTTCAGTCGTAGACAAAGCAATGCATTTTTGTAATCTTGACTGCCATGAAACTGCTCCCCCTGCAAATTTCATCATATAACCCGAAGTAGACTTTCGGGAATCACCATCTCCGGCATAATCAGAATCTGAATAGCCACTCAATTCAAGCTTTCCACTTCCATGACATAAGCAGAATCTGGAAGTGCCTCTAAGATACCTCAAAATCCATTTCACAGCATTCCAATGCTCTTTACCTGGATTTGAGAGAAATCTACTCACAACACCAACTGCATGAGCAATATCTGGTCTTGTGCAAACCATGGCATACATCAAACTACCCACGGCAGATGCATAAGGAACTTTCATCATCTCTTCCTTCTCTTTCTCACTCGTAGGACATTCATTACTACTCAATTTAAAGTGACCAGCAAGTGGAGTACTTACCGGTTTACATGTGCTCATGTTGAATCTTTCAAGCACATTTTCAATATACTTCTCCTGAGATAACCATAGTTTTCTATTCTTCCTATCACGAGTGATTCTCATGCCAAGTATTTGCTTAGCCGGCCCTAGATCCTTCATCGCAAAAGCTTTACTCAACTCACTTTTCAAGCTCTTGATTTTGTTAGCATCATGCCCAACTATCAACATATCATCCACATAAAGTAGGAGGATAATAAAATCATCATCTGAAAATCTTTTCATAAAGACACAAGAATCTGAAGTTGTCTTACGATATCCACGAGCTTCCATGAATGAGTCAAACTTCAAGTACCACTGTCTTGGCGCTTGCTTGAGACCATATAGACTTTTTCTCAATCTACATACAAGATGCTCATTGTCTTTAAGTTTAAAACCCTCCGGCTGCTCCATGTATATCTCTTCTTCTAGGTCTCCATGAAGGAAAGCTGTCTTTACATCAAGTTGTTCGATTTCTAAATTCAAATTAGCGGCCAAACCAAGAACAACTCTAATAGAAGACATTTTTACAATCGGTGAAAAAATCTCTTCAAAGTTGATTCTCTTCTTCTGACGAAAACCCTTCACAACAAGCCTAGCCTTGTATCGTGGCTTCAAATTGCTTTCTTCTACCTTTAACTTATACACCCACTTATTTGTGAGTGTCCTCTTACCCTTAGGCAACTTCACCAAGTCAAATGTATGGTTCTCATGTAAAGATTTGAACTCATCTTGCATAGCTTCGTGCCACTTATTCTTTTGATCTCATGACATAGCCTCTTCATAAGTTTCAGGCTCTCCTGCATCAGTAAGTAACACATACTCATGTGGCTGATATCTTTGTGAAGGTCTACGCTCTCTTTCTGATCTTCTCACTTGAGGTTGGACTGCTTCTTCTTGCTCAACTGTTTGCTCTTGCTCAACTGTTTCACCTGACTCGGCTGAAGAATTAACATTCTGTGAGGATTCATCTGCTTCACGATTTCCTTGCACTTCTCCCCCGTGATTTTCACCCAATATCGTAGGAGGATTTGAGCTGAAACTGACAATATGTTGAGCTGCATTCTTTGGCTTCTCTGGCTTGTCTATGTCTTCAATGGTATGATGCTCAAAGAATACCACATCTCGACTTCTAATGACTTTCTTTGTAGCTGGATCCCATAATCTGTAGCCAAACTCTTCATGTCCATAACCCAAGAAGATACACTGTTTAGACCTGTTATCAAGCTTGGACCTCTCATCTCTTGGAACATGCACAAATGCTCGGCAACCAAACACCCTCAGATAACTATAGGAGACATCTTTCCCACTCCAAACTCTTTGCGGAACATCCCCTTTAAGAGGAACTGATGGAGAAAGATTGATCAAGTCAACTGCCGTTCTCATCGCTTCGCCCCAGAATGACTTTGGTAATTTCGCATGAGACAGCATACATCGAATCCGATCATTAATCGTCCGGTTCATTCTCTCTGCTACTCCATTATGCTGTGGTGTTTTCGGAACAGTCTTCTCAAGCTTGATACCATAGTCCCTGTAGTAATGCTCAAACGGTCCTCTATATTCACCACCGTTGTCAGCCCGAACACATTTCAGCTTTTTCCCTGTCTCTCTTTCAACACTGATATGAAATTGTTTGAATGTTGCAAGCATCCGATCTTTTGATTTCAAAGCAAAAGCCCACACTTTTCTAGAGCAGTCATCAATAAATGTAACACAATACAATGCACCACCAAGTGTTCTAACATCAATGCAGCAAACATCAGTGTGAACTAAATCAAGTACATCAAGTTTCGTGTAAGGAGAGAACTATGAAATGAGAATCGATGTTGCTTACCCGTGAGGCAATGAGTACATTCTGTCAGATTTTTCTCCTTTAATGGGAGAAGATTCTTCCTAGCAAGAGTTTCAAGCCCTTTCTCGCTAAGATGACCAAGCCTCATATGCCATAAGTCAACTGAGGAATCCTTCACTGCATTTACCTCTTGTCGCATCAAATTTGCTTGCATGATATACAGACTACATGTCTTCTTGCCTTTTGCCATCACCATAGAGCCTTTAGTCAATTTCCATTTGCCATCATAGAAGGAATTACAATAACCATCGTCATCTAAGGCACCTGTGGAGATCAAGTGAAGTTGAATATCTAGAACATGTCTCACATTTTTCAGAAGCAAAGTACATCCCATATCGATCTCCAGATAAACATCTCCCATGCCAATAACCTTAGAAACACCACTGTTTTCCATCCTAACACAACCGAAATCACCGCTGCAATAAGATGTAAAGAAGTCACGACGTGAAGTGACATGATAAGAAGCTGCAGAATAAACAACCCGGTTAGAATCTTGGCATGTGAGGTTTACATAACCGTCATCACAAATGAACACAATATCACCGTCAGCTGCAACTGCTGTTGTAGGCTGATTTTCTTCTTTCTTTTTATCTCAATTTCTATCATGGGATTTATTTCTCTTCGGTTGCCAACACTCATTGGCATAATGTCCCATTTTGCCACAGTTGTAGCACTTCACACTTCTTCTCGACCTTGACTTCGATCTTCCTCTTGACTTGCCCCTGTCATTACTTTGAAACTTTCTTGACTGACTTCTGCCTCTATGTTCTACGACAAGTGCTTCCGATTTGGAAGCATAATTCAAACTTTTCCTCATTGTTTCTTCATTGAACAAGCTTTCTTTAACCAAGCTCATAGAAAGCACAACAGAAGGAGCAGAATTATTTAATGCCACAACCAAGGTGTCCCAGCTATCAGGAAGTGTACCAAGAAATAAACAAGATTGCAATTCATCACCAAGGTCAATCTCAAGATTTGTCAATTGATTTACAACATCTTGAAATTCACTCAAGTGCTCCGTCATGCTACTCCCTTCCTTGTATCTCAAGTTCAAAAGTCTTTTCACTAGAAGAGCTTTATTTTGTGGAGTTTTCCTCTCATAGAGATCTTGCAATTTCTTCCATAAAGTATCTGCCTTCGTTTCTTGAGCAATATGATGAAACACACTATCATCAATCCATTGTCGGATAAACCCAACCGTCTTCCGATTCATTCGCTCCCACTCTCTCTCTTTCGTGTCTCCTTTAGCTTTATTGCCTTCGACCGTATCATACAAATCTTTGCAATATAATACGTCTTCCATCCGAAGCTTCCATATAGAGTAGTTCGAGGCATTTAACTTAAACATAGTGCCACTCGTATTTTCCATCTAATACTAGAATCTTAACTCTGGCTCTGATACCACTTTGTTGGGGAAAACGGGCAGCACCTCGGCACAAATATAGCCAATCCAGGATCAAACAATAACCCCCGACACTACTCAAATACCATCCAGCATCAACCAACAATTATATCCAACAAAATAACAACCTCGCAGCAACGAATATAATAGCGGAGCGATAAATAAAAATAACACCAAGATTTACGTGGAAAACCCGAATCGGGAAAAACCACGGACGACCCAAAAAAACTCCACTAATCACCAAGAATAGCAGAATACACCAAGTATTTCTCTCTAGTCATACACTAGAGCTCAACAACAATATTCCAAGAGCAATTCCTCACCACAAAGGTGGAATAACACAAAATGGGCTAGAAAACCCTAACCGCAATAGGAGAGCCGGAGACAAATCTCAATGAACGAAACCTATCAATTCGTAGATCTCAATCTCACGAACAACATACTGAAATTTGAGCCAAATCCGTCAGCGTTTGGCCTTCGAATCGGGACTGCGAAGTTACGTCCCTTTCTTTCTCCTTTTTGCCGTGCACACTCTCGGTCTCCCCCTGTTCTCTCTCTATTTTTTTTTTCTTTTTCTCTCGGTGGCTCACTGTGTGTCATACCAAAGAAACGCACAAAATACTAAGATAAAGAAATGCAGCCCTACTTTGCCTTTTGTTTTCTTTGACTTTTCTTCTTCCTTTTTTTTTTCTTTCTTCTTTTAAACAAATACATAAAAGAATAAAAAAAATAACTGCTGGGCCCCACCAATGAGGCGTACCAGCCAGCATTACGAGACTAAGGATTGGTATTTTACCCCCATCATCTCCAAAGGGGCCAACAGTAGGATCTTTATCAAGATATCTCTGGTGGAGACTATCTTTAGGTTGTTTTTTTCCTCTTTCGTGATGATGGTCTATCATCTTCTTCATGATCTGATGAGTTGATGCAGCTGGGGTACGGGCACTACAGTCGAGAACCCAAAAGCAATGGCCGGTGTAAGGGTTTTTGAAATAATGAATCGGATTTCCTTCATGATCGAAGGATTCAATTAGCCGTTTAGGATCTGAGGCACTGTTTCCCATGGGAATATCCAAGGCACAGGTCTGAGAATGAGAATAGAGGGGAAAATGGAAGTCTCATCCTTTTCATGAGAGTGGTCAAAGGTGATAACCACAGAGCCGTATTTTTTCTTGGAAAACTTTGATTCGATGGCTTGAATGAGAGTATCATTTCTGTGGAGCTTTTCATAGTTAGTCACCCAAGTGTCTGGGAGAAGCTTGACTAATTCAGACCGAGAGATTTGACTTTTGGACATGGATGCAGGACGATGTTTGGTTACAGTCAACATAGATAAAACAAAGCATCCTCTGTGGAGGAGAGTTTCAAGTCTAGAGCTTGATTTTGGACATAGTACACCATCTGGTAATGGAGAGTAGCTGCAATAGACTCAGGTGTCTGAAGGGCACCAATTATCTGCAATTGAACTTTAAGAGCATTCAATAGGCGACGGTCCCACAAGGCCATGTTGAAGTTTGGGAAGAGAGTAACAAACATTATGCCATCATTAAGGGCGATTTCCACCGTTCCTAGGCAAGCGTGCTGATACTCAAGGAACCTGTTATCTAGAAGAGTCATGCAAGCTGCTACTGGAAGACCTTTTCTGCCATGGAAAGTCAGAGGAAGACGAACTGCTCCAAAATGAAGACGGGTAGAACCCTGGAAATGCCATCGTTGCACAAATTCAGGAGGTATCTGCTAGTTGACAAAGTGTTCCTCTTGAGTAGCAGGAATAGGATGTTGGCCAAAGCGAGTGGATTAGACATATTCCTTTACATCCTTAGGAGTATATATGCTGAGTAAGCTTCATGATAGAACGGATAGGAGAAAAGAAAGAGGTTTAGCAAAGACAGAATAGGGATTGATTTATGGAAGTTGGGTTCCAGAAATCTTGTCATCTTCATTGAGGTAAGTAACCTCATAAAGATAATCAAGTTTAGAAGCATTGGATTCCTGTAATGCAGGAAGATCTAAAGACAAGGGAGCATCAATAACAGCAGATTATTGGTCATCCATGATGAAGGAACTATTCTTCACCTAGACTTGATAACTCATCATAGGATGATGGTCTTGGTTCTGTTTCAGTGATGTTGGCTTTGGTACCAAAGATATAGAGTTTCCGAGAACAAGGTTGAAACATGTATGCTATCCCCAATTATAAGGCATACCCGCCATCTTTCTAGGGGACTGCCTCTTTGTTTCTTTACTTGCTTCGGAAAGATGAACCTTTTAAGTTTCAGGTTTCCTAATCCACAAGCTCCACATTGTGGCAAGTGAAGAGCATACTTGAACCACATCACTCTACCGGACCAACAACGAAATCCTAATCAGAATAGATCATTCTAGGAGAAGAAAGACGGAAACTTTAGAAGGCCACAAGTTGCAATACAACGTGTCCAAATGTGCCAGAATTCTTTATTTTTATTTTTTTAGAAATAGAGTGTCGGTGTGTCATTTCGTTTCGTGTCGGTGTCAGTGCTATTTAAATTGCTCTTTCATATATTTTTGTTTCCTTTTGTATGGAAATTCTATCTTTTCTTTGTGCCAACGATGCTATGTATTCCATGTGTACCATAGAATTTGGTATACCTCCTGTGATATGTCTTCCTCCGCATAAAGCTTACTTCTGGACAATCCCATGCCCAAGAAAAGTTTACTGTACGCACTGTACCTGGTGAAATTGTCACAGAAGATGCAATAGCAGCCCCAATGGATGATCCTGGTTCTGATGGAACCGACACATCCACAGAATTAAGATTGTGAAAGGATCCATGCTGATGCTCTCCCGATACACCTTCGGCTTCGTCATTGTGATCTTCATCATAAACAAACGCAGTAGCACGTTTTTCATCCGTTGGAAGTGTAGCCACAACGAAATCATCAATCAACGAACCCTCGTAATCGGCAACATCATCCGCTCCTAGCCCAAGATTTGCATCCTCTTGTTCTCTGTCTGATTCACCATCAGATTCATCGTAGACTGGGTCACCATCATAACCTGGATTTTCATAACAAGTCGGATCCGCATCCACTTGTTCTCCATCAGATTCGTCATAGATTGGAAGTCTATCTTCATCATAGGCTGGATCATCATCAAAGATTGGATCTTCATCAAAGATTAGATCTTTATCAAAGATGGAATTTTCATCGACGATCGGATATTCATCGACGATGGGATATTCATCAACGATTGGATATTCATCGACGATCGGACATTCATCGACGATTGGATATTCATCAACGATCGGATATTTTTCGGATTGAAAGTCCAACCTCGCTTGCGCAAGTTGCTCTTCGTTTTCTATATCTCGTAGATCTCTCAGACGCGGCTGTTCATCTGAGACGCGGCTGTTCATCTGCATCAAGAACGACTCCACGCTCCCAGCCTCCACAAGCACGCTGTCTTCGACCACCTCGATTCCGTTCAGCCATTGATTTCAAGCAACCTGTACTCTCTTCAATGAACTCTATTACCAGTGTTGGGTGGTCTTGTGTCTCTCTCAACCCAAAAGCTAGCTCAAAGATTGAGGCTTTCCCTCACACTTATAAATCGACCACCAGCCCCTTCCACAACCGATGTGGGACAACCCCAGCAATCTCCCCCTCACACATCGGGCCATAGGTCGAAGGGAGCGACAACCCGTATCTCTCCCGTGTGACTATTGGGTCCAGACTTGTTGGCAACCTGGACTCTGATACCAAATGATGCCGAAGCGCGATCTCCCCCTCACACATCGGGCCATGGGTCTAAGGGAGCGACAACCCGTATCTCTCCCGTGTGA
Source organism: Rhodomyrtus psidioides (assembly GCA_021437785.1). Lineage (NCBI taxonomy): Eukaryota > Viridiplantae > Streptophyta > Magnoliopsida > Myrtales > Myrtaceae > Rhodomyrtus > Rhodomyrtus psidioides. The sequence continues at coordinate 3,506,444 of JAILYB010000041.1, read as the reverse complement.
CTATTGGGTCCAGACTTGTTGGTAACCTGGGCTCTGATACCAAATGATGCCGAAGCGCGATAGAAACCAATGCTAAACGGAAGAATCGAAGCGATAAACGAGGAACAATCACTGTTTACTCAAAACGATATCAAATCGCAATATTCTCAATATTCAATAATCTCCCCATAAAACCCTAAAGACGACTTTATATAGGTGTCAACCCTAATGACAAAAAATAACGCAAAAATTACAAAAATACCATTAAATTATAAAATTGCCTAAAAATAGAAAAATGCCCGGAAATCCATCTAAACGATCCTGAATTGCCAAAATTCAATGCCAACAGCACCGAGTGTTGACCAGACGATCGTTTCGCTTCAATCGACCGAATTTGAGCCCAATCCGATGTTGTTGACTGATTCTGTCTGCCGGTCCTAGGTGCATCACTATGTCTATTTTTTTTAAATACCTTGAAAAAATATGCAATATGCGATGTGTAATGCATAAATAAAATTTCCTTGATTTGTATGAGAATAAGAATATTCACATATTCCTTCCTTTTCTTGTGAAGATTTCGTTGCCAACAACCGTTAAGGTACTTTGCATTTGCTAATGCATAAAATTCATGCATTATTGTTGACACTTAAATTTTGATCAACATTTTATGTTTTATTTTTTTTTATTATTTTATTATTATTATTATTTTTTTATTTTTTTAAAAAAATCATAGAAAATCTATAAAAAGTTGAAAAATTGAAAAACCAATTTTGGTGACCTTGGCCAAGCTAAATGAACCATTTTGCCAAAAAAAAATAATTTTCATAATTTTTATTTTTTTAATATTTTCGAAAAATACAAAAAAAAAGAAAAAAAAAGAAAAAGAAAAGAAGAAAATCAAGAAAAATAATATTTGAGGTCACAAAAATATATAAAAAATAGTCTGTATTTTTATTTTTATTTTATCCATTTTCTGACCTCACAAATAGTAAAATTCAGGTTTGATTTTAGGTATTCTTTGATCATCATAAAATTGCAAAATTGAATTTGACAAAAATATTAGCAATAATTAAAAGGAAAAGGACTGAAAACATCATCATTTAAAAGGAAAAAGGAGGGGATTCGACTAATAATTTTGTCTTCGCTTTTTGTTATTTTATTTATTATTTTATTTTTTACTTTTAATATTTTATTATTAATATTTTATTTTATTTTCTCTCTCTCTCTCTCTCTCTCGCTCTCGCTCGCCCGCTCCCTCTCTTTCTCACACGGTCTCCATCTCTCCTTTTTGCTATTTCCTCTCTCTCTCTCTTTTTTGAATGCACTCAAGTGCACTCAAGTGCACTTGAGTGCACTCAATTGAGAGAGAGGGAGGAGAGATCCCTCCTCCTTCATCCGCCTCCCCCCCCCTCCTTCTTCCTCTGGCTCCTTCTTCCTCTGGCTCCTTCTTCTTCCGCAGCTCCTCTTCTTCTTCTTCTTCTGGTTCTTCTTCTTCTTCCCCTTTCTCCTTCTTCTTCTTCTTCTTCTTCTTCTTCTTGGTGAATCTCCCCATCTCGTCGTACATCACTCCCCGCCACCACACGTCCGGCCACCTTCGTCGAGCCAGCTACCACCGTGATCCTGGGCCATGGCCGAGCCCATAGCCGAGTCAGCGAGCCAATGCCGTGGGCCGGTGGCCGTGCGCCTCGGCCATGGCCGAGGCCGTGGGCCGAGGACGTCGACCGAGTGGCCGTGCGTCTCGGCCATGGCCGAGCCCGTGGGCCGAGCCCATGGCCGAGGCCGTGGGCCAAGGCCGTGGGCCGAGGCCATGGCCGAGCCCGTGGGCCAAAGCCGTGGGCCGAGCCCATGGCCGAGGCCGTGGGCCAAAGCCGTGGGCCGAGGCCGTGAGCCCATAGCCGGTCCATGGCTGAGTGAATTGGCCCGTTTCCGAGCCTGGATTTATTTATTTTTTAAATTATTATTATTTATTACCGGTCTTAAAACTTGTAAAATTGATTGTTGACATTTTGATGTGGTGATCGACAGGTGATGTGCATGGAGATTGTCGCAGGCTGGGGCTGGGCGATTGAAGGCCGGTGTCCAATCCGGTATGTTTTACGTACCCGATCCGTGTATTAGGGTTATTTTTCTAAAATGTCGCCATTATAGATTTGGTTTGCACGTATTTATCTCAGTTCAGTAGTTAGCTTATTTATCTGGTTGAGTGTTATCTATTGTCAAAGACATGCTTTTTGTTAAAATATTTTCTGAAAATATAAAAAAATATTAATAAATAAAAAAATGCCAAAAAAATGGAAAAAATTAAAGAAAAACAAAAAAATTGAGAAAAATTGCAGAAAAATTATAAAAATTGTCCAAGGCTGAAAATGACAAAAAAATTGATTTGTTTTCATTTTTGGGATTTTCTCCCATTTAATCCAAAATGGCGATTTCACCCCTCAAAGGGTAAATCGTCTTTGATATTCTGATGAATTGTGGAAATTGCTTAGAATTTGGTGATGGGCCAGATGGGTGGTTAAACCTTATGTCTAAGATTTCCACATTTCATTTCCATTTTTAGAAAATGACGATTTTACCCTTCGAATGGTAAATCGGTTTCTAAAATTCCCGAAAATCACGAAAATTGCCAAAAAAATAGGAAATGGGTCAATTGAGTGACCAAACCTGTTTTGACTCCGTATTCATTCCAAAATGATGATTTTGTCCTTTTTGGGCAAATTGTCCCCTTTGTCTCAAAATTACGATTTTGCCCCTGATGGGCAAAATCATGTCTAAATCATTCCTAAGCCTGATTGATGCTTCTCTAGGCCAATATGGCCTTATTAGGAATGCCATGTGATTTATTTGTACACTTGAATTCATCGATTTGTGCACTTTATTATTGATTGTGATTTCTATGATAGTCATTCCTATCTGCATGAACTCCTAGATTTAGAACTCGTACCCCACTCATCTGCATGAAATCTTTGGTCAGAAAATTCAGTCAACTTAGGTACCGAAAGGGCGTCAACTCTGACAGTTGACGTAACTAAGTCCCCGAACCCAGTTCTCTGGTTATCGCAGAATTGAATAGAAACTCCCGACTATTCAATAGGGTGGTCCAATCATACCCTCCAAAAAATGATTGGTGGCGACTCCCTGGCATGCACACTTAGCACATGTCACTAGACCACACTGAAGGTCGACTACGCATACCTCCGTTGCGATTTGGGTAATGGGCCTTGGGAGAGGCCCGCGTCCGACCAGACTGGACGGCCCATTAGCCCTCGAGAGCCCGACAACCTCGAGAGGGTCGCGACAATTATGCCTGCATATTTTCTCATCAAGGCTCTTTATTATTTTCCGCCGTCTATTTCTTGATTTGATTGCTCTTCATTGTGCACGCGCATGATCACTCTCATATGTTAGTGCCACGGGATAAAAATGGATAGAGACTGCATGCAAGACATTTTCGAAATAAAGAGAATATGTTCTCGAAGGGCATTAGATTAACCCAGCTTGATCAAGACCCCAAATTCATGAATCTCCGGTTCGTAGAAGTAAAATGCACTTCGATATTTCACTTGGATTTCTAGTCGATCTATAACTGACTAGTGGCTTCTCCAAATAATAAGTTTCATCACATGTCAGATTTAGTACCAAGTTGCAATTCTTAGGATTGGGAGACCCTCCTAGTGGGTCCATCTCTGGGAAGGAAGCGACATGTACTTGTACTATAATTTGGTATCATAGTGTCTCAAGTTGCCTATTATAGTTTTATCATATTATCTCCACGACACTTGCGCACTCAACAAGTGGTATCAGAGTCAAGATTTCTTGCTCGACACGCTTGGCATAAATAAAATCCATTGGAGGAGCAACGGTGTGACTGTTGCTAAAAAATTAGGTATTATCCTAACCAAACCACGACTTATACTTGTAATGTCCTCATGTCCAATTAAATCATCACTTGTCGCAACCAAATCACATTATGTCGGAGTAACCTTGTCCATAAAAACTGCCCAAGTGATTCGGTTGAAGTCTTTAGCCTTCGGCTCAATATCTCCTTTTAAGCTCAATAACTTGGTGATAATTGTTTGAAAAACAAAACAAAATAGTGCCTTTTTTGCATCCCACGTAGGATGGAAGGGAGAGAGAAAATCTCTCATTAGCTAGAAGGCTACTATAGTCTTCCAGATAAAGAGAAGTGGGCAAGTGAGCTAGATCCCACCATATCCACGTGTGGGTGCGCGATTATTAGGCGCATTTAGCACTTGGGGCGGTCGCGAGTGATTATTGGCACTAATCAACGATCAATTTATTTTTTTATTTTTTATTTTTGAAATTATAATTAAAATAAATTGTTCATTCCCATCAAAATAGTGCAACAATATACGTAGGAGTTGTAATTATTTTATTAAATTTACTTTCGAATTTTAATTATCTGTTTATGTCCAAGAGTTGCAATCTTTCACACAAGATAGTTTTCGGACAATGAAGAGTTGCGTTTGAATAAATAGTTTTTTTAGATAACGAAGAGTTGTGTCTGAATTAATTGTTCTTCCGTGGTGTATCTGAAACTAATTTTTCTTTAGACATGAACATTTGTGATTGAATGATATCTTTTGAGGCATGAAAAGTTGTCTTCTTTCAAGTTTTACATATTGAGCGACTTTGTTCATTTTCAGTCACTTCTTCTGAACCTCAGTTTTCATTTTCTTAAAAAAAAAAAAAATACACATCCATTGTTTCCAATTGTTTCCTTAAGAGATCCTGGAGAAATACTAAAATTGATATATGCTATTCTCATTGAGATTTTGTTGTATCTTGGAGGATATTTGCCGAAACCATTAGCAATGTTGTGGGGAAAATAAATCCTTAAATAGAGTGTTTTTCACGCCTCAAAAACTGATTCTGTTGTTCATCCCATCTACCATATCTTTCCAACATAACTTCCCATATTTCGACCAAAAAATAAAGAAAATTCCCATATTCCTCTCACTAATTTTAACCATTGGAGGGTCAATCCGGATAAATTGATCGCAAATGTCTCATATGTTATCATAGCCCTCTTGGAGTTGGTCACGTCTAATATAATATACTGATTCTAATTGATGATAAACAACCTTGTAGTTAACAAGAACTATAACATAACAACCAACCCACCCACCCCCCCCCCCCCCCCCCCCCCCCCACAAAAAAAAAAAAAACACAAGAAAAACAAGAACTATACTTCAAATTATGAACGTTATTCATTTAATGCGATACATTCTCTCTTTGAATTGTTTTCAGATTAAAGACTAATTTCATATTTGAAGACACTTTACCTTTATTTATTTTTTTCATAAAAAAAATCAATGACGAAAGTCGAAAGAAGATAAATACTTGGGGAAGGATAATTCAAATGTAATTCAAGATTTTGTTGTTATTTCTTTTATTGGACGAATCCACATAAGAATAATATACTTGCTTTCTATCCATTCTCCAATTTAAATCTAAATATAAATAATTAATAGACGCTTAAGGATGACAAATTACAAAACTAATGCTAATTGGACCAATGCGGGCCACGTGGCACGATATGGCCATATGGCTTGCCACGGGACAATCATAGAGGTAAAGTTCACCATTTGGCGATTACGAAAACGAATATTCTATCGCCTCCGCCTTTATCTATAGATATAAGACGAAGAACTATTGATATATGTAATCAGATATTCCTTTTCATAAGCATTAATAAAATTTAAACATTATTCAACTTTTAGAGGAAAGACATTCAGTTTTTTTTTTTTTTTCAAAAGGCAAATCAAATAGGCCACCAATTGGGGCGTTAGCTGAGTTGATGAGATATCTGGACCTTAGACAGTTAAATTGATGAGGTCCCAGATTCGAATCTCCCCACCCATGTCCCTGATGGCATTGGTCTTGTACCCCACCACCCGGAGATAGTTATATTAGGATCTATGCTTTAGTGTTTTTCCTAAACAAAGTAAATTTATTTTTCACACAGCTGAAGGACAGTCATCTTTTGCTTAAGATAACATTAACTATTTTGATCTTCCTTGGGTTGCCAAGCCTCTAATCTCCATTACTTGTGGTTTTGCTGTCGCCAGATTCAAGTTTTCTGTAATGGCCAAATTCCACATCCTATTCCTTACAAGGCAATGACCATGAAGAACACTTGACTCCATATGTATTTCAGATTCTACATCAACTCGGCAACGACAATAAGCTCAAGAAGTTTCTTCCTGATTCCTTGAAGCTTAGTCAATGCATTGCCGATGTCCACTCGTTCCCTCGGAGACTCAGAAGAGCAAGCGACCCCTATTTCAATGATCGAAACCAAACATTCCAAAATACCAAACCAGCTTTTGTTCTTGCTATTTGGATTAGCGGTCCATTTCCTCTCCGAATCTTGGTTTTCCTGAAGCAGAACGGGATCGATTACCTTCTCCACTCGGTCTTCCAAACCTGCCCTTGCGAAGCGATGTAGGTTTAGCCCATTTTCAAACATGTCAGCGTTCGGCTTCTTTCCCGTGAACATCTCCAAAACGAGGACTCCAAAGCTGTACACATCTCCTTCTGTGCATACAGCACTTCCTGAGCCATACTCTACAACAATCAACAGAGCAAATTAGTGTAATGGGAGAGATTAAAATATAGTCTTGATGAGTTTCATGTTATGCCTTTATGTCCAGGGAACAATCATCAATTTAAATTGAAAGACCTAACTGCTACATCATTACCTGGAGCTATGTAGCCAAAAGATCCTTTTACCCCCACAGAGCTCGAGTAATCAGCAAATAACCTATGCGTTGCTTCTGGAAGGAACATGGCAAGCCCGAAATCGCCTACATGTCCAGTCATTTCATCGTCAAGAAGGACATTGCTTGGCTTTAGATCACAATGAACTATTGGCGTTTCACAGTGATGATGGAGATAATCTAGCGCACAAGCAACATCAATTGCAATATTGACTCTATCTAGTAGACTCAACTTGCTTCTTCCTTCATATTTTGATGCAGTTGGGTGCAGCCATTCTTCCAAGCTCCCGTTCGACATGAATTCATAAACAAGTGCCTTGAAATCATTTCCATTAAAATCAAACCTAGAACATGCTGTGAGTATCTTCACGAGATTACGATGTCGAATTCTTCTCAAAGCCTCACACTCGGCTATGAAGCTCTTGGAGGCTCCATGACGTATAAGGTCGATAATCTTGATGGCCACAATCGATTGAGTCTGATCAAGAAGCCCTCTGTACACGGATCCAAAACTGCCCATACCAAGCAGATTGGTGGAGGAGAATCCATTGGTCGCTTTCAATAGACTATGATAAGATACATGCAAAAGCCCATCTTCAAAAGAGCTTGAAGCTGATGCGTTCTTGTTGTGTCTAAACCAGATGAAGTATAAGAAAGAGAGTATGCATGCCACTCCTACAAGAGCAGAGACTATGGATATCAGAATTTTTGATGTTCCGCTTATTCTCCTCCATTTTGACTCTTTGTAGTCGCATTTCGGCAGTTGAAAATCTGGCAAGCCCCCACAAAGCTTCTTGTTTCCAACAACTGACGTTGAAATGGTACTTCTAAAAACTCCTCCTATTGGCAATGCACCATCGAAATCATTGTAAGAGAGACTCAAATTCGTCAAATTCATCGACCCTAGAAATTCCGGGATTTTAGCGAACATTCGATTGTTGGACACATTCAAAACCTGAAGACCTCTCATGTAACTCAATGTCCATGGTAGGGGCCCTTCAAAGAAATTATCCTGCAAACATAAGGTTTCCATGCTGACACAACTGCCGATACTGCTTGGAATCTGTTGAGATAAGCTATTCCCTTTAAGACGTAATTCGCCTAGATTTTTCAAGTTTCCAACTTCTCTTGGAAGGGAGCCGGTAAGACTATTTTGAGACAAGTCGAGAGAAATTGACAAAGATGAGAGGCCTACAATTTCAGGGGGTATGTTACCGCTGAGATTGTTGTTGGAAAGATCCAAGATAAGTAGATTTTGACAGTTTCCCAGAGACGATGGTATTGGGCCCCATAGATTATTGCTAAACATGTACAATTTAGTTAACATCGTTAAATTCCCGATAGATTCTGGTATCTGCCCCGAAAAATTATTTTTTCTGAGATCCATAATCTTCAATTTGTTTAAATTCCCAATCTCGGAAGGGATGTTTCGCGAGATGTTGTTGCCCCACATTCCTAGGGCCTCCAAATTGATGAGGATTCCGATCCCAGAAGGCAAGGTTCCAGAAATGTGAGTGTAACTTAATCCAAATTGTGAAAGGGTGATAGAGAGGTTACCGATGCAGTCTGGGATTGCTCCTCCAAAAGCATTGACCTCTAAACCCAATGCTTCCAAGTTTGTGGAATTGGTTAAAGAGCAGAGGAAGTCCAAATCACCAAATTGACCACTTCCTAAGTTGTTGTTGGAAATAAGAACCCAGTAGAGTCCTCTCATTTTTGAGAAAGAAGGAACTTTCCTGGAAAAGTTGTTCAAGTTGATTTGGATTAGACCGAGATCAGAGGCGTTGGATATTGACTCAGGAATGGGTCCAGTGAGATGGTTGTCACTCACACTAATTGTCTCGAGATTCCGAAGAGTGAAGCCTAAGTCATCGGGTAAACGCCCTTCTAATTGGTTTTCAATCATATCAATGGAAGTAATAGTAGTTATATTGAAGATTGAGATAGGAATCCTACCGGAAAGTTCATTCACGCCAAGAGCGAGGAATTTTAGATGTCTCAGTTGGCCGAGAGTCTCTGGGATCATACCACTGAGATAATTTCATGATGCTGAGAAGAACTGAAGAGAGGATAAGTTTCCAAACGACGGTGGTATGCTTCCCATCAAGCTGTTGGCTTCAAATATAAGTACTTGGACCTTGGACAAGAATCCGAGCTCCGCGGGCAAATTTCCTTCGAGCATGTTCTTGCCTAAGTTAAGAATGAGCAAGTTAGTGCAATGGGAGAGATTCGAGGGGATTTGTCCGCTGAACGAGTTGTTATTAAGGAATAACTTTTGCAACCGAAACAAGCGGCCAAAATGCACCGGAATTTCAGAGTGGAAACTATTGTTCTCCAGATAGACTTCACTCAAAAAGCTCAGGTTACCAATGTGGGGTGCCACGACCCCAGAGAGGCGCTCGGAGTGAAGATCCAGTACGGTGACTCTTCGGTGTCTACGACCGCATGTGACACCGTACCAATCGCAAAAGTGGCTAGAATCATTCCATGAGCTCAAAATACCGCCGGGATCGGCTATTCGAGCCTTAAATTCCAGCAAAGCGAGCCAATCGGTCTCATCCCCGCCAGTTTCTTTTGAAGCTAGGACACTCCGTAACAGAACGACGGTGGTAGTTAAGCATAAGAATGATCCGAATAGAACCCGATCTCTATGAGGAAGGTTCATGAGGACTTGTAACAAAGTGTTCCTAGCTCGAGTTTCTGTAAGTGTTCATGAAGCAGTATCCAAACTCTTTAAATGTGAATATGAGAATATTCTTGATCATAGAGTTTCGAATCTTTGACTATGAGTGTATTATATGAGTTTGCAGGCATAGCACTTCACCTACTACGGATTATTGAAAATTATGCCTCTGAATTGATCTACTATTTTGCTTGAACAAACTTCTAAAGCGATTTTTGTTTGTTTTACTTTGGAGTAATGATTTGTACGTAATTTCAGTCATGAATACTGCTTTAGAATATTCTCTGCACATATTTCTTGGCCTTATTATATTGTTTTGGTCGAGGCTAATTCACAAGATATAAGCCTTTTAGATGAAATAACTTCTTTTTTTTAAATGTTGGAGCGGCTTTCGATCTGTTATATCAATATGTAAAATATTTATAGATGAATTACTAGTTAACAATGACGAAGTCCACACTATGCTATTACAATTATTAACAGTTTAATATGGTTATGAAAGACAACAAATTGCGGTCGGCAGATGATATTTAATTGAAGAAGTGCGCGAGTTACAAGCCAAATCAAGTCAGCTGTCTTTCTTCTCTTTGTGCCCGATAGTACATTACCAAGCCGTCTTCCATTGGAACAGTCTTAGGAACATGGGATTTGTTCCATATGTCCAACCTGCGTTAATTTGTTCTTACTTCCCGGAAAATAAGGAATCAACAAGCGCCCCCCGTTATGGAACGTGATTACCCAGGATCCAGTCAATCATTAGCCACACATCATGTGTCCTTACCTGACTTAACGAGTTACACTGGCCAGCCAGCCGGACGAGCGAACATGATCCTTTGCTAACGAGACGTGACATGTTAACAAGCCATCTCTAGACAAAACCTCCACCTTGCATAATTAATCCGGTGAAGGGAGCAACAGCATCCCGATGCTAAAAAAATGAGGAACAATTGTCCAAAAAATCCTAAACCTAATATACGGCCATTCGACCAAGAAAGAATATACGGCCGCCAATTGAGTCGTAAGCTTTTTTTAATTTGGTCAGTGTAGTCCTAAACTTTTTATCGATTTTTCAATGCAGTCCATCTGGCCATTTAGGTCGAAAGCTGCGGATGTGGAGGTTCAGTCAACGCCGGCCATCCTACATGACACAACCGACTGCTGATGTGGATGATCTTAGATGCAATGACGTTGTTTTGTAATTTTTTTTTTTTAGGTTCTTTGAATATTTTCTTTTCTCTTTTTTTCCCCCTCCTATTCGTCCTTCTATTGTTCATCTTCTTCCTCGTGCAATTCATCTATGCATTGATGATAGCCAACGAGGGAGTTGGGAGGGCTGCAACATCCTTGCTTGATCTACGCAAAGGTGATCTAGAACCCTCTCGCGTGGTCACGACCTTCGTGGGCCATCATCGAGACCTCAACGATCGGCGGAGGGAAATGATGAACAATAGAAAGAAAGAATAGGAAAAAATTGAAAATCCTTTAAGAAATTCGTAAAATTATGTTGTTTCGTTTGTGATCGTCTATGTCAACTATCGATCAAATCACGTAGGATGGCTAGTGTTGATTGGATCATCACGTCAACCACTTCCGGCTTAACTTAGCCGGATGAACTACATTGAAAAATTGTCAAAAAACTTGGTACATGGCCAATTTTCTCAAAGTATTGAAAATTAATCGTTGGAAGTACTACTTCTGTGCTACTGTACAATAAGTTTAGAATGTTTTGGACAATTTTTTTCGACAAAAAAAAACATTGCCACAATATCGTTTGAGTATACTTTATATGCGATTTTTGTTTGTTTCTATTTGGAATAATGATTTGTACAAATGGCTAACTTTCCGCCAATGTGAAAAAACCGTTCTTTATTTCTCTTTCTTTTTCTATAATGTTACGATGATATAGTTCATTTTCCCACACTATGTTTTGTTAAAGTTGTTGTTGTTATCCTACATCAATTATGAGTGGACCTTGTATACTTTTTATATTCATGTGATCTCCCTCCACTTATCAGCTTAAGTTTTTGGAGTTGAACTTTCTAATATAGTATCAGAACCAGTCTTATTCATTTCCACACCACGTGAGAGGGGGTGTTAAAGTTGCTGTTGCTATTATTCTACATCGATTGTGAATGGATCTTGTATGCTTTTTATATTTATATGAAATGAATTCGTACATTCATAGTGTCCCGTTTTATGCGATTGCACATTACTATATCATGATTATTAACAATTAAGTCAATCAGTCGCGGTCCGCAGATAATATCTAATGGAAGATGTGTGGTAGTTCAAGCCAAATCAACGGTCTTCTACTTCTTGTTCTGACAGTGCACGACCAAACCGACTCCCATTGGAACAGTCGTAGGATCGCGGACTGGCTCCATATGGCCAACCTTCCTTTGCCCTTACTTCTACAGAAAACGAAGAATTAAAAAGTCACCAATTATGGAAATTGATAATATTGGAATTAGCTAGTGATTAGACCCACGCCACGTGTCTTTATCGACCTAATGAGCTACACGTCCCAGGCCGGTGCGTGAAGATGATCCTCTGATAAGGGGACGTCTCCCCCATCTCGAGGAATCGTCCCTTAACAAAGTCTTTATAAAATTTCATTAGAGGAAGCTGTTAAAAAATTCAGGAAAAACTATCTAGAAAGCCATAAATTTATTGTTCGACTGTCAATTCAGTCCTAAACTTTTAAATATTACTAATGTAGTCCGAAACTTTTTGACGATTCTTTAATATAGTCCATCATGCCAATTCAATATGGCTAACATAGTCCTAGAATTTTTAATGATTCTCTATTTAGGCATCAGATACATAAATCTCCGGGTCCTATCTTTCCATTGCGCAGAATGCCAATTCTGATGGGATTTATCGCACACCGAATCAGAACGATCACACAGAAATCAAGAAGAATTGAATGACGCACGAGATTACCCAGGTTCACCCCAGAATAGGGCTACGTCCTGCAAGAGATTTCACTATGATATTCGGTTTACAGCCACTCAACTCGTTACAATGATCAGCATAAACGAGCAAAATATATATACCATAAACGGGCCCAAAACCTAAACCTAGCGAAACCTCTATTAAGCCCATAACATACGGGTTAACTTAAATAAAAGTCCAAACCCGTTGAGGTTTCAGGGGCGCTGCCCCCGAACTCCCGCATCCCGCGCGCATAGGTCACATGTCGTCGGATTACACTTTGGTTTCCCTAAGCTCACGTGGGCGTACCCGGTGTGAGAAACAAGGGTCTCCGAAGTATTCGCCAACTCCAACAAATTCTACTTGGACACTGATGCGCTTCGAAAGGCCGAGTCTGAAGCATCAGCTCCACGAGCGACGCCTGCGGCAATCGTTGCAGTGTTGACTTGTACCGCCGTGTGCAGTGCGATTTTAATCTGCACCGTGATTGCGCAACTGCCACAAACTGTAAAGGCATACGAGGTTCATCCATCCATTGATGATTTTTCACATTTCTCTTGTTGAGAATGATTAGTGCTATTGCGAGGTTTGTGAGCACAGAAGGTATCTGGACCGATTTGTTTACCATTGCGAAGAGCGCGAGTTGATTGCTCGCATCAATAGGACACGCATCTTGCTCTTACTACTTAGCAACTTGATAGACATCATGAAATCTACTCTGGTGTTCTTTGTACCCTGTAAATCAACTTTCTATGTACGGAGGTTCGAGATAACCTGGTTAACGTGTCATATAAAATCTGAAAATTCATACTGTGAATGGAAGCTTGATTACCAATTTCTGTTTTTTCACCATACATCTGTGTTCTTTTTGCGTCATGTTATCATCGTTTATTTTAGGCATCAGAACTATGCATATACTGAATCAAAATCGACTGTAAGTATAGTTTTCCCTCTCTCGATCTTTGCGATGCTAATTCTTTTATTTGTTATAGACTGTGGTTCATGAGGGATCTCGATTTGCTCATCAGCAGCGATCCTCTTTTGATTACGACTCTCCGACATGGTTCCTTTCTATTCATTACTCGGATCTCTTCGCAAAGATATTGTCACCAACAATGATTCTCGTTAATAATAAATGACAAATTTGCGCTTGGAGATTAGCATGTTCCAGTTGATTTTGTGAGTAGACAGACTACATAACCCTGACTTTGAAATGGTTTGATAAATGTAACAAGTAAGAACCAAAAAATCAATCAGTAACTGAAGTTTCAAAGCACGCAACAAGTTCTTTCCACAGTACGAAGTACTAGGAAACAATCGTAGGAGTATGGCAAAGCTGTTGTTGACATGCTGCTGAGGCGCTTATCTGAAAGCATGCTTGATCTACGCGGTAATTATGTTGTTGAGGAGCCATCTAAACCGATCAGTACCTCGTCATGCAATTTATTCGACTGGAAAAATGAAGGTCCTTCTGCCAACTGTATAGAGAATTGTAGTGAACAATTGGAGACTTAGCTCAAATGGTTCGAGTCGGGACTCGGGTCACAACGGTTGTTTTCCAGGATTAAGCAGGATTAATTCCGACTCGTTATCTCTGTTGCCTTCTTCAGCATCATATCCGTATTTATATTTATTTATTTTTTGTTTGGTACTTGGTATCACGAGACAAGGTACTCCTAATTTCGCATGTTTCAGATGACAATCATAGTTCCAATCATTTGCTCTGACATGAATAGTTTGCCTTTGTTAGTGCAGGGTATTAACTTACAATCAGCCTAAACCTGTAATCGATCCAGGAACTTAGAACCCAGAAGAATAAAACGATCGTTTCTCGCCGGCCAATAACAAGTAAAGTCTCATCACTGTTGGAAAACATAATCCTCATAAAAATTAAATCAAAATACATCATCTTGTATATATAGTGAGCACTAGGGCTCACTAACTATGGAAAAGACTAGACTACCCTTTCAACACTCCCCCTCAAGTTGGGGCATAAACATCAAAGAGCCCCAACTTGTTACACAAATTAGTAATTACCCTACTGCTCTGCAATGATATGACAATCTACTTCAATATGCTTTGTGCGCTCATGAAAAATTGGATTTGAAGCAATATGCATAGCTGACAGGTTATCGTAACATAGAACTGAGGGAGTTGAAGATGACATACTAAGTTCGGATAATAACATCCTCAACCAAATCAACTCACTAGTCACATGAGCCATGAGCCATGACCCGATATTCCGCCTCAGCACTCGAGCGAGACACCACATGCTATTTCTTACTTTTCCAACTGACGAGGTTGCCTCCCAGGAATACACAATAACCAGAAGTTGATCGCCTATCAAAAGGACAACCAGCCCAATCAGCATCAGAGTAGCCAACAACATCAAGATGCCTATGATTCTTGAATAATAACCCTTTTCCTGGTGCTCCCTTCAAGTACTTAACTATACGTAACACTGCCTCCCAATGTGTAGTACGAGGACTACTCATAAATTGACTAACAACACTAACAGCAAAAGAAATATCTGGTCAGGTAACAGTTAAGTAATTGAGCTTACCCACCAGTCTCCGGTACTTACTTGGATCATGAAGTAGTTCACCATGTTCTGTGTCGAGCTTCACATTAGGATCCATGAGAGTATTAACAGGCTTCGCTCCAAGAAAATCAACATCACTGAGAATGTCGAGTACATATTTCCAATGTGATAATGAGATACTATCACGTGAGTAGGCCACCTCAATGCCCAAGAAATACCGCAAACAACCCATGTCTTTTGTGCTAAACTCTGCCTGTAAAAACTGTTTCAATTTTTTTTATTCCCAAAGAATCACTATCAGTAATGATAATATCGTCTACATACACGATCAGGAGAACACACCCAGCATGGGAAGTAGTGCTAAAGACAAAATGATCAACAGTGCAACGTCGCAAACCAAACCGAGTAACTGCATCACTGAAACGACCAAACCAGGCACGAGGAGACTGTTTCAACCCATATAATGCCTTGCGCAAGCGACAAACATGAGTAGACTCCCCCTAGCAACGAACCCCGGCGGTTGCTCCAGATAGACCTCATCTGCAAGTCTCCATGAAGAAACGCATTCTTGACATCAAATTGGTGAAGAGTCCAACCATAATGGATAGCAAGAGAGATGAAAACACGAACGGAAGGCATCTTTGCTACAGGAGAGAATGTATCATCATAATCAACTCCATAGGTCTGTGTGTAACTTTTAGCGACTAGACGTGCCTTTAGATGCTCAACAGTGCCATTTGGGTGAAACTTCACTGTGAAAACCCAACGGCACCCCACAGCCTGCTTTCCTGCTGGTAAAGATGTAAGTAGCCATGTCCCATTATCCTGTAACGCCTGCATTTCATCCTCCATAGCCCGTCGCCAACCTGGATGAGCACAAGCCTCTACAACGGTACTTGGCACAAACACATCAGATAAAAAAGTAACAAACGAGGAGTATTGAGGAGAAAGACAATCGTATGATACAAATTGAGAAAGAGGATAACGAGTATGTGTATGACAAGACAATCCACTAAAGGGAGTAAATCGAGGATTGGGTTGACCAACACAAGAACGTGTACCTTTGCGCAATGCTATGGGAATATCAAAAGTAGAAGTAGGCTTAGAGGTAACTGGTAGATCAGAAGATGGACATTGACTGGTGGAGAATCATGCATATCCAATGTAGGCGACAACTATACTACCTCATGTTGAACAGGTCGGCTCTGTTGATAAGTCTTATCAACAAACTGAAAAGTAGACGATGACGCTGACGACTCAGGCAGACTCGCAAAGGGAATATGTGGTAGTGGAGTCATGGTCGAAGATAGAACATCTTCAGAAAGACCTGCAGTAGAAGAGTAATATGACTTATCCTCAAAGAAAGTGACATCTGCTGAGACATAAAACTGCTGACTAACCGGACAATAACACTTATATCCTTTCTGAGTTCTAGAATATCCAAGAAACACACACTTTTCAACTCGTGAATGAGTTTATCATGGCCGGGAGTAAGACGATGCACAAAACAGACACATCCAAATACACGAAGAGGTAAAGTAAAAAGTGGATTTTTGGGATTGATAGTGGAGAAAGGTATGCCCTCGTGAAGCACTGAGGATGGAAGATGATTTATGAGATAACACGCTGCAAGGACAGCATGCCCCCAGTACATTTTGGGGGAGGTTCATATGAAAAAGGAGGCAATGGGCCACATCAAGGGGATGACGATTTTTTCGTTCAGCCACCCCATTCTGTTGGGGAGTATAGGAAAAAGAAGTCTGATGCAAAATTTCATGAGATATAAGAAATGATTGAAAGCCAGAAGAAACGGCCATATATTCTTTGGCATTATCAGAACGCAAACATTTAATAGAAACATGATATTGATTAAGAATTTCAAAGTAAAATATACGAAAATAATAAAAAAAACTTCAGTGCGATCTTTTATTAAATATAACCACGTCACTCGAGAATAATCATCCACGAATGTAACAAAATATTTATAACCAGACATATCACTGACACGACACGGTCCCCAAACATTAGAATAGACCAACTCAAAAGGACTCGACACACGACGCTGGACACGAGAAGGAAATGACACCCGATGGTGTTTGCCAAATTGGCAAGCATCACACTGGATAGGACTCATAGATTCAGAAACGTGTGAAAAATGACGAAGAATGTCAAGAGATGGATGACCCATACGACAATGCAGATGAAATACATCGGAAGCAGATTTCTTTTGAGCAGCCGCAACAATAAGGTCCTTGTTCAGGTAGTACAGCCCATTGGACTCATGCCCTCCACCAATCATCCGTCCGGTCCTCTGATCCTGAAAGATGCAATGAGTGGAAATAAAAGTTACGGAACAATTCAAATCTCGAGTAAGAGAACTAACAGAGAGCAAGCTATATGGGAAAGCTGGCAAATGATAAACAGATGAAAGAGTAAGAGAGAGACCCAAGGTTACTTTTCCTTGCCTGTAATATGTGACTGTGAACCATCAGCAAGTGTAACTGAACTAGATGACATAGAAGTAATATCAGACAATAACTTAGAATTACCAGTCATATGATTTGAGGCGCCTGAGTCTACAACCTAGGAAGTGGGCGCAGACGAGAGTAAACAAGATGGCCTACCTGAAGAAGTCTGTGCCAAAGTAGCTGTAGGAGTAGAGGAATCGACCACTTGGGTGGGACGTACTAAGGACTCGTACTCGGTGCGAGTTAGCATAATGGTACTAGATAACTCCTGTGACTAGTCAGGAACCTTCTGTACTGGGGATTCTGCTGCTTCGGCATAAGCAGCCCGTGGACGAAACTCAGGATGTAGGATATAGCAATAAGGCTCAGTATGACCAGCTCGCTGACAATGGTTGCAAAAACGAGAACTTCCAGCATCCCTACCACCATCTCGGCCACGACCTAATGAAAAGACAGACCTGCCACGACCTCGAGGGCCACGTCGTCGGCCTCCACGACCCCCAAAAGGCTGAGAGACCATAGCACTTGCCACAGTTGTAGATGAGAATGAGTCAGGCACACATCGAAGGACTTGAGAAAAAACCTTATCTATTGATGGAAGAGTACCCTGGGAAATAATTTGTTGTCGAAAAGATGAATGAGTAGGACCAAGTCCTCGGAGAAATAACACAACTCTCATATCTTGTTGGTGCTTGGCTAACACTCTAATGTCTTCAGTAGTAGGCAAATATGTATCCAATTTCTCACAAAGGATAGTGAACTTGGAATAGTAATCAGATGCAGACATGTCTCCAATACGTAGGTCAAATAGCTCCTCCCACACATCACAAACACGGGTCATATTATCACAACCTGAAAACATAAGAGCACATTTGTCCCAAATAGATTTGGCTGTTGTGCACCGCATAAACTGAGGACTAATCTTGGAATCCATAATATTCCATAACAATGTCCGAATAGCAGCATCGCCGGAGCGCCAACCATCTATCTTTGTTTTATCCGTTGGTGGAGATGAAGTCATATAACTCAGTTGTTTGGTGGCCAAAAGGTATGTTTCAACTGCCATAGGCCAAGAAGGGTAATTTGTCCCATCGAGCTTAACATAGGTCAACTTCAGATTAGTGAGGCTGGTATCCGTGTTTCCAGAATTGTCAGTCATGACTCAATAATAATATAAAAAGTGAACTGAACAGAAATTTGCACCTCGTGCACCAAAAGTATTAATTATCACCAATTACCACCAAACGTAATAACTCATTAGAATAGAAGCACAAACATGGGGCGTTAACAAGTCCAATAATCAACCATTGTGAGAAAACTTCAACAACCAGCAGTGGGACTCGGTGCCTATGGAATACCGACTTCAATGGAAAATCCATATTCAACTGTGGTGCTTCCATGTTAATGTTCTGTGGTAGCAACTTAAGTGATAATTTGCACAAGACAAATACTTGTATGGAGTATTGATTTAGAGGCAACAGCTCATCAATCCATCAATGGACTCTTATCATCTGGCAAAAATCATGAATACCAAACAAAACCACCCCCGATCCTCTATTGGTGTTTACAATCAGAATAACACCAAAAAGAAAACCTGAAATTCAAGCGACAGCAACGGGCAGTGGCTTCGAGAGCTCCATTCCACACACTTCCAATCAATTATTTTTGTCACATTGAGTCGCATTGCAAGGAGGTCATGCGACTCGCGTGAGTAAGGCTATCAGCAATTTTTTTTTATTCCACTTCAACAGCGACAACCTGTGGAAGCCGCTCCTCGTCGATTGATGTCAGAAGGCGTCAAATGGGTCGCCTGGCCTGGGAACCTTCAGTCGATGTCTAGTGGAGAGCTGCCGGACCTAGACAACTTCAGTCGGCACCGGAATTAAGTCCGCCTGGCTTGGGCGACTTCAGATCTGGCTTGCTGGAGCCGAGCGACCTCAGATCTGAGTTGCCGGAGCCAGGCGATGGTTGCCGGCCTCGTGCAACGCCGGGATGAGATCGCCGGCCTTGTGCGACTCCGGGCTACGAGGTAGTCGACAATGGTGGTAGACGATGATGATGGCCGTAGAAGACAATGGTGGTAGATGGTGGTAATTGAGGATTTACGATGACTGCTCTGATACCATGTTGGAAAACATAATCCTCATAAAAATTAAATCAAAATACATCATCTTGTATATATAGTGAGCACTAGGGCTCACTAACTATGAAAAAGACTAGACTACCCTTTCAACAATCACATACGCAGGAAATGCGGAATTTGACTCGATCACAATGCCATAATGCTACCCCAATCAAATGTCGATCCGATAGCAGCGCGATCATGTAACAGCAAGTCGGATTTAGAGAACCATTTTGGTTGTAAAAACCGGTATTAGTTACCACCTATGCTCTCCCTGGACATTGTACATGGTGATCCTAGAATTCTTCAACTAGCAAACTATCTCCACATCCATCTTCATCATAGCATAGACTTGTCCCTCCTCCTATATGCAATTTGTTTATCTTGTCTGGCAAGTTCGCTCGTCAGTTACTTTTTATTGAACTTATGAGACCAATAAAAAGTATCGAAAAGTTTCTTCTGTCGAAGAGGCACACATCAAATTCTAAGCGGAGTCATACCGTCAACACTACACAATGAATATGAGCTGTTTCGACTAACATGGAAGCGCGACCAAACGAAATTTGAGCAAGAAATTAATTGCATAAACAAAAGCCTAAACATATTGAATTTATAGGAGAGAGATCGACGAGATGGTTCCACCATAATTGGCAAAGAGGAGGTTACAATCCCTCGAAACGCTCGCTCTGCGGTGTTTCTTAATCCTAGATTAAACCTAAACCCACAAGAATCAATCACAAGAAACGAACTTTCTAACACTCACATACTAAGCATACTAAAAGACAATATATTCAGAGCGTTAATAAATTATGCAAATCAAACTTGGAAATTAAGTTTAGTAATTTGCGTGCTACTAATTTCACAAAAGTGTCTGTAAATTTTATAGATAGTTAGGGTATTTTCCTGATCTTCATGTCTCTCGTGATTGTGCATATATATTAGGTTATTATTTTTTATATTCCTTTTGACTGTGCATGTCCTTAATTGATCATTATCTTACTACCTTATATAATCATCTGGTAAAGCCTCGTGTACTTCTCATTATGAGATTTATGGTTCTTTCATATATCTCATAATGAAGAGAACATAAGCCTATTTACAAACTTGGTCAGTTAATAATCTAAGGTAACAATAATCAATCCATTATGCAAAATCGAAAGGATATATGGAGAATATCCTAGAGATGCGCACAATCATGAGACATATACAAAATCAAGATAAATATCCTTATTATCTGTAGTATCCCCTCAAAGATTTTTGCAGAAAAGATCGAAAAAAGACAAGAAAAATGCCCGGTGGATCATTGACGCAGTCCGGTGTGGTGAAGAGAGAAGCGGCGGCAACAAGTTGACATATGAAGCAAGGTGTGCGCCAATGCACTCAAAATAAGAATATATATAAGAGCGAATTTCGTGATTTCCGTATATCTCATAATGAATAATGTGTTGAATTTTGTTTGTAAAACAAACAAAAATGCCGCCTTTTCAATCCCACATAGGAGAGAAAGAATGGTGCAAGTCTCTTCATTAGTTAGAAGGCTACTATAGTCTTTCAAAATAAAGAAATCGGCAAGTGGGCTAAAACTCTACAATATCCGCGCGCGGGTGCGCGATTAATAGACGCACTTAGCATGCTTGCGCCCCGCATACGAAAATAATTCTTAATTATTTTTTATTTCGAAAAAAACTATTTTATAATTATATTCTATATTTTTTAAATTGTGACCGTTTGGACATGAACAGTTGTGTCCAAACGGCGGTTGTCACTTACGAATAGTTGTGTCCAAATGACTGTTATCACACGCGAACGGTCATGTCCGAATTGGAATTTTTCGGACATGAATTGGTGCGATGTTTCGGACATGAATTTGTGCGATGTTTCGAACATGAATAGGTACGTTCGTACATTGGCAGTTTAGACACCAAGAGGTGCATTTATTAGTTTTATATAATCGACAATTCTGTTCGATTTTCTATTATGAACTCTCATTCTTTGTTTTCCTTCAAAAGGAGAACATCCATCTTTCATTGTTTCGCAGAGAGTTTTAGGAGATTTACTGAAATTGCTATCTAGTATTCTCACTGTGACTTTGTTGTATTCTGAAGGGTATTTGCCAAAAACCTATAGCAACTTCGTGGGGGCAAATTGATCATAAAAGAGAGTGATTACACGCCTCAAAGTCCGACTACATTGTTATTCCATTTCGTTATAGTTTCCAACATAATGCATGGGCCTATTTATAGGTTTCGCCATATGATTATCTAAGGCATCAAGATAAACAATCAGGATCAATCAAATGTGTATAATCATAGAGAGACGTGATGAATCTCCTAGATATAGACATAATCACGGGAGAGATAAAGAATTGAGGAAAATATTTCAATAATCTCTAACAAGAAATATGATTAACAACAAGTTATCTTGAAAAATAACCACTTGCCATTTTTTATCAATAATTTTTTTAACATTTACCAACAATTGTCGAAATTGATCGGCACGGTAAAAAAAAAAATGCACATTTTTTCGGCGCCGAACAATGGAATTCCATGTCCTTATTGGTGAAGCAAACAATTTCGTACCTTGGATTGTTAAAGTAATACAATGCTTTTCTTTTTGTTGCTCTCTATATCGAAATGAACTTTTCTGTCACTTGCGATTAGCTTGAGGGATTCAAAAAGATTTTGTTCTTCAATCGTTGATTGTATCTTTTGTCGATTTAACCACACCCATAGAAGGGACCAATCCCATCGGATTCATCCATAGCCTATTTTGTTGACTACAATGCAGAGGGATCGATCACACTTACTTAATGTGTTGTGATGGATAAAAAGTCTACACGTGAACTAAAAAGCTAATGAATGACCCGATAACTTTCGGCTGGTAAAAAGAGAGATTTATTATCCAAATTATTGAAAATGGAAATCATGAATATCTCGAGTTTTTTTTTCTCTTACCCAAAAAAAAAAAATATCTCGAGTTTTTGTGGTTGTAAGAATATTATAAAGGAGTCCATATGTTAGCAATTATTTATTTCGAAAGGTTTTAGGTTTTTTTTTTCATTCGTAATAAAATTAAATTTTCAAACAATCTGGAAAAGGAAATAAACAAAAAAATTAGAATGAAAATTACTCTTTACACCCTTAAACAGGAAATCCATCCATTACATAGCTAATAAGAAACGACTTCAAAGACGTAATTAAATGGCTTTGGATTCATGTCATAATTGCTTAGATCGTCCTACCGAATGACGTCTTATCGTGCAATAATAGTCAAGAAGACTATCATAACTCCATTCCTTAGAGTGTCCATATACACACACTTTGAAAGACTGCATTAGCGACAGATCATTCGGCGATTTCGCATTCATTGAAAGCTCAGTCTGCGAGTCTTTTAAGGCTGCATTTGGCCGAGACGTGTAAATAACACTAAGCAAGATCATTTTACTATTCGATTCTCTGTGATGGCTGAATGATAGCTAAAACCGATGTATGAATTGGACGAGGAGATGCGTGAGATAAAGAGTGAATGGACAAGAGATCCGATACGATTTCTTTCTTATCGCGTCGAGAAAGGAAAGAGGATTTAGAAGAAAGGAAAATTGATCATGAAGTTCCAATATTGAAGAGGCCACTGTTTGCCATCCTCACCATTACAGTGCATGCCAACGTTGTTTGACGCCGCAATTGTACCCAAAAAAGTTGCTAAAAGGCAATACATTATAGTCATTACTCTTCCCTTCATGTATTTTTTTAATAGTACAGTTAAATGTACTTCACAAGCCGGGGTAAGCAAGAGGGAAAAAAAGCGCTAAAGACTCGTCGAAACCTCTTATGACTCGGTTCATTTCCATATGGCTAGAGCCACAATGCGCCGGCGTCCTTGAGCATTCTCTTGAGCGAGCCGCTGAGGTGGTAGGTCATGACCGTGTTGGCCGACCCGACGAACTTCCCCCCGATGAAGACGGCGGGGACGGCGGGGGGCTGCAGCCGAGCCTGGCCAGGGCCCGCTCCATCTCCTTCCCCCTCGAGTCCTCGTCGAGCTCGTGGATGGCCGGGCTCACGCCGAGCTCGTAGAACAAGCTCTTCACCGCATGGCACATGCAACACGTGCTCTTGCTGAATATCACCACCGCCTTCTGCGACGCCAACTTCGCCACCCTATCCATCAAACTATACGCTAAAACAAGCACAAGGCGAGGACAGGGATCGGGAAAGTCGACAAGTTATGCGAGCCGATTACGAAATCCTTCAAGCTCTTCTTGTACTTGGTAGCTGATGTATGCTTGTGACTTTGTGATGAACATTGTAGGCGAATGAACCTGTATATATAGAGAGAGAGGGGGAAGGTGGTGAATCAAGTGATCGCTAGGGTTTGAGGGCATGAGCATTTTCTTTTCCCTCTTCTTCTACTTTTGATTTGATAAGTTAAATTAAAAGGAGGGGGGGGTCATGGAAAAAGGGGGTGCAGCTTCTTTTAAGTTGATGTGCATATGATGATGTAATATAAAGGCAGGAAATGCCACGAAGTTGATAAGGACGTGTATGGCTCGCTTGGCAACAATTTCAATTTCCCTTTGCGCGCTGGGAATCTGGCATTGCTAGAGGGATAAGACAAAAGCGCCCTGCCGAAAGCGAATTTTAGGACATCGAGGGGGGGGGGGGGGGGGGGAAAGAGGGTACCTGAGCAATTTTAGAAACAGTAAATCTGTAATGTCGATTTATAAGGTGATGTGACAAAATGTAAGCGCACTTTTAATGTGAAGAATCTAATTGATTATTTAATTTAATAATGTACGGACACATCATCTTAATATCTCTAACATTATTCTAAAGTCACGTACCGGACGGGGTATCGACTTATTTTAAGTTTCGCCTTTAATTGGCTTTAGGATTGAGGTTCTCGTGGCATATATGATTAGGTGGCTACTTGAGAAAGGACATAAAGGGGAGAATGTCAACTTGGGATACGACATGAGAGAATGGGTTGCAATAGAGAGAGAGAGAGAGAGAGAGAGAGAGAGAGAGAGAGAGAGAGAGAGAGAGAGAGAGAGAGGAGAGAAGAGAGAGAGAGAGAGAGAGAGAGAGAGAGAGAGAGAGGAGAGAGAGAGAGAGAGAGAGAGAGAGAGAGCATCTGAATAGGTGGCGTTGATGCATTACACCGCATGATGCGCAATGAAAGGATACGTCATACAGATGGGTACAATACAAATTTGATGCTCAATGCGTGTGTGTGTGTGTGTATATATAGACATACATAGGGTAAATTTGTCATATATGTATCAGTTTGAGATTTTTTGTGGTAAAAAATATAATTTTGGATAAATTGTCACGGTTATACCAATTTAGGGTTTTTGATGACCAAATAATACGTTGGGTAAAATTTATCACAAATGTACCAATTTAGAATTTTTTATGGTCAAAAAAAATAATTTGAGATAAATTTGTTAAAATTTTACTAATTAAAATTTTTCGTGATATTAAACCTTTCTCTTTTACCGCACCTCAAAATTAGGTGAGGCAGCTTCTGAAAAGTTGTTGTAAGTTGTCGTCGAAGCTACGAGGTGCTGCGGTAATGAGCATGCTATTGCTTGGCACCTTGTACAACTTGCAGCACCTCTTTTCTAAGATGTAGCCGGAACAAGAAAACTGCACCAAACAGACAGTTAGAAGATTTATTGAGATATCCTAAACTCCAACATCGAATGGAAAACAAAAAAAAAACTTTTAATGATCCATAAATAAGACAAGTTCTTATACGGTCTCTACCTTTGGAAATTCCTCTCGAGCGTTAAGTCCACATTGATTGAATCAGGCCGTAAGATTCAATGTCTAAGATCGTGTAACGGTCGCAAGTGATGTATATTCGAGGAAGTCTCCTCTGATGATATATGAGGGGAAGGGTCATTTGAACATGCCTTATACACGCATATCGAATGTACGTTAGCCTTATACAAAGGCTCACAGCTTAGGAAAATCCTCTGCTTGATAGTGACTAAAGTTACAAAAGGTATACATTACAGACGTGTTTGGTTATCTGGATTTCTAGTCATGATAGGACTTGATAGGATAGGATATGATAGGATAAGAAATCCAAGAACTTTGTCATATTGCATCTACTGTTTGGTGAATTGCGGATATAAAGTTGGATAAATAGATGCAATGCCTGGCTGAGATCGATTATGTTTTGTTGAAACATGAGAACGTTTTAGAAATTATTCAGTGATAAGTTCTGATGAGCGAGTTAGTTTTGAGCAGGGGTTTGTGCTATTTGAATTCAAGCACGACATCGATCGAATAAACATCGTAGAGCCAGGGATCTTGATTTGGAGTTGAATCCTTTAAAAATGATGTGCTGGCTTTGTTCGTTGTCTTATTGAGTGAGTAAACAAGTGTTGAAAAATGAAATTATTCAATGTCTTTTTACAAATTGAAGATGCACTCATAGAGCTTACCTTGAAAGTCAATTATCAATATCGAGTTTTTCATAACATGTTGAAACTCTTTTCGAATGTTGGAAATGTCCAAGAGGTTAAAGAATGAGAGACGTAATTCGATATCACGCCAATCAATCGATTAAAGAATGATATCATGGTGATACCCGGCTTTGCGGCCGAAGAGCCCAGCCCAACGCCAATGGAGAGACCACTACCTTGACGTTCGCCACTACTGAGGAGGAGACTTACACGGAGAGGCGGCCCGGCACGGAAGAGAGAGGGTGGTTGTGGAAAAAAGCTAGTTTTTTTTTTTCGTGTTTGCTCTCTTAAAAAATCCTATTCGAGTCTATCTCACCCCCTCCCCTCCTCTAGAATTTTTTTATCCGGGCTATATCCTCCATTATCCAATCCCAAAACAGCTACCAAACACATGATATATCCTATCCTGATTGTTATTCTGACGATCAAACGCAACTTAAAGGATCGCAACAAAGCTTCTTCATTCCGTATTATGATGAATGCCAAAAGTAGAACTTCCATAATTTGAGCCTCAAAAAGATAAGACATGCTTAAACAAGCTCTCCAAATTTTGAAAAGTGGAACCGCCTAATAAAACCCTTAAAGGTCAATCATTTCTTAAACACTCAACTTTCCATTTCTTTACTGAAGCAAAACCCTAAAGAAAAGGCAATTCAATGCATCGCGGATCAAATCAAACCATGAAAGCAGTTCTTAGGATCAGTTTTTAGCATCATCAGATCCATTCAATCGGCGATTGATGGGAATACAAACTAAAAAAGCTAAAACAACGTATACAAACAGAAGCCAGCCCGACAATAGGGTTTGCCAAGTGTTGAAGCGATTAGCCTATCATTGGTGGTGGGATTCTAATCGTTTTAAACTAACAAAAAGCAAAAGGCGATATGACTTAAGATTCATGCACGTGGTAATCGACAATGAAAGGAGGGTGGCACTGTGCTCACAACCTTCTTTAACCTAGATGCCAGAACCATCAAGAACAACCAGAACCTCCACTGATTCCCACGCAGAGATCTTGGCGAATAGAACAAATTATAGCCAGAACAATATACTAATATTTGCCCCACGAAACGGTGTCTGCGTTGCGAGATCAGATAGAGAGATGATGGGTATAATGAAAATGCCATCTTCGGCTGTGCCCATGATGTCTTGTCTGATAACATGGGGAATTTTTTGGGCACTTCAACTTTTTGGAGAGGGGGGTGTGGTGTGTGTTTGGAGATGGCTCGGTATCTAGAAAAGCGGCGACAGTAACACCAAAAAGGATGAGATGTGTGGCTAATGGGTACAATGCACATTGTTCCTCTCCCTCTACCTTTTCTCGCCTTTATATAAGAATCATATAAAGATTTGTGTCTGCCTGTGTGTTGAGAGAGAGAGAGAGAGAGAGAGAGAAGTTCTTTATTGATGGATCAGGAACCCCAAGCTTTGCCCTAAGCTGTGTGATGCCACGAGCCGCCCTCGCATTCTTATTCTTTTGCCTTTTTATCTCGTTAGGTTGTGACAAATGTGGCGGTCTGTTCCCGCACGAGACCTTATCCCTTTTTTCTTTTGTTGCCGTGTTGCCTGCAATCTACATCAAGAACTTGTGTTTCTCTACGATGCGTGACGAAAAACCCTCGTGATTGCGCACCCGGGGAAGAAAAAGGCCGCCCGATAGAGCCGGCTTAGCAGTTAAGGCGCGGAATTGGCCAGAGTTCAATTTCCCGCTGTCATTAAACGCAAAGGTTATTGCATCAGTTCGGGTCATCCACTCACTGTTTTAGCTCAAGCCTTGCAAACCCGGGAACGTTAGTGCGGTGCTTGATAGCATTAGAATTTGCTTACCTAAACTTGTGTTTCGTCACAAAAGACCAGAGAAGGAACTTCCTGTTTAGGCGGGAGGAATGACCGGATGGTGGGATGAAAAACGCTCATTCGAAACTTTCATTTCGACGAGTCGGTTGTTGCTGATGGTAATATGTCCCCAACTGAAGCGAATCTCTTACCGGTGGCCTTATCAAACCCACGTGGGAGTAAAGCTCCAAAGTAGATGCCATATTAAGTGGACTCAAGTCAGGCCATTTGAAATTTCTAGGGCCAAAGGTTGGGTCAAGATATGGCCTAGGAGACCATTGGCCAGCCCATTAAGGGTGGATTTGGTTTGGGATTTCAGTCTTCAAAGCTCCTTGGGAAAATGCTGGACCATTTGGTTCAGCTTTAGGCTAGCATTTAGATAAATGCTAGCCTTGGGAAAGTTGAAAGCCCAATGCTAGTAAGCATTGGGCTTTCAGCTTTTGGTCAAATGCGAAAATAATTTTTTCGTTCAAACTATCCTCTCTGATTTTTCATTTTTCCTACTTTACCCCTTTTGTGCTACTGTTCATCTTCTCCGTTGGTGAGAGTCAGATCTGGATTTTAGATGAGGACTGGTCGAGGGACGGCTAGGGGCGGCAAGACGAGGCCGGTCGCTCAAGCAAGGGCCGCGCGAACCCAGGCACCGACCGCCTGAGGTTGCTCGACTTCATGCGACGCCTGCATCTCACGCGACTGGAGGAGCCACCCTTTGGGTTCGCGTGACCTCAGGGGGTCGTCGCATGTGTCGCGCGAAACCCAGGCGTCAGGATCGGCTGTCTAGGCGACAGCACCTGGGTCGCATGAGGGCGACGTCCTCTCTCACATGAGCTGGAGTGGTTTACGATCTCGAGCCAGTCACGAAAGATGTGTGGTTGACGATCTCGAGCTCGGGGGCCAAGTGCGTTTCCGAGGAAATCTAGAGCAACGTCGTCGTCTTGGTCGATTATTACATCGTCAACGAGGAACACGCTCACCTCCATAACCCTACTGTTCACCATCTACAGAACATGGTGCCCTCGAGAGATGCTGCTTAATTTCTCTGCTCTCTCTCTCTCCCCTTAAGGGAAATCACGCGATCACAGGCGCCATTGTGACCCAGGCGACAGGCCCCTCGCTGGCCCCTTGCCGTTTGCGGCGGCCCCTTCCAACTAGATTTGGTCTCTTTACCACAACACCAAAGAAGATGAAAAGTATCAGAAGGGACAAAATTGGAAAAATATAAAAAAAAATGCATTAAAAGCTCCTTTGCAAAGTCGTCTCTACCAAAGGATACTTGTCCCAAAACCCATTTTAATTGAGTTTTTACCAAACACAATTAGCATTTTCTCAAACCCCTTTGAGTTGAAGGCATTAACATTTTCCCTAAGCCCATTGTAAATGCTGGTAAGTGCAAAGAGTGAAAATTTTCAAATAAGGATCTGAAATAAACTTTTTTTCAAATAAGAGCCTGAAGTGGCTTTTTTTTGTCTCAAAGAAGAGTCCGAGCAAAGGTATTTTCTCCATTTACATTTTTTTTTTCATTTTTTCTTTCTTTCTTTGCAAAAAGGAAGGGGGGAAAAGAAGAAAGAAAGAAAGGAAAAAAAAATCAAGAAATGTAAATGATGAAAATACCCTTACTTGAGCCCTTCAAATAATGAGGCCGGAACTTTAGGTTTTTATTTGAAATAAGGTTTACTTTAGGTCCTTATTTAAAAAATCGATGCCACTTTAGATCCTTATTTGAAATTTTTCGTGCAAAAAATGACCATCGACTCTCTTCTTACTTACCTTTTCCACTCAAAACCCTACATTTACATTGTGAGGTTTTAAAGATCTACACTTCACAACACATTCCGGAACAGAGACTAAAAAATGGGGAAATTTATCAAAAATTCATCAGCGGAATGTATAGATCCTAATTGAGTGATGAACCTTTTAATTTGACTATTTAGTCCCAACGTTTTTTTATGGTTTGCCATTTTAGTCTTTTCTGGTAAATTTTTGCTAGAATTTGTTGACACGGACGACAATTGTTTTACATGGCACAACCAGCAGTGATGTGGACAACTTTTACAATTTCTTAGTTTTTTTTTTCTGATTTTTAATGTTATATTGACTTTTCTTTTTCCTTCTTCCTCCTTTGGTCGACGAGCCTCGGTGATGATTGACAACCAACCACAGGTGTCGGCCTTGCCCGAAGCTAGTGATGCAACATTCCGAGAGGCCGGCTAGGTCGACCTCACCTATGGCCAGTCGTCGACCATCTCCGAGGCCCGTCGATTGATGAAGGAAGAAGGAAAAAAGGAAAAGAAAAAGTAAATGCATAAAAATTCATTTTTTTAATGACAAATATTTTTCCACCTTAGGGACCTTAACATGTAGGATAGTTGGTGTCCTCACCAGCAATTTCTTGTTGAAATTGGTTGGAAGGACTAAATTGACACATTATCAAAAGGTTTAGTACTAACTTAGACAATTTAAATGGTTTAAAGCTAAATTAACATTCATACAATATGTTTTGAAAATTTTTGATAATTTTCCTAAGAAAATATTTGCCAAAAATCACAAAAAAAGCTGCTTTTTAAAAAGTGTAACTTCGTATTTTCATACATCGAGATGCAAAAGCGTAGGGTTTTGAGATTAGATAGTGCAAAGTGCAATTTCGAACAGGTGAGGATGATTGTTTTCCGCAATGTTTCGAGAAAATGTGTTCGCAATATACACATAACAATTAGATCAGTCCCAACTGGCCTAAGCGGACCAAATTTTCTCTCTTTTTGCCTTTCCAAACCAAGTACGATCCCCATCAACAAACACTTTGCCTTGTGGTTATATGGGCTATTTACCAAATCATATTCACATAAGCAACTTTATTGCCCGCTTGCATTTAAGAAAAAGAGAGGAAAAAATTAATTAGTGGGAAATGAATCTTTCATTAGTCTTTTCGATTTTCCTGCCTCAATCTATTTCCATGGTTGCCAAACAAGCTGAGAGAAAATAAGGGTGCGTATGGTGACGCTCCAGAAAAAGTATTTCTGTTCTCAAAGTGTTTTCGGAATACTTTGGGAACAGAAACACGTACGGTATGTTCTCAAAATGTTCCGGGAACACTTTTCATAAAAAAGAACATTTTTGAAGCATAATTGAGGAATAACAAATACTTGTTTCTGTGTTCCCGGAACACTTTTTAGAAATGATTTTGGAACATTTTTGTCAAAAAAATGAAAAATTCTAAAAAATTCCAAAAAATAGGAAATGACCACAATCAACTGGCCATGACCTGTTTCGGGTCTTTCGACCCCCGATCTTTTCAGAAATGACAATTTTGCCCCTTCGGCAAACCGTCCCCAAAAATATTCATAAAAATAAAATAAAAATCCCAAAAAATAGGAAATGATCGTACTACGATCAACTAGCCAAGACCTATTCCGGTATTTTGATCCCCGATATTTCTTAAAAATGACGATTTCGCCCTTTCGACAAATCGTCTCCCAAAAATTGAAGAAAATCAAGAAAATTCCGAAAAAATTCTCAAAAATGGGAAATGGCCACAATCAGCTGGCCATGGAATATTTTGGGTAATTTGATATCTAAGCCTTCCAAAAAATGACGATTTCTCCCTTCGAACAAATCGTCCCCAAATCTTCCCATTTTACCTCTGACCTTTAATCACAGGTTTTCTAAACCCCTAGGGCTATGTTAGGAGACCCTTATTGTGAATTGATGTACGTTGACATGGTTCATTTATGCACTTGATTGCGCTTTCATTATATTGATTATGATTAATAGGACTAGTCTTCCAATCTGCATGATATCATGAATCAGACTTACCTCATCTAAAATTGCGCTTGCATGAAATCTTAGTTAGGAAAACCATATATGCTACTGGGGAGCAAGCAATAGGAAGTGGTCAAAATTTGATACTATCGGATGATGACAATTGTGAAGATGATGGTAATCCTGACTATAGTGATCTTGTCTATGCATATGGGTGTACAGAAGAAGAAGTTGCTGATGATGTATTAGATGTGCAGGGAAGTGAGATGAACATGCTTAGGAAAAGCATTGCAAATAAAATGGCAAGTGACTACAATATGCCTGCAATTCCATGACTTTGTATTTTTCTATGATGTAATCATATTTTTAATTACTTGGGAGTATTTATGTATGTCTCATAATTATAATTTTTTCTATCAATGGAAAACATATTTGATATTCTCATTATTTTATTTCAAATTCGACTTGTATTTTAACTTCTTTTATAGCTGATCTTGTCCATATTGTAATTATAAACTGTGCATAAAATTTGATTTACTAAATTGAATGAGATTTGATTTAATTTAATTTTAATATGTATATAGTCGCCTTAATTAAATGAAAAAATTTGGAACATGTTTTTTTTTGCGATTACCAAACGTGTTTCTATTCTTTTTTTTTTTGTTCCGAGAACAAAATTTTTTTGCAGTTACCAAACGCGCTTCTGTTCCCAAAAATCGTAGCCGGGAACAGAAACACAAAAAAGTATTTCTGTTCCAAAAGTTGTTCCGGGAACAGAAACGTTACCATACGCACCCTAATTCCCGTCCCATTTCTACACCATTTTCCAGCCCGTTGTGATTTTCTTCTTTTCCTAGGAAAAATTTTGTAAATCAATGATAAGATAGATATGAAAGAGGAAAAGCATACGTCTAATGTGCATCGATCGGTCTCAAGATTTTTATCCACTTTAATTGACTATAACATATAGTTTGTATATGTATTCTCACACACACACACACACACACACACACACACACACTTAGTATCTCTATCATTACATATTTTAAGTATAATAGTATAGTTTGTTATTTAATGAAAAGATTTATTAAGAAATGATGGAATTGAGTCAAAATAATGATAAAAAGAGATTTATAATTAATAAATAAATAAATAATGAAGTAGAAGAAACTAGATTTTAAGTAAATATATTCAAACTTGAAAATGATTTTTCTAATTCTCAAAGAGAATGAGTAATGAAATTTCTAAAAAAAAAAAAACTAGCATCTCCATCTCTGTCTTCTCTATCTCTAGTTCATATAGAAGTTTCATGATTGCTTTGTAACTTTTTTAGTTTATTATAAAACTTTATGAAAATAGCGAGAGAGTTGAAACTTACTCTTCTTCTTAGCTTTCTGGTTTACGTCAAAAGTCTAAGAAAACTAGAAAGAGAATCAAATCTCATTCTCCTCCATAACTTTGTGTTTCATGTTGAGGTTTAACAAATGTCGCGAGAAAGGCAAAACTTTTCAGCAAAAGTTGAATTTTTATATTTTCTTTCTTTTACTAGATTCAGCAGTGAATTACAAGAGATTCTTATATTTTCGCTTGTACTTTTTCAAATTCATTTTATATCGATATATCGTATATACCAAACAATGAATATGATATGATATGAATATATCCGGCTCTATTACTGCGATTTACCAAACATAGGATATGATATGACAAAATCTCTGGATTCCATATCATATCCCGTCCAATCCAATCCTGACTAAAAATCTGGGCGACCAAACGCAATAAGGTTACTTTCGTCAAGTTAATAAACCAAGTTGTATAATAGCCAATTTTTTTATGGGGTCAGAATATAATAGCCAAATAGGGTGTAAAAATAGGACAAGCCTAAGATATTTTGGGTTTTTCTTATAGAAAAATCATCGGCTGTCAATACTTGTTTATACATAAGCGTTTCTTCACGGAGAGAAATAGACATGCACGTACTATTCAATCGAGAAAACAACCTTGACCACATTTTGCGTGAACCCGCTTTCTTAAAAAAAGAACATTACACATGAAATCGCAACATCCTCCGCTCACAATAGCATCAGGGCCACGCACACCATCCCATTATCGAAGCCTTACTCGTTGCTGGAGGTGGCAAAATGGATCTAAAATTCATATTTGACTCATATTTCATGGTGGTGGTTTCGTAAATGGGAGCATTCCCTTGAGCGAGCCGCTGAGGTGGTAGGTCATGATCGTGTTGGCCGACCCGACGAACTTCCCCCCGATGAAGACGGCGGGGACGGCGGGGCTGCAGCCGAGCCGGGCCAGGGCCTACTCCATCTCCTTCCCCCTCGAGTCCTCGTCGAGCTCGTGGATGGCCGGGCTCACGCCGAGCTCGTAGAACAGCCTCTTCACCGTATGGCACATGCAGCACGTGCTCTTGCTGAATATCACCACCGCCTTCTGCGACGCCAACTTCTCCACCCTATCCATCAAACAATACGCTAAAACAAGCACACGGAGACTACAGGGATCGAGAAAGTCGACAAGTTATGCGAGCCGATTACGAAATCCTTCAAGCTCTTCTTGTACTTGGTAGCTGATGTATGCTTGTGACTTTGTGATGAAGATTGGAGGCGAACGAACCTGTATATATAGAGAGAGAGGGGGGAGGTGGTGAATCAAGTGATCGCTAGGGCTTGGGGGCATGAGCA
Source organism: Rhodomyrtus psidioides (assembly GCA_021437785.1). Classification (NCBI taxonomy): domain Eukaryota; kingdom Viridiplantae; phylum Streptophyta; class Magnoliopsida; order Myrtales; family Myrtaceae; genus Rhodomyrtus; species Rhodomyrtus psidioides. Next base: position 3,472,210 of record JAILYB010000041.1, on the reverse strand, counting down.
TTTTCTTTTCCCTCTTCTTCTACTTTTGATTTGATAAGTTAAATTAAAAGGAGGGGGGGTCATGAAAAAGGGGGTGCAGCTTCTTTTAAGTTGATGTGCATATGATGATGTAATATAAAGGAAGGAAATGCCACGAAGTTGATAAGGACGTGTATGGCTTGCTTGGCAACAATTTCAATTTCCCTTTGCGCGCTGGGAATCTGGCATTGCTAGAGAGACAAGAGAAAAGCGCCCTGCCGAAAGCGAATTTTAGGACATCGAGGGGGGGAAAAAGAGGGTACCTGAGCAATTTTAGAAACAGTAAATCTGTAATGTCGATTTATAAGGTGATGTGACAAAATGTAAGCGCACTTTTAATGTGAAGAATCTAATTGATTATTTAATTTAATAATGTACGGACACATCGTCTTAATATCTCTAACATTATTCTAAAGTCACATACCGGACGGGGTATCGACTTATTTTAAGTTTCGCCCTTTAATTGGCTTTAGGATTGAGGTTCTCGTGGCATATATGATTAGGTGGCTACTTGAGAAAGGACATAAAGGGGAGAATGTCAACTTGGGATACGACATGAGAGATTGGGTTGCAAGAGAGAGAGAGAGAGAGAGAGCATCTGAATAGGTGGCGTTGATGCATTACACCGCATGATGCGCAATGAAAGGATACATCATACACATAGTTACGATACAGTATATATATAGACATATATAGGATAAATTTATCATATGTATACTAGTTTGAAATTTTTTATGGTAAAAAAATTAATTTTGGGTAAATTCGTCACAGTTATACCAGTTTAGGGTTTTTGATAACCAAAAAATACTTTGGATAAAATTTATCACAAGTGTACCAATTTAGAATTTTTTATGGTCAAAAAATTAATTTGTGGTAAATTTGTTAAAATTTTACTAGTTCGGAATTTTTCATCATATTAAACCTTTTTCTCTTTTAAAGGTAGAGAACCTCAAAATTAGGTGAGGCAGCTTCTGAAAAGTTGTAAGAGTTGTCGTCGAAGCTACGAGGTGCTGCGGTGATGAGCATGGTTGGCACCTTGTACTACTTGCAGCACCTCTTTTCTAAGATGTAGCCGGAACAAGAAAACTGCACCAAACAAACAATTAGAAGATTTATTGAGATATCCTAATGTCATACATCGAATTTGGAAAAAAAAAATACCGTTTTAATAATCCATAAATAAGACAAGTTCTTACACGGTCTCTACCTTTGGAAATTCCTCTCGAGCGTTAAGTGCACATAGATTGAATCAGCCGTAAGATTCAATGTCTAAGATCGTGTAACGGTCGAGAGTGATGTATATTCGAGGAATTCTCCTCTGATGATATATGGAGGGGAACGGGTCATTTGAACACGCCTTATACACGCATGTCGAATGTACGTTAGCCTTATACAAAGGCTCATAGCTTAGGAAAATCTTCTGCTTGATAGTGACTAAAGTTACAAAAGGTATACATTGAGGACGTGTTTGGTTATCCGGATTTCTAGTCTGGATATGACTTGATAGGATTGGATAAGAAATCCAAGAACTTTGCCATATCGCATCTACTGTTTGGTGAACCACGGATATAAAGTTGGATAAATAGATGCAAGGCGTGGCTGAGATCGATTATGTTCTGTTGAAACATGAGAACGTTTTAGAAATTATTCAATGATGGGTTCTGATGAGCGAGTTAGTCTTTGATCAAGGGTTTGTGCCATCTGAATTCAAGAACGACATCGATCGAATAAACCTCGTAGAACCAGAGGTCTTGATTTGGAGTTGAATCCTCTAAAAATGATGCGCTGGCTTTATTCGTTGTCTTGTTTAGTGAGGAAACAAGTGTTGAAAAATGAAATTATTCATTGTCTTTTTACAAATTGAAGATGCACTCATACAAGTCGCTCAAGAGGGCTTACCTTGAAAGTAAATTATCAACTCGAGTTTTTCATGACATGTTGAAACTCTTTTCGAATGTTGGAAATGTCCAAGCGGTTAAAGAATGATAGACGTAATTCGATATCACGCCAAGCAATCGATTAAAGAATGATATCATGGAGATACCCGGCTTTGCGACCGAAGACCCCTGCCCAGCGCCAATGGAGAGACCACTACCTTGACGGTTGCCACCGCTGAGGAGGCGACTTAGCACCACAGAGAGGCGGCCCGGCGCGGAAGAGAGGGCGGAGATCCGGTATTTTCTGAATCTTTATGTAAGAAATTACAAAAGAAATTCTTTCAACAAAGATGTGAATTAGGAAGGATTGGTCGACGAAATATGAATCAGAGACTAAATCTTGATATACCTCAGAACAATACATTTTTATTACCGCGAGATATATTGGCAGCTGCGGATCATTTGATTGGAATTGGTTGTGGAAAAAAAACTAGCTTTTTTTTCGTGTTTGCTCTCTTGAATAATCCTATTCGGGTCTATCTCACCCCCTCCCCTCCCCTCTCCTCCCTTAGGATTTTTTTTTTTATCCGTACTATATCCTCCGTTATCCAATCCTAAAATAGCTACCAAACACATGATATATCCTATCCTGATTGTTATTCTGACGATCAAACGCAGCTTAAAGGATTGCAACAAAGCTTCTTCATTCCATATTATGATGAATGCCAAAAGTAGAACTTCCATAATTTGAGCCTCAAAAAGATAAGACATGCTTAAACAAGCCCTCCATATTTTGAAAAGTGGAACCGCCTAATAAAACCCTTAAAGGTCAATCATCTCTTAAACGTTCAAACTTTCCATTTCTTTACTGAAGCAAAACCCTAAAGAAATGGCAATTCAATGCATCACGGATCAAGTCAAACCATGAAAGCAGTTCTTAGGATCAGTTTTTAGCATCATCAGATCCATTCAATCGGCGATTGATGGGAATACAAACTAAAAAAGCTAAAACAACGTATATAAACAGAAGCCAGCCTGACAATAGGGTTTGCCAAGTGTTGAAGCGATTAGCCTATCATTGGTGGTGGGATTCTAATCGTTTTAAACTAACAAAAAGCAAAAGGCGATATGACTTAAGATTCATGCACGTGGTAATCGACAATGAAAGGAGGGCGGCACTGTGCTCACAACCTTCTTTAACCTAGATGCCAGAACCACCAAGAACAACCAGAACCTCCACTGATTCCCACGCAGAGATCTTGGCGAATAGAACAAATTATAGCCAGAACAATATACTAATATTTGCCCCACGAAACGGTGTCTGCGTTGCGAGATCAGATAGAGAGATGATGGGTATAATGAAAATGCCATCTTCGGCTGTGCCCATGATGTTTTGTCTGATAACATGGGGAATTTTTTGGGCACTTTAACTTTTTGGAGAGGGGGGTGTGGTGTGTGTTTGGAGATGCTTGGTATCTAGAAAAGCGGCGACAGTAACACCAAAAAGGATGAGATGTGTGGCTAATGGGTACAATGCACATTGTTCCTCTCCCTCTACCTTTTCTCGCCTTTATATAAGAATCATATAAAGATTTGTGTCTGCCTGTGTGTTGAGAGAGAGAGAGAGAGAGAGAAGTTCTTTATTGATGGATCAGGAGCCCCAAGCTTTGCCCTAATCTGTGTGATGCCACGAGCCGCCCTCGCATTCTTATTCTTTTGCCTTTTTATCTCGTTAGGTTGTGACAAATGTGGCGGTCTGTTCCCGCACGAGACCTTATCCCTTTTTTCTTTTGTTGCCGTGTTGCCTGCAATCTACATCAAGAACTTGTGTTTCTCTACGATGCGTGATGAAAAACCCTCGTGATTGCGCACCCGGGGAAGAAAAAGGCCGACCCGATAGAGCCGGCTTAGCAGTTAAGGCACAGAATTGGCCAGAGTTCAATTTCCCGCTGTCATTAAACGCAAAGGTTAGTGCATCAGTTCGGGTCATCCACTCACTGTTTTAGCTCAAGCCTTGCAAACCCGGGAACGTTAGTGCGGTGCTTGATAGCATTAGAATTTGCTTACCTAAACTTGTGTTTCGTCACAAAAGACCAGAGAAGGAACTTCCTGTTTAGGCGGGAGGAATGACCGGATGGTGGGATGAAAAACGCTCATTCGAAACTTTCACTTCGACGAGTCGGTTGTTGCTGATGGTAATATGTCCCCAACTGAAGCGAATCTCTTACCGATGGCCTTATCAAACCCACGTGGGAGTAAAGCTCCAAAGTAGATACCATATTAAGTTCGGGCCATTTGAAATTTCTAGGCCCAAAGGTTGGGTCAAGATATGGCCTAGAAGACCATTGACCAGCCCATTAAGTGTTACGTAAGTGCAAACAACTGAAATTTCCAAATAAAGACCTGAAATTTACCTTATTTCAAATAAGAGTCTGAAGTGATTTTTTGTCTCAAAGAAGAGTCCACGGAAAGGAATTTTTGCCATTTACATTTCATATTTTTTTTTCATTTTTCCTTTCTTTCTTTGCAAAAGGAAAGGGAAAAAAAAGAAAGGAAAAAAAAATCTGGAAACGTAAATGATGAAAATACCATTACTCAAGCCCTTCAAATAACGAGGCAGACACTTTAGGCTTTTATTTGAAATAAGGTTTACTTCAAGTCTTTATTTGAGAAATCGATGCCACTTCAGGCCCTTATATGAAATTTTTCTGCAAAAAATGACCATCGACTCTCTTCTTACTTACCTTTTTCACTCAAAACCCTACATTTACATTGTGAAGTTTTAAAGATCTACACTTCACAACACATTCCGGAACAGAGATTAAAAAATGGGGAAATTTATCAAAAATTCATTAGCGTAATGTATAGATGCTAATTGAGTCATAAACCTTTTAATTTGACTATTTAGTCCCAATGTTTTTTTTTTATGGTTTGCCATTTTAGTCTTTTCTGGTAATTTTTTGCTAGAAATTGTTGACATGGACATAACCAGCGGTGATGTGGACAACTTTTGCAATTTCTTAGTGTTTTTTTTTTATTTTTAATGTTATATTGTCTTTTCTTTTTACTTCTTCCTCCTTTGGTCACCGAGCCTCGGTGATGATTGACGACAGGTGTCGGCCTTGTCCGAAGCTGATGATGCAAATTTCCAAGAGGTCGGCGAGATCGACCTCGCCTATGGCCAATCGCCAACCATCTACAAGGCCCGTCAATTGACGAAGGAAGAAGGAAAAAAGGAAAAGAAAAAGTAAATGCATAAAAATTCATTTTTTTTAATTACAAATATTTTTCCACCTTAGGGACCTTTTTTTTTTTTGGTCGGAACCTTAGGGACCTTAACATGTAGGATAGCTAGTGTCCTCACTAGCAATTTCTTGTTGAAATTGGCTGGAATGACTAAATTGACACATTGTCAAAAAATTTAGGACTAACTTAGACAAATTAAATGGTTTAAAGCTAAATTAACATTCGTACAATATGGTTTGAATTTTTTTGGTAATTTTTCTAAGAAAATGTTTGCGAAAAATCACAAAAAGTCGTTGTTTAAAAGTGTAACTTCTTATTTTCATATATCGAGATGCGAAAGAGTAGGGTTTTGTGAGGTGCACGCAAGCTGGCCCGGACACCTCGATTATAAAAAAAAAAAAAAGGCGTAGGGTTTTGAGATTAGATAGTGCAATGTGCAATTTCGAATAGGCGAGGATGATTATTTTCCGCAATGTTTCGAGAAAATGTGTTCGCAATATACACATAACAATTAGAGGGCAATTTTCCTAATTAATGTTTTTTTTAAAAAATTACCAAAATAATAGGAAAATAAAAGTAAATACCAAATTGGGTGCCAATCGGCGGTTGGGCCGCCGATTGGCACCCAATTTCGAAGTTGGGCCGTAATCAGCGGCCCAACTTCGAATTCAAGCCCCAATCGGCGGCCCAACCGCCGATTGGGGCCCCAAGCCAATTTTTTTTAATTTTAATTATTTAATTTATATTTTATTTTTTATACAAGTAATTATTAAATAATAAATTATATTAAAATTACGTAAATTACATGGGAAAAAAAATAAGCACTATATAATTCATATTCCACCATTAAAATTTACTTTTAATTTATATTTTTTTCATAAAAGTTTCAATTAAATAATAAATTATTTAAAATTACGTAAATTACATGGGAAAAAAAAACAAGCACTCAATAATTCATATTCCACCATTAAAATTTACTTTTAATTTATATTTTTTTATAAAAGCTACAATTAAATAATAAATTATATTAAAATGATATAAATTTTGAGAAAAAAAAAAGAACAAGCACTACATAATTCATATTTCACCATTAAAATATACTTTTAATTTATATTTTGTATATTATCAATTACATAATAAATTTTAATGAAATTACGTAGCTTTGAGGAAAAAAAGACAAGCACCACATAATTCATATTCCACCATTAAAATTTACTTTTAATTTATATTTTGTATAAAAGCTTCAATTAAATAATAAATTATGTTAAAATTACATAAATTACGTGGGAAAAAAAAACAAACACTGCATAATTCATTTTCCACCATTAAAATTTACTTTTTAATTTATATATATATATTTTTTTTTATAAAAGCTTCAATTAAATAATAAATTATATTAAAATGATATAAAATATGAATTATGTAATTTACGTAATTTTAAATAATTTATTATTTAATTGAAACTTTTATAAAAAAATATAAATTAAAAGTAAATTTTAATGGTGGAAAATGAATTATGCAGTGTTTGTTTTTTTTTTCCCACGTAATTTATGTAATTTTAACATAATTTATTATTTAATTGAAACTTTTATACAAAATATAAATTAAAAGTAAATTTTAATGATGGAATATGAATTATGTAGTGCTTATTTTTTTTCCCATGTAATTTACATAATTTTAATATAATTTATTATTTAATAATTACTTGTATAAAAAAGATAATATAAATTAAATAATTAAAATTAAAAAAAAAATTGGCTTGGGGCCCCAATCAGCGGTTGGGCCGCCGATTGGGGCCTGAATTCGAAGTTGGGCCGCAATCGGCGGCCCAACCGCCGATTGCGGCCCAACTTCGAAATTGGGTGCCAATCGGCGGCCCAATCGCCGATTGGCACCCAATTTGGTATTTACTTTTATTTTCCTATTATTTTGGTAATTTTTTTTAAAACATTAATTAGGAAAATTGCCCACGATTAGATCAGTCCGGCTAGCCTAACCTGACCAAATTTTCTCTCTTTAATTTGCCTTTCCAAGCCAAGTCAATTCCCATCAACAAACACTTCTTTGTTGCCCGCTTGCATTTAAGAAAAAGAGAGAGGAAAAAATTAAGTGGGAAATGAATCTTTCATGAGTCTTTTGGATTTTCCTGCTTCAATCTATTTCCATGGTTGCCAAACAAACCGAGAACAAAGAATCCCCGTCCCATTTCTACACCAATTTTCCAGCCCGTTGTGATTTTCTTCTTTTGCTAGGAAAAATCTTGTAAATCAATGATGGGATAGATATGAAAGAGGAAAAGCATACGTCTAAATGTGCATCGATCTACTTTCATTGACTATTGTTTCTTCTTTCATTTTTGTGTGTCAAATAAGACATATTCGTTATTTTTTTTAATAACTCCTTGTCATGTGAAATTTTATGGTTCAAATTCTTTTCCAAGTGGAATTCTTTGGTTAAAATTGAGGGAAGTTGTCCCAAAAGTCTCACGCATTTTACATTTTTGCTAATTCAGTCTTAAACCTTTTAAAATTTACCGATTTAACCTTGAATCTTTTCACTTTTTACCAATTCAGTCCTATTGGTTGGAATTACTGATGTAGACGCTGATCGTCCTACGTTGCACCACCGATGCTGACTTGGATAGATTTTGACAACATTTTGATAATGTTTTAATTTTTTTTAAACATCTTTATTTGTTTCCTTTTTTTTCTTTTTTCAGGTTTTATTTTTCCTTTTTCCTTTCTTTTTTCCCTTGGGTGTTGAATGAGTGATACCCTGCCGGATCGAGGCAAGGGCCGATGAGGGTGGCCCTCACCAAGCATCGGCAGGGGAGGCCCTCGCCAGACATCAGCAGGGGCCGCCCTCGCCCAACATCGGAGGAAAAAATAAAGGAAAAAGGAAAAAAAGAATAAAATAGAGAAAAAGAATAAAATAGAGAAAAAGAATAAAAAGGAAAAAATAAATAAATATATTCAAAAAAATATTAAAAATTGCCCATGTGAGTACCAGCGATGCCACGTAGAACGGCCAATATCCACGTCGGTGATTCTGGCCAATAGGAATGAATTGCCAAAATATGAAAAGGTTTAAGACTAAATTGACAAAAGCATAAAAGGTTTATGACCTTTTTTTGATAATTTTCCGGTTAAAATTTTGAGCTTTTTATGATTATAACTTAGGTTTGGGATATGTTAATTAATAAAGATTACAAAAAAAGGTTCAAACTTATTGCAAACCATCCTTCAATAGAATTTAGTTTAAGCAAATTAGTCAGTATCAATGAAGGAAATGGATTTTGTTTAAAAAAAAATGAATTCTCTTAGGCTACGTTTGGCAGTCAGGATAAGATAAAATTTATCATATCCTGTATTTGGTTCATACTCAAGATATGATGTAGCAGGATATAAGGGGGATATAGACTGGATATAATTATCCTAGGGGGAGGTGGGATAAAGATAGATATGATTTCTTTTGTTTATGGTATAAAAATTATTTTTTCTAAATAAAAAAGTTTCTTATATAATAAAATTAAAATAGTAATTATTTTTAAATAAATTTGAATTCAAATGTTAGAAAAAAAATCAAAACAAAGAATAATTTTAATTTTAATTTTAATTTTTTATAAATCATATTTATAATTTGATTTCTTTCTTCTTTATAATATATAATTTGTATATGTATACACACACTAAGTATAATAATATAGTTTGTTATTTAATGAAAAATTTTATTAAGAAATGATGGAAGTGAGTCAAAATAATGATAAAAAAGAGATTTATAATTAAAAATAAATAAAAAATGAAGTAGAAGAAACTAGATTTTAAGTAAATATATTCAAACTTGAAAATGATTTTTCTAATTCTCGAAGAGAATGAGTAATGAAATTTCTAAAAAAAAATAACATCTCCATCTTCATCTTTTCTATCTCTAGTTCATGTAAAAGTTTCATGTTTACTTTGTAACTTTTTAGTTTATTATAAAACTTTACGAAAATAGCGAGATAGTTGAAACTTACTCTCCTTCTTAGCCTTCTGGTTCACATCAAAAGTCTAAGAAAATCATAAAGAGAGTCAAACCTCATTCTCCTTCATAACTTTGTGTTTCATGTTCAGGTTTAACAAATATCGCGAGAAAAGCAAAACTTTTCGGCAAAAGTTGAATGTTTATATTTTCTTTCTTTTACTAGATTCAGTAATGAATTACAAGATATTCTTATATTTTCGCTTGTGCTTTTTCAAATTCATTTTACATCGATATATCATATATACCAAACAATGAATATGATATGATATGAATATATCCGGCTCTATTACTACGATTCATCAAACACATGATATGATATGACAAAATCTCTAGATTCCATATCATATCTCATCCAATCCTATCTTGACTAAAAATCCAGGCGACCAAACGTAGTAAGGTTACTTTCGTCAAGTCAATAAACCACGTATAATAGCCATTTTTTTTTGGGGGGGGGGGGGGGGGAATATAACAGCCAAATAGGGTGTAAAAGTAGCACAAGCCTAAGATATTTGGGGTTTTTCTTATAGAAAAATCATCGGCTATCAACACTTGTTTATACAGAACCGTTTCTTCACAGAGAGAAATAGACATGCACGTACTGTTCCGTCGAGAAAACAACCCTGACCACATTTTGCGTGAACCCGCTTTGTTAAAAAAAGAACATCACGCATGAAATCGCAGCATCCTCAGCTCACAGTAGCATCATGGCCGCGCACACCATCCCATTATCGAAGCCTTACTCATTGAGGGAGGTGGCAAAATGGATCTAAAATTTATATTTGACTCATATTTCATGGCGGTGGGTTCGTAAATGGGTTACTCAAGTTTTAAAAGTAGGTCATGAATTGATTATTTATAAATTTAACGGGTTATAAATGGGTCATAAATGAGTTAGCTAAAAAAGTTATAAATTTTTTTTAGCAATATATTTTATCTTTAAAAATGTATAAGAAACAAATTTCTCTGACATTGGATTTTAATATTGAAGTGTTATAATAATATGAATCGGGTCAATATGGGTCGCTATATTTATATAGGATGAAAATGGGTCAAAACAGGTTTAAATGGGTCAATATGGGTCGGATCATATTCAACCCGAACCCGAACCCGAACCCGACTCGATCTACCCGTTTGACACCTCAACTCATTACGAGCGAGTACTAACCACGTTATAGATGAACGAGGTTCCCTTGCTGGAGAAAAAACGATGAGCATATGGGCAAAAACATCTCATGTGCCCATCTATGTTTTAGAGAACCGAGATTCGACGTCATCACAGAGAACTGAGATTCGACCTCGTGACGACGCATGGAAAAAGTGGGGAAACGAAAACAAAAGTCGAAGTCGAGTATCTTTTTCCGATCGTCGAAGTGATTTTTTTATTTTATTTTTTTTTTCACGAGGGGAATACATTGCTACGTGATCTTGACCTTTCATGAACGTTATCTCTCTGAAACGTGTGGATGAAATGCAAATCTTTCCCCCTTTTACCTTTTTGCTTCTTTGGCCTTTTTGCAAAGAAGTAGTAGAAGATCGCTTTCCTCTTAACGGATGAGAAAAGCATTTTTATATGACCATCCTATTAAATAAGGATAAGATCCTTTAGAGAGAGAGAGAGAGAGAGAGAGAGAGAGAGAGAGCATCTAGGTTATCAGTTCGATATGTGGTTGTGCCTCCTAAAATGTCAATTTATACCATAATCAATCTAGAAGAACCTTCCGACCAAAAAAAAAAAATCTAGACGAACCAAATCTGAACCAAATCCATTACGAAAACCCCACAGCATTTTCTTGTTAAAATTGGAAAAACCCAAAAGCTATCCCCATTTTTCCATTAAAAAAAAACAAGTCGCCTTATTTTCAAAAAATGCAAAACCGTTATGAGTACTTTACCGATATACATGTAGAGGAGGAATTACCAAAAAAATCTTAAACTTGTTTCGATTGTGCTAATTCAGTCCTTAAACCTTTTGCATTTGTGTCAATTTAGCCTATCTGACCCACCTTCAATACCTACAACTCATCCTCACTTTTTCACAATGAAAAATAAGTTGCATCTCTCACCCACCCATAATTCACCAAATTAATGTCTTATTTCCCAAATTACCTCACACTGAAAAAAACCCACTCGCCCACACTCTCTCTCCCCACCTGGGAGGTTTGCTCGATCCAACACCACCCCTACCATGTCTTCCCCTCTCCACTATGCGTGCTCTGTTACGCCTGCGGCGGCGGTCAACGCCGGTCAATGGTAGTCAAGCCAACTCAAGGCTAAAACGAGAGGCCGAACGAGCTTGATTTAGCAGCCATGGCTGAGCTCTACTTCATAGCTTGTGGGGCTCGCGAGCTTGTCGCAGAAACTCATGGTTGGCCTAAGCCCTTGTGAGGTTGAGATCGGTTTTTTAAGAGGTGAGCATGGTCCGGGTGGGTAGATTCCATACCTGGAACCTGAAACCTACCATGTTATAATCGGTTCCCAGTCTTTAAAACCTCAAACCTAATTTTTTTGTCATTGAACATGTTTTGGAACCTGCCCTGTCATTTCGGTCAAGTTTCACGGTCTATCTGAAAACCTATTTTTCTTTTATTTCTTTTTCTTATTTCATTTTTCAGCAAATATAATACAAAACAGTTCAACCTAAAAAGATTGAATAATAAAATTTACTATCTATCAAAAGCAACAATCCTTGTTGGGTACACGCAGCGGAAGTCCGATACTTTCACCTAGAGAGATCGCCAAGAGGGAGATCAAGTTCGAGCCCGACAATATATTCAGTTGGACCCACATTTACTCAAAAGCTTAAGCCAATGAGTTATGGGCCAACTTGGGTATATTAACTGCTCAGTACCAAATCAATTCTCCTATGTGGGACTTCTCTAACACAACTCACACATGCATTTTAATAATCTCTCTCTCATGTGTGAGCTTCAGTGTTAGGTTTACTCCCCCTTAATTCAAGTATCCTTCCGCACCAATATATCTCAACTTGAATCTCTATCAACGCCCATCGAGCCCGTTGTTGCACCACAACGTCCGTCGGCCCGGAAACCATGTCTCCATCTCAATCTGAATCTCCATCAATACCCATCGGGCCCGCACTACTACACCACAATATCCACGACTCGAAAATCGCATTGGCACCAGATTCTTTCTTGAAACACGATCATCAAATTCTTTCTTGAGATATTCACCGGAATAGATCAGAGACCCACCAATCAACTATCGGCTCTAATACTGGTGTTGGGTGGCCTTGGGCCTCTCTCAACCCAAAAACTAGCTCAAAGGTTGAGGTTTTCCCTTATACTTATAAACCGACCACCAGCACATTCCACAATCGATGTGGGACAACCCCAACAATAACCAATTGTTAGGATACATGTGTGATTTGTGTTAGAGAAGTCCCACATAGGAGAATTGATGTGATACTAAGCAGTTAATATACCCAAGTTGGCCAATAACTCATTGGCTTAAGCTTTTGAGTAAATGTGGGTCCAACTGAATATATTGACGGGCTCGAATTTGGACTCCCTCTTGGCGATCTCCCTAGGTGAAAGTATCGGATTTCCACTACGTGCACCCAACAAATGATATCAGAGCCCAGGTTACCAACAAGTCTGGACCCAACAGTCACACGGGATAGATACAAGTTGTCGCGGCCTCCGACCTATGGCCCGATGTATAAGGGGGAGATTGTTGGGGTTGTCCCACATCGGTTGTGAAAGGGATTAGTAGTCGATTTATAAGTTTGAGCTAACTTTTGAGTTAAGAAAGGCCCAAGACCACCCAACAATCCTTAATATGAGTAATGGAAATTATAATCCAACAAAAACATAGGAGGCGGGACGAGCGAGACTATGTGTTAAAAACATAGCAAGTCGTCCGACTCCCGGGTGGATCTTCACTTTGAACTGGGAACCGAACATGTTTCAACCGGCTCCCAAAAATTAGAACATGTACTCAAACAAGTTTGAACATGAACCAACTCTCGGATCCATTTTTCAGGTGGTCCGGTCCGATTGTATACCCCTACCAACCTTGCACAACCTCAACGACTGCGAACCGCAACCTTTGGGCCGAGCTCATTTGGCATCGCTATCGCAAGCCCAATATGATCTCGCCGCAGACAGTTTCAGGGATCTCAAGGGAGGGACATAGGGAGGCGAGCAAAGGCAAGGGTGTCGTTGTCGTGGATCCAGATCACATGAAATAATGTCATGTGATCCGGTAGATCCCCACCCTCCATCTCGATATAGGGGGTATTTTAGGGATCCGTGGAGAGTGGGGATTGACTATGTCACAGGACATTATGTCATGTGAACTTTTTCCGTCGTCGTTAGCATCACTTTGTGTCGTTGAGCGACACGTTTGGATCCTCTGCCTGTAAGGCAGGGGATCATGATTTCCTTCACCATTGGATCTTTCCCCCTATGAAAGGGGGGAAATCCAATGGCCCAAGAAATCATGGTCCCCTGGCTTACATGCAAGGGATCCGGATCCTTGAGCGACAGCTCAATGCTGTGGCCTATGGGGCGGCTCTTAGTCATTGATTTGTTATGCTACTGTGTGTGAGGAGAAAGAAATGGCAGGGGAGAGAGTGACAACTGACAAGGGATGTAAATTTTGCGCATGGCCGAGGGCAAATAAGTTGTTTTAGATTTTTTTTATTTTTTTGTCGGAAAATCATTTTAAGTTAGGAATATGCAAAATTAATTTTTTAAAATGTGAGAACGTGATTTGATATAAAGAGCTGCAATTACGCCTAAATAAAAGTCATTTCGAACCTCTTCGATTTTTTTTTTGCTATAACTCCTGCCACTCACATACGTGGAAAAAATTATAAATTTTTTTTTAAGTCTATCGCAATTATGTCAATTCGATTCTAAACTTATTTTTTTCCCAATTAAGTCCTAAATCTTTTTATTTTGTCAATTGTCCAGCCGGCATGACGTGGACTTTTTTTTTTAAATCCAAAAATGACTTTTAATATCAATTTTATTTAAATAAAATTTAACAACTAAGGTAATTTTTTTTAAAAGAAGGGAGTGAAGCAGCACCGCTGCCACCTGATCATCGCTGAAAAGGGCTGGCAAGGGTTGGGGGGATGATCAGCGAGGGTCGTCGGGCCCTGGACTGGGGCTGGTGACTCTCGTCGACCACAGGCAAGGGTTGCAGTCCTCCCCCAATCTAGGTGAGGACCGCAGGCCATCTCCCACCCTCGTCGGCCCTTCTCGACGATAGCGGGGCGGCGGCGACGGCAAGGGCTTGCAATTCTCCCCGCTTGCTTCACTCTCTTCTTTAAAAAAAATATTATTTCCAAAATCATTTTTGGACAAAAAAAACACATTAGTTGCGGCCAGTCAAATGGAACAAATTGACACAATTGCAATAGATTTAGAATTTTTTTTCGTAATTCCTCTCATATGCGTTGGAGATCATATATGCGGCGCGTATACGAGGAGTCAGAATCCAATGAATAGAAAAAGCAAAACAAAGCACACGTTCAAGAATAGAAGTAAAAGAAGATAAAATTGGGGACCTCATTACATCCATCTCCTGTCCTTGTTTTTTGTTTTGGGACCTCTCTCTTTAGTGACGCCAGGAACCGCCAAAAGCTTTGTCCTTTTTTTTTCTTTGGGTTCAAAAAAGTTCTCTGTGTTCACTCTATAGGAAAAACCCAAAAAGAAAAAAAAAAATCTAAATTCATTGACTCGATATAAATATTAGAATAAATCTTTACAGTAATTTCTAAGGAAGCTACACTTTTTTTTGGTCCAGGTGGGTAGGTTCCAGATCTGAAACCTGAAACCTACCATGTTATAATCGGTTTCCAGTCTTTAAAACCTCAAACCTAACTTTTTTTGTCATTGAACATGTTTTGGAACCTACCCTATCATTTCGGTCAATTTTCACGGTCTATCCGAAAACATATTTTCTTTTATTTCTTATCCTTATTTCATTTTTTCAGCAAATATAATACAAAACAGTTCAACCTAAAAGATTGAATAATAAAATTTACTATCCATCAAAAGCAACAATCCTTAATATGAGTGAGAGAAATTATAATCCAACAAAAACATAGGAGGTAAGACGAGCGAGACTATGTGTTTTTTTTTTTAACAGTAGCAAGCCGTCCGATTCCAGGTGGATCTTCACTTGGAACCGGGAACCGGACATGTTTCAACCGGCTCCCAATAATTAGAACATGTATTCGAACAAGTTTGAATAGGAACCAATTCCCGGATCCATTTTTCGGGTGGTCCGGTCCGGTTGTATACCCCTACCGACCTTGCACAGCCTCAACGACTGCGAACCGCAACCTTGGGCCAAGCTCATTTGGCATCGCTATCGCAAGTCCAGTATGATCTCGCAGCAGACAGTTTCAGGTATCTCAAGGGAGGGACATGGGGAGGCGGACGAAGGCAAGGGTGTCGTCGTCGTGTATCCGGATCACGTGACAAAATGTCATGTGATTCGGTAGATCCCCACCATCCATCTCGATGAAGGGGGTATTTTAGGGATCCATGGAGGGTGGGGATTGACTATGTCACATGACATTATGTCATGTGATCTTTTTCCGTCGTCGTTAGCATCATTTTGTGGCGTTGAGCGACAGCTCAATGCTGTGGCATGTGGGGGCGGCTCTCAGGACCCGGATCCCCTGCCTTAGTTTTTTTAAGGCAGGGGGATCCCCACCCTTGATATAGGGGAGGAGAGCACTATTAAGGGTGGGGA
This sequence comes from Rhodomyrtus psidioides, assembly GCA_021437785.1. Lineage (NCBI taxonomy): Eukaryota > Viridiplantae > Streptophyta > Magnoliopsida > Myrtales > Myrtaceae > Rhodomyrtus > Rhodomyrtus psidioides. Next base: position 3,456,314 of record JAILYB010000041.1, on the reverse strand, counting down.
TTTGCTGCCTTAGAAAAAACTAAGGCAGCAGATCCAAACCCGGCTCTCTGTCATTGATTTGTAATGCTGCTGCATGTGAGGAGAAAGAAATGGCAGGAAGAGAGTGACAACTGACAAGGGATGTAAACTTTGCGCATGGCCGAGGGCAAATAAGTCGCTTTAGATTTATTTATTTTTTTGTCGGAAAGTCATTTTAAGTTTGGAATATGCAAAATTATTTTTTTTTAAATGTGAGAACGTGATTTGATATAAAGAGCTGCAATTACGCCTAAATAAAAGTCATTTCGAACCTCTTCGATTTTTTTGGCTATAACTCCTGCCACTCACATACGTGGAAAAAATTATAAAAAAAAAATCTTAAGTCTATCGCAATTATGTCAATTCAATTCTAAACTTGTTTTTTTTCCCAATTAAGTCCTAAATCTTTTGATTTTGTCAATTGTCCAGCCGGCATGACGTGGACTTTTTTTTTAATCCAAAAATGACTTTTAATATCAATTTTATTTAAATAAAATTTAACAAATAAGGTAATTTTTTTAAAAAGAAGAGAGTGAAGCAGCACCGCCGCCACCCGATCATCGCTGAAAAGGGCCGGCAAGGGTGGGGGGATGATCAGCGAGGGTTGTCAGGCCCCGGAGTGGGGCTGGTGACTCTCGTCCACCATAGGCAAGGGTTGCGGTCCTCCCCCAATCTAGGTGAGGACCGCATGCCATCTCCCACCCTCGTCGGCCCTTCTCGACGATAGCGGCGGCGGCGGCGGCAAGGGCTTGCAATCCTCCCCGCTTGCTTCACTCTCTTCTTAAATATATATATATATATATATATATATATATATATATATATATATATATATATATATATATTTCAAAAATCATTTTTGGACAAAAAATACACTTTAGTTGTGGCCGGTCAAATGGAACGAATTGACACAATTGCAATAGATTTAGAATTTTTTTTTCGTAATTCCTCTCATGTGCGTTGGAGATCATATATGCGGCGCGTATACGAGGAGTCAGAATCCAATGTATAGAAAAAGCAAAACAAAGCACACGTTCAAGAATAGAAGTAAAAGAAGATAAAATTGGGGACCTCATTACATCCATCTCCTTTCCTTGTTTTTGTTTTGGGACCTCTCTCTTTAGTGACGCCAGGAACCGCCAAAAGCTTTGTCCTTTTTTTTTTCTTTTTTTTTTTGGTTCAAAAAAGTTCTCCGTGTTCACTCTATAGGAAAAACCCAAAAAAAAAATCCTAAATTCATTGACTCGATAGAAATATTAGAATAAATCTTTATAGTAATTTCTAAGGACGCTAAACTTTTTTTTTTTGCATGCATGGCGTGAGTAAGCTGAACTGCTCGTCGTAAGATTGCCATTTATTCTTTCTTTCTTTCTTTCTTTTTTCGTGAAATAGATATTAGTATCTGATTTTTTTTTAAAATCCGCGAAAGAAGAGAAAATCATTTCACCAACGTTTCTTTTCCACGAATTCTTTTTTCAGGAATAGAATAAAAGAATCCTGTGCATTTCGGTCCCAAGTGGATGAATCCCATTTTTTCCCCCTTCTCCGACTCAGCAGATGCCTCCGAGATAGATACATTGCAAGAAAAAGAAACCCCACCAATTAACATGCAAAATAATTGTACCGCTAGAAAAAGACTTGTTACGGACACCTTTTGGTTCTTAAGATCTCGCTTTAATTATATGTGCAACTTGCAAATTGCAAATTGGTACTTCCGTAGATGTTCGCAGAATAGCAATAATGATTATGATGACGACGACGATAACAACAGTAAGAAATCTTTTGAATTTGAATAACGGCGAGCTCAAGCTTTGTCATGGCGATAAGAATTTAATCAACAGCTTATTCAATCTCGCCGTCCCGACATTTTTGTCATGTTGAAGATTGCATATGACTCTAATTGGGATGTCGAGTGAAAACTCCAAATACTGAGAAGTAAGTTGCCACTTCATTATTCCTCGGAAATCACACTGAACTCCAAAGTTGAGCATAAGAGCAATAAATGAAGATGATTATTCATTTGAGTATGGAGAGTTCAAGGTTTTTCCTCATGTAAATAAGACAAATAGAATGCATAAAAATTATGGGTTTTATCTTATAAGACATAGTCAACATACAAGCAATCTTGCTTATTACATGAACTTTTGCTTGTGGGGTGTTGGTGATTTTAGGTCACGTATCTAATTGATTTAAGTCTACGGATATAGGTATCAACTCAAGAGAGTAATGTTAAATTAAGACCAAAAAAGAAAAAGAAGAAAGACAATGTGAAGCAAGCAATATGACGAGAACCAAAAAAAAAAAAGGTAAGCCGTACAAAGGACACGCTAATAGCTTTTCCGTAAGGGAAGAATCGTCATCGTTGCAGAAGTTTTAACTTTTTTTTTGTTCTCTCTATTCGCAAACATGAAAATCGTTGTCGAAATGTGATCTTTCGATATATGGCAATATCTAGAAGAACATTCTCATTCCTCCTTCGTCTGTCGACCCCTTTATGCAAAATCCTCTACCCACCTCGAACCCAGTATAAATAAGTTCCCGATCATCGTCGAGAACTCATCAAAAACTCGACTCGTCATCCCTCACAAGCTCGAGAATTTTCCATCTCTCTCTTCACATTTCGACTCCCGTTGTCGAGATAGAAAGGGCCTATCGATTTCGAGCAGCTCGGCACATTTGAGCATCGCCTAGCTTTTGTGCTTTTTCTTTTTTCTTTTGCCGATGGATAGAATCAACAGGATGGTGGCGGAGAGGCCGGTGGTGATCTTCAGCCGGAGCACCTGCTGCATGTGCCACACCGTCAGGATGCTGTTGAGCGAGAGGGGGGTCAACCCGGTGGTTTACGAGGTGGACGAGATGCCCCGGGGGAGGGAGATAGAGCAGGCCCTCGCGAGGCTGGGCCGCAGCCCTCCCGTGCCCGCAGTGTTCATCGGCGGCGAGCTGGTTGGGGGGACCAACGAGGTCATGAGCCTCCACCTCAACCAGTCCTTGATCCCGAGGCTCATACAGGCCGGAGCCATTTGGGTCTGATCGACTCAGCCAACCGCGCGGAGGCCACTAATAAGTGTGATTTCGAGCCACACACCGAGTTTTGAGGACTGTCACTTGCGCTACTGGTTGGGTTCACGACGCTTTATCTTCCGCTATGTACTAACTTCCGTATGATCTTACCATAATGAGTCGCTTGCGAGCTTATGTTTTGCTGTAACGAGTTCTCTTTTAGCTAATAAAATCGAGTTTAAACTTACTTTCTAGATGATTATTCTACGAAAACGCATGACAGTTTAATTAACAGTACTGTCGGTTATTTCTGACCATTCGATCTCCCAATCAATGAGCATTTTATGCAAAATACGTGGTGATAGTGTGTGAATTTACAGTTGAGATTGTATTTTCCCTTACGGTATTATCAGGGAATCATTTCCCTTTATTCTACTCCCCTGCGTGAAATGATCTCATGTGTCTTTGTGGCCAAAAGAAAAAAAGTGTTCGTGAAGAGAAATTCAATTTGGCCAAAAGAAAATTAAGAGACCATTTTCTAGCTAGGAAATGAAACAACCAATAATAAAATATAGAAATTAATTTTTTTTTTTTGCTATGCCTTTTTACATAGCACGGGGAGTCGAACCTCGCACATATGATACTAGCGGCTCTACCCCCACAAATCCCTTCACCAGCAGTATCGCCTGCCTGTTGGTAATAGAAAACGATTTTACGTGGCCATTTCTTGTTGACTACGCACCGGCTAGTTAAAATCAGGAGGAAAAGAAAATGGCTGACTTAGGCCTTTAAGTGAAAAAATTGATATATTGATGTGCTCGGACTTGAACTCCCTCTTGGCGATATCCTTGGGTGAAAATATCGAGCTTCCACTGCGTTCCTCCCAACAAATGTTAAGCTTATGGTTGATGGGTGGGCCTCTAATCTGGGAAAAAATCTCATGATTGACGCCTGTTTCGGGGTGGAAAACAATTACCATCGCAGTTGGTCTGGCGAGAAGAGACCATGGACTCAAGCTCAAACTATATTGATAAAATACGGGCTCAAATTATAAATGCCCTATGGTGATTTGGAAGTGTCGCCTTTGGAGGCCGTTGTGCCTTCTCGTCAAATGAGGATTATGAACCACACTCCAATAAGTATAGCAAAATAGTAGTAGTAATAATAATAATATCGTCATTTCGTGCCGTTTTGTCTTTGCCAATTCTCAAAACCATCTGGCACGTAAGTCGTCCCATCCCCGTTCACGAGCAGTGAATCGGTCGACTCGAGCAGCCGATATTCCCGATGCCAAGGGGGGAACGCAAAGGATAAGTTCCTTCATCGTGTAGTCTCTATTCTATTCGTAAGCAAGCAAGCAAGAGTAAAATCGATTTTCGACGTAATTGGAAAACAAAAACAAAAAAAGATTAGGACAACTCAAGTGAAAAGGTTTGACTAATGTAAGACTAAAAAAACCACACTTGTAAAAGAAGCACCACTTCAAATAAGACAAGGAAAACGAGAACGAATCCGCATTTGAAGAAAATGACCCTTGCCCTTGCTTTGGACCCGTGCACGTATTAAGCTCCTAGACTAGTCTTATCGCGGCACTTATCGACCGTGATGCCGTCGAGCTTGCCAAGCCTAATTTGATAAGGAATGTCTCGATTTCAAATTCATCATGCATAATTAAAAAAAAATTGATTATTGAAAATATATATATTTGAAATAGATGCGATTAAGTTCTAAAACTTATCAAATTATTACAATCGAGTATTTTCGTTAATTTCGTTCAATTAGACCAACATAAAAAGCCGATGTGGCATTTTCCATCATTCTCTCTCATACACGCTTTTTTTTTTGGGCCTCTCCCACGTGGTGTTGACCTTATTAAAACATGAAATTTGAGACTAAAACTACGTCGTTTTGGCCATAATTCTAATTTTTTAACCAAATCCTAATTGAATGAAAATGTAAAGAAGGTAATTTAAAAAAAGAAAGGACAAAAAAGGTAGGGGTTGCAGGCCCTTGTCGCCGGTCCTTGCCTGTGGTCAGTGTGGTCATCGCCAAGCGCTCGTTGGCCCTTCCCCTCGACGATGGGGCAATAGTGGCAAGGCCAACCCATGACTATTTTAAAGAAAGAGAGCTTAACCTTTGGTTTGCATAAGCAATATCCATATGGCACGAGAATGATCGTCCACAATGGCGAGGATAAATCTAGAGCCATCGCAATGAGGGGATATGATAAGGACCCCATATATCTACATGAATGAGAGGAAAAATATCCGAAGCTCGAGATGAACTACGAGAAAAGGAGTTCGTGTTTGATTGGCAAGATGACAATTATCACAAGAGAGATAGAAAAAAAATGGCAGAATGCCCTAATCGTCGACGAGATAAAATAACATTATCATCGATACAAGCACTGCATAATGATGCATTATTAAATGAAAAACAAGACAAATCAAGATCTTCCGAAAATTTGATCAAAAAATAGTCCTTAAAAGAGTTTACCCAAACCCATCAGTTTACCAGCCGAAAGAGTGTGAAATATGCAAGTATCAATATTGAAAAGAATACAACAAGAATCTTGCTCGCAAGTTTTGGAAAATGATATGGGATTGAATTGAAACTGAGGGACATAAAGACATTATGGAGTGTGATGGTAGAACTGAGTGCAACTGCTCCTACTTTCGTGACAAATATGGTGTTGCAATTGGGAAGCCGCACCGATATTGGGGAATTAGGATTAATATAAACAGTGAAAAAGAAATTCTCATCGCAGATAATATGATCACTAGCACCTGAATCAATAATCCATGCGTCAAGAGGAATAGTACTAAGGCAACATGAAGTACCTGAGAATCCAGCCTTTTTTTTTCGGACGAGTCTAATTGCTTCAATGCTTTCAGAATTTGTTGCTATTGATCCTGTGTTAGACGATGGACCTCAATCACCAGAATGGCAGTGACCTCCCTTTTGCATTTGTCTCCATGTTTCCCATGCAACTTTCAACATGTGTCCACGGTATGATGAGGGCGTTTACAATACTCGTAATAATTTTGATTTCCCCTTATGATTACCCTTGGATGGGTCGAAAGAATAAATCCTGCCTAAACTGGGCCCACCTGTCTTCGGCGCACTTGCATTGAACTTGCTTATATTGGATTTGTTCACTAGATTCGACTCACCACCCTTGTAAATGGGGGCGGAAGTCGAGTAACTCGATTCGTCCGAAGAAATATTGAAGCTCGAGCTTGACCCACAAACTCGAGCGTATCCAAATGGAGAGTAGAGCAGCGGCAATTCTAGAGATGGTGGCTCGATAGTGGCGGGTGCTCGTTGCGATGGTGCCTCTGGAGTGGCTAGTGACATGCTCTCGATTGTCTTGGTGTCTCCTAACCCTGCTAGTCGTTGGCTCTCTTCTTGAACTACGAGCTGGTAGATCCGGCCAAGGGGTGGAACGAAATCCACGGCAAGGATCTGTGACCGGAACCCTCGAAAGTTATCATCCAAGGAAAGTAAGAAACGAGTTACCTTCTCTTATTTCTTGATTTATCTATACTGTTGAAGTGTATAATTCGGTCGTTTGAGCTTCACTATGGACGCATCGAGTTCATGCCACAAGGCGGATAATCGGTTGAAGCAGACGGCGATTAAGAATTCCCCCAGCTTGAATTCAGATAGTGCCTACGTTAGGGAAATTTTTTTGACATGATCAAGCTTCCCATACATTTTCTTGATCACGTCTCACGCCGATTTCAGGTTATCAATTGGAGTGAGACCCACCACGCCACTTCAGGACCATAGTTGTTAAGGTGACAAGGCGAAATAGAGGCCTCTAAAATGCCTAGGCGATTAGGCGCCCGCCTAGTCATCCGCAAGGCGACAAGGCGACAATGTACCTAAATTTTTAAATATATATGTATAATTATATATTTTACATTTGTACTTCAAAACTTACATTCATGATTCAACAGAGTAAATATATGTATGAAAGATTATTAAAAATAAACAACTATCAAATATATTTAAGACATATAACAATCATAAAATGAAGTAGGTAATCGAAATTAAGTAACTATAAGTTCAATAATTTCAAAATAGTATAATATGTTACACTAAATAAGTTTCAAATATAAAGAAAGGTCTCAAACATATAAAAGTGGTTTTTCTCTAATGTGTATGGAAGTTGGGCTTGGGCTAGAATTCGTGGGCCTCTCTTGTCCAAGGCGCCCAAGGCGTCCACAAGGCGAGGCCTAGGCGACCAAGGCGCCCCGCCTTGAGGAGAACCAGCAAGCAACAGGACGCCTTGGGCATCCAAGGTCGCCTTGTCGCCTAGGCAATGCCTTGATAACACTGTTCCGAACTAAGACAATTCTGAATCCAGGCAAGGACGAGCTAACTGCACTTGCGATGGTGATGTTGTAGCCACTCATCGACCGAGACGGGGATAGTTCCATCTAGGAACTCGTCCTTGTCCTTGATAATGAGTGCTCACTAGAAGCCTCGCGCCCAAGACGTATAGTTTTCTACTCCGACAAGTGGCAAAGCAATGATTTGAAGCTCGGGAGTCGTTAGTCTACTGTTATGAGTTATTTTATTATTCATTATCATGTGTGTAAATGCCCACCGTATTACTATGTACCCTCTTTATTATTATAAATATGAGAGCATGTTAGCTTAGAGAGTTAGACGATTCATTCATATCATTCTCCTCTTTTCTTCTTCTTCAGACATTGTATTAGAGCCAACCCTAACCGCTCCAACCTAAACCCTATCCAACATCCACCATCAACGCCATCACTATCACCACCATCTAGCACTTACTTCTCTCTCTCTCTCTCTCTCTCTCTCTCTCTCTCTCTCTCTCTCTCTCTCTCTCTCTCTCTCTCTCTCTCTCGGCCACGTCCTAGGCTCTCGGCTAGCTTGGCCGGCCACGTCCCAGGTCTCTCGGCCATGGCCCAGGTTCTCAGCCAGCTTGGCCGGACATGTCCCAGGCTGTTCGGATTTGATTTACATGCCGAGGTCTGATTAGATCTAATCAGATCCATGAAACGGTGGAGCTTGTGATTTTCTGATTAATCTAGTGTCTAGATTAAGTATTCGTCATGAGTAATACAGACACTCAAATAGATGCTGCTAAATCATGTAGACTGGATTAACCATGAATAGATCTGGTGTGAGTGAAGCTGATGTGATGCGATCACAAGCTCCAACCTTTATATCTACTTCATCTAAGCTCGTCGAATGTGTTTTGACGGGACAGTCTACGTACACACTTTGGAAGAAGAATGTCTTTAAGAATTTGCATGGACAGTGGCTATCTCATCATCTTACCCAGCTTCCTCCGAGCGAGGATGATCTAACTTATGATGAATGGTACACTGTTGATTATCGTATTTATAATCAATTGTTGAATGCTATGGATATTTATGTTAAGACTGTTGGTAGCAATACTAACACTGTTAAGGAGTTAAGGGATGCTTTGGTAGATTTATACTCCTCTTTGAATAATTTTTCGCAACTTTATGATGTCGTTTGTGGGTTATTGAAGCCGGCTCCTGCTAGTCAGCCTCTGAACGGATATTACGAGGAATTTAAATCATTTACTGATGAGTTTGATCGGTTAGTCCCGTTTACATCTAATCGGGCTACTTTTCAAGAACAACGAAATCAGTTTCTGGTCACCTGCTACCTTAATGGATTGGGAGCTCAGTTTGATACTACTCGGTCATAAATTCTTTCAGATGCTCGAGTACCTTCTCTTGGAGAAGTTCATCGCCATGTTCTTCGTACCAAAAGTCGTGAGGAAGTTAGATCTGCCCCTTCAGAAGTTGGTGAATAGGCTGCTACTCTATATATGAACATAGGAGGTGGCCGTGGTGGCGGAGGCCGTGACCGAAGGGGAGGTCGTGGTAGCATTGTTGGTCATGGTCGGGAGATTCGCACTTGCAATTACTATGGTATTGTTGGACATCTTCACAGCTATTGTCGGAAGTTACAAGCTGTACAGGCAGTTTCTGGTTCACAGACCACACCTGCTCATAGGGGTGTGCAACCGGACCGGGTTGACCTAGAACCTGGATCGGCCCACCCGAAAAATAGGGTCGGGAATCGGTTCCGGCTCAAATCGGTCCAGGTTCGGGTCCAAACTTTGGGAACCGGTTGAAACCGGTCCAGGTTCCGGGTCTAAGTAAATACCCACCCGGACCGATTTTTAGAACCGATTTTTAGTTAATATTTTTTTTTTAAAAAAAAAGCCTTATAACCTGCTTACTATATTGGCCTCTCTGTAATTGATTCTGACAAAAGCCTTATAATCTTCCTGCTTCGCTATAGGACTTATAACCATGCATGCTAGCTGAAGCTACTGGTCTAACAACCATCATTTCATATTTGATTGAAGATATCATCAATTTTCACCTCAAAGTTGTCCACATGCAACTTCATGTTTTGACCTCTCTACTGCGATGAATGGGAGGATTTTCATGCTTAGTTCTTGACCAACACAGTAGCTAATATCCCCTTCGTTCTTCACCGCATGTTGCGGCTTTTTTCTATTCCAATCTCTCGCGCTTTCCTCCAAGGTTTCACAGTGACATGACATCATGGTTTCTTTGGTTTCTCTATTGAATTATATAATAGCTCAAAGTCGTTTGGCCGTTCTAATTCGATTTTCTCAGAGTCAGTTGCTTTGAATTTGTAATTTCTGCTCAGTCGACTCTAACATTGGATTTCTTTTTTGTTTTCAGTAGGATCTTAACATTGTTGTATAATTGACGCAATTATAGTTGTGAAATTTCTCATTTAGTTGGTGCAAATTTTGTCAGATTCTGTCGTTTTGTTCACTGTAATTTTTATTGCTCCTTTTATGGATGCTCATATTATTTTGATGAAAAAAAAAAGGAAAACAAGGTAAACAGGGTGAACTCGAAAATCGGACCGAAAAATAGGGTCTGTTCCAAAACAGGTTCCAAGACAAACAGTGTTGGGTATCGGTTCCAAAAAGTGGGAATCGGTTATAATAGGGTCGGGTCCAGGATCTAGGTCTGGAACCGGCCCACTCGGCCATGCTCACCCCTACCTGCTCATGTTGCATCTGAGATTGTGCCTATAGACCATAAAGTTATCACAATGAGTCCTGAGGAGTATACTCGCTACTTGGAGTTTCAGACCTCAGGGAGTGGAACTATATCTGCCTCTGTTGCGAAACTACATCAGTCATCTGATTATTCCTCTACTTCAACATGTGCAGCTCTTCCTTCCACTGATTGGATTATTGATTTCAGTGCAGGTGCTCACATGACGGGTAATAGAGATATTCTTACTGCATATAAGTCCTCGTCTCCGTTACGCCATATTACTATTGCGAATGGGTCATCCGTGACAGTTCAAGGACACGGAGCTGCACGACCTTCCAACGAGATCTCCTTATCTTCTATTTTATATACTCCTAGCATGCCATTTAATTTGTTATCTGTTGGTCGTATCACAAGGGATTTGAATTGCGCCGTTACTTTCTATCCTATTATTGTGTTCTGTAGGATCTCTCAACACGGAAGACTATCAGTAAGGGAAGCGTCAATGGTGGGATCTACCAGCTGGATGGTACTTTCATTCCAGCTGCACTAGTGAAAGAGACTGATGTTTTAGACATTCACTATCGTCTAGGCTATCCCTCTTTATCTATGTTGCAGTCATTATTTCCTCATTTTCGTTCGGTGTCTACAATAAATTGTGAGTCATGTCAGCTTGCAAAGCATAGTCGTGTTTCTTTACCACTAAGTGTATCTCAACGAGCAACTGCTCCATTTGCCTTGGTCCATTCTGATGTGTGGGGACCTAGTCCTATTGTGTCAGCTTTTGGCTATCGTTACTACGTTCTCTTTGTCGATGATTTCACAAGAATGTCATTTGTTTACTTAATAAAAGAACGTTCTGAGTTATTTTCTGTGTTTCATGAGTTTTATTCTTCTGTCTCTACTCAATTCTATCATAATATTCAAGCCTTACAATCTGATCGGGGAGGGGAATATATGTCGGATCATCTCCATCAATTTCTTCGTTCTCATGGCATTCATCGTCGTCTTTCATGTGCTCGTACACCTCAACAGAATGGTGTTGCTGAGCGGAAGAATCGCCATCTTATGGATATTGCTCGTGCTCTTCTTATACATATGCATGTTCCACAGAAGTTTTGGGGGGATGCCGTCCTTACAGCATGCTATCTCATTAATCGCATGCCTCTTTCTTCTCTTGGGGGCAATACGCCTCATGGGCTCCTCTTTCCTGAACGCAGTCCCTTTCCTCTTTCTCCTAAAGTGTTTGGGTGTACTTGTTTTGTCCATTATGATCGTCCAAGTGTATCAAAACTAGATCCTCATGCACTCAAATGTGTTTTTCTTGGTTACTCACGAGTGTCAAAGGGTTATCGTTGCTATTCTCCTACCTTAGAAAGAATGCTTATGTCACGACCCGTGTCCTTTCGAGCGCGCGAACATCCCTCCACGGCCGTTTCCATTGAGTAGTTCCCAAGATCAACGGCGAACGACTTAAGAGCAATACCAAAAGGGCATGCGGAAGCGACGAACAATCTCCTTTACAATTATTTTCCTTCCGAACACAATGACTCGGGATGAAAAAGAGAGATTTAAAACTTACTTCATACATTCCTTAAAAGCCTCAAATACATAACAGGGTTACAACTTGCCATCTCCCAAAATTCAACTTCCTTTAATAAAACAACGATAGATGAAGTTTAACCCTACATAGCTATATAGGCGTGTACAACCCAAAAATAAGAAAGTAGCTCCCTAAGACTAAAAAAAAAGAAATATAGTCAGGTAAGGTTAACGGTTCATCTCCTTCAAAGGGGTATCTTCAAAAGTCAATCCATAGTATTCAAGGGACCACGTCATTCGAGACCTGAAAATGTTGTCCCACAACGGGGTGAGAATAAATATCAGCAAGTCATTCCTAACCATAAACTAGGCCATTAGTACCTCCTAACACTTGAAAGTAAACAATTCTAATAGAAAGTATAGTCATGGCACTTAAGACAATAAATAGGAGTACAACAAATAGACACTCCATTCAACCCAATTCAAGATGCGATTTCACAGTTTAAGCTAAGCTTCGTACTTTAGGCATTTAAGCAATCAACTACTCAAATAAGGCAATCCATCAATAACTCGATTCTAGCTATTCAGCCCTCGCCGTAGCGCCCGAGACATAGCTTAATAATCACATTGTATTAGGCAGGACCCTCGTCGTAACGCCCGGGTCTAATAAATTCATCTGCCTGGACCCCTCGTAAAAACGGCTCTCGGGTCATACTTGCATTTGGTAAACGCCCTCGTCATAACGCCCAGGCTATTATATGTTTACCAGGACCCCCCGTAAAAACGGCTCTCGGGTCATGCTTGCATTTGGTAAACGCCCTCGTCGTAACGCCCAGGCTATTATATGTTTACCAGGACCCCCCGTAAAAACGGTTCTCGGGTCATGCTTTAACCTTAATAGGTTAATATGTGATTTAGTACTCATACATCTCATTCCAACGGCTAATTGCACTCAAGATCACACAGTCAAGCAATTAACCATCAAGGCACATAGCCACGATCATAGGTCATCCGTGAGCATTCGATTTTTTTCACACTTCCTATTCAAACTCCGGTTTAGTCTATTAAACCATTTCACTCGCTCAAATCAAGTTAAATTGACTTCAACACATGCTCAAGACCCTAAGATCATTCATGACCAGAATAGGACTTCATCATTTAAACTCAATTTCGCCATTTTTAATCCAAGAAACGACCAAGCGCGGTTCATCCATTTCATGACAGGTTCGGTCTTTCCATGACCAAGCTTACTCTCAGAAAAACTGACATAACTCTGTTTACTTTTTTAGCAATATAGCTTTATAACCACGTTCTTCATGATCTTACGGTCGTGTGGGCGAAAACGGAGCTCAATTTGGACTCCGAACGACTTAGAACGACTCATTTCATTTTCGACGCGCGCTGAAAACGGGATTACACGGACTCTCGGGTCTTTGACGTTTTTCTTACAAAAACAGCCCTTAAACTCTACCAATCCAACCACAAAACATCTATTGGTAACCTAACATCCTAATAGAGGGTTAGGGATAACTTACCGAAGGGTTGAGCAAGCAAAAATCCTCCGACAAGGGCCGCAAGTTCTCAGCCAACTCTGGACAGCAGGGTCTCGGTTTCTAATCCATGAAACCAACTCGTTCTTAGCCATTATAATCTACTAAAACTCAACCTTAACCTCATTTACTAACCAAACAACGCATAGGATCTAGCCTTAGGGAGACTTACCACGAAAAATGAGCTTGAGGAGCTCACGAACTTAGCCCAAAGGCCGGCGGTGGAGGTGGCGTCGACGGTGCGAGAGGAAAAAGGGAGAGTGAGAGCTTGAGAGGAAGAGAGAATGAGAGAAAATGAGAGAGTGAGGGGGAGGAGTGGTCGGCCGAACAATGGGGGTGAGATGGAGAGATAGAGTGACATGAAACAAGGAAGAAATGGAAGGAAAAATTAAGTGGAGTGGTTGGGAGTGAATGACCATGAATAGTGTAATTGATTGACAACTTGTAAGAAAGTGGTTCATGGGGTAATTGTCTAGTCATTCTAGTCAAATCCAATCATCAAATATCTAAGGGTCAAATGATCATACTACCCCTCTAATTTCGGCCGAAGCATGGGGGAGGCAAATGTCCATTTTACCCTTACTTGATTCAAAGAGAAATGATACTAACCTAGGGGAAAAAGGTCAATTTCACTCGTCAATCCGAATTTCCCTTTTTTCAATTGATTTTGGGCGAATCCTAACCTTAATGGTCCTTGATGAGGCGACGTCCAATTTATTCCCGTTGGAATTCTCGAATACCCGACTGTTGACACCTGATTTTTGACCATCCGTTATTATAGTTTTTGTTTTATTTCTAAAATTAATTAAAAATAACAAAAAAGGTCAAAAAATTACAAAATCAACTTTGGGAGCCTTAGCCTAGCCTTAGGAACCAATTTTGAACAAAAAATATTTTTTGAGTTTTTTAATATTTTTTAGAATTTATTTAATTATAAAAATACCCAAAAAATCAGGAAAAATACCATTCGTGGTCAGAAAATTACACAAAAAATATTCAGAAATTTTATTTTAATTTCTTCTTTAATATTTTCACTTTTTACCAGGGAAATTTGGCTCGGTTCATGGGATTCCTTCACAAACCTAATCCCGAACCGGGCCTAAAAAATCCTTTTCGAGTCTTTTAATTTTCAATTCTCGGTTTTTATAAGCTATGACATTGGACTCTAAAGTATTGAAATGCAATTGGGTCAATTTGCCCTCCAATTTGATCAATTTTAGCCAAAATGGCTTAATTGCATAAAAATCTCTCAATTTAGTCCCCGGTTTTACAATTTTTGAAATTAAATTTTACACGGGCACACCCATTAAAATTAAACACCTCTACCCAATAGTTTTCATCATGCTGAATCCATTGGTGGGCTCAATTTTGAGTAATTCGATCGTTTACATCTTCGATTTGGCGAAATTCGTTTTTGGATCCTAGGGACAATTTGGGGTTTTCACTAAATTTCAATAAATTGATTCACGAAAATACCCATATTTGATAGAAAACATGCCAAGGAATCCGAATTTGCCATCAATTTCATGAAAAGATGTCATTTGGGGGGTCAATTTGACTATTTGGTCGAACCGGGTCGGTCGGGTCCGACCCGACCCGACCCGATCCGACCCGGGTCTGCAGACCATGCACAGAATGTGCAGAATCTGCAGAACGTGGACAGAACAAAAAAAACAGGGGGGCGAGGCGCGGCGATTTTAAAATGAAGAAGGACATCACGCGTGAGGGGACATGGACACCGAGCATATTCGCGTTTGGCAGAGGGGCGTGGGCACAAAAAACGGGCCGGTCGGCCATGCGAAAGGGGAGAGATTCGCGGTCAAAACCGGGGGGAGCCGAGAGAGGGAGAGGAATTTCGGGAGGATTTTCGAGCAAAGCCGGGGCAAGACAAGCTTGCCGGCACCTCTTGGAGCCTGAGGGGAGCTTCGGTCGCCGTCGACGGTCGCGGAATAGGTCGGTATCTTCCCCGGTCTTCATTTTTTCTTATGCACGCCGGGTGTTCGACGAAATGCCCAAACGGGCTTTGCATTTTTTGAGTCTCGGCCGAGGCTCCCCGAGCCTTATCTGTTGCGCATTTGGTTCCTAAACTCCTCTAACACCATCCCTCCGCCTACCTTGCTATTTATTTTGCATTGAAATGTGCCGGGAACCATGGCCGGAGCTCCCCGACGCATACCCGAGCCGAGAGCTCGGTCCGGCGAAGCGCACGGCAACCGACCATCGAGGGACCCCAGGTAAGTCCTCAAACCTCCCTTGGATGCTATGTGAACGGTTGGAATCAAGTTTAAACGCAAAAAAAAATTTTGCAAATCGGCTCGCCGGAGTTGGGTTCGGGGAGGTCCGGTTCGCCGGTTTTTAGCGTGTTCATGGTTATTATTTATGTTGTATGTTGATGTGGGTGGTCCAATGAGTCGAATGCCGCAAGAACGGGCGAAAAATACCAAGTTTCGGGCCCGTTTCGCAATTTTCCGGCGACCTCGCCGGAATTTTTACTATTCCCGCCGGATTTTTCACTGTTCATCGTCTTCTCCGGCGAACCTCCGGCCGGTCAACGGTCAACGGCCGACGTGGCGTGCCACGTAGGCAGCCACGTCAGCCGGGTGGGGTCCGGTCCGCTTATTTTCAAATAAAACAAACGGACGGCCACGATCGCGACACGTGTCGCGATCCTAGATTTTTGGAAAATTAAATAAATGATTTTCGAATAATCGATCCGGCGGACGAGGATGTACCACGTGGCTCACTGAGAGACATCCGATCTTGTACAAGATCGGACGCACCAGAGGAGGCCACGTGGCACGTTCTAGAGCGCCCGATTTGTAGGTTTTCTAAAAAATGAAAATAAATTAATTTTTGATCCGACGGCTATTATTGAGCCACGTGGCTCTCTGTGGGTCGCTCGATCTAGTGGAAGATCGGACGCACGAGACGAAGCCACGTGGCACGACGTGGACCGTCCGATCCGGGGAATTTTCGGATAATTAAATAAAATACATAAAAAATCAAAAAAATTGTAAAAAAATAGAAAATTGTTTAAAAAAATAAAACGGTGTCGTTTTAGGCCGGTGTCGACCCCTAGGGTCGGGCCGGGCGCCCGAGAGGCGCGGGCCGGGTTTGACCCGACCCGGAAAATATTTTTGAATATTTTAAAAAAATTCAGAAAATAATAAAATAATCAAAAAAATCAATAAAAAATAAAAAAATCATGAAATATTCAAAAAATTAGAAATAATTCAGAAAAATTCTAAAAAATTCCAGAAAATAGGAAATGGCCACATTCAACTGGTCACGACCTGTTTCGGGTCTTTTGACCCCCGATCTTTTCAAAAATGACGGTTTTGCCCTTTCGGCAAACCGTCTTCCAAAATAATTTCTAAAAAATCCAAGAAAATCCCAAAAAATAGGAAATGGCCACAAACAACTGGCCAAGACTCATTTCTGGTGTTTTAAACCCCGAACCTTCTTCAAAAATGACGATTTCGCCCTTTGGGCGAATCGTCTTCCAAAAATTGAAGAAAAATCAAGAAATTCCAAAAAAATTCTCAAAAATGGGAAATGGCCACAAACAACTGGCCATGGAATATTTTGGGTAATTCGGTATCCAAACCTTCCAAAAAATGACAATTTTGCCCTTCGGGCTAATTGTCCCCGAATCTTCCCATTTTACCCCTAGCCCTAAATCACATCTTCCCTAAGCCCTTATGGCTATACTAGGAGGCCAATGATTGAAATTGATGTGCATTGACATGATTTATTTATGCACTTGACTTGCGCTTTCATTAAAATTGACTGTGATTGATAGGAATAGTCTTCCAATCTGCATGAAACCCTGACTCATACCTATCTCACCCAAAATTGCGCCTGCATGAACTCTTAGCCAGGAAAATCTCTCGCGTTAGGTACCGAAATGGCGTTGGTAATGACACCAGCGTAACCAAGTCCCCGAACCCAAAATCTCTGGTTCCGCAGAACTGATCGATCTCTCCCAATCGGTCAGTAAGGTTTCCGGTCTACCCTCCAAGAAAGACCGGTGGCGACTCCAAATGCATGCACAAGTTGCACATGCCACCACGACCACGCTAAGGTCGAAAGCGATCGACTCTTATTGTCGAATCCCTCAAAAGACATTCCCGCCGCGATTTGGTATGGGCCTGGGAGGGCCCGCGCCGATCCAAAGCCCGCGATCGGTAATCCATTAGCCGCGTCCGTTGATTTCGGACGGGTCGCGACAGATTGGAGTGATAAGGGGTGTAGTCTGTGATTAACATTGTCTTATACAGGATGGGCGTAGGAATGTATGTTATATGGATGATTTGAAGCGCTGATTGATATATAAATTGTTGCGCATGATTCACTGCATATTTGAGGATCACAACACTTTGCACAAAGCGCCCAAACCCAGGCCGCGAAATCACCATTTTCAGGTAGCCATAGATCAGGGATCGATATGCAACGCTCTAGCGTGGATTGCGCTGGGGTCGACCATATTCGATCCCACTCACTATCCAAGTCGAGACTTTTATCCATTTGTTGTGGATTGCGCTCATGGACGAATTTATCGACTCGGATAGAGGGAAGCCTCCAGGTTCCTCACCTAAGCCATTTTGATTTCTAGAGTCAAGCCTCACTTGTCTCATGCGCATGTATGTGGATGGTTGGTATACCTAAAACCAAAAAAATCATTGGGTACCTCCCATGGCAAGGTCCTTCCATTTCTACTTAAATTCACTTGCAGTCTTTGATTTCGCACAACATGCTGCATTCATCAAATCTGATGGTTGAGTCCAATTCCATTTTATAGTATGGATAGGCTAGAGATGGTCTCCCCAAGTCGTTCCAAGATTCCCGAGATGTTTGAGTATGAGCGACGTGTCATCCGTCATCGAGCCACCGAGACGTTCAACGGATTCCACTTCTTCCGATTTATCCAAGGGAAGGCACTTACTGGACGCGATCTTACCCGAGGAACAGACTGCTCCTACACCAAGTCCGCCGAGCAACTCGGACGCGAACATAAATTCGAGTACGAAAGGGAAAGGATGTGGAACATTTATCTGAAGTCAGGGGACATATTCAGCAGGATACGAGCAAATCCAACATCCCCTCTAGTGGTCATCGAGATTTCATCAGACGAAGAGGATTCTCTCGAGAGCCAGCCGTCCTCTTCCACCCCTATAGACATTTCATCTGATGAAGACGGCGGCCCGAGCTAATCGGAGCAAGGACGACGGACGACGTTCCCCGAAGACCCGACTTGGGGCATCTCCTTAGGTTCTCTAAGGTAATTTTCAAAAGCGAAATCCAAATACCTGCGTGGAGACTCAGTCACAAATTAAGATGGACCGGGATGGCGTGGAGAAACGCTTGACCATCCTAGAGAGCCAGATGACTCAGGTGATTGCAACGATGACAGAGATGAAGACACTCATCTTCACCATACAAGGGGCATCCTCGACGGTCTCCAATCTCGACCCGACCGTCCGACCTGTTTTGCCTAAAATATCGGGCATTGATCAAGCTGAGGGAGCAAAGGTTTTCCTCGAGAGCAAACCTATGATGGCCGATCTGGAAAAACAGCACAAAGGAAAGCTTGGTATTATTGAAGAAGATGCATTGACTGGAGAGAATCTGTTCGTCACACACCTAATTCGAGAGAAAGACTCTAGTCACCAGAAGAACGTTGAAGGTCACGTAAACCCAACCAACGTCGAAACCTGTCCACCCAACGCCTCTCTCACACGCCTTAAAAAGGGGATGCCTGAGGTTCTACAAAGGCCAGAATTCGCCAAGAGATACGATGGCATTGGCTGCCCGAAAACTCACATCGATTACTATCTGGAAGCAATGGCTGATTACGAATGGGATGATTTACTTCTTGTCTAGAATTTTCGGCATAGCCTGGTTGGTCCCGCGTTAGGATGGTTTACAGCGCTTGACGTCAAGGGTATCCAAGAATGGGACGATCTGGCCAATCAGTTTCTCCAGCAATACGATTTCAACAGGAAGGCCACCTCTACCAGGATGGATCTGGTATTTGTGAGGCAAAGGAGAAATGAAAGCTTTAAATCATTCGCACAAAGGTGGAGAGCGAAAGCAGCCCGAGTCCAACCTCCATTGGACGAAGAGGAGTTGATAGAGCACTTTCTGAAAGCTCTCCCCTATGATTCCTTTAGTCGGTTGAGTACGGCTCATTACCAATCATTTTCACAATTGGTACACGCGGGTGAAAGGTGGGAATGGGCTAAGCGCAATAGTATAATCAGAGACAAACAAAGGCGTGAAGAATCTTCTCAAATGAGTAAAGAACCGGTCAGGGAGATGAAGACCAACTATCGAGGGACGATGGTCGCAAGTCAAATTTCGCACAAGTCGAAACATCAGTCACCTGATTCCGTCCCTCACCGGAGACAACCAGCGCCCAAGATAGGGAAAGCCGACCAATCAAGCAAGAGAAGTCCTCCTTTCTTTGCACCACTACCACTTCCTATGTCAGAACTACTCCCTCGGCTTTTGGAGGAAAGGTTGGTAGCCCAAAAAATACCGAGGGCGAAACCGCCAAGGTTCCCAGGGTTTGACATGAATCGAACATGTGCGTACCATATGGGTGAGAAGGGACATAATGTCGACAACTGTCGAGCACTACAGTATGATGTGCAAGCTCTCATCGACAACAACCTGCTGGTGTTCGATAGGGCAGGACTCAACGTCCGGCCAAACCTTTTGCCGGATCGCGAAATCAGCGATGTATCCGAGGATGGACCAGAAGGTGATCTAAGGCTTATCATCAACGTACCCGAATTACATGAGGTACCGGCTTTATCTTCTCGAAACCCTAAGAAGGATACCACCTCGACGGGGCGAAAAGAACCATGCTTAGCCGAGATGAGTAATATGGGCATCATCGATAGGGTTGAAGACCCCGCTTTTACGGCATCCTTCGAGAAGTTTAACTTAACCTCTAAAGGGTATGCGGTAGAGACTATGAGGAAAGAGTCATGGGAGATCCCTGCCGGGTACTCATTGAGTGTCGAGGACATTGAAGAGGTCGAAGAATTAGAGGAGTACGGAGAGCGTCTGGAAGGAGCGTCCCGAGAGGACAGAAAGTTCACCTGGAATGCCAACAAAGGGGGCGAGACGCCACTTAGAAGGCATCGTTCGGTATGTGAGGCTAACAAGACAGTCATACTAAGCTCATTGAAGCAGGAGGACCCGTCGGCCCCAACTCCTATCCGGGGTAATGCCTTGTGCGGAACATCGAGAGTTTGCGAGCCCAAGAAGAAGTCGCCAATGCATCTTACATCACTTCCCATGCCACTATCAAAACTGCTCCCAATACTCTCGGAAAAAGGGATGGTGACCAAGGAGGTGTCGAGGCATAATCCTCCATTGTCCGAAGGATATGATGAAGCCATGTCGTGCGCCTACCATGCAGAGGAGAAGGGGCACAACGCAGACAACTGTATTCGACTGAAAATCAAGGTGCAGAAACTCATCGACAATGGCGTTTTAGATCTTGAGGAGATAAAGCAGAATAGCCAGCAAGACCCGTCATCGGATTGCCAAGGACTGGACAAGACGTACATGGGTAACCCTATCGAAGACTATCCCAACCCAGCTGATCGGACAAACGATGACGGCCGATTACATGGATAAGGGAGTCACTTCCTCCTTTCCATCATTACTCTTTAGTCTATTTGCATTTTACTTCATTTGTAATTTCAAGTGCAGTTTAAAAAAAAACAAAACAGAAAAAAACAAAACAGAACAAAACAAAACAAAACAAAAAAAAAATCAAAAATGGGGGACGTGTGGGAACACAAATCAGTCGATGACGATCCAAATGAGAGAAAAGAAAGGATGCAAAGAAAAGAAGAGATTGAAAAGAAAAGAAAAACCCTGAGACCTGATTTCCCACACGTCTCCTAGTTTTCAAAATTTTGGGAGGCAAGGAAGTCCAATGATAAGAGGATTAGCCCCCGTTCCCCACCTTCTAATCAAATCTTTCAAAATGTGTTTCTAAGAAAAATTCGTCATGTATGGACTCTCTTTTCCATATTTGGGCTAACTGCCTTCATGGCATCTTCGGTGTGCCGCCCAAAGCATGGAACGCCCAAGAGAAACGGAGTGGTGCTTCAAGAAGATTGAAGCTGGTCGACAACTTGAGCCACCGGGATGGACATTCGAAGGCAGACAAATGAGTCGACTTCTCACAAAAGGGCATATCGGGGCAAAGGCCCATCGAGATGAAAAGGGGACGACAAACTACAAATGGCATATACCCCCAAATTAAAAAAGAACTGCAAAAATAATGAAGGGGGTCAAAGCGGTCAACTGGGGCAAACCCCACTTAGCCAGGGCAAACGCCACCTGACCGGGGCAATCGGATCAAGGATAAGGACGTGTCGTTCCTAATTGATTTCCAATCAGATATTGGCATAATATTTCCTATCTCTTCCTCTCAGGTGAAAAACCGGTCGAGAAGAAAAATCCATCTGCGGATAGACAGGAGGGACATGTTTTACATGGCAGACATTTGCCGAAAATGCCCTCATCTGACCACATGCAAGATGATGGTGGAACGATGGATAAGATGGTCGAAGACCAACAAATAGAAACTTGCCTTCCCTACAAGATGAAAAGGTGGAATAGAAGATTGTTAAAACGTAGGGCGAATGCGGCAGGACACGATGAAAGAAACTGTCGCCTGTGAAGTATCACTTCAGGCTGTTGAAGTACTCGGTCACGAGTAAACCCACGCTGGCGGATGCCAAATAGTAGAACGCTCGAGGAACGTCATGAAATGATAACAAGGCAAAAGATGCATGAAGAAATCGAAACGTATCGACGAAGCTGAAGAGTGTCAAACACGGCGGCATATCAAACGCTGAGATCTTCGAAAGATCGTAGGATCATATCATCTGGCAGCATATCATCTGCTGAGATCTTTGAAAGTTGCGAAGTGCCAAAATCACCTGACACGGAGTGGATCGACTTCAACTAAGTAGGAATGCACCAATACGGCATGATCAGATCGCCCACAACTAAATCGGCCAGCCCCAGACAAAGCGTCCAGTGGCTGGGGGCAAATCACTCTCTACCCGGAAAGGGTACCAAATGTAGGATGTGCCGAATTCACCATGGGGATACGTGGGGGAAGTCCCTGAAGCAGTCACCGCCCATGAATCATGACGAAGCGGAGTAATCCATCAAAGACAAAACACATCAAACCCTTCTAAATGAGAAGGAGAACGATACGAAGCCATCGATTCGGGTAAAATGACGTATCGTTCCCAAATGATTGTTTTCTTGATATGAGAATAATGCTTCATTTCTTTTTCCTCTCAGATGATGATCAAAAGCAGAGGACTCAGGAGGCAGTACTTTCAAATGACAAACAGGGAGTACCCATTTTCATGGCATCTCAGACATGCCATGTGGCTAAATATTTTCAAGAGCATTCTAATGGCTCAATTTGCGAACAAAACATTTGAGAAAACCTGAAGAAGTTTCTCATCATTTAGAAATCTCTGTGAAAAGAATACTTGAAAAGAAAATTTCAAGTTTTGCAGATTGACACATCTGATAAAAATGCCTTCTTTGAGTAGAATGAAGAGTACGAACTCATTTTTCGCCGCATGCGTACATAACATGCATCATACATATCGTGCACACATCCTGCATACAGAAAACCCAAAGGGAGAAATGCCGGCTCCCGCAGGATAAATTTCAAGGGTAAATTGTATCGACTCCAATAGTCAATTATACATGCCCTTTACTCATGAGGTTTCTTTTTTTTTCAACAGGAACATCGAATACCTCAAATGGCGACTAGGATCGAAAGAATCACCAGATTGCCACACGACAAATCCCCATATTGTCAGGCTATCTAGGGACAGAGAAAAAATAATCGAAGAATCTGGCAATCGAGATAGATGACCAGAATCGACAAAAATTCATGAGAGTGGGCTCCCCCACCTGCTTCGAGGAGCCAAACCGGGGGCAAACTCTCATGATCCCCCATGAAAGCGCATCAGACCAGGGTCATCGAATCCAAAGATGACAAACAGCAAAACCATGCCTAACTGGGGCAAGTGAATCATTTGTGCGCCGGACAAAGGAAGGACATTTCTTCTCTGGCAAAATCCATGGACGCAATGACAGAGTCGTCCTCATCGGAAGTAAACCCCAGGATACAAACCTGGGTGAACGGTAACTTTGTATCGTTCCAAATTGATCTCCCAAAGATCCCATGCTTAACATGAGTTTGTTCTCATTTGGCAGAAAATTGGTGGCGCCAAAAAGCCACAAAAGAAAGGATCTCGCCCAACGTGGAAGCGAAAAGAAATATCCGTTGTAGGGGGCAAGCTGCCAGGAAATGGAACCCCGCAAAATGGCGTTAGAATACGTCCAAAAGCACAAATTGATCTCATCCGGTTCAAATCCTAGAGAAGGATTCGTTGCCAACCCGACGGGGATTCACTGTCAAGAAGGACAGAAAATTGTTGGCACCAGAATGCCGCAAAATAAAAGAACTCGCCGACAATGAGGCAAATAGAATTATCGACCTTAGAAGTCAGGGCTCCAAGAAATGATCTTTGATTATAAGACTGAGTGGAGGGTAAAAAGTATCGCTTCCACACTTCATGCTTTAACATGCATTCCGATAACAATTTCCTTTTTCCTTGAATAAAAGGAACTCTGAAGAGTGGCGCTGGAATGCGTCCAAAAACACAAATGGATCTCCTCTGGGGCAAATCCTGGAGAATGATTCATCGCCAACCAAACAGAGGGATCAAGGCCACAAGATAGAGGGCCAAATTCTGCAAGCCGCGCTTTTGTGTTCAAATGGAAACACAAAACAAGAACAATGATGTATCGTTCCAATTTGCCTTGAATTTTGGAACGCAAACTGACATCTAACTCCCGTCTTTGACAGGGGCTTGCCATCAAGGCGAAACATGTTTTCACATCCCATGTATTACCCATTGGAACACATGACCAAGGGTAAGATGTATCGTTCTAATTTTTTGAAAAATTCATGAACGTACAATAATATGTTTCTTCTGTATTTTCAGGGATCTCCAGCCGCGGGAGACAGGTAAGTATCCCTCTCCCCAATCCATTGAAGATGTTGAACAAAAAAAAGAGAAAAAGAAAAGCTTTCAGAATCTAATGTCTAGAAAAGACATAGAATTCAAACTTTATTGGCATTCATGTTTTAAAACAGGAGGTTGTCTGAACATGAATAAGAACATGCATGGTGCATCATAAAATCCCCTTGACGGGTAAAATTTTTGGAGAAAATAAAAGAGATTTTTCCAATCAAAAGTTGCTCAAAAATCTCAAAGGGACGTTTTCTCAAAAGACGAGAGGCAAAGCCTAATCCAAACACGTCCCATATACACACTTGAGAGAGAAGTAGAGCAGATCAGATAGCGAAATCTAGACCTACGGAAGTAGGGATTATTCGCAGCAATTACATGGATTGGGATGACGGAGGCATTCGTTTCATATCCCCAAACACTACAGGTGACCATTGACAACCCCTTTGAACGGCGGTTTTCATTCTCAACCCTGTCAAGAACCACCCCACATTGGGGCAAAATGGAGGCGAGTCCAGCAACATCAGGAGAAAATGGTTAGAAATTTTCTTGCTCGGACTAACATCAATCTTTGTGTGTTGTTTATATGGTAATCCAAGTGCCATAGGATGACGAGAAGCATTCATTTCTCTATCCCACACACCATACCCTTTGCACAGCCAAGTTGGGCCTGCCAAATTATTTCATAAACCTGTTGGTGATCGTTGCACATTCCAAGACGGATGCATCATCACTTCAGAAACGGAGGAGTTCGAGACTTAGGGATTACAAAGAAATTCCTAAGCTAATGCTTAAAGCATGTTTAGACATTCGATCATATGTCTAACATGATCTACCGAAGATGAGAAAAGCGGGATTTCAAAAGGAAAATGAGGACGAAGAAAATACCTAGCATCAAGAAAAAGCAAAGTGCCTGGTAAAAGCGAGGCCGATGCTCGTGCAAGTTGTCTGATTGATCCCCAATGAAGCCTGGATGGGAAAAGAAAAGAGAAAATTCCTAAATGAGTCAGATCAAAAAGACTGCTCTCCAAATGGTGTCAGACACGGAGCAAAAACACAGACAGAATTGTCAATCTCTTAATGCAGCTAGAGATTCTCTCTAAAGAACTTGTGCACACCTCAAAAAGCGGTCGTGCACCTCAAAAATTGAAGATGCAGAATGGAAAAGACAGGTGACAAGTTTGCAATGATCACCAATGTCGATCCCCTCATGAATTTTGGGCCAAAAACAAGCCTTTTTCGGTCCCCAATCCCACCAAAGTTACGACCCTGAAACAGTCTTCTCTGATTAAGACACTTGGGTTAACATATGGCTTAGCTCGAAGAGGTACGAGCAAGACTATTTCTTTCTCATTTTGCAGGGTTCTTGACTTGTAAACCCGAAGCAGATGGTGAAGACTTTCATTCGATGGCCTCGACTCCAAAGCGGGTCCCCCTTGAAAACCAATACCAAGCCCAACATTACGGTCCCGTGGAAGACCTCCCGACCGATCAAAATGTATGCGCTGCGAATGAGCCTAAAACCTAGGCACAGGTCAGTAGGGAATTGAGTGCATCCCCTATAAAAATCATTACCTCAAAACAGGTGAGAAGACCTCCTCGTCGAGAAATATTCCAATTGATGTTTTGAACAAACTCTTTTTGGAATTTTCAAACTGTTGATCCAGATTTTCCGTGCAAGGGATTTATGATTACATTTGCATGCTGCAAGAATGCTTTGGATAACCTCCAGCATCAAAATGCACATTTCACGATTAAAACTTAAATCATACGGTTTTTGTCAAATGGACAGCCGTGGTCTTCCCAAAGATTACTAACGTTTTCTTGGTGAAGAAAAATCTTTCAGGCTCAAACTTCTGCAGGACACCTGGAGAACCCAGCTCCCAGAATGTCGCCTTAACAGACTCAACTGAAGCTTTGTCAAAATAAAATCTTTCACTGCTTCGAAAAACTGAATTCCCGACAAACTTCGGGATCTCTGAAAAGAGGGGAAGAAAAACCCTTTTAAAAGAAAAAATCCCAGTAGACGTGGAGAACCCTCGTCTCGGGACCCTTTTTCAAAAATCAAGCAGTCCTAGCTTGACGTGGAGAACCCTCGTCCTAGGACCCCTTTTTCAAAATATCAGACAGTCCTAGCATGACGTGGAGAACCCTCGTCCTAGGACCCCTTTACAAAAAAATCAAGCGATCCCAGTAGACGTGGAGAACCCTCGTCTCGGGACCCTTTCAAAAATATCAGACAGTCCTAGTTTGACGTGGAGAACCCTCGTCCTAGGACCCCTTTTTCAAAAATCAAGCAGTCCTAGCATGACGTGGAGAACCCTCGTCCCAGGACCTCTTTTCAAAAATACCAAACAGTCCTAGTTTGACGTGGAGAACCCTCGTCCTAGGACCCCTTTTTCAAAAATCAAACAGTCCTAGCATGACGTGGAGAACCCTCGTCCTAGGACCTCTTTTCAAAAATACCAAACAGTCCTAGTTTGACGTGGAGAACCCTCGTCTTAGGACCCCTTTTTCAAAAAATCAAGCATGTCCTGGTTTGACGTGGAGAACCCTCGTCCTAGGACCCCTTTTCAAAAAAAAATCAAGCAGTCCTAGTTTGACGTGGAGAACCCTCGTCCTAGGCCCCCCTTTTCAAAGATATCAAACAGTCTCAACGGACGTGGAGAACCCTCATCCTGAGACCCCTTTTCAAAAATTCAAAAATCCCCTCTGACTTGGAGAACCCTTGTCATGGAAAACCCTTTCAAAAAACACAAAAATCCCCTCTGACCCCGCTAGTCAGCGTCATGGGATCCCCCAAGAGCGCGATGACCTAGATAAATCTCTCTGTAAGTGTTCACAGGTTGGTAGCCGCGGATCTGTCATCTTCCGGACCGGATCGCCAATTTTCAGCTTCAGAAGATTTCTTCCACCCCAAATCCCCACCAGGCAGGGATATACGACAGAGGTGTCTCAAAGCACAGTTCGAGATCGAAGCCCACAACGCTCGCGACTTGCCGCCTAGAGATACGGTGACCGCCTTTTTCGCGAAGCACGCGCCGGATAACCATGCCTCGAAGCTCTCACCCTTCGGAACGGATTGCAGCCGGTAGCCGCGAAAGAGACATTTATTCCACCCAAAGTCCCACTACACAGGGATTCACGACAGAGGTGTCTCAAGGCACAGTTCAAGATCGGAGCCCATAACGCTCGCGACTTGCCGCCTAGAGATACGGTGACCGCCTTTTCCACGAAGCACGCGCCGGATAGCCACGCCTCGAAGCTCTCACCCTTCGGAATGGATTGCAACCGGTAGCCGTGGAAAAGAATTTCAAGACCCCGAAGTGGCAAATCAGGAGCCATGGATGGAGTAATAAAAACCCAGCATGGTGAACTAGACGCCACGAAGGGTAAAAAAAAAAAAAAAAAAAAAACTCTTCAGACTCCGCGTGCGCAGCATTCAACAGGCAGGTAAACGTCAGGTAAGCCTCTCTCACTTCGGCCCATGTTCGAATTGCAAGAGTAAACCGGTGATTAATTTGAGCATTCATCAAAAGACTTGAAGGTCCGATGCCATAACATTTCTTTCCCCCAGTCGAGTCGTTTAAGATTCAGGTGTCATTTTGTCTTTGAAAGCAACCTCTGAAGAGCTCACTCTCAAAGAGGGGCAGCTGTTGACACCTGATTTTTGACCATCCGTTATTATAGTTTTTGTTTTATTTCTAAAATTAATTAAAAATAACAAAAAAGGTCAAAAAATTACAAAATCAACTTTGGGAGCCTTAGCCTAGCCTTAGGAACCAATTTTGAACAAAAAATATTTTTTGAGTTTTTTAATATTTTTTAGAATTTATTTAATTATAAAAATACCCAAAAAATCAGGAAAAATACCATTCGTGGTCAGAAAATTACACAAAAAATATTCAGAAATTTTATTTTAATTTCCTCTTTAATATTTTCACTTTTTACCAGGGAAATTGGCTCGGTTCATGGGATTCCTTCACAAACCTAATCCCGAACCGGGCCTAAAAAATCCTTTTCGAGTCTTTTAATTTTCAATTCTCGGTTTTTATAAGCTATGACATTGGACTCTAAAGTATTGAAATGCAATTGGGTCAATTTGCCCTCCAATTTGATCAATTTTAGCCAAAAGGGCTTAATTGCATAAAAATCTCTCAATTTAGTCCCCGGTTTTACAATTTTTGAAATTAAATTTTACACGGGCGCACCCATTAAAATTAAACACCTCTACCCAATAGTTTTCATCATGCTGAATCCATTGGTGGGCTCAATTTTGAGTAATTCGATCGTTTACATCTTCGATTTGGCGAAATTCGTTTTCGGATCCTAGGGACAATTTGGGGTTTTCACTAAATTTCAATAAATTGATTCACGAAAATACCCATATTTGATAGAAAACATGCCAAGGAATCCGAATTTGCCATCAATTTCATGAAAAGAGTTCATTTGGGGGGTCAATTTGACTATTTGGTCGAACCGGGTCGGTCGGGTCCGACCCGACCCGACCCGGTCCGACCCGGGTCTGCAGACCATGCACAGAATGTGCAGAATCTGCAGAACGTGGACAGAACAAAAAAAACAGGGGCGCGAGGCGCGGCGATTTTAAAATGAAGAAGGACATCACGCGTGAGGGGACATGGACACCGAGCATATTCGCGTTTGGCAGAGGGGCGTGGGCACAAAAAACGGGCCGGTCGGCCATGCGAAAGGGGAGAGATTCGCGGTCAAAACCGGGGGGAGCCGAGAGAGGGAGAGGAATTTCGGGAGGATTTTCGAGCAAAGCCGGGGCAAGACAAGCTTGCCGGCACCTCTTGGAGCCTGAGGGGAGCTTCGGTCGCCGTCGACGGTCGCGGAATAGGTCGGTATCTTCCCCGGTCTTCATTTTTTCTTATGCACGCCGGGTGTTCGACGAAATGCCCAAACGGGCTTTGCATTTTTTGAGTCTCGGCCGAGGCTCCCCGAGCCTTATCTGTTGCGCATTTGGTTCCTAAACTCCTCTAACACCATCCTTCCGCCTACCTTGCTATTTATTTTGCATTGAAATGTGCCGGGAACCATGGCCGGAGCTCCCCGACGCATACCCGAGCCGAGAGCTCGGTCCGGCGAAGCGCACGGCAACCGACCATCGAGGGACCCCAGGTAAGTCCTCAAACCTCCCTTGGATGCTATGTGAACGGTTGGAATCAAGTTTAAACGCAAAAAAAAAATTTGCAAATCGGCTCGCCGGAGTTGGGTTCGGGGAGGTCCGGTTCGCCGGTTTTTAGCGTGTTCATGGTTATTATTTATGTTGTATGTTGATGTGGGTGGTCCAATGAGTCGAATGCCGCAAGAACGGGCGAAAAATACCAAGTTTCGGGCCCGTTTCGCAATTTTCCGGCGACCTCGCCGGAATTTTTACTATTCCCGCCGGATTTTTCACTGTTCATCGTCTTCTCCGGCGAACCTCCGGCCGGTCAACGGTCAACGGCCGACGTGGCGTGCCACGTAGGCAGCCACGTCAGCCGGGTGGGGTCCGGTCCGCTTATTTTCAAATAAAACAAACGGACGGCCACGATCGCGACACGTGTCGCGATCCTAGATTTTTGGAAAATTAAATAAATGATTTTCGAATAATCGATCCGGCGGACGAGGATGTACCACGTGGCTCACTGAGAGACATCCGATCTTGTACAAGATCGGACGCACCAGAGGAGGCCACGTGGCACGTTCTAGAGCGCCCGATTTGTAGGTTTTCTAAAAAATGAAAATAAATTAATTTTTGATCCGACGGCTATTATTGAGCCACGTGGCTCTCTGTGGGTCGCTCGATCTAGTGGAAGATCGGACGCACGAGACGAAGCCACGTGGCACGACGTGGACCGTCCGATCCGGGGAATTTTCGGATAATTAAATAAAATACATAAAAAATCAAAAAAATTGTAAAAAAATAGAAAATTGTTTAAAAAAATAAAACGGTGTCGTTTTAGGCCGGTGTCGACCCCTAGGGTCGGGCCGGGCGCCCGAGAGGCGCGGGCCGGGTTTGACCCGACCCGGAAAATATTTTTGAATATTTTAAAAAAATTCAGAAAATAATAAAATAATCAAAAAAATCAATAAAAAATAAAAAAATCATGAAATATTCAAAAAATTCGAAATAATTCAGAAAAATTCTAAAAAATTCCAGAAAATAGGAAATGGCCACATTCAACTGGTCACGACCTGTTTCGGGTCTTTTGACCCCCGATCTTTTCAAAAATGACGGTTTTGCCCTTTCGGCAAACCGTCTTCCAAAATAATTTCTAAAAAATCCAAGAAAATCCCAAAAAATAGGAAATGGCCACAAACAACTGGCCAAGACTCATTTCTGGTGTTTTAAACCCCGAACCTTCTTCAAAAATGACGATTTCGCCCTTTGGGCGAATCGTCTTCCAAAAATTGAAGAAAAATCAAGAAATTCCAAAAAAATTCTCAAAAATGGGAAATGGCCACAAACAACTGGCCATGGAATATTTTGGGTAATTCGGTATCCAAACCTTCCAAAAAATGACAATTTTGCCCTTCGGGCTAATTGTCCCCGAATCTTCCCATTTTACCCCTAGCCCTAAATCACATCTTCCCTAAGCCCTTATGGCTATACTAGGAGGCCAATGATTGAAATTGATGTGCATTGACATGATTTATTTATGCACTTGACTTGCGCTTTCATTAAAATTGACTGTGATTGATAGGAATAGTCTTCCAATCTGCATGAAACCCTGACTCATACCTATCTCACCCAAAATTGCGCCTGCATGAACTCTTAGCCAGGAAAATCTCTCGCGTTAGGTACCGAAATGGCGTTGGTAATGACACCAGCGTAACCAAGTCCCCGAACCCAAAATCTCTGGTTCCGCAGAACTGATCGATCTCTCCCAATCGGTCAGTAAGGTTTCCGGTCTACCCTCCAAGAAAGACCGGTGGCGACTCCAAATGCATGCACAAGTTGCACATGCCACCACGACCACGCTAAGGTCGAAAGCGATCGACTCTTATTGTCGAATCCCTCAAAAGACATTCCCGCCGCGATTTGGTATGGGCCTGGGAGGGCCCGCGCCGATCCAAAGCCCCCGATCGGTAATCCATTAGCCGCGTCCGTTGATTTCGGACGGGTCGCAACACCGACGTCCAATTCCGAAGTCCAATTCGTGGCTAAAATCTGTCAATGGCAATTCCAGTGTATCTCAAACTAACGGGCGGCTCTTGGGAGTTACGCGTATCGACCCGTGACTAATGTCACGTTTAAGAGTTATTCGAGTCATGGCGACCTTGGTTGTCATGTAATTGCGTGGGTCAATCGCTAGTTCCAGAGGACGCGATCGTCAGGAATCGGTCTAGGTTAATTTGCAAATTATACGATGGTCAAACGGAATCACCCGTGATCCAATTATATAGCACTAGCAAATCGTTCTAAGTCCAATCTTAGACCGGCCTATTATGGCTCAAAATATTCCCTCGGCAATCCTTATGGTCAAGGTACCAATCCATGGTCGAGTTCTTTGGTCCACGTACTTAAGTCCTACTTAGCCTTTTCCCCATCGGTTAGTCTTCTCAAGAGTGGCCAACTCTGAGCGAGGTTTAACTGAAACGCACTGACAAGATGTCTCATGAAATCATGCTTCGAAAAATGGTCGGATTTCAGAATGTCACAACTCTTCCCTCCTTATAAAAATTTCATCCTCGAAATTTACCATCAATCCCATCGTACTCAACAACTGGGTGCTGACGCCTCATCTCTACTTCACCTTCCCTTGGTGGTCCCCTCTTACCGCCATATTCTCTAAACAGGTCTACTACACACCTCGGACTTGACTTTCCAAATCGGATAAGCCTCGCATGGATGCTACCTTAAGGGAAACATAGCCTCTCACTTGAAGTTTTAAAGATCTATACCGTCGGTCCAATTAGTTCCAGTATTGATGCCAAGGTCTTCACAATGGCGCACCGGTCGTCAAACTCACCCACGATCCGCGTAGCACACCTCATATCAGTATACTTTTCTGAAACCCGCGTCTCAACGCATCAGGTTAACATCTCGCATACCAACACATCAAGAAGGGCACACATCTCCGCGTCAACATGCTTCAGGGCATTGCGTGACGACCTAAACATAAACTCAAGCAATTTGGTCCACAACATACTCTAAGGACCCACCCATGCTTTTCAAATGGCTTAATACAATCCAGTGCCACCTCCAGTCAGTCCCTCATGAAGTAATTTCAACCCAAGATAGAAGTCATTTGCAATAAGTCCCCACTCAAACATCCTTGATA
This sequence comes from Rhodomyrtus psidioides, assembly GCA_021437785.1. NCBI lineage: Eukaryota > Viridiplantae > Streptophyta > Magnoliopsida > Myrtales > Myrtaceae > Rhodomyrtus > Rhodomyrtus psidioides. Next base: position 3,423,747 of record JAILYB010000041.1, on the reverse strand, counting down.
AAGGTATGCACCAACCAGTCATCCAATCTGTCTACAAGTAATTGTTACTTTGGACATCTCCACCAAGCATAGCCACTCATTACCACGTCCTTTAAAGTTCGTGATACACGCTCACAACCTAATCTCATGCATCTAGATCATTTTCTTAGGCCATCTATTTGTCTGCACACGACAGGACGTACTGTAATGTAACTTCGTCCTTATGACGTCTTGAGGACTCTCCCAACAGTTAAGGTAAACTTAGGATCTCTACTTGGTACAACCACCGTTGAAATTCCACACGAGTTGCCTAACGCCTTCACAAATCGTCCCATGGTCCTCCTGACCTTTCAGGTGACCCCACGGCCAAATCCACAACAATTCGTTCCTAGTTCCACTCGAGAGCTTCCTACGGCTGGGGCAACTCGTCGACTTATCGAGTCGTGCCTTCCTTTGTTGACACATCCGATCCTTATCCACAAACTTGACTATTTCTCTTTTCATTATATTCCACCACTAGTGCAGACGTAAGTCGTGGTACTGCTTGGTAAATCCATGGGACATTATAGTCATCACGATGAGTTCCCAACATGACTTGCCCTCTAAGTCCTTCATCATTGTATACTTACATTCGTTCAAGAAGCTTCTAAGTCTCTATCCGTAGGTACTTAGGAGTTTGGATTTTCTCCCTGTTGTAATCTCTTCCATGATCTCTTGGCATCAGGTCCCGCAGGTTACAACACTTTAGCCCCCGAAAACTCCTTTCATGTTCATTCGGCCATTCGCGCCACATCTCGTCCTTAGTCCATTTCATTAATAGGACGACTCTTGCCACGATTCGTCTATAGCAAATCATCAATTCCAATAACTCCAAACTCCAGTAATCCATACTGTTTTTCGACAATCCATTACTTATACTAATCCTTAAGGGGTCCACGGGAAATCCATTTCCCAGAGGCTTTATGACCTAGAACTTGCCTTACTAGACCCAAATCTCGCGCTCTCATATTCTGCATACCTCGAGCGTCCTCTTAGAGTCCATGGAATACCTTCCAAAGGCCGTTCGTGCTCTTCATGATTCCTTGATTCCGATCAATTCCTTTCAATCGAAATTTCTAATTCCACAAGCGACTATCACTTCTCAAAAATCAACTGCCTAATATTAATCTATAGCCTCAAGTCTAGTCGCCATTCAAGTCGAACCCATATGCACCTGATTACAATAGGCCTTTAATCCAAGTATCCCTTGTCCACTTCCTTGCTTCCCGTCTCACACCACCTAAGGTCGTTAGTAGCAATCGATGACTAAACCATCGAGGCATAACGCAATTCAAGCCTAAATCCATTCATACATGCCGTCTTTTTATAACTCAGTTTTGTAAATGAAGCTTATCAGTGGGTCGTTTCCATTTCAACGTTTTGTCTAATCCACTATCGATCTCTTAGATTATCACTCCAGATAGCCATAAAGGTCATCAATTAAGGCCGATTCTAAAACCATCAGAATGCAACAAAATTCAAGCCTATAATCCTTGAAACACTACCTGGTGACGTTCACTCTTAACATCAAGGCAAGTAGAATTTCTCTTCTTCCAGTATTAGGGTCTCTTACCCTATGAGGGAGACTATACACTTCAACGGTATTTTCTTGTCTCGAATCTATCTTGTCCTCCTCGTCCTAGAGGATGCCAATTTGGAGTCTACGCCCATAGCGATACCTTTACTCTAAGACTCAAATGTCACCATGTTTGACATTCCCTTTCTAACAACTTTGTCACCTCAAACAACAAGGTTCTAAGGGATCGAGATTCCTCTTTGGTCTCCATAAATCTACATTTTGGATATTCAACTCGATTAATTCAAATCACTTTGCGGTCATAATCTAAGCATCCCTGTTGCTTACTCATCCACCCATTCGTAACCAAGACTATCAAGTCCGTCCTCTTTCCTCCCCATCACGACCATCTCAGGATCCGATTGTCCTTTAGAACATCGCCCTATCCTTTAGGGGACAACACTTATAACTCCATTTTCGATGGTTCGGTTCAATCTCAGTCAACCTCACAGAATCATTGGACTCAAGTAGACTAGCATGCTGATTTCCCTTAACACTTCCCACATGACGAGAGAGACAAACCACCAATTTCCCTTCAGGAGTTCTACGCTTAGGTGTCAATCATTCCTTATAGGTACACCTTACGTCCAATGAGCGGAAATCCTCTTTACTCGTGGTTCCTCCAGTCATTTAGCCCTTCGAGATGAAGTTCATCACAATACTTCAGATTCAAGGATACCAATTCACCACGATGCTTCACATTTCGGTTCACTCTGGAACCTCCTTGCCCTCTTGTCCAAAGGTCCCTTGACCATCTTTGGTGCACACTTAGATGATTTCGAGATTTCCACCCCATAGTGGCAGATCTATCTATGGTCCTCATAAACTCCCAGGACTCCAACTTTCTGGTTCCTTAACAATCTTAGCAATGCATCCTTCATTAATCAACTAGATGAAGTCAACCCAGCTAAGTGTTACGCCTTCAAGGAGAAATTCTTTCTTGAGCAGCCCCCCATCAACCATCGGCAGTCCCTTAAGACTAGTAACTGCTAGGATCGCTTCTCCTTAATGTACTCAAGCTTCTAAGGCTTCCTTACAAATCCTCAACCCAGATAGGAGCAGTCTCATAGTGACCTTTCCTGTCAACTCATTCGACTTCGACTTTACAAGCTATTCCACAAGCTAGTCCATTTGCCAATTTCTATGCCCGTCTCTAATGCCACTTCTTCGATTACTAATGATAGTTCTACTAATAATAACAACAACAGCCTCAGTTGTTCGGGCAACACTGGCGGCCCATCCTTGAGCCTACTTACTAATCAAATTCTCAATTTCCTCAATGTCCTCACGACCCTATCAACTCTTGAGTCTTCCACAACTTGTGGTCTCGAGCTGGCGCTCCTCTAGCACCTTTATCTCGATTGCTCATTCTCACTAGGCTCTAACATCACAAGAGCCACTACAGTTCCACCAAAGGATTCAAGGACCTAAGCCATCTACTCAAGTCTAGCAGTCCTAAACTGCTCACCACAACGGTAACCATAAGCCAGCTACTAATTACCAAATAATTACAAGCAACACTCAACCAGGAGTCAATCATCAAGCAGGCCTCAATTAGGCAAACATCAAGCAAACACTCAAGGCATCAACTCTGTGAGGCACTTACTCATACCTTTAGTCCTGCCGCACCTGCGACTTAGCAGAATTACAACATGCTATTTAGCTTCTTAAACAGACCATGGCCAAACAACAACTTGATGCCAGGTAAGCCAATCACACTTCAAGCATTCAGAAGCACACATCAAGAATTTCCCATTTGTTCCTCAAGTCTAGATGCATTTGCACGCTAGCACAACCACAATCAGCTATCCAACCAACATCCGGCGAACAACACTTAGTGCCAAGTACGAAGCTCTATGACCTCTAATCGTCTACGGCGATGCAAACCAATAATGTTATTCACAGGCGCCATATCAAATGCCATGCAATGTTTGAAATTTCATCTTGAGGATCAACTTTAATGCAATAAATCTTTTGATAAAAGAATCAGACTTAGCCCGATACCTAGACCCATCCCTTTCAATGTATGGTTTAGGTCATTCCTACCTTCCTTTCTGTCTTAGAAGCCTGCCAGGAGCCGTTCCTTGTCCGAACTTCTATGTCCCGGCGTACACTCCCCGCCCTCATCAGACCTGGTCTTTGCAGGTTGTCCCAAGTCATACACCTACGAGGAGAGTCCCGTTCCACACATCCCATAACGTGCTTCATTACGATTTATAGGTATCCCATCAGCTTGTCCCATACCAAGCGATGGTTTATCAAGTCCGATAATGATATGCTCATGCATGCACATTTCTCAACTTTTATTTTGACGCCATAAACACATGCAGTGCATGATCGTCCTCATTGCTCGTCACATCGTAGTCATTTCCCGATCAATTCTTATACATAGAGGACTTCTAATTCCACAAATGACCTTCTCACAAATCGATTTTTCCCTAGGTTTAGCCATATACCTCAAGGCCACAATCACGATCACATAATCCAATCGACCCTCTACTCATGAACGACTCCCTATTAACTTCAAGCACATCCACAACCTCAGATACATGCTCATAGCTCCTCAATTTCTGATTACTTCCTTGTGAACCTTAATAAAATCACCACCCAAGATATCAATTGAATCAATTCTTGAACCATCAAAATGTACACGAGTTCAAGCCTACAGTCCTTAAAATTCAGTGATCAATGCTTAATCCTAAAGGTCTCACTATCTAATTGTCCCCAAGTCATCACTCCTTATCACTCCAACCTCAATCATATTGGATTGAGCTGACCTTGCTCTGATACCACTTAAACAGGGATGTCACGACCCGTGTCCTTTCGAGGGCGCGAACATCCCGCCACGGCCGTTTCCATTGAGTAGTTCCCAAGATCAACGGCGAACGACTTAAGAGCAATACCAAAAGGGCATGCGAAAGCGACGAACAATCTCCTTTACAATTATTTTCCTTCCGAACACAATGACTCGGGATGAAAAAGAGAGATTTAAAACTTACTTCATACATTCCTTAAAAGCCTCAAATACATAACAGGGTTACAACTTGCCATCTCCCAAAATTCAACTTCCTTTAATAAAACAACGATAGATGAAGTTTAACCCTACAGAGCTATATAGGCGTGTACAACCCAAAAATAAGAAAGTAGCTCCCTAAGACTAAAAAAAAAAGAAATATAGTCAGGTAAGGTTAACGGTTCATCTACTTCAAAGGGGTATCTTCAAAAGTCAATCCATAGTATTCAAGGGACCACGTCATTCGAGACCTGAAAATGTTGTCCCACAACGGGGTGAGAATAAATCTCAGCAAGTCATTCCTAAACCTAAACTAGGCCATTAGTACCTCCTAACACCTGAAAGTAAACAATTCTAATAGAAAGTATAGTCATGGCACTTAAGACAATAAATAGGAGTACAACAAATAGACACTCCATTCAACCCAATTCAAGATGCGATTTCACAGTTTAAGCTAAGCTTCGTACTTTAGGCATTTAAGCAATCAACTACTCAAATAAGGCAATCCATCAATAACTCGATTCTAGCTATTCAGCCCTCGCCGTAGCGCCCGGGACATAGCTTAATAATCACATTGTATTAGGCAGGACCCTCGTCGTAACACTCGGGTCTAATAAATTCATCTGCCTGGACCCCCCGTAAAAACGGCTCTCGGGTCATACTTGCATTTGATAAACGCCCTCGTCATAACGCCCAGACTATTATATGTTTACCAGGACCCCCCGTAAAAACGGCTCTCGGGTCATGCTTGCATTTGGTAAACGCCCTCGTCGTAACGCCCAGGCTATTATATGTTTACCAGGACCCCCCGTAAAAACGGCTCTCGGGTCATGCTTTAACCTTAATAGGTTAATATGTGATTTAGTACTCATACATCTCATTCCAACGGCTAATTGTACTCAAGATCACACAGTCAAGCAATTAACCATCAAGGCACATAGCCACGATCATAGGTCATCCATGAGCATTCGATTTTTTTCACACTTCCCATTCAAACTCCGGTTTAGTCTATTAAACCATTTCACTCGCTCAAATCAAGTTAAATTGACTTCAACACATGCTCAAGACCCTAAAATCATTCATGACCAGAATAGGACTTCATCATTTAAACTCAATTTCGCCATTTTTAATCCAAGAAACTACCAAGCGCGGTTCATCCATTTCATGACGGGTTCGGTCTTTCCATGACCAAGCTTACTCTCAGAAAAACTGACATAAATCTATTTACTTTTTTAGCAATATAGCTTTATAACCTCGTTCTTCATGATCTTACGGTCGTGTGGGCGAAAACGAAGCTCAATTTGGACTCCGGACGACTTAGAACAACCCATTTCATTTTCGACGCGCGCTGAAAACGGGATTACACGGGCTCTCGGGTCATTGACGTTTTTCTTACAAAAACAGCCCTTAAACTCTACCAATCCAACCACAAAACATCTATTGGTAACCTAACATCCTAATAGAGGGTTAGGGATAACTTACCGAAGGGTTGAGCAAGCAAAAATCCTCCGACAAGGGCCGCAAGTTCTCAGCCAACTCTGGACAGCAGGGTCTCGGTTTCTAATCCATGAAACCAACTCGTTCTTAGCCATTATAATCTACTAAAACTCAACCTTAACCTCATTTACTAACCAAACAACGCATAGGATCTAGCCTTAGGGAGACTTACCACGAAAAATGAGCTTGAGGAGCTCACGAACTTATCCCAAAGGCCGACGGTGGAGGTGGCGTCGACGGTGCGAGAGGAAAAAGGGAGAGTGAGAGCTTGAGAGGAAGAGAAAATGAGAGAGTGATGGGGAGGAGTGGTCGGCCGAACAATGGGGGTGAGATGGAGAGATAGAGTGGCATGAAACAAGGAAGAAATGGAGAGAAAGATGAAGTGGAGTGGTTGGGAGTGAATGACCATGAATAGTGCAATTGATTGACAACTTGTAAGAAAGTGGTTCATGGGGTAATTGTCTAGTCATTCTAGTTAAATCCAATCATCAAATATCTAAGGGTCAAATGACCATACTACCCCTCTAATTTCGGCCGAAGCATGGGGGAGGCAAATATCCATTTTACCCTTACTTGATTCAAAGAGAAATGATACTAACCTAGGGGAAAAAGGTCAATTTCACTCGTCAATCCGAATTTCCCTTTTTCCAATTGATTTTGGGCGAATCCTAACCTTAATGGTCCTTGATGAGGCGACGTCCAATTTATTCCCGTTGGAATTCTCGAATACCCGACATCCAATTCCGAAGTCCAATTCGTGGCTAAAATCTGTCAATGGCGATTCCAGTGTATTTCAAACTAACGGGCGGCTCTTGGGAGTTACGCGTATCGACCCGTGACTAATGTCACGTTTAAGAGTTATTCGAGTCATGGCGACCTTGGTTGTCATGTAATTGCGTGGGTCAATCGCTAGTTCCAAAGGACGCGATCGTCAGGAATCGGTCTAGGTTAATTTGCAAATTATACGATGGTCAAACGGAATCACCCGTGATCCAATTGTATAGCACTAGCAAATCGTTCTAAGTCCAATCTTAGACCGGCCTATCATGGCTCAAAATATTCTCTCGGCAATCCTTATGGTCAATGTACCAATCCATGGTCGAGTTCTTTGGTCCACGTACTTAAGTCCTACTTAGCCTTTCCCCATCGGTTAGTCTTCTCAAGAGTGGCCAACTCTGAGCGAAGTTTAACTGAAACGCACTGACAAGATGTCTCATGAAATCATGCTTCGAAAAAGGATCGGATTTCAGAATGTCACAGCTTACCTCTCGTCATGTTACCTTTATAGAGTCTTAACCTTTCTTTTCTGCATGTGGCTCTAGTTCATCTTATCCAATCCCGCAATTGTTCGAATCCACATCTTCTGACCATATCCTTGTTTATTCTCCACCAACGGTCTATCATCCAGTTATCTCTCCAGCATCTTCACTTAACAATGCCTCCATTGACAATTCTCTTTCTATGCCACTCTCTCCCGTGGAGAATTCTCCTGCTAAGATAGTCTCTCCTATTGCTGACCCATTTGAGACTGATATTACTAAGTAACCTATTGCTCTTCGTAAGAGCTACCGTGCCTGTAGGGATTGCCCTCTTTATACACATTCCTATAAAAGGTTTATTAGTAAGTTTGTCGGCTTTTGTGGTCAATATCGATGCTATTTCTCTACCTGCTTCGATTTTCGGGGCTCTTCAGCATGCAGGTTGGCGCTTAGCCATGGAGGAGGAAATGAGCGCCCTCCAACGCAATCATACTGAGTCCTTGGTTAATCTTCCTTCTGGTGCTCAGATTGGTTGTTGTTGAGTGTTTGCCGTGAAGGTCAATCCTAATGGAACTGTTGCTCGTCTGAAAGCTCGGTTGGTTGCTAAGGGTTATGCTCAAACTCATGGTCTTGATTACTTTGAGACATTTTCTCCGAATTACAAAAATGGCCTCTGTTCGCCTCTTCTTATCCCTTGCAGCTGTGCATTCTTGGTCTCTCCATCAGTTGGATATCAAGAATGCTTTCCTTCACTGTGATCTTGCCGATGATGTTTACGTGGAGCAGCCCCTAGGGTTTGCTACTCAGGGAGGGAAAGTTTGTAAGCTTCGTCGCTCTTTGTATGGTTTGAAGCAGTCCCCTCGAGCATGGTTTGATAAATTCAGCTCAGCTGTTCGGAGTTTTGGTTTGCTTCAGTCTCAAAAGGATCATGCAATATTCTATCGACGAGCATGGTATTGCTGAACTAATATTTGTATACTTATTTTGAGACGAAAGACCTCGGCGATTTGAGATACTTTCTTGGGATCGAGGTGACCCGGAAGAAAGAAAGTATCTCTTTGTCACAGCGTAAGTATGTTATGGATATCTTAACTGAATTTAACATGCAGCAATCTCGGCCTGCAGAGTCGTCTATGGAACCAGGATTAAAGCTTCTTCCTGATCATGGTAACTTGTTTGAACTTCCTGAAAGATACCGGTGTGTTATTGGTAAACTAAACTATCTCACTACGATGACTAGGCCTGATCTTGCATATTCGGTTAGTGTGGTTTATCAGTTTATGGCAGCACCTAGACAACCGCATTGGGATGCTGTTTTGAGGATTCTAAGATATCTTCGAGGTAGTCCTGGCAAGGGAATTATTTTTGCTGCTCATGGTCATGCTCGCATGGAGTGTTATACTGATGCTGATTGGGCCGGTTGCCCTATTGATAGGCGATTTACCTCTGGATATGCTTTGTATGTTGGGGGTAATTTAGTTTCCTGGAAGAGTAAGAAACAAGATATTGTAGCGAGGAGTAGTGCTGAAGCAGAGTATCGAGCCATTGCTACAGCTACTGCAGAGATTATGTGGACTAGACATCTTCTAAATGAGATTGGATATGGATCGAGTGGTCCCACTCCATTATGGTGCGATAGTAGTTTAGCAATTCACATTGCTTCAAATCCCGTCTTTCATGAGAGAACAAAGCATATTGAGATTGATTGTCATTTTGTTCGACAAGAGCTTACACGTGGTAGTCTCATTCTCTCACACATTCGCACTGGAGATCAGCTAGCAGATGTGTTTACTAAACCTTTAGTTGGGCAACGTGTTCGCTTTATATGTAACAAGCTGGGCATGGTCGATATCTATGCCTCAGCTTGAGGGAGGGTGTTATAAGTTATTTTATTATTCATTATCATGTGTGGGAATGCCCACTGTATTACTATATACCCTCTTTATTATTATAAATATAAAAGCATGCAAACCTAGAGGGTTAGACGATTCATTCATATCATTCTCCTCTTTTCTTCTTCTTCAGACATCGACAACATGTAGAGGGTATCGCTAGGTTCAAGACAACTTCCATTCCCCGGGATGGCCCACGATGCAGAGACGGGTCTATAAATCGGGTAGGGAGTTGTTCCCTGACCTGGTGGATCAATTTGGGGCCCGAAAGGTGTTAACCCCGATCTATCAGAATGATTTGAATTTGCTTCTCCTCTGGAAGCATGGATCGAAGCACATAGTTGGGTGGATCCACTGGCCCATTGATTAGGCCAAGGAATCCACTGGAATGTTGGCCAATGAGTTAGACTAGTGACTTGGACAGAAGGCTGGACTGATCCATCAGGTTGGATTGAAGACAGATCACCCTGGTTTGTAGTAACTCGATCCAAACTCTAGGTGGGCTACCTACTTCTTTATAAGCCATATTTCTCTCTTTACTTGTAGATGTGTTTTGATTTTGTTCCATAAATTCCAACTGATTTGCGGACTTTGTTTTGCATGAAAGGGACTGCAACAACAATTAAAAAAAAAAGACAGAGGTAGTTCTAGGAATTGTCTATGAAAGCTATGCTAGAAAAACCTTGCTCTAATACTATGAAAGAAAACGCGGGTGAAGAGAGAAATTTAGGGAATAGGCTCTTCTGGATTTAGGCTCTGTTTGGCAATGTTCACGTTTCTTGTTTCCGTTCCCGTGTTTCTGTTCCTCAATGTTTCTTTCCCGGATGATTTTTGAGAATTGGAACACGTTTGGTAACTGCTAAAATTTTTGTTCCAGGAACAGAAACGCGTTTAGTAACTGCATAAAATTTTTGTTCCCAATTTGCATTTAAATTAAATAATTATATTTGATGACTAAGAAAAGAGAAAATAATTAAATTAAATAGTGATTAAGAAAAAGAAACGAAAAAATAAAAAAGAGTTGCGAAAAAGAAAGTTAATCTTTTTTAGATTTAAAAATACCATCTTGAAGAGGAAATTGAAATAAAAATATCAACTATATTTGTGTATTTTTCTGACCACGAATGATATTTTTCTATTTTTTTGGGTATTTTATAATTAAATAAATTTTAAAAATCAAAAAAATATGAAAACTATTTTTAATTCAAAATTGGTTCCTAAGGCTCAGTCAAGGCTTTCAAAGTTGATTTTGCAATTTTTATGATTTTTTGTTATTTTTAAATTAATTTTAAAAATAAAAATAAAAATAATTATAAATCATGTTTCAACAAGAACTGAAAGTATCGAGGAAAAATTCATAGAAGTATATCGTAGAAAAAAGTGATTTGTAAAAGTGTTCCGGAACACAAAAATTAACTTTTTTTTTGTTCTGAAAAATGGTCCAAAAGTGTTCCGGAAAATAAAAATCAGAATCATAATTATTTGCATTACCAAACATGTTTCTGTTCTTTACTGTTCCCGGGAACAGAAACAGAGAAACGGGAACAATGCCAAACAGACCCTTACTTTCCTTATAAAGTTACATTGTATGAGGACCCTTTTTATAGTACAAGGTGGGTTCTATCAAAAGAATATAATCACATTTTGATATAAGTAAATCAAGTCAAATCCCTAATTATAATCAAATCAAAATAAATAATCCGCGAGGATTTGCATATCCATGTTCAACATTCGCCGACGCCCATCACCAATGACGACCCCTTCCGAACCTTAATTCCTAGTTTGAGCATTGTCCATAGTCAACATCTCTACTCTTTGGCCATTTTGTTCAACGATCAAACAGAGATGGAGTTGATGACTAGAAGAGGAGCCTTGAGGTTATTGAAGATGAACAAAAAATTGTGGCTCAAAGCTTCAATGACCATTGCCGCCGGCCACCGCGAGCTTAGAGCTTGAGCAGCGATGGCCGCAATTTTTTTTTTTATTCTCTTGGCCACGGCTGCACCATTGTGAGGGCAGCGGCTAGAAGAAGAGTGAGACCCCAAATAGGGACAAGGCCGAGCACAATGAACACGATGGAGAGATTTCTTTTTTCTTTTTTCTTTTTCTCCCTTGATTTTTTTTTTTGGTCTTTATGATGTGTGACGTGGCGCCAAAAATACATGTCATCTAATAACAATGGCTACTTGGACGACGTGGCATGCAAATGGCGGGACAGATTTGGTACTCAAATAAAAGTTGAAGTTTTTTCTCGAGATTTAAAAAAAAAAAAGAGTTAGGGATAGAATTGAAATTAAACCTAAATTTTGTTTTTTTATTATTATGGAATTAAGCCCCTTTTTGGAGGGATCGGTGACGGACGACCGTTACATAATTTCTCTCAAATCGGGAGGCACGTGACGAAGATCCGGTCCGACTCAATCCGGATGACAAGAGCAGACGTGGAGCGGAGCGATCCAAGCCCAAAGCAGGAAGGGCCGAACCATCCGTCGCGCGTGCACACCACCGTCTCTGGAACCGCGTGGGAGGGGAAGCGGGACGATCCTGATTGGGATTCTGGGCCCCACCCTCAGTCCAGCGACTCGCCCCAAGTCCCAATAAGAAAAAAAAAAAATGAAAACGTAGTTAACAACAACAACAACAAAAAAGAGCCAAAAGGTAGCAGCAGCAGCAGCAGCAGGAGGAGGCCAGTAGCGTCCGAGTTCTGGCCCGCCAAAACCGCACGAATTTAATGCAAATTTGTCAGGACGTCGTCCCCCTCCCCAGTGCACACTGTACCGATCCGTCCTCATCCAACGGTCACGTCTCTCTCTCTCTCTCTCTTTTAATTTTTTTTTTTCTTACAAAGCAATGTCAAACTAGTTATTGTTACTGAAGATGATAATAGTAATAATAATAAGGATATAACCGACATGAAATAATTCCCATGTGGCGATGAGATAATTGTGAATGTGATGTGCCTCTTGCTCATCTATTTTATCTTGTCCTCTCTACCCACCTATGGCTCCCGCCCCCAGCCTCCCACCGAGCTCCGTCTCGTCACCCGCCCGACGAGGCTCGTCCGTTGCGGCGACAGGCTCGACTTGGAGCATCTGTCGATCGTCTCTTTCCATGGCTTGGTCTGGAGCAACACAGCCATCGCCTTCCCGTGTCTCACGCCCCTCCGTTTTATAAGCAGGAGGCGAACCCTTGTCAAGCGAGCCTCGACCTCGACATCGACCATGAGAATAGGGTTTGGCTACCCGAGTTGCCGAAGATTTTGTGCAATTACAATTCTTAGGCGGTTTGGAGATCTGAAAGGTTAACATTTAGTCCGGAATGAATCAGCACGGAAAGGGAAAGGGGGGAAGTTGAGGAGAGTGTTGTGCAATTATAGGCGACAAGAGCAATCATATTAATATTTAGTCCGTTTGGCATTTCAATTCAACTTGGGTGCCCATCATCTATCAAATGTTTATTTCGCGAAAAATACTTTCTCAAAATGATTCTTCATATCGATTAAAATAATTAACGAGTAAAAAATATATTCATCACAGGCAACAATGGACGGGAAAAAATAGTTTTCGCTTATTCAATTTTATTAGAATATAATTCATTGTTTTTAAAAAAATATATCTTTAAATTATTTATTTTCACGAAAAGCCTGAAAGATATTCTGAAGTGAACTGGAGCTTAGAACTCGAAAGTATCGAGGGAGTCGCTTCCTATTCAGCAATTTACCACTGTTAATTATTTTTTCCCTTTAACTTTTTACCCGATTAGATAGATGGTCGTGTAAGTTTGAACTTGTCCTTTTTAAATTCAGTACAAGAAAAGAAAAAAGCAGAAAACGCCAAAAGCCAAGCTCGGAAACGAAGGGGACGACGATCCGTGCTAATCTGCGCATCTCCTGTCTGTTTCTCTACCCGCACCCGGCAACCCCCTCGACTCTCTCTCATCACCATCACCGAGCAGATGCTGAGTCCTGCTTCGCCTTCTCCCTCGCCGCCGCTCTGATCTTCTTCCTCCCGCCGTTGCTCGCCCGTTCTCCGACGGGAGTGAGCTCACTGCCGACGAAGTTCTCGAGGAGGGAACCTTGCGATCTCCCAGCCTTCGGTCTCCGAGAGAGTGGTTTTTTTTGGGGGGGGGGGGGGATTTCTCGTGCTAATGCGGGTCCAGGTTTGAGCTTCGAGCTCCTGGAGAGTGGATGCGTCGGCGTCGAGATTCGTTCTAGAGGTTCTCGCGGTTTGGGAGAAAGATGTTTGGAATCTCGCGCCGGAGGATGAAGCTCGGGAGGTAATGCGCGTTCAGTCGTTGCTTCCGTTTCTCGTTCTTCCGTGGTTGTCGTGAGTCGCTGTTTCGTTTCTGTTTTGGCAGTTGAATGTTGTTGCTTGCTGTAGAAATCTCTTCGGCGGTTCGCTGTGAGAAGGTTTAAGTTATTTTGCGAATGTCGGTGGGTGCGAGTTCATTTGAGAGATTTTTCAGATCGCTTGATAGCAGAAACATGCAGCGCCGTGTCAATTAGGAAGTAACTTGAAGTAAACTATACAAGGTTTAAGTTACAATGCTGATTCCGTTCGACAAGGTTGTCTTCATTTGTGTGGTAAAATATTTGGAAGAGAGATTATATGGTTAGTTGGTGCATGTGTTGGTTATGCTCGTAATGCTGTAGCCATGTCGTGACAGGGTCAAGAAGGTGCAGCTTTCGGACTCGCAGGGTACTAGAAGTCCTATAAGGCACATAAAACGAGTAAACAATCAAAATGTGAGGATCCTGGCTTGATTTTGGGTAGTAATTCGTAGGGAAGGCTGCAAGAAACTGAGCTTATTTGCCATTTGCAGAATGAAGGTGCTGTGCCTGCTAGTGATCGCTCCAATGAAGATGATTCGCAGAGTCCTTCCTCTGCCCCCGATATTAGTAGCTATACATCTGGAAGCTCTGAGAATTGGATGATTTTACCAACAGGAGGGGAGAAGCCGATGCCTCGCTTCAATGTTAGATCTATCGGACTTTTACACTCAGCTTTATGGTGCATTTTGTTGACTAAGCTTATATGTGAAAACACTGGAGCAAACATCCATTTATATGTTCCCCTTTTTTTGTTGACAAGCAGCATGCGGCGACAGTAATTGATAACAAGATGATAGTGGTAGGTGGTGAATCTGGAAATGGCCTACTAGATGATGTTCAGGTATGACATTATTGCCTTGAACATTGTATCTTGACTTTGAAATTAGTTTATGCGTCTCTGTGATCTACTAATTGTTAAATGGAGCAATGAAGGCTCTCTTTTCCCTGTTCAGGTACTTAATATTGACAGATATTCGTGGACGACGGCTTCTTCAAAACTTTACCTGTCACCAAGCAGTCTCCCTTTAAAAATTCCCGCATGTCGAGGTCACTCTCTGGTATGATTAGCTCTCATACTGCCTATCTATCCTTCTTTTCACTTAAACTATTGATGCTTCTATATAATGTTTGGTAATTTGAATCAGTTCAATATGATTATTTTATGCCTTCTAAGAATTGTATTCAGTTATCTGGAAGCTTGCAAATAAGATTTGCACAGAGAAAAAACTTTCCGAAAATAGAAGGATATTTCAGGATCGAACCCTCTCCATAACACAGTTTTATTGATGGAACTACTACACAATCAATGGGAGACAGGTGCATGATTATTCTTGGCTTTTTCCCCATGGAGTAATTGGTAGAAAATTGGAAAATCAGCCAAGTTCACTAAAGTGATAATGGGACTATATCCAAGAAACAGTTCTATAAGGGAAGAATCTCTGATAGGATGTCTGAGTGGAAATTTTCCATATGGGCATGAAAAAGCATGCAGGATGAGAATTCAATAATGGCAAGGAAAAAATAATAGCAAGTAAAAAATTCAGCAGCTTCTGGCTCCTTTGTCATTTGATAATGTCTCGCAAGGATCTGCTTGGAAGCTGTGGAGCTAAGGAAATTTTGCATTTTTTTTACTGTTTCTAGGTTTCTTGGGGGAAAAAGGTGCTATTAATTGGAGGGAAAACTGAACAAGGGACTGATAAGTTGTCAGGTAAGATCTTTCTTTCGCTGATATACTCACATTGCGTTTTCCTTTTGCCACTTGGTGCTAAATTTACTGCACCGGGCCTTCACAGTGTGGGTGTTCGACACTGAAATGGAGTGCTGGTCTCCGATGGAAGCTAAAGGGGATGTACCGGTACTCCTATTTACTTCAATGAACAATACTTTTGTTAAATTCTGCACACTTTGATGATGAGGATGATGATGATGATTTGATTGATCACCTCAGCAACAGCTGAATGCTCGTCTTATGTTCACTGTTTGCTCCTTCCATTTGTGTTCAGATATATCCTGGAATTAAAGGGTGTCACCAGCTTTTGTGTTCTCCCTGATAAGAGCTCCCATCCAAGAATAGATGACATTACATGATCAGAAATCTTACTTATCTAACACAAACTTGTTTTAGTGTTACTTAAAAAGTGCATCACATAAACTTATTTGCACAAACTCATATTTTTCCATAGGGTGTTTAGCATTATCATACTGACAATGCACAAGTGGCTTCTTAGCCTATGTTGCCTCAATTAGTATAGTAATTGTGTAATATTGGGAATGGAAATAGTTACTTGTGTAACTTACCTGACTTTATAGTCTTTTCTGTCCTTTTTTTTCCTGATCTGTCAAAAGGGCCTCTAATATAGCAATAAAGGCCCATGACGCTGGTAATTTCTTTTTTCATGAAGTCAATTTGCATTGCAGGTTTCTCGTAGTGGTCATTCTGTGGTCAGAGCAAATTCTGTTTTAATCCTCTTCGGGGGTGAAGACGCTAAAAGGAGAAAGCTAAACGATCTACATATGTTTGATCTGAAATCATTGACATGGCTTCCTTTACATTGCACGTAGGTGGATTTCTTTTCTCTGCACATCTGTTCATCACATTCATGTCATAACCCAGATTTCACACTCTTGCAGGGGTTCGGGACCATCTCCAAGATCCAATCATGTTGCTACTCTCTATGAAGATAAAAAGATTTTTATCTTTGGAGGATCATCAAAATCCAGAACATTGAATGACTTATATTCATTGGACTTTGAAACGGTGTGTTCAGTCTCTTAAGTTACCATTGTCCCAAACTCACTTTATATTAGCATTCTTGTCTTTAATTAAATTCACCAACTTTTGGTTGACCTTTCTGTTTAGATGATCTGGTCAAGAATCAAGATGCAAGGCTTCCATCCATCACCAAGAGCTGGTTGCTGTGGAGTTTTGTATGGAACCAAATGGTACATTGCTGGGGGTGGGAGCAGGAAGAAAAGTATGCATCACTAGCTAGAGATACCTTTTGTCTATATGCTAATACTCTTAAACTTCATAAGCTATACTGGCTGAGTCATTTCATACGCTTGGCCCAGCAAGACTATAACCATTCTGATTAGGCCTAAATACAAATTAAAGAACACTTTTCTAACTCCACATTGCTTCTCAACGTATTAACTGGAGGATGAGAGAATTTGAAAACTACCCCTTTTGTGACTCGCAGCGTCATATTCATGTTAAGAACTTTCTATGAAATCGTTGTTTTTTCCTTTTAGTTCAAATAAGTAACTACTTACGACAGTGTTCAAGAAGTGTGGCATTGGGAATTTTTTGAATATATCTTTCTATTCATCGAGCATGCATCAATTTGGTTAAAAGTGGATTGGAGAAAGAGACTTAAGATTGAACTTCTCATTGGTGTTCCTGATTGTCAAATTATTGTGTCTTCTTGCTTATTGACAATGTCATTGACAAAATTCACCAGGACATTTAGAAACAGTCATCTTTGATGTGTCAAAATGTGAGTGGTCTGTAGCTGTTGCACCACCTCCATCTTCCGTTGCCACCAACAAGGTGATTTATATGTTTCCTTTTCCTGTTTCTTCACACAAGATTTGCGCTGAAGGACATTAGATGATTTTTTTTCTTCTTTCTCAACTCTTTTCTAATATCGCTGTATATTGGCAATGCCATTCCAACACGTAATAGTTCCAAGTACAGAATGCTGTTTGTTTTGCAGTACATATCTAGAATTGCCTGTTGATGTTATTCAAATCTTTATAACTTCCAGGGGTTCAGTCTCGTGCTTGTACAGCACAAGGAAAAAGATTTTCTCGTGGCTTTTGGGGGGACCAAGAAAGAGCCATCAAATCAGGTTAGGATATTTTTAAATCTTTTTGAAACCAACAATACTTCCACTGATTTCTATGCTTTTTTTCTGGTGGATTTCTTATGATTTCTGAACTTCTCTGTCAGGTTGAGGTACTAGATGTGGAAAAGAATGAGAGTACAATTGACAGAAGACCTGTTGCCAAAAAAGCCGCTGGACCACTGTTTGGGAGACGGTCTTCTTCTAAAGGTCTGGCCACTCAACTAAGCAATGGTTCTTCACAGCATTCAGTTGATTCGGTTGCTCGACAAAATCTAGCATCTTCCATTGAGCAGCATGGTTCAGGCAGGAAGTCATTGTCGGGGACCACACTCGTTGATCCAAATCCATCTTCTAGCAATGTCTCACTTCGGAAACAGTTTAGCAATGAAGAACAATATGGCAGGACTCTAAAGGTAGCTAAGCGTCTTGAAGATGAAGGTTCATCGTTACAGGTCAGTGGCATACTGCTGGATGGCTTAAGTTTTTTTTTTTTTGGTCGAAGGATGGCTTAAGTTGAAAGGGTAATATTCTTGCTTATTTGCCTTGTGCTTTCATAGAATGAAAAGCCTTTAACTTTTGGTTAATTGTCATTTTCCCTTTACATCGAAATTTTCGCAATTTAAAAACCCAGAATTAAATTTTCTCAGTTTAATTGTCACTTTCAATACCGCTGGATGGCTTAAGTTGAAAGTGCTACATTCTTGCTTATTTTCTGTGTGCTTCCATATAATGCCTTTATCTTATGGTTAATTGTCGTTTTTCCTTTACATCGGAATTTTCACAATTTAAAACCCAGATTTATCAAGCCAACCTCGTGTAGTCATACCATCTTCTTTCCAATAAAACAGAACCCGGAGCACCCTTAAAAATGAGAAGGATGGATAAGGGAGGAGGAAAAAAATCACTACTTTGGAAAAATAGAAGCTTGAGGTGTTTTCTTTTTTCAGCCAATTCCTCTTGTATTTAATACCTATTAATTCTTGGGAAGATGAATGGAAGTGGTCACGTCAGCACAAGAAAGGAAAAGCCTTCCATGGTGTCCTCTATAATTTGTTGGAATGTGTATATCTATATGTGAAGGTATAGGATATAGCAATATTGCTCAATAGAAAGAGAGCTTCTCATCCATTGTCTTGTTTTCAAAGTATTTATGGCACTGAGTGAGAGATGGGGGTCATATAAGTGTTTTAAAGAGGTTTCCAGCATTAATTCCCTGGCAATGTTTGTTTTGCATCATTTTCCTCTTTTTCATTTTTTATATTTATCTTTAAGTGGGAAAAACTCACAGAAAGGAATGGAACTACGTCTAATCATGCGGACTGCAGAAGTTTCTTTTGCTGATGACTGCTTGTCAAGATTTTGGAAAATAATGCATCGACATTACCTTAATGATTGCGTTTGATTCAGGCAGCAGAACACATGAAAAACCATTTTGATACTGTTCAAACCAACTCCAATGGATGTAATAGCATTGGGGAAGAAATAGCTTTGGCATTTGAAGATGAAAACCGTAGTCCCCACAACAATGGGAATGGGAGCCTTCCGGTTGACAATGATGACTTAGTAGTCGCAGAAACTAGTTGCAAAGCTGGAGCACCTGCCTCTACTTCAGGCATATACCAGTTCTACGAAAGAAAAATAGCCTCCCTTATCAGAAAAAATGGTATATTGGAAGGACAGTTGGCAGCTGCACTAGCAAACCAAGAAGCTACAGAGAAAAGCTTCTCCTCTGTTGTCAAGTCCAAACAGGAAATGGAGAAGAAATTGGCCGACACTCTGAAGGAGACAGAGATGCTGAAGGAAAAGCTGGCTGATATAGAGCTTACTCAGGAAGAAGCAAACAGTTTATCCAATATTGTCCACTCTGACAATGTTAGGCTCGAACATGATGTAGCCTTTCTCAAGGCCGTTTTGGATGACACGCAAAAGGTGCACATAAATTGTACATTAATGGGGATGTATTCATCTGTGAAATATATGACTTATGATGTCATCTTAATTGTTTGTCTTAGGAGTTGCACTCGACGAGAGGAGTCCTTGCAGGAGAAAGAGCTAGGACTTTCCAGCTTCAGGTATAGCTCTCATTTATTTCGGAATTTGTACTGATAGGAGCAGTCTTTCTTCACTTGTATGAATTTCAGTACGTGGAGGAAAAATTGCTTTCAATAGCTTAAGATTCGTATGCTTTTAAATAAAGAAAAGAATATTGCCTGGTAGAAAAGGCAATGTAGCAGCAGAATGAATCCATGGTGTAATTCCTCTTCACCATTATGTGGGTTAGCTTCTACTTATGTTGGAACACAATTACTGCTGGTCCCGGCCCCCCCATAATGGCGATTCTTCTTGAATGGTGAACTCATGCCGTGTCTTTGTTCGTATCATTTTCCACTTGCAATGCAGGTTGAAGTTTTCCATCTCAAGCAGAGGTTGCAATCTATGGAAAATAGAGCGCCCACGCCGAGGAAACCTTTTCATGTTTAGCAGCACAGGATCCTTCAGAATAATGAACAAGTTCTTCTCGGTGGTATAAAGATGCGCTGACCCCCCTTGCCGATCTATTCTCACTTTGACCGCCGAGTCTCTCTTGCCTGGGAAGGCAGAGGGGAACAAGTATAACATCAGGCAAAGGACCACGTGAGACAAATCCTGCAATATAAGTGCTCTTTTGTATATATGAGTCGAAAGTCGTGGCGGCCTATTAGGTAATTAGTGGTTATATAGTAAGACAATTCATTTAGTGGGTAACTAACGCAGATCTGGCTAATCCTAGCGCAGGATAACAAGCTGTAATGTTTATGCGAATATGTGAAATTATCATATGCACGAGGCAGTCGGCAAGAAGCACATTTTCGTTATACCGTGAAATCAAGTCGTCGGTACTTAATGCAGATCGTCAATTTACTTCGTATCAAAGAGTAATCGGATGACTGAATGCACTGTACTGTCGGGTGGGCAGGTGCGTATGCTTTATGACACACACACACGTGTGTATATATATATGTCTTTTGTTTTTATTTACCCAATAATCTGAAAGTAAATTCGTGAAATAATGGTATTACTATTAAATGTGTTTTAAGGCAAGAAAAACCAGCCCCCAAATGTCCTTGCGTAGTGGAAAGATGGCAATGATCGAAGGTTTTATTTTTGGGTTATGCAGGGCAATATATAACAACTGTTGCATATCGCAACGATTTATTGTAACGCTGCCCAAACGACTTACTTACTATGACGACTTCGATGAGAATATTCTGCTTCAACAAAAGGACAATAATTAACAAGACATAATCATGGCAAGTGAGGAGAGCGATGAACTCAGTCCACACAATAATACAAGACATTCATGAAGCCGTACGTCTACACACTTGTCTGTCATGATGAAATCTAATCTTAAAAGGTTTCTAAATTATGCTCAGAAAGATCCAAAAGAGCCTCCCACTAGATTCATGAACAAAAAGTTGGGGAAGAAACCTATACGAAGAACCTCTATTATATGGACACCACGAACCGAGCTTCAACATATGGTGCAACTCCTCATTATAGGGCTATTTTGCACATGCAATATTGTGAGATGTACTCCTGATACAACCGTAGTTTATTATATATGCAGCCCAAAGGGCGTTTTGTTTTCTAGATCCATATTGAGGTGATCACTTAATTTCCTACAATATTTGCTTGATAGTACACCATTCACAGGTTTATTACCTATATCATAAGTCCAACAACTGTTACGGCCATGCTACGTGCAATGCAGTCGTCGCACGAAATGATGGCGTCGATTGTATCGATGCAGCAGAACGTCATGTTCGCTATATCTGCGACAAAAGCCGGGGGTGCTCAGATTCAACTTAAAGATTGCAGAGTTAGATATGAAGGTTACAATTTTACAGAGTAAATTATATTCTTCCGGCTTGATAATAAACCCCATAAACTGTAAAGCATATGCTTCATGCATGATATGTTGGATCCTATTTTGTACCCTACGTTCAAGTTCCAAGCAAACTACAGATACATCGTATGGTGTGTACTCGCGTGCTTACAAATAGATCTAGTAAAATGTCTAAGTTAAATAAAATCGCAATAAATCTTGTTATTTACCAGCTTGTTAAAATATCTTGTGTTCGGGAGGTCATCTCGGAGAGGCTATACCTATGGAGAAGTCTCCAATATTCTCTTCTTCTTTAATGTGTGTGTGTGTGTTGTGTGTGTCCATTCAACTTTACTAATACTCGTGAGTGCTTTAAAATTATGCCTTGAGTAGATGTGATTCAACATTGAATAGACGATTATTCATCTTTACCAGCAAAAATGGCAATGTTGGAATTTTAAGCCTCTAGGAAAATATTGATTATCCTCCCATTCTAGAAAAGGCTTCCTGTAAACGGGGCCTAACAACAACCCGATCTATTCATAAGTTTTGTTGAATAGCTTCACCGAACTGTTCAGAGGTCATTTGTGGATTATTTTGTCCAACCACCTCCTAATCAAACTAAGGGTTTCATTGACTGAGATTAATGATTACCAGGCCCTCACTTGTATTCGCAAAGCAATAGGCTAATGTCATTAACCCTCAATGAAGTTATAATCACCTTTCTAATCTTAGCCTACCCACCTAATCATGCAATCGGGCTTAAAATTCATCTAATCAAGCACATTCATGGTTAACTAAATCATGCAATTAGGCTGATTGGTCTTAGGAAGTCAAGCAAACAATTAGGGGGCGCATGGCAACACTTCTGCAAAAGAAATCATTTCAAAAGCAAAATTTTTCTTCTCCATCAAAAGTTGATTTCTGATCAAAAAAAGCTGTTTGATAAAATTTCTACTTCTGAAATTTTTAATTTTTAAACATTATTAACAAAATCTCTGGCGGTGGTGGTCGGTGGAGGACAGCGGTCGGCGACCGGCGGCAGCGGGCGGCGGACGGCGACCGACGGCCGCCGCAGGGCAGGTTGCCGGGGGCCAGTGGCGGGCGGACGGCCAGCGGTCGGGGGGCGCCAATAGGCGGGCGTTGGTCGGCGAAGACCGGTGTAGTTGAAAAAGTTATTTCTTTTTTAGAAGCTACAATTTTTAGCTTCTCAAAGTTGGCCAAAAATCCAACCAAAAGTAGAAATCACTTCCAGAAGTACTTCTGGAAGTGATTTCTCAATTTTTTTAACAAACAGCTTTCAGCTTCAGAAGCACTTCTGAAACATCTTTGCCAAACGAATTTCAGCTTCTGAAGTGTTACCATGCGCGCCCTTAGTTGCTCAAAAGGGTACTTCATTCTTTTGGATTTTTCATTCTTGATTATTTTAATTCTTAAATTTTTTTTTTCCTAAAGCGGACTCGGGCTGGGCCTTTCGGTGCATCCAAAATAGGGACAGAACATTGGTCCGTCGAACTAGGCCGTAGGCCCGATGGTGACCCTTAGGCTAAGCCTACTTTCCATTGTGACTCGATCGAGCCCAAGATCACTTTAACTAGACCCTGAACCCAGACCCACCAACTTCATCCAGCCCAGCCTATTGTCTACTTCGGTCAATAACATGCAAACTACACTGGCTTGTCCTCTGACTCGGCAAAACAAACGCTGCTCTCACAGATTTACTCAGGGTCGCTTCATCGAACACATGATAGGCAGTGAATGAGGGGAGGGGAGGGGAGGGGAGGAACAGAAAAAGAAAAGAAAAAAACATTGAGGACTCGAACTCTCATCCAGACCAGAATAGAGAAGCAAGCAATGTAAGAATAATTGTGGCCCACGTGATATCATTCATTGATGATTTAATACTTAGGATGCCCTTGTTTATGGCCTGTATGACAGCTATTCTGATTTGAAAAAGTGATTCCGATTAAAATGATTTTTTCTGATTCTTTTCCCTAGATGAGTTTTAGAAAATCAGAACGCGTTTGATAACTGCATAATTTTTTTTTCTTCCTGAAACAGAAATGTGTTTCGTAAATGCACATAATTTTTGTTCCCGAGAACAATTGTTCTTCCCAATTTGTTCATTTAAGTCAAATAATTACGTAGTTACTTTGTGAAATTTCATCCTACATTTCGATCGAAGATTAATTCATATTGATTCTCTTATATGAAATATTGCATATTGAAATATAAAAATAAATATCAAGAATCATCACAAATCATTTTTGCCATTTATTGTGAGGTTTCATCCAACTCTTTTGAGCAAGCGGACAACCAACATGAGCAACGCCCTCGTTTTCGCCAGGAAAATTGCACTGCATTATCCTACATTGGTGTGCTTTTTTATTCAAGGAAATCAAATCTTAATCTTCATCCATCCAAAACTTAAGAACGAGAGCTTGCTAAGTGTTCACGCAGGTTATTTTGTCATTTTTTTTTTTCAGAATTTTCTAAAACTAGATTAAGTCTAAAGTACATAAACCTACGCAATTACAATCAATGAATTATGACAATGATGAACCGCATCACAAAACCCTAACGAAGCCTTAAGGGCTTAGAAAAATGTGGTTCGGGTTTAATTTCAAATGTGCTTATGATTTTTATAAAAAAAAAAAAAGAGAATAAAATCTAAGAAATTTATGCCCATATTTATGAAAATGGGGTCAAACTAGCCTAATCTAAGCTTATTCTATTTTTAGGGTTTTTTTTTAAAATTTTGTGATTTAAAAAAAATATTCCATTTTTTTTAAAATTTTTAAATTTTATTTTTAAAGAAGACCTCGTTGTTCTGTTTTTGGTTGAGGGAAAAGTGACTTCATTCTTTTTGTGATTCTTTTTTTTAGAGTCAACTTTTTTTTTGTTCTAAAACTGATTCTGATTATCTAAACAGATTCTGACAACATAATCAGAATCACTTACATTACCAAATAGATTTTTCATCTTTTTTCTGTTCCGGAGAGCAGAATCAGAAAATCGGAATGATTGTCATGCAAGTCCTTATTTTTTGTGGTGTTTTATATGCAAATTGTGTATATATAGTCTTAATTTTTGTTGGACAATATGTGATAGTCTCACACACAAATTGATAATAACGTGTGAAGAAATAAATCAATCATAAATTGAAAATTTCCAAATTTCGAAGTGCAAAATTTGCTGCGATGCATATCATGCTGATAACGCGAATACGTGACAAATTTGTTTCACCAAAATAGTTTTACACAATAGTTTTATCCACGTTGGGTAGAAAGAGTCTTTGTATTCATTATCTGCTTGATATGCATTACAACTAATTTCTTCATTTAAAGATTCGAAATTGTCAATCTACGACTTGTTTGCTACTCTATATTATCGACGGGCGAGCACTTCCGACGCATAAAATAGGTTCGTGAAATCATCAACAACAAAAAAAAACTGAGACTTTAGACACAATCTTTATATACAAAAAGAAACCACAACAAATATTAAAAAAATGATAAGAAGAATTGAAATTGGTAAATTCTGCAATCTTACAAGTAACGGTTGCATGTGGGCTAGAAATTAGGATCCAGCTCACATGATTTACTCAAAAAGTAAGTCATCGTGACTTACTTTTGATCTGAGCCGTTCATTCTAAATGAACAGCCCAAATCAAGCCACGTCATATCCGCCCAAAAAGAGATCTGAAAGTTTGAGCGCGAAAATTTGAGTAAGTCATGTGAGCCGGATCCATGTATCACCTATAAAATGACCAATCACGTACACTTTATCATCTGTAAATTGAATCTATCCAAGAATAGTTATATCCCCCACTCAACTCGGAGAGGTTAGGGAAATTTTTAAGAGGAATAAAGGTGTTTCCCTGAATTGATGGAATTCCTTCCAAATCATGGATGGATCAATATGAGCCAACGAAGGTTGTGAAGGATCCTTTGATGATTTTAGACAGGAAAGTAAATAGCGAGGAATTTAAAATTATGAATGCTGGGAAACAATCATTGCCAGTGGTGTAAAGTGCAAGAACGATAAATTGCAGAAAGCCAATTATGAAGATAAATTTGTAGAACAACGTTAAGTTATGTAATTGATTAGGGCAGTCCCTAACACATTGTAAGCCTGGGGTTATCTGTAACGACAATAGAAGGTCCCGCGCACGGTTGTTATATTTAATCAGTTTCATTACATTCTCTATCTTGACGATTAGTATTACACGGACTCTACATAGAAAATAACCGGAAAAAGTGTCAAAAAAGTCATAAACCTATTGCATTATTGCCAATTCAGTCCTAAATCTTTTGCATTGGTGCCAATTTAGTCCATAAACCTTTTATTAGTGCCAATTCAGTTCTAAATCTTTTGCATTAGTGCCAATTTGATCCTAAATATTTTGTATTTATGCCAATTGAATCAATTCGGCCAATTTTGGCCGAAAATCATTGGTGCAAACATCAATTGTCTTACGTGGCACAACTTGCGTTAAAGTGGATATTTTTTTAAATATTTTAAATATTTTTTAAATATATATTTTTTTAAAAAAAAAACAAAAAATGCTTAAAAATTATTTAAAACTATAGAATAATATTAAAAATTTGTCCAAGTCAGCGTTTGTAGTGCTCCTTGGAGAATTAGAGACGCCTCGGGGGATTTGCGGTAAGGATATTCCCAAGTGCCTTTGCTTTCACCCTTGCTAAGTGGGCTCCTGAAATGGTCACTAGTTTCCCCCAGACTCACCTGACCGATAAGGTCACTGCTTTATGACCTTTTGGAAATTGTCTTGTCAATACATTGATCATTTGTGACATTGAATCAAATCTCTCTTTCCAGTCTTGATATGCATATCCTCCCTTTTGCTTGATAAGGAAGGTACATTTAGCTTTGGTGTCCCAAAACATCACCTAACTAAATTGCTAACCCCAAAGGGTGAATAGCTATAGGCCGACGGCGACCGGCGGAGGTTGCCGGTGACCGGCGGCGGCGGTGACCGGTGACCAGAGGTGGCGGTGGCCGGTGACCGGCGGCGGCGGTGGCGGGTGACCGGCGGCGGCAGGCGACGGTGGGCAACGGCGGCCGGCGGCGGTGGGTGGCGAGGGCGGCTGGCGGAGACCGGGGGTGGCGGCGAGTGGCAACGGCGGCCGGTGGGCGACGGCAGCTGGCGGCGGCGATGGGCGTTGGTCGGTGAAGACCGTTATAGTTGAAGAAATGATTTCTTTTTTAGAAGCTATAATTTTTAACTTCTCAAAGTTGGCAAAAAATCCAACCAGAAGTAGAAATCTCTTCCAGAAGTAGAAATTTTCAATATTTTTGCCAAACGGCTTTCAGCTTCAGAAGCACTTTTGAAGTGTCTTTACCAAACGCATTTCTGCTCCGGAATGACTTCTGGAAGAGAAATTCTCTTCCAGAAGTGTTACCATGCACCCCCTTGATGTCCAAGTCAGCCATTTTTTGGCCAAAATTAGTCGGATTAACTAATTAGTATAAATACAAAAGATTTAGAACTGAATTGGCACCAATGCAAAAGGTTTAGGATTGAATTAGCATCAATAAAAGGTTTAGGACTTAATTATCACTAATGCAAAAGGTTTAAAACTGAATTGACATAAAAAAAAAGGTTAATGACTAAATTGGTACTAGTGCAATAGGTTTAGGACTTTTTTGACACTTCTTCCAAAAACAACCAATGCGTTCAATAGACGATTGTTCATTTCGCGGGTAAAAATGGGAAAGTTTGAATTGTAAATCTCTAGAAAAAGGTTGATTACCATCCCATTCTAAAAAAGCCTTCTTGTAAACGGGCCCTAACACCACCACTATCTAGTAGCTTCACCGAGCTATTGGGGTCATTGGTGGATTATTTTATCCAACCATCTCCTAATCAAACTTGGGGTTCATTTGACTTAGGTTAGTGATTATTAACGCCCACTTGCATTTGTAAAGCATTAGGCTACTGTCATTAACTCCTAATTAATTTCTAATCATATTTCTAATCTTGGCCTACCTACCGAATGATGCAATCGGGGTTAACATTCGTCCAATCATGCACATGCAAGATTAACTAAAGTCCTGCAATTAGGCTAATTGGCCTTCGGAAATCAAGCAAACAATTATTTGCCCAAATGGGTACTTCATTTATTCAGACCTTTTATTTTTAAAGTTAATTATTTTAAAAAATATATTTTTTCTCGAAAGGGGACTTGGGCCGAGTCTTGTAGTGCCTCCCAAATAGGGACAAAAGATTGGCCCGACATATAATGTGGTCAACGAATTTTGGCCTAATGTGCAATGTGATCAATGAATTATTAATTTGTTCAACGTTGTCCAAGCATTTTAATCCAATGCACAATGTGGTCCTCGAACATTATTTTGTTCAATGTGACCCCCGATTTTTGGTACATATTCAATGTAGTCCCCGACCTATGCGAAAAGTTTCATTGTCGTCCTTCCATTAATTCAAGATCGGGGACAAAATTGAACATTTTCATATAGCTTAGGGACTGAATTGAATATGTACTAAAAGTTCAGAGGCTATATTGAACAAATTAAAAGTTTATGGATCACATTGCACATTTGGTTAAAAATCAGGGACCACATTCAACAAATTAAAAGTTTAGGGATCACATTGCACATTATATCAAAGTTTATGGATCATTTGTGTTATTTTCATTAGAGTGCTAAAGAGAGAATCCGTAAAGAATGAGTTGCATTCAATGCGAGAAAATAGAGAAGGGAAAGGGAAATCGCCACATTGAATTTCCTGCCCAATATGGCGGATAGTGCATCTTTTCCATACTTGGTTGTAGATCTCTCCACTCCTTGAGCATACAAAAATGACACCATTCTCATTTGTCACCCAAATTTCTATCTCACACCCACAAAATTTTTGAACTCTGAACATAAAAAGAAAGACAAAAGGAAGGATGAAGAACTTCCAAGTGGCAGCAATCCTTGTGCTCGCTCTGTTCTTACCGACAAGTAAGCTTCGTCTTCCAGAGACATAGTTTTCTATTTATTCATTTATATCTTTATGTATATGTATTATGCATAAATCTAACTTTTTTATTCAATTTTTTTTTTTTTGTGTGGGGGTGGGGGGGCATGAAGGCGAGGTGGAAGTGGGGAAGTATACGGGTCGTGTTTGTGCCAAGGATTATGATTTTCCCAACTGCAAGGATGAAGCTTGTTCCACCTTCTGCATTAATAAGATTGGAGCCATAGAGGGTGTTTGGGGGATTTGTAGCAAGGATCTTCCCAAGCAAGACCACCTCATATTTTATGCATCGGAAGTACTCGCGTGACATAAAGAGGCAAGTCACCAATAAACTGAAAATTTACAAAATTTAAGTGCAAAATTTGTTGTGATGTATATCATGGAGATGCCATTAATACATGATGAATTTGTTTCAACCAAAATAGTTTTATGCAATAGTTTGGACACCTTGGTTATCAAAAAAAAAAAAAAAGAATAGTGTGAGAACCAAGCGTGCAATGCCTTTTGCCAAAAGCTTCTTGGAGAATTAGAGAGGCCTTGGGGGATTTGCGGTAAGGATATTCCCAAGTGCCTTTGCTTTCACCCTTGCTAAGTGGGCTCCTGAAATGGTCAGTAGTTTCCCCCAGACTCACCTGACAGATAAGGTCACTGCTTTATGACCTTTTGGAAATTGTCTAGTCAATACATTGATCATTTGTGACATTGAATCAAATCTCTCTTTCCAGTCTTGATATGCATATCCTCCCTTTTGCTTGATAAGGAAGGTACATTTAGCTTTGGTGTCCCAAAACATCACCTAACTAAATTGCCAACCCCAAAGGGTGAATAGCTATATAGGACTCACGTAGACAATAACAAGAAGCACCCGAACTCAAAAATTGTGATGGCAAACGCTTGTTATCACATCGGCTTGGGTGACGATCTCTGGCCGAATCATCCATTTCCATATCTCAGTAGGTTCGACCAAATACAAGAACTTGCTTAGCAAATACCGAACTCCACAACTTTTAATCTTGTAAACCCAATGGTTTATCTTCGGGAAAACCCTGTATCAACAGGCAGACTGCTGATACTGGCCACCCAAGCACTTGTACTATTTGTTGACTGAAAATTTTCTGTACGTATCAATTCATTTTGATGCATTCTTGATTAATAACATGGATTTTACCACCAATAGCAACGTCACTACAAACCTCAATAGATTTTCTACATGTTCAAGGAGAATCTAGTCCATGAAACAATCGACTCACTTAGCATAGAAAGAATTAATTTGTCACTATGGCAATTAAGAAAACTTCGCGGACATGTTCGGATTCAATAGCACTGATCGACCTTCTCTGCCCTTTTCCAATTAAGTTTGGGACAAGGAAGAGATGGCTATCGACAATGCTTTCAAAAGGAGGCTACATACAGAATGGAATACTACACTTTTCTTCTTTTGATAATTACACCGAATTATCCAAAGACACATGAAATCAAGAAGCCAGTTCCAAAAGCCTAACCTACACAATAACTACGCATGCCAAATCAGCAATACACATCGTCAGGCTCAATGCAAACTACAAATCACAACCGATAGTTTAGTTCAGACATCAGCCTGAGGTTAGCATTAGGGACCACTGCAAAATAGGGGGGACATGCTTGGTCATTCTTCTTCAGGTTCTTCCTCTTCTTGCAATAGGTTCTCCCTATTATCATGGGCCCAGAAACCACGCACATCGATGAGCATACTGGCTACTGTCCCACCCTGCTTGCAGGCCAGAAGATCGGGCAACGTGATACTCAGCGGGTCAGCAGGTTTAACCATATCCCAGATTTCATCCCTCACATCATCGATGCACAGCTCATAATTCCCACCCTCAATCCATTTCTGATGCACATCCCTGTCCGTTGAGAAATAATTAAGCATATATATATATATATATATATATATATATAGAGAGAGAGAGAGATTAAGCGCACGTTAACAGAACTCAAAACAAAAAGGAGGATTTCAAATCATGCGGTAGTTTGCCCAACCATAGATGAAAAATTGGTCCAGGACTCTTCCCATCCCATGGCATTAAACATAGTTTTACGACTCTTATGACCCTCACTACCTGTACGCCCCCAACCACAAAAACGAGCCTTATAGTCTGTAAATCAAAGGATTTCGGCACTCAAGTTTACATTCAATAATCATGTCCCTGCAACTTTGAGACTTGCACAACTTCCTTGAGTTATGCAAGCAGGAAACTGCAGAACTTTTTCTATAGGAAGACTGTATCAGGTAACATCTCCACATACAGATGTTTCCCCTCTTTTCTTCCATTTTGCAAATCCACTTTATTAGGATACTCAGATATGACACTATAAAAGGTATGTCTTCAGACTCTTTCACACTATCAAAGCAGACTTTGAAAGTAACCACATAATTTTGCCAATTCAGAGCATTTGGGCATAAAGAATATAGTCTTAAGTAACAATATGACATAGACGAAAAGAAGATGGAAATCAACACACATTTTTCACCACTTTAAATGGAGTTTAAGAAGCTAAAATACTAAGAGGAAACTGGTTTAGGACATGGGGGCAATCAAAAGCAATATTATGACAGTTGAGATAAATATTGACCTGAACAGAGAGTGAATATCAGCCGTTGTGAGAAATCCTCTTCCATGGAGATCAAGACACCGAAACAGATATGTTAATCCTTCAGGAGTGTCCTTGTTTTCCAGTGCCAGAACAAAGTCGAGAAAACTCTCAAAGTCCATCTCCCTAGAATTCCCTCCACCACTTTTCCCACGACGTACATGCTCATCGAATACTAAAAGGAAACATTAAGAAAACAATTTAAATGAAGACAGCGGATAAACCAGAAGTGGAAGTTGAGATTTTCAGGATTCTGCAAGTAGCACAGGATAGCGACTTGGTTCCCTACCTCTTTCGATGAAGATCTCTGTTAGGGAACCATCTGCATATTCCTTGAGCTCCTGCTTGCTCAATGTTCCATTCATATCTTTGTCAAGTGCCAAGAACATATCTAGGAAAAAATGAAAAATCAAATGTGATGATGATATCAACTACATGGAGAAAGAGGGATAACAAATATATAGAAATTCAAAGCGCTCACCACATATGCGCTGTGCAGACGTCAAGGAGAACCAATTTTCAGCTTGTTCAGTGTCAGTAACTTCTTCCTCACTTTCCTGATGCAAAATTAGGAAAATAATATGCCTAAGCATCAATACCAATCAATTAACCTTTAACTGTAAAATAAGTGATTGATTCATTGATAAGTTTAAGCTTGAAAATTTCCTTTCTTAACTAGCTCATGCAAGTGTTTGTTTATATTCTACTAGCAAATGGATTTCACTACACATTGAGAAGAGATTCTTTTCTGATATCCTCTGATGCTATACACAACATTTATCCGATCCCCAACCTCCCAATACCCTCCCCCTAAAGCATTGCCGATTAAAGCTGAGCAGCCTCTCGCTAACATTTAACAGCTAATACAAATAATACGAAGTGCATCTGGGGGGTGATTAGCCATCTAAAAGAGATCAATTACAGGTAATGGCATGCGAGAAAATTCAATTGAGAAGCCCTCAAAAAGATTCTAAACCAAGAATTGCAATATGCTGCGAAACAGCCTAAACCAACGGGTGTATACGTTGAGCTCCTTCTACCCAGTCTACAAGAGGAAATGAACGGGGATCCACCAACAGCTATCGTCAAAATAAGGTCTATCTACTAATGAATTGTTAGAACCAACAAACGTGTGTGGGACAAAATCTTGTCAACAGAATTCAGAATCTACACCTACTAAAATTCAGCCAATAAGACGCTTCTGGATGACTTTTCAGCAAGTTTCCTTCTCAGAGCTGTTCCAGGTGGCGTACCAAACTGGCATTTGCTCGAGTCAAGATAAGCAAGTATAAAATAACTTCTCCAACTTAAAATGAAAAACAGGAACTAGGTGACAGCGAAAGGATGTACAAGTGATAAAGCCTTCTTATCATCAGGAATAGGAATTCCCAAATAAAAGGTGAGTAAATAATCTACAGCACTGGCGAAACAGGAAAAAACAGGAGGATTGAAGTCTGCTACAACTCAAAACCTGATTTACGAGAAAAGTTGCAAGAAACTCTTCATTATATCTACCTGGTGTAATTCCATAAGTTCTTGAAGGCAGTTACTAAGCAGCACCTTCTTTATGCATGCTTTCCCTGGAAATAATTTATGGAGTCAGTTGCTTTTAACAGAAGAGGAAATTCAGAGTTCAGACCTAAACATCCAAATATCCAATCCTTACATGGAAAAAAATGTAAGAAAAATTAATCCACCATACCTACATAGTCATGTTACACGAGGCATCTAGTATGACACGGTGATACTATTGCTGGTTCAATTGGAATTTAAGACTGGTCAACACTTACTTCAATAAATCCATAAACTCCGTCTTGTAGCATTTAGAAAACTGCCAATCTTAACCATCATCAAGCAACAAGAGGTCGCTGGTATGACCAGAAATTCTATTTGCACACCATGGTATACCGGATTTAGTAACCCACATAAAAAGGAAATGCTCAAGCAACCTCACAGACTATTCTAAGGGTGCCACATTGGTCAACACAAGAGGAAAAAAGCTTTGATAACAAGTAGATTCACATATAACTCCCATCAAGGTTCAATAAAGGAGACAACCATAAACACTACCTGTATAAGATCTAGCCACATACCTCGTCTATGAGGATCACAGAAGAAGAAGAACTTGCGTGCAGCAATGCGGCAGTACATTTGAACAAATGCTTCAGGCATGTCTCGTAGCTGTGCCAAATTAGGAATCAGACCCCTTATGTAAGCCTCCATTTCCTAAAACACAAAACCAGAACAGTCAGCTTCTTCACAAATCCAGACAAGTGATAGCAGTTAGACACCATTATGACAATACAATATAAAAGTCCTCAGATAAAATATAGAAGTAGAATAGTAAAGAAGCACGAAAGCAGTATTGTACATGAGGTTGAAGGAAACCATCAGAATCTTCATCTAGCTCACTCATATCAATTCTGGCCTGTGTAAGTGAAACCTGAAGAAGAAAGAACACATATATTTTAGCAACAGATAGACTTATATGTTGTTCTACATGACTGACTCAAGCCTAATATTGTGCTCTGCAATTTGTTAACGAGAATAGCATGATCCACAAGCATTACCTTTTCTTGACAAGAGGGAAATTTAATGATAAAAGAATTGTTCTAGTACATTAGAAATATGCAAGAACAGATAAGGATTAATAATCTGCTACACATCAATCCTAAGCATTCATGTCCAATTATAGCCATTTTTGCATTCCTTACCATCCATATCCAAAACACAGGGCAGAAGTCAATATCTACACTGCCAATGCTCAATAACCAATATGCTGATCAAATAAGAAAGTGACTAAGTTAAAATTAACAAGCCATGCTAATGCACAATCGCCTTTTACTTTTATTCACTATGCGCTTTCAGATTATAAAGTAAGGATCAACTATTCCTGTGGACTCCACTGACAATAAAATTTTCAGTGGAGGCATCAATGAGTAAGACATACCGTGCGCATCACATAGAGGTAGAAAGGAAGAATGGCAATTCGTCCTGACTCATCTTTCTCAAATTTCATGAAATTTGAAGGGCTGAAGAACCGTCGGCATTTGGGGCCTATTTGCTCCGTACATACAGATGCAATATGGCAAAAATCTTCATAGTTCATCTGAAAATGAAGGAATCTTTATAAGTCATTCAGAAACCATCACTACCAACACTGAAAGAAAAGCTGCCTATACATGTTAAGCAACAACCTTTTGAAAAGAGGCACAAGGAGGGACCTCTTTTTTTACAACAAAGTAATAAACTTATTAGAAAGGAGGGGGTATTGCTTGGAGTATACACTTCACTCAACATCTTTAAGCATACGATAAAAAATCAGCAATACCACCAGTAGCTGTCATTGAGAAAACAATCTTCAAATTTCATTTGAAAATGAATGATATAGAGTACCACTGAGAAAGATATTGTCAGAGACTGAAAACAGCTGTCTATCAATGTAAAGCTCCATGCTTTCGAATACATGGAAGAGGATATGAGGAAGCGTTACAACAAGTAAACAATTAATAAATAAAATAGAATGAAAGGGGTAAAGCTGGGAGAAAACAATTGAATTGCTCTCTCCAAGAATTGACCAAATTTAACAATAAATCCCACCAGTAACTTGCATTCACAAAATACTAAGAGCACTGCAGACCTGTGAAGATAAAGTCGTGTAAAGAAAAAAAAAAAGGTACACAAAAATGGACAATTCTCAAATAAGCAGACCTTTTCTGCCCCTGTAGCATCATCGATGACACAATTTTCTCTCAGGCAAACCCACATTGCATCCAGATCATCTGCATTAAGCAAAAGATCCGATTGCTTCTGCAATAGTGAGAAATAGATGTTAATTCATGAAGAAAGAAAAGTACAAACTACTTGGAAGCTTCTTTAGATTTCTTAAGAACTCTGTTGCCAGTACAATGCATGCGTACCTTGAGAAACCGGTATTTTGCAAGCCTCTGTACTCTATGACTGATGGATCCTTCTTCGGGTTTCTAAGAGGGTGAGTAGAAAATCGGAATTGATTAGTCATCACACAGAAATATATGTATACCAAGGAAATGAAATCAGATTCTACAATAATTAAGGAAAATTCCCGCCCTTATACTTTTAAACCAGCTGTCCAGGAAATTGTTCAACCAGTGAAAGCAAAACATGATGCAAATACATAGGGAATGAACAGCTAAAGAATCGTATAGCCATTCAAAATAATTCTGTTCCATACCTTCTTATAAAA
Organism: Rhodomyrtus psidioides; assembly: GCA_021437785.1. Lineage (NCBI taxonomy): Eukaryota > Viridiplantae > Streptophyta > Magnoliopsida > Myrtales > Myrtaceae > Rhodomyrtus > Rhodomyrtus psidioides. Next base: position 3,388,590 of record JAILYB010000041.1, on the reverse strand, counting down.
ACTTGGAATGGTGCCCGCTTCAGCACTTTTTTTTTGCTTCTCCTTGAATATATCAAGCAAAATCCTCTTGGTCTCCAGCTCTACAAGGGAGAGAAACAAGAAGATGATCGACTCCACTTGCATGTTATAGTTTGCAAGTGCATGCAAGCCGTTCAAGTATGGAGGGATCACGGTTGAAAAACTTCATCTATCCTAATTAACTATCTCAGAACAGGCATGTTTCAAAAACTGTGTCCAAGCCTCTACACCCAAAGCAGCTAAGACCCCCTTCTGCTCTATACCATAGCAGCTGATATGTCATGAAAGATTCAAAACTAAAACAATAAGAATAAGAGCTCATGACATTTTTTTTCATCCCAATGTAGAAAATGGAGCTAATTCCCACTTGTCCCACCTCAAGATTAGTCTCGAAAAAAGGGTCACATTTACTCTTCATTTTCATGTTACCCCTACATTTCAAAGCAGAGTCCATGCTGGACCAAAGAATCTGATATCACCGACTCATCAACCATATTTTCAAGTCCAAAGCATCATGCCACTAACAACACAATCTCTCGACACCACATAGCTCCTGCAGATCATTAACTGCTTAAGTTGAAAAGAATGCTAAGAGGTCACTTCCGAAAAGAGAGGTCAAAATCTTTTGTCCACCATTTCACAAGCTCCAATTTTGCCAAATATTAGATAGATAAGATGCCTCAGCTCGAATGCATAACACCACGATCAACCCTAGGATCAATTGGTGAAGTTCCATGGAAGAATTCGTGACGTATAGAATGCATTACATCGAGGGAAAAACCAAGTCACGCTTGAACGGAGTTACGAATGCAAAGTGAGAAGGTAATAAAACGGACCCATCAAGGCTTCGGAACCGAGTCCGGCACCGGATCCGATGAAGCGACGGAGGTTACGGACCCAGGGCATGGAGGACGCCGGGGGGATCTTCCTCTGCGACGCCTCGTGGCTCTCGCCGTCGCTCGAACCGCTGTACATGGCGGCGCGCGGTGTGGAGAGAACCTGAATCGGATTTGTCGTGGGACTTAGTCGAAGCTTCAAATCAGACCTCGCCCGACATGCAAGAGCGAAATGGTACTTCGCTAGTGGATGGAACTGGAAACCCTAGGCGAAGCGCATTGCACCGAGCAGGCAGAGAAAGAGAGAGAGAGAGAGAGAGAGAACCGAAGATGGAGGATTGGACTGAAAACTGAAAATTATCGCAGCTTCAGCTCGCGAGCTTCTTGGGTTTATGTATCGACGTTTATCAGCTTGAGAAAGAGCTCTGCAAATTCACTTTGTTGTTGACCCAAAAAAAAAAATTCACTTTGTTGAAGAAAAGAAGTGAGAATTTTTGTTTTCTCAAAATTTTGGGAAATATTCAAATAAGGACATCATTTTCTCAAAAAATTGGCATGAAGTGGTCTTTATTTCAAATGAGGGCCTGAAGTGTTATCTTTTTCAAATGAGGGCCTGAAGTAATCGTGAATGTTTCAAATAAGAGCCTGACCTCACCGACCGTTTGGCGGGATAAATATTCCTGCTGATGAAGGGTGTTTTTGTCAAAATATAATTTTAACTTAATTTAATTAGTTAAATTAAATAAAAAAAAATTAAAAAGCATAAGTAAAAAAAAAATGAGACACTAAGGCGGAGGGAACTCCGCCCCAACATTGGTGGGGGCAGGGGTGACGACCATCAGGGTCACTGGAGACCCCGCCGACCACAGGCGAGGGCCACCAGTTCTGGGGGCGAGCGGAGGCCCTCGCGTGTGGTCGCCAGGGTCGCCAGCCCTCATCGCGACCCGCCGATGCGCTGGCGACCCTGATGGCGAGGGGCACAGGCGGGAGGGGTGCCCTCCCGGCTATATCATTATCTCTATCTCTCTCTTTTTTTTTTGCGGCTTTAGATTTTTTGGAAAATAAAATTTAAAAAAATGACTAAAATTATGAAAATGTCCCTAACTAATGATGAGTTAAGCCCTTTTTTGAGACATATGGTGACTTCAGGCCCTTTATTCAAAACAATAACCACTTCAGGCCCTTTTTTCAGACAATAAAGGTATTTCAGGCCCTTATTTGAGAAAACGATGAGACTTAGGGCCCTTAATTAAATTTTTTTCCAAATTTTTGAACATTTTCGGCTAGGGGTGAGCAAAAAAACCATGAACCATCCAAACAGGACTAGACCGTACCCAACCGGTTGATTTTAGATGAAAATCGAGGTGTACGATTCGGTTCCCGGTTTCAATTTTATGAAACCGGCGGTATGATTCGGTTCCCGATTTTGGATGAAACCATCCAACCAGCCAAACCGAACTGGCCTTTTATAATACCCATCATGTATGTTCTTCAACAGGCTCCAAATCTTCAAATAATTATGGTAAGTCAACAGTGGAGAGAATTAAGTTCTCTCCCTAAAAGCAACCCATCTTCCTGAGTGCCACATACGAAATTTACATAATTTGACTAAACCCAAAGATTCATGCAGAAAAATGAAAGCACATCGATGTACTGAATACATCTGCCTACCAATGCATCATGGGATGTCTCTTTGGGTCCATTAGCCTCAGTATCTTCGCCTCTGTATGCGGCAGGCGCTTGACCAAAAGCAATTCAATCAATAATAGATCTCGACCCACCCCGGATGACAAAAATCTCAACGATTTGAATAATCAAGAGAAAGAAACTAATGGTATCATCAATCAACAAAAAATTCATTGTGAGAGAAAGGAAAACAGATCCTAGAATCATGCATGGGTAACTTTTGACCCTAACTCATCTACCTCATGCTTAATTGATTGCTGCACAAATTCTGCCTAGACATGTGGCGTTTCTTTTTTTCATTTTTGCTCGGTAAAAACATAACCGGAATCCAACCGGAAATCGAACCGGACCGATGATTCGATTGGTTCACGGTTCATAAAAGAAACGGTTGGTTCACGGTTCGCGTTTTACAAAACCGGTCTCTAGCGGATGGTTCTCGATTCTAGGGTGGGAACCATCCATCATGGAATCGATCACCCCTATTTTCCGCTAGAAAAGAAAATCTTCTATTATTAAAGCTTCGTTTATTTTACCAAAAATAAATTATTTTAAAAATATTTACTCGTATTATAGATTTTTCTTTAGTGTCGACAATAATTTATGTCTAAATCATTCTTTCCAATTCCACCTCAAATTTCTCAACCAACCATCACAAAATGATTTTCAACCATTTCACCTTTTTTTATTGTTATGATGAATTTTGCTTTTCATTATCTCAACGTATTCTTATCGCATGCAAAAATAATTTAACATATAATTATGATACTTTGAAAATAATTATAATTTAATAAATGCCCTTGATTATTTATATTGAGATAATTGCTCAAAATCCTCTCATGCGCAATGAACCTTACCTTCAAAAAAATATTGATCACTACTTAAATTTTGAATTACCTAATGGTCAAAATATTTCTCAAAATGTTGTGTATTATTTTTCAAACAATGTTCTCTATGCAATAGCTAATTTTTTGGTCCGCAAAGCTGTCCGATATCATGTGAAAAAACAGAGTACATCATTCATTGTGCTTGGCCAAGATAATCTCTACTAAAAACCATTAATTTCGAGGAAAAATCCAAAAAAGGGCCTGAAGTCCTCTTGTTTTCTCAAATAATGGTCCGAAGTGACATAATATGTTTCAATTAATGGCCTGAAGTGGCCATGGTGTTTTAAAAAAGGGTTTGGCCTGAAGGGCATTTTTGTCATTTCACATTTATTTATTTTTTATTTTTCTTTTCTATTTTTCCTTTTTTCTGATTTTTAAAAATTTTAAAAAAGAAAAAAAAAAGGGAAAAAAGAAGAAGAGGCACATAGGCGGGAAAAAAAAGAAGAGGCACACACGCGGGAGGGCCCCTCCCGCCTGTGGCCGTCGGCCCACCGCCGGAGGGCGGTCAGCAGGGGATGGCAAAGGCCGACGACCCCGCCGGCCAGAGGTGCAAAAATCGGAGAGGGTCGAGGGCTCTCTCGGATTTGGGCAGGACCGGCAGCCCCCGCCCAGGTCGGGGGCCACTGACCGTCGCCTAAGACTGGGCCGAGGTCGCCTGGTTTGCCCACCCACTCCCGACCTGGGCGGGGGCTGCCGGCCCCGCCCAAATCCAAGAGAGCGCCCGACCCTCTCCCAATTTTCGCTACGACCCAGCCGGCCTTTGCCGCCTCAACCGACTGCCCTCCGGTAGTGGGCCGACGGCCTTCCGCCTGTGTATGTGGTGTGTTCCCTTTTTTTTGAGAAAAATAGATTAAAAAAAGTGTTGTAAAAAAGAAAAAAATCAAATAATTAAAAAGAGGAAAATGCCCTTGAAACCAAGCCCCTTTTTTGAAATTATATTGTCACTTCATGCCTTTACTTGAAACATGGTTTACTTAGGGCCCTTATTTGAGAAAACAAGAGGACTTCAAGTCTTTTTTTTGAAATTCTCCCTTAATTTCATTGACCATGCCTAATTATCTATTTTAACTTATTCATATCTATCATCGTATTGCTTGGATAAAAAAAATAGCTTTTAACATATCTCTTACATCTCATTAGTCATTAGTCAATTATCAATTATCGCAACATATTAATCATCTTTGAAAACAAAAAGATGTAACTTTACGATCCGCGCAAGAACTTCTCATTCTTAATTCAATCAAAATAATCTCGTGCTAATACTAATTTCCGTATTCCGTGCAGTATAATTTTCGGTATCCCAAACCGTACATAATCTCCGTATTCTCAATTTTCCCTTATATAGATTGTTCCGTATCCGACAAAACAGGGCACGACCGGACCGGATGTTCCGTGCGAACGCGCGTCATCCCTACTTCCGTAGGAGTCTGACTGCGTGCGTGTGTATAAATAGTCTCCTTGTGCGCACGGCCCTCCTCACTGCATCTCACCCGCTAACCTCAATGGCGGCGGCCAGTTCTGCCCTCTGAGACACGGCCGCTCCCATCGGAGCTCGCTCGCCGGCGACCGCGTCTGCTCCGAATCCGAGCCTCGGAGATCGTACCCGGAGCAGAGAATCTCTCGGATCCACCTGTTTTAACCGGCAAAAGCAGTTTAAAGGAGCCTTGAGGACGAGACGGTGCCTGTGCGTGTCTCGGTCTGCGGCAGATCTTTCTCGTCGGAATCGCCTCGTGGAGATCGGTAAACTCGCTTCCCTCTCCGCATTCGATGGGCCCTTCATCGTATTCATATGGGACTCAATCTTGGGTGTCTGTGGGGGGGGAGGGTGGAGAGTTTGCTCTCTGGCTGCGAGATATGGGCGACCCAAGGAACGATCTTGCTCGCGTTCTCGTGCTGAATGTTTCGTTAAGCTGTTTTTGCCAGCTAAAACCGGTGGATCTGGGAATTTTTCTGGTTCGGGTGGGATCTCGAGGCTCGGATTCGAAGCCGAGGCGGTCGCGGCGAGCATCCTGATGGGTTGGCTGTCTCTCGAGGGCAGAGCTGCTCGGGCATCGAGGTTAGCCGATGGGATGCGGCGGAAGTCTCGGGCTTGGTGTCCCGATTTCGATGCGCCGACGGAGGCCTTCAGCCTGAGCGGGGCAACGCTGATGATGTCCTTGTTGTGCGCCCTTGTTCGGTTCTAGTCCTGGTCGGTCCGTGGCCGCACGCCATTGTGAACCGGATGTTCCATTGCCGGGCCAATAGGGAAGGTGCTCTGGTCTCGGGCAGAGATGCAGATGGTGATCAGGACGACGACCCCCCAATCTTATGAGATGATATTCGGAGCGGCGGCTCGACTCTTCCCGAGCTTGGCGAAGGCTTTTTCCGGTGAAGATGAATTTTTGGATGTAATATTCAGATTGTTTCTTCCCTTATCTTCTTGGCGCTTGTAGTCAAATTATCAGCAAATTGTAGGAAATTGCTCTTTGATTTTACTTGAGGCATGAAGCAATCTCTGTTCTACATGTTCCCTTTCCGCAGATCAAAGGCGCAACAACATGATGGAAGTACAATACCGCCGAACATTGTAATTTGGTATATTACGACTTTTCATTTTTGGGTGATAGATTTCTAGCAATCCATGCGCAGCTCATTAACGTAACTCGTTACGCCACAAAAGATTCCAATATAGACAGTCAAGTGGTCGGGTCGGGTCGAGTAGATCCCTTATGAAACACAATTTTAACGGTTCATATCCTACCCAACTCATTTCGAATCAATCTGGGCTTCATCCTTAGTAATTTTGCTTGTCAAATTGTTAAGCAAAATGAGCTAGCAGAGCCACCACCACTCCAGCTTCCAATCCTTTCAAAGCTAGGAAGTCAATCAAGGATTTGAAAAAAAAAATAAAAGCAAATATTTGGGAGCAAATAATAGAAATTCAGGGTGCGTTTGTTTCACAAAAAATTCAAGATTTGAAAAAAAATAATCTAAAAATAATCGCTTGCAAAAATAAATTAATGTAAAATATTTTCAGTACTCGCCAAAATAGTTAAGCATAACTTGTTATCGTCGATCGAAAAAATTTTCGTTGACTAATTTTTCTATGAGATATAAGTAATCATTTTTCGGAATTTTTTTTTTCAAATCTTAAGTTTCTCATGAAACGTAATATTCATGAAAAAACGGCACAAATGTCCCTAAACTCTTATCCAAGGTGCAATGTCGTCTCTTAGTGGTCCCTAAACTTTAGTCCAATATTCAATATAGTCCCTGAATCTTGGGGAAAATTTTCAAAAAATGGGCTTGAAGTGCTCTCATTTTCTCAAATAAGGGCCTGAAGTGGATTTTGTTTCTAATTAGAACCTGAAATGCTCAAATTATTTCAAAGAATGGTCTAATCAAAGGGCATTTTTTGTCATTTACCTTTTTGAATTTTTTCTTTTTTTCTTTTTCTTTTTCTTTTTCTTTTTTTTGCCTTTTTTCTTTCTTTTTCTGCTTTACCCGAAGAAGATGGCTATATTTTCTTTAAGAAAAACCAAAATTGAAGTTTGGGTAAATTTAAAAAAAGGGCCCCAAGTCTTCTCATTTTTTCAAATAAGGGCCTCAAGTGAACTTTTTTTCAAATAAGGGCCTAAAGTGCCATCAATTTCTCAAACAAGAGCCGGAAGTGAATGTTGTTTCAAACAAGGCCCTGAAGTGGCCATGAAATTTGGAAAAAAGGCCTGATTTTAAGGGCATTTCAGTCTTTTTATATTTGATTTTTTTTTTTATATATTATATATTTTATTTTTCTATTTCTTTGAAATTTAACAAAAAAAGAAAAAAAAACTAATAGAGGCTGGAGGCTGCCCCTCTCGCCTCTGGCCGCCGCCCCACCGCCCCGTAGGTGGGGCGGTGAAGGATGGTGGGGTTGCCGGCGCCTCGGTTAGGACCGGCGACCTCGCCGACTAAAGGCGAGGGCCAGAGTCCCCCGCCAGCCTTCAACCTCACCCGCCGACCCACCATCGGCGGTGGGCTGACTGCTACAGACGAGAGGGCTGCCCCTCTCGCCTGTGGCTGCCTTTTTATTTTCATTTTTAAAAATCAGAAAAAGGAAAAAATAGAAAAAATCAACACAAAATCAAAATGAGAATGACGAAAATGTCTTTTAGGCCAGGCCCTTTATTGAAACTCTATGACCACTTCGGACCCTTATTTAAAATATATTATAACACTTCAGGCCTTTATTTGAAATAAAGTTTACTTGGGGCCCTTATTTGAAAAAATGAGAGGATTTAAGGCCTTTTTTTTTTTGAAATTTCCCTTGAAGTTTTGAAATTTTGTAAGTGTAAAATGAAAAGAGTCGTAGTGTGAATATATATGTGAAGAGAAGACAACACGTCATTCCGAAAGTAACTATATTCTAACACAACTCTTCATTCCCAAAGGAGATTAATTCGAAGACAACTCTTCATTTTCAAAAGGAGTTAATTCGGATTGTTGGGAAAATTTAGCAAATGGGATGAGCAACGGAATCAAATTTTGAGGCGTGATAACACTTTTAAGGAGGGGAGGGGAGGGGAGAAAAAAGAAAAAAAAAAGAAATGACATAAAGAAAAATAGAAAAAGAAAAAAAAAGTGAAGGATGAAAATGTCCCGATCAGACTCTTTTTTGAAACAACCCAAGCACTTTATACCCTTATTCGAAATTTGTTTTCTGAAATCTTTAAGCATTTTTCATATCATATATGAATTATATTAAACATTAAATCAAAATTTAAGGATCGCAATGAATAAATTAAAAATTCATCGACAATATTGTGCCAAGAACTAAAATTCAGGAACATTATGTTATTATGCCGGATTTGATTCAATTATAGTCAGAGTCACTCCAAATCATCTGATTATATAGCCGAGTCCCAGCTGCCTGGAGAAGTAAGTTCCCCCCTGCTTCATCCACCGTCTTACAAGTTACAACACATATTATCCACTTCCCTCCACTCGAGTTGCTTCGAACGGCAGAACTCTCCGTCCCTCCCTCCCTCCCTCGACTTTGCAAAGCCTCCGAAGATGGCGACCATGGCCTCGACGTCCCCACTGATCCGTCTCTCTCCACGATTCCAAGCCCGTTCCGCATCCCGAAAGCGCGCCAGCGACGGCAGGCCTCCGCGCCCTCGCCGGCGGTCCGAGAAGCCAGCCCTCCGCACCCGTTGCGAGCCGCCGCCTCGACCCGTCGCTCCGGCGAGGTCCGGGCCCGAGGCGACCACCTACACTCGCCTCCCTCCCAGGGAGGACTTCTCGGCCGAGTCTGTTGATGCAGTGAGCGAAGTGAAGCTCTCCGATTCCCGCATTGCCCTAATTGATCCTGGAGGTGGTGGCGTTGGTGGTGAAGTAGGAGAAGAATATGATCACGATGACCTGGACTATGGCACTGATGGGAGTTTGGGGCTTAACTATACGTCCCTCGATGTGTTTGAAGGAAACTCGAGTGCTCGAATAGATTATGGCAGCGACGACGACGATGATGATGATGATGAAGATGATGAAGAAGTTAGTGATTATGGAGAATTTGAAGGTGAGGATGAAGCGTTAGGCTTTGACGGTGGAAAGATAGTTAGTGGTTACGACGGTGATGGTAATAAAGTCACGGCAATGCTCTACACTGTTGGCGATGATGACGATGAAAATGATTGTTTCGCTGGCAAAAAAACGAGGCTCAAGGACGGCAAGACTGTGAATTTGGCAGATTCTGAGGGTGAATTAGATGATGAGGAAGCTCAAGTGAAGGAGAAGGGGGTGCCGGCAGTGATGAGGTGCTTTGACCGAGCCAAGATATATGTGAAAGCCGGGGATGGTGGCAATGGTGTGGTGGCATTCCGCCGCGAGAAGTTCGTTCCTTTGGGGGGCCCGTCTGGCGGCGATGGAGGAAGAGGAGGGAATGTTTACTTGGAAGTCGACAGTTCAATGAACTCATTGTTGCCATTTAGGAACAGCGTGCATTTCAGGGCTGGAAGAGGAAGGCATGGGCAGGGGAGCAAGATGGCTGGGGCTAAGGGTGAGGATGTTGTGGTGAAGGTGGCCCCTGGGACGGTCGTCAGAGAGGCGGGAAAAGAGGAGGTGTTGTTGGAGTTGTTGAATCCAGGACAGAAGGCATTGTTGTTGCCGGGTGGTAGAGGAGGGAGAGGGAATGCTTCGTTCAAGTCTGGGATGAATAAGGTGCCTCGGATAGCTGAGAATGGTGAAGAGGGTCCAGAGATGTGAGTTTTTATCTCAGAAACTATACCATGTCTTTGGAGATCGTTGATAAATACTTGGTTTGCCATAACGTGGTTCATGAGTTTTTTTTTTCCTTTTGGGCAGATTAGTAGCATTGCGGATTGATTTTGTCTTCCTACACGATGTTTTCAATATCTGCTCTGGTTTGACACAGGATATAACTTTTGTGGACGAATAACTGTGAAAACTTATTTGCATAGTCATATATACAATGCAGTGGACAACACAAGTGTTGGCCGGGGTTGATTTTTTTCCCTTTTTTCAGTAAAAGTTAAAAGTATGTCGTCAGCACCTTCAGGGAGTGATAAGCGATGTGTATCCTACTTTGTGATTGGGCAGATTAGTAGCATTGCAGTTGATTTGTCTTGCTACACGATGTTTTCGATATCGGCTCTGGTTTGACACAGGATGTAACTTGTGAAAACTTATTTGGATAGTCGTATGTACAGCGCAATAGACAATACAGGTGCTGGCTGGTGTCGAGTTTTTTCCCTTTTTGTCAGTAAAAGTTAAAAGTATGTGGTTAGCACCTTCAGGGAGTAATAAGCAATGTGTATCCTACTTTGTGATTGAGCAAGCACATGGAATGAATATGAAATAGAACTAAGACTTCAGCCAGATTAATTGCTAGTCACCCACAATCATAGCAATTTCAAGTTGAATTTTCAGGAGAAAACCAAGAAATTCTATGATGAAGTTCATTATTGAGGAATGGAAACATAAGAATGGTTTGCTAGCAATAGCTGAAAGGAGACAGAACATTGATTTGCCAGCAATGGCTGAAAGGAGGCCTTATGTCATCATGAACTGGCTCTAGTGCATCATGATTTATTGAGCTTTGTTATTTGGCCATATTAACTTCAGTGTAGTTTTAATCAAGGTTCTCCTCAGAAGGCTTCCTCAAGTGAATGAAGCTAAGGATGGTCTTTTCTGTCAGGTGGTTAGAGCTGGAGCTGAAGCTTGTTGCAGATGTCGGAATTATTGGTGTTCCTAATGCAGGAAAAAGCACCTTTTTAAGTGTGATAAGTGCTGCGCAGCCGACAATAGCAAGCTACCCCTTTACAACTTTACTACCCAATCTGGGCGTAGTATCATTTGACTATGATTCTACCATGGTTGTGGCAGACCTACCAGGTTTACTTGAAGGAGCGCACAAAGGTTTTGGTCTAGGTCATGAGTTTTTACGGCACACAGAGAGGTGCTCTACTCTGGTAGGCTCCCTGTTAGAACTTGATTCTCATTGTTGTCCACACTTAGTAAGCAGACTATTGCGCAGCTCATGCATTTGTCTGTATGTTGGGGCTTTTTATGATTTTGGACTGCGTACATTGTCTTTTATTGCTAGCCAAAACTTCTACGATTTCTATCCCCCCCTCAACTGGGATAGTGCCTAGGAAAACTGAGGATTCGCTTTGCGGTAATGCATCACATTTCATTTTGTTGCTTTTCAAGGAGTTAATTTGATCCCACGAGCTGCAGAAGGTTTGAAGTTGGAGGTTTTGAGTTTTCTTAGTGAATGCTTCATTTCTATTCTGGTTTTCACCTTTGAAGCCAAACATATCATGACCTCACTGTAGATTGTAGATTACTTTGAATATGATTTACTGATGGATTGAAACAGCGGGTTGCCCTGTCTCCTTGTGGTGTTTCCCAATTATTTTTGGCACAAATGACTCAGCTTCATTGGGTTGAAATTGGGTACAAATAAGCTGCCCTTGGTTCACATTTTAGTGTGGCATCATTTCATTGTTTAGTATGCTTCGCCTATCTCACAATGTCATGTCTTCAAAGTTGTCGGATGGCTAATGTACCCGAAAAGGTGACAACTGACAAGAGAGAGAGGTGAAAGCCTCATGACTAATGGCATAGGGAAGTATGTTAAACAAATTCCTTGACGGAGGTGGAAAGTCAACGCTTGCCCATAATTACTCATTTCCTTGATGCTGTTGTATCTTAGTTGATGTGTTACTGATACATTTCATCCCTAGGTACATGTGGTTGATGGATCATCAGAGCAGCCAGAGCTTGAGTTTGATGCTGTCCGACTTGAGCTGGAATTATTCAACCCTGAACTTGCTGAAAAGCCATATATAGTTGCCTATAACAAAATGGACCTTCCGGAGGCCTATGAGAGATGGTCATCATTCAAGGAAAGGCTGGAAGCTCATGGGATTCAAACTTTCTGTATGAGTGCAGTGAAAAGAGAAGGCACTTATCAAGTAATTTCTACTGCTTATGACGTTCTACAGAAGAGTAAAGAAGCAAACAGCACTTTTGAAGGTCAGGCTTGTTGCCTCATGTGCTTCTCCATCTAGCAATCTCACACTTTTTCTTAGATGTCTCTTGATAGCTTTTTCATTTTGTCTTCCCTGCGAAGGTTGCAGAACAAGTATGTTTCTATGATCTTTCTTTTATCCATCTGATTTTCTCTATGGACTATTGATGAGTTTTATTTGCATTAGGTTGGGTGGATCCCAGCAGTCTGAACCATGTAGCTGAAAAGGTAAAAGATCAAAGAAGTGCTTCAATTAGTGAGTTTGAAATCACTCATGACAACAGTTCACGCACTTGGCATGTTATTGGATCTGGGTTACGACGGTTTGTTCAAATGACGAACTGGAGGTAGGATGTTGATTACTCAATGGCCATTGCTAAGCAATGCTATATAGTTCTCTTTCCCTTTTCCCATTTGGATCATCTTATTAGTGCATGGTGTATTCATGCATTTTTAAGTGCTTATGTTGAGATTGTGTAATGCAACTCTAAGAAGAGACTATCTTGTTTAGTCATGGCAATCTTGGATTCGCCATACGGAGGAAGGATGCAGCGCATACCATCAAAATTGGACTACTTGTCCCCTTCATCTTGGCACATGTGCTCCCCATATGTTTTGTTTTGAATTAATTGTCAGGAAATGCAAAGTCCGTGTCAATTTATCTGGACAGAGTCCAATCAGATATTTCATAAGTATTTGGGGAACTAGGAACATTTTAGGAGTTGGAGTTATGAGGAGTCATGTTGCAAATCTTATTGTTTTTTGTGTTGTTTGATATCTACCTCTGAGAGCCAGATAATTTGACATATATGTTTATGGGGATTAGATTAGTTCTACCTTTGTTGGCAGAAAATCCTTTTCCTTCGCATATTTTCTTCTGATCTATTTCATGAAATGTTTCCAGTATGATTTCTTCACTTGAGAAGTGCTGTTAATATTTTCTATAACAGATATGTCGATTCAGAGAAAAGGTTCCAGCATGTTTTGGAGGCTTGTGGTGTGAATAAGACTCTCATGAAACTAGGTGTAAAGGAAGGAGACACAGTCATTGTTGGAGAGGTAGATGTCTGTTAGCTTCTCTCTTATTCTCACATCTTAAACCATTTGAAGCTTGATAATGCATGGAGTATACATGAATATTGAAACATGCAGAGATAATGCTAAATGGCAAACCTTGGCCCGGTGAGATTCAAATTGACGTTCTTCAGAGTGCTTCTGCATCCTATTGCAATCTCTAGATTCTTTAGGTCTATTTTGCCCATCCTTTAATCCAGTTTAGACTTACTTTCATAATGACAATATGTTCCATAGTGTTCTTTATTGCGTAAAAAGTATTACTAGTTACCGGCACCAAATGCAGTTTTGGATATTATTGTGGTGGATGAAGTTAATCCCATCAAGAAGTTGAGTAGCCTTTCTCTTTTATTTCTTTCGCCAGTCTCATGAAGTGACTTTTTGAGCAAATGCTCTGAAATCCTACATATGCTGTCATTTCTGTGAAGATTTTATTCTCTTCTTTATTGTCGATTGAGTCACAGTAAGTGGGATTATGTTTCAAATTTTGTCAGTTGGAGATGGTGTGGCATGATTCTGCTGGGAGAACTGGTCCATCAAATATAAACAAGGGATCCACGGATTCGGTTAGATGGCCTCAGTGGAAATAGCTTGCCTATGTCTGGCCATTGCGATCTATTATCTGGTAACTATGTTTGATTCGTGTGGTTTATGATTTTAAGACTCTACTTTGATGCTCTATGCCTGCCATTCTCTTGCTTCCCTCACAATCATATCTTATTACTCCACTGCAGTTGGATTATGCGCATAGCTAAGCAGCTGCTTGTATGTCTTCAGGAAAGTGATAGTGGTACACTGCCTTCAAAAGAATATGTAGAAATGAGGGTGCCGGTTTACAGGTATTGTCTTGTCTGTTTTCTGCAGTTTATGACCCATTGGGCATTTCTGGACTTCAAATTTGTCTAACTGGACTGTCATAAAGATGCATTGTCAACGCGAGAAGATTGATCTGATCACTTTTTAGCTAATGGAAATCAGGAGTGGCAACATTGAAGGAGCTACTGTCCGAATATGTGTCCAACAGGGTGCAGTACCTCCTAATAAGCAGTTAACTTCTGGTTTGCTCACTCACAATGATTACAAACGTTGGAACTGAAGATCCATGGAATTTTATCTCAGTGCTGCATCTAACCAGACGGGCTACCGATGAAACGGTCTAGTCAGAGAATTTATCAGACGCAAGAGAGTTATTTCCATTATCGTTATTTGTACCCCCGATCCTCGTCCATTACGAGGCAAGCCCCATTAACTCCAGCATTGAATTTGATGGAAAAGTTGCTTTCGTGTAATATAGAGCATCCAAGGAGAACTGTCGATGTGCTAATGACCCGCGAACGTGTTTGTGTTCCTCTGCAACCCAAAGAAGGTAACAAGGAATGAATGTATGTTTCTGATAACGACGGAAGAAAGCATTTCTTTCATCCTATTGTGTTGTCAACAGAAGTGAACATGCTCTTGAAAACAATCGCGTGCTGCAGAAACGTGAATCTTGCTACTGACTGCCGACAGCATCGATGCACTCATTGGGGGTTGTTGCACTGTCGAACCAACCATGACGAGGAAACTCACTTGCTAGGAAAGTGAACTCTCATGCGATTCCCCGAGTGGCGTGTCGGATCCTGCACGTTAGAAAACATATTTTTGACAGATCAATACGTCGACCTGCCCAGATTCAATGCGTCCTCTCTACTGTGTTTGATTGGGCCACCTTTGTACGTTTGTTCGATGTAGAATGTTTCGGTTGTGTTTTGGTTTGTTCCGGGGCCAAATGGTTATTACTTACGATGCCGGTTCGATCGTATGTTATACATGTAGTCAACGAATGGGTTTGAAGCGAGTAATGCTCGAACCCCCGTCCTAAGTGCGTCGAAAGATTCTCAAAGTACTAAATACCGCAAGACACATATGCTCTCGTCCTAAAAAAAAAAAAATTTATTGATTTGGATGGACCAGAACCCGACGATCCAAGAACGTCGTACCCACGAATAAGTTTTTCTCGCTTTACAGGGATTATGGGCCTAGTCCGATATAGCTCCTTTCTTTCCAACGAGAAACTCTAGTCGAACTCGAAACGTTTCAAAGGCTTTTCTTCTTCAAACCGAGCACAAAACTACTGCCTTGTCCTTCCTTCCGCTTGGTTTGTCTTGTTGACGCTACGCTTCCGGCGTCCATGCACGAGCGTAGCGCACGTGTTGCGGGGGGAGGAGTCGGAGCAACAAAATCCGGTGATATGCGCCCCACCGCCACAGCAAGTACGCTCTCCCACCTTCTCAATCTCTAGCCGTCAAATCCTACCGGGTTCATCAATCAGACGCACCCCCCCGGTTTTGAATCTTTTCGCTGCCCTCTTTCCTGATCTCTTCTCGTATGGGGGGCGTGCACTCGATGTAACCGAAATCCCACGGCTCGCAATAACTGGTACGTGGCCGTGCATGGCGCCACGTCACCGGATTCCCCGACAACCGCGATCTGGGTGGGTGGGTGGGTGGGTGCCCCGCGGGGAGGAGGTGCCGACACGTCGGCCTGCGGGGCCCGGTGAGGTGAGGGGCCGATGGCGTGGCAACAGTGTCCACGTGTCACTTCGGGTCGAAAAGATAGGCCTACGGGGTGCGTCGCACGTCCTAGGGGCTGGGAGGGGGGCTGTTTGGGGCAGGTACGGGTTTGGCTGTCGATCCCTGATTGACCGAAACGGACGGAGTCAGCAAGAAATCAGGTCCGAACATTAAGTTGGGATTCGAGCATGGATACTCGTTCGTGACCCGGAGGTACTTCGGTCATATGAGATGTTCCAACGAGACTAGGCAATCTAAAGCTTTGGGGCAAGTGAATGGAGAAAGAGTTTATTGAGCTTAGCACATGATTCATTCGAAGACGAGCAAGGCCGATTTTGAAATGGATATACGTCGTGTAGTATCCGAATAGCATTTCGATTGGCTACTTAACGTACCCCGTCACCTATGCGGCTAATACGAAAGATACTTTGTTTCGTGAAAACGAGCCGGGATGAATGACGACGGATGTAAGAATTGTTTGGAGTCGGGTTGTCAATTTCATCTCCTATAGTCCCGACGTTGTTTAATTTTCGCTGCTCGATTGATTGAATCAATCCCTTCGTAGTCATCCTTCCCCCAAGAAGCTTGAATGAAGAAGCTCGAGTCAACTGAATTCTTAAAAACACGACGGATGTCAAAGTGGGGGAGTACCAAAAAGATAAAAAGGACAAGGCCATTATTTTTTCATTCGGGTCATTAGACATGTATCGTAACAATTAGTGATAAGATTGATTGAATTATGAAGCACCGTCTCAATTTATAAAAGAAGAAGTCGAGCTAACCAGGTACATATGGAACTTCCAAAACATTTTGAGATGGCTAGCGTTATCACTAAGAGGGGGTTGAATAGACGATTTTGAAAGCTCTTGACCAAATATGCAGAATTAAAAAAAAGTCAAAGATTGGTATAATGTGGAGTCAGAGTCTGAAGAGAGATTATACTACAATCAAATTCACTATTGTGCAAAATACTATCAGATACAGTAAATAAGAGTTTTTTTTTTTTGTTGAAACATTAAATAAGAGTTAAGATAAGAGATAGAATAATTTGCTCACGAAGTTTATAGTAGTTCGACTTAGTGTAAGTTTATGTACACTCTCCCACGCCGACAGCCTATAAGTTGGATTTCGCTATAAATCTTATTGAAGTTGTAGATAGTACGTGTTGCTTCTACTCGAAATGCTCTTGTTTATATCCAAAATTGATAGATCACATTATCACAAACCCAAACGCTACTATTACGCTACCAACACTTCTAGAAAGAATACCTTAAGAAGCTCATGAAAGACAAGTACAAAAGATTGTAGCTCTCTTGAACTTCGAATTTTTTTGTTCTTATCTCTTCAGTACTTTGGTCTCATTTTATTCTCATCCGCTTCCAATGTAGCCATTATATAGTTTTCAAAGGATTATTCTCCAATCAACCCGTTAAACACGAATGCTCCATGGAGATGGAGTAGCCGTTGACAAATGAAATCAGAATCCCCAATGATTCAGTCTCCAATATAACTAAACTTGGTTTCCATAAGTTGGGTTCTTCATTTAGAATGATTGTATTGCCTCCGTAAATACTGCCCATCAATCATGATGTTTTGCTTGATGAGTTATATCGCAACAATAATATTTCAAATTGAAGATCATTACTTTCTAAATATGAAATCTGAGCAAGATATATTTGTTGTATTCTGAGTCTGAATAGACTTCTTGATTGGATGATGATGTCTAAGTCTGAATACTCTTTGAATCTAAATAGACTTCACATAGAGTTTGAAAATACCAAATACATTGACAATATTCATGTGCAAGTTTCGTTGATATCCTCGTATTACTTTGATTATATTCACTAAGTAAACTGCTAATATCCAAGCTTTTATCTTCTCGTTGTTCACTTATCCAATGTCCCTCCAAGCTTTATCGAACATTGCATCCTAGGCTTGTTCACATTCTATTTAGGTACTCCCAGCTTATAGACACCTCTACGTCTAAAGCTTTGCTCATCATTGAAAAAAAAAAAAAACGCATAACATTTGCACATCCTGTTAGAACACAATCTGCATAACGGCTTGTGCATTTTTCGCCCGCTTCTACCTAATCAATAAACACATCAGTAGCCTTTGATTATTTTGTCGTATTCAGAATATTATAAAGGGTTTTCCTAACACATTCCACAGATCTCAAGACGGGGGGTCAAGATTCAATACCTCGGAAAAAGAACCTTAATCATTTGGTTGTAGCAAGTGCTCTAAAATTTGCTTGTGCGGATGCCCACGGTGAGGGGGATGACTAGACAACTTTTGGCACCTCTAAGACACGTGATGACCAAAACTAAAACGCGATGGCGTTTTCTTAAGCAAAGGGAGGAGGACCAGTTGGCCGAATAGAAAAATATGGGTGACACAACCCCGGCATATAGGGTGGTGGCACTATGGTTTCTTGGCTTTTTGGTGGAGGGACACATGTGTGCGTTTGACCAGAAAAAGCAGCAGCACGGAAGCTGAAACCATGAAAAGGCTAAAAAACCACCCAAGAAGAACAACACCCACACACAAGTTCAATCTTCGACAAGGATTGAATCATTCAAAAACGATTCTTTTAAGAACACACGCACTCTCTCTCTCTCTCCCCCTCTCTCTGCCTTTCTCGTCAAAGTCCAAGTCCGAGTCCGATGAAAAAAACTATCTTTTTCCCAGAATTCCGGGTACCCTTTAACGAGAGGGGGGAAAAGAAAGGAGGGTGTGTTGTTGTGTGCTTGAGCTTGGAGAATGTGCTACAAAAAGTTGTCAGCTTCTTCTGACCCTCTTGTCAAGAGAAGAACTTGACAGAAAGGAAGAGGATGGTTGGCCCCTACCTGAAGGTTTTCCCACGGGAGGGCCACTACTACTTCACTACCTCCATTTCCTCCTCCTCGTCGAGAAAAGTTATGGAATGAAGACTCCTTTCCCAGATGGGACTTGACCAGCCCTTTTTTGTCCCCTCTAAATGGCAAATTTCACAGCAATAACCTCCGCATCCTAAGAAACTTCCACGTCCTCTCGCGCTCCCAACAAGCTCTATGCTAAACCAGTTCCAGGTTGTCTGGTGCTGGTGGGTGATGGTATTGGCCAACCTTGCTCTTTCTGTTTCGAAGCTTGAGTTTAAAACTTACCTTAACTTGAAAACTGCCTTGGAAGTATTACGAGCTAACACAGACTCGAAACTTAAGCGGTTAGATGAACGCATAGTTTAGCATTTGATTATTCTAATAGCCACTCCTAACGAAAAGCAGTCAAGTGACTGGAAAGGCATGGATCCACCATTTGTTAGCAAAAATTCTATACCTACAAGCATTATCTTCCTAAATCTGATATGTTCACGTGAGGATGAGTCACTGCTGGAGACACTTGCGCGAGTTTTACCCAGCAATTTGCTTATAACAGTCACTTTAGGCGATCTTCAATTTTTAGAGGCAAAAAGACACAAAAAAATGTCAATATTTGTGTATGACACTCATTTTGATGTCAATTTTTTTTATCACTTAAGCGTCAAATCAGAGAAAAACGATCATCATAGTGCGAACGGCGAGAAATTTTCGCCAACTAATTATGTGTAATTTATTTTTTATTTTTCAAAATTACATGACAATTTTAAAAAAAAAAATCATTCCACATGGCATCCATGTGAACTTTTAAACTTAAAAATAAATTTAATTTTTTTAAAAGCTAATATTAAACAGAAAAAATAAGATAAAAACTAAAAAAAAAATTCTTTGCCCCCACCATCATGGGCAATGGCCAGTGAGGTGGGGGACGGGGAAGAGGGTCGTCGAGCCCAAGCATGGAATTTTTTATTATAAATTTATTTTAATTTTTTATTTCTTTACTAATTTTCATTTTTTAGCTTATTTTAAATTTTTTTATTGATTAATATCTTTTTTTATTACTGACTGGATCCTCCGATGAGCCATATGGATGCCACACATAATTTCCAGCAAAGCTCACAGGAGTTAGCACTGAAATAACTATTTTTTTAAAAAAAATTGACACTTAAATAATTCGAAAAAATATTAACACCAAAATGAGCGCTGTGAACAAATGTTGACACTCCAAGTGTCCTTTTGTCACTTTTTAAACATACATTATTTATGCATATATCGACTTTATTTTACCCTTTAGCAAGTCAATTTATTAGATCGCGTTAGCGTATCTCTATTAATTCAGAATCATGACGAATTTTTAAAAGAGTTTAATAATGCGAAGAAACCCACCAGTATATCTAAGTTAATATAAAGTGAAAACAGAGTATATTTTTTATGGAGTTCATTACATGTCCGTTCCATATGGAGTCCCGTATTTCATGAGAGCATTCGATGTTATCGGGTCCACTTCAGTTAATGCCAGGCATGTCCCCTTCCCAAATCTAAATCTTTAGTGGAGCAGTCAAATGGTCGCAGATTCAAGTTCATGTCGTGCATAAACAAAAAAATTAAGAGGGCCATGTTGTGCACATATAAAAGAATAATGTCACAAATGATAAGTAAATTTTTAGAAAATATGTAATGTGGCCCATAAACTTTTCGTTTGTTCAATGTGGTTTTTGAACTTAATTTTTATGTGCAAGACGTCAATAAACTTTTAACTTCAATGCCGTCCTTGAACTTAATTTTTATGTTCAAGTCATTCCTAAATTTTTAATTTGTCCAATTTGATACCAATAAAAATGTTGAATAGTGTCTTCGAATTTGAATTAATGAAGAACAATATTAAATATTTTAGTATAGTTTATGGATTAAATTGAACATTAATAAAAAAAAGTTCATGAACTACGCTGAACAAATTTAACATTCAGGGATGACACTGCACATTGAGCCAAAGTTTAGAGACTATATTGAATAAATTCAGGGATCACATTACATATTAAGCTAAAGTTCAGAGGCTTTTTGTGTCATTGAGCGTCTGAATTCATTTCATTAATAACATGCATGATTTGATTGCTTGTGTAAACATTTACCTACAGTGGCTTGATTTTTTAAGTAAAAATTATGCTCATGTTATGCTAAAACTCTTTTCTCGAGTGACTTTCTTAGCATGCTTAACAGCGTCATTAACGATTAACACGACTTATTTAATCAATATCGTTTTAATCATTTAATCGCGGTAATGCACAGCCACTGATGATGGTACGTAGGGCAGACATCAGATGTCTTTGCAAGAAACGACAAGAGACCCAATTGAAACCCCTAAGAATTTTTCACAATAGTTTATGTAATTCCCGATGCCATTTACGTACGTGAGATTAATTAAAAAGAGGGATGAAATCATGCCTTTTTTTTTTTCCTGTTGGAACTTTCAATTTAAAAAAGTGTTTTTGAGTGCCCCACTAATTGCCCCTTGTTTGGACAGCTTAATCCACATTTGCTTTTGAAAAAAGATTATTTTTCTTGAGCTTTGATTGCTCTTTTTGACTATAGCCCTTTTCTGCTTCTTTTATTATGATCAAGTTCAAATAAGCTGACCCCTCTCTTTTGATTGTGTATTAAAAAATCTATAAAATAAAATAAAAGAAAATTCTATGACAATCAAAAGCATCAGTTTTGGGAAATGTAATGGTGAAAATTTTTTCCTCCCACCTAACATCTGTTTTTGAGAAGTGAGAACAACCATCATCAATTTTTCTCCAACATTCAAATTTTTTTTTTATCTCCTCCTTTTTAGTAGAACGCGGAAAAATGAGAATAACCGCTACGTGAAAATTGCTATATATAAATTCCAACGTACAAACTTGAGCTCAAAGGTGAAAGAAGATCGACCACGTGCATACGGAAAAATAGAAATTCCAAAAGACATAAAGTATCTTCTCTTGAGAACTATTATTATGTCACTTAATTAAAGATGCCATCCCAATTATTCAGCGAGGGAAATGGATGGACTCTTTAAGTAAAATTAAAAGGCAAGGGGTTAAAGTAACCAAGGATACACAAGATGATGTTTCACCGAAAAAGGTTACGTAAGATCCACGTGGAACCCGAGTGGGGTCCACTAGTTTCGACGGTATAGGTTTAGTTTAGCAACATATGAACAGTTTTGATAATGCTACGATTGTCGTTGAAACGTCCAGAAGGTTTTGCTCTGAAAACCTTCAAATTTTTCTCCTCTCTTTTTGGGCTAGAAAATGTCCTTTTCCGTAGATTTTTTTAGGCAGGAGCAGACTAAGCAAAAGACTTTTTGCTAAGCTCTCTCACACATTCTTCCAAAATGCTGAAGATTTTGCCGTCCAATGACAACATTTTAAGGCATGGAATAAAACCAAAAAAAAAATCAGCACATTAAACAACTACTTATTCTCGTTTATTGCGAAACACCCACGGATAAATCCCACAAGAAAACAAACGAAACAGCACTAGAGCTTTGACTTCTTGGACCCCCACTCCTCTTTGAAAAAGGAACTTTGCTTTGTTTTTGCAAATTTGATGTGGGGTTTGTTTCCAATTTCAATGACACAGGACAAGAGGAGGTCCAGAAAAAAAGAAAAGAAAAGGAAGTTTCTTAACATCATAGAAAAATATAATCATACTTGGTTTTGGTTGGAGATTATCTCAACTGCTCCCTTTGAAAATCCTGAAGCAAACAAAGATGTCTTCAGGGGGGGTGTGATTGAGGGAAGTCTTGTGCACGAAATGCGGATTTTACATGTGCGACATGATGAAGTAAATACTAAAAATGATGTCGTCTGGATTTCAGTATCTTCAAATTTTCAAATTTTTGATGCTCTCAAGGAGAAGGGGGACAAAAAATTCATGTCATGTATCAATTTTTTCTTCTACTGGCTTTATCTCCCCAAGATTCATCTTGAATGTGTGTACATTGACTTTTCATTAACCAGCTCCTTCCAACATTTTAGCTGTTGTCTTATCTAATCTTCAAATGATTATTTATGAGAGAGAGAGAGAGAGAGAGAGAGAGAGAGAGAGAGAGAGGGAGAATGTTTTGCTGAATACATAATAATGCAGCCAGTGTAGAGTCTCAACAATTGAATCCGCAAATGGGCATTCTTGCTTTAAATATATGATACAAGTATCGCGCAATTAATAAATAAATGTTTATTTTTAAAATATGATTTTTTACATATCACGAGAAAAGACGGCTCGTTGAAAAATTTTCTTATAATCTATATGTATCCTAGAGTGAATTACCAATTTTTAGGTGATTATCCTCATGTAGACCAATGTGAGAAGTTTATACTCCAGTCGTGCCTAACCAAAAAGGTGCAAACTGAGATATATGTAAGGAATTGGACCCAAAAAAAAAAAAGAGATATATGTAAGGAAATTCTAAACTCTGCCCATACGTCTAATACAAGTTATGATGATTCAATGCCCAAGGATTTGATTGAAGAAGGTGGAAGAAAAGAAAGATCTTGAAGTTGGTGGAAAAGGGCAAAAGATGGCCTTCCAACAAATGACGTGTCTACATGTCCTTTTCTTCTATCTTAAAGAAATAAAGAACAAAAAATCGTTAAATCGCATCAGTCACATATCAAGATACAGTGAGATTTACATTACACAAAATTTCATCCATCTTGATTTATTGCTGTTGATTCTATGCGCTATGAAATCTAGAATCTATCTAATTTTTTTTTTTTAAGAAAGCTGCTCGAACGATCTCCTAATTAATTAGTTCTTTGTGCAAGACATGCGATGATGGTGTGTGGATCTATGATTGAAATTATGCCGTTTTTTAATAGTACCGGAAGGAAAAACATTTTTTTTTCCAAAAAGAACATGTTAATATGAGGTAACACATCCACCACCTTATAAAAGCTCAGTGGAACTCTTCTCCACTCCTTGCTCTTACTAGACTTCAATAACTCATCTATATATTCCTCCATTGCATCTCTCTCTCTCTCTCCCTCTCTCTCCGTACCATTTTGTTCATTCCGTAGTCAAAACTCCAAGAGACACCGATCAAGATCCTACAAGCTCGTCATCCATGTCCACCTCCAAGGCCTCGGAGACGCACTCTAAAGGCCTTGAGCCAGCCTATGCTCAACTGGGCTTCTGCATCCTCCAGAGGAACACCACCCCGCCGCAGCCCGGGGAGAGGCGGGGCCGCCGGAAGCAGGCCGAGCCCGGTCGGTTCCTCGGGGTGAGGCGGCGTCCCTGGGGGCGGTACGCGGCCGAGATCAGGGACCCCGCCAC
This sequence comes from Rhodomyrtus psidioides, assembly GCA_021437785.1. Classification (NCBI taxonomy): domain Eukaryota; kingdom Viridiplantae; phylum Streptophyta; class Magnoliopsida; order Myrtales; family Myrtaceae; genus Rhodomyrtus; species Rhodomyrtus psidioides. Next base: position 3,364,854 of record JAILYB010000041.1, on the reverse strand, counting down.
CAAGGAGAGGCACTGGCTCGGCACCTTCGACACTGCCCAGGAGGCGGCCCTGGCATATGACCGGGCTGCTCTCTCCATGAAAGGCACACAAGCAAGGACCAACTTCATATACTCCGATCACCATCATCACCAAATCCAAAACCCTAATGGCTTTCACTCTCTTCTCAGCCCCTTTGAGGTCCAAGCACTTCTAACACCTTCCTCACACTTCTTCACCACCGCCGCGGCCGCCGCTGCCGCCAACAATAGTCAAGCAAAGAACCGACCCACCAGTCACAGCAATCCACCTCAGCCCACCAGCACTTACGAGACTACCATGATGCCACACCAGTCCTACGAGGAAACTTGTCCTGACACCAACTCATGTGATGACTCTGATGCAAACCAAGATAGCAACTGTAACGACTTCTTCCTCTTTGGTGATTATGATTATTCAAACTCCGGCTACCTGAACTGCATTGTCCCCGACAACTGCTTGAGACCTCCTGCGAGTGTTGACGACCTTCCCAATGCAAATCCTAACACTACTAGAAACTACTCTAGCGCTTCAAATTTCATGGCAGACTTTGAGGATGATGACTTTTCGCTTCCACAAGATGTCATCACTGACTCGGGAGATGATCCATTTGGTGCCAGTGAGCTCTGGAGTAGTGATCAGACGGCATGGGGGATGGACTCGGGCGAGCTCTCCTCCGTGATCGGTGGCCCATCGGAGGCGGCGAAGACCAAAGAAGGGTGCCCGGGAAGCTTGCGCACCGCGGTGGAGAGTAGTAGTTACAGCTTCTTGCCTCAAGCTACTCCAAATTACTACGGGGAAGCATCAGCTGAATACGGAGGATACTCTCTGTACTGATACAAGTGCAATGCAACTGTGTCATTTGAAGAGCGTGTGCGTGTGCGTGCGTGCTTTGAGGTTGATCGTGTTCTTACATCCAATGAATTCTCATTCGACTTTTCTTTTTGAGGATCTTTCAAAGTAGTTGTGCACGTGTAATTCACATCATCGTCAAGCTTTAATATAATCCATGCTTGATGGAAAAAAGATATGGGAATGTTGTCTATCTTGATGCTATTCTTGCTCATTAAATTCGTCTTTATAATATATATTTTCTCAGAAAATCTCCAGCAGCCTCCATGTTTGATTTATAACATGGTTGGCTGATGCTTTGTCTCTTGCATGTAAGTTGCTAGGGTTTATTGAGGATCTTTGCATGTAGGCATTATCCATAGTCTCTCTTTTCGGCTGTTTAGCATTGAGGTGACATCTTTTCTTCGACTTCGAAGCATAATAAATAAATAAAAAATCCAAGGGGTATGAAATGTTGTATGAACTCAACGTGCGCACATGCATTTTGCTTCATTCAAACGATAAACTTTTGATTGTATGTGCTCTTTATTAAGCGGCACCTTTAGATGCTTTCATCTAAATTCCAAAAAGTGTATGGAAAAAGACGAAGTTCAATATTGGGAAAATACAATAAAACAAAGGGAAATGCTTCCCTGACAGTCTGACAGTATTATTAATTATTTTTGGTCGTAGATCCATACAACACCATCATATTTTTTTTGCTTAAAATACTCATTAATTCAAAAATCGGAGAATACTGTCAAACTATCAAGGTAGCAGCTCCCTAAAAAAATGCTTGAATTTTTACCCAAAGCCCAAAAACTTATGTTTGCCTTACAAATACATCTTTGTACCTTGAGTTTTAGCTCTACCATTTCACTTTTTTACCATGCATCGGTTTTTAGTCTCTTCGTATAAGAAAGCGCCATTTTTAATGTGAACATTGGGAGATCTCACCTGCTTCGAGCGGGAAGACATGTACACACTCATGCCTCATTTACATATCTTCTTTTGGTTAGAACTCAACCACATTGACCACGACAATTTTATGCCCCCCTGCTCCCAGTTGGACCTACACGCATCTCTTTCTTTGTGAGAGATCTTCACGCTAGTCATCCCTCCTCGCGAGAAGGTCGGAAAGGTCAATCGCATGTCGCCAAAACTCACACAGTTCGCGAGAGAATCTACCCCGTTCCGCCAAGAGGAGAACCCGCTCGTTCCAAGTAGTTGCTACATTCTGTCGGAATGGTGGTGATCGCAGCCCACAGCACGGACGAAGGGTTTTAATCTGCTTCGCGCTTCACGGGTGCCAACAAATTTATCTCTGCTGCGACCAAATTTCGCCGAATGTCAAAAGAGTTCTTTAGCCGCTAGAAATGTGATTGAACATGACATGTAGACATGGACGGTTTGCATGGGTAACACTGAACATCTGGAAATCGGTTTGAGTTCGGCCAGATAGAACTGAGAATGATATTCCCTTCAGGAGTTCTGTAGCTGCAGAATGGGAAACCTTCTATCCACAAGGCTGTCCTTGACATACAGAAACAAACACAGATCAAAGTATAAAGTAAAATGCATCCTGTGAGGTTACGCAAAGTAAAGTGATCACAAAGCTTGATTGTATTCTCCGTATGCGTATACTGTAAATAGTATAAAGGGTATGCGTATACTGTAAATAGTATAAAGGATCGAGTCTATCCTTCATTGGCACAAAACCAAAAAGTTACATCTTCTCTACAGAAATTTGCATTGCAGCAATGCCCTCGGCCGACAGATGGACCCAGGACGAACAGAGAAAACCAGAATATGATGAAGCGTATCTCGAGTTTCACTTTGAAGCTTGTTGCCTTAGTGGAAAGGCTTGTAGGCAGACACTCAATTCCCATGATGAATGCCTAAGGACCGGAAATTTCCCATTTCGGGGAAAGAATCGGATATAAATAACAAGCTCGTGTAGAATTGGGGCGGGTATGCTATTGACTGCAGAAACTTTTCGCAGTTATTTGCTAGGGAAGGTGGATGACTAGATGGGTTTTGCTTTATCTTTGAAGATTGGCCATGTCTTATTCAAAACCTAGACTACGGGACGGCCCTTTGATTAAAGAGCAGAGAGATGACCTAAGAGCTACAAAGAAATAATGTCACCTATCTGATGAATTGCTCATAAGAAATTTGTGACGGTTCTCACTTCGTGGAAGGTCGGCCTAAGAGAGGAGCCAGAGAAGTCCTGCTACATTCTTTTAGCCAGTGCTATGACCCTCTTTGGAGTTGCAGCTAGCTGGATTTGCGGAACTCAGATCATGCATTTGGGAAGGCAAAGGCCCACTACTTGGACGTGTTGACCCAACTGATGTAACTGACATGCTCGTTATCGAGGATGAACTTGTGGGCAGAGAATCATCCGTGGGTCCGGAGATGATTTCGGCCCTCAACTCTGGAGATGAGTATGATGGAACGAGCATTCCGAAGGAATACCCAGCAGGGAAGGGAGTGATGGGCATGTCTCCAAGAGAAGACACCGATGGACTGTAGCCCAGGGGCACAATCGAGTGATCAAATTTGCATGCAGGGCCAAATTTGCATTCCCCACGTGCAAAGTGCATGCAAGGAGGTGCGCCCTGCCAAAGAAACAGCTACATAAGTTCACGATTGCAAGTACTGTAGATGCGTAACTTTTAGAGCCAAAAGCACTATGACAAGCAATAGTAGTGCATGAACAAAATGGCACATACACAGTACATATTACAGATGCAGCTTGATCGGAACTCACAGGAGCAAAAAGATGACGGACTGGTCACACTGGACGAGACTTAAAACAAAAATGGCAGAGAATAGAAGAATAATATCAAATAGCCGTGGCCTGCAGGTTATTCCATAATTAGCAACCTAGGTGGAAAACCCAGATAAACCATAACAATCAAGATATTTCTGCAAAATATAATACCCCAGGCAAATGAGACAGACATAAAGACACTTCAATAAGTTTTGATTGGCACCATCCTTTCAATAAATCAGTACAAAAATATCTATAAAGATATCAAAGCTAACGTTCGAAATAGTAGCCATGGTTTATTGTGAGCATAATACCTAATCATATGCTATCAAAATATGAGTACCTATCCAAGCTCCTAAACAAAAGAAACAGCAATTTTGGCCTATGATTGCCATAGCCCTCGAAATATTGGTCACATAAAGTAATTTACAGCATCTGCTTCATCGCAACTGCAGCTGAGCCAGTGACTTTGAATGGAAGATCATCAAACAGTTTAAACCTTTCAAATGTTCTTGTTGCTTAAGAAGGCACAAATTTAAACAATTTGGAAAGGTGAACAACATTATTTTTTTCAGTAGCATTAGCACCTTCAACAGCACTCAACAAATGCATTAGGAATATACATCTATAACTGTTGCAGAAAAAGCAAGCATCTCCCATACTCAATGTCATGAAATACGAGAACACGTAACATGTCAAATAAAATTTACTTCATGTTATCCATGCCTCACAGAAATAAGAATACGCCAAGTTGTCCACAAGTATACAGCGGGAACAATTCCATCATCTTTAGCTCCCTAGGCATCTGTACTTTGGTGAACAGTTCAAACAGTTTCAAAAAGGTAAAAGAGTTAACCACGGCGAAATATGCGATCCAAAACTACCCATCTTTATCTGAAGCATAATTTATTTTGACATGTCATTTGATGGTTGAGCATACCTCTTAATAAGTCAATGCAGCAATATTTCATAATTGAACATCCAACAAAACCCATAGGAACAAGAAAGGATTTAAAGCTACGCTTAAACACACTAACTGGTTATAAAGAATGTTTTTGCAGATACTAGAGGAAGACCAGTATATCCATCTTATTCCATAAAATTTATTAGATTAGAGCTCAAAGCATCCAGCATATTAAGTTACAGATCCAACTAGAAATAGGTTGACCAAGAATTACCCTGAGACCAAAAGAAAACTGTACAACAGGAATTCATCTTTCAGACTAGCACATATGTTTTCTTTTCCTCCCTCTCCTTTTTGTATAGCTAACTTGGCAAATTTGTATGCACAAATTAATTCCCCTTTCAGAAAGACACTTAATGAACCATCCAGAAGATTTGATTCACGAAGCCACAACTGTTCTCAATCTTGAATATAACTATGTCCATACTTCTCATAGAAATCTCAGCTAAGACAGTAAGCAGGAATGAGATTCTTACCGGACGAATTGGCAGACCAGTGGGGCTAAGAACAATATTTCCATTCCACGCATTCAAGTCCTGTGGATGATGGTATTTACATGACGATCCATATTTACAGTCCCCTGTTTTCATGTAATGCTGGCATTCAGGTTGCCCGGGTCTTTCTGGAAATGATTGCTCCCTCCGGCCATTGACTGAAGGGCCAAGAGACGAAGGCGAAGGTTGATAAGGCCATGGAAAAGCCGGTGCAGAAGGAGACAACTGCGTTACCCCATAAACAGAACTTGATCCTGAACCAGCTTGAGGACTGGAAGAGGCTAATGGACTCACAGGTGCCTGAGCAAGCAAGATAATTGATTAAAATGTGCTTAGATCTTGACAAAAGTGAAAGAAAAATGGATTTCATCAACCAACCTGATAAGGATTCCAACTTGGAAATGGAACCATGCTCGGAGAAACCAGCATAGGACCATAAGGACCTTGTACATATGGGGGAACCAAAGGAGGCCTGGCCATGACTATCCCGTACTGCTGCGATGAAGGAACAGATGGCGATTGCACTGCTGGATACGATGAAGGCGCAGCTACAGGGATAGGTGCTGGTGCAACTTGAAGTGGCGGTGATGGCGCATGAACGTGCATGCCCGCTGGCTGGGGATGATGAAATTTACATGTTGCACCGAACTTGCATTGTCCGGTTTTCACGTAGTAGGAACACTCTTTTTCACCCTGCCATACAATCGTGGATACTGTTCAGTGAGCACGAGAGTAAATCCAGCTCGTGTGAGAACTAGGATCTTAAGCTGCATTCAAAATACAGACCGGACGAAAGGGGTAACCATAGTAATTTAGCGGTGCAGGACTACTGGAACCAGCACCATGCCTAGGATGGTGGTACTTACAGGACGCACCGAACTTGCACGTACCCGTCCTCATGTAGAACTGCGAAAACAAAATACAATATATGTCAGACATGAGAAGAAGAAAGGGTGTTGGAACAAGACCAAGAGACATCACTCAAAATTCGTAAACGCATGAGCTGAAAGAGTTTCAACATTGTTCCTAGTGAAAACTAAGTTGTGCAACATTAAACAAGTGAATGATCGTATATGAATACCTGGCAGATCGGCTGGCCTGCTCGTTCTGGGAACTCTGCTCCAACAACTCTTGTCGCTCCTATGACCTGCGCAGCATTCAACATCCACATTTCAATAGTAATAATCACCAAACCCACGGGGGTCATCACCTCTGTACGAAGCCATATAGATCTTCTAACAATGCTTTGATCACTTTCAAATCCATCGCCAATAAAATCAAATTTAGTAAGTTCGACAAAAATGGACAATCCCACCTTATCAATTATAGTAGTAACCCAAAACTACAAGATCGCCCACGAAGTGGCTTCACAAAGCCAAGTGATCACGTCGAAAAGCCAAAAATCAAAGCTGAAAGACAATAAATAGCAACAAAAAGCAATTCCAAACAGAGTTACCGCGCTCCGATCACGGGGATGATTGAACCGACACCTCGCGCCGTACCCGCAATAACCAGTCCTGAGGTAGTAGATACAATCGGCTTCGTTGGGCCTCTCCGGGTAAGCCGGGTCGGATTCGCCGCCATCCCCCAATCCCACCTGCCACATAGACCCTGCATTTTTTTTTTGTCGCAATTGAGGATCAAATCCCATTTCCAATCCTCCCCAAACGCACTCACACCCCGATCACAAAAATCCAAACTTTTTCCCCTCTTTCTCGCCCACCCTCCCGGAACTCAAAATGCAGAGCGGAGACAGAGCTCACCTTCGAGGCCCGTGTCGGCTCCCGAGTCGTCGGGCCACTCCGGGGAAGGATCCGACCGCGAGCCCTCGTGGGCCCCAGCGTACACATCCATTGTACGGACACGAAGGACGATCTTCAAGAAACCAGACCCAGCACAGAGGGAGAGAGAGGGAGGGAGAGAGAAATAAATACGGCAGTAAATGGCACAAGTGCTCCTCAGCTGGTGCAAGAAATGGGTTCCGATCAAATGGGTAGGCCTTAAATTCCTCTCTCTCTCCAAGAATTACTGCTTTTCACACGCAGACACACCCGCAGAGAGAGACCCAGAGAGACAGAATAGGGAAAGAAACAGAGGGAGAGGGGGATTGGCTGGTTCTGTGCTCTGCTTCTGCTTCTGCTTCTGCTTCAGCTTCTCTCCTCAAGCACACAAGGACTGTGCTCTCTCCCCTCTTTTGGTGGTTCTGGTTTTGGTTTTTGTGGGTTCTTCACTCACTCTCTCTCCTCTCTCTCTCTCTCTCTCTCTCTCTCTCTCATCACTCTGATGCTGTGTTTCGCTCCTTCAGTTTTTCGATGAGTCTTTTCCGGGGTTTCCCTTTTTCTTTCGAAACAACCCCCCCTCCTCTTCCTTCGTTTTTTTTATCTTTCCACACTCGTGCGCGCGTGGGAAGAGAAAGCGGGGGACGTGGTGGTGGTTTACGTACGCGCCAAATTTTAGGAGGTGTTCCCTAAAAATAAAAAATAAAAAAATAAATTAACACTTGTAGACCTGCTGAATCGGTTATTGTTACTTTATTTATTGTCTTATCGAAATTTTGCTTCTCTCTTTTTTGGTTTTTTTAAGGAACGAGCCTGCGAGTTAGGAACTGGTAACCCAACGAGCTGTTGGGCTGTTCTGGTTGGGCGGGTGGGGGATTCTCCTGGAATGTCGGAAATGGCCTCGTCATCTGGCTGCGTGTCCGAAGATCTTGGCCCGATGCTTGGACAGATCCGTCTTTTCGCTGACGAGGGTCGCATGGTCATGGTGTAGTGTAAAGAGGGAGATCCGTCTTCTTCTTTTTCAGGAAAGATGGTATTATTATTAATGGCGTAGCCATTGTATTTTGGGTTAATACTATCAAAAATCTCAAACTGATGCATCTGTGATAATTTTACCTCAAATTATTTTTTTGACCATGAAAAATCCCAAACTTGTATATCTATGACAAATTTACCCAAAATTGGTACAGATGCGACAAATTTACCTTTCGTCAATTTTTCTTAAATTTTACCGTCGAATTGCTGAATTGGATGACACATGGCAATTGTTGGGTGTACATGTTACCATATATTTGCTACCGGTGCGTCAATTTAAAACTTTTCGTGGTATTAACTCAATTTAACGAAAATCAACATAGGCTAAATTTATCATATGTGTACCAGTTTTATGATTTTTTTATGGTAAGAAAAATTAGTTTAGGGTAAATTTATCACAGTTGTATCAGTTTAGGGTTTTTTGTGGCCAAAAAAATAGTTTGAGGTAAATTTGTCACGTGTGTACCAGTTCGAAATTTTTGTTGATAAAAAAGTAGTTTAGGGTAAATTTGTCACAGGTGTACCAGTTTAAGATTTTTCGTGGTATTAATCCCTGTATTTTCGCGGCGGATTGCTTCTCAAGTTACTCCCAACTCGGCATAATTTTCTTTTTTTGCTCGCGTGCGCCGCAACATGAATTATATATTTATTATTTAGAGCATGCTTGTTCAAGTGAGATAGATTTTCGCATATCAATTTTCTAAATTTTCATGGGAAAATTACCAAAGAAATCCTAAACATATTACAATTGTACCAATTCAGTTCTAAACCTTTTTTTGTCGATTCAGTCCTAAACCTTTTGTAATTATGCCATTTAAGTTCATATGGCGAACTTTGGCTGGCCAATGATCAAATATTTTAATATTATTCTTGAATTGCTTTATATTTTTTTCATAATTTTTATGTTTTTTTCTTCTTATTCTTTTTCCTTTTCCTTTGTTTCCTTCCCCTACCCTCCCGTTCCCTCCCCTACCCTACTCCACACCACCCTACCTGCAGTCGGTTGTCGAAGATGGGCCAGAGAGGCCGAGCCGAGCTTGGGCATGGCGGGGTCAACCTCGTCGTCGTCGGACGAGGTAGTGATGGCAAGGCCAGGCCCCGCCATGGCCGGACCAGGCTCGACCGGCAACGGCGTGGTCAACCCTCGCCATGGTCGAGCCCCGTCATGGTCAGGTGAGTTTCTCGAGGTCGGCAATGGAGGCGGATCTGTCCATATTGAGCTCGGGGATTGGTCGGCGAGTCGGCACTGAGCGAGGCGGGACTCGAGGGACCTCTTGGACTTGTTGAAGAGGGAAAGGAAGGATGAGATGGATTCGAAAGAGGCGGCGAGCGACGATGAATCGGACTTGTTGAGGCGAGATTGATGGCAGTTCGAGAGGCGCTCGAGTATTGCTAGATGCTTCTTGCGCAATGCAGAGACATCTACTGCGGAGTCGGATCCATCTGCTTCTCCTCCCATTGTTTCCCGTTCCCAGAAGCAGAGCAAGCAAGAGATGCATGCAACTAATTCGAAGAGGAAGAAGACGATCGACCGCCTTGCGAGGTCAAGTGGTCGAGCGAGGCTCGACCTCACCGGCCCAAATTTAGGCTTGCGAGGTCGACCCTCGCTCGGCCATGGCGAGGCCTGACCTCGCCGTCGCTGTCTCGCTCGGCGACGGCAAGGTCGATCCCCACCATGGCCAGGCGAGGGGCTTGCCTCCGATGACCTGCTATAGGTGAGGTAGGGTGGGGTGGGGCGGGGAGGGAAAGGGAAGGAAACAAGGGAAAAAGAAAAAGAAAAAGAAAACATAAAATTTATGAAAAAATATAAAAAAAATTCAAAGAATAATATTAACATATTTGATCGCCGGCATCCACGTCAGCACCAGCCGATTAAAGTTCGTCGAATGGACTGAAATGGCACAATTGCAATGTGAATCGGCAAAAAAAAATGTTTAGGACTGAATCGATACAATTGCAATATGTTTATGACTTTTTTGGTAATTTTTTCAAATTTTCACGCATTTGGTTTGCTGAGAATAATGTAACAACGGAGATTCATTTACGGTCAAAGAAAATATGCAAGATTAAAGTTGGGAAGATGAATTCCAGAACTGAAAAAGCAGGAAAATATTATTTTGAGAAGAAAAATCCCTGAAAATTCATTTTTCTTTTATAACGGAATTTACAAATCAGACAACTATGGATCACGTTCAAATTAGCCGAAATCTGACATAAAATAGCCACACACACACACACACACACAATGCTAAATCCATAATCACCACCAATGACAAAACTCTCGCTCTCTACTTCCTCAACCCATAGCTTGGCGACAACACTTGTCGGCCACTGCCCTCGCCCATGGACAAGACTGTCCCCCCCCCGGAGACAAGAGCCATGCCTCACCATCAACTCTAGGAGTCTAGGTGCGAACCCATGGGATCGATCAGTTTGGTCCGGTCTCCGAAACCAAATCGAAAATTACCGATCGGTAATTTTCGATTTGGTTATGAATTTTTTATTTATTTATTTTGTGTCTTGTAAACCTAGTAATTCACCGATTATTTATTTATTTATTATTTATTTTACTTTTTAAACATAGACATCAGTTTAATTAATATATTAAAATTAAAAATCGTGTTGCTCAACTCTGCCAACAATTCACCGATTTCATTGGACCGCCCGAGAACTGGACTAGTCGGCACGGTTCGATTCCCGAATCCTGGAGGGAACCGGATCGGGAACCGATCGCCCCCAATCAACTATACCTCTCTTTCTTTTTCTAAGATTCAACGAAGTCGATGGCCGACGACCCTATATCCTATGCATGTAATCAACAACAGTCGAGAGAGGGAGCGACGATAGTAGGGGTTCGAGGCCAAATAGGGAGCTGCAAGAGTTGAGCTCATGATCTCTTCCTTTATTACTATGTGAGATTTTGTACGATCAATGTCAATTATTTTAAAAGCTTAAATTGTTATATGAAATGTGGTTTATTGTGTCAATATTCTTACAATTGGGATGTGGAAAAAGAAAAGTCAAGGAGAAAAGCCAAAAAGAAGAAGAAGAAGAGAAGAACACATGTTAATACGTCATTCATTTACAATGAGTATACAGAAGATGTCAAAATGGAGATAGTCTATCATCTTCAACGTTCAAATTGGAAAAAAAAAAAAAAAGAATCGAGTTTTTCATCAAATTCAAAGGAAATTCCATCACCACTAGAATTTTACTTTTAAGGGACAATTTTGAAAATATTATTAGAAAGGCGGAAGTCTTGTTACAAGACGGCCGGCTTCACGAATGCGTTTTTTAGTAGTGCCGATGCCTGTACGCGCCATGCAGCACCTCTCGTTGCCAATCATATCTTTTTTTTCTTTCCTGATAATGGGGAATACCCTCTATGTGTTCTACGTTCAAGGGATCTCGAGGCCCGGACGAAGCCTCGCACGAAGCAATTTCAGGACTTACTTATGTCCGACATAAGATGTCAGAATGGAAATATCTCAATCCTATCATTATCTTCCACGTTCGGACAGGGGGAAAAAATCAAAATTTTCCAATTAAATGAAAAGGAAATTCCATCACCACTACAATCTTACTTTTAAGGGACGATTTTGAAAATATCATTATGAAAGGATGAAGTCTTGGTACATGAATACGTATGTTGAATAACTAGCCACATGATCTTTTATGAAACAAGTGCAAACGCATTTTTGGTTGAATGAGTATCATCTGAATTTCCTGAGCAAGACTCGTCAACGATGACTGTTGATTTCTTTACTACCGTTTAATTGATTGAATTTATATATATTTTTTATGACGTACATATGGTGTTATGCATTTCTCAGTTAGCAATAATTGATTCCTGCATAACTCGGTGCAGGAAAATATCTATGTCAACGCGGATCGAGCCAAAGGCTTTGATTTGGAGCTGTCGGTGAAGATCGATGCTCGCCGAGATCATCTCGGGACTTCAGCAGATCTGAGAGTACCTGAAATGGCTTTGGAGTTTCATGCTCGAGCGCACGGTAAGAAAGTGGGGCTCGTCGTGGAACGATGGATGTGCGCGAACTTAAATGCGAGGAAATGTAAATTTGCATTGGAAGTGAAATTAGGGGTGCATTTGTTTGGGTGAAAACTTCATGATAATATGAAAATACTTTTCGGAAAATTGTTTTTTAGGAAAATAGATTAATTCTCCCTTATTTTGTTATTTTTGACTAGAGACTTTTTCTGATGTTTGGAAAACTTCGTGATAATAGAAAATACTTTTCTGGAAATCATTTTCCAAAAAAATAGTTAGTTTTCCTCCTTTTCTTGGCAAGGCTAGACCTCGCGTGGTAGTTTGTCGGCTGTAGCCGAGGCTCGACGACCATCGGAGCAAGAAGGAAAATGAAAAAAAAAATCATAAATAACATAATAAGAAATAAAATATGTAATAAAAAATTAGAAAAAAAAAATCGATGAGCAGTTTCGAAAAGTGTTTTCACCCCTTTAGATCTAGAAATTCACTTTTCTAATTATATGCTTGAAATTTTTTATTAAACGAAAAGTGTTTTTCGTTGATTAAATCATTTTCGACAAACCTAATTAATGGACGAAAGTTGAGAAAATTAATTCTCGAAAAATACTTCCACTGGAGCAAACGCACTCTTCGTGGAACTTAAAGCGTGGGAATTGGAATGTAGAATGGAATCAAAAGATGAAAGGCTCTTGGGAGTCTCGATGGTGATTGATCACCCCCTTCTGCCTCCGAGCCCGTTCCGGGTCGGATTCTGCTAAGCCCGAGTTCATTTCCTGTGCGATTGTGGGCTGCGCGTTCGATTGATAATGGGCCGTGATTTTAGACCCAAAGAGAAGCAAAGAAAAACTCCCTACATAATACGTTTAGGGAGCAAAGAGAAGGGAAAATCAATCTAAAATGTAATAATTCTATCGTATGGCGGCCAATTCAGTCACGAACTTTTTAATTTGATCAATTTGGGCCTAAATCTTATCGTTTGGCGATCAATTGATTCGTGAACTCTTCAATTTGGCCAATTTAGTCTTAAATATTTTGATGATTTTTCCAATGTAATCCTACCGATTAATTCCAGTCGGAAATTGTTGAATTGGCACTTAGTGCCACATAGGGAAGGCCTCTGTCCACGTTAGCAGTTTTTGATAAGATTAGTCGGGAGGACTACATTGAAAAATCGTTAAAAAGGTAAGGACTAAATTGGAAAGTTTATGACTGAATTAGCCACCGTACAATAGAATAAGTTTATGACTTTTTGGAAATGATTATCTCAGAAAAAGAAATGTCCAAAGTTAAAATCCGTCGTCATTCATTACTACGGAAGCACACATAATTAAAAGATTTTCACATAGCCAAATATAACTAAAACTACTAAGAAATCTGGGGAAAATTTGTCTAAAAAGTCAACCTATTTTACTTTTGTCAATTTAGTCAGAAATCTTTTGATTTTGCCAATTGAGTCCATCCAATCACTTTTGTCGGAAACCATTGATGTGGACGTCGATCGCCATACGCGGCACAGCTGACGTTGACGTGAATAATTTTTTATAACATTCTAACATTTTGCGAACATTTTCATATTTCTCTGGTGAGCCAATCGCTCGTCTCCATTTTGAAATGTTCAAAAAGAAGGGAGAACTCTAACTGTTCCCCACTGAAGAGGACGTGGCAAGGCGACTGACTTAAACCAGAGGTCAGCGACCGACCGCCAGAAATGACATCCACTTATAAGTGTATCTTTTTCTTGCCCACTTCGAGACAATATCCTTACCTAATACTCCTTCATCAGTCACAAACCAAGTTCTCCCCGGAGACCTCTGGAGCTCCAGAAAGGTATATGATAAATAACAAAATGAAAACGAAAGGAAAGACATGTTTTTGAATGTGTACGTCTCTGATTATGTGGCGAAAATCAGCACATGAGATGCACATGCTCGCCGACCGACGAAGATTTGGTTGGTCGGCGAAGTAGGCCCTTATTTAAGAGTGAATAAGTCACTTCAGGCCCGAATTTAAAACGAAGGCCCTTTGTACGGTCTTCGAGAAAACGAGAGAAATTCGAAACCCTATTTGAAATTTGCCGGCTCGAGGCATGAGCTGATGCGGCTAAAAACGACGTCGCGGAACCGGAGGACGAGGAACGACATCTGGGTCGGTTCGTCGAAAGAGCACAATCAAAAATCGCCCTCGTGCCCGTTCTCGCCGCCCGTCGCCGGATTCAAGGCCCATGCTCCGTCTCGCTCGCGAAGCCCTCCTTCGGGTCGGGGCTTCTTCGGTTCCCGTTCCTCCGCAACAAGCTCAAGCTCTCCACCTGCTGCTCAGGCCGGTCTCGAGTTCCTCGAAGAAGGCGCACTCGTTCACGGTCTCTTACCTCATCAACTCTTGCGGGCTGTCTCCGGAATCCGCTCTCTCCGCCTCCAAGATCGTGCAATTCGCGGACCCATCAAGGCCAGATGCGGTCCTCGAGGTCTTCAGGAACCGAGGTTTGTCTCGGACTCAAATCTCGTGCGTGTTTAGGAGATACCCCAGGATGCTTGTCTCGAGCCCAGATATCCTCTTGACGAAGCTCGACTTCTTACGCTCTAGAGGCATTTCGGATCAAGAGCTGGTCAAACTCGTTGTTGCGCTTCCGGCGGTTCTGACCAGGAGCCTAGACAATCACTTGATACCCACTTTTGAATACATAAGCGGTCTGCTTCAATCCGATGCTAAGGCCATAAGATGCATCAAAAAGAATCCGAGGATTTTGTACAATGACCCTAAAATGCTGCTTGCTCCTAGCATTGCGATTCTGAGGGATTCTGGAGTGCCTGAGGCGAAGATTAGGCGGTTAGTCCTGTTCCAGCCGGGCACGTTGTTAACGTCGGAGGTGCGGTTCGACGAGGCGGTGAGTCGGGTGAAGGCGATGGGTTTCGATCCTTTGAGGACGAATTTCATGCTGGCTTTGCAGGTAATCAGGGGAATGAACAAGTCGAAATGGAGGAGCAAGGTCGATGCTTTTGGCAAGTGGGGTTGGTCCGAGGACGACATTGTCTTGGCTTTTAGGATGAATCCGTGGTGTATGTCGATGTCGGAGAGCAAAATCACAGGGGTGATGCACATCTTTGTGAACGAGATGGGGCTTGACCCTCTATACATGGTGCGGCATCCGACAATGATGATGATGAGCTTGCAGAAGCGCATCATTCCTCGGTGTTTGGTGTTTCGCGTTCTGCTGTCCAAAGGTCTGATCAGGACGACGCGTAGCTTGAGTGGATTCCTCAGTGTGCCAGAGAAGTTGTTCCTGGAGAAGATTCTGACTGCTAATTTGGGGGAAGCACCTGAGTTGTTGGATCTGTATACTGAGAAGATCGGTCTTGCAAATGTGCACTAGTTCTACCATCCCAAATTTGTGTGCTTTGTGAAACCAAATGATTCCGATAACCATGAAACCAATGGAAAAGTACTCCTTTCTGAAAGCCCTTAACTAAAGATGGAAGCTTGAGGCCTAGCAGGGACGTGTCTGGTTTTTCCTTCTCTCTGCATTCACTTACATAGCTAGCTCACTGATTTTGTATTTCTTTTAAGTTCACTTATATGAGGAATTGCCCATTTCTAATCAGTTACAGATGAAGGAATTTTTTAACCATGACTGCAATTTAATGAAGTGAAACAGAAGTGAACGGTTCCGGCGGAATCTCTTAAATCAATGAGTTGGAACTTGTTTTTTGTACTGAAACAGAAGTTATCCGCAGCATCTTTTAATGAGGATGTCGCTGCGCGTACTAGTCCATTGAATTTCTGATGTTGCGATGCATCACTATTGAGGATTTATCTACGTTGAATACTTCGCTGATATCCTGAACCTGAAGTTACTTGTCCCTCGAGGTTATGGAGTCTTAAAGTACAATTATGGGGATACACAAGGTTTCTGAGATACAGATGTTGGTTTTCCTATGATGTCGTTTCATAGGAGGCCGGAGCTTTTTTCAACTGTTGTTTGCATAACGCAATGTGTGCGGGATGCTATGGACCAGAGGAGAAGATGACGGCGGAAATGCTGCAACTGACTCACGTTCATCTATCTCACCAGGAAAGTAGGAAAGGTTCCCTCTTTTCCATTGTTAACCTGCCGGAAAATGCAGTGTAGAAAGCACCTGAATTATCCGCCGAGCAGTTGATAGAAGGATCACCCGGATTCCTCAGAGCTTTCACACTATTTGTAATGGCGGGAGTTGCTAAGCACGTCCTGTTTTGTGATTGCGTCTCTTGAAGATCGAATCATTTTAGCTGCTGAAGAGACGGGAAGACCCTTGAGGTGTCGAGGTTCTCAATCTTCTCAACTGAAAGCTTTTTCAAGTGGAACTTCACTTGCTATGGTTCAATCCTGATATCTCGGACTCAAGTCAAAACAGAGATATGTTAGACGATGCCATGGACCAATTGAAGTTGCCTGCATTATCATTTTGGATGCAAGCCTGTCTTGGTAGCAGATGCTAAAAGAGGAGAAGCACTATGCTATTAAGTTGCCCCGACTGATTCATCCATCTTGCGACGGAGCTGATTTGGCCACTGTTCAAGCTTGTGCAGAAAATGTTGGTTCATTGGCTTCTGGACCCTGTACTTACTAGACAACACTTCTGAAAACCAGTCTTAAGAACCTCTAAGATAAGAGACATGTAACTCTGTTTCATACCCACCGAGGCATGCGGATTCATTCACCAAGGTTCCAAATAACTCTGCTTATGCTCCAATATCACATTTCGAAAGACGGAACTGAAACTCAAAATCCAACGTCAGACGCACTACGTAAGGGTCCCCCAAGTTCCATTCTACAATTTGTGACTCTGCAATAGCAGAGAAAGCAGCAGAAGTTCTTTGCTTTGATTCAGTGCACTTACACCACTATGAATAAGGTCCAGGAGAAAATCCAAGGCGACAACCATCAAGTACCTCAGTCAGGCAATGCAGTTCCTCGCTAAAAGTCGTTTTTAATCTCAAGGGTGTGTTCACCAAAGGCACGTTCAATCTTCTTGTTGAAGTGCCGTGTATCAATGACTTCTTTCTATTGATAGAGCGTGACTCAATCTTCCGGGATCGGCTCTTTCTGCGGCAAAGCTCGTTGATTATGAAGCCCCATCAGGACCCGGATTCAGTCCCCAGCTGACTCAAGGGCCAAGATTCGGGGATCCAAGATTCGGACAAGGTTTGGCCTTCTCATAGCATCGCAACAAAGTTACTCCTGTGATCGAAAGGCGGGTAAGCAATGCTTCCCTAAGCTCCTGGGAAGAAACAAATAATCCGGGAAATGCAGCTATGAGTTTGGCTAAGTGAAGATTGGAGATGGCTCTTGTGCAAAACAAGTCAATTTTCAGTGGCGGCGATTCCTCTTCGGGCTCGCAGAAGCAAGTTTGGGTAATTTTCTTTCCTCCGTTTGAGATTTGTCCTCGAGATAAAACTCGGTCAGTTTATTCTCCGTTGATGTTTGTTGTTTGATATCAGGGTTGGAGAGAATCCTCAGCTTTTGTTTGTTGAGAGTATGTTGAATTGGATGAAAATCTCGTTTTTCGCTTGCTCGATCGGTGTATCGAATGTCTCGGAAAATCTTGGTTTTGGAGAGGGCAAGTGCTACAGTTCTTCGCTCCTTCAGTCATGATCGGTCGGATGGGATATCAAAGTTTATTCAGCAATTGAGACAGACATCGTTTCAGACAATAATCTCGAGAAATGAACTTGACGCTGGTGACGTAATTTTTCAATTAATCACTTGAATTTCATATTATATATATAAAAAAAAATCGCTTTTGTGCATTATTTTTCTTTGATTTGAGTTACGGCGGATACTAAGGATTTTTAATGGTGTGCCTTAACAATAACTATAATGTAAACATATAATTATTTCGACACCGTCAGATATTAATTCACTGAAGTAAAGACATGAAGCAGCCTCCACTCTCGAATCTGCTTTGAAAGGTGCAGCGGTTACCTGCAAAATCGGTTTTCTCACGGTAATTGGTAACTTGCTGACGTTAAAGGTGCAAAGGGAAATTACATAGTGTAAAGAAATTAAAGTTGCTAAAAATATTTAACATGTAAATTACTGATAGTGGTAGTGAGGAAAATTACGAATGCCAAAGAAATTGGGGATCAATTAGCTAATAACTTATGATACGAGAAGGAAATTTACTATAAACTTAGATAGGTTATTATTTTCCACGAAATATTACGTACCCTGAAATTCGATGAACCTTGAAAACAAAGAGGAAATTACATCCTCTAAACAAATGTGACAAAAGGATGTGTAGCATATTATCAGTGACGATAATTTCGTACGCAAAAAGGAAAGTTTCGATGAACAAGTTTACTAACAAAACTTACGTGAAGTTAAGAAAGCCAACTATCATGTCAAGAATGTTTTGTAGTATGACAATGGTAAGTAATTTAAGGATGGTCGTTGATCATGCCCACGAGAGAGAGAGAGAGAGACGGTGTAAATAGCAAACTTACTTTATCTGGGAAGGCGACAAGTACACTAAATTTACTATAATACGCGACATTTGCGATAAATTCACCCTAAATTATTTTTTAACCACGAAAACTTCAAATCGGTATACCTGTGATAAATTTACCTTAATCTAATTTTTTTTACAAGAAAAATCTCAAAATGGTACACTTGTGGCAAATTTACCCATCATCAGATTTTGTTAAATTGAGTCAATATCACGAAAAATCTCAAAATGATACATTTACGACAAATAGAGAGTAAAAGCCTCAAATGGTTACGCCCCATCAACTGTCGCGTATTATCCAACCCTTGTGGTTGTCCCCAATCCATCTCTTTTTTTTTTCCTTCCTTTTATTTGTTTCTATTTCTATTTAGGATTTAGTTGTCAGTTAATCATTTCACATGTTTTGTCTTTGTTTATTGTGGATGTTTTGTGTTATCTAATGCGCTATATGTTTTTATTTTGTCTTTTTACATTTTACTTACGTAGAAACAATTCTTATTGAATAGAGAAATTTCCTGGAAAATATATATAGTCTCCCCCTTACCACATGAAAGAATGTTTTTTCCCCCTCCTATTGGCGAGATATTTTCACACAAAGCATGTAATGCATTATAGGAATATTTAGGAATATGCTAAAAAATCTTCGACGTGAAAAACTTATGCACAATAAATCATTTCGACTTCTGTTCATATCATCGATGATATTTCCTTTGTCAATTCAAAATGATGAGATTTTATTAGCATTGAAAAACAAAATCTGTGCAATTTCTTTTGGAGTTTCGCGTTGAGAATTATAAGTGTGGTTTATTTTTTTATAGAGGGTTTTTTAATATTAGGTTTGTTAGAATTTTTTTAAAAAAAAAACTAAACTAGCTTCTGTGAAAGAAAAATCTAACGTTAAAAAACAAATATTGATAGTTGCAAGTAGATCCTACATAACAATGGAAAAACTACAAAGAGAAAGAAAATGGATAAATTTAGGGCCACCACTTAAATTATAATTGAAGATTAAGGGAGATTGTCTTTCTGGTTAAAATTGGGTGAATTTAGCTATATAGGGATAGAAATAGCCTCGTCTTTTTTCTAAATAATAATAATAGTATAATATTATAAAATCATCCATGTTAGCGATTTTCGAGAAGTTAGCCGCAATTGAAACAACGTAAAAAAAGTTTAGAACTCGGGAAAGCTACCAACAAAAGTCCTATACTTGTTGCAATTGTGTAAGTTCCGTCATACACTTTTTTTTTTCCTAATGTAGTCTTACACATTTTGCATCTGTGTCAATTTAGCTCATTCGATCAATTTAGACTAGAAATTGCTCATGTATAATCTGATCGGCCTAAGTTGAACTGTCTGCGCCGACATGGACAATTTTAATAATTTTTTAAATTTTTCTCTTTTTGCTTTTCTATTTTTCATTGTGGCTAGCGAGAGTTGACCGAGCAAGGCTTAACCTCCCCGTCCCTACGCGAGGTCAGCCTTGCCAGGGATGGCCTGGCGAGGGTGGAGCCTCATCGAGCCCTTAGCAAGGCTCGAGCCGTCGCTAGAGGCTATGAGGGACTATGATGTAGGACAACTAGCATATAATTTTTGGGGAAAACGCAATATTATGATTTTAGATAGAGTTTTAGGTATTTTTCTATTTTAAGAATTTTAGCGATGTAGATAATCGCAATATTTGATTTCAATTCCATTTGATTAGATTAGATTAGATTTATTTTAGTGTTATCTTCTACAATCCTATTTCCTTTAGGAGTCTTATCTATATAAATGATGTCATCCCTTTGTAATGGACACGTTATCATCAATCAAATACAGTTTATTCTGAGGAATTATTTTCCTGTTATCGCTTACCCTGCGTCATTTGGTATCAAAACGAGGTTTCTCCTGGCGACGATATCTTATAACATGAATTGATATACTTCCGTAGCTGAGGGCCATCTTGGTGAGTCTATTACACAGAAGGTGTTTACCCAGTTTGCCGAGGAAACTCAACGAGCTCTGCAAGACCGCCGACGGACGATGCAAGACTTGCTTGCCGCTACCTGTCGCGACCCGTCCGAAGGCGGACGCGGCTAATGGATTACCGATCGCGGGCCTTCCCCCGCACAAGGGTGCGGATCGCGGGCTTTGGATCGGCGCGGGCCCTCCCAGGCCCATACCAAATCGCGGCGGGAGTATTTTTCAAAGGGATTCGACGATAACAGTCGATCGCTTTCGACCTTAGTGTGGTCGTGGTGGCATGTGCAACTTGTGCATGCATTTGGAGTCGCCACCGGTCTTTCTTGGAGGGTAGACCGGAAACCTTATTGACCGATTGGGAGAGATCGATCAATTCTGCGGAACCAGAGATTTTGGGTTCGGGGACTTGGTTACGTTGATGTCATTACCAACGCCCTTTCGGTACCTAACGCGAGTGATTTTCCCTAACTAGGATTTCATGCAGGCGCAATTTTGGGTGAGGTAAGTCTGACTTTGCATATTAACCAGTTTAACATGCTCACGTAATCATAACAAATAAATAGATGTCAATCACATAAACATCTATCCTACGTGGTGATCATGGAATTATGATTTAATGGGTCTCGAGCCAATGAGACCACATTTAATCATTTTAATATTTTAATAACGGAGAGCCGCTCTTCGCTTCTTCTTGGTTTCTTGAACTCTTCAAGAATTGGGCCCCTAAGAGCTCGCCGACTTAAAAGGCTCATCCACGTAATCCTCGTAGCATTTACATTAACAATTGACTATGCTAAAAATAAAGATTACATGAAAAATAAAAGGAGTACGCAGCCTCCATTTAATAATTACAACCCCAAATATATAAATAATCACCATACATTAATATATACATCAATCACATTGATTAGGGATTTTTCCATGATCACCACCCTTTCACGTAAGTAATAAATTCACAATTTAAAACTTAGGAAGGCACAATAAAAATTCTACGTTGAATCATATTCAGAATTTTTACGTAAAATAAGATAGCCATAAATTTTCGATTCAAAATTAATTTAGTCTCAATTTTTGCTACGTTGATTAATTTATCATATAAAATAATCAATCTCCATTAGCCATGTAAGACGAACAATTCGTTAATACATATTGGCCATAGTATTGCAAAAATTGCAAAAAATCAATTAAATGCACGAAAACACCTAAGGATTGGCTCTGATACCACTGTTGGGATCCACGTAACACGTAGCGGAAATAAATAACAACCCATACATGTATCTCCAGAGGCGTACTTCGTGCATTTCAATCGAAAAAAAATCACAAAGTCTCAAAGGGAGTAAATAGATTACCTCTCGTAGCGTGCTTGAACGGAGGTGTCGGTTCGATGTTCTTCGATCTCAGCCTCCACAAGTGTTAGGCATCTAATTCGGACGCACCACCAATTGACGAACGGGGAGACGACTAATAACTCCACAACAATTGTGCTAGCAATATGCGGAATCAATATTCCGAACTTAGTATATTTTGCTCTCTCAAGATTATGAGAATATAGAGAGTGTTTGTGTTCTTCTCTCTAAGCTCTCAAAAATTTGCACACTCTACAAAATGTCTCCCCCCTTCCAACCTCAAAACTCTTGACATCCTTTTATAGCCAAAAATACCTTCCAATAAATTGTATTTAAAAATAGCACTAACAATTATAAATTCTATCTAAAAATAGCACTCACAAATAAATGACATTTAAAAATAGCACTAACAATAGCACTCACAATTTATAATACAAAAATGCTATTTAAAAATAGCACTAACAATAGCACTCACAATTTATAATACAAAAATGCTATTTAAAAATAGCACTAACAATTATAAATTCTATCTAATAATAGCACTCACAAATAAATGACATTTAAAAATAGCACTAACAATAGCACTCACAATTTATAATACAAAAATGCTATTTCAAAATAGCACTAACAATAGCACTCACAATTTATAATACAAAAATACTATTTAAAAATAGCACTAACAATTATAAATTCTATCTAATAATAGCACTCACAATTTATGATAAATAAATGTCATTTAAAAATAGCACTAACAATAGCACTCACAATTTATGATAAATAAATGTCATTTAAAAATAGCACTAACAATAGCACTCACAATTTATAATACAAAAATGATATTTAAAAATAACACTAACAATAGCACTCACAATACAAAAATGCTAAAAAAGGGCACTAACAAAGGTGTTAAAAATAATAACCATTATTATTATTACAAGAGTTAAAGAGGTTACCAAACAGTACAAATATGCATAACGTATAAATACATATGACGTATAAATACGTAGAGCATACATATACATCCGTGAAACCGTGGACTAATTGAAAGAAAAATGTGCAATTAAGCCCTTTTGGTAAAAATTGATTAAATTGGAGGGCAAATTGACCTAATTGCACTTTAAGACTTTAGAATCCAATGTCATAGCTTATAAAAAGTGAGAATTGAAAACTAAAAGACTCGAAAATGATTTTTTTTTTTTTTTTAGGCTCGGTTCGGGTTTATGTTTGTGAAGGAACATAGTGACCCGAGCCGAATTTTCGAGATTTAAAGTGACCCACTTGAAGAGGAAATTAAAACAAAATTATCGAATATTTTTGGGTATTTTTCTGACCACGAATGGTATTTTTCTGATTTTTTTGGGTATTTTTATAATTAAATAAACTCGAAAAATATTAAAAATACCGAAAAATATTTTTTGTTCAAAATTGGTTCCTAAGGCTAAACCAAGGCTTCCAAAGTTGATTTTGTGATTTTATGACCTTTTTTGATATTTTTAATTAATTTTAAAGAATAAAAATCACAATAATAAATGGTAAAAAATCAGGTGTCAACAGCTGCCCCTCTTTGAGAGGAATCTCGTTAGAGGTTTCTCTCAAAGATAAGGTGGCACCTGATTCCTAACCGACTCAACTGGGAAAATGAGAGAAGAAATGTTATGACATCGGATCCTTAAGCCTATTGATAAAAGCTCAAATCAATCCCCGGTTTGCTCTAACAATTTGAACATGGGCCGGAGTAAGAGAGGCTCACCTGAAGCTCACCTGTCGGATGCTGCCGGTTGCGACGACTTTCAAGAAGATGCCTAGGACTCGTCATTCAGAATATCCTAGGGAGATTAAGCTCTGACCTGTATGGTAGGTCATACCATGATGGGATTCCTAATTGGTAGGAACCTAAGGAAGGCGCATCCCACGCTTTGGAATTTGCCAAGGATTTTGATCCGTATGGTGGATCAGACCTTTGTGTTGATCCTTACTACGATATTTATTAATGAGTTGACCCTTATGGCGGTTTCTACCAATGAATTGACCCTTATGGCGGTTTCTACCATATGTGACCCTTCAGGCGGTTTCTACCATTAATGTGATCCTTCAGGCGGTTTCTACCTTGGTTTGACCCTTCAGGCGGTTTCTACCTTGAGTTGACCCTTCAGGCGGTTTCTACCTTTGATTTGACCCTTCAGGCGGTTTCTACCTTGTGTTGACCCTTCAGGCGGTATCTACCATGTGTTGACCCTTCAGGCGGTATCTACCTTGTGTTGACCCTTCAAGCGGTATCTACCTTTGATTTTGACCCTTCAGGCGGTATCTACCTTTGATTTGACCCTTCAGGCGGTATCTACCGTCATTTGACCCTTCAGGCGGTATCTACCTTCAATTGACCCTTCAGGCGGTATCTACCTTCATTTGACCCTTCAGGCGGTATCTACCTTTGTTTGACCCTTCAGGCGGTGTCTACCATCAGTTTTGACTTTGAAAAGGGGTCTCATGACGAGGGTTCTCCACGTCCGATGAGACTGCCTAAATGAAAAGGGGTCTCATGACGAGGGTTCTCCACGTCCGATGAGATTTCCTGAATTTTGAAAAGGGGGTCTCATGACGAGGGTTCTCCACGTCCGATGAGACTACCTGAATTTTGAAAAGGGGTCTCATGACGAGGGTTCTCCACGTCCGATGAGACTGCTTGATTTTTGAAAAGGGGTCTCATGACGAGGGTTCTCCACGTCCGATGAGACTGTTTGATATTTTTGAAAAGGGGGTCTCATGACGAGGGTTCTCCACGTCCGATGAGACTACCTGAATTTTGAAAAGGGGTCTCATGACGAGGGTTCTCCACGTCCGATGAGACTGCTTGATTTTTGAAAAGGGGTCTCATGACGTGGGTTCTCCACGTCCGATGAGACTGCTTGATTTTTGAAAAGGGGTCTCATGACGAGGGTTCTCCACGTCCGATGAGACTACCTAAATTTTGAAAAGGGGTCTCATGACGAGGGTTCTCCACGTCCGATGAGACTGCTTGATTTTTGAAAAGGGGTCTCATGACGAGGGTTCTCCACGTCCGATGAGACTACCTAAATTTTGAAAAGGGGTCTCATGACGAGGGTTCTCCACGTCCAATGAGACTGTCTGATTTTGAAAAGGATTTTTTTTTTAAGGGTTTCTCTTCCCCAAGAAAATATTGGTAATCTTTGAGAAGACAGCAATTGTCCAATTGACAAAATTTTATGACTTAAGCTTTAGTCATGAGATGTGCATTTTGATGCTGGAGGTTATCCAAAACATTCTTGCAACATGCAAATGTGATCACAAATCCCTTGCATGGAAAATCTAGATCAACAGTTTGAAAATTCCCAAAAAGAGTTTGCTCAAAACATCAATTGGAATATTTCTCGACAAGGAGGCCATCTCACCTGTTTTGAGGTGATGATTTTTAGGGGATGCACTCAATTCCCTACTGACCTGTGCCTAGGTTTTAGGCTCATTCGCAGCGCATACATTTTGATCGGTCGGGAGGTCTTCCACGGGACCGTAATGTTGGGCTTGGATATTGGTTTTCAAGGGGGACCCGCTTTGGAGTCGGGGCCATCGAATGAAAATCTTCACCGTCTGCTCCGGGTTTACAAGTCAAGAACCCTGCAAAATGAGAAAGAAAGAGTCTTGCTCGTACTTCTTCGAGCTAAGCTATATGTTAACCCAAGTGTCTTAGTCAGAGAAGACTGTTTCAGGGTTGTAACATTGGTAGGATTGGGGACCGAAAAAGGCTTGTTTTTGGCCCAGAAATCACGAAGGATTTGACATTGGTGATCATTGCAAATTTGTCACATGTCTTTTCCATTCTGCATCTTCCATTTTTGAGGTGTGCAACCGCTTTTGAGGTGTGCACAAGTCCTTTAGAGAACGTCTCTTGTGGTATTAAGAGATTGACAATTATGTCCGTGTTTTTGCACCACGGCTGACATCGTTTGGGGAGCAGTCTTCTTGATCTGACTCCTTTATGGGTTTTTTTCTCTTCCCAACTAGGCTTTATTGGAGATCAATCAAACAGTTTTCACGAGCATCGGCCTTGCTTTTACCAGGCACTTTGCTTTTTCTTGATGCTGGGGATTTTTTCTTTGTTGAAATCCCGCCTTTTCTTTTTCTTTGGAACTACGATGTTCAGAAAATTGTGCTAGATATACAACTTGAATCATAGCACATTTAAACGCCGATATGAAATTTTTCTATAAATCTCATCTCTTGATTTCTTCCGTTCTTGGAGTGATGCAGTTTCTATCTTGAAACATCCCATGTTCACCAACAGGGGTTTATGAAATGAATTCGCAGGCTCAACTTGGCTGTGCAAAGGATATGGTGTGTGGGATAGAGAATGAATGCTTCTCGTCCTCCTATGGCACTTGGATTACCATATAAACAACACACAAAGATTAATGTTAGTCCGAGCAAGAAAACTTCTAACCATTTTCTCCTGATGCTGCTGGACTTACTTCCTTTTTGCCCCGGTGTGGGGTGGTTCTTGACAGGGTTAAGAATGAAAACCGCCGTTCAAATGGGTTGTCAACGGTCACTTGTAGTGTTTATGATATGAAACAAACGCCTCCGTCGTCCCAATCCATGTAATCGCTGCGAATGGTCCCTACTTCCGTAGGTCCAGATTTTGCTATCTGATCCGCTCCACTTCTCTCCAGTGTGTGTAGGACGTGTTTGGACTAGGCTTTGCCTCTTTTCTTTTGAGAAAACGTCCTTTTAAAAGTTTTGAACTTTTGATTGGAAAAAATCTCTTTCATTTTCTCCAAAAATTTTACCCGTCAAGGGGATTTTATGATGCACCATGCATGTTCTTATTCATGTTCAGATAACCTCATGTTTTAAGACATGAATGCCAATGAAGTTTGAATTCTATGTCTTTTCTAGACATTAGATTCTGAAAGCTTTTCTTTTTCTCTCTGTTTTTTATTTAACATCTTCAATGGATTGGGGAAAGGGATACTTACCTGTCCCCCGCGGCTGGAGATCCTGAAAATGCGGAAGAAACATGTTATTGTACGTTCACGAATTTTTCAAAAAATTAGAACGATACAATTTACCCTTGGTCATGTATTCTAACGGGTAATACATGGGATGTGAAAACCTGTTCGTCTGTAAGGCGATTCCCCTGTCAAGGATAAATAACGAGTATCAATTCATATTCTCAAATTCAAGACAAATTGGAACGATACAACTTTACTCTTGGTTCTCATCCCGTTCTGATATTGCGTATTGATATGAACAACATCTATCAAATCCGCCTATCCATTCTTGGAGTGTTTGCAACATCAATGGTTCATCTGCCCCCAGTTAGGCAACGTCTGTTCTGTTACTCGAACAAATGGCTCCTTGAGTGATTTATCCACGTTTATCACCTGAGAAGGGAAAGAAATGAGACATTACTTCGGTATTCGATTGAAGATCGTTTAGGAACGATACATCGTTTTACCAAATAGGTGGCTTCGCGGCCAAACGTATTTCGTATTGAAGGGGTAGATCCCATTATACTCCGCGGGTGAAAGTCATTGTTCGGGGAACTTGCTCCACGGATTAAGCGATTAATCCACGGCCCTCGGCTTGAAGATGCTCAAAGGGTGATGTTGACACTCACGCGCAATTAGTTCTAGACATTAATGAAAGATGTTCCCGTCGGAACCTTACAGTGCGATCAACAACATATTCAATAGGAGTATTCAACCCATTTCCTCTAAGCATTTTTCATCGAGTAGCCATGCCTTGCATCTGACGTCTAATCACCGGCCTTGCGTCACCACTGCGATGGTCCTCCGGCTCCAAATTGATCGAGCCAAAGATTGAACTCATCGCCAAGGAAATTGCTCGGGTCTTCGAGCCATTGATGTTCAAGTTGGGTATCAACGATTGTCGGGGGCAGATTTCTTTCATTGCCTTCGTTATGAGGGATTGGAGTCTTTGAGCTGGAACCTTCATCATTGCCTTGTTGGGGTTGAGACATACATTCCTGAAGAGTATTGATCCAAGTGTCCAGCTCCTCATCAAGGAAATCACCTGTTCTTTCTAGCCCTTGGTGCCCAGATTGGGTGTCGTCGACTGCAGGCGAAGGATTCCTCTCTTTGCTCTTGCCGTGAGCAATTTGACCCCTCGAATTGGAACTTCCTCCAATGACCGGCAGGTTCATATGTGCACTCTCTACCAATGCCAGATCCGCTTCAGGGACAGCATTAATGACTGATTCGAGCTCAAACTGAGGAATCTCTATGTGCTGGAACTGTGGCATATACTCTTGAGGAGTATTGTGATAGCTCGGCGGAGCATTCTGATTTGGGTTAGAGGAGTCGCTGACACGACTGCTGGTCCCGTCATTGCTGAAACACGGTTGGGTGCTCTCGGCTCTCCAATCATCGTGGTTGTAACTCTGCCCGGCACTTGAGCTCCAACTGGCTTTATGATGGTTTAACGCTATCCTTCCATCCCTTAGCAATCTCCTATAGTACTTGAGGTGAGACTCGACGTTAATTCTAGAGAGCCCCGGCACATTCATAATCTCGAGTATGCGTAGTGGGCTAGCCGAATCAACTCCCAGCTCTCGAATTGCATCAACAAATTTGGTGTGAAGTTCATAGGTCCAGTAAAACCTTGTTCTCTTATCACCCAAAATATCGTCAATACTTCGGTAGCTATTCTCTACGGGATCTAGTCGTTTCAAAAGTTGTCCAGGGAGGGACTCACCGACTTTGGATTGGCTGGCTGCGACAGCGAGTTCGTCATTGAGAGAACTCCCCCTGTGATGATTCATATCCCATTTCTCAGAGGATGTTGGTGTTGATCCTATGGTGTTGACTTGCTCATGCAGATCTCCGGCGATATCTGGCTGTGTCGGAAAATGCTGTGGAGAATACGGTAACAGCTGAGCGTTATTCGTCAACAGGGACGGTTCATCGAGGAACACCTCGCCGAGGACAACAGGATTACCACAATTAAGGCAGGTGGCCTTGGTCAGAGCTTCCTTATATCTCGCGCTTTCAGCTTGAAGCTTCTCATTCTCCTCCTTTAGGACCAGTAACTCATGGTCTGCGTATTGCTGTTTCACCCGGGTTCGTTTGTTGGCGAACCAAAACTTGACCTTCGAAAGCTCCAATCCTATTTTTCGGCTCAACTCCATTTTCTGTTGTCTGCTTGGAGTGGGGCATTCATTGAAGAAAGCTTCGAGCTCTCGGATTTGGCCTGGAGTGTGGCGTTGTAGTTGCTTCCTTTTCCGACTCCGGTCATCATTGTATATTCCTTCTTCGTAGCTGAAACCTAGAATTTCATCGCTGGAGGAGTCAGTCTCCACGGCCTTCGGGCAGGATTCAGCTCCAGGATCTTCAAAGTCTCCCAGCAGTTCGTGCTCAGAAATGTCCAGGTCGGGCGTTTCTAGCAGATGGGAATAGCTTTTAAACATGATGGATCGGAGTATCTCGGGCTGATCTAGTTCACTCAGCTTTCTCTATTCGCTCTTGCGTGTTTGCTCACTCTAGAAATTTTCTCAAGTGATTGTGCGTGTCCTAGAACCATCCTTCAGGATGCATATGAAGACCAGCAAGCAAGCGCTCCTCCCGAGACCCTGTAATTACTCATCGTCTGTATTCCCCTTTCTTTTTCCTCGTGATAGGATCACAAACTCTCTTGCATTGATTCGGTTTCATCGAGTATTGCGCTCGTCCCCTAGTTCAGTCTTCAAAGTGGTGGGTCTACAATCTTTCGGCGCCTTTTATGATTTGCTAGGCCCGAGAACGTGGGGAGCAGCGGTGGACCCGCAATTAATGACTCCGTTTTAATTCATTTAGCTCCATGGGAATTAACGCTATGATCTTCTCTCAACCGCTTTTCATCGTTCAAACGAAAGTGGCATTTTCCCTGTGCATGCTGTTACTCTTCATTTCAGCATCCCGGGCGCTTGGTGAGGAATGAGTTCGTGGCCACTCAAAATTTTAAAGACCGTATCTGGTTTCAGACTTAATCTAACAAGGGATCATCACAACTGGGCATGACGATGTTCGTCGATAGCGTTGGTTTTAATATAGAATTAACTATAGTCATTAAAGAAAAATGTTCCCGTAGGAACTTTACAACGGATAAAATGAGTGATCTACTCGTGAACATGTTCTTCTTCCTATGGGTGTTCGTAGTGACCGACCCATCGTGCCCCGAGCCAGGTGCTAGATCATGGCTGTCCAAGCATGCCAGCTTCCCACTGATTGAACAAGGCATCGAGCCCCTCATCGAAGAAATCGTCTGTCGTGGGTTGACCAGCGGCAGGCAGAGCACCAGCCGACTGTTGCTCGAATGGAGGAGTGCGCACTCGCTGTACTTGTGACACGCGCTCTTGAGAAGTGTTGAAATGGCCTGGGAGGACATTCTGATCAGCTTTCAGTTTGCCGGTGGTCGGGTTGCTAGCTTGATCGATGCTTAGATTTGGCCGGGTATCTCTTGATGCCTGAGCATTACAATGGCGGTCGCCCCTAGCTTTTGAGCTCGAGACGGATTCCTCCCGGTTTAGCTCCGCTCGACGTTGTTTTAATAGCTTTCTGTAGGCAGCAAGGTGATTCCTGACCAGCTCCTTACTAAGCCCCGGTACATTCATGGCCTTAAATATGCGCGTCGGAGTTGCTGAGTCGATCCCCATTTGGTGAACCACGTCTAGGAATCTGGAATGCAGTTCAGGGGGCCAAGCGAACCTCCTCTTATCGTGGCCCAAAATTGCATCGATGGCTTGACGACTGATTAACTCATCTCCAGCAGGACCCGACCCTATCAAAAATTGTTGTGCATGAGGCTGATATGCTTTGAGCTGGTCGGCGGTAACATCCAGCTCCTTGAAACTATAACTCCAATCAAAGCGATGCAAATCCCATCCCCCAGGAGGCATTTGTATCATCTTCGTAGGATCATCCTGCTCATGCGTGACTCCGGCAAAATCTGGTTGAGCAGGAGATGCCCCGAGGGAGTAAGGTGGTAAATGAACGTCTTCAATCATCGCGTGAGGCTTATCGGGGGATATCTTACCGAGGGCGACGAGGTTATCGCAATGAGGGCAAACGGTAATATTGAGAGCTTTTTCATACCTCATGTTTTCTGTTCGCAGCTTTTGGTTTTCTTCCTTTAAAATCTCGACCACCTGACGTTTGCGTTGAGCCCTCGATTTGGATCTCCTATTTTGAAACCAAAACTGGATCCTCGACTGATTAATCCCCAACTCCCGGCTCAATTCAATTCTCCACTTCTTTTTCATGTAATGGCTTTTACTGAAAAGGGTTTCCAGCATTTGGGTTTCCTCCTGAGAGTATTGGTGAGGACGTCTTCTTTTCCCGAGTTGAGCATTGTGGATGTCGT
Organism: Rhodomyrtus psidioides; assembly: GCA_021437785.1. Lineage (NCBI taxonomy): Eukaryota > Viridiplantae > Streptophyta > Magnoliopsida > Myrtales > Myrtaceae > Rhodomyrtus > Rhodomyrtus psidioides. Next base: position 3,333,783 of record JAILYB010000041.1, on the reverse strand, counting down.
TGTCGTCGTCGCCGTGATCTTGATTTCCGTTGCCAGAAGTGTTGGGCTCCATGGTTTTGGCGTTAGACTTGATCTTGGAATCTTCGAGATCCCTCTGTGGTTCAATTTCTGAGATTTTTGAGTCAGTCGCCTCTAGCAGCTGACAGTAACCTCTTAAATATGTTGGATTGAGAAATGTTTGATTGGTTCTTGCCCACTCAGAGTTCTCCACTCTCTCCTGTATGCTCACTCCCTATAAAGTTTTCTTCGAGTGACTTTGCATGTTCAGGAGACGTTCTTCAAGCATCATTAGGCAAACGTTCCCCCTCAAGACCTTGAATTTCTCGCTTAGCTTTTCAACTTGATGGGACTGTCAAACCCTGTTAGGGCTCTCTTCGATAGTTGCGCTTTCCTCCCACCTAACTCTAATAATGGTGATCCCGACAAATCTTTTACATCTTTTAATTGATGAGCCGGAAATCGCGGACCGAAACGAATCCAATGGTTCTCGTGAGGGGACCTCCTGCTTTACCCCCTAACTGGGCTCCACCAGCATTATTACTGAGACCCTTCATCATCCTCGAGTTGCTATAAAATGAGGAATTAATGTATGGAAGGTTAACGTTCTCGCATAATCAGCTTCTTCCTTATAATCTCTCTGTTAAACTCGTCTTATTCTCAAGCCAACCCAACGCAAATGGCCTCCTCTCCCGTACGCATTTTTTCAACTGATGTCTTGGCCCAGTGGGAAAAGCTTTATAACCTACTGGGTCGCGGTTACGCGCACATAACCGATCATTCTGCAACCGAGGATGCAATCTGTGTCCTGCTCGAGGACCTTGATACCACTTCTCTCGAAGGTACTACACTGGGGAGGGAATATAGAACTTTCCCGACTCTCTTTGCACACTCCTTAGAGGCCTATCGTGTTGCTAATCGGGAGGTTCTGGTGGCTCGCGTCTTGCGGGCTCGTTATGAGGATCGATCTGATCATTTGGTGCTGACCAACTATCTGGTTGATAGTTACAAAAAGGCCGTCGAGTTTGCTAATGAGCGGGTCGCGACGTTGCTTCGCGAGAGGAGAAATCTGGTGGATCAATTGGCCATATCCCTGACCACCGGCGAGCATGACCGCCGCAACGTCCTGTTGAGGCTTCAGAGCGACTGGCAGGAAGAACGGCTCGACAAGATAACCGAGGACATAGCTCGCGGGAATGGACTGGTTCGGGACCTGGAAGTAGTCACCGAAGAACACGAGGCCAAGGTCGCCGAAGTTAAGGGAGAATGCAGAAGTCTTCTCCTCAGGCTTGCCGACCACAACATGCGGAGCTGGGAGTATGAGCAGAGCATTAATAACATGGAGGGTCAGTTGGGATCCTTTGTGTCGTTAATTAGGGCTCACTTTGGCTTTACTTTTCCACCCCGACTTGTATGACCTGCTTCTGAAAACCCTCCGCTGAGCAAAATAAATGAAAGTTCTCGTGTGTGTGTTTTAACTTCTGTATGGTTCATTTCTTCGAGCATCCAAACATCTTCAACTTGAGTGAGCCGAACCATAATAGCAATAAGCCGAGCAAATACGTCCTGATTTTATAACTCGCTCATGATCAGATGGAAGAATAGTTGCAGATTTGTCCAAGAAAAGATTTCTCTATACTACTTGTTTTTCACCTGCAAATAAAAAGACAGAATCAGAAGGAATAATTTGAAAAAGAAATCAAAAACCCCTTTCAATCCTATGCTTGCCCATGATTAATAAGGACAAGAACTTTTACAAGGGTTTTAATCTTGCGCGAAAAGTTTTTATCAATATTCCTCGAAAGAAAGCATACTATTGAAAGGAATGTAATTCACAATAATCGCTTTTGATCAATTTCGAGAGGAACGAATTACTCAAAAGTGCGAGGCATAATAACGTGTTTTAAATTTAATTGAAGATACGGCATCCAAATCAAGGCCGTTTTATTAAGAACGAGAGTAATTTGGACATCTATCTCGTCATTAAATTCAAAACAACGCCGATATTCTCGATCAATTATCGTGGATTACCAGCGACGTAAAACATGCATGGACCAATTCAAGTGTATAATTCCTTCTAGCGAAATTGGGGTTGGATTACCCTATACGACCAAAAAGGTCGTGCAAGATTTCCAATTTTAATTTCCTCTAAAGGAATTATAAACTTGACTTGGGAGTATTCGGATGATTAGAGAAAATGCCACTATCACATTCCCATGACCTGTCAAAAGAAATACAACCAAGTTCCATCTAAATGTATACACCAATAGATCCCTAATACAATCACTCTAAGGGGTGAGATAGAGAAAGCCTCGATAAAAATAAACCCTATACAAGAGGACTAGTAATGGAAAATGAAACAAAGGAATGTGATCCTAACGTTTAAGGATGCCCCAAGTTCGATCTGTGACTTCCAGATCACTTGCCCCAACTCGTCATCTTCATTGGACGATATCTCAATAATATCCATAGTAGGCTCCTTTGTTGCTCACTCGGTGCTTGTCATGAGATATCATCCTCTTCGTCTTCTATCAAGGACGTTTGGGAAAAACACACACATCTATCCTTGAAATGGCATTTAATCTAATCACCAGAATGCAATGAATGAAATGCCTATATTTATATGAACTGTAATAGATTCGAGGTATAGAGAGTCTTACCAACCAAACTCGTCGACTTATGTGCGGTTTTAGGTGTACCAACCGCCCAAAGACATGCGCATGAAACAAGTGATGGTAAACTTCTAAAAATCAGAGGGTTTGGCACCTAAGGTTAAGGTTCCCACCTCGAGTTCTGGAAAGAGCCGATTCCATTGCACAGCTATCGTTGCATTGGGAATCGATCCATAGTTCGAAGTGAGCGGAATTGAAAAGTGGATTACCCCGTGTTTTTCCTCACGGAGATTCCATTTTCAATTCCTTCTATTGTGTTCCTAAAGGCGGCGCCCGGGGTTTTAGGCGCGGTTGTGTGTGTCCATGTGTCGTGATCATCACGATGCAAGTCATGCACAACAGTTTATCAATCAGCGCTTCAAATCATCCACACAACATACATTCCTACGCCAACCTGCATAAGACAATGTTAATCACGGACTACACCCCTTATTTCTCCAATCTGCAAAAACATATAACACCTATCATGAGCGGACTTACCTCACCTTCAAGAGCGCCTGCAGAGTTAGAAACATCACTCAGCGTTTTAATTACGGCCTAAGTCCACTTGGGGTCTAGAACCATAGGTTCTAGAACAAATGTCCCCAGTGGAGTCGCCAGCTGTCGCGACCCGTCCGAAGGCGGACGCGGCTAATGGATTACCGATCGCGGGCCTTCCCCCGCACAAGGGTGCGGATCGCGGGCTTTGGATCGGCGCGGGCCCTCCCAGGCCCATACCAAATCGCGGCGGGAGTATTTTTCAAAGGGATTCGACGATAACAGTCGATCGCTTTCGACCTTAGTGTGGTCGTGGTGGCATGTGCAACTTGTGCATGCATTTGGAGTCGCCACCGGTCTTTCTTGGAGGGTAGACCGGAAACCTTATTGACCGATTGGGAGAGATCGATCAATTCTGCGGAACCAGAGATTTTGGGTTCGGGGACTTGGTTACGTTGATGTCATTACCAACGCCCTTTCGGTACCTAACGCGAGTGATTTTCCCTAACTAGGATTTCATGCAGGCGCAATTTTGGGTGAGGTAAGTCTGACTTTGCATATTAACCAGTTTAACATGCTCACGTAATCATAACAAATAAATAGATGTCAATCACATAAACATCTATCCTACGTGGTGATCATGGAATTATGATTTAATGGGTCTCGAGCCAATGAGACCACATTTAATCATTTTAATATTTTAATAACGGAGAGCCGCTCTTCGCTTCTTCTTGGTTTCTTGAACTCTTCAAGAATTGGGCCCCTAAGAGCTCGCCGACTTAAAAGGCTCATCCACGTAATCCTCGTAGCATTTACATTAACAATTGACTATGCTAAAAATAAAGATTACATGAAAAATAAAAGGAGTACGCAGCCTCCATTTAATAATTACAACCCCAAATATATAAATAATCACCATACATTAATATATACATCAATCACATTGATTAGGGATTTTTCCATGATCACCACCCTTTCACGTAAGTAATAAATTCACAATTTAAAACTTAGGAAGGCACAATAAAAATTCTACGTTGAATCATATTCAGAATTTTTACGTAAAATAAGATAGCCATAAATTTTCGATTCAAAATTAATTTAGTCTCAATTTTTGCTACGTTGATTAATTTATCATATAAAATAATCAATCTCCATTAGCCATGTAAGACGAACAATTCGTTAATACATATTGGCCATAGTATTGCAAAAATTGCAAAAAATCAATTAAATGCACGAAAACACCTAAGGATTGGCTCTGATACCACTGTTGGGATCCACGTAACACGTAGCGGAAATAAATAACAACCCATACATGTATCTCCAGAGGCGTACTTCGTGCATTTCAATCGAAAAAAAATCACAAAGTCTCAAAGGGAGTAAATAGATTACCTCTCGTAGCGTGCTTGAACGGAGGTGTCGGTTCGATGTTCTTCGATCTCAGCCTCCACAAGTGTTAGGCATCTAATTCGGACGCACCACCAATTGACGAACGGGGAGACGACTAATAACTCCACAACAATTGTGCTAGCAATATGCGGAATCAATATTCCGAACTTAGTATATTTTGCTCTCTCAAGATTATGAGAATATAGAGAGTGTTTGTGTTCTTCTCTCTAAGCTCTCAAAAATTTGCACACTCTACAAAATGTCTCCCCCCTTCCAACCTCAAAACTCTTGACATCCTTTTATAGCCAAAAATACCTTCCAATAAATTGTATTTAAAAATAGCACTAACAATTATAAATTCTATCTAAAAATAGCACTCACAAATAAATGACATTTAAAAATAGCACTAACAATAGCACTCACAATTTATAATACAAAAATGCTATTTAAAAATAGCACTAACAATAGCACTCACAATTTATAATACAAAAATGCTATTTAAAAATAGCACTAACAATTATAAATTCTATCTAATAATAGCACTCACAAATAAATGACATTTAAAAATAGCACTAACAATAGCACTCACAATTTATAATACAAAAATGCTATTTCAAAATAGCACTAACAATAGCACTCACAATTTATAATACAAAAATACTATTTAAAAATAGCACTAACAATTATAAATTCTATCTAATAATAGCACTCACAATTTATGATAAATAAATGTCATTTAAAAATAGCACTAACAATAGCACTCACAATTTATGATAAATAAATGTCATTTAAAAATAGCACTAACAATAGCACTCACAATTTATAATACAAAAATGCTATTTAAAAATAACACTAACAATAGCACTCACAATACAAAAATGCTAAAAAAGGGCACTAACAAAGGTGTTAAAAATAATAACCATTATTATTATTACAAGAGTTAAAGAGGTTACCAAACAGTACAAATATGCATAACGTATAAATACATATGACGTATAAATACGTAGAGCATACATATACATCCGTGAAACCGTGGACTAATTGAAAGAAAAATGTGCAATTAAGCCCTTTTGGTAAAAATTGATTAAATTGGAGGGCAAATTGACCTAATTGCACTTTAAGACTTTAGAATCCAATGTCATAGCTTATAAAAAGTGAGAATTGAAAACTAAAAGACTCGAAAATGATTTTTTTTTTTTTTTTTTAGGCTCGGTTCGGGTTTATGTTTGTGAAGGAACATAGTGACCCGAGCCGAATTTTCGAGATTTAAAGTGACACACTTGAAGAGGAAATTAAAACAAAATTATCGAATATTTTTGGGTATTTTTCTGACCACGAATGGTATTTTTCTGATTTTTTTGGGTATTTTTATAATTAAATAAACTCGAAAAATATTAAAAATACCGAAAAATATTTTTTGTTCAAAATTGGTTCCTAAGGCTAAACCAAGGCTTCCAAAGTTGATTTTGTGATTTTATGACCTTTTTTTGATATTTTTAATTAATTTTAAAGAATAAAAATCACAATAATAAATGGTAAAAAATCAGGTGTCAACACTACCCAACGGTTGTCTGCAAACCCAAGCCACACACTTAGTGTTCTTCCAGCCGAGTGAATTCCTGTCGCTCGTGATCCTGAAGTAGCTATGGATTGTGGGGCAAATCACCGATGTCACCGACAAAGGCGACAAGCCTATGTTGAGGATTTTGAAGAAGATTTACAGGACGTGCCTCGCAGATATGGTGGATTCCAGAATGAGCATGTTCGTGGAGGTCGATGATATGTAGGTTACCGATGATATCCTGAACAATATCATTTGAATGTTGATATCTCTACCTTCAATGGCCATTCGGATATCGAAGACTTTTTGGCGTGGCTCTGGGAGGTTGAGGAGTTCTTTGAAGCCATGGAGATCGATGAGGAAGATCAAGCAAAATTTGTGGCGAAAAAGTTGAGGCGTGATGCTTTAGCTTGGTGGGAGCAAACGCAAATATCCTGACGGCGACAAGGAAAAGCGTCTATCCGGAGACGGATGAAATGAATGTTAAAGGTACGGTTCCTTTTTCCCGACTATGAACATGTGTCAATGAAGGGTGGTGGGGTTGCCCTTGGCGAAGTTTCCCAGGTAGCGGCGCGGATGCACTGGGATTTCGCCGCAACCGAGGAGAGGCCGATGGGTGAGCCGATGGCAATTAATGTTAACATTAATCATCGGGCGCGTGAAATTGTATTTGTACCAGCACTTTTGCATGATGAACTGCATAATGATGAGAATTCCGAGACATCGAAACTTGTTGATAATGTAGAACTGAAGGAGAGCCTAGAAACATATAATTCTGTTGCTAAATGTGGGCTTAAGCTATCTTGTTTGCTAATTGTATCTGGAGACGAGGTTGGTAGTGCTAGTGAGTTTTCTGGGGATCACTCACTTAATGTATTTGCTTCAGAGAACTCTTCGCTGATGGTCTCTCACAATGAGGACAAGATGGTTCCAGTGGCTGAAGCTACGCCTGAGAAACCATCTGGAGTTGATGATTCGGCTGGGGTGATTCAACAACTGAATAACGCTCATGCTCGTGAATCTGACATCCAAGGACAAAATTTAAGCTCAATGTCAATATTTCTAGCACCATAGATACTGCACAAGAATTTGAGATAACCTTAGAGGATCGTGTCATGAAAGAAACAAAAGGCGTCTATGTTGCTAAGCTTGAAGGACTTCAGAAGTACGATGATATGATAGAATGGTGTTACATGGAACCCGGCCACTATGTGATATTCAGCGAAATTAATGGAGAAGCAAGTGACGACAACTTAAGGTGGACTCAACTTGTTCGATTATCGCTACCACATGGGAAACATGTCTTTTGCACAAAAGGAGGTGATACAGAGTTGTGGTCCAAATTCTAGAAAAGAGGTCAGAAGAGGAAGCGAAAGATGAAGAGGCATTGGAAGCACAAGAGGAAGCAAATTCAGACATACGAACTCAAGGACGAGTTCTTCTGAAGAAGAGGAGAAATGATGTAGGACAACTAGCATATAATTTTTGGGGAAAACGCAATATTACGATTTTAGATAGAATTTTAGGTATTTTTCTATTTTATGAATTTTAGTGATATAGATAATCGCGATATTTGATTTCAATTCCGTTTGTCCAGAAAAGCCAATGAACCAACATTTATTGGGGCAATTTTCCAAATTAATTTTTTTTAAAAAAAAATATTTACCAATTTAATTTTAAAAAATATATTTATCAAATTGGATGCCGCTCGGCAATTGGGCCACCGAGCGGTACTCAAAACGGGACTTGAGCCCCACTCGGCGGCCCAATTGCTGAGTGGGGCGCCCCAATTGGCAATTGAGCCGTCGATTAGGGCCCAAAACCAAGATTTGGGCCCCACTCGGCCGCCCAATTGCCGAGCGGGGCCGATTTTTTTTTTCAATGGATTTGTCTCGAAAAATTATTCGAAATAAAAAAAATCGTTCCAAACGGACACCCGAGCGATGAGATATGCCCTTTCAAAGTATTATTCCATCAGATTTTTAAAATTTTGTTAATTTTGGCATATATTTAAACGAGTAAATTATAAAAGTATCAATTAAATAATAAGTTATATTGAAATTACGTAAACTTTGAGGAAAAAAAAGAACTACATAATTCATATTCCACCATTAAAATTGACTTTTAATTTATACTTTTTATAAAAGTTTTCAATTAAATAATAAATTATATTAAAATTACGTAAACTTTGAAGAAAAAAAGCACTACATAATTCATATTCCACCATTAAAATTGACTTTTAAATTTATATATATATATATATTTTATAAAAGTATCAATTAAATAATAAATTATAATTGAAGTTTTATTAATAATTTAGGCATCAAATATAATTTATTATTTAATTGATACTTTTATAAAATATATAAATTTAAAAGTCAATTTTAATAGTGAAATATGAATTATGTAGTGCTTTTTTTCCTCAAATTTTACGTAATTTCAATATAATTTATTATTTAATTGATACTTTTATAATTTACTCGTTTAAATGGATGCCTAAATTAGCAAAGTTTTAAAAATTCGATAGAATAATACTTTGAAAGGGTATATCTTATCGCTCGGGTGTCTGTTTGGAACGATTTTTTTTTTATTTCACATAATTTTTCGAGAAAAATCCATTGAAAAAAAGAAAATAAAAAATAAATAAATTTCGGCCCCGCTCTGCAATTGAGCGCCGAGCGGAGCCCAAATCTTGGTTTTGGGCCATAATCGACGACCCAATTGCCGATTGGGGCGCCCCACTCGGCAATTGCGCAGCCGAGCGGGGCCCAAGTCCCGTTTTGGGTGCCGCTCGACGGCCCAATTGTCGAGCGGCACTCAATTTGATAAATATTTTTTAAAATATTAAATTGATAAATAGTTTTTAAAAAAAATTAATTTGGAAAATTACCCCAAGAAATGTTGGTTCATTGGCTTTTCTGGACAACGTAGTTTCGAATATTTATGAATTTTCTACTTCGCTCTTTTTCTTTTTCTTTTTTTCCTTTTTCTTCATTGTGACCGGAAAGGGTCGGCTGGGCAAGGCTCGATCTCACTGTCTCTAGGCGAGGTCGACCTTGCTAGGGTTGGGCTGGAGGGAGTCAAGCCCTCGTAGAAGCCCCTCGGCCTCGCCCAGGTTGCGAGATCAAAGCCAACGTGGAAGCTCAAGCTCAACTGTGACTGCATGCTTCCTTGTATGTTTCGCCCAAGTCTGGCGAGGGTTTGACCTCCCTCATGGCCTCGGCGAGGCTCGACCCCCTTGCCAATGTAGCCGCTAGGGAGTCTTGACCTTCGCCGGCCTAAAAAAAAAAGAGAGACAAAATTAAATAAATCATAAAATTTATTATGATATTGTTAATAAAATTTCATCCAACGTCAGCGGCGTCACGTAGAACGATTGATTGTTCATTTCAGCGATTTCACGAAAAAATTAGCCGGATGAATTGAATTAAAATAAATGCAAATAGTTTAGGATAGAATAGGTATAACTTCAGTAAATTTAAGATCTTTTGTTTTGTTTTACCCCTTACATTTCGATTCGTAACGTTTATAAATTCAAAATTTCTTATTTGTTGTGCATTATTTATTGTAGTGTTAATATCAATAAAAATCTCAAACTAGTACACCCGTGATAAATTTACCCAAAATTAATTTTTTGACCAAAAAAAACCTCAAACTGATACAATTGTGATAAATTTACCTCAAATTATTTTTTTTTACCACAAAAAATCCTAAACTAGTACACCTGTGATAGATTTGCCATGAATTAGTTTTTTTGACCACGAAAAACCTCAAACTGATATACCCGTGACAAATTTATCTCCGTCAAATTGTGTTAATACCACAAAAAATTTCAAATTGATACACATATGACAAAGAGAGGTTAAAATTTCCAAATTGATACATCCGTCAATTGCCACGTGTCATAAATTTAGCATTAATGATTAGATTCAACGAAAACTAACGGAGGGTAAATTTATTACAGATATACTAATTTAGGGTAAAATTATCATAAGTATACTAATTTGAGGGTTTTTTATGATTAAAAAAATAATTTATGGTAAATTTATTGCAGGCGTAACAATTGAGGTTGCGTTTGGTCGTCCGAGTTTTTTTGCCGGATAGGATAAGGTCGGATAGGATAAGGATATGATAGGATTTAAAATATCATATACTTCGTTTAGTGATGTCCGGATATTATACATGGAATCAATTCATCTCTCTCATGGTGGTGTTGAAGAAAGATAAGACGCCACAAACCATCATCTTTATCCTCCAGCAATGGCAGCGTTTGATGATGTCCGTACCAACCACAGCGTCTTCAACGAGCACAAAAACAGAAGCGCACATAGAGTCAGAAGACGAAGCATAGATTACCAGTCCAGTCTCTCTATCGCTGGCGAGAGTAAACTTTTGATCGGAGCTGTAATCCTTCGTGAGCAAGTCTGCAAACCAAAATCGACTCGAACCTAAAAAAAAAAAACCAAAAGCGCACAGAGAGAGATATAGAGGAGGTACCTTTCGCCTTTTTTTCGAAATTAGAGAAGAGAGAGGGTCATTTGTTCATGTTTTCGATCAAAGAAAAATAAAGAATTTGGAGAAATCTTCTCAGCGATTGGAGATACGAAGATTGAAGGAGAGAGAGAGAGAAAAAAAAAATCCATCGGCGCCTTTTTGATTTCTTCATCCGAAACCATAAATGGAAGTTTTAAAATTTTCTACTTTGAGAGAAATCCTATTCGGCCTTATCCTACCCCCTCCCCGGATTTTTTTATACGGGTTAAATCCCCTCTATATCATACCTTATACTATTCGGATCACCTACCAAATACGAGATAGGATAAAATATATCCTATTCGAGTTTTATACGGACGATCAAACGCAGCCCAAGGGTTTTGTGTCGCATTAACCGTTCATTGTAAATTTCCTTAGCAGAAGTGAAAAAATTTCCATGTGCTGCAGGAGGAAGCTCCGAAGTTCTATCTTCATTGACGGAGAATCCGCGAGGGAGAGAAGGAAGAATGAGAGGTCAGTCGAATCGAACGTGATTCTTTTTTGTTTTGATGGTACTCGCCGTTTGTCTCAGTCGAAGTCCCATGCTCAGTTCCCTCTCTAAAACCCTGCTTCGCCGCCCGCTGTTCTTGCCCATCGCTCTCAGATTAATCGCCACCGCCACCTCCAATCCACCCTCTTTCGCATTCTCTTATCTCGTGAATTCATGTGGGTTTTCCCCGGAATCGGCATTGTTCGTTTCCAACCGCGTCGTCTTCGAAACCTCGGCGAGACCCGACGCGGTCTTTAACGCCTTCAAGAGCCATGGTTTCTCTCAATCCCAGATCTCGAGTATGATTAGGAAGTGGCCTCCGCTGATTTTGGCCAATCCTGAGAGGACCCTCTTGCCCAAATTGAAGTATCTGCGCTCGGTCGGCTTTTCCAGCCCTGACCTGGCGAGAATAATCACTGCCTCTCCCTCCATATTGCATAGGAGCTTAGAGAAGCACCTCATCCCCAATTTCGGTAGGCTTAGGGACTTTCTCCTGTGCGAAAAGTATGCGGTTACAGCTATTAGACGCAATCCGAGAATATTGTCACATGGTTTCGAGGCTACAATTGGTCCCTTCGTCAAGATTTTGAGAGATAATGGAGTGCGTGAATCAAGCATTGTGTGGTTAGTTAAGTGTCAGTCCAGTATGATGATAAACCGGTACGATTACCTCGAGGAAATTGTGGAGAAAACCATGAGGATGGGCTTTGATGATCCTTCTGCGGCAAAATTTGCTGTGGCTATGTTAGCGGTCTCGGGGATGAGCGAATCGACGTGGGAGAGCAAACTTCATGCTTATGGCAGGTGGGGTTGGTCTAGAGGTGATTCCATGAGAGCTTTTGTGAAGTATCCTTGGTGCATGACGTTATCGGACGAAAAAATAACGTCAGTGATGGGATTCTTTGTCAAGGAAATGGGGTTTGAATCTTCATTTGTTCTGCGACATCCTTCGTTGATGTCGCTGAGCTTAGAAAAACGGATTCGACCTCGATGTTTGGTTTTTAAACATCTGTTGCGGCATGGTTTGACGAAGACGAAGGTTGGTTTGACTACCCTGTTGAAAATTTCGGGAGAAGATTTTCTGGAGAAGTTTGTGACCCCTCATCTCGAGGAAGCTCCGGAATTGCTGGATATATATCGGGAGAAAGAAGCATATGGCGACGAGGACACTGATCCCGTGAAATGGCACGGGGTACCAAATAATTGGCTTGTGCCTCTTTCATTTAAGGTTGTTTGTGTCTCAAACTTTGGCTGTTGATATTTTCGAACAACATTGTGTATCGATGGAGGACTGCTGCCTACCATTTTTCTTGTGCAACCATGGGACAATGTCCATTGTTTCGTACTCTCCCTTTGAGTTGTTTCTTTATTCGTAGGCATCCTGCATTCCTTGCCTTAAGGTTTAATGTTCATTTGAAAGCATGGCCTATATGATCCTTTGTTGTGGGCTTAATAAGATCAGAAAGTTAAGTTGTTCATGTATGCAGGTTCATTCCATAAATTTTCCAAATTGAGAAGCTTGAGGAAAGTGGAAACCATATGTCCAAAGGTTTGGAAGTCTGAATCTTCTGATACACAGCACTCTTCAGGGTGACAGGTTAAAATTTGAGTTCTTTGTTGCAACTACTTTGACTCTATAATGTGCGTTGGTGTTCTGCATGATGGTTGTAAAGCGAAGATAGATTGTAAGTTCGCTCTGCCGAACCCTGCTTTGCTGCCTGCCATTTTAACTTCCCACGCTCAGATGAATCTCCAACGCCACCGCCTCGAATCAACCCTCTTTCACGGTCTCTTATTCTGTGAGTTTGTGTAGGTTGTCTCCCGAATCGGAATTGTTCGTGTCCAACCGTGTCAACTTCAAGACCGCGGGGTCACACATTGTAGATGGCACCTGAGCAATCGGCCGAGTCACTGGATTCCTTGAAGCTTTCAGACTATAGTACCGGCCGGCACCTCTAAGCACGTCCTGTTCTGTGATTGTCTCTTGAAGATTGAATCCTGTTAGCTGCTGCGGAGTCAGGAACACACTTGAGGTGTTGAGGTTCTCAAGCTTTCACAACGGAAAGCTTCCTAAAGTGGGACTTCATTTGCTATGGTTCAATCCTCATATCTCGGACTTGTGCCGATACAGATATGTGTTTGTTGATGCTATGGACCGATCGGAGTTACTATCATTAATGCTTTCGGATGGGTGCCTGTGTTTGTGGGAGATGCTAAAGGAGAAGTGATATACTATAATTTGCGGCAACCGATTCATCCATCTTGTGACGGGGCTGATTTTACCGGCCCCCGCTCAAAGCTTGAGCAAGAAATTTTGGTTCATTGGCTTTTCTGGACAACGTAGTTTCGAATATTCCCTTTTAGTAGAAGGCACAATTTCAACAGAACTCAAAAGTTGGTATTCCCGCGAAGGTTTTTATGAATGAACTGAAACTGAAAAGGTTTAGTTTTTCTTGTCGGAGTTGGGATGGAGCGGCATGGATCGAGACGACAGTCGTCAAGGGTTGGCCGGGCGAGGCTCGATCTCACTGTCTTTGGGCGAGGTTGGCCTGGCCAAGGCTGGGCTAGAAGGGGTCGAGCCCTCGCCCGAAGCCGCCCCGACTGCGGGGGTCTTAACACTTGCTAGATCAGAGGCCGCGAGGTCAAAGGCTGATGTGGAACCGCGAGCTCAACCATGACTACATGCTTCTTTGTATGTCCGAAGAGGAACTAAGAAGGTCGACCTTGAGGCCTCTAGTGAGGGCTGCCCTTGCTCGAGCTTGGTGAGGGTTTGACCTCCCTCGCGGCCTTGGCGAGGCTCGACCCTCGCCATCCTAGTCGCTAAGGAGGCTTGAACCTCGCCAACGCAGGCAATGCCGAGCTCGCCGGTTATAATGATTTTTTTTTTGAGAGAGAGAGAGAGAGAATTAAATAAATCAAATTATAAAATTTATTATGATATTGTTAAAAAAAATTCATCTCAACGTTGGTAGCGTTTGCTAGTGGTGTGATTAATGTTCGCGTCAGTGGTTCGAAGAAAAGAATTAGGCTGATGGATTAAATTCGAATAAATACAAAAGATTTAGAATTAAGCTTCAATAGATTTTTTTTTTTAATCGAATTTTCAATAGATTTAGGATTTCGTTGCTCGTGCTCTCTTTTCAGGAAGCTCTGAATTCTTGTGTTTGGGACTGGAAGTTCTATCTTCATCGACGGAGAATCTGCGAGGGAGAGAAGGAAGAAGAGAGGTCAGTCCAATCGAACGTCATTCTTTTTCGTTTTGATCGTACTCGCTGTTTGTCTCAGTCGAAGTCCCATGTTCAGTTCGCTCTCTAAAACCCTGCTTCGCCGCCCGCTGTTCTTCCCCATCTCTCTCAGATTAATCTCCACCGCCACCTCGAATCCACCCTCTTTCGCTTTCTCTTATCTCGTGAATTCATGTGGGTTTTCCCCGGAATCGGCGTTGTTCGTTTCCAACCGCGTCGTCTTCGAAACCTCCGCGAGACCCGACGCGGCCATTGATGTGTTGAAGAGCCATGGCTTCTCTCAATCCCAGATTTCGGGTATCATTAGGAAGTGGCCTCGGCTGGTTTTGGCGAGTCCTGAGAGGACCCTCTTGCCTAAATTGAAGTATCTGCGATCCGTCGGCTTTTCCGGCTCTGATCTGGCTACATTGATCACTTCTGCTCCCTACTTATTGACTAGGAGCTTAGAGAAGCATCTCATCCCCAATTTCGGTAGGCTACGGGACTTCCTTCGGGGTGATAAGCACGCGGTTGTGGCTATTGGACGCAGTCCGAGAATATTGATACAAGGTTTCGAGGCTACAGTTGATCCCATCGTCAAGATTTTGAGAGACAACGGAGTGCGTGAATCAAGCATATTGTGGTTAGTTAAGGGTCAGTCTAGGACGCTGATGACGTGGTACAATCGCCTTGAGGAAATTCTGGAGAAGACCAAGGGATTGGGCTTTGATGATCCTTCTATGTCAAAGTTCGCTGTGGCTATGTTAGCGGTCATGGGGATGAGCGAATCGACGTGGGAGAGGAAACTCGATGCTTATGGCAGGTGGGGTTGGTCTAGAGATGATGCCATGAGAGCTTTTGTGAAGTGTCCTTGGTGCTTGACGCTGTCCGAGGAAAAGATAATGGCAGTGATGGGATTCTTTGTCAAGGAAATGGGGTTTGAATCATCATATGTGCAGAGACGTCCTTGGTTGATGTTGCTGAGCCTAGAAAAACGGATTCGACCTCGATGTCTGGTTTTTAAACATCTTTCGTCGCATGGTTTGACGAAGACGAAGGTTGGTTTGACTACCCTGTTAAAAATTTCGGAAGAAGATTTTCTGGAGAAGTTTGTGACCCCTCATCATGAGGAAGCTCCGGAATTGCTGGATATATATCGAGAGAAGAAGCATATGGCGACGAGGTTGCTGGTTCCATGAAGTGGCACAAGGTAGCAAATAATTCGTTGGTCCCTCTTTCATTTTAGGTTGACATACTGTTTATTTTGCGTCTCTAGTTTTTTGGCTGTTGATTCTTTCTAACCGTATGGTGTATCGGTGGAGAACAGCCGCCTACCATTTTTCTGGTGCATTGTCCCATGGACATTGATGTTGAACCAACTAGTTTGGGATAAAGGTGATGTTGACGTTGATGTTGAACTATGGGACAATGTCCATTGTTTCATAATCTCCCTTAGAGTTGCTCATGATGCTGGTTCGTTCTTTATTTACTCAGAAGTTTTTTTCCAAATTGAGAATCTTGAGGAAAGTGCCTAAAAGCATGAGGAAACCATAGCTCCAAAGGCTTGGGAGTCTGAAATGAATCTTCTGATGCACAGCACTCTACAGTGTGACAGATTAAAGGTGGTTGTGCTTTGTTACAACTACTGTGACTGTAATGTGCATTGATGTTCTGCATGGTGGTTGTAAAGCGAGGATAAATTACGAGTTCGCTCTGGCAAACCTGACTTCACTGCCCGCCATTTTCACCTCCCAAATTCAGATTAAACTCCAGTGCCGCCCGTGTTGAATCAACCCTCTTTCACGGTCTCGTGCCTTGCGAATTTGCGTGGGTTGACCTCCTGAATAGGCATTGTTCGCGTCCAGCTGTGGTCTCAGTCATCCACTTCCCCAAGAACGATGGTTTCTGTTGATTCCAGATCTCAAAGATAATTAGGGACACTTCCTCAGCTGATTGTGGCCAGTCCTGGGAGGACCTCTTGCTCAATTTCAGTTGTTTGTGCTTTCTCGGCTTTTCCAGCTATAACCCGGCCAAATTCATCGTCGCTTCTCCGGTATGTCAATGAGAGCTTGGAGAAGGGCCTCATCACTAAATTGGAATGTTGTGTCCAAAGCATTGAAGCTACGAGAAAAATTCTTTTTTTACTCAAATTTGCCATCCTTGGAAGGAATTGTACTCTCAGACCTAGACACTGACGGATGTGCGTTTCCTCCAGTCCCCGAATGGGAGACCTTGTTCTTGTGAAATGAATGTTTGAGTTTGACGATGGAATAGGCATTTGTGCTTTGACCGTTGATGCTACTATCCATATGGCTAATCGCAAAAGTTCTCCTCTTCAAATGCTTGCGTAGGCTTGGCATGATTATGCTAAATGCAGAAGCAGCGTCTCAAGGGGAAAATAGAGCGAATCTTTGCTACACCGTCTGAGAATCCAAGTGTCCTCCATTAGTTCTTGACACGCCATTTACGGCGGCGGACAATACGGAATATCGATCCCCGGGCATGCCAAAGTCATCATAAGAAACTAAGTTGTTCATAGCAACTAGCAAGTGAGTTTCAGAGGCTTGTGCAACGGAACCCGACCATGGTTTGCGTTGTACGAGGTGAACAAGGGCTCCATCATCAGAAGCTTTAGGGTCGCCTTTCTTGTTGAGCTTTTGATCAAACTATTGGATGGTCAGTTCGCAGCTGCTCTTCATCTGCTGTTACATTAAGTGGGAGCTGTCTTGATGAATTCCGTGTGAGGAGCGGTCGAAGGTGCTCCCGTGAGCTCAGAAGTTCTACAAACGAGAACAGCATCGAATCATATAGAACATACGTACCATTTTATGCCAATGTTTTGCCTTTTAACTTGGGTGGATTATTGTACAAAACTCACCTCACATGCGGAATACTATCATCCCAACTTTCGGTCAGCAGTTGGTCAACTCTTTGGTTTTGTCAATTGCGACTTTTGGCCGATGACACTCATCGCCACTTCTAGCAAAGCAGAAGAAGAAACCCACACTTAACTTTGTCTATTAGCCGTCAATTAGATCATCAGGTATATCATCAACTTCAGCGTCTGTCCGCTGACTCCTGCGGCTCCAGGTTCGCTTGGATTGTACCGATCTCTCGCCACATCTCGCCTTCTTGACACCACAGCTACTTAATTTCACATTATATGGGGTGCGTATACTAGGACCATTCTAGGACCGATTCGATTGACAAAAGCTACGCGTCACAGATTGGACGTTGTTTCCCAACGCGATATGCAGGCGGATATCGACTCAATATGCAAATGCATCTACACTTCATTTGTTGAATAGTTTCCTTGGCATATTCAACTGCAACAAAAATATTCACAAGCCTGGAACCGACATCAAAAGTAAGCACAAATACACAATGACTAATAATTCAATGTCCCTCTCCATATGATTTGCTTTTCGTTCCTTTTTTTTTCCTTCTCTTTCCTGACTATTACATGCCCCAATGCTCCCAAAACATATACAATCACATAAATAATCAGCACATTGGAGACAGGAAACACCATGGGAGGGTGGAATTACCACAAATCTAGAGAGAGAGAGAGATGAATTCTCCAATTTCTGAAGGCCATCATCTTAAGCCTAAAATAATTTTGAAAAAGCCAGCTACCAAGAGGCTGATCCAATTTTAAGGATTGAAGAGTAGTTTGATCGAGTCAGCCGTGGTAAGTCTCATCGTGAAGAATGGCCAGCCGTTGGAGTCTAGACATTGTGAATTCTGGATGGTTGGAACAAATCCATTTCCAGGTAATTCCGCTTGTCTCCTTTTAATTAACTGAGTAAAAACTTGAAAACATCACCAAGTGTAACAATACCTTCCACGCACTTGCTGCCAGCCTCAACAATGACAAGTCGTCTGATACCTGTAGTAATAGCCATCTCCTCTTTAGCACAATGCAGAGTTCATATTTAGATCTTGCTGTAATGTCAGCCATGACAATTATGCTTAAATTATCCAAGAAGCAACCCAAGTTTTTTTTAGTACAAAAATTAGAGTGGAGGAGAAAAGACAAAGCATAAAACTACATCTCTAGGGCACAACCCAAAACCAATCTGGCAAACATGCTGATCAATTTGGCAGCCAAATTTTCCCTTTGTCCAAAACACAGGCATGGAAAAACAAGAACAGCTTATCTGGCTATGCCAACTCAGGAAAACTACAACATGGGAACCATGGGCATGTTCCAACTTACTGCAGAACACAAGTAGACCAAAACAGTAGACACTTGAGACGAATTTCTCACAATATGCGACATATATTGCCTTCTTCGAAAAATTCAACCAGAAAAGCATGTCCAAAAAGCACAAGCTAAGACTAGTCTTCTTATATTAGGAAGACTTGAGCACGACATGAAGCTGCTCTACACATGTCAAATGTTTTTGTGCACTAACGTGTTGACAAATCGATGCATATTAGTAAAGCAATGAGCAGCTCAACAGACCCAGAACTCACTTCTCAACTATGTTTACAACAGCGAGAGCAAGGCATATAGAATGGGTTGCCTGGGACTCAAACCCGGAACTAGTCGGATGGAGCATATAATTTCTTTGTTCAAATACATAACAAAAATCCCTTCCCAAACCGTGCTTGCATTTTCCATTGCACACGGCTTTCCATATGTATACAGCAAAAACTCTGTGTCTTCTCTGACAGGACTCTCAGAAAAATGGAATACTCGGTCGATCAACCCTAACTTAACTCTTGCTACTGTAATATTTCATAACAAAATGAATGATTTCTTTTTTTTTTTTTTGGGTTCTCTTCGTTATTTAGGGTAATTTACATTCGCATGATATGACTGATAAAACACAGATACCTGGGTTTGCCAATCGCTCCATCACTTTGTGCAGTGAATCAGATGGCAGACACATTTGACATCTTTGGCTTCTGAGATCATAAGGAGTATAGGAATCTTGTCCCAACTGAAGTGCCTAGTAATAGAAAAGAAGCAAGTCGCTGCAGATGAATATTTTCGAACAAAAGTTTTCAAGTTTGGACAGATTGAAAGAGAAGTTCCTAAATGCATTGGTAAGAAAACTTCACAATCCAACAACAGAACTTTCCATGTATTTTGCTCAACATGGCAGGCAGAGCGCTCAAGCTGTACCGCAAACTGAAAATAGATTCATTCCTATGGCGCTTCACATTTCATCGGTGGCTATCATACCAAATCCCACCAATAGGTATCGACTCAATATATTCAGTGCAAGAAAACCAGCTGCAACAACCTAGTTCCTAAACATTCCATCAAAACCCTAACCTCAACAGCTATAAGAAGTGCGATTTACGAATGAAAGGAGAGTATACAGGGAGCTTAACATGGCTCACTTTGTCCCCAGTACAAACTCTTCAAGCATGGTCGAAAAATGGAACAGAGAACAGAAATCATCATTGAAATGGGGTATAACCATCATTTGTATGCATATTCAACACTTCCTACCATGGGTCAAAATAACCACGCAATCACATGTAATGAAATCCTTCATCAGAAACTCTTTCCTTCAAACAAAATCTAATTTGGTTTTATCAATAATAACCCGGATGACAGAAGAACTGAATGAAATGGTTCTCTGTTTAACAGGAAGAGAAAAAAATCAAGCAGCGAATAGTACTCCAACCGGCATTGCCACCTTAACCAATGTGTAACAATCCAAAGATAACCTTAGAAGATGATCTAACTACCCAAAGCCATGGCTCACACAAGGAAAATAACCTTAGAAGACGATCAAACTACTCAAAGCCAGGGCTCGCCCAAGGAAAAGAAAACGTAAATGATAATCCGCCTTCCTTCTGGACAGAAAATGATCGCCATTCAATTGGAACAAGATTCTTTCTGATAATATCATCGAAAATATACCAACTCTGAGCATACACAGGATCGGTTTATTCTTTGCTAAAAAAAATATGATAAGCTACATACTTACGAGGGCTAAATAGAAGACAAATGAAAGAGGTACCTGATGTATGGTCATCTCGTTGAGATTAATGTGGGTATAAGCTTTGTCCTTTGCCAAAGCAGTGATATCACTGCCAAAGTTAAAGCAAAATGTTTTAACATAAAAGCAAAAGAGGAAATTGATTCTGCTAATGTCATTTCTCTGTATAGAAGGAAATCAGGTAGTCCTGGTGGAAAGAAATGACATACCTCCGGGAGTAAATGTCCAACAAAGAGTCATTGTCATCCACTATAGGAACCGAACTAACTCGCGCTGTCAAAGCACACAGTTACATAGCATAAGAACCAAACCAAAGTCTAAAACATGTCATTAATATTTTGCCTCTAGAGTATCCACACTACATCAGCAACCAAAACAAGTACTTACGGATGTAAAACAATTACCCAAGGGTCAGACAATAGTTTCAGCTTTTAAAAAGTGAATAACAAACAAATATAACAAGTATGGCTTGAAGCACTCTGTGAACCGTTTTGCATTTTACCATAGGCTGGGCTTTTCCACCTCCAAGTACCTTCCACAGGTGAAGGGAGAAAGTCTACCTCTTAGCAACAGCTTTGAACAATTAAGTAGAATGAAAGTTTCGAGAAGCATATATCACAGCGGAACTTTTTTCATGAGAATGCAGAAAAGTATGAATCCATAATTAGCTGGCAGTAGAAAGCACATACTTTCCAAACTAAAAAAAAAACATCATCCAGGGTAGTTAAACCTACTTAAAACTATGGTAATACCTTGAATTAACAAATTGAGAGCTGCACTAAGCGAATCACTAGGTTTCAACATGGCTAAAGGCAGCCGATTAGATTCGCCAATTTTTGGCATCCAAGTGCCGATTGGAATTGCACATATTGGCAACTGAAGCACGGGCAATGAACTAGAACAATGTCTGAAATAACGGCAAAGACCTGTACAAAGAAACTAACAATTCCATCAGCAATCAAATGGAATTATTACCGCCATACTAACGGATGTGGCTTACATTTTAGTATCCCAGAGAGAGAAGCCATATGCAGTAGCTGCGGAAATGAACCATCTTCTGAAGAAGAATGAATAACTGGAACTGATGCCACATCATTTTGCAAAATTTTCAAAGTGACATCTTTCAAGTTATCAAATGGCCCAGCCTACACGATAAACCAACCAGAAAAGAATAATCTTATCAAACAAGAAAACACAACAAAAAAGTCGGCGAAGATGCATAATACACGAGGTTTGAATCCATTTGAGATGTCCGTCACACTCACTCTACAAGCCAAATCAAAAGCTCAATGACACATGAACTCATAAACAAGAGAAGAGGTTAGTTCATGAATGCCATATTGAACCAAAAATACACTCACCCACCAACCATCAGGCAGTGCACATGTTGCAAAAGAAAAACTGACAAGATAAGGATATCATACATCGGCCACTATTTCTGGAAGAGTTCAGGCAAACTATGAAGATGGACTGCTAGTAAGTATAGTGTGCAGTTCACATCAACCTTATTTTGGTAGGAAGCAGTACTCCAGCCACTATTTTTTCAGGTGTTCAGGCTAACTTTCAAGATGGCCCGCTAGCAGGTTCACATGTAGTTCAATTTCATAGACATTATTTCCTCTACCTTTTCCCTTTTCCATATGGTCCATTCTCAAGGGGAAGGAAAAGGGGGGGGGGGGGGGGGGGGGGGGGGGGGCTCTAGAAAGGCTCCATGAAATATAATAGTTTATAAAAGCAATTTATCGCTGTCCAACTTGATTTAAAAGACGTGCATTAGGAAGAACATAATCAAATTGCAAAGAACAGCCGTCCAGACCAAGACTGACGATCCAAGATGTTAAAGGACTCACATGGACAAGAGGCTTTGAAAATGGTCTTCCATGCCCATCAATTTGTCTGTTTAAATATGCTTTCCCCTCTTTCCATGCGGCTATTGTGTGCGTTTCAAGCTCCTCCTCTGTCAGATTTGATCCATGATTTCCAAGCTGAAAAAGGAGGACAATCTTATAGAAACTATGAAAATCGAGAAAACTTAATTAAAAGGAAGAAAGTGAGACTAACATTCTACAGGGGCTACCAACTTTCAATGCCCATCTAATATTTGAAACTCATTACTATCCTAAAAACTAGAGGGTAGAAAGAAGATTTATTGAATCCTCTTAATGATTAATACACATATAATGAAACAAGGCTTGTTCAGATGATACGAGAAAAATATTAAGCCAGCTCTCAGGACATATAAATCTGCAAAAAAAATTTATTGGAACGTTTGGAGTTGGAAGAAGGATGCTAAAAAAAAGGATATGCTTAGAGAAACATATGCAAGTTGAGTGAACATCAACTTCAATTCCATTTGGTACTTACCTCTCTTAAAATCAAAATAAAATCCATCGCACTTAAAACTCCAACAAATTGTCCCCGGCGGAAGTCCCAGAGAGGAGCTGTAGGGATCCCCTGCAGACATCGAGCAAAATCAAAGAAATTCCAGATTCTTCATCTTCAACAGAAGGACAAACATGATTTACAGCATTGCATCAACAAATCATCGGAAAAAGTCTAAGCTATGAATGTTGTCATGAAAAATCTAGACAAAAGTTGTCTGAAAAGCACAAATAAATTGGCTCTTTGATCCTGCAAGACATCACCAAAAAACGAGCATTTTAAGAACGCTGTGAGATCTATAATCTTTAATAAAATGCCCTATTGTCAGCAGAGGATGTTTTGCTCCTATCCAAACTCTACTAACTAATGTGAGGACACCACATTTACATGCCCTTAGTCAACCAGTCCAAGATATGTAAAGCCTCAATTGAACAACACCCCCAAAAGAAAAAAAAGAAGAAAATTGATGTGGAAAAGAATACCTGCTCGTATAGAATATGAAATGCTTGCTTCACGGGTAAATCAATGTCCAGGGCAACTACCTGTCATCAAAGTTTGACTAAGAAAGCTCAAATGGAAATTGAAGTTGCATATAGCCAGAGATCAAGTGTCCAAACCTTGCCTGACTCTGGAAGTAGCTCATATGCAGTGTGGTTAGTCAAGAATGCAGAAACGCGGGTGACGAGAAACCACTAAGTCAGTGTCTGAGATCCTTGATACAGCCTCCATTAATGTGCCATCCGTTATGTGGACCTGAGATTTCTTTAATCAAAAAGCTAATTAGTCTACTTGTAGACCAGCTACATTAGAAAAAAAAAATGTACGCATATGTAAAAACAAGCAAAAGGAAAATTGGAGCAGTCTTTCAGCAATGAATTAAGAGATTTAGTATCAAAGAGAGAACTAGTAGTGGTCAATACTTTTGAAATTCTTAAGGGACATCTGAAAGACATAATGCACATATCAACAGAAAAATAAATAAATACAAAGTACAATGCACACACTCAATTTAATCATCAGATTGACTGAATACAAGCATCTAGCTCTATGGAAGAATCTCCATAGAGAGTTTTCCCCAGACACAAGATGAGCCCCTACAGCCAGTTAACTTCAACCAAATCACATAAAACAGAAGCCAGGAGGAATAACAATTGCTGTTGGTCGCGAGCTCTCACCAAACGACGCGCATGGTCATCAACGTCCATGTTCGAAACCGGGGGGGTATCTGGGCTGGGAGTCCCCGGAATATAATTAGCCTCCGCCGTCAAGAAGATAGTGTTCACTATACCATATTCACTAGTTGCAAAAGGTTGGTGTTCATCATGTCTCCATTCTCCATCAACAAAAAATTTAAACTGCACCAAAGATGTGCAAGGTGTTTAGTCTGCTAAATTGCATTTTTAAACCATAGAGAAACGAACAATCCTGATGCAGCAAGTCCCGCATGCACCACATGTTAAATTTGAATAAACACATTCATAGGTGTCGCAAACTTGACTTTCTTATCATCAGTCACAAGACAATAGCATAATAGAAAATGCTTCCAATAACGAGCGAAGAAAGGAAATCCACTTCTCAATCACCGCGAACTTTTTGCTAATACTAGTGGAGAGAAGTTCCCAAATCAACTTTATTCCCCTCACATTTTACACCTCTACATCTCCCTTCAGAATATCCAAATCTGTTGCAACCAAAAGATTTGTAAGCACAAAGGAGATGTGCAAGTGGAGGTATTCATGGATCTTTCAGGTGTTCTCCTCCAGAAAATCTAAATCTCATGAATCTAACACTTCCTACTGGCATAAAAACTCCAATAATTGTGATTACATGACAACAGGCCAAACTCACATGTTGAGAGCCTAACACAATGTCCACCATCAAACTTCACAACAGTACTTCAGCTCTACATGAATCTCTGAACGTATGGTGCAGAAAATTCAGCGCATATATAAACGAGAGTGAAGCAATGCGTATCTTCTTCTCTTCGTGTGACGAAGGTAACAGCCAGAATATAAACATGCATTCCAGATAACAACAAGGAGAAGCAAGCATATAGTATAGCAATCTGACCTGGTGGTATCCGGCAGGTATGCTGGAAATAGCCTGAAACACTGTGGGACAGCCCTCAACTGGACTCATTGGAACCAACTCAGACCATCTTCACATAATTGAAACAAGAAAAGAAACAGGACAACCAATTTATCAAGTTCAGTGCAGAAACACAACCGCATCAAGCCACTAGAGAAAAATATTCTCCTCTTCAGATTCAAAATCAAAGATTTCCAGCCTTGCCTGTTAAAGGAACCGCACAGAAACACACTCGTACCGCCAAAAGGCCACACGAACCGCATCGGAATCAGAATCACCCCCGCGGTTCCGCCGGACTCTCTCGTGGTGTCCATGATTGGACCCAAATCGACCTCCAATAGGCAATATATTTTCGATTAGTACGCTCAACTCAGCAAAAGATCGTCCCTCATATCACCTTCGCTTCACTGCAAGACGAAAAATCAAAACAGCTCAAAACCCCCCGAACTGCACTAGCAAGAAAATCCAAGAGAGCTGAATTCCACGATACACAACCACTTCCAGCTCCCAATTCACCTCCAGAAGCGAAACACACCCAGCATTCTTTTTCCCCCAGAACAAGGAAAAAAAAAACATCTTTATCGGCATTCCACCCAGAGTCAATCGCGGAAACGACGAAAGGCGCCAATCTCTCACAACCCACTGCATCATCTCCTAGAATAGCAGCGCGCATGCGCGAGCTCGAAGCACAGAGAAAGGGAAACAAACTCACCCCGCAGCAAAATCACGAGCAAAGAGTTGGGCGGGGGGGCCGGCCTCGTCCGCTGTGAAGAAGAAGAATCCGCGAGAATGCGAGAGGGGGGAACAGAAGAATCAGCTCGTGAATTAATGGAAACTTCTGAAGGGATTGGACGCGCGAACGAGAGAGAGAGAGAGAGAGAGAGAGAGAGAGATGGAGAGGGAGACGTGAAGATCGAGAGAGAGAGAAAAAAACCCAGCTGCGATACGATCGAATCTGAATTTCGAGCCCTAAAAATGAAAGAAAGGACGAATTTTTATTTTTTTTCTTCTCTTTCTTCTTCGATGGGTAAAATTTTTTTTTTTTGGGGTGTTGCGAAGGATGATGATTGAACAATTGTTGCTGTTGGGTCGTGAGCATTTAGAGAGAGAGAGAGAGAGAGAGAGAGAAGTATTTAACCCTAGCTTTTCTTGATTTTCCGAAAGGGGAATAAATAAATAAAAAGATAAAGTAAATAAATAAATAATTGGGGTTTTTTTTTTTGTGTGCTTGTGTGGCACGCGTGTGACCGTGTACTGTGATTGGTGGAAGCTGTAAAAAAATAAAAAAGAGAGAAAAAAAAAATGATTGTGCTTTGTTCTGCCTTTGAGGGGCCCCTCTCTTCGTCCGCCGCACGTGCGGATGTGCTTTTCGGAGACAATTGAGGAAAAGGACAAACAAAGAAGTTGCATTTCTTTTTTATTTATTTGATCTTTTTTAGAAATAATTACAGACCCCCGACCGAATCGACCTAAAAATCGATTTTTAATTTTAGATTAATAAATTACTGAATTAATTAATTAGATTAATTAACTTAGCGAGAACTCTCGCAAGTTCTATCAAATCTTGACTTTTAAATTTTCAGAGCCGCCACTAATCATTTTTGACAGGTCGATTAGAAACCTAAGTAAATTAGTGAGAGGACGACTAAATACTTTTGTAAAGCAGATATTTTAAGTTCAGGATCCAATTACATTAATTTTTTTAAACTATTGATTAATTTTGACTTAAGGCTCAAAGGTGTGTCTTTTGGGTTTTCTTTGTTTTTTTTGTGACTTTCGAATTTTTTTAAAAATGAATTGGTTTGTGATTATCTCAAAAATTTCAGATTTTAATTCGCATTCTTGATGGTCCATTTATCTCTCAAACAAATTAGTTTTTCGGACAATATTTTCAAAAAGAAATATTAAATTGTATTGATTCGCACGTTTTATGTCGGAACTTAAAACATGAAAGTTATTCATCATCGTTTCGGCTTTAAGCTCGTAAATTTTGGCGTTTTTTTTTATCACTGTTCAAATTGATACGAATTTTCCCTGTCGGCATAATAGATCGTTCGCACGTTGTATGTGCATATCAGATTGAAGATGGATGTTGATGATGATGGTTTCTAATAAGAAAACCGCTTCATTTAAATCGAGTCTGTTTGAATTTTATAGTTTGATTTCGAGTCTAATAAATAATAGCACTAAATTGACATGAGAAATGAAAATATAATGTCATTTAAAACATGGCTCACTTTACATTTTGGCTGCGTTTGGTCGTCCGTATATAACTCCGGATAGGATATGTTTTATCCTATCCGTTGTTTGGTAGGTGTCCCGGATAGTATAATGTCGGATATAGAGGGGATATAGCCCGGATAAAAAAATCCGGGGAGGGAGGTAGGATAAGGTCGGATAGGATTTCTCTTATCCGTCTACCCCTTCATTCACGCACTCTTTCACTCACGCTACATCATGGGCCACCTTTGCTGCCTCGCCACCTATGGCAACACCCTTGCCGACATCGTCACTGACTAGTCGCCGCCGGCGAAGCCCTCCCTGCCAGAGGATTATTTCGAGGGATTCGACTCCGACGAGGCACCTGTGCTGGCGATCTCCCTGCAAATGGCATGGCTGATCCTTGTCCTCCTCTACAAGCTTCAGGGCAAGGTGGAGCACTACAGAGACATCTCTGTCTCGTAGGAAGCCCTCCCAGATTGCAAGCTGTGTGTGTAGGTAACTAGCCGACAGCTCTGGATTGAATCGACCTCGACTTCCAGTTCTTCAAACTTTGCTGTCTCTACGTTGTATTACACCACACGCTCACCGGAGGAGGAGGTCTTGATGAAGAGAACGCTTCGAGAGCCTACGAATTTGAGCGGCGAGTATCGCAAAACAACGCTTGAAGTCGAAGACAGATCGATCGTGTACAGCTTGGTCCAAGGCTCGGCAGTGCAGAACTCTTCCATGATCCACACCTCGCGGCTGTGACACAAGGGCTTCCATCTGATCAGAGACAAACGTCCGTCCAACAACGATACGTGCTCGGTCACCGCACGCATCGATCCCGCAGGGGAACTCACTGCTGATCCGCACCCAATAATTTCCCGAAGACCACTTGGTTCCCGAAGACGTGGGGTATCA
The DNA here is from genome assembly GCA_021437785.1 of Rhodomyrtus psidioides. Taxonomy (NCBI): domain Eukaryota; kingdom Viridiplantae; phylum Streptophyta; class Magnoliopsida; order Myrtales; family Myrtaceae; genus Rhodomyrtus; species Rhodomyrtus psidioides. The sequence continues at coordinate 3,305,884 of JAILYB010000041.1, read as the reverse complement.
TCTGGCCATTCTCTTTTCTAAATCGGCATATACAGTTTCGACCAAACGCAGGATAGGATAGACTATGAGAATATCCGACTTTAAATCCATAGTTCACCAAACATTGTATAGGATATGGCCAAATCCCTGGATTTCTTATACTATCATATCCAATCCTATCCTGACCAAAAATTCCGACCACCAAACGCAGCCTTTAAGGTCGACGATTGGGTTTCCCATGGAGAGGCTTTAAGATATACGGGAGTCTGCTTAGTTCTTGTATGCTCGGAACGTGTTTTATGAGTTTTGATATATTAAGGAAATTTATTTAAGGATTAATATCGCCAAAAATCCTAAATTGGTACACTTGTGACAAATTTACCCTAAACTATTTTTTTGACCACAAAAAATCTAAACCTATACAACTGTGATAAATTTACCCAAAACTAATTTTTTTACCACAAAAAATTCTAAACTGGTACACATATGACAAATTTACCTTCTGTTAATTTTCGTTAAATTGAGTTAATAACACGGAAATTTTCAAATTGATACATATGTAGCAAACATAAGGTAACATGTACACCCGACAACTGACACGTATCATCCAACTCAGCAATTTGACGGTAAAATTTAACGAAAACTAACCAAGGGTAAATTTATCATAGCTGTACCAGTTTGGGGTAAATTTGTCACAGGTGTACTAGTTGGGGGTTTTTCACGGTCAAAAAAATAATTTTGGGTAAAATTGTGACAAGTGTACCAATTTGAGGTTTTTGGTGGTATTAACCCTTTTATTTAAAGAAAACATTGCTTAAATAAAAAGGCGACTTTCCCCAAAATTCAAAATGTGACTTAAATTTCAAAAAACCATGGAAGAAATATCTGTGAATTCACATGTCAAAGTAGGTCTTTTGTGGTATTTAGATTAAGTAGATGTCAAAGCTAAAAGTTATATCAGACATATCCTTGATTATCTATATCGACATGTACGTGTTCGTCCAAAAAAAAAAAAAATGAAACCGTGACAAAGCTCTTCCTAAATGCTAGAGATTTACGCACAAGCCTCCACACACGAGGTTCAAACGCATTTTTGCCACATCAGCAGCCACCTCGGCTGCTGTCCCGTAGCCTATCCACGTCGAGCTCAAATGCGAATCTATCACGCCAGTTCGTTGTTACGTAGTATGCTGGACCATTTTCACTAGAGTGGTTGATCAGAATACTAATATCTTCCCTAAAACACATCCAGTCAGATGCTTTTCAATGAAGTTTGTCTCCAAACTTCTTTTTGTGCCACCTTACATTTGACGAGAAATTTTAGAGATCGATCTCGGAGATTCTCCATATTTTTCATGATCCCCTAATCTCATAGAGAGATCGTACATACATCTCGCTTGATCATGCAATTTTTTTTTTTTATTATTATCGATCTTAACTCATTATAGTTGATACCGTAATATCTTATTACCTTAAGTATTTATCTTATAAAGCCTATAAATACATCTCTCTTCCAGCATATTCTTATCTCTAAAAATGAAATTGCTTTTCGAACAATATTATAAGATCGACTTATTATAACTTTTTCATATCACATGTTCGAAGGATCTTTTGTCTTACCATGAATGAATCACAGAGAAAATCGTCCCCCATCTATCCCGACTTTAAAACTGCATTGGTGTCGTGCTTGTTGCACATAATTTATTAGCACAATTTATTTCAGCATTTTTCAAGTGTCATCTATGGCAAAAGGAAAAAAAAATCAGTAGAATTCTATGTTGGTGGTTAGGGTTTAAGAGAGTAGAAATGGTTTTGTTCGCTTGAAGTATTACACCAAGAGACATCAAGTTTGGAACACTCAACAGTGTTACCTCCAGCGTAGGAAACCCTAGAGTTATATGCAAGCTACCGAGCTCCAGCCCATATGGACCCAAATAACTATGCTTTCACATATTGAGTTTGTATGTAAACATATTTTATGAATTATATCAATAATATATCCAACATTTTATGTAAAACAATCTCTGTGATGCCTTTAAAGAAGAGAGAACCATCATCCTTAATTAGTGTACGTGCAAAGACGGTGCAAGTATGCTTGGCATCTCAATAAATTCCAAACCTACATATATATATTAGGTTACATCCTTAACACCCGCGTTACAAATATCCAAAATTAATACCCTGTTTCGCGTATAGGAATGTAATACATTTATGTTTATCCCATAATTTCCGAGGAAATTACCAAAAAGTTCTAAATCTATCGTGCAAAACGCCAAGTCGATCGTAAAATTTTCAAACTCTGGTCAATTTAGTTCTAGAACTTTTGATGTTTTGCTAATGTAGCCATTCTTATCATTTTTCGCTGGAATCGCGGACGTGAACGTCGGTTGACATGGCCGGCATTGACATGAAAATTTTATGCATTTTTTTAAGCCGGCCCTTAGCGGGAAAAAAAGAAGGACGAGCAAAGAAAAGCAATAAAAAAATTCAGGAATTTTTTAAAAACTGCAAAAATCATCCGCGTTAACCTTGGCTATGCCATGTAGGAGGATCAATGTCCACGTCAACCATTTTCAATCAAAATTGGCCGGAATGACTATATTGAAAAATCATTAAAATGTTTTATAACTAATTTGATTAATTTTAAAAAAATAGGAATGAATTAACATCCTCTAAAAAAAAAAGAATCAGCATCCATATACAATTCTAGACATTTTTTTGGGGTAATTATTCCCATAATTTACAGCTTATTAACCGTTCTTAACATTGGATTCGCAATCACAAACTCCTAATTAAGTCATAGTTAAATATAACCAATCACAAATGATATAAATACTGTAACCGACAATGGGCGCAAGTACAAAATCTTATCATATCAGGAAAAAAGAAATCTCTCGTAGGATCATCTTTTAAGTAGATCGGAATTTTTTTTTTAAAAAAATGTAATGAGATTTATGAATTTTAGAGTATTTAACAGCTCAATCATTTCGCAGAAAGATAAATATTTGTTTTAGATGGATGAAAAGTTGGTGGTTAACCTCTTTTAATTTACTTAATAAAAAACCTCTTTTAACTTTTTTAAATGGCAATATAATGATATGTTTATTCACGAGTCACGACCACGCATCAGACTGGTAGGCCATCCGACCAAAAAAAAAAAAAACTGGCAGGCCAAATTCCGCCAAAACGCCGTCGTTCGCAGCAAGCTTCACCTTCCTTCTTCTTCCTCCTCCGCCACGCGCCACTGCCCACGCGCCGTCTTCGGTCCTCCGCATGCGTCCACCCCCCGTTCCAGAAGCGGAAGAAGCATCAGACACGCGATCCTCATGCACGAACCCGCACGTGCGTGTGAAAATATTTATCGAAGCTAAAACCGAAAAACAAAAAAAAAATGAATTTAAATATATCAAAATTTCCTTGGGAAAAAAAAGAGGGAAAATGAAGGGAATAAATGCAAGAATATTATTAGGGAAAAAAAAGGTAATTAAATAATAATAATAATTTGGGCCCCAAAAAAGAAAAATAGGCACAGCTCCTCCTCCTCCTCTGCTGTATGTTCCCGTCGAAAACCAGAGAGAGAGAGAGAGAGAGAGAGAGAAGAAATTCGAACAGATTTCGAACTCGCAATCGCGAGCTTGCTCGCACCACTCTCCAATTCCGGTTCATCACTGATCGGCACCTCGATTCCGGCCATCCGATCCTCGCGTAACTGCCGTGAATTCCGACCAATCCACTACTATCGGACAATTTCACTGGTTTTTTTTTTCTCTCGTAATCATTGGAGTTACTGGCGGACATTCAATGAGGGTTTCGCGTGGGGGACGATCGAATTGGGGCGTTGGAGGCATTGGCGACGAGTTCTGGCGGTTTCTCTGACGGCTGAATTTCGTCCGGAGGGGTGTGAGTGATGTTGGATTTCAGGGAGGGGGGATTAGGGTTAGGGTTTTGGGGGTAGCTGGCTTCTAGGGTGGGTCGGGTTTCGGGGGAGTTGGTGTGCGGGATGGATGAGAACAATAACGAGCTTGAGGAAGGAGAAGCTTGCTATTACAACGCTGGGGAGGCCGGCGAGGACAGCAGCATTGACCCTGATATTGACCTCTCTTACATTGTAAGAGCCCTTTGCCTTTTGATGTGCCTGCTTGAGTAAAGTTTGGTTTTTGGCTCAATTGGAATTCTGGTTGATGCTGGAATTCTTGGTTAGTGGAGATTTTGAGGAAGTTGATTTGTTGATTATGTGTTGTTTTGTGCTTGATCAGTCAAGTGTCACTGGGAATTGGGTGAAAGTTCTTTGATTGTCTTAAAAGGAACAAGGGAGGCAGGCAGTAGGGTGTGAATAGTTTGGCTTTTAATTTAACTGGAATCTGGCAAACTGAACTTTCGCTTGAAATGAGACTCGTTGGCCAAGCAGAGAGGACAATTGAATTGGTTTTTCTGGAAGTGAAAATCATTTGCGAAGTGATGGACAGGAAAAGTCGAGTGTAGAAAGTGTCCATGAGATAGGGAGAGCTCTGGGTTCTCTTGTGCGGGCTTCATGGTTGTTCTCGAACTATAGGCTTTTCAACAAGAAATAAGGCCAAAACTTTTCATAAATCACTATTGTAAGAAACTTTTGTGGCAATTGCTGTCTTGAAACATTCTTTTGGATGAGGTCTCGGTAACTGAAAACTTCTTTGATGTTCTCGGGAGTTTGTAATGCACATACAAGTGAGCCTTGAACATAATTTAAACCAGAAGTGGAGACTTCGGAGTGCTGGGATTGTAGTGCACGGTTCGAATATATCTACGGCCAGTTCAGTTTGGTAGCCATATAATGGGAATCATGTTCTTTAAATTGTTCACGTCTAAGAGGTCTTGACAGTCCTTGCAGTCGGTAGCCATATAACGACAGTGATGCTGTTTTCTTTGTCCACCTGAATGAGACAACAATGAATACACCCACTTCTGTAAGCCTCAGTAGACTCCCCAGAGAGTTCTATCTTAATCAAGAAGTGAGAACTTGACTGAACTTCTGTTGGGTTGACTGTGAAGTTGCTATAGCCTTATCTTACTCCGTACTTGTCAAACTACTTATTTTTCTGACATGAAGCTTTTGTAATGAAGAGGATATGTCTTATTATGCGTGTAGCAATTCCTGTCATTTTAGAAAATTATGGAGTTCTCATTTTCATTCTTGCTTTTCATTTTGCTCTTAACATCTGGCAAAACTGATGAGAATGCTATTTTTTACTAAAGGATGAGAAAATTCAAAATGTTCTGGGTCATTTCCAGAAAGATTTTGAAGGTGGGGTTACTGCAGAGAATTTGGGTAAGTGATGTTGATGGTTATAATCAGAAAATAGATGCAGAAAAGTGGTCAATGACTGAAAGTGATTAATGGCGCTACATGTATTTAATTTGACAGGGGCAAAGTTTGGTGGGTATGGCTCTTTTCTACCTTCCTACGAGCGTTCACAATCTATCTGGTCTCGTCCAACTCCACCAAGAAATAAGGTCACGGCTATATCACCAAATCATTTTTCCACAGAGGTTTGGAGACAATTAGCTCCTAATTCATCATCTTTGGTTGGAAGATGGAACATATGTGCTCACTTGGGAAATAGTGCACTAACTAGTGTGATGGATTCTGTTTCCATGCAGGGTGTGCATTTTAAAGCCCATGCGGCTGTGACCCCTTTAGGGAAACCTGGAACTGCATCTGATGCACCAACTTTGCATAATTCAAAGGTTCCGCCAAATGATCCTTTGAAGCAAGATTTGGCGATTTGTTCTGAGCTGGTTCCTAACTGTACAATGAAAGAAGAAATTTCAAACAAGTCGGGCAATCAATCTGATCCACGGACTCTAAAAGTCCGACTTAAAATGGGTTGTGATCCGAATGCCCAGAAAAATGCTGCAATTTACAGTGGGCTTGGGCTTGACAATTCTCCATCTACATCATCGGAAAGCAGCTCTGGAGAAAGCGAGGACCTGTCAGCATCATCTGGAGAGATTATTGAGGTGTCTCCTGCTAGCATTCTTCAGGTGAAGGTTCCTCTTGCTTTGGTGTTCTTTCAATCTATTTAAGTGGGTTGATGGATGATGTGTTGTTCTGGACTCATGTATTGTCTATTTTGGTTGCACTTATTTCTGGTACAGGTCATGACGTCCTTTCCAGATGCTAATATCGGCTTGATATCTCCTCTTCATGAGAAGTTGCTTTCCTTGACAAAAAGGGAAAAATCCTTCAAGGATAGTAAACCTGTTCAATCCCCGATGGGCAGCAGAAAAGATGTCGCCATACTAGAGGATAATTCAGTCATCCTGCCGGCTGATAAAGAGGTGTCTAAGGGGATTAAGACAATATTGGACAACAGGAACGAAAGTTTAATGCGACAGAGGTATGAAGCAGGAGTCGATTCTGAGGCCAATATGTCATCATCATTGAAGAAAAAAATGAAGAATGGGATGATAGATGGCAAGCAGACGTTCGGTGGCAACGTCAGAAAGATGCCTTTGGCTGATTCTAGCAACGCTGGCGACGTTGAGAGGCCGGCTTCTAATCCATCTGAAAATCTTCAAGTAAACAAAAAGGATAAGGTGAAAGGCAGATCAGTAATGGTTTCGGTAAAGGATTTATCATCGAAGCCAATTACTACCCAAGAGACTGATGTACGGATGCAGAATGGAAGGAACTATTTGACTGAGAAGTCGCAAGAATGTGGGCCTGTAAACTCACTAAACAAGGTGTCGGGTCGATCGAAAGTTATTGGTGATTGGAAAGGTGAAAAAATTGTTCTTTCAAAAGGTTGTCCTCATTTAAGTGAAAACAGGGATGATTTTGAGGCTGGGCAGCGTGCAAGATGGGATGCTGCATTTGATAAGCAGACTGACACTGACATTTCTCATCATAAGGAAATGCCAGTAATGGAAGTGAAGAAAAAGTCAAAGGGTCTTGAGGGCAATGGCAGGGCAGCTGATCTTTCATCGATAGAAAGATCAAAGGTTGCTGTTGGTGCTGGAGTACAAGATAAAAACGGAACTAGCAATGCTAGCCCTCCTGCTAAAAAGAGGAAGTTTAAGTTAAAGCCAGAAAAGCATATTATTAAGTCTTCCGGTACTCCAAAAGATCCACTAGGGAGCATAGATGTGGGACAGGTAGATAAACATTTGGAATCTTTAGCAATGCCTTCCACCGAAAGGCAGAAGGCAACGAACTCAAGCAATCTTCCAGGGGCTCATGATACTCTCTTGAATAAATCCAAGGATAGATTTAGTGGTGGAAATACATCTGTGTCTGGGGTATCAGTAAAAGATGGTCCTGCACGTCTCGGGATAGAAAATGGATTCAATGTTGAGACTAAGCCAGCTGTGGTTCAACAATATGTGGAAGATTGGGTTTGTTGTGATCTTTGTCAGAAATGGCGGCTTCTACCCTTTGGTAGGAGACCTGATGACCTACCTGAGAAGTGGGTCTGCAGCATGCTCGACTGGCTGTAAGTTCTCTTTACAACTTTTAGATTGCCGACAATCATGAAAAAATTAGTATTTCTGATGGTGAAATTAATTCTTTCATTCATAAACCCCTGTACTTTGTTCAACTTCTATCATCTTGCAGGCCTGGAATGAATCATTGTGACATTAGTGAGGATGAGACCACGAGGGCCCTTAATGCTCCAGTTCCCGATATTCTAAGCCATTTGAATGGATCTGCATCAGCAGTCATTTCTACGAACAATCAATCCCTTGGCAAGAGCAACCAGAATCTCGGTGGTCAAGCCACAGATGATCTAGGAAAGACTAAACATAGTCCGAAGCATGCTCTGCAATCAGGCAATGGGACTGTTCAGTTTCAGAACCCCAAAAAGAACCAGTTCTCAGAGCCTGGCAGAAGCAGAAGCTTGAGTGACATGAGTGAACATCCTTCTGATTCAACATTAAAGAGATGTGATTTGCCTCGGTCAGGCAAGTCAAGCATTGTGTTTGTGGAGAAACAGTTACCTACAATGAAGAAAAAGAGTGCAAATGGTATTTCTGTAAACAGTGGCAGTTTTTTACGGGTCTATGGATTTTTCTGTGGAAGTTTGTAATTTACTCATTCCCTTCTTTTATTATTTATGATGTGCAGGGGTTGCCAAACTAATAAAGGTGAAGGGTAAGAGGATGCCTGATCAATATGAGTCCGGACACTCTAAAAGAATTAAGCCAGACAAATCCATTCATGCTGCTGAACGAGAAAATCCGGCTGCTGAACTTGGGAGAATGGATCTTAGCTCAAGGACTCCAGGATCATCTACAGATATTAGGAAGAATAAGTATCTTCAATCCTTTTCCCCAAGGGAGGCAAAGCAAGATTCAAGAAAAAGAATATTGGTCTCCATAAAGACTCTTGGAGATCAACCTCAGGTTTCTGCAGGTAGTGCATCGGTAGATTCGAGAGGTGAAGGTAGCAACTCCCGTAGGAAGCAGAAATTTAACGATAGCATGGATGATGGGAACTGTGATAGGACATTTCACCACTCAGCACAGAACTTGAAGGTTTTACCTGATGAGATCGGTGATGACGTTCTTAGAAAGGAAAAGAAGCTGCGGAGATCGGAGATTGCACTAAAGGAATCCGGTAGCAGCGACGGCAACAATAAGTCCAAAAAAGAAATCAGGGTCATGAGAGATTTGTTTGGAAGTGATTTTGCTGATTGCGCTGAGGATTTCAAAGTAGATAAAGACCAGAAACGAAAAAAAGCCAGAAAGAAGCTTCAATCTGATCATGATTTGACAAGAGGCAATGGAAGACATGAACAGGTTCTACTTGCTGCAGCTTCTAGCTCTTCAAAAGTATCGGGTTCTCAGAAGATGAAAGGAAACAATGAAGGAGTGAAAGGTTCGCCCGTAGAATCTGTTTCCTCATCCCCCATGAGGGTGTCCAGCTCAGTTCAGTTTAGATCTGTAGGAAGTGATGTTAGAGGTAAAGGTGATGCTGCAACTGGCGATTTTCTAGTGATGGAGGCTGCCAGAAAAAGCGGGGAGGAGAAAGCCAGTGGTGGTAACAGAATTCCTGTGAAGATTAAGAAAGAGAAAGTTTCAGGGGTCTATAATTCTGTGTCCCTAAGGTCTGGCACAGCAGATTACAGAGACAGAGGTGCTAATTACAAGTTTGCTGATGATGCTAAGCCAGCATCTGGATTGGGAATTGGTCATCTAGATAATAAAGGTGATTATTCACAGAATGGTGAGTTTCACATGGAAAAGCAGGGTTCTAGTCCTAGCTCTTACGAGAACAAGACGCACAAGAAGTATGCTGGCAGCACTTTGTTTCCCCAGAAGCAAGGGAATATTTCTATTTTGCGACCTAAGGATAGCAACATGGATTCTGCTTCTGACTTTGACAGAGACAAGGTAAAGGCCGTAGATTTCTCATCGAAGGAGCCTGTTTATCAAACTAAGGAGCAAAGGCATGACTTGGTGGTCGATCCGGACCATGTTGCCGTCAGCCATGAAGCAATGCAGATTGACAGATGTTCTGTTGAGAAGAATGAGAAGTACCATAGTAGCAGGAGGGGATCTTTAGGAAACCTGTCAAATGGCAGTTTGAGGGATGATCTTCTAAAACAAAATGAGCGTGACTTGTCAGATGGGAGATTAAATGCTGAACATGAGACTAACAAATTGGCTTCTCCATCGCAGAAGCTGGTCCAGGATTCTATGGTAGGAAATAAAGCTGATTCCTTGCAGTTGGAGATGAGAAGTGGGAAGTCAATGTCATTTTTACGTTGTAATGATGACGGCAAACAACAAAGTCGTGATTCCTTACTGGAGGGACTGCAGCAAGGTGTATGCATTGAATCTCCACCTGATGCTTCTGGCCATGGTGGTCCATTGAAGGCATTGAGCAAATTGGGGATTGCTGGTAAAAAGAAAGGGGTGTACAATAGTACTGGGTGTGCTACGCCTGAACAGCATGAGCTCAAAGATGTTCCTTCAAGTCCATTGAGAGCCAATTTTTCCATTCAGACTGCTGCTAATGTTTTGAAAGAAGCAAAAGATCTTAGAAATTACGGTGATCGTCTTAAGGTTGTGTTTATAACTGGTCTAGTTTTTAGTTTTCAGAAACAGATACGGCTATCTGTTAGTTGTTGTCAGAAGAATCTTTAATAGATGTTCTACTATTTCCTGTAGAGCTCTGGATTTGGCTTTGAAAGTAACGAGGCATGCTTCCAGGCTGCCCTGAAGTTTCTTCAGGGAGCTTCACTTCTAGAAACTTGCAATGGTGATGGCAGCAAACATGGTGAAATGACTCCAATGCAAGTGTACAATTCTACAGCCAAACTTTGCGAGTAAGTGGAAGTGAAAAGCAGTGAATGTTGATCTCTTGAGGATAGCAGAAGTCTTGATTTTTTCCAGTCTGCATTTTTTTCAGGAGACATTTTATTGTGTGAGACCTGCCTCGCGGAATGTATAAACAGACCTTACCTAATAGAATTTCGTTTATTCTCTCCATTGCTTATGTAAATTGGGATAACACTTTTTCGGGAATTTTCACTCATAATCTGCTAATACATCCAAGAAAATGCTATTTACTAATAATCTGCTGTATGTTATGCTAGTATCCAAGAAAATGCTGGCACAGAGCATCTTTCTCTTTTTCATTCATTCCATCTATATAGCTGTTTTGAACCCCCTTTTCTCATCTGGGGTTGATTGGAACATGCAGCCATGTGTCGCTAGTTTAAATTATCAGGGCAGGTTGTAGGGTTGAGAATGGGATGGTCCTCTTATGTATGGTGCATGAGTTTTTCAGCCTTCTGCTGAAACTTTCGGTTTGCAGATCATGTGCTCATGAATTTGAAAAAAGCCGAGAAATGGGTGCTGCTGCATTGGCCTACAAGTGCATGGAGGTGGCATACATGAGGGTCGTCTATTGTAAATATTCAAGTTTAAGCCGAGATCGGCATGAGTTGCATGAGTTGCAAGCTACACTGCTAATGGTTCCTCAAGGTATTCAAGCTGAGAATTCTCATGTTTACTGTCTCTTTTTGTAGCCACCTTCTACCTTGCGTTCTTTTAAGCTTTTTGACTCGCTGTCTTGGTTCTAGTCTCCACTAACTTTCAAGTGGATGGGAAGGGGGAAATGTCAAATCTTGATGCTGTCTTATTCACGGTCTTATAAGAAGAAATATTAAAAACTAAGTTGTATCTTACACTTTGCTTGTTAACACTGGGGGATGGTGGGTGTGGAAAAATGGGTTTAAACTTTGGAGTGCTCCCCCCTCCCTGCCCACAGCATTTTGAATTTCATCCTATTTCAAACCTAGCCCTAGTGCGATTATAAGAGATGGAACTGGAATGTAATAATCCTCTCTATACTCATTGTTTTTGATTTTTAGGTGAATCACCATCATCTTCGGCATCAGATGTTGATAACTTGAACAATCAAGTAGCGCCGGACAAGCCTAACTTATTGAAGGGTGCTGCTTCCCATGCTGTAGGAAATCACATTGTTGCTGCTCGGAACCGTCCCACTATAGCTCGGCTGCTTGATTTTGTAAGTTCACTAAAAAGTCCATGCATTTCGTCGGTCATACTTTCTAACTTGCAGCCACTCTCTTCTGCCCTATTTAGTTTGCAATTTTTGTGGCTTTTTAGGATTCTGGAAGCTGCGAAATTAGTTGGTTGTCCAATTTTAACAGTGGATACAGAAAGTAACTAACATTGTTATTAGAATAGAAGAGGTCTGTCCTTTTGCATGCGCATAGTTGTATTTAGTATGAGTAGTTGCCATACTAGAGTCATGCTTTGTTGCTGAAGAAATGTTATGGCTGCTTTGGGAGACTTCTATGCGCTTTTCATGATAATCATGTATTGCAGGGATATTCAAGGAATTGTGATGCTCTTAGTTTTCTTCTTTTTGGATGCTGTCACAAAAGTTTGCTGGGTGGATCATGTATACCCATCTATAATCACCATGAGTATTGTTAGGATTGTAAATGACACTGTCCATCTCCGATGGAGCCTGGGTTTCTCCCTTCTTTACACAGATATCACACCCTTTGGGGATGAAATTTTAGGTACATTGTTGGAAATAAATAGGTGACAGGCTAGTGTTTTTGCAGACATTTGACGTTAATTGTGCAATGGAAGCCTCAAGAAAGTCGCAAGTTGCTTTGGCAGCAGCTACTGCCAACCTTGAAGAGGCACAAAACATTGAGCAAGTAACTTGCATTAAAAGGGTAATTGACTTCAGCTTCCAGGATGTAGATGAACTATTACGACTGGTTCAGCTCGCAAGGGAGGCCATAAGCCGGTCAGGTATCAATGGTGTTAGGGATTAAGTCGACTCTGTACATATGTGCTTATTGCCCTTGGTGAGCAAGGATTGAGATGGGTAAAATGCTACCATGAGCACCTGGCAACCTGCAGGAAGGCAGGTCACCTAGAGTCACCTCTCTGTACATGTGTACAAAGTGAGATTGATCTGAAATTTTGTAATGTAATTTTAGTGTTTAGATTAATTCTAGACGTGGATAAGGCACACAGTTCTCAACCTTAAGTTTCAGTGGTTGGGATAAGAGGAATGAGTTTTTTCCTTTGCTGGCGGTACAATTGAGAATCATGTAACATATCTTTATTGTTTTTGGCTCCTCTGACTGGGAGCAGGAAAGGTGAATTATTATTGAGATCAAACCAAGTCAACTTTTTTGAGGAGGTTCACTACTGTCACGGTGAAATTGGCCATTTATACTAGATTCTGACAATTGGTGGCTGTTCTGTTGTTTATTTTTGGTTTCATATTAAAAAGCATTTTGATGGAAATAGAAAATACATTTCTTGGAGATGATGAACTGTGTATGTTGATGCTGTTTCAGCTTTTCTCTTTAGTAACTCCAACTTTCCAGTCAGTCTAGCGGCGGGTAAGTAGTTTTAGAAAATACAATTCTTGGAGATGATGAACTGTGTATGTTGATGCTGTTTCAGCTTTTCTCTTTAGTAACTCCGACTTTCCAGTCAGTCTATTGTGGGTAAGTAGTTTTATTTAATATGCGGCACCTCTTTAATCTACTTTTACTCCCCTTTCTTTAGACAAGTTTTGATTGTCTTCTTCTGTGCAGGTTGGTTATAGAGCTTTGCACTTCTATTCTTGCAATCCAATTTTTCATCTGAAGGGAAGAAACCTGCAGATCTCCTCCAGATGACACTACATCGTAATCCATTTGACTTTTGATGTTCTTTTTTTTTTTAACCATGCTTATATGGTCTCTCTGTTTGTGTACTTGTTTTATTCTTAACTTGCATTGGTCCTCTTTAAATGCACTCAGGGAAAGTAAGATCTGCCGTGCCTGCATGGATGAAGTATGCTGATGGTTTCCAACTTCATCAGCATCTCTGCAGATGAAAACTTACAGCTGTCTTCTGCGGAATAGAGATGTCTATGTGGCTCTTGGAAGGTGGTGGCCTCAGTTGATTATTTACAGAACTATGAAGCACAAGTGAACCTCTTTGTTTCTCTGGAATGGATGCTAGCCTCAGTCCATTGTTCGAAGAAACAGAGTGAGCAATTATGGTCGCAGATGATGGGAGATTTTTACAATGAATTTTTATTTTATATAATCATTAATCTTTGAGCACATTCTTCGCCTATTTTTCAATTCCTACTATTTGTCTTGTTGCACGCAGGTTCAACTGCATCTGAGGAAGTGTTCTCTACGTGGTCCCCAGTTAGTTCACTATAATGCATGCGTTCTACTATGGGTCATCGACACAAGTCACCTGAATAAATGTCTACAAACTCGGAATTTTATGAGAATACTGTGTTTGGAAGATGGCGCCGGAAGTTGGTGAGAGCTTTGGTTGTTAGCAATCTGATGTTAGGTCCTCCAACAGTTGTCATGTACATTACCAGGCAAATGTTCAATGGTGTAACTTTTTGAGCAGACAAAACTCATTAGCACTTTCAGCAGATAATCTGTACATCATACACGTTGTTCTGATTCTGAAAAAAAAAAAAATGTGCTGGGGGCATTGATTTAAGTGTTTCCATACTTCAAATGGATCAGCAAGAAAGTGCAGACGGTGGGAAATCATGGTACCGCGAGGCGGGTTATAGACTTGTGGTGCTAGCAGCTGTTCTCTGGGGTTCGGATCGTTATGGATCGTTATGCAGGAAAATACCTCTCCGGGTCAAATTGAGTTCTCTTCTTGTTCACTCAGCATGATTGTATTTGGATGGCAAATTTTGTATAACAAGATAGCAATTGAAAATCTTTCCCTTCTTTCTCTCCGCCTGGTGATATATTCATTGGACTATGTAATCTGGGCTATATCTCGCGTTCAACGTCTTGCCATTCCCGCTTGATTGCATGTGGTGCTGGCAGGTGTTGGGCCGGATTACGTTCAACTGTTCTAGTGATGTTTTCAAGCTTTTTAATTTGACATTATCCACGCCAAATTACCTATAACTGTGCACGGAACAAATTTCAACCCCGAGGGGTTCACCGGATGAACCAACCTGAAATGGCCGTTCTGCTACTGTTGTAAGTAATGCACACAGGCACAAGTACTCGCATGTCGTTGTCGTAGTGGTGAACTAGCTTTTGTTTCCAGGTTGTCTAGCAAAAGAACAGTTCCTTTCAATTGCGAAGGGTCTTTCTCTTACCTTACCATTGCATGTGCTTGCATGTTCAGTTCTAGCATTTTCATTAGCTTATTTCTATGGATGTCCATTACATGCTTGTTGGTAATGATCAATGCGCATGGTCGCTTGGACGGATTCACAGTTGCTTTTGTCATCAGCAGGAGATAGATTCTGAGATAGCAGAAATAAACCTGATTCTCTTGCACACATCTTTGTACCAATAGTGCTAGACATACTAAAAGTATATTAAGAGCGATTACCAGAGCAGCGCAACATCTGAAAACAACGACATGGCTTATATTATGCTAGGGTACAAGGACTTGTTCCTCGATATGTTTATACTCAATAGGAAAGCTAAGTAGGCCAGTTGGTGCTGGATATCAAGTAGTTGGAACGTTTCAAACAATGAAAACCTTTGAACATCGTGGCTAATTTTAGGGCTAGTTGCACCTGTACTTTGTGCACTATGATGACTTCTGTTTAATTAATCGAAGAGTTTGGAAGGCTTAAGTACACCTCAAGTGCCATAAGTTGTGTACGGCGCTCACTTTAGTACCAAATTTTTTAAAAATGCACACTTTAGTGCTAAGTTTTTGTAACTTCGATCACTTAAGTGTCAACTTCTTTTAAAAACGATTACTTTAGTGTCAACTCCGATTTAAGTTGATGTGGCTCGTCGAAAATTTTACACATGCATTTTTTATTATTATTTGAGCTAACGTAGCTCATCGGACTTAGCACTGAAGTGATTGTTTTTAAAAGAAGTTGGCACTTAAATGATCGAAATTACAAAAACTTAGTAATATAGTGATCGATTTGAAAATTTTGGCTCTGAAGTGATCAAAGTTACAAAAACTTAGCACTAAAGTGATCGATTTGAAAGTTTTGACACTAAAGTGAGCGCCGTACACAATTTATGGCACTTGAGGTGTACTTAACCAGTTTTTGAAGGATTCAATTTTTCAAAATCCATGCCAAAGTGATCTTCATCGTCTATCTCCTTCAGTTGGAAATAGCAATAGTCGTCCAAACATGGTGGCCTCATCGACCGAGATGGTGAATTCCAAAGCCACGAGCGACATTTATGACATTGATTATGGAACGAAGAGGATCTCGAGACACTTCGCAGTAAGAAGGTTATCACTGATGATGTTGATAAGAGCAAACAAATAGAGAATCTCATGGAAAAGCATGCTCTGCGTTTAGGATCTAGGATTATCATTACAACACAGGATACATGTGTGTAGGAGTTGAAGGGATGTAAGTCTGAAATTTTGGACTATGAAATGAAGAAGAGGAGACCAAATTACACGCTCTGGTAGATTCTTCTCTAGATGATTATGAAGCCATTCCATGAGACATGATCTATGATGGGAAGACTTCCTTTGGCTATTTAAGTAACACGCTCGTTACTTGATGGAAAAGGAAACTGGCATGAAGACTTCTTTTGGCTATTGAAGCAACAAGCTCGTTACGTGATGGAAAAGGAAACTGGCATGGAAAGAGAAGTTGAACAAATTGAGGTAGACGCCCCACGAGGACGTCTTGGGAAAGTTGAGGGTTAACTACTGCATTAAGTAACAAATCTTTCTCGATATTACATGCTTCTTCATCCACGATGATACGACACTTCCTAAAGCTGTGAGTTATGTATATAGAGCCATAACTTTTGGTTCAAATTCATTATTGGGTAATGGTCATGCAATATGCAGTCTATTATCAACAAGCCCTCAGGGTCAGTCATTTGCTATATTAGAAATCCATGAAACATGTAACAAATCAAACAAATTCAGACATCACCAAAAATCCCTGCATGCGCAGGATCCATTTTTAAAATGATGAAATCTATTCCCATCCCTAACAATAAACTCTCTTTCCACAATCTCACTAATGATCTTAAAGGCCTCATGACAAGCCCCACACATTCTCAAATTCTTCATTATTCTCATGGTAACCCATTTTGGGGTGCTTATCAGGCCAAAAGCCAAAGCCAGTCTTTCACTGTGCAAGCTCACTATTTCCTCTCGACCCTCCTCTTCCACTTCCACAAACACTAATCCCTCGATCCCACCCATATATCCCTTCAACTTCATCTTTCCCTCCAATTCCTTCAGCAAATTCAACACCTCGTTGCGCCTTGGACACCGTAGATCTCCAGCATAGAATATGTATGTTAATTTGTTAATCTCGATCCAACTGCAACCGCGTGCCTTATGAACTCCTGCATGCTTCATCCGAACTCTAAGGCCATGAGCATTTTTCCAGTCTCCAACCATTGCATAAGCATTAGAGAGCATAATATATGCACCAGATAGTTGTTGATTCGACTTTATTAACCAGTTGCTTGCTTCTGTGGCAATCTCGACCCGTCCGTGAAGCCTACTTGTTGATAGAAGAGTGCCCCACAAGAGAGCTCCTTCTTCGGGCCTCACCTGGATAGATTTTGCCAACTCATAAGCCTTGTCAACTCGGCCTATTCGACCGAGCATATCAACTACACATGTATAATGTCTGGCGTCTGGGATTATTCCATGTTTATTACGCATGGACTCCAAGATCTCAAGGCCGTCATCAATGAGTCCCGAGTGGCTACATGCATGCAATATCCCGAGAAAGGTGACATCATTGGGTTTTACACCTCTATCAACCATCTCTTCCAACAGTTTTAAGGACAATATCCCGAGTCCATACTTTGCAGCCCCCACAATCATGGAGGTGTAGGGAACGACAGATGGATTTTCTATCCTCCTGAAAACTTTCTCACAGTAATTGAAATACCCGCACTTGGCATACATGTCCACCAATGCACTCGCAATTACATCATTAGTATCGTGACCATAGCGAATCACTGATCCATGAGCAATCCTTCCCGAGACTAGCGAGCCTGAGCTTGAACAAGCATTCACAACACTAGCCAGCATGAAATGATTTGGCAAGCCAAATCTCGAATAGTCGAACTCCCGAAACAGATGAAGCGCCTCTTTTCCTTTTCCGCACTGTGCATATGCCGCGATCATCGATGTCCAAGAGACCATATTCTTATCGACCATCGAGTCAAAAACCTGTCTAGCTTCATCAACTTCATTGCACTTCCCATACATGTCCACCAGTGCAGAACACACCACGAGATTACCACATAGGCCAAACACCACGGCATGGGCATGAATCCCTCTCCCCACTCTAAGGTTGGCAAGAACCGAGCAAGCATTAACCGCAGTCGTAAGAGTAAACTCATTAGGCAACACCGCACTTCCCCTCATCCTCCCACACAACCAAAGAGCCATCGCGGGTCGGCCCACGGCGATATACCCGGCCATGAGCGAAGTCCACGACACGACATTCGGCTCGGGCAATTCGTCGAACAACCGGCGGGCGTGCCCGATTTCCCGCAGTCTCACGTACCGGTTGATGAGGTGATTCGCGGCGGTAGTGACGGTCAGGAGGCTGGATTTGAGAAGGCGAGCGTGCGTAGTGGACGCAGAGTAAAAATCGTTGCTTTTCGGGGGGGAGTTTCCGAGCGTGGATGGTTTTGCTGTGGAACTTCGTCGGTTGATTTTGGCGCCAAGGACGCGGGTTCTTCAAGGCAAAGTGGAGATTCCCCGCGAACGACGTCGTCTTCATACGCGAGGACGCTTCCAAAGCTCAACTCGTTACTCTCCTTATAATTTCACGAGCGAAAGAAGGTCGTGACGTTACGACGCCGTTTAAAGCGTTCAATATGATTACTTCATTCGGCATATGTGTAATTAAATCAAAATATCTTCATATCAATTGCATTATTATTTTTTTTTCATATCATTTTCTTATTTTCTCGAATTTGCAAGATCACAACTTTAGGGGAAGTTAAACTCTCCCTTTATTCGTTTCGAAAGGACTTCTGGATAAGACGGTCGGTCGAATCATTAACCTAGCAAATACGAAAAAAAGCAAAGCAAAAACATAAAGGAGGCAAAAAGATGGAGGGCCACAAAGTTAGGTCACAATTAGGACCTAAACTTAGGTTATTCATACAAGGCCCATTAGCCCTCCAAAGGTCATCATCAACCACTAAAAAGAAAAATGAAAAAGTCAGAAAAGGGGGGAGGGGGGGGGGGGGGGGGGGGGGGGGGGTTCCATCTCCAGGAACCAAAACAGGCCAGTGAAAATGATTGGGATAAGCTCGTCCAAAGCCCTAAACTTTACCACGAAAATCCAATTGAGTTCCAAAACTTTTTAAAATTTAATCCGTTGATGGCACTTTTAGAAAGTTTTAGGGCTCGATTATACTTTCATGACAAGTTTTTAGAAGTTGATTGCACTTTTTGGAAGTTTTTAGGACTCGAATACACTTTCATGACAAGCTTTAGGAGCTGATTGCGTTTTTGAAAGTTTTAGGACTCAATTTCACTCTCTTTCAATGTGTTTATCCCAAAATAATTTTCTTGTTTACAAACTCACATGCACTCTAGCCCTTCTTCAGAGATCATATAGCCATAACTGGTTCGTGTGTGAGAGAGAGAGAACCCTTTAGTTGAGATGCTGTAATTTTTTCTTTTCACTTCTGCATCCTGAATCCTGATTGCCCAGCAAATGTTCTGGAAATTGCTGTGAACCACATTCAAATTGGGTCAGAGCAGACATGGATTCTTCCCTTTAGGCTTTAGCTGGAGGAAGAAGAAGACAAGATGAAAGGAGGGGAGGTGGGGAGACAAAGGACAAGGAAAGAAAAAGATAGAGTGAGGCCCATTAGTTCAACAGTGTCCAATAATACATGACTTCATTGCAAGACAGCCTCTTTTGTTTTTTTTTTTTTTTTTTTTTTTTGTGATTCAAGATCCGCCGGTCGGCTCCGAGAGCAACACAACACAGTGACTATACCTGAAGGGGAGCTAGCCCATCAGCCCACCAGTCAGGACTCCCCACTTAAGTCACGAAACGTAGGCTGGGAGATTTGAACTCGCATTCTTTTAGACGCACGAGCAAGACAGTCTCTTTTGTTCCCCTCCACTGATCTGAAAAGGGAGCCAGAGCCATTTTCCATGGCTTCTTGACTGCTAAGAATTTCAGTAATGTCACTTGTGGTCTTGCCCTTTAAAATTTCTTACACTCGCATCTCTTTTTCCCCCCCAACATTCACATGCCCACTGCAATTTAAATAAGAGGAATCCATGACCATCATGCATACAGGAAAACTTTGTTTGCATCAATGTAATCATTGTGTTTTCAACGCGCCTTCTTTATTCTATTCGATTAATGGAAAAGAGTGGCAAGTGTGTGTGCTCGTCGTCCTAGCTCAAGGTCTGAGTTCGAACCACTGCACTTGCGCATTCCTCTAGGGACCACCGCTCCTATGAACACGGACTTGTGTGCTCCTGCAAATTTTGTCCGATTCGTATCGGATGATGAGTGGCCACGTCGAGCGAGAGATTAGTCGGTCGCCAACTGGTATCGGAAGCCCCGTGTAACGACATGAAAGAAGGGCATGATGACAGTAACACCAAGTTTGGTCTTACAGAGATGGCGATACCTGCTAATTACTCAAGAGGGACCCTTCCTTCTGTCACACCACTCATGAAAGGACAAGGTAAAGACTGTCACAAGAGACAAGGGAAAGCCACTCACTCGCTTGTACCAGCAGATTCCATTTTCAAGAGGACGTGCTTGACCTGAGTTCATTTAACACGCTGAGAAAGATTACGGCACAAGACACAGAGAGAGAGAGAGAGAGAGAGAGAGAGAAACGAAGCCAGAATGATTGATGATGCTGCGATATTATCTCACCATTGGTGCTAGTCTTGTCATGATGAACCAGAACTGCATTAGAACAGCTCCTTGTGGGATGATGAGCAGGTTTCTCCCTAGTCTGAGGATAGAAAAGGTCTAATGTCCCACATGATCTCACACATGGAGAGCAACAAATAAGGAGAAGAAGAGATCGATTCGTGAACGCATGAGATCAGCTGTAGTGAGTTGATGTCGAGTGTACTGAATCAGTCTCTTTTGCCCGATGTTTTCGCATTGGCCAAAACCAAAACAAATTAGCGGTGTCGCTTTTTCTATGCTCTCTAACAATTGATTGGTCATAAGAAAGGATCGAAGGCGGAGGAGAGTAATATCATGATGTGGGAAAGGAACGGATAGTTGCAAGCTGCAAAACTTGGATTATGAGTCATTTCCGCAGAAAGCTACTCTTCACCTTTGCATAATTCCAAAACCATCAAACAGTTATTGCACTCGTCTGAGATGGGAAGAACCCGTCTTATGGCGAGACCGATTCCTTCTGCGGCATTTATGCCTCTTTGGCCTAATCAAAGTTTCAAACATGATATTTGTGCCAAATGGCAGGTGTTGACGGTAAAAGAGCAATCTATCTTTATTTCAAAGATAACAAAGAGTACTTATAGGCTTAGAATTAAGCCTAATACATTTACCCAAATACCTCAAACTTGCTAATACTATAAAGTAATAAATCTAACACTCCCCTCAAGTTGGAGCGTACATATAAAAAAATCATAACTTATGACAAATATATGAAAGTCGTCCACGTCGAAGAGGCTTTGTGAAAATGTCTGCTAGTTGCTCTTCAGAACGTGTGTGTATCAATCGTATGTCTTCACAGTTCACCTTTTCTCGAACAAAATGACAGTCCACCTCTATATGCTTCGTTTGCTCATGAAACACTGGATTGCTAGCAATATGAATAGCAGACTGATTATCACAGCACAGAATAGACGATCCGGTCATAGGTAGTCCAATTTCAGCTAACAACATACGAACCCATTGAAGTTCACCTGTAACATTAGCCATAGCACGATACTCGGCCTCTGCACTAGATCGGGAAATAAGAGACTATTTCTTACTTTTCCACGATACAAGATTACCACCAAGAAATACACAATATCCCGAAGTAGATCGACGATCCATAGGGCAGCCAGCCCAATCTGCATCAGAATATCCTATCACCTCCAAAGATTCAAGGTTGGAATAGCCAGCTATCCGAAGATGACCCTAATTATGGAACACAAGTCCTTGACCTGGAGCTCCCTTCAAATACCGAACAATTTGTAGAGCAGCTTGCCAATGAGTAGTACGAGGAGAGCTCATAAATTGACTCACAACACTGACAGCAAATGAAATATCAGGACCGGTAATAGTCAGATAATTTAATTTGCCTACTAACCGGCGATACTTTTCTGGATCATGAAGAAGTTCTCCCTGTTCATTTTCAAGCCTTACTCCAGGATCCATAGGTGTGTAGACGACCTAGGTCTTTAGTATTAAACTCCTTCTGAAGAAACTGCTTAAGTCTTTGTATGCCTTCAACATCGCTTCCTATGACAATGATATCATCAACATAAACGACAAAAATAACACATCCTTTGGAAGTTGACATACTAAAAACGGAGTGATCCACACTGCACCGATGCATGCCAAAAGTGACAACCGCATCACTAAATCAGTCAAACCAAGCACGAGGAGATTGCTTAAGTCCATAAAGAGCTTTTCGCAATCGGCACACCTTCTCCCCCTGAACAATAAACCGAGGTGGTTGCTCCATATATACTTCCTCGTGAAGATCACCATGAAGGAAAGCATTTTTCACATCAAGCTGATGAAGAGTCCACTGAGACCGAGCAGCCAAAGAAATAACAATACGAACAGAAGGAATTTTGGCTACTGGAGAAAAAGTTTCATCATAGTCAACACCATAAGTTTGTATATAGCCTTTCGCCACAAGATGCGCCTTTAAGCGCTCAACTGAACCATCTGGATGGTATTTGACAACAAAGACCCAGTGACAACCTACCAATTGTTTATTAGCCGGTAATGAAACGAGCTCCCAAGTCTTATTATGATGTAATGCAGCCATCTCCTTCTCCATAGTACGAGCCCAACCTGGATGGGCTAATGTCTCATGGACACTACTAGGCACAGACACAGAAGCAAGGGATGATACAAAAACAGACATCTGAGGGCTTATGTTATGACAAGACACAAAATTGGAAAGAGGATACCGAGATTGAGTACTGTAAGCAATAGGAGAACTGTCAGGAGACGGTGGAAGAGGATCGGAGCCTGGACTAGAGGTGGTGGTGAAACGCTCGCTGGTGAAGATGTATGACCCCAAATAAAACGAGGGCCATGTGTATAAACCTGAAGAGGAGTTGATGCTGGTGAGCTTGTATTCGGTGGAGCAACATCAAAAGTAATAGGCGGTGGCTCCGGCTGAGATGTAGGTGCGGGAGGTGGCAGAAGACCCATTGTTAATGGTGCCTGAGGATGGGTATTGCCAAAGAATGCTTGATCCTCAAAGAAAGTCACATCAGCAGAAACATACTCCCGACGACGAGTAAGATTATAATAGACATATCCTTTTTGAGTACGAGAGTAACCCACAAATATATATTTTTCAGCACGAGGTGATAACTTGTCTAATCCAGGAGATAAAGAATGAACAAAACAAACACATCCAAAAATACGAGGGCGAACAGACCATAGAGGACGATCGGGATGAAGAAGGGTATAAGGAATAACTCCTTGCAACACGGAAGACGGAAGACGATTAATAAGATGACATGTTGTAAGTAGAACATAGCTCCAGAAGGATTTCGACATATGAGTGTGAAGAAGTAGGCAACGAGCAACATCCAACAAATGACGGTTCTTACGTTCAGCAACTCCATTTTGTTGCGGAGTGTGAGCGCAAGAACTTTGATGTAAAACACCATGAGATTTGAGAAATGGAATAAAGGTAGATGAAGAAAAGTACTCACGAGCATTGTCAGTACGCAAACACTTAATAGAGCAATCATATTGAGTACGAACTTCATGATAAAACTGGTAGAAAGAATGAAAAACTTCAGTACGATCTTTTATTAAATATAACCAAGTTGTACGAGTACAATCATCAATAAAAGTGACAAAATAGCGAAAACCAAATGAAGACTCTCGACTAGGACCCCACACATTGGAGTGAATTAACTCGAATGGATGTGACGCACGACTCGAAACATGAGGAGAGAAAGACTCACGATGGTGTTTTCCTAACTGACACGTTTCACAATTAAACTGAAGACCTGAACTAGACACAAAAGGAAACCGTCGAAGTAAGTACGTCTGCTGATGGATGACCAAGGCGGCAATGTAATCGATAAGGATCATTCACAGCTTTATTCTGAACTGTTGTAGTAACAGCAATAATCTCAGGGTTCAGGATGTACAACCCACCAGTTTCACGTCCACCATCTATTCGGCGTCCAGTCTTCCGATCCTGAAGAACACACGAAGAAGAAGAAAAGATAATATCGCAATCAAGATCACAAGTAATAGAACTGACTGACAACATATTGTAATGAAAGTGTGGAATATGGTAAACAAAAGGTAAGGAGACAGAGGAACTCAATGACACACAACCTGCACCAGTTACTTTGGACTGAGAACCATCTGCTAAGGTGACCGACATAGAGGGAACATATGAGGTGGACGTGAGAAGACGAGGATCACCAGTCATGTGATGAGTGGCACCCGAATCAATAACCCAAGAACGAGGAGCTGTAGTGGACAATAGACATGTAGGATCATCACGCTGTGCTAAAGTAGCGATAGGACCAGAGACACCACCACTTTCACTCTGTCGTGTTCTGACTAACTCATCATATTCTGCACAAGACAACTGTACTGTACCCTGTCCAGAAAAGGATCCAGTAGAAGAAGTCCAAGGCTCAGTATCAATAGAAGCATGTAAACCGCGCAGCTCTAGATGGGGGTCATAACAATAATCAACAGTATGCCTAGAAAGCTGGCAATGAGTACAAAAACGGTTCGCTCGACCACCACCACGTCCTCCTCTAGAAGTATCTCTACCACCACCACGAACAGCACATCGGCCTTGAAAATCACGACCACGGCCACGGTAAGAACTTTCAGAATTCCATTGTCCACGGCCGCTAATACGACCACGAGTCCCTTGACCTCCATGAGCCACAAGAGCACTACTATCTGAAATGATTGCAGTTTTGGAACTAGAAGTGTAACGAGCAGCTCGAGAATACACTTCTTCAATAGAAGGAAGAGTGCTCTGAGAGGTAATCTGTTGACGAAAAGCACTATGATCTGGACCAAGGCTACGGAGAAAAAGCACGGTTATCATATCCGCTTCTCGTTGCTGTATCTGAGTAACTGTGGTAGCAGGTGGAAAATAAGACTTGAGGCGCTGATACAAAGATGCAAAGCGAGCATAATGTTCTGCCAAACTAGCATCATCTATTTTGGCTTCAAATAAAGCCTCCCACATATCACAAACTCGACTCATGTTATTCTGTCCAGAATACAATAAAGCACATTTTGTCCATACTGCACGGGCTGTAGTGCAATTCATGAAAAGATGACGAACAGATTCAGCCATACTTCCCCATAAAAGTGTACGCAAAGTAGCATCTACATACCTCCATTCTTCTAGACTAGCTGAATCTGTAGGTGGTTCTTCTTCAAGCCATCTAGATTGACGATTAGAATAAATAAAAGTTGAAAAAGCCATCGACCAAGAAGGGTAATTGGTACCGTCCAACTTGACCAAGGTATTGTGTAAATTTGTCATACTATAATATGGACCAAGAGATCCAGAACTCGAAGAAATACTAGGAGGAACTAATCCCGAAATAACAGATGGAGAACTTGATGAATCGGTAGACATCTCCACAGACCTTTAATCACTAATCACTACGAACTTGACTTGTATGCAATCAAGTAAAACACACCACTTACTATATCACTTCTTCGAGTATCCACAAATATCACTTCAAATGCAGACACAACATTCACACTTCTAACACCACATAACTCCAAATGCAGTCAATCCAGCACCATATTCAACAATCCCAATAGCTACACCAACTTCAACCAGTACCATATTTAACAATCCCAACAGCTACGCCAACTTCAACCAACTTCAACTCACTGCCCACTAAAAAATTCACTTCCAGTATCACTAAATTCAACAAACTCAGCAAATTCATTCAATCTATATAACAATAAACCTCATAAACTCTCCTGAAGTACAACCATTCCTAAGGAATCAAAACATCGAGGGATCTAGGCCACTTCCAGTGACACCACCTAAAAGAATGCGATCCAAATCAAGATCTCCTGACCTGGGCAATGCTGGGAAGAGTCGCTGGGACGTCAATTGTAGCTGGCCGGCACTGGGCGAGGTCGCCGGGACTTGAGGACCTCACGACGAGGTCGCCGGGAGGTTGCCAGGAGCTAGCCGGCGCTGGGCGAGGTCACTGACGTCAGATCTGGAGTGGTCGGCCTCGAGCGGCGCTGGGTTGTGGTCGCCGACGTCATATCTGGAGATTTCGGCCTCGAACGGCGCTGGGTTGAGGTCGCCGGGTTGAGGTCGCACCGGATTTGGGGTCGCCGGTACTGGGTTGACGATCGGCGACGTCGCCGTCGAGATCTCTGGCGGCTGGCGGCTAGGGTTTGTTGAAGGGATACGATGATTTTAAGGTTTAGGTATTAATTGCGGCTCTGATACCATGTTGACGGTAAAAGAGCAATCTATCTTTATTTCAAAGATAACAAAGAGTACTTATAGGCTTAGAATTAAGCCTAATACATTTACCTAAATACCCCCAACTTGCTATAAAGTAATAAATCTAACAGCAGGTAACCGAAGCGAAGGTCTATAATGGTATTGGAAGTTAGACAAGGTGACGAAATCTCCTACTAAGTAAAACATTAGGTTTCTTTAGTTACGCTGGGGGCTGTGGTCGCTGCAGTTGCCGTCTTTTGGTATAGTCGAGGGTAGGGGCAGTGATCCCGGCGGAGTCGTAGCAGTACCACTAAGACAACCTCGGTCACCATTCATAAAAGTTCAGAGAATCTTGCCTACATCTCTTGGTTGATCCTGCAACCCTAATGCAATTATGCTGCATAATTCCGTGGTTCAAGGACAACCAAGCATCATGACTGACATCATAGCAAAGCTTGGCAACATATTTGACTGGACTATGCTAAAGTGCTATCAAATTGGTCCCACACACCATGAATGAGCAAAGCCCACAAAGTGCAAACATGTTTCATTTCCCTCCATCTATAAATTCAGACCCTTCATGGTTTAGACCTTCATATCCAGAGCTTTAAAAAAAAAAAGGGTTGAACGAAACTCATTGCCGTCTCTATAACAGTTCAATGTCTCCTGTGCCCATTACTCCGGTCAAGGTCGGTCACATAGACGATGTTCAAGAACTCAGAAGGTCTACGCCTACGAAAATCCCCACGAGATTTGTCCGGGATATGGACGAGAGGCCAACTCTAGAGACTCTCGCTCTGCCTCCGCCTTGTGATGTTCCGGTCATTGATTTGTCTAAGCTTATGAGTGGAACAAAAGATGCGAGCAACGCTGAAATATCACAGCTCGCAGCTGCCTGCCAGGACTGGGGATTTTTTCAGGTACAAATGGAAATAATTTTTCTTCCCTTCGTTAGCACTTGAAAGATTAGTTTATACATAGCCTCGACAATGTTTTTGCTCTGCTAGGTGGTGAATCACAGTATTGATTTGGGTTTGCTCGAGAGGATAGAAGAGGTGGCGAAGGATTTCTTCATGCTGCCTCTGGAGGAAAAGCAGAAATACCCAATGGCTCCAGGAACTGTTCAGGGGTATGGTCAGGCCTTCGTGTTCTCCGAAGACCAGAAGCTCGATTGGTGCAACATGTTTGCTCTCGGCATCGAACCGAATTTCATTCGGGATCCAAAGTTATGGCCTAAGAGTCCGCCTGAATTTAGGTAATGATGACAGTACTAATGTGTTAGTGAGTCCATACTTCTATGCTTGCGAGTATATTGATGGTCGAAGCTCATTTTTCAGCGAAACTGTGGAGACTTATTCAATGGAAGTAAGGAAGCTGTGCCAGAGTCTATTGGAATTCATAGCCACGAGCCTTGGGTTGAGAGGAAACGTGTTTGAAGAGATGTTCCGGGTAGCCGTGCAAGCCATCAGGATGAATTACTACCCTCCCTGTTCGAAGCCTGATCTTGTTCTCGGTTTGAGTCCCCATTCGGATGGAAGTGCTCTGACCGTGCTGCAACAAGGAAAGGGTAGCTCGGTAGGACTACAAATACTCAAGGACAACAAATGGGTGCCGGTTCATCCGATTCCGAATGCTCTTGTGATGAACATTGGCGACACGATTGAAGTAAGGAAACTCGGTCCTCGTTATCATGTTGATCCTGATCTAGGCATCGGCGTAGTCTTTCTCACAGAGATCATATGCAGGTCCTCACGAATGGAAAGTACAAGAGTGTGGAACATAGAGCCGTGACTCACAGGGAAAAGGACCGTCTATCCATCGTCACGTTCTATGCCCCTAGCTATGACGTAGAGCTCGGACCAATGGCGGAATTCGTGGACAGGAGCAACCCATGCAAGTATAGGAGATACAACCATGGCGAGTACAGCAAGCACTACGTGACCAACAAGCTGCAAGGGAAAAAGACCCTCGAGTTCGCTAAGGTTCAAACCGAGAACTCGAGTTGAAAGCAGTCCCATCTCAGTCCGCCACCTTAGGGTTTCCAATAATTGGGAGGAGGCACAAACTAGTGCCTTTGTAGATTACCATGTGTCTGTATTGCTTGAGGTTAGTCACTATATATGACATAGGCAACAGCTCAAGTTGGACGGTGTTTTGTAGCAGAAACAGATGTAATCATTTGTGGACAGTATTGTTAGTGGGAGTTATCGCCGGTTCGTAAAGTATCATTAATGCCGAAACTAAGTGGGGTCTTATGGTAATCAACTTTTTCCTCTGAGATTCTCCATATTCATGAGTCCATGACGTTTGATCCACTTGCAGCATTGAGGGAGAAACACAATTTATAACACGAAATGCTGCTGTTGCTTTTTGGCCTACCAGATTGCCACTATGGAAAACAGCATCAAATGATGACGGAGCCAAAGACATCGAAGCAAAACATTATTGTCGATGTTAATTACATTATGAACCATGGTCTGAAGGAAAACTGAGCTGCATGGGTACTCGGTCTAGTTTACAGCGAAAATCATACAGAGGCTGCAATAATGAGAACCCATCTGAGCATAAGAATTAAGCTGACCAGAAACAGTAGCAAATTGACACAAGCCAACTACAGTTAATCATGGAGATCTTTCATTAGAACATGCCCAAGTTGGGGATTCTGCATAGATTCTTGTGAAGTTACGATAAAGTTCACGGGGGGATTCTGATACACTACATGATCGAGAATGACCCTGTGGAGCTAATGTCGATTCTACGGTTAAAAAGATTTGACATCATTGACACAGAAGAAGTGCCTCTATTTGCCCTTGAGTTTTTCGTTCTTAGGCCAAGTGAAGGCTATTTTTGTCAGCATCCAATTCTCATAGTTGAAGTTCAAGTCGAAATTTCTCTCTGCTCGGCCAGATTTTAGCATCAAAAGGTTCAGGGATGATGAAATAATTGACCGCAACTGACCCTTATGTGATTATGGCAGCAACCGCACGTTATACTCAGTAATAACTCTGGTATCAAATGCTTGGGGCGATTGGCTAAAAAACCAAGTGATTGATGCATAAAAGTATAAAGCAAGAAAATATCAGATACACTCAATGACAAATTTTTCGATCATCTGCTTCAACTAGTTAAAGACGGGAAATTTAATGGAACAATGTCAAGAAAGACTCAAGGGATTATGGGAAGCCAAAGGATAACTTGCTATAGTGCGCGCGTGCAGATTTGAATCGCTTTCTACAATTGAACCAGCTGATCTGATATCATGTAGGAGCTGTAATAAAACTGAATAGTGCTGTTTCATTGTATCTTCCTCACGGTATCTTGTATTACTCGTCTTTTCTAAGTTTGCTTCTGTCATCGCCTCCTTGCGTTTCCAATCAGTTCATTCATTCCATCAATCTGTTTTTTTTCCCTTTCCCACCCAGATGGCTCAACCAGTTGGGAGGAGCAGCTATTCCTCAGTGGAATGAAAAGGGAGAACCCACAATTATACGTTGCATCTTTAGTTGTTCATATTATTGGTGCTCAGGGAAGCACTAACCGAGCAACTTGAGCGCGGGCTTCGCCGATCCTTAAGCTGAAATGACGCTAGTGTCGAAGCAAATTGAGCATAAAACGAATGCCAGAGAAGCGTCTGACATTGAGATTGTTCACAAGAAACTTATTAACAAAGTAAGCTACTATATTCTTCAGTGGCAATGCCCCACCTCAGAGCTCAGCTCACACCAAGTACTATAAAATATGCCACACACAGATCAATTCAGGGAGACATAATGAGCGAATGAAATGATGATGCAATCAGCAAAGCGAGCAAGAATGGGAAAACGAATCAGTGCACTTGAGGAAGAAAGGGGATGATGATGCAATGCAAGCAAGAACGAAGTGGAGGAATATAAGAACGACTTTCACCAAAAACCAAATTGCTTCAAATGATTACCTCACAGCCCATCGTTTCATCAGAGCTTGTGGGGAACAAGAATCCAACTACCCCTATTGTTTTCCCCTGTAAATTATTCAGACCTTCACTGTGTACTCTAGATTTCATCATCAAAGGTACATGGGGGGAAGAAAATAAATTTATGAAATATCTATATGTGTAAGTCAAATCTCGTTGAGTCGTTAAGCGCTTGTTTTGGTATGAAAGATCCCGGGTTTAAATCACACAACTTTACAGTTAGAGTAATCTGGCACCTATTATGCAGACTTACTCGACGGCACCTGGATGGTGCTATTCGCGCACAACGAAAAAATGGAACAGAACGACGATAATGCATCCCTAGAGATGTTACACGAACGAACAAGCTACCGAAAGTATCCTTTTGAATAGTAAAACGACGGGAACGAGCTACCAACGCCTGAGGACCCTATTAACTGTTGCTGAAAGCGTCTGTACTGGTCTATCTCCTTAATTGCAATCCATATGGAGGGATTCCAATTGCACTTTGCAATTCAACAGGAATGGCAACTAATAAACCAAACAATTTTGTTTTTTTTTTCCAGTTGGGAACGTTAAATTAGAAAAATTTAATATGTCACAGTCTGATTTTGATGGGACCAGAAGGGAGTTGCAGAGAAGATTTTCTAAGCCAAACGAGGTTTGACTCCTGTTCAAGTGACTATGACAAGCACTCCTTTTTTTTTTAAAAAAACATTAAACAAACAAATGCTCGAAGCAATGTGTCGGTTGCTAACAAATTGCCACTGCATCTGGGAACTTCATCCCCCCCTCCATTTCTCACCTTCGCTTTTACTTTTCCATTGTGTTTTTTGAGGGGTTGAGATCACCCAAGTGGGTCCAGAATTCCATGCTCAAGAGAAGAACTTTCCATGAGTTGCAATAATGCCTAACTCTTGCATTTGAATACTTGTTTAAGATCCCTTCAGAGAACTCGTGTGGCATGCGCTAAGCATGCTTGACAAGAAACGTTTCGATTTTCATCGAAAATTGATTATATGAAAGGAAAAAAAAGGGCAAAAAAACACTCCCAAGTGTTAAAATTTATTTATGGCGCTCACTTTAGTGCTAAAGTTTTTCGTCGGATCACTTAAGTGCCATGTCGGAGACAAAATGATCATTTAAGTACCAACTCTGTGGCTGAAAATCCTAAGTGGTATTTTTTTTCATTAATAACTTAAGCCTACGTAGCTCGCCGGAGGATCCAATCATCAATAAAGAAAAGCAAAAGTTGAAAAATATATATTAAAAAACAGAAAGTTGAAAAATAAGCTAAAGAAAGAAAAGGTTAAAGCCCTAGCCTCGTCGCCGCCCCACCATTGCTGGCGAGGGTGGCTGCAAGCCCTAATTTTTTTTTAAAATTTTCTCTTTTAGGCTTTTAGCTTATTTAAAAAAAAAATTGGCGTTCCTGCTGTCCTTTTTTCATGAAAAAAATAAAGAAAAATAATGCGCCGAAATTGCTTAATCATCTGACAAATGTATTGAGAGAATTTGTTAATAAAAGTCGTTGGAAATTTCGGTTTTCTCGTGTCGTTTTTCGTTTGACGGACTTATATTCTTTCCATAAGCAAGCTCCCTCTGGCCATCCAGCCCCTGGACGGCTCTCGCCTCTCGGTTCTTGAGCATGTTGGAAGTGTACCTGCCCATTGCGGGAGACAAAGAGAGCTATTCGAGTAAGAAATTGCTGCTGGTCTTTTTCTTCATGAGTTGAAACGAGCGACTAATGATCTTTTCATGCGGAGAAAAGCAGGTGAAGATGGCCGTCTATTTTGCTTCATTCACTACCATTACTTGCACCTGCCCACGCGATCAACAAAAAAAAAAAAAAAAACAAATGAACACTTCTGTTTCGCATATTGTTCACGCATATTCATTGAATCTTTCTAGTAGCATAGCAAAAGCAATCCCACCGTTCTCTAAGCACAACATCTGCTGAAGAGGACAAAATAGTTGGCAAAAGCTTTCGGTTCTCCTTCGGTGATTTGATGAGAGAGGCGTTCGCGTTAGGCTTTGACCCAGATTTCTTGCTCATGTCAAACTCCATTGCTGTCGACATTAATTATGACATGAGATCATAACAAGACAACGGGTAATGTGATTTATCAACTTGTAATTTGTTTAATATAGTCCATATACTTTGGTCTGTAGCACAACTTGCAATGTGACCTCTGAGCTTTTAATTTGCTCAATGTGATCTCTATACTTTTTTTATATATGTCCAACTTAGTACATGTGAACCATAACGAAAATATTCAATGTCATCCTCAAACTCGAATTAATGGAAGGATAATGTTGAATATTTTCATATTGTTCGGGGACTAAGTTAAACATGTACCAAAAGGCCAGGGACCGCATTCAACAAATCAAAAGTATATAGACCACATTAATTGTAGATTGTGCCAAATTTCAAGTACAATTTGTGTCATTATCCCAAAAAAGAAAAATAGAAATTTTTAGGTTAGTACATAAGAAGAGGCT
The DNA here is from genome assembly GCA_021437785.1 of Rhodomyrtus psidioides. NCBI lineage: Eukaryota > Viridiplantae > Streptophyta > Magnoliopsida > Myrtales > Myrtaceae > Rhodomyrtus > Rhodomyrtus psidioides. Next base: position 3,273,358 of record JAILYB010000041.1, on the reverse strand, counting down.
CACAGTATTTATCATGTGAGTAAAACACATAATTCATTAACTACCGACGATAATAATCACAATGAACATGTTCATTAGACATCTTAAAACTTGTTAAGAAAGTGCAATTGAGTTCTAAAACTTACAAAAAGTGCAATCGAGTCCTAAAACTTGCCAAATTGGAGTAATTGAATCCTTCCGTTAACTTTGTCCAATTTGGCTAACGAAAAATGCTGATGTGACTTTTTGAAATATTTTCTCTCTCCTACATGGCGACAACGTGACTAAAATGGCGTCATTTTGGTCCAAATCCATTTTTAATATAATTTTAATTTATATAAATTTTAAAATAAGCTAAACTTAGAAAGGGGGAAAAAAAGAGAATGCATAAGCAGAACTAGGCGGCAAGGCCCTCGCCGCCCCCACCACAGTTGGAAAGGGCCAGCGATGGTGAGGAAGCGGTCGCTGGAACTCAACTAGAGGCATACTGGCCCTCGCCCTTTGGCGGTGTTGGGTCAGCAGCACCTAGGGCTGAAGCCCTCGCCAATGGTTTAGCTTACGCGTTTATTTTATTTTATTTTATCTTATCTTATTTCTAAAACTAATTTAAATAAAATTATATTAAAATCATATTTGGACCAAACAACATCGTTTAACCATATAGGAGAGAGAAAATATTAAAACAAATTTATGTCAGCATTTTTCGCTAGCCAAATTGGACGGAGTTAACTGAAGGACTCAATTGCATTAATTTGATAAGTTTTAGGATTGAATTGCATTTTCATGACAAGTTTCAGGGCTGCTAATAAACATATCCCTAACCACAATAGAATTAACTAACAAAGGGGGAGGATGAAAATTTCTATTTATTGAAAAGCTAAAGCCGCACATTGTCATGAAAATACAAGACAATTCGTATTGATCAAAACCATGATGTTCTTCTATTCCACAACCTTATATTTTTGTCGTTCGTCTGTGTACAAATTTCATTTCCTCTCTTCTACTTACGAATGTGCTCAAGCCGATTTTTGTCAAGGATCATTTTCTAACCACTTTGAACCTCGTTCGCAATCTCCGTTGAATTAACATATATCAAATATGAATCATAATCATAAAGAGTTCACAACTTTAACCCAAACTTCCCCTAAAAGAGCTTGAACTGAAGAATTATATATCACAATGAGTTATTAGAGATTGAACTTCAAATAAACTTTGTAAAGAGATGCACTTTATCTTTAAATTAGAATCCGCATCATCAAATTTGTAGAAATACTCAAATCTTAGATGATTCTCGTAGAAAAGCGATGAACATGTAGACTTTTTCGATTTGAACGCAAAAGAAGAAGAAACAATGGCTTAGGAAAGTTTGATAAAAATCAACATATCCTTTGATTCTATATCAAATGTATATGAGGTCCCAATGAGAGCTATTGGACCCAGTAAATTTTAGGGTCTAGATCTATTTTACAGGTGGTAATAATACTAGATAAAATCAAAGGCAACCTTTAATAATTCGTGGAGGGTTGAACCCGTCGGTTCGTTCTCAAGAAACATAATCATTGTGTATCGAGTAAACCGGTCTTTGAACCGATTAACACTATTTCTCATCGAAAATTTTTGCTTTGTTAACGACCATAAACTTAAAGAAACAAAAAGGGTCACACAATTTCACTCGCTCCCCCCCCCCCCCTTTTTTTTTCCCTCTAATTTCAACCCAAAAACAAGGAATTGAGGAAGATTAGAAAAGAACAAAAGAGGGCCGGTTTCACGTTCTCCCTAAAACGACAAGTTTTTGCTTTTTCCCCTCTCCAAGTAGCAACGGTGGAGAATCCCACAAGCAACTTCATGGAGCTCCTTCATTCTGCCCCCCTCCCCCACACCAAAAGCATGAAGCTGCTTGTCATTGCTCAACAATCGCTAGTGGCATTAACATGTCAAAGTGAACCCAACGATTAAAGATGGCACCTTCCTCAGTTCCAATCTCTCGCCTCTCCGCCCATAGAAAGGTGCTTTTCCTCTTTGGCAACCAAGTCAAGCGTATTGAGCTCGTGGATCTTGCCACACTGGACCATCATTTTGACAATTTGTAGGCGAGAGAGAGAGAGAGAGATACCGTGCCGTGTCGGCGAAGTTCATTCCCAAAAACTTGAAGACTAATCAAAACCGCACCAAATCTCTCTGATAGCTGTTCCCACACACAACGTCGGGAGATATAACTTCACTCTCAGTGCCGATGGAACGGATCTTGCTCTCAAATTCTTGGGATTTCCGGTCCATCGTGGGGCTTTATCGATCTACAGAAACTTTGCATGAACAAGTGATTCCGCATGAGAATGGCTATGCCCTCAAATGATTTCTAACGTGACATTATGATCGAGTTGTTTAAGTCAATTCACCATCACCCATACGAAGATAAAGTAGATATCATAAAATTACCGTTCCATGAAGAACCAGTATAAAACAAGGCTGTAGAACACCTAGTTGCACTTCCAGTGCCGAAGATTAGAAAGTTAGAAATCGCAGGACATCTTTGTGCTAAAACAAATAGTTTCATTCTTAAATATTTGGGACTAAGGACAAATCAACCCAAAAACACCAATAGTCATCTGGGCGAAGATGCTGGATGATCCCGCTCTAAGTACCAGACCAAATCAATCACTTTATGAAATCTTCCAGGACGGGCGCATATTCTTTAACCATTTGTACTTCTCTCAAGGCAAAGTATACAGGCATTTTCAGCTCGTGTGCTCCCAATTAATCGATGTGGAAGAGGTACAGCTGAGCATAGTTCTTCCAAAGCCTTCGGAAGGAAAATGATTGAGCCCCTGCCATTCTCGTATCTGCAGCAACTTCTGTAAATAGACTCGCAGTTTTTCATGCAAGATATCTGAACAAATTAGGATTATCTTTGTCCCTCTCCAGATAGTCCCGAGTGATCAAATCTTCTATTCGCTTTTTGATCGCCTTGAAATCGGGCTGCAATGGACAAGTTCTCAGTTAATAAAGATGATCCAAAATTTGGAAGGGAAATGGGCCAAAAAAACATTAACTTAGGGAAAAAAATAGAGATCATCAAAGACCTTAAACATGCGTCCTAACTGCTCGACACATTCCATAACCAGCTGCTGATGACCTAAAACTTTCCGACTCTTCATGATGCGCACAATTGATGCATCTATGGCATATCGTCGATCCTTATCGACGTCTTCAATTACTTTCTTTTTCTCGTCCACAGGAGGGAGTGGAATCTGGTGATTGGCAGATTGCACTCATTTCACAGCATGGGAATTGAAAGCCAAGGAAAAAAAAATGGAAAAATGTCAAGCAAAAGTAGATACCTTGATCCGCCTCATTTTGTCGGTAAATTTCGCATTAAATTCAAAGTGATCGGTCGGTAATATTGTCTTCGTGTTGGGCTCTTTATTGAGAATTTTGTACTTGGCACACGATAAAGAGTGCAGAAGTCTAACAACGTCGTCGTCGCTCAGATTTAACTGGTTCATGATCTCTGAATAACTCAATCTCTCTGACATGTTGAAAAGCAGCAAAGCAGATGCCTATTCATATAGAAAAGAACAAATATTAAACCCATTTGCATGTGTCACTTTGTGGTATGTAACCCCTTCCATCTATCGTGGTGACTGGAGAGTGGGGAACTAAAGGAAAAGTGGTTAAACAATTCCATTCAAGAAACCTGATAAGTTGTGACAATCAGCTCCATGGTTTTTGGTTCAAATTTTCCGATGATGTTACAAGTACCCAAGGAGTATATCCATGTTAGTTTTCTGTGCTTCGTTTTCGTCTGATAGAATTCCTTGAAAACTTCAACGCACCTTACCTACAATGACACAAAAACAAGAAATGATATGAGCAACTCCTGCAAAAATCAATTTTTTTTAAGGCAACAAATGGGGAAGAGCTAAAACACAAATATATTTGTACGGTCACCATATAGAATAATTTCCTGAAGAAACAGAGAAAGATAAAAAGGCTGACACGTATACCATCTCTGCTGGAAGGTTCAAATCGAAAGATTTGTAGCTTGGCCAGAAGCCAGTTGTCAGAACAGTAACTGTCAAATCAATCCCAGGATTTGCATTAGGATTGTTGCTGAGATACTCTTCAAAACTGGCTTGGTTTTCCCTTGCCAATGTCAAATCCGTCACCTGAAAGAAGAGTAATTCAGCAAATTGTGGAAAATAGTTGGCCCAGCATCAAATATAGCGCAAGCCATTCAACCAGCAGGGACAACAAGGGCAACCAACCATTCCCTCCATCTTTGAGGTGAATTGTCCACCACATTGTTGCTTTAGCTTGGTCAAAATACTTCTCTCATGATCATCATTAGCACTCTTATCAAAAAGAAGCCGCCTTGCAAGCTTTTTCCTGCCAGAGTTCACAAAAAATTGATTCTCTCAATATGGTTTGCCCACAGAGAACTTCTGATTGCAGGCGAGTAATAGGGAGAGATGAATAAATATCTACCTATAGAACTCGGCAAATAGATCTTTATCACTGATATAGGCAAGCAGCTTAACCACCTGTGCAATGACCAAAGAAAAAGGAATCAGGAGCAGTAGAATGTCGCGTGATTAGCCCATTCGAGGTCTAAGTGCCAAATAATACCTTCTCAAGCGTTTCCTCTATAGCTTCATCACTCAACTTCTCACTGCCGCCTTTCTTTAGTATGTTGTCACAAAAAGTGGCCAGCAGTTCTGCACTTGAGCTTCCACTGACTCCCTTATTGCAGAAGACCTCAAAAGCCTCCTTTAGAGCCTATAGTAGAGCAGAGAACATGACATTAAGCATAAACACGGGATGCCCAGAAGCAGAACCAGCAGCAGCAGCATACCTTATGAAAAAGAGTGTGGTTCTGGAAACAATCGTTGACATATGCTAGGTACTTATCATGTAATTCAATCACTTTCCTCACAAAAACCTGCAAAATGTGCACCTATGTGAGCTTCCTGTCAATATTCAGGCTCCTTCATAAGATATGAAAAAACCAGATAAAATTACTTGTTCTTGCAAACCAACCACATCCTTCTTCTCAGCCTACAAATAAACCAACAGTCATCAGATCAACACTTCAGAGAAACAACTGTTCAACAGGATCTTGAAGCGGATTGCATCAGAACAATGAAAATATGCAGTGTGTACATCTAACATTTTTCCAGTTTTCCATTTTCCAGTGGAAATGTGAAAACTATGCTTAGCAGCAACAATTTCTATTCTACTTTTATGGGCCAGAGAGAGATTCAGGAAAATGGAGTTTCCAAGCTACTAATAAGCAATGTGCAACAAAATGCGAATGAAGGCTAGTTTCAGTGGTCTTTGTTCAAGTCTCTCACTCCAACTTCAGAGGTTCAGACTTAGCAATTATTTGCATGCATGCCCCTGTTTATCATTCAGTCCCTTGAAACTCACATCACCAAGTAATGAAAAAACAACAGCAAATAGTGCATGCACCAGTCCAACATGCCTGCTCATTTAAGAAATATGGAAAGATCAATAGCAAATATCCAATAGGATGTGCCAAATTTACCAGAGACATTCGAATAGGAGCATGCATCAGATGACCTCTAATCAGCTCTTAAACTTGCTTTCTCATGGCCAATTTCAAGATCGTAACCAAAATGGTTCATCATGAAGTGTCTTCTGTTTTTCCCAACCAGAGGTCTATCGATACACATATAAATGCCTCAATGCGTTCGTGATATGTCTTGCACAAAAAATCTAAAATTCTGTCACTTCATCATGTTGACTTGTACACTTCTTATGATTTGACAAAAGATGAAGTGTCTTCTCAGATACAAGAATCCAAAATCTACTAGTAAAAATCCTTTTAGCTACGAAAATATCCTTCAAAAGAGAAAATTTTCTAAGACTTGCTAAGATTCTATACCTTATGAAGCCCTATAAAAGCATGCACTTTAGCAGTTTGAAAAGCCAAACAAGTACAAGAATCAAAATAAAAGTGCATACTTTCTTGTTGCTTGCTGCATCTTCAGCTTGTTTGACCAAGGCTGTACCTTCAGCAGTAACATGCTGCGCAATACAATGAAAATAAGTCTGAGAAAACGTAAAAAATCTACTTCCCTAGAGAAAGCACGAGTCTACAGTTAATTACCTGTTTAAATATATTTGCAACAGGATCCAAACCCTTAGGTATTTTAGAAAACAGCCTGAACATTCTAGACAAGTCCTCTACCTGAAAAACAAACATTTGAGTCAGTAATAAAGCATCCCCCTTTGCCCAAATTAGAAGTTCCAAATGGAAAAATATGAAGAAAGCAAAGCAACCACCTTATCATCTCTAAGCAATGCATGACATCCGGAGTGCTCTTTTTCAAGTAGTTGGTTTGCATAGACAGACAGTAACTCATGTTGAACATTCTGCAGAAAACAGGAAGCAAAACTTGCAAATTAGAGTTGATAGACTGAGTACAAATGATATACCGCAGCTCTATCCAGAATTCGCATTCAAAAGGTAAAACCAATTACCAACCTCAAGTAACTTTGGCTCACTACTTGAATGCAGGTAATGAGAAACCCTGTCTCTCTCACGTTTTAGACACTCTTCAGCCTGTGATCGCCAATAACATGAATTAATATTGATAGAAACTATCCACTGCAACATTTCAAGCTAATGGTATAAAGTGTAATCATTGCCTTCAGCATGTAATCTGGACAAGAGTCTTCTAGTATCCAATATGAAGCCTTCCTAGAATAATAAGCAGCAGTATCTTCAAGCAGTGATGCTTCAAAGTCACTTTCATAACGATCCATGTGCCCCATCCCAATTTCAACAAATATATCCAAAACATTCTTCAGTAAAGCTCGGTCAATTTGCTCTCCCTCACGTTCTTGATCAATCTAATCAAAATTCAAGCCGGTATAAGAACTCACGGGATTTCTAGAATTAAGAAAACCGTCAAGAATCAGAAGGCATGGAGTGCAATCATACCAGAGAGATAACTGCATCCCTCACTTTTGCATATAGCTCCCTATATACCTGAAAACATCATCAATGAAGCGCATTAAGATAATTTTCAATAACATATGAAAATAGCCGACATTGTGAAACTGCAATTGGCATAATTCCGGCATATTTCAAACATGAACTTTTCTGCAGATGATCAGTAGAAAGCTGACATCACACATGAGAGGTAACCGAAGATGTACCAGATCTCGAAAGCAAGTCAGGCCAACTTCATTAAGGGGCGGCAATGATCTTCGAGCAATGAAGTACCGATCCAGATAATAGAAGAAACGAGATAACCACCTCACCATCACCTTATGGTTTGCCCATCTTTTAACAAGTTCTCTTAGCATAAACTCATCATGCTTCTCCCTCAATGAAGGCAATACCTAAATCAAAAACAAACCTCGAAATTAATGGAGATAGAATAAGCAAGAACCCAAAGGATATGTAATCCACTGTAAAAAGTATGTATTGCAATGTGGAAAGGGTTAATTGTGAAATTTCTAAGCTCGTATCATTGGGGGATGTCGATGTCCTGAGTACTACCATCTCACTTTCAACCATCAGCGTGATTAAGTACTTACAAAATAGTTTCTTCCTAAAGATGCAATGATTAAGGGAAAGGGAAGAAAGCTTCATATAGCATGTCAAGAGGTCAACAAGGACTTCATAAGTACACCGATTGAATTCTTACCTTCCATCAGAAGAATCAATAAATCAATCGCACTAATTATATCAGATTTACAACAAAGAACTAATAGGTGTAATAGAAAAGCAGTTCTTGGTATATAAAATAACCACTAATTATATCAGATTTACACCAAAGAACTAATTGGTGTAATAGAAAACTTGGTGTATATTGTAAATACCACCAAGTCAGTTATTTCTCATGTCGCACAAGGAGACAGCATTCAAATTCGATCACTTCACTATATAGCTCAAACTTCTTGAAAACTCTGCCATACAACTCGAAACTTATTGTTCATTAATGTCGAACTTTTCTCAGATCATTTCCAATTGATGATCTTATCTTGGCATAATTTTCCTAATTCAACACAAAAAGGAGATCCAGTATTTCACTCGAAAAAGGAGTGTCTTCATATCTCAGAATCTGCCGCCTTTTTCCTATGAAAGTTTTTTCGGTCGAAAACTTCGTATCAATCATTCACAATCCCCAAATCTCAATCATTGAAACAGATGCCAATTGGCACCGCAAGACTAGCGTTAATTTTGAGAAATATCACCTGGGAAATTTTTTAACATGCATCAATGGCAACTCTTTGTGCCTGTAGGTTATACAATAAACAGATGGAACTTCAATTTCCAGAGCAGTTTTTAACTATGATTTGTATGTTTGGATATTTCTTATATGCCCATAATGAAACTAAATGAAAAGAGCACAAACAACACGATTTCTAATTTCTCACCATTGAAGTGATGTAATCTTCAAATGATTCTCTGTACTTGTCGTACAATTGCTGGGAATAGTCATGAGGAGGCTTTTGAGTACACATGTTGTATATCGTTCTGCAGATAACATCAACAAAGTCAACAACTGTCGACAAAAGATAACCTCATGCGGTTCAGCGAGCAGGCATGCATTGAAAAAGAGCAGAGAACAGAGGCCAAATACGTGTAGAGCATCATGTAGTCCTCAGAGCTGAATTGGGTCTCCGGATGCCCCTCAAGGAGGTTCTTCAGCTTTGTGATACCCTTCTGCATGAACTCCCATCCTTGCTCTAGGTCGATAGTCTTCCGGTCATTCATCTTGTTAGGACCAGAGCTAAGAATCTCACCAATGCACAAGCACTAAAAACACTAAAACCCGCGGAGGTCAACAACTAAGCGCCAATAAGACGTGGGTCACAAGCTTCTACTTTGTAAAGCGTCGATGATAACCCCAAGCCCTAAGGGGCAACACAGCTATGTCCCACCTCCCCACCTTCGGCCCCTAAAAAACCCCATGCGTTCAAGCCCTAAATTGCATCAAAACAACATCACTCCCCAGATAGAAGCCACCTCGCTACACCGTATCCCCACGCTTTCAAAAACACCAAAAAAAGCTCCAAAAACACACAGCAGCAATCACTAACAGATCACGGCCACGAAGAACGCAAATTTGCACAAGCGAGAACGACCAGCCCCGCGGCCAAAGCCTAAGAACGATGACGGGAGCAGCACGGCTGAATCAAAAGGAGGAAAAAAGAAAAAAACGCAAAAGAAGATCAACAAACGGACGCCACACATTAGATAGAGAAAGAGCGACCTGATTCATGGAGCAGCGAGAGGAGGACCTGATCGAGATTGAAGAATCCGCTGGTACGAAGACGAAGAGAAGAACCGAAACTCGCAATCGCAGCGAAATCAGTCCGAAGGAGGGAGAGAAGGAGAGCGATGCCGATGAACGGAGAAAAACTTTTGGGGGGTTGATTTTTGTTTTTCGTTGTATTGTATTTTACTTATCTCTCGAGTCTCGGTCTCGGTCTCGGAGTCGGACCCTCCCCATGCATCATTCCACTACTCGCTTCCACCTTTGATCTTTTATGAAAGGCAAAATTACATAAACGATCCCTAAATTTTAGTCCTTGAACTTTTAATTTTATCGGCCGAAGTTTAACTCAATATGTAATGTAGTTCTTGATTTTTTTAATTTGATCAATATTGTCCCTAAACTTTTGAAACATATTCAACTTAGTCCATAAACTTGAATCAATAGGAGGACTATATCGAAAGTTCAGGGACTAAGTTGAACATGTTTCAAAAGTTCATGGATCATATTGGTCAAATAAAAATTTTAGGGATCACATTGTACATTGGGTTAAAGTTCAAGGATTATATTAATCAAATTGAAAGTTCAGGGAATACATTACAAGTTGAGGTAAAATTCAGGGACTATTTGCATTATCATCCCTTTATATTAATAGAAACGAAACTAGGAATAAATTGTAGAATGCATTAAAATGAATTTTGAGTTCTTTGAGTTTACTCTTTCTTTGTTATATATGAAGAAGAGGTTTAAAACAAAATACTAAAAATATTTTGACAATTGAAAAAATTTGAATCAGTGACTAATTTGGGAAACCTTATTTATGCTTGAATCAACAAAAGGTTCGAGTTCACTCGCCAATTGATTCTCTAAATCTTGTCAAACAATCAATGATTAAGAGAAGCTCTTTTTCACATGGTTATAATAAGAAAATGCTTAATTTTGTAAGGGGTCTGAAATTTTTGGCTGCCACTCATCTCCAAAAGTAGAAAAATCAACTTCTTACAAAAAGTTGATTTTTAGAGCAGAAATTGCATGCCAACACTTCCTATGGAAGTATGTTATCATTTTCTAGAATTATCACTACAATGAAAACTTACCCACATCCCTTCCCAACAACTTTTCTTCCTAGGAGCTGCTTCTTTCGCACGCATTACATTTCAAAATTTCCTTCATCTTCTAAACTTATTCACTATTGTAATCTAAGCAAGCACTAATCATATACTAGAGTAAAGAAATATTAGTTTTATTTGTAATTCGTTTTAAACAAGATTCTGCATTAATTGAGATATGCATACATGTGCATATACCCATCTAACCCAAAGATATATACATTGGTATATATGCATACAAAGAAAACCCTATATTTTCTTTCATAATTAATTGATATGATAAGGGATTAACAATAATATCTCAAAAGTGGATGAAGTTTACTATCTAAAAACCAAACATGGAGATTTCAACTCATAACTAGAGTTGGGCATCAGTCTCGATTTGAATTGGGAACCGGACAGTTCTCATGGGAATCGATCCGGGTTCTTGATTTCAAATTTTTAGAACCGGAAACAACTAGTTCGGTTCCCGGTACCAGTTTCCACACAAGCCCTCGACAACCTTTAATGGAGGACCCTAAAAGATTGAGTCTTAGTTCGATTTTTGATTCCAAGGATCTTCTTTGAAATCTGTCCCTACACTCATATCAGATATAACTCTAGATCGACATGAGAGAATATAAAAGGATTCAAATATAAAAAAAAAAAAACATTATATATCCAAAAGTACAAGAAGCCGTAGGCAAAGCACAAGCACTTGTAATAACCTTTTCTTAGTTCTATTGACTTCAATAACTTGCAATTACCTTCTCTTAGTTTTATTAACTTGAAAATTGAAGGCATAGATAAGACATCGCCCTCTAAAGAAAACGATGAAGCTCCATGGATTGATTTTCTTTAGATGAATAGAATGATGACGACGACGACGATTAATAACCTGTTCTGACTTCCGAGGAGGATGGTTTCACATGATCAATTTGATTTTTTTAGCGTGATTTATTTGATTAAATTAGCGAGATATTTTAAAGATACTGGAATTTTATGAATTTAAGGCGAGCTTTATTGATCTTTTTGGAGCAATAACATGGTGATCTGCTCGATATGGGTGGCTGATTTACATCGATACACTCTGGAGAAAGGCTAAATAATCCGCACGTATTCATTTTTGGATTCCCATCCAAAGAAACCGCTCGTCTAAGCTTTGTCCAGCGGTCCGCCTAGGCATGGTCGAAGTCTACTCTATGTTAATAACCGTTATGGTAGTCTAATCGAAACTAAGGCTCCGTTAATTTCATGGAATTTTCTGTCGGAACCCAATTTTCCTCGTTTTCCCATAACATGACTGGATCACGGCACTTGAGCACGGAAACATGCGCCAGTGCCCGGGGTAATCAGCGGCTGGGCTCGGGTAAACATAGATGGGTCCCGTGACCTGGGTGGTGCCCGTTCCCGAGTTCTTCACGGCCATGCTCGAGACCACGGTGCCCATGCTCAGGTCCCAAGCGACCATGCCCAAGACCTCAGTACTCGTGCCCCTAGGTTCTCGATAGCCATTCTCGGGGAAACGCGGCTCTCGATCCCCGAGTACATCAAGCCTGGACCGGTCCCTCGGTAGTCGAGCCCAGGTCCAAAAAGGTTGTACCCGGGTCCCCTCGAGGTTAAAATCAAGCTTTCCTTTTCAAAATTTTCCATAAATCTCCCACGAAACAAATGGAATCTAAAAGGCAGGACATAATATTGATTGGCAAAAATTGATTCGGACGGTGATGCGACAGCTGAAATTAATCGAATATGTCTCATTCTTATTCAGGTGTTGTACTTTCAATTCATTGCGGCACAATGAGAGTTCTCGAAGAGGAAATCCAGTAATGAAGTCTTATCTCCTTTCTCTAAAATGGAGTAAGGCGACCGATCTCCGTTATTAATGCACCGCTTATTTAGCCCTGTCAACTCGTTAAATAATAAAATTCTATTTCATAATTGTTTGTTTATTTATTCTTGTAAGCAATATAAACGATCATTTTCTACTCGTTTTCTGCGAAATAAATGGAATCTAGAAACTGATTATTTGGCTTGATACTCTAACGCCAGCTTTAGAAATGGCTCGGTCCACGTGTTACACAATACAGAATTGCGACCCAATTATTCGTCTTTCCAAAAAGCAAAAACAGTAAGGGTGTTGTAACGACCTTTTGTTAATAGTTTATTCCAAATTATTGATCATAATTTCATTCACAATTAGGGGTGTCAATAGTTCAGTTCGGTTCAGTTTTTCAAAAAACTGAACCAACCTGAACCACTAAGACGGAACCTTGAACCGAACCAAATCCCGCCCCGAACTGTATATGAACTGAACCAAAAACCCAGTTCAGTTCGGTTCAATCCAGTTCAGTTTTCAGTTTTTAGACTTTTTTTTCGTTTTCTTTTACTGACCGAAAGATGGCGAGGGATCCCGCGGGTGTCTACGGCAGATGGGGTGTCGCGAGCCCTTCGGCCGCCCTAGTGGTGACCAGCGAGGGCCGCGAGCCCTCGCCTTGTCAAATTTGGCGAGGCGAGGGCATCGCCGTTTGCAAGGGGGCCACAACCTCTCTGCTAGGTAGGCCAAAAGCTCGTTGTCGTCAGAGAAGAGGAAGTAGAGGTCGACGACGCAAGGCCAAATCCGGTGAGGCAAGGGTTCACGGCCTTCGCCGGCCACCGCGAGGGCTTGCGACGCCCTCGATTTCGTCTGCAAGGGGACTGCGACCCCTCGCCTTGTCAGATCTGGCGAGGGCATCGCCTTCTGCAAGGGGTGCTGCGACCTCTCTGCTGGGTAGATCAAAAGCTCGTTGTCAGAGAAGAGGAAGAAGAGGTTGGCGACGTAAGGCCAAATCCGGTGAGGCAAGGGTCCGCGGCCCTCGTTGGCCACCGCGAGGGCTTGCGACGCCCTCGATTTCGTCTGCAAGGGGGCCGCGACCCATCTACTCGGTAGGCCAAGCTCCTCGTCGGGAGAAGAGAAGGACGGCAACGCGAGCTCCGGTTCGGAGGACAGGGATGAGGCGCTTCATCTGGTCTTCCATTTGTCCATCGTTCTCTTCTGTTTCTAGGTTAGAGAGAGAGAGAGAGAGAGAGAGAGAGAGAGAGAGAGAGAGAGAGAGAGAGAGAGAGAGAGAGGATGATGACTACACGAGTGAGGAGAGATTGTGGGTTTTATTTTTAGTCTTTCTCAAAAACTGTAACTGAACTAAAACTGAACCATAAAAAACTGAACTGGAAAAAAAATATGGTTTTTTTCATTATCTAAACTGAAAGCTGAACCGAACCAAAAATTTACAAAATTTCGGTTCGGTTCAGTTCAATTCAGTTTTTAGTTTAGTTCGTGGTTCAGTTTTGACACCCCTATTCACAACTGATTGTTTGGATTAATGAAGAAATGCCAGTTTAAAAAGCGGCACGATCCATGAGTTACACAACCCCGAACTGTAGCCCAATTATACATCTTTCCAAAAAAATAAAAAATATGGTATTGTCGCAACCGAAAAAAAATTCATTAATTCTAGGTAATGGATTATTAGGTCAATTAAATTAACTAACCTAATACGGAATCTACCAAGCCCTACCAAATCGCGACTTAAATTAATCAAAATGATTTAGAGTTTGGAGTCGCCACTGACCATTTTTGGTAGGTTGATTAGAAACCTAAGTAAAACAGCGGAAGAACTATTTTACTTCTACGAACCAGAGATTGTGAATTCGGGAACTTGATTACATTAGTTAATTAAAACTAATGCCCTTTCGGTACCTTAATTCCATAAAATGTCCTAAATTGACATCTCGGATTGAATCGATTTTAAAGCTCGGAAAGTGAAGTTCATTTTTTTTGGATTTTTGCTTTATTAAATAAAATGTATAAATGATGTGAATGCAATGACTAAATAATAGAAGATGCAATGCAAGACATGCATAATTAAAGTCGTTTCATCCTATATGCAAAATTAACTAATTAATTAAGGCATACAAAATTTCATGACGTCAGGGCATAATGCAAGACCATTAGTCTAATCATGCGAAGATCTTAGGTGAAAACACAATCCGTCATGCCATTGATTAATTATCATGCAAACTATCATGAATTAATTAAATGAAACATGCAAGAACTTCGTGCACACGAAAACTCATGTAACATGTGACTTTTTATCTAAGCAATTTAATCATGCAATCAAACTAACCTATCACGAACATCCTAAACATGGTACTAAGGACATGCAAAATGACATGGCAAAGTATAATGCAAAATTGGCATGATGATGTGGCAAATAGGCGTGACATGGAAAACGTGATGATGTGGCAACGATGCATGACATGAAAAACATGATGTCGTGGCATGCATGACATGTAAAGTATGATAATGCAAGCTAAATTATATGATATATAATGCAAATGATATCTTTTTTATTTTTCGGATGGATTGTTTTAAAAAAAGAAAACTATCCTATTCTCGACAACCAATTTTCTGGATATGGTAAAAACCAATCAGTCGATCAATCAATCTATCAATCAGTCAGTCAATTAATCAATCAATCAATCAATCAATCGATCTGCCAACTAACATTCAAACAGAATCCCGATCGCCAACATCCCGACCATCATATTTTCGAATTTTTCTAAAAAAATCAGATCTCAGATCTTGAATTTAAAGATTGATTTTTTTTATTCCGAGACAGCAAATCAGACCTAAACGGTGATAGGTCAGATTAGCTATATCCGAGATTTTCTTGACAAAATTATGGTTCCATTCAAGCTTCATCAATTCATCGAGAGCATAAAAAATTCGACCAACTTGCATATCCAACCAGCATGCATATTCAACTAGCGTGCAAGTTCAATCAACATACAGTGGGTAAATGGTAGTGAAACAGTGTAAAAATCATCCAAACAAAAAAGAACATGCTCTAATTATCCCGCTAGTGTGCTGGACATTACCATATTCCGTGGGACCAAACCGGGTTAGTTTGTTGCAAAAAATCCGAGGGATAGCCACGGGAACAACGAGCACAAAGCAGCGGCGGTGGCGGAGATGGGAGAATAGTACACGCAGCTTGGAACAGCTTCTAATTGATCTATTGCACAGCCACTAGGGAGGCTCCTTTCCAAGATCCGAACGGTAAAGATTAATAAGGGATTAAAATGACCTTAGACACAAAAATTCAGCTTGATCCAACGGTCCAATCTGCCGGAAACGCAAGAACAGCCGGCGGATGAATAGTGTCCGCGGCCAGGAACAGTTACTGATTGAGCTGTTGTTCGACCACCAGGAGAACTCGTTTCAAAGATCCGAACGGTGAAGATGAAGAAGGGATCAAGTTAGCCTTGGACACAAAAAATCAGCTTGATCCAACGGTCTAATCGACCGAAAACGCCAAAAGAACCGGTGACCAACGATTGAAGAATGAGAATAGCTCCTGCTTCTTGTTCTTTTTTTCTCTCTCTCTCCTTTTCTCAATGTCTCTGGGCGTATCCTCTTTCATTCTGGCCCCCCCAAGGATGTATTTATAGAGGATGTTAGGGCAAAACCCAGGATTTAGTCCGAGCCGTTGGATTAAGAGACCTCAGACAAAACGATGGCCGCAGGATTCGAAAGTCCAAGAGCCCAATCCCTTAAATTTTCTTGAAATTTTCGGCCATGGGGGATATGACCATGGGTTGGCCGAAAATTTCAAGGCCTCATGCGTCTTGAATTGCTCAACTTTAAACTCCAGCCGGACTTTAATTAATTAAGGACCTATAGCACTTAAGCGAGCATAAAGTGGGCTGAGTTAAATCTGAATTGGACCCGAATCACTGAAAATTCGGTAATCTCTTCCCTTGGTCTAAAATTCTAGATTAAGCTCAATTAACTCACTTCGACTGAGTGCGAATGCACGACAGAGAGAAATAAATATGTAATGCATGTGAATTTTTTATTTTATTTTAAAATGAGAATTATGGTTAACTCTCTTTTTTATGAAATAAATGAATTTTCTAAAAAATTAAAATTTAGGTGTCAACAGCTGCCCCTCTTTGAGTGGAAGCTCGCAGAGGTTTTGTTCAAAGACTAAAATTGAAACCTAAATTCTGCAAAATGCAAATGATGATGATTTTTTTTTTGCGGGAGTTTTAAATCCCATTTTCTGATGCAAGTGAAATGATGCATGAAATGTGATGCTATAAATAACATGTGCTAAAACTTCTCCTATCTCACATTAGAGAAACTTGCACATGGGTCGCATACGAGAATACCTGTTTTACCAAATTTCTCATAAGCTGATGATTCCCTTAACTTCCAGATTTCCAGTAGATGCCAGGATGTTAAGGTACTGGCCCATCTGTTGCCAGAAGTTTCTTTCTGACGAGAAACGGTGCAAGATCTGTAGAGTTTGAAAATGTGCTCGAGTTATGGTTCGAGCTGGCTATTTGTCTCTTGGGGACCTCCTTAACGGGTCACCATGAGTCGGTAAAAATAATCTCTCGCGACATTCTCAGGAAGGTCTCATCGTATCAAGACGAGAGATGCCTCTTGGGACCTCCTCAACGGGTCACCATGAGACGGTAGACTGTCTCTTGCGACTTCCTTAACGGGTTAGCATGAGTTGGTAAGGTGTCTCTTGCGACCTCCTCAACGGGTCAGCATGAGTCAGTAAAGATGTGACACCCGAGCTAATCGGCGTGGACACTATGTCTCTTGGCAAGTCACCATGTGGATTGTAAACCATGAGTCGATAAGGTATCTCTTGCGACCCCATCAACAGGTCAGTGTGAGTCGGTAAAGATGTGACACCCGAGCTAATCGGCGTGGACACTATGTCTCTTGGCAAATCGCCATGTAGACTATAAACCATAAGTCGGTAAGGTGTCTCTGGCGACCTCCTTAACGGGTCAGCATGAGTCGGTAAAGATGTGACACCCGAGCTAATCGGCGTGGACACTATGTCTCTTGGCAAGTCGCCATGTGGACTATAAACCATGAGTCGGTA
This sequence comes from Rhodomyrtus psidioides, assembly GCA_021437785.1. Lineage (NCBI taxonomy): Eukaryota > Viridiplantae > Streptophyta > Magnoliopsida > Myrtales > Myrtaceae > Rhodomyrtus > Rhodomyrtus psidioides. The sequence continues at coordinate 3,256,087 of JAILYB010000041.1, read as the reverse complement.
AAGATGTGACACCCGAGCTAATCGGCGTGGACATTATGTCTCTTGGCAAGTCGCCATGTGGACTATAAACCATGAGTCGGTAAGGTGTCTCTTGCGACCTCCTCAACGGGTCAGCATGAGTCGGTAAAGATGTGACACCCGAGCTAATCGGCGTGGACACTATGTCTCTTGGCAAGTCGCCATATGGACTATAAACCATGAGTCGGCAAGGTGTCTCTTGCGACCTTGTCAACGGGTCAGTATGAGTCGGTAAAGATGTGACACCCGAGCTAATCGGCGTGGACACTATGTCTCTTGGCAAGTCGCCATGTGGACTATAAACAATGAGTCGGTAAAGATGTGACACCCGAGCTAATCGGCGTGAACATTGAGGGGTGTGATGTCTGAGCCAATCAGAACAAACACAAAAGGGTGTGGCATTTGAGCTAATCAGAACGAACACGAAAGGGGTTTGACGCCTGAGCTAATTAGAACAAACATAGAGAGGTGTGATAACTTGAGCTAATCAAGTATCAAAATAAGATCCTGGGGACATCTTGAGCTGATCAAGTGTCGATAAAATTTTGAAAGGGAATTAGGAAACTTGCCCGAGTTTCTAAGCAATGAGTAAGTGATGGCTAGGCTGACTGCAACATACCTGTCCATTTTCTTGAAAAAAATGGTGACATGCACAAAGTCAGTGTAAATGCAACATCATATGCTAGAAAGATTTGTGAGCTTTTGCTTGCATTATAAAGCTTCACTGGGGATTTTGTCAATAAAGAAACCTGCCCGATCCTTTCGACAAAATTTGATCAAATAGAATAAGGAACCTTCAGTTAGAAAGGATTTTCTCTCACTCTCTTTGAAAAGGATATTTGACCCAACCATTGATGCGGGCATGAGAATCACTCGGAGCTGTCTTCATCACACTTGATGAAGGTCCGGGTAATCTTGCAATCAGTATGACCAGACCAATCCATGAGGTCTTTTACAAGGACTGTAATTCAGGCTTAGTCAGAGGCTTTTCAAAGGGGACTCATGCGAGTCATTTAGGTCATGAAACGAAACCTCCATCAGCTGCATTGGGTTTACAAGTCAGGAACCCTGCGAAATGAAATAGAATGATCTTGCTCGCACTTCTTCGAGCGATATTCATAAGCATTTGAAACCCTATATTAACCTAAATGCCCTAATTTGAAGAGACTTTTGGAAATGGTTGTAATGTAGGTTCAGGGTAGGTTTGAAATGAAAAGCCTATTTTCAACAAGGGGTTGTGTGAAGATGAGACTGGTGATCATCCATTCTTGAAATTTTAGGCAATAGTGCCGCAGGTAATCTGTACTTCAGTAATGATCGTTCTTTGATGAACATTTTGTGAAACAACTCAGGTGAGACCTCCCTTCCTTTCGGAGATTTTTATGAGAGAGCTCTTTTCTTTTTTCATTTTCTTTCCGATGAGAGAAGGCTCTTTTCTTTCCCCCCTTTTTTTTGCATGGCGAGCTTTGCTTTTTTTCTTTTTTGCACGACGAGCTCTTTTGAAAAGGAAGGAAGAGTCTCATCTGAATTGTTTGCATATTGTGCTGGCAAATTTTCAAGTTTCAGCTTGCCCCCAACGCATTTTTCTCATTTGTCAGATGGTCTTAAAATGATTTCCTTTCAGGATGATCACCAATTGGGTTTTGAGAAATGAATCCGTCGCTCAAATTGGGTTAAGCGAAGGGGATGAATGTATATGGTGTAGAAATGAAATGCTCTTCGTCATGTCTAAGGTACTTGAGCTAACATAAAATTCGCATGCATCAAATACACTCAAAGATTGATGCAAGTGAAAGCAAGAAAATTCTACTATTTCTTTTATTTTTCTAAAAATTTCCCCAATGTGGGGTTATTCTTGACAGGGGTATGAAATGGAACCATCGTTCAAAAGGGGTTTAGCAAAGGGAAACCTGTAGTATTTGGATAGAGGAAATGAATGCCTCACATCATCTTAGTCGTCATACTTTTCGTAAGATAACCCTTTCACCTAGTAAGCATGGAAATCTTCACACTTACTCACTTGGGATATGATATAGGACGTGTATGAAAATAGCTTGCCTTTCATCGTCCTGGCGTTCCTAATTCAAAATGATCAATTCCATTGGATCAAAGAGACTTCCTGATTGAAATCATCTCACAGTGTAGATTAGCAATACATGCAAAAATATGATGAGATTAATTTGATTTGATCATCCATAATATCAGAAAATGAGTGCAGATCAAATATAGTCATGCATAAATCATGCAAATACATTCAGATGTGAAAGAAATCTCAAGGAATGGGGAACAATGGATTGCCCCAGTATATGTGAGTAGATCAACCAAGTCAGGAAGTCTAGTCCTCGGCTTGAGCATCGACTCACTCATATATTTGCCCTAGAGCGAGGGACACATGTATGAAGGAGTTGGGTAATACTTGAGGTGCTCTGGTTGCCCCAATTTAATGGCGATGACTATCATGGTCGGTCGTATGTTCCTGCAAAAGGAAAGTGTCACCCTTAAAATAATGTGAAACAGCGATATATACTCCATTTTCCAAGTCGGGGTCTGCTTGCCCCCATTTTCAGTCAAGATGAGTACGAGTATAGTTTTCACCAAGATATGAGATTGCCCCAAACATGGCCAGTGCTGGAAATTCGATTTCGAGCAATGGCATATGACTTGTTTCCACGTTTAATCTTGCATGGAAAAGCATTCATGAATAAGAACTTCAAGAAAATGGAATGAACAAAAGTTCGGGATGCTCTTGATTGTCGATCTGCTTCAGGACATGTTTCCTAGCTTGGCACTTGCAAGAAGGAAAATAGACAGTCATTTCAAATAATGATCAAGCAAGGTGAGAGATACTCCCTTCTGAAATCAAGTGACTTTGGTCTTGCCCCATCTTTTGACATGGCATGATTAATGGATCAGTCGAGGTTGAGGCATGGATCGGCTTCAGCTGACTGATGAACTAGTTTTTGAACTGGCTAATGCGATGTGACTGATAAGTAGATCGAGGAATCAGCTAAGGATTGCCCCAAGAGTCATCATTTGGGCTGCTTCAAATGCTTAATCATGTGAGACGCCTAAGAATCAACTGGGCTAATGCCTAGTCAGATTGGAGAATCTGCCTCCTGCCTCTAGATTGATTCTGAAACACACAGTAGATGGATCAGTATGACAAACAGGGTTGGACCACATGCTATCCAGTTTTGAAAGTTTTTTTTTAATAATAATTTTTTTTTTGAAAATCTCAGGATGTGAATTCTTGAGAAGCTCAACCCTCAGTAATTACCATGGATGATAGATTGTTTGATCGTTGGTTATCATCATTGAGTTGGTTTGGGATACTTCAACAAGATTTCAAAATTAATAAAAATTTGTGTAGTTTTATTGATATGAAATCAATGAATTACATCTTATTGAAAAGGAAATGTGATATTGAATGAAAGTGAAATCCTAGTGCAACCTAAACACCTAAAGAAAGCAGGAAAATCCCACGCAAGGGATTGGATAAAAACAAAAGGTCATGTTTAAAAGTCTGCCTCCACCCCATTCACGATTCTTCAAGCATTGCTCGAATGATCTGGTAGCGGGTTACTCTGCACATTGGGCTTATCGGCTGACTAAAATGCAAATGCCCCAGTTTCGAGTAGATCCTGAAGGCGGTGCTTGAGCATGAGACAATCATCGACTGAATGACCTATTTCTCCAAAATGATAGTCACACTTTTGTGCAGGGTCATATCTAGGATACTTCGCAGGATTGGGACATTGGGGCTCAGAGGATAACAAATCCTTCTTACGTAGGACAGCCAAAACTTGGGAAAGTGTCCCAAGAAGTGGAGTGAATGTTCGATTCCTGCGCTGGTTAGTCATCTGATTCTGTTGGCCATAACCAGATGCCTGTGAAGGAGCAAATTGCGTGTTCGAGACTTGAGCCGGTGTCTTCTGCGCATAAGTCATATTGACTTCAAGGATGGGCTCCTTGTCTTTCTTTCTAAAGAATCTCTTGCACCTGACTCACTACACCATCCCTTTTTCATGCCTCCTTCTACCTCCTCGGCCATTGCTATGAGGTGAGCAAATGATATCGCAGAGGTGCCAAGGACTCGTGTCCGCATAGTCTGCGGAAGGGTAGAGAAAAACAGCTTCACGAGTTCCCTCTCAGGAGGAACGGGTTTGAGTTGGGACGTAATGTTCCTCCACCTGGTAGCATACTGCTTGACCGTCTCGCCCTTCTTTATTTCGGCTTGCTCTAGGTCCTCTTTAGAGACGAGGACGTCTATGTTAAAACTGAAGTGCTTGATAAAAGCAGTTGCCGCCTATTTCCAATTCCTCATGCTGTATACTTCATAGTCAATATACCATCGCATGGCTGCCTCTTTCAGACTGGCCTGAAAAGTCTGAACCAATAGAGGGCCGTTGTCAACATATTTGCTCATTCTTGCTTGGTACATCTGAACATGCTACATAGGATCGGAGGTGCCGTCGTATTTCTCAAAATCGGGCACTTTGAACTTCTCTGGCACATCGACTTTCGTGAAGGCAGAAAAGTCGATGTGGGGGATACTGTGTGTTCCTTGAATTTCCCGGAGCCTTTCTTCCATCTTTTGTTCCATCTTTTGCTCCATTTGTTGCTCCATCTGAGCCATCAGCTTTGCCGTATCATTAGTCTGCTCTGGCACCACAAGGCTGGCTTGGTAAACTGGAGCAACTGGCGGAGCATTCATACTAGAGTCTGGGATGAACATGTCCTCTAGTGACAAGAACTACCCCTGGTTCTTGGTTGGATCATCAGCTGCAGGAGGCGGAGGTGGTGCCAGATGTTGAGATGCCTGGCCAGGCAATGTCATTTTAGCCATGAGACCCGCCAGCACTTTGTCTGCCATCTGGGAGAACATGTTATCCATTCTACTATTGACGGCGTCCATATGGTCTTGGAGGGCTTCTTGGATTGCAGCGTTCATCTCAGCTCTGTTAGCCATTTTCTTTGCGACTGACCTGGTTATGTGTGGATGACCCGTAGTAAGTTACCTACAATAAATGACCAAGCAAAGATTAGTATAATGAGCGAAACTAATGAGCCGGTCCATGACAACTCTCTAGACTCAACAAGGCAAATATGCGCAAGAAGTTGAATCCGGCAGTTTTTTTTTTTGCGGTTTCATTGACCATCATGATAAAATTCGTCATAATTGGTACATTGATCCAAAAATTCCTAAATTTTACGAGCTGATAGGGGACACAATGATGCACAACTTTTATTTTTGGACTTAAGGCTAAAAGTGAACCGATCAATACAGTTTATTGCATTTTTGGGAAACTTTTATCCAGAAAACTGTTTTGGCCGGTCTCTATTAAATGAACGAAGGACTTCCTTAAATTGTGAATTAAAATCTGGAATTTTGTAGGTTACTAGTTAAGACATCAACCTACAACTTTCATGTTTCGTGGTTCAGCAAAAGAGATCGTTCATTAGGGTCATTTTACAAAATGAAACGTGAGAAATTCCAGCTTGCTCCACTACGGCCATTAATTTCGTATTAAATAGAAAACATGATGGATTGTCACCAAATTTTTTCTCTCAATAGATGAAGATCTCAAGGACATTTTTCATTTAAAGCTCAAGATTGATTGCAACCGAAAAATGGTATGAAAATTCAATTAACACTAAGAGGTCAGAATGAAAACAGAATTGAATTACTGACTAAAAGTGACACAACTAATAGCCATGGACCGACCCAAAATATAAGTAAGCCGGAGAAAAAGGATTGAAGAGAATACCGCCTTTAGACATGTGAAATAAACAAGCACATAGACAAGCGCGTGAAATGCGACGTGAGGTTCGATTTCTATCTAGTAAAGCTTGACAAAGGTGGAGCCCCAAGGATACCCAGATTGAATCACCTTGGTTTGCGACAGAATCAGGATCCCCCGTAGACATCCGGCTCGGCCAAGTATCGACCCGTATCACATGATGAATGATAGGGGTGATGAATCATGGCACCAATTTGAAAGGGTTCGGAACTTGAAGGGGAAGACTCAGGCCAGATGGTGATGGCCAGAGTGTCCCTAATCAAATACCATCCTAAGCCTAGCCATTCAGGTCCATTGGCGGGTTGTGTGTGCTATGTGTAAATGTAAAAGCAGTAGAAGCATGCATAACAGTTTATATCAAAACAACGCTTCAATATAACCCTCAAACATACATTCCTACTCCAACCTGCAGAAAATGGGTTAGCAAACACTTCGCCCCTTATCACTCCAAATCTGCAAAAATATTTAATACCTTAATGGTGAGATTCAACCAAGATCGCCAAAAGCGAGACATCCATGGAATTTTTTTTAGGCCTAAATCCACTAAAACTTTTAATTTTCCAAAAAATTCATGTGAACCAGTAAAGTCTTAATTTTTTCGAAAAATTAAAGTAAAGTCCCCAGCGGAGTCGCCAAGCTATCGCGACCTAAAAAAATCATTAATTCTAGGCTAATGGATTATTAGGTCAATTAAATTAACTAACCTAATACGAACTCTCTCAAGCCCTACCAAATCGCGACTTAAATTAATCAAAATGATTTAGAGTTTGGAGTCGCCACTAACCATATTTGGTAGGTTGATTAGAAACTTAAATAAAACAGCGGAAGAGCTATTTTACTTCTACGAACCAGAGATTGTGAATTCGGGGACTTGATTACATTAGTTAATTAAAACTAATGCCCTTTCGGTACCTTAATTCCATGAGATGTCCTAAATTGATTGAATCGATTTTAAAGCTCGGAAAGTGAAGTTCATTTTTTTTTTGGATTTTTGCTTTATTAAATGAAATGCACAAATGATGTGAATGCAATGACTAAATAATAGAAGATGCAATGCAAGACATGCATAATTAAAGTCGTCTCATCCTATATGCTAAATTAACTAATTAATTAAGGCATACAAAATTACATGACATCAGGGCATAATGCAAGACCATTAGTCTAATCATGCAAAGATCTTAGGTGAAAACACAATCCGTCATGCCATTGATTAATTATCATGCAAACTATCATGAACTAATTAAATTAAACATGCAAGAACTTCGTGCACACGAAAACTCATGTAACATGTGACTTTTTATCTAAGCAATTTAATCATTGTCGCGACCCGTCCGAAAGCGGACGCGGCTAATGGATTACCGATCGCGGGTCTTGAATCGGCGCGGGCCCTCCCAGGCCCATACCAAATCGCGGCGGGAGTATTTTTCAAAGGGATTCAACGATAACAGTCGATCGCTTTTGTTGACACCTGATTTTTGATCAGTCTTTCATAGTTTATTTTTTAAAAATTCATAAAAAAATCTATAAAAAGTTAAAAAATTAAAAAATCATCTTTGGTAGCCTTGACCAAGCTAAATGAACCATTTTTGATAAAAAAAAATAATTTGTCATATTTTTTAATATTTTCCAAAAATAGAAAAATACATGAAAAATGAAGAAAAATAGCGTTCGATGTCGTAAAAATATAGAAAATAGTCAATATTTTTATTTTAATTTCCTTTTCATTTTGAACTCATAAATAGTCAAAATTCAACTTCAATTGCATGTGTTTCTTCACGACGCATAGAATTGAATTTGGCAAAAAAATGTCATTCGAGTATTTTAATTTGTAAATTTCTACATATTTTTTAGTCTTGACGTCCAATTAGATCGACCACCATCTACAATAAATTCCCCTTGCTGAATATTTTCGTTTTTGTTTCACATGATTTCATGGTGTAAAACGCCGAGTGGATCCCCAAATATAATCGGGTCGGCATGAGCTCGATAGCTCGTCCAAGACCAAACCAGGGCACGGCGAACCCCATGTGAGTACTCTCGAACTCCTACGATGCTTCCTAATGCTTTTCTTAGGTTAGATTGAGTGTAGAACATCTAGGACAGCTAAATCATTCTTGAGCTGTAATTGATAAATAGGGCATTACTAGGAATGCCATGTGATTTATTTACATATCTAGATTCCTTGAGTTGCGCATTTTATTACTGATTGTGATTGCTAGGATAATCACTCCTATCTGCATGAATTTCTAGATTTATGGTTCATACCCTACTCATCCGCATGAATCTCAGGCTAGAAAATTCAGTCAACTTAGGTGCCGAAAGGGCGTCAACTCTGACGGTTGGCGTAACTAAGTCCCCGAAACCATTTCTCTGGTTCTCGCAGAATTGAATAGAAACTCCCAACTATTCGATTGGGTGGTCCAATCATACCCTAAAAAAATGATTGGTGGCGACTCCATGGCATGCACACTTAGCACATGTCACTAGACCACACTGAAAGTCGATCACGCATACCTTTGTTGCGATTTGGGTAATGGGCCTTGGGAGAGGCCCGCGTCCGACCAGACAGGACGGCCCATTAGCCCTCGAGAGCCCGACAACCTCAAGAGGGTCGCGACAGCTTTCGACCTTGTTGACACCTAAATTTTGATCAACTTTTTTTATTTATTTTTATTTTTATTTTTATTTTGAAAATTCATAGAAAATCCATAAAAAGTTGAAAAAATTGAAAAATCAATTTTGGTGACCTTAGCCAAGCTAAATGAACCATTTTGACCAAAAAAATAATTTTCATAATTTTCATTTTTTTTATATATATTTTCGAAAAATACAAAAAAAAAAAGAAAAAGAAAGAAAAAGAAAATCAAGAAAATCAAGAAAAATAATATTTGAGGTCACAAAGATATATAAAAATAGTCGGTATTTTTATTTTTATTTTATCTATTTTCTAACCTCATAAATAGTAAAATTCAGGTTTGATTTTAGGTGTTCTCTGATCACCATAAAATTGAATTTGACAAAAATATTAGTAATGATTAAAAGGAAAAGGAGGGAAACATCATCATTTAAAAGGAAAAGGGGACTAATGATTTTGTCTTCTCTTTTTGTTATTTTATTTTATTTTTACTTTTTTTATTTTTTTATTTTATTATTTTATTATTTTATTATTATTATATATATATTTTTTTTCTTTCTCTCTCTCTCTCTCCCCACTCCCTCTCTCCTTCCCGCTGCCTATTTATCTCCCCCCTCCTCCTCTTCCGCTTCCTCTTCTTCTTCTTATTCTTCTTCTTCTTCTTCTTCCTCTCTCCTCTCCCTTTCCCGAACCATCTCACTGTTCCGGTCATAACTCCGTCGTCCAATATCAGATCGAGGCTAAACCACCTCCAATAGAAAGCTTATCGTCTTATCTTTCCAGGGATATATTATAAGGCTCATTTGGCCCAGCCATTCGTCCGATGGAGCCGTTTGAATGAGCAAAGGTCGCTGCTGACCCTGTAACGACCAGTTTCTGCCGCCGCCGCCGTCCTCCACGATCAGCCCTTCCGGCGACCTTTGCGCCTCCCTCTGACCATCACAGGTTAAGTTAAGATGTCCTTAACAATTTCCCGTTGGTTTCGTGAATTTTCGAGGTCTGGTTAAATTATGGTGATTTTTTGAAAAACAATCGACGAAAATCGAGCGAATTGAGGTATTGTGGTCATATCTCACTCATTTGGACTCCTTTTAAGGTGAAATTTTCGGTGATGGCTTCCTAAGATGATAGGCTATGTTCTGGAATTTTAAGGTTGCTGAATATTTGCTGTGTATTTACTTTATGTCATAGCATTTCTATATTTCGCATAAAAGACCCAGAATCGGAAGGCCGAGCCTCCTGTTGGTGTCTAAATATTTGCTGCGTATTTACTTTATGTCATAGCATTTCTATATTTCGCATAAAAGACCCAGAATCGGAAGGCTGAGCCTCTTGTTAGTGTCTAAATATTTGCTGTGTATTTATTTTATGTCATAACATTTCTATATTTCGCATAAAAGACCCAGAATCGGAAGGCCGAGCCTCCTGTTGGTGTCTAAATATTTGCTGCGTATTTACATTATGTCATAGCATTTCTATATTTCGCATAAAAGACCCAGAATCGGAAGGCTAAGCCTCCTATTGGTGTCCAAGGTGTTTTATTTATTTATTTTCTGTAAATTATATTGTGCTACCCCAGAATCGGAAGGCCGAGCCTCCTGCTGGTGGTTTATATCCCCACACATTGTTGCACGAGCACCGACGGACTCCGACGTCGTAAAATTCACCGGATCCCATCTCCTTTGCTTATGTTTATGTTGTATAATGACTTAATATCTTCTTTATTTTTTGCATTGTGTTGCGTCCTATAAAAACAAAAACAAAAAAATGCTAGATTGGATGGTTGCAGATGAGCCACGTGCCGTGATCCGATGATTTTCAGAATAAAAAAAATATTTTTAACATTAAAAGAAATAAATTTCGAATTTTACAACAATTAAAATGATTCGATTGTCACCGAGACGCCACGTGGCGAGTTAGGGACCGTTCAGTTGGGACTTATTTTCAGGAAATTTATAATAAAAAAAATCAAATAAAAAAAATTCAAAAAAAGTGAATACTAAGGAAAAATTCAAAAAAAAATTGAGAAAAATTGCAGAAAATTCAATCAACTTAGGTACCGAAAGGGCGTCAACTCTAACAGTTGACGTAACTAAGTCCCCGAACCCATTTCTCTGGTTATCGTAGAATTGAATAGAAACTCCCGACTATTCAATAGGGTGGTCCAATCATACCCTCCAAAAAAATGATTGGTGGCGACTCCATGGCATGCACACTTAGCACATGTCACTAGACCACACTGAAGGTGGACTACGCATACCTCCGTTGCGATTTGGGTAACGGGCCTTGGGAGAGGCCTGCGTCCGACCAGACAGGACGGCCTATTTGCCCTCGAGAGCCCACGGCGAACCTCGAGAGGGTCGCGACAGACTGGCGACTCCGCTGGGGACTGGTTCTTAACCATTTAGTGGACTTGAGCCGATTAAAAAGTTGATTGTTTTATGCAGACGCTCTTCAAATTGAAGTATGTACTTTAATCCTTGAGGTGTTAAACGTTTTTGCAGATTGGAGAAATAAGGGGTGTAGTCCGTGATTTACATTATTTTATGCAGGTTGGCGTAGGAATGTATGTTGTGTGGGTGATTTGAAGCGCTGATTGATAAACTGTTATGCATGACTTGCATTGTGATGATCACGACACCTGAACACACACAACCGCGCCTAAAACCCCGGGCACCCCTATAAGCAAACAATAGAAGGAATTGAAAATGGAACCTCCGTGAGGAAAAACACGGGGTAATCCATTTTTAATTTCGCTCACTTCGAACTATGGATTGGGTCCCAATGCAACGATAGTTGTGCAATGGAACCTACCCTTTCTAGAACTCGAGGTGGGAGCCTTTAAGCCTCAGGAACCCCACCATTTAGGTGTCAAAACTTCACAAGTTTACATGCGCATGATCGATGTGTTTGACATGTCTTACCCCCTTCAAAAGGTTTGTAAGTATCATTCCTTTCACCCCTTGAACTCAGTATAACTTTTTTCCATATGCTAACACGTCTTTCTACCTACCACAGGGCAGGTAGCTTTAATCACGGAACCAAGAATAACTCGTATTATAACTCGTCTCCGAGCCAGAATGGAGCAAGAGGAGTTGGGATCTCGCGTGAATAGTTTGGAAGGTCAGATGGCGTCAATGGCCACCATGCTAGCAGAAATGAAAGCCATGATGGTGGCTGCACAAGAAAGAAATCATGACCTCAGCCAGGATGCTCCGCCCGCACCCCCCAATGCTTCGAATGTGGCGCGAACTCGGGAAGAGAATGTGGCCGAGAATGTTAATCGAGTGTTAGCAGCTGATGCACTACCGAAGGCCGTGTATGCAGTCATCGACCTAGAAAAAGACAAAAAGGAGAAACCCCCGGGCAAAATCGAAGAAGGCGCAAAGAGGCTAGCGAAGATAGAGGAATGCCTAAGCAGCCAAGGGTATGAGCTGGCTCGATTTGACAAGATATCACCATTTGCAAAAATTGAAGCGCCGTTAGACTATAAAGAACCCGATTTCGTCAGAAAATACAACGGGACGAGCTGCCCCCGAGCCCACTTAAAATATTACCTACGCAAAATGGCACTTTTTTCTGACTACGTTCCCTTGCTGATGAACACGTTTCAAGAGAGTCTGGCGGGTGCTGCTCTGGCTTGGTTCATCGAATTAGATTTGGAGGACTATGATGGATGGGAAGACCTAGCGGAGGACTTTTTACATCAATATAAGTTCAATACTGCTACAGCCCTTTCCAGAGAAGAATTGATGAGGACCACTAAAGGGAGGAATGAGGCAATCCGTGCCTACGCTCAAAGATGGCGGGCCTTAGCAACACAAGTCAAACCGTCCATTCCAGAGGACGAGCTGGTCGACCTTTTCTTGAGAGCGTTGCCTTACGAGTATTTCGATAGGCTGAACACATCTGGTTGTCAAACATTTGTACACCTCATAAAAATCGCAGAAAGGCTGGAATGGGCGATGAGGGAAAGGAAAGCACCAGAAATCGCAACAAGACGCCAATATCCGGCCCGAAGGGAGAAGGAGGCTGAAGTTGATGTGGCCTTCGTACCAAACCCACCCAACCCTAAGCAGTTCTCCAATTCAAGTACGGTGCAAGGAAACTCGTCGATGTCGGTACAGAAACCATATGAACTAAGGAGGAAGTTGCCTCCCAAGCAGTTCACCCCCTGCCAAGGCCGTTATCGAAATTACTTCCTATGTTACTAGAGGAGCACTTAGTGGCTAAGGAGCCTCCAAGGCCGAATCCGGTGAAATTTAACGGGTACGATGAAAGCCAGTAATGTGTCTATCACATGGGAGAGAAGGGCCATAACGTAGACAATTGCATTGTTTTGAAGCACAAGGTGCAAGCCCTTATCGATAATTGCATCCTTGAATTCGACAAAACAGAGCCGAACGTGCAAAATAATCCACTTCCTGATCACCAAACCGTGGGGGTGATCTTCGACAACAAGTTCGACCGGTTCTTCTCTGAGGATTCCAAATGGTCGAAGGACGAGGGGATAGAAACGACATCGGAGGAACTTGATTTGACCAGCTTGTCTTTGGGAGATTTTGTCAAATCACTCGACGGTGACGCTCCTACCATGGAGTAAAGAGATATCTGTCTCTCTTCGACGCATCTAAATCCACATTAGGTGCCTCGGGCTTTTTCTTACGTGTTGTATTGTAATATAAGTATACTAAAAAAACCAAAAAAAACCAAAAAAAAAAAACCAAAAAAATCATCAAAAATAAAAAAAAGGGGACGTGTGGGAGCCACAAATCGGTCAATGACGAAAAAAAAAAAACTAAGACCTGATTTCCCACATGTCTCCTGGTTTGCAAAGTTTTGGGATGCGAGGATGCCCAATGATATGAGGGCTAGCTCCCATCCTACCCTTTCAATTTTTCTTAAGACGTCTCCCAAAGAAGTTTATCATTACATGAACTTTCTCTATTTTATAACCGTCTTTGTGACACTTCAAGCATGCCATTCCAAGCATACATAGCAGTTGTTAAATAACTCAGGTTCCCGAGGTGGAGCTTCCCTCCTAAATGGGGAATAAAACGATGCGGAGCCATCCATTCCAGCAACGATCAAAAGCAGGGGAATCAGATGGCAGTGCTTCCAAATGACGAAACAAGGAGTACCCCTTTTCATAACATGAGTCTGACTCAATGTTTTCAAGAGCATTCTAATGGCTCAATTTGTGAACAAAATCTTTGAGAAAACCTGAAAAAGTTTCTCATCACCTGAAAATCTATGTGAAAAGAATGCTTGAAAAGAAAATCTTAAGTTTTATCAATACCTTCTTTGAATAGAATGAAAAGCACGAATTCATAGATGACCAGGATTGGCAAAACTCGTGGGAGCAAGTCTCTCCCTTTTCTCCGAGAAGCCCAGCCAGGGGCAAACTCTCATGATCCCCCCTAAAAGTGCAACAGACCAGGGTCATCAAATCCAGAGAGGACAAACAGCGAAACCGGCCTCACCGGGGCAAATTGCTCGAAAAGCACGAAAAGACGAAACTTCGGAGGGAGTACCTCTTTTCAGAAATTCCAAATGAAGTCAGATAAAAACCCACGTCTATTTCTTCACACGCAGGTGCGTGGACTCCTTCAGATGGGATTAGAAATCTCCAACAAAAGCGGAAAGCGTTAAGACATGACTGGGGCATGCGAATCAATTTTGCCCTGGGCAAAGAAAGACGTTTCTTCTCTGGCAAAATCCGTAGACGCAATGACAGAGTTATCTGCATCAGAAATAAACCCCAGGATACAAACCTAGAGGCGGTAACTTTGTATCGTTCCAATTTGATCTCCATAAATCCCATGCTTAACAGGAAGTCGTTGGCGCCAAAAGCCACAAAAGAAAAGAACTCGCCAATGAGGAGGCGAATAAAATTATTAGCCTTGGGAGTCAGCACTCCAAGGAAGGGTCTTTGATCAAGTGGAGGAACTATGAAGAGTGACGCTGGAATGCGCCCAAAAACACAAATGGATTTCCTCTGGGGCAAATCCTCGAGAATGATTCATCGCCAACCAAACGGAGGAATCGTGGCCACAATATAGATGGCCAATTTCTGTAAGCCGCGCGTTTGTGTTCAAATGAAAACACCAAACAAGAACAAGGCGGTATCGTTCCAATTTGTCTTGAATTTTGGAACGCAAACTGACACTTATTGTTTGTTTTTGATAGGGGAGTCGCCTTGGAGACGAACAAGTTTTTACATCCCACGTACTACTTGTTAGGGTACATGACCGAGGGTAGGATGTATCGTTTCGATTTTCAAAAAAATTCGTGAATATACAATGATATGCTTCTCTTACATTTTCAGGGGTCTGCAGCCGCGACAGGTAGGTAAGTATCCCTTTCCCAGTTAGCTGGAGATAAAGAATGTTAAAATCCTTTCAGTCGTCATGAAAATTATCCAATGCATCGATGTTCATGATTTAAATCGGGAGGTTGCCCAAAGCATGAATAAAACATGCACGATACATCACAAGATCCCCTCAATGGATAAATTTTGGGAAAGAAGTGAGTGAATTTTTCCAAATATCATTATTTGTCAAATCATTCAAAAGGAAGTTTACTCAAAAGAGAGGCGAGCCTAATTCAAACATGTCCAACACACACTTGAGAGATGAGTGGAGTGGGCAGATAGCAAAATCTGGGTCTACGATGGTAGGGATCATTTGCAGCGATTACATGGGTTGGGACGACAGAGGCATTCGTTTCATATCCCCAAACACTACAGGTGACCATTGATAAACCCCTTTGAACGGCGTTTTTCATTCTTAACCCTATCAAGAACCACCCCACATCGGGGCAAAATGGAGGTGAGTCCAGTAGCATCAGGAGAAAATGGTTAGAATTTTTTTTTTTTGCTCGGACTAACATTAATCTTTGTGTGTTGTTTATATGGTAATCCAAGTGCCATAGGATGATGAGAAGCATTCATTTCTCTATCCCACACACCATATTCTTTGCATAGCCAAGTTGAGCCTGCGAATTCATTTCATAAACCCATCGGTGATCATTGCAAGTTCCAAAACAAAGGCAAATCACTTCAGGAACGGAGAAGTTCAAGACTTAGGGTTTACGAAGAAACTACTAAGTTGATACTCAAGCGTGCTAAGAGCCAAGTCATATATCTAGCACAATTGCCAAGCATCCCACTTGCGACAAGGGATTAAAGAAATCCCCAGCATCAAGAAAAAGCAAAGTGCCTGGTAAAAGCGAGGCCGATGCTCGGGTGAACAATTTGATCGATCCCTAAAGAAACCTGGTAGGGAAAAGAAGAGGGAAAAACCCCTAATGGAGTAAGATCAAGAAGACTGCTCCCCAAATGATGTCAGCCGTGGAGCAAAAACACAGAAAGAGTTGTCAACCTCTTAATACCACAAGAGACGCTCTCTAAAGAGTTTGTACACACCTCAAAAACGGTTGCACGTCTCAAAAATTGAAGATACAGAATGGAAAAGATAGGTGACAAGTTTGCAATGATCACCAAGGTCAATTCCCTCATAAATTCTGGGCCATAAACAAGCTTTTTTTTTCGGTCCCCAATCCTACCAACATCATAACCCTGAAACAGCCTTCTCTGACTAAGACACTTGGGTTAACATATAGCTTAGCTCGAAGAGGTACGAGCAAGACTATTTCTTTCTCATTTTGCAGGGTTCTTGACTTGTAAACCCGAAGCAGATGGTGAAAACTTTCGTTCAATGGCTTTGACTCAAAAATGAGTCCCCCTTGAAAACCAATACCAAGCCCAACATTACGGTCCCGTGGAAGACCTCCCGACCGATCAAAATGTATGCGCTGCGAATGAGCCTAAAACCTAGGCACAGGTTAATAGGAAATTGAGTGCATCCCCTATAAAAATCATTACCTCAAAACAGGTGAGATAGCCTCCTTGTCGAGAAATATTCCAATTGATGTTTTGAACAATCTCTTTTTGGAATTTTTCAAACGGTTGATCCAGATTTTTCATGCAAGGAATTTGTGATCACATCTGCATGTTGCAAGAATGCTTTGGACAGCCTCCGGCATCAAAATGCACATTTCATGATTAAAACTTAAATCATACGGTTTTGTCAGATGGACAACCGTCGTCTTCCTAAAGATTGCTAACGTTTTCTTGGTGAAGAAAAATTTTTCAGGCTCGAACTTCTGCAGGATCCATTAGAGACGCCAATCTCCCAGAAGAAGGCCTCGCTCTGAAGAGAAGAACGTACAAATCTATTTTTCTGCAGGATACCTGGAGAACCCAGCTCCCAGAAAAGTCACTTCCCGCATCATCAGCGTACCAGTGAAATTTTTGCCAAAATAAAATCTTTCACTGCTTCAAAACTGAATTCCCGACAAACTTCGGGATCTCTAAAAAAGGGGGGAAGAAAAACCCTTTTAAAAGAAACAGTCTCATCGGACGTGGAGAACCCTCGTCATGAGACCCCTTTTCAAAAATCAGGCAGTCTCATCGGACGTGGAGAACCCTCGTCATGAGACCCCTTCTCAAAAAAAAAAAAATCAAACAGTCCCAGCAGACGTGGAGAACCCTCGTCCTAGGACCTCTTTTCAAAAATCAAGCAGTCCTAACTTGACGTGGAGAACCCTCGTCCTAGGACCCCCTTTCAAAAATATCAAACAGTCTCATCGGACGTGGAGAACCCTCGTCATGAGACCCCTTTTCAAAATTCAATCAGTCTCATCGGACGTGGAGAACCCTCGTCATGAGACCTCTTTTAAAAAATCAGGCAGTCTCATCGGACGTGGCTCGTCATGAGACCCCTTTTCAAAGCAAAACTATGGTAGATACCGCCTGAAGGGTCAACTCATGGTAGAAACCGCCTGAAGTGTCAACACAAGGTAGATACCGCCTGAAGGGTCAAAATGAGGGTAGATACCGCCTGAAGGGTCAACACAAGGTAGAAACCGCCTGAAGGGTCAAAATAATGGTAGAAACCGCCTGAAGGGTCAATCAAAGGTAGAAACCGCCTGAAGGGTCAATCCAATAGTGAAAATCACTTAAATGGTCAACTCAATGGTCCAATCCACCATACGGATCAAAATCATTGGCAAATCTCAAATGGGACGCGTCTTCCTTAGATTCGTATCAGTTAGGAATCCCATTATGGTTTGACCTACCATACGGGTCAGAGCTTAACCTCTCTAGGATACTCTAGTAACGAGTTCCTAGAAATTCTCTTGAATCCATCAAACACCGCGAAAATCGTACAAACATCGAACAGGTAAGTGGCAGGTATGTCTCTCTATTATCTCACTCTCTCATGTCAAATGAATGTTTCCCCCCTTCAAGAAAGAGCATACATGGACAAGCATGAAAATTGGATGTCACGACTCCTTTTCCTTTAGTTTCCCGAGTCGAGTCGATCAGGACTCAGGTGTCACCTTATCTTTGAGAGAAACCTCTAACGAGATTCCTCTCAAAGAGGGGCAGCTGTTGACACCTAAATTTTGATCAACTTTTTTTATTTATTTTTATTTTGAAAATTCATAGAAAATCCATAAAAAGTTGAAAAAATTGAAAAATCAATTTTGGTGACCTTAGCCAAGCTAAATGAACCATTTTGACCAAAAAAATAATTTTCATAATTTTCATTTTTTTATATATATTTTCGAAAAATACAAAAAAAAAGAAAAAGAAAGAAAAAGAAAATCAAGAAAATCAAGAAAAATAATATTTGAGGTCACAAAGATATATAAAAATAGTCGGTATTTTTATTTTTATTTTATCTATTTTCTAACCTCATAAATAGTAAAATTCAGGTTTGATTTTAGGTGTTCTCTGATCACCATAAAATTGAATTTGACAAAAATATTAGTAATGATTAAAAGGAAAAGGAGGGAAACATCATCATTTAAAAGGAAAAGGGGACTAATGATTTTGTCTTCTCTTTTTGTTATTTTATTTTATTTTTACTTTTTTTATTTTTTTATTTTTTTTATTTTATTATTATTATATATATATTTTTTTTTCTTTCTCTCTCTCTCTCTCCCCACTCCCTCTCTCCTTCCCGCTGCCTATTTATCTCCCCCCTCCTCCTCTTCCGCTTCCTCTTCTTCTTCTTATTCTTCTTCTTCTTCTTCTTCTTCCTCTCTCCTCTCCCTTTCCCGAACCATCTCACTGTTCCGGTCATAACTCCGTCGTCCAATATCAGATCGAGGCGAAACCACCTCCAATAGAAAGCTTATCGTCTTATCTTTCCAGGGATATATTATAAGGCTCATTTGGCCCAGCCATTCGTCCGATGGAGCCGTTTGAATGAGCAAAGGTCGCTGCTGACCCTGTAACGACCAGTTTCTGCCGCCGCCGTCGTCCTCCACGATCAGCCCTTCCGGCGACCTTTGCGCCTCCCTCTGACCATCACAGGTTAAGTTAAGATGTCCTTAACAATTTCCCGATGGTTTCGTGAATTTTCGAGGTCTGGTTAAATTATGGTGATTTTTTGAAAAACAGTCGACGAAAATCGAGCGAATTGAGGTATTGTGGTCATATCTCACTCATTTGGACTCCTTTTAAGGTGAAATTTTCGGTGATGGCTTCCTAAGATGATAGGCTATGTTCTGGAATTTTAAGGTTGCTGAATATTTGCTGTGTATTTACTTTATGTCATAGCATTTCTATATTTCGCATAAAAGACCCAGAATCGGAAGGCCGAGCCTCCTGTTAGTGTCTAAATATTTGCTGCGTATTTACTTTATGTCATAGCATTTCTATATTTCGCATAAAAGACCCAGAATCGGAAGGCTGAGCCTCTTGTTAGTGTCTAAATATTTGCTGTGTATTTATTTTATGTCATAACATTTCTATATTTCGCATAAAAGACCCAGAATCGGAAGGCCGAGCCTCCTGTTGGTGTCTAAATATTTGCTGCGTATTTACTTTATGTCATAGCATTTCTATATTTCGCATAAAAGACCCAGAATCGGAAGGCTAAGCCTCCTATTGGTGTCCAAGGTGTTTTATTTATTTATTTTCTGTAAATTATATTGTGCTACCCCAGAATCGGAAGGCCGAGCCTCCTGCTGGTGGTTTATATCCCCACACATTGTTGCACGAGCACCGACGGACTCCGACGTCGTAAAATTCACCGGATCCCATCTCCTTTGCTTATGTTTATGTTGTATAATGACTTAATATCTTCTTTATTTTTTGCATTATGTTGCGTCCTATAAAAACAAAAACAAAAAAATGCTAGATTGGATGGTTGCAGATGAGCCACGTGCCGTGATCCGATGATTTTGAGAATAAAAAAAATATTTTTAACATTAAAAGAAATAAATTTCGAATTTTACAACAATTAAAATGATTCGATTGTCACCGAGACGCCACGTGGCGAGTTAGGGACCGTTCAGTTGGGACTTATTTTCAGGAAATTTATAATAAAAAAAATCAAATAAAAAAAATTCAAAAAAAGTGAATACTAAGGAAAAATTCAAAAAACAATTGAGAAAAATTGCAGAAAATTCAATCAACTTAGGTACCGAAAGGGCGTCAACTCTAACAGTTGACGTAACTAAGTCCCCGAACCCATTTCTCTGGTTATCGTAGAATTGAATAGAAACTCCCGACTATTCAATAGGGTGGTCCAATCATACCCTCCAAAAAAATGATTGGTGGCGACTCCATGGCATGCACACTTAGCACATGTCACTAGACCACACTGAAGGTCGACTACGCATACCTCCGTTGCGATTTGGGTAACGGGTCTTGGGAGAGGCCTGCGTCCGACCAGACAGGACGGCCCATTAGCCCTCGAGAGCCCACGGCGAACCTCGAGAGGGTCGCGACAGACCTTAGTGTGGTCGTGGTGGCATGTGCAACTTGTGCATGCATTTGGAGTCGCCACCGGTCTTTCTTGGAGGGTAGACCGGAAACCTTATTGACCGATTGGGAGAGATCGATCAATTCTGCGGAACCAGAGATTTTGAGTTCGGGGACTTGGTTACGTTGATGTCATTACCAACGCCCTTTCGGTACCTAACGCGAGTGATTTTCCCTAACTAGGATTTCATGCAGGCGCAATTTTGGGTGAGGTAAGTCTGACTTTGCACATTAACCAGTTTAACATGCTCACGTAATCATAAAAAAAATAGATGTCAATCACATAAACATCTATCCTACGTGGTGATCATGGAATTATGATTTAATGGGTCTCGAGCCAATGAGACCACATTTAATCATTTTAATATTTTAATAACGGAGAGCCGCTCTTCTCTTCTTCTTTGTTTCTTGAACTCTTCAAGAATCGGGCCCCAAAGAGCTCGCCGACTTAAAAGGCTCCTCCACGTAATCCTCGTAGCATTTACATCAACAATTGACTATACTAAAAATAAAGATTACATGAAAAATAAAAGGAGTACGCAGCCTCCATTTAATAATTACAACCCCAAATATATAAATAATCACCATACATTCATACATACATCAATCACATTGATTAGGGATTTTTCCATGATCACCACCCTTCCACGTAAGTAATAAATTCACAATTTAAAACGTAGGAAGGCACAATAAAAATTCTACGTTGAATCATATTCAGAATTTTTACGTAAAATAAGATAGCCATAAATTTTCTATTCAAAATTGATTTAGTCTCAATTTTTGCTACGTTGATTAATTTATCATATAAAATAATCAACCTCCATTAGCCATGTAAGACGAACAATTCGTTAATACATATTGGCCATAGTATTGCAAAAATTGCAAAAAAATCAATTAAATGCACGAAAACACCTAAGGATCGGCTCTGATACCACTGTTGGGATCCACGTAACACGTAGCGGAAATAAATAACAACCCATACATATATCTCCAGAGGCGTACTTCGTGCATTTCAATCGAAAAAAAATCACAAAGCCTCAAAGGGAGTAAATGGATTACCTCTCGTAGCGTGCTTGAACGGAGGTGTCGGTTCGATGTTCTTCGATCTCAGCCTCCACAAGTGTTAGGCATCTAGTTCGGACGCACCACCAATTGACGAACGGGGAGACGACTAATAACTCCACAACAATTATGCTAGCAATATGCGGAATCAATATTCCGAACTTAGTATATTTTGCTCACTCAAGATTATGAGAATATAGAGAGTGTTTGTGTTCTTCTCTCTAAGCTCTCAAAAATTTGCACACTCTACAAAATGTCTCTCCCCCAACCTCAAAACTCTTGCCATCCTTTTATAGCCAAAAATTCCTTCCAATAAATTGTATTATAAAATAGCACTCACAAATAATAAATACTTTCTAAAAATAGCACTCACAAATAAATGACATTTAAAAATAGCACTAACAATAGCACTCACAATTTATAATACAAAAATACTATTTAAAAATAGCACTAACAATTATAAATTCTATCTAATAATAGCACTCATAATTTATGATAAATAAATGCCATTTAAAAATAGCACTAACAATAGCACTAACAATTTATGATAAATAAATGTCATTTAAAAATAGCACTAACAATTGCACTCACAATTTATAATACAAAAATGTTATTTAAAAATAGCACTAACAATAGCACTCACAATACAAAAATGCTATTTAAAAAAGCACTAACAAAGGTGTTAAAAATAATAACCATTATTATTATTACAAGAGTTAAAGAGGTTACCAAACAGTATAAATACGCATAACGTATAAATATGTATGACGTATAAATACGTAGAGCATACGTATACATCCAAACGACCAAATTAGCCTGAATTGAGGCCGCCAATGGATTGGGCATGATGAAAATTATGGGTAGAGGTGTTGAATTTTAATGGATATGCCCGTGTGAAATTCAAGATCCGTGAAACCGGGGACTAATCGAAAGAAAAATATGCAATTAAGCCCTTTTGGTTAAAATTGATCAAATTGGAGGGCAAATTGACCCAATTGCACTTCTAGCCTTTAGGATTCAATGTCATGGCTTATAAAAAGTGAGAATTGAAAATTAAAAGACTCGCAAAGGAATTTTTTTGCTCGGTTCGAGTTTATGTTTGTGAAGAAACATAGTGACCCGAGCCGAATTTTCAAGATTTAAGGTGACACACTTGAAGATGAAATTAAAACAAAATTATTGAATATTTTTGTGTATTTTTCTGACCACGAATGGTATTTTTCTGATTTTTTGGGTATTTTTATAATTAAATAAATTCGAAAAATATTATAAAATACCAAAAAATATTTTTTGTTCAAAATTGGTCCCCGAGGCTAGGCCAAGGCTTCCAAAGTTGATTTTGTGATTTTATGACCTTTTTTGATATTTTTAATTAATTTTAAAGAATAAAAATCACAATAATAAATGGTCAAAAATCAGGTGTCAACAGCTGCCCCTCTTTGAGAGGAATCTCGTTAGAGGTTTCTCTCAAAGATAAGGTGGCACCTGATTTCTAACCGACTCAACTGGGAAAATGAGAGAAGAAATGCTACGACATTGGATCGCTTAAGGCCCTTTGATGAAAGCTCAAATTAATCCCCGGTTTGCTTTAACAATTTGAACATGGGCCGGAGTGAGAGAGGCTTACCTGAAGCTCACCTGTCAGATGCTGCCGGTTGCGACAACTTTCAAGCAGATACCTAGGACTCGTCATTCAGAATATCCTAGGGAGATTAAGCTCTGACCTGTATGGTAGGTCATACCATTATGGGATTCCTAACTGGTAGGAACCTAAGGAAGGCGCGTCCCACACTTTGGGATTTGCCAAGGATTTTGATCCGTATGGTGGATCGAACCAGAAATGGTTCACCTACTGTAAGGTTTACCTAGGGAAACGACTCTTTCCGTGTCTGGAATTTGTCAAGGTTTTGATCCGTATGGTGGATCGGACCATTAGGCTGATCCTTCAGGCGGTTTCTACCATATTTGACCCTTCAGGCGGTATCTACCGTGGTTTGACCCTTCAGGCGGTTTCTACCTTGAGTTGACCCTTCAGGCGGTTTCTACCTTGGTTTGACCCTTCAGGCGGTTTCTACCTTGTGCTGACCCTTCAGGCGGTATCTACCATGAGTTTGACCCTTCAGGCGGTTTCTACCTTGTGCTGACCCTTCAGGCGGTATCTACCATGAGTTTGACCCTTCAGGCGGTTTCTACCTTGAGTTTGACCCTTCATGCGGTATCTACCTTGTGTTGACCCTTCAGGCGGTATCTACCTTGTGTTGACCCTTCAGGCGGTTTCTACCTTGAGTTGACCCTTCAGGCGGTATCTACCTTGAGTTGACCCTTCAGGCGGTATCTACCTTGGTTTGACCCTTTAGGCGGTATCTACCATGAGTTGACCCTTCAGGCGGTTTCTACCTTTAGTTGACCCTTCAGGCGGTATCTACCTTAGTTTTGACCCTTCAGGCGGTTTCTACCATGAGTTGACCCTTCAGGCGGTATCTACCATGAGTTGACCCTTCAGGCGGTTTCTACCTTTGATTGACCCTTCAGGCGGTTTCTACCTTGAGTTGATTTGAAAATGGGTCTCATGACGAGGGTTCTCCACGTCCGATGAGACTGCCTAAATTTGAAAATGGGTCTCATGACGAGGGTTCTCCACGTCCGATGAGACTGCCTAAATTTGAAAATGGGTCTCATGACGAGGGTTCTCCACGTCCGATGAGACTGCCTGAATTTGAAAAGGGGTCTCATGACGAGGGTTCTCCACGTCCGATGAGACTGTTTGATATTTGAAAAGAGGTCTCATGGCGAGGGTTCTCCACGTCCGATGAGACTGTTTGATATTTTGAAAAGGGGTCTCATGACGAGGGTTCTCAACGTCCGATGAGACTTCCTGAATTTTGAAGAGGTGTCTCATGACGAGGGTTTTCCACGTCCGATGAGACAGTTTGATATTTGAAAATGGGTCTCATGACGAGGGTTCTCCACGTCCGATGAGACTGTTTGATATTTTGAAAAGAGGTCTCATGACGAGGGTTCTCCACGTCCGATGAGACTTCCTGAATTTTGAAGAGGTGTCTCATGACGAGGGTTTTCCACGTCCGATGAGACAGTTTGATATTTGAAAAGGTGTCTCATGACGAGGGTTTTCCACATCCGATGAGACTGCCTAAGTTTTGAAAAGGGTGTCCTAGGACGAGGATTCTCCACGTCCTGCTGTGACAGTTTGCTGACTTCTTTTGAAAAAGGGTTCTATCCTCACCCTTTCTTTTGCAAGATCCCGAAATTTGCCGGGAATTCAATTTTGAAGCAGTGAAAGATTTTATCTTGACAAAGCTTCACTTGGGTCCGTTGAGGCGACATTCTGGGAGCTGGGTTCTCCAGGTATCCTGCAGAAGTTTGAGCCTGAAAGATTTTTCTTCACCAAGAAAACGTTAGTAATCTTTGGGAAGACCACGGCTGTCCATTTTGACAAAACCGTATGATTTAAGTTTTAATCATGAAATGTGCATTTTGCTGCTGGAGGTTATCCAAAGCATTCTTGCAACATGCAAATGTGATCACAAATCCCTTGCGCGGAAAATCTGGATCCAACAATTTGAAACTTCCAAAAAGAGTTTGTTCAAAACATCAATTGGAATATTTCTCGACAAGGAGGTCTTCTCACCTGTTTTGCGATAGTGGTTTTTTTTATAGGGGATGCACTCAATTCCCTACTAACCTGTGCCTAGGTTTTAGGCTCATTCGCAGCGCATACATTTTGATCGGTCGGGAGGTCTTCCACGGGACCGTAATGTTAGGCTTGGATATTGGTTTTCAAAGGGGACCCGCTTTGGAGTCGAGGCCATTGAATGAAAGTCTTCACCATCTGCTCCGGGTTTACAAGTCAAGAACCCTGCAAAATGAGGAAGAAATAGTTTTGCTCGTACTTCTTCGAGCTAAGCAATATGTTAACCCAAGTGTCTTAGTCAGAGAAGACTGTTTCAGGGTTGTAACATTTGTAGGATTGGGGACCGAAAAATGCTTGTTTTTTGCCCAGAATTTGTGAGGGGATTGGCATTGGTGATCATTGCAAACTTGTCACATGTCTTTTCCATTCCGCATCTTCAATTTTTGAGGTGTGCAACCGCTTTTGAGGTGTGCACAAGTCCTTTAGAGAACGTCTCTTGTAGTATTAAGATATTGACAATTATGTCCGTGTTTTTGCACCACGGCTGACATCATTTGGGGAGCAGTCTTCTTGATCTGACTCCTTTATGGGTTTTTCTCTCTTCCCAACTAGGCTTTTTTGGGGATCAATCAAACAGTTTTCACGAGCATCGGCCTTGCTTTTACCAGACACTTTGCTTTTTCTTGCTGCTGGGGATTTTTCTTTGTTGAAATCCCGCCTTTTCTTTTCCTTTGGAACCATGATGTTCAGAAAATTGTGCTAGATATACAACTTGAATCATAGCACATTTAAACGCCGATATGAAATTTTTCTATAAATCCCATCTCTTGGATTCTTCCGTTCTTGGAGTGATGCAGTTTCTATCTTGAAACATGCCATGATCACCAACAGGGGTTTATGAAATGAATTCGCAGGCTTAAGTTGGCTGTGCAAAGGATTCGGTGTGTGGGATAGAGAATGAATGCTTCTCGTCATCCTATGGCACTTGGATTACCATATAAACAATACACAAAGATTAATGTTAGTCCGAGCAAGAAAATTTCTAACCATTTTCTCCTGACGCTGCTGGACTTACTTCCTTTTTGCCCCGGTGTGGGGTGGCTCTTGACAGGGTTAAGAATGAAAAGCGCCGTTCAAAGGGGTTTATCAACGGTCACCTGTAGTGTTTGGGGATATGAAACGAATGCCTCCGTCGTCCCAACCCATGTAATCGCTGCAAATGGTCCCTACCTCCGTAGACCCAGATTTTGCTATCTGCCCACTCCACTCATCTCTCAAGTGTGTGTTGGACATGTTTGGATTAGGTTTTCGCCTCTCGTCTGAGAAAACATCCTTTTGAAAGTTTTGAACTTTTGATTGGAAAAAATTTCTTTCATTTTCTCCAAAAATTTTACCCGCCAAGGGGATTTTAAGATGCACTATGCATGTCCTTATTCATGTTCAGACAACCTCCTGTTTTAAAACATGAATGCCAATGAAGTTTGAATTCTATGTCGTTTCTAGACATCAGATTCTGAAGGCTTTTCTTTTCTTCTCTGTTTTTTTATTCAACATCTTTAGTGGATTGGGGAAAGGGATACTTACCTGTCCCCAGAGGCTGGAGATCCCTGAAAATGCGGAAGAAACATGTTATTGTACGTTCACGAATTTTTCAAAAAATTAGAACGATACAATTTACCCTTGGTCATGTATTTCCAACGGGTAATACATGGGATGTGAAAACCCGTTTTGCCCTGATGGCAAGCCCCTGTCAAAAACAAACAATAAGTGTCGGTTTGTGTTCCAAAATTCAAGACCAATTGGAACGATACCGCATTGTTCTTGCTTGGCGTTTTCATTTGAACACAAACGCGCGGCTTGCAGAATCTGGCCCTCTATCTTGTGGTCCTGATCCCTCCGTTTGGTTGGCGATGAATCATTCTCAAGGATTTGCCCCAGAGGAGATCCATTTGTGTTTTTGGGCGCATTCCAGCGCCATTCTTCAAGGTTCCTTTTATTCAAGGAAAAAAAGAAAATCTTATCAAAATGCATGTCAAAGCACGGGACGTAGGAGCGACACTTTTTACCCTCCACTAGGTCTTATAATCAAAGACCATTTCTTGGAGTGCTGACTCCCAAGGTCAATAGCTTTATTCGCCTCCTCGTTGGCGAGTTCTTTTCTTTTGAGGCTTTCGGTGCCAACGACTCCCTGTTAAATGAGTAAAAACTCATGTTAGGCATGTGGTCTTCGAAGACCAAAATGGAACGATACAAGGTTACCGTTCACCCATATTCGTATCTTGGGTTTAATTCTGATGCGGACGACTCTATAGTTGCGTCCATTGATTTTGCCAGAGAATAAACGTTATTCTTTGTCCGGCGCACAAATGATTCGCTTGCCCCAATTGGGCGTGATTTGTCGTAGCTAGGTGACGCTTGCCCCAGCTAACTCCCTTTTGCATTTTGCTGCATTGACGCATTCAGGCTATTTGACATCCGCAAAAATGGGTTTACTCGTGATTGAGTACTTCAACAACCTGCGCGATGAAAGGAGTGAAAGAGTCAATCACCGCGTAAGGAGCTTTAATTGAAACGATTACGGATTTACTATCCCCGCTCTGGTCACTTCTGGCATCCAAGATGCTGGAAATTTTTCAGTGGTCCCATTCATTTTTGTCATCACCTGCAAGAATGGAAAACCATATCAACTCGTGAACCGGTCAATCCGATTTGGAACAGATACAACTTTTTCGACTTAGGGAGAGTCGATCCAAATTAGGTTGCCCCAGCTTCACGTTGTCTACTTAAGGCTCATCACAATAAATCCATCTTGTTTTTGCAAACCCAATGGGTGATGCCCGATGAAGGTGCACTCTTTTCCATTTTGTAGGGAAGGCAAGCTCCCTTTTGTTGGTCTTTAACCATCTTATCCTGAGAGGAAGAGATATGAAATATTATGTCATTATCTGATTGAAAATCAATTAGGAATGACACGTCCTTATCCTTGATTCGGTTGCCCGGTCAAGAGGCATTTGCCCTCGTCAGTTGACTCTCCAAGGTGGTCCAGCGCTTTTCCATGCCATCCTGGTTCGTTTCAACTCGCGATTGATTCTTCACACAAGTTTTTGGATTTTGATTCATAAGCGGCGCTGAATGACCTTTTGGTTTCGAGGTGTACCAATCATTCACATACATACGCATGAGACCAGTGAGGTTTGGCTCTAAGAATCAAGATAGGGTTTGGAACCTAAGGCCAAGGCTCCCACCTCGAGTTCTAGAAAGAGCCGATTCCATTGCACAACTATCGTTGCATTGGGACTCGATCCATAGTTCGAAGTGAGCGGAATTGAAAAGTGGATTACCCCATGTTTTTCCTCACGGAGATTCCATTTTCAATTCCTTCTATTGTTTTCCTAAAGAAGGCGCCCGAGGTTTTAGGCGCGGTTATGTGTGTCCATGTGTTGTGATCACCACAATGTGAGTCATGCACAACAGTTTATCAATCGGCGCTTCAAATCATCCATACAACATACATTCCTACGCCAACCTGCATAAAACAATGTTAATCACGGACTACACCCCTTATCTCTCCAATCTGCAAAAACATATAACACCTTACCATGAGCGGACTTACCTCACCTTCAAGAGCGCCTGCAGGGTTAGAAAAATCACTCAGCGTTTTAATTACGGTCTAAGTCCACTTGAGGTCTAGAACCATAGGTTCTAGAACAAAGTCCCCAGCGGAGTCGCCAGCTGTCGCGACCCGTCCGAAAGCGGACGCGGCTAATGGATTACCGATCGCGGGTCTTGGTTCGGCGCGGGCCCTCCCAGGCCCATACCAAATCGCGGCGGGAGTAATTTTCAAAGGGATTCGACGATAACAATCGATCGCTTTCGACCTTAGTGTGGTCGTGGTGGCATGTGCAACTTGTGCATGCATTTGGAGTCGCCACCGGTCTTTCTTGGAGGGTAGACCGGAAACCTTATTGACCGATTGGGAGAGATCGATCAATTCTGCGGAACCAGAGATTTTGAGTTCGGGGACTTGGTTACGTTGATGTCATTACCAACGCCCTTTCGGTACCTAACGCGAGTGATTTTCCCTAACTAGGATTTCATGCAGGCGCAATTTTGGGTGAGGTAAGTCTGACTTTGCACATTAACCAGTTTAACATGCTCACGTAATCATAAAAAAAAATAGATGTCAATCACATAAACATTTATCCTACGTGGTGATCATGGAATTATGATTTAATGGGTCTCGAGCCAATGAGACCACATTTAATCATTTTAATATTTTAATAACGGAGAGCCGCTCTTCTCTTCTTCTTTGTTTCTTGAACTCTTCAAGAATCGGGCCCCAAAGAGCTCGCCGACTTAAAAGGCTCCTCCACGTAATCCTCGTAGCATTTACATCAACAATTGACTATGCTAAAAATAAAGATTACATGAAAAATAAAAGGAGTACGCAGCCCCCATTTAATAATTACAACCCCAAATATATAAATAATCACCATACATTCATACATACATCAATCACATTGATTAGGGATTTTTCCATGATCACCACCCTTCCACGTAAGTAATAAATTCACAATTTAAAACTTAGGAAGGCACAATAAAAATTCTACGTTGAATCATATTCAGAATTTTTACGTAAAATAAGATAGCCATAAATTTTCGATTCAAAATTGATTTAGTCTCAATTTTTGCTACGTTGATTAATTTATCATATAAAATAATCAACCTCCATTAGCCATGTAAGACGAACAATTCGTTAATACATATTGGCCATAGTATTGCAAAAATTGCAAAAAATCAATTAAATGCACGAAAACACCTAAGGATCGGCTCTGATACCACTGTTGGGATCCACGTAACACGTAGCGGAAATAAATAACAACCCATACATGTATCTCCAGAGGCGTACTTCGTGCATTTCAATCGAAAAAAAATCACAAAGCCTCAAAGGGAGTAAATGGATTACCTCTCGTAGCGTGCTTGAACGGAGGTGTCGGTTCGATGTTCTTCGATCTCAGCCTCCACAAGTGTTAGGCATCTAGTTCGGACGCACCACCAATTGACGAACGGGGAGACGACTAATAACTCCACAACAATTATGCTAGCAATATGCGGAATCAATATTCCGAACTTAGTATATTTTGCTCACTCAAGATTATGAGAATATAGAGAGTGTTTGTGTTCTTCTCTCTAAGCTCTCAAAAATTTGCACACTCTACAAAATGTCTCTCCCCCAACCTCAAAACTCTTGCCATCCTTTTATAGCCAAAAATTCCTTCCAATAAATTGTATTATAAAATAGCACTCACAAATAATAAATACTTTCTAAAAATAGCACTCACAAATAAATGACATTTAAAAATAGCACTAACAATAGCACTCACAATTTATAATACAAAAATGCTATTTAAAAATAGCACTAACAATTATAAATTCTATCTAATAATAGCACTCATAATTTATGATAAATAAATGCCATTTAAAAATAGCACTAACAATAGCACTAACAATTTATGATAAATAAATGTCATTTAAAAATAGCACTAACAATTGCACTCACAATTTATAATACAAAAATGCTATTTAAAAATAGCACTAACAATAGCACTCACAATACAAAAATGCTATTTAAAAAAGCACTAACAAAGATGTTAAAAATAATAACCATTATTATTATTACAAGAGTTAAAGAGGTTACCAAATAGTATAAATACGCATAACGTATAAATACGTATGACGTATAAATACGTAGAGCATACGTATACATCCAAACGACCAAATTAGCCTGAATTGAGGCCGCCAATGGATTGGGCATGATGAAAATTATGGGTAGATGTGTTGAATTTTAATGGGTATGCCCGTGTGAATTTCAAAATCCGTGAAACCGGGGACTAATCGAAAGAAAAATATGCAATTAAGCCCTTTTGGTTAAAATTGATCAAATTGGAGGGCAAATTGACCCAATTGCACTTCTAGCCTTTAGGATTCAATGTCATGGCTTATAAAAAGTGAGAATTGAAAATTAAAAGACTCGCAAAGGAATTTTTTTGCTCGGTTCGAGTTTATGTTTGTGAAGAAACATAGTGACCCGAACGGTGAAGATTAATAAGAGATTAAAATGACCTTGGAAACAAAAATTTAGCTTGATCCAACGGTCCAATCTGCCGAAAACGAAAGAACAGCCGGTGGATGAACAGTGTCCGCGGCCAGGAACAGCTACTGATTGAGCTATTGTTCGACCACCAGGAGAACTCCTTTCAAAGATCCGAACGGTGAAGATGAAGAAGGGATCAAGTTAGCCTTGGACACAAAAAATCAGCTCGATCCAACGGTCTAATCGACCGAAAACGCCAAAATAACCGGCGACCAGCGATTGAAGAATGAGAATAGCTCCTGCTTCTTGTTCTTTTTTTTTTCTCTCTCTCTCTCTCTCCTTTTCTCAATGTCTCTGGTCGTATCCTCTTTCATTCTGCCCCCCCCCCCCCAAAGGATGTATTTATAGAGGATGTTAGGGCAAAACCCAGGATTTAGTCCGAGCCGTTGGATTAAGAGACCTCAGACAAAACGATGGTCGTAGGATTCGAAAGTCCAAGAGCCCAATCCCTTAAACTTTCTTGAAATTTTCTGCCATGAGGGATATGACCATGGGTTGGCCGAAAATTTCAAGGCCTCATGCGTCTTGAATTGCTCAACTTTAAACTCTAGCCGAACTTTAATTAATTAAGGACCTATTGCACTTAAGCGAGCATAAAGTGGGCTGAGTTTTCAGTGAATTGGACCCAATTCACTGAAAATTCGGTAATCTCTTCCCTTGGTCTAAAATTCTAGATTAAGCTCAATTGACTTACTTCGACTGAGTGCGAATGCACGACAGAGAGAAATAAATATGTAATACATGTGAATTTTTTATTTTATATTATATTATATTATTTTATTTTAAAATGAGAATTATGGTTAACTCTCATTTTTATGAAATAAATGAATTTTCTAAAAAATTAAAATTTAGATGTCAACAGGTATATTTTGCTTCCAAAGACAAATATAATAGCATACTAAAGAAAGTCTTGGTTTTTTTTTTGGGCCAGAAAAAGAAATATGGTTCATCTAATCATATAATTAGCGGCGAAAGATATCATGATATAAAAGCTCCATTTATTTCACGAAAAATAAAATTTGAAAAATATTTTTTAAAAAATACTCGCTTATATCGCTTGCAAAATGGCTACATAAGTTTTTTTTTTTACATCGTCCATGACAATATTTACACACAAATTGTTATCGATAATGAAACATTTTCTATTGATTATTTACTTCAACCTATACAAGCCACCACTTTTTAGGAAGATGTTTTTCAAATCTTTCATTTGCCGCGAAATAGACAAGGCTTTATTAACTAATATATGGTCCATCGCATTTCGAGACCTGCCTATTATAGCATATACATTACCGACATAACGAAGTGATTTCTCTAGATATAGCCGGGCGACGCAATGAAATGCTATAATGGTTATATGCTGGAGGGCGTGAGCAAAGTTTCCTCCGATCATACTTCTGACCGACGGGGTTACCGGCATTTGCCGGAATCTGCGGCATGCAAAACATTAAAAAAAAGGTTAATAACATGAAAAACCCCAAACTGGTACACTTGTGATAAATTTACCATAAATTAATTTTTTGACCACGAAAAATCTCAAATTGGTACAATTGCGATAAATTTACCTTAAATTATTTTTTTGACTACCAAAAATCCTAAAATGGTACACTTATGACAAATTTACCCCACCATAAACTCTCATCTCGAGTTCTAAGGGCCCGAATTAGTCACAGACCAGAAAACGAATTTGGAGCTAGGCCCGCATTTACATTTTTAATGAATTTAAGAAAGGCCCACTTTTTATTCTAAAGCCCAGTTAGACTAACACCAGATCTGGCCCAAAATTTTTTATACCTCCATTGGGCCCCCTCCCAAAGTGCTATGCGTGGCCCAATTTGAAGACCAGCCCACTTGGGCCCACTCTTCCGTAGCTTCTTTTATTTCTCTGTTTTTATTTTTCATTTTTTTTTCACGCTCATCTTCTTCGGGGACTATTCTCCCTGGTTCTCACTGAGAACGAAACAGAGCTCTACTGAGTTTTCCTCCACCAACATTTTTCATTCCCTTTAATTATTTTATTTTCTGGTCTTTTACTTTCTTCTTCTTGGTTCATGATCTTCCTCCGACGTCCTCTTCCCAACTTCCACCGAGATTTCACCAGGTTTCAACGATGCTCTGCTCAACATCTACACTGGCATTCCACGGTCGCGGATTCAACAAAAACAAGGAGACCCAAACCTGTATACCAACGGCCTCTACCCAAACGGACCACACTCCGCTACCGACGGTGATGAGCCTCATCAACACAACCCATCACTCGCGGCCAAATCCCATGCCGCGCGCAAGCGACCGGGCTCCGCCTCACTAGTTACGGCTTCTCCAACGACTGACCAGAGTGTCGTGGGTAACAAAAATGGTGCCGCGGGTGCGGACTCAAAAGCCAACGGGATTAATGGTGCGCAAATAGAAATGGGGGTCTACAGATCCGCACCATAAGGCGATAATACTCAGCTCGACAGTCTAAGCCAACTCTAGGTAATCGAGAGGAACGAACGTACCTGGTTCAAGGCGAGCGTCACCGAACGTTGAACCAGAACGGGCCGCCCTCTGTGCGTTAAGCTCAAACGAGCTTCTTCAGGCTGCGATCGCCTCAAGGCGACTCGGCTGCTCAAGCTCCCTGCACCTCACGCGCTCGCTGTCCTTTTTTTTCTCTGTCCCTTCCCTCTTACTTCTCGGCGACCTCTTCTTCTCACTCTCTCCAGTCCCTTCCTACTACCTCTCCCTCTGTGTGTCTCTGTCTCGCTCCTCACCTCTTCTCTCCTCTCTCACGCTCTCGAGTTTTTTTTTTTTTTTTTTTTTTTTTTTTTTTTTTTTTTTTTTCACTCTCTGTTTTTCTCGGGTCCGACCGCTGATCCGGCTCCTTCTTTTCGCCCAATTGAGTCTCAAATTGACCATTTTTCGTGAAATTAGTGTCAAAATCAGACCCCTCAGCATGGATTTTATGTAAATTGGGTGTTTCCATGAGTTTTTAACTTAGAATTGAACGAAAGCCCCAAAATCGAATTAGGATCCGAAAATGATTTCTGCCTAATCGAAGGCTCAAACGATCGAATTAGTCCAAATTGAGGCTACCATTGGATTTAAAATGATGACTAGCAGTTTTTCATGCAAGGTATCTGAACAAACTAGGATCATCTTTGTCCCTCTCCAGATAGTCCCGAGCGATCAAATCTTCTATTCGCTTTTTTATTGCCCTGACATCAGGCTGCAATGGACAAGTTCTCATTTAATAAACATGACCAAAAATTTGCAAGGGAGATGAGCCAAAAGAACATCAACCAAGGGAGAAAGGGATCATCGAGACCTTAAACGTGCGTCCTAACTGCTTGACACAATCCATAACCAGCTGCTGATGACCTAAAACTTTCCAACTCTTCATGATGCGCACAATCGACGCATCTATGGCAAAGCGCCGATCCTTATTAACGTCTTCAATTGCTTTCTTTTTCTTGTCCATATGAGGGAGTGGAATCTGGTGATCAGCAGATTGCAGTCATTTCACCGTATAGAAATTGAAGGCTAAGGAACAATAATATGGAAAAATGTCCAGCAACAATAGATACCTTGATCCTCCTCATTTTGTCGGTGAATTTCGCATTAAATTCAAAGTGATCGGTTGGTAATATTGTCCTCGTCTTGGGCTCTTTATTAAGAATTTTGTACTTGGCGCACGATAGAGAGTGCAGAAGTCTAACAACGTCGTCGTCGCTCAGATTTAACTGGTCCATGATCTTCGAATAACTCAATCTCTCTGACATGTTGAAAAGCAGCAAAGCAGATGCCTATCCATAGAAAAGAACAAAGATTAAAGCCATCCGCGAGCGTCATTTTGTGGTATGTGACCCCTTCCATCTATCCTGGTGACTGTGGAGTGGGGAACTAAAAGAAAAGAAGTTGAAGAATTCCATTCAAGAAACCTGATAAGTAGTGACAATCAGCTCCATGTTTTTTAGTTCAAATTTTCCGATGATGTTGCAAGTACCCAAGGAATATATCCACGTTAGTTTTCTGTGCTTCGTTTTCGTCTGATAGAATTCCTTGAAAACTTCAACACACCTTACCTGCAATGACCCAAAAATGAAAACGTGATGAGCAACTTCTGCAAAATGCAATTTTTTGTACAGAATTATTTCCTGAAGTGAAGAAACAGAGAAAGATAGAATACCATCTCTGCTGGAAGGTTCAAATCGCAAGATTTGTAGCTTGGCCAGAAGCCAGTTGTCAGAACAGTAACCGTCAAGTCAATCCCGGGATTCGCATTAGGATTGCTGCTGAGGTACTCTTCAAAACTGGTTTTGTTTTCCCTTGCCAATGTCAAGTCTATCACCTGAAAGAAGAGTAATTCAGCAAATTGTGGGAAATACTTGGCCTGGCATTGAATATAACGGAAGTCAGTCGATCAGCAGGGAAAAACTAAGTGCAACCAACCATTCCCTCCATCCTTGAGGTGACTTGACCACCACATTGTTGCTTTAGCTTGGTCAAAATACTTCTCTCATGATCATCATTAGCACTCTTATAAAAAAGAAGCCGCCTTGCAAGCTGTTTCCTGCCAGAGTTCACAATAAATTGATTCTGTCTACATGTTTTGCCCACGGGGAACTTCTGATTGCAGGCGAGTAATATTGAGAGATGGATGAAAATTCACCTATAGAACTCAGCAAATAGATCTTTGTCACTGATATAGGAAAGCAGCTTCACCACCTGTGCAATGACCAAAGAAAAAGGAATCAGGAGCAGTGGAATGTCATGTGATTATCTCATTGGGGGTCTAAGTGCCAAATAATACCTTCTCAAGCGTTTCCTCAATAGCTTCATCACTCAACTTCTCACTGCCACCTTTCTTTAGCATATTGTCACAGAAAGTGGCCAGCAGTTCTGCACTTGTGCTTCCACCAACTCCCTTACTGCAGAAGACCTCGAATGCCTCCTTTCGAGCCTATAAAAGAGCAGAGAACTTGAGATTAAGCATAGACAGGGATGCCCGGAAGCAGAACCAGCAGCAGCAGCAGCAGCCTCATACCTTATGAAAAAGAGTGTGGTTCTCTAAACAATAGTTGACATATGTTAGGCACTTATCATCTAATTCAATCACTTTCTCCACAAAAACCTGCAAAACATGCCCTTATATCAGCCTCCTTTCAATATTCTTCCTCCTTTACCCAAAATAAGATATGAAACATGTAGATAAAATTACTTGTGCTTGCAGACCAACTGCATCCTTCTTCTCAGCCTGCAAATAAATCAAGAGTCATCAGATCACCACTTTAAAGAAACAACTGTTCAACAGGATCTTTAAGCAGATTGCATCAGAACAATGGAACTATGCAGTTTGTACATCTAAGAGTTTTTCAGTTATCCAGTTTCCAGTGAATGCGTCAAAGCTATGCTTAGCAGCAAACAACCTCTATTCCACTTTTACAGGCCAGAGAGAAATTTAGGTAAATGGATCTTCCGAGCCACTAATAAGCAATGGTGCAACAGGATGCTTTGATGGTTAGTTTCGCTGGTCTTATTTCAATTCTCTCATTCCAACTTCAGAGGTGCAGAATTAGCAATTATTCACATGAATGCCCCTTTTTATACTTCAGTCCTCGAAACTCGCTTCCCCAAATTAACAAAAAACAAAAGTAAATGGTGCATGCACCAGTTAAACATGCCTTCTTGCTTGATGAATATGGAAAGATCACTATAGGATGTGCCAAATTTATGACAGAATTTTGAATAGGAACATGCATCAGATGACCTCTAATCACCTCTGAAACTCGCTTTCTCATGACTGACAAACTGACGACTGAAATGGTTCATCATCAAGTGTCTTCTGTTTTTCCAAACAAGAGGTCTATCAACGCACATAAAAATGCATCTGTGCATAGCGTTCCACAAAATCTCTACAATTCTGTCACTTCATTGTGTCGACTTGTACACTTCTTATGAACATTTTTACTAAAGATAAAGTGTCTTCTCAGACACTAAGGTCCAAAATCTACTAGTAAAAATCATTTTAGCTGAGTGAAATGAGAAATCATTGAAAATAGACAATATTTTAAGACTTGCTAAGATTCTATACCTTATGGAGGAGTTCCATGAAAGCATGGACTTTTAGCACTTTGAAAAGTTAAAAGAGTACTATAAACAAAATAAGTATGCATACCTTCTTGTTGCTGGCTGCATCTTCAGCTTGTCTAACCAAGGCTCTACCTTCAGCAGCAACATGCTGCTCAATAAGCCGAAAATAAGATGGAGAATACATAAAAAAAAATTAAAAAAATACTACCCCAGAGAAGGCATGGTGCTGCAGGTAATTACCTGTTTAAATATACTTGCAGCAGGATTTAAGCCCCCAGGTATTTTAGAAAACCAACTTACCATTCTTAACAAATCCTCCACCTAAAACATTCGAGAGTAATAAAGCATCTTCCTTTACGAAAATTAGGATTACCAAATGGAAATTATCAAGTAAAGCAAAAGCAAGCACCTTATTATCTCTAAGAAATGCATGATACCCGGCATGCTCGTTTTCAAGCATTTGGTTTGCATAGACAGAGAGTAAGTTATATCCAACACTCTGCAGAAATCAGGAAGTAAAACTTGCAAATTAGAGTTGATGGACTAAATAAATAATGCAGAATTGCCATTCCGAAGGGTTACAGCAATTACCAACCTCAAGTAACTTTGGCTCACTACTTGAATATAGGTAATGAGAAACTGTGTCTCTCTCATGTTTTAGACATTCTTCAACCTATGATGGCCAATAACAGAGAGTGATAACGTTAAAAACTATCCACTGTGACATGTCAGGCTAATAATAGAAAGTAGAAGCATTGCCTTCAGCATGTAATCTGTAAAAGAGTCTTCTAGTGTCCATTTTGAAGCCTTCTTAGAATAATATGCAGCGGTATCTTTAAGGAGTGATACTTCAAAGTCACTTTTATAGCGATTCATTTTCCCCATGCCGCTTCCAACAAATATATCCAAGACATTCTTCAGTAAAGCTTGGTCAATTTGCTCTCCGTCACGTTCTTGATCAATCTAATCAAAATTCAAGCAGATATAAGAATTAACAAGATTTCTAGAATTAAGAAACCTGTCAAGAATCAGAAGGGATGGAGTACTGTCATACCAGAGAGATAACAGCACTTGTCACTTTTGCAAGTAACTCCGTATATACCTGACATCACCATAAGTGAAGTGCTTTTAGATAATAGTCAATAACATTTGAAAATAGTCGACATCGTGAGACTGCAGTCAGCATAGTTCTGGCGATGTTTTCTTCTTCTTTTTTGGGTCCAAAACAAAGAACTTTCATTCCTGGCGAATTCCAACAGCAGAAAGATGGCATCACACATGAGAGGTAATTGAAGATGTACCAGATCACGAAAGCAAGTCAGACCAACTTCTTTTAGGAGCGGCAATGATCTTGGAGCAATGAAGTACTGATCCACACAATGGAAGAAAGGAGAAAACCACCTAAATATCGCATTATGGTTTCCCCACCCTTTAACAAGTTCTCTCAGCATAAAATCATCATGCTTCTCCCTCAATGAAGGCAATACCTAAATCAAAGACAGACCTCCAAATTAATGGAGATAGAATAATCAAGATCCCCAAGGGTATGTTCTCCACAGTGAAAAGTATGCATTCCGAAGTGGAAAAGGGATAATTATGAAATTTCTAACCCTTACATCATTGGAGAAGAATGTCCATGTCATGAATACTACCATCCTCACTTTCAACCATCAGTGTGATTAGATGCTGACAAAATAGTTTCTACTTGAAGATGCATGATTAAGAGAAAGCTTTCATATAGCATTACACGAAGCCAACACCTTCATAAGCACATCGATTCATTTCTCATCTACCAACTGAGAAAATCAATCAATCAATCGCATTAATCATATCAGATTCACACCAAGGAACTACTTGGTTTAATTGTACACACTTCTTCGTGAATATTGTATATTACAATGAGTCTTAGGATATGTTTGTCTGAATGAAAGAACTTCTGAGCCATGATGAATCGTTCACAATTCCCAAACCTCAACCATCGGACCAAATGCCCACTTGCACCTTAAAACTAGCATTAATTTTGAGGAATTTCTTCAGCATACATTAATGGCAACTCTTCATGCCCAAGGGTATACAATTAACAGATGGAACTTCAATTTCCACAGGAGTTTCCAGCTATCAGCTATCAATGTATCTGGCATTAATTTCATATGGCCATCATGAAACTAAAGAAAAGAGCACGAACAACGCGATTACCAATTTCTCACCATTGAATTGATGTGCTTTTCAAAGGATTCTCTGCACTTGTCATACAGTTGCTTGGAGTAGTCATGAGGACGCTTCTGAGTACACATACTGCAAATCGTTCTGCAAATGACATCAAACAAATCAGTAACGGTTGATAAAAGATATGATCATGCAGCTCAGGGAGCAGGCATGCACTGAAAAAGAGCAGAGCACAGAGGCAAAATAAGATGTGTGTGCTAAAGGTACAATTAGTAAAGAAAAAACAAGCACCTTATTATCTCTAAGAAATGCATGATACCCCGCGAGCTCGTTTTCAATCAGTTGGTTTGCATAGACAGAAAATAATTTATGTCCAACAATCTGTGGAAATAAGGAAGTAAAACTTTCAAATTAGAGTTGATGGACTAAATAAAAATGATACACCGTAATTCTATGCAAAATTCCCATTCCGAAGGTTGCACCAATTACCAACCTCAAGTAACTTCAGCTTACTGCTTGAATGCAGGTAATGAGAAACCGTGTCTCTCTCATGTTTTAGGCAAGCTTCAACCTATGATCTCCAATAACACGGATCAAT
The DNA here is from genome assembly GCA_021437785.1 of Rhodomyrtus psidioides. Classification (NCBI taxonomy): domain Eukaryota; kingdom Viridiplantae; phylum Streptophyta; class Magnoliopsida; order Myrtales; family Myrtaceae; genus Rhodomyrtus; species Rhodomyrtus psidioides. Next base: position 3,216,090 of record JAILYB010000041.1, on the reverse strand, counting down.
AACGTCAAAAAATATCCACTGTGACATGTCAGGCTAATAATATGAAGTAGAAGCATTGCCTTCAGCATGTAATCTGTAAAAGAGTCTTCTGGTGTCCACTTTGAGGCCTTCCTAGAATAATATGCAGCAGTGTCTTTAAGGAGTGGTGCTTCAAAGTCACTTTCATAATGATCCATTATCCCCATGCCACTTTCAACAAATATATCCAAGACATTCTTCAGTAAAGCTCGGTCAATTTGCTCTCCGTCACGTTCTTGATCAATCTAATCAAAATTTAAGCCGGTATAAGAGCTAACGAGATTTCTAAAATTAGGAAAACTGCCAAGAAAGAGAGGGTATGGAGTACAATCATACCAGAGAGATAACAGCACCCATCACTTTTTCATATGATTCCCTATGTACCTGAAAACATCATCAATGTAGTGCTCGAGATGATAGTCAATAACATTTGAAAATAGTTGACATCGTGAAACTGCAGCCAGCATAATTCTGGCACATTCCAACCTTGAACTTTTCTGCAGATGATCAAAAGAAAGATGACACGGCACATGAGAGGTCACCGAAGACATACCAGATCACGGAAGCAAGTCAGGCCAACTTCATTAAGGGGAGGCAATGATCTTTGAGCAGTGAAGTACCGATCCAGATAACAGAAGAAATGAGATAACCACCTAACCATCGCCTTATGGTTTGCCCACCTTTTAACAAGTTCTCTCAGCATAAACTCATCATCCTTTTCCCTCAATGAAGGCAATACCTAAATCAAAGACATACCTTCAAATTAATGAAAATTTCTAAGCGTTATATCATCGGGGAAGGATGTCCATGTCATGAATACTGCCATCTCACTTCAACCATCGGTGTGTTAAGTACTAACAAAATAGTTTCTACCAGAAGATGCTATGATTAAGGGAAAGGGGAGAAAGCTTCATATACCATTTCAAGATGTCAGCAAGGGCTTCATAAATACACTGTCACTTCTTATCTTCCATCAGAAGAATCAACAAATCATGCGCGCTAGTTATATCGGATTTGCACCAAAGAACTAATTGGTGTAATAGAAAATACTTCTTGGTTGATGTTGTAATATACCAACAAGTATTAGATTTTTTCTCATGTCGCGAAAGGAGACAGCATTCAAATTTGATCACTTCACTATATAGCTCAAAGTTTCTTGATGACTCTGCCATATAACTCGAAACTTATTTTCATTAGTGTCCTACTTTTCTCGGATCATGTCTAATTTCTCACCATTGAAGTGATGTACTTTTCAAAGGATTCTCTGAACTTGTCGTACAGTTGCTGGGAGTAGTTATGAGGAGGCTTTTGAGTACACATGTTGTAAACCTTTCTGCAAATAACATCAACAAAGTCAACAACTGCCGACGAAAGATACGATCATGCGGCTCGGCGAGCAGGCATTCATGGAAACAGAGCAGAAGGACAGAGGCTAAATACGTGTAGAGCATCATGTATTCATCAGAGTTGAATTGGGTCTCAGGAAGCCCCTCGAGGAGGTTCTCCAGCTTCGCGATACCCTTCTGCATGAACTCCCATCCTTGCTCTAGGTCGATCATCTTCTCTCTCTTTCGTCCTGCTAGAATTCACAGGAAGAACAGATTCCTCTGCAGGAAGAACAGATAAACAGCTGAATCGGTCTGAAAAATCGGGGGAAGAGAGAGAGAGAGAGAGAGAGAGAGAGAGAGAGAGAAGACGATGAACAGAGAATATAAAGTCTTGCGTGTTTCTTTGTTTATATAGTTTATCCCTCAGGTCTCCGCCTCGGTCTCGCGTCCTGTCTCTGCATGGTGCCGGTCGCTTTCTCCTGGTTAGGGTAAACAAGGGCCTGAAAATCAGGGCCCGAAATAAAGGCTTAAAGCTGCAAAATCGTTTCAAATAAGAGTCCGGAAAAGACCTAACTTTTAGTCGGCCAGTGAGCATGTGAATATTTCTGCTGTCGGAGAATAGATATCTTAGTTATTTTTTTAAAAGTTCGTTAGCATAACAGTCTTTAAGTAACTGTAAAAATAATATTGTGAGTTAAAAATTATGTGGACCCTACCATAAATTTTAATTATTATTATTTTTTTATGGTCCAAAATAGATCGTTAGCATATCTGTTACCCAAACCTGTTACATAATCAATTCTTTTTATTTTTTTAATCTCTTTTCATTTCCATTTTTTCTTTTTTTCTTTTTTTTTTCCTCCCTCGGCCATGGTCAGGCCTTGTCGGTGGCCAACGAAGATCATCAACGTCAGGCAAAGATCGCTCTCGCCGGTATCGGGCCAGGGTTGCCCTCATCTGGGTTGGGCGGGCAACCTCGCCCGATTTAACGAAGGTTGCCCGATGTTTGTGAGGACAACCTCACCCTTGCTGATTCCAACGACCTCCGCAGGCCATTGACGAGGCGAAGGGAAGAGGGGAAAAAGAAAAAAAGAAAACATAAAATTGAAAGGAAAAAAAAGGAAAATATTCAAAAAAAGTAAATGATGAAAATTTTCTTCGATTTCCAGATCAAATCATTCTTTGAACTTGATATGGCCACTTTAGGCTCTTAATTAGAAATTTCCATTCGAGTTATTATATGAAATCTAAACAAAAAAATAATAATAACCATGATTGTGATGTTTTCTTTGGTTTATTCCTTCTTTGTTATATATGAAGAAGAGCTCGAAAAAGAGACTAACTAGGGGATTTTGGTACAGAAGTTGAGAGGGATTCAAACTCCAATTTATGTAGTCCCTTTATTGTTGTTGACGCCTAATGTTTGGATTTTTATTTAGGCATTTATTGAATAAAAAATTTGGGACTAACCATAATCTCTAGCAAAAATATTTAATTATTTGGCATATAGTTTGAAAAGAGACCGTATTGCAAAAAAACAGATAAATAAAAAGTGCACCTGCTTTCGCGAGATAGACTTTATAAAATTATATCAATCAATCTCTTCGTGTGGAAGCTAAACAATACCTCTCCTTGGAAACATACGCTGACTCTTCTCGCTCATCTTGTTGACTCTGTTTGAGTAGTTTTTCCTCCCTTCGAGTATGTCCATTCATTCTTTCCCTCTACAAAATTTCCTCTCTCTGCAGGTCCACACCAGACTGACGGATGTGGGAACTACGGGTACTCATAAGAAGTACGGAGTACGAGCTCGGAGTACAAGGTCTCGAAAGAAGACCTCGTCGCGATCACGTCGAACGCTAAGATCCGCCGAGCCCCCCGCGGTACCCCAATTCTACACCGAGCCCGTCCAAGGCGTCTCTCCGATGTTCACCCAATATGTTGCCAACGTCCCCGCCCACGCTGCACTCGATCCTTGTCTCCCTCGATATGACTGGAGGAGTTGTAAGACATGCTACGATATATATTTTTTATTCTTTTTTTAAAAGAGTAATCTCACTAGTCAACCTCATTAATGAACCCCTTATACATATAGGAATTTGTTAAAAAGCACATACTCTATTATGCATCCGGCTAACAAAAGTTACAATTTCAACCAATCATGTGCGTTTATCGGGAAGACATTGGAAGTATCAAAAGTTGTGTACGATGCTCACTTCAGTGCCAAAGTTTTTGCCGATTCACTTAAGTACCAAAATAGAGAAATTTCAGCAAAATTGATTAAATAACATTTATAATTAAAATCTTAATATGACGTGCCATAATTTTAAAAAATTCAATCCGCTTGCAGATCACCTAGCATAGATTTTTTACAAAAAATAAAAGAAAAAATTTTAAATAAGGGTTTGAAGTACCATTATTTTCTTAAATAATGACGAAAAGTCATTTTTTTTTAACAACGAAGACATTTCAGGCCCTTATTTGAAACATGGCCCACCTAAAGCTCTTAGTTGTGAAAATGATGGCATTTCAAGTTCTTATTTGAAGTTTTCCCAAACATATTCAGTTCATGTAACATATTTAGAAGGAAAAACTCAAGATGTTACAAAAATTTAAACTAAAAAAATCAAGCAAAACAAAACAAAAACAAAACAAAACTTAGGCTGGTTGTGGCCAAACATTTGCCAGTGGCTATCGGTGGAGGTCGCCTAGACCTCGGATAAGCTTGAACACCCTCGACGGCCCCCTCTACTGGCCCTCATCTGGGCCTAGGCACAACTCCCACACTAGGCTACTATAGGCCTTCCTAGGCCCCAGTGAGGGATTGTTGGCCCTCATCGAGGGCTGGCCGAGAGACCCATCCATGCGACCTCCGCCAACTCTTCGAGGCAGCAGCCGTCGACAAGGGCTTGGCCACAACTAAATAGAGTTTTTTCTTTTTTAATCTTAGTTTTTTTTATATTTAATTAAGTTTGTATTTTTGTTTTTCAATTTTTTTAACTAACTGTACGTCGACGAGCCACGTTGGCAGAAGATATTAATAAAAAAAATTCACACAGCCAAATACATTGGAATTGGCACTGAAAAGATCATTTTAAAAGAAATTTGGCACAAAAAAAGAAATTTGGCACTTAAGTGATCCGAAAGAAACTTTTGGCACTAAAGTAAGCTATGTACATTTTTAGTATTTTTTTTCCTTGTGCTCGTCAGTCTACAGAACATTACATGATCAAGTGATTTATGATGAGTTTGGTGATGCACTCAACCAAATTTATAACCCAATATTATGATTGAATTCTTGAAGCTATTTCACCATCACACATGCAAATATGAAGCGAGAATCATAAATTTACAATTTCCTTGAAGAACCAATATGAAAGAAGGCTGTAAATCACCTAGTTGCAGCTTCATTTCAGAATATAAGAAAGTTCGACACTGCACAACCCAAAATCGGAATGACAATTTTTATTTTTTTGGTGTATACACAATCTCGTACTAATGAAATTATGTTTCTGGCTATGATATCGACGATATAGGAGGGGCGTTTGCTTTGTATTCTCTAATATGCCGCTAAGCCAAGGAGAGCTTGATCCCTAACCAACAAGCTGAAGACAAGGGAGTGGTTCTGAGCCGCAGCCGCCGCCTCCGGCATCTGCCATGAAGTCCTTGCTCGAGAATAGCAAAGCGGCCAAGTTCTTGCTCTTGTTTGTGACTATGCTGGGCACCTCCATGGTCATTGGAGATGGGATCCTCACTGTTGGCTGGTACGCCTCATTGGTGGAGCCCAGCAGTTATTTTTTTTATTCTTTTATGTATTTGTTTAAAAGAAGAAAGAAAACAAAAAAAAAAGAAGAAGAAAAGTCAAAGAAAACAAAAGGCAAAGTAGGGCTGCGGTTTTTTTCTCTTTTCAGCATTTTTTGTGCGTGTCTTTGGGGACACAGAGTAGCGACCGAGAGCTTCAAACGCAGGGGAGAAGAAAAGAGCAACGGCTTCCGGTGTCATTTCGGCAGCCAAATGTTACCGGAATCCGCTCAGATTTCAGTATATTGTTCGTGAGATTGAGATCTACGAATTGATAGGTTTCGTTCATTGAGATTTGTCTCCGGCTCTCCTATTGCGGTTAGGGTTTTCTAGCCCATTTTGTGTTATTCCACCTTTGTGGTGAGGAATTGCTCCTGGAATATTGTTGTTGAGCTCTAGTGTGTGACTAGAGAGAAATACTTGGTGTATTCTACTATTCTTGGTGATTAGTGGAGTTTTTTTTTTGTCGTCCATGGTTTTTCCCGATTCGGATTTTCCACGTAAATCTTGGTGTTATTTTTATTTATCGTTCCGCTGTTATATTCGTGGCTGCGAGGTTGATATTTTGCTGGATTGTATTGGAGTAGTGTCGGGGGTTATTGTTTGATCCTGAATTAGCTATATTTGTGCCGAGGTGCTGCCCGTTTTCCCAACAAAGTGGTATCAGAGCTTGAGTTGAGATTCTAGTATTAGATGGAGAATACGAGTGGCACTATGTTTAAGTTAAATGCCTCGAATTACTCTATATGGAAGCCTCGGATGGAAGACGTATTATATTGTAAAGATTTGTATGATACGGTCGAAGGCAATAAAGCTAAAAGAGACACGAAAGATAGAGAGTGGGAGCGAATGAATCGGAAGACGGTTGGGTTTATCCGACAATGGATTGATGATAGCGTGTTTCATCATATTGCTCAAGAAACGAAGGCGGATACTTTATGGAAGAAATTGCAAGATCTCTATGAGAGGAGAACTCCACAAAATAAAGCTCTTCTAGTGAAAAGACTTGTGAATTTGAGATACAAGGAAGGGAGTAGCATGACGGAGTACTTGAGTGAATTTCAAGATGTTGTAAATCAATTGACAAATCTTGAGATTGACCTTGGTGATGAATTGCAATCTTGTTTATTGCTTGGTACACTTCCTGATAGCTGGGACACTTTGGTTGTGGCGTTAAATAATTCTGCTCCTTCTGGTGTGCTTTCTATGAGCATGGTTAAAGAAAGCTTGTTCAATGAAGAAACAAGGAGGAAAAGTTTGAATTATGCTTCCAAATCGGAAGCGCTTGTCGTAGAACATAGAGGCAGAAGTCAGTCAAGAAAGTTTCAAAGTAATGACAGGGGCAAGTCAAGAGGAAGATCGAAGTCAAGGCCAAGAAGAAGTGTGAAGTTCTTCAACTGTGGCAAAATGGGACATTATGCCAATGAGTGTTGGCAACCGAAGAGAGATAAATCCCATGACAGAAATGGAGATAAAAAGAAAGAAGAAAATCAGCCTACAACAGCAGTTGCAGCTGACGGTGATATTGTGTTCATTTGTGATGACGGTTATGTAAACCTCACATGCCAAGATTCTAGCTGGGTTGTTGATTCTGCAGCTTCTTATCATGTCACTTCACGTCGTGACTTCTTTACATCCTATTGCAGCGGTGATTTCGGTTGTGTTAGGATGGGAAACAGTGGTGTTTCCAAGGTTATTGGCATGGGAGATGTTTATCTGGAGACCGATATGGGATGTACTTTGCTTTTGAAAAATGTGAGACATGTTCCAGATATTCGACTTCACTTGATCTCCACAGGTGCCTTAGATGACGATGGTTATTGTAATTCCTTCTATGATGGCAAATGGAAATTGACTAAAGGCTCTATGGTGATGGCAAAAGGCAAGAAGACATTTAGTCTTTATATCATGCAAGCAAATTTGATGCGACAAGAGGTAAATGCAGTGGAGGATTCCTTAGTTGACTTATGGCATATGAGGCTTGGTCATCTTTGCGAGAAAGGGCTTGAAACTCTTGCTAGGAAGAATCTTCTACCATTAAAGGAGAAAAACCTGACAGAATGTACTCATTGCCTCACGGGTAAGCAACATCGATTCTCATTTCATAGTTCCTCTCCTCACACGAAACATGATGTACTTGATTTAGTTCACACGGATGTCTGTTGCATGGATGCTAGAACACTTGGTGGTGCATTGTATTTTGTGACATTCATTGATGACTGCTCTAGAAAAGTGTGGGCTTTTGCTTTGAAATCTAAAGATCAGGTACTTGCGGCCTTCAAACAATTTCACATCAGTGTTGAAAGGGAGACAGGGAAAAAGCTGAAATGTGTTCGAGCTGATAACGGTGGTGAATATAGAGGACCGTTTGAGCATTACTGCGGGGACTATGGTATCAAGCTTGAGAAGACTGTTCCGAAAACACCACAGCATAATGGAGTAGCAGAGAGAATGAACCGGACAATCAATGATCGGATTCGGTGTATGCTGTCTCATGCGAAATTGCCAAAGCCATTTTGGGGCGAAGCGATGAGAACAGCAGTTGACTTGATCAATCTTTCTCCATCAGTTCCTCTTAAAGGGGATGTTCCGCAAAGAGTTTGGAGTGGGAAAGATGTCTCCTACAGTTATCTGAGGGTGTTTGGTTGCCGGGCATTTGTGCACATTCCAAGAGATGAGAGGTCCAAACTTGATAACAGGTCTAAATAGTGTATCTTCTTGGGTTATGGACATGAAGAGTTTGGCTACAGATTATGGGATCCAGCTACAAAGAAAGTCATTAGAAGCCGAGATGTGGTATTCTTTGAGCATCAGACCATTGAAGACATAGACAATCCAGAGAAGCCAAAGAATGCAGCTCAACACACTGTCAGTTTCAGCTCAAATCCTCATACCGTATTGGGTGAAAATCACGGGGGAGAAGTGCAGGGAAATCGTGAAGCAAATGAATCCTCACAGAATGTTAATTCTTCAGCCGAGATAGGTGAAACAGTTGAGACAGAACAATCAGTTGAGCAAGAAGAAGCAGTCCAACCTCAAGTTAGAAGATCAGAAAGAGAGCGTAGACCTTCACAAAGATATCAGCCATATGAGTATGTGTTACTTACTGATGCAGGAGAGCCTGAAACTTATGAAGAGGCTATGTCATGCGATCAAAAGAATAAGTGGCACGAAGCTATGCAAGATGAGTTCAAATCTTTGCATGAGAACCATACATTTGACTTGGTGAAGTTGCCTAAGGGTAAGAGGACACTCACAAATAAGTGGGTGTATAAGTTAAAGACAGAAGAAAGCAATTTGAAGTCACGATACAAGGCTAGGCTTGTTGTGAAGGGTTTTCGTCAGAAGAAGGGAATCGACTTTGAAGAGATTTTTTCACCGGTTGTGAAAATGTCTTCTATTAGAGTTGTTATTGGTTTGGCCGCTAGTTTGAATTTAGAAATCGAACAACTTGATGTAAAGACAGCTTTCCTTCATGGAGACCTAGAAGAAGAGATATACATGGAGCAGCCAGAGGGTTTTAAAGTTAAAGGCAAGGAGCATCTTGTATGTAGATTGAGAAAAAGTCTATATGGTCTCAAGCAAGCGCCAAGACAGTGGTACTTGAAGTTTGACTCATTCATGGAAGCTCATGGATATGGTAAGACAACTTCAGATTCTTGTGTCTTTATGAAAAGATTTTCAGATGATGATTTTATGTGGATGATATGTTGATAGTTGGGCATGATGCTAACAAAATCAAGAGCTTGAAAAGTGAGTTGAGTAAAGCTTTTGCGATGAAGGATCTAGGGCCGGCTAAGCAAATACTTGGCATGAGAATCACTCGTGATAGGAAGAATAGAAAACTATGGCTATCTTAAGAGAAGTATATTGAAAAGGTGCTTGAAAGATTCAACATGAGCACATGTAAACCGGTAAGTACTCCACTTGCTGGTCACTTTAAATTGAGTAGTAATGAATGTCCTACAAGTGAGAAAGAGAATGAAGAGATGATGAAAGTTCCTTATGCATCTGCCGTGGGTAGTTTGATGTATGCCATGGTTTGCACAAGACCAGATATTGCTCATGCAGTTGGTGTTGTGAGTAGATTTCTCTCAAATCCAGGTAAAGAGCATTGGAATGCTGTGAAATGGATTTTGAGGTATCTTAGAGGCACTTCCAGATTCTGCTTATGTTATGGAAGTGGAAAGCTTGAGTTGAGTGGCTATTCAGATTCTGATTATGCGGAGATGGTGATTCCCGAAAGTCTACTTCGGGTTATATGATGACCTTTGCAGGGGGAGCAGTTTCATGGCAGTCAAGATTATAAAAATGCATTGTTTTGTCTACGACTGAAGCAGAGTATATAGCTATCACCGAAGGAAGCAAGGAACTCTTGTGGATGCAGAAATTCTTACAAGAGTTGGGTTTGAAGCAAGAAAAGTTCGTTCTATTTTGCGATAGCATGAGTGCTATTTATCTCAGCAAGAATCCAATTTTGCATTCAAAATCGAAGCATATCGATGTGAAGTATCATTGGGTTCGAGAGAAGTTAGAAGAAAAGTCTTTTCTTCTTGAGAAGGTCCGTACTGACGACAACGGATCCGACATGATGACTAAAGCCTTGCCCATGGTGAAACTTGACTCTTGTAGAAGCAAAGCAGGTATGATGGAGCTCCGCACATGAGGCGTAGGGGGAGATTTGTTGGCTGGTACGCCTCATTGGTGGGGCCCAGCAGTTAATTTTTTTATTTTTTTTATTCTTTTATGTATTTGTTTAAAAGAAGAAAGAAAACAAAAAAAAAGAAGAAGAAAAGTCAAAGAAAACAAAAGGCAAAGTAGGGCTGCGGTTTTTTTTCTTTTCAGCATTTTTTGTGCGTGTCTTTGGGGACACAGAGTAGCGACCGAGAGCTTCAAACGCAGGGGAGAAGAAAAGAGCAACGGCTTCCGGTGTGATTTCGGCAGCCAAATGTTACCGGAATCCGCTCAGATTTCAGTATATTATTCGTGAGATTGATAGGTTTCGTTCGTTGAGATTTGTCTCCGGCTCTCCTATTGCGGTTAGGGTTTTCTAGCCCCTTTTGTGTTATTCCACCTTTGTGGTGAGGAATTGCTCCTGGAATATTGTTGTTGAGCTCTAGTGTGTGACTAGAGAGAAATACTTGGTGTATTCTGCTATTCTTGGTGATTAGTGGAGTTTTTTTGTTGTCGTCCGTGATTTTTCCCGATTCGGGTTTTCCACGTAAATCTTGGTGTTATTTTTATTTATCGTTCCGCTGTTATATTCGTGGCTGCGAGGTTGATATTTTGCTGGATTGTATTGGAGTAGTGTTGGGGGTTATTGTTTGATCCTGAATTGGCTATATTTGTGCCGAGGTGCTACCCGTTTTCCCAACACTCACACCTTGCATATCCGGTAGTACTTTTCGCATCGAGATCTCTAGTTATCTTGGTTGAATTTCAATATGTGGTTCTGAATCTTTTCATCTTTTTTGGGTGGCAGTATTGTCTGCCGTTGGGGGCATAAGAGAAGCTGCACCTGCACGTTCACTTGGAGATGATGTGATCATGTGGATCTCTGTGGTGATCATGATCTTTCTGTGTCAAGTCCAAAGGTTCGGGACTCACAAGGTTGCATACAGCTTCGCCCATATTCTATCTGTATGGTTCCTCAGTATCGGACTGATCGGTATCCACAATTTCACGAAACATGACCCGTGAGTGATCAGAGTCCTCAATCCGCTTTACATCGCCGAGTACTTTGTGAGAAACAAAAAGGAAGCATGGATTTCCCTTGGAGGGGTCATTCTCTGTCTAACTGGTTACCCAAACATTTAGTCTTTCCACTGATTTAGTATTGATAACTGATAACATACAGCTAAACATCATTCTAATGATTCATCTATTGGTCAATACTTTTTTTCCATTTTAAACCAAGCTACATTTAACTTCTTCTTCTTTTTTTCATGAATTCATTGTGGTTTTACGCTTTGGGCCTTTGATTTTAGGTTCTGAAGCATTGTTTGCTGATCTGGCGCACTTTAATATCCTGTTGATTCGATTGGGTTCATGCCTACTTGTCTTTCCTTCAATCATCCTCACCTACTTCGGTCAGGCGGCGTATCTCCGAAAGCACACTAAAGATGTTGCTAGGTAAGGTTCTTCGTGCTGTTTCATCCAATGGATGATTTATCCTTCAGGGTCATACAATGAATATATGTAATGGTATGATGCAGAATTGGTGCACTGGCCAATGTTTGTGATCGCGGTGATGGAAGCAATTGTTGCGCGGAACAGGCGATCGATCGATAAAATAGACAGAACGAGCAAAGCAAAACAGACACCAGATGTACGTGGTTCGGTCGTAAAGACCTACGTTCACGGGGAGAATAGCAATGAATTCCACTATAGAACGAGCGATACATGAAAATTACAATCACTCGAGTTACACAAACACTCTCAGTGTTTCCCAAAATCACAATTACATAAAAAACGCACACAGTGTTTAGCCCCCAATTCCTAGGGAAATAATCTCTCAATCTCGCACAGGAATTAAAACAACAAATCTAACAACAAGATTTACCCGATTTTGACACTTGAATTATTGATGTAATTCCACGATCAAAACGAACGAGAATAAGTCCTCTCAAGCACTTGTCGGCAAGAAGGCGCTTCAAGAACTCTCCTATGATTTCTTCGGATGAAAAAAACTCACGAGCCATAAGATGCTCCGTGGAGAAGTCCTTCAAATCAACTACGGCGCCCCTTTTTTTTTCCGCACCCGCACGTCCAAGTTCGGAAGCATATATATAGGGGACGCAAGTTTCACCGTAATAATATCTTCAAATCCACCTGGCACTTTATAAATCTTGATCGTCACCTCCACAGGAACTAGGAAATAATATTTTATCTGGGCAAAACATTTCCTTTTCTTGTATTCTGTCTTCAAGCAAGATAAGAGGCAATCCTTAACCGAATTATAATAAGATTCGGTGGATGGACTTTCCTCTTTTTTTTTTTTTATTATTCTTTTCTTTGACCAATTTCAAGTTAGGAAATCTCCGAGGAATATTATGGAATAACATATACGTTCCTCAATGCACAGATTATAGATATCCACGACTATTCAAATTCTCGCTCCAGGCTCAAATGCAAGACATATTCTAACAGCAATAATATCAAGTCAGGCCTTGATATCGGCCACATTCTCCATAGTGAAGTAGTCTGCCGCGCTCGAGTGCTTCCTGCGTGCGAAGGTCATGCATACTTCGCAAATGCACGCAGGTCAGATTTACATACCTGAGGTGAACACCCTCCTCATGTTGGCCTGTGTTGAAGTCACCCTGGGCTTCAAGGCCACATTGAAATTGGGCAATGCTTATGGTAAGCAAAAAGGATCACGCTATGTACAAACTCATTTAGTCTACTTATGCAGATTCTCTAATTCACATTTGTTTGTAAATTTCTGTTACAGGAATTGCGGTAGCATTGGTTTTCACTATCACGTCCACATTCCTAGTTATCGTGATGATCATGATTTGGAAGACCAACACACTCCTCATAATCCTCTATGTCCTCACCATCGGGCTCGCGGAGTACGTGTTTCTTAGCTTGGTCCTCTACAAATTCGTGGAAGGGGGTTACGTCCCGCTCGTCTTCACAGCCATTATGGTCACTGTCATGTACGTATGGAATTACGGATATTGAAAGAAGTACGAGTATGAGCTTGAGAACAAGGTCTCCAGGGAAGCCCTCGTCGCAATCACATCGAACATAAGCATCCAGTGGCTTCCCGGGATCGCGCCATTCTACACCGAGCTCGTTCAGGGAATTTCCACGATATTCTCCCAATGTGTCGCCAATGTTCCTGCATTGCACTCGGTCGTCATCTTCTTCTCAATTGTGTGGATACCCAACAGCAAGGTGCCACTCGAAGAGCGGCTCTTCTTTACACAGGCAGACCCGAAGGAGCGGGGCTCATATCAAGGCGTCGTGAGATATGGATATCACGATGTGAAGATGGAGCGACAGTTCTTCGAAGGGGTCTTGGTCAAACGATTGAAGGATTTCATTCTGAACAGCTTGCCACCAACCGCCACTACAAAAAAACACGGATTTAGCAACGAAAAATTTGCAACGAAATTTCTAATGAAAAAAAAAAATCGTCGTAAATTTGCGACGACATTAGTCACGAACAAATTTCATTGCAAATTTGCGACGAAATAAACCATTCGTTGCAAGATTTGCAACAAATAACTTTTCCGTTGCAAAATTTGCAACGAACAATTTTTCGTTGCAAATTTTCGCAACGAAAAAGTTATTTCGTTGCAAATCTTGCAACGAACAATTTTTCGTTGCAAATTTTCGCAACGAAATCCAACGAATTTGTTTTCGTTGCAAATGTTTGTAACAAAAAAATGATTGCGTTGCAAATTTTTGCAATGAATTAGAGTTCGTTGCAAATATTTGCAACGAATTATAGTTCGTTGCAAATATTGCAACGAAAAAATTATGCCGTTGCAAATATTTGCAACGAACTCTAATTCGTTGCAAATTTTACAACGAAAACGTTGTTTCGTTGCCAACTTTGCAGCAAATATATTTTCGTTGTAGCAACGAAAAGTAACTGTCGTGGCAAATTTTCCATGGAATATATTTTTGCAACGAAAAAAAAATTTCGTTGCAACTCTTGCCACGAATTGGATTCGTGGCTAAATACCACCGACACTTTTTCGCTGCTAAGGCCAGGTTTTTGTCGTCATTGTCGTCAGAAATTTGCAATGATACTCTTTTATCGCTAATTGCCTGGCTGATTATTTTTCTCCCCTTTAAAATCCCGTGACCTTTTCTCTGTGTCCGCACTCTTGTATCTCTCTCTCCGCAATCCGCACTCTTGTCTTTCGACCGCTCTCTTCATTTTGCCTCCTATCTTCTCCCTTCTCCATTTTCATTTGTGTCTTATGGTAATGCCAGAGAAAATTATTGTTTATTTTATCATTTTCTTCCATCAAATGCCATAAGCTTCATGAATCTTAAGTAATTTTTGTTTTTCTTATTTTAGGTACATGTCCATTTAGAGATTTCGCAATTCAAGTGGATCTTGCGATTTTCATCAAACAGATCACTTTCTCGAACAAGGTAAGCCTTATTCACATTGCAACTTTTTCTTTTATTTCGAAGTAAAGTAGATCTTATAAGTCAAGGCGTTTGTATTGTAATGTAAAATTAGCGATAATATTTGCAACTTTTTTTTCGCAAAAACGTTAATATAGGGTGCCGCACTCGCGGTGAATATAGGGGAGGAATTTTCAGCGAATTAGCAACAAAAAGTACACGTTCGTCGCAAATTTAACGATAAAAATTGGATTCCATAGAAAATTTTCGCAACAAAAACATTATTTCGTCGCACTTTTTGCCACGAATTAATTTTCGTGGCAAACTTAGCAACGAAAACACAAGTTCGTGGCAAAGTTTGCGATGAAAAATAATTTCGTCGCAATGCACTTACTTCCCTAAAAATTAAAATAAATAAACTTTTCCAACGAAACGGATAATTTTGTCGCAACACGTGCGATGAATATGTTTTCGTTGCAAATTTAGCAACGAAAAACTGGGTTCGTGGCAAATTTTGTGACGGAAAACATTTTCGTCACAAAATTTGCGGCTAACTAATAATTAAAATAAATAAAGTTTTCCAACGAAAAGAATAATGTCGTTGCAAAATTTGCAACAAATTATTTCGTTGCAAATTTATCAACGAAAAAGAAATTTCGTTGCAAATTTGCCACGATATCCTGTTTTCGTTGCAACCAATGCATTGCCCAAAGTATTAAAATAAATAAAGTTTTCCAACGAAAAGAAAAATTTCGTTGCAAATTTGCAACGAATTCATTTGCGTTGCAAAGTTAGCAACGAAAATGCAATTTCGTGGCAAATTTGCCACGGAAACCATCTTCGTTGCAACCAATACAGTGCCCTAAGAATTAAAATAAACATATATTTGCAACGAAAACAAGATTGCGTTGCAAAATTTGCCACGAATTATGTGTCGTTGCAAATTTCGTGGCAATTTTTGCGCCTCACATTTTTGCGCCTCAAATTTCGCTACTTGTATTTTGTCACAAATTTAGTGGCTGATTGTATTTTAATTTTTACAATTTTTCGATTTTAATTAAGAATATTAAATAGTGGATACGGTATTTTGATATTTTAAGATTTTTTTTTAAAATTTTGATACAGACATAATGCAAAGAGAGAGGGCTTGGATGTATAATAGGAACTTATCTGGACGTCGAGGATTGACCGATGAGTTTCGTATTGGGTTGGAACAGTTTTTGGACTTTGCTAGTGGTAAAATTGAGTTGATGGATGGAAATAAGTTAAGATGTCCGTGTAAAAAGTGCAGTAATAATAAATTTCTCGAGTGTGACAAAGTTAGAGAGCATCTTTGTAGATTTGGGTTCACTCCGAACTATTATAATTGGACTTGCCATGGTGAACAATTTATATTTGATGAAGGATATGGAACAAGTGCTCAAATTTTAGTTGGGGAGGAAGGTAGTCATTATAATCAATTGAACCCATATCAGATGATGGTGATTGATGCAGCCAGTCAGAATTTTGCTTCAGAATTGAACTATGCTAGTACTAGTTTTGCTCCCACATTTGAACAAGTGGGTACTAACTATGCATCGCAAATGGAAGAGGTAGGAGGCGCAGGTTTTGATGAGAATGTGCACAACGAAACTTTTACATCTAATCAGTTCTGTGATGCGTTGAAAGCAGCAGATGAACCTTTATGGGCAGGTTGTGACAACCACACTAAGTTTTCAGTGACGGCAAGACTGTTAAACATCAAGGCAGAGAATAATGTGTCAGAGAATTGCTTTAACTCTTTTGTTGACGTAATGCGGGAAGCAATGCCTCGCGATAATATCATGCCAGGTAATTTTTATGACATGAAGAAGCTAATGGATACCTTAGGTCTTCCAATCGTAAGGATTGATGTATGTGGTACGGGTTGTATGCTATATTGGGGGGATGATGAAAATACCGAATCTTGTAAATTCTGTGGCGAACCGAGATACAAAATTAGCAGGAGGCAGGGTCGTTATCAGAAGCATAGACCGCGTAAGCAATTGTTTTATCTGCCTTTAATTCCCAAATTGCAAAGACTTTATACGTCTAAAGCCACTGCTGAACACATGACTTGGCATGCAAACCATGAAATAGAGGAGGGTCTGATGTGTCATCCTTCAGATGCAGAGGCATGGAAATATTTTGATAGAACATACCTTGAGTTTGCGATGGAGCCTCGAAACATCAGGTTAGGTCTTTGTGCCGATGGATTTGCTCCATTTGGGAAATCAGGAAAAAATTATTCATGTTGGCCAGTTATCCTAACTCCGTACAATTTGCCACCTGGTATGTGCATGAAGACACCTTATATGTTTTTGACATTAATCGTGCCTGGCCCGCAAAATTCGAAAAAATAGATAGATATTTATATGCAACCATTGATTGCGGAGTTACGACAACTGTGGGATGAAGGTGTTCCTACATATGATGTTTCCACTGATCAAACATTTGTAATGAAGGCTGCACTTCTTTGGACGATAAATGACTTTCCAGCTTATGGGATGTTATTTGGATGGAGTACAG
Source organism: Rhodomyrtus psidioides (assembly GCA_021437785.1). NCBI lineage: Eukaryota > Viridiplantae > Streptophyta > Magnoliopsida > Myrtales > Myrtaceae > Rhodomyrtus > Rhodomyrtus psidioides. Next base: position 3,199,303 of record JAILYB010000041.1, on the reverse strand, counting down.
CTGGGATCTTAGGATGTCTGATATGTATGGAGAGATCGAAGTCATTCAGATTAAAACACGGTAGGAAGGCCAGCTATTTTGATTGTCACAGACAATTTTTACCGATAAATCATACATTCCGAAGGAATAAAAAAGAGTTCATCAAGAATGGGGTTGAAAGAACACCTCCACCATTGAGGTTGACTGGTGATCAAATTTGGGAGCGAGTGCATGACTTTCCAACTGTTGTTGAAAATCCCCATGGCACGACTATTGCGTACGGAAGCGCACATAAGTGGACTAAACGTAGTATATTTTGGGATTTACCATATTGGAAGACTCATCTTATTCGTCATAATCTTGACGTCATGCACATAGAAAAAAATATTTTCGACAATGTCATCAATACTCTGATGGATGTCACTGGAAAAACGAAAGATAATTTGAATGCAAGAAAAGATATGAGAGATATTTGTGATCGGCCAGCACTAGATGTGGATGCAAGCAGCAGTGGACCAAAACCAAAAGCGGTTTACACATTAGACAGGGAGCAGAGACGGGTTGTTTGTCAATGGTTGAAATCTGTGCGATTTCCTGATGGATACGCTTCGAACATCGGGAGATGTGTTGATTTGAATGAATGCAGGTTGACAGGTCTGAAGAGCCATGATTGCCACATATTTATGGAAAGACTAATGCCAATAGCTTTCAAGGAGCTTCTACCGAACTTTGTATGGGGTGCCATCACAGAATTGAGTAATTTTCTTCATGATATTTGCTCCACAGTGTTAAAAGCATCGCACATGGAGAAACTAGAGGGAGATATTCCAATCATTCTTTGCAACTTAGAAAGGATATTCCCTCCATCGTTCTTTGATTCAATGGAGCATCTCTTAGTTCACTTGCCTTATGAGGCGAAAGTTGCAGGTCCCGTCCAATTTCGCTGGATGTATCCATTTGAGAGGTAAAATATTTTTTAACCGAATTTGAAATTACTTATTACTTATTATGTTCTGATGAACTTTTTTCAATTACAACTAGGTTCTTATATCATTTGAAGAGAAAAGCGAAGAACAAAGCATGTGTTGAAGCTTCAATTTGTAATGCATATATTGTGGAAGAAGTGACAACATTTGCATCATACTATTTTGAGCCGCACGTGCAGTGCAAGAGGCGGAGAGCGGGAAGAAATGATGAGGGGCATGTTGATCCCAATTGCAAATCATTCTCTATTTTCAATTACCTTGGTCGACCAAGCGGCGCATGTAAGTTTCGTTACTTAACAGACGAAGAATGGCGGGCAGCCCATACATATATTTTGCTGAACTGTCCAGAAGTGGAACCATACTTCGAGTAAGTGTACTTTTGCGCGCGCGCGCGCACGCACACACATATAGTGTGAAACATTTGCTAATATATAAATGATATTTGTTAATAGGATTTTTCGAACTTCAATGTACGGACTACCACCGAATGAGTTTGCTCGTTTATGCGATGAACAATTTGCAGCATGGTTCAAAACATATGTAAGTTGCCTATAGACGAAAAACAAGTTATTAATATTTTATAAATTATTAATTAAAAAAATATTATTGACTTTGCGTTTGTGACTTCAGGTTCACAATACTTATGATCAAATCGAAGAGCAAGGATTGCTATATCATCTGTCATGGGGTCCAAAAAGAACAGTACGAGCTTGGCCAGCATATTTCATAAACGGGTACAATTTTCACACTCGAGAGTACGGAATGGGAAAAGGTACAATGAACAGTGGCGTGTGTGTTCGGTCATCCAATGATGGTAGTGCGAAAGATGATTTTTATGGCTCGTTGGATGAAGTCATAGAGATAGAGTACCCTGGACCATCAATGCGGGTTGTGTTATTTAAGTGCATGTGGTTCGACCCCGTCAGAGGAATGAAGGTGCATACGAAGTTTAATTTGGTTGAAGTAAATCACAAAAAAAGGTATATGAAATATGAACCATTTGTCTTGGCACAACAAGCAATTCAAGTATATTATGCATCGTACCCTAGTTTGAAACGCGATAAAGCAGACTGGTGGGCTGTATGTAAAACTAAAGCACGAAGAAAAATCGAGGAACACTGGAAGGATACATCGTATCAACAAGAGGAAGTCTGTAAAACGATTGAAGTTGAGGAATATAACATTCTGACTTTACGAGATCCATGCGGAGCTGTAATAGAAGTGGATCCAAATGAAATTCGCGAATCAAATGTAGAAGGTGTTGAAGAATCTGATTTCGAGACAGAGGATGAATACAATACTCTTGAAGAAGATGAAGATGAAGATGAAGACGTAGACGAAGATGATGATGAAGATTAGGATTTGTTAAATATGTCTCGAATTTTTATGCACTTGGTCTGGTTCATCACCCGACCCGACATATTTTTTGTGCGGCCCAAAAGTGGAGAGAAATTGAGATTTGGTTCGTGACGCGAAAAATTTTTGGGCTCTATTTATGCTGCGGCTAGGGTTTATTTTGTGGTACGGAGGATTTTCGTCATATGAGAGACTTATGAGCAGTGTGCTTTTTGTTCAGTCGCTAAGACTGATCACCTTGATCGAACTACGTAAATCCTTATGTTCTGTGTTTATTTTTTCGCATTTGCCACAACAAGATTTTTGACACTTTTCAATAATTTTTGTAATTATCATGAAGATTTTGCGAAAATTTTGCAACAAAAATATTGTGTTCGTCGCAATTATATTTTCGTTGCAAATTGCAACGAACACATAATTTTTGTTGCAAATTGCAACGAACACAATATTTTCGTTGCAAATAAGGAATTAAGCCTACTTCTCAGTTCAGACACATAAAACACTCGCATCCAAAGCTCTCGGCCGCTGTCGTCCCTTGCTCGTTCGGCTTGCGAAAGTCTCGTGCCCTTGCTCGTTCTGCTTCGTCGCCGCTCTCAGGTCACTCTCCCATCGGCCGCTCCTCATCTCGACTGCCGTCCTCCGCCTCTTCGAGCACGTTTTCGGTGAGTTTCGCACAACCCTATTTCCTCTTCGTCTCCTTGCCAAGCCCGATTAGGGCGGCCCTCGGCTAGATCGACGAGGGCGAGGCTCGGCTGAGCTCGATTATGGCCGCCATAGCTCTCGCCGACTGTCGTCCTCGCCGATTTGGGAGAGGGGTGCCCTAATCGGGCTCGGCCGAGCCTCGTGCTTGCCCTCGCCTATCTGAGCGAGGGAAGTCCTAATTGAGCTCGGCTGAGCGTTGCCCTTGCCTTGCTTAAATCTCTTTTTTACGCCGTTAGTAACAATCCATCATTCCTGTATGTGATGTCTGCTCAAAGCTTGCCTTTTTCCTGTGATTTTTGAAGGAGTCTCTTTGTGAATAGATTTTTTTTTATTTGTAATTAGAGGTAATATCCATACATTTCTAATACGAATGAAGTTCTTTTACCTCTTGTGATTTTAGACAATATCATTGTGTAGTATCTCCCTCATCATCTCATTAGTGTTTAGTTGGCTCTGTTTCATCCGTAGTTTTACATATTGTGCATTCCGTGTTTCGTCAATACCCCAGAATTCGTGAAGGCGAATGGCTATGCACTGTCTAAACTTTATCTGTTCATTTCAGTGACTTGAAGTTGTTCTTGTAGGACAATGATGCTTATGTGCCACCAACTTCCCTCTTTTAACACCGATCTCTCTCCCTTCCCCAAAAAGAATTTGGCAGTCCTGGCAAATATCTTTTAAATCTGCCATTGCATATTCTCTTGACCTTTTAATTTTTGTCAAGTTCTATTGCCCTGGGTATAAATTCCTTGTCAATACTGATGCTTGGGAATTTTTGCTATTGCGTTCAGAGTCCAGACTCTGCTATTTATCAGAGGCGATAGCAAGTCACTTTCAATTTCTCAAGCTTCTATCTTCCTCTCCGAAACAAAATACAAAATGGTAAGTCATGATGTACATCATTATGTGTCCCTAATACATGTTGTCATCTTTGTTGATACTTGTCAAAACCTTTTACTTGACAGCATAAGCGGGGTGCATCTTCACAGGGAAGACCAGGCAATTCCCATTCCCCTTCGCCTTCCCCTGGCTCATCCCCAACCCTTTCATCTCACCCTCGACCACTACTTGCCGTGCGTGGAGGTAACATCCACGGTGCATCTTCACAGGGAAGACCGAGCCCTTCCCATTCCCCTTCGCCTTCCCCTGGCTCATCCCCAATCCTTTCATCTCACCCTTGACCACTACTTGCCGTGCGTGGAGGTAACATCCGCGGCGCATCTTCACAGGGAAGACAGGGCCCTGTCCATTCCCCTTCGCCTTCCCCTAGCTCGTCACCGGCCCTTTCCCCTAGCTCGTCCCCAGCCCTTTCCGCTGGTTCATCCCCGGCCCTTTCCGCTGGCTCGTCCCCGGCCCTTTCATCTCACCCTCATCCACCACTTGCCCATGGACCCATCCAACCTGAAGGTACTTCGGTTCCACGAGCTTCAGTGGAACATTCGCATCACGAGGGAAGCACACTTGAAGAAGATAGCCGGACTATGATAAGCCCATATGGAGATTCGTAAGTACTTTTTTTTTAACGTAAATAATATTTACGGTCATCGCTTCGTTTGGTTTTAGATATGGATGTGAATTGAATTGTCCTGTTTGCAGGTTCACGGACGCTATGCAAGTGGTGCGTGAACTTAATAAAATTGTGAATAACTATTGGAGGGGGTCGTGGAGTAGTTATAGTGCCGCTCCAACACATGTGAGGGATTTGTGGTGGAACGAGTTCAGAGTAAGTTTTGTTCTTTTGTTTTCTCACAAATGAAGTTCGGCATAAATGAAATCAGTTGCTTTTCCATTGAATACAGCGAACGTTCAAGTGGGAGGAATCGGAAATTAGAAGAATTTTTAAGAAAAAAAACTGGTGATCACATTCGCCAGTGATGAATAGAGCAAGGGCAGCCAAAGTCAAGCCAGCTTTCATCGCTGGTGATGATTGGGAGGAAATAAAGAGAGGCTGGGAAAGTGAAAAAATGAAGGAAAGGTGTGAACAGAACAAGAAGAATCGAGCTTCTTGCTCCACTGAAGGGTCTGCAACGTATGCTGGGGGTTCCATCAACATTGCGGAGCATAGAAAAAGGATGGTAAGTTGTGTTAAATATTTGGTAAGTTAATTTAATTTAATTCCTCATTTGTGTTTCGATTTTGTAGGCACATGAATTGGGGGTGGAGCCGTCGTTCGTGGCTACATTTGAAAGAACATTTCAAAAAAAAAGACAAGACATGGACTAGCAACCGAGCAAAATGTATTAAGGTATGTAAGGTTATATACTTTTGACTTTATGGAAATACAGATTGAAAACGATGAATGTTTTCATGTTTATGGTAGTTAGATATATGAAGGTATTTTATTTTCTTATCTATTTTGTTGATGTAGGAAAAATATGATGAGCTATTGAGTACGGCTAGTGGCGGTAATGGTGGGGGTGTTGACCAATTGGCATTGTGGCTGGAGGCGATGGGTGAGAAATCATATGGCCTGGGATGCATGTCAAGGGTGTTCACATGAAGGGCTGCTGGAAGTCCGTCCTCCAGTACGGCTGCTTCAAAGACGACACGGAGGGATGAGGAAATTATCCAACTAAGACAATTGCTCGAAGAAAAGGACGAAGAGCTTAAACTGGTCAAAGATCGGCTCGTAGAGAAAGATGAGCAGATGAAACAAATGGATGAACGACATAAATCCTTTGAGTATCAAACGCAGTCTCAGATGCAAAGGATCATGCAACACCTCAATCTAAATGAACAGGTTCCTCCTGTACCTCCCACTAATGAAATAGGTGATGGGAAAAATGATGGGCGACACAATGAGGATGGGAATGCTGCTGATGATACTAATGAATTTATTAGATGTTTTTTCAATGGTTAAACAAGAAGGTGGAGATGAAGACATGGTACGATCAGTTTAAATTTCTGAAGAAGGTATTTTATTTTTTCGTAAGTTAGGATTTTAATTTTTCTCTCCTTTAAGCCTTAATTTTTCATCTACTTCCATAGCTTTCACACGGGAATGATATTCAGATGGTAGAGTATCCAAGACCAGATAACTGTCTTTGTTTACAACAACTAAATCACCAGGTTTTAAATTGTTTGGGTCAACGAGGCCAACAACAGGAAGAAAGATTGTCTGCATTGTAGACAAATATGAAATGTCTTTCAGTTTTCTTGACTACTGATATTTATACATTGCAGATGCATATTTTGGGCTAATGAAGGTGGGACCTGTTGGTGGATTGAGAGCTATTGAAGATGGCTCGCTCAAGTGTTCATTTTGCTGCGGCAGAATGTTAGTTTTGCATGACAGAGGGCAGTTCTTGAGCGTGAGAGCTGCTGGGAGTGAATCTGCGGAAGGCGATGACGGTGAATGTGGAAACTGGGGACAAGCTCCAGGCCACCATTGAGAAGAGCAAGAGGGTTCTTGCAATGCAGAGAGACCTGCTCAATCAGGTAATTTTGTCGAAGGGAAACTTTCTGCTTGTTCTAGTTTCTAGTTCTTCTCAGAAGCCGGCAAACATTTTAGGTTTTGGATGACAATTGTCTTTAATTTCACTGATCAAATGTCAGCTTCGTGAAGTTTTCAAACTCTAAAACTTAAAAGTGAATCTGGAAAGCGCAGTATTTTTCAATAGAAAGAAGAAAAAAGGAGTGAACTATTGGTACTGTAAAGTTATTATGGTTTTCATGCGCGCCCATAATAGTTAGGATGTCATTTGACTGAAGACTGGGGAATGGACTGACTAATGTGCATACATTTCATTGTTAAGAGAGGTGAAGTTTTCACTTAACTCATTCTTCTGTCCATTGGGTACTGATGAGTGTCTTTCCATGTGCAGCTGACGCACTTGTTTCAACTGGATTGGCAAATTTAGGTTATTTGTACGTCAATATAGGTATACTTTTATTATGTTTTAAATCTCAGAATAGCATTTTATATAACTGGTTATGTACTTATTTATTCCAATGGACTGCAGATGACTATTGGTCTGCTCCCAAACGAAATGCTAAGGTCAGTTCCAGTTACTTTGGTTTTGCTTAGTTCCAACTATGATCTTAAGTTTTCAGAGTGCGAAACTTTACTTTTACAATCTTTAGATTTTGAAGTGAGCATGACACAATTAGTTAACATGCTCGTTGTTTCTCCTTTCTAGTTCTTTCTGTCATCTTTTGGTGAGTTAACTTTACTGGACAGGATTGATATAAAGATTATGCCTTTTTCGTATTCGACACGAGTATGCAGATAGTGACTCTTTTTATAAATTTTGGCAGGATAGATATTGTTTTGGTTCTTTCCCAAGTGTGTATCTGAGGAGGATAAGATGGAGAGAGGTCATACGGAAGCCGATAAGACAGAGTTCACCGAATGTTGCCGGACGACATGGAAGACGTCGTATATTATGAAGCTTGCGCTGCCGGCTGGAATCGGCGGATTGTTGTTTAGCTATGACACAGGTAGATCAAGCTCTTGCCCTAATGTTAGTTCCATTTGCTATGATTTACATTATAATAACATGGATAATGAAAAGATTGGGCTTGTTCAGGATGATTGGCAGTTCGCTATGGTGCTATAGTTCTATCAAATTCTTTTCCTAGGTGGTGATAGCGAAATTATTCCATTCGCTGAGTTTCACCAAAGATACTTTTAAATAAGATAGTTTGACTTTTGATTTAACTGTTCTCATATTAAGGTGTGATACAAGTTCTTTGCTCTTTCTCTTATTGTCAACCTCCAGTGAGAGGAGTGCGTGGTCTTCTAACTTTCAATTTGTTTTAGCCTTTTCTGTTGCTGTTTTGCTTCTCTGTTTCCACTTTCCTTTCCTTTTATTTTTTCCTCAATCCTAATTCATTTATCAACCTAGAATCCGACCCCATAACATAAGACAAGATGTACGCTTCAAATGGGACATTAGCATTGTGTCTCAGTCTTTTTCGCTAGACATATGTACTATTATAAGCAATTATTATCATTTCAATCATATTGGGGAGACGGATTATATAATGTTTTAGCACGCCATACAGTTCTTGCGTTGTTGCTTCTCTCTTCTTAATTTTGCTTTGATGGCTGTGCGGGGTGAATTGGTAGCTGATCCGAAAACCTTTCCCTCAGGAATTAAAGCCCTTGCAAACTACGTCCACAAGAAAGGCCTCAAGCTTGGTATATGTTCTGATGCTGATGCTGGGTAAGATGTTTATCCTTTGAAAGAGATACCAGTAACAACATTGTTTCTATACATTGACTGTGTTTTTACCCCAGAGGAAGGTCGAAGCCTGCTTCTAGATATAAGAGTATAGAAATAACATTTTTTATGATATTGGGGCATTTTCTTGACAAGCAAAAAATGCGGCGCCCTATTTCGTTTCAAGTATTTTGTATTCATAGTGAAACTTTCTAGGTTTATCCTCTCATTTCTGTGTTTTGTTCTCCATGCAGTGGCTACATGTCTCCTAAGTATATGATGTTTGGACACTTCTCGGTAAAATCTGACGTCTTCAACTATGGTGTGTTAATGCTAGAGATTCTAACCGCCAAAAAGAACAGCCAATTCTTCTTAATGGACTCTGATGAGGGACTGCTAGGCTATGTGAGTATCTTATTACCGACCACCTTTTTTCGGCTAACGCCAATTTTAATAGAAGTTCAACAGTAATTAGAACAATGTTAACTGATATTAACTGATCTTTTAGGTTTGGAAGCACTGGACCAACAGAAGAAGTGGTTGAACCAGCTTTATGTAATGCTTACTCCATGGGCAAAGTCATCATATGCATGCACATCGGCTTGCTCTGCGTGCAAGACAAAATGGAAGACCGACCTACCATGGATGCAGTTATTCTCATGCTAAACAGCGACTCTGTTAGCATCCCAGTTCCTCAAAGACCTCCCTTCTTCTTCTCAAGTAAGAAGTGCAAACCAGCACCTCTTGTTCTGAACTCAGATCAATCCACCAGCAAAGTTGACCAATCTAACGGCAAGATTAAGCCTTCATTTTTGATGATCTTTGTGAGGTATTGTTGCACAAGTTACAGAAACAGATGAATGTATTTTGCTTTCAGATTATTATAATATTTACTTCTTATTACTTGCTGAGTAAATATAAATTCTAGAAATTAATTTTGTTTTTAATTAGATTCAAAATCGAGACATAAAAGAAATTATTTTATAGAATGATCATAAATTATAAAGATTCGTAGCAAAATTCGTGTTCGGTCATTGCAAAATCCATCGAGAATATTTAAAAATTAACAAAATTCCGTCGCAAAAAAAATAATAGGTTGGGTTAATTAGCAACGAATTTTTCAACGAAAACTCTGTGCCACGAATTTATTTCCCAACGCAAAATCTGAATTTTCGCCTCAAATTTTCAAACAATTCGCTGCAAATAGCAGATTTGCAACGACAATTTATTCGTTGCAAGTTTCGTTGCAAATATGCAACGAAACATCTAATTGTTTGTTGCAAAATTTGTGCTGCCAAATTTTCTAGAAATAATTGTAAATTAGCAACGACAATTTATTCGTTGCAAAATTTGCAACGAATAAATTGTCGTCTCTACTTTGCAACGATAATGTTTTCGTTGCAAATTTACGACGAATTTTTTTTTCGCTGCAACTTTGCTACGATAATTTTTTCGTTGCACATTTGCAACGAATATTTTTTTTCGTTGCAAATTTGCTACGAATAATTTTTTCGTTGCAAATTTGCTACGATAATGTTTTCGTTGCAAATTTGCGATGAAAAAATTTATTCGTTGCAAATTTGCAACGATAATTTTTTCGTTGCAAATTTGGGACGAATATTTTTTTCGTTGCAAATTTGCTATGATAATGTTTTCGTTGTAAATTAGCGACGCAAATTTATTCGTTGCAATTTTCGTTGCAAATTTGCAATGAAACATCTAATTTTTCGTTGCAAAATCTGCGATGCCAAATTTGCAACGAATTTTTTTTTCATTGCGCATTTCGTTGCAAAAAGGATTTGCAACGAATTTTGGATGATTTTTCATCGCAAATTTCGTGGCGAAAACTTGGTTTTTTTGTAGTGCGCCGACAGGCGGGGCGAGGCTAGTGACCATGGAATCGCAGTCTTCAATGAAGAGGAAGTGCAAAGAGAGATTGGATTGGTGGACGAAGCGATCAGGATGGGAGGTATCGTATATCTAATGGGTGAGAGTGAGATCATAGCTTCAAGTGGTTCAAGCTTGGCAAAGAGGTTGGTTATCGATTACGTTTACAATTGGTTGCAGTGGTGCGTGAGGCAGCAAGAGGAGGTGCCCAACATTCCCCGTAAGAGGCTGCTGAAAGCTAGGATCACTTATGTTGTCTAGTGGATTGTGTCCACGATTTTCATTAATAGTTGATATAGTTAATTATCTTGCTTACTCTACAAACCTATTCGTAGTTTTCGATGGCAGATGAGTAGCAAATGAAATGCTATACTGGCTATATGGAAGAGGTTGGAGAAAGCTTTTTTGACTGATGGGTAACCAATATTTATCTGCATCAACCACGTTCAGATTAAAAGTGGACGGAGGCCGTCATTTACAACCTACAAATCAGAAAGATCAGTTGAAAAAAACGGCTCTTTCTCAAAATATTTCACATGCTAACGCCTATATTGAAACTCGAAAAGCGACCCAATTACAAAAATGAAAAAAAGAAAATGAAAAGATTCACCTGTTTTCACGATATAGACATTATATCTATCAATGCCTTGGCAAAAGGACATTTTTGTGTGCCAAAAACTGTGTACGGGATCAATTCAGTATCAAAAGTTTGAATCGGATCACTTAAGTGCTAAGTCGGAGATAAGCCTCCGATGAAAAAATCCTGGCCAGTCTCAATATGTGACATTTTTAATTAATTTTTGAATTTGAATTGGTATTTTTTTTTAAAAATGAAGTCCACGTGGACTTCAAAATTTAGAAAAAAATAAAAATATATATGTTTTAAAAGAAAAAAATAACAAAAAATTAAAATGAAAACTTCATTCAAAATAAATTGAAATAAGTTAAAAAATTAGAAAAAAAACTATAAAAAAAAGATAGACAGAGGCGGCGAGGCTTGCAATAACTCTTCCAGCCTCGACATTGCCGCCCCACCATGGCCGACAATGGCCGGCGACCCCCGCTAGCCATGACTCATTGTCGCCAACCATTGTTGGCGATGGTTGGTCGGCAAAAAATGCCACAGTTAACCTTTGTGTGAGCCATGCATGTCAATGTCATGTATTAATAGAAAAATGCCATGTCAGATTTCTGACAAAGAATACCAAAGTTAGCACTTAAGTAATCCTTTAAAAAAAAATCTGGCACTAAAGTAATCCAATTGAAACTTTTGATGAAGTGATCTCTATACATAACTTTTGGTAGAGCTTTGTTCGTATAGCCAATTCTAGAAATTAGACCTTTATAAAAGTTTTATCTAGCTTCCAGAAAACAATAGTAGTATCACACTTGGATCATATGAATCTAAAAAATAAATAAATTAGGGACACATTAATTTAAGAGGTTTTTTTTTTGGGCAAGTTAAGTATGTATATGACTTTTCAATGCGCTAAGTGCAATGTGGATGCCGTACACAAAAACCTTGATCCCAAAAGGACAAAAGTACTCGTCCTAAAGGGTACAAAGGTGTACCGGCAAGCAAAGAGAATAGCACCTAAGCACCACCAACCCCAGACCAAACAGCGGCTACGGGCCTAACAACGGCCCAAAAAATGGATCCTTCGAGGCCGGCTTGGCTACGGCGAGGCTCAGACTCGAAAATTCAAATCCTAAGGCGAATCGACAAATCGATTGAAATCCAATTCGATTCGATCGACGGTTACCGGAAATCATTCAATTCAAATTTCTAAATCCTTGAAATATACTTTGAGCGACCAAAATGAAATTCATATTCATACCACTGTCTAGATTTTACTGTTTACAGGAGTCGGGGTTTCAGGGCGTCACAGGTATCCTGCCAAGTTGAGTTCTGCCAAGCCAAGTTGCACTCGGAAGCCCAAAAAAGTGCTAAGGTGCGCGTGGTAGGGCAAATTTTAAAGTTTTCTTCCAATCTCAATATACTTAAAGTAATCTTTTAAATAAATTTTGACAAGGTTGCACATTTCAATGATATGTCCCATGAATTAGTTACCTATCAACTCAAGAAATAAGGTAGTGTAATTGAATTCACATTGCCTATCAATTCAAGAATAGAATATGGAAATTTAAAAATACTTCAATATTGTAATTTTGGTCAATGTATTTGCACACTAACCATACCAACAAGAACCCAAATTTGCACAAAATCAACCCTTTCCAGGGAGGTGGATGTGGTGCCACGTGTTCACATTGCTTTAATTTGAGCGGGGTTTTGTGCTATTGAATTACTAGGACTAATTTCATGATACCGGAATTTATGAACTTATTATTCGGATATTTCAACTCCTTGGAAATTAACTAGGAATGCTAATCAATATCTTTCCCTTTTACTGGCTAACTCTTTCCTAACTCCTTGGAAATTAACTAGTAAAATGGATCCTTCGAGGCCGGCTTGGCTATGGCGAGGCTTAGACTCGAAAATTCAAATCCTAAGGCGAATCGACAAATCGATTGAAATCCAATTCGATTCGATCGACGGTTACCGGAAATCATTCAATTCAAATTTCTAAATCCTCGAAATATACTTTGAGCGATCAAAATGAAATTCATATTCATACCACTGTCTAGATTTTACTGTTTACAGGAGTCGGGGTTTCAGGGCGTCACAGGAAGAACAGATAAACAGCTGAATCGGTCTGAAAAATCGGGGGAAGAGAGAGAGAGAGAGAGAGAGAGAGAGAGAGAGAGAGAGAGAGAGAGAGAGAGAAAAGACGATGAACAGAGAATATAAAGTCTTGCGTGTTTCTTTGTTTATATAGTTTATCCCTCAGGTCTCCGCCTCGGTCTCGCGTCCTGTCTCTAAATGGTGCCGGTCGCTTTCTCCTGGTTAGGGTAAACAAGGGCCTGAAAAACAGGGCCCGAAATAAAGGCTTAAAGCTGCAAAATCGTTTCAAATAAGAGTCCGGAAAAGACCTAACTTTTAGTCGGCCAGTGAGCATGTGAATATTTCTGCTGTCGGAGAATAGATATCTTAGTTATTTTTTTAAAAGTTCGTTAGCATAACAGTCTTTAAGTAACTGTAAAAATAATATTGTGAGTTAAAAATTATGTGGACCCTACCATAAATTTTAATTATTATTATTTTTTTATGGTCCAAAATAGATCGTTAGCATATCTGTTACCCAAACCTGTTACATAATCAATTCTTTTTATTTTTTAATCTCTTTTCATTTTCATTTTTTCTTTTTTTCTTTTTTTTTCCTCCCTCGGCCATGGTCAGGCTTTGTCGGTGGCCAACGAAGATCATCAACGTCAGGCAAAGATCGCTCTCGCCGGTATCGGGCCAGGGTTGCCCTCATCTGGGTTGGGCGGGCAACCTCGCCCGATTTAACGAAGGTTGCCCGATGTTTGTGAGGACAACCTCACCCTTGCTGATTCCAACGACCTCCGCAGGCCATTGACGAGGCGAAGGGAAGAGGGGAAAAAGAAAAAAAGAAAACATAAAATTGAAAGGAAAAAAAGGAAAATATTCAAAAAAAGTAAATGATGAAAATTTTCTCCGATTTCCAGATCAAATCATTCTTTGAACTTGATATGGCCACTTTAGGCTCTTAATTAGAAATTTCCATTCGAGTTATTATATGAAATCTAAACAAAAAATAATAATAACCATGATTGTGAGTTATTGGGTCAAGCCCATAGAACTACACATTGACCGAAAATCACGTGGTTAAATGAGAAAGATTAGATTGATGGCAAAGACGGAAATTTGAAAAGAGACCGTATTGCAAAAAACAGATAAATAAAAAGTGCCACCTGCTTTCGCGAGATAGACTTTATAAAATTATATCAATCAATCTCTTCGTGTGGAAGCTAAACAATACCTCTCCTTGGAAACATACGCTGACTCTTCTCGCTCGTCTTGTTGACTCTGTTTGAGTAGTTTTTCCTCCTTCGAGTATGTCCATTCGTTCTTCCCTCTACAAAATTTCCCCTCTCTGGTCCACACCAGACTGACGGATGTGGGAACTACGGGTACTCATAAGAAGTACGGAGTACGAGCTCGGAGTACAAGGTCTCGAAAGAAGACCTCGTCGCGATCACGTCGAACACTAAGATCCGCCGAGCCCCCGCGGTCCCCCAATTCTACACTGAGCCCGTCCAAGGCGTCTCTCCGATGTTCACCCAATATGTTGCCAACGTGCCCGCCCACGCTAACAATAGTTACAATTTCAACCAATCATGTGCGTTTATCGGGAAGACACTGGGAGTATCAAAAGTTGTGTACGATGCTTACTTCAGTGCCAAAGTTTTTACCGATTCACTTAAGTACCAAAATAGAGAAATTTCAGCAAAATTGATTAAATAACATTTATAATTAAAATCTTAATATGACGTGCCATAATTTTAAAAAATTCAATCCGCTTGCAGATCACCTAGCATAGATTTTTTACAAAAAATAAAAGAAAAAATTTTAAATAAGGGTTTGAAGTACCATTATTTTCTTAAATAAGGACGAAAAGTCATTTTTTTTAACAACGAAGACATTTCAGGCCCTTATTTGAAACATGGCCCATCTAAAGCTCTTATTTGAGAAAATGATGGCATTTCAAGTTCTTATTTGAAGTTTTCCCAAACATATTCAGTTCATGTAACATATTTAGAAGAAAAAACTCAAGATGTTACAAAAATTTAAACTAAAAAAATCAAGCAAAACAAAACAAAACAAAACTCAGGCTGGTTGTGGCCAAACATTTGCCAGTGGCTATCGGTGGAGGTCGCCTAGACCTCGGATAAGCTTGAACACCCTCGACGGCCCCCTCTACTGGCCCTCATCTGGGCTTAGGCACAACTCCCGCACTAGGCTACTATAGGCCTTCCTAGGCCCCAGTGAGGGATTGCTGGCCCTCATCGAGGATTGGCCGAGAGACCCATCCATGCGACCTCCGCCAACTCTTCGAGGCAGCAGCCGTCGACAAGGGCTTGGCCACAACTAACTAGAGTTTTTTCTTTTTTAATCTTAGTTTTTTTATATTTAATTAAGTTTGTATTTTTGTTTTTCAATTTTTTTAACTAATTGTACGTCGACGAGCCACGTTGGCAGAAGATATTAATAAAAAAAATTCACACAGCCAAATACATTGGAATTGGCACTGAAAAGATCATTTTAAAAGAAATTTGGCACTTAAGTGATCTGAAAGAAAGTTTTGGCACTAAAGTAAGATTTGTACATTTTTAGTATTTTTTTTTCCTTGTGCTCGTCAGTCTACAGAACATTACATGATCAAGTGATTTATGATGAGTTTGGTGATGCACTCAACCAAATTTCTAACCCAATATTATGATTGAATTCTTGAAGCTATTTCACCATCACACATGCAAATATGAAGCGAGAATCATAAATTTACAATTTCCTTGAAGAACCAATATGAAAGAAGGCTGTAAATCACCTAGTTGCAGCTTCAGTTCAGAATATAAGAAAGTTCGACACTGCACAACCCAAAATCGGAATGACAATTTTTTATTTTTTTGGTGTGTACACAATCTCGTACTAATGAAATTATGTTTCTGGCTATGATATCGACGATATAAGAGGGGCGTTTGCTTTGTATTCTCTAATATGCCGCTAAGCCAAGGAGAGCTTGATCCCTAACCAACAAGCTGAAGACAAGGGAGTGGTTCTGAGCCGCCGCCTCCGGCATCTGCCATGAAGTCCTTGCTCGAGAATAGCAAAGCGGCCAAGTTCTTGCTCTTGTTTGTGACTATGCTGGGCACCTCCATGGTCATTGGAGATGGGATCCTCACTGTTGGCTGGTACGCCTCATTGGTGGGGCCCAGCAGTTATTTTTTTATTCTTTTATTCTTTTATGTATTTGTTTAAAAGAAGAAAGAAAATAAAAAAAAAAGAAGAAAAGTCAAAGAAAACAAAAGACAAAGTAGGGCTGCGGTTTTTTTTTCTTTTCAGCATTTTTTGTGCGTGTCTTTGGGGACACAGAGTAGCGACCGAGAGCTTCAAACGCAGGGGAGAAGAAAAGAGCAACGGCTTCCGGTGTGATTTCGGCAGCCAAATGTTACCGGAATCCGCTCAGATTTCAGTATATTGTTCGTGAGATTGAGATCTACGAATTGATAGGTTTCGTTCGTTGAGATTTTTCTCCGGCTCTCCTATTGCGGTTAGGGTTTTCTAGCCCCTTTTGTGTTATTCCACTTTTGTGGTGAGGAATTGCTCCTGGAATATTGTTGTTGAGCTCTAGTGTGTGACTAGAGAGAAATACTTGGTGTATTCTGCTATTCTTGGTGATTAGTGGAGTTTTTTTTTTGTCGTCCGTGGTTTTTCCCGATTCGGGTTTTCCACGTAAATTTTGGTGTTATTTTTATTTATCGTTCCGCTGTTATATTCGTGGCTGCGAGGTTGATATTTTGCTGGATTGTATTGGAGTAGTGTCGGGGGTTATTGTTTGATCCTGAATTGGCTATATTTGTGCCGAGGTGCTGCCCGTTTTCCCAACAAAGTGGTATCAGAGCTTGAGTTGAGATTCTAGTATTAGATGGAGAATACGAGTGGCACTATGTTTAAGTTAAATGCCTCGAATTACTCTATATGGAAGCCTCGGATGGAAGACGTATTATATTGTAAAGATTTGTATGATACGGTCGAAGGCAATAAAGCTAAAGGAGACACGAAAGATAGAGAGTGGGAGCGAATGAATCGGAAGACGGTTGGGTTTATCCGATAATGGATTGATGATAGCGTGTTTCATCATGTTGCTCAAGAAACAAAGGCGGATACTTTTTGGAAGAAATTGCAAGATCTCTATGAGAGGAGAACTCCACAAAATAAAGCTCTTCTAGTGAAAAGACTTGTGAATTTGAGATACAAGGAAGGGAGTAGCATGACGGAGCACTTGAGTGAATTTCAAGATGTTGTAAATCAATTGACAAATCTTGAGATTGACCTTGGTGATGAATTGCAATCTTGTTTATTGCTTGGTACACTTCCTGATAGCTGGGACACTTTGGTTGTGGCGTTAAATAATTCTGCTCCTTCTGGTGTGCTTTCTATGAGCATGGTTAAAGAAAGCTTGTTCAATGAAGAAACAAGGAGGAAAAGTTTGAATTATGCTTCCAAATCGGAAGCGTTTGTCGTAGAACATAGAGGCAGAAGTCAGTCAAGAAAGTTTCAAAGTAATGACAGGGGCAAGTCAAGAGGAAGATCAAAGTCAAGGCCAAGAAGAAGTGTGAAGTGCTTCAACTGTGGCAAAATGGGACATTATGCCAATGAGTGTTGGCAACCGAAGAGAGATAAATCCCATGACAGAAATGGAGATAAAAAGAAAGAAGAAAATCAGCCTACAACAGCAGTTGCAGCTGACGGTGATATTGTGTTCATTTGTGATGACGGTTATGTAAACCTCACATGCCAAGATTCTAGCTGGGTTGTTGATTCTGCAGCTTCTTATCATGTCACTTCACGTTGTGACTTCTTTACATCCTATTGCAGCGGTGATTTTGATTGTGTTAGGATGGGAAACCGTGGTGTTTCCAAGGTTATTGGCATGGGAGATGTTTATCTGGAGACCGATATGGGATGTACTTTGCTTTTGAAAAATGTGAGACATGTTCCAGATATTCGACTTCACTTGATCTCTACAGGTGCCTTAGATGACGATGGTTATTGTAATTCCTTCTATGATGGCAAATGGAAATTGACTAAAGGCTCTATGGTGATGGCAAAAGGCAAGAAGACATTTAGTCTTTATATCATGCAAGCAAATTTGATGCGACAAGAGGTAAATGCAGTGGAGGATTCCTTAGTTGACTTATGGCATATGAGGCTTGGTCATCTTAGAGAGAAAGGGCTTGAAACTCTTGCTAGGAAGAATCTTCTACCATTAAAGGAGAAAAACCTGACAAGATGTACTCATTGCCTCACGGGTAAGCAACATCGATTCTCATGTCATAGTTCATCTCCTCACATGAAACATGATGTACTTGATTTAGTTCACACGGATGTCTGTTGCATGGATGCTAGAACACTTGGTGGTGCATTGTATTTTGTGACATTCATTGATGACTGCTCTAGAAAAGTGTGGGCTTTTGCTTTGAAATCTAAAGATCAGGTACTTGCGGCCTTCAAACAATTTCATATCAGTGTTGAAAGGGAGACATAGAAAAAGCTGAAATGTGTTCGGGCTGATAACGTTGGTCAATATAGAGGACCGTTTGAGCATTACTGCAGGGACTATGGTATCAAGCTTGAGAAGACTGTTCCGAAAACACCACAACATAATGGAGTAGCAGAGAGAATGTACCGGACAATCAATGATCGGATTCGGTGTATGCTGTCTCATGCGAAATTGCCAAAGCCATTTTGGGGCGAAGCGATGAGAACAGCAGTTGACTTGATCAATCTTTCTCCATCAGTTCCTCTTAAAGGGGATGTTCCGCAAAGAGTTTGGAGTGGGAAAGATGTCTCCTACAGTTATCTGAGGGTGTTTGCTTGCCGGGCATTTGTGCACATTCCAAGAGATGAGAGGTCCAAACTTGATAACAGGTCTAAACAGTGTATCTTCTTGGGTTATGGACATGAAGAGTTTGGCTACAGATTATGGGATCCAGCTACAAAGAAAGTCATTAGAAGCCGAGATGTGGTATTCTTTGAGCATCAGACCATTGAAGACATAGACAATCCAGAGAAACCAAAGAATGCAGCTCAATACACTGTCAGGTTCAGCTCAAATCCTCCTACCGTATTGGGTGAAAATCACGGGGGAGAAGTGCAGGGAAATCGTGAAGCAAATGAATCCTCACGGAATGTTAATTCTTCAGCCGAGATAGGTGAAACAGTTGAGACAGAACAATCAGTTGAGCAAGAAGAAGCAGTCCAACCTCAAGTTAGAAGATCAGAAAGAGAGCGTAGACCTTCACAAAGATATCAGCCACATGAGTATGTGTTACTTACTGATGCAGGAGAGCCTAAAACTTATGAAGAGGCTATGTCATGCGATCAAAAGAATAAGTGGCACGAAGCTATGCAAGATGAGTTCAAATCTTTGCATGAGAACCATACATTTGACTTGGTGAAGTTGCCTAAGGGTAAGAGGACACTCACAAATAAGTGGGTGTATAAGTTAAAGACAGAAGAAAGCAATTTGAAGCCACGATACAGGGCTAGGCTTGTTGTGAAGGGTTTTCGTCAGAAGAAGGGAATCGACTTTGAAGAGATTTTTTCACCGGTTGTGAAAATGTCTTCTATTAGAGTTGTTATTGGTTTGGCCGCTAGTTTGAATTTAGAAATCGAACAACTTGATGTAAAGACAGCTTTCCTTCATTGAGACCTAGAAGAAGAGATATACATGGAGCAGCCAGAGGGTTTTAAAGTTAAAGGCAATGAGCATCTTGTATGTAGATTGAGAAAAAGTTTATATGGTTCAAGCAAGCGCCAAGACAGTAGTACTTGAAGTTTGACTCATTCATGGAAGCTCATGGATATGGTAAGACAACTTCAGATTCTTGTGTCTTTATGAAAAGATTTTCAGATGATGATTTTATTATCCTCCTGCTTTATGTGGATGATATGTTGATAGTTGGGCATGATGCTAACAAAATCAAGAGCTTGAAAAGTGAGTTGAGTAAAGTTTTTGCGATGAAGGATCTAGGGCCGGCTAAGCAAATACTTGGCATGAGAATCACTCGTGATAGGAAGAATAGAAAACTATGGCTATCTCAATAGAAGTATATTGAAAAGGTGCTTGAAAGATTCAACATGAGCACATGTAAACCGGTAAGTACTCCACTTGCTGGTCACTTTAAATTGAGTAGTAATGAATGTCCTACAAGTGAGAAAGAGAAGGAAGAGATGATGAAAGTTCCTTATGCATCTGCCGTTGGTAGTTTGATGTATGCCATGGTTTGCACAAGACCAGATATTGCTCATGCAGTTGGTGTTGTGAGTAGATTTCTCTCAAATCCAGGTAAAGAGCATTGGAATGCTGTGAAATGGATTTTGAGGTATCTTAGAGGCACTTCCAGATTCTGCTTATGTTATGGAAGTGGAAAGCTTGAGTTGAGTGGCTATTCAGATTCTGCTTATGCCGGAGATGGTGATTCCCGAAATTCTACTTCGGGTTATATGATGACCTTTGCAGGGGGAGCAGTTTCATGGCAGTCAAGATTACAAAAATGCATTGCTTTGTCTACGATTGAAGCAGAGTATATAGCTATCACCGAAGGAAGCAAGGAACTCTTGTGGATGCAGAAATTCTTACAAGAGTTGGGTTTGAAGCAAGAAAAGTTCGTTCTATTTTGCGATAGCATGAGTGCTATTTATCTCAGCAAGAATCCAATTTTGCATTCAAGATCGAAGCATATTGATGTGAAGTATCATTGGGTTCGAGAGAAGTTAGAAGAAAAGTCTTTTCTTCTTGAGAAGGTCCGTACTGACGACAACGGATCCGACATGATGACTAAAGCCTTGCCCATGGTGAAACTTGACTCTTGTAGAAGCAAAGAAGGTATGATGGAGCTCCGCACATGAGGCGTAGGGGGAGATTTGTTGGCTGGTACGCCTCATTGGTGGGGCCCAGCAGTTATTTTTTTTATTCTTTTATTCTTTTATGTATTTGTTTAAAAGAAGAAAGAAAACAAAAAAAAAAGAAAAGTCAAAGAAAACAAAAGGCAAAGTAGGGCTGCGGTTTTTTTTCTTTTCAGCATTTTTTGTGCGTGTCTTTGGGGACACAGAGTAGCGACCGAGAGCTTCAAACGCAGGGGAGAAGAAAAGAGCAACGGCTTCCGGTGTGATTTCGGCAGCCAAATGTTACCGGAATCCGCTCAGATTTCAGTATATTGTTCGTGAGATTGAGATCTACGAATTGATAGGTTTCGTTCGTTGAGATTTGTCTTCAGCTCTCCTATTGCGGTTAGGGTTTTCTAGCCCCTTTTGTTTTATTCCACCTTTGTGGTGAGGAATTGCTCCTGGAATATTGTTGTTGAGCTCTAGTGTGTGACTAGAGAGAAATACTTGGTGTATTCTGCTATTCTTGGTGATTAGTGGAGTTTTTTTTTTGTCGTCCGTGGTTTTTCCCGATTCGAGTTTTCCACGTAAATCTTGGTGTTATTTTTATTTATCGTTCCGCTGTTATATTCGTGGCTGCGAGGTTGATATTTTGCTGGATTGTATTGGAGTAGTGTCGGGGGTTATTGTTTGATCATGAATTGGCTATATTTGTGCCGAGGTGCTGCCCGTTTTCCCAACACTCACACCTTGCATATCCGGTAGTACTTTTCGCATCGAGATCTCTAGTTATCTTGGTTGAATTTCAATATGTGGTTCTGATTCTTTTCATCTTTTTTGGGTGGCAGTATTGTCTGCCGTTGGGGGCATAAGAGAAGCTGCACCTGCACGTTCACTTGGAGATGATGTGATCATGTGGATCTCTGTGGTGATCATGATCATTCTGTTTCAAGTCCAAAGGTTCGGGACTCACAAGGTTGCATACAGCTTCGCCCATATTCTATCTGTATGGTTCCTCAGTATCGGACTGATCGGTATCCACAATTTCACGAAACATGACCCGTGAGTGATCAGAGCCCTCAATCCGCTTTACATCGCCGAGTACTTTGTGAGAAACAAAAAGGAAGCATGGATTTCCCTTGGAGGGGTCATTCTCTGTCTAACTGGTTACCCAAACATTTAGTCTTTCCACTGATTTAGTATTGATAACTGATAACATACATCTAAACATCATTCTAATGATTCATCTATTGGTCAATACTTTTTTTCTTCCATTTTAAACCAAGCTACATTTAACTTCTTCTTCTTCTTTTCATGAATTCATTGTGGTTTTACGCTTTGGGCCTCTGATTTTAGGTTCTGAAGCATTGTTTGCTGATCTGGCGCACTTTACTATCCTGTTGATTCGATTGAGTTCATGCCTACTTGTCTTTCCTTCAATCATCCTCGCCTACTTCGGTCAGGCGGCGTATCTCCGAAAGCACACTCAAGATGTTGCTAGGTAAGGTTCCTCGTGCTATTTCATCCAATGGATCATTTATCCTTCAGGGTCATACAATGAATATATGTAATGGTATGATGCAGAATTGGTGCACTGGCCAATGTTTGTAATCGCGGTGATGGAAGCAATTGTTGCGCGGAACAGGCGATCGATCGATAAAATAGACAGAACGAGCAAAGCAAAACGGACACCAGATGTACGTGGTTCGGTCGTAAAGACCTACGTTCACGGGGAGAATAGCAACGAATTCCACTATAGAACGAGTAATACATGAAGATTACAATCACTCGAGTTACACAAAAACTCTCAGTGTTTCCCAAAATCTCAATTACATAAAAAACGCACACAGTGTTTAGCCCCCAATTCCTAGCGAAATAATCTCTCAATCTCGCACAGGAATTAAAACAACAAATCTAACAACAACATTTACCCGGTTTTGACACTTGAATTATTGATGTAATTCCACGATCAAAACGAACGAGAATAAGTCCTCTCAAGCACTTGTCGGCAAGACGGCGCTTCAAGAACTCTCCTATGATTTCTTCGGATGAAAAAAACTCACGAGCCATAAGCTGCTCCGTGGAGAAGTCCTTCAAATCAACTATGGCGCCCTTTTTTTTT
Organism: Rhodomyrtus psidioides; assembly: GCA_021437785.1. NCBI lineage: Eukaryota > Viridiplantae > Streptophyta > Magnoliopsida > Myrtales > Myrtaceae > Rhodomyrtus > Rhodomyrtus psidioides. The sequence continues at coordinate 3,176,575 of JAILYB010000041.1, read as the reverse complement.
CCGCACCCGCACGTCCGAGTTCGGAAGCATATATATATAGGGGACGCAAGTTTCACCGTAATAATATCTTCAAATCCACCTGGCACTTTATAAATCTTGATCGTCACCTCCACAGGAACTAGGAAAGAATATTTTATTCTTTCTCTGGGCAAAACATTTCCTTTTCTTGTATTCTGTCTTCAAGCAAGATAAGAGGCAATCCTTAACCGAATTATAATAAGATTCGGTGGATGGACTTTCCTCTTATTTTTTTTTATTATTCTTTTCTTTGACCAATTTCAAGTTAGGAAATCTCCGAGGAATATTATGGAATAACATATACGTTCCTCAATGCACAGATTATAGATATCCACGACTATTCAAATTCTCGCTCCAGGCTCAAATGCGAGACATATTCTAACAGCAATAATATCAAGTCAGGCCTTGATATCGGCCACATTCTCCATAGTGAAGTAGTCTGCCGCGCTCGAGTGCTTCCCACGTGCGAAGGTCATTCATACTTCGCAAATGCACCCAGGTCAGATTTACATACCTGAGGTGAACACCCTCCTCATGTTGGCCTGTGTTGAAGTCACCCTGGGCTTCAAGGCCACATTGAAATTGGGCAATGCTTATGGTAAGCAAAAAGGATCACACTATGTACAAACTCATTTAGTCTACTTATGCAGATTCTCTAATTCACATTTGTTTGTAAATTTCTGTTACAGGAATTGCGGTAGCATTGGTTTTCACTATCACGTCCACATTCCTAGTTATTGTGATGATCATGATTTAGAAGACCAACACACTCCTCATAATCCTCTATGTTAGGATGCACGTGTGAGTTGTGTTAGAGAAGTCCCACATAGGAGAATTGATGTGGTGTTGAGCCAGTTAATATACCCAAGTTGGCCCATAACTCATTGACTTAAGCTTTTGAGTAAAGGTGGGTCCAACTGGATATATTGACGGACTCGGACTTGAGCTCCCTCTTGGCGATCTTCCTAGGTGAAAAAGTATCGGACTTCCCCTGCGTACTCCCAACAAATGGTATCAGAGTCGATGGTGATTGGTGGGCTTCCGATCTGTTCCGGCAAATATCTCAAGAAGGAATCTGGTGATCGCGTCTCAAGAAAGAATCTGGTGCCAACATGGTTTCTGGGCCGGTAGACGCTGTGGTGTAGCAGTGAGGGCCCGATGGGCGTTGATGGAGATTCAAGATTGAGATGGAGCCAACGCGGTTTCCGGGCCGGTGGACGTTGTGGTGTAGCAACGGGCCCAATGGGCGTTGATGAAGATTCAAGTTGAGATAAGTTGGTGCGGAAGGATACTTGGATTAAGGGGGAGCAAACCTAACACTGGAGCTCACACGTGAGGGGGAGATTGTTAGGATGCACGTGTGAGTTGTGTTAGAGAAGTCCCACATAGGAGAATTGATGTGGTACTGAGCAGTTAATATATCCAAGTTGGCCCATAACTCATTAGCTTAAGCTTTTGAGTTAAGGTGGGTCCAACTGGATATATTAACGGGCTCGGACTTGGGCTCCCTCTTGGCGATCTCCCCAGGCGAAAAGTATCGGACTTCCGCTGCGCACTCCCAACACTCTATGTCCTCACCATCGGGCTCGCGGAGTACGTGTTTCTTAGCTTGGTCCTCTACAAATTCGTGGAAGGGGGTTACGTCCCGCTCGTCTTCACAGCCATTATGGTCACTGTCATGTACGTATGGAATTACGGATATTGAAAGAAGTACGAGTATGAGCTTGAGAACAAGGTCTCCAGGGAAGCCCTCGTCGCAATCACATCGAACATAAGCATCCAGTGGCTTCCCGGGATCGCGCCATTCTACACGGAGCTCGTTCAGGGAATTTCCACGATATTCTCCCAATGTGTCGCCAATGTTCCTGCATTGCACTCGGTCGTCATCTTCTTCTCAATTGTGTGGATACCCAACAGCAAGGTGCCACTCGAAGAGCGGCTCTTCTTTACACAGGCAGACCCGAAGGAGCGGGGCTCATATCAAGGCGTCGTGAGATATGGATATCACGATGTGAAGATGGAGCGACAGTTCTTCGAAGGGGTCTTGGTCAAACGATTGAAGGATTTCATTCTGAACAGCGTGCCACCAACCGCCGACAGGCGGGGCGAGGCTAGTGACCATGGAATCGCAGTCTTCAATGAAGAGGAAGTGCAAAGAGAGATTGGATTGGTGGACGAAGCGATCAGGATGGGAGGTATCGTATATCTAATGGGTGAGAGTGAGATCATAGCTTCAAGTGGTTCAAGCTTGGCAAAGAGGTTGGTGATCGATTACGTTTACAACTGGTTGCAGTGGTGCGTGAGGCAGCAAGAGGAGGTGCCCAACATTCCCCGTAAGAGGCTGCTGAAAGCTAGGATCACTTATGTTGTCTAGTGGATTGTGTCCACGATTTTCATTAATAGTTGATATAGTTAATTATCTTGCTTACTCTACAAACCTATTCGTAGTTTTCGATGGCAGATGAGTAGCAAATGAAATGCTATACTGGCTATATGGAAGAGGTTGGAGAAAGCTTTTTTGACTGATGGGTAACCAATATTTATCTGCATCAACCACGTTCAGATTAAAAGTGGACGGAGGTCGTCATTTACAACCTACAAATCAGAAAGATCAGTTGAAAAAAACGGCTCTTTCTCAAAATATTTCACATGCTAACGCCTATATTGAAACTCGAAAAGCGACCCAATTACAAAAATGAAAAAAAAGAAAAGAAAAGATTCACCTGTTTTCACGATATAGACATTATATCTATCAATGCCTTGGCAAAAGGACATTTTTTGTGCCAAAAATTGTGTACGGGATCCATTCAGTATCAAAAGTTTGAATCGGATCACTTAAGTGCTAAGTCGGAGATAAGCCTCCGATGAAAAAATCCTGGCCAGTCTCAATATGTGACATTTTTAATTAATTTTTGAATTTGAATTGGTATTTTTTTTTAAAATGAAGTCCACGTGGACTTCAAAATTTAGAAAAAAATAAAAAAATATATGTTTTAAAAGAAAAAAATAACAAAAAATTAAAATAAAAACTTCATTCAAAATAAATTGAAATAAGTTAAAAAATTAGAAAAAAAAAACTATAAAAAAAAAAGATAGACAGAGGCGGCGAGGCTTGCAATAACTCTTCCAGCCTCGACATTGCCGCCCCACCATGGCCGACAATGGCCGGCGACCCCCGCTAGCCATGACTCATTGTCGCCAACCATTGTTGGCGATGGTTGGTCGGCAAAAAATGCCACAGTTAACCTTTGTGTGAGCCATGCATGTCAATGTCATGTATTAATAGAAAAATGCCATGTCAGATTTCTGACAAAGAATACCAAAGTTAGCACTTAAGTAATCCTTTAAAAAAAAATCTGGCACTAAAGTAATCCAATTGAAACTTTTGATGAAGTGATCTCTATACATAACTTTTGGTAGAGCTTTGTTCGTATAGCCAATTCTAGAAATTAGACCTTTATAAAAGTTTTATCTAGCTTCCAGAAAACAATAGTAATATCACACTTGGATCATATGAATCTAAAAAATAAATAAATTAGGGACACATTAATTTAAGAGGTTTTTTTTTTGGGCAAGTTAAGTATGATTATGACTTTTCAATGCGCTAAGTACAATGTGGATGCCGTACACAAAAACCTTGATCCCAAAAGGACAAAAGTACTCGTCCTAAAGGGTACAAAGGTGTACCGGCAAGCAAAGAGAATAGCACCTAAGCGCCACCAACCCCAGACCAAACAGCGGCTACGGGCCTAACAACGGCCCAAAAAATGGATCCTTCGAGGCCGGCTTGGCTACGGCGAGGCTCAGACTCGAAAATTCAAATCCTAAGGCGAATCGACAAATCGATTGAAATCCAATTCGATTCGATCGACGGTTACCGGAAATCACTCAATTCAAATTTCTAAATCCTCGAAATATACTTTGAGCGACCAAAATGAAATTCATATTCATACCACTGTCTAGATTTTACTGTTTACAGGAGTCGGGGTTTCAGGGCGTCACAGGTATCCTGCCAAGTTGAGTTCTGCCAAGCCAAGTTGCACTCGGAAGCCCAAAAAAGTGCTAAGGTGCGCGTGGTAGGGCAAATTTTAGAGTTTTCTTCCAATCTCAATATACTTAAAGTAGTCTTTTAAATAAATTTTGACAAGGTTGCATATTTCAATAATATGTCCCATGAATTAGTTACCTATCAACTCAAGAAATGAGGTAGTGTAATTGAATTCACATTGCCTATCAATTCAAGAATAGAATATGGAAATTTAAAAATACTTCAATATTGTAATTTTGGTCAATGTATTTGCACACTAACCATACCAACAAGAACCCAAATTTGTGCAAAATCAACCCTTTCCAGGGAGGAGGATGTGGTGCCACGTGTTCACATTGCTTTAATTTGAGCGGGGTTTTGTGCTATTGAATTACTAGGACTAATTTCATGATACCGGAATTTATGAACTTATTATTCGGATATTTCAACTCCTTGGAAATTAACTAGGAATGCTAATCAATATCTTTCCCTTTTACTGGCTAACTCTTTCCTAACATCCTAGTTTGATTTTTCCAGTTATGCATTTTTAGCTGTTTTTTTTTTTTTTTTAATGATGGTGCTTTATCCCGCTTTCTCTACTCTCCCCATGTGTCTCCACATACTAGCCATGGTTAAAGTCTAATCTATGTCAATATCAATAATGATTAAGTTAATCAAATTTAAAATTTAAAGGTAGGGGGTAGAAGATCAGTTCTCGTGCTTATTCTACCTTCACTGATGCACTTTCACCATTACCTGTTCACTTTTCAGTGCGTCACTGGAAATATGAATTTCCAAAAGAGGGTTCTTAATTCAGCAATGAAGTCCTCGCCATTGCTCGAAAATGGAGTACAGCGATTGATCTCGGTGATTAATGTAAATCTGATTTAAGTCCTTTCACACGTTGGTAACGCCAAAAAGAAAAGCAGTCGTGCACGACATCAGGGGAATTAATGACCAAACATATATCGTTTCGTTTGCTTTTGTTTTACAAATGAATCGCCTTTTTTTTTTGGGGGGCCAGAAGAGAAAGGTGTCATTAATAACAGTGGAACTTCGTTCCTTCAAACATAGGAAATCGAAAATTACATTTTTCAAGAAAATTGCGTGATATCAATCCATCTCTACGTGCGAACTAAACAATACCTGTCCTTCTTGGTAACTTCTAATTCGCAGTAACCCTATACACGCAACAAACGCGTGACTCTATTTGAGTAGTTTTTCCTACTTCGAGTAAGTCCATTTATCATTCCCTCTACAAAATCTCCTCTATTTGATCCGGACCGGAACGGAAGGCTCTGTCACTTACCCTTCCACTCATTTCACTCATATCTCTCTCTCTCGCTCGCTCTCTCGCTGTGATTCTTGAATGGAGCGCGATGGTATATCAGAAGAAGAGAGGCCGAAGGTCGTCGAAGTCGACTTGATTGACGGGTATGATCGTCGGGATCGAGATCTAGACGATGTCGTGGAGCGAGATGAAGGATCGAGGAAGATCAAGAAAATTGATTCATTCTGCGTGGAGACAGGCCGATTAAACACAAACCAGGGTCATTCATCAAACCAGGTCAGCGTCTTTCCTTTTCCTTGAAAAATGAAAAAGAAAAAGTTTTTCTTTCATAGAAAATACTCTGGTTTAAAAGAAGAAGAAGAAGAAGAAGTTGAATTGCTACTTGAGATGCTTAGCTCGCATATGGTTCCTAGATTTTTATTTTTGTATGAATGGTGTAAATAATACAATTTACAAAATTCCATGGGGAATATTTGCGGTGAAAGGGATTAACAAAAATGACACGCATTCTTTTTTTTTCCCTTTCTTTTCAGTACCTTTCAATTATGCGAGTTGACGAAAATACATTTTGGTATAAATTTTGTAAGTGATATGTTGTTTAGAATTTGAGAATGGCATCGTCACTCGAATTGGCTAAACGTGAAAATGCAAAGGGGACAAACGTAGAAATATAAAGTCGATGGTCGATAGTCGCGGGGTTAGCCATTATATATTAGCTGGCTAGAGAAATTTCCATTTGCACATAATTGCATGAATATACGGCTATCGACAGACATATTTGCAAATTTTAAAGTAATAAAATTGTTATAAGGCGTGAAGATTGAAAACTTTTCATTAGGAAAATTTAGAGGGGAACTGAAAATAAAGGAGTTGGTGAAGAGATATGTGCTCTTTTCCCTCGATCGGTCTTTCTTTTATTTTATGTATTTTTGGGGTTCATCGACAATCGACCCCAACTAGTTTGGGATAAATGTGTTGTTGATGTTGATGTTGCTGTTGTTGGTGAAGAGATATGCGGAATTTATGTTTATCGTTCTCTCGATTTGTTAGTTAGCATCTTTCCTTCCTCATGTTTATTCTTGGACTATTTATTACAACCAAGTTCAACAAAATCGTAGCAAGAGTGGAGCTAGAAAATGCTTTCCTGATCAGAATTTGGTTGCATCTTTCTAAATGCAGAATTTGGCATGGGTGATGATACTGAAGCTTTCGATTCAGAGCATCGGGGTGGTGTACGGCGATTTAGGCACTTCACCTCTCTATACCATGCCAGGAGTTTTTCCGGATGGGATAAAACACGAAGACGACATCCTCGGAGCGCTGTCTCTGATCTTCTACTCGATCATCCTTATTGGCCTGATCAAGTATGTCCTCATTGTTCTATCGGCAAATGACAATGGCGATGGTAAGCGATTTCTCCCTCACCATTTAACCACAGAATTTTATTTGTCATAGAATTTTTTTTGGTCTATACCCAATATTGTAATAATAAAGCTAGGTTTTTGGGTATGACATTGATAATATAGGAGGGACGTTCGCTTTGTACTCTCTAATGTGCCGCTACGCCAAGGTGAGCTTGACCCCTAACCAACAAGCCGAAGACAAGGAAGTCTCGAACTACCGACTTGAGGTGCCGAGCCGCCGCCTCTGGTGGGCCTCCGCCGTGAAGTCATTGCTCGAGAATAGAAAATCGGCCAAGTACTTGCTCTTGTTTGTAACTATGTTGGGCACTGCGATGGTCATTGGAGACGGGATCCTCACACCATGCATGTCTGGTAGTGCTTTTTGCATCGAGATCTTTTTTATAAGAAAATGATGCACCTTTTCCCTTAATCTACAATATCCTATTGTTTTTTATTGTACATTCTATCACATGCAACATTACAATATAAAATGACATTATATTTAATGTCTCTTCTTGTTTATTAATCCAACTAGATCTCTTGATTGAATTCCAGTTGATGGTTCTGATTTTTTTCTCCATTTCTTGGCGCAGTACTGTCGGCTGTTGGGGGCATAAAAGAAGCTGCACATTCACTTGGAGATGATCAAATCATGTGGATTTCTGTGGTTATCTTGATCCTTCTGTTTCAAGTCCAAAGATTCGGGACAGACAAGATCGGATACAGCTTTGCCCCAGTTCTCTCTCTATGGTTCCTTTGTATCGGACTAATCGGCATCTACAATTTCGCAAAACATGACTCGGGAGTGATCAGAGCTGTCAACCCGCTATACATCGTCAGGTACTTCATGAGGAACAAAAAGGAAGCATGGATCTCTCTTGGAGGGGTCATTCTGTGCCTAACCGGTAATCCAAACCTTTAGTCTTCTGTTAATTGATCTATTAGTCAATTCTTTTTTTTTTCCATTTTAACCAAGATGTAACACTTGCTTTCAAGAATTAGTTGTGGTTCTACACTTTGAGCCTTTGATTATAGGTTCTGAAGCCTTGTTTGCTGATCTGGGGCACTTTAATATCCTGTCGATTCGATTGAGTTCATGCCTGCTTGTCTTCCCTTCAATCATCCTCGCCTACTTTGGTCAGGCGGCATATCTCCGAAAGAACACTCAAGATGTTGCCAGGGCTTTCTACAGCTCGATACCGAGTAAGCTTCCTCGTGTTATTTTAACCCGATGCATCATTTATCCTGTCGGGTCAAAGCATGAATCTATCTTATGTTTGGATGCAGAACCGGTGTATTGGCCAATGTTTGTGATCGCGGTGATGGCAGCAATAATAGCAAGCCAATCCTTGATATCGGCCGCGTTTGCCATAGTGAAGCAATCTGTCGCTCTCGGGTGCTTCCCGCGTGTGAAGGTTGTGCACACTTCACAGAAGCACGAGGGCCAGATTTACATACCTGAGGTGAACACCCTCCTCATGTTGGCCTGTGTTGGTGTCACCCTTGGCTTCAAGACCACATTGAAATTGGGCAATGCTTATGGTAAGCAAAAAGGATCACACTATATACACACATATTAAATTCTACTTATGTGGATTCCCTAATTCACATTCATTTGTAAATCTCTGTCACAGGAATTGCTGTAGCATTCGTTTTCACTATCACGTCCACATTCCTCGTTGTCGTGATGATCATGATTTGGAAGACCAACATACTCCTCATAATCCTCTATCTCCTCACCATCGGGCTCGCGGAGTACGTGTTTCTTAGCTCGGTCCTCTACAAATTCGTGGATGGAGGTTACGTTCCGCTTGTCTTTGCTGCCATGATGGTCACCGTCATGTTCGTATGGAATTATGGATACCGACGGAAGTATGAGTATGAGCTCGAGAACAAGGTCTCAATGGAAGCCCTCATCACGATCACATCAAAAATAAGCATCCAGCGGATTCCCGGGATTGCCTTATTCTACACCGAGCTCGTCCAGGGAATTTCCCCTATATTCACCCAATACGTCGCCAATGTACCCGCATTGCACTCAGTCATTGTCTTCGTCTCGATCAAATCACTACCCATAAGCAAGGTGCCCCTCAAGGAGCGGTTCGTCTTCCAAAAGGTGGAGACTGGCATATACCAGTGCGTCGGGAGATATGGATATCGAGATGCGAAGATGGAGCAAGATTTCTTCGAGAAGGTTTTGATCAACCGATTGAAGGATTTCATTCTGAACGATGTGCTCTACAACGTGTCGCCCGCCGCCAACGGGCAAGGCGAGGCCTGTGACCATGAAATCGCAGTATTCAATGAAGATGAAGTGAAAAGAGAGATTGGATTGGTGGAAGAAGCAATTAAGATTGGAGGGATCATGTATCTAATGGGAGAGAGTGAGGTCATAGCTTCAAGTGGTTCAGGCTTGGCAAAGAGGTTGGTGATCGATTACATGTACAACTGGCTGAAGAGGTGCGTGAGGCAGCAAGAGGAAGTGTTCAACATTCCACACAAGAGGCTGCTGAAAGTAGGGATCGCCTATGAGGTCTAGTGGATGATATCCATGCATGATTTTCATTAGTAGTATATGATACAGTTAAAAATTTGTATTTAGTTGTTTGCTTTGTCCTCCCAGAGACAATTTAAGCAAAGTTATTTGAATTACTTCGGTGGTTTGCTTGGCGACTAATTAAGCAAAGTTTTTTCTTACCTTATTGTTTCGTCGGAATTTCTTTTTGCGACTAAATGTCTGTCATCAAAAGTTATTTTTCAATTTTTAATTAAAGGAGAACAGGTCTTATGGCAACTCCGGTCATGAAATATTCAGGCAAACAAGAGAAAATCAACAATTTGAATTTTGATAGTATTGTACAAGCACAAAATCATGCCGGAATTTAATCGACAATAATGATTGAAAAGTACAACTGTTCCAAATAAACCAAACGTGGATAGACCCTATGGAAATTTAATCAATAGCAAAGCTTGACCATGCAATTGTCACGGGCCGGGACCTCGGCCCGTGTCACAATCATACTATGTGGTATTTAATCAATGAAGTGGCACTTAGGATAAAGTACATGTCGAAATTTAATCTATGACCCGAATCTGAAAGCTACAGCTATGGAATTTACAAACATACGTTAAAAAGAGAAGTTATAATAGAGGTTATGAATGGTTATCAAACGGTTATATCGACAGTTTTGTTATGATGCACGCATGAGTTGTATTAGAGAAGTCTCACATTGGAGAATTGATGTGTTGTTGAATAGTTAATATATCATAATTGACCCATAACTCATCGGTGTAAACTTTTTAGTGAAGCTAGGTTCAAATGGATATGTTCATGGGCTTGGACTTAGGCTCTCTTTTTGTGATCTCTCTGGGCGAAAGATGTCGGGCATTTACTACACACTCCCAACAAAGGTGTTTGGTGAATATCTCTCATGATCGACCCTTGTTTTATCATAGGAGAGCAAACCTAACACTGAGCTCACACGTGATTGGGAGATTATTAGGATGCATGTCTGTATTGTGTTAGAGAACCCCACGTAGGAGAATTGATTTGTTGTTGAGCAGCTAATAAATTTTTTATTTAATAAAATTTAATAAATAAGCTGAAAAATTAAAAAAACCAAAAAATAATAATAATAATAATAAAGAGTACGGCGATTGATCTCGGTGATTAATGTAAATCTCATTTAAGTCCTTTCACACGTTGGTAACACCAAAAAGAAAAGCAGTCGTGCACGACATCAGGGGAATTAATGACCAAACATATATCGTTTCTTTTGCTTTTGTTTTACAAATGAATCGCCTTTTTTTTTTTTTGCCCAGAAGAAAAAGGTGTCGTTAACAGTGGAACTTCGTTCCTTTAGACATAGGAAATCGAAAATTACATTTTTCAAGAAAATTGCGTGATATCAATCCATCTCTACTTGGCTAACCATTTAAATTTCGATTATTCGTATGGGTCTGTTGTCCATACGAATGGAAAAAAAAGGGTGAGTCAGTTTCACAAACACCAAAGTTACTTTCTTATAATTTTAGATACAGTCATAAGGAGATCACATGCCTCACTCATTTTGTCATGTGAATTTTTTTGTCTCATCTCTTTTATCATTTGAACTTTTCAGTTAGTGATTTCATACAAAATTGGGTTCAAGATCTCTATTGGAAACAGCTCGACAAAAACTACCCTGGATGCTTTCGTTTTGGATTGAGTTATGGTCTAACTCTGCTGATTGTTGCTGAGGTTCATCATGGATTTTATTATGCTTATCATGATACGACAATCGACATGGTATTTTGGATGCTGTCATAAGAGCTTAGGATTTATATGGAGACATCAACGTCATGGTGACAAGCCATTCTATGGGATGGGCTATGGCATCCTTTTGCAGACTTGATCTTGTGGTAAGATAAATTATAAAATTATTATGGCTAGGACTATCACCCCTCTGGAACTAGGAATCGGTCCGGGCTATTCCCAGTTCGGTTCATCCTATTTGCTTACCCCTATCATAATTCACAATTACATTTTTTTAAAAAGAGTTATCTCATTAGTCAACCTAATTATTGGACCACTCTAATGATATACAGATAGGAATTTGTTAAAAAGTACATATACATTCTATTAAGCATCAGACTAACAAAAGTTACAATTTCAACCAATGATGTGCGTTTATCATGCATTTATTGTGCATTTATCGGGAGGACACTTGAAGTATAAAAAATTGTGTACAATACTCACTTTAGTATCAAAGCTTTCACCAATCCACTTAAGTACCAAATCAGATAAATTCCTGCAAAATTGATTAAGTAGCATTTATAATTGAAATGTTAATATGTGGCATAATTTTGAAAAATTCAGTCCACGGGAAGTCACCTAGCAAATATTTTTTGCAAAAAATGAAAAAAATTTAAATAAGCGCTTGAAGTGCCATCATTATTTCAAATAAGGACGAAACGATCCTTCTTTGAAACAATGAGGCCACTTTAAGCTCTTGTTTGAAACATGATCCACTTCGAGCCTTTGTTTATAAAAATTTTCCCAAAAAATTCTGTCCATGTGACATATTTGATAAAAAAATAAATAAACTCAAGATATTAAAAAAAATTAAAACTAAAAATAACTGAGGCTGTCTATGGCCAAACATTGATCGGTGGCCACCGCCACAAGCGCCGACTGAGGTTGCCTAGATCTCGACAAAGCCCGAAGATCCTCGACAGTCCCGAGCAAGGCCTAGAGGGCCCCCGGCGAGCGCCTACTGGCCCTCATCTAAGGATGGGCGCGACTCTCACCCTAGGCCACCACAGGCCTTCTTAGACCCCGGCGAGGGCCTGCTGGCCCTTGCCCAAAACGTGATAGAATCAAGTGATGCGGGATATGTTGCGCGGAACAAGCGATCGAACGATAAAAGAGACAGAACGAGTAAAGTAAATCGAACACCAGATGTACGTGGTTCGGTCATAAAGACTTATGTCCACAGGGAGAGCGGCAACGAATTTCACTATAGAACATCGATACACAGAGATTACAGATCACTCGAGTTACATAAATACACGCTTGGTGTTTCCCAACCCCAATTACATCCAAGAACGCACTTAGTGTTTAGCCCATAATTCCTAGCGAAATAATCTCTCAATCTCGCAAAAGAATTAAAACACAAATCTAACCTCAAAATTTAACCAGCTTCGACACTTGAATTCTTGATGTAATTTCGCGAACAAAACGAAGTCCCAATACCAAGCACTCGTTATGACAAACGGCGTTTCAATCTTATTCTTGGACTAGAAATCACGAAGACGCACGCTCGCAATTAAAAGCCCTCGTATGAAGAAAACAGCATATATATATATATATATATATATATATATATATATATATATATATATATACGCGAAAGCATATGAATGAAATCTTGGTCAAAGTGGGACTCAGCCAAACATATCTTCTCTGCCAACTTTTTCTGACTCATGTACGCATAAATAGATTGTCAACAAAATAGACCATCATCAAAACGTATATTCCACATGTAGTAGCCAAAGTTCGGTAAACCCAAAGCACAAGTTGGACTTTCCTCTTTTTGATTGATTTCTCGCCTGTCAATACAAAATTGGATTTTCGTATATACCAAAATCCAAATTTGAACTTCCATTATCTCCAATCTCCAACTTCGGATATTCGAACGTAGATAATTACCATGGGTTCAAAATAATCTTTATCCAATCTTGCCAAAAGTTATTCAACGCAAGATATTATATTTTTTTCAATTTTGAATATCTGTAAAATATTCAATTCGGAATATTTACAATTTCGCTCCGGGCTCAAATTCGAGACAGAATTTTAACAATCTCCACATTGGCTTGACGTTTGAGCCATGCCACAATCGCTTCTGCTAGAATCTGAACTTCGCCGCTACTCTCCCAATAGCCCCCAATGGGCTCAACCGCCATAAATATCATACAAGTCCAAACCGCGCTTGAACTTCGTCATAATTGAGGATCTCATCAAAATACCAACTCAACATGCACTTTTAACTGCTCCACAAGGACTATCTGACACAAGCTCCTTAACCACAGATAAAGCAAAACCATCGTTGCATCCATATCTGTCAGGAGATTGAATACGTACCTTGTCAACATCAGTAGTTACAGCAACTGTTGGCTCTATAGGCTCCACATCGCTACAAGTATCATCTGTGTTGATTATCACGCTAGTTCCCGGTACTTCAGGAGTTTATAGTTGCAACTCCACCTCAAGTTGAACACCGTACATATTTGCATTAACACTGCCACAACCACTCATAGACAGAAGTACTGGAGACTCGTCAAAGGTAACCTCTCTGCTGCAAACATGTGAATTTATATCCGGGCACCACAACTGATAGCCACACTCACCTCGGCATAGCCATGGAATATGCACATTGCCCTCACATCGAGCTTACCATCACTTACTCGATAATAACACGGGCAATTAAATATTCTAAAAATAGAATCATCAGCAACATTACCTTACCACACTTCTTTGAGAGTCCGATATCTAATCGCAGTCGATGGGGATCTATTCACCAGGTACCTCGTCATACGGGGAATTAATGACCAAACATATATTGTATCTTTTGGTTTTAGAAACAGATTTTTTTTAAGGGATATATTCGCTAGAAGTCTTAAAACTTGTCGTAAAAGTGCAATTGAGTTCTAAAACTTGCAAAAAGTGCAATCAAGTCCTAAAACTTGAGAAATTAGTAAAATCAAGTCCTAAAGTTAACACCGTCAATTTGTCTAACGAAAAATGTTGATATGGCATTTTTTAAATTACTTTCTCTCTCCTAGTTGGCTTTTTTAAATTAGTTTCTTCTATAAATTTCTATTAAATTAGATTAAAAAATGCTACACTTTTATTTTTTAAAAAACAAAATTGAAATAAAAGAGAGAGAACAGTAGAGTGCTGGTGGGTGTCGCTGCTGATCATCGCCGGAGGGGCTGGCAGAGATCGTCATCTGCCTCGCCCAGATCTGGGCACCTAGCCCAGCCTTCGGCGATGTCGGCCCTCGCCTGGCACCGGCGACCTTGCCAGTCCCGAGCAAGGTCTCGCCGATTACAGTGAGAGAAAACGAAGTCCAGGCAAGTCTCCGTTTCAGAAAACTTGATTGAACGATCTTTTGTTTTCTTATTTGCCTTTGTTGAGATTTGTATTGGCAATCGGTTCTATTAGTCGGATTTTAGTTCTGTTCATTGTGAGCTCGATTCGAAGCATGGTGAGTTTTGGTCTTTCAGTATCTGCTTGTTTTTTTTTTCTTTTGGTCGATCACGTCTGCTTGTTTCGGCTCTTTGTGAATGTGGATATTGGTTTTTTTTTCCAGTTTTGTTTTTTAAGTAATTTGTTAAATTTCTCTTTTATTTTTAAATATGATTCAATAAAATTTCAAAGAATATAATTGCAAAAAATCCAATTAGGAGATAGAAAATAATTTTAAAAATGCCACATCAACATTTTCTGTTAAAGAAATTAACGGTGTTAGCGGAAGGACTTGATTTGATCAATATGACAAGTTTTAGGATTTGATTGAACTTTTTGTAAGTTTTAGGACTCAATTGTACTTTCGTGATAAGTTTTAGGACTTCTTATGAATATATCCTTTTTCTAATAAAAAAAATTGAATCCTTATTTTTTTTTTGGACGAAGAAAAAGTATCTTGTTGACGAGTGAAATTTCGTTCCCCTAAATGTAGGAAATCGAAACGTAAACTTCTTAAGAAAACAACGTGATATGCCTGCACCGCAATTTTGAACTCTCCCACTTAATCCGTAAGTAATGACTATGGTTGCGTTTGGTGGTCCGAATTTGGGCCCGGATAGGATAACAAATTATCCTATCCAATGTTTGGAGATGTCATCCGGACCGAATAAACCCGGATATACCCGGATAAAACATCGTGTAAGAAATCCGGGGGAGCGGGGTAGGATACACCCGGATTGGATAAAAAATGACAAGCCATCGACGATCACGCCTCACCCTTTCCTCCTCGTCCATCTCCGCCGACACCCAGGACGGCGCCCTGACCTCCAACAACACCTCGAGAGCATCTCTGCCCGCGGCGGAGGGACCGACGACGATTCCGACGAGGAGGAGGACGACTCCGACGATGACTCCAACGACGATCCCGACGATCCCAACGACGACTCCTATGGCGGAGGGGCCGACGACGACTCCGACGATTCCGACGACGATCTCAAAATCAGTCCAAGATCGTCTCTCACCAAAGCTCTGACCTCGCTCGCCACTCCGTGGCCCACCAAAACCCTTGAATCTGCCGTCGAATTCCCCAGTGGAGTGCTAACCGATCAGTCACGGTTATTAACCGTAAGTGTCGCATGACATATTCTTTTCCGAGAACGAGAAAATATTGGTTTTTGTCGCCCTCTCACCTCCGCAACACTCCAGCACGGGCTGTGGGCGCAAATCCGAGGTATATCAGTCAGATTTTCCAGTGGAGTGCTAACCGATCAGTCACGTTATATTAGTCAGATTTTCATTGCTCTTGAAAATCTGACTAATATACTCGCCCTCCTCACCTCCGCAACACTCCTGCACGGGCTATGGGCGCAGATTTGAGGTGGAGCCAAACGTTCAAGGATCGGGCTTGGGGGGAGCTATAGGTGGCGGCCGGAGGGAACGTGTTTTTGTCGGAAACCCTAGAGGAGCGGCGGAGGGGTTGCGGATCAGACAAAGTGTGAATATCTCATCCTATCCGGACATCTACCAAACATATGATGGGATTTTACAAAATCCAAAAAATAATCCGGAGGATTTCTAATCCAACCTTATCCTATCCTATTCGGGCCCAAATCCGGACCACCAAACGCAGCCTATGAGTATATAATAACGTATGATTAGGATTAGCCACGAAAAAAGATATCACAATAATAAATTGGGTAATTTCGACGGCAAATGAGTAGCAAACGAAATCTAATAGTGGCTACATGGAGGAGATTGGAGAAAGCTTGGACCGATGGGTTACCAATATTTGTCGGCATCGACCAGATTCAGATTAACTCGGATTAAAAGTGAACGAAGGCCGTCGTTTATAACCAACAAATCAGAAAGATTGGTTGAAAAACGGCTCTTTCTCATAGTATCTCACACACTAACGCCTATTTTGAAACTCCAAAAAAAATATCCTGATACAAAAGGGATTTGAGAAGCTGATCGTATAACAGTATCACAGTGAAATTTCAATCCCAAATATTATGCATGGCAAAAAGAAAATTATAAAAATCATGGTGGGATCCACTTCTGATCTTATGCCTAGCATTTATATCGTAATACTAGCGGGACCCATTACAAAAATGATACAAAAAAAGGGTCCGCGCCTTCCCTTGAGATAGAATTTTTGTATTGGTAAAGAGCCATGAGATAGAATTTATATCACTTAACTAAACAATACCTCTCTTTATTGGCAATTTCCAATTTGCAACATCACTGACCACATTATAAACGCGTACTACTCCTCACTCATCTCGTTGACTCTATTTGAGAAGTTTTCCCTATTTCGAGTAAGTCCATTCATTACTCCCTCTACCAAAATCTCCTCTATTTGATCCACGCCTGAACGAAAGTCTCTCTCTCTCTCTCTCTCTCTCTCTCTCTCTCTCCACGCCTGAACGAAAGTCTCTCTCTCTCTCTCTCTCTCTCTCTCTCTGATTCTTGGATAGAGCCCCGTGGTATAACAGAAGAGAGGCCAAATGTGTCGAAGTCGACCAGAATGACAGGTATGGTCGCCAGATCAATCGAGAGAAGTGCCGAAAAAGTCATAAACCTATTACACTAGTGTCAGTTTAGTCCTAAACCTTTTTTGTGTCAATTTAGTCTTAAATCTTTTGCATTGATGCCAATTAAGTCCTAAACCTTTTATTGGTACTAATTCAGTTCTAAACATTTTACATTGGTGTCAATTTAGTCCTAAATCTTTTGTATTTATACTAATTGAGTTAATCTGACTAATTTTGATCGAAAATGGCTGACATGGATATGATTATCCTACATGGCACGAAAAACGCCGACTTAGATATTTTTTTTAATATTATTCTATAATTTTAAATAATTTTTAAGCATTTTTTTGTTTTTTTAAAAATTATTTAAAACATAAAAAATTATTTAAAAATATCCACGTTAGCGCAAGTCATACCACGTAAGACAATTGATATTCGCGCCAACGATTTTCAGCCAAAATTGCCCAAATTGACTCAATTGGCATAAATGCAAACTACTTAGGACTAAATTGGCATTAATGCAAAAGGTTTATGACTAAATTGGCACAAAAAAAAAAGGTTTATGACTGAATTGATACTAATGCAATAGGTTTATTTTTGACACTTTTTTCCGGATCAAGACCTAGATGATGATTGCACGAAAGGAGGCGAGGGATCGAGGAAGCTCAAGAAATTCGATTTGTTCTACGTAGAGACTGCCCGATTCAAGTCGGACCATGACCATTCATCAAATCAGGTCAGTGTTTTTCCTTTCCCCTGAAAAAGAAAAAAAGTTTTTCTTTCATAGAAAATACTCTGGTTGAATAGAAAAATATTGAATTACTAGTTGGAATACTTAGTTCGCATATAGTTCATAGATTCTATGTTTTTACATGAACGCGTAGCTATTGCAATTTTCTAAAGTTGATGGATTAATAGAAATGACACAGCATTTTTTTTTTCAGAACCTTTGAATTATGCGTGTTGATAAAAGTCGTTTTAATATTTTTACGAAAAAGAATGGATATGCAAATATTCATCTATATATTTGCAAATTTCAAAGTAATGAAATTGTCATAAGGCGTGAAAATTGAATGTGATTAGGAAGATTTAGAGGGGAAGTGAAATTAATGGAGTTGGTGAAGAGATACGCAGAGTTAAATGCTTGTCTTTCTCTCGAATTGTTAGTTTACATCTTTCCTTTATCATGCTTGTTCTTGCAAATGCTTTCCTGATCATGAAGTTGGTTACTGTCTTTTCTGAATGCAGAATTTGGCCAGGGGAATGATACCGGAGTTTGCGATTCAGAGCACCGGGTGGTGTACGGCAATTTTAGGCACGTCGCCTCTCTATGTCATGCCAGGAATTTTTCCGGACGGGATAAAACACGAGGACGACATCCTCGGAGCACTCTCTCTGATCTTCTACTCGATCACCCTCATTGGCTTTGATCAAGTATGTCTTCATTGTTCCATCGGCAAATGACAACGGCGATGGTAAGCGTTGTCTTCCTCGCCTTTCGCCCGGGTCCTTTCTGGACGTCTTAACGCACGCGTTATTCGAGAGTGGGACCCAGCCAACGGGTCTTTTTTGGACTTTACTAGAGGGTTGACCTCCGAAAGAAGACAAGGCAACGAAAACATCTCCCGTTTACCAATTATAATATCATATTTTAATATGATTGTCCTTGATTATTTTACTGGAATATTGTATATCAATGAATCATTTTTTTTTCCTTTTCGGTATGTTTCTTACCTAGATAAATAGTGTTGTACTCGTACATTTTCGACATATAGGTACTTCTCATTGCTTAAGCTCAATTTCAACTAAAGCATGGACTACCGACTCTGGTGCTAGTGACCACATAGCCTGCACGATATGCGCGGACGTTTTCTTTCTTATATCCATGAATCATCCCCTCACACCTTTGTACGTCTCCCAGATGGAAATAATATTTCCGTCACTAAAATTGGCAATTTTTCCATTAGTCAGACCATCAAATTGAGAAATGTTCTGCTTATCTATCCCTAAATTTCAAATTAATCTCATTTCCATTTCCAAATTTTGTGAAGACAACATTAATAATTGTAATATTTTTCTGCATTATCACAAACTGTTGGCGGACTTAACAGAGAAATACATGGGCCGGTCGCATCCCTTCTTTTTGGCATGCAAGTAAATGTACTTTTCTTCTTTTCTGGATTTATTCTCTTGTGTTTTTCCCTTTGTGATGCGTGCTGTTTGTTTCTCGTTCGAAGCAGGTATTCCCTATATATATATATATATATCCCCCTCCCAACCCCTCTCTCTCTCTCTCTCTCTCTCCCTCTCATTCTTCAATGGAGCCCGAGGGTATAACAGAAGAAGAGAGGCTGAATGTTGTCCAAGTCGGTTCGCCTTACGGGTATGATCGAGAGGGTCAAGATCATGATGATGATCGCACAAAGGGAGACGAAGGATCGAGGAACATCAAGAAATTTGATCCGTTCTGCGTGGAGATTGCCCAATTCAAGTCGGATCATGGCCATTCATCCAACCAGGTTAGTGTTTTTCATGTTCCTTGGAAAAAAGCAAATGGAAAGAATAAAGTTTTTCTTTCGTAAGAAATATACCGGATGGAAAGAGAATTTTAATTTACTATTTGAGATACTTAATTCGAGAGAAAAAGGACTCTCAAAATACTATAATTTTTTTATGGCGGTTATTTTAGTTAGGGCCCGGTTTTTTACTTGGTTTTTTTGCTGGTGCTGCTGGATATTTTTGGGGAGATTGTTGTTGGGAAGGGCTTTTTTTTTTTTTTTTTTTTTTTTTTTTTGCTGATGCTGGTGCATATAGTTGGCGAGGTTGTTGTTGGTAGGGTTGAGCGATTGCGGGTTTCGCATGGAACTAGAACCTACTGGTCAAAATCGTTTCTTCATTTTTTGTATCCTGACGGGGTAAGAACAGTACAAGTGCCACAACTTTTGCTCGGGGATCACTTGAGTGCCACAACTTTTTTTTGGATCACCTGAGTACCAAATCGGAGCAAAAGGGATCACTTAAGTGTCATTGCTTATGTGGCGGCCGGAAAAGCTGATGTGGTGATCGGAAAAGCTTACGTGGCACCGGCGATCTATATTTTCGAATATATTTAATATACAGGTGTAATTTTTCATAATTTTTTTTATTTATTCTAAAAATTTATTCTGCTTTTTTTCTTCCATTGTCGCTGATTCTTTCTTTATCTCATCTCCCCCAGTCGCATTTCCATGGCTCCTTCAAGATTGAGCAAATTGCTTCTTCTGTGTAACCCTTGCACATGGATTCTTCTTCTTCTCCATACAAACTCCATAGAGGGACTCACAGACGATAGTGATTGGCTCTAGCGGAGCCGTGACGGCTCGGCGCAGCCGCGACGACCTTCAATGACAGCCGTCGCGGCCTCGGCTACCTCGTGCGAGGTCGCGAATGCCCTCGCCAGACCGGGCGAGGGCCATCGCGCCCACGGGCGACCACCGGCCGGCCCCAGGGCTAGTTGCCCTACCTCGGCAAAAAAAACCCAGAATCTTCATAACCAGTAGAACCCCTCTGTTGTTTCATGATCTACAAGTGACGAAGCTTTTACGTGCTCCTTGATTTCCAAATCTTGAACCAGTCCAAACCCACCTCCTCTGCATCCATATCCACGGAGCAAAAATCAATCTAGGCAAAAACCCTAAATCGATTTTCGCAACAGCTTCAGAGTTCGCTCAATGTCTCGACCTTCGATTTCTGCTGCAGCCAGCCACAAAAGAACCCTAATTCGCGAAGCCGACACCAAAGGAGAGGATCGACCTTCGATTTCCGCCACACAGCTTCAGAGGTCGCTCTGACCGGTGGGATGCGAGGGCCCTCGCTAGATCGCGGCCTCACTCAAGGACGGCGAGGCTGCGACAACCGTCGCCCAAGGCCGTCACGGCCGACGCCCAAGGAAAGCTGGCTGATTGTGGATGCAAGTGTCGCCAAGGTCCCTCGCCAGCCATCGACGGAAATGATTAAAAAATATCAAAGTAAAAAAGAAGAAAAAATCCAGAAAAAGAAACATATCAAAACAAATAAAAAAAGAAAAAATTCCTAGAAAGCGTTAAAATTTTTTAAAAAAATCTACGTGTCATTAAAAAATAAATAAAATAAAGTAAAAAAATCCACGTAGGACAATTTGTCGGAATTAATACTCAAGTGATCGACTTTTGCCGGAAGTGGTACTCAAGTGATCGATTTTTGAAAGTTATGGCACTCAAGTGATCCAAAAAAAAGTTGTGGCACTCAAGTGATCCCCGAGCAAAAGTTATGGCACTTGTACTGTTCTTACCCCTATCCTGACACTTATCTTGTGTTGGGACATTTTGGAGGAAATTCAGAAGTTGAGGTATTGCTAAGTCTGAAAACTCGACTCAAGTTCTCCTAAGCTCTGCCCTGCCCATCACGCTTGGGATTTACTTAACATGCGAAATTTGATTGATTTATGAATCACCACTACTAATCAGCTTAGAACCTACCTCGTTTTTACCGGTTCCATTCTCCAATTCTTGGTCCATGCTCACCCCTAGCTATTGGGGAGGTTTTTGACTCTCTCTCTCTCTCTCTCTCTCTCTCTCTCTCTCTCTCTCTCTCTCTCTCTCTCTCTCTCTCTCTCTCTCTCTATTTTTTTATTCATTTTACTGTACTTAGTAGAGCAGTCAATATGGGTGAATGACCCATTTTTTACCCATATTTTCATACAAATGGGTTATATATAGGTTCTAAGATTTGAATGACTCAATAAAAATGGATCTGAAATATCTAAGTTGAATCAGATGGGTCATAAATGGGTCACACAATTAAATTCATTTTCAACTCATATTAGACCCATTTTCGACCTATGAGAGCAGCCCCAAAAATTGCACATGGGACGGGGGCCATAAAAGGCTTTGTTATTTTTTTTATTTTTCCATTTTTATAATTTAATGAAAGAAATCAGAAAAGAAAAAAAAAACTAGTGGCCACCAACATTCACCGCCGCTGCCCGCCGCCTGCCAGTCACCGCCGCCGCCGCCCGCTGCCAGTTGCCGTCGCCGCCTCCCGCAGCCGCCGGAGAAGAAATAAAATAATGTTATTTAATAATTAAATAAACATTTAAAAAATATAAAAAAAGAAAAAAAATTCTCTTGATTAAAAAATATTTAAAAATTAAAAAAAGTTGAAATTTTTTTTAAAAACAAGGAAAAAATTTCACTGGATTTTTTATTACATGAAATTAATTTAGTAATATTATTTTTATTTTGTTTAATATTTATTATTATTATTATTTTAATTTGATGTGAAGTTTTTATCTGGAAGCATATGCATGTGAAGAGCTTAAAATAGGTTAAATGAGTTATATAGATTTTCTTAGAATTTTAGAGTAATTTGATAATATTGGTCACAACGGGTCGAGTTGGGTATGGGTCATTGAATATGGGTCAAAAGCCGAGTCAATATGAGTCGGACCATATTCGACTCGACCCAAACCCGACCCGACCCACCCATTTGACGCCTTTTGTTTGGGAGGTTTTTGACTTGTTGGGGGACTCTATGTTGACAAAAGAACATCATTGTTTTGAATGCAGTGTTGTTGGATTTAAATCTAAGCCATTTTTAATGGAGTAATTGTTTTTGTCTGTGTTTCCAAATTTGTACGCAATATGTGTTGCAAGCCAAGTGATCCAATCATGTCTAAAGAAAGTGAAACCTACAAATCACTTTTTAAAAAAGTTAATCAAAAGTGATCAGTTTTTACATAAACTGGCACTCAAGCGAGCACGAACTTTGCCCCATCAGATTTTCAGCAAGCCAAATCGATCGACAAAATGTTAAAATGTTGTTGCATTGGATTTCCAGCATTCCATATCAGTGCTGGCATTTAAGTGATATTTTTTTTTTTTACCAAAGTGGCTTTGAAATAATCCGTTGAAAAGTTTTGATACTAAAGTGGGCATCGTACGGAAGTTGAATACTTCTAGTGTCCCTTTTCCTTTTTGTTTGAATAAAGATTTTTGAAAGTCGATAGAAAACTTAATTTCGGTGAAATGGATGAATAAAAACGAGACACATTTTTGTTCAGTTCCTTTTGATCATGCTAGTAGATAAAACCACATTTTAACTTAAGTTGTTAGTTCACATCTTTCCTTTCTTATGATTGTTCTTGGATTATTTATTATAACCAATTGAGAGTTCAACAAAATCGTAGCAAGAGTGTGTTGAAACTCATAGATTCGCTCTGGTAACACTCATTCAAGAGAAGCTCTCAAGGAAGGAGATGGAGATGAATCACTTTATTTTCTGAAATCTACCTTCACTCTCTTACGCAAACGATTACAAGACTTGCCTATTTATAGGCTTCATACATGACTCTTGACATATCCTAGGTACATGAACAGACGCATGTACATACGCTGCAATTATTATTTATCGAAATACGAACATACTCTTGAAACTCTCAATTAATAATGACTCTTGAAAACAACAAAATAATAATTATACTAAACACGCTCGTCGAACAGACATTCATCGAAAATCGAAAAGCCTATCGACATCCATCAAAATACGAAGAGTCGCAATTATGAAGAATCTAGAGATAGGCGATGACTTCTTCAATACTTCCCCTCACCGACTACTCTCTCTAAGAACAGACCTTGCAACTATACCAAGAAGAGTTCGAAACTTTTCAAAATTTGCAGCTCCAAGACCTTTGGTGAAGATATCATCAACTTGATCATCTATCTTGGTGTACTCCATCTTGATCTCGCCCTCCAACACTTTCTCTCGCAGAAAATGATAGTGCACTTTCACATGCTTAGTTCTCGCATGGAAAAATGGATTCTCTACCAAGTTTATAGCGAATAGATTATCACAATATAATGTTGTCTCATAATCTATAGGTTGATGAAGATCTTTCAATAACTGCACTAGCCATGTGCTCTCTTGAGCTGTCATTGCTGCTGCTTTGTATTCAACTTCTGTCGTCGACAAAGACACAGTCGACTGTCTCTTACTGCACCAGGATGCTACTGTTGATCCAAGATTAAATGAGTATCCGATAGTCGATCGCCCTGTGTACTGATCTCCAGCAAAGTTGGCATCACAATGATCGACCAACTCACCCGATGACTCTCCCTTATATAGAAGCCCAAAATCAAAGGTCTTATTTACATACCTCAGGATACGCTTGGCTGCATCCAAGTAAGGCTTCCGTGGCTTCTCTATGAATCGACTTACTACTCCCATTGCAAAAACGATATCAGGCCGAGTTATGGTAATGTAAATTAGACTACCTACCAGTTGCCTGTACATGGTCGAGTCTTCTAGCTCTCGACCTTCATCCGCACATAGCTTTGCATTTCCATCCAACGGAGTAGATATAGGCTTGCAATTAAGCATCCCAAATTTCTTCAAGAGATCTCGTGCTTACTTCTTTGGCATATGAATAGTCATTCCTTTGTCCTGTCAACCTCGAGCCCTAGAAAATATTTTAGCTCTCCAAGTTCTTTCATCTGAAACCGTACAGAGAGATTTGCTCTAATTCGACATATCTCATCCTCATCATTTCCAGTAATGGTGAGATCATCCACATAAATCAGCACAGCTGCAACATTTCCATTTCTACTTTTACGAACAGGCTCGAGTCTGTTGGAGCTACAGAATAACCGCTCTTCAACAAGAATTCTGCAATCTTTCCATACCATGCTCTCGGAGCTTGCTTCAAGCCATAGAGCACTTTTTTTAACTTGCAAATATACTCTGGATGATTTTTTTCTCTTGAAACCATTCGACTGCTCAATGTATATATCTCGATCGAGTTCTCCATGCAAGAAGGCATTCTTCACATCCATTTTCCATAGATTCCACGATTTGCTTGCTGCAAGTGCTAACAAAACTCGAACTGTGGTAACCTTTGCCACCGGGCTAACGATTTCTCCATAATCGAAGCCATACTATTGTGAAAAACCTCGAGCTACTAGACGTGCTTTATACCTTTCCATCAACCAGTCTGGTCGAGTCTTAAGTTTGTAAACCCATTTGCAGGATATAAGACGTACCTTTTTAGGTTTCGACACCAAGTCCCCCGACACATTCTTCTTTAGTGAGAGGATTTCTTCTTCCATGGCCTTCCCCTATTCTGCACCTTTTGAGGCTTCCTCATACGTCGATGGCTCGATCACACCAACGTCTTCAGTCAATGTCGTATTGGCATACTTAGGGTTTGGCTTCCTTCGCCTTGACGACCTCCAAAGTTGTGGCTCTTCCTCTTCTTCGATATCTTTTACTTGACTTGGTCGAAGTTCTTCTGTCGATCTTGGATGCTCACTAGATGAAATCGTCGATCCTGATGACTGTGCTTCGATAAATTTTTTGACAGGCCGATCATCATCGAATTCTTTCATCCTTTCTTCAACCTCTTCTTCGATATGCTGTGAATTTGGCAATTCGACAGCTTGAGGTGACCACCATGACGACAACTTATCGAACACCACATTCTTTGAGATATAACATTTACTTGTCGTAGGATCACAACACTTCTACCCTTTTCGCTGATCATCATAGCCAACGAATATGCAGCAAACGGCCTTCTTGTCGAATTTGCTACAAAGATGATCAGGCACAAATGCATAACATATACACCCGAAAACTCTGAAAAGACTTATCACGGGCTTAGCCTTTCATATAGGGACATAAAGCCAAGCATTGCTTGTGGTAATCTATTGATCATGTGTGTCCTCGTCTTCATACACTCAACCCAAAGCTTCGATGGGACATTGTTCGCATGTAGCATGCTCCTACATGTCTCTGCCAAATGCCGATTCTTCCTTTCGGTGACTCCGTTCTGCTGCGGCATATACGGACAAGTATGCTGTTGACGTATCTTGCATTCACGTAAATACTTCGTGAACTCATAGAAAGTATATTCTCCTCTATTATCAGTACAAATACAAAGAATCTTATTGCCTACTTCACTTTCAACGTTCTCCTTAAACTCTCTAAATTAGATAAATGCCTCAGATTTATCCTTCATAAAGTCAATCCAAACATACCTGGAGAAGTCGTCGATGAAAGTGATCATGTACTTTGATCCACCAATAGACAATTGCTTCACTAGACCAAACACATCTGAGTGAATGAGCTCGAGAGGTCAACGAGTTTTAAACGATGATTCCTCATATGGAAGCTGATGTGCCTTTCCATACTGGCATCCGGAACAAACCACATCTTCTTGAACTTCCAACTAGGGGAGGTCCTTCAGCATATTCATCTGCATCATCACTTTCAACTTGCGATAACTTACATGCCCAAGCCGCACATGCCACAAATCAGGTGTATCATTTCTTAGGATTTTGTTTACATATGCCGTTTGTGCAGACATCACGTAAACGGACTCTAGTCGACGTCCCTCTGTGATTGGTCGACTAGTGGGCTTCACACTTCTGTACACCTTAACATCTCGTGGACCGAACACCACATAATTGCCCGAGTCTATGAGTTGAGCCACAGACAATAAATTCTTCATCATTCCCGGCACATGATACATATTTTTCAATTCAACCTGCTGCGAGAATCTAGGAGTTATCCTCGTATCTCTGATATGAGTAATCGGCAACCTCGAGTTGTCTGTAGTAATGACAACATGTCCCTCGATATAATCAAGCATTTTCGGCAACTTGCCTTGATCTCTGGTCATATGATTTGAGCACCTTGAATCAACGATCCAGTCAAAATTATAATTAATCGACTTATCACTTACAGTGACTAAAGCCATTGAATCGTTCAACTTGATAATTGACGAGGCAGCAAGCACGTCTTGCATCTCCGTTGCAACAGACGCATGGAAATCACATTCCTCGTCGCCATCTATCTTCTTTGATAATGTTGCAACATTTCCTTCAACTCTCTTGACTCGATAATCTCTAGCAAAATGACCTTCCTTGCCACAAACGTAACATCGTCCATTGCGTCTTTTATTGTCATTGCCATCGCGATTCCTCCAAGCTTCCCCTAGTCGAAGGCTCGTCTCTCCTGGACACTTTTGACATTCTCCACGAGCTGGTTTCTTTTGCCTTTCGACATGTCTTTTCTCTGGCTTGCCATTTTCATTGTCGGCATCAAATCTCCTTTGGCCCTTGAACCCTCTCTTATCACTGAAGAGGGCACTCTCATCTCCCTTAATCGTGACTTTAGACATTTGATTATCTAAGGTCTCTTGGTTGGCCAAGATATTCTCCAGATCGTTCAACATCGGTTGAGTTCCCCATCCACGAGTAGCCGTAACAATATCATTATACTCCGGCATTAACCCGTGAACAATAATTCTTCTTATTCTTGTTTCTGAGATGGCATTATTCGGATCCAGCTTCAAAATCTCGTCACAAATAGACTTAACTTTGGAGAAATACTGACTCACCGTCATATTATGTTGTGACATTGACAAGAGCTCATTCTCCAATCTTTGCAACTTGATATCATTCAACCTCGCGAATAACGCTGCCAAGTTATCACACGCCTCCTTGGGAGTCTGCACACTCTTAATGTGCTGCAACAAGTCATCTTCAACAGTTACAGCAAGAACGTAAAGAGCCTTACCCACTTTGATCTTCCATTTCCTCTGTTCACCATCATCTGTGGGTGCCGTGGTGTTGTTGCCTCCAACAATATCCCACAAATCTTGACCCAGCAAATAAAACTGCATGCGGGTACTCCAGTTATTATAATTGGAATTATTGAGCTTCTCAATGCCATTTGTCGAATTTGAAACGTCTGTCATCCGACTAGAGAAAAAAATGCATGGCACTATTCCAAGAAACCATGGTCCCTGACCAATCGATCACAGTCCCTGACTGTACACTAGCAAAACTTCGACGTACTTCGGTCCTTTACCGTTTGCACACGAACATTGGTCCCTAACTACCGTCTTCACGAACCACGCTCCGGAAGACTTGATTCACGGTCCCAGACAATCGTGCTCTGTTACAATCCCAAACAACTGGGCTCTGATACCAAATGTTGAAACTCAGAGATACGCTTTGATAACACTCATTCAAGAGAAGCTCTCAAGGAAGGAGATGGAGATGAACCACTTTATTTTCTGAAATCTGCATTCACTCTCCTTACACAAACGATTACAAGACTTGCCTATTTATAGGCATCATACATGACTCTTGACATATCATAAGTACATGAACAGCCGCATGTACCTATACTGCAATTATTATTATCGAAATATGAACAAACTCTTGAAACTCTCAATTAATAATGACTCTTGAAAACAACAAAATAATAATTATACTAAACTGTCGCGACCCGTCCGAAATTTTCCCCCGATCCGACGGGGCGAGGGATTGAATTTCGTTTGTGTGACGGGCGAATGGATTACCGATCGCGGCCCCCACTCTGAAATGTGGATCGCAGGCCTTAGATCGGCGCGGGCCCTCCCAGGCCCATACCAAATCGCGGCGGGAGTGTCTTTTGAGGGATTCGACGATAAGAGTCGATCGCTTTCGACCTTAGTGTGGTCGTGGTGGCATGTGCAACTTGTGCATGCATTTGGAGTCGCCACCGGTCTTTCTTGGAGGGTAGACCGGAAACCTTACTGACCAATTGGGAGAGATCGATCAGTTCTGCGGAACCAGAGATTTTGGGTTCGGGGACTTGGTTACGTCGGTGTCATTACCAACGCCCTTTCGGTACCTAACGCGAGTGATTTTCCTGACTAAGAGTTCATGCAGACGCAATTTTGGGTGAGATAGGTATGGTTCGGGTTTCATGCAGATTGGAATGCTAGTCCTATCAATCACAATCAATTTAACGAAAGCGCAGTCAATTGCATAAATGAATCATGTCAATGCATATCAATTCACATCAAATGGCCTCCTAGTATAGCCATAAGGGCTTAGGGAAGGTGTGATTTAAGACTGGGGATAAAATGGGAAGATTCGGGGACGATTAGCCCGAAGGGTAAAATCGTCATTTTTTGGAAGGTTTGGATACCTAATTACCCAAAATATTCCATGGCCAGTTGATTGTGGCCATTTCCCATTTTTGAGAATTTTTTGGAATTTCTTGATTTTTCTTCAATTTTTGGAAGACGATTCGCCCAAAGTGCGAAATCGTCATTTTAAGAAGGGTCGGGGTTCAAAACACCCGAAATGAGTCTTGGCCAGTTGTTCGTGGCCATTTCCTATTTTTTGGATTTTCCTGAATTTTTTTTAGAATTTTTTTGGAAGACGGTTTGCCGAAAGGGCAAAACAATCATTTCTGGAAAGATCGGGGGTTCAATGACCCGGAATAGGTCGTGGCCAGTTGAATGTGGCCATTTCCTATTTTCTGGAATTTTTTAGAGTTTTTCTGAATTTTCCGAATTTTCTGAATTTGTCATGATTTTTCATTTTTTATTGATTTTTTGATTATTTTTGAATTTTTTATTATTTTTGAATTTTTTAATATTTAAAAATATTTTCCGGGCCGGGTCAAACCCGGCCCGCGCCTCTCGGGCGCCCGGCCCGACCCTAGGGGTCTACACCGGCCTAAAACGACACCGTTTTATATTTTTTAAATATTTTTCCTATTTTTTAACAATTTTTTTTTACTTTTTATCTATTTTATTTAATTATCCGAAAATTCCCCGGATCCGACGGCTCTCATGGCGCCACGTGGCCTGTCCTCGTGCGTTCGATCTCTCGCTCGATCGGAAGACCCACAGAGAGCCACGTGGCTCGTTCACAGACGTCGGATCAAAAATTAATTCATTTTCTTTTTTAGAAAAAAACCATTCAAATCGGACGCTCCAGATTGTGCCACGTGGCCAGCTTCAGCGCGTCCGATCTAACATTAGATCGGACGATCCACAGTGCGCCACTTGGCACAACCTCGTCCGCCGGATCGATTTTAATTAATTATCCGAAAAATCATTTATTTTATTTTGCAAAATTCCAGGAGCGCGACACGTGTCGCGATCGGGACCGTCCATTTTGTTTTGTTTGCAAATAAACGGACCGGTCCCACCCGGCTGACGTGGCGCCTACGTGGCCGGCCACGTCAGCCGTTGACCGGTTGACCGAGACACAGTCGCCGGAGAAGACGACCGGCGACTCGCCGGAACAGTGATTATTCCGGCGAACTCGCCGGAATGGGCAAACCGGGTCCAAAACTTCATATTTTTCGCTCATTTTTTTGGCATTAGACTCTCTACACTACCAGCATCACCATATATCACTAACATGAAAGATCTAACGTCGGGAAGTGGCCGGACGATGCCTCAACCGAACCGGCGCCGGCGAGAAAATTTGCAGAAATTTGTTTCGCCCAAAGCTCGATTCTAAACCATCAAACAGCATCCAAGGAGGGTCTAGAGGCTTACCTGAGGCCGCTTGGGACTCGGCGACCGCTGGTTTCGCCGGTGCGAGCTCTCGGCTCGGTCCGAGCGTGTGGAGCTCCGGCCACCACTTCCGGCGCGGTTTCAATGCAAAAGAAAAGGTAAGCCGAGCGGAGGGACGGGGGTTAGAGGAGTTTAGGAACCAAATGCGCAACAAATAAGGCTCGGGGAGCCCAGGCCGAGACTCAAAAAATGCAAAGCCCGTTTGGGCATTTCATCGAACAATCGGCGTGCATTAGAGAAATGGAACTCCGGGGAGAATACCGACCTGGTGGTGGCTTGTCGACGGCGGTTGAAGCTCCGGTGGTGATCCGTGAGGTACGCTGAAGGTCCTCAGTCACTCCTCTTTCCCTGTTTTCTCTCCAAAAAATCCTCTCTCTCTCCCATGGCCGAGCTCGGTTTTAACCGAGAATCTCGCCGGTTCGTGGCCGACCGCCCGCCTCGGCACGTCCACCACCTCTGCCAAAGAGCATGGGCCTCTGTGCTCCCGTCCCCCCACGTTCGTTCTCCTTTTGTTTCTCCCGAATATCGCACGCCCATCATGCCCTGTTTTTTATTCTCTCGGCCAAGTGGTCTGCAACAATGTTGCAGACCTGGTCGGACCGGGTCGGGTCGGGTCTGACCCGACCGGCCCGGTTCGACCAAATCGCCCAAATTGGGCCCCAAATTGACCTCTTTTTATGAAATTGATGGCAAAATCGGATTCCTTGACATGTTTTCTATCAAATATGGGTATTTTCGTGAATCAATTGATTGAAATTTTGTGAAAACCCCAAATTGTCCCTAGGATCCGAAAATGAATTTCGCCACATTGAGGGGCCAAACGATCGAATTAATCAAAAATGAGCCCACCAATGGATTCCTCATGATGAAAAATATAGGGTAGAGGTATTTAATTTTAATGGGTGTGCCCGTGTGAAATTTAATTTCAAAAATTGTAAAACCGGAGATTAAATTGAATAAAATTTGTGCAATTAAGCCCTTTTGGTTAAAATTGATCAAATTGGAGGGCAAATTGGCCCAATTGCACTTCAAGACTCTAGAATCCAATGTCATAGCTTATAAAAACCAATAATTGAAAATTAAAAGACTCGAAAAGGATTTTCCAGGCTCGGTTCGGGATTATGCTTGTGAAGGAACACCATGACCTAAGCCTAATTTCCCTGATAAAACTGAAAATATTAAAGAGGGAATTAAAATAAAATTTCTTAATGTTTTTGTGTAATTTTCTGACCACGGATGGTATTTTTTATGATTTTTTGGG
Source organism: Rhodomyrtus psidioides (assembly GCA_021437785.1). Taxonomy (NCBI): domain Eukaryota; kingdom Viridiplantae; phylum Streptophyta; class Magnoliopsida; order Myrtales; family Myrtaceae; genus Rhodomyrtus; species Rhodomyrtus psidioides. Next base: position 3,144,931 of record JAILYB010000041.1, on the reverse strand, counting down.
TATTTTAATAATTAAATAAATAACAAAAAATATTAAAAAATACAAAAAATATTTTTTGTTCAAAATTGGTTCCTAAGGCTAGGCTAAGGCTTCCAAAGTCGATTTTGTAATTTTTGAACTTTTTTTGCTATTTTTAATTAATTTTAGAAATAAAAACTAAAATAAATGATGGTCAAAAATCAGGTGTCAACATAAACATGCTCGTCGAACAGACATTCATCGAAAACCGAAAAGCCTATCAACTTCCATCAAAATACGAAGAGTTGCAATTATGAAAAATCTAGAGATAGGCGGTGACTTCTTCAGAGTGAAGCCAGAAAATGCTTTCCTGATCATGATTTGGTTAGTCTTTTGAAATGCAGAATTTGGCTTGGGGGACAATAATGAAGCTTGCAATTCAAAGCATCGGGGTGGTGTATGGCGATTTAGGCACGTCCCCTCTCTATGTCATGCCAGGCATTTTTCCTGACGGGATAAAGCACAAAGAAGATATCCTCGGAGCGCTATCTTTGATCTTCTACTCGATCATCCTCATTACCTTGATCAAGTATGTCTTCATTGTTTTATCGGCAAATGACAATGGTGATGGTAAGCAATTTCTGTCTCACCATTTCACCACAAAATTCATCTGACGTAGCAATTTTTTTTTCCTCCATACCAAATCTTGTACTAATGTAGTTAGGTTTTTGGCTCTTACAATATAGGAGGGACGTTTGCTTTGTACTCTCTAATGTGCCGCTACGCCAAGGTGAGCTTGACCCCTAACCAACAAGACGAAGACAAGGCAGTCTCGAACTACCGACTTGAGGTGCCGAGCCGTCGCCTCTGGTGGGCCTCCACCATGAAGTCATTGCTCGAGAATAGTAAATCGGCCAAGTACTTGCTCTTGTTTGTAACTATGTTGGGCACTGCCATGGTCATTGGAGACGGCATCCTCACACCATGCATATCCGGTAGTATCTTTTGCATCGAGATCATTATTTATAAGAAAAAGGATGCACCAATAGTTTTTTAAATTTTTTCCCTTGATCTGCAATATCCAATTTTTTTTAAATAGTACATCCTATCATAGGTAGCATTACAATATAAAATGACACCCTATATTTTAATGTCTCCCCTAATTTATTGATCCAAATAGTTCTCTTGGTTGAATTTCAACAGATGGTTCTGATTCTTTTCTTCTTTTCTAGAAGCAGTATTATCGGCTGTTGGGGGCATAAAAGATGCACACATTCACTTGGAGATGATGAAATCATGTGGATCTCTGTGGTGATTTTGATCCTGCTGTTTCAAGTCCAATGGTTCGGAACTCACATAGTCGGATACAGCTTTGCCCCGATTCTCTCTGTATGGTTCCTTGGTATCGCACTGATCGGCATCTACAATATCGCAAAACATGACTCGGGAGTGATCAGAGCCGTCAACCCACTCTACATCGTCCATTACTTCTTGAGAAACAAGAAGGAAGCATGGATTTCTCTTGGAGGGGTGATACTGTGCCTAACTGGTAATCCAAATATCTAGTCTTTTCATTGATTAATTGATGATAAGTACATACAGCTAATCATCATTCCAATGATTCATCTATTACGCTCTGAGCTTTTGATTATAGGATCCGAAGCATTGTTTGCTGATCTGGGGCACTTTAATATCCAGTCAATTCAATTGAGTTCATGCCTGCTTGTCTTTCCTTCGATCATCCTCGCCTACTTTGGTCAGGCGGCGTATCTCCGAAAGCACACTGAAGATGTTGCTAACACTTTCTTCAGCTCAATACCGAGTAAGCTTCCTCGACTACTTCATCCGATGCATAGATCTTATACTGTCGGGTCACACAATGAATCTATTTGATGGTTTTGATGCAGAACCGGTGTATTGGCCAATGTTTGTGGTCGCGGTGATGTCGGCGATAATAGCAAGTCAAGCCATGATATCGGCAACTTTCGCCATAGTGAAGCAGTCGGTCGCACTCGGGTGTTTCCCACACGTGAAGGTCGTGTACACTTCGCAAAAACACGAGGGTCAGATTTACATACCTGAGGTGAACACCCTCCTCATGTTGGCCTGTGTTGGAGTCACCCTTGGCTTCAAGACCACATTGAAGTTGGGCAATGCTTATGGTAAGCAAAAAGGATCACATTATATACACACACACACATTAAATTCCACTTATGCAGATTCTTTAATTCATTAAGCTACCTATTGGGGTTGTTGAAAGAAATATTCACATTTATTCGTAATTCTCGATTATAGGAATTGCGGTAGCATTCGTTTTCACTATCACATCCACATTCCTCGTTATTGTGATGGTCATGATTTGGAAGACCAACATGCTCCTCATTATCCTCTATGCCCTCACCATCGGGTTGGCGGAGTACGTGTTTCTTAGCTCGGTCCTCTACAAATTCGTGGCTGGGGGTTACGTCCCACTCGTCTTCGCTGCCATCATGGTAACCGTCATGTCCATATGGAACTACGGATACCGAAAGAAGTACGAGTATGAGCTCGAGAACAAGGTCTCGAGAGAAGCCCTTGTCACGATCATGTCGAACACAAACATCCACCGTGCCTCGGGGGTCACTTTATTCTACACTGAGCTCGTCCATGGCATTTCTCCAATGTTCACCCAATACGTCACAGGTGTACCTGCATTGCACTCGGTCCTTGTCTTCGTCTCAATCAAGTCGCTACCCATAAGCAAGGTGCCCCTCGAAGAGCGGTTCCTCTTTCGACGGGTGGAGCCACAGAAGTTGGGCATGTATTAGTGCGTTGTGAGATACGGATATCGAGAGGCGAAGATGGAACCGCAGTACTTCGAGAAGGTTTTGATCGACCAATTGAAGGACTTCATTCGGAACGACGCGCCACCAGCCATGGACAAGCGAGGCGAGGCTAGTGACCCTGGAATCGCAATGGTCAGTGAAGAGGGAGCGCAACGAGAGATTGGATCGGTGGATGAAGCGATCAAGATTGGAGGGATCATATATCTAATGGGACAGAGTGAGGTGATTGCTTCGAGGGGTTCTGGCTTTGCAAAAAGGTTTGCAATCAATTCCTTGTACAACTGGTTGAAGAGGTGCGTGCAGCAGCAAGAGGAAGTTTTCAACATTCCTCACAAGAGGCTCCTCAAAGTGGGGATCACTTATGAAATCTAGTGGATGATTTCCACGTCTTTAATCGGTAGTATGTGATACAGTTGACATTGAAACTTTGTATTCGGTTGTTTGCTTTGTTCTCCCAGAGATTTTTTTAGCAAAGTTTGTGAATTACTTCGGCTGTCTCCTTTGTCCTTTGGAGACTATTTAAGCAAAGTTTGTGCCACTTTATGAAACTTCCCGGAGTGCTTAATTTCATGTTTTGTGAAATTGTTCTCCAAACGCACATTTGTTTTAAACCTATTGTTGCTATTAGCCCGATACTTTTCGGCCAGAGAAATTGCCAAGAAGGAGCCCAATTCTGAGCTTATCAAGCTATTCAATTGGACCCACTTTCACCTAAAATCTTAAGCCAATGAGTTATGTACCAACTAGAATATATAAATTGCTCTGCAATATACCAATTCTTCGATGTGGGATTTTTGTAACACAATTCACACGTGCATCATAACGATTTTGATGAGGTTATGTACGTGTTGAATTTGAGTAGCTTTTCGAGAAGGGCTTGATAGAAACTGGATGTAGAAAGACCATAGTTACATCACCAAGCTTCCATTATCTGCTTGAGTTGGAGCTTTAGACTCGTTTGTTTCATGAAAATGATTTGAAAAATATTTTTCGAAAAATGATGGCTTGTATCGCTTAAGAAAATAAACGAATGCAAAATATTTTTCATTTTTATCAATAATTATGGCATTCTTCATCGACTAATTATTTCAAGCAATACAAGCGATTATTTTTCAAAAAATTTCCATATCATGCATTTTCCGCTAAACAAGCAAAGCCATAATAAAAAATTCCCATACATACAAGTTAATGTCATTTCAGTTTTACGATTTTTTCTTTTTTTGACAAATATGTTAACCTATATGAGGATAATGTATAGACTGATATTTAACGTAACTATGTTTTACAAAGTACTTATCTCTAATGCTGATAATGAAGGTTCAGTTACTACGATGACTGCATCAATGACTGAAGGAGTTGTAAGATATGCTACAATATAAGTCTTTCAAATTTTACTCTTTTTAAAAGAGTTGTCTATAATCAACCTCATTAATCAGAAGAATCAATCTAATGATACAAAGTGCATGTGTGTGTGTGTGTGTATATGTGTGTGTGTATATATATATATATTATATTAAGCAATCTACTAATAAAAGTTACAATTTACAGTGCACTCGCAGAAGCAATGTGTACTAGTGGTCTTTCGATTGAAACCTTTGTTTCTTTTTCAATCGTGATCAGTGGATGGTTGTGAATGGAACAAAAGAAGCATCCAGAGTTCCACAAAATTAGGACTATACAAATTGTGCATCAAACGGGTTTAGAAATCGTTATTGGAGCCTTTATATGCTGAGTAGCGATTCGAACGAATATATCTAACCCAGTCGTGTCGGTGAAGTTTTCAAAAGTACAGCAACGACCGCCTTCGAAAATCATTCGATGCGCTTAGATTCGAACTTTGGGATACTAAAGAGATTAGTGACAAAGAGTATCGTTCCCATTTTTCACTCCTGAAAACAAACAATTCTCTTGTATGTTAAGCTAATGCAATAGAAGATTTTCCCCTCTTTGCCTCTTCTTTGACTCTAATTTCCCCCTTTTTACTTTGAAAACTTTTAGGGCTCCATTTGCTTGGCGGAAAATGAAGAATTGGGAAAAGAAAGAGTTTCGATTCTTTTGCTACTTTCGTGGACTTTTGATGTAAACTAAAGAGCTATGGAAGAGTTGTAAAGCTTCAACATGAATCAGAGATACAAAGGAGGAGACAGAAAGACTTACAAATATCCATTACAGCTTTAAATTTGTTCATTTAAAATCAAGGTTGTTTTACTTCATTTTTAATTATTTTTCTTTTTATTTCTTTTTTATTCCCTTCCATCACTTTTCATCAAATAATAAAATAAATTATAGATACTAAATATGCATATCTATACATATTATACATTATACAACAGAAGAAATTCAAATGTATAAATAAAAATGGGTAGATATAAAAATAAAAAAAAATTGTCGTTAATAATTTGTTGGGACAAGTACAGAGTGCAACAACTTGTGTACGTCGTCCACTTGAGTGCCATAACTTTTTTTCGCTAACTGGAGTATCATAAGTTTGAAAAAATCACTTAAGTTCCATCGTCGATTTGTCCCATCAGAAATCCGGACGCCGAAAAATCTGGCGTGGCATCGCCGGAGTATTTTTTAAATTTTTTAATGTACATGTGGATTTTTATTTTATTTTTAAGTTATTTTGAAAATGTTCTTTTTGTTTTTTTTTTTTTGTTATCCCCCTCTTGGCTGGTGGTGGTCACCGTGAGAACCCTCGCCGGCCACAGCCAGCAAGCCTAGGGGCAAGTGCCCTCGCGGCCCCGCCGGCCATGGGCGAGGTGGCCATCATCCAGACTTGGAAAGGGTCGTCACGCCCTCGGCCATGGTCAATGAAGCCCCCTTGACCGCGGCGGAGAGCGCGACGACCCTCACTAGGTCTGGGCTACGGCCGCCACACCCATGGCCAACGAGGCGTCAAGAGGCCCCAGATTTGGCGAGGACCTTTGCGCTCTTGCCCACAGCCGCCGAAGTTGGAACGATCGCCATCTAGGGCCGTCGCGGCACCGCCGACTAAGGGCAGGGTGGCCTTCACCCCTAGGCGAGCAGGCCGTGGCCGGTGAAAGCCGTCGATGACCTCGCTGGCCAAGGGGGGAGTCCAAGGTTTTTTTTTTCTTCCAAAAAAATATTAAATAATTAAAATAAAAATACAAGCATCAGAATAAAAAAAATAAAAAAAATTATAAAACATTAAAAAAAATCCTCGTGTCACTGAAAAATAAATTAAATAATAATAAAAACTCCACGTAAGATCATTTTTCGGAAATGGCACCCCAGTGAATGATTGGCACTCATGTGAACGTCGTACAAAAGATATGGCACTCCCGGTATACTTAATGCCATAATTTCTTATTTGAATTTTATTTTGATATGCTAACCTAAATATTATTTTATTTATTTATTTTAAGACATTTATTATTCAAGAAAATTAACTTTTTTACCATAAATGCAAGAAATTTCATCGACCTTTATCCCACTTCCTCCATGTGATATTTTATCCGGGTTATGTCCCATTTATATCTGATTTTATCTTATCTTGGATAGAAACCAAATAAAGGATATGATATATTTTAAACTTTTATCCTAGGCAGGGATAGAAGATCCATCGGAGAAATTGATCCGGACAAAGATGTAAAATCAGTAATCTCCATTACATTCTCAGGGCATCACTGAAAATATACCTTTCCAACAGAGAGTTGCCAATTCACTAATGAAGTCATAACGCATGTCCTTTTAACTACCTATACATTCTTTTTATCATTTCCAACGGAACCATCGATGAGCCACGAAAAAGACATCATGCGACAAATTAGGTAGCTTCGATGGCATTTGAGTGGCCAATGAAATGCTATGATGGCTATAACGGAGAAGTATAGATAGAGTTTTTTGCCGATGGGTTGCCAATAATTATCGCGACACCAACCACATTCAGATTAACACGGATTGCAAATGTACGAAAGTCATCACTTTATAACATACAATTTCGTTGAAATTTCTCCCGTGACAAAATACCTTTCACTGAAAATAATTTTTCGATTTTTCCTTAAAGTTCCTGTGGCGGTTTCGGACAGGAGTGACCAGGAACTCAATGAGAAATCTTCAACAAAATTATACAACTGTGAACCATACCGGAGTTTGACTTGACGGAAAGGTCTAGAAAGTACATTTTTTATATACGAGCGAACTGTTGACACTTAAATTTTGGATACCCATTTAGGATTAGTCGCGTAAAATTAGGGACTAACCCAGGTCCCAGACCCCTAAACAAAAGTAGTTAAATAATTTTTATATAATTTTAAGTGCATATAAATAGTTTGATTTTCTGCATAGCATTCATTTACATTTTAAGCGGACCAGTGGCAGAAATTGACCTGCAATCGACACGCGGACAGGGCCAAAACATATTGAAAAATTTGGCAAAGAGAACGGGCCTTAATGGCTTAATTTGAGCTTGATTCAGCCCATTAAAAGCCTAATTAGGGAAAAGCCTTTAATTAATACCTATTAATAAGAAAAAGGCCCTAAATCAAGCCCCCGACAGACCAAATAGGCCCACAAGGGGCATGAGAAATTCGGCTAGCCCATGGAAAAAGGCTTGCAAATTCCTCAATTAGCCGCAGAGCCAATTTGATGCAATTTGGCCCTTCCTGGACTTAATTGAAACGGTACCAAACTTCTGGGTTAATTTTGTGAATAGCAAAAACTTGAGGTCCCTGACCTAAACGACATCGTTTATATAAATAATGTTATACCTCAAAGATCCAGGTCGACACGTTTTTTTTAAAAAAAAAAAAATACACATGAGGAACACGATAGTGAGCAATTTAATCTTCAGCATCTAACAAGCCTTCATACTTTAACAAAAGCAACTATAGCTACTGGAAAAACAGAATGTTCACTTACCTTGATGCCACCGACCAAGTCATGTGAGACGTAGTTCAAAATGGCATAGAAAGTCCCAGATGTTGCAAACCAAAACGCCGCTAGAGAGCCAGCTGCTGAGAACGTTGATGTAATCACTGCAGCAAATCGTCTTAAAGAAACTCGGAAAAGAGTTGCTTTGAACTCTAAAGCCAGACATCTTCTACTGTGATTTATCTCCATCTAAGTATAACAGTATTTCATCTTGTGTTTTAGCCAAACAAATATGGGATTGTCTTCAAGTGGTTTATGAAGGCACCTACGAAATATTTAGGATGAAGTCAGATGAAACAATAAGAGAAATGTATACAAGATTCACATAGATTTTGAATGGTCTAGCAAATCAAGGAAAGATCTTCACAATTGCTGAAAAAGTGAGTAAACTACTCAGAGCACTTCCAAAGGAATGGATCACTGTAAAGAACTCAGTCCGAGAGACCATGAGAATCCAAGCTATCTCCCTGGATCAACTCGATCATAGGGACACTGATGTCTTATGAACCTGAAATGTTAAATGAGTAGAACATCTTCAAAGATAAGAAAATTATTGCTTTTAGTGCTGACAATATTAATGCGGGATTTGTTTGGCCGCTATTTTTGGCCTTGCTTGGAGTGCTATTCTGTTGCCCGATTCTATTTAGGGATCGCGTGTCTACTTTTTGGGCCGTCTGTTTGCCTTTTTTATTTTTAGCTTTATGTGGGCTGATCTTTGGTCTCTAGGTGAGCGCGTTTTACCGCGTTGTGGCTTCTTGCGACCGGTTCACCGTTGAACCCATCATGGCACACTAGTGCCGTTATTGATTCATGATTTTTGTGTCCGGTTTATTTTGTACCTAGCTTTTGAAAAGTTCAATACATACTTAACTTACCAAAAAAAAATTATTAATGCGGGAGGTGAAATATCCAGTGAAGAAGATGACAACAGTGAAATGGTGCTATTCACCAGAAGATTCAAAACTTCTATGAAGACAGGAGGAAACTTCAGAGGAAGGAAGAATCCGAGATTCTCAGAAGAAAAGAAACCTTTGAAAGGAAAAGAAGAAAGTAAGGGTAAGGAAATTGTTTTCTGTGAGTGCAAAAAATAAGGGCATAGAAAGCTTGACTGTCCAAGGAGAGGAAGATATGAAAAGAAAAAAAGAACACTCAAAATTGAAACATGGAGTGACATGGAATGAGAATCAAGCGATGATGACGCAGCAAATATTTGTCTCGTGCCAGACTCCAAAAAATAGGAAGAAGATGATGTAAATGATTCTGAAAACTATCATACGAAGAAATGCAAGAGTTTTTTTAGAGAAATGTTTGTGAAACGCACAAAGTCTTCAAAAAGGATTTCTGATTTGAAAAGGGAAGTTTCAAAACTCACTAAACAAAATCTTTCTAAAAAAGATGAGTTTGAGAAATTGCAAAAAGATTTAGTCACCGCTCAATGTGAACGAGATATTTCTTAAGAAGAAAGCAAATCTCTCAAAGGAAGATATTTCAAAAATAAGCACCAACTTATCCTTCAAATAAAAAATTTTGCATCATTCTCTCCATTCAAATTCCTCATTACGACAAGTCTAGACTTGGAAGTTAAAGGAAACATGAAGAGATAATAAATTCTTCTCTAAATATCAAAACTAGATCGAAACAAAAATCTACTCTTCAGCTTTACAAAGATCATTTTTGCACAACAATTTACTAGATCTATTGGCGAGCAGTACAATTGCTCAACTTGCAATGAACCTGGTCATAACAAATAAGAATGTCCAGTGAAGCAAACGAAGCCCAAAAAGGTCTACTGGAGATTTGACACTATAGGCCAAAGACTAACACAAAAGAACCCAAGTTTGTGCCGGTACCAAAAAAAAGTACAAAATTCTTTCTGATTGCAGCTAATACTAAAGAAGAACAAGTGGTACTTGCACATCGGATGTTCACGACGCTTGATAGGTGAAAGAAACATGTTCATTAGGCTGAAACAGGTGGACGGTGGCAATGTTACCTTCGGAGGAAAATGAAAAGGGAATGTACATTGCCAAAAAATTAAATACAAATATGCATGATTCAGACCTAAGCAGGTCTCATCGAGTCCAAGTGAGGGCCGGCATGGCCTTCGCCGAGGCTAGTGAGCCAGTCACCCTCCCCCGAGGACAGCAACATCCGGCGATGAGCAGCGGCAGCACCCACCACCCTCTGCTATTCTCTCTCTCTTTTCCTAGTTTCGTTTCTTGATAATAATTTAGTTTTTTAATATTTTTTTAATATGATATAATGAAAACCTAAAGAAGAAAAGAATAATAAGAAAAAAAACCACCAAGGAGTGAGGATATAATTTCAAAATACCACGTCAGCATTTTCCATTGGATAAATTAACAGTGTTAGCGAAAGAACTCAATTGGACTAACTTGACAAGTTTTAGGACTTTATTGCATTTTTTGAAAGTTTTAGGGCTTAATTGCATTTGCGCGACAAGTTTCAGGATTTCTAGTGATCACATCCCTTCCAAATACATACATTTGCATGATGATGATGGTAATTGATTGATTGATTGACAGCGTTTAGCAAATCATAACTTAGTTCATGGTGATGATGATGATTGATACATACTTAGAGGAGATGACGCGTTGCTTTTTCCATGCTAAATTGAAGTGTTTCTACTGCAAAAGATTCACCACCTTCTGTTGTGCCGCCAAATTTATTATTATTATTATTATTTTGGTCAATGGATTTACACACTAACAATGCCAACAAGAAACCCTGATTTGTGAAAAGATGGTGAAAATTCGCACTCAAAATCAACGCTTTCCAAGGAGAATGGTGTCACGTATTCACTTTGTTTTGATTTGAGCGTGATTTATTCAATTGAATTAGTGGGATATTCCATTATACCCGAATTTACGAATTTAAAGTGAGCCCTATTGATCTTTCCGGAGCAATAGCATGGTGCTCTATATGGATGGCTTATATAAGTCGACACACTTCGGAAATAATACGCTAAATAATACGCTATTTTCGTGTAAAAACGAAGAAAATCGAAAATTAAACGACTCAAGAAAATTACATGATAGGCCGCTAGGCCTGCACCGCTATTTTCAACTCTCCTACTCAATTCCTAATGTAATGACGACAAGATGACTTATGATTAGCCATAAAAAAAGATATGGTGAGACCAGCTAGGTTGGTTTCGATGGCAAATGATTAGCAAATGAAATGCTATAATGGCCATATGGAGGAGGTTGGAGAAAGCTTTTTTTTACTAATGGTTACCGATATTTGTCAGCATCAATCACGTTCAGATCAACACAGATTAAGAGTAGACCAATGCCGTCATTTATAACCTACAAATCAGAAAGATTGGTTGAAAAGATGAGTCTCTCTTAAAGTATCTCGCGCGCTAATCCCTATATGGAAATTCGACAAGAGATCCTATTACAAAAGTTAATAAATAAAAGATCCATGGGTTTTCACGAGATAGAATTTATATCAATCAATCGCGCGCTAATCGCTATTTTGAATTTTTCCCGATTATGCATTTTTAGCTCTTCTTTTATGATAGTGCTCTCTCTCTCTCTCTCCCTCTTTCTCTGCTCTTTCTCACCATGGGTCTCCACGCATTAGCCACGGTTAAAGTCAAACACTATGTTAGTAAAGATCACGATGATCAAGAAGATCGATTCTCGTTTCTCCGTTACCTTTTCAGTGCGTCCCTGAAAATATAACTTTCCAAAAGAGGGTTCTTAATTCACCAATGAAGTCCTCGCCTTGCTCGAAAATGGAGGAAGGTGATTGATCTCAGGCGATTGATGTAAAATCTCATTCAAGGCCTTTCACACAATTTTTTTTTTTTTGGTAAAGTTAAAAAATATATTAACTATAACCAAAGCGCGACTATACAAGAGCAGAAAAAACCCGACACTACAAAAAAGAAGTCATGCACTTGTAATGACACTAAGAAATGTCGTTACGAGTGCAAGAGTGTCGTGGGTCCAAAAAAAAAAAGAATAAGAGTTCCTAAGAAAAGGAGTAGTTTACACATTGATAACTCCGAAATGAAAAACACTCGTGCACGAACCACATCAGGGAATTAATGACCAAACATACGTTGTATCTTTTGGCTCCAGAGACAGACATTTTTTTATTAAAAAAAATTTTGAATCCTTTTTTTCTTTTTTCTTTTTTGTCAGAAGAAAAAGCATCATGTTGAGTGTTGACGAGCGAAGCATCCTTTCCCTAAACGTAGGAAATCGAAACTTACACTTTTCAAGAAAACTACGTGATATACCTGCACCGCAATTTTCGACTCTCCTACTTAATCCTTAAGTAATGAGTATATAATGACGTATGATTAGAATTAGCCGCGAAAAAAGATATCACAATACTGATTGGGTAATTTCGACGGCAAATGAGTAGCAAATGAAATGCTACGGTGGCTACATGGAGGAGGTCGGCGAAAGCTTTGACCGATGGATTACCAATATTTATCGGCATCAACCACATTTAGATTAACTCGGATTAAAAGTGGACGAAGGTCGTCATTTATAACCTACAAATCAGAAAGATTGGCTGAAAGACGGCTCTTTCTCATATTATCTCACACCCTAATGCCTATCTTGAAACTCAAAAAGATACCCCATTACAAAAGGGATTTGAGAAGCTAATCATGTAACAGTATCACGGTGAAATCTCAAACGCAATTTTTTATGCATGGCAAAATATATATAAAAATCATGACGGGATCTACTTCTGATCTTATGCCTAGCGTTTGTACCGTCATGCCAATTGGGCCCATTACAAAAATGATACGAAAAAAAAAAAAAGTGTCGGCGCCTTCTTACGGGATAGAATTTGTATCAGTTAACTAAACAATTCCTCTCCTTATTGGTAATTTCCTATTTGCAACAACCCTAACCACGTAATAAACGCGTACTACTCACTCAGAAGTTTTTCCTATTTCGAGTAAGTCCATTGATTATTCCCTCTATCAAAATCTCCTCTATTTGATCCACGCGTGAACGAAAGGTTCTCTCTCTCTCTCTCTCTCTCTGATTCTTCAATGGAGCGCCATGGTAGAACAGAGGAAGATAGACCAAAGGTCGTCGAAGTTGACTCGACTGACGGGTATAGTCGCCAGGATCAAGATCCAGACGATCAACGCGCGGAGGGAGACGAGGGATCGAGGAAGGTCGAGAAACTCGATTCGTTCTACGTAGACACTGCACGATTCAAGTCGGACCATGGCCATTCATCAAACCAGGTCAGTGTTTTTCCTTTCCCCCGGGAAAAGAAAAAAGTTTTTCTTTCATAGAAAATACTCTGGTTGAAAAAAAAAATATTTAATTACTACTTGGAACATGTAGTTCGCCTATAGTTCATAGATTTTTGGCTTTTACATGAACGTGTAGCTAATACAAATTTCAAAAGTTGATGGTGAACATCTTCGTTGAAATGGATTGATAGAAACGACACAGAATTTTTTTTCCAGTACCTTTGAATTATGCGTGTTGATAAAAATCATTTTAATATTATTACGGAAAAGAATGGATATACAAATATTGATCTATATATTTGCAAATTTCAAAGTAATGAATTGTCATAAGGCGCGAAACTTGAATGTGATTAGGAAAATTTAGAGGGGAAGTGAAATTAATGGAGTTGGTGAAGAGATATGCGGAGTTTAGTGTTTGTCTTTCCCTCGAATTGTTAGTTTACATCTTTCCTTTCTCGTGTTTGTTCTTGAAAATGTTTTCCTGATCATGATTTGGTTACGTCTTTCTAATTGCAGAATTTGGCCAGGGGGATGATATTGAAGCTTGCGATTCAGAGCATCGGGGTGGTGTATGGCGATTTAGGCACGTCGCCTCTCTATGTCATGCCAGGAATTTTTCCGGACGGGATAAAACACGAGGACGATGTCCTCGGAGCACTGTCTCTGATCTTCTACTCGATCATCCTCATTGGTTTGATCAAGTATGTCTTCATTGTCCTATCGGCAAATGACAACGGTGATGGTACGCGATTTCTTCTTCGCCATTTCACCACCCAAAAAAAAAAAATTGACATTGAAGGGGTTTTTTTGGTCTACTGAAAATCTTGTACTGATGTAGTTAGGTCTTTTGCTATGGCAATACAGGAGGAACGTTCGCTTTGTACTCTCTAATGTGCCGCCATGCCAAGGCGAGCTTGACCCCTAACCAACAAGCTGAAGACAGGGAAGTCTCGAACTACCGACTTGAGGTGCCGAGCCGCCGCCTCCAGCGTGCCTCTGCCATGAAGTCCTTGCTCGAGAATAGGCAAGCAGCCAAGTACTTGCTTTTCTTTGTAACTATGCTGGGCACTGCCATGGTCATTGGAGACGGTATCCTCACACCATGCATATCAGGTAATGATTTTCACATTGAGATCTTTAGTTTTTTGTGTTGAATTTGGGTAGATGGTTCTGATTCTTTCCTTCTTTTTTCTGGGAGCAGTACTGTCAGCTGTTGGAGGCATAAGAGAAGCTGCAAGTTCACTTGGAGATGATCAAATCATGTGGATCTCTGTGGTGATCTTGATCCTTCTGTTTCAAGTCCAAAGGTTCGGGACTCACAAGGTCGGATACAGCTTCGCCCCGATTCTGTCTTTATGGTTCTTCAGTATCGCACTAATTGGCATCTACAATTTCGCGAAACATGACTCGGGAGTGATCAGAGCCGTTAATCCGCTCTACGTGGTCCGGTACTTCATGAAGAACAAAAAGGAAGCATGGATTTCTCTTGGAGGGGTGATTCTGTGCCTAACTGGTAATCCAAACATCTAGTTTTTTCATTGATTAATTATTGATAGCTGATAACATATAGCTAATCATCGTTCCAATGAGTTATCGATTATGCTTTGAGCCTCTGATTATAGGTTCTGAAGCATTGTTTGCTGATCTGGGTCACTTTAATATCCTATCAATTCGATTGAGTTCATGCCTGCTTGTCTTTCCTTCAATCATCCTCGCCTACTTTGGTCAGGCGGCGTATCTCCGAAAGCACACTCGAGATGTTGCTAGTGCTTTCTACAGCTCAATACCGAGTAAGCTTCCTTGTGCTACTTTCATCTGATGCATCATTTGTCCTGTCGGGCCATACCATGAATCTATCTTTTGGTCGGGCGCAGAACCATTGTATTGGCCAATGTTTGTGATCGCGGTGATGGCAGCGATAATAGCGAGCCAATCCATGATATCGGCCGCATTCGCCATAGTGAAGCAGTCTGTCGCGCTCGGGTGCTTCCCCCGCGTGAAGGTCGTGCACACTTCGCAGAAGCACGAGGGTCAGATTTACATACCTGAGGTGAACACCCTCCTCATGTTGGCCTGCGTTGGTGTCACCATTGGCTTCAAGACCACATTGCAGTTGGGAAATGCTTATGGTAAGCGAAAAGTATCACACTATGTACACACACATTTAGTCTACTTATGTAGATTCCAAAATTCACATTTGTTTGTAAATCTCTGTTACAGGGATTGCGGTAGCCTTCGTTTTCACTATCACGTCCACATTCCTCGTTATCGTGATGATCATGATTTGGAAGACCAACATACTCCTCATAATCCTCTATCTCCTCACCATCGGGCTCGCGGAGTACGTGTTTCTAAGCTCTGTCCTCTACAAATTCGTTGATGGGGGTTACGTTCCACTCGTCTTCGCTGCCATGATGGTAGCCGTCATGTTCGTATGGAATTACGGATTCCGAAAGAAGTACGAGCATGAGCTCGAGAACAAGGTCTCGAGGGAAGCCCTCATCATGATCACGTCGAACATAAGCATCCAGCGCCTTCCCGGGATTGCGCTATTCTACACAGAGCTCGTCCAGGGCATTTCCCCCATATTCACCCAATATGTCGCCAATGTACCTGCATTGCACTCGGTCCTTGTCTTCGTCTCAATCAAGTCGCTACCCATAAGCAAGGTGCCCCTCGAGGAGCGGTTCGTCTTCCAAAAGGTGGAGCCCAAGGATTCGGGCATATACCGGTGCGTCGTGAGATACGGATATCGAGATCCGAAGATGGAGCGGGAGTTCTTCGAGAAGGTTTTGATCGACCGATTGAAGGATTTCATTCGGAACGATGTGCTGTACAACGTGCCGCCCGCCGCCGACGGGCGACGCGAGGCCAGTGACCATGGAGTCGCGGTCCTCAATGAAGAGGAAGTGCAAAGAGAGATCCGATCGGTGGATGAAGCGATCAAGATGGGAGGGATCATGTATCTAATGGGAGAGAGTGAGGTCATAGCTTCAAGTGGTTCAGGCTTGGTAAAGAGATTGGTGATCGATTACTTGTACAACTGGCTGAAGAGGTGCGTGAGGCAGCAAGAGGAAGTGTTCAACATTCCCCACAAGAGGCTGCTCAAAGTAGGAATCACCTATGAGGTCTAGTGGATGATGTCCACGATTTTCATTAGTAGCATACGTTATAGTTAAAAAATTATATTTAATTGTTTGCTTTGTCCTCCCCGAGACTATTTAAGCAAAGTTTTCGAATTACTTCGGTGGTTTGATTTGTGACTATTTAAGCAAAGTTTTTTTCTTACTCTATGGTTTCGCCGGAATTTCTTTCGCCACGTAATATCTTTCATCGAAAGTTGTTCTTCGGCTTTTAATTAGAGAACAGATCATGTGGTGACTCCAGCCGTGAAATGTCCAGGCAAACGGGAGAGAATCAACAACTTGAATTTCGATAGTATTGCACAAACACAAATCGTGTCAGAATTTAATCAACAACAATGATTGGAAACTACAAATATTCCAAAAAAATCAATATTTTTGGTGCAAACATCTATATACCTATTCCAGGTATTCCAAATATAGTGAGTGTTTATTTCATATTTTGTGAAAACATCCTCCAAATATATTAATTTTAAATGACTGTGGGTGTTGGACAAAAAAAAAACGTCATGTTGGTACTAATTGCAACTTACATATATATGATGTAAATATAGCTAACATACGCGTGCTGAATTTAAGTAGCTTTTGAGAAGGGCTGGGCAGAAATTGGATGTAGAATATCTTAGCTACATCACCGAGCTTCCATTGGTTGCTTGAATTGAAGAATATATAAATTCCTTTTTAGGGTGGTGCTTTTTTTTTTTTTTTCTCGCAAGCTTTGCAAAAACTTCTATACTTTTGCTTAGTTTCTCTCTAGTTAGTGAACCACATAGTTAAGTAAAAATAGAAATTAGGGAGAAATTATCCACATGGTCTTAAACCTACTGTACTTTTGTCAGTTTAGTTATAAACCTTTTAATTTTGCTAATTGAGTCCTAAACCTTTTCATATTTTGTTAATTTAGTACATGCGGACAATTTTGGATGAAAATGACATAGAAGCCAATCATATTACATAAGAAAGCGCTCTTGACGTCCATCTAAAACAACTTAAAATCACTGTAGCAAGCGTAGGCTAGAAATAACCTTATAGATTTCAATCTTGTCACCGGAGCATAGTTGTCATCATAGTCAATTCACTCTTCTTAAGAATATCCCTTTGCTACAAATCTTGCCTTTTTTCTAGTTACATTTCCAACTTGTTCCTAAACGCCCATTTTGTTCCAATGATTGGATAATTCTTTGGTTTGGGTACGAGTTGCCAAACCTCATTGATTTTGAATTGATGCAGCTCAAGCTGCATTTTTTCCATCCAGCTTTCATCAGTAAAAGCTTCTTCTATTCCTTTTGACTCTATTTCAGAAATAACTGCTATGGCACTTATATCATCCTTAAACTTGGATCTGGTTATGATCCATTCTTTTATACTTCCAATAACAAAATCCTTTCGATGGCTAGGTCTATGCTTCATGTTCTTGTTGAATCTATCATCTTGCTTTTCTTTTGAAGAAGCATCTTGATTCGTGTCCTCATAGGATGAATCTTTCTAGCTATCGTGAAGGTTCTGAGTACCCTTAGAAGCTGTATTGTCTTCAAATGTTAGATTTAGCTCAGATGATAAATCATTCTTGATGAATTCATGGCCATCTTTTTTAGCATTTTTTTGCATTTTAAAACTTCACATTCATTGATTATTCAACTATTCTTGAGTTTTTGTTGAAAACTATGTATGCCTTGGTTGAAGTGAAATATCCAAGATTCATAGAAGTTACCATGATGATCATTTGACTTTTTTACAATGAAGCATTTACAACCAAGTACATGAAAGTACGAAATACTTGGTTTTCGATCTTTGTAAAATTCATAGGGGTTTTCTCAATCAACGGTCTTAAGAAACTAGATTTATAATATAAAATGCAGTAGAAACGCATTTCCTAATTGTTAAATTATTTGAGTTAGTCAGTCTCATCTTCAAGAATGATTCATTTCTGCAAAACATAATCACTTTATATATTCATCAATTTTTCTACTCTTTTTGCTAATATCCATCTATCAATCTATATTTTTTGACATCATTTTGCCTTACTTATTTAGCCTTCCTAATTGCACCTATATTAAATAACAGGGGTAAAAATATGATGGCATAATCATAATCAAGCACATCTTTAGATCTACTCACTTTCTCCACTTTAAGAGACAATTACCAGTGAGTAAATATGTCAAAATGGGTTACAAACTCATTTCTTAATCCATATATGATGGTCTGAGTTGTTAATGAGATAGTTATACTTAATAGATGGGTCATAATTAGGTTTAAACATAAAATTAGTTTTAAATAGCTTATAAATGCATCCTAAATGAGTCTAAATGGATTTACAACTTACTCAAACATAAACCACATATATAACTCTATTCATTCTCTTTCTACATCGCTCGATCTTTTGATCACTCACTTTGCACTCTCACCTTAATTTAGATATGAATATTTCTAGATTGGATTATACATAAAAGTGTTTTAGCAATATGTGTCGTGTTGGATATGGGTAATTAAATTTGTATTGCAATAAATGGTCATAAATGGGGTAAAAGAATCTATTTAGGTCAGATCATTTATGACCCGACGTAAGTCCGACCTCACGCAACTTTTTGACGGGGCTACCCATGAGAACTATAAAAGGAACATTTTGATATTGTTCACGATAAACAAATTGTTACAATTTCAAGTAATCTGACCAATGCTCGTGCCATGTGCTTGAAATCCAGTTACCAAAATGTTGAAAATGACAGCTATATCAGTTAAAGGGCTAATTCCCTAAAAAAGCACAAACTTTAGCTTCAATGATGATTCTGGCCCGAACTTTTTTTGTCTCACCAACTTTAGGTCCAATAACGACTCTGGCTCGAACTTTTTTCATCTCATGAAAAAGCACAAACTTTAACTCGAGTCCCAAATCTGGTCCCCTTAATTTGGATCCATTAGTTGTTCAACATGGCAATTTCACGTCATCAATAAATCTACGTGACTTGTTGATGTGGATTTAAAATACTATTCATCGTCTTCTTGGCACGAAAAACTTCATTTGCTTTGCAAAGGGGGTAGGGTTGGGCTTGTTAAAAAAAGAAGGCTCTAGTCATGAGCTTGGTGAATCTCATCCATGTCGTCTCTCCACGGGTGGTAATACACAGCTTCAGATTCCAGTTAGACAACTTATGCTTATGGGTGAAGTGAAGGAAATGATGAATAGATTAACCATCGTCCTTCAAGTTGTGCTAGAGGTCAAATAGACTTCAAATTTCGTGCCAAGAAGATGATGAATAATGCCTTAAACCTACTTGGCTTGAATCCACATCAGCAAGCCACGTGGATTTATTGATGATGTGAAATTGTCACGTTGGACAACTAATGTTTCTAAATTAAGGGGGCTCAGTTTTAGGACTTGAGTTAAAGTTTGTGCTTTTTCATGGGATAAAAAAAGTTTGTGTCGGAATTATCATTGGACATAAAGTTTGTGCATTTTTATGAGACAAAAAAAAATGTTTGAGCCAGAATCGTCATTAAACCTAAAGTTGGTGTTTTTTTATGGAATTATCTCGTCAGTTAAATAGTTTGGATGGCAGGTGCTTGTCTATCTTTCTATGTAAAAAATTTCCAGCAGACCAACAAAGTGAAAAATAATAACCACAAAGCATCCTACATTTATCTCCTGCTCTTTTGTCCTCGGCTTGCAGTTTGCTCCCAAACTGTTGTCTCCTCCAAAATTTGAAGTGCTTGTTCTATCTTTTCATTTATTAAGGTTGGTTTGTAACAAAAAGTAAAGTGTTTAAGTCGTGTAATACGATGATTGCACATGGAATTTGTTAAGGAAGCACAGCACTTCGACCAAGTAATGTATCCTGATAGTCGACCAAATAGTTTTCGCGTGAGATTTTGGTCTCAAAGTCACACCTCGACCTAGTCCTCAACCGAGAAGAGAGAAGCTCGGCCTACATCTCGAGTTAAGGAAAATTTTAAATTCCAAAGATCTATAATGGAAATGCGATTTTGCATGCCAACATTTATATGTCTTGAATGATTTCAAGAGTGTTTAATTTAAAGATGAATGAAAGTGTATGGATCGAACAATTGACAAGAATTTAAAAGTCAAAGATAGAAGTAACCTTAAATAATATGAAAAGAAAGGTTCACTTTACACTATGCGGTAGATCAGAGAGCTCAAGGACATGGCTGGGTCCATGACTAATTTATGTTGTCTAGAGTATATCTTATTTTACGGGGCTACATGCAATTATGAATGATATTCACTGAACTTTGGCATACTTTTCATTCATTGCTAGACTTTAATATGTGATTTGCAAATTGAGCTTTCCATATTGTTATTAATCTAGCACCAGAACCAGCATCGACAAACTCAGATTTCTCGTTTTTCTCTCTCGCTCGGCGTCTAACTCACTTGATTTTGCATCATAGAAAAAGATTGTGAATCTCATATTTTCTGAAAAATGCTTTGATTGGAAAAATTTAACGACACCGAGTCCAAACAAAAATGGTGAAAAATCACGATCTTCCTATACGCACTTCAGATTAGAGCGAGTTGGATATCCCTGAGAAAATTTTTGAAAGATATGCCTGATAACACGATTGTAGATGTCTAGAAAATAGGTTTCCATAGCATGGATCAACTGCCAAAGTGGTGATCATTGAGCACAATTAGGTTGTGAGACAAACACTTCCAAAGCTTAATTAGTGAACGCCCGTGATATTCATCCCCATATTAATTGGGTTAAATACATAGGCTATATCCATTGTTAATTAAGTCATCACACCCAGATGCCGTACGCATAAAATCTCTGCCTGCTAAGCTAGATTCACCTTGATGGAATTTTGTTTTTCTTCTTTTCTAGAGAATACTGGTCATTTAGGGATGGTTCTCATTGTCAATGGGGCAAGCCAAAAGGTGGCTAGTGGTGGCCACTGCCTTCTTTCATTGAGTTCAACTCAAAAAAGTTCTTGTATGAAAATGACTTTTAACCCAAAGTTTTCCACAGACACCGCCTCAAATTCTTGCAGAAATAATGGTTACAACCCCAAAGTTGGATTGGACATTCGCTTCTACCAATCATGAATCAACCAATGGCAAAGAGGGGAAGAACAAAAAAAACATTGTCTTGGCGTTCTTCTATTCAACACCAAATTATTCCAACCCATCAAGAAACTCAAAAGAGACATCAAAGAATTATTTTTGCGACAAGGAAGTCTTTGCAAACACCGTACGGACAGCAACGATGGGATTGGCTAATCCTTCCTTGGGTCTCTCCTTTTGTCCCCCATTCAACTAGAACATTATCAAATTTTTTTATGCTCAAGGAGCCATAATTCTTTGTTTCTTCTTTGCCTTTTTCGAAATCAGAAAAATACTACAGCAGGCCTTGTCAAGTTCAAAAAGAGAAACTCTCAACAGTTGGAATGATTCCTGTAAGTACAATACGCCTTGCTTTAAGAGGAAACCATCTGCCATCATATGAACAGAAGAAACCCTAGGAACCCTAATCTCACTAATTTAATCTACATACTGCTCATGTCCCCATGTAAGAATTAAACTCACTTGTCCTCTTCTTTCCAAGCTGAGTGTTTTTTATAGAAATGCTGGTTTTCTTATTTTAATTTTCAATGAGTTTGTCGTTTGCCCAACTAACGTTGATTAGTGGTCCCCAACAGGCCCCAAAGATTGAGGGTTAAACCCTAACCCCAGACAGAGATATGTTAACCTCTAGTCAAACATATAACTAGGACAGAATACTGGAAAAAGAGTTTGAAATTTGCTGTGAATAATGGAACCCTAGACAGGGACTTCGTGACTATTGTATGCAGCGTCGGTGACGGCTGAATACGATTCATGGCTTGTCCCCATACATAAAGGGAGCGCACTCGAAATATATTAGCTATAAAAATACTTAGTTATGCTTTAGACAGGAACAACCCATTGTGTATTATGGGTTAATTTAGATGTTTTATGGGTTATATGTATGTCATTCTCTTTTTTAACTCTGGAGAAAATGAGGATGAAAGTGATTTACTGACCTTATGTGTGTGTGAATCTTCTTCTGCAAAGTCGGGTTGAATGAGAGAAAGATTCCTGCGCACAAGTCTTTGGTAACAACAGCCTAAGCGTCAGAGCATTTAGCAAAACTTTCCAGATCCAGATTCGCAAATCGCCAAATCCCCAAAACTTCCGCTTGCAATTGGGGATTTCCCAGCTGAGAGGTGAGCTCAATCGACGACTTGAACAGCTATGGAATCAGAAGTGAAACTCGACTCAACAAGCTCTCTCTTGATCAGTACAAGATTTTGGATCCAAAACAAGACACAACACCAGACAAAAAGAAAATGAAAAAATCAATCAATAACCTTGTTCATCAACTTAGATAGTCGCGATCCCGTTAAAATTAGCATGAACTAATCAAGAACAGCTTCAAAATGGCCTCGAAGAAGAACCACTATTCCTCCTCTGATCTGACGCATCGAAACTCAAGAGCGAACTCGAAGCTTCTTCCCCTCGGTTATCGCTATGATGCTGATGACCAATAGCCGCATGCGAAGATTGCTCATGCCAGGGATGATGATCTCTCGCTAACCCTTCGCTGCCGCCGCTCGCGGCCTTCTCTTGATTCACTCTCTCCCCTTCTATTTCCCTATATCTATGCAAGTGCCTCCTCAGAGCGCCCGCATAGTCATCGAATCCTAGGGTTTGCATCGCCCAGCAGATGTCGTCGCCGTTCACGGTCTTCCTCCTCTCCTTCCGGCACTTGTCGGATGCCTCGCTAGTGACAAAGCTAATGAACTCCGACACGCACTCCTGCATCGTCTCCTTCGCCTCCTTGGAGATCTTGGCGTTCGACGGCAAGTTCTGCTTCATGATTCGGCCAACGTTTGCTATCGGAAGCAGACGGTCTTGCTCTTTAAGCCGCCCATCGTCGTCGCCCGGGGCATTATCGGCCACCCCGAGGTTGTTATTGCTCTCCTCCATCTTTCTGTGGATACAAAGGAAAGTACACAAAGAATCCTGTTGGAGTTAGACTTGCGGTTTCGAGGTCAATGGTTTTTACCCTGTATATAAACACAGACATTATACGTATGTGTCTGATTAAAATAGGATTAGTCATATGATGGTTGTGCTTTCTTGTGTCTTTTTTGCTTGATGTGGCATGTGATGGTGCCGAACCAAGTCAGCATCACTGACAAATTTTGTGTTTGGACTTTGTCCACTCTCATGGTGATAATACTATAACCACCAAATGAAATAATCACAATTAAATAAGGTTTTAAATTTTCCATTTGGCTCCCAAAAGAGGGCAGTGTGATTTGATGGGGTTTTTAGTGCAAGCATACTCCCCCGGCTTTCATCTATTATGTCCACCAATGAGCTGAGACTATAAAAGCTCCAATAATTACGAACATTAAGAGCACCAATTAGACACGAGAAAAAGAAAAAAGCTCGAGACTTCCTTGAGTAATCTTTTGTCCATACGACTAAGTCAATCATTTGAACAAAAAAAAAGACTAAGTCAATCATATTTCACGATTACATGAAATTTGTAAAAAGAGCCATCAATTGATTAACGGATCTACTCAAATCTTCATAAAATGATGTGGTTCTGAAAGATTTATGAAATGCAGTTGATTCTTTCTAGTGATATGAATTATTGATAGATTGAGACCGCTAGATTTTTTTTTTCAGGGAACTTAGCGTCACACGGTACCTACTTATTCGGCAGTAGTCTATTTTGTGGTTACTCTTGATTTGCGCCACCCAATACAATACCACCTCAATAGAATCTAATATACTTTTCTAATCGGGAGGGGGTTTCGGGTTGGATTTGTGAAAGTTACCTGCCTAATGATCTCGTCATAGATCTAGTTCAAGCTTCATTTGCCATTAGAAATTAACTGGTATGGGATGGCCTTTGTTGAATTGTGCTCGAGAACGGTGATCCACTCGTTCCAGCAAGGAAGCAAGCATCCGGGAATCCATTTTTTTGGATCAAAATGGAGCAGCCCCCTTTACTTTAGTTGGATCCACTTTGCTATATCAATAGCCTCACCCAAAGCCAATCATTGTTGTAAAGTGACTAAAGTAGTCATGTTGTTGATTCTTTTTGTAACTTTGGAATTCAAGTGAGAAAAACCAACTTTTCCTTTTTCTCGGAATTGTTCTCTTTGGCTGCTTCATGTTAGAATGTTCAAATATTAAATTATGTATTCGTCTAACAGTTTAACTTTTTAGAACAATTAGCAGTGATCTCACAAAATTTCACATGATATCAAGGCAGGAGGTCCTGGATTTAGATCTTTCCAGGCCCTCATTTGCATCCCTAATTACATATTTCCACTCTTTAGGCCAAGGCCAAAATCCATCTTTTGTTCTTTTCCCTTCAACTCAAAGATGGGTTTCTAATCTTGGTAATTCCGCGATGAAAGTCTCGAAACTGTATCCGATCTTTGCGTCCTTTAATTATAATTTAAGGAGGAAAGCCATGAATAAGAAAAAAAAAACTCTTGGGCACTAAATCAAATACTAGGCATTACATGGCATTACCTCTAACCAGACAACTTATCTTTATTTTAATCAGCTAATAAAAAAATTAGGAGAATTTGTGTAAGACAACTTGCCAAATGGTGCATTTAACTTCCTTGAATTAAGCAGATCCACAATGCTGAAGACCGCCTTATCAACTGATTTCCATTAAACTTATCAAACACCTATTTAATTAGGTAATTACAAGTTACTCCATTTTTTTTTTGTTGGTCGGAACAAGTTACTCCATTTACGAAGCAATGAATAAACAATTAGCTCTTAATAAATAAATAAATAAAAATAAGCGACTCCACTTCCACGAGAATGTACAGAGCAGTCTAATTCGCGGTTGTTTGTGTGGGAGACCGAGATGGGATTTCATTGGTACATAGTTAGGACTAAAACCAAAGACAAAACAAACAGAAGCATATTCATCAAGCAGAAAAGATTCCACAAGATTCTCCTCCACGTACTTATCAATCCAATGACCCTTTTGATTTTTCTTTTGTCCGTTTCCCTCTAAATCATAATTAAAATCTTTTAAAAAAATCCACACATTGTGGGCAACCACCCAATTACATTGGCAATAGTGCTAGGAGTTACATGAAAATTAAACAAAAAAAACAGTAATTAAGTTTAATAGAATGGATATGTCTAAGTCTTAATGACCTTTTGGTCGTATGTGGCTTTTCATGGGCATTTTCATTTATCTTTTGCTCATTGACAAAAATGGCTGAATGAGACTTTAGTAACGTACTTGAGAAGCTTCCTTCCCCCAACAAGGGGAAAAAGCTCCAAGGAAAAAGTGTGACACTAAGGTGAAAAGCAATACTTCGAGAAATGAAGTTAGAGCCATCAATCCAAAAGCAAGTCACTTGGATTTTAGATTCTCTATTGCATTTTAGGGTCAGGGCAACAGTTCTGCACTAGAAATTAATTTTTAATTAAAAGCTAATTTTTCTACTTCTGCTTCTGATTTTAACTTCTGCGGAGAAGTAAATAATGTTTACTTCTTCAAGTGGCTTTAAAATTACTTCTGAAGCAACAAAAAAAAATGCTCTAGAGGTTAAAAAATGATGTTACGCAATCAAACGGATTTCTGCTCCAGAACTTGCGTTACTAAATAGATTTCAATTTCAGAATGTTGTCATATTGCCATTTAGTTTTATTTTGCCCATTTTAGCCCGAATTTAACTACATTTTGTCTATTTTTGGGAAAAATTTGCTCCTAATTATTAAAATTAAAGGGAGAGGAAAAGGCTTCCCGTATTAGATTGAGAATTTCGATATTTATTGTGGCCTCGCATAAGCAACCACCGCGAAAGATGGTATTTTCACAAGAAGTCTTCTCACACAAGCATAAGATGATGGGGTTATGTGTGAAAGGACTAGGGCAAAAGTACACTTTTAATGTCAAAAATTATGTAGAAAGATCACTTTAGTGCCAAAAATTTTAATCGGATCACTTTAGTGTCAAGTCGGAGAAAAAGGATCACTTCGATACCTCCGGCCAAAAGTTCCAGTCAAAATTGCCACATGACATTTTTAATTAATTTTTAAATTTTAATTGGCATTTAAAAAAAAATAAAGTCCACGTTGGTTCTACGTGGAGTACAAAATTCAGGAAAAAAATAAAATAAAATATTTAAAAAAAATAAAAACTAATAGAAAATTTTTAAAATAAATTAAATTAAATTAAGCTGAAAAAAAGGTTCGGCGACGAGGGTTACTGTAACCCTCACCGGCAATGGCCGGCGATGGTGGGGTATGGCCAGCAGGGGTCGCCGAGTCTCGGCCTCGCCGACCTCAGGCGAGGGCCTGCAAACCCTTGCCCAGATCTGGACGAGGGTTGCGGCCCTCAGCCAGGTTGGGCGAGGATCACTGGTTCTCATCCAGGTCTAGCCGAAGGCCACCATTGGATCTGGGCGAGGGCCTGCAGGTCCTTTTTTGAGGCCGGCGAGGGTTGTCGTCCCCTGGCCAAGGCTCGGCGACCCTCATTGGTTATGCCCCACCCTCGTCAGCCATTGTCGCTGATGGTGGGGCGGCGGTGCGAGGGTTACAGCCGCCTGCAATCTTAATTTTTCAGCTTATTTCTTAAATTATGTTAAATAAAAAATTCAAAATTTTAAAAACATTCCATGGTGGACCGCCGGCGAGCCACGTAAACCGCAAATATTAATAAAAAAGTGCCACGTCAAAATTTCGTGTGGAGCAAATCGGACTTAACACCAAAGTGATCGTTTTTCAAAAGACTTAGCACTAAAGTGATCCAATTGAAACTTTTGGCACCAAAGTGATCTACATACATAACTTTGGACATTAAAAATATACTTTCCCCAAGGCCTAGAGTAGCGCCACGACCTTTATTGATGTTACCCAAAGGTATTAATTTTATATTATATTATGAGACCAATAACATAGAACCTGATCTTTTTAATAATATTCCCATTTTTGGTTCACTATCCAATACATCATTTTCCTAAATTTCATGACTCGGAAGTTTTATTTATTTATTTATTTTGGTTTAAAAAAAAAGAAAAATGAGTAATTTGAAAAATTTCCTAAAAACGGTTGCTTATATCACTTATAAACATGAATAAGCCAAAAGCATTTTCTTCGTCCACGAAAATGTTGCGACATAAATTGTTGTCGACGATGAAAATTTTCTTTATTGAATAATTATTTCAACAGATACGATCAATAGTTTTTTTTTTTAAGATTTTTTAAATAATTTATTTTTCGCAAAATAAACCGATCATAAAAGGCGGGCCAAATAAAAACAAAATGAAAGGAAAGGGATGGGGAGGAAGAGATATGGAATGATGCCCTCACGTACGGGAGATGATTCTCTCCTGCTTCCCGCTTCCGTCTTGGATTCCACACGAACCAGAACTACAACGTTGATTTGCGAGTTTATATGTAAGTTTTCGAGCGGAATTTGTGGAACTTTTTTAAGAAGACTCCAAGATGATCCCACTCAGAATTCATCCGGGTCTTTTTGTATGATTCCCATGCTCTTCTCCTTCCACATGTCGAAACCTTGATGGATCTTCCACGACCCCTGGACGACTTATCGCCCTCGTTTGACATGACGTGCTATGGATTCCATTATTTGACTCCTCAACTTTAGGTAATTGTGGAGTCACGGTGGACAAAACTCTGTGTAGGATTCGAAGTGGGTTGGCTCTTTGTATGCGGAGTAGGAACGGTTCAGATCTTATGCTTCAAGAAGCGTAAGGTCTTTCTTACCTTTAATTCCTATTGTCCTCGTCTAAAAAGGGTTTTGGTCTTGAATCGGATTGAGAAGGAAGACGGAGTCTGGTGCGCGAAAATTGACTCGGAACACTTACCTAATCATGGCGGCAGGAGAGGGTAGTTTCGAAACTTCCATATGAGCACTTGATTTAGAGGAGGCATTATGTACTTGGGCATATCATTTTGAGGAGAGGGGAAAGTGTCCAAAAAATCCTAAATATTTTGAGTAGGCACAATCGAAAGGTTTAGAACTAAATTGGCATCAATTAATGCAAAAAAATTTGAGGATCATATCGACACAAATAAAAGGTTTAAGATCAAATTGACATAAATGTAAAAAGTTTAAGGCTTTTTGGACGCTACTCCCCGTTTGTTTTTGTTTTTGGTCGAAAGGCACTCCTTGGCCCTATTGAAGAGTATGTCGTTATGCTGGGTGTATTTTGGCAGCATCAGCAATCGGAAGAGGATAATTTCCACCGCACCAACAAAAGAAAAGAAAAACAAAGTTTTTTTTTTTTTTTTTGGTCGTCTTGTCGTGGCCACAAGGATACAAAAATAATCGTAGTTTGTTCTTTTAAGCCTCAGCAGACCCAAGTTCCCGTGGCCTTTGGACTGATGCAGCCAGCATCCAAGAAGGGAAACCAGGGCATCAACGCAATCGATCGCAAGGCAAAAGGCAAGATGCCAGCAACTCTATCACGCCCTCGTTCCTCCCTTTCCCTTAGCTGGAACGAACCCTAGATGGGAACCGAACTTCATGCCGCCCGAACACGAAATTACACACGTCGCTATACCGGTTCGCCTTCCCAACCTTCCCGTAGGATCCTTATGATCGCCACATCCTCGAAAGTTACGGGAATTTGCTAGGCCAGCCAATCGAATTCCACGCTATCACACTCTCTCCGTAGAACGAGGACGGCATGCTCGCGTTGCGTCCATATGGACATTCCACGGCCAATCGAAGTTGATAACCATGCACTGACAGGAATTGATCCATGAAAACGCTCGTCTCTTAGGTTTTCTGTGCGGTAGTGTTGGAGACACACAAACTCGATGCAACTCCACATGGCCGCCAATGGCCGCACCCTCATTCCTGTTGAGACATCATTACCAAGTGCAAGTATGAGTATAAATTCATCTGCAATTTTACCTCGCCTTTCCCTACGAGAAAATGAAATAGAAGAAGAGGAAAATACAACAAACAACACTAGTTGAATAGACTGCCTAACTATCTTCGGTTAAGTGCAGGTTCTTTGTTAAGAGCAGTTTTTCAGTTTACAGAGTATGTTAGTTCAGTTAGTTCTGTTAGTTCAGTTGGAGTCTGTTATTCTGCTAGTCTGTGATCTGTATATAAACAATGCGCAGCACAAGAGAGAGGAATGCTCTCAGATTGAAGAAGAAGATGAATGGAAGTCTGAGTTGAAGTCTCCCTGTTTCTATCTCGTATCTTCTTCTCTTCTTCTGTTTTCTTCACATGGTATCAGAGCCTTCTCTGAGAGCTTTTCTGTGTGCAAGCTATAGATTTTGATTCTTCTTTCTTCAAGAGCACAGCTATGGCTGCGAGAACAGCCAGATATCCTTTTCCTATCCATGTAAACATTGCCAACTTCGTTACAATCAAACTTACAGAAGATAACTTTCTTCTCTGGCAAACTCAGCTTCACAGATTTCTCCGTAGTCAAGAGTTGGACAGCTTCATCAGTGGAGAAGTTCTACCACCTCCAAAATTTCAAGTCGATGTCGAAGGTAATGAAACTGAAGCAGTAAGCTCTGATTACACTGATTGGGTAAGAACTGATCAACTGATATCATCATGGATTAGTGGTGCAGTTTCTGAGCATATCTTAGGACTGTTCATTGGTTTGGAAACGTCCTATGAAATTTGGCAGACTTTATTGAATCGATTTACACAGAAATCAGTGGCTAGAGAATTTGAACTGAGAGGAAAGCTTCAAGCATGTCAGAAACGCAATAGACAACTTCCTGACTATCTTAGGGAATACAAGATGATTTGTGATCAGTTAAATGCAATTGGTAAACCTGTTGATGATATAACTAAAGTCTTTGGTGTTCTGGAGGGGCTAGGATCAGACTATGAAAATTTTCGAACAACTATGTATTGTTTGAAACCTCAACCTGATTATGATGAAGTAATATCACAACTGGAAAGGTTTGAGACAAGACTACAACACTACTCCTCGAGTCAATATAACTCCAACATTGCCTACTATGGTGAAAGAAAACCAGAGATGGAACCAAAGATGGTACTTGATAGAGAACTGCATCAGTCTAGTTTTGCATTACTAAGTCAGAGAGGGAATATTCGTGGGGGACGTAACTATGGAAGAGGTCGTCCATTTGACAATCGAAATCGTGGTTTTGGATATCAAGGAAGAAGTCCAAGTTATAGACCATATCAGGAGGTGCAACGATTCAATCCACCAAATAACTACTTCAATTCAGGTCATGGCTTTCGACCTTATGCAGGCTCGTCACAAACGTATCAAGATACTAAAACATATCCACATGTTGCAGCTCACAAGACTTCACAAGAGGAAAAAGCAATAGATGGAGTCCGAGTAACCTGTCAAATCTGTAAACGATCAGGGCATGATGCACTTCGCTGCTGGTATTGATTTGATAACTCTTATCAAGTTGAGCATATACCACAGGCCTTAGCAGCAATACATCTTGAGGACTCCACAGGTAGTGAATGGTATCCAGACACAGGAGCCACAGCTCATATTACAGCCAATCCGGGTATGATTCATAACTCCTCAATGTATACTGGAACAGATACTGTAGTGATAGGAAATGGTTCATGTCTTCCTATTACTCACACTGGCAATATATTGCTACATACAGCAGTTGATACATTACCTTTAAATGATGTGCTGGTAGTCCCAGCTATCAAAAAGAATCTTCTTTCCGTTTCGAAATTAACCGATGACTTTCCTTGCTCATTTGTGTTTGACAAATATGGTGTCTATGTTAAGGACCATCGCACCAACTCTGTAGTGAAGCTCGGACAGAAAGTTGGAGGGCTCTATCGAGTGCATCAGCAAGCAACACAAGCTCTCTTAACCAAAAGACATAAGGAAGTTGGAGAAGCAGTATGGCATCAGCGGCTAGCACATACTAACACAAAGGTCTTGAAATATCTCCAACAAAAACAGCTGATATCCTATAATACAACATCTCCATCTATTTGCAGCAGTTGTCACCTAGTCAAGAGTACAGCTTTACCTTTTCCTTCATCGGATTCTGCATCTGAAGTTCCTCTAGAAAGGATCCATTGTGACATTTGGGGTCCTTCACCAGTACCCTCACTCAGGGCTTCCGCTTTTATGTCATTTTTGTGGACAATTTTTCTCGTTACAGTTGGCTATACCCAATGAAATTGAAGTCAGAATTCTATGATGTATTCCTTGTGTTTCAGAAATATGTCGAGACTCAATTTGCTCATAAAATCAAAGTTTTCCAATGTGACAATGGTGGTGAATTCACTAGCATCAGGTTTCAGACTCATTTGAAGAACTGTGGAATTCAACAGTACCTGTCTTGTCCCTATACTCCTGAACAGAACGGAATCTCTGAAAGGAAACATCGTCATGTTGTCGAGTTGGGTTTAACTATGCTTTATCATGCTAGAACCCCACTTCGCTATTGGGTAGATTCATTTTTCACTGCCAATTATATCATTAATCTACTTCCAACTTCAAAACTTCATATGGATTCTCCTCATTTCAGATTGTTTAAGCAACAACCAAGGTATGATCATCTCAAAGTTTTCGGATGTGCTTGTTATCCTTGTCTCAGGCCCTATACTCAGCATAAGTTTGATCCCAGATCTCTCACTTGTATATTTCTGGGTTATAATGAGCGGCATAAGGGATATCGCTGTCTTGTACCTACTGATGGTAGGATTTACATTAGTCGCCATGTCAAATTTGACGAAAGTTTCTTTCCCTTTACCAAGAAACTATCTGCAGATTATCTTCCCTATACTTCTTTATATCGGAAATGGGTTGATGAAGTAGCATTTTTGGATTCTCCTAGAGACCATTCACTGCAGCACACCTTCACCCATCATACTGGTCATTTACATGATAGTGGAAGTATCTCAGTTGGTCAGATTCATATTCCTCTCAATGATAATCAGTGCATAGACTCACCTTCCTCTGCTTCGCATTCTGGAACTAGTTCGATTCATATCCCTCTCAATGATAATCAGTGCATAGACTCACCTTCCTCTGCCTCGCATTCTGGAACTAATCCTGGCATACCAGATTTATCCACTTCACATGTTGTAGTATCTAGTCAAGCTGTTGCTGACAACTGTCATCCTATGAAAACTAGACTTAAATCCGGCTTAGTAAAGCCAAACCCCAAATATGCCTGTTTAGCTGAATACAATGTTCCTCTTGAACCTAAATCACTTAAGTCAGCTTTAGCTCATGAAGGCTGGACACACGCCATGCAAGAAGAAATGGATGCTCTACTCGAAAATCAAACTTGGGTATTAGTTCCACGAACTGAACAACTGAATGTCATAGGATGTAAATGGGTCTTTAAAACAAAATTGGCATCTGATGGAAGTCTTGACAGGCTAAAGCCTCATTTGGTGGCTAAGGGGTTTCATCAAGAAGAGGGTGTAGATTTCCTTGAAACCTTCAGCCCTGTTGTGAAGCAAGCCACTATACGGATTGTCTTGTCTATTGCTATGGTGCAACATTGGCCTATTCATCAACTTGACGTCAAAAACGCTTTTTTGCATGGTACACTGAGTGAATCAGTTTATATGGAACAGCCTCCTGGTTTTACAAATTCTGCTCTGCCTCATCATGTATGCTTACTTAAGAAGTCATTATATGGTCTTCGACAAGCCCCTCGTGCATGGTTTGAGAAGTTCAGTAATTTTTTACTTGAATCAGGCTTCTTTTGTAGCACTACTGATCCCTCTTTATTTGTGTTTCACAAAGGCACAGCTACCATTCTTTTGCTTCTCTATGTTGATGATATTGTGCTGACAGGAAGCTCCCCTCAGCTCATTACTGATTTGATCACATCTCTGAGCATCACTTTCCACATGAAAGATCTGGGTTCTCTTCATTATTTTTTGGGTATTGAAGCTACTCGGACGCCTAGTACTCTTTTCCTATGTCAAACCAAGTATGCTATTGATCTTCTTCAACGTGCACACATGGAAGATTGCAAACCCATCTCAACTCCTCTTGCTGGCAGGACCTCTCCCACGTCTAATGATGACATCTATCTTGACAACCCACTTGACTACAGAAGTATCGTTGGTGGTCTTCAGTATCTCACTATTACTCGCCCAGATCTTGCTTATTCAACTAATGTTTTATGTCAGAAAATGCAGCATCCAACTGTTGCTGATTTTCTTCGGTTGAAACGAGTTCTTCGGTATGTTAAGGGTACACTTCATCTAGGTATTTTCCTACATTCCCATAGTACTTTGAACTTATATGGTTTTTCAGACGCTGACTGGGCAGGTTGTCATGATACCAGACACTCTACTACTGGTTTTTGTACATATCTTGGCTCCAATCTCATTTCCTGGTCTGCCAAGAAACAGCCCACTGTCTCTCGTTCCTCTACTGAAGCCGAATATAGAGCTCTCGCCTCTGCTACAGCAGAGCTTACTTGGATCAGCTTTGTACTTCGTGACATTGGCATTCCTCTGTCCTCGCCAACAGTATTGTTTTGTGATAATCAGTCCGCCATTTCTCTTACAGTTAATCCGGTTTTACATGCTCGAACTAAACATATTGAAGTTGATTTTCATTTCGTCCGAGAAAAGGTTGCTTTAGGGTCCTTGTCTGTCCAATATGTTCCTACTCATCGCCAGGTTGCTGATATTTTCACCAAGGCTTTGTCTCGACTTGATCATTCTTGTTTTCGAATCAAACTGGGCTTGGGTTTTAAACCCGCACCCAATTTGTGGAGGGCTGTTGAGACATCATTATCAAGTGCAAGTACGAGTATCAATTCATCTGCAATTTTACCTCGCCTTTCCCTACGAGAAAATGGAATAGAAGAAGAGGAAAATACAACAAACAACACTAGTTGAATAGACTGCCTAACTATCTTCGGTTAAGTGCAGGTTCTTTGTTAAGAGCAGTTTTTCAGTTTACAGAGTATGTTAGTTCAGTTAGTTCTGTTAGTTCAGTTGGAGTCTGTTATTCTGCTAGTCTGTGATCTGTATATAAACAATGCGCAGCACAAGAGAGAGGAATGCTCTCAGATTGAAGAAGAAGATGAATGGAAGTCTGAGTTGAAGTCTCCCTGTTTCTATCTCGTATCTTCTTCTCTTCTTCTGTTTTCTTCACAATTCCAACCACACGAACCTCCGAGATTGCCTGTGGTCCGGACACCGGCTCGACATGCGGGCCTTGGCTCATTGTCCACACCAGGAGGAGCAGAAAGAACAATTCACAACCAAATGGGTCCAAGTTCACCTCACCGAGCCACATTCACGTCCACAGCCCAACCTGAGGCCATCACTCCTCTTACGCACCATGCCTCCCAATGGTCCACCCAAGTCACCAGTAGCTAGCATTTGAGCACCCACGGTCACAATTACATCTACGAGCTGAGAGAGAGAGAGAGAGAGAGACGACTCTGAGTACGACCAAGCTACCTAGCTAGCGATGTTGCTTCTCTCCATTGCTTCTTTCGGAGGGTGTTGCTTCGTTCTTTTCGGCTTTATCTGCGTAGCTAGGGATAAAGCTAATCGACTGCAAGCGCTGCGTTCACGTTCAAAATTTTTCCGTGACTTGACGAGGAGATTTTGGGTGGGGCGGCCCCATGCGCCCCCCCAGTCACTCTCTCTCCTCTGACACATGAGAGAGAGAGAGGAGAGAGAGTGACTGGTGGGGCGCATAGGGCCGCCCCACCCAAAAAGTCACTGTCCAGTTGGTGAATTTACTGCGGTTTTCGCCGCGGCCTGTCTGTGCGAGTTCATGCACACGAACATTGGCAAATGGATTCTTCCGAGCAAACTGAAAAACAAAAGGGGGGATAACATAACAAGACCCAATTCGAAGGTAAGAGATGATTTCGTTCGTGTGTTGATTGCTTGCTTGAGGATTGGTGGACGTGGGTGAGGAACACATGGAAAGAAAAGGAATGGGCTGGTCTTTGAGAGTTAATGGGCTCACAAGTGGCGTATGGATGTGGATGTGGCTTGGTGAAGGGAGGTGAACTTAGACCCATTTCGTTTGACAATGGGCCAAAAGAGGCCCATATGTCGAGCCGGTATTGGCTCGGAGGTTCCGGTGATTTGGTTTGCTGGCCCAACAAAATTCACATTTCTTTGAGGATGTCAAGATCCAAGTATTCCACGGTTGGAGGTTGGGAAGCACAATCCATGTCGCAGCGTGTGTAATTTCGACCCATTTCATGCCCCGGTTTCCGTCTTGGAGCTGAGCTGCCTATGCCCAAAAGCCCGTGAGAACTTTGGTCGTACGATGGAGCTTTTTCAATTTAGACCGATGCTCGCCTTTGAATTATCTCGATAATCCAACGAAACGAATGAGAAAAAACCTAACTACATTGGCAGAACATTTGATTATCACGGACTTTGCCAGAGAAATCGCTTACCGTCATGAGCTGGCATGGCTAGGGACCCCGACGACCATGCTCGGGGACCTCACGCCCAAGCCGAGGATCGGGACGACCAGGCCTGGTTCCCCTGAAGTTGCGCTTGCGGGACTTGGGATCATACTCGAGACTTTTTTTTTCCAAAAGTATGCTCCACAACTTCCATGTAATCGATGCCGAAAAATGCCTTCTAAATTGTTTGCAATATACAGCCAAACATAGAAAAACGCACACGATTTCCTCTAAAAATGTTCTTCAGACACGTTCATCTGCACAATGCATCTTGATCTATGTATCTCGTCTGAAGCAAATCCATCTCAAATTTTTGCCCCAAAAAAAAAAAGGTACGAGAAAAGTTGAGATCATCAACTTATAATAGAATTAATATGTGATTATCAAAGTACCATTTTTCCGAACATTCTTCTCTTTAATGACAAATTTCATGCGTTTCTCTATCCTTTAATTATTTAACCTCGTTAGTCTCATCTTCTAGAATGACTCATGTCTTCAAACATAATAAATAGTAATCTGTTTTTGAGTTCTTTGTGCTAGCATATGCATACCGCGTGCTTGTAAGATTTGATCTGTTAAAGAAGCATGAGCACGACGACCAAGTAATGTATCATTAGATTCGACCGAATACCTTTTTCTTTTTTTTTTGCATGAGATTTTGACATCAAAGACATGCATCGACGCAGAAGTCCTCAGCCGAGAACTCGATCGAGAAGAGATAAGCTCGACTTAAAGTTAGTGGATTCCTTCCTCGGCAAAGAAAGTTCAGGAGTTGGATAATTCGAGATGCTCTATTCAGTGCTAAGTTTGTTTTGTGCAGTAGTTGTAACTCTATGGTGGAATGTTGTAGGGATTATTTCGAACATGCTTTAGAAATGCAGCACCTCAAAATGTAGGATTTTAAAGCAAACAAAGGTTTTTTTCGACGACTCAAAGAGGAGATGCTCTCCCCTGATCTTGAGTTGTCTCAATCCCCGAAAGATCCTAATGGAGATACAGACAGAGGAATTTACAAAGCAAGACACGAACAGAAGTAGTTAAGAGTTGCAAGAAAGTAACCAGGAGCAGTAGAATGTGATGTTGATTACCTTCTCAAGCGTTTCCTCGATAGCTTCATCACTCGACTTCTCTCACCGCCACCTTTCTTTAGCATTATTGTCGCAAAAAGTAACCAGCAGTTCTGAACTCGAGCTTCCGCCAACTCCCTCATTGCCGAAAACCTCGAAAGCCTCCTTTAGAGCCTACAGAAGAGCAGAGAACTTGACATTAAGCATAAACATGGGGACGCCCAGCAGCAGCACCAGCAGCAGCATACCTCATGAAAAAGAGTGTGGTTCTGGAAACAATCCTGGACATATGCTAGGTACTTATCATGTAATTCACTCACTTTCCTCACAAAAACCTGCAAAATGTGCACGTATATCAGCTTCCTTTCAACATTCAGCCTCCTCCATCCAAAATTAGGATATGAAAAAAAAATACGTAGGATTACTTGTTCTTGTAGACCAACCACATCCTTCTTCTCATCCTGCAAGAGGAACACGGTCATTGGATCACCACATTAAAGAAACGACTGTTCATCAGGATCTTCAAGCAGATTAAAGCACAACGATGGAACTATGCAGTGTAAACATCTAGGAGTTCTCCAGTTATCCAGTTTCCCGTGGACGCGTGAAAACTATGCTTAGCAGCAATCTCTATTCTACTTTCATAGGCCAGAGAGTGAAATTCAGGTAACGGAGTATCCAACAAACTAATAAGCAATGGTGCGACTGGATGCTTTGACGGCTAGTTTCAGTGGTCATAATTCAGTCTCCCATTCCAACTTCAAAGCAAATGGTGCATGCAACAGTTAAGCATGCCTGCTTGCTTTAAGGAATATGGGAACTCTACATAGGATGTGTTAAACTCATGATAGAAGTTTGAACGGGAGCATGCATCAGATGACCTCTAATCACCTCTTAAATTCACTTTCTCGTAATTAATTTAACGACAGTAACCAAAGTGGTTAACCATATAAGAGCCTTCAGATTTTTTTTCCAAACAAGAGGCCTATCAACACACATCCAAATGCAAAATGCATCTGTGCATTTGCGATATGCGTTTGACAAAATATCTACGATTCTGTCACGTCATTGTGTTGACTTGTACACTTCTTATGATTTTACTGAGGATGAAGTGCCTTCTCAGACCCTAGAGTCCAATATCTACTAGCGAAAAACAATTTAGCAAAGTGAAACAAGCTATCCTTCGAAATAGACAATTTCCAATGATTCGCGAAGTTTCTCTACCTCATGAAGTCCTATGAAAGATTCGACCAAAAAAAAAAATTCATATGAAAGCATGTGCTTCAGCAGTCTGAAAAGCTAAAAGAGTACAAGAAACAAATTAAATGTGCGTACTTTCTTCTTGCTTCCTGCATCTTCAGCTTGTTTGACCAAGGCTGCACCTTCAGCAGTAACATGCTGAGCCATAAAACAAAAATAAGATTAAGAAAACATAAAACATCTACTTCTTAGAAAAAAAAAAAAAAAAGGCACACTCTACAGTTAATGACCTGTTTAAATATATTTGCAACAGGATCCAAGCCCCTAGGCATTTTAGAAAACAGCCTGAACATTCTTGACAAATCCTCCACCTAAAAAGCAAAGATTCGACTCAGTAATAACGCATCTTCCTTTACAGAAATCAAAAATACCAAATGGAAATATAATAAGTAAAGAAAAAACAAGCACCTTATCATCTCTAAGCAATGAACGACACCCGGAGTGCTCTTTTTCCAGTAGTTGGTTTGCATAGACAGACAATAATTCATGTCGAACTTTCTGCAGAAATCAGGAAGAAAAATTTGCAAATTAGAGTCGATAGACTAAATAATGATGACACAGCGCAACTCAAAGCAGAATTGTCATTCCAAAGGTTACAACAATTTCCAACCTCAAGTAACTTTGGCTCACTACTTGGATGCAGGTAGTGAGAAACCCTGTCTCTCTCATGTTTTAGACACTCTTCAGCCTGTGATCGCTGATGAGATGGATTAATATCATTAAAGACAATCAAGTACGACATATCAGGCTAAAAAGTGTAAAGTCTAAGAATTGCCTTCAGCATGTAATCTGGACAAGAGTCTTCCAGTATCCAATTCGAAGCCTTCCTAGAATAATAAGCAGCAGTGTCTTCAAGCAGCGATGCTTCAAAGTCACCTTCGTAACAATCCATTTGCCCCATCCCAATCTCAACAAATATATCCAAAACCTTCTTCAGTAAAACGCGGTCAATTTGCTTTCCCTCACGTTCTTGATCAATCTAATCAAAATTCAAACTGGTCATAACAACTAACGAGATTTCTGGAATTAAGAAACCTCTCAAGGATCAGAGGGTAGGTCATAACAACTAACGAGATTTCTAGAATTAAGAAACCTCTCAAGGATCAGAGGGTATGGATACAATCATACCAGAGAGATAGTAGCATTCCTGACTTTTGCATATAACTCCCTGTATACCTGAAAACATTGTCAGTGAAGTGCAATGGGATAATTGTCAACACATACGGAAAAAGTCGACATCATTTATCTGCAGTCAGCATGATTCAGGCAAATCTGAACCATGAACTCTTCCGCAGATGATAAGCAGAAAGAGGACATCACACATAAGAGGTCACTGGTGACGTACCAGATCACGAAAGCAAGTCAGGGCAACTTCATTAAGGGGCGGCAATGATCTTCGAGCAATGAAGTACCGGTTCAGATAATGGAACAAAAGAGATAGCCACCTAACCATCACCTCATGGTTTTCCCACCTTGTCAATAGGTTCTCTCAGCAGAAACTCATCATGCTTCTCCCTCAATGAAGGCAATACCTAAATCAAAGAAAGATCATGAAGTTAACGGAAATAGAATACTCGAAAACCCAAAGGACATGCTGTCCACAGTGAAAAGTATGTTTTACAACATGGAAAGGGTTAAATATGAAACTTCTAAGCCTTATATTAACGGAGAAGGATGTCCATGCCATGAATACTACCATCTTAATTTCAACCGTCAGTGTGATTTAAGTACTAAAAGATAGTTTCTACCTAAAGATGCAATGATTAAGAGAAAGCTTTCATGTAGCATTACAAAAGGCCAATAAGGCTTTCATAAGTACACTGATTCATTTGTTATCTTCCACCAGAAAAATATTGAATCAATCGCAATAATTATATCAGATTCACAGCAAGGGACTATTTGGTGTAACAGTACACACTTCTTCGTGGATATTGTAGGTTCCAACGAGTCTTGGTTGTTTATCATGTCCCACAAGGAGGCGGCATTCAAATTTGATCACTTCGCTGTACTGCTCAAAAATTGGAAAGTTAATGGTCATTAGAGTCACACTTCCTCAGATCATGTCCAGCTGATGATCTCATTTTGGCATAAATTTCCCACTTCAACTACAGGAACACGATCCAGTTTTTTCACTCGAAAGATGAATTGCCATCACGACAAAAAAAATTAGATGCCCTTTTGCTACAAAAGTTTGTGTGGTCGAGAACTTCTGAACAATGATGAATCTTTCACAATCTCCAAACCTCAATCATTGGGCCAAATGCCCACTGGCACCTCAAAGCTAACATTAGTTTTGAGAAACATCATCCGGGAATTCTTTCAACACGCATTAATAGCAACTCTTTGCACAGCAGCCTCTAGCAATCACTGTATCTTTCATATTTTCTCATATGCCCGTCATGAAACTAAATGAAAAGAGCACAAACAACACCATGTCTAATTTCTCACCGTTGAAGTGATGTACTCTTCGAAGGATTCTCTGCACTTGTCATAGAGTTGCTGGGAGTAGTCATGAGGAGGCTTCTGAGTACACATAACATAAACCGTTCTGCAAATAACATCAAACTAGTCATCAACTGGCGACGAAAGATACGATCATGCGGCTCAGCGAGCGGGCATGCATGGAAACAGAGCAGAAGAACAGAGGCTAAATACGTGTAGAGCATCATGTATTCGTCGGAGCTGAATTGGGTCTCGGAATGCCCTTCGACTTCGAGGAGATTCATCAGCTTCTTGATACCCTTCTGCACGAACTCCCATCCTTGTTCTAGGTCGATCGTCTTCCTCTCGTTCATCCTCCTAGAAGAAAACACACCCTAACTCTCAAACTCCTCTGCAGGAAGAACAAAATTTTTCACTGCTAAGAATATCGCCAATGAACAAGCATCAAAAACTCTAAAACCCGCTAGAACGACAACTAAGCGCCAATAACACGTAGGTCACAAGCTTCTGCTTATAAAAGCAAGGATGATTACGGCAAGCCCTCTCAACAGACAGACGGCACAGGGGGAGAGGAAGAGTGTCCTGATTCGCGGGACAGTGAACCAGACCTGCTGCGACGATGACGAAGAGAAGAGCGAACTCGCAATGACAGAGAAAGCAGTCTCAAAATCGGAGAGAGAGAAGAAGTCGAACAGAGAAAAAATCTTCGGGGTTGACTTTGTCTCTTCTCAGGTGGCGGCTCCGTCTCCGACCCTCTCTTTCGTTACCTTTCCACCCGCACGTATGAAAAGGGTCGTGTTACTGATGGCTCCAGGCATGCTCTGGCCTTTCTCGTCGCCGGTGTTGGGAAATTTTCAAAGTGGAGATTAGCGAAAGGAGAACACCATTTTCGATTCCTGTGAGTGATGTCGCGTGGAGTTTTAGTTTCATAGCCACAGATAGTTTCGGGAGTTAGTGTGATGTTGTCGTGTGAGGAATGTAAGATGGAATGTAAGATGCTAGTGACACGGTCCGGGCGTTCTGTGTCCCATACGGGTAAGTTCTCCCCGTGCTCGATTCCTCGTGGGTGAAGTTTGGGGTATCGTCAAGAGAAGTAAGCGTTGTAGACATGAAAGGACAACTAGATCAGGGATTGTGTCAGATTGATTTGTACTAAGAATTCTAGGATTAAACAAAATGCATTCCTTAAGAGCTCTGAAGGCAGGTTTGGCCTCCCGTATACAAACTGGTCGGGAGCTGATGCCGCTCTCTTGATGAGGTCATGGCAGGCTGAAACCAGTTGATGTACTTAAAGGGTACTACTCGTCTTACTCGATATAACGGATGCCCAAGTTAAGCGGAGCGTGGTATGATCCGATGTGCTTTACGGGGAAATGCTGGCTTGACGTGGCTTGCCAAGCGTAGCACGGGCTAATTCCGCGATTGAAATATGTCAGCCCGTGACACTAGCCTGACAGTTTCACACGAGAGGTGATAGTATATGTATTTACGGCTAAGATTGTACCGTCTCAAACATCGACAATACTGTGTATTTACGGCTAAGATTGTACCGTCTCAAACATCGACAATACTGTGAGGCAAGTATTTCCCGAAACTATTTAGTTATTCTGAGCGACTTTCGTTGTAAAATAGTTAGCGTGATGTTTCCGTGAGTGATGCCGAAAGGAAAATAGCATGTTTTGAGAATATCCCAGAACATCAGGCTAACTACTAAGAATATTGCTCAAAGTGACTAAATAGTTTCGGGAAATACTTGCCTCACAGTATTATTAGTATCTGGGACGGTACAATCTCAACCGT
This sequence comes from Rhodomyrtus psidioides, assembly GCA_021437785.1. NCBI lineage: Eukaryota > Viridiplantae > Streptophyta > Magnoliopsida > Myrtales > Myrtaceae > Rhodomyrtus > Rhodomyrtus psidioides. The sequence goes on along the minus strand of JAILYB010000041.1, from coordinate 3,102,878 downwards.
AATTCCATGTACCATTATCTCGTACTTTGCATAAAAGCACTCATTAAATGAGAGATTATATAACTAACAGCTGGCAGCTTCATATGATTATATCCTTATTTTTCTGGCAGCTTCATATGATTATATCCCTTTTTTTCTCGTAAATTTCTACGAAAATTTGCACAGAGCGCCAATTACATCTTTACTTGAGCATGATAAACTTTAACAGCCCTTCAGGGAGATTGATGGATTTTCTTTAATTATTTTTTATTGGTCCTTCTACCAAAATATTTTAATTGAATGGAGTCTGGTGGCAGCGCCGGAATGGACGGCCCAAAACTTATAAATAGGGGGTGGGTTTTTAACAATTTTTTAAAGAAAAGATCTAAGCTATCCATTTTTTAAATGGACGGCCCAGATCTTCTCTGATTTAAGTCCTGCGGCAGGGGATCCGTTCACCCGGTGGCAGTGCCAGAATCGCGTCGAGCTTTTAATGTGTGTCCATACAACGCGATCGCACAGAAAGCATTAGAGACGAGTGTTTTCCCGGGATCAGTTTCTATCCCAGGCTATTTTTCGAACCATCTATTCTGCGCGAAACAAACCAATCCTCGAAAGAAGAAACTACGCGCTTCAATTTCGTGTGCATGTGGCCACGGCAACAAGGGGAAAAGGGGAAAACCACAACAACAACAACAAAAAATTTACTTTGCTTTTTTCATTTTCCCTCAGCAGCTAGCTTTTTATATCATGTTCAGATTTGAAGGATAATACATAAAAGATGGTCATAAGGACACTCTATGATAATATTTATGTACAGCGCTCAATTTGATGTCGATATATATATATATATATTTGGATCATTTAAGTGATAAATCGGAAAAAAAAAAACGATCACTTTAGTGTTAACGACGAGAAATTTTGGCGACCTCACCAGAATTGGCACTTATATAGTCGTTTTAAAAAAAATGACACTTAATTGATCCAAAAAAGATCACTTTAATGCTAAATCAGAGAAAAAAATCTAATTCTGGCAACCTTTCCAGAGTTGGCATTGAAATAAACTTTTTTCGAAAAAAAATTATCACTTAAGTGATCCGAAAAAAAATATTTGCCCTAAAATGAGCGCCGTACATAAATATTGGCACTCTCAATGTCCTTTTACTCATAAAGATGTGTGCACAAGAGAAAGAGAGTACCAAGATTCAGTTATCATGGATTTTTTTATTTTTTTGACAGATTTCAAATTTGATCACAGTGATGAGCGGGCTTGAGACCCCGACGACCATGCTCCGGAAACTCATGCCTGACCCGAGGATCGCGGGGGCTGGACCCAACCAGCCCCCGGGTCCCTGAAGTTGGGCCTAAGAGACTTGAGATTATGCTCGAGACTTTTTTTTTCCCCTTAAAAGTATGTGCCATAACTTTCAAGTAATTAATGTCGAAAAAAATGCTTTCTTTATCGTTTGCAATATACAACCAAGCATAGAAAAACGAACATAACTTCCTTTCAAAATGTTTTTCAGCAAAGTTCATCTATACCATACCCTCAGCAGATTTCCATCTCAAATTTTCGCCAAAAAAAAAAAAATCTATGATTGTCCATCCTACATATAATAAGTTGAACATCTTTAGAATTACGATTACCCATTTTCTCCACTTCAAAAGATAATTACATTTGGGAACTTTTCAAAAAAAAAATTGAAATTGGTATACATATAATAAAGGGTTAATACCACGAAAAACTACAAATTGATACACATGTGACAAATTTACCTCAAACTATTTTTTTTACCACAAAAAAATCCAAACTGATACACTTGTGACAAATTTGCCCCAAACTAATTTTTTTACCACAAAAAATCTCAAATTGGTACACAAATTTTAAATTTACCTTATGTTTGTTTCAGTAAAATTGAGTTAATACCACGAAAAATTCTAAATTGATACACCCATAGCAAACATGGGGTAACGTGTACAGTTACACTCGACAATTGTCACATGCCATCTAACTCAGCAATTTGGCAATAAAATCTAACGAAACTAACGGAAGGTAAATTTTTCATGACTGTATCAGTTTGGGATTTTTCATTGTCAAAAAAAATTGAGGTAAATTTGTCATAGATGTACCAATTTGGGATTTTTGGTAATATTAACCCTATAATAAATTTACCTCAAACTGATTTTTTGACCACCAAAAATTCTAAGCCGGTACACCTTTGATAAATTAATTTCAAACTAATTTTTTTACCTCAAAAAAACTACAAAATGATATATCTACGATAAATTTACTTTCGTTAGTTCCCGTTAAATTGGGTTAATATCCCGAAAAGCTCCAAATTGATACACAGGTAACAAACGGATGGTAAAAAGCCCTAACGCGTGTACCTGTTAAGTGCTACTTGTTATCTAACTAAGCAATTTGATGAGAAAATGTAACGAAAATTGATGAATGGTAGATTTGCCACAAAGTGTATCAGTTTGGGATAGTTTAAGGTAAATTTATCATACGTATATCAATTTGGGGTTCTCTGTGATAACCTGAAATTTGTCTTGATTTTCAAAGATGTCTAATTTTTCCCCCCATGCAACATTTGTCCAGTAGACCAACAAATTGCAAAGAAGTAATTACAGAGCATCCTATGGTTATCTCCAGCTCCTAAGTCATTAGCTTGCAGTTACTTTAGCAAACTGCTGTCTTCGCCAAGCCATCCGAATCCGCATGCATTGCCTCCCTTCTCATTTGAAGAGCCACAATGTTGCAAATTTCATCAGGCATTGAAATCCGATCTCTCTCTTTTTTTCTTTTTCTTTTTTTGTTTACTTTTTCCCATGGATTGAAGGCCATTTTTTGGCCAAATATAGCTGACATTAACGTCGGTCGTCCTACACGTGGCATGACTGATGTTAACATGGACAAAATTTATAATTTTTTAAATATTTCTCTGCAACTTTTTTTTTTCTTTTTTTTCTTTTTTTCATGTCTCCAGCCCACTAGGCAAAGGTCATGGCATCACCCTTGCCCGCGGCCACCGGTGAGGGCTGCTCGCCGGATTTGGCAAGGTCTTTGTAGCCATTGCCCATAGCCTAGCATCACAAACAAAAATGAAAATAAAATATTAAAGCAAATTGTCTAAGTCAATGCCGATCGTGCCGCATAGAATGATTACCGTCCATATCAGCGATTTCAAGCCAAAATGGACCGGATAAACTGAATTAACACAAATACTAAGTGTTTAGAACTAAAACGATCCAATTAAAAAGTTTAAGACTAAATTGGTATCAATGCAATAGTTTTTTTTATACTTTCCCCCAAGCCATGTAACGTGATGATTGCACATTGAATTTGCTGAAGCAGCACAAGCACTTCGACCAAGTTAATGTATCTTTACATTCGACCGAACACTTTTTGCATGAGATTTTGAAATGAAACACACATCAACCCAGAAGTCCCCAACCGAGAACTCGATCGAGAAGCGAGAAGCTCGACCCACCTACTTCTCGACTTAAACTGAATTGCTTCCTCGACCAAGAAAGTTCAGGAGTTGACAATTCGAGATGCTCTCGAGTACTTGTTTGTTTTGTGAAATGATCTAAGTTACTAATTTACTCGTGTGTATGAGAACTGCAGCACCTCAGAATGCAGGATTCAGAGCAAACAATGGTTTTTTGACGATACAAAGAGGAGATGCTCCCCCATGATGAGTTCGAGTTAGTCTCAATCCCTGGAAATGGAATGGCACAGATTTCAAAGACCAAGGCGCAGCTCTGGTCTGGTGAAAGGTCTAATGGAAGTACGAACAGAGGAATTTTTACAAGCTAAGATATGAATGGTCAACAGCAGATAGAATTACAAATAAAGGAATCAGGAGCAGATCAGAATGCGATGTTGATTACCTTCTCGAGCGTTTCCTCGATGTCTTCGTTGCTCGACTTCTCTCACCGCGACCTTTCTTTAAACATTTAAGTCGCGAAAAGCGGCCAGCAGTTCTGCACTTGAGCTTCCACTGACTCCCTCATTGCCGACGACCTCGAAAGCTTCCTTCAGAGCCTGCAGAAGGGCAGAGAAACTCGACATTAAGTAGAAACACGGGGACGCCCAGAGGCGGAACCAGCAGCAGCATACCTCCTGAAAAAGAGTGTGGTTCTGGAAACAATCCTCGACATATGCTAGGTACTTGTCATGTAATTCACTCACTTTCTTCACAAGAACCTGTAAAACCGTGCACCTATATCAGCTTCCTTTCAATATACAGCCTCCTCCAATCCAAAGTTAGGATAAGAAAAAAAAATAGGTAAGATTACTTGTTCTTGCAGACCAACCACATCCTTCTTCTCATCCTGCAAGAGAAACACGGTCATCGGATCACCACATTAAAGAAACGACCGTACATTAGGATCTTTAAGCAGATTAAAATCACAACGATGGAACTATGCAGTGTAAACATCTAGGAGTTTTCCAGTTATCCAGTGTCCCGTGGACGCGTGAAAACTATGCTTAGCAGCAATCTTTATTCTGCTTTCATAGGCCAGAGAGTGAAATTCAGGTAACTGGAGTATCCAAGACACTAGTAAGCATAAGCAATGGTGCAACTGGATGCTTCGAACGGGAGCATGCATCAGATGACCTCTAATCACCTCTTAGACTCACTTTCTCATGACTAATTTAACGACAGTAACCAAAGTGGTTTACCATAAAGTTGCTTTTTTTTTTTCCAAACAGAAGGCCTATCAACACACATCCAAATGCATCTGTGCATTTGCGATATGCGTTTGACAAAATATCTACAATTCTGTCACATCATTGAGATGACCCGCACACTTCTTATGATTTTACTAAGGATGAAGTGCCTGGACTTTTTATGACTCGCGAAGATTCTATACCTCATGAAGTCCGATAAAAGCATGCACTTCAGCAGTTTGAAATGCGAAAAGAGTATAAGAAACAAACTAAATGTGCATACTCCCTTGTTGCTTCCTGCATCTTCAGCTTGTTTGACCAAGGCTGTACCTTCAGCAGTAACATGCTGCGCCATAAAACAAAAATAAGATTGAGAAAACATAAAACATCTACCTCCTAGAAAAAGCACGATTCTACAGTTAATGACCTGTTTAAAAATATTTGCAACAGGATCCAAGCCCCTAGGTATTTGAGAAAACAGCCTGAACGTTCTCGACAAATCCTCCATCTAAAAAGCAAACATTCGAATCAGTAATAACGCATCTTCCTTTACAAAAATTCGCAATACCAAATGGAAATATAATAAGTAAAGAAAAAACAAGCACCTTATCATCTCTAAGCAATGAACGACACCCAGAGTGCTCTTTTTCAAGTAGTTGGTTTGCATAGACAGACAGTAATTCATGTTGAACTTTCTGCAGAAATCAGGAAGAAAAATTTGCAAATTAGAGTCGATAGACTAAATAATGATGACACAGCGCAACTCAAAGCAGAATTGCCATTCCAAAGGTTACAACAATTTCCAACCTCAAGTAACTTTGGCTCACTACTTGGATGCAGGTAGTGAGAAACCCTGTCTCTCTCACATTTTAGACATTCTTCAGCCTGTGATCGCCGATGAGATGGATTAATATCATTAAAGACAATCAAGGACGACATAGCTAAAGGTGTAAAGTCTAAGCATTGCCTTCAGCATGTAATCTGGACAAGAGTCTTCCAGTATCCAATTCGAAGCCTTCCTAGAATAATAAGCAGCAGTATCTTCAAGCAGCGATGCCTCAAAATCACCTTCATAACGATCCATTTGCCCCATCCCAATCTCAACAAATATATCCAAAACCTTCTTCAGTAAAACGCGGTCAATTTGCTTTCCCTCACGTTCTTGATCAATCTAATCAAAATTAAAACTGGTCATAACAACTAACAAGATTTCTAGAATTATAAAACCCCTCAAGGATCAGACGGGATCGATACAATCATACCAGAGAGATAACAGCATTCCTGACTTTTGCATGTAACTCCCTGTATACCTGAAAACATCATCAGTCAGCATAATTCAGGCATATCTGAACCATTAACTCTTCTGCAGATGATCAGCAGAAAGAGGACATCACACATAAGAGGTCACAGGAGACAGACCAGATCACGAAAGCAAGTCAGGCCAACTTCATTAAGGGGCAGCAATGATCTTTGAGGAATGAAGTACCGGTCCAGATAATGGAAGAAACGAAATAGCCAATAAACCATCACCTTATGGTTTTCCCACCTTGTCACAAGTTCTCTCAGCAGAAACTCATCATGCTTCTCCCTCAATGAAGGCAATACCTAAATCAAAGAAAGACCATGAAGTTAATGGAAATAGAATACTTGAGAACCCAAAGGACATGTTGTCCACAGTGAAAAGTATGCATTACAACATTGAAAGGGTTAATTATGAAACTTCTAATCCTTATATTATCAGAGAAGGATGTCGATGTCATGAATACTACCATTGGATTTTCAACCGTCAGTGTGATCAAGTACAAAAAGATAGTTTCTACCTCTTAACAGAAAGCTTTCGCATAGCATTACAAAAGGTCAATAAGGGCTTCATCAGTACACTGATTCATTTGTTATCTTCCATCAGAAAAAACGATAAATCAACCACAATAATTATATCAGACTCAAAGAAAAGAACTATTTGGTGCGATAGTACACACTTCTTCGCGGATATTGTATAGCCCAACGAGTCTTAGTTGTTTCTCATGTCCCACAAGGAGGCGGAATTCAAATTTGATCACTTCGCTATATAGCTCAAAGCTTCTTGATAACTGCCATATAACTCGAAAGTTACTGGTCATTAGCGTCACACTCCCCCACGTCATGTCCAACTGATGATCTCATCTTGGCATAATTTTCCCACTTCAACTACAGGAAACAAGTTCCAGTTTTTCACTCGGAAAGATGAATCGCCATCACGACAGAAAATTTGATGCCATTCTTGCTACAAAAGTTTCTGAACTGTGATGAATCTTTCACAATAACCAAACCTCAATCGTTGAGCCAAATGCCCACTGGCGCTTCAAAACTAGCATTAATTTTGAGGTAACATCACCAGGGAATTCTCTTAACACACATTAATGGCAACCCTTCGTGCCCGTGTGCTATACTATAAACAGATGGAGCTTCGATTTCTCGAATGAAGAGAGCACAAACGAAGCGATTACTAATAATCTCACCACTGCATTGATGTACTCTTCAATGGATTCTCTGTACTTGTCATAGAGCTGCTGGGAGTAGTCATGAGGAGGCTTCTGCCTACACATATTGTAAATCGCTCTGCAAAAACAACATCAAAGAAGTCAACGGCAGTCAACAAACGACGAGATCTTGCAGCTCAGCGAGCAGGCGTGCATTGGAGAAAGAGCAGGGCACGGAGGCGACATACTCGTAGAGCTTCATGTAGTCCTCGGAGCTGAATTGAGGTTTAGGAAGCCCTTGGATGAGCTTCGTGATACCCTCGTGCACAAACTCCCATCCTTGTTCCAGGTCGATCGTCTTCCTGCCGTCCCTGTCCATCCTTCTAGAACCACAACCCGACACTCGATTCCTCTGGCAGGAAGAACATAAAAAAATTCACAGCAACGTAGGCAACAAGCTCCTGCTCATGAAAAGCAAGGATCGAGTACTGCAAGCCCCCCACAAATGGAAGGCGTAGGCTTCTGCTCATAAAGCAAGGATGACTTTCTTGTTTTTGTTAGCTTTTTGGACAAAAGTACACTTTTTAGTGTGAAAAATTATGTACGGAATTCAGAATTCGCCTTTCTAGAGAGTTTGGTTCGGACGATATGACTTGCCGATGTCAGTAAGGGGAAGTGATTGAAGGAGGCGTGTCGGTGCTTTGATAGCCACAGGCGCTGATACTAACCATGGCGGCAGCGTACCCAACCGGAGTACCGATAACCTACGTTGGATATGACCAGACGATGATGATGAAGAAGTTTATGCGGCAGCTCAAAAATCAGCATTACCATGACTTGCTTTCCAAAACAATTTTAGGAATTCATTAGACGGACCCACTAGTAAATGAGAAACGAGAAACGTTGTCCTGGAAAAGTACTAAATATTCAGGAGTTGGTTGTTTTGGGTCATACATACGAGGAGATTTTGGGTGGGGCGCATAGGGCCGCCCCACCCAAAATTTTTCCTATACAATAAGGTCTATTGAAACGTTAAGTGTTGGGCTTGCTAATAAGGGTGTTTTAGTCTTTTTAATTATTTGTAAGCTATACTTATTGTTGTAATTCACTTTTATCGGCGATGGGGGGCGGCAGCGGCAATGGTTCCAGAAACCCTCGCATGCTATCTTCTTCTTTTTTTGAATTTTTTTTTTGGTTTTTTAAATTTTTCAGTTTATTTATTAAATTATGTTAAATAAAAAATTCAAATTGTAAAAATAATGCCATGTGGACCACCGGTGAGCCACGTCAGCCGAAAATATTAATAAAAAAGTGCCACATCAGATTTCCAGCGGAGCAAATCGGAGTTGGCACCAAACTGAACGCTTTTTATCACTTTTGGCACTAAAGTGGTCCGATTGAAATTTTTGGCACCAAAATGATCTTCGTACATAACTTTTGGCACTAAAAGTGTACTTTTGCCTAGCTTTTTGTTATGGTGTCCGACATCGGATCCGATGCCATGTCAAAAAATTCAATTCAAAAATTTTAATAGATGAGGGTGGCTAAACTCTGATATTTGTTATCAAGACGCAAGACAATAATAATTTTGATATGTTATTTGTTTATTTATTTGAGATTAAAATAGACGGTTAACGTAACAGTCGCTTGATCTTTATAGTCGTTCTTTACAGCTGTCCAGTTCAAAATGGACGGCCCAGATCAATCCATAATTTTTTAGTGGGAAATGATGTGGACTGATCTGGACTGTCCATGTTGAATTGAACGGTCCAGATCGATCGTGGTAGGAAATCCTTAATGGTAGGATCCGAATCAAAACTGCTGGTCCTGAAGCATTCCTACCACCATTTAAGCGCAGATTAGACGGATCCTGACAATGACAATATTCTATTTTGGACAGAAAACAATTGAAACTATTTAATTTAATTTATGAGGAAAACGCATTTCGACGAGACAAAACGTGGGAACCATTTTTAAGGCAAAGAAGAGAATCTTTGGGCCCATCAGTAAGCTGCCACATTGGGCTTGAATCACTCCCAATTTCAGCCCCAATCGCCTATGATTTCCATAACGTGGAATGATTTTCTGGATCAATTTTCCATAATTGCTGCTTAGGATAATCATAGAAAAAAAAATTAAAAAAAAAAAAGATTTTAACAGTGCACTCGATGATTGGCTGCCGATTTTTTAATGTGAAGAAATCATAGGCGTATTCTTTGGGCGTGTTACCTATAACCTTATGTAATAATTTAGTCGTGGTCGCATATAGACCATCACCGTCATCGTTCTACATTAATCGAAAATGAAATACTTCTATTTCCTAAACCCTTCAGCTTGGTTTAAAAAAATAGTCTTAAATATTTTATGATAATCTTTCTAACTCACGTCCTCGATCCAAAGTGTTATGCCAATGACCATCCCTCAGATAAGACGTTTTTGGCCTAAAATTGGCTAAAAATGACTATATTGACACATTGTTGAAAGGTTTGAGACTAAATTGATCAAATTTAAAAAAAAAAATGGGCTGAATTAGTGTCTCTACACGAGGCTAGTGAGGAAATCTCCGTGCTTCAAGGAATGGTCATAAGTGTAGCAATTTCGGTTGAGAACTTGAGTTAGAAATGGGGAAATATTTTCCTAACAATATTATCAGGGACAGTACAATCTCCGATGTGCATCCGCACATCATCACCGCATATTTTGCATAAAACACCCGTTGATTGAGAGATCGTGTGGTCAGAAATAACAAACAGTATTTGTCAGACTGCTAGCGGTTTCCTTCACACACAAAAAAAAGCACGTTTATTATTCAAGCAACCCATCAAATGTATATTAATCGTGAGTTCTGCTATTGAATGCACCTGCTAATAAGTACTAATAAATTAATCAATATTAAAATATAATTAAAAATTATCACGTCAATACTGATAGCATCTCTTCAACGATTTCTGATCAATTTTGGCCGGAAGGACTATATTGGCACAAATACAAAAGGTTTAGGACTGAATTGGCCCAAAAAAAAAAGTTCAACAGGTTTAGAATTTTTTTTGGCAATAATCTCGTTACTAATTTATTATCCATCTTATTCGTGAAAATTATTTAGTCAATTGAAACCTCCACGTTAGGGTAAAAAAAGGGGGTTATATGTGACAAGAGCTCCCATAGAAACTACATAGGAAAAACAAAACAGACAATCTTAAAAAAAATCTTTCTTCATTAAACTTTTTTTTTCGAAAATATAGCTAAGTTTTTTTTTTATATTTATAGAAGGAATTAAGAGATTATGTGCACGTATAATTACTAAGAAATTAAAACCAACAAGAAAACACAGATAAGCAAGAATCTGCATCATTGACATATACTTTATTATTAAACAATTAAATTAAAAAAAATTAAAAAAGTAGAAAGTCTGATGTGAAAAAACAGTGGGCGCGAGGGCTGCTCTCACTTTTTCAACCGTTGGATGGGGGGCAGATCTGAGCACGTGTCTTTAGACCGTTCTTTCCTTCTTCTTCTTCTTTTTGGTTCCTTCTAGTGAATCATGTGTAGTCCATCTAAGATTGAATGCCTTAAATTATCAATTTATCTGCTTGTGCTCTTTTCTCTAATAAATTATTGTTTATTTGACTTAATCTTAAATAAATCTAAAAGCGAAGGGCGTCGTTCACGTTGTCTTGTTATTTTAAGGAAGCCGTAATTTGATTTGTGAATACTATCTATGTTCGATGATAGTGACGGGTCCTCAAGGCACGTCCCATTAAATTCCTGTTAAGTTTGGCTTTATTGTCCATATATTTCCTCCTCTCGTTTTTTTCTTTTCTTTTCTTTTTATGACCGAGTTGTCCGAGCCAGCTTGCACGCACCTCGACTATTCCTCGGGGGGACTAGCACGACAGCCATCAGCCGCGACCCCTACTTAAGTCATGGAGCGCGAGATGAGAGATTTGAACCAGAGACCTGACAAGGGATAATCCATCTCTTATCCAATTCGGCCATGCGTGGGTGGGTTCCTCCTCTTTTTTTGGGGGGGATAAAATAAGAAGAGCATGGTTCGCTTAGTTTTATAAACAGGCTATTACACACTTTAAACACGATTCGACGTTTTATTAAAAACAATACAATGAATTTATTAAGAAAAAAAACCCGGTCCGTGGTATATCGCAAGATTGCGAGTGAACAACGCTTTGAACAAACAGAGCATGTTTAAAATTCAACAAGTGTTCGCAAAAATATCGATACATCTTCATTTTGTACACCATACTCTTAATATATCTAACATTGTACATATGCTTTCTAACATGCCCTTCAATTATTTAATTTTAAGTTTCCGTGGTATGATTTTTCTGTCACCAACTGGTTTGGTGGACAACGAGAGGGTGACATTCATTGTCACTCTTTGGAACAATTTCTTGGGCAGCTGTCATCTAATTCCCAGTCTCTGCTCTATAGCTGGAAGGAAAAAAAAAATATGCACCACGTATTTATTATACAAAATATAAGTACATAATGGGCATTTATTTGCAGTCCAACCCATTCCTATTTTCATATGCTAGAAAAAATGCCCCCAGAGAGCTGGGCGAGGGTCTGCCGAGACAGGCGAAGGACGGTCTCAACTCTCCTTGGTGCGGCCTCACTTGGGCAGGGTCGCCTCGTCGGGCCCGCTTTGGCGAGGGCCGGCCTCGCTCGTGCCCGGCAAAGGGCGGCCCTCACTAGCCTCGCGTAGGGCAAAGGTGGCTCTCGCTAGATTAGCGAGGGCGACTGTAATGATCGAGGATCCGACTTGCATGATATTATCCGCTTTGGGTTTTGCAACCCGCACGGTTTTATTTTATTTTTCCTGGACTAAATGCTCGGAAAAATAAAATCGTGTGAGTTGCAAAGCCCAAAGCGGACAATACCATGCAAGTCGGATCTCCGGTCGTTACAGCAGCCCCCTCCCAGCCCTATCTAGACATCACCGATGAGGCGAAAAGGAGAAAGAAAAAAAAAACAAAAAAAAAAAAACGAAAATGCCCTTGATCAGCCTAAAGTCAGGCCCTTATTTGAGACTGTCATGACCATTTCAAGCCCTTATTTGAGACAATAAAGATACTTCAAGCCTTGAGAGAACGATGACACTTAATGCCTTTGGAATTTTCCTGAAAAGATCCTTATTCAATATAATCAGTATATGATTAAACTCATAACCCTCAAAGTACCAAAAGATATTTCACATCACAATTGGAATAATTGTCCAAAAAATCTCAAATTTATTGTAGAACTAATTCTCTATTACATCATCCTTGGGTGACAACTGAATATAAGGGTGCTTTTGACTAACCAGAAATTTCATGATAAATGAATTTATTTTTCATAAAAATCATTTTAAAGAAAATTGGTTAGTTATTATTTGTTTGGTGGTTCAATTTGCATCCTTTTCGTCAGAAAGGAAAGTTATTTTATGCTAATCTAAACCTTTTCGTTTTCAGTTTATGGAAAACGTTTTCTATATGTCGATTAATTTTCCATCATCCAAGCACCGAAGGAAAATAAAGTAGTTATCTTTCGAGCAAACGAGGTTTAGACCTTGTGCAAATGAAGAATCTAGAAATACCCGAATTCAGCCCCCCAATGAACAGATTTTCCCACATTTGACTAGGCTAGATACATATCATATGTGAGGTCCATTTGGACATGGTTGACTAGATCAAATAATTAGAGATTGAATCCACGCAAGCCACCTAATCGTGGTCTCTACTATTACATAATACAAAGCAAAATGGACCTCCTATTAATTTAGACATCTCAATTTCTTTTCTTTCTTCCTCAAATATCCTGAAATGCTTACTTTATAAATGTTGTATCCATGATAAATTTTTAAGTTAACAATACGAATTAATTTCATCGTTTTGTGTTACAATATGAAAAGTAAAATTCTGAGATATTTTTACACATTTGCTAGTATCGATAAGAAGAACTCAGAAATCGTTCCTATGGGCAAGTGTCAACCTCATATGAAAAAAAAAAAACCCTCCATGAAAACGCTTCTTTATAATTTAAAAAAAAAAACAGTAAACCATTCCGATCGTGGGTTCGAGTCTTGTGAGGAGCCATGACGATAGGTTGTTGTGTCCGTTCTCCTTTGAGCACCCGATTGTTGGATATTATGGGTGGGTCGTGGGCCGCTCATGCGGGCTAACCCAGCCCATTACTCACAAGAACAACTGCCAAAGGCAGTTACCTCTTGAGAACGTCGTCATAGAAGAGTTATTTTCTTGTAACTGTCGTTTCATAAGTTATTTCCATAGAAAGAAAAGAACAAACGATGGAGCTGCTTCTCTCCTCATCGTCTTCAAGAAAGGACGAGCGCTCGTACTCTCTCGCTGCAACCGGAACGTTTAGTCCGTGAAAAATGAGGCGTGTCTGTTAGGTAATATACTTTTTCGATCAGTGATTCAAATATGTTGGTGTTGGTATTGTTAAAATTCCTAAACACATAAGTATTTTGCGATAGGAATTAACTAAGCATTGAGATGATGATACATCATGCATCCCATATTCGACAATACATTTAAAAGGAATTATCTAGCATGAGGGGGAAAAAAAAAAAAAGGTAGTTCGAACCGGGTTCAAGTGAGTTTTGGGATCATCGTTTACTTATATGAGCCGGGTTTCGCATCGAGCTTGACTTGATCTATGAGATTAGTGGAGAATTTCGCGGACACGGAATTTACTTTCTGAACAGAATTTGTTTATGTTATTCGTGAAGTGGCATCTGCCCTCTATTTATACACGTACAAAATTATCGTGAAGAACTCCTAATTAAACGTAAAACTAGCTTAGCGCGGAAGAATATGCATAATCTTCAGACAATCAAAAATTTAGCTTGTGACCAAACAGTGTGTCCCGAAAAGTATACTGGATTAATTTTTTCGCCGAAAGTTGGCCCATCTACATCGGTTTGAACAAGGAGTTAAAAAAAAAAAAAAAAAAAGGTGGGTCAAAACCACCCCCACATCCTTACCAAAAAAAAAAAAATTGATAAGGTGGTGTTGCTATATTGGTCAACCAAAATTGCTTGACCAGGAATTTTTAGGTATGACCATTGTCGCGATCAGCTCAATCTAATCATCGTATTTTCCGATACTTTAAATATATACATTAACCAAAATGATAAGTACTTATTTTCTTGTTCTATCTCATCCCTAATTTTTGCTTTGCCTCTTTACGGAGCGCGAGGGTCGAACCCCGTACCTATGATACCAGTGTCCACACCCCCTCAATCCCTTTATCAGTAGGGCTGCATGCATAGTGACAGACAATAAACAATTCGGTCATAGAGAATTGAGGGAACGTCGTGCTCAAAAAGCACTCGACCGCAATGTCCAGAAAGAATCGTGGTAAAGTGATGAAATAAATAAAGTAGAAATTATCTAATTGGCCAACAAGAATAGAAACAATTTTAAATTGAATCCATTCAACTAAATAAGAGCAAAAAAAAAAAAAATCAACATCTTTTTCACCTCCCCAGCTTGTCCTACCCATATCTCCTTGTTCGAGATATATATCGCCATACTTGAAATGGGCTTTTCTTTTTTGATTTCTATACAATGAAAAATTGAACTAAAAAGAACTAAAATTATCTTCTGGCTTCTTTTTGTTTCCTATTTGAAAAGATCGTGAGACTTTTGTGGGATCTAATTGTCCTAAAAGCTTATACTAAGCTTAATTAGTGAGATCTTTATGATATCATGTCAGATTTTGTGAGATCGTTACTAACAGTTCTAAAAACTTAAGCTATTGAATGAAGACGTGATATATTATTTTAATATTCTGTCACATTATCTATTAATAGAAATTATTAACTAAATTTGGAATTGCCCTTTCTTAAGAATTTTCATAACCAAATCGATTACTATCGTGCTTTCTTTTTCTTTCTCTTTTTTTAATGTACACTTACTATGCCATTGCAATCTGTAAAAATTTTTTTATCCTGACATTGCACCTAATAGAATATCCACCTTCTTCCCAAAATTATGATTTTCCTCTTTAAAAATTTTACTCAAATTAGTTTTCTGGACTTTCACGCATTTGGTTTGCTGAAAATGATTAGATAACATAAAATTATTTTGCGGCCAAAGAAAATACGCATGCTTAAAGTTAGGAAAATGAATCTCTTAATTGAAAAAAAAAACGGAAAAATAATGTTCTGAAAAATGATTTTCTCGGAAATATTTTCTTCTATCATTAAGCTTTCTTGGAAATAAGCACACCATTAGGGTGAGCTTGTTTGAGTAAAAGTGTTTTTCGAGAATTGATTTTCCAAGCTTCCACATGTTTGCTTCACCAAAAAACGTTTTAGTCAACGAAAAAATTTCCGTATAAAATTAGGAAAGTAAATTTCCCAGCACGAAGAGGTGAAAACACACTCTCTCCGAAATTACTCCTCTTGAATTTTTAAATTTTTATTATTTATTATTTATTTTATTTTCCGGTCGTCCGCCGGTGGTGGCCGGGGCCACGGTGGTTGATGCGGCTTAAGTGCAAGAAGTAAATATATGACGAGGCGAGAGCCACGAGTTGAATCTGTGGTCGATGCAGCTCCGATTTAACATTCTTACAGGTCAACAAAATTGAAAATTTTCGTCTGCCCGAAAAAGAATTTGTAAGAAAGTTCCTTAATGTAATCGACATATCCATCGAGGTTTTTGACATGTCATTCCAAACGAGAATTCCAACCAACCTTGGCCTGTTAAGCGTGTCAAAGCTGAACGGCGTAGTTCTGGACCACAAAGGACATGAAGGATTTGACCAGGCACGTGTCAATGAACAAAGGGGAAAAGGAATAAAATTAGCTGTTGCCCGTTTTTAATGGGTTAACCTCATTAAAATAAATCCACACCATAACACAAAACATGATTAATCGCATTTATTATTGAAGGGATAATTGCCCAAAAAGTCCTAAACCTATAATACGGCGGCCAATTCGGTCATGAACTCTCTGATTATGCCATTTAGTCCTAAACATTTTTTACGATTTGTCAATGTAGTCATTCCGACTAATTTTTAATCGAAAATTGCTGACGTGCAGGTCCAGTTAGGCGCCGACCGTCCTACGTCGCAACAGCAAGCGTTGACACCGCTGATTTTTGTACATTTTAAAATTTTGTGAATTTTTTTTCCTTTTGGCTTTTCTTTTTCTCTCTTTTTTTTTTCCTTTCTTTTTTCTTCCTTTTTACCTCCGTGGTCACCAGGCCTCTAGCCACCGGCGAGGATCGCGACGCCCACACCGGCCATCGCCGTACATTAGGTTTAGAACTTTTTGGACGACTTGTCAATTTTCGAAAAAAAAAAAAAAAGGCAACCGCACTTTATCCTCACGCAAATCTCAGCAAACCTCACGCCACCGAACCTTGAACTCGGCGTTTTGACATCCCCGTGGCAGCCGATCCCTGCTGTCTACGCCCTCACCGGTCGCTGATGTCCTTTTTTTGTGGCAAGCTCACTTGTGGGCCTGTGGCGGCACGGGCACGTGAGCTCGAGGCTGAGCTTTGTAGCCATCGCAATTCGTGCAAGATAGACCTTGTTCTCACAAGGGTCATGGCAAGCCTCGTGTGCTCCGTAGTGGAGCTCGGCCATGGCCACCATGAGCTCGACCATGGCCAGCCATGGCGGTGTGGAAGTTCGTGGTAGAGCTCGCTCCTAGCGGCCATGGCGACGCGAGCGCGCCCACAAAGCTCAGCCATGGCCTCACTTTTGAGAAAAGAAAGGGAGGGAAAAAAAAGAAAAAGATGAAGAAAAAGGAGGGAGAGAGAGAGAGAGTGTGTGTGTGTGTCTAATCCAATCCTCACAAAATTTCTCGAATTTTGGCCAAATGTGTAATGCAGTTTCTAAACTACTAAACTTCTAATTAGTTTAATGTGATCTTCAGACTTTTGGTACATGCTCAATTTAGTCTATGAACAGTGTAAAAGTACTTAACATTGTCCCTAAAGTTGAGTTAACAGAAAAACAACGTGCAACATTTTTGTACGGTCCTTGGGCTAAATTAAGCATGTACCAGAAGTCCGAGGACGGGATTGGATAAATTAAAAGCTTAGAGACTGCACTGCACTGCACTGCACTTTAGGTTAAAGTTCAAAGACCACGGTCAATAAACTAAGTTTAGGGATCACATTACATGTTATGCCAAATTTCAGAAATTATTTGTGTCGTTATTTCAAAGGAGAGAAAAAAAAATAAGGGAGGTTTCTCAAACTTTTGCATGGAGAGCAAGGGTCAACTAATTAAAATTATTAAATGATAAGAAGGAGAGAATGAGGTTTGTAGGGATGAGTGATACCTGACGAGCGGTAGCCATAACTGCTGCTTCCGCTGCTCGAGCGGTAGTTAAGGCTGCGTATGGTAGCGTTTTTGTTCCAGGGAGCATTTTTTGAACAGAAATATTTTTTTGTGTTTCTGTTCAAAATTACGATTTTTAGGAAAAAACGCGTTTGGTAATTTAAAAAAAAAAAACACTTTTTTCAGGGCGATCGGCGGCGGCCGGCAACCGGAGGTGGGCGACAGCCGGCGGCGTCTGCCGGAGACGGGCGGATGGCGGCGGCTGCCGGCGACGGGCGGCCGCTGCCGGCGACAGGCGGACGGCGGGGGTTGCCGGCGACCGGCAACTGCGGCCGGCGACTGTCGACGGCCGGCTTTTAGCGAGGCGTCGAGTGGTAATCGCGTCGGCGATGATGGATGGTGGTTTCAAAAGTGTTCCAAAAAGTGTTCCAAAATCCCAGAAGTAAGTTTTTTTTGTTCCTTCAAAAGTGTTCCCTGGCACAAAAGTGTTCCGCGAAACACTTTCGGAACATTTTTGAACCATACGCGTTTCTGCTCCAAAAGTGTTCCCGGAACACTTTTGGAACAGAAACAGTTTCCCCAGCCACCGTCCATACGCAGCCTAAGCTTTCGCCCTATCGAAAAACTCGAAAAAGCACGCCTCCACATTTCATCTAAGAGAAATGCTTTTTTGACGGCCTAACAGTACCATCGGTGATATCTGAAGGTAGATCAACACATCATCACCGCGCGTTTTGCATAAAGCACCTATTGACTACAAAAATCATGGGGGCCAGAAATAAGGGCAATACTGTCGTATCGTCGGCAGCGTAACGGCTTCCTTCACCTGATGACCACTTACATATCTCCACTCTTTAAAATACCAAATAATTCCCGTATGAGTTTTGCTTTTGGAAACCGCTTCGCACAATTCACATTTATCGTCGTCGCATCTTATTTACGAAAATGATAATTTTGTTATATCTACGAATGCCCGTCACCAAATCCTAAATTCTCAAACCACAAAACAAAAAAGGCACTTAAAAAAGGACTAAACATTCAAACTACTTGAATCCGAATGTGCTAAAATGACTTTGCTAGGGGCGGGCAATTTAATCTTTTGAATGTGGGGTGGGTTCTCGTGTTAAAGGCGTGTCAAAAATAAAGTTACGTAAATATGGTCATTGAATCAAAAGTGAGGTACATCTTTTTCTTATGGTGCTAATTTTTTTATGTCGTGAAAAATTGCTATTCAAGTCGGACTGTAATGGCTATTGCCCAGGAAGTTATTCACATATATTATGACTGTAAATGTGATACGAATTGCGCAGCTACAATAGATAATCTTTCTATATTTAACATGTGATATTACAATTATTATTGTTACCAAATGTGTTGTAAGTGGACGCATGCTTAAATTTTAGTCATATTAGATTAAAAATTAAAAAAACCGATTTTTTTTAAACGAGACGAGAAAAATACAAGCTCGGCCCCTCCCGCCTATGGCTGGCAGCGTCGCCGACCATCAACGGCGCCCCACCGGCGATGGGACGGCTCCACAGGCGGAGGGCTTGAATTTTTTCGTTCTTGAGTTTTTTAAATATATTTTATCCTTTTTTTTATTTTTTGTGGAATTATAAAAATGGAGGAGCAAGTCCGAGTGTGCCACGACCGAATTTCGTCCTGACCCCAAAAGGATTTTTTTTTTCTTCTGTTGCATGCTTGAAAATATTTTACGTGAAAAAAAAAGGCGACAAATGTACAAACGAAAATGCATAAAAAAGGAAAAGCATTTCCTTCACCACGCGCCTGCGTTGCGCGTGAAGAAACCAAAATGCCTACTATTACTAATGTTATTTAGTCCCGCGATTAAATCTGTTTTTCTCTTCCCCTTTTTAATTATTTTTGGCGTCGCAAAATGGAAAGGGAAGAGGTTTATACGGAACGACGTTGCAATGCATGCTTAAATTGCGCTGCAAGCCTGCAACGTACGCTGTCGGCTAGTTAAGTGTTGTCGGATCAGCATCCACTCGGCAAGCTGTGTGCCAAATCAACACCCACGCGGCAAGCCCGATAAAGTCCAGTGTCACGCCACTCGTGAGTTGATTTCGCTTCCTTTCGTATGAATCGAGATTTGCGCTAGGTACATTATGATCGATTCATAAAACCGACGTATTTGGGGATGCAACATATTCTTATTACTTGTGAAATATAGCTTGCTTATCGACTCAAGTTTTCTTACGTATCGGATGATCAACAATTTCGGTTTTTATCAATATCCCACGTTAAAATCAACATTAAACATGACTTGTATTACCTTTTAGACTTTTCATGAATAAAATAGTCTATATTTCTAATAATTTAGATCGGAAAAAAAGAAAGAAAGAAAAAGAAAATTCGAAAATGCAATTTTGGTAATTCCAAATAGATAAATCCAGCTTAGAAAAAAGTTCCTCCCGCCACGCGCACGCATGACGCGTGACGAAACTGAATCGCGTATGTTAGCCAGCATTGGCTTTACTCGTCGCGCGTCTCCGGTGCAACGGGCGTGCTTCCAAATGTGCTGCAACCTACGGCATCGGCCAATCAGGTCGTGCCGGATCCACGGTCCCGGGATGGCTGGGTGACGTGGAGTCACGAGAGTTCATCAATCCATTCTGCTCCCGTAGGATTGAGCCGCAGACAATCAATTCTCTCTTGATTGATCCCGCTTTGCTTCATGGGGAATCGATTGTATCTGTTGGACTTCGATTAGTACAAGCGAAGGGTTAGTTAATTGTTTAATTATCCTCTTTCTCTCCTTACCTATTTTTTTTTTTTAGATCAATTTGTTTCGCAAAAAATAAATAGTTAAAAAAATATATTCCTTAAAAGAATTGATCATATCTCTCAAAAAAATTAGCTACCGATAACGTTTTCATTATCGACGATGAAAATCATTTTCATTCATTCATTTTTCAAGCGATATAAGCGATCATTTTAAGAAAAATATTTTATAAAATAAATTTTTTTCGTGAAACAAACAAACCCTAAGTTAAGCAAATGGGCATGGTGCTTAAGTGGAGCTCCATAAGTTGCCATCTCAATTGAACATTTGATCCTATTGATGACGGTTGATCCCCTAAAATTCCTAAATAGGATCAATTTTATTCGCTAACTATTATGAAGCTTGATTTTTTCTGTTAATTCTAACAAAATGAACGTAGTTGAGGTTCTTTTTTTCTTTAGACTTATGAAAGTTTCGGGTATATAATTTTAAAAAGGTCTAAGTACATGAGTAGCAAGCTATGAAAGAAGCACATACTTAAATGATACGTAGGGGATCAACCGTTAAAATCGACCCCGAGCACACCCCATTTAGGTCGTTTGACAACACGCATTAAAATCGTTTATGTCAAGTGAGTTGTTTCGAATAAGAATGGCTCCCCAAATGCATGCTAATGGAATCAGATTACATGACTAAATTGGCCATGCGAATCTGGCAGGATCATAATTGCGAAAACAAACAAAACTCAAGCCGACACACAGCCGATAAATCGGTACTGTTCAAAACACTTTCCAACTGTGCTTCAAGCTTGAAATTTCGATCTCTACCAATGAAGCATTGCTCTATATCAATTCGGACGAGAGAAAAAAGTTTGTGGCACTCGAGTGAGCGATAAATTAGGGATAAAAGGGCCTAAAAAAAAGAGTGATGCCTTCTTCACCAAAAAAGTCATTTATTTTGGTATCATAGGTCCAATTTAAATGGAAACCCAACAAAAAAAAAAAGAAGGGAAAAGGAAAAAGAAGAGGCAAAAAAGAAAAAAGAAAATTGTCACGAGGCAAGGCGTAAAATGTGATGCACGGTGCCACGTGCATGGGATGGGGGAAGTGCCCCTCACGCGCCACCCTCCGCGAGTGGGAGTTTCGCTTTCGTCCCCACACTTTCACACCTCTCCCCTTCTCTTTTTTTTTTGTCGACTCTCTTCTCTCTCTCTAAACTCGGTTCATAAAATCCTGCCTCCTTATAAAACCACTCTCTCTCTCTCTCTCCCTCTACCCCCAACAGAGAACGACTTCGGCGTCGTCTTCTCTCTTTCTCTCGCGTTTTTAACCCCCCCCTCCCCCTCCCTCTCGCTCTCTCTCTCTTTCTCGCTCTGTGTGAGAAGCCTCTCTACGATTTGAAGCTGCGTGTACATGAAAGCTCGAGCTCTCCGTCACGACCCAGGTGGGCTCTCTCCCTCTGTTTCTCGATACGCATCTTCGGCGTATGCGTTGTACGTATTTGTTTTCGAGTACGGATGCTGGGTAATAACCTTCGGCCCGCCCCCCGCGGCGAGCGTGTTGTTGTGTGTTCTGGGTTGTGGGTTGTGGGGGCGGCCACGCTCCGTTCGCGCTTCTGCAATCTGCGGGAGCCGTTGTGAATCGATGCGTAAGCTGCGAAGGAGACGACCCATTTCTCTCTTCTGCCTCTCTCTCTCACGTGGAATTTTTTATTTCCTTTTTTAGTTTTTAACGTTGCTCGGGGTCGACTCCTTTTACCGTCTCGATGGTTTTAGTTAAAGAAGAAACAATTATCTTCTTTTTTTTTTTCTCCTTTTTTTTTCTTATTAAGTGTTTGCTTCTTCTTCTTCTTCTACTTCTTCTTAATCTTCGAGTATTATCCTTTGCTTGCTCTGCGATCTAATGTAGTTCTACATGTGTTTCGGTTTCGGGCGACGGTTCCTCGTACGGTGAATGATATGTTTAGCTTAATCTCGTAGGATCACTGCGTAATTCGAGCTCTAATCTATGGTCAGTTCTTGTTTCTGTTTTCCCTTTTTTTTTTCCTTTTCTTTTCTTTTCTTGGCGTTTTGCTTCGTCGTGAATTACGTCGACTGTGTAATGAATGTGCTTCGCGGGGCTCGTTAAGTTATTTATTTATGTTATTTCGTTAAAGTTCTTGATTTCGGAGGTGAGGTTGGTTTTGGCAGAGTTGGGTGTAGCGAATGGATCTGAGTCTGGTCAGATTCTTCCGAGTTTAAGTAACGCGCATTGCCTCTATTTATCGTTCTCTGTAGTTTACTTTTGCTCTCGAGGACTTTCAAAATTTTTCCTCTTCTTTTACCATATTTTGTGATGGAATTTCTGTTCTTTTTTCTTTTTCTTTTTTTGTAGAGGGGAGAGAAGGGGGGGGGGGGGGGGGTTGCTAATTAAATTTGTGTTCCTAATCAACCTCCTGCGAATACTGTTGTTTAGTTAGAGTGCTGGAGAGTTTTTTTTCTGCTTTTTTTTTTTTCATGAACTATAGGGTGCTATTACATCTTTGCGGAAATGGGCGTGTGAAGAAATTTCTTTTGGCTGCAGAAAATTTCTGAGCTTTTCTAATTTTGACTGGTGGGATGAAAATTGGAAGATGCATTTCTGGGTAGCTTATCTTTTCGCTTGGACGAGCTCTACTTATAATATGCATAGTTGTGACCTCTGTGAAAGATGATTGTTTTATCTTAAATGATTCTGCTGTTATTTCTAATATGACCTACAAGATAAGAAGGCTTTTTCCAGAAAAATCTTGGAAAAGGTTACTTGTCGCTTTCCGTGATCCAACATTGCAGTTAAAAGTTTAGAAACTCTAAATCGGAGTAGATAAAAGATTTAAATACTCAATGCGTCAAATTACTATGTCCGTAAGTGTGATAGCTTTGGATGGAATGGTAGCAGTGTTTCAATATATCATGAGTCAAAACATTGTTCTTCAAGTCTCTAGCCGCCCTCAGCTGCTCGATTTAGGTTAAATAACCTAATTTTAGGAAGATTGGCATTATAGACTCATGGGAGAAGATTGCCCCACAATTTTCTATCAGAGAGTAATCTTAGTATGAGGTGTACATGAAGATTTTGGTGTAGCATCCAGTGTTGCGATTGTTAAAGGATACTATCAATTCTGTTGGTATGAACTTGATGCTTCATTTCTTGCTGGCACCAACTTTACACTTCTGCATCTTGTGTGTAAGTCTCTGGACAGTACTTCTAAAACCATTCTCTCTTTTGTCTGGCTTTTGCAGATGGATTCAATTGAAATGAGTTGCAACGGGGAATGCAGTGATGAAGCAGCAGCCGAGCTGTTGCTTCCTTCTAATATGTATGATGTGTTTGGAGAACCGGAGATAATTCCTCGTGTTGGAGATGAATACCAGGTTGAAACTCCAAGGATGATGCCCAAATCTGATTATCTGTTGCTTCAAAAGGATCCCACTGAGGAAGAAGCTCTGGCTGGTGGTCCCCTTGGTTTCCTAATGGGATTGCCCATTGCCATCATGTGGATAAATGGAGGAGTTGCGAATTTTAAGCATGACGATGGCGCACATACTAAACGAATTTCTGTTCAATCAGAAGGCTTAGGAGGAACCAATATTGGTGTAGAAAATAATGACTTAAAAGTCAAAATTGAGCCCATGGATGTCAACTTGGATGGTGAATTGGGAAAATCAATGTCTGAAGAAGAAGTAAAAATGCATATGAAAGATGGCACTAAAAGTGGCTTTCCTGTACCCGGTTCCCTGAAGAATTGCTTGAGCAAAAAGGAAGAGGCGAGTTTCATCCTTGGATTGTATATATTTGGAAAGAACCTTGTTCAGGTGAGGAAATTATTGGAGAGTAAAGATATGGGTGATGTAATGACACATTACTATGGGAAGTTTTATGGGTCCGCCATGTATCGTAGATGGTCTGAGTGCCGGAAAACGAAAAGCAGAAGATGCATAATTGGACAAAAGATATTTGTGGGACTAAGGCAACAGGAATTTTTATCTCGCTTGTTGCCTCAGGTGTCAGTTGAAAATCAAAGCAGACTACACGAGGTAAATTTTCCCTGTAAGCAAATAACATCTAGTTGATGGTCAGCCTTCTTATTAGGAAACAACTTATTTTGCCTCAGTCAATTTGTGGAGTGCTTCCATTCTGTTTCCCTCACTCTCTGAGCTATATAATCTGTTTTCAGATTCGTTCTTCTCTGGCTGATTGGCAGCTCTGCATTTCCTAGCTTTATTAGTTTGCTCCTGCATCATAATCATACATTTTTTTTTATTGTGGAGAAAGATTATTTTTCTTGAAATGACATACAACGGTGCAACTAGTTCGTGTTTCTGTCCAGATCTGATTAGGGAGATTTTGACTGTGTTCCACTAACTTGTTTCGGTTGATGGATTTTAGCTTCTCTCTCCTTAACTTAAGGTTCTTAGTGTGACAATTTTTGACGTAGCAGAAATGAGGGAAGGTGCCTCCAACCTTGTTTTGTTGGACATGAATGATGTGCGAAATGATCTAGACAAGTGGGCTGAAACTGCTGATTCTGATCATGATGGTCTCGGGTTTCTAACTAAATTCTCGACTAGGAAAATAGGAAACCTCAAACTGCAATGGGTCTTTATTACCGGTATCATCAATTAAAATGCTTATGCATCAGGTGATTACATCTTTCAGTAGCTGTTCCTGCTGCCACTTGTTGCATGCATCCCGATTGATTCGACAAGTGCAACGGATCCGTCAGTGTTCCTTACACCATTTCCTTTATCTAGCTTCATACTTGCAATTCTATCTCAGCCTCCAATCCAGTGTTCACATTTCCCTCAATAACTTATTTGATGCAACACTTGGAGATGTGGAACTTCGTGAAGATCAAGTCTATATCGTTATGTACTTGGTAATGGTCTCTAAACAGAGAAAATAGATAGAATTCAAGAACGTAGTGATTAAGCTGTCATTCGACACCAGCTGGGACGAGATTGATGGAAAATTGAGGATTGCATACTTAGGCTTGTAAAGAGTTGTTCTGTATCCCTTTTTTATACCTAATTTATTAATTCTACCGAGTTGTATCACCAAGAATCCCCACCTGCACAATTTAAGATCATAAAGTGCTTTACATTGCTCATCTGTTCGAAATAATTAGCGGCGCAGTTCTGTTATTTAAGTGGCCTGAAAAGCATGATATCCATGTGGAATGTTGAGAAGTATCAGAGGTGCGTTTGTGGACTCTGTGCCACATAAAAAGCACAGCGACCTTCCAGGATCAGGTTAAAAAATGTGATTTATCTATATCATGTCATTCATCGAACAGATTCCTCATAATCCTAAGTGCTTTTATCTGTGAAGTACCTTTCTTTTGGCTCTGCATTCAGGCATCTCTTTTGTTGGCTAACGTCATTTTCCTGGGACGATGCTATATTGAGGCTCTTAATTATGTGATTCATTTCAATTTCTTGATAGGTGTCTAGGGCATTCGGAGAAGGAAGAATGTCGCTTGAAGAATATGTCTTCACTCTTAAGGCCACAGTTGGTCTGGACAAACTGGTAGAAGCCATAGGAATTGGTCAGGGGAAGCGAGACCTCACTGGCATTGTCGCGGAGCCATTAAAATCTAATCAAGCTATTCCTGTCTGCCCAGATATACCTATTGGTAAAGCGTGCTCAAGGCTTACAACTACACAAATTGTTGATTTTCTTACTGGGGGTTTCCGGTTAAGCAAAGCCAGATCTAACGATCTCTTCTGGGAAGCCGTGTGGCCTCGCTTGTTGGCTAGAGGGTGGCACTCTGAGCAGCCTGAAAATGGTTGTGTTACTGGTTCCAGGCATGCTTTGGTCTTTCTCATTCCCGGTGTTAAGAAATTTTCAAAGAGAAGATTAGTGAAAGGAAACCACTACTTTGATTCCGTGAGTGATGTCTTGAGTAAAGTTGCTTCAGAGCCGGGGCTTCTTGATTTGGAAGTAACTGAAGGATACGGAGCCAAAGGAGAAGATGGGTGGGCCAATGAACCAAAATCAGAAGGTGAAGATTCAGCTGATGAGGAACGCCATTGCTATCTCAAGCCTCGAACTCCAAGCCGGAGTAACGATGGTATGAAGTTTACTGTTGTGGATACGAGCATGGCTAATGGTGATGTGCGCAAGTTGAGAGAATTGAGAAGCTTACCGCCTGAAATTAATGTCCCCAGTATGAGAGGTTATCATGAAGATGATGATGGGAATATTTGTGAGGAGCCAATCAATCAATCTACCTCAGCTGATTCGTTGAGTTTTAATATGGATGAGACTGATATCTGCAAATCCGTAAAATCCACAGCCTCTGAGAAAGTCTCTTCCAAGAGGAACTTTGAAAATATTGCTTCAAGCTGGGGATCAGCTGATACTCTCCATGATGCTGTGGACATTTCTGCTAAGATCCGGGGTGGACAGAAGAACATTGGTAAAGGCAGCCGTCTGGGAAAAGCTCCAAAATGTGAACAGAAGCTGAAAGTGAGACCTAAGCATAAGACCCGCCCAGCCGGTGCAGAGAAAAAACTTCGAAAATCAAGTTTCTGCAATCTCAGCGAGACAAGCTGCAATATTGCCAATTCCTCTGCTAATTCCAGATTTAAACAAGAGGAGGCCAGTAGCTGCTCAAGCAATCCTAACGGTGCTGAGAAGATGCACCTCACACTGGATCCCTCTCCAGAAGTCTTCCCATTTACAAGTTTGCCCTCGAGCCATCCTGATGGTGCCGAGAAGATGCACCTCACACCGGATCCCTCTCCAGAAGTTTTTCCGTTTACAAATTTGCCTCCAAAGGGCAACCGGGTTGTTCTTAACAGCTGTGACTATGCTAGTTCTCGATTGGGTTTCGGCGTGTCGCATGAGAACTTTCAGCCTGGACAGGAATTGATAGACTTGAACTTGCCTGTCCAGCCAGATGCCGAACTCAGCGACAATGGAATAATGGCAAATTCACAGAACGATGTGAATGCAAGTAACACCACCTCGTCATGTGTAGCTAATCCGCAGCAGCCGCCTCACAATGTGAATTCCAGGAGGCAGAGCACACGAAACCGGCCACTCACCACTAAAGCGCTGGAAGCTCTCGCTTTTGGACTAATGGACACGAAGAAAAAGCGAAGAACCAGGGACGAGTTCTCCGCAGACATGATGCCGCGGCCTTCCAGGCGTATGGCTGGCAGGGCCCAAGTCGATGAAAATAAGACGACCCCTCCTGTGAGTTTGAGCCTGGAGGAGCTAAGGAAGGACGATCTCGGAGGAAATACAAATGACATTCTCTAGATTTGATTCAAGAAATAACTGGCGAAGTCATTGTTCATTTCGCAGTAGTCTCTAATATGCTGGTTTCCGACGTGCGAAGCGCCTTTCTTCAACATGGCCTTCAATGGGATGAGCAGTGACTGTTGGTTCTAATTTAGAGCCGAGCAAAGTAATCGGTCTCTCCATTTAGGTTCACTGCTCTAGCAGGTCATAAATTCTAGTCGGACCTTTCGGGCTGGAAGCGCTGGATTTCACAGAATTGTTGTTTGTCATATATTTTCAAGTGCATTTGTATTTTCATTAGCATGAACTGAAGTAGGGAATGCTGCAGAAGAGTTTTATAGAGTTCTTTTTACATAGGCCAAAACAAATCCTGGGACTGTCTATGCTTCTTATGTTCATGCAAAATCATCTTGTCAATACAATCCACCAGTTCTCCTTCTTCCTTGCAATTTTGTTCTGGTGTTGAGTGTGATTCCAATTCAGAGAGAAAAGCATATGACAATCATTCATTGAAATTCTGAGGTTAAGAGAGTGAACAGCTTTTGCAGAAGAAGCTGCATCAGCTTGAAAAGACAGACTTGAGTCTTGATGCCAGGTTCTTCTGCTAAAGCTTGAAAAGACAGACTGAGGAATCCTGGAAGAGAAGGCTAACATACGAAGATATAATTTTTTATTTCGACAAAAAAAAAATGGATTTTTTTTTTATTAATGGTAAAGAAATTCTGAAAGAGATAGCTACCGGGTTGTTAAAACTTTGATTTCAATCAATTTTAAACTTTTCACCTTCGTTTGAATTTGACTAATTTTATGTGATGAAATCTGACGTGCCCGCTCACCTGTCATTTGTTAATGACATGGTGTCCAGGGATTTGGACAAGTACCCACGTCTGCATTTTGTGGAAAACTTGGTTGGATTACTTACTATTGCAATCAATCAAAGCTGAATAAATTAATTGTGAATTTCGTTAGCGGCACGATTATTTCAAAGAAAAATCAAGTTTTAGAAAAAAAATTTATGCTATTTATTCTTGTTAGCGATTTAATTTTTTTTTTTGGGAAAATTACAAAATGAGACCTGGGACTATTGCAATTGTACGAATTTAGTCCTTAACCTTTTGCATTTGTGACAATTCAATCATTCCGATCAATTTTGGTCAGAAAGCATTGATGTGGCGTGGCCGGTGCTGGTGTTATAATTTTTTAATAATATCTTTAATATATTTTTCATTATTTATTTATTTGTTTTCTTTTTTCTCTTCTTCTTTCTCTTCCAGCCGATCGCCAGGCCTGGTAACCAACTGGAGGCAAGGGCTGGCAAAGCTTGCCCTCGCCAGTCTTGGTCAAGCAGGTGGAGACAGGCTACAAACGAGGGTGAGCCTCACTCAGCGACGGTGATGTTGACCCTCACCTTTGCCTGCATCACTGGTTGCTGGCTATACGAGGAGGAAGAAGAAGAGAAAAAAAAAAGGAAAAAAAAATCAAAAGAATATTAAATATTAAAAATTGGCCAAATTGGTATTGATCATTCTATTTTTCAATCAAATTTGGTCGGAAAGATTATATTTACACAAATACAAAAAGTTTATGACTGAATTAAAAAAAAATAATTAATTTTTTTTTTATAATTTTTATAATTTTTTTAAAAAAATAATTAATTTTCAAATGTTTAACTTTCGATGAAACACGTGGAAAGTGACTTCGTTTCATAAAAGGAGCGGACTACGTGGCTCGCAAATCTCCCGTTCAAGACCTCTCTTCTTCTTCTCCTCCTTTTCTCTCTCTCTCTCTCTCTCTGTGCAGAGAATCGCCAAAGCTCTGATGTATATATATATATATTTTTTGTTGGAGTGATTGAGTAGAAGCTCCATTGGTGCGTTGGCAAGACTCCATTGTCTTGTGTTGGACTGGATTCTGGTGGGGAGATGGGTCAGGCATTTCGTCGAGCAACTGGAAGGATCAAGGCGACGCCGGCTTCGGACGTGGCTCCGCCTTCCAAACCGAAGCGCGTCGTGGATGCGCGGCCGCCTGTTGCCTCCACTGACTCGTCGGACGGCTCAGGTTACGACCCGCGCCTGATCCCCCTTAGGTTTCTGCAAAATTTCTTGCTTTACCTGGGGAAAAAGATTCTTTTCTCTTTTTTGGCGAGCTGGTGGTTTTCTGCTTGCAATGTTGCTTCTGGGCGCTATTCCTTTACTTCAGATTATTTACCTGGGAGATGTCAATTGAGGTTCGCGCGTTCTTTGTCGCAGTAATAAGTCTTTATGTTTGTTTCTTGAGACAAAAGAGTAGGCCATACTGATTGCTTATGTCGTGCACTTGATGGCATTTAGCTATTGGTTTCTTCAAGAAAACGTAATAGGATAGATGGTCGATTGATTCTGTTTCCTCTTTTCCCATGGAATCATTTACCTGTGTTTATTGTGCGGCTCTTAGGTTTAACATGATGGTAGCATGTTCTAATTCTATTCAGTTGGTGTTCTGGATTATGGTCTCATTCTCCAACTCTACAATGATGTGATTTTCCGCATATCTTTATCGTCGTGGATAATAATTTCTAGAGAAATCGGTTGACAACCCCTCTTTGCATTTGCTTTTGCTCGGAATCTTGATCATCCGATCGTCTGCCATAAGACTGATGATAGCGAAATCTTGTAGATACGGCTTCCAAAGCCAATGCCGACAATATCCTCGAAGAACGCGATCCCCAGTACGATGTGATGCTTAGCCAGATGGCGGGTCGAATTCGATCAAAACCTGGAGGGAAACTTGAGATGGGTGAGGTTCGTAAGTTGATTTTCTTTCTGTAATTGTTGGTGATTGTGAAGTATGTTATTTTTGCGTTCTGCTCACCAAGTGTAGAAGCGGTTTTCTTGCGAACTAATATTATTGGGGGTACAACGCAGCTTTGATACAATTCTCGACTTGAGTGAAAGTTGATATCATACTCGAGCAGTTCACTCTTTCGACAAAGTGAACTACCTTCCACAACACAACCCCAACCCTCCCCCCTCCCCCCTGTCCGTTGCCGTGCCTTACTCACTATGGTGCTGCTTGAAGTGTCCTTACAGGACTCTATTGTCTTTTAGGTAGCTGGATGGAAGTAGAATGGATTTTTGTTTGCCCTCTTTTTCTTGTTGGAAGGCATGATTAAGTCATTCTGTCTTGCTTTGTGGTGCAGCATTGCTTTAGGATGTTAATGAAGCTCCTTATGTGTGCTCGCTTAGTTCACTATCCATTTTTAACTTAAGTCATGGACATATAGTTCGGCTAATAAATGTCATGGACATATAGTTCGGCTCATGAATTTGCCAAAAAATGAGGCTAATAATGCTTGTGAGGCTCTTACTCCCTTTGAGATATCGACCATGGTCACACACATTTCCGGACTCATGCTTTTCTGCTCAGTAAAAAGAAAACAGAAATTGACCTCTTTGGCCATTTTCCTGCATTACAGCATCCCTGCTTTCTCTGCAGGCGATAGAAATTGCTTAAGTTTTCTTCTTTTGAATCGACATACAGCCTACCTTATCTTGTGGTACATTCTACCATCACATAATGTGCATCTTAAGTTGGTTCTTCCCCTGCATTGATTTTGCAACTTCACTGAAATCTTCCTTCAAATATGCATACAGGCCTTTGTGGTGGAAAAGTACAATAGGCCGATGCCAAAACTACGAAACACGAAACCGGATTCTGGTAGATACGAGGAGCGGCCGGTTCCTGAGGGAACTCTCAATGTAGCACAGGTACGCCAAATCATCCTCTTGCATCAAGGGAAAGCGGATGATCATAGCGGACCCATGGACATCCCACGGATTGCAGAAAAGTTTCGGGTGGATGTCGCACAGGTTCAGAAGATCCTGCAGTTTGTGTCACTCCCTCCGGAAGACAGCATTAAAGGGCCTGCCAATAATGACAGTTGACGATCCCCATGGACTTTGAAACTTAGCTCGTGTATCACAATGCAACTTTCGTCAAATAAGAGATAATGAAATCACAGAAACACCTTTTATACCGGGCAGGGTTGTCTTCATAGTCATCGTATCGGTGTACACGTCTCTTTACAGCATGCTTGCTGATGTCGACAAAATTTTTGTATGGTTTACGTTTATAGGACCAATCTTTTCTTTGACACGTCAGGGACATAAATCTGGCACTGAAAATGTCAAGGTTTATGCATATTTTGGGTCTGATCAAGAGCCTCCATGGCCAACGGTCCTAAGTACATTCATTGTGATTCTCGCCAACGCAAATTTCACATAGCTAGATAAGGGCACGATTCACTCCAGGAGTGTTGACGCTGGGGCCAGGTATTGCACAAAGTCATAAGCAGGAGACGATAAGCAGATCATTTCTTTACCTCGATCGATCTTAAGCAGCTTTACAACATCCTCCAAAAAATGTGCAACATTCCAAATAAGTCTAAGCAAAAGATTTGCCTACTATGCTCTCGCCTCAAAATATATTTATAGTTGCCTTACATCATGATTGGAAACTCTTCATTGAACGCTATGGACTATTTTCAAATAATTTTTAGCCCCTTCCCCTGAGTAGGGGCCATTGACATATCCATTTCAAGGGAAAAGAATAAGGGGAAACTATGAACATCTATATCTTAACAATGAATAAGAAAGGGAAAAAGTGAAGAAGATAATCAGCTAAAAGTCGACTCCAACCAATGCGATGTTAATTCAAAAACGAAAAATGTTACGGCACCAGCCGGTGCAGCCTTGATAGTGGAAGGGACTATGCCCTTATAAAGACCCGACCAACCCTCCAACTGCGGGATTCGTTTTAGAGCATCGAACATGCTCTGGTAAGTTTTTGGCTCGACTCGAGCCCCATATCTCGGATCCCTCTGAAGTCCCTCAATCTGCAAATTCAGTGAGCCAGTTGCCAAAAATTACAGACCAAATTCTGAAAGCATGCCAAGCATTATCATTATTTTTTCCTTCATGAAAATGTCATAATCCAAATAATCTGGTGCCAGTCAAATTCAACCATTCCTAACATAGTCATTGGCCGCTAATTGGGTATTTCCATTGAGAGATCCCACTGCTAATTGAAAATAAAATATGCTGAATGCTAAAGTTTTGGCAGTTTTAAGAAGATATATACCTGGAATCTCTTCTTGACAACATCCAGAGGATGACAGACAAGTTTGGCACATGTACCAGCAGCTAAGCCACAAACGAAAAGCTGAAAACTCGAAAGGCTATCATCCTCACTATGTAAGCCTGCTTTGGAGGATCTGTAATGATTCCAAGCCTACAAATGGAAGGAGAAAACTCATTACACATATTGAACTTACACGAGCATAAGAAAGGAGGGAACATCCAATGAGCTCCCCCAATATTTTGGAACATGGCACTCCTAAGTCACAGCGACGGCCCTTAAATAATTCTATAAAAAACCAACAACCAGCATTAATGTAACTAAAATCAGCATAAAGAAGAAAACTAATAAAAGCTAAATACCACTACTACTCTCGTCTCAAAAGTGAAAACAACCCACCCAACCCCCCCCCCCAAAAAAATAAATAAATAAATAATAAAAATAAATATAAAAAGAATCTCTTAATACATGGATAATGTATTATAAACAATATGACTATAATGCCTCGACATTAAGGTAGATTATTTTCCAAGCATTACAAATTGTTTAACAGAATATTCTCCTACGATAGGAGACTGTGAAAAGTACAAAACAAAGTCCATACCATTGTCCAGCGCTTGAATGTATCATATGTGCCAAACTGCAGGCCAGCATATGGGACAATCTCAATAAGCGTTGGAGTTAATCCAGCATACAATCCTCGAAACCCACGAGTTCTGATTATATCCAGAAGTGCAGATCTCATGTTCGGGTAAACCTACAGTAATGGAACCACATGTCAAAGCCACCTATAACCTACTAAAGCCTCAGATGTTTGTAAAATATGGCAAAAATCCACAAAAACCAGGAACCCTTTTGAATGGGTATCCACATATAGGCAGTAGCTATGCGATAGAGATCAATTTTCATGACAAACTTTAGAGAAGAGAGGCGCCAACAAGTTCTCATGAGAAACAATGCACGTAGAAGTTCAAACTACACAGAGAGGTCACCGCACTGTCCTTGTTTATTAATCAGTGTAAACTGTTACTTTTCATATGACCCCTAGCAGGAATTCACCAGCAATCTTCTTCAGATGTTTCTCAATCATGTACGCAGCATCTTTTTCCGGATGACTCATATAATTTATGTTAGGTCATACTTCCAAAGAAATAAAAAGAATGTGAAGAAAAAGTAACTACTGCCAGCATTGAGAAATGATTTCTGCTCTCTATGATAATCATTCGACCCTTACCTAAACGAAAAGGTGTACATGTAAACTATGTCTCTTGTTGACTTAAAAAATGCTAACAAACACAGAATGCTCTATTCCCTACCCTTTAAGAGAAGCTCTACCTTAGGTTCACCCTGCGAAGCTAATATTGTTCTTAGTAGATCGAACGGATACGAACCAATTGTAGCTGCACAACCAGCCAATGCCCCACTGACATAAGACAGATAGGGACTCAAATGCACTTGATCCTCTGCATCACAAAAGCAGATTATCTTTTAAGGAAACAAGATATATGGGAAAAGCAAAAGCTCACACAATGGGACAAACCTTCCTCTGTTAAACTGGCACATCATTATGCAGGATTTAATAATTCTACATATATACAATTAGTCATTTGTTTTAAGCCGTATAACCAGGGCATGTTGGCTCCGTTCAAAAATCATGGAATTGACTCGATATCAGGAATTACAAAATGTTGTGATAGTCAGAGGTTAACTGTAACGTACCTGCCTTGGAAGAACCAGCTGCAATAGTTTTCAGTTTTTGCAAGACTGTAAACTGTATAGCAGCATATGGTACAACCATCAGTAAAGCTGGGACATTGCCACGCCAGAAACCCTGTTACACAAGCTATTAAATGAGAAAAAATGAAAAGGAAATGTTGTATACATCATTTCTAGTAAGTCATTTCAGAGAGCATACATCCTCTTCAAGAACTTACCATAAAGACAGAAGACCGGAGAATATAAGGGCTTCATAATCTATCTAATTTTTCCCCAACCTATAAACCAAAGATACATCTTTAAACTGAAAGTACATCATAACCGTAGTGCAATCCACTACTTTGATTAATTTAGTTCATCTGGACAATCCCACGACACTCATGGACATGAAAAAAGTCAAGGGTAAAAATAATATGGCCAAGTCAAACTTTAGTCTCCTACTGTCTTAACAATTCACATCAAGGGACAAGTTAATTAGCTCAGTTATTATTTTTCACTTCAATTGAAATCAAACTTAATCATGGGTAGCCCGCAAACACCCAATTTCTGATTGGTCGTATTGACTGATTAAAATTTTGAGGGAATCAGCAGTCAATGACAATAACTCAATCAGCATAAAATAAAGATACAAACTTTCCACTGATAAATGGAAAATTTAGCACCTCAAGGTATCATACCGGCAAACCTTCCTCCCTATAGATATCCTTCGCCGCTTGGAAAATCCCCGTGTACTTCGACCCTGCGGGCACATTACTCCCCACCAAAGCCCACGTCGATGTCGGCTCCAGCTGAACCTGCAAAAATACACAGGGTAAACTTCAGCATTGCCCTCGAACAAAAAAAATAAATAAAATTCAGCACTGCCCAAAGCCCAAATCGCTCATCTTGACTCGCACCACCGAAATGAACATCAATTGCGCTAAAGCCCTATGCTTAGTCCAATGAACCCAAAACACAAAAAAGCAAAAGAAAAAAAAAAAGAACAAACCGGTGTTCTGAAAGTGTGACCTGAAATCGTATTTTGATGACATCGAGTGGCGACGTCACCATTCGAGACACCGCTCCGGCGATTCCGCCGGCGGAGGCATCCATCAGCGCACGCTTGACCTGCCCCGGCTCCTCCATCCGCCGTAGACCAATTCGACGACGCCGAACGCGAAATCGGTGCTATAATCTGTCGAAACAACGTCAAAAACCATCGAGAATTGAGAAGGAACATCCGGAATGTGGGGGGCGAAACGCCCAAGTGGAATCTCGAGCCCGGCTTGGAGTGCTCGCCCATGCGCTTGCCAAGGTAAAAGCGAATGGACTTCATTGATCATCAATTGATCGAGGACTTACCAGAGAGAGAGAGAGAGAGAGAGAGAGAGAGAGAGAACGGGTTAGGACGAAACCCTATTCCGACAGCAGGAAGAGCGGATGCTCTCTTTCGACCCTTACAGATATTGAAATTTGTCCTAAGAAAATCATGGGTAAAGGTCGTAATGTGGGAATTGGTCCTTTTTGGACTTTTTTCCTTTTCTAGTTGCCATTACTTGAAAAATAAATGAACAACTGATTGCTTATGTATACAAGAGAATGCAAAATGTAGAAAATAAAAATAAAAATAATAAATTAATCTGTTCTACATAGATTAGCCATTTCCATTATGGAAACAAATAATTTAAATACAACAGTAACGAAAGATTCAAAGAAATTTACGGACATGAAAATAGTTGTGGAATGATAGCTGCCAGACCGATGAGCATTTTCAATCAATGTCAGAGAAGCATTTCCCATATGGAATACATCTCGTAGGCAGGCAGTGAAACGAATCGCACCAAGATAGATGACCTCGAACTCGGACGATCGAAAAGCGATTGAGATTGGTCATCGGTTCCTCAATCGAACATAGAGTGCGCGAATGGGGCTTTGATAGAGTGCGAATTTTTACGAATTCAAGTGCGACGAAAGCGCATTGAAAAGAAAATTACAAGGGAATTGAAGTAGCCGCGCATTGATAGGAAGAGGGGGAAAAAAAGGTGCAAGAGACTGAAAAAGGTTACAAGAGCGTGGAGGAACAAAGACAATCTCATTTCTTGGCATGACCCCGGCGTCCCTCTTTGCTAACTTATTCATCGCAGAAACTTTTCATTTTCTTGCTTCTTCATGCGGATTCATTCCTCGTCCGTTTAGGTCGAACATTCCCACGACCGTGGTCCGTTCGAACTTGGCCATCACGGTGTGTTCGCCTCAGACCCACGATAGGGGTCACACCAGTTGTTCGAGTTCGAGTCTCTATATTTATGATGTGATTATTGACGAACCGACAAGACATGTTACTATCCGTTGTTATCTCGGTGATCTAGTCTTTCTGGATGAAAATGAAGGTGGTGTTGTTAAACTAGAAACTCAAACTCGAGGGGGGGGGGAGGGGAGACAATCGGAACACAGAGGTTTTATGGCTGAACCGTAGAGTTTCTTGATTATTAAAAATGCAGCAGAATACAGAAACCTTATACATGATCCATGGGTATATTGAAATCGAAATACAAGTTCAAGACATACCTTTTGCAGATCGAAGATAAATCGATAATCGATTGTGTCTGAATTAGCACCCCAAGTGTTGTGCCTCTATCGGTATCCACACACATGAACTGAAGTTTCCAACGATCCAAGTGCTAACTAAAGATCTTGGAGTTCCTTTTCTTGACCGCCTTTTTAATCTTCAAGACTCTCTCAAAGATCTATGAACAGAGAACGATTCTCTGTGTTTTCTCTTGAAGGCGTTTTCTCTCTCTCTCTCTCTCTCTCTCTCTCTCTCTCTCTCTCTCTCTCTCTCTCTCTCTCTCTCTCTAGGTTTTTTCGCTCGTCACCCACACTATATATACGGCCTCATTATCTATGCAAATTAAAAGAAGCGGGGCTGGACGATTTGGGCCCGCCAAACCGTCCACCTTCAATCGTGCGTTTAATCATTATCTCATAACGCGCACGATCGCGTAAATATTTAGAGTAGGAGCATAAATTAAAAATTACTTCTTAAGTAGATCAAGGGGCAGAGAAAATATTAACTCAGTTTGCTATTGTGTGTGACCCTATAGGTTCATTAAACATTAGCAATGTGCTCAAAACCCTTTTTGGCCTACAAGTCATAAGCGGTCTCTAGCAAAATATTATAACTACCTTAATATAGTAAAGGTCGATTTTCGACACAATCTAATCCACAACAAATGTTAGAGTATCAACCTTGATTGATTCCTAGGACAGACCACTAACATGAGCCCTAGCGAGAGTTAGCACTCTGGATGTGCCGAAGAGCGAATGCTTTTCGTCATCTCGAATCAATGCTGCAGAAGGATGGGGAGATGGAACGCTTAAAGAGTCTATAGGGGATCTAAGAAAGGATTAACCGCAATGATAATCTAAGATTCATGTGCTTTAAGCACTTGGAAAAATAAATCTAGGTTTGGCGTCGTCGGCTTGAACACTTGCCAAATATAGAAGATTCAAAAGTAGCGTAAGGATTAAGTGTCGAGAGCACCGATTAAAAATTCGAGACCTTCATCTGGGTAGATCTCCAAGAGGGAGCTCAAATCCAAGCTCCTCAACATATTCAATTGGGCTCACATTTACTCAAAAACTTAAATCAATAATATATTAACTTCCCTACATCAATATCAATTCTTCGAAAAAGAATTCTTCTAGCGGACCTCACTCATGCATTATAACATTACGAAACTGATGAACACATGGGTGTGTGTGTGCATATTTATATATATGTAAATGTAAATGTAAATGTAAATGTATATATATAAGTTACCGCGAGTTTTGACAAGAAGTAGAATCGAAGGGCGACAGCGTCGGAGTGACGATGCAGGGTTGAGGTAGTCCTCCGGCAGCTGACTAGGACATTTTGTAGTTTGATGTGAACATTGACAAAATACTAGGTGTTCCTCCCTACTTTTCATCCACCATATTCAAATATCTAATTTATGTTTAAATTCCCACAAGTACCTAAATGTCATGTGAACATGACATCCCCACTATGACTAAGTCAAACATTATATAAGGGGTTATTTATGAGAACTTTCGGGTAGGGGGAGGGGGGACTAAGGGAACAACTCAATATCCCATCAACAACTCCATAAAAAAAAATACAGAACAAAGAGTTGGAAAGATGGAATTTGGCAGCTAAGATTTTCGAGGGAGAGAGAGGGAGGGAGCGCGCGCGCATATAGCCGGCCGGGTGGTTAAATGTTTGATCCGAACGCGATCGATCCTGTATTTTGCATGAATGGAGTTTGATTTAATGCACGTGCGTGTATTTTTGCTGGAAATTGATCGGGATAGAGGATCAGACGCGCGAAAAATCATGAAAAATGTGAAAAAGAAGGGGAAAAAAAAAGCAATTTATGATGTATTTTTCTAGAAACGCATAAGAGTCATGCCCCCACGAACGCGCGCACGCTAAAAAAGTCAAGATCCCAAGGGCTCGTCAACTGCCCCCCCGCGTATGGTTCTATCTCCACCAAGAACAAGACTCGAGACTCTCGAGGGTCCTTAACCATGGTTGGGTTAACTTGATCACGTAGGCCAGTTTGAAACTCCACCGCGTTGACTTCTCATCTCCTTTTTGTTGGTTCGCTTCCCATAAAGCATTCACAGGCTCATCCAGAAATATCCGAATCCCCCCCTCTCTCTCTCTCTCTCCTCTTATCTTCGCCGCCATCAATGGAATACAGAAACTTGGATCTGACCGTCATCTCCGCCAGGGACCTCAAGGACGTGAACCTCATCTCCAAGATGGACGTCTACGTCGTCGTCTCCCTCGACGGCGACCCCCGCGGCCCCCAGAGGTCCAAGTCCTCCGTCGACCGCGACGGCGGCCGCAACCCCGCCTGGAACTTCCCCGTCAAGCTCTACCTCGACGAGCCCTCCGCCCAGCAGAACCGCCTCACCCTCCACTTCAAGCTGCGCTGCGACCGCGCCCTCGGCGACAAGGACATCGGCGAGGTCGTCGTCCCCGTCAAGGAGCTCCTCGACTCCTCAGCCGCCGCCTCCGCATCCGCCGGCAAGGCGTCCTCGGCGACGTCGCAGCCGTCGACGGTCACCTACCAGGTTCGCAAGCCCTCCGGGAAGCCCAAGGGGGAGCTCCACTTCTCCTACAAGTTCAGCGACAAGCTGAGTGCCGACGTTGCGGCCCCCGGCTATTCGGCCGCCCCCAAGGCTGACGTGGCGGTCACGGCTTACCCGGTCCAGGCCGGGCCGAGCGGGTCCTACGGAGCAGGTTACCCGCCTCCCCACCCCGGCGTGTACCCGCCCCCGCCACCCCCTGGATATGCATACCCGCCGCCGCCGCCGCAGCAGTACGGTGCTTATGGGTATCCTCCGCCGCCCCCGGCTGGCTACGGGTACGCACAACCTCCGCCGCCGGGCTACGGGTACTACCCGAACCAGCAGGCGCAACAGGCCCCGAAGAAGAATAAGATGGGATTGGGGTTAGGGGCCGGATTGCTGGGCGGGGCGCTGGGCGGGCTGCTGATCGGCGAGATGGTGTCCGACGCCGGGTCCTACGACTCCGGGTACGACGCCGGATTTGACGATGCGGGTGGATTTTGAAATGTTTCCAAACCCTTCTTTTTTTTCTTTTTTTCTTTTTTTCTTTTTGGGTTCGACGTGGAGTTTTATGTAAATCTAGCTTGCCTTATGTTGATGCGTACGTTGGTGGTTGACAATTACGAGGTATGAGACTATATTTTTGCCCTATAATCCCTCCCTAGTCCCTACCCTATAGAATAAAGATAGATCATGTACTATTTGATTATGCTACAATTACTGTTAGATATTGTAAATTGTATGATTATTTTTGTGTTAGTTGTAATCAAATTAAGTGTCATTTATCAACATAGGACTGCAGTCATGAATAATCTAATTGCAATGACCACAATGTAATCAGAGCATGATTAATTAAGCGAATGTTTATTTAGTCTTCATCAAGAAATGGTATTTCCGCCGGTAGACATCGACAAGGGACGCAATTACCAAAAAAGGCCAAAGCACGTCGAATATACCTTCGGTTGAAAAGCAAATTCTCGATCCCCTTCTCTGGCGTGACTCTGACGTTGCGAACGTGGCCATCTTCGCCCTCCTTAGAACAGAGGGTATCCTATTCATTAGAGCTGCTAGTGCCCAAAATGTCTGTCTAGTGCCCTCCACGACGGATCCGGATTTCCTGTCGGATTTCCTGTTTTAGGGCGCCGCATGACAAAATTTCTGTTCCAAAAACAATTTCTGAAACAGAAATAATTTTTTTCATTTTTATTTCAGAATGAGTTTTTGAGCTAAATAAATGCGTAATTTTTATTTCTGGAATAAAAATTTATTTGCCCGGTGGGGGGCGACGGTGGGTGGCGATTAGTGAGGGCGGCGGCGACCGGCGACGGGTGGTTGGGGTGCGGCGGTGGCCGACGGTGTGCGCCGGCGGGGTTGGTCATCGACGGAATTTCTATTTCTATTTCTATTTCTTGGGGAAGTAATTTTTTTTTGTTTCTCGTTTCTACTTCAAATCTATTTCTGTTTCTCAAAATTGTTCGAGAAATAGTTTCTTACAATTGCATTACTAAGCGAATTTATGTTTCAAATCTATTTCAGAAATATAAATTTACTCCGGAAACTGTTTCTGATTGGTTTTCATGCACCTCCTTAGTTTTTTTAAGGCATGGATCCCACCCTTGATATTGAGGGGAGAGCACTGTCAAGGGTGGGGATTTGCTGCCTTAGGAAAAACTAACGCGGCAGATCCAAGCCCCTCCACGACAGGGAACTTAGGAATCGGACCTAATTGAATCGGCCTGTTCTGTGTGATTTTGGAATAGACTGGTCTAATTTTCGGTTCCATGTAAGGAGGCAGATCGCTCGGACCAATCAACGGATTTACGGACCGGTCAAGATTTCTTATTTTTTATTATTTGTTAGTTTGAAGTAAATTTTAATTAGTAGATTATTACTTAATTTTTTTTTCCTTTTTTAATGTTGAGAAACTCCCACTTCGGGATCAACCCTAAAACCAGAACGGTCTGATCTGAGGATTGGGTGGGCCGATTTCCGATTTCACAAATTAGGAACCAATCTTGCCCGATCTAAAGAATCCACCCACTCTGAAGTCGATCGTCCGTAGATATGCCGATCTCTCGGGTCGTCTGTATTTCGCCATGTTTTGAAGTTCGGAAGGCGAGCAAATCGCGTCACAAGGGGAAAAAGAAGAAGAAGAAGAAGTCAACGGTTGGATGGGCGATGTGGGACCACGGGGGTAACTTAATTTGCAGGCGATTAAATTTAATTTGGAATTGTTCAATTACGTTCTAGAGAGAGAGAAAAAAAATGAAGAGATGTGATTTTTGATGTCCATGTCCGAACCTTCGGCAGCAGATCTGATAACAAGTAATGGAATGGAACCCACCAACAAACGCAACCACCTCCCACCGGAATCCAGAAGGAGGAGACATGAAGAAATTTAAATTGATATATTCGTGTCACGTTGAACCCAAATTATTAATTTTTTTTTTGATAACCGAGGTTTCTCAAATGCAATTGATTATTTCTCGTGGTGGTGGGGTTATGAGCGCCAATATCACTGGTTAAGCCCTCCAAGATGCGGTCGGGGAGATTCGAACCTAGGACATCATCAGTTTAACCGTCTAAAATCCAAAGATCTCACCAACTAATAATAATAACTCAAATTATTTTCTTCGTCATAAAAAAAAAATTCTCGAGCTGATACGCCCGTGCCACATTCACTTCAAATTGATTTTCGTGTTATAATTCCAAAAAGAAACTCTCTAATTTGTTAAAAATTTAATGATTTGATTTGATTTGATTTGATTTGATTTTTTTTTAAAAAAAGTCAAAGTACTTGACGAATTCCATTTCTAGTAGAAAAAATGGCTTGGGGGTAAATGCAGCACATACG
The DNA here is from genome assembly GCA_021437785.1 of Rhodomyrtus psidioides. Taxonomy (NCBI): domain Eukaryota; kingdom Viridiplantae; phylum Streptophyta; class Magnoliopsida; order Myrtales; family Myrtaceae; genus Rhodomyrtus; species Rhodomyrtus psidioides. The sequence goes on along the minus strand of JAILYB010000041.1, from coordinate 3,060,643 downwards.
CACGAGTTTAGGATTTTTTTGGACACGAAAAATTATTTTGGGTACATATGGCACGGTATATCAGTTTGAGATTTTTTGCGACATGGAAATTAGCTTGGAATATATGTAGCACGTATATGCCCGTTTGCAGTTTTTAGTGATGTTAAACTCTATTGATAAGTGCCCTAAGAAACTAAAATCGACATGCTCTACACGCATAACAGGTAGTTTTTGAATTCCAAATGTCACGGGCGATTTTATTCTTTCGATTGCTCTATGATTTTTAGCTTTTTTAAAAAAAATGGTCTTTTGATGAGTAAAATACAATTGAGAAGGAGCATTAAAAGAAAAAATATCACTTTTTTATATGTCGAATAGATAGTTCATATTTTCAAAATACTAATTCCACTTAACACAATGAGAAAAGTATTGAAAGTTTCTAACTTCCTTATTTGGTACTTTTTTTTATTATCTAATAGAACCTTCTCAAAGTTCTGCAATACCTTTTTTTTTTTCCAATTAAAACCTTCGAGCACACAATAAAAAAAGTGCATAAACAAAGCGTGGAAGCTTCTTTTTTTTTTGTTGGAGGGTGTTGACACCTGATTTTTTATCAGTCTTTCATAGTTTATTTTTTAAAAATTCATAAAAAATATATAAAAAGTTAAAAAATTAAAAAATCATCTTTGGTAGCCTTGACCAAGCTAAAGGAACCATTTTTGACAAAAAAAAATAATTTTTTAATTTTTTAATATTTTCCAAAATAGAAAAATACATGAAAAATGAAGAAAAATAGCATTCGATGTCGTAAAAATATAGAAAAATAGTCAATATTTTTATTTTAATTTTCTTTTCATTTTGAACTCATAAATAGTCAAAATTCAAGTTCAATTGCATGTGTTTCTTCACGACGCATAGAGTTGAATTTGGCAAAAAAAAAATATCATTCGAGTCTTTTAATTTGTAAATTTCTACATCTTTTTTAGTCTTGATGTCCAATTAGATTGACCACCATCTACAATAAATGCCCCTTGCTGAATATTTTCGTTTTTGTTTCACATGATTTCATGGTGTAAAATGCCGAGTGGATCCCCAAATATAATCGGGTCGGCATGAGCTCGATAGCTCGTCCAAGACCAAACCAGGGCACGGCGAACCCCATGTGAGTACTCTCGAACTCCTGCGATGCTTCCTAATGCTTTTCTTAGGTTAGATCGAGTGTAGAACGGCTAGGACAGCTAAATCATTCTTGAGCTGTGATTGATAAATAGGGCATTACTAGGAATGCCATGTGATTTATTTGCATATCTAGATTCCTTGAGTTGCGCATTTTATTACTGATTGCGATTGCTAGGATAATCACTCCTATCTGCATGTATTTCTAGATTTATGGTTCATACCTTACTCATCCGCATGAATCTCAGGCTAGAAAATTCAGTCAACTTAGGTACCGAAAGGGCGTCAACTCTGACGGTTGGCGTAACTAAGTCCCCGAAACCATTTCTCTGGTTCTCGCAAAATTGAATAGAAACTCCCAACTATTCGATTGGGTGGTCCAATCATACCCTAAAAAAATGATTGGTGGCGACTCCATGGCATGCACACTTAGCACATGTCACTAGACCACACTGAAAGTCGATCACGCATACCTCCGTTGCGATTTGGGTAATGGGCCTTGGGAGAGGCCCGCGTCCGACCAGACAGGACGGCCCATTAGCCCTCGAGAGCCCGACAACCTCAAGAGGGTCGCGACAGACTGGCGACTCCACTGGGGACTGGTTCTTAACCATTTAGTGGACTTGAGCCGATTAAAAAGTTGATTGATTCTTCTAACCTAATTTTATGCAGATGCTCTCGAAAGTGAGGTGTATATGCTAACTAATGTGTTAGATGTTTTTGTAGACGGGAGAAATAAGGGGTGAAGTGCTTGTTAACTTTGTTTTATGCAGGCAAGAGTTTTGGATGTATGATTGTGTGGATATTTATATTGAAGCGGTGATTGTTAAATAAAATGCATGTTTATTGCTTTAGCACGACACAATGAATACACACAATTGCGCCTAAAACCCCAGGCGCCCTCTTTAGGAACACAATAGAAGGAATTGAAAATGGAATCTCCGTGAGGAAAAACATGGGGTAATCCACTTTTCAATTCCGCTCACTTCGAACTATGGATTGAGTCCCAATGCAACGATAGTTGTGCAATGGAATCGACTCTTCCCAGAATTCGAGGTGAGAACCTTGGCTTTAGGTACCAAGCCCTATCTTTTGATTTTTAGGAGTTTTCCCTCACTTGTCTCATGCGTTTGTCTATGGAAGGTTAGTATACCTAACACTGTACAGAGAAGCTTGATTTTCTCTTAAGTTTGGTTGGTAAGACTTTTCTATCCCTCGAACTTGTTACAGCTCTTAATCATTATATTCATTGCATAATTCCGGTGATTGGATTAAATGCCATTTTGAGGATAGATAGGTGTGTTTTCCTCCCAATGTTCTTGATGGAAGAAGAAGATGGTGTCATCCCATTACGAGCGCCAAGTGGACAAGAAGAGCCTGCTATGGACATCATTGAGGTATCATCTAATGAAGATGACGATTTGGAATAGGTGATCCTGAAGTCACGTCTCAAAGATCGAAACTGGGGCATCTCTAAGTAGTTAAAAACAGGTAGAGAAGAGAAGTCTTTTTGTGGATAAACGCGGTGGGAGGTTCCTTTATTCGATCATAAGCAAGATTAAAAAATCAAGATGTACACGCTCGAATCATCAATGTCAAAGAGCAGCTTGCCTAGGTTGAGAGTGGTCAGGTGTTCGAGAAAGTCAGCCATACAGAAGTTGAGACACACATATTAGAGCTTTCGTTCATTTCGCTCAATCGAGGGACCTTAAAAGCAGATCATACAAATCATCGAGGTGGAAAAGTAAAATCGAAATGAGCCCTAATTAGCATCACAAAGGAACCCAGTTGGCCCTCCATATTATTGATGCTTTGCCTATACTCACCACCTCGAGACTCGAGATCTGCAAGCTTAAGAAGAAGGCGTTTACATTCCCCTTTAAGCTCGGTAACCTTGGTCCCGTGATCTTCGGCGGCTATTTCCAGGTCCCGAACTAGTCCTCTCCCATGGGCTATATCCGCGGTAATGCTGTCAAGCCTTTCTTCCTGCCACTCACATTGAAACTTCAACACGACATTACGACGGTCGTGCTCATAGGTGGTCAGGGATAAGGCCAAGTGCTCCACCAAATTTCCCCTCTCGCGAAGCAACATCGAGACCCGCTCGTTGGCGAACTCAACAGCCTTTCTGTGACTATCGGCCACAAGGTTGGCCAACACCAAGCAGTTGGACCGATCCTCATAGCGAGCTCGCAAAACGTGAGCCACGGTAACTTCTCGATGAGCGACACGGTAAGTCTCTAAAAAGTTTATAAAGAGGGTTGGGAAGATTCTATATTCCCTCTCTAAATTAGTGCCCTCGATAGAGGTGGTGTCTATTTCCACGAGCAAAATGCGAATTTCATCTTCAATTTCTGGGTGATCGGCTATATGAGCATAGCCTCGACCTAGGAGGTTATAGAGTTTTTCCCACTGGGCCAAAATTTCAGTCGAGAAAGCGCGAATAGGAGAGGAGGTCATTTTCGTTGGAGTGAGGGAGAAGAAAATGGGTGTAGTAGAGTGATTAAAATACGAAAAGGCAATTATGTAAGAGCGTTAATCTTCTCTGCATTAACTCCTCCTTTTATAGCAACTCGAGGATGAAGAAAGGTCACAGCAATAATGCTCATGGAGCCAAGTTAATTGGGTAAAGCAGTGGTGGCTCTTTCGGTGAACCATCAGATCCGTCCCAGTCCGCGATTTCAGGCTTGATAAATCTAAAAAAGTTGTAAAAAGATATGTCAGTGCCACCATATTAAAATTGAGCGAGAGTTAAGCGCAACTATCGAAAAAAGTTGCAAAAGGATTTGGCGGTCCCATCATATTAAAAAACTGAGTGGGAGGCGAGCGTAGTTCCACCTTTTTGAAAATAAGTGGGAGACAGACATGGATATCGAGAAAAGGAAATCGATTTGGTGTCCCTCCACGTTGAAAAGAAGAAAGAAGACGACAAAGCGAGAAATACGAAATCTTGGGAGAAACGCTTACCTGATGATCTTCATCCATGTTTAAAGAACGTTTCCTGGGCATACAGAACCACTCAAAAGAAAATTTAGAGAGAGTGAGCATACATGAGAGAGTAGAGAACCCTGAGTGAGCAAAAATTGATCGAACATTTTTCGATCCAACATGTTTGAGGGTTACCGTGAGTTGCTAGAGGCGACTGATCCAAAAATCTCAGAAAATGAACTATTGAGAGATCTCGAAGATTCCAGGATCGCGTCTGGTACCAGAACCACAGAACCCAACCCTTTCGGCAACGAAGTTCAGGATCTCAGCAGCGACGACAACAGCGGCAGCGATGGTCAATCCCAGAAAAGGAAACGTCGCCAGTGCCACACTCAGAATGAAATCCAAGAGCTTGAGGCTTTCTTTAGTGAATGCCCTCTCCCGAACATGAAACAAAGAAATGAATTGGGCCAGAAGCTAGGGATGAAACCTTTGAGGGTCAAGTTTTGGTTTCAAAATAAGCGAGCCAAATTGAGGGCTCAACACAGACGTCAAGAACTTGCGATTCTAAAGGAGGAAAACGAAAAGCTTTGAGCGGAGAACATGAAGTATAAGAAAGCTCCCAGCACTATCGCTTGCCTTAATTGCGGTGGCCCTGTCACTCTCGGCGAAATGTTCCTTGATAAGCCTTATATGAGGATTGAAAATGCTCATTCACCACCCCACTCCCTCGAACCATCTTTGATACAATCGGATTTTGTTGGAGATATGCATGAACAAATCAATTCTACGAAGTCAATATCGATGCCTTCTAAAGGATGGGATATGCGTCACCATGATTGGAGTTTCCTTAACGATGAGCTTACTATCATGACCGACCAATCCAAAGCTGATGAATTCCCTCCACAACAATTTCCGGCTCGATCAAATCCTATTGGAAATAGGCCAGAGAGCAATAGCCAAGTTGTCAACACTGTTCCGGGTCGCAAGAAGACGAGGGTCAATTGGTCCCCCGAGCTTCATCTCAAGTTCCTTAGTGCGGTTCAGCAACTAGGGATCAACTCAGCATATCCAACGCGCATACTTGAGATCATGAACATACCAGGACTCACTAAAGATGGAGTCGCGAGTCACCTCAAGAGCTACAGAAGGGCGCTAAGACAGCGCCACACAGCACTGAACCTGAAAGAACTCAACTTGTGCCTAAACACTAGGCATGGCCACAACTACAATGCCCCTGAAGTAAGAAATACCCTGCCGAATCTAGGCACCGACCAAGCTGGTAGCAGCACCATCGACTACTTGGGCGCTAATCAGAATATTCCCCCGAATCATCTCAGCACCACTCAAGAGTATATGCCACAAGTGCAGCAGGTACGAACTCCTTGGTTTGAGCAGCAACTTTTCGCTAGTACTCTTTCTATCGCCGATCAACATATTGTGCCTAGTGTTCAAAGATCTGCCTGGCTTGGGCGTATGATTTCAGAAGATCAAGCGGGGGGATGCTCTGAGGATTTTTGTTTCTCCCATCCCCAAATGGAAGGTGCTTTTGATAGTGAACCGATCAATCATCCTCTTATAATCTCGAGCAATGACGAAGGTTCTAGCTCGAAGAATCAAATCGCTCACAACAGAAACAGGAATCCTTCGACGCCAAGCGATGATGGTCAACCCGAATATCAGTTGCTCGAAGAATCAAAAGATTTCCTTGATGAGGAGCTCCATATCTGGATCGATCAGTTTAAAACTGATGGACTTATGAAGTTATGATCCAAAATGGCGATTATATATCTGATTCATGGTGTAACTGGCTGATCACCGAGAATCTTCAAGGGACCTAGGCACATGTGACTGGATGTATCATTAATCTTTCTGTCATAAAGTCTTCCATGCGAGATAATCTTCCTTAATGCCTAGAGTTAATCTGGGGTAGCGATTAGTACTACCTGCGAGCATCATCATGCTCGAGTACGACAATCCCTTGTTAGATTAGAGTCGAGGCGAATCAATTGAACGCTACGAAGAAAAACATTTAAAGGCTTCACATAGGAAAATGTGAGTAAAAGCCCGAGCGAGCTCAAAGACGGTTAGCTCTGTATCGTTCCAAGGGACCTTTAGTCGTTACGAACTCTAAATTGAGCTTGTTTCATTCTCAATGGGGGTTGCTAACTGCTTCGAGAATTTTATAACAAAAAACGAACCAGTTAGGGACGCCAATAGTGCTGTGTCTTGGTAGTCAGTGAAATGGCAGTGGTACGAAACGTCAGGAGTTCGATCTCGGGATTGAAAAATCGTTTTATTAGTTGGTCTATCACTCGATGAAGTTCAAAGAGATTCGACGCAGATGACTATAGAACTTGGGGCAATTCGAAAATCATCGATTCATTTTCATCAAGCGGCGAAGTTGGTATTGTAAAATGTGAAGCGCGCAAATGACAAATCCGAAGTAGAAGGAGATGAATCATGATTCGCTTATCCAAGGTCGGGATTTCAACCTTCGACTAAAGCCAAATCTAGGATGAGTTATTGATCTTGCCCACTCGACAAAACCCATCTCTATTGAAAATGGGGGCAAACCATTCCTACATCCGGAAAGCATGTTGAAGCCGAAGACATCAGATTCATCGTTTAATCCGTGGGGCAAGTCCCCCAAGCGATAGTTATCATCCGCAGAGCGTAATGGAATCCATCCTTTCAACGTAAAACGCATTTGGCCGCGGAGCCACCCATTTGGTAAAAAGAACGTATCATTCCTAAATGATTTTCAATCAGATGCGGGGATAATGTTCTCTCATTTTCCTCTCAGGTGATGAATAGAGACGAGGCACCCAAGAAGCCATGCATTCAAATAACAAAACAGCGCATGAAACACGCCCAAAAAGATGAATGAATCTCCTCCGACGTAAATCCTTGAGGTGGATTCGTTGCCCAACTAGACGAAGAAATCATGGCCACAAGCTTGAGGGCCGGCTTCTGCAATCCCCACATTGGCATGCAGAATGGAATTCAAATCAAGAGTAAAGTAGTATCGTCCCAATTTGTTTTGAATTTGGAAACCCAAAATAATGCTTAATATTTATCCTTGGCAGGAGCTCGCCATCAGGGCAGACATGTAAGTTTGATTTTTCTCTAAAAATCAAGAAGTCGAAAGAACTTTAGAACACCTAACAATCTTGTGTTACTATGTGAAGTGCAGATTTTCACAACCCTTGTACACTCGTTGGAGCATATGACGAAGGGTAAGATGTATCGTTCCAATTTTTGCAAAGTTTTAGAATATACAATGACATATCCCTTTTATATCTCCAGGATCTCCAGCCTCGATGGGCAGGTAAGTATCCTTTTTCCCAATTCATTGGAGATTAAAAACTTTCAGAATTAATTCGAATCTCACATCTAAAAAGACATAGAATTCTTACTTCATTGACATTCATGTTTTAAAACAAGAGATTGTCTGAACATGAATTACACATATATGGTGCATCACAAAATCCCTTTGAAGGATAAATCTTGATGAAATGAAATGAATTTTTCCAACAAGAGTCGTTTGAACTGTTCAAAAGGGTATTTTCTCATAAGAGAAGCGAGCCTAATCCAAACACGTCCCATACACACTTGAGAGATGAGGAGATTGGAAATGATTGAGAAACCTTAACCTATGGACATAAGGGTCATTCGCAACGATTACATGGATCGAGATGACAGAGGCATTTCTTTCTTCATTCCAAACACTACAGATGCCCATTGAGAACCCCATTGAACGGCGATTTTCATTCTCAACCCTGTCAAGAACCACCCTACATTAGGGCAAATGAAGGTTAGTCCAACAGTATCAGAAAGTAAATGGTTAGAAATTTTCTTGCTCGGACTAACATAAATCTTTGTGTGTTGTTTATATGATAATCCAAGTGTTATAGGATGACGAGAATAATTCATTTCTCTATCCTACACACTGTTATCCTTTGCACGACCATGTTGAGCCAACAAATTCATTTCATCAACCTATTGGTGATCATTGCATATTCCAAAGCAAAGGCAACATCACTCTAGGAACGGAAGCATGCCAAAGTTTAAGTTGCATATCTAGCATGATTGCTGAAAATCCTAGCTCCAAAAGAAAAGAAAAACACGGGATTAAAAAAAGGGGGAAAAGAAAAATCCCTAGACATCAAGAAAAAGCAAAGTGCCTGGTAAAAAGCAAGGCCGATGTCCATTCAAAATATCCCCAGTAAAGTCTAGAGAGATGATGAAAAGACCCTCCAAAGGAGTCAGATCAAGATGACTACTCCCCAAATGATGTCGTGCTCAAATAGCAAACACACAAACAGACGGTCTCTTAATGCAACAAGAGACGCTTTTAAACATCCTTGTGCGCTCTAAAAGAGGAGTGTACACTTCAAGAAATGGAGATGTTCTTCGAAGGACATATGGCAAATTTGCAATGATCACCAATGTCAAACCCTTCACAATTTCTAGGCAAAAAACAAGCCTTTTTCGGTCCCCAATCCTTCCAATGTTACAATCCTGAAGCAGTCTTCTCTGACTAAGACACTTGGGTTAATTTATAACTTAGCTCAAAGAAGTACGAGCAAGACTATTTCTTTCTCATTTTGCAGGGTTCTTGACTTGTAAACCCGGAGCAGATAGTGAAAAATTTCGTTCAACGGCCTTGACTCAAAAGTGAGTCCCCCTTGGAAACCGATATCCAAGCCTAACACTACGGTCCCGTGAAAGACCTCCTGATTGATCGAAATGTATGCGTTGCGAATGATCCTGAAGCCCAGGCACAGGTCGGTAGGAAATTGAGCACTTTCCCTATTAAAGATCATTATCACAGAGCAGTGAGGAGCCTTCTTGGATGAGAAATACTCCAATGGATGTTTTGAGCAAACTCTTTTTGAAATTTTCAAATTGTTTGATCTAGAGTTTCCGTGCAAGGAATTTATGATCACATCTGTATGTGGCAGGAATGTTTTGGATAACCTCCAACAATCAAAATGCACATTTCATGACTAAAACTTAAGTCGTAGAATTTTGTCAGTTAGACAATTATTGTCTTCCCAAAGATTACTAACATCTTCTTGGCGAGGAAAATTTTTTCAGGTCTAAACTTTATGCAGGACTTTTGGCCACCCTAAAGACTAGGTGCGTCATCCTTAAGTGAGGCCTTTTAGTAGGCAAATCTTTTCTAAGACCGATCAATAGAATGATCGAGTCTCCGACTAGCCCCGAAGAGCGGGTACGTCATCCTTTGATTCATATCAATTTGGAATTTCATAAATGGTAGAAATCGCCTGAAGGGTCAACTCAATGGTAGAAACCGCCTGAAGGGTCAATCAATGGTAGAAACCGCCTGAAGGGTCAGCACAATGGTAGAAACCGCATGAAGGGTCAATGTATGGTAGAAACCGCCTGAAGGGTTAATCAATGGTAGAAACCGCTTGTAGAAACCGCATGAAGGGTTAATCAATGGTAGAAACCGCTTGAAGGGTCAACATAATGGTAGAAACCGCCTGAAGGGTCAATGTATGGTAGAAACCGCCTGAAGGGTCAACCAATGGTAGAAACCGCATGAAGGGTCAACTCAATGGTAGAAACCGCATGAAGGGTCAATGAATGGTAGAAACCGCCTGAAGGGTCAAAGGACTGGTAGAGACCGCCTGAAGGATCAACCCAATGGTCCGATCCACCATACGGATCAAAACCTTGATGAATCCCGAACGCGGGAGGAGTCGTTTTCCCTAATAAGCCTTACATTAGGCAAGCCATTTCTAGTTTAGTCCACCACACGGATCAAAACCCTTGGCCAATTCCCAAATGTGAGATGCGTCTTCCTTAGGTTCCTATCAGTTAGGAATCCCATTATGGTTTGACCTACCATACAGGTCAGAGCTTAACATCCCTATGACACTCCGATGGCGAGTCCTTAGGAATCTACTTGAACCCATCAGACACAGCAAATGCCGCAAGCGTTCGGCAGGTAAGGGGCAGGGAAGTCTATCTACTCCTTAACTTTCTTACATCATATCAGGGAATTGAATGAGCACATCTCTTTTTAAGGAAAAGCACACATTGATGGGCGTGAAAATTGGATGTCATGATTTCTTTTCTTTTCTTTCCTTTTCCCAGTCGAGTCGATCGGAACACAGGTGTCACCTTGTCTTTGAGAGAAACCTCTGACGAAATTCCTCTCAAAGAGGGGCAGCTGTTGACACCTGATTTTTTATCAGTCTTTCATAGTTTATTTTTTAAAAATTCATAAAAAATATATAAAAAGTTAAAAAATTAAAAAATCATCTTTGGTAGCCTTGACCAAGCTAAAGGAACCATTTTTGACAAAAAAATAATTTTTTAATTTTTTAATATTTTCCAAAATAGAAAAATACATGAAAAATGAAGAAAAATAGCATTCGATGTCGTAAAAATATAGAAAAATAGTCAATATTTTTATTTTAATTTTCTTTTCATTTTGAACTCATAAATAGTCAAAATTCAAGTTCAATTGCATGTGTTTCTTCACGACGCATAGAGTTGAATTTGGCAAAAAAAAATATCATTCGAGTCTTTTAATTTGTAAATTTCTACATCTTTTTTAGTCTTGATGTCCAATTAGATTTACCACCATCTACAATAAATGCCCCTTGCTGAATATTTTCGTTTTTGTTTCACATGATTTCATGGTGTAAAATGCCGAGTGGATCCCCAAATATAATCGGGTCGGCATGAGCTCGATAGCTCGTCCAAGACCAAACCAGGGCACGGCGAACCCCATGTGAGTACTCTCGAACTCCTGCGATGCTTCCTAATGCTTTTCTTAGGTTAGATCGAGTGTAGAACGGCTAGGACAACTAAATCATTCTTGAGCTGTGATTGATAAATAGGGCATTACTAGGAATGCCATGTGATTTATTTGCATATCTAGATTCCTTGAGTTGCGCATTTTATTACTGATTGTGATTGCTAGGATAATCACTCCTATCTGCATGTATTTCTAGATTTATGGTTCATACCTTACTCATCCGCATGAATCTCAGGCTAGAAAATTCAGTCAACTTAGGTACCGAAAGGGCGTCAAATCTGACGGTTGGCGTAACTAAGTCCCCGAAATCATTTCTCTGGTTCTCGCAAAATTGAATAGAAACTCCCAACTATTCGATTGGGTGGTCCAATCATACCCTAAAAAAATGATTGGTGGCGACTCCATGGCATGCACACTTAGCACATGTCACTAGACCACACTGAAAGTCGATCACGCATACCTCCGTTGCGATTTGGGTAATGGGCCTTGGGAGAGGCCCGCGTCCGACCAGACATGACGGCCCATTAGCCCTCGAGAGCCCGACAACCTCAAGAGGGTCGCGACAGAGGGGAAACTTAAAACCCGATTGAACATTCCGAAGATTTCATATCTCCTTCGGCATATAAAAAGTCAAAATGCATATTTTATTAAGATAAATTACGTGAAATGAAACAGAGGTAACGAGTACGCGCTACGTGTGGTACCCATCTTAAAATTGTATATTTTGATGCCGTAATTTATTCATATACTAGATGATTTGGGACAGTCCGTATATGCCAATTGTTTAAATGAATTAGTCCAATTTGGAAGATCAAAATCGAGACTAGTCTTCCGGAGAAAAACTCCAAACTCCCCGCTTGTTCCAAACGTGACGTCCCACGATTGGACTCTGGTGGCTAGTGTTACTGGTCCCAAATTCCTCCATGGAATCGGCAAACCCGACCGTTCGTGGTTGGGTGGCGTGGCTCACCTTTTCATGTCAATTGGTCAACTAGTCGTAGTCGTGCGCGTCCGGTGGCTGGAAAGAGACATAAATTTGGTAATTTCGAATTAAAAGTAGAGAGCATCACAAGCAATTCATAAGTGGAAAAAATTCACGGGAAAAAATTCTCCAACTTTGGACAAATATGTAATGTTGTCTTTGAGCTTTTGATTTATCCAATGTGGTCCTTGAACTTTGGCCCAATATGCCATGTGATTCATTAACTTTTATTTTGTCTAATGGGGTCATTTGAACTTTAGGTACATGTTCAGTTTTAATCCTTGAGCTATATCAAAATGTTGAAATATTGCCCCTGAACTTGAATTTAACGGAAGGACATTGCTGAACACTTTCATATAGTTTAGGGGCTAAGCTGAACATGTAAAAAAAAAAAATATAGGGACCACACTTAACAAAGCGAAACTTCAAGGATCATACTGCATATTGGGCTAAGTTCGGGGACCACATTGCACATTGGATCAAAGTTCATATATCATTTGTGGCATTAACTCCCATAAGAAAGTCAAGTAAACGATATGGAGAGGCACTGCATTGAGTCGCGAAATTGAATGCACAAGTTATCTCGGACGCCCAATATGATGAAGTCAATAAATTAGCACCCAAAGAACCATACGTGAACATACGTATCCATTAGGTAATTGGGTATGTATAGAGATAGTCGATTCAACTGATGTTGGCATGGAGATTTGTCTTTTTGAGCTACAATAATTTTGTTTTGTTACTAAAAAAGATGTTGGGGCTGCTAAATGTTCATTTGATATTGCGTGTAGATGGTAGGCCAAGGCAACACGGGACGGGGGGGGGGGGGGGGAGAGAGAGAGGGGGGCGGCATTGGAATATATCGACAGGGTCATTTTCAGACACCCAGACCAACTTGCCCAACCATTTCTTCGACAGTGATTTCATAACAAAGCACGACATGAACAGGATCAACATACATACATGTACAAGTTCTCTCTCTCCCTCTCGCCAAATTCCATGTCTGCTACAGAAAAAAAGGAGAAGAAAACTTTGGTGGATTCCTTGTGTTATGGTTGATTCGTTATTGAAGGGGATGTTGATGGGTAAGTTTAATTTGCTTTTATGGTTCTTGCAGCTGTAGCTTCTGAGGGGGGTTTGTAGGGTATGAACCATGCTTGCCATTTCATAGCCACGAAGTCGATGGATAATGAAATGGAGAAGAGGATTAGAAATTTAGAAGATGGATAAACAAATTGAAATGAAGAAAGAGGGAGAGGCCAATGATGGGCCTAGAAATGAACTAAAATGATTGGGCCTACTCAAGATATGTTTGACTTGAAGATATTAATGGATCGGGAAAATGTTAATTCATTTGCTTCACCAGAAGAATGAAGGATTCAATGCAAAGGGCACATCGAATATATGTTACTCCTTGCTTCTAGCTTTTCCTTTTCTTTTGCCACTCCTCGTCGTCGTCGTCGTCGTCGCGTTTTTTTTTTTTTTTTTTTTTAAACAATAGGGACTATGTTTGAATATTCGGCTCGGCGCATGTGAATCTCGCTGGTTCATGTGCATCGGATAAGGCTCCGAGGACGGGATGGCGATTACTTGGGGATTACTTCGAATGAAAGAAGTCACGGCTTTTGATTTGTATCGGGTAATGTTGATTTCCCAAATAGAATTTCGACTTGATAAATGATCGCACGGAATTTTGTTCCTGGTCTCTCGAAGGAACGTTGCAATCTCCCCGAGGAAAATCGAAACCCCGATTATCTCTTTATATAAACACATTATAGATCAATGTCACCGAACTTAATTACCATTAGGGTGTCAATAGGCCGAACCCGGCCTGAAAATAAACTATACCTAGCTCGGCCCGACCCGAGCTCGAATTATATATGCCCCAACTCTTCGGGGCGGGCCTTTTTGATAGCCCTAATTATCATCCAACAATTCACAACATGTGGAGAATAAATTCTTCCACCCACGAAATGGAGCCGTGCATTATTGATGCACAGATACTCTACAACGTGATTATAATAGTTTCCAAAAGATAATTTAGATAGGTCAATTGACATTTTTTTTCTCTATGTCAAATATATTAAGAGGGCAAGCACATAATTCTCCATCACTCGAGATAATTGTTAGCTAGGAACGAACATCAGCAACGTTGATTGATCTAATTATGTTGGACGTTTTAAAGTACACGATTTCCAATAAGAACTAGTGCAAGGAGCAAGATGATGGTAATTTTTTTTCCTTATCTACATAATTTCTATTGATTTGGACAAAATCCATGATGATTTTCTTGTGCCTTGAATTCGAAAATCAAATATTTGGCAGCGTGCCTTTTCGCCATTTACGAATAAAATGCTCTCTCTCTTCATCACTCTAGAAGATCATCAAATGAGTTTAAGTTGGAGCCCATCAAAATGTCGGGCTAATTCCCTAAAAAAGTACCAACTTTAGGTCTAAAGACGATTTTAGCCCGAACTTTTTTTTTTTTGTGTCATAAAAAAAGCACAAATTTTAGATCCAATGACGATTCTTGTCCAAGCTTTTTTTTTTCATCCCATGAAAAAGCACCAACTTTAACTCGAATCCTAAAACTGACCCTCTTTAATTTGAAATAATTAGTTTTCCAATGTGGCAATTTGACGCCATCAATAAATCGACGTGGCTTGCAGATGTGGCTTTAAGACACTATTCATCATCTTCTTAGCACGAAATTTGAAGTTGTTCATCTGCTTCACCTCTGACACAACTTGAAGGGCGATGGTTAACCTATTCATCATCTCATTTACTTCACTCGCAAGCATCAGCTGTCTAATTGGAATTCAAAACTGTGTATTACCACCCATGGAGAGATGCCATGGACGAGATTTGGCTCGAACGGAGAGGGCGGGACCCCATCTGGCTCCGCATGTAGCTGATGATTGGCGCCCGGACACCCAATGGCGAGGTCGACCTCGGCGATCTACTGGAGGTAAAAGGTAAAGAAAAAAGAGAGAAAGACAATTAAAAAGGCAAAATAAATTAAAATTAGAAAATATTATTAATAATTGCCACGTCAGCGTCGATCGTGCCACATTAGTTTATTTCTAATGTAATTGGTTGAATAGACTGAATTGACACAAATGCTAAAAAATTATGAATCAATTGGCAAAAAAAAAAAATTAGGACTTAATTGGCATAACAACAATTGGTTTAGGACTTTTATGGTAATTTTTTCTTTAGTTGGGAGATGATGTTGGAAATTACAAATAATTATGCTCGTCTTTCAACTGCGAATCTCCAATTGCACTTAGATGGGGAATTTGGCAAATCTGGGTCGGAAAATTTTTGCTAAATGGTCAAATGCCAAAGAAACATGCCAAGGAATCTCTCCATCATTCAACCCAAATTTGCTGAAGAGGGTCCACGCAGACCGTCCGTAGATCGGTTCCATCCACACTTTCTCGAGTCAAGGATGTCGTAATTATGGTACGTTGGTCCAACAACAGTGAGCAAAACGACATATGTCTCTTGAGTTCATATATCCCTTCGGTTCATGTATCCCTTAAGTTCATGAATCTCTTGAGCTCATGTATCTCTTCGGTTCATGTCCATTCAACTCTATAAAGGGAAAAGAACTCGTCTTCGAGTGAGAAGTAGGAAAAACAACATGTCACTTCACTTCATTTTTCTTTAAGTTTGACGGTTTCAAGAAGTACTCAACTGAGTCCTGTTTTCGTAGTGCTAACCCAAACGGGTTGGAGATGCTGTATCTTGGGATGCATGGCTCGTGGATCTACATTGCACCGCTGGCAGGAACTAATGTCATTAAGGAGATTTGGTAATCCGTACTTCACCTTCCGCTTAATTCTAATACAATTGCATAGCAACTGTGTTAGTTCAAAATTTGATATGTTCTTTACTTATTAAATAGA
Organism: Rhodomyrtus psidioides; assembly: GCA_021437785.1. Lineage (NCBI taxonomy): Eukaryota > Viridiplantae > Streptophyta > Magnoliopsida > Myrtales > Myrtaceae > Rhodomyrtus > Rhodomyrtus psidioides. Next base: position 3,044,868 of record JAILYB010000041.1, on the reverse strand, counting down.
AATATTCAATATATTTAGAGTTATTTTTTTTTTCAATTAAAATTTATCTGATTACAACAAACAGTACTGCAATCATCTTGTGTTACGTACGCAACAAAAGAAAGAGACGTAAATAACCCATGAAGTATCTAAAATTTATCCATAATACACGTAAATTACCAATCCATTGTTGGGATTATAACGCAGAAACACCAACGGATCTTGCAAATAAGTCGAGACGAAATTGCCAGAGAAATTACGAGAAACAATAAAGGACATCAAATATTTACGTGGTTCGGTCCGAATATCGATATCTACATCCACGGGGAGAGCCAGCAATATAATCCACTATAATCGAAGAGTCAGATTTACAATCGTTCATGCACTCGAGTATTTCCCGCACCTAAATTAAGCTCCAAAGCAAAACCCACAATACTATCTCAAATTTCTTACAGAGTACTCACTAAGTAAATTCACAGAAAGAATTCTGATATTCTCCTTGTTTGCTCAGCGTGCGAATAAACCCAAGAACGCCCGTCACGTTCTTTTTCTTCTGTTCTTCGTACGGTGGCTTCTGTGTTGTGCGGCTCCAAGAAGACGTCTCACTGGCTTTTTATGTGTGCCCTTAAAAGGAGTCAACCAAAACTAATGTTGACTGGGTCCCACACTAAATCCTTTGTGACTTTGCAGTTGACGTGCATTATATGATAATGGAGTTGGATGTCCACTCCGTCATTGAAGAATATATGTTGATCAACATTTCCTCTCTCAGCAGAAAAACAAAATCCCAAGCATATATCACTCCCAAAAAGAATTCTAATCGAATTAAAATTCTTGAATTTCTTTCCTATCGGTTAACAAAACCGATATAATCCGTAAACATATCAAATTCAAGACATTATCTAACATCCATTAGTTTCATTTTCATGGATCGTTCCTTTCTAAAATTCAGTAATTCTTTTCATAGATTAACCAACTTTCAAGTTTGCTCCTTCGTGTATGGACACAAGCCATAGATCCGACTCAGCCGTCGCCAACACCATGTACAATAGTCATGAAGTCATTCTCTAGGGTTCCATTGTTTACTCACGTCTACAAAATCAATGTGACCGCTATTTTATCTATAAAATCTGTTGATTTGAGCAAGTTTAAATGGTTATTTGCACGCCCTTCGTCGATCCATTGTCGTCGATGACGTACGTGTCTTTGAAAATAAGCAAGAAAAATCAATTTTACTTTATATTTTGGTACTGTTGACACCTGATTTTTGACCATTTATTATTGTGATTTTTATTCTTTAAAATTAATTAAAAATATCAAAAAAGGTCATAAAATCACAAAATCAACTTTGGAAGCCTTGGCCTAGCCTCGGGGACCAATTTTGAACAAAAAATATTTTTTGGTATTTTATAATATTTTTCGAATTTATTTAATTATAAAAATACCCAAAAAATCAGAAAAATACCATTCGTGGTCAGAAAAATACACAAAAATATTCAATAATTTTGTTTTAATTTCATCTTCAAGTGTGTCACCTTAAATCTTGAAAATTCGGCTCGGGTCACTATGTTTCTTCACAAACATAAACTCGAACCGAGCAAAAAATTCCTTTGCGAGTCTTTTAGTTTTCAATTCTCACTTTTTATAAGCTATGACATTGGATTCTAAAGTCTTAAAGTGCAATTAGGTCAATTTGCCCTCCAATTTAATCAATTTTTACCAAAAGGGCTTAATTGCACATTTTTCTTTCAATTAGTCCCCGGTTTCACGGATGTATACGTATGCTCTACGTATTTATACGTCATACGTATTTATACGTTATGCATATTTGTACTGTTTGGTAACCTCTTTAACTCTTGTAATAATAATAATGGTTATTATTTTTAACACCTTTGTTAGTGCTTTTTTTTTAGCATTTTTGTATTGTGAGTGCTATTGTTAGTGTTATTTTTAAATAGCATTTTTTGTATTATAAATTGTGAGTGCTATTGTTAGTGCTATTTTTAAATGACATTTATTTATCATAAATTGTGAGTGCTATTGTTAGTGCTATTTTTAAATGACATTTATTTATCATAAATTGTGAGTGCTATTATTAGATAGAATTTATAATTGTTAGTGCTATTTTTAAATAGCATTTTTGTATTATAAATTGTGAGTGCTATTGTTAGTGTTATTTTTAAATAGCATTTTTGTATTATAAATTGTGAGTGCTATTGTTAGTGCTATTTTTAAATGTCATTTATTTGTGAGTGCTATTATTAGATAGAATTTATAATTGTTAGTGCTATTTTTAAATAGCATTTTTGTATTATAAATTGTGAGTGCTATTGTTAGTGCTATTTTTAAATAGCATTTTTGTATTATAAATTGTGAGTGCTATTGTTAGTGCTATTTTTAAATGTCATTTATTTGTGAGTGCTATTTTTAGATAGAATTTATAATTGTTAGTGCTATTTTTAAATACAATTTATTGGAAGGTATTTTTGGCTATAAAAGGATGGCAAGAGTTTTGAGGTTGGAAGGGGAGAGACATTTTGTAGAGTGTGCAAATTTTTGAGAGCTTAGAGAGAAGAACACAAACACTCTCTATATTCTCATAATCTTGAGCGAGCAAAATATACTAAGTTCGGAATATTGATTCCGCATATTGCTAGCACAATTGTTGTGGAGTTATTAGTCGTCTCCCCGTTCGTCAATTGGTGGTGCGTCCGAACTAGATGCCTAACACTTGTGGAGGCTGAGATCGAAGAACATCGAACCGACACCTCCGTTCAAGCACGCTACGAGAGGTAATCTATTTACTCCCTTTGAGACTTTGTGATTTTTTTTCGATTGAAATGCACGAAGTACGCCTCTGGAGATACATGTGTGGGTTGTTATTTATTTCTGCTACGTGTTACGTGGATCCCAACAGTGGTATCAGAGCCAATCCTTAGGTGTTTTCGTGCATTTAATTGATTTTTTGCAATTTTTGCAATACTATGGCCAATATGTATTAACGAATTGTTCGTCTTACATGGCTAATGGAGATTGATTATTTTATATGATAAATTAATCAACGTAGCAAAAATTGAGACTAAATCAATTTTGAATCGAAAATTTATGGCTATCTTATTTTACGTAAAAATTCTGAATATGATTCAACGTAGAATTTTTATTGTGCCTTCCTAAGTTTTAAATTGTGAATTTATTACTTACGTGAAAGGGTGGTGATCATGGAAAAATCTCTAATCAATGTGATTGATGTATATATGAATGTATGATGATTATTTATATATTTGGGATTGTAATTATTAAATGGAGGCTGCGTACTCCTTTTATTTTTCATGTAATCTTTATTTTTAGCATAGTCAATTGTTGATGTAAATGCTACGAGGATTACGTGGAGGAGCCTTTTAAGTCGGCGAGCTCTTTGGGGCCCAATTCTTGAAGAGTTCAAGAAACCAAGAAGAAGCGAAGAGCGGCTCTCCGTTATTAAAATATTAAAATGATTATATGTGGTCTCATTGGCTCGAGACCCATTAAATCATAATTCCATGATCACCACGTAGGATAGATATTTATGTGATTGACATCTATTTATTTATTATGATTACGTGAGCATGTTAAACTGGTTAATGTGCAAAGTCAGACTTACCTCACCCAAAATTGTGCCTGCATGAAATCCTAGTTAGGAAAATCACTCGCATTAGGTACCGAAAGGGCGTTGGTAACGACACCAGCGTAACCAAGTCCCCGAACCCAAAATCTCTGGTTCCGTAGAACTGATCGATCTCTCCCAATCGATCGGTAAGGTTTCCGGTCTACCCTCCAAGAAAGACCGGTGGCGACTCCAAATGCATGCACAATTTGCACATGCCACCACGACCACACTGAAGGTCGAAAGCGATCGACTCTTATCGTCGAAGAATACTCCCGCCGCGATTTGGTATGGGCCTGGGAGGGCTCGCGCCGATCCAAGACCCGTGATCGGTAATCCATTAGCCGCGTCCGCTTCCGGACGGGTCGCGACAGCTGGCGACTCCGCTGGGGACTTGTTCTAGAAACTATGGTTCTAGACCTCAAGTGGACTTAGGCCGTAACAAAAATTGAGTGATTTTTCTAACCCTACAGGCGCTCTTGAAGGTGAGGTAAGTCCGCTCACGATAGGTGTTATATGTTTTTGCAGATTGGAGTAATAAGGGGTGTAGTCTGTGATTAACTTTATTTTACGCAGGTGTGGCGTAGGAATGTATGTTGTGTGGATGATTTGAAGTGCTGATTGATAAATTGTTGTGCATGACTTGCATTGTGATGATCACGACACATGGACACACACAACCGCGCCTAAAACCCCAGGCGCCGCCTTTAGGAACACAATAGAAGGAATTGAAAATGGAATCTCCGTGAGGAAAAACACGGGGTAATCCACTTCTCAATTCCGCTCGCTTCGAACTATGGATTGAGTCCCAATGCAACGATAGTTGTGCAATGGAATCGGCTCTTTCTAGAACTCGAGGTGGGAACCTTAACCTTAGGTGCCAAACCCTCTGATTTTTAGAAGTTCACCATCACTTGTCTCATGCGCATGTCTTTGGGCGGTTGGTACACCTAAAATCGCACATAAGTCGACGAGTTGGGTTGGTAAGACTCTCTATCCCTCAAAACTATTACAGTTCATATAAATATAGGCATTTCATTCATTGCATTCTGGTGATTAGATTAAATGCCATTTCAAGGATAGATGCATGTGTTTTTCCCAAACGTCCTTGATAGAAGACGAGGAGGATGATATCCCATGGCGAACACCGAGTGAGCAACAAAGGAGCCTACTATGAACATTATTGAGATATCGTCCAATGAAGATGACGAGTTGGGGCAAGTGATCCGGAAGTCACAGATCGAACTTGGGGCATCCTTAAACGTTAGGATCACATTCCTTGGTTTCATTACTAGTCCTCTTGTATAGGGTTTATTTTTATCGAGGCTTTCTCTATCTCACCCATTAGAGTGATTGTATTAGGGATCTATTGGTGTATACATTCATATGGAACTCGGTTGTATTTTTTTTTACGGGTCATGGGAATGTGATAGTGGCATTTTCTCTAATCATCCGAATACTCCCAAGTCAAGTTTATAATTCCTTTAGAGGAAACTAAAGTTGAAAATCTTACACGACCTTTTTGGTCGTACAGGGTAATCCAACCCCAATTTCGCTAGAAGGAATTATACACTTGAATTGGTCCATGCATGTCATACGTCACTAAGTAATCCACGATAATTGATCAAGAGTATTGACGTTATTTCGAATTTAATGACGAGATAGATGTCCAAATTGCTCTCGTTCTTAACAAAACGGCCTTGATTTGGATGCCGTATCTTCAATTAAATTTAAAAACACGTCGTTATGCCTTGCATTTTTGACTAATTCGCTCTTCTGAATATTGGTCAAAAGCAATTATCGTGAATTACATTCCTTTCAATAGTATGCTTTCTTTCGAGGAATATTGATAAAAACTTTTCGCACAAGATTAAAACCCTTGTAAAAGTTCTTGTCATTATTAATTACGAGCAAGCATAAGATTGAAAGGGGTCTATGCTTTCTTTTTCAGATTATTCCTTTTGACTCGGTCTTTTCATTTGCAGGTGAAAAAACAAGTAGCATAAAGAAATCTTTTCTTGGATAAGTCTGAGGCTATTCTTTCATCTGACCATGAGTGAGTTAGAAAATCAGAACACATCTACTCGACTTATTATGGATCGGCTCATCCAAGTCTAAGATGTCCGGATGCTCGAAGAAATGGATCATATAAAAGCTAAAACAAACACAGGGGCTTTCATTCATTCTTGCCCAAACCAGATCATACAATTCATTGGGGTGGAAAAGTAAAGCAGAAGTGAGCCCTAATCAACGACACAAAGGAGCCCAGCTGGCCCTCCAGGTTATGGATGCTTTGTTTATACGCACCACTCCGCGTATCATGGTCCGCAAGCCTGAGGTGGAGGCGTTTGCGTTCATCATTGACTGCAACAACCTGAGTCTCGTGATCTTCGGCGACTGCTTCCAAGTCCCGAACAAGTCCATTCTCACGAGTTATATCCTCGTTTATGCCGTTGAGCCTTTCTTCCAGCCACTCGCTCCGATTCCTTAGCAGGGCATTACGTCGATCGCGCTCATAGGTAGCCAGAGATAGAGCTAAGTCCTCCACCAGATTCCTCCTCTCGCGTAGCAATGTCGAAACCCGCTCTTTGGCGAACTCAACAGCCTTTTTGTGACTATCGGCCAGGTAGTCAGCCAACGCTAGGCGGTCGGACTGATCCTCATAACGGGCTCGCAAGACACGAGTGTTGACACCTGATTTTTTTTTTACCATTTATTATTGTGATTTTTATTCTTTAAAATTAATTAAAAATATCAAAAAAGGTCATAAAATCACAAAATCAACTTTGGAAGCCTTGGTTTAACCTTAGGAACCAATTTTGAACAAAAAATATTTTTCGGTATTTTTAATATTTTTCGAGTTTATTTAATTATAAAAATACCCAAAAAATCAGAAAAATACCATTCGTGGTCAGAAAAATACCCAAAAATATTCGATAATTTTGTTTTAATTTCCTCTTCAAGTGTGTCACTTTAAATCTCAAAAATTCGGCTCGGGTCACTATGTTCCTTCACAAACATAAACCCGAACCGAGCCTAAAAAAAAATCATTTTCGAGTCTTTTAGTTTTCAATTCTCACTTTTTATAAGCTATGACATTGGATTCTAAAGTCTTAAAGTGCAATTAGGTCAATTTGCCCTCCAATTTAATCAATTTTTACCAAAAGGGCTTAATTGCACATTTTTCTTTCAATTAGTCCCCGGTTTCACGGATGTATACGTATGCTCTACGTATTTATACGTCATACGTATTTATACGTTATGCATATTTGTATTGTTTGGTAACCTCTTTAACTCTTGTAATAATAATAATGGTTATTATTTTTAACACCTTTGTTAGTGCCTTTTTTAGTATTTTTGTATTGTGAGTGCTATTGCTAGTGCTATTTTTAAATAGCATTTTTTGTATTATAAATTGTGAGTGCTATTGTTAGTGCTATTTTTAAATGACATTTATTTATCATAAATTGTGAGTGCTATTGTTAGTGCTATTTTTAAATGGCATTTATTTATCATAAATTGTGAGTGCTATTATTAGATAGAATTTATAATTGTTAGTGCTATTTTTAAATAGAATTTTTGTATTATAAATTGTGAGTGCTATTGTTAGTGCTATTTTTAAATAGCATTTTTGTATTATAAATTGTGAGTGCTATTGTTAGTGCTATTTTTAAATGTCATAAATTGTGAGTGCTATTATTAGATAGAATTTATAATTGTTAGTGCTATTTTTAAATAGAATTTTTGTATTATAAATTGTAAGTGCTATTGTTAGTGCTATTTTTAAATATCATTTTTGTATTATAAATTGTGAGTGCTATTGTTAGTGCTATTTTTAAATGTCATTTATTTGTGAGTGCTATTTTTAGATAGAATTTATAATTGTTAGTGCTATTTTTAAATACAATTTATTGGAAGGTATTTTTGGCTATAAAAGGATGGCAAGAGTTTTGAGGTTGAAGGGGGGAGAGACATTTTGTAGAGTGTGCAAATTTTTGAGAGCTTAGAGAGAAGAACACAAACACTCTCTATATTCTCATAATCTTGAGTGAGCAAAATATACTAAGTTCGGAATATTGATTCCGCATATTGCTAGCACAATTGTTGTGGAGTTATTAGTCGTCTCCCCGTTCGTCAATTGGTGGTGCGTCCGAACTAGATGCCTAACACTTGTGGAGGCTGAGATCGAAGAACATTGAACCGACATCTCCGTTCAAGCACGCTACGAGAGGTAATCTATTTACTCCCTTTGAGACTTTGTGATTTTTTTCGATTGAAATGCACGAAGTACGCCTCTGGAGATACATGTATGGGTTGTTATTTATTTCCGCTACGTGTTACGTGGATCCCAACAGTGGTATCAGAGCCAATCCTTAGGTGTTTTCGTGCATTTAATTGATTTTTTGCAATTTTTGCAATACTATGGCCAATATGTATTAACGAATTGTTCGTCTTACATGGCTAATGGAGATTGATTATTTTATATGATAAATTAATCAACGTAGCAAAAATTGAGACTAAATCAATTTTGAATCGAAAATTTATGGCTATCTTATTTTACGTAAAAATTCTGAATATGATTCAACGTAGAATTTTTATTGTGCCTTCCTAAGTTTTAAATTGTGAATTTATTACTTACGTGAAAGGGTGGTGATCATGGAAAAATCCCTAATCAATGTGATTGATGTATATATGAATGTATGATGATTATTTATATATTTGGGGTTGTAATTATTAAATGGAGGCTGCGTACTCCTTTTATTTTTCATGTAATCTTTATTTTTAGCATAGTCAATTGTTGATGTAAATGCTACGAGGATTACGTGGAGGAGCCTTTTAAGTCGGCGAGCTCTTTGGGGCCCAATTCTTGAAGAGTTCAAGAAACCAAGAAGAAGCGAAGAGCGGCTCTCCGTTATTAAAATATTAAAATGATTAAATGTGGTCTCATTGGCTCGAGACCCATTAAATCATAATTCCATGATCACCACGTAGGATAGATGTTTATGTGATTGACATCTATTTATTTATTATGATTACGTGAGCATGTTAAACTGGTTAATGTGCAAAGTCAGACTTACCTCACCCAAAATTGCGCCTGCATGAAATCCTAGTTAGGAAAATCACTCGCGTTAGGTACCGAAAGGGCGTTGGTAACGACACCAGCGTAACCAAGTCCCCGAACCCAAAATCTCTGGTTCCGTAGAACTGATCGATCTCTCCCAATCGATTAGTAAGGTTTCCGGTCTACCCTCCAAGAAAGACCGGTGGCGACTCCAAATGCATGCACAATTTGCACATGCCACCACGACCACACTGAAGGTCGAAAGCGATCGACTCTTATCGTCGAAGAATACTCCCGCCGCGATTTGGTATGGGCCTGGGAGGGCTCGCGCCGATCCAAGACCCGTGATCGGTAATCCATTAGCCGCGTCCGCTTCCGGACGGGTCGCGACAGCTGGCGACTCCGCTGGGGACCTTGTTCTAGAACCTATGGTTCTAGACCTCAAGTGGACTTAGGCCGTAATAAAAATTGAGTGATTTTTCTAACCCTACAGGCGCTCTTGAAGGTGAGGTAAGTCCGCTCACGATAGGTGTTATATGTTTTTGCAGATTGGAGTAATAAGGGGTGTAGTCTGTGATTAACTTTATTTTACGCAGGTGTGGCGTAGGAATGTATGTTGTGTGGATGATTTGAAGTGCTGATTGATAAATTGTTGTGCATGACTTGCATTGTGATGATCACGACACATGGACACACACAACCGCGCCTAAAACCCCAGGCGCCACCTTTAGGAACACAATAGAAGGAATTGAAAATGGAATCTCCGTGAGGAAAAACACGGGGTAATCCACTTCTCAATTCCGCTCGCTTCGAACTATGGATTGAGTCCCAATGCAACGATAGTTGTGCAATGGAATCGGCTCTTTCTAGAACTCGAGGTGGGAACCTTAACCTTAGGTGCCAAACCCTCTGATTTTTAGAAGTTCACCATCACTTGTCTCATGCGCATGTCTTTGGGCGGTTGGTACACCTAAAATCGCACATAAGTCGACGAGTTGGGTTGGTAAGACTCTCTATCCCTCAAAACTATTACAGTTCATATAAATATAGGCATTTCATTCATTGCATTCTGGTGATTAGATTAAATGCCATTTCAAGGATAGATGCATGTGTTTTTCCCAAACGTCCTTGATAGAAGACGAGGAGGATGATATCCCATGGCGAACACCGAGTGAGCAACAAAGGAGCCTACTATGGACATTATTGAGATATCGTCCAATGAAGATGACGAGTTGGGGCAAGTGATCCGGAAGTCACAGATCGAACTTGGGACATCCTTAAACGTTAGGATCACATTCCTTGGTTTCATTTTCCATTACTAGTCCTCTTGTATAGGGTTTATTTTTATCGAGGCTTTCTCTATCTCACCCATTAGAGTGATTGTATTAGGGATCTATTGGTGTATACATTCAGATGGAACTCGGTTGTATTTCTTTTGACGGGTCATGGGAATGTGATAGTGGCATTTTCTCTAATCATCCGAATACTCCCAAGTCAAGTTTATAATTCCTTTAGAGGAAACTAAAGTTGAAAATCTTACACGACCTTTTTGGTCGTACAGGGTAATCCAACCCCAATTTCGCTAGAAGGAATTATACACTTGAATTGGTCCATGCATGTCATACGTCACTAGTAATCCACGATAATTGATCAAGAGTATTGACGTTATTTCGAATTTAATGACGAGATAGATGTCCAAATTGCTCTCGTTCTTAACAAAACGGCCTTGATTTGGATGCCGTATCTTCAATTAAATTTAAAAACACGTCGTTATGCCTTGAATTTTTGACTAATTCGCTCTTCTGAATATTGGTCAAAAGCAATTATCGTGAATTACATTCCTTTCAATAGTATGCTTTCTTTCGAGGAATATTGATAAAAACTTTTCGCACAAGATTAAAACCCTTGTAAAAGTTCTTGTCATTATTAATTACGAGCAACCATAAGATTGAAAGGGGTCTATGCTTTCTTTTTCAGATTATTCCTTTTGACTCGGTCTTTTCATTTGCAGGTGAAAAACAAGTAGCATAGAGAAATCTTTTCTTGGATAAGTCTGAGGGTATTCTTTCATCTGACCATGAGTGAGTTAGAAAATCAGAACACATCTACTCGACTTATTATGGATCGGCTCATCCAAGTCTAAGATGTCCGGATGCTCGAAGAAATGGAGCATATAAAAGCTAAAACAAACACAGGGGCTTTCATTCATTCTTGCCCAAACCAGATCATACAATTCATTGGGGTGGAAAAGTAAAGCAGAAGTGAGCCCTAATCAACGACACAAAGGAGCCCAGCTGGCCCTCCAGGTTATGGATGCTTTGTTTATACGCACCACTCCGCGTATCATGGTCCGCAAGCCTGAGGTGGAGGCGTTTGCGTTCATCATTGACTGCAACAACCTGAGTCTCGTGATCTTCGGCGACTGCTTCCAAGTCCCGAACAAGTCCATTCTCACGAGTTATATCCTCGTTTATGCCGTTGAGCCTTTCTTCCAGCCACTCGCTCCGATTCCTTAGCAGGGCATTACGTCGATCGCGCTCATAGGTAGCCAGAGATAGAGCTAAGTCCTCCACCAGATTCCTCCTCTCGCGTAGCAATGTCGAAACCCGCTCTTTGGCGAACTCAACAGCCTTTTTGTGACTATCGGCCAGGTAGTCAGCCAACGCTAGGCGGTCGGACTGATCCTCATAACGGGCTCGCAAGACACGAGCCACGGTAACTCCCCGATGAGCAGCGCGGTAGACCTCCAAGGAGTTCGTAAAGAGCGTTGGAAAAATATTGTATTCCCTCCCCAACGCGGTACCCTCGAGGGATGTGATGTCCAGGTCCCCGAACATGACTCTGATCTCATCCTCGGTTTCGGGATGATCGGCTATGTGAGCGTAGCCTCGACCCAAGAGGTTATAGAACTCTTTCCATCGAGTCAAAGCTTCGGCTGAGAAAGTGTGAACTTGGGAAGAAACCATTTTTGACGGAGATGTGTGTAGTGGAGCGATTAGAGGATGGAAGCAAATTATATGAGAGCGTTAATCTCCCAAACACCAACTCCGCATTTTATAGCGTCTCGAGAGTGGAGAAAAGTTGCAGCAATAATGCTTGTGGAGCCGGGTTAATTAATGTAAAGCGAGGGCTGCTCCTCCCGTGAATCATCAGACATGTCCTGATCCGCAATTTCAGGCCTGACAAATTCGGTCTCGCCATTATTAAAGCTGGGAGGGAGGCGAGCGCAACTATCGAAGAAGCCGCGAAAGGATTGTGTTGTTCCATTACGCATGAAGCTGGGCGGCGAGTGAACAGCTCTGCCACTTAAAAAGAGAAGACAGTGCTGAACAGGCATGACTATTGAGGAAAAGTGAAAGGCGAGCGCAACTATCGAAGAAGCCGCGAAAGGATTGTGTTGTTCCATCACGCATGAAGCTGGGCGGCGAGTGAACAGCTCTGCCACTTAAAAAGAGAAGACAGTGCTGAACAGGCATGACTATTGAGGAAAAGTGAAAGGCGAGCGCAACTATCGAAGAAGCCGCGAAAGGATTGTGTTGTTCCGTCACGCATAAAGCTGGGCGGCGAGTGAACAGCTCTGCCACTTAAAAAGAGAAGACAGTGCTGAACAGGCATGACTATCGAGGAAAAGTGAAAGGCGAGCGCTACTATCGAAGAAGCCGCGGAAGGATTTGGTTACCCCTTCGTGTCGGAAAGCTGAGCAGGAGGCAAACAGTTCCGTCGTTTCAAAAACAGAACGCTGAACAGACCTAGCTTTCGAGGAAAATGAGGCAACAAATCGAAAGAGCGAGTATACAAAAGAGAACAGAGAACCCCGAGTGACGAGTTCGTTGAAAGACCTCAAATTCTCTAGAATCAGATTCGACATCGAAGCCATGGAACTCAACATCGCCGGTGACGAACATCAAGATCGCAGTGGTGACGACGGCAGTGGCCACGACGCTCAACCCCGGAAAAGAAAAAGTCGCCAGCGCTACGCTCGGAAAGAAATCCAGGAGCTTGAAGCTTTCTTCGATGAATGCCCTTGCCCAAACGAGGAACAAAAGATTGAATTGGGCCAGAAGCTAGGAATGAATCCTATGAGAATCCATTTTTGGTTTCAGAATAGACGTTTCAGACTAGGTGTCCAACACAGGCGTAAGGAGATCACGGCCCTAAAAGAGCAGAACCAAAACCTTCAAATGGAAAACATGTGGTATGAGAAAATTCTCAGTACTATTACCTGCCCTGACTGCGGTGGCCCTACCACCCTCAGTAAATTGTTCCCCAGTAAGCCTTCTACGAAGATGGAAGGTGCTCATTTATCCCCCTGCTCCCTTGAGCCATCTCCGGTACAATCAGATCCTGCTAATGGCGCGCATGAGCAGATCGATCCTACAGAAATTATACCAGTGTCTTCGGAGGAAGAAGATACGTGTCGTTATGATCGGAGTCACCTCATCGAAGCCCATGAATCTCCTCCACAACAGCTTCCGGTAAGATCAGATACGGTTCAAGAGGAGTTAGAGGTTAGTCGGCAGGCTATCTACGCCACTCTGGACGACGAGAAGAAGAAATTCACTTGGCCCCCGGAGCTTCATCTCAAGTTCTTGGACGCAGTTCGACAGATAGGACTCGACTTCATAGGTCCGACAAGCATACTTAGGGTCATGAACGTACCGGGACTTACCAAGCAATTAGTCGCGAATCACCTTGGTTGCTACAGAAGGGCGTTAGGACAGCGTTATGCAGAACTGAATCCGAGCAATAGACTCGCCTGCGAACCCAGCACCCTTATGACAAATGAGGCCCGGTCGAATCTGGACGACTATTGGGGATTTGATCAGGATATCCTCGCGAGTCATTTCAATATTCCTCAAGAACACGCATCACAAGTGCAACGAGTAAGCACTCCTCCGTCCGAGCAGCAGCTAGTCAGTGTTCATCCTGTCGCAGATCAGCCCACCACGCCCAGTGCTCAAGGGTTTGCCCAATCAGAGCATATGGCTTCAGATGATCTAATGGGAGAAAGCTTGGAGCACTCTTATTTCCCTAATCCCCAAGTGGGAGATGCTTGTGGTAGTCAATCGATCAAATCTCCTCTTATAATCCCAGACAAAGATGGAGGTTCCAGTTCGAAGAACCCGTCGGGCGATGCTGCTCAACCTACACATCAATCGTTCGAGGGGTCGGGTGATTTCTTCGATGAAGGACTTGATACCTGGTTCGATCAGTTGGAAGCTATTAAAGGTTGGCAACCATGATCTGCACTTGGTAATGGCACACCTAAGCTGAGGCCAGACTGGTTAGTCATTGGACATGCCCCAAGAAAGAAGGGGATGTACGCGAGAAGGATGTATCTCCTATTGTAAAGTTCTCATCGGTGCATGCGTTTGTTTCTTCAATAGCTAGAGTTGATTCTGCATAATGTTTTTCGCAAACGTCATCTCGTGTGTATACGGTAATTCCTTGTTATTAAGTTCAAGGTAAAATCAGCCCCGACGCGTGAAGGCAGAATTGATAGCATGAGTTACTAGCAGAATGTGATCGAGCTCGAAAGTGAAAGATTACTAGCGGCCCCAAACGCAATGACCGCAAAATCAGGGGCAATCTTTAAGTTTCGAGCAACTACAAATCTATTTCTCACGAGGCATTCAGGTCAATCAAATATAAAGCGTCGGGCTGTGAGAATGATGCGTAGTCAATCTGTTGACACAGGCGAAAAAGGAGTCGCGTAGATCCGAAAGCAAAAACCTTTCTTGGCTAGTCAACAATGCAGAATGAAAGAGCATATATAAACAAACTCGCATTTATTTCATTCAGCAGGAAAGTTTACAAGTGGATCACTGAGGGGGAGCAGTAAACCCAAAATGAGTTCTGACAAGCATCACAAAAAAGCTTAACTGACTCTCCATGCTATCCATGCCTTGCTTACAACCCACACTCCGGGAATCGAGGTCTACAAGCTTGAAGAAAAGGAGACGACATTTCTCCTTAAGTTCGTTCACCTTGGTGTCATAGTACTCGAACTCAAGCTCTAAGTCATGAGCCAGCACCCTCCCGCGAGCTATATCCATGCTCAGGTCTTCAAGCCTTTCCTCCAACCAGGCACACTGGAACCTCAGCACGAAGTTGTGCTGGTCTTGCTCAAAGGCGGTGTCAAAAAGAGCCAGACGCTCCACCAAGTTGTCCCTCTCACGGACCAGCATCGAAACCTGGGCGTGGGCATATTCAACAGCCCTTTTATGGTTATCGGCCGTCAGCATGGCCAACATCAGGGACTCAGTTCGGTCCTGATAACGGGCTCGCACGATACCAGCCAAAGTGACCTCCCGGCTAGCAACTTCGTAAGCCTGCATGAAATTGTTAAAAAGAGTTGGGAAGATCACAAACTCCCTCTGCAGTTTCGTACCTTCAATACACGCAGTATCCAGGGCCGGAATCAGAGTACGAACTTCAACCTCAGCTTCAGGATGATTGTTTATGTAGCCATAACCCCTACCCAAGAGGTGGTAAAATCTCTCCCATTGGGTCGAAGCTTCAGGTAAGGCAACAGGCATAGAGGAGGAATCCATATGCGATGGAATGACGGAGAAGAGAGTGAGAATGTGAAGAGTGTTTGAGAGGCTGAGTCTGATAAGGCTAAAGTGTTAATCTTCTTGACATCAATCTATCACCTTATAAATGCTCGAGTACAGGGAGAAGTGGTAATAATATTTTATGTGCAGTAGAGCCAAGCGGGTTTCGTTAATGCATCCCCGATGAGTCACGAATCCACCACCGTCCTGTGATCTCGGGTTTTACGAAACATAATGGCGCCGAAAGGTGGGCAGGCTTGTTACTCTAGAGACTGGGCCAGGGGGACAAGCGTAGTGCTCGATAAAGCGAAATCAACGCAAGAGATCTTCAGGCTCCGTTCACGTAGAAAAGAGCAAAAAAGGACAAAGTGGGAATTACGAAGCCTTGAGAAAAACGCTCGTCAAGTAGCCATCACAAAAGGACGAAGTGGGAATCTCGAAACATTGAGAAGAGCGCTCGTCGGGTAGCCATCACCTTTGATCGAAGAACGGTGATCCGGTTCCTTTAACCTCTCAGAATTTGCAGAGAAAGTGAAGATCCAAGGAGGAACAAAGAAAGCTGAGTTAACGGAAAATCAAACAGTGATATCCCGGTCAAAATGTTCAAGGGATTCTGTCATTTACTGGAAGCGCCAGACTTGGAGGTCTCCGAGCTTGAGCTGCTGGAAGAGTTTGAAGATCTCAGGACCGAACCTGACACGAGGGCCATGGAGACCGATCCTTCTAATGATGAAACCCGCGGCTTGGTTAACGAGAACAGTACCCGCGACGGTTATCAGCGTCAGAAAGGGGAATATCTCAAACGCAACACTTCAGGTCAAGTCCATAAACTCGAATTGTTTTTCAGGGAATACCCCTATCCGGACATGGAACAGAAAATCAAAATGGGCCAGGAGATAGGGTGGGAGCCTCGGAAGGTCAAGTGCTGGTTTGAAAACAAACGAACCCGGCTGAAGCAGCAACGCGATCGGCACGAGTTAGCGGTTGTAAGGGAGGAAAATGAAAAGCTTCGAATAAAAAACACTCAGTACAAAAAAGCTGTAAGCATCGCTATTTGCCTGGAGTGCGGTAACCCTGTTCCCACGGACGGAGTATTCACTGAAGAGCCAGATCTGGGGGTTTATAATGCTCATTTGTTGCAATGCCCTTCGCAACATCTTTCGGAACAGGCGGGTACCGCCGAGGATCTACAAGAGGAAACTAGTGCTATAAGGTCAAAGTCGACGCCCATTGTGGAAGGGAACATGCGTCATGACAAGTCGGGTCCGCTCGATGATGAACTCACCATCATGACCAGCCGATCTGAGACCACTAAATCCCCTCCAGAGCAACCTCCAACACGACCAGATTCCGAGAAGAGTAACCGCCAAGTTGCTGACACCACTTCGGCTAGCAAGAAAATAAGATTTCGTTGGACCCCGGAGTTTCATAGCAAATTTGTTGATGCAGTTCAACAGTTGGGGATCAGTTTTGCTTGCCCATTGCGCATACTCGAAATCATGAACGTGCCGGGACTGACTAAAAATATGGTCAAGAATCACCTTTGGCGCTACAAGAAACTACTGAGAGATGGACGAGCGTCGCTAGACCAAGATAGAGGTGGTTCAACACGACCAGATTCCACGAAGAGTAGCCGCCGAGTTGCCAACCCTACTTCGGCTAGCAAGAAAACAAGGTTTTATTGGACCTCGGAGCTTCATAGCAAATTTGTTGATGCAGTTCAACAGTTAGGGATCAGTTTGGCTCGCCCATCGCGCATACTCAAGATCATGAACATGCCGGAATTGGATAGAAATAAAGTCAGGAACCACCTTTGGTGCTACAAAAGACTACTGAGAGATGGACGAGTGGCGCTAGACCAAGAGAGAGGCAGTTCAAGTTTAAACGATGAGCATGGCTGTGATCGCAATCCTCATGAAGCAGGAAGCATCCAATCACCTCTTAACACCGATGGGACTGACAATTACACGGTCGATTGTTCAGGCATCAATCAGAGTACTCCCATGGGTTATCCCAGTACTCCTCAGGAGTATGTACCGCAATTTCAGCAAATCGGGACTCCCCAGTCTGAGCACCGACTGGCCGTTAATACTAGTCCTACAGCGGATCTAACACTGGCAGGAGATGCACATACAATCTTGCGAGACGATTACGGAGATTCCGGCTCGAAGAATCAGGTGGTCCATGACGAAAATGGCAAAAAGATTCATTCTCCAGTAGTCGACAATACTCAACCTGAGTGTCAGTCGCTCGATGGTTCAGACGATCTCCTTGAAAACATCTATTCTTGGTTCGATCGGCTGAATTCCCCCCTGAGTTACCCTGGTACTCCCCAAGAGTATGTACAACAATTTCAGCAGGTATGGACTCCCCAATTTGAGCACCAACCGATCGTTAGTGTTATTCCTACGGCGAATCCAGCATCGGGTACAAACCTACTGGACAACGATGAAAATACCAACTCGAGAAGTGAGGTTGTTCATGTCGAAAGTAGTGTGAGGAACCCATCGCCAACGGTTGAGGATGCCCGACTTGGGCGTCAATGGCTTGAAATTTCAAGCGAGTCCCTCAGTGAGCAACTCGGCGTGTGGATCACGCATAAACCGAGAAACCAGGTTGTTCATGCCGAAAATGGGAGAAGTCCGTCACCAGCAATTAAGGATGCTCAACTTGGACGACTCGAGCGGTCGGACGATCTCCTGAATGAGCAACTCAGCCTATGGGTCAAGCATTTTGGAACAAGTGCATCTTCGCAGTCGTGACCGGTACCGGCGACCGGACATCTGGTTCGAAGCTCGTGTGCTAAATCATTAGAAGGCTCAGGAGAGTGAGAGGTGAATACATCGAATGAATGTGTTACGGATTTCGTTGTAAAGTTCCCGCGGGAACATTGTAATTAACGCTGAAAACTAACCGCTCTGAGTGTCAACATTACCCTTTGAACGTCTTCGAGCCAAGGGCCATGGATTAATCACTTAATCCGTGGAGCAAATTCCATGAACGATGACTATCACCCGCGGAGCATAATGGGATCTACCCCCATTCAGCACGAAATACGTTTGGTCACGAAGCCTCCCATTTGGTAAAACGATGTATCGTTCCTAAACGATCTTCAACCGAATACCAAAGTAATGTCTCATTTCTTTCCCTTCTCAGGTGTTAAACGTGGATAAATCACCCAAGGAGCCATCTGTTCAAATAACAAAACAGACGTTGCCCAACCGGGGGCAGCTGAACCATTGATATTGCAAATATTCCAAGCATGGATAAGCGGATTTGATAGACGTGGTTCATATCAATACGCGACGTCAGAACGGGATGAGAAGCAAGAGTAAAGTTGTATTGTCCCAATTTGTCTTCAATTTGGGAATATGAGTTAACACTTGCTATTTATCCTTGATAGGGACTCACCATCAAGGAGGACAAATTTTGACAACCTGTGTGCACTCGCAGGGGCACACGACCGAGGGTAAGATGTATCGTTCTAATTTTTTGAAAAATTCATGAACGAACAATAACATGTTTCTTCCGCATTTTCAGGGATCTCCAGCCGCGGGGGACAGGTAAGTATCCCTTTCCCCAATCCATTGAAAATGTTGAATAAAAAATAGAGAAGAAAAGAAAAGCTTTTAGAATCTGATGTCTAGAAAAGACATAGGATTCTAACTTCATTGGCATTCATGTTTTGAAACATGAGGTTATCTGAACATGCATTGGGCATCATAAAATCCCATTGACGGGTAAAATTTTTGGAGAAAACGAAAGAGATTTTTCCAATCAAAAGTTGTTCAAAACTTTCAAAAGGACGTTTTCTCAAAAGACGAGAGGCAAAGCCTAGTCCAAACACGTCCTATACACACTTAAGAGAGAAATGGAGCGGATAAGACAGCAGAATCTGGACCTACGGAAGTAGGGACCATTCGCAGCGATTACATGGGTTGGGACGACGGAGGCATTCGTTTCATATCCCCCAAACACTACAGGTGACCGTTGATAACCCCTTTGAACGGCGGTTTTCATTCTTAACCCTGTCAAGAACCACCCCACATCGGGGCAAAATGGAGGTGAGTCCAGCAGCATCAGGAGAAAATGGTTAGAAATTTTCTTGCTCGGACTAACATTAATCTTTGTGTGTTGTTTATATGGTAATCCAAGTGCCATAGGATGATGAGAAGCATTCATTTCTCTATCCCACACACCGAATCCTTTGCATAGCCAAGTTGAGCCTGCAGAATCATTTCATAAACCCGTTGGTGATCATTGCACATTCCAAGACGGATGCAGCATCACTTCAGAAACGAAGAAGTTCAAGACTTAGGGTTTGCAAAAGAATTCCTAAGTTAATGTTTAACCTTGTTAGACCTTTGATCATAGGTCTAACGCGATCCTATGAAGATGAGAAAAAGTGGGATTTCAAAAACGAATGAGAAAAATCCACGGCATCGAGAAAAAGCAAAGTGCCTGGTAAAAGCAAGGCCGATGCTCATGAAAGCTGTTTGCTTGATCCCCAGTGAAACTTGGATGAAAAAAAAAAAAAAAATTCTTAAAGGAGTCAAATAAAAAAAGCTGCTCCCCAAATGCTGCCAAGCACAGAACAAAGACATGGAGAGAGTCGGTCTCTGAATGCAACAAGGGACGCTCTCTAAAGAGTTGGTGTACACCTCAAAATCAGTTGCGCACCTCAAAGACTAAAGATGCAGAAAGGAAAGGACAGGTGTCAAATCTGCGATGATCACCAATGTCAATCCCCTCATAAATTCTGAGCCAAAAATAAGCTTGTTTCGGTCCCCAATCCTACCAATGTTACAACCCCGAAACAGTCTTCTCTGACTAAGACACTTGGGTTAACATATAGCTTAGCTCGAAGAAGTACGAGCAAGACTATTTCTTTCTCATTTTGCAGGGTTCTTGACTTGTAAACCCGGAGCAGATGGTGAAGACTTTCATTCAATGGCCTCGACTCCAAAGCGAGTCCCCCTTGAAAGCCAATATCCAAGCCTAACATTACGGTCCCGTGGAAGACCTCCCGACCGATCAAAATGTATGCGCTGCGAATGAGCCTAAAACCTAGGCACAGGTTAGTAGGGAATTGAGTGCATCCCCTATAAAAACCACATCTCAAAACAGGTGAGAAGACCTCCTTGTCGAGAAATATTCCAATTGACGTTTTGAACAAACTCTTTTTGTAATTTTCAAACTGTTGATCCAGATTTTCCGTGCAAGGGACTTGTGATCACATTTGCATGTTGCAAGAATGCTTTGGATGACCTCCAGCATCAAAATGCACATTTCATGATTAAAACTGAAATCATACGATTTTGTCAAATGGACAGCCGTGGTCTTCCCAAAGATTACTAACGTTTTCTTGGTGAAGAAAAATATTTCAGGCTCAAATTTCTGCAGGATACCTGGAGAACCCAGCTCCCAGAATGTCGCCTCAACAGACTCAAGTGAAGCTTTGTCAAAATAAAATCTTTCACTGCTTCAAAAACTGAATTCCCGACAAACTTCGGGGTCTCTAAAAAAGAGGGGAAGAAAAACCCTTTTAAAAGAAAAGTCCTATCAGACGTGGAGAACCCTCGTCCCAGGACCCATTTTCAAAATATCAAACAGTCTCATCGGACGTGGAGAACCCTCGTCATGAGACCCCTTTTCATAATTTAGGCAGTCTCATCGGACGTGGAGAACCCTCGTCATGAGACCCCTTTTCAAAAATCAGACAGTCTCATCGGACGTGGAGAACCCTCGTCATGAGACCCCTTTTCATAATTTAGGCAGTCTCATCGGACGTGGAGAACCCTCGTCATGAGACCCCTTTTTCATAATTTAGGCAGTCTCATCGGACGTGGAGAACCCTCGTCATGAGACCCCTTTTCAAAGTCAAAACTCAATGGTAGATACCGCCTGAAGGGTCAACTCGAGGTAGATACCGCCTGAAGGGTCAACACATGGTAGATACCGCCTGAAGGGTCAACTCAAGGTAGATACCGCCTGAAGGGTCAACTCAAGGTAGAAACCGCCTGAAGGGTCAACTCATGGTAGAAACCGCCTGAAGGGTCAACTCAAGGTAGATACCGCCTGAAGGGTCAACTCAAGGTAGAAACCGCCTGAAGGGTCAACCAATGGTAGAAACCGCCTGAAGGGTCAAACTCAAAGGTAGAAACCGCCTGAAGGGTCAACCAAAGGTAGAAACCGCCTGAAGGGTCAACTCAAGGTAGAAACCGCCTGAAGGGTCAACTCATGGTAGAAACCGCCTGAAGGGTCAACTCATGGTAGAAACCGCCTGAAGGGTCAACTCAAGGTAGAAACCGCCTGAAGGGTCAAATTAATGGTAGATACCGCTATAAGGGTCAACTCATTGATAAATATCGCAGTAAGGATCAACACAAAGGTCTGATCCACCATACGGATCAAAATTCTTGGCAAATCCCAAAGCGTGGGATGCGCCTTCCTTAGGTTCCTACAAGTTATGAATCCCATCATGGTATGACCTACCATACAGGTCAGAGCTTAATCTCCCTGGGATATTCTGAATGACGAGTCCTAGGCATCTTCTTGAAAGTCGTCGCAACCGGCAGCATCCGACAGGTGAGCTTCAGGTTAGCCTCTCTCACTCCAGCCCATGTTCAAATTGTTAGAGCAAACCGGGGATTGATTTGAGCTTTTATCAATAGGCTTAAGGATCCGATGTCATAACATTTCTTCTCTTATTTTCCCAGTTGAGTCGGTTAGGAATCAGGTGCCACCTTATCTTTGAGAGAAACCTCTAACGAGATTCCTCTCAAAGAGGGGCAGCTGTTGACACCTGATTTTTTTTTTACCATTTATTATTGTGATTTTTATTCTTTAAAATTAATTAAAAATATCAAAAAAGGTCATAAAATCACAAAATCAACTTTGGAAGCCTTGGTTTAACCTTAGGAACCAATTTTGAACAAAAAATATTTTTCGGTATTTTTAATATTTTTCGAGTTTATTTAATTATAAAAATACCCAAAAAATCAGAAAAATACCATTCGTGGTCAGAAAAATACCCAAAAATATTCGATAATTTTGTTTTAATTTCCTCTTCAAGTGTGTCACTTTAAATCTCAAAAATTCGGCTCGGGTCACTATGTTCCTTCACAAACATAAACCCGAACCGAGCCTAAAAAAAAATCATTTTCGAGTCTTTTAGTTTTCAATTCTCACTTTTTATAAGCTATGACATTGGATTCTAAAGTCTTAAAGTGCAATTAGGTCAATTTGCCCTCCAATTTAATCAATTTTTACCAAAAGGGCTTAATTGCACATTTTTCTTTCAATTAGTCCCCGGTTTCACGGATGTATACGTATGCTCTACGTATTTATACGTCATACGTATTTATACGTTATGCATATTTGTATTGTTTGGTAACCTCTTTAACTCTTGTAATAATAATAATGGTTATTATTTTTAACACCTTTGTTAGTGCCTTTTTTAGTATTTTTGTATTGTGAGTGCTATTGCTAGTGCTATTTTTAAATAGCATTTTTTGTATTATAAATTGTGAGTGCTATTGTTAGTGCTATTTTTAAATGACATTTATTTATCATAAATTGTGAGTGCTATTGTTAGTGCTATTTTTAAATGGCATTTATTTATCATAAATTGTGAGTGCTATTATTAGATAGAATTTATAATTGTTAGTGCTATTTTTAAATAGAATTTTTGTATTATAAATTGTGAGTGCTATTGTTAGTGCTATTTTTAAATAGCATTTTTGTATTATAAATTGTGAGTGCTATTGTTAGTGCTATTTTTAAATGTCATAAATTGTGAGTGCTATTATTAGATAGAATTTATAATTGTTAGTGCTATTTTTAAATAGAATTTTTGTATTATAAATTGTAAGTGCTATTGTTAGTGCTATTTTTAAATATCATTTTTGTATTATAAATTGTGAGTGCTATTGTTAGTGCTATTTTTAAATGTCATTTATTTGTGAGTGCTATTTTTAGATAGAATTTATAATTGTTAGTGCTATTTTTAAATACAATTTATTGGAAGGTATTTTTGGCTATAAAAGGATGGCAAGAGTTTTGAGGTTGAAGGGGGGAGAGACATTTTGTAGAGTGTGCAAATTTTTGAGAGCTTAGAGAGAAGAACACAAACACTCTCTATATTCTCATAATCTTGAGTGAGCAAAATATACTAAGTTCGGAATATTGATTCCGCATATTGCTAGCACAATTGTTGTGGAGTTATTAGTCGTCTCCCCGTTCGTCAATTGGTGGTGCGTCCGAACTAGATGCCTAACACTTGTGGAGGCTGAGATCGAAGAACATTGAACCGACATCTCCGTTCAAGCACGCTACGAGAGGTAATCTATTTACTCCCTTTGAGACTTTGTGATTTTTTTCGATTGAAATGCACGAAGTACGCCTCTGGAGATACATGTATGGGTTGTTATTTATTTCCGCTACGTGTTACGTGGATCCCAACAGTGGTATCAGAGCCAATCCTTAGGTGTTTTCGTGCATTTAATTGATTTTTTGCAATTTTTGCAATACTATGGCCAATATGTATTAACGAATTGTTCGTCTTACATGGCTAATGGAGATTGATTATTTTATATGATAAATTAATCAACGTAGCAAAAATTGAGACTAAATCAATTTTGAATCGAAAATTTATGGCTATCTTATTTTACGTAAAAATTCTGAATATGATTCAACGTAGAATTTTTATTGTGCCTTCCTAAGTTTTAAATTGTGAATTTATTACTTACGTGAAAGGGTGGTGATCATGGAAAAATCCCTAATCAATGTGATTGATGTATATATGAATGTATGATGATTATTTATATATTTGGGGTTGTAATTATTAAATGGAGGCTGCGTACTCCTTTTATTTTTCATGTAATCTTTATTTTTAGCATAGTCAATTGTTGATGTAAATGCTACGAGGATTACGTGGAGGAGCCTTTTAAGTCGGCGAGCTCTTTGGGGCCCAATTCTTGAAGAGTTCAAGAAACCAAGAAGAAGCGAAGAGCGGCTCTCCGTTATTAAAATATTAAAATGATTAAATGTGGTCTCATTGGCTCGAGACCCATTAAATCATAATTCCATGATCACCACGTAGGATAGATGTTTATGTGATTGACATCTATTTATTTATTATGATTACGTGAGCATGTTAAACTGGTTAATGTGCAAAGTCAGACTTACCTCACCCAAAATTGCGCCTGCATGAAATCCTAGTTAGGAAAATCACTCGCGTTAGGTACCGAAAGGGCGTTGGTAACGACACCAGCGTAACCAAGTCCCCGAACCCAAAATCTCTGGTTCCGTAGAACTGATCGATCTCTCCCAATCGATTAGTAAGGTTTCCGGTCTACCCTCCAAGAAAGACCGGTGGCGACTCCAAATGCATGCACAATTTGCACATGCCACCACGACCACACTGAAGGTCGAAAGCGATCGACTCTTATCGTCGAAGAATACTCCCGCTGCGATTTGGTATGGGCCTGGGAGGGCTCGCGCCGATCCAAGACCCGTGATCGGTAATCCATTAGCCGCGTCCGCTTCCGGACGGGTCGCGACAACGAGCCACGGTAACTCCCCGATGAGCAGCGCGGTAGACCTCCAAGGAGTTCGTAAAGAGCGTTGGAAAAATATTGTATT
Source organism: Rhodomyrtus psidioides (assembly GCA_021437785.1). Taxonomy (NCBI): domain Eukaryota; kingdom Viridiplantae; phylum Streptophyta; class Magnoliopsida; order Myrtales; family Myrtaceae; genus Rhodomyrtus; species Rhodomyrtus psidioides. The sequence goes on along the minus strand of JAILYB010000041.1, from coordinate 3,019,982 downwards.
CCCTCCCCAACGCGGTACCCTCGAGGGAGGTGATGTCCAGGTCCCCGAACATGACTCTGATCTCATCCTCGGTTTCGGGATGATCGGCTATGTGAGCGTAGCCTCGACCCAAGAGGTTATAGAACTCTTTCCATCGAGTCAAAGCTTCGGCTGAGAAAGTGTGAACTTGGGAAGAAGCCATTTTCGACGGAGATGTGTGTAGTGGAGCGATTAGAGGATGGAAGCAAATTATATGAGAGCGTTAATCTCCCAAACACCAACTCCGCATTTTATAGCGTCTCGAGAGTGGAGAAAAGTTGCAGCAATAATGCTTGTGGAGCCGGGTTAATTAATGTAAAGCGAGGGCTGCTCCTCCCGTGAATCATCAGACATGTCCTGATCCGCAATTTCAGGCCTGACAAATTCGGTCTCGCCATTATTAAAGCTGGGAGGGAGGCGAGCGCAACTATCGAAGAAGCCGCGAAAGGATTGTGTTGTTCCATCACGCATGAAGCTGGGCGGCGAGTGAACAGCTCTGCCACTTAAAAAGAGAAGACAATGCTGAACAGGCATGACTATTGAGGAAAAGTGAAAGGCGAGCGCAACTATCGAAGAAGCCGCGAAAGGATTGTGTTGTTCCATCACGCATGAAGCTGGGCGGCGAATGAACAGCTCTGCCACTTAAAAAGAGAAGACAGTGCTGAACATGCATGACTATTGAGGAAAAGTGAAAGGCGAGCGCAACTATCGAAGAAGCCGCGAAAGGATTGTGTTGTTCCATCACGCATAAAGCTGGGCGGCGAGTGAACAGCTCTGCCACTTAAAAAGAGAAGACAGTGCTGAACAGGCATGACTATCGAGGAAAAGTGAAAGGCGAGCGCTACTATCGAAGAAGCCGCGGAAGGATTTGGTTACCCCTTCGTGTCGGAAAGCTGAGCAGGAGGTAAACAGTTCCGTCGTTTCAAAAACAGAACGCTGAACAGACCTAGCTTTCGAGGAAAAGGAGGCAACAAATCGAAAGAGCGAGTATACAAAAGAGAACAGAGAACCCCGAGTGACGAGTTCGTTGAAAGACCTCAAATTCTCTAGAATCAGATTCGACATCGAAGCCATGGAACTCAACATCGCCGGTGACGAACATCAAGATCGCAGTGGTGATGACGGCAGTGGCCACGACGCTCAACCCCGGAAAAGAAAAAGTCGCCAGCGCTACGCTCGGAAAGAAATCCAGGAGCTTGAAGCTTTCTTCGATGAATGCCCTTGCCCAAACGAGGAACAAAAGATTGAATTGGGCCAGAAGCTGGGAATGAATCCTATGAGAATCCATTTTTGGTTTCAGAATAGACGTTTCAGACTAGGTGTCCAACACAGGCGTAAGGAGATCACGGCCCTAAAAGAGCAGAACCAAAACCTTCAAATGGAAAACATGTGGTATGAGAAAATTCTCAGTACTATTACCTGCCCTGACTGCGGTGGCCCTACCACCCTCAGTAAATTGTTCCCCAGTAAGCCTTCTACGAAGATGGAAGGTGCTCATTTATCCCCCTGCTCCCTTGAGCCATCTCCGGTACAATCAGATCCTGCTAATGGCGCGCATGAGCAGATCGATCCTACAGAAATTATACCAGTGTCTTCGGAGGAAGAAGATACGTGTCGTTATGATCGGAGTCACCTCATCGAAGCCCATGAATCTCCTCCACAACAGCTTCCGGTAAGATCAGATACGGTTCAAGAGGAGTTAGAGGTTAGTCGGCAGGCTATCTACGCCACTCTGGACGACGAGAAGAAGAAATTCACTTGGCCCCCGGAGCTTCATCTCAAGTTCTTGGACGCAGTTCGACAGATAGGACTCGACTTCATAGGTCCGACAAGCATACTTAGGGTCATGAACGTACCGGGACTTACCAAGCAATTAGTCGCGAATCACCTTGGTTGCTACAGAAGGGCGTTAGGACAGCGTTATGCAGAACTGAATCCGAGCAATAGACTCGGCTGCGAACCCAGCACCCTTATGACAAATGAGGCCCGGTCGAATCTGGACGACTATTGGGGATTTGATCAGGATATCCTCGCGAGTCATTTCAATATTCCTCAAGAACACGCATCACAAGTGCAACGAGTAAGCACTCCTCCGTCCGAGCAGCAGCTAGTCAGTGTTCATCCTGTCGCAGATCAGCCCACCACGCCCAGTGCTCAAGGGTTTGCCCAATTAGAGCATATGGCTTCAGATGATCTAATGGGAGAAAGCTTGGAGCACTCTTATTTCCCTAATCCCCAAGTGGGAGATGCTTGTGGTAGTCAATCGATCAAATCTCCTCTTATAATCCCAGACAAAGATGGAGGTTCCAGTTCGAAGAACCCGTCGGGCGATGCAGCTCAACCTACACATCAATCGTTCGAGGGGTCGGGTGATTTCTTCGATGAAGGACTTGATACCTGGTTCGATCAGTTGGAAGCTATTAAAGGTTGGCAACCATGATCTGCACTTGGTAATGGCACACCTAAGCTGAGGCCAGACTGGTTAGTCATTGGACATGCCCCAAGAAAGAAGGGGATGTACGCGAGAAGGATGTATCTCCTATTGTAAAGTTCTCATCGGTGCATGCGTTTGTTTCTTCAATAGCTAGAGTTGATTCTGCATAATGTTGTTCGCAAACGTCATCTCGTGTGTATACGGTAATTCCTTGTTATTAAGTTCAAGGTAAAATCAGCCCCGACGCGTGAAGGCAGAATTGATAGCATGAGTTACTAGCAGAATGTGATCGAGCTCGAAAGTGAAAGATTACTAGCGGCCCCAAACGCAATGACCGCAAAATCAGGGGCAATCTTTAAGTTTCGAGCAACTACAAATCTATTTCTCACGAGGCATTCAGGTCAATCAAATATAAAGCGTCGGGCTGTGAGAATGATGCGTAGTCAATCTGTTGACACAGGCGAAAAAGGAGTCGCGTAAATCCGAAAGCAAAAACCTTTCTTGGCTAGTCAACAATGCAGAATGAAAGAGCATATATAAACAAACTCGCATTTATTTCATTCAGCAGGAAAGTTTACAAGTGGATCACTGAGGGGGAGCAGTAAACCCAAAATGAGTTCTGACAAGCATCACAAAAAAGCTTAACTGACTCTCCATGCTATCCATGCCTTGCTTACAACCCACACTCCGGGAATCGAGGTCTACAAGCTTGAAGAAAAGGAGACGACATTTCTCCTTAAGTTCGTTCACCTTGGTGTCATAGTACTCGAACTCAAGCTCTAAGTCATGAGCCAGCACCCTCCCGCGAGCTATATCCATGCTCAGGTCTTCAAGCCTTTCCTCCAACCAGGCACACTGGAACCTCAGCACGAAGTTGTGCTGGTCTTGCTCAAAGGCGGTGTCAAAAAGAGCCAGACGCTCCACCAAGTTGTCCCTCTCACGGACCAGCATCGAAACCTGGGCGTGGGCGTATTCAACAGCCCTTTTATGGTTATCGGCCGTCAGCATGGCCAACATCAGGGACTCAGTTCGGTCCTGATAACGGGCTCGCACGATACCAGCCAAAGTGACCTCCCGGCTAGCAACTTCGTAAGCCTGCATGAAATTGTTAAAGAGAGTTGGGAAGATCACAAACTCCCTTTGCAGTTTCGTACCTTCAATACACGCAGTATCCAGGGCCGGAATCAGAGTACGAACTTCAACCTCAGCTTCAGGATGATTGTTTATGTAGCCATAACCCCTACCCAAGAGGTGGTAAAATCTCTCCCATTGGGTCGAAGCTTCAGGTAAGGCAACAGGCATAGAGGAGGAATCCATATGCGATGGAATGACGGAGAAGAGAGTGAGAATGTGAAGAGTGTTTGAGAGGCTGAGTCTGATAAGGCTAAAGTGTTAATCTTCTTGACATCAATCTATCACCTTATAAATGCTCGAGTACAGGGAGAAGTGGTAATAATATTTTATGTGCAGTAGAGCCAAGCGGGTTTCGTTAATGCATCCCCGATGAGTCACGAATCCACCACCGTCCTGTGATCTCGGGTTTTACGAAACATAATGGCGCCGAAAGGTGGGCAGGCTTGTTACTCTAGAGACTGGGCCAGGGGGACAAGCGTAGTGCTCGACAAAGCGAAATCAACGCAAGAGATCTTCAGGCTCCGTTCACGTAGAAAAGAGCAAAAAAGGACAAAGTGGGAATTACGAAGCCTTGAGAAAAACGCTCGTCAAGTAGCCATCACAAAAGGACGAAGTGGGAATCTCGAAACATTGAGAAGAGCGCTCGTCGGGTAGCCATCACCTTTGATCGAAGAACGGTGATCCGGCTCCTTTAACTTCTCAGAATTTGCAGAGAAAGTGAAGATCCAAGGAGGAACAAAGAAAGCTGAGTTAACGGAAAATCAAACAGTGATATTGTTGACACCTGATTTTTGACCATCTGTTATTGCGATTTTTATTTTTAAAATTAATTAAAAATATCAAAAAAAGTCATAAAATCACAAAATCAACTTTGGAAGCCTTGGCTTAGCCTTAGGAACCAATTTTGAACAAAAAATATTTTTTGGTTTTTTTTAATATTTTTTGAATTTATTTAATTATTAAAAATACCCAAAAAATCATAAAAATACCATTCATGGTCAGAAAAATACACAAAAATATTCAATAATTTTTTTTTAATTTTCTCTTCAAGTGTGTCACTTTAAATCTTAAAAATTCGGCTCGGGTCACTATGTTCATTAACAAACATAAACCCGAACCGAGCCCAAAAATTCATTTTCAAGTCTTTTAATTTTCGATTTCCACTTTTTATAAGCTATGACATTGGATTTTAAAGTCTTGAAGTGCAATTAGGTCAATTGGCCCTCCAATTTGATCAATTTTAACCAAAAGGGCTTAATTGCATAAAAATCTTTCAATTTAGTCCCCGGTTTCACGGATCTTGAATTTCGCACGGGCATACCCATTAAAATTCAACACCTCTACCCATAATTTTCATCATGCCCAATCCATTGGCGGCCTCAATTCAGGCTAATTTGGTCGTTTGGATGTATATGTATGCTCTATGTATTTATACGGCATATGTATTTATACGTTATACGTATTTATACTGTTTGGTAACTTCTTTAACTCTTGTAATAATAACAATGGTTATTATTTTTAACACCTTTGTTAGTGCTTTTTTAAATAGCATTTTTGTATTATAAATTGTGAGTGCTATGAGTGCTATTGTTAGTGCTATTGTTAGTGCTATTTTTAAATAGCATTTTTGTATTATAAATTGTGAGTGCAATTGTTAGTGCTATTTTTAACTGACATTTATTTATCATAAATTGTGAGTGCTATTGTTAGTGCTATTTTTAAATGGCATTTATTTATCATAAATTGTGAGTGCTATTATTAGATAGAATTTATAATTGTTAGTGCTATTTTTAAATAGCATTTTTGTATTATAAATTGTGAGTGCTATTGTTAGTGCTATTTTTAAATAGCATTTTTGTATTATAAATTGTGAGTGCTATTGTTAGTGCTATTTTTAAATAGCATTTTTGTATTATAAATTGTGAGTGCTATTGTTAGTGCTATTTTTAAATGTCATTTATTTGTGAGTGCTATTTTTAGAAAGTATTTATTATTTGTGAGTGCTATTTTATAATACAATTTATTGGAAGGAATTTTTGGCTATAAAAGGATGGCAAGAGTTTTGAGGTTGGGAGGAGAGACATTTTGTAGAGTGTGCAAATTTTTGAGAGCTTAAAGAGAAGAACACAAACACTCTCTATGTTCTCATAATCTTGAGTGAGCAAAATATACTAAGTTCGGAATATTGATTCCGCATATTGCTAGCACAATTGTTGTGGAGTTATTAGTCGTCTCCCCGTTCGTCAATTGGTGGTGCGTCCGAACTAGATGCCTAACACTTGTGGAGGCTGAGATCGAAGAACATCGAACCGACACCTCCGTTCAAGCACGCTACAGAGGTAATCTATTTACTCCCTTTGAGGCTTTGTGATTTTTTTTCGATTGAAATGTACGAAGTACGCCTCTGGAGATACATGTATGGGTTGTTATTTATTTCCGCTACGTGTTACGTGGATCCCAATAGTGGTATCAGAGCCAATCCTTAGGTGTTTTCGTTCATTTAATTGATTTTTGCAATTTTTGCAATACTATGGCCAATATGTATTAACGAATTGTTCGTCTTACATGGCTAATGGAGGTTGATTATTTTATATGATAAATTAATCAACGTAGCAAAAATTGAGACTAAATCAATTTTGAATCGAAAATTTGTGGCTATCTTATTTTACGTAAAAATTCTGAATATGATTCAACGTAGAATTTTTATTGTGCCTTCCTAAGTTTTAAATTGTGAATTTATTACTTACGTGGAAGGGTGGTGATCATGGAAAAATCCCTAATCAATGTGATTGATGTATATATGAATGTATGATGATTATTTATATATTTTGGATTGTAATTATTAAATGGAGGCTGCGTACTCCTTTTATTTTTCATGTAATCTTTATTTTTAGCATAGTCAATTGTTGATGTAAATGCTACGAGGATTACGTGGGGGAGTCTTTTAAGTCGGCGAGCTCTTTGGGGCCCAATTCTTGAAGAGTTCAAGAAACCAAGAAGAAGCGAAGAGCGGCTCTCCGTTATTAAAATATTAAAATGATTAAATGTGGTCTCATTGGCTCGAGACCCATTAAATCATAATTCCATGATCACCACGTAGGATAGATGTTTATGTGATTGACATCTATTTATTTATTATGATTACGTGAGCATGTTAAACTGGTTAATGTGCAAAGTCAGACCTACCTCACCCCAAACTTGCGCCTGCATGAAATCTTGAATAGGAAAATCACTCGCGTTAGGTACCGAAAGGGCGTTGGTAATGGCACCGACGTAACCAAGTCCCCGAACCCAAAATCTCTGGTTCTGCAGAATTGATCGATCCCTCCCAATCGATCAGTAAGGTTTCCGGTCTACCCTCCAAGAAAGACCGGTGGCGACTCCAAATGCATGCACAAGTTGCACATGCCACTACGACCACACTAAGGTCGAAAGCGATCGACTGTTATCGTCGAATCCCTTTGAAAAATACTCCCGCCGCGATTTGGTATGGGCCTGGGAGGGCCCGCGCCGATCCAAAGCCCGCGATCCGCACTCCGGTGCGGTGGAAAGGGCCGCGATTGGTAATCCATTAGCCGCGTCCGCTTTCAGACGGGTCGCGACAGCTGGCGACTCCACTGGGGACTTTGTTCTAGAACCTATGGTTCTATACCCTAAGTGGACTTAGGCCGTAATTAAAACGATGAGTGATGTTTCTAACCCTGCAGGCGCTCTTGAAGGTGAGGTAAGTCCGCTCATGATAGGTGTTATATGTTTTTGCAGATTGGAGAAATAAGGGGTGTAGTCCGTGATTAACATTGTCTTATGCAGGTTGGCGTAGGAATATATGTTTTGTGGATGATTTGAAGCGCTGATTGATAAACTGTTGTGCATGACTTGCATTGTGGTGATCACGACACATAGACACACACAACCGCGCCTAAAACCCCGGGCGCCCCTATAGGAAAACAATAGAAGGAACTGAAAATGGAATCTCCATGAGGAAAAACATGGGGTAATCCACTTTTCGATTCCGCTCATTTCGAACTATGGATCGGGTCCCAATGCAACGATAGTTGTGCAATGGAATCTACCCTTTCTGGAACTCGAGGTGGGAGCTGTTAAGCCTTAGGAACCCCGCCCTTTAGATGTCGAAACTTCACAAGTTTACATGCGCTTGATCGATGTGTTTGACGTATCTTACCCCGTCAAAAGGTCCGTAAGTATCGTCCCTTTCACCTTTTGAACTCAGTATAACTTTTATATATACGTGTTCATTTTCACCATATGCTAGAGCATCTTTCTACCTACTTACAGGTAGGTAGCTTTGAATCACGGAACCAAGAATAACTCGTATTATAACTCGTCTCCGAGCCAGAATGGAGCAAGAGGAGTTGGGATCCCGCGTGGGCGGTTTGGAAGGTCAAATGGCGTCAATGGCCACCATGCTAGCAGAAATGAAAGCCATGATGGTGGCTGCACAAGAAAGAAATCATGACCTCAGCCAGGATGCTCCGCCCGCACCCCCCAATGCTTCGAATGTGGCGCGAGCTCAGGAAGAGAATGTGGCCGAGAATGTTAATCGAGTGTTAGCAACTGATGCACTACCGAAGGCCGCGTCTGTAGTCATCGACCTAGAAAAAGACAAAAAGGAGAAATCCCCGGGCAAAATCGAAGAAGGCGCAAAGAGGCTAGCGAAGATAGAAGAATGCCTAAGCAGCCAAGGGTATGAGTTGGCTCGATTTGACAAGATATCACCATTTGCAAAAATTGAAGCGCCGTCAGACTATAAAGAACCCGATTTCGTCAGAAAATACAACGGGACGAGCTGCCCCCGAGCCCACTTAAAATATTACCTACGCAAAATGGCACTTTTTTCTGACTACGTTCCCTTGCTGATGAATACATTTCAAGAGAGTCTGGCGGGTGCTGCTCTGGCTTGGTTCATCGAATTAGATTTGGAGGACTATGATGGATGTGAAGACCTGGCAGAGGACTTTTTACATCAATATAAATTCAATACTGCTACAGCACCTTCTAGAGAAGAATTGCTGAGGACCACAAAAGGGAGGAACGAGCCGATTCGCGCCTACGCTCAAAGATGGCGGGCCTTAGCAACACAAGTCAAACCATCTATTCCAGAGGATGAGCTGGTCGACCTTTTCTTAAAAGCATTGCCTTACGAATATTTCGATAGGCTGAACACATCTGGTTGCCAAACCTTTGTACACCTCATAAAAATCGCAGAAAGGCTGGAATGGGCGATGAGGGAAAGGAAAACACCAGAAATCGCAGCAAGACGTCAATATCCGGCCCGAAGGGAGAAGGAGGCGGGAGTTGATGTGGCCTTCGTGCCAAACCCACCCAGACCTAAGCAGTTCTCCAATTCAAGTACGGTGCAAGGAAACTCGTCAATGTCGGCACAGAAACCATATGAGCTAAGGAAGAAGTTGCCTCCCAAGCAGTTCACCCCCCTGCCAAGGCCGTTATCGAAATTGCTTCCTATGTTACTAGAGGAGCACTTAGTGGCTAAAGAGCCTCCAAGGCCGAATCCGGTGAAATATAATGGGTACGATGAAAGCCAGTCATGTGCCTATCACATGGGAGAGAAGGGTCATAACGTAGACAATTGCATTGTTTTGAAGCACAAGGTGCAAGCCCTTATCGACAGTCGCATCCTTGAATTCGCCAAAACAGAGCCAAACGTGCAACAAAACCCACTTCCTGATCACCAAACCGTAGGAGTGATCTTCGACGACAAAAAGAAAAATTGTTTAAAGATCGGAACAGATTCAGACAAGTTCCGCGTAGAACTTACACACGGGCCTAAAAAACCCAATGATCTGGTAGGAATGGTGGACAGTACAAAGCCTTTGGTCATCAGTTTAACCAAGATCGACAACTGGAAGGGGGATGATGATGGCCTCATTAAGCCAGTTGTAATTCGCCTTACCGACAACAAAGCAGATAATGAGTTGGACACAGGAGTCGAGAAAACCTCACCTGTGGTGATAAAGATTCCTCCTGTAGAGTATTATGATCCCAAGAAAGTTCACTGGGATTATGGAACGAGCGAGATCAGTGCCTTAATGCGATCAGGGAAATTTTATGCACCACGAGAAGGCGAACCTGAGAAAAAAGATGTATCTAAAGAGGACGCCGAAAAGCTTTTGTCTATCATTAAAACAAGCGAATTCGAAGTGATAGAACAACTACGAAAAATGCCGGCCCAGATCTCTCTGCTAAATTTGTTCTTAAATTCAGAGAAGCACAAGAAGGCTTTAATGAAGATTCTGAATGAAGTACACGTACCCGAGTCTATTAACGAGGATCAGCTCGAAGACTTTGTTGGCGCTGTTCTGCTGAAAGACCAAATGAGTTTCTCAGATGAAGACTTCCCAATGGAAGGGCGGGCACATAATAAGGCATTATACATAACGGTCAGATACCACGGAAAGCAAGTGTCTCGCGTACTGATCGATAATGGCTCCGCTTTTAATATTTGTCCTCTGGCCACTTTGAGGAATCTGGGTATAAAAGAGGAACTGATCAGGACCTCCAAAGCCAGCATCAGAGCCTTTGATGGAACGAAGAAGGCGGTGGTAGGAGAAATCGAGCTGGATGTTTTCATAGGCCCGACCAAATTTTCTATCGAGTTTCAAGTGATGGACTTACCGAGTGCCTTCGGATTCCTTCTTGGGAGACCATGGATACACGTAGCCGGAGCCGTACCATCCAGTCTGCACCAGAAAGTCCGCTTTGTAGTGGACAACAAAATGATCACTGTGCATGGTGAAGTGGATCTCATGTCATACCAGAATAGTGTCGTTCCTTATGTGGAACCTGAAAATAAAGAGGAGGCGAGTTATCACTCCTTTGACCTGGTGGCGGTCGTTCACACGCCTGTGGGAACCAAGCCGAGGCTCCCTGTCCTCTCCCAGTATGACCTTTTGCCCGGGAAGATATTGCTATCCTATGGGTTCATCCCCGGAGGCGGTCTGGGTAAGCATAACCAGGGGATTCGAGCACCTCTGCAACTAAGGTCAAACGAACACAGGGCCGGCCTGGGATATCCTGGGGAGCGAAATTGGCATCATGTTGGGGAAAGCCGTCAAGGAGGCCGAGGTGTAAGCCGAGGCAGGGGAAAGAATTTTGGAGGCATTACACGCAAAGGGGGTCAGGATGGTTCTTTCATCGGTTCAAGTACCTAGAAAGGTAAAAGTAAGGTGTTCAACAACAAGCTGGACCAGTTCTTCTCCAAAAGTTCCAAATGGTTGAAGGACGAGAGGATAGAAACCATAGCAGAGGAACCTGATTTGACCCACTTGTCTTTGGGAGATTCTGTCAACGTCATCATCGAATCACTCGACGGCGACGCTCCTACCATGGAGTAAAGAGATATATGTCTCTCTTCGACGCATCTAAATTCACATTAGGTGCCTCGGGCTTTTTCTTACGTCTCGCATTGTAATATTGTCAAAAAAAAATCAAAAAAAAAAATCAAAAAATCAAAAATAAAAAATAAAAAATGGGGACGTGTGGGAGCCACAAATCGGTCGATGACGATATAAAAAAACAAAAAACAAAAAAATCCTGAGACCTGATTTCCCACACGTCTCCTAGTTTGCAAAGTTTTGGGATGCGAGGATGCCCAAGGATATGAGGGCTAACTCCCATCCTACCCTTTCAATTTTTTCCCAAGAAGTCTCCCAAAGAAGTTTATCATTACATGAACTTTCCCTATTTTATAACCATCTTTGTGACACTTCAAGCATGCCATTCCAAGCATACATAGCAGGTCGTTAAATAACTCGGGTTCCCGAGGAGGAGCTTCCCTCCTAAATGGGGAATAAAACGATACGGAACCGTCCATTCCGGCGACGATCAAAAGCAAAGGAATCAGAAGGCAGTGCTTTCAAATGACAAAACAAGGAGTACCCCTTTTCATGACATGCATTCTGGCCGAATATTTCAAGAGCGTTCTAATGGCTCAATTTATGAACAAAACCTTTGAGGAAACCTGAAGAAGTTTTTCATCATTTAGAAATTTTGTGAAAAGAACACTTAAAAAGAAAAATTCAAGTTTTGCAGATTGCCACATCTGATAAAAAATGCTTTCTCGGAATAGAGTGACAAGCACGAACTCATTTTTCGTTGCCAGCATACCTAACATGCATCATGCGTATCATGCACATATCCTGCATACAGAGAACCCGAAGGGAGAAATGCCGGTTCCCGCAGGATAATTTTCAAGGGTAAATTGTATCGACTCCAATAGTCAATTATACATGACCTTTACTCATGAGGTTTCTTCTCTTCAACAGGGAAACATCAAATAGCTCAAATGGCGGCTGTACTCGGGAGAATCACCAAACCGCCACATGACAAATCCCAAGAATGTCAAGCCGCTAGAGGCAAAAGAAAATAATCGAAAACTCTGGCAATTGAGATAGATGACCAGAATCGACCAAAATCCGTGGGGGTGCATGGACTTCTTCAAATTGGATCGAACATCGCCAACAAACATGAAAAGTGCTAAGGCATGTTGCCAAGACGAACACCACCCGATTAGGGCAAAGCAGTTGTTGACATGATCGAGGATCATCTCACACCCACAAGTGCAGACGAGAGGAAACAACATTCATCGTCCACACCAGCATACGATACTGAAATGACCCCCACCAAATGTGGCGCGCCAACAATCGACAAAAGAGAGGGATACGTCAGTATGACGTCATCATGAATCTCAGGAGAGAAGACATCCTCAAAGAGGATAGAAATTATAGCAAAATGCAAGAATGAATTTAGCTGGGGCAAGCGTCACCTAACTGTGATAAATCACGCCTAACTGGGGCGGGTGAATCAATTTTGCGCGGGGCAAAGAAAGATGTGTCTTCTCCGGCAAAGTCAATGGACGCGATTACAGAGTCGTCCGCATCAGAATTAAACCCCGGGATACCAACCTGGGTGAACAGTAACTTTGTATCGTTCCAATTCGATCTCCGAAGATCCCATGCTTAATGTGAGTTTGTTCTCATTTGGCAGAAAATTGTTGGCGCCGAAAGCCTCAAAAGAAAAGTACTTGCCAACGAGGAGGCGAATAAAATTATTGACCTTGGGAGTCAGTACACCAAGAAATGGTCTTTGATTACAAGATCGAGTGGAGGGTAAAAAGTATCGCTTCCACACTTCATGCTTTGACATGCATTCCAATAACAATTTCCTTTTTCCTTGAATAAAAGGAACTCTGAAGAGTGGCGCTGGAATGCGTCCAAAAATACAAATGGATCTCCTCTGGGGCAAATCCTTGAGAATGATTCATCGCCAACCAAACAGAGGGATCAAGGCCATAAGATAGGGGGCCAGATTCTGCAAGCCGCGCGTTTGTGTTCAAATGAGAACGCCAAGCAAGAACAAGGCGGTATCGTTCCAATTTGTCTTGAATTTTGGAACACAAACTGACACTTATTGTTTGTTTTTGACAGGGGCTCGCCATCAGGGCAAAACGGGTTTTCACATCCCATGTATTACCCGTTGGAATACATGACCAAGGGTAAATTGTATCGTTCTAATTTTTTGAAAAATTCGTGAACGTACAATAACATGTTTCCTCTGCATTTTCAGGGATCTCCGGCCGCGGGGGACAGGTAAGTATCCCTTTCCCCAATCCATTGAAGGTGTTAAATAAAAAGAAAAGCTTTCAGAGTCTAATGTCTAGAAAAGACATAGAATTCAAACTTCATTGGCATTCATGTTTTAAAACAGGAGGTTGTCTGAACGTGAATAAGAACATGCATGGTGCACCATAAAATCCCTTTGACAGGTAAAATTTTTTGGAGAAAACAAAAAAATATTTTTTTTCAATCAAAAGTTGTTTAAAACTTTCAAAAGGACGTTTTCTCAAAAGACGAGAGGCAAAGCCTAGTCCAAACACGTCCTATACACACTTAAGAGAGAAGTGGAGCGGATAAGACAACAAAATCTAGACCTGCGGAAGTAGGGACCATTCGCAATGATTACATGGGTTGGGACGACGGAGGCGTTCGTTTCATATCCCCCAAACACTACAGGTGACCGTTGATAACCCCTTTGAACGGCGGTTTTCATTCTTAACCCTGTCAAGAATCACCCCACATCGGGGCAAAATGGAGGTGAGTCCAGCAACATCAGGAGAAAATGGTTAGAAATTTTCTTGTTCGGACTAACATTAATCTTTGTGTGTTGCTTATATGGTAATCCAAATGCCATAGGATGACGAGAAGCATTCACTTCTCTATCCCACACACCATATCCTTTGCACAGCCAAGTTGAGCCTGCAAATTCGTTTCATGAACCCATTGGTGATCATTGCACATTTCAAGATGGATGCAGCATCACTTCAGAAACAGAAGAGTTCAAGACCCAGGGATTATGAAGAGAATTCCCGGACTGATATTTAAAACATGTTTAGACTATATGTCTAACATGATCCCATGAAGATGAGAAAAAGTGAGATTTCAAAAATGAATAAAAAAATCCCAGCATCAGAAAAGAAAAAGCAAAGTGCCTGGTAAAAGCAAGGCCGACGCTCACATAAACTGTTTGAGTGATCCCCAATGAAACCTAGTTGGGAAGAGAAAATTTCTAAAGGAGTCAGATCAAAAAGACCGCTCCTCCAAATGATGTCAAGCGTGGAAGAAAGACGCAGACAGAGTTGCCAATCCCTTAATGCAACCAGAGACGCTCTCTAAAGGATTCGTGCACACCTCAAAAGCTGTTGCACGCCTCAAAAATTGAAGATACAGAGAGGAAAGGGCAGGTGGTAAATTTGCAATGATCACCAATGTCAAACCCCTCATGAATTCTGGGCCAAAAACAAGCTTTTTTCGGTCCCCAATCCTACCAATGTTACAACCCCGAAACAGTCTTCTCTGACTAAGACACTTGGGTTAACATATAGCTTAGCTCGAAGAAGTACGAGCAAGACTATTTCTTTCTCATTTTGCAGGGTTCTTGACTTGTAAACCCGGAGTAGATGGTGAAAACTTTCGTTCAATGGCCTCGACTCCAAAGCGGGTCCCCCTTGAAAACCAATATCCAAGCCTAACATTACGGTCCCGTGGAAGACCTCCCGACCGATCAAAATGTATGCGCTGCGAATGAGCCTAAAACCTAGGCACAGGTTAGTAGGGAATTGAGTGCATCCCCTATAAAAAACCACTATCGCAAAACAGGTGAGAAGACCTCCTTGTCAAGAAATATTCCAATTGATGTTTTGAACAAACTCTTTTTGGAAGTTTCAAATTGTTGGATCCAGATTTTCCGCGCAAGGGATTTGTGATCACATTTGCTTGTTGCAAGAATGCTTTGGATAACCTCCGGCATCAAAATGCACATTTCACGATTAAAACTTAAATCATACGGTTTTGTCAAAGTGGACAGCCGTGGTCTTCCCAAAGATTACTAACGTTTTCTTGGTGAAGAAAAATCTTTCAAGCTCAAACTTCTGCAGGATACCTAGAGAACCCAGCTCCCAGAATGTCGCCTCAACAGACTCAAGTGAAGCTTTGTCAAAATGAAATCTTTCACAGCTTCAAAAAAAACTGAATTCCCGACAAATTTCGGGATCTTTCAAAAGAAGGGGCGAGGATAGGGCCCTTTTCAAATTCAAGTAGTCTCATCGGACGTGGAGAACCCTCGTCATGAGACCCCTTTTCAAAATTTAGGCAGTCTCATCGGACGTGGAGAACCCTCGTCATGAGACCCCTTTTCAAAGTTCAGGAAATCTCATCGGACGTGGAGAACCCTCGTCATGAGACCCCTCTTTAAAATTTAGGCAGTCTCATCGGACGTGGAGAACCCTCGTCATGAGACCCCTTTTTAAAATTTAGGCAGTCTCATCGGACGTGGAGAACCCTCGTCATGAGACCCCTTTTCAAAATTTAGGCAGTCTCATCGGACGTGGAGAACCCTCATCATGAGACCCCTTTTCAAAGTCAAAACAAAGGTAGATACCGCCTGAAGGGTCAATCAAAGGTAGATACCGCCTGAAGGGTCAACTCAAGGTAGATACCGCCTGAAGGGTCAATCAAAGGTAGAAACCGCCTGAAGGGTCAATCAAAGGTAGAAACCGCCTGAAGGGTCAACATAATGGTAGAAACCGCCTGAAGGGTCAACGCAAGGTAGATACCGCCTGAAGGGTCAACTAATGGTAGAAACCGCCTGAAGGGTCAACGCAAGGTAGATACCGCCTGAAGGGTCAACTCATGGTAGAAACCGCCTGAAGGGTCAAACCAAGGTAGAAACCGCCTCAAGGGTCAACTTATTGGTAGATACCGCCATAAGGGTCAACACGAGGTAGATACCGCCTTAAGGATCAACACAAAGGTCCGATCAACCATACGGATTAAAATCTCTGGCAAATCCTCAAGCGTGAGATGCGCCTTCCTTAGGTTCCTGCCAGTTAGGAATCCAATAATGGTATGACCTACCATACGGGTCAGAGCTTAATTTCCCTAGGATATTCTCAATGACGAGTCCTAGGTATCTTCTTGAAAGTTATCGCAACCGGCAGCATCCGACAGGTGAGCTTCAGGTAAGCCTCTCTCACTCCGGCCCATGTTCAAATTGTTAGAGTAAACTGGGGATTAATTTGAGCTTTTATCAAGAGCCTTAAGAATCCGATGTCATAGCATTTCTTTTTCATTTTCCCCGTTGAGTCGGTTAGGAATCAGGTGCCGTCTTGTCTTTGAAAGCAACCTCTGCGAGCTCACTCTCAAAGAGGGGCAGCTGTTGACACCTGATTTTTGACCATCTGTTATTGCGATTTTTATTTTTAAAATTAATTAAAAATATCAAAAAAAGTCATAAAATCACAAAATCAACTTTGGAAGCCTTGGCTTAGCCTTAGGAACCAATTTTGAACAAAAAATATTTTTTGGTTTTTTTTAATATTTTTTGAATTTATTTAATTATTAAAAATACCCAAAAAATCATAAAAATACCATTCGTGGTCAGAAAAATACACAAAAATATTCAATAATGTTTTTTTAATTTTCTCTTCAAGTGTGTCACTTTAAATCTTAAAAATTCGGCTCGGGTCACTATGTTCCTTAACAAACATAAACCCGAACCGAGCCCAAAAATTCATTTTCAAGTCTTTTAATTTTCGATTTCCACTTTTTATAAGCTATGACATTGGATTTTAAAGTCTTGAAGTGCAATTAGGTCAATTGGCCCTCCAATTTGATCAATTTTAACCAAAATGGCTTAATTGCATAAAAATCTTTCAATTTAGTCCCCGGTTTCACGGATCTTGAATTTCGCACGGGCATACCCATTAAAATTCAACACCTCTACCCATAATTTTCATCATGCCCAATCCATTGGCGGCCTCAATTCAGGCTAATTTGGTCGTTTGGATGTATATGTATGCTCTATGTATTTATACGGCATATGTATTTATACGTTATACGTATTTATACTGTTTGGTAACTTCTTTAACTCTTGTAATAATAACAATGGTTATTATTTTTAACACCTTTGTTAGTGCTTTTTTAAATAGCATTTTTGTATTATAAATTGTGAGTGCTATGAGTGCTATTGTTAGTGCTATTGTTAGTGCTATTTTTAAATAGCATTTTTGTATTATAAATTGTGAGTGCAATTGTTAGTGCTATTTTTAAATGGCATTTATTTATCATAAATTGTGAGTGCTATTGTTAGTGCTATTTTTAAATGGCATTTATTTATCATAAATTGTGAGTGCTATTATTAGATAGAATTTATAATTGTTAGTGCTATTTTTAAATAGCATTTTTGTATTATAAATTGTGAGTGCTATTGTTAGTGCTATTTTTAAATAGCATTTTTGTATTATAAATTGTGAGTGCTATTGTTAGTGCTATTTTTAAATGTCATTTATTTGTGAGTGCTATTTTTAGAAAGTATTTATTATTTGTGAGTGCTATTTTATAATACAATTTATTGGAAGGAATTTTTGGCTATAAAAGGATGGCAAGAGTTTTGAGGTTGGGAGGAGAGACATTTTGTAGAGTGTGCAAATTTTTGAGAGCTTAAAGAGAAGAACACAAACACTCTCTATGTTCTCATAATCTTGAGTGAGCAAAATATACTAAGTTCGGAATATTGATTCCGCATATTGCTAGCACAATTGTTGTGGAGTTATTAGTCGTCTCCCCGTTCGTCAATTGGTGGTGCGTCCGAACTAGATGCCTAACACTTGTGGAGGCTGAGATCGAAGAACATCGAACCGACACCTCCGTTCAAGCACGCTACAGAGGTAATCTATTTACTCCCTTTGAGGCTTTGTGATTTTTTTTCGATTGAAATGTACGAAGTACGCCTCTGGAGATACATGTATGGGTTGTTATTTATTTCCGCTACGTGTTACGTGGATCCCAATAGTGGTATCAGAGCCAATCCTTAGGTGTTTTCGTTCATTTAATTGATTTTTGCAATTTTTGCAATACTATGGCCAATATGTATTAACGAATTGTTCGTCTTACATGGCTAATGGAGGTTGATTATTTTATATGATAAATTAATCAACGTAGCAAAAATTGAGACTAAATCAATTTTGAATCGAAAATTTGTGGCTATCTTATTTTACGTAAAAATTCTGAATATGATTCAACGTAGAATTTTTATTGTGCCTTCCTAAGTTTTAAATTGTGAATTTATTACTTACGTGGAAGGGTGGTGATCATGGAAAAATCCCTAATCAATGTGATTGATGTATATATGAATGTATGATGATTATTTATATATTTTGGATTGTAATTATTAAATGGAGGCTGCGTACTCCTTTTATTTTTCATGTAATCTTTATTTTTAGCATAGTCAATTGTTGATGTAAATGCTACGAGGATTACGTGGGGGAGTCTTTTAAGTCGGCGAGCTCTTTGGGGCCCAATTCTTGAAGAGTTCAAGAAACCAAGAAGAAGCGAAGAGCGGCTCTCCGTTATTAAAATATTAAAATGATTAAATGTGGTCTCATTGGCTCGAGACCCATTAAATCATAATTCCATGATCACCACGTAGGATAGATGTTTATGTGATTGACATCTATTTATTTATTATGATTACGTGAGCATGTTAAACTGGTTAATGTGCAAAGTCAGACCTACCTCACCCCAAACTTGCGCCTGCATGAAATCTTGAATAGGAAAATCACTCGCGTTAGGTACCGAAAGGGCGTTGGTAATGGCACCGACGTAACCAAGTCCCCGAACCCAAAATCTCTGGTTCTGCAGAATTGATCGATCCCTCCCAATCGATCAGTAAGGTTTCCGGTCTACCCTCCAAGAAAGACCGGTGGCGACTCCAAATGCATGCACAAGTTGCACATGCCACTACGACCACACTAAGGTCGAAAGCGATCGACTGTTATCGTCGAATCCCTTTGAAAAATACTCCCGCCGCGATTTGGTATGGGCCTGGGAGGGCCCGCGCCGATCCAAAGCCCGCGATCCGCACTCCGGTGCGGTGGAAAGGGCCGCGATTGGTAATCCATTAGCCGCGTCCGCTTTCAGACGGGTCGCGACAGATATCCCGGTCAAAATGTTCAATGGATTCTGTCATTTACTGGAAACGCCAGACTTGGAGGTCTCCGAGCTTGAGCTGCTGGAAGAGTTTGAAGATCTCAGGACCGAACCTGACACGAGGGCCATGGAGACCGATCCTTCTAATAATGAAACCCGCGGCTTGGTTAACGAGAACAGTACCCGCGACGGTTATCAGCGTCAGAAAGGGGAATATCTCAAACGCAACACTTCAGGTCAAGTCCATAAACTCGAATTGTTTTTCAGGGAATACCCCTATCCGGACATGGAACAGAAAATCAAAATGGGCCAGGAGATAGGGTGGGAGCCTCGGAAGGTCAAGTGCTGGTTTGAAAACAAACGAACCCGGCTGAAGCAGCAACGCGATCGGCACGAGTTAGCGGTTGTAAGGGAGGAAAATGAAAAGCTTCGAATAAAAAACACTCAGTACAAAAAAGCTCTAAGCATCGCTATTTGCCTGGAGTGCGGTAACCCTGTTCCCACGGACGGAGTATTCACTGAAGAGCCAGATCTGGGGGTTTATAATGCTCATTTGTTGCAATGCCCTTCGCAACATCTTTCGGAACAGGCGGGTACCGCCGAGGATCTACAAGAGGAAACTAGTGCTATAAGGTCAAAGTCGACGCCCATTGTGGAAGGGAACATGCGTCATGACAAGTCGGGTCCGCTCGATGATGAACTCACCATCATGACCAGCCGATCTGAGACCACTAAATCCCCTCCAGAGCAACCTCCAACACGACCAGATTCCGAGAAGAGTAACCGCCAAGTTGCTGACACCACTTCGGCTAGCAAGAAAATAAGATTTCGTTGGACCCCGGAGTTTCATAGCAAATTTGTTGATGCAGTTCAACAGTTGGGGATCAGTTTTGCTTGCCCATTGCGCATACTCGAAATCATGAACGTGCCGGGACTGACTAAAAATATGGTCAAGAATCACCTTTGGCGCTACAAGAAACTACTGAGAGATGGACGAGCGTCGCTAGACCAAGATAGAGGCGGTTCAACACGACCAGATTCCACGAAGAGTAGCCGCCGAGTTGCCAACCCTACTTCGGCTAGCAAGAAAACAAGGTTTTATTGGACCTCGGAGCTTCATAGCAAATTTGTTGATGCAGTTCAACAGTTAGGGATCAGTTTGGCTCGCCCATCGCGCATACTCAAGATCATGAACATGCCGGAATTGGATAGAAATAAAGTCAGGAACCACCTTTGGTGCTACAAAAGACTACTGAGAGATGGACGAGTGGCGCTAGACCAAGAGAGAGGCAGTTCAAGTTTAAACGATGAGCATGGCTGTGATCGCAATCCTCATGAAGCAGGAAGCATCCAATCACCTCTTAACACCGATGGGACTGACAATTACACGGTCGATTGTTCAGGCATCAATCAGAGTACTCCCATGGGTTATCCCAGTACTCCTCAGGAGTATGTACCGCAATTTCAGCAAATCGGGACTCCCCAGTCTGAGCACCGACTGGCCGTTAATACTAGTCCTACATCGGATCTAACACTGGCAGGAGATGCACATACAATCTTGCGAGACGATTACGGAGATTCCGGCTCGAAGAATCAGGTGGTCCATGACGAAAATGGCAAAAAGATTCCTTCTCCAGTAGTCGACAATACTCAACCTGAGTGTCAGTCGCTCGATGGTTCAGACGATCTCCTTGAAAACATCTGTTCTTGGTTCGATCGGCTGAATTCCCCCCTGAGTTACCCTGGTACTCCCCAAGAGTATGTACAACAATTTCAGCAGGTATGGACTCCCCAATTTGAGCACCAACCGATCGTTAGTGTTATTCCTACGGCGAATCCAGCATCGGGTACAAACCTACTGGACAACGATGAAAATACCAACTCGAGAAGTGAGGTTGTTCATGTCGAAAGTAGTGTGAGGAACCCATCGCCAACGGTTGAGGATGCCCGACTTGGGCGTCAATGGCTTGAAATTTCAAGCGAGTCCCTCAGTGAGCAACTCGGCGTGTGGATCACGCATAAACCGAGAAACCAGGTTGTTCATGCCGAAAATGGGAGAAGTCCGTCACCAGCAATTAAGGATGCTCAACTTGGACGACTCGAGCGGTCGGACGATCTCCTGAATGAGCAACTCAGCCTATGGGTCAAGCATTTTGGAACAAGTGCATCTTCGCAGTCGTGACCGGTACCGGCGACCGGACATCTGGTTCGAAGCTCGTGTGCTAAATCATTAGAAGGCTCAGGAGAGTGAGAGGTGAATACATCGAATGAATGTGTTACGGATTTCGTTGTAAAGTTCCCGCGGGAACATTGTAATTAACGCTGAAAACTAACCGCTCTGAGTGTCAACATTACCCTTTGAACGTCTTCGAGCCAAGGGCTATGGATTAATCACTTAATCCATGGAGCAAATTCCATGAACGATGACTATCACCCGCGGAGCATAATGGGATCTACCCCCATTCAGCACGAAATACGTTTGGTCACGAAGCCTCCCATTTGGTAAAACGATGTATCGTTCCTAAACGATCTTCAACCGAATACCAAAGTAATGTCTCATTTCTTTCCCTTCTCAGGTGTTAAACGTGGATAAATCACCCAAGGAGCCATCTGTTCAAATAACAAAATAGACGTTGCCCAACCGGGGGCAGCTGAACCATTGATATTGCAAATATTCCAAGCATGGATAAGCGGATTTGATAGACGTGGTTCATATCAATACGCGACGTCAGAACGGGATGAGAACCAAGAGTAAAGTTGTATTGTCCCAATTTGTCTTCAATTTGGGAATATGAGTTAACACTTGCTATTTATCCTTGATAGGGACTCACCATCAAGGAGGACAAATTTTGACAACCTGTGTGCACTCGCAGGGGCACACGACCGAGGGTAAGATGTATCGTTCTAATTTTTTGAAAAATTCATGAACGAACAATAACATGTTTCTTCCGCATTTTCAGGGATCTCCAGCCGCGGGGGACAGGTAAGTATCCCTTTCCCCAATCCATTGAAAATGTTGAATAAAAAATAGAGAAGAAAAGAAAAGCTTTTAGAATCTGATGTCTAGAAAAGACATAGGATTCTAACTTCATTGGCATTCATGTTTTGAAACATGAGGTTATCTGAACATGCATTGGGCATCATAAAATCCCATTGACGGGTAAAATTTTTGGAGAAAACGAAAGAGATTTTTCCAATCAAAAGTTGTTCAAAACTTTCAAAAGGACGTTTTCTCAAAAGACGAGAGGCAAAGCCTAGTCCAAACACGTCCTATACACACTTAAGAGAGAAATGGAGCGGATAAGACAGCAGAATCTGGACCTACGGAAGTAGGGACCATTCGCAGCGATTACATGGGTTGGGACGACGGAGGCATTCGTTTCATATCCCCCAAACACTACAGGTGACCGTTGATAACCCCTTTGAACGGCGGTTTTCATTCTTAACCCTGTCAAGAACCACCCCACATCGGGGCAAAATGGAGGTGAGTCCAGCAGCATCAGGAGAAAATGGTTAGAAATTTTCTTGCTCGGACTAACATTAATCTTTGTGTGTTGTTTATATGGTAATCCAAGTGCCATAGGATGATGAGAAGCATTCATTTCTCTATCCCACACACCGAATCCTTTGCATAGCCAAGTTGAGCCTGCAGAATCATTTCATAAACCCGTTGGTGATCATTGCACATTCCAAGACGGATGCAGCATCACTTCAGAAACGAAGAAGTTCAAGACTTAGGGTTTGCAAAAGAATTCCTAAGTTAATGTTTAACCTTGTTAGACCTTTGATCATAGGTCTAACGCGATCCTATGAAGATGAGAAAAAGTGGGATTTCAAAAATCAATGAGAAAAATCCACGGCATCGAGAAAAAGCAAAGTGCCTGGTAAAAGCAAGGCCGATGCTCATGAAAGCTGTTTGCTTGATCCCCAGTGAAACGTGGATGAAAAAAAAAAATTCTTAAAGGAGTCAAATAAAAAAAAAGCTGCTCCCCAAATGCTGCCAAGCACAGAACAAAGACATGGAGAGAGTCGGTCTCTGAATGCAACAAGGGACGCTCTCTAAAGAGCTGGTGCACACCTCAAAATCGGTTGTACACCTCAAAAACTAAAGATGCAGAAAGGAAAAGACAGGAGGTAAATCAGCAATGATCACCAATGTCAAACTCGTCATGAATTCTGGGCCAAAAACAAGCCTTTTTCGGTCCCCAATCCTACCAACATCATAACCCTGAAACAGTCTTCTCTGACTAAGACACTTGGGTTAACATACAGCTCAGCTCGAAGAAGTACGAGCAAGACTATTTCTTTCTCATTTTGCAGGGTTCTTGACTTGTAAACCCGGAACAGATGGTGAAAACTTTCATTCAATGACCTTGACTCAAAAGTGAGTCCCCCTTGAAGACCAATATCCAAGCCCAACATTACGGTCCCGTGGAAGACCTCCCGACCGATCAAAATGTATGCGCTGCGAATGAGCCTAAAACTTAGGCACGGGTTAGTAGGGAATCGATTGTATCCCCTATAAAAAAACACGATCGCAAAACAGGTGAGAAGACCTCATTGTCGAGAAATATTCCAATTGATGTTTTGAACAAACTCTTTTTGGAATTTTCAAACTGTTGATCCAGATTTTCCGTGCAAGGGATTTGTGATCACATTTGCATGTTGCAAGAATGCTTTGGATAACCCCCAGCATCAAAATGCACATTTCATGATTAAAACTTAAATCATACGGTTTTGTCAAAATGGACAGCCGTGGTCTTCCCAAAGATTACTAACGTTTTCTTGGTGAAGAAAAATCTTTCAGGCTCAAACTTATGCAGGATACTTGGAGAACCCAACTCCCAGAATGTCGCCTCAACAGACTCAAGTGAAGTTTTGTCAAAATAAAATCTTTCACTGCTTCAAAAAACTGAATTCCCGACAAACTTCGGGGTCTCAAAAAAAGGGGAAGAAAAATCCTTTTAAAAGAAAAAGTCCTATCAGACGTCGAGAACCCTCGTCCCAGGACCCATTTTCAAAATATCAAACAGTCTCATCGGACGTGGAGAACCCTCGTCATGAGACCCCTTTTCAAATATGGTAGATACCGCCTGAAGGGTCAACACAAGGTAGAAACCGCCTGAAGGGTCAACTCATGGTAGATACCGCCTGAAGGGTCAAACCAAGGTAGATACCGCCTGAAGGGTCAACACATGGTAGAAACCGCCTGAAGGGTCAACTCAAGGTAGATACCGCCTGAAGGGTCAACTCAAGGTAGAAACCGCCTGAAGGGTCAACACAAGGTAGATACCGCCTGAAGGGTCAACACAAGGTAGATACCGCCTGAAGGGTCAAACTCAAGGTAGAAACCGCCTGAAGGGTCAAACTCATGGTAGATACCGCCTGAAGGGTCAGCACAAGGTAGAAACCGCCTGAAGGGTCAAACTCATGGTAGATACCGCCTGAAGGGTCAGCACAAGGTAGAAACCGCCTGAAGGGTCAAACCAAGGTAGAAACCGCCTGAAGGGTCAACTCAAGGTAGAAACCGCCTGAAGGGTCAAACCACGGTAGATACCGCCTGAAGGGTCAAATATGGTAGAAACCGCCTGAAGGATCAGCCTAATGGTCCGATCCACCATACAGATCAAAACCTTGACAAATTCCAAACACGGAAAGAGTCGTTTCCCTAGGTAAACCTTACAGTAGGTGAACCATTTCTGATTCGATCCACCATACGGATCAAAATCCTTGGCAAATCCCAAAGTGTGGGACGCGCCTTCCTTAGGTTCCTACCAGTTAGGAATCCCATAATGGTATGACCTACCATACAGGTCAGAGCTTAATCTCCCTAGGATATTCTGAATGACGAGTCCTAGGTATCTGCTTGAAAGTTGTCGCAACCGGCAGCATCAGACAGGTGAGCTTCAGGTAAGCCTCTCTCACTCCGGCCCATGTTCAAATTGTTAAAGCAAACCGGAGATTAATTTGAGCTTTCATCAAAGGGCCTTAAGCGATCCAATGTCGTAGCATTTCTTCTCTCATTTTCCCAGTTGAGTCGGTTAGAAATCAGGTGCCACCTTATCTTTGAGAGAAACCTCTAACGAGATTCCTCTCAAAGAGGGGCAGCTGTTGACACCTGATTTTTGACCATTTATTATTGTGATTTTTATTCTTTAAAATTAATTAAAAATATCAAAAAAGGTCATAAAATCACAAAATCAACTTTGGAAGCCTTGGCCTAGCCTCGGGGACCAATTTTGAACAAAAAATATTTTTTGGTATTTTATAATATTTTTCGAATTTATTTAATTATAAAAATACCCAAAAAATCAGAAAAATATCATTCGTGGTCAGAAAAATACACAAAAATATTCAATAATTTTGTTTTAATTTCATCTTCAAGTGTGTCACCTTAAATCTTGAAAATTCGGCTCGGGTCACTATGTTTCTTCACAAACATAAACTCGAACCGAGCAAAAAATTCCTTTGCGAGTCTTTTAGTTTTCAATTCTCACTTTTTATAAGCTATGACATTGGATTCTAAAGTCTTAAAGTGCAATTAGGTCAATTCGCCCTCCAATTTAATCAATTTTTACCAAAAGGGCTTAATTACACATTTTTCTTTCAATTAGTCCCCGGTTTCACGGATGTATACGTATGCTCTACGTATTTATACGTCATACGTATTTATACGTTATGCATATTTGTACTGTTTGGTAACCTCTTTAACTCTTGTAATAATAATAATGGTTATTATTTTTAACACCTTTGTTAGTGCTTTTTTTTTAGCATTTTTGTATTGTGAGTGCTATTGTTAGTGTTATTTTTAAATAGCATTTTTGTATTATAAATTGTGAGTGCTATTGTTAGTGCTATTTTTAAATGACATTTATTTATCATAAATTGTGAGTGCTATTGTTAGTGCTATTTTTAAATGACATTTATTTATCATAAATTGTGAGTGCTATTGTTAGTGCTATTTTTAAATGACATTTATTTATCATAAATTGTGAGTGCTATTATTAGATAGAATTTATAATTGTTAGTGCTATTTTTAAATAGCATTTTTGTATTATAAATTGTGAGTGCTATTGTTAGTGTTATTTTTAAATAGCATTTTTGTATTATAAATTGTGAGTGCTATTGTTAGTGCTATTTTTAAATGTCATTTATTTGTGAGTGCTATTATTAGATAGAATTTATAATTGTTAGTGCTATTTTTAAATAGCATTTTTGTATTATAAATTGTGAGTGCTATTGTTAGTGCTATTTTTAAATAGCATTTTTGTATTATAAATTGTGAGTGCTATTGTTAGTGCTATTTTTAAATGTCATTTATTTGTGAGTGCTATTTTTAGATAGAATTTATAATTGTTAGTGCTATTTTTAAATACAATTTATTGGAAGGTATTTTTGGCTATAAAAGGATGGCAAGAGTTTTGAGGTTGGAAGGGGAGAGACATTTTGTAGAGTGTGCAAATTTTTGAGAGCTTAGAGAGAAGAACACAAACACTCTCTATATTCTCATAATCTTGAGCGAGCAAAATATACTAAGTTCGGAATATTGATTCCGCATATTGCTAGCACAATTGTTGTGGAGTTATTAGTCGTCTCCCCGTTCGTCAATTGGTGGTGCGTCCGAACTAGATGCCTAACACTTGTGGAGGCTGAGATCGAAGAACATCGAACCGACACCTCCGTTCAAGCACGCTACGAGAGGTAATCTATTTACTCCCTTTGAGACTTTGTGATTTTTTTTCGATTGAAATGCACGAAGTACGCCTCTGAAGATACATGTGTGGGTTGTTATTTATTTCCGCTACGTGTTACGTGGATCCCAACAGTGGTATCAGAGCCAATCCTTAGGTGTTTTCGTGCATTTAATTGATTTTTTGCAATTTTTGCAATACTATGGCCAATATGTATTAACGAATTGTTCGTCTTACATGGCTAATGGAGATTGATTATTTTATATGATAAATTAATCAACGTAGCAAAAATTGAGACTAAATCAATTTTGAATCGAAAATTTATGGCTATCTTATTTTACGTAAAAATTCTGATTCAACG
This sequence comes from Rhodomyrtus psidioides, assembly GCA_021437785.1. Taxonomy (NCBI): domain Eukaryota; kingdom Viridiplantae; phylum Streptophyta; class Magnoliopsida; order Myrtales; family Myrtaceae; genus Rhodomyrtus; species Rhodomyrtus psidioides. The sequence continues at coordinate 2,992,823 of JAILYB010000041.1, read as the reverse complement.
TAGAATTTTTATTGTGCCTTCCTAAGTTTTAAATTGTGAATTTATTACTTACGTGAAAGGGTGGTGATCATGGAAAAATCTCTAATCAATGTGATTGATGTATATATGAATGTATGATGATTATTTATATATTTGGGATTGTAATTATTAAATGGAGGCTGCGTACTCCTTTTATTTTTCATGTAATCTTTATTTTTAGCATAGTCAATTGTTGATGTAAATGCTACGAGGATTACGTGGAGGAGCCTTTTAAGTCGGCGAGCTCTTTGGGGCCCAATTCTTGAAGAGTTCAAGAAACCAAGAAGAAGCGAAGAGCGGCTCTCCGTTATTAAAATATTAAAATGATTATATGTGGTCTCATTGGCTCGAGACCCATTAAATCATAATTCCATGATCACCACGTAGGATAGATATTTATGTGATTGACATCTATTTATTTATTATGATTACGTGAGCATGTTAAACTGGTTAATGTGCAAAGTCAGACTTACCTCACCCAAAATTGTGCCTGCATGAAATCCTAGTTAGGAAAATCACTCGCATTAGGTACCGAAAGGGCGTTGGTAACGACACCAGCGTAACCAAGTCCCCGAACCCAAAATCTCTGGTTCCGTAGAACTGATCGATCTCTCCCAATCGATCGGTAAGGTTTCCGGTCTACCCTCCAAGAAAGACCGGTGGCGACTCCAAATGCATGCACAATTTGCACATGCCACCACGACCACACTGAAGGTCGAAAGCGATCGACTCTTATCGTCGAAGAATACTCCCGCCGCGATTTGGTATGGGCCTGGGAGGGCTCGCGCCGATCCAAGACCCGTGATCGGTAATCCATTAGCCGCGTCCGCTTCCGGACGGGTCGCGACAGGTACTCCTCCAATATCCTGTAACTAATTCAAAAATGATGTTTATGGACACCAGCAACAATTGCACGCGAATGAAATTATTGTACGAAATTTTTTCACTGAATGGATAAGCTGACTGTCCTTAAGTTTAATATGGTCGTGCAGCATGTTTAATTGGAGGATAAAGAAGAATTGGAAGTTGGATAAGAACATGCTATGTTACCAAAAAAATAAAATAAAATAGGAGTGTTCTGATAATAGACATGCAGCCTTGCTGATAAGGAATTGTGAGGTGGGGACGCTAGTGTCACAGGTGTGGGGTTTGACTCCCGCTCTCAACTTTATTAGTCATATATGAATACCAGCTGACATCTCTTTTTAGCAAATGGATAATCTATATGTTGTTACTTTCCTACTTGGCTAAATTCAAAAATTGATTTCTTTTTCTATATATTTTTTTGGACCTAACTTTTTTTTTTGGGTCGAACTTGGACCTAACTTGAAGTTAGAGGTGGCAAAATGGGTCTAGAACCCACATTTGACCCATATTTGATTGTGGTGGGTCAAAAATGGGTTAGCTTAAGTGCTTAAATGGGTCATAAATGGGTTGCTTAAAAACTTTATGGGTCATAAATGGGTTTCAAATGGGCCATAATGGGTTAGCTAAGAAAACTATCTTAAGGCAATCATAAATAAGTTTTATGATTTTTTTTAAAAAATCTATTTTTTAATATTTTAATAATTTGTTTTTTATATAATTTTTTTCTTTTCTATTTTCTTTTTTCTCCTGCCTTGGCCGTCGCTCTGCTTTGGCCTCCTATGGTCACCGCTGCCCACCTCCGGTCACCATCGCCAACCGCCATCCTCCGTCACCGCCAGCTGTCGACCGCCTCCACAGTGCGTGTGCAGTTGCCTCTACGAACATTGCTTTACGCCATTAATAGAGACGACGACAAATTCCGATTTTGGTTTTGGATGAGGAGTACTTGCCAGTGCTGTATATTTCCAGATTGACATCATCGATATAGCGTTACGTGGAAAAAAATCGACCCACGCTTCGTTTTTCCCGATCGATTCATCTGAACATGACGAACTAGGGTGGGGTGCAGTTGAGCCTACTTGGACAAATACAGTGACAACCCCCCATACACGATTGAGTATTTGAATAGAAATTTTTGAATACCGTAGCTTAACTCAACTCGATCGTACAGTCAAATTGAAGACTGGTACAAGCTTGGGCCGTAAGAACTCGGATTATTTTATTATTTTCTTGGATATGAGATTAGCAACGCAAACTATAAAGATTTCGATGTCTGATTTAGGCAGCTATAGATATTTTGAATGCAACTAATGGAAAAGCTCAGTTAGTATTGAAGTCTTTTAACTTAACTCGGCAAGATAAACCGAAATTGGGTACGAGTCAGCGTCGAAACCTGCCGGAGCACCTCCCTTCCCGAGCTCCGATTACGTCGCCTACGCCTTCAGAAGTGGCAGCCCGTGCGGGGAGAGCTACAGCTTCGGCGATGAAGGTGGCGGGTAGCAGTTTGAGGGGACGACGATGGCAGGAAGCGGGCAACGGTCAGCAGTGGCGAGCAGAGGTCGCAGGTGGCCGGTTATAATAAAAAAATATTTTATAAAGAAAAATTTAAATTTTTTCAGAAAAATTCAATTGCATGTTTTAGCAATATAATTTTTCTTAATAAATTATAAGAAATAAATATTTCATAATTTAGCTAAATATATAAGTATTTAAGTAATACGGGTCGGGTCGGGTATGTGTTACTAAATTTGCATTGGATGAAAATGGGTCAAAACGGGTTAAATGGGTCAATATGGGTCGGACCATATTCGATCCGACCCATACCCGACCCGATCTACCCATTTGACGCATCTATTTGAAGTTAACCATTTATTTATGGGTTTTATCCTATCGAGGAAAATTCTTGGCACGACATTTAGAGGCGACGTGCCTAAATCTCTCAAAAAAGAAAAATTCAATGAGTCCTAAAAATGTAATTTTTGACGTGAAAAGTGTTTTTGAATTCTAAATATTTAAAAAAAAATGCAGTGAGATTTAAAAATTGTCAAATAGATGAAATCAAGTCCGATTAGGTTAATGAAAAATGTTGACGCGATTTTTTCTTAGGAAAATGCTTCCCTACAATACTGTCAGGAACTGTAGAATTTCAACCGTAGACCCACACACTATCAGCATGTGTTTTACATAAAACACTCATTAATTAGGAGATCGCGTGGTCAGAAATAACTGACATTACTGTCAGGCTGTTAGGTTAGATGTTTTTTTTTTATATTGGTTGTTGCTCTTTGAAGACGTGGCATTACATCAGAGAAGAAAGTTGAAAATTGAAAAGGAAAAATGATACAAAATTTAATAACAAAAGAAAAAGAGGATAAAAGAAAGAAGGATAAGAAACAAGAAAGAAACTAAATTCTTCTTGGAAAGGAAAGATCTTGCTGGTGCTCAAGCTTGAAGAAGCTGAGAGGACATGGCCACAAGCTTGGTGAAGCTCAAGTGGCCATAGCCACAAGCACGAAGAAGCTCCAACTGCCATGATCTCGAGCTTCATATCTCCTTTGCTTCACGACAAAGCTCTAGCGGTAAAACTCGAGCTCGAGGTCTGACTGCCATGGCCGCAAGCTTCAAATCTCCTCCGTTCCATGAGCTTGATAGAACTCGAGCAGCCATGGTCGAGCTCCACGGAATTCGAGTGACCATGGCCATGACCTTTTGAAGAAGCTCTAGCTATACATCTCCTTCACTCCACGAGCTCGACGAAACTCGAGCAACCATGTTCGAGCTTGACACGAAACTCGAGTGGCCTTGGATGTGAGCTTGAAGGAGCTCCAGCCGACGCCAAGGAGGACAGCGAAGAAGGATAATTTCAAAACAAGGTTATAGTTGGGGAACACACGACATATATTTTGAGCATTGATTCATACCTGATTTGATTATAATAGCCATATAAGAGAGGAAAAACAACAACAACAACAACAACAACAACAACAACAACAACAACAACAACAACAACAACAACAACAAAAATAATAATAATAATAATAATAATAATAATAAATCACATCGGCATTTTTTGTTAAGCAAGCAAATTGGACAGAATTCTAATGGACTTGATTGCACTAATTTGTAAGTTTTAGAACTTTATTACACTTTCTGAAAAAATTTGAGACTCATTATACTTTTACGATAAGTTCTTCTACTACTCATGGAGTCAGCCATGAGAAGCCGATTAAGCGACTTTCATAGCTTTATGAAGTACAAAACCCTAACTTCACTTGTAGATTCAATTTGGCAAGAATTTCTCCTTCTCGACATGGGCCCTTCCTTAGTTCAACTTGAATCTCGTGCCCATACTCATGCGAGAAGAAATTTTGTGCATCGAATACATCATGTGATAGCGACACATCGAGAAGCCAACCCCACGATACTTGTTAGAATTCGAATATGATTTTGTTGAGATGCATATAGTGCGTGTTGTGACGGACGCGGAAAACAAACACAAAACAACAAGGATTTACGTGGTTCAATCAAGGTGATCTACGTCCACGGGCGAGGCAAAACGAGATTCCACTATAATCAAGGAGAGTACAGATTACAAAAGTCGTTCTCAGCGACTGAACAAAGCTCACGGCTCACAAAATCTCTCGGATGACAAAAACCTATGTCCACCAAATAAACTCTAGTCGCAGTAGTAAATAGGGCCCAAAAAAAATTTTCTCGAGGGCGTTGCCCCCGAACCCCCATTGCGATCTGTCACACTGCTATGGAGATTTGTTCGTTTGCTCCGAGTTGGGCCTATTAGCCTAACTCTCTGCGTCACGAACCAAATCTCAATTTTCTCTCCAATTTTGAGTCGCACAAAAAATATGTCGGGTCGGGTGATGAACCGGGCCGAGTATATAAAATTCAAGACATATTTAACAGATCTCCACTTTGGCTTGAATTTAAAGAAAACAATCAAGAAGCCGAACACATTCTCCCAGCATCCCTAAGCCTACGTGAGCTAACTCGGTGTAGGAAACAAGGGATGCAACGAAAGAACATATCCACTTCATCAAAAAATGTAGAACTTTCATTTACCTTGCCACCAGGCCCCAGAAGGGCCAAAGCTCAACCAAGCATGCCAATCAAGTTCAAACAATGCTTAAACTTGTTGGCGGAGACTGACTTGTTCAACATATCAGCAGGATTGTCAGCAGTACCAATTTTCTTTACCATCATATTTCTCTCAGCAAATGCTTCTCGAATAAAGTGGTACCTGATATCAATGTGCTTAGTCCTCTCATGATATGCTTGATTTTTAACCAAGTATATAGCACTTTGATTGTCACAAAAGACAACTGAATTGTCTTCCTACTGGAGCCCAAGTTCCTGAACAAGATTCCTTAACCAAATAGCTTTTTTTACCGCTTCTGCTGCTGCCATATACTCTGCCTCTGTAGTAGACAAAGCAACTGTCGGCTGTAGGGTTGACCTCCAACTAATAGCCGAGCCAGATAGTGTGAAAAGATAACCAGTCAAAGATCTTCTCTTATCGTGATCACCTGCAAAATCAGAATCCACAAATCCCACAATTGAGGTACCGTTGGAACTGTTTCTATCAAACACTAGGCCCAGCTCTGCGGAACCTCTAAGATACCTAAGTATCCATTTCACTGCCTGCCAATGGACCTTTCCAGGGTGTGCCATATATCTACTAACCACACTAACTGCATGCGCAATGTCGGGACGAGTACATACCATGGCATACATTAGGCTACCAACTGCACTGGAGTATGGGACATGAGACGTCGCAGTCTCCTCAACCTCTGATTGAGGTGACTGTATAGACGAGAGTCTAAAATAAGATGCTAACGGTGTACTGATAGGCTTAGCATTTTGCATGCCAAACTTCTCAAGTACCTTCTCAATATAACTCCTCTGCGAGAGATATAACTTCCCTGCTTTCCTGTCTCTCTTAATCTCCATTCCTAAGATCTTCTTGGCAGGACCCAGATCTTTCATCTCAAACTCCTCGCTGAGACGTTTCTTCAAGATCAACACATCTGACATGTTCTTTGCAGCAATGAGCATGTCGTCCACGTATAAAAGAAGATAGACAAAAGATCCATCTGAACCCTTCCTGAAGTAGACACAACTATCATAGCTGCTCTTATGATAACCACTCCCTATCATAAAGCTGTCGAATCTTTTATACCACTGTCTTGGAGACTGCTTCAAATCATACAAGGATTTCTTCAATCTACAGACATGTTCTTCCTTGCCTTCTACATAATAGCCCTCGGGCTGGGCCATATAAATAGTCTCTTCAAGCTCACCATGCAAAAAAGCAGTCTTCACATCAAGTTGCTCAAGCTCCAAGTCAAATTGAGCAACTATAGCCAGCAACAAACGAATGGAAGTGTGTTTTACTATAGGAGAGAACACTTCATCATAATCAATTTCCTCCTTCTGATTGTAGCTTTTAGCTACAAGCCGTGCCTTGCATCTAGCATTTTCTACACCTGATTTTCTACACCCGGAATGCCTTCCTTTTTCTTGAAGACCCATTTACACCCAATGGCTCTTTTTTCCTTTGGCAACGGCACCAAATCCCAAGTCTGGTTCTTGTGGAGTGATTCAAGTTCTTCAGCCATAGCAATAACTCATTTTTCTGATTCTGTGCAAGTAATAGCTTCAGTATATGTAGAAGGTTCCTGAATACCCATATCTTCTGCTGTCGTAATAGCATAAGCCACCAGATCAGAGAACCCATATTTTTGAGGGGGACGATCTACCTCCTTTCTCTGCCAGTAGCAATAGAGTATGGCTGCTCCACCTCATCTAAAACTTCCTCATCTGAACTTGAATCTACAGTAACAATTTGCTCGCTCAAATCATTATGAGAGGTCTTTTCTCGAAGTTCCACATGAACCTCCACCTCCACCTCATTCCTATCACTCTCTTGTTTTCCTGCAGACTCATCAACAACCTTCTTTTGATCAAGAATAAGGATTTCATTAAAAGTAACATCCTTACTAATAATGAACTTAGGTGAGTTAGGTTCCTGGCACCACAAACGATAACCTTTCACCCCATCAGCATACCCAACAAAGATACATTTCTTTGCTCTAGGTTCTAACTTACCATCCTTAACATGAAAGTAAGCAGGACATCCAAAAATCTTTAGATTAGAATAGTCACAAGGCTTACCTGACCACATCTCGAAAGGAGTCTTGCATTCTATTGCTGTTGAAGGAGAACGATTAACCAGATAACAAGCTGTGTTAACTGCTTCAGCCTAAAAATCCTTTTCCATCCCAGCATTAGAGAGCATGCATCTTGCTCTCTCCAATAGAGTTCTGTTCATCCGTTCTGCCACTCCATTTCGTTGTGGAGTGTGCCTAACTGTACGGTGTTGAACGATACCTGCATCTGCACAGAATTCATTGAAATCGCCACCACAAAACTCAAGACCATTATCGGTCCTAAGGCGTTTGATCTTCTTCCATGTCTGATTCTCAACAAGGGCTTTCCACTTCTTGAAGGTTTCAAAGACGTCACTTTTTCTTTTCAGAAAATAAATCCAAACCTTTCTGGAATAATCGTCTATAAACGTCACAAAATAAAGAGCACCACCCTTAGATGGAACCTGTGCTGGTCCCCATAAATCAGAATGGATGTAGTCAAGTGTGCCCTTCGTCGAATGCGTGCCCGTACTGAAACTGACTCTGCATTGTTTGCCAAATACACAATGCTCACAGAAATCCAGCGAAGTTGTCTGCTCACCACAAAGTAAACCACGTTTACTCAAAACTGTCATGCCACGCTCACTCATGTGGCCCAAACGCATATGCCACAGTTTCGTTCTGTCATTATCCGAAACAGAATTTGATGTGCCAATTGAAGTACCCATAACTGTGCTACCCTGCAAATGATACAAGTGATTCACCTTGCTTCCTTTCATCACAACCAGATTGCCTTTGGAGACTTTGAGAACTCCATCTCCACCTGAGTACACACACCCAATGGAATCCAAACTGCTCAAAGAGATAAGATTTCTCTTTAAGTCTGGTATGTGCCTTACTTCAGTCAAGGTTCTTACTGCTTTGTCGTGGCACTTAATCCGAACAGTACCAATTCTCACAACTTGGCATACAACATCATTTCCCATCAAGACTGATCCACCATTCATTGGCTCTTATGTGGTGAACCATTCTCTATTTGGGCACATATGATATGATGCTCCCGAGTCCATTATCCAAACATCATTAGAGAAACTAACAGCAGAGCATGCCGTAAGAACATTGTCTGACGCATTAGACTCATTTTTGTCAGCAACATTCGCCGCATCTTGTCTTTGAGCATGCTACTTATCATTTCTCTTGAGCAAAGGACAATCTGATTTGTAATGTCCCCTCTTGTGACAATAGTAGCACTCGACGCTCGTATTATCTCCAGGTGGCCTAGATTTTGAACGATTAACAGATTTCCCTCTGAAGACTTTATCCCTGCTCTTGGTTCTGCCTCTCACAAGCAAACCATCTGCTCTGTCTCCACTTTTATTCTCATTCAACTTCGTTCTTAGTTTTGCAGAACTCAATGATGTTTTAACATCCTCCAAAGTTATGGATTCACGTCCATAAAGCATTGAGTTCACAAAATTTTCGTATGAGGCAGGCAGTGAACATAACACGATCAAAGCTTGATCTTCATCCTCGAGTTTAATATCTAAATTTTTCATATCCATAATAATTTTATTAAACTCATCCAAGTGTTCCTGAACAGGCGTACCTTCACGCATCTTTAGGGTATAAAGACGCTGCTTCAAATAAAGTCTCGATGTCAAAGATTTCTTCATGTAGAGACTTTCCAGTTTCTTCCAGAGACCAGCCGCTGTTTCCTCATCGGCGGCTTCTCACAAAACATTGTCATCTAGAGACAACTGAATCGCACTGTGCGCCTTCTCATCAATCTCTTCAACCTCAGCCAAGGTCATGTCGTCTGGATATTTTCCATCCAGTGCCCTAACAGTACCCTCTCGCTTCAACAAAGCCTTCATCTTTATTCTCCATAATCCGAAGTTGTTCTTGCCGTCAAAAGATGAGATCTGAAACTTCAAAGATGTCATCTTCAAGAATCCCAGAAACGAACTCGCTCTAATACCAGTTTGTTGTGATGAACGCGGAAAACAAACACAGAACAACAAAGATTTACGTGGTTCGATCAAGGTGATCTACGTCCACGGGCGAGGCAAAACGAGATTCCACTATAATCAAGGAGAGTACAGATTACAAAAGTTGTTCTCAGCGATTGAACAAAGCTCACGGCTCACAAAATCTCTCGGATGACAAAAACCTACGTCCACCAAATAAACCCTAGCCGCAGTAGTAAATAGGGCCCAAAATTTTTTTTCTCGGGGGCGTTGCCCCTGAACCCCCATTGCGATCTGTCGCACCGCTATGGAGATTTGTTCGTTTGCTCCGAGTTAAGCCTATTAGCCCAATTCTCGCGCGTCACGAACCAAATCTCAATTTTCTCTCCAATTTTGAGTCACACAAAAAAAATGTTGGGTCGGGTGATGAACCGGGCCGAGTACATAAAATTCAAGACATATTTAACAGTGCGCTTTAAGATCTAACGAAAATTTGGTCAAAATACATTATCATCACATGATGAAACCGTTATGTTATCCTAAATTGTGTAATTGATACTTTCTTGTCATAGAATTTAAAACACTTTAAGAAGTTAGCTCTACATTTTTATTCATGAAAAGCACAAACTTGCCTTTATATATACCCTCTTATAGACTCAACATCACCATACTACCTCATCCTTGAAGCTCAACCACCACATTTCTCATCATTCTCTCTACACCCCCAACAAAAATTCAGCTTTAGATCTCTCATCAGCAATGTCTGGAGTTTGGGTCTTCAAGAACGGCGTTGTCCGCTTGGTCGAGAACCCTGGCGCTGATCCGTCGTCGGGCTTGAACTCGCGGCGCAAAGTGTTGGTTCACTCACCGTCGAATGAAGTGATAAAATCGTATGCTGATCTTGAGAGGAAGCTGGTTCCACTTGGGTGGGAAAGGTACTACTATGATCCAGATCTCCTTCAATTCCACAAGAGTTCCACGGTTCATTTGATTTCCCTTCCCAAGGACTTCAACAAGTTCAAGTCCGTGCACATGTACGACATCGTCGTGAAGAACCGCAACATCTTCGAAGTTAGGGACGCATGATCTTTATCGCATGCATGACGTTGCTCCGCCGTGTGAGTTTATTATCTTGGCTTTTTTATGATTGAATGAATGAAGCTCTGGTGGATTTATGTATGAGCGATTTACAGGACTTGGTGAACAAAATGAAGTATGAAGTGTTAGTCTTGTAAATTAAGTGCGTCCCAAATGGTTAATGTTCTACTGTTCGAGTTTCGTCTATGAATCAACGAAACGTTCTTCACGGTAGATTATTTTCTGGAACTTTGCATTTGTGGAAGGACCAAATCAAATGGTTGGCAAAATCAGGCATTCATGAGACAAAACCAAACTCCAATGGATGAAATTCAAAGCTTATCATTTCTTGACTTATGCGCAACGCGGCATGGACAAGGCTCACTCGTCTCGTCGAGCTTAGATTATGGAAATATACATCGGATCTCCATTGCACGAATTCTCTAAGTGAGACTGCGGTCCATTGCGATTAAATTTGAAGGAGCCAATCTCATTTTGATCTGATTTCATGTGTTGTCCCATGTTACTTTGGTCCGGTTTGGCTTACACATTGCAGGTCATGCCATTATGCCTGAGTTGCCGATCCCCATATCTTAGAAGTACACCGTGTTTCTTCTGATCCCCAAAACTCACGAATCTTTTAGGGTTTATGGTGGGGGTGTACACGAGCTTTATCAACTGAATATAGCAACAAGACTTTTTTTGTTCATTTCTCTTTGAGAAGTAATCTTGGAGTTGTGTTTTCCCACGGTCTAATACCCTAAAAAAAAAAAAACCCCTAACTTTAGCACCAGTCTCAATTTTATCATAAAATTTATCTTGTTGAATGATAAACTTCTAATTTTAGGTCCAATCTCAATTTTACCTTAAACTTTTTTTTGTCTCATAAATCCCACAAATTTTTATTTGACTCTCACATCTTCCTTAACCCTTTATTCAAAATTGCCCTTAGTGATATGATAGAATTTGGACTTGACCTATTTGGGAGTTTTTTTAGAGTATTAAGTTGTTTTTTCACACTATGTATACATCTATTCTTAACACATTATTACAACTTCATACTCAAAATGAGGAAATCAAAATTTCAAGGTATAGGAGCTTCACGGTTGAGTCCTAGGATTTGACAATGGATTTAAAAAGCGACCCACAGACGTTTTACGCCCAATCATTCCCAATAACGCTTGCATTCTCTGTATTACGCCTAATCATTCCGGATAAGTAATTGCTACTCTGATAGTTTGACAGTACTGTCATTATTTCTGATTCCACTATTTTTCAACGAATGAGTGCTTAATGCAAAACACGTGATGATGGTGTGTGAATCTACGGTAAGAAATAACAGATAGTACTGTCAGACTGTCAGGGAAGCATTTTCCTTTCGGACAACCCCTTGCATCCTCTGTATTAAGTTCTTAGCATTAGATTGGAAATAAGTTTCTGTCCAAATCCGACAGTGCAGACCTAATCGATAAGCACATGTGAAACCTCTTGCTTTTCGAATCCAGACATGATGCGTCAAACCTTCCTAATGAGAGAGAGAGAGAGAGTTCAATCTGTGCACGCCTTGTGGTGCAGCTTATGTGCATCACTAAGCTCAGAATCTTCAACAAGAGGGTTTGAAAAATTGATTTCTTCCCTTTTCCGGATGCCACTTTCATTGAAAAGCATTGCATGCATGCGTGGAAGGGGCTGTGAAAAAAACCCTTTTCCTTCTGTCTCACTCCTCTTTTGAATCTCGCGTTCGTCGGCGTCGCCTGCCTAAATTTTAATGGGGCTCGAGAGGAGAAATTCATCTCCACACTCTGACGTTGTTTGGCATTAAAAGTGCTCACACCTTTCGATTGTTTGTGTTGCGGTCCATTGAGTTTGGCAAACCATGACTTTTTCATGCTTATGAGCTCAAAAGAAGAAGGGCCCTCAATGCAAATGATTGATCGGTTCTGGTTCAGCATGTTGCAAAGTCTTTTGGTATATAGTTGTATATTGTGGAGGAGTCGATCGATCATCACCAGTTTGGGGAGAAATTGTGGAAGAATGAGGTGGAAAAGGAAGTTTGTTGGAACTTGAAGCACGTGATCGAGATGACCGTTCTGCTGATGAGTTGTACGTGTGAGGGATGTTAGAGAATTCTCGTATCAAGAAATTTGATTCGATGTGAATAAGATAACGAGAAATGGCAGTGTGACAGGCCGTATTCTGTAGATATTGCCAGTTCTCGATTACAAATTTGTTCAAAGAAGCATGGAAACTTATTTGTCCAATTTCCGCTCTTAAGTTTTAGTGGCCTTGCTCAATTGACAGAATTAATGTACCGCTCCAGCTACACCTACCTTTTCTTTGCGCTTTTTTTTTTTTTTTTGTGTGTGCTATAAACCTTTTTCTTTTGGTAGTAATTAGGCCTGTCAAAAGATTGGGCCGGGTTTAATTTGAGTCTAGTTAAATATGGTCCGATCCAAATTAATTCATTTAATCCATATTTACACATTTTATATAATACAATTTTAGCAATCCAAACTCAACCAGGCCTATGTTATCAAAGGACATCCGTATCCATACCAAACTTTTAACCTATTTTAAGGGAATAATACCCAAAAAAATTCCAACTTTAGTATTTGTGTTAATTATATCTATTTTTTTTGTCTCATAAAAAATCCCTAACTTTTACTTTTGTCCCAATTCTGCTGGTCTAATATTCGAAAAAACCCTCAACTTTAGCATCTATCCCAATTATATAAAGAACTTTTTTTTTATCTCCTGGAAAACCATCACTTTTACTTTTATCCCAATTCTACCGTCGAGTAGCCTTCTATTCATAATCACCATTAGTTAATCCTACGTGGCTCGAATTTTCTTGTTAGATTTACCAATGAATTTTCGAAATTTTGAAACATTAGGTTTTATGGATGATGAAGAGAATATCAACATATCTAGCCGTTCTTTGTGCTGTTGAGTGCCGAAGAGAATACGAAACGCACCGTCTTGAATGACTATATATCTCCTGGCAATATGTAGGGGAAGCAAACAACTTAAGAGAAGTTCTGAAATTTTTCATTTCAATTTTGCTGGGATATAATTCATTAATGATGCGAAAATACAGCGTAAGATTAACTAATGGTGATTATAGACGGAAGGCTAACGCTGGTAAAATTGAGACAAAAATAAAAGTTTGGGGTAGAATTGAGACAAACGTAAAAGTTAAAGGTTTTTTATAAGACAAAAAATATTTTGGATATAATTATCATAAATGCAAAAGTTAGAGATTTTTTTTTTTTGGTATTGAGCCCTTATTTTGAGCTCTTCATAAGAATTTGTTAATTGGCCAGATTTTTTTTTTATCAATTCAAACAATAAATTATCTAAATAAAATTTGTTAGTGAAAAAAGGAAAACCATAAAAAAAAACTAAGATTGAAATGCACAAAAATAATTTTAAAATAAATTATCCATTCTACGTAGCACGATGAATAATTTTTATAATTTATTATTTTTCTACTATTTTTTTTTTCTAAGTTTGGTGAGGGCCGCGATCCTTCCCTGCTGCTGGTGAGGACTTCACGGCCATCACCAGATCTAGGCAAGGGTCGCGACCCTCGCCCACTAATGGAAAGGGCTTCTTGGCCCTCGGTTGGTGTGGGCAAGGATCGGCTGGCACTCACTTGTGACTAGTGAGAGTCGGCTGACGACCCTCATTTGGACTTCATGGAAAAAAAAAAGGAAAAGAAAGAAATTAAAAATAAAAAATTAGAAAATTTAAAAAGAAAACAAAGTAATATTATAAAAATGGCCTGACAACTCCAACTCCACCTAACGCATTGGACGCTTTATTTACTACTGGAAGACGAGTGAAAAAGTTCTTCATTATCCATAAGGGTTTGAGAGTAGTTTATCCATTAAATTATAAGTCAATCCATTTATGACTTGCACCATTGAAAATAGGTTAAAAAAATGAGTTCTAGACGCATTTTGCCACCTTAATAAGTAATCATTTTGAAAAAAAATCTATTATTCTTTTTTCTTTTTTTTTTACTTTACGGCCTATGTACAATCTTGTTATATAGTGATAGGTAAAACTAATTTATACACGATATTTTCTTCCTTCAGTTTCTGGCACAAAATGAAAACACACCAAAATTTTGCGATAAGCATAAATGCAAGCATGTTCTTTTTTTACCCACTCAACTCAATGAAATTTTATGATGTATTCCAATACATAATATGATTTTGGTATTTGAAGATCTTTTACCAATTAAATATTTTCTCAAACAAGTCAAGAATAATGGATTCACTTGCAAAATTTCGATTGTGACGCTTTATTTACTAGATAATCGAGATGCTCTGATCTAATTGATCATTCAGACTATGGCTTACGGTAAGCATGCTCGATTGGCCTATTCAATTGTGAGATTAACTTAATACAATGTGGAACCGTGAACAAGAAATTTTTTTCACAAGCTTTAAGGAAAATAAGATGTACATCCTTGCGAATTAGTATCGTACTATCTTCATCTATATATTATAAAGAAAGTGTTGTCGAACACATTTAATTTCGGAATAAAAACAATCTTCTGAAAATGGCAGTTGAATTTCCCATTTATTTTATTTTATTTTATTTTATTTTATTTTTTATTTTTGGGCTTGAATAATGTCCTTGGATTTATTTCTTTAAATGTACGTAATCGTAAATTTACCATCTCTAATCCACGTTTAGTTGCCCATCTTCCAAAAATCGCAAGATGCGGTCAGCGTTGCACCGTCACTAGTGTATAGTAATCGTACCGTCTGGTCTTACTAGCAAGGCTATTTGTGAATATATTTTATTTAACCCATAACACATTTCTTTAAATTTTTGAGAGACGGGTCCACCCGAAAATTAACTCGGACCTAGGTTTTCTCTCGATGATCTCCCCAGCGAGCTCTTAAACCAGGGTACGCATATTAAAAGTTGGTGAGTGACTCAAATGGGTGCTGGTAGCCTAAAATTAGTTGGTAATTCAATCTGATAAAAGTTTGTAATTCACTCTACTTCAGGTTGGTAATTTTCATATAAATTAGGAAAGTTCATAAGTTATGTAAATAAATTTGGTAAGTTAGTAAAGAAAATGGTACTTTGCAATGTATAAAAAATGTTGGTAATTTCATGAAAATATTGATAAGTTACCAAAAAAAAAAAATACCTTGAAAAAAGTCACAAATTCAACACCAAAATGAAGTTCCAATTTCATCCCCTTCGATTAATCAACCTACAGAACTTTAATTCACTAAATCTTAACACCAAAGATTGTAATGGCTTAATCTAATCGTGCGGATCTCATACCCCGGAAGTACTGTAACGATGTCGACTCGCGAACATCGACGACTCATGTCTCGACTCACTCGGGATGCCATCTTAGAACAACAGGCAATCACCTGAATCGTCAATCGGTCATACGATTTATATCTATCTGCAGAAGCAAACTCTTTGAAAAATTAATTTACCCTATGAACAAGAACAGATTACAACAATCAGTATATGTGTCTACGTACATTCACTCATGGCTGCGAGCACGCAAGCAGTGAAATTTTGACTACGCCAAAACTCTCGAGCCGACTAGAAGAGACTGAGAAAGTGTATCGATTCACGAAAGTCGCGAGAATCAACCATAATCAAGTTTGTGCATGAACGTGACTAGTTGCTGCAATCGAACCCTTTGCATATAGAGAGCCAGATTATCAGCACGAGAAGCAGCACGATCCCGAACACGGCCAGCTTGATCTTCATGTTCTGATACCACATCTTCCGCCGGATTTCTCCCCCTCGTTTCTTGAATATTTGAGCCTGCGCAAGAGGGAAAGTACGTACGTATTTATAACTAAGAAACTTGACAAACACGTAAAAGCGGATTCGAGTTACGATCGATCGCCTCTAACTTTACCTCGTTGTGGAGATTCTCAGCTTTGTCCTCTAGAATTGTGAGTTTTACCCCCCTATCCATTGCCTGAAGAACACAATTAGCAGATGACACTGTGTGAATCATTGTTCCTGTAACACTCGTTTGCAGTTCTCATCAAGCCATTCTACACTAAGCGAAATTTCGAAAAGCTACACTACATGGTAGGACGGAACGATCAGGGCACGGAAACGAGTGGAGATTATGGCTTTCTCAAGTACTGCCCGGAGAACTGGTGACGATTCCAGGTCCACATAAGATTGCGAAAATATGAGCATCATAGGACACATGTTTCGAGCTTAGCGCTGATGTACCTGGTCGATGTTATTCAGCATTACGTTCTTGACTTGTGCGACTTGAGCCTTCACTTTCATCATCTTGTCAATCTCCTCAGCATGCTCTATGGTGTACTTCATCTGCTCCTTCATTAGAGGCCTGCAGATTCATGTATTCGTTATTTTTTCAATTCAACTCTTCCGTCCGTTGAAATTTGTGTTCCACATATACAATACATGGACAAATTGCAATGTGAACCAAGATAGTTCTTGATGCCGACCGTACCCGAATTCCTTACTGAGACTTTTGGCGACAGCGGTATCCGCTTTCCCGCGTCCGTATCTTTTCTTGAAGTCCTCCTTTAAGCGCTCCAAAAACGCAATTGGGATTTGCTTGCCCGCCGATTCAGTTGCGACGATGCAGTAAGCTGCAAATGCATTTATTGCAAACTTAGCAGGATCAGAATCTGATGTATGATCGAGACCTCCGACTCCGACACCGTCACCATTTCAAAGTTGAACAGGCGATGAATTGTTCTAGTATAGGCGTCACGTGAAATTTCTCCATCTGCCCTCCTAAGTTGAGATTGACTCGCCGTTAACTACTATAATCTCCTTGAACTGAAATCGACATAAACAACATATTTAGCATTCTCCCTTTGCTCCAACCCGCTAACCCGTCACATGTTAGCTAAACATCTTCACCAAGACTCCAACAAAATCAAGCAAAAGAAGGGCAAAATAACTGACGCAACATACAGTCGGTGAAACAACTGAAACAAAGATCAAACGTTTTGACTTTATTACCGTAGCCATCCTCGACCAGGAAATTGAAAGTGTGACCGTCGCAGTTGTAGGCGAACCTGCTGCTCCCGGAGGGGAGTCGCTGGAGGCACTGGGCGGCGATGTCCGGGAAGTTGCCGGTGAACTGCGTGTACTCGGCCAGCACCACCGTGCCCCGGGCCACGAAGCTGTATATCAGCGATCCCTCCAGTGGCCGACTCATTTCGATCGCTATCGCGCTGTTGCCCAGAGAGAGAGAGAGAGAGAGAGAGAGAGATTGAAACAAAATCAAAGGATGCTCGAAGTCAGGTTATGCTTTTTCATATATGTCTGCATGGGTGTGGCGCTGGTGCTTAGCGTCGAAGGAAAGCGTTGGTGGGGGGGTGGGGGTGATTTTTCAAGTCGTGGGTTCGCATTGTACGAGTAAAACAGCGCGTTCTTCTAGTTGGTTTTGTTGCTGAATGCTGACTTTGGACTTGGTATTTCCTTGAATTCCTTACCTTCTCCGAAGGTTCATGTTCAAGTTGGACCCGGCCGGTCAGAGACAAATTCACACGCGTACATACATAAATAAGTCAAACTTAAAGATGAATTTAAGATAATGGTTCTTTTTGGTATTAACATTTTTGAACGTGTCGAGCAACGGAGTATTTTATAGTATACTAATGTAAAAATTATTCACAGGTATACGATTCAATCAAGAGACAGAAAAGGATGATGATTAGGTGGAAGACCACAGGGTTTAAGAGACAGAAAAGGATGATGATTAGGTGGAAGACCACAGGGTTTAAGAGACAGAAAAGGATGATGATTAGGTGGAAGACCACAGGGTTTACTTGAGATGGAAGCTTTTCACTTCGGCGGCATTTTTTTTTTCTTTTTGGGGTCAAAAACGAAATATTCTCATTAATTAGTAGACTTAGAAGAACAACAACGATTAGAATCTAAACATAACAAATCCCAAACCCAAAGGAGTGGGGGTTTTGGGGGGGTTGGGGGGGGGGGGGGGGGGGGGTGTTTTGTTTTGTTTTAGATAGACTTTGGTGGCATTAGCTAGGTACATTATGTTGCTGTCATGAATTACAATGGAGCTGAAGATAAAAAAAGGGGAAAAATCATTCGAAAATTCCTAAACAAATTATACGGCGTTCAATTCAGTCCCGATCTTTTCAATTTGGTCAGATGAGCCCTGTACCTTTTGACAATTTACCAATGCGGTCCTTTTGATCAGTTTTGACAGGAAATCGCTAATGTGGATGCCACCTGTCCAATGTTACGTAGTTGAAATGATTGGTGTTGATGTGAATGATTTTTACAATTTATTTGATTTTTTTTTGTAATTTTTTTTATCTTTATCTTTTTCCTTATTTTTCTCCACTGACCTTTGGTCTCGACGATGACCTGCAAAGGTCGATGACCACATATGAGGGCATTGCGACCCTCACCAAATTTGGGCGAGGGGCCAATGAGGGAGTTGCGGCCCTCGCCAGGCCGCAACACACTCACTTGTGGCTGGCCGCCATTGTCGAGGCCGCAGAACAACAGAGTAAAAAAGGAAAAAGGAAAGGAAAGATATGGAAAAGAGAGTCAAAAAAGGAAAAAAAAATCGATATTTTTTTTGTCTATGCAAAGGTAGGCGTGCTAAGCTAGCGATTTTCAGTCAAAATTGATCGAGAGAACTACATTGACAAATACGCCAAAGGTTTAGGATTAAATTGACCAAACTAAAATGTTTAAGACTGAAATGAGTGTGCACGAAATAAGTTTTAATAATATTAGTATTAAAGTATTCTTGGTTCATATAACCTTGTTTTCAATGGATCTAAAAGTCTGTAAGTAATCTTTCGAAATTTGACGTGGTTGGCTCCCTGTGGTTTTTCTCGTTCCTTGATGGACGCTTTGGGTTGGTCGTGGCCCCACCTTTTGCTCTATGTCTCATTAAGAAAAAAAAAAAAGACAAAAAGGAGGGGTAATAAAAGACAAAGATATCTTCCAGTATTAATATTTGAAGAACCGTTGGGCTTGAGCCCGGAATGGGCCCTAATATTGAACAACTCTGTCTGGATGAAGACATGTCGAAATTGAAAGGTCAACATGGGCATGGGTCTTATTGGGAGGACATCGAAAAGCGACCTAACTCATTCGTTGCGTAATCCACCCCCCCCGGTCATCGCGGCGGTGTCTGGTAATCAGGGGCAGTAGGTGAACAAGTCGGACACCAGATACTGTGTCGAGCGCAGATCCCCTAATAGGAAGCCGGAGCTTACTCTCTGTGACTCTAGGCGCGACAGATTACTATACCTGTCTATCCAGAGCTGTTAACCGAAGTTAACCAGGGGTCTACCTTTTCCTGCCAGAGGCCCCTAAGTTTTATCCATGTATTTTTCTTCTTGGGAGAGAGGGGATACGGGGAGAACTTATGGGGAGATCACTCCACCATATCGGGAAGTTCATTCCGCCGTCTCTTCTCGAGCTTTTTAAGGACCTGCTCAGGTCCATAACTTATTCGCTATGTAATCCGCCTCCGTCGTCGTTAGAGGCGGCAATATGGGTCACCAATCTATTTTTGAATATGGGTCATTTAAGATTTGAAAAACATGTCAAGATGGGTTGAACACATTAAAGCCTAACTTTACATGAGTCTAATGTGAGTTTGTATCAAACCCTTACTCAACCCACTTAAATTATTAGCTTAAACCCAAATACAACTCTGACAAAGCTTGTGAAGCTCCAGGCAAGAGGACTCCGATCGCCCTCGTTCCTTGTCCTCGGCCATCGTTGCTCGCACATCGTCACCTTCCCTAATCCCTAGCTTGTTGTTATCATTGCCCGTCCCTTGAGCACTGCGGCCAATCACTTCGGGGCTTGTGTGGCTACCATTATGATCCGGAAAAGTGATTCTGATTAAAATGAATTTTTCTAATTATGTTTCCTCGATGAGTTTTAGAGAATCAGAATACATTTGGTTAATGCACATAATTTCTATTCTCGGGAACTATTGTTCTTCCTAATTTTTGTTATTTAAGTCAAATAAATACGTAGTTACTTTGTGAAATTTTATCCTACATTTCGAGATTAATTCATATTAATTTTCTTATATAATATATTGCTTATTGAAATGTAAAATAAATATCAAGAATCATTACAAGTCATTTTCGCAATTTATTGTGAGCTTTTATCAAACTCTTTTGAGCGAGCGGACAACCAACACGAGCGATACCCTCGTATTTGAAAGGAAAATGCACTGCGCTATCATCCATTGGTGTGCATTTTTGGTTCAAGGAAATCAAATATTAGTCTTAATTCATCTAAAACTTAAAAACGAGAACTTGCTAAGTGGTCATGCTCGTTATTTGTCTTTTTTCAGAATTTTCTAAAATTAGACTAAGTCTAAAGTACATAAACCTACGCAAATCACAATCATTGAAATCAAGTGCACTATCAAGGAATCATGAAATTGATGAATCGCATCATAAAATCCTAGCGAAGCTAGGCTATGTTTGGCAGTCATGATATAAGCCAAGATTGGATAAAATTTATCATATCCTGTGTTTGGTTCCTACTCAGGATATGATCTAACATGATATAAGGGGGATATAGCCTGTATATAATTATCCTAGGGGGGAGGTAGGATAAAGGTGGATAGGATTTCTTTTGTTTATGTTATAAAAATTATTTTTCTGAATAACAAACTTCTTATATAATATAATTAAAATAGTAATTATTTTTAAATAAATTTGAATTCTAATGTTAGAAAGAAAAATCAAAATAAAAAATAATTTTTATTTTTTTATTTTGATTTTCTATAAATCATATTTATAATTTGATTCTTTCTTCATTATAATATATAGTTTGTATATGTACACACACACACACTTAGTATCTGTATCATTAAATATTTTAAGTATAATAGTACAATTTGTTATTTAATGAAAAATTTTATTAAGAAATGATGGAAGGGAGTCAAAATAATAATAAAAAAGAATTATAATTTAAAAATAATAAAAATGAAGTAGAAGAAACTAGATTTTAAGTAAATAAAATGATTTCTCTAATTCTTGAAGAGAAGGAGTAATGAAATTTCTAAAAAAATAGCATCTTCGTCTCTCTAACTCTAATTCATGTGGAAGTTTTATGATTGCTTTGTAGCTTTATAGTTTATTATAAAACTTTATGAAAATAACGAGATAGTTGAAACTTACTCTCATTCTTAGCTTTCTGGTTCACATCAAAAGTATAAGAAAACAGAAAGAGAGTCAAACCTTTTTCCCCTCCATAACCTTGTGTTTCATATTGAGGTTTAACGAATGTCGTGAAAAAGGCAAAACTTTCAACAAAAGTAGAATGTTTATATTTTCTTTCTTTTTCTAGATTTAGTAGTGAATTACAAGAGATTCTTATAGTTTTTGACTTGTGCTTTTTCAAATTCATTTTACATTGATATATCATATATACCAAACAATGAATATGATATGATATGAACATATCCGGCTCTTTTACTGCGATTCACCAAACACAGGTTAGGATATGGCAAAATCCATGGATTTCATATCATATCCTATCCTATCCAATCCTATCCTATCCTGACTAAAAATCCAGGCGACCAAACGCAGCCTAAGGGCTTAGAAAAATGTAGTTCGGATTTAATTTCAAAGGTGTTTATGATTTTTCTAAAAAAGAACAAAATCTATGAAATCTTGCAAATTTATGCTCAAATTTATGAAAATGAGGTTAAATTAGCCTAATATGAGCTTCTTCTATTTTTAGGGATTTTCTAAATTTTTACGATTTTTTTTAATTTTCCAATTTTTTGAATTTTATTTTATTTTATCTTTAAAAAAATAAAATAAAACCTTGTTGTTCTGTTTTAGGTTGAGGGAAAAGTGACTTCATTTTGTTTTATGATTCTCAAAATGATTTTTTTTTTCCAAAACCTTTTTTTTTGTTCTTGTTTTTGCTCTAAAATTGATTTTGATTCTCTAAAAATGATTCTGGAAACAGAATCATAATCAGAATCAGAATCATTTACATTACCAAATAGGATTCTCATTCCGAAAAATAGAATCAGAGATCCAAAATAGTTGTCATGCATGCCCCATATCTCTCTGCCATACTCAAAATCTCCCACATTTGATGTTGACAAAAGGTTTGCGACCTCGGAGCAGAGGTCTTATACCTCCTGACCAGCAAAGATGGAGGGTCACGACCTCCGATTTGTGGCCGAGGACCTCCGCCGGCTTCAAATAAGAGGGCCAAGGACCTCCACCTGCTTCAGCTGTGGCGTTGAGGTCTTCCGAGAGTCCTTGAACTCAGTTTGAAACAAGGCGACGGCCTGAGGAGGGTGGCAAGGTGGTAAACCTGGTCTTGGCGTGACATATATAGTAACCAAGACTATGGACTATGGAGGAGGTGGCGAGCATATGCTGGTTGGGGAGGAAGACGACACTCTGCAACAGCCAAGGAGTCGTCTTCATCTGTTTCAAAATTTCTTTTTTATTTTCTTTTATTCTAGAAAATTTTTTAAAAACATTGGTATTTCGAAATTCCTTTTGCCACCTAAGCGCATGCGGTTAAGAAAAAGTTCATTTCGACCAAAAAAAAAAAAGACTCTGTAAATTCATTAAACTCGTTTTGATAAAAACAAAAAAAATTTCATTAAACTCGTTAAAACGTGGTGTTTGGCAAACAGCAGTGGTGACAGCTTACCTGTGGTTGGCGAGAGTCGGTCAGTCCTCGCCCGATTTTAAAAAATAAAAACGGAAAAGAAAAAAAAGGAAAAGGAAAAAGAAAAAGAAAATATAATTATATAAAAAAAAAATCAGAGTTTTGTTAAAAATTATCTACTAGATTTGTGTTGCATAGAATTTTTTAGCAACATAACTTAAAAAAAAAGTACAAAGAAGCAAGTTTTCCTAAATAGTGTTAAATATGAAAGTATTTTAACAATATGGGTAGGGTCAGGTATGGGTCATTAGAGTTGCATTGGATGAAAATGAGTCAAAACGGGTTAAATGGATCAATTTGAGTTAGTCATTAAATTTCTTAAAAATCTTATATAGATAGCGTTGCAAATAGAAAGATAAGATATATTAGAAATCTTATCTAATAGATAAGATTGCATTTTAAATAATTTACGTGTAGATTAGGATTGCATCCTCACTTAGATGAGTTTGCCTATCTCTAAAACCTTTAGATTTAGGGATAAGATTTCTTGAATAATTCTAGGACTTAATTCGATTTTGTCCTAGACGACGTAGGATAATCTCATTTAGGGGAATTTTATTGCTATTAATTATTGATCTCGAAATTTATCAGAAAATATTGAGTATACATCCTCTGCATGTGCGTGCGTATCATGTAGTTTACATCATATGCTTGCCACGGCCATGCCATATAATTTCATGCGTTCTTGCCATGTCATTATGCCATATCATTTGCCACGTCATTTAGTATGCATGTCTAGGTCCATTAACTTAGTTTGCGTGTTTAAGTCATTCGACCTAAATTCGCATGTCATTTAGGTTAGAACTATTTTTGCATGTCATATAGCATTACATGTTAGGTAATTCCATTGCATGACTATTCGCATGTCATTAGAGTTAGGACATTTGGAGTTAATGTCTTGCATGCTATGTTAGAATAGTCTCATTTTTAATGCATTTAATGTGATTGCATATTAGAGTATAGTTGCGCTCATACATTGCATGCATTTTCATCACTTAAATAAGTGAAAACCCAAAAAATACTGCATTAGTCTAAGTCTTGCGCTTGAGATAAAAGCGCCCGCGATGAGGTTGCACCATTCAGGTGATCTCTCTCTCTCTCTATCTCTATCTCATTATCCTTGAAATTTATTTAGTGCTTTGATTATTTGGTGTTATATTAATGTTTGCGCACCCGCATGATCACCTAATGTGTTGTATAGGACTTTAGTTAAAATTAGTTCAAGTTGCCCGTTTCATTAAAAAGAAAGAAAGAAAAGGTACTAAAAGGCGTTAATAGGAATATTAGCGTAATCAACTCTCCGAACTCACACTTTCTAGTTCGTAGAAGTAAATTTATTCTCCCGCCATTTTACTTAGATGTCTAATCGACCTACTAAATAACTGACTAGTGACGACTCCTAATTGAAAATCATTTGCATGTTAAGGCATAAATCCCTAATTGTGATTTGGTACGTACTTGGGAGAGTTCGAATTAGGTTAATTAACTTAACAATCCATTAGCCTAGGAGATTCCAGCAGAATTTTTTAGGTCACGGCTAGAGCCACCTTCACCTGCCAGCTAAAAGGGCTCCGCCACGAGCCGAACAACTTCACTTCTTCTTCTTCACCCTTCTCAACACTCTCTCTTTCTTCTGTAGCCAACCACTTCTGTTACAGAAGCTTAGGTTGTGTTTGGTAACGTTTCTGTTACTGGGAATATATTTGGAACAGAAATATTTTTTTTGTGTTTCTGTTCCCGGCTACGATTTTTGGGAACATAAACGCGTTTGGTAAGTTATAAAAAAAAAATAATTTTCTCGTCAAAAGGAATGATCAGTGGCAGCAACCGGCAGTGGCAGCCGGCGACTAGTCGGCCAGCGGGTGGTGGCCGTGGTGGCGCGGCGGCGGAGGACAACAATGGTGGCTTGCACGAAAGTGTTCCAAAAATGTTTCAAAATTCAGAAGCAATTTTTTGTTGTTTCTTCAAAAGTATCCCCGGAACAAAAAGTGTTCTCCGAAATATTTTTGGAACATTTTTTTACCATGTGCGTTTCTGTTCCAAAAATATTTTTATTTTTCAGGGAGTGTTACCAAACGCAGGGTTAAATTATCAGAAAAACGATGGGATATCTTCAGACTCGCGGTACGTTTATCATTAATCCTCCTCTTTTTTTTTTTTTTTGCCTTTTCCTTTTCTTAATCCATCACCCTGATGAGGTTAATCTAGTTCGCCCACAGACATTGACAGGTCCTTATGTCAGGAATCTTACCGGCCTTCGTAGGAACCGATGAAAATGGAGGACCAGACATATGCATCGGATTCGGATCAGATATTCCCACCAAATCTTTTAAACAATCGTTGCTATTCTAGATGAACACGTGAGCGGGAGGATGAAGTCACTTTTGGGTTTTGGCTTGATTCTGAGAAATGATTATGGGAATTCACCGTGAGATGGACAGTCTCTTATCGGTCATAAAAAAAAAAAAGGGTTGATACCACGAAAAACCTCAAACTGGTACATCTGTGACAAATCTACTCCAATTTAATTTTTTGACCATGAAAAACCTCAAACTTGTACACTTATGACAAATCTACCCTCCGTCAAATTCCGTCAAATTCCACCCTTAATTTTGCTGACGTGGATGACACGTTTGCTTTTTGGCACGCTGACATGGATTAGGTCCACGTGGAAATAACTTGATTTTAATAAATAAATTAGGATTCTTAACCATATACTTTTAAGTCATTTTCTTTGCACACAAAAACCCTAGCCCCTCTTTTCTTTTCATCTTCTTCGACGTTCTCTTGGACAAAGTCTTTCAAAAACTGAGAGTTCTCCCACGTCGCCATCAGGCTCGATCCATCGCTTCCTTTCGCCACAGGCTCGGTCCATTGCTTCCTATTGCCACCTCTGCCAGGTCGCGACGTTGGGTGTATGCCCTGGGTTTCATTTTGTCAAGGTAGGAAAACGAGATTCCTCCATTCGACGTCGCATTCGAGATTCTATGCTTCCGAGAATCCCTCTAAACGGATATGTAGTTGCTTTTCTTGTTATTGATTCATGCCAAACTTTGCCCTATATGATTTGCTGCTTGTCTTGAAATCTCTGTGTGCTTAGGTATTGCTCTTGCTACGTTGGCGTTCATGTTAGTTCTTGTTTCGTTGTGTATCGAAATTATAGCACGAAACTTGCATGAGAATGGTATGATTGACTCGTGCACCACATGCTCGATGAAATGCCCGAACCGGATTCACTTTTATTTGTCATTGATTTCAGGTTTATTTCAAGTGTGATTCTACATGACTTATATAAGAGTTCACTTTTTTGCTTGTATATAGAACTCAAAAAATACTAAGTAGCTCTTACCAATATATATATATATATATATATATATATATATATATATTCAAGCATTCTTCTTTCTTTTTTCAAACTTGATCATCCCATCTTTGCTAGTTATGTGTGAGAGATTTTCACAATATAATTAATTTTTTGTTGTTCTCTTGCAGATGTATGATGAATTTTCAATTGCACTTAACCTGGGTGGAATTATGGAGTTTGGAGCCATCACAAAGTACACAGGCTTTCGTGTGGAATATCTTCATCGTTGTAAGCCAACTTCCATAAACTATAATGCAATTGTTAAGGCTGTTACTAGTCTAGGATACATAGTTGAAAAGTTGTGGTATCGAATTCCTAGGAATTCCTTGAGAGATGGTCTTGTGCGGATTTTTGGTGATGATCAAGTGCTAGAATTAGTGGGTTTAGGATCGGGTTTTGGTGCTATTCAAGTATATATTGAAGGAGCCGCTCTTGCTGATGGTGGAGATTCTTTTTCTAGTGGTGATAATAGTGAGAGTGATGATGGTGATAGGGATAGGGATAGTGAACCAGAGCAAGATCCTGGTATATTATCTTTAAGTGATGATGACTACATTCTCGGTGATGGTAACGAGGATTTCTTTCTCGCAAGGAAAATAAGACGAGAGGCTGATGCCGCAGCAGCAGCTGCTGATATTACTGATGTAGTTGAAGTTAACATTCTTGAAAATGAGAATGAGAGTGAAAATGATGGAGATCTTAATCTACAAGAAGGAGATGAAAATCTAAGCCCTCCTAACTCTGATTGAGATGAAGAAGTGTGTGACCAAAGAAGAATGAAAGCCATTAGATATGACCCCAAACAGGATCATAGGGAAATAAAATTTCAAGTAGGAATGAGATTTGCCTCACGCGCCCAATTCAAGAAAGCTGTGCAACTTTACGCAATCATGAATGGATTCAATATTGGATGGAAGAAGAGCGAAGCGAAAAAAATGGACGGTAGGTGTATGAGTGGTTGCGAATGGAGAGTGTTTGCTAATTGGATGCAAAGAAAGAGAATGTCCCATCGTTGATATGTTAGAGGGCATAAGGAAATTGCTTATGGTGAGAATGTACGAGAAAAGCCAATTAATGGTCCATTCAAGAGATGAGATTTGTCCAAGAATCAGATTGAAGATTGATGAGGAAAAGATGAACATTAGGTCTTGCATTCCAAGACCATCTACTGCTTCTAGATTCGAAGTTGAAGTAAATGATGACACGTTTATGATTGATCTCAATGAGAAGACATGTACTTGCAGACGGTGGGATATATCGGGAATACCATGTAACCATGCCATCTCGTGCATCAACTTCATGAAGGGTAACTTAAATGATTTTCTAGCTGATTGTTTCAAGAAAGCTGTGTATGAGCGTAGTTACCAATTTGCATTACCTACCTTGAATGGAAGAAAAATGTGGCCAGAGACTAGTGAAGATCCTTTATTGCCTCCACCATTTAGAAAGCTTCCGGGGAGGCCCAAGAAAGACAGGAAGAGATCCGATGGTGAGAAGAGAAAGGATGAGAAAAGTAAAAGAATAAGGAAGCCAAGGGTTACTAACACCAATCCTGAAAAAAAAAAAAAATCAAAAGCTGGTATTACCATGGAATGCTCCAATTGTCATGGTATTGGACACAACAAGACCAAATGCCCCCAACCTCCGATACCTATGGAGATTAAACAAGCTGTAAGGGAATTCAAAAAAACAGTTGTGATACATTTTCCTTTAAAATACACTTCCTTATATATGTCTATAATGCAGGGCAAAAGAGGTAGGCCAAGGAAAGATCCAAAGCAACCAACCATTGAAGGAGGGGCATCTAACAAACAAAGTGAAAGTACCACAACTGCATCCGCATGTGCACAATCAAATATTATTATATCTGAGAAGAGGAGGGTGAGTAGTTGCATCCTTCTTTACTTTTAGAATAAATTTTAGTGAGTATACAATAACTTGCGTGGAATGTTATTAAAGTTCTTTAGAAGTGAAAGTTTTTTGTGGGTTTTGTTACTTGCTAATGATCTATATGCTGGTTTTTCATAATGTGAAAGTGAATGTTGATATGGATTGTCTTCTTATAGGTCCTATAAGGATATGGATTGTATATATCTGAAGCCACATGAAATTCATATCTAAGGGTGAACATATGTTTTTCTTAAGGAAATTTTAATCTATAGTGACTAGCATAATAACATAATGTTTTTCCTTTAATTTCAGATGCCTGGCAGTAACATAGTACATGAAATTCGTCGAGGTGATGCAAATCATACGGTGGATATTTCAAGCCAAGTTTCTGGGACCTCTCAAACTCAACAATCTCAAAGTGAAGCAATGCATTGAATCTGGTGGGAGAGTTTGATGTATTGTGTAAAGCTTGTTCAAGTCTAGTATATATTGGACTTTTTTTTGGATGGTTGTGATATAGAACATGTGGACTGGGCTATTTTTTGGGTTGTTAGCTGGTTCAATGTCTGGTGTAAAGGTTTTTTTTTGTTAAGCTTGTTCAAGTCAGATGTATTTTGTAAAGCTTGTTCAAGTACATAGAACATGCTTTTGGACCTTGAGTGTGTAAGGCTATTTTATAAAGCTTATCCAAGTATATAGAACATGCTTTTGGACCTCCAGTGGAGGCTGATGCCTTTTATTTAGTTGTCTGAAATGTGAGATTGTTTTTATCTTGAGAGTAAGTTCATGTGTGGCATTTTTCCATGCAAGCTTCGTGGCTTTAAATTTGAAAAGGAAAAAAAAACGTGGCTTTAAACCTTAAACGAAGATAAATTTTATCGATCATAATCACACTGTGGTGCACTTTATGACCAAAATAACATCCATGATGTATATGCAAAAGAAATTTAAAAAAATCGCAAAGATTAGAAAAGTGCAAGGGTAATTTTGTCGCACGTGTACCAGTTTGGAGTATATTTGTCACTGATGTACCAGTTTGGGGTATATTTGTCACTGAAGTACCAGTTCAGGACCACCGATGTACCAGTTCAGGGTATATTTGTCACTGATGTGCCAGTTCAGGGTTTTTTGTGTTATCTGTTCTATGAGATTTCCACGTGAACCTAATCCATGTCAGCATGCCAAAAAGCAAACGTGACATCCACGTCAGCAAAATTAACGGTGGAATTTGACGGAAGTGAACGGAGGGTAAATTTGTCACAAGTGTACCAGTTTAGAGTTTTTTATGGTCAAAAAATTAAATTGGGGGTAGATTTGTCACAAACGTACCAGTTTGGAGTTTTTCATGGTATTAACCAAAAAAAAATTATTATTATTTTTTTAAATTTATGAGAAATAAGTTTTCCTAAATTAGCTTAAAATAGAAAATATTTTAACAATATGGATCGGATCGGATCGGGTTGGGTATGAGTAGTTAGATTTATATTATACGAAAATGGGTCAGAATAAGTTAAACTAGTCGATTTGGGTTGGACCTTTTTCGATTCAATCCGATCCATCCATTTGACGGGTGTAATAATGAATGTGGGTTACGTAAAAAAAAGAAAGAAAAAGAAAAGAGATTACACAAGACATGTTCGTTAACTCGCAACGACAAGGATGGAACGAGAACAAGATCTGTAGCAATTATGATACCCTCTGAGCAAGTAATAAAATGAATCTAAAATCTCTTTTTCCTTTCTTCCATGATAAATGACTTCTATCCACTTTTCTTTTCATTCTAGTTGTCTACTTTTTAATATTATTATAAATAAATCATTGTCTTCTTTCGTGGTTTTTTTGGCGCGTATTTCAGCAATGAAACTTTATAGCTTATTTTCAATCATGTGCATATGTTGTAATTGTTCATGAAACTTTATAGTGCGGTATTAAAACTTAAAAACCCATAAATTAGGTTAATTCTTATTTTGTTCTAATGTCTCCCAATCCCCCGGGAAACCATCGCTAGTGGGATTGTATAAGTCCCCCTTTTGCATTGATAGTTGGAAGACCAAAAAGCAATTAAATTTGACTTCTCGTTTGGAGCTCTCTTGAGAGAATCCCTAGAGTCTTTGATTAAGCAAGCAAATAAGAATCGGGTTTTGTCCAAGAACTTTGGGTACCGGTTGAGGACACAAATTTGTCTTAAGGACATAACGTGAATTTGTTTGACTCGGATCATTCATATGCATTAAGATTACTCGTTTGCAATTGGTTGTATATTTGTCTATCAACCTAATTTTCTATACGAACATCAAGTCTCGCTTATAGACGACAATAATCTTAATATACGAACTTCTACCCTCTTACTGGACAACAATAGTTGCGATGAGCACGAGAGAGAGAGAGAGAGAGAGAGAGAGAGAGAGAGAGAGAGAGAGAGAGAGAGAGAGAACATAAACATAAACACAGGAACATTTGTTGGTCGATATAAATGGGAAATAATGTTGGATATATTATTGATATAATCCATATAATATGTTCACATACAAGCCCAATAGGTGAAAGCATGGTTATTTGGGTCTATATGGGCTGGAGTCCAGTAGCTTGCATATAACTCTAGGGTTTCCTACGCTGGAGGTAACACTGTTGAGCGTTCCAAACTTGACGTCTCTTAGTGTAATACTTCAAGCAGGCAAAACCCTTTCTACTCACTCAAACCCTAATCTCCAACAATCTTGAAGTATTATCTTCGTGTATCGGATTTGAGCAAGCAAGGTGTCTACTTGAAGGTCTCGTCGAGGTGAACTTGCAGGTACAAGTTATTTTCGATTTCGAAGGTTGGTTTGGCAGGGATCTGAGTTTAAAGATACGGGTACCGAAATCTTTGAATCAAGAATCCAGAAGATATAGCCAATTTCAGAGAGTGAGACCACTTGGGTTTCGTTCTACTTGTCGATACGAACGTTTTAAGTGGTCACTCGCGTCAAACGGAGGTCGGACGAAGGAGATACGGCCGCCGGAAGTTTCGCGGTACTATAGCGCCGGTGGTACTGTAGCTCGGGTATTTTTGAGTATTTTCACGTATTTTTGGCGTATTTTGGCGAATTTTCAGCAACAAAGGCAGTCCTTTTTATAGTTTTTGGGTGCTTTGGACTCATTTTTGGGGTCTATTTTGGCAAATTTCATTTCTACAGAGCAGTTTGACCAAGGTTAGAGGGGTTATTTGACTTTGTGAGCTCCGAGGACATCAATGTGCACTCTTTCTAACTCTTTGCTCTGATTGGAATGGCAAAACATAGTTCCTATGATATTATAAAACTGCAATCATTTAATGTGACTGAATTTCATGGTTGGAAATTGCACGTTCAATTTGGCATGAAAGAACGTGAAATATTCTATACTGTATTAAGTGATTTTGCATATACCACTGAGGATGTGGATGAATATCAATGGAACAAAGATGAAGATTTTTGTAGAGATTACTTGTTGACCTCTCTAAATCCTCGGCTAGCTATAACGTATAGTGAGTGTAAGACGGCGAAAGAGATATGGGATCACTTGAACGCTCAGTTCCAAAAACAAGAGGGGCTCTCTAAAACTCTCTTAACGGAGAAGTTCTTTGACTTTAAATTCAATATGAATTCAAGTATCACCTCTCAGTTGATTGAACTTGAGAACATGAGGAACAAGCTGAAAGAGGATAACTCTGATATGTCTGATAATTGCTTTGTTGGTCTTGTGTTGAGTAAGCTACCTGCTGAATGGAGTTCTTTTAAGACTGAAATGTATAGATAGAAAGAACAGATGAGACTGGATTAATTAAAGAGGTATATTCACATTGAGGATCAAAATATTACTAGGAAGAGTTTGGAACAAGTAGGTCAACAAAAATCAGTTGCCAACTTTGTTTCACATTCCAATAGACCTCAGAAAAAATCCAAGTCACCAAAAGGTGAATTCTCTTCTTAGTTAGATGCCAAAAAGACTATCTCCAAAAGGAAGAAGAAGGGCAAGTGCCATAATTGTGGAAAGTGGGGTCACTGGGCAGCAGAGTGTAAGCTACCAAAGAAGCGAAAGAGCGGCACACCACAAAATGAGGTTAATATGCTAGTTAATGAGTTTGAGCCTCAAGCCTTCATTGGAATGATGAAGAATGGAAAGGTCAGTGTCTCTTCTGAGTGGTGGTTGGATAGTAGCGCTACTTGTCATGCTGCAAATGACAAGAACTTACTCACTGATGTCACAGAAGTGAAAGACACCGTGGAAAATTGCAATGGTGGTGAGGCAGAGGTGACTCATGCTGGAACTGCAAATTTGGTGCTTTTTTCAGGTAAATTACTAACTCTGAAACATGTTAGAGTAGTACATTTACTGAAAAAGAATTTGATTTCTATAAGTTTACTTGATAAAGCTGGTATGTCCTTTTCAACTATGAATGGTAGAGTAACTTTATCAGTTAACTCATGTTATTTCAGTTGTGCGTTCATGGTTAATGGTATGTATAGGTTGAGTTTAGATACTGATAGCATAAATCATGTAAGCTCTACTTTGATTGATCTAAAGTTGTTACACAACAGACTTGGACATGTGAACTACAGGAAAATGCAACATCTAGCTAAAACTCACGACATTCCATTGGATACTTCTATTCGATTTGACAAATGTGAAGTGTGTGTACAAGCTAAGATCACTAGAAAACCTTTTAAGTCGGTTTCTAAAAGCACACAACTTCTTGAGCTAATACATTCTGACCTTTGCGACTTTAGAAATTACGTTACTAGAGGTGGTCGGAAGTATTTAATAACATTTATAGACGATTTTTCTAGATATTGTCATGTTTATTTATTGAAATCGAAAGATGAGGCTTTTGAAAAGTTTAAGATTTTCAAGTCTAGAGTAGAAAATCAACTCAACTTGAAAATTAAGAGGTTTAGGGGTGATAGAGGAGGTGAATATACAATGACAGGGTTCAAGGAATTTTGTGCTTCAGAGGGGATAATACTTGAAACCACTGCTCCTTACTCACCCCAATCAAATGGTGTTGCCGAGCGTAAGAATAGAACGTTAACTGAAATGCTAAATTCCATGTTACTTACAGCTGGCATGCCTTCCTCCTACTGGGGAGAAGCAGTTCTAACTGATAATCACATCTTAAACAGGTTGCCGCACTCTAAGTTGTCTATGACACCTTATGAGATATGGCATAAGCATCATTGTAGATATGATACTCTTAAGCCTTGGGGCTGTATTGCTTATGTAAGAATACAATATCCTAAGAGACCTAAGGTGGGACTGTCGCGACCCGTTCGAAATCAACGGACGCGGCTAATAGATTACCGATCGTGGGCCCCCACTCTGAAATGTGGATCGCGGGCCTTAGATCGGCGCGGGCCCTCCCAGGCCCATACCAAATCGCGGCGGAGGTATATCTTTAAGGATTCGACGATAAGAGTCGATCGCTTTCGACCTTAGTGTGGTCGTGGTGGCATGTGCAACTTGTGCATGCATTTGGAGTCGCCACCGGTCTTTCTTGGAGGGTAGATCGGAAACCTTACTGACCGATTGGGAGAGATCGATCAGTTCTGCGGAACCAGAGATTTTGGGTTCGGGGACTTGGTTACGTCGGTGTCATTACCAACGCCCTTTCGGTACCTAACACGAGTGATTTTCCTGACTAAGAGTTCATGCAGACGCAATTTTGGGTGAGATAGGTTTGATTCAGGGTTTCATGCAGATTGGAATACTAGTCCTATCAATCACAATCAATTTAACGAGAGCGCAAGTCAAGTGCATAAATAAATCATGTCAATGCACATCAATTTCAATCATTGGCCTCCTAGTATAGCCATAAGGGCTTAGGGAAGATGTGATTTAGGGCTAGGGGGTAAAATGGGAAGATTCGGGGACAATTAGTCCGAAGGGCAAAATTGTCATTTTTGGAAGGTTTGGATACCGAGTTACCCAAAATATTCCATGGCCAGTTGATTGTGGCCATTTCCCATTTTTGAGAATGTTTTGGAATTTCTTGATTTTTCTTCAATTTTTGGAAGACGACTCGCCCAAAGGGCGAAATCGTCATTTTCAAGAAGGATTGGGGTTCAAAACACCCGGGATGAACCTTGGCCAGTTGTTTGTGGCCATTTCCTATTTTTTGGGATTTTCCTGGATTTTTTTAGAATTTTTTTGGAAGACGGTTTGCCGAAAGGGCAAAACCGTCATTTCTGGAAAGACCGGGGGTCGAAAGACCCGGAACAGGTCATGGCCAGTTGAATGTGGCCATTTCCTATTTTCTGGAATTTTTTAGAATTTTTTCTGAATTTTCCGAATTTTTTTGAATTTTTCATGATTTTTCATTTTTATTGATTTTTTGATTATTTTATTATTTTCTGAATTTTTTAAAATATTTAAAAATATTTTACGGGCCGGGTCAAACCCGGCCCGCGCCTCTCGGGCGCCCGGCCCGACCCTAGGGGTTGAAACCGGCCTAAAACGACACCGTTTTATATTTTAAAATATTTTTCTATTTTTTTAATTTTTTTTGATTTTTTTATGTATTTTATTTAATTATCCGAAAATTCCCCGGATCGGACGGTCCACGTTGTGCCACGTGGCTTCGTCTCGTGCGTCCGATCTTCCACAAGATCGAGCGACCCACAGAGAGCCACGTGGCTCAATAATAGCCGTCGGATCAAAAATTAATTTATTTTCATTTTTTAGAAAACCTACAAATCGGACGCTCTAGAACGTGCCACGTGTCACGATCGGCACGTCCGATCTAACATTAGATCGGACGTTCCACAGCGTGCCACTTGGCACGACCTCGTCCGCCGGATCAATTTTAATTTATTATCCGAAAATCATTTATTAATTTTCCAAAAATTCTAGGATAGCGACACGTGTCGCGATCGTGGCCGTCCGTTTGTTTTATTTGAAAATAAGCGGACCGGACCCCACCCGGCTGACGTGGCTGCCTACGTGGCACGCCACGTCGGCCGTTGACCGTTGACCGTTGACCGGCCGGAGGGTCGCCGGAGAAGACGATGAACAGTGAAAAATCCGGCGGGAATAGTAAAAATTCCGGCGAGGTCGCCGGAAAATTGCGAAACGGGCCCGAAACTTGGTATTTTTCGCCCGTTCTTGCGGCATTCGACTCCTTGGACCAACCACATCAACATACAACCCAAATAATAACCATGAACTCGCTAAAAATCGGCGAACCGGACCTCCCCGAACCCGACTCCGGCGAGAGAATTTGCAGAATTTTTTTTGCTCAAAGCTTGGTTTCATTCTATCACATGGCATCCAATGGTGGTTTAGAAGCTTACTTGGGGTTCCTTGATGGTCGGCGGCCGCCGGAAATTCCCCGTTGAGCTCCCGGTCCGAACCGTTGCCAGCGAAGCTCCGAGCCGTGTTTCGTCGCGGTTCAACGCAAAACAAAGGTCAAAACGAGTTTAGAAGCAATGCTAATACATATTCAAAGCTTGATACGCGCAAATGGGGGTCGGGAAAGGCACGGCCGAGACAAAACCAAGTCGAGGCATCCATCGGCATTTTGTCGAACACATGGCGTGCGTATGAGAAACGGTGATCGGAGGAGAATACCGACCTATTCGAAGCTCGCCGCCGGCCACCAATGCTTCCTTGATGATCTGTGCAGGTTGCTGAAGGTCCTCGGTGCTCGCTTCTCCCTCGGGTTTGCCCAAAAAAAATCTCTCTCTCCCATGGCCGAGCTTCGCTTAAAACCGAGCTCCCTCGCCGGTTTTCGTGGCCGACCAGCGCGCCTCGACGCGTCCGCCACCTCTGCCCGATGTTGCCATGTCCTCCCACGCCTGTCGCCTTTTTTTCTTCCCCAAGCGCACGCCCATGCCGCCCCTCTTCTGCTGTCCACGGTGCTGCACATTCTGTGCATGCTGTCCACCAGACCCGGGTCGGGCCGGGTCGGGTCGGGTCGGACCCGACCGGCCCGGTTCGCCCAAATCGCCAAATTGACCCCCTAAATGACCTCTTTTCATGAAATTGATGGCAAAATCGGATTCCTTGACATGTTTTCCATCAAATATGGGTATTTTCGTGAATCAATTTATTGAAATTCTGTGAAAACCCCAAATTGTCCCTAGGATCCGAAATTTAATTTCGCCAAATCGAAGGCCTAAACGATCGAATTAGCCAAAATTGAGCCCACTAATGGATTCAGCATGATGAAAACTGTTGGGCAGAGGTGTTTAATTTTAATGGGTGTGCCCGTGTGAAATTTAATTTAAAAAATTGTGAAACCGGGGACTAAATTGAAAGATTTTTATGCAATTAAGCCCTTTTGGTTAAAATTGATCAAATTGGAGGGAAAATTGACCCAATTGCATTTCAGTACTTTAGAGTCCAATGTCATAGCTTACGAAAACCAAGAATTGAAAATTAAGAGACTCGAAAAGGATTTTTTAGGCCCGGTTCGGGATTAGGTTTGTGAAGGAACCCCATGAACCAAGCCACATTTCCCTAATAAAAAGTGAAAATATTAAATACAGAATTAAAATAAAATTTCGGAATATTTTTGTGTAATTTTCTGACCACGAATGGTATTTTTTCTATTTTTGGGTATTTTTATAATTAAATAAATTCCAAAAAATATTAAAAAATTCAAAAAATATTTTTTGTTCAAAATTGGTTCCTAAAGCTAGGCTAAGGCTCCCAAAGTTGATTTTGCAATTTTTTGACCTTTTTTGCTATTTTAATTAATTTTAGAAATAAAAAACTATAATAACGGATGGTCAAAAATCAGGTGTCAACAGGGACCTAGAACGATTACTTGTGTATATCTAGATAGTGCAGAAGATAGTGTTGCAGGCAGATTTTTGGATCTATCTACTAACGCAGTGATAGAATCTAGAGATGCAGAATTCTTTGAGAATAAGTTCTTAGAGATCATGGCTTGAGTGTTTCTTGATCTACAGATATGATTACAGAGTCTCTTGTAGAATCTGAAACAGGCCCTTTTGACAGTAATCCCACATAGCTGGTTGTTGAACCGGATCCAGTTAGAGTATCTACAAGAGAGAGAATTCCCAAAAGTTTTGGTGAGGACTTTGTCACTTACCATCTAGAGGATGATCCGTTCTCCTATCAGGAAGCAATAAGATCTAGGGAATCCTTACTGTGGGCAGAAGCCATAGATGATGAAATGAGCTCTTTGCTACAGAACCACACTTGGCAGCTAGTCAATTTGTCAAAAGGGGCTAAGGCTATAGGCTGTAAGTGGGTATTGAAGAAAAAAATTGAATAGTGATGGATCAATAGCCAGATATAAAGCACGTTTAGTAGCTAAAGGCTATAAACAGCAGAGTGGAATAGACTATTTTGATGTCTGTTCACCTGTGTGTCATCTATCAACTATAAGAATTATTCTTGCTTTGGCATATATTGAACACTTTGTAGTGCATCAAATGGATGTAAAAACAGCTTTCCTAAATGGAGAGTTAATGGTGAACATAGGAGGAGATTGTTTGAACATCACACTGACCACCGTATTGGATTGTGCTGTATGGTGAACATAGGAGGAGATTGTTGGATATATTATTGATATAATCCATATAATATGTTCACATACAAGCCTAATAGGTGAAAGCATGGTTATTTGGGTCCATATGGGCTGGAGTCCAGTCGCTTGCATATAACTCTAGGGTTTCCTACGCTGGAGGTAACACTGTTGAGCGTTCCAAACTTGACGTCTCTTGGTGTAATACTTCAAGCAGGCAAAACCCTTTCTACTCACTCAAATCCTAACCTCCAACAAATAATTGAGTGACACAAAAGAGTGAATGCCAATCATGTACCCTAACAGTACCATTTGATTTGCAGCCTAACTGCAAATTTTTTCCTATAGACTATATTTCTTTGTTGATCGTGTTTAACAAGCGTCGACACTCATCGGCATGAGACCTACTCGACCTAATCGTATTTCATAGCGTCGCCCGTGCGAAATTTATAGCAACACAACAAGAATAACAAGAAAGAAGTATCTTATAGTTTCATTCTTATTGGAAGAAGAGAGGGAGACACAACGGACATCACACCTAAGTGATGTCTAGACATGATTCAAATCATCCAACGCCATAACATGCCGTCATAAACCACTCAACCAGACTACCAAAGGCGACCAGCAAACACCATTTCGGTCATTCGTTCTTGGCTCATGTCTGCATAAGCCGAAAGAAATCCCGAAACCATCCTGGCTCGACCGTAATGGATACTTCCGTTAATGTCGGGTAGCAGCCGGAGAGAGAGTCTTCCTCTTCCTCTCGAAGCGAGCCTTGAAGAAGGCGAAGAGTCGCTCTCTCGGAGGCAAATTTTCCTTGATGATGGGGGAGTTTTGGAAGTCGTGGGACCACTTGCACAGCAGGGGGAACTTGTCCGGGGTCAGCAGAGGGACCCCGGCAACTTCTTGGATCACTCCGATCCAGTAGCCGATGAAGTGTTGGGAAAAACAGACAAGCAGCGGATATAACTTTCCCCCTTTGACTAAACCTGTGAGAAACCGATTCGAGCACAACCAATGGAAATATGCGAATTGAAAGAAAAACAACACCAGAATCTTTTACGTGGAAAACCCCTTCAATGCGAAGGATAAAAACCACGAGACCGCTCACGGAGTCTACCCGAATCTCCACTATATATCAATCGTTTGGATACACAAACTCGCTGAATACAACGACAATAAAATCCCAAAGCTATAAGTGGAGATCAAGCAGCAACAACACCGTAGACGAGAGAACCGGATGAAAATCACCCCCAAAATATGCAGTCCCGAAATACCCACGAACAGCTACAGTAAATACCTTGAAATCACGATTCAACCGTACAGAATCAAGAACAACGAGTCTTGAAGATGCTGTCAAAATTTCAGCCCAATCGGACCACGGGAAGACCTCCGATCGTCGAGTTGAAAACTACTAGACAGACTGATTTTCCAGAAAAATCTGCTCCAGCCCTTCTTTGCTTTGCTGCGTTTTCACTCTCGGTGTGTGTGTCTTCTGCCGTGTTGCAGCTGCTGCCCTAGGTTTTTAACAACCTAATGGGCTGGATTGGGCCCAAAGCCCAACAAATCTCCCCCTCCAGCCCATTAAGGGAGATCTCGACACAAAAGAATTCATCAGAAATTCATGCCGGCTTGACGCCGACAAAACTCATACTTCTCTCTAGTGAGAGCCTTTGTCATCATATCTGAAGCATTATCTTCTGTGTGTACTTTCTCAAGTTCTAACCCTTTGGATTCCAAAGTTTCTCGTATCCAGTGATACCTCACATCAATATGTTTGGACCTGGCATGAAAAGTGGAATTCTTTGCAAGATGTATAGCACTTTGATTATCACAAAGTAAAACATACCTCTCTTGACTGAAACCAAGTTCCTGCGTGAACTCTTTCATCCAAAGCAATTCCTTACATGCTTCAGTTGCTGCGATGAACTCTGCCTCTGTCGTCGACAAGGCAACACATTTTTGCAACCTTGACTGCCAAGCCACAGCTCCCCCTGAGAAAGTAATCAGATAACCCGAAGTAGATTTCCTTGTGTCAATATCACCTGCCATGTCAGAATCAGTATATCCAACAAGAATCGGCTTATCACTCCCAAATGAAAGTCTCAAACTAGAAGTGCCTCGGAGATATCTCAATATCCACTTCAATGCATTCCAGTGCTCTCTACCTGGATTTGACATAAAACGGCTAACCACTCCAACTGCATGAGCTATATCTGGTCTTGTGCAAACCATTGCATACATCAGACTACCCACTGCAGAAGCATAAGGAACTTTTTCCATCTCTTTCAGATCTTTCTCAGTTGACGGACATTGTTTATGACTAAGCTTAAAGTGCGTAGCAAGAGGTGTACTTACAACTTTAGCTTTGTCCATTTTGAACCTTTGAAGTACTTTCTCTATGTACTTCTCTTGAGATAACCATAATCTCTTCGCCTGTCTGTCGCGAGTGATCCTCATACCAAGAATCTGCTTAGCCGGCCCCAAGTCTTTCATTGAAAAAGACTTGTTCAAATCTTGCTTTAACCTGTCAATCCTAGAAGTATTCTGACCAACAATCAACATGTCATCAACATAGAGCAATAAGATAATAAAATCACCTTCAGAGAATTTCTGCACAAATACACAATGATCAGAAGTAGTCTTCTTATAGGATTGCTCCCCCATAAAAGACTCAAATTTTCTATACCATTGCCTCGGCGCCTGCTTTAAGCCATACAAGCTTTTCTTCAGTTTGCAAACATAATTCTCTTTACCTTTTACCTGAAAACCTTCAGGCTGCTCCATGTATATGTCTTCCTCCAAGTCACCATGAAGGAAAGCGGTCTTCACGTCCATCTGCTCAACCTCGAGATCAAGGCTAGCTGCTAAACTCAAAACAACTCGAATTGAAGACATTTTTACAACTGGTGAGAAGATCTCATCATAGTCAATTCCCTTTTTCTGATTGAAGCCTTTAACAACCAATCTAGCTTTATATCGAGGACGCGAAGTCGTCTCATCTTGCTTCAATCTGTAAACCCATCGGTTCTTCAAAGCTCTTTTACCCTCAGGTAATGCCACCAACTCAAAGGTGTGATTGTCATGCAATGACTTCATCTCATCATGCATTGCATCAAACCATTCCTTCCTATTCTTATCTTCTACTGCTTCTTCAAAAGTTTCAGGTTCACCTGCATCTGTCAACAGAACATACTCATTAGAGGAATATCTAGTAGATGAGGTGCGGTCTCTGGCAGACCTCCTCAAAGCAGTAGTTGGTGGAGCTAATGGTGCAATCTCTTGAGCATCAATGTCATCTGAATGATGTTGATCACCCTGAGCCTGATCTTCAACCGGCTGATCATTCTGAGTCTGATCCTGAACCTGCTGATATGTAGTCTGACCATCGTCTTCAACTTGATCATGCAACTGTTCCTGCAACTCAAAAGGTGAGATTGAGCTAGTATCAGCTAACACATCAGAATCACGGGAATCTGTCTTCTTTATCTTCTCAATATCACAAATGGTCTCATTCTCAACGAATACTACATCTCGGCTTCTGACAATTTTCTTAGCAACTGGATCATAAAGCCTGTAGCCAAATTCATCAGAACCATAACCAAGAAAGATGCACTCTTTTGTCTTGACATCTAACTTGGACCTCTCATCTTTGGGAACATGAACATAAACTTTGCAGCCAAACACCTTTAGATGATCATATGAAATTTCCTTTTCAAACCAAACTCTGTCTGGAACATCACCATCTAAAGCAACAATGGGAGAAATATTAAGAACATGTACCACTGTACTCAAAGCCTCTCCCCAAAAAGATTTTGGCAATTTTGCATCTGAAATCAAACATCTGACTCTCTCAATCAGTGTTCTGTTCATTCTTTCCGCTACACCATTTAACTCAGGCGTTTTAGGAGGTGTCTTTTGATGTCGAATTCCCTGTTGCCTACAATATTCATCAAATGGCCCGATGTACTCACCACCGTTATCTGAACGAATGCATTTCAACTTCTTTCCAGTCTGTCTTTCAACTGAAACTTGAAACTGCTTGAATGCATCTAACACTTGATCTTTCGTCTTCAAGAAATAAACCCATAATTTTCTTGAATGGTCATCAATGAAGGTTACAAAGTAAGCTGCACCACCAAGTGTTAGTGGTTTTATTGGACCGCAAACATCTGAATGCACTAATTCTAGCAACTCTGATTTTCTCGAAGGCGGATGACTCTTGAATGAAACTCTTCGTTGTTTTCCTGCTAAACAATGTGCACACTTCTCAAGTCTTGCACTCTTTACTCCAGAGAGTAAACCATTTTTAGCTAGTAAGCCAATTCCTTTCTCACTAATGTGGCTAAGCCTCTTGTGCCATAATGCAGTTGCATTCTCATCTTCCACAACATTACACATGTCTTTGGAAATCTTAGCCTGAAACAAATATAAGGAAGATTGTTTCATACCTCTAGCCACAATTAATGAGCCTCTGGTGAGTTTCCATTGACCATTGTCAAAAGTACTGCAAAATCCTGCATCATCAAGTTTTCCAGTCGAAATCAAATTCAAACGAATATCAGGAACATGTCTAACATCTTTCAGAACTAGTTTTGCTCCAGTACTAGTCTCCAAGCATACATCTCCTATGCCAACAACAGTAGCCAAACCGTCATTACCCATCCTTAAGGTACCAAAATTTCCTGACCTGTAGGATGTAAAGAATTCTTTCCTGGAGGTAATATGAAGAGAAGCTCCACTATCAATAACCCAGTTTGAATCATCACATGCAAAATTAACACTATCATCATAGCAAACAATAACAAGTTCATTAGTGGCAGTTGCCACCCGATCATCACCACCATTATTTCTTCTCTCGTTATTTTCATTGCCATTTTTCTTCTCATTCCTCATCTCATTTTTCAGCTGGAAGCAATTTTTCTTCATATGACCCATCTTACCACAGTGATGACACTCAATAGTCTTCTTCCATGATCTTGACTTGCTTCGGCTCTTGTATCTACCTTTCGGACCTCTACTCTGATTTCTGCCCCTGTTTTCAACAACTAGAGCTTCTGAATGAGAGGAAGAACCATGTGTTTTTCTTCTCATCTCTTCATTCAGAACACCACTTTTTGCAAAATCCATGGTAACAATACCATCAGGTGCAGCATTAATTAAAGACATACGAAAAGTCTCCCAAGATTCCGGCAAGGTACATAACAACCAAAGTCCCTGCACTTCATCATCAAATTTAATATTCATGGCAGAAAGTTGATCTATCACTCCTTGAAACTCATTCAAGTGATCTGATATAGATTGGCCATCTCTATAATGCAACTCCATAAATTGTTTAATCAAACATATTTTGTTGTTGCCAGTCTTCCGTGCATATAATGACTCCAGCTTATTCCACAATGTCCTAGCATGCGATTCTTTGCTGATGTGATTCAAAACATTATCATCGACAAATTGTCGAATAAATCCACACACAATTTTGTGCTCAAGATTCCAATCGGCATCGCTCATATTATCAGGTTTAGTATCAGCAAATACTGGTAAATGCCACCGTTTCACATATAGTAGATCTTCCATCTTTCCTCTCCATACATGATAATTCTTTCCATTCAAACTAACCATTCTGCTCACGTTCGGTTCCATCGTTCAGTCAAAAAACAATGCTCTGATACCACTATGTTGGGAAAAACAGACAAGCAGCGGATATAACTTTCCCCCTTTGACTAAACCTGTGAGAAACCGATTCGAGCACAACCAATGGAAATATGCGAATTGAAAGAAAAACAACACCAGAATCTTTTACGTGGAAAACCCCTTCAATGCGAAGGATAAAAACCACGAGACCGCTCACGGAGTCTACCCGAATCTCCACTATATATCAATCGTTTGGATACACAAACTCGCTGAATACAACGACAATAAAATCCCAAAGCTATAAGTGGAGATCAAGCAGCAACAACACCGTAGACGAGAGAACCGGATGAAAATCACCCCCAAAATATGCAGTCCCGAAATACCCACGAACAGCTACAGTAAATACCTTGAAATCACGATTCAACCGTACAGAATCAAGAACAACGAGTCTTGAAGATGCTGTCAAAATTTCAGCCCAATCGGACCACGGGAAGACCTCCGATCGTCGAGTTGAAAACTACTAGACAGACTGATTTTCCAGAAAAATCTGCTCCAGCCCTTCTTTGCTTTGCTGCGTTTTCACTCTCGGTGTGTGTGTCTTCTGCCGTGTTGCAGCTGCTGCCCTAGGTTTTTAACAACCTAATGGGCTGGATTGGGCCCAAAGCCCAACATGAAGTTGCCCGCGATGTCCACGAACCCGATGGTGTCCCCTCCGAAGAACCTCTTACGCTTGTCCTTGAGCTCGGCT
Organism: Rhodomyrtus psidioides; assembly: GCA_021437785.1. Classification (NCBI taxonomy): domain Eukaryota; kingdom Viridiplantae; phylum Streptophyta; class Magnoliopsida; order Myrtales; family Myrtaceae; genus Rhodomyrtus; species Rhodomyrtus psidioides. The sequence goes on along the minus strand of JAILYB010000041.1, from coordinate 2,948,875 downwards.
TCAAGCACATTTAGGAGGGCACACGCTTCCTCGAATGCGTTCTCTCGCTCCGTTCCCGCGCGCCAACAAGATCGCCAGAGAGCCGGAGCGCACTGCAATCAAGACGGCTTTCTTCAGGGTCACTTAACTCTCGCTTCGCTTTCATGTGATGCCACTGAATTAGTTCGACATTCGATAAAGTTCGCTTACTTGTAGTTTAAGGGTCTATTTGGTGAAGCTTTTGTTTCTCTAATTCCTATTCTTTTGTTCCACGAACAGAAAAAGAATAGAATTCTGTTTGGTAACATCGGTTAATTTTTCTGTTCTCTGGTCAGGGAATAGATTTGAAAAAATGTTCCCGAGAACAGAATTAGAAAAAATCGTTTCTGCTCAGACAAAAGAGATTTTCAATCGCTTATTGCTAGCGAAACGAATAAACATATACCTGAGAAAAAAACATATTTAAGTGCGTGCAAACTCACTACTCAAGATTGATGAGTTTTGAAAAAGTCTGAATTCAAAACTTTCACCTCGTTAGACATAAAGCCAAAGACACCTATCGTTGTCCATGCATCATAAAGAAGGAAGATCCGATGAAGGCAATGGAGTCAGAGGTAGATATACCTTGTCATCCATGAACTTGGCCCAGAAACGCGCGATGGCTCGGTCACTCGGATCTCGAGGCAACAAAGCCACCAGGCGGTTGTTCCAAGTCTCGTCGACGTACTCGAGAATCACCAGCGACTCCTCGATGGGCTTGCCTCTGTGGACGAGCACGGGTATCTTCTTGTGGACCGGGTTGTACTCGAGAAGCAAAGAGCTCTTGGGGCAGTTCATCAAGTCCTCGTCGAAATACTCGTACTCGACCCCTTTCATTTGGAGAGCCACCTCGACCCGCCAGCTGAACGGGCTCCCCCACGCTCCCAACAGCTTCACTTCTTCTTCACCCATCTCAACACTCTCTCTTTCTTCTAGAGTTTTACTTTATTCAAGGTGTGCTTTCTCACCGTAGAAGGAAAAATAAGCAAGAAGGGCCCTGTTTTCATTTCATTGCGGTGGAAAATTTGCTGACAGGAGGAAAGTTAGATAATAAAGTTCTCACAGTTGGAAATTGTTTGGGAATCCCAGGACCTGAAGTGTCATAAATATCATTCATTGGTGTCGGAGCAAAATAATATTCATTGGCTGGGGTGGGGCTGCAACCCTGCTGGTGGCGGCCCTCAGCCTAATTCGACCAAGGGCTGACGACCCTAGCCCAGATCTAGGCGGCCCGCAGGCCCTCACCTGCCATCGGCTAGGGTCGCAGGCCGACCCTCGCCCTATCATCGCCGGCCCTTCCAGTGATGGTAAGGGCGATGGCAGCTTGTAGAGGCCCTCGTTGGTTCTGCTGTTTGCTTTTTCGTTTTTTTTTTAATTTAGTTTTTAATTTATTTAATATTTATTAAAAATAAAATTTGGATGGAAACGACGTCATTTTGGACTTTTTTTTTTGTTTTAGTCATGACGGTGCCACGTAGGAGAGAGAAAGTAATAAAAAAATTTGTCATGTGGGTCGCAGGCCGACCCTCGCCCTATCATCGCCGGCCCTTCCAGTGATGGTAAGGGCGATGGCAGCTTGTAGAGGCCCTCGTTGGTTCTGCTGTTTGCTTTTTCGTTTTTTGTTTTTAAAAAATTAGTTTTTAATTTATTTAATATTTATTAAAAATAAAATTTGGATGGAAACGACGTCGTTTTGGACTTTTTTTTGTTTGTTTTAGTCATGACGGTGCCACGTAGGAGAGAGAAAGTAATAAAAAAAATTTGTCATGCGAGCATTTCCCTTTGTCTAACTTGACGGAGTTAATGGAATGGCTCGATTGCATCAGTTTAATAAGTTTTATGATTTCCAGTCCCAGATCAGCTAGGATCCGGTGAGGGACATTTTTCTGATTAGTCATAACTTCACAGCCACATTCATATAGAGTGACCTCGTCTTTCAAGTCACACTGCGGATATGATTAAGAAAAAAAGTTGCATCTATTATAGTTCTTGTGGATGGATTTACCACGACCGCCGCCCTTGGTTTTGTTAAGCAGATTACCACGATTCGGCTGGCATTTTTCTTCGAATTCACCCTTATAAATCTTTGCTTAAGAGTCGGCAGACCTGGAAAGTACAGATAAGATAGAAGGCTATTGTGATCCGAACAAGAGAATCTCGAAATGACACCTTGGGACGGTGTCTAAAGAATAAAGAGCTTTTCGCTTTTTTGGTACGATGTAAAATGGATCGACTCGTTTTGGGTGAGACCCGGTTGAGAATTTGGGCATCCTTCTACTTTTTCACATGTACATGACGGATGAGAGGCTTGGTAATATATAAGACCATCGCCATCGAGAATTGACAACAAGCAAAAGCATCGTCCGTCCATGGGAGATGTACGCTCTGTCTGCTCTTTCTAAATACCATGTTTAGTCCTAATATTAAGATTAACTTTTTTTTTTCTTATCTCCTAAAGAAATTCCAATTTTAGGTCTTGTCTCAATTCTACTCTTATCTTTTTTTTTTTTTTTTTTGGAGGTTGGGTTTTGTGTTTTCACTGAAGTACAAATAGTCAGAGTTTACCTAGTCTGAAACAGTACTTTCTCATCATAAAAGGAACAAAAAAACAAGCGAGAGGGTTACTGTATTGTTGCGGAGGAAATTTCCATTGTGATGGCATTATTTGTCGTGTCATGTCGGAGAAAATATTGTGTAGGGCGGCCTGTCCAGGTCAGCACCGTGGTGAGGCCGGCCTATCACTGTACGACACGTGATTGTAGCCAGTCTCTGCCTCTGCCACGGCGGAGAGCAACAGTCGTTCAGCAATGTGAGAGAGAGAGAGAGAGAGAGAGAGAGATTTACAATAGCCAAGAATCCAGAAGACTCGAGTAAAATTTTTGGGTGGCATTGTGAATGGAACTGGCTGATTTAGCATCAATAATCACATAAACCGGGTGCTTAGATTTACACCATAGTGACATCTTCTGAAAATGAAGAAACAGACTCTGGAGGATGTGGTTTTACGCTTCCTTACTCTGTCTGACCTTGTGCATGAAGGACATGCCATGCCCATTGCCCAACGCTTAGCGGTCCGCAGACAATAAATCGAAGGGAAACGGGGAGAAAAGCAATAGACGTTCGCATTATGAAGTTTTCTTTAACTTGTGCATGAGATGCATCGGTTACACGAGTGAATATCTTGTTCTTGCTTCCAAAGTTTGGTCCCATAGACCGGATCTGGATCGCCTAACCTTTCTTCAGAAGGTTAGGCGCCTGCCCTTGGAATCCGAACCGTTCGTTTTTATACGAACCGCCCAGATCTCTTGTTTTTAGGAGGTAATTTTTTAAATTTTTTATATATTTTTTTGTTAATAATAATCTGGGCCGTCCATTCATAACAAGGACGGCCCGGATTTCAAAAACATGGCCTAACCTTTTGAGAAAATGTTAGGCGATCCCTTTCCCCATGACCAATGCTTATGCATCGGTTAAATAACTACTGGCATGCTGCGTAGCACTGACACTCTTTAGAGGCCTCCATGTCGTGTCCGACACTCTAACACTCTCCTACATGCGATCGACATGTGGTTGGCGTTTTAGATATACCAGCAACACGCGAATCCAGCATCTTGACATACTATTTCGACACGCACGTGTCGATTTTAAGCATTTTCAATAAATTATGGGTCAAAATATAAATTTATCCAAAATATACATACTTAAGTCATATATCCAGCCACCCCAAAATTAATATACCCAGCTAGTCTAAAAATGCTAATCGCAAATCCTAATAGAAGAAGAAGAAACTCATTGCTGATACTTTTATATATACATGATAATTTTTCATCTATTAATATACGTGTAAGAATTAGCTATGTTTTGAGAAATCACGTGTCAGCATATCGTGTCGTGTTGTGTCGGTGCTACATAGCTGACATGAACCGCGTCGATGACACATGAGGATGATTCGATTTTTCTCCAGCTCCTCGAAGGCCATATTCAATCTTTCCGACATAATTACATCCTAGTAGATTAAGGCTTTAAGGTTATAGTTTGACCTGTTGTGGTTGCTTTCGGTCTCTTCTGCATTGCCTGATCGATCAGTTTCGCTCGATGCTTTTGTTCTTGTTCTTTGTACTTCTTTGATCGCACTGAGCTTGGACAGCACGGGGGAAGGGTTGATGTGAGAATTATTTTGTTCCGCGTCTTTATTACTGTATGATGTGATGTTGTTAACTTAGCCTTCAAGTAGCAAGTCCAATTAACTATCTTATTTACTTTGATTAATGACCGCTCAGCACTCTGGAATCCACTAACAACGACATTTACTCTGCGCATAATGCTGAAAAACCCGCCAAAATTTTGGTTGATATTTTCTAAAGAACTTGCTGATAAAGTGATATTAAAGAGCTCGTCTGGTGAGGAATGGAATGCCAAATTATTGAAGGACATCCATTTTAGAACACAGTAATAGAGAGAAAAGGGATTTGCGCACTTGATTTGGAATACATCATTCTTGATGCGGAATAGCGACGATCCAGAGCTTTTCTCCTCTATTTCCTCCCATATCATTGGCTCAATGGCCGCTCCTCACAAATCGCGTTCAATAACTGCTCCTTAAGCGAGGTTATTCGTGCATCAGGGTTAGAGGAGAAACTTGAACGCTTTTTGTGGAGTTTTCATTCACAAGCTCTCTCATCACATACCAGACTTTACTCGGCCCACACAAGCCAGCCATATATTAGACTAATTAAGAGAATTAATAGTTTATCTTGTTAGACTAAGCCTGTAAAATGGTAAATATTAATATCAATTTGTGTAGCCCATGTCAGAAAAACTCTTAGATTTTCCCATTTTGGCTATATTAATTGAAACCGTACGCGCTCTACGTAGATCTAGAGATTATTCTTAATAGTCATGTCAATCCCATAAATTCTCAAGTGCCGAATCATGTTGGTAACTGCATTAATAGACACAGAGTTGTCCATGGTTACGAATGCTTTTAAATCTACTGATATGGATATAATGTGCTAGTGTGACAAATAGATAATACCTCATTGGGAGTGTACATTTATGTGCCATCCCATTTGTCAATTCAAATTTTCCTTCCTTAAGTATCACAAAACTGGATGTATCACTAAAAAATATCATTATGGTTCCAATGAGCATGCATCTATCTTATCTTTAATACTAATAAATGAATGTCTCTAGCCATTACTCAAGGTTCATGTAATGCCTTGAGATTTTTGTCAGATATATGTATTTAACTTGATAAAAATATACTCATAAACACTCTATTGAATATAAAAGAGTTGATATAGGTCTAAATGTTACTGTTGGCTGGTACGCCTCCTTTTGTGGGGCCTAGCATTTATATTTTATTTGTTTTAAAAGATAAACAAAAGACAAAAGAAGAAAGAATAAAGAAAGAAGAAAAAGAGAGGAAAGTGGGTGCCATGCTTTCTTGTCGGAGTGTGTGTGTAAAAGAGAGAGAGAGAGAAGAGCAGCGGTAGAAAACAGAAAGAAGAAGAGAGAGAAGAGGGAACGGAAGTGAGAACAGAAGAGAGACCGAGAGTGTTTCGCGCAGGGGAGAAGGAAGAGAGCAGCGGCCTCCGGTCTGATTTCGGCGGCCAAACATTACCGGAATCGTCTCAAATTTCAGTATGTTGTTCGTGAGACTGAAATCTACAAATTGATAGGTTTCGTTTGTTGAGATTTGTCTCCGGTTCTCCTATTGTGGTTAGGGTTTTCTAGCCTCATTTTGAGGAATTGCTCCTGGAATATTGTTGTTGAGCTCTAGTGTGTGACTAGAGCGAAATACTTGGTGTATTCTGCTATTCTTGGTGATTAGTGGAATTTTTGGGTCGTCCGTGGTTTTTCCCGATTCGGGTTTTCCACGTAAATCTTGGTGTTATATTTCTTTATCGTTCCGGTATTATATTCGTTGCTGCGAGGTTGATATTTTGCTGGATATAATTGTTGGTTGTTGCTGGATTATATTGGAGTAGTGTCGGGGGTTATTATTTGATCCTGGATTGGCTATATTTGTGCCGAAGTGCTGCCCGTTTTTCCCCAACAGTTACAAAATATAACAAATACAAATGTAGCATTTAATAATGCTTCTAAGCTCAGGTAATGTCATGTCGTTCAAGTATACAAGGGCGAAGAGCTCTAGTTAGCGGATCTACAATCATATCATTTGTGAAAATATGCTCGTATTGACGCTTTCGCAATTTCATCAATATGTCGGGGTGGAAGTTTTCGACTTCCTCTCGAAGCGAGCCTTGAAGAAGGCGAAGAGTTGCTCTCTCGAAGGCAAATTTTCCTTTGATCATGGGGAAGTTTTGCAAGTCGTAGGATCCCGATCACTTCTTGGATCTCCTCGATCCAATAGCCGATGAAGTTGCCCGCGACGTCGACGAACCCGACGGCGTCACCTCCGATGAACCTCTTCTACTTGTCCTTGAGCTCCACTTTCAAGCACATTCAGAAGTGCACACGCTTCCCCAGACGCCTTCTCTCGTTCTATCCCCGTGCACCGAAAAAATCTCGAGAGCTGGAGCACACTGCAATTAAGACGGCACGATCCATAAATTTTATATGATTCATCGACCCCAAAAAATAAACGATGAACAATGAAGGATATTAACGATTAACGTGGTTCGGGATCGAGTGCCGTTACTTACATCCACGAGAGGAGCCACCCGAAAACAATTCATTATAATCGGAGTATGAAAGTTTACAATAACGATAGTAGGCTTAAGTATTTTTCACGCTTAAATAATACCCAAACTCAAAATATTTATAAATAAACAACTCAAATGGGATAAAACTCTGCCCGCCATCAGTGCTCTTTATCCTTCCCCTGACGAGCTGCTTCCATTTTATGGGCTAACTTCAATGTGTGGTCGTGTCACTCTTCATGGAAGGAAACCCATTCTCTCTTTAATGTGTAGACATGTCAAGAGTTGAGAGAGAGAGAGAGAAGAAGAAGAAGAAGAAAGTCACCTCTCTTCTTCTCTTCACCGTGCGTCTAGACAAGGCTAAGGGAAAGATTGAGACAAAAAAGAAAAGTGCAAGGTGCTGCAGATGCTGAAACCCTAGCAGTGAGAGAAGCCCTGGAGTTTTTACGGAAAATACGAACAGATAAGCTTAGGGGGTGATGAATGTCATTCTGTTTCTCTATTTTTCTGTTTTTTTTTTTTTTTTGTTTTGGGAAATAGGTTTGAAGTAGAAATCCGTTTGACAACACAATGGAATTTTTCTATTTCCAGGCCAAACTTTTGACTAGAAATAGATTTTGAAAGAGAAATGAGAAGTTAAAAAAAGCTACTTTTTTGTTTCAGAAACAAAAACTTGAAACAATTTGCTCATTCTTCTTCTCTTATCACCGCCGGTCGCCGTCGCCGCCGCCGGTCGCCGTCGCCGCCGCCGGTCGCCGCCGCCGGCCTCCGGTCGCCGGCCGCCGTCCGCCTGTCGCAGTCGCCGGCCACCGTCCGCCGGTCGCCGGCCACCGTCCGCAGGTCACCAGCCACCGGTTGCCGCCGCCAGCCTCAGGTTGCCGCCGCCGGCCTCCGGTCGCCGGTCCCGGTCGCCGGTCACCGGTCGCCGTCCGCCGGTCGCAGTCGCCGGCCACCGTCCGCCGGTCGCCGACCACCGTCCGCAGGTCGCCTGCCGCCGGTCGCTGTCGCCGGCCGCCGGTAGCCGTCGCCGGCCGTTGCCACCGTCGCCGCGATCTCCGTAGAAAATAGGGCTAGGGAAGAGAAATTTTATACTATTATCAAACAAATTTATGTTTCGGAAAAAGAAAAATTATATCGTTATCAAACACGACTTTTTGTTGAGAAACTCGTCTAGAAAATAGAAATAGAAATAGAAAAATCTATTTCTTGCCAGAAATGAAGTCCTGGAAGAGAATGACATTCATGCGCGCCCTTAAAGTAGATATCGGTGGATTCTGTGGTGCAGAGCAGGAAGTGGAGATAGAGACAGACTGCTTACCTCTTGTCCATTGGATTCTGGGCCTTAAAGAGAGCCCATAGCCCGTACGCTTCATAATCAAAGACGGCCAGACCTTGCTCAGTCAACTGGAGAGAGTAACCATAGCCCATTGCACCCGAACGGCAAATAAAGCGGCCGATTGGGTCACAAAGGCTCATCGTACGAACTCCCTCAATCCGGCGTGGCTCCTTAAGCCACCTTCTCATCTTCGTACCTTATTAAGCTTAGACTGTGGGATCTCTAATGTTACGTTACCATCTTTATGAATGAAAGTAGATTTTCTGCCCAAAAAAAAAAAAGGTAGATGCACCATTCTTCCCCCATACAAGCTTGCTTACGTTGTTATTGAATTTTGCCTTCACTTTCAGTTGGGTCGATTCTCTTTGTAAGGCTTGCAGTCCCTCGCCCAGTGGCGGCGGAGGTCGTTGGGCCTTGGCCACTAGCCTCATGCCAACCCTTGATAACAAAAAAATAAACAAAATTTCAAAAAAATATTTAAAAAATTCACGTCAGCGTCGGCAATGCCATATAGGACAATCAAAGTCCATGTCATCATTTTTTGGGCCAAAATTGGTCGAATGGACTCAATTGACAAAATTTGAAAATATTTAGTCCTCAATTGACACAATTAATTTTTTTTGACTAAATTAACCTAATTATAATAAGTCTACGAATTTTGTGATTTTTTCAAAAAGCTTCGCTTACAATGTTATTGAATTTTGCCTTCTTTCAATTGGGTCGATTCGCTTGTAGGGTTTTTAATTAAACCACGTCACTCAGCTTTGGTTTCAGTTTTTATTGTGTCCCTTCATTAAAAAAAAATTCGACCGATGTCCTATCGAAAACAAACACATTTTTTTGAAGGATCAGTCAATTCTCTCTTCGCTTTCATGCCATGTCACTAAATTATAGTTCAACATCCATTTTACGGTTCACTTAGGGTGCACATGATAACACTTCTATAAGTAGATTTTTGCTCCAGAAGCACTTTTTGGAGCAGAAATCTGTTTGGTAAAATAACTTCTGAAGCAAACTTCTGAAGCAGAAATCTGTTTGGTAAAATAACTTATGAAGCAGAAATCTGTTAAGTAAAAAAATTTACTTCTGAAGGGAATTTTCATTTCTGAAGTTGTTTTTTTCCCAATTTGAGAAGTTAAAAAAAGTTCCTTCTCAATTCAATAAGTACTTCTTTTGAACAGAAAAAAAAAAACTCACAAAGTACTTCTCGCCTCACTTTTTTTCATTATGCCTTTAACCTCTTTTCGACCACGCCCGCCTCCGCCGACCTTCGCTGCCGCCCACCGCTGACCACCGACACCTGCCGCTGCCGGGCCGACAATCATCGATCACCGCCGGCCGCCGTCCATCGCTGACCACCGACACCCACCGCCGCCGGGCCGACAATTGCCGACCACCGCCGACTGTCGCCCATTGCCACCTGCGACGGTTGGTCGACCATCGCCCACTGCCCACCGTCGGCCGTGATCGCTGACCACCGACAACCGTTGACCCTCGCCAGCTACCGCCGACCACCGCCCTCCGCCTTTGCCGGCTGTCGGAGTAAAAAATAAATACTTTATATATTTAAAAAATTAAATAATATTTTTATAATAAAATTATTTTTAAAGAAATTTAAAAAGTTTAAAAATGAAGTAGAAATTTTTCGGCCACCGACAATAATTTTTCATAGAAGATTTTGGGTTAATAATGTTTCCTAAGTAGAATTTTTTCACCGATACCAAACGAATTTCTATTATCATAAGTCAACTTCTGGAGCAGAAGTTGAAAAATTAATTTTTGCTTCTGAGTGGAAGTAGAAAAATAAACTTTTGGCCAGAAGTTGGTTTCTGAACAGAAGTGTTACCTTAAGGCTTACGCACCCTTAGTTTTTTTTTTTTTTTTGGTAAGGATTACGCACCCTTAGTTGTAGTCTAACTTTTCAAAGAATTGAGATTTTTAATGCCTTATTGAAAGTGAAACTAAAGTTGAGTGACCTTATTCAAAAAAATTGAAAGCCGAGTTACCTTATTAAAATTCAAGAGTTAAAGTTTAGAAAAATTATCCAACAAGTACTAAACATATTGTATGACAATCAGTTCAGTCCAAAAACTTTCAATTGTGCTAATTTGATCCTAAATATTTTGTCGATTTGCCAATTTAGCTCTAAACTTTTTAAGACTTGCCAATCTAGTCTTTTCGGCCAATTTGGCAAAAAATCGCTAATGTGGCTATCTAGTTAGCACTTGTCATCTTACATGGTACGGTTGGCTTGACATAGACAATTTTTAATTTTTATGTTATAATATTTATTTTATTTTTCTTTCCTTCTTTCTTTTGTCAGTCGTCGGGCATCGGCGATAGGCCACTGGGGAGGCTCCACATCTCTAGATCTGCTGAGGGTCAAGCCTCACTAAGGGTGGGACAAGGTCGACCTCATCGGCCTCGCCAGAGTCTGGCGAGGCCGACCTCTAGTGACGGCAAGGTCGAGCCTCGCCTCACCTCTGGCCTGTCGTCAGACATTGATGAGGCTTGGCAACTGGCCAGAGGAAGAAGGAGGGAGACAAAGAAAGAAAATAAATCAAAGAACTTATATTCTATTTGAAATAATTAAAAACATATACAACAAATTATTTACGTTAGAAAATAAATCAAAGAACTTATATTCTATTTGAAATAATTAAAAACATATACAACTGGCCGGGGCACGGGTATCTTCTTGTCGACCGGGTTGTACTCGAGCATCACCCCCGGATGCTCCCTCGCTTTTCGAGAAGTGGAACCCCCCACGCCTTCTTATCTTTGGAGAGTATGCACCATGCCTCAACATTTTCTTTTCTGCCACCAGCCTGATGAGGTTCCTCTCGTTTGACGAATCCTATGTCTGTAATCTTGCCAACATTAGGTAAGTAATAAAAATGATGGAAAACTACATGCATCTTTATGGGCTACTTGACGCCAAATTTTTCTGAAGAACAGTCAGCTATTTTGATTAGCGCGAAAATGAGCCTTCCGAGATCGGCTTAGTCATTAAGAAAACAAACATATGTGTGGATCATTAGACGAATAGGTTCGCTCGACTCCGTGCGCCGTCGAGTGCAAATAGTCATAGAGTTTACTTACTCTACCTAGATGGAAAGGGAAAAAAAAAATATAAGGGAGAGGGTTCTTGGGCATATTGGATGAGACCGAGCTAAGCAACCGAAGCAGATCTTCAAAGTTGACTGGGGATCGTAAACATGCAGTAAATGCCATTGGTGTACATTTGGGCATGATGTTCTTTCCTCGGTTACAATCCCTGTTGGGCATCTTTCTGATTAGTCATACTTCAACAACCATTTTCCACATAATGAAGAGAGAGAGAGTTGAGTTTATTGTACATTGTGGGACAGACGGCTACGACACCCCTTGATTTAGTTGAATTGATCACGGTGACACGGCTTGCAATTTTCGGGAAGAGTGCCAAAGAAATTCGTATATCTATTGTATTGACACCAATTCAGTTATAAACCTTTCAAATGGATCAATTTAGTCCTAAACATTTTTGTATTGGCACCGATTAATTTCATCCGGCCATTTTTGATCGGAAATCGCTAATGTGGTGCCGACAGTTTGACATGGACAAATTTTATAACTTTTTTACTTTTTTGTTTCTTTTTTGACGTGACCGTCGTCAAACGTGGCATGATTGTCGAGCCCTCACCAGAGGAGAAGCTGAAAAAAAGTATTCAAAAAAAAGTTCAAAAAATGATGAAATTTGTCCATTTCAACGCCGGTCGTACCACGTAAGATGGCTAACATCCACGTCAATGATTTCTGATCAAAATTGACTGGATTAACACAATTGGTACCAATGAAAAAAGGTTTAAGATTAAAATTATTCATTTTTTTCAAAAAGATTTAGGATTGAATCGATACCAATGCCACAAATTTTAAGATTTTTTGGGTACTTCTCCCCGTAATTTTCTTCTCAGTTGCTCTTATGATCCTTTGCTTTTGATAGACCTAGAAAATATAGACAAAAAACGCTATATTGATTCAATAAACGAATCTCGTAATAACATTTGGCGAAGTACAGAGAACTATTTTTTATTTTTTTGTTTATCTAAATGTCATGGATTGACACGTTTTGAGTGAGAATCAGAATAAAGGTAGGGAATTCTTCGGCTTCTCGCGTGTGTGTACACGATGGATGGGGGTTCGGAAATATATGAACCACTGATAAACCTATTATTTGCATAATTGACAAAAAAGACTACACTAATAAATTATCAAAAGATTTATGATTATATTGTTAAAATCTTCAGAGGTTTAGGACTAAATTAGTAAAGTCTTTAAAAGTTTAGGACTAAATTGGCACAATCAAGATATTTAGAACTGAATTGATAAATCAATAAAAAGTTTAGGACTATATTAATATAATTAAAAAGCTCATGATTAAATTAACCATTGTACAATAAATTTAAATTTTTTTGGATAATTTTTCCGTTCAAAAAAAGCTCTTCTGGATCAGACATAAAGTTTCGATTTCAGGAAACCCAACACAACCTCCGAGAAACTGTAGACGATGTGGACGAAAGCAATATACTTTTCACACGAGCCTCGTACTTGATGGCATCCGGTCTAATGGACAAGAAGAGGTAAAGATTATCGCATGCCCACAGATTGACATGTGCCGAGTAGAAAACGAATGTTTCTAGCTCCTCTCCGCCGCCATTTGTTTTCGTCTACTTGGCTATGAAAATGCTTGTCTGACAGCACTGTCATGTTGGGGTGTGGTTCATATTCCCCTGCGATAGGAAAGCACGTGAATCCCGCTCCATGCTGAGTGGGCGGGGGTCCGGGGGAGCCGCCTTGGCGGGCGTTGCCCCCTGGACACCAGAGAGCTTTTATGATTTAAGCCCATAAATTTTCATTAGTAGTTTGGGTTTGAGCTCATAAATAGATACTGATATATATACTCTTATTCGCTTGTAATTAAACGATGTAACGAGAGGTGTGGGGTGCTGACATAGTGAAATCTTCTGCTGGACGTAACCCTAGTTTAAGGGTGAACCAGGATAAATCTCCTGTCTCGATTTCTCTTTCTCTCGTCTTTTACTTTATTGCGATTGTTTGCCGATCTTAACATGTCAGAAATTGTACAATTTCAGTTATAGACCCACACATTATCCCCGTCTGTCTTGTAGGTAGCAGCTTCCAATTGCCTAAAGGATATAGACCGAACCAATCAATGATCGAACGTCAATATGGCGAACACAACACTAGAATAGACACAGTCGAAAGCAATTAATCTGTTATTCGTTTATTAAGACCGCATGTAGTACACAAATTCAAGAAACCTGGTACTATCGCACCACCAAAATGACTCGGCAATCGACATCAGACGATAAGGCCTACACCTTTGAAGAACAAAATCAAAACAAACCGATTTTTTTTTTTCAAAACAAACCAATTGACGAAGCATTCATCGAACGTTTAGTTTATCACGCTGCAGTTCTTCCTGATCTCGCCTTGCACGCCGGTGAGCACCTCGATCGAACCCATGCGCACCATCGCGGCCGTGAACCTCCGGGCCCAAGCGCTCGGGTGGTCCGCGCTGTCCTTCACTAACCCCCTCGTCAATGGCGTGCCCCATAGCACTTGGTCCGAGTACAACAATCCCTTTTCGCTCTTTAAATTATTGTAGTATGCATTATCCAGTACGTTCGGTGTTACGGGGTCGAACGGTACGACCGGGTCGGTGAGGCCGTTCCGCGGGCACTCGGTCTTCAAAAGATCGGCATAACTAGGGTTAAGGGAAGGATCTTGCGAGTACGTCGAGTTGAAGGAGTAGAGTCGCTTCGTGAACTGGGAGCAATGAGAGTCCCCGATGGAGTGAGCTCCGGAGAGAGTGACCATGTCTTGGAGCGAAAGCCCTTTCTTCGCAAAGTTCTCTTTGAGTTGCTCGGCACTGAAGAATGCGCCGGGGAGGTTCTCAATCACCTCCGCTGCAAGGGAGACTCTCCCATCCCGCCTCCCGCTAAGGACGGCATAGTGTAAGCCTCCGGCAGCTCGAATACCGTCGCGAGAGGCGAAGGCCACAATGTCGGCGCATGAGACGGTGGTAGGGCATTGGGCTTCGATCCTGGCCTTGGCGTCGTCGATCACCTGAAAGCCCCCAATGCCGAGGTTTCCCATGCTATCTTTCTCTGCGGTATTCCCTTTGGTCGAGTCGAGAAGGATGGACCCATCGCAACCCTGAGTTGACATCAAATGATTGACATCACAAGAGATTACGTAATGAAGTCGCACGTAAAATACAGAACGAGTTGGACAATTACCCTGACAAAACAGTCATGGAAATGGAGCCTAATGAGGGCAGCAGAAGCTCCAGGATCAGCAGCGAGAGCCTTCTGTACCGACTCTCTCACAATGGCCTCAGCTGATGGGCATGTCTCTCGATAAAACCCTACCTTCAATGGACCTGAAATTGATGGTGAAACTAGACAGACGACCAGAACAAAGCTCAAGTAAGCGCTCGAGCTCGCCATCGATGCAGATGAGCCGAAACGAGCACGCCTCACTCAGAATCTTCACAACTTCAATGGCCAGCTAGGGTTTCTTGAAGACTGAGAGAGAAGGAAGAGAAGTGTGGGTGACACAAGCCTCTTGGGCTGTAATGGCCCTTCTTTATAGTGACCTAGTTGCAGACAGCTTGACCGTGGGAAACCGAGGAAGATGCTTCAAGTGCAAGAGGCGAAGTCCATTGAAGCTTCGTCTCATGAAGAATTTCATGGGACATAAATCAGATTTAAAAACAAAAAAAAGAAAAGAAAAGGAAAGGCGTGTGGCCTCCACACGATTCCCTTTGCAGAAGCACACGTCTCGTATATAAATAGAATATAATAAGAGGGGAATGGGAAGCAAAGTTTGAATTGTGATGGTAATCTGACGCGTCATCCCTTGGATTTTTCCTCCTCAAACCATATAGAAATCGATGTGCCGCTACTCTACCCTTCCCGACATACCTAAAGACGACGAGGGCACAATTATTTATTTGTTGATTTCTATTTAGCTAGTTTCATCGAACATGCGAAGGAATTTTTGGAATGTTTTGTTGCGGTTTACGGTGCCAATTAGTCAAATTCAATCGATTGACTAGACGTTTCTAGAGAATGATGATACTAATACTACTAATCATGCGCGATGCCTTAAGGAAATCCACTAATTGTATGCTTTGACACTGTTGATTAAGCTCTACCAACTTTGGCTAATATCCGTCTATTTGTTGTTGCGTGGACGGCGCAACAGAAAGCCGATACCTCATCTAGGGAAATTACCGAGGGAGATTCTTATTCCGTCCCAGCAATATATTGAATTGAGCATGCATTCACTCAAAAGATTAAATCAATAAGTTTTAGACGAACAAAGATATACTAGTTGTTCCATCTTAAGCCACATTATCGATATATGACTTTTTAAAATTAGGGGAAAATACAAATAAAGATCCAAAGTGGGTTAATATCACAAAAAACCTTAAATCGATATACATGTGACAAATTTATAATAAACTATTTTTTTAACCATAAAAAAACATCAAAATGATACACTTGTGACAATTTTACTCTAAACTGGTACATTTGTGACAAATTTACCATTCGTTAGTTTTCATTAAATCTAACCATTAAAGTGCTAAGTTTATGACATGTGGCAATAGACGGGTGTACCAGTTTGAGATTTTTACCCTCTGTTTATCATATGCGTATCAATTTGAAATTTTCATTGTATTAACATAATTTAATGGAGGGTAAATTTGTCACAGGTATACCAATTTGGGATTTTTCGTTGTCAAAAAAATCAATTTAGGGTAAATTTGTCACAGGTGTACCAATTTAGAATTTTTAGTGGTTAAAAAAATAGTTTGAGGTAAATTTGTCACAACTGTACCAGTTGGGGTTTTTTATGATCAAAAAAATAATTTATGATAAATTTGTCACATGTGTATCAGTTTGGAGTTTCTCATAATATTAACCCATTTCTCAAATAAGGGCCTGAAGTGTCCTTTGTTTCAAATAAAAACTTGAAGTGCTCTTAAAAGACTGAAGTGAACCTTGTTCCAAATAATTGTTTGAAATGACCACGTAGTCTAAAAAAAGACTTTGACCACAAGGGATTTTTTATTATTTATTTATTTATTTTGAAAAAAAAAACCATTAGTGGGGCGTTGGCAAGGGCTTGCTGCCTTGCCAACCAAAGGGCGAGAGTCGGCACCCTTCACCCAAATCTAGGAGAGGATCGCGGCCCTCCCAGGCCATAGCCAATGGGATCCGGATCGCCTAACCTTTCCTCAAAAGGTTAAGCGCTTGCTCTTGGGATCCCGATCATCCGTTTTTGGATAAACGGCCCAGATCTCCTGTTTTTAAGGGGAAATTTTTTCAATTTTATATATATATTTTTGTTAGCAATAATCTGGGCCGTCAATTCATAACATGGACGATTCGGATTTCAAGAGCAAGGCCTAACCTTTTGAAGAAAGGTTAAGTGATCCCTTTCCTAGCCAACGCCCCACTGGCGATGGGGTGGCTTTGTGTGTGGTGTGTGCGTGTGTTTTTTTTTTTTCTTTTAAACAAAAAAAGGAAACCACCAATGAAAAAAGACAAAAATCAAAATACTAAACGACAAAAATTCCCTCGACACGAGGCCTTTTTTTGACACTACATGGCCACTTCAAACTCTCATTTGAAACTGTTATATCACTTCAGGCCTTTATTTGAAATAAAGTTCACTTCAGACCCCGATATGAGGAAAAAGTTGGCACTTCGGGTCCTTATTTGAAAATTTCTTTGGCATTTATGCTTAGAGAGAGGATCAATAAGTTGGCCGGGCGCTTTATTGTTTTTGCGGAGTCATCAATACAAGATTTTTCGAGCTAAAAATTTATCGAAATCTTTCCGGGTTCGCTAAATAGGAGTAAATTCTAATTACAGCAACACAAGATTACAAACCCTAGCCCACAGAAAAATAGATGCAATGGAAGTCAGCGTCAAACAATTCGGCTGCAAATGGGATGAGGAGATGTACCATCAAAGATAAAAAAGCGTTTATTAATTAAGCTGTGGGAACTTCCTCGCCTTTTCGTTCTTTGTTGCTCACAGCTGGCTTTCGAAATTGAAATCTTTGAATTGTTAAAAGATTGTAACATGATCATCTTCATTTTATCCTGTTTTTTTTTTCCCTCTGTTTGATCCATAATAATCGTGTTATCATTTCGAATGTGTCAACTTGGTATCAGAGCAGAAAAGATTGTTGGAGAGCACAGCCATGTTTAGTTATTAGGCCCCGAAACAATCGTCTTGCGTTGCATAAGTACATTTTTTTTTTATCTCGGAAAAAGCGATTTCCATAACTAGCTCGAATAGTTCGAGTACAAACGACTTGAATCAGAACATAATAGTACATTTCCAAGGTCATAAAACATACAATTCTTGTCAAAATGTCAAATTTGTATCAAAAGCTAACATTATTAGCCTCTTCATGAGGGCCAAAAAAAGGGCAAATCTCAGACCTTTGTGCGAGCATCACCACTTTCTTTTTCTTTTCTGGTGCACACTTTACCAAATTGAAGACTTCTATGGGGCAATCTGCGTCCTCAGAAAACCGAAAACCTAATGCTTTACTGCATAAATATGAAGAGATAACGACCCCACCGTGCCAGAGCATGCTAGACGGATCATACCCAATCGAAAAGTAGCCGAAGATGCGACCAGAGATGAGGGAGCTCGAAGTTCCGTGGGACAAATTAAGGCCTCTTGTTTTGAAACGATGCCTCAGCTGACTGCTTCTACGGCACGAGGCGATTGAATGGCCACGACAGTGTAGCATCGGCTGCAGAGTGTTGGGTGCTCTGGGAAAGAACCCACTTTGGGCGAGTAGTTCCAACATCTCTCGCATTTGGATCCCTCTGCTTTGGAGGCACCGATCCAGACTTTCTTGCCGTTAATCTCACACTCTCCAGAGTAGGGAACGTCAGCCGTCAGTTCATCCTCCAGAGACAGAATTACCTCCGCCTGTATGTGCAAAATGTACGTTATTCTGAGTGTGGATGATGGCTCAAGCTTCTTCGATGCAGGGATAGTGTACTTATGCACCGTTAGTCAAGCAATTTTTATCCCGAATAAAGCATCAGATAAGAAATGATGAGGGCAGAGAACCTTTGAAGACTTCGTGCGCCAAGAAAATGACCCACAAAACACCGTATTGACATAATTCCACCACCTCATGAGTTCGGAAAAATGATTGGTAGTATCCGCCGTAACAGGATAAACCAAATTACCACATCCGCCGATTATCATATATACAAATAAGCATCTGTCACTTTTTTAATTGCATAGATAACTAAGTTGCGCAATTGCCAATAAAATGGAAGTAGAACACCAAAATTGGGACACTTCGCCCACAAATCATCGATATCAGAGTTAAGAATGAATGAGAGAGTAAAGCATGCCTGAGAAGTTATGAAGATGCGATGCAAGTTGTCTGCATCGTTCGTGGCTGCGCTCATTTTCCGTAATAGGGAGGCAAGATTTGCATCAGAGGTGTGTAAAAGAACTTTTGCCTCTAAGCTCGAACCAATCAATTTTCCACCCCGAGCAACTTCCAGAACCTTATTTATTTCTGTCCTTAGCTGGAGATTGGATACAGAATAATATCAGAGGAAGAACTGAAGAAACTCTAGGTGGACATCTTAAAAAACATCCTATTCGGGGTAGTGATATTCCTCTCTCACTTTAGAAAGTACGAATATTCACAGAAACACGTCCTATTTGGATAAAACCGAGATGCTGATTACCTCAAGAATTTCTGCCCAAAAATTAACTTCTTCAGGCGATAAAGCAAGCCATGTTCCATGCGTGGTAGGCCATCTGGAATCGAACACAAATTTGGCAACAGAACCCTCTTCATTGGTGTATGGGAACGGAAGGTTCTGCCACGCATCCTCTGCTAAGTGAGGCAATATAGGTGCAATAACCCTCACAAGTGAAAGGAGATGCTCTGCAAGAACTGTCTGACAACTTCTCCTTGTAAAACTCTCCATGCCCCTGTAGACTTAACTACTTAGAAATAAAGTAATTTGCAGCCATCAATGTCAAAAGTAATTTGCCTTCAAAAGCTAAAGATATGGTATAAATGAAACTACTGAACTTCACATTGCCAAAAGCATGACATCTTTCGTATGAATCTAACTAAAATAAGAACCATTATACAGGAAAGCGAAGGAAACAGGAACACATTGGGCTAAGTGCTGAAATCTTTCTTACAGAAAAAGAGGAGGAGGTTACCCAACATAAAGTCGATCCTTGGCAACATCAAAATAAAAGTTCGATAGGTCAACAATTACAAACCGCTGGATGATCTGAGAAATGGAAAATAAAAAATATTAAATAAATGATCGAAAATGTTGACACAGCACAAAGGATGCATTGACATTCTTAGGCATTTATTACTCATTCTAGTAAAGTTTTTACGCTTGTGCAATGTCAAAGGCATATCAAACTAATAAAAACGATGCATCAATCGGAAGTTTAAGCAAAAGAAAGTATGATTAAGAATCTAAAGTAGACTCCCAATGACATAACCCTGATATAAATGTAGCTCAATAAGAAAGAAACCTGGAAAATTTTGAAGAACTGATAATTCTCATAACTCTCTTCAATGTTCTTCACAACATTTTCAAGCTGATATAACGCATGCTGGTCAATCATCGGAAGTTCTTGGTAAGAAACAGCATCTTCAGCCTGCCAAAGACACGATTCAGCTTGAGAAAATAGAACCAGCTCATAGAAGGAGATAAATGCTCTTCGAATAAGCAAAAGAGATCTTCCTATCCTGACCTGATGACATACTATAGATCCGATGACATACCAAGATTGAGACATACCTTCCAATCATGCAGATTCCCTAATAGGTATCTCAATGTCCCTCGCAGCTTTCTATAAATGTCGGACATTTGGCGTAGAATTTGAGCACCGACCATCACATCTCCTGTGTAATCTACACTAGAAACCCACAACCGCAGAACATCTGCTCCATATCCAGGTGCTTCCTGCCAACAGAAATCAAACTTTTGGCTCAACAGAAAATGACAGGCATATCCAGGAAAAGACTTTGGAGACGAACCTTTTGGTTTTTCCCTCCTTCGATCACGGTGTACGGGTCTACAACATTACCCAAGGATTTGCTCATCTTTAAACCTCTCTCATCGAGCACAAAACCATGAGTAATGACACCCTTGTATGGAGCCCTTCCTGTACATGAAGAAAAAGGTAATTCGGACAGGGCTTAATGTCCTCAACAGAATTCAAAAGAGGGTATCATTGGGAACTAGTAGCACGAAAAAATCTGTCGTCTAACTTCTCAACGGAAGCACATAAATTATGTAATTGAATGCATATAGAAGCCAAGATAAAAGAAACTAAAGTACATTGCAAGAATGAAAGTCCATGTTCATTACCTTTTGTAGCAATACTTGTTAGTAAGGAACTCTGAAACCAGCCACGATGCTGATCTGTACCCTCAAGGTACAAGTCTGCAGGGAAGTTAAGGCCCGCTCTTTTCCCCAGTACAGCAGCCCATGAAGAGCCTGAAAAAGAATACAAGGGAAAAAGCTTGCTCATGTGGAGTAGTATTCTACATCGAATGTAGAGTTTTTAAGTTGAAGATACAGCACGAAAGAGGTTTCTGGTTTAGTGCTTCTTTGGAAAAATAAGAGACATCCACGAATGCTAAGGGATGCGTAGAAGAATTTCAGTTCAATTGCAACACAACTTAGCCAGATAATGCTTCAGAAGCTACTACAAGCTACCATAATTCAATCAGAATTTTCACAGATATTGCCTCTATTATGTCCGGGGACACTTACAGGACGGTAAGTTTATCACCCAATATGTAAACGAACAACTCTAGTCAAAACCAGAGTGACCATTACGCTTTTTACTGCAGTGTCGTCTACTGTATTATGATCAACCTCTCAGTCATCTCACTCTGCCACTAACAGTACATCAGAACCACAAGATTAATATATCATAATTGCTGAAGGTTCCTCCAAGAAAAAGACGTGTTTAACCTCCTATAACAAAGGTTCAAGTTGCCTATCATTTCATGAATCAACCAAAACTAGAATCCCCCCACTTCTACCTCAATGCACTGAGATTATTAACAGAGTGAAAAGAAAAAAGAAAGACCATCATGTCACAAGCATAATACCCGAGTCAAACCAGACATCCATTGTATCAGTGCCCTTCTCATAGCCCAATGCTTTATCGCGATATCTTTCGGGAAGTAGATCCTCTACTTTCATATACCACCATGCATCACTACCCTTTTGGGCTATTATGGCTGCAATCACAGTTCTCGTTAACCAAAGTTAAAGAAGACATAAATGCGTCTTG
The DNA here is from genome assembly GCA_021437785.1 of Rhodomyrtus psidioides. Taxonomy (NCBI): domain Eukaryota; kingdom Viridiplantae; phylum Streptophyta; class Magnoliopsida; order Myrtales; family Myrtaceae; genus Rhodomyrtus; species Rhodomyrtus psidioides. Next base: position 2,927,447 of record JAILYB010000041.1, on the reverse strand, counting down.
GCATAACAAGTGGAAGGTGAATATAACATTAGTCTGCAATACTAATAAACAAAATCAGGCATTAACATATAGAGAAAGAGAGAAAGTGATGTTGTCACTTTCATAGTTTCTTACATTTAATATGATTAATAGTCTCTTCATTCATTAGAGGCTCCATAGTTTGTTTATGGTAAAAGACCGGAATGGGTACACCCCATGTCCTTTGCCGAGAAATGCACCAATCCGAGCGGCTACAAGTCATTGCCGAAATTCTGTTCTCAGCCTGACAGAGTACCAGTCAAAAGACAATAAGTTAGCAGTGCACAAGTTGACCTTATTTCAAAGCAATACAAACATAAGAATAGTCATGAAGAAAGAACCCTCTAGGATCGCTACCTGCGGTGGAATCCAATTGACGTGCCCAATTGCATCCATAGCAGCCTGACGAAACCCTTCCACTGAAGCAAACCACTGCTCAGTCGCCCTAAATATAGTAGGTTTTTTTGTTCGCCAATCATATGGATATTTGTGTTCTGCACGAGAAAAAAGCAATATGGGAATAAATAGTGTCCTTTGCGAAGTTTCCAGATTAGAATTAGAAATCACCATATTGTGAAGCAATGTCACTTACGATATGATTCTTCCATGAGAATTGATGACTGCCCATCCAAGTAGTTCACAACAGCAGTATTACCATCCCCAAGTACATCAAGTCCACTAAATTGTCCAGCTTCTTCAGTGAACTTCCCATCATCACCTACAGGGGAAAGAATAGGAAGTCCATATTTCAGGCCAGTGACATAATCTTCTTGACCATGACCCGGAGCTGTATGGACCAGTCCAGTTCCAGATTCTGTTGTGATATAATCTCCTCCAATGACAACTGGGCACTCCCTCTTATCTATGGGATGGATATAACTGCATCCACATTAAGATATACTGTGTCAACAGATTCATGAAACTACAAATAAACAATGGACACACTTAATAGATTATGTTCCATTATCTACGATACTAATCCTTCAAACTCATAACCTAAATATGGAGCTGAAATGATCGGCACTCTCTTGGAATTCAAAACTTCAAAAGACTAAGATGAACTATATCCAATTCAAGACATCATCATTCAACAACCTGCAGTTTTCAAGATTAGAACCCAATAGAATTTTCTTCACGGAGAGCTTCACACCCCATTTCACTTCTAATGCTGGCACAAGATCCGATGCCACAACAAGAAAAGGCTTCTTCTCTTCGTTCAGAACCTGTCCAAGTTTGCGTTTTTTATCTTCCTTGGGTACAGGAGGGTCTCCTTGAGGGGAATGTACTTCGACTATGGCATATTGAAGTTTACCATTCACAGCAACCGCTGCAAAGAACAACAAGCATTCAGCAATGTTCACCAACCAATGCAAAAATGACGTAAAACCCAGGGAACTATTGGTGGCAGAAAAAGTCGACTTTAGTTTGATATTTGTAGAATAAGAGGCCAAAACAATTTCAGAACATACTGCGGTGAAGCAAATCGTCAACTTTTTCCTTAAACCATCACAAAGAATGATAAAGGTGATCCTGAGAGTAGAAGGTTATCACAAACCCCCTTGACATGGTAGTGCTGTCCGAACTGGTCAAATTACTAAGACCCATATGTAGCCGAGCAATTCAATTTCCTCCCCCCACCCCAAACCCCCTTCTTCGCCCCCATTCTCTCCCACCATGTGAAATCTAAATTGATTTACATATACCTGACAACAAATAAGTGAATTCAAGCAATCACCACATTGAAATTAACACCAAGTATGAATCTACACAACTCCTAGAAGTCCTCATCACTCCCTTTCAGCACCTTAAGAGTCAACATTCATTACAGAATGCACTGAGGATACCTGCGTTGGCTGGAATTGTCCATGGAGTTGTTGTCCAAATAGCCAAGCCCAGGTCAGGAAGGAATTCACTCATTAAGCTGCTGGATGACGGTGTGGCATTGACCAACTTGAAAATGGCATAAATACTTCTAGAGACATGCCCTTCAGGATACTGCAAATATTTTCCAGATTAGCTACAGAGCTGTCTCAGAAACATATTATGTAGGTAGTAGAGTCCATTTGATCATGAACAACTATGAATAAATAGATAGAATATCTGACCGCTGTTTGCTAATAACAAAGTATAATATGCGATAGATAACACCAAAGAGTAATGCTAAACCACAACTACCTATAGACATGAGGGTGCAAGGAAACTGTAGAGACATCCATACTCCATGCTTGTGCCTGTGCGCAACATGCAACACGCGCACGCAGAGAGAGAGAGAGAGTTTTCACCTCCAACTCGGCCTCCGCAAGAGCGGTACGGGAGGATGGGCTCCAATGGACCGGTTTCCTGCCTCTGTAAATATAACCTTGAAGGGCCATTTGGCCAAAGACTTCAATCTAGTAGGGAGGGAATGCAAAAAAGCCTTTATTAGCTCAAGAGGAGATTAATTAGCTTATCCAATGCATCTTTGAAAATATTGCCATAGGAATCAGCATATTTTTCCCTTCCATTTTCCAGGTAAACGTTGCAAGTCAGAGATTGTATCTACAACCACATCAAGCTGGTAGCAGAGGGATTCCAAAACATTGGTGGTCTCAGTAATTAACATATTGTGTCAAATTGCAGTGTGTCAGCTCAGCAGTACACACCAATCTTGATGTTTCGATCAAACTTGCCATTCAGTAGTCACATCAACCATGAATCATGACTATAAAGATGACTACAGGATCTAGAGGGCTAGGAATACAGACTTATCAGCATAATACGGGTGATATCCACATAAAAATTAGTCGATGGACTTTATTTATTAGCCTTATCATCAATAAGTGAAAAACCAAAGTGAGGATTGAACAAAACAATTACTTATCATGATACAAATCTATTAGGATTTGGAGACTAACATAGGTTCTCTCAAGCGCAGTCTGCCCCTAGCCTTTAAGTTCAACCTCAGTGTTAAGCACAAAACGTGTCCCAGCCAAAGAATCAATGGCATGGTGGCATCTGCATCTAGAAGTGTCAAGTACTCCCTTACAGGCACAAACTGGTGGATAAGTAGGATTGGAAAAATCCATCTACAAAGTGGGACATGCAGAATAAGCAAAAAATACAAAAAATCTATCCTAGCAGAAGGATACAGAAGATTAAAAAGATCAAAGATATTTGGCAAAAGAAACTGACAAAGATTCAGTCTGATTATCAACCTGAGAAGCTTCGTACTCTGGATCAAGAGTTAGGTAAGGGTTATTCCAGGCAGCCCACACCCCATATCTCTGCAAATATGACATGAAATACATTTTACGAACAAGCTTCTCCCACCGATGTGCAATTTCCTTACGTAAAAGTGGCTCCTTTCCATCGAAAAGTAAACCAGCACCATAGGATAATGGATGAACAATCACGGCGAGAATTAAGCAGGGATTGAGCTTATGGTTTCAGACCTTGAATGATGCCATCTGAGTTTTAACAGTGGACTTGGCAAATTTTGCTGCCTTTTCCCTCAACTTCATTGGAGTGAGATCTTTCCTGGCATCCTGGTCCAATGACTGTAGAACTACGATGAAGGTATAAATGAATGCGTGTCACTAGTTAGAAGTATGTCACATGCACAAATACAAGGCTGTGAACAACATATTACCGCAGCATACAGATATAAGTTTACAAGTACATGCCTTTTAGTTCAATTGGCAGGCCATGGCAATCCCAACCAGGAACATAGTGTACTTTATAATTCTGAAGAAGCTGCCAAAGAAAACAAACAACAGTAAAATCATCTCAAGTCCTATTGGAACAGAAATACAGGATCTTTGAACATTATGTGTTAACTAAAAGCAATGGGACGTGCAAGGTTGTTCTTCTTTTTTATCTTGAGATAAGACCAACATGTCCTTGCACTCAAAATGATCTCATCCATCATACGGAACCATCATATACGATAATGTACTCATTGCCCAGATAATAAGACGAGTTAACCAGCCAAATGAAATGCTTTGTCAGAGAATCCCTTTTAATATCACTGTAATCTTTACACATGGGTCTCTACAAAACCCAAACCCAACTGGATATATTAATCTTATAAACTTCAAAATTTGCCAGACTTTGAGTAAAGCTATCAAAGTCGAATTTTGAATCCAGGGCTACAAATTACAGCTACCAGAGCTATAACTGCTTGGTACCATTTAAAAGCTAAGCATCATGCTCATGTAAAATAAAAAAAAGAATGAGGACAACAGATCAATTTAGAAGATGAAAACGTAAGTTTGTGAAGCGATAGAACATACCTTATATCGGTTGATTATGTCCTTCAAAATCTTATTCAAGGCATGACCCATATGCAGATCACCATTAGCGTAGGGGGGACCATCATGAAGCACAAAATTTTCCTAATCAGCAAGGAAAGGCAAGCTAATAAGTAGATAATAGAAAAAGAGGGGGGGGGGGGGGGGGGGAATTCAAGAGGAAGAAGCATAGAACCCACCCCACTGTTTCTGCTGACAATCCTTTCAAACACCTGGTTTTCGTCCCACAATTTCTGTATTTCTGGCTCTCTAACAGAAGAATTTGCTCTCATCCCAAAACTTGTCTTGGGTAGATCAACTGTGTGCTTGTATTTTCCCTCATCTTGCTTACCCCCTAAAAATATTTAGATCAAGGAAGATAATTGTAACTTGGAGTTGGATCTCAAAACTCAATCATAGCACGACTAAACAATTATGTGAAACTCGTCAAAAGACTGCATATCGCAAACCAAGTATTCAAAATGATTTCCGAGACAATCAATCCCACAACATTAAAAATGCTCAGAGTACCTTCTGCAGCTTTCTTGGCTGCCATAACTGGCCCTCGGGACCTCCGCTTCGACGAAGTCACATCGGTGCTTGAAAAACTACAAAATCTAATCCTGCCCAACAACGAAAAATCATTGAGAGAAGAGCTTGTCCTCGAGTAAAATAAGTTGTTGACCGAAGTCGTCTTCCCCAAACAACGGCAAGTCCTTTGAGTGAGAACCTGACGGTGCACAACAAGTTTCATTAGTCGTAACAATAGGGACGCCATCAACAGTGGACCCAGTCGCTCAAGCTCAACAGCTGAAGCAAACTCAGATGCCACCGGCAAATCGCGACAGGCCAATAAATTATAAGTGCATTAGTCCCAATAGCACTAAAAGAAGAAAACTTCATCACCAAAATGGAAAATTCAACGAAAACCAATTGAACCCATCTCAGAGAGCCAAAAAGAACTGAATCCCTCCAACAATTTCACCTAAAGTAGCCATTTTGCAACATCTCCAGCCACTTCATACAAAAGCCAAATGCCGCAAACTCAAGACATACCAAGCAATTTGCACGAGCAACAAAGAAAGGACTGACCTTGTAAGGAGAAGCATGAATCACGACCATGTTGGGCTTCTCCCAGACTGGATAAAGCGGGGACTTTAGAAGAGTGACATTTCAGGTTGGACCCTTGGACTCACTTGAATTGAGTCGAATCACTTCACTGTTGAGGAACCAGCGCTTCTAAACGACTATCGTACAACTATCGCTCTTCTCTCGATCTTGAAGGTCACGGACTTGACCATTGAATGTCTCGATTTCTGTGTGTTGAGATGTCGATTTCTTTGTTTTCGGCTTCTTCAAGATGTGCAAGCGACTAGTTTCGTTCCAAATGAAGGGAAGGGGGACGAAGAGAGGCTTGCCTTGGAGACTTTGAATATCGTAAGGACTCCTCAAAAAGTTTCGCTTGGTGAAGATAATAGCGTTGTTCAAATAGATTGCCTTACCCAAATCTACGGTTGCGATCCCACGCAAGCCACATTGATTTTAAAAAGAAGAAGAAGAGGAGAAAAGATGTCCAGCCAGCGTTAGCCGTGTCACATGGAATGGCCAACGTCCAGTCCTCTGGGACTCACTATTTTTTGAAATTTTACGGTGTCGGACTCGAACATGCGTCCGACACGGCTGGACACCGTTGGATTCTTCTCGGACAACGCAACGGACACACAAGGGACTCACATGTATGTCTGGTGGTGGGTTGGTGGCTGAGCGGAAGAATGACAGTGATCGGGTCGCTGCAGAGGAGAAGGGAAGTCGGGGGTTTGTTTGGGTTCGAATCTGGCGACGCGGCTGGGGCTTTGGACTAAATTTTTTAAATTGAAAGATTTATGACTAAATTGGCATAAATACAATAGATTTATTGTTGTAAAATTATCGTGCTGCAAGTATATAACAGAGAGAACAGAGAGAGCAAGTAGAGAAAACCAGAGGAGAAATCTCTTTATTTCAACTTATATCACTATGACCAAAAAACTAAGCTCATATTTATATGAGAATAAGGATGCACTTATCATTAATACTAATGTATTGAATTAATACATTCATTTGATAGGGAGATGAAAATTCATTGGATAGGGAGATGAATTTAGAAATGTACCATAAAAGGTACATTAGATAGGATGAATATAATGAATATTCATTCATGTATTTCATAACACTCCCCATTGAATATTCATTGTATTCATCATATTATGAATGTGCATAGAATGATACTGCCTCATTAAAAACCTTAAGCCGAAAAAACCCAGTGGGACAAAAACCGGACAAAAGGGAAAAAGAGTGCAGTGCATAGTTCATAATATCTCCTCCTCAATTCAACCATATAGCCACTGCTAGGGCTAGTCAATCTTGCATCTTGTGAACTCGCCGCATACCAATGCCATATACTAATTTTTCAAAAATTGACATTGGTAATGATTTGGTAAAAAGATCTGCAAGATTATTGATGGATTGAATCTGTTTAACATCAACTTGTCGACTTTCTTGGAGTTCATGAGTATAGAAAAATTTCGGCGAGATATGCTTGGTCCTATCACCTTTGATATATCCTCCCCTAACTTGTGCAATACAAGCAGCATTATCTTCATAAATTATAGTGGAAAAATTTGCAACCGGTGTTAAACAACAAGAATTATGAATATGCGTTATAACGGATCTTAACCAAACACACTCTCTTCCAGCTTCATATAAAGCAATAATCTCATAGTGGTTAGAAGATGTAGCTACTAGCGATTGCTTAGTAGAACGCCAAGAAATGGCAGTGCCGTTATAACAAAACAAATAACCGGTTTGAGAGCGAGCCTTATGTGGATCAGATTTATATCCAGCATCAACATATCCAACTAAACCAGATGTAGTGGAATCCTTGGAATAATATAATCCCAGATCTATGGTACCTCGGAGATAACGAAAAATATGTTTAACTCCATTCCAGTGTCTTCGAGTTGGCTCAGAACTAAAACGTGCCAATAAATTTACCGCGCCAGTGATATCTGGTCTCGTATATTGTGCCAAGTACATTAACGCCCCAATTGCATTGAGATATGGTACTTCAGGACCAAGTATCTCTTCATCAGATTCTCTAGGAAGAAATGGATAATTTTGGGAATCTAGAGACCTTACAACCATAGGGGTGCTCAATGGGTGAGACTTGTCCATGTTGAAGCGTTTAAGTAATCTTTCAATGTATGCTGATTGATGGACAATTATTCCATTTGCTTTATGCTCAAGCTCTAGACCAAGACAAAGTTTGGTTTTACCCAAGTCTTTAACTTCAAAATCCCTCTTCAAATACTCAGCAGTTTTAGCTAACTCTTCTGGAGTTCCAATTAAATTCATATCGTCGACATAAACTGCTACAATAGCAAATCCAGTTTCTGATTTCTTAATAAACACGCATGGGCAGATATAATCATTTTTGTACCCTTCCTTAATTAGGCACCCACTTAGGCGTTGGTACCACATGCGACCGGATTGCTTTAACCCATACAAAGATCTTTGCAACTTTATTGAGAATAAGTTGCAGGGAGTGCATGCTTCAGGCATTTTAAATCCCTCAGGAATTTTCATATAAATATCAGAGTCTAATGAGCCATATAGATAAGCCGTTACAACGTCCATAAGACGCATTTCCAATCTTTCAGAGACTGCAAGGCTAATTAGAAAACGAAATGTAATCATATCCATCACAGGCGAATATGTCTCATCATAATCAATCCCAAGTCGCTGGGAGAATCCTTGAGCAACGAGTCGGGCTTTATATCTCACAACCTTGTTTTTCTCATTTCGTTTTCGGACAAATACTCATTTATATCCAACAGGCTTTACATTGTCGGAGATTCGAGTTACAGGTCCAAAAACCTCTCGTTTAGCTAGAGAAGCTAATTCGGCCTTAATTGCTTTTTCTCATTTAAGCTAGTCATGCCTTTGACGGCATTCAATAATAGATTGTGGCTCACAATCATCATCCATAATTTTATGAGCAACTGAGAATGCAAAAACATCATCCATGATGATTTCATTCTGATCCCAAATCTCATTATAATATGTAATGAAATTCTCAGTATTCCCGGGGTTGGTGATCATTTCATGGGTTTGTGCCTCTTCATGGGCAATAAGCGCTTTGGGAGCAAGCACAATACCGGGCTCTTCTGGAGCGGATTCCTGATTCTTCCCCCTTCGTTTTCGAGGAACAGTGTCTTTTGATCTTATCGGTCTACCACGCTTCAAATGTGGTGGATTTTGATCCATTTTATCATGTCCTTCGGGAACAACTATTCTAGCTGGAGCATTTGCAGCTGGAATATGAGACTTCGTTACCTTAGCAGCATCATTAAATGCATCAGGAAGTCTATTGGCCATTGTGACGCCTTAGAAATTCGACTTCGGTAAAGTTCTTGATTTCGATAAAATGGATTAAGATTGAAATTCAGTCGATAAATTATATTGGATTGAAAGGACTGAAGGGACGACGTTTGGACGAATTCTGAAGTTCAGTCGGTTTAGATTAGGTTTCGAATTCCTAGTTGCCATAAATTAGGATTTCAATCCTCCTGACCCGAGCCTAATCCCGACAGAGCCTAGCCTATGAAATTACCAAAATACCCTTCGTCCGTGGTACCAGAAAATTCGTTTCATTCCCGAATCGCCAATTGACCAATTTGCCCCTAGATATTTGCATAAAAAGGCAAAATGCCCAAAAGTCTTCTTGGCCCCACCAGCCCTCCCCATCAGCCGACGCCTCTCTCTTTTTCCTCCCTCTTCTCTTTCTTTTTCTTCTTCGTTGGTTTTTGGCGAACCTCACGGCCGAACGCCCACATCCTCTTCCTCCGTGAGTTTTGGCACGACCACCACCCACCATCGACGGCCACCACCTCCAGCCACCTCCAGCCGTCGCCGCCGACCCCGTCCCAGCCGCCGTTGGCCGTCGGACAGCCGGGAAATCACTGCAGAAGTCTCGGCCCGTAGCCCATGTTCTGACCCGAGGAGACCCGAGCTTCCCCCGGCCGTTCGCGACGCCACTGCCGGCAACCACTACCTCATCAAGGTCCATCAACCTCCCCTCGACTCCCCCGAAGCCACTCCGCCGCCGATCGACCGTCGGAACCGCCGCGGGAGCCGCCCGAAGCCTCGGTGCCCTGTTTTTGACCGGTTTGGGGATTTTCTTCGATCCCGCCGTTTCAGCAGCCGCCGCCTCTCACCGCCGCCACCAATGAGCTCCTAGGACTCCCCTCCAACTTACCTGAGCTCGGCGGAGCTCACCGCCGCGCGTGGAGACCGGGAATCGCCTCCGACCGTTGATTGGGGGTTAATCGCCCTGTGTGTGGTGACTAGTGGATAGTCTGCATTTGCATATGACTGTGTGCGAAGTCAAAATATATATTTTAGCATGAAAATGGCATTTGGCCAAGATTTTTACATGCCTGAGTGAGCATCCGGCCTTAACCAAAGATAATGAAATGGGTTGATTGCTGGATGTGGATTGTATGGTCATAAGACGAAAAACGATGATGTACCTGGCAAGCTCGTGTTCTATGATTTGTACGGAATCATACGACTTGCCAGAAGCACGACAACTCTGATTCAGTGTTAACTAGTACGGATGCAAAGTTGGTTGGATGCCGGTCGCAATGGATGTTGGACCGACGCCCCGTATAGGGATGCCTGCAGCGCGTACCGTGCAATGGGTGCACTGGATACACCGCTTGTAGTAGCCGTTGCCGAGAGTAAAGAAACGTAGCCCGGTTTTATCGGTAGAACGCTGGATCACACTGAGGTGTTAGATCGCGTTATTTGTGAGAGTCGAATCACGCCCTCTTTCGCGTAGATCCTCTCATGTGCCGGTGGCACGATCATCATTAATAAAAGAATTGAATGCAATGTAACTTCGTACATGGGTAAGTATGAACGTATCCCGACTACGACGTTTGGAATGGGACGAATGGAGTAGGAAGACGGAAGTTCATACTCGCTTGTGTTCGAGTTATTGTACGGTGTGCATTGTCCTGGTGAATGTCATGTGCATACTAGTGGATATAATGCTGTGATTGAGTGACCAATTGACGTTGACTGCTGAGTCATGTCGAGCATTGCATTATGTATGGCTGAAGCTGGTAAGTGTGCATGTGGATGGTGGTTATATTATTAATTGTGGATAGTTGCTATATGTGCATGTGTGATCTGTGGGCTTCGGTTAGGATGCCTTGGGCGAATCAATTTCCTAACCGAGCTTAGGCTTGATTCACTGAGATTTATTCTCACCCCGTCGTGGGATAACATTTTTAGGTCCCAAGTGGCGAAGTCTCGTGAACGCCAAGGATTGGCTGTCGGAGTAGTCTGTTGAAGAAAGTGAGTAGTTGACCTCACCTGACCAAGTGACCTTTTTAGGTCTTGTCTAGTTTCCCCGAAGTATGGGGTTATGCTCGAACGTCTGCCGTTATGTATAATTGTTTATTCTTATTTCAAGTGAATAAGTTGTGGTGTTTGATTTCTGTTATTCTATTCCTTGATTATTTGATGTCAGGGGGTTTAAACGTTTCCGCATGCGTAGTTAAGTGATAGGTCGATAACGTGCCTGGGAAGCTATCTCTATGACCTCGTGGCGATTTGGCAAGGGATGTCGCGGGCTCGAGAGTCGGGGCGTGACATCCAGTCGATAAATTATATTGGATTGAAAGGACTGAAGGGACGACGTTTGGATGAATTCTGAAGTTTAGTTGGTTTAGATTAGGTTTCGAATTCCTAGTCGCCATAAATTAGGATTTCAATCCTCGCGACCCGAGCCTAATCCCGACGGAGCCTAGCCTATGAAATTACCAAAATATCCTTCGTCCATGGTACCAGAAAATTCGTTTCATTCCCGAATCGCCAATTGACCAATTTGCCCCTAGATATTTGCATAAAAAGGCAAAATGCCCAAAAGTCTTCTTGGCCCCACCAGCCCTCCCCATCAGCCGACGCCTCTCTCTCTTTCCTCCCTCTTCTCTTTCTTTTTCTTCTTCATTGGTTTTTGGAGGACCTCACGGCCGAACGCCCACATCTTCTTCCTCCGTGAGTTTTGGCGCGACCACCACCCACCATCGACGGCCACCACCTCCAGCCACCTCCAACCATCGCCGCCGACCCCGTCCCGGCCGCCGTTGGCCGTCGGACAGCCGGGAAATCACTGTAGAAGTCCCGGCCCGTAGCCCCTGTTCTGACCGGAGGAGACCCGAGCTTCCCCCGGCCGTTCGTGACGCCACCGCCAGCAACCACTGCCTCATCAAGGTCCATCAACCTCCCCTCGACTCTCCCGAAGCCACCCCGCCGCCGATCGACCGCCGGAATCGCCGCGGGAGCCGCCCGAAGCCTCGATGCCCTGTTTTTGACCGGTTTTGGGATTTTCTTCGATCCCGCCGTTTCAGCCGTCGCCGCCTCTCACCGCCGCCACCAATGAACTCCTAGGACTCCCCTCCAACTTACCTGAGCTCGGCGTAGCTTGCCGCCGCTCGTGGAGGCCGGGAATCGCCTTCGACCACCCCCCTATTTCGGCGTCGAAACCACTCGATTCCGCCCCTCGTCGATCCGCCACCTCCGGCCGCCTTCAGCCGCTGCCACCAGTCCCGATCAACTTCCCTCGACCTGTAGGTGAGTCCTCGAGCCTTGGCCGGCTTCGTCACGGCCGTTGAGGTCGAGAATCGCCGGAAAACAGTCGGTTTCCCCTTGTTCCTTCGCTGACCCGCCCCTGTTTCAGGCCGTCGGAGCTTCGCCGTCGCCGGCTACCCGTCCCGGTGACCTCGCGAGACTTCCCCGAGGCATTCCCGAGATTTTAGGTTTTTTTGGCCGCCGCTGTCGTCGCCGTTCGCCGTCGCCATCCGTTGAGACCGCCCGAGCTTAATTTGATAGTGAGTTGACCCTAATCCTTGGTTAGGGCGCTAATTGCGCCTAGGATTAGTCATTTAGTCAATTGTGGTATTTAGGTACACGATCGGGGCCGGTCTAAATAGAAATTGGGATTAGGATAAATGACCGATCGATTTGGTTAGCCGGATTGATTAAATTGTCTTTGGCTAGTTGTTGTTAGAGAATTATTGATTGATTGATTGGGCAATGGATTGTCGCTGTTTGATCGAAAGCGAGCGATAGGCTAGAGACGAGTGAGCGATCGACGACGTTTAAGTCGGATTGACTAATAAATAATTATTGCATGAATTCGAGCCTTTATGTGGCCTAATCGGACTGATTGTTCGGGTTGGTGTTGATTGCCTCGTTGGATGGTGTGATTGATTGGCTAGAATGACTGTTTGGCGTCGATCGTTGATTGGGGGTTAATCGCCCTGTGTGTGGTGACTAGTGGATAGTCTGCATTTGCATATGACTGTGCGCGAAGTCAAAATACATATTTTAGCATGAAAATGGCATTTGGCCAAGATTTTTACATGCCTGAGTGAGCATCCGGCCTTAACTAAAGATAATGAAATGGGTTGATTGCTGGATGTGGATTGTATGGTCATAAGACGAAAAACGATGATATTCCTGGCAAACTCGTGTTCTATGATTTGTACGGAATCATACGACTTGCTAGAAGCACGACAGCTCTGATTCAGTGTTAACTAGTACGGATGCAGAGTTGGTCGGATGCCGATCGCAATGGATGTTGGACCGACTCCCCGTATAGGGATGCCTGCAGCGCGTGCCGTGCAACAGGTGCACTGGATACACCGCTTGTAGTAGCCGTTGCCGAGAGTAAAGGAACGTAGCCCGGTTTTACCAGTAGAACGCTGGATCACACTGAGGTGTTAGATCGCGTTATTTGTGAGAGTCGAATCACGCCCTCTTTCGCGTAGATCCTCTCATGTGCCGGTGGCACGATCATCGTTAATAAAAGAATTGAATGCAATGTAACTTCGTACATGGGTAAGTATGAACGTATCCCTACTACGACGTTTGGAATCGGACGAATGGAGTAGGAAGACGAAAGTTCATACTCGCTTGTGTTCGAGTTATTGTATTGTGTGCATTGTCCTGGTGAATGTCCTATGCATACTGGTGGATGTAATGCTGTGATTGAGTGACCGATTGACGTTGACTGTTGAGTCATGTCGAGCATTGCATTATGTATGGCTGAAGCTGGTAAGTGTGCATGTGGATGGTGGTTATATTGTTAACTGTGGATAGTTGCTATATGTGCATGTGTGATCTGTGGGCTTCGGTTAGGATGCCTTGGGCGAATCAGTTTCCTAACCGAGCTTAGGCTTGATTCACTGAGATTTATTCTCACCCCGTCGTGGGATAACATTTTCAGGTCCCAAGTGGCGAAGTCTCGTGAACGCCAATGATTGGCTGTCGGAGTAGTTTGTTGAAGAAAGTGAGTAGTTGACCTCACCTGACCAAGTGACCTTTTTAGGTCTTGTCTAGTCGCCCCGAAGTATGTGGTTATGCTCGAACGTCTGCCGTTATGTATAATTGTTTATTCTTATTTCAAGTGAATAAGTTGTGGTGTTTGATTTCTGCTATTCTATTCCTTGATTGTTTGATGTCAGGGGGTTTAAACGTTTTCGCATGCGTAGTTAAGTGATAGGTCAATAGCGTGCCTGGGAAGCTATCTCTATGACCTCGTGGCGATTTGGCAAGGGATGTCGCGGGCTCGAGAGTCGGGGCGTGACAGCCATAGCCTGTAAATGGATTATACGATGCACCTCGTTTTCACATTCATGAGTTCTTGGGTCTAAATGAGATAAATCTTTCTCATTCCAGGAGATAACCTCAACTGGTTTCTACTTTGCTGTCATAGAAGTCGTAGGTGTCCCAGTTGATGGAAACACTGTCTCATCGAAATGATAATCCGCGAATCTAGCAGTAAAAAGATCACCAGTAGTTGGTTCCAAGAACCTAATAATGGACGGCGAATCAAACCCAACATAAATGCCCAAATGGCGTTGGGGACCCATTTTAGTTCTTGCACCTGTACTGCACAACCAAAAGTGCGTAAATGTGAAATATCAGGTTCATAACCAAGAACCATCTGAAGGGGAGATTGTAAAAGACTAGCAGTGGGGCGGAATCTAATTAAGGCCGCCGCATGCAAAACTGCATGACCTCATGCTGTATCGTTGAGATTTGTTCTCAATAATAGGGTGCGGGCAATGATTTGGATGCGTTTAATCAAGGATTCTACCAATCCATTTTGAGTATGAACATATGCGACTGGGTGCTCAATCTCGATTCCGAGTGAAGCACAATATGTATCAAAACTCTTTGATGTAAATTCACCAGCATCTTATGCTCTTAATTGGATAATCAGGGAAATGTGCCCGGAGCTTTATAATCTGCGCAAGTAAACATGCAAATGCGACATTGCGCGTAGATAATAGGCAAACATGTGACCATCTACAGGATGCGTCCACTAGTACCATAAAATATCGAAACGGTCCACTTGGTGGTTGTATTGGTCCACAAATATCACCCTGAATTCTTTGCAAAAATAAAGGGGATTCAAGATTAACCTTTGTTAGAGAAGGTTTGATAATGAGTTTTCCTTGTGAACAAGCTTCACAATTATAATCATTGGACAACAAAACCTTTGTATCCTTTAAAGGGTGTCCTCTTGTGTTCTGAATTATTCTACGTATCATTGTAGTGCTAGGGTGACCTAGGCGATCATGCCACAATCCAAACTTATCAGGATTTACCAATCTCCAGGACATGGTGGCATAGGTTTCAATGGCCTTAATCATGACACAATACAAACCCGTAAGAGAAGCTTCTAGCTTCTCATGGATGGTCTTCAGGCCCATCTTATAAGAGCTAATGCCGAGAAAATCCTTATTTTGCTCATAAATAGTCTCAATATGGTACCCATTTCGGCGTACATCTTTGAAGCTAAGTAGATTCCTTTTTGATCTACTGCTTAGAAATGCATTCTCAATATGCAGGATGGTGCCATTTGGCAAAATAATTGTGGCATTCTCGAAACCATCAATAATCTTAACAGGACCTGATATTGTATGGACATGTGCTTTACGCAATGTCACACTCGAGAAAAAGTGTCTACTATGAAATATGAAATGTGTTGTTGCACTATCAAGCAAACAAACATCTTCCTTTTTCTCGGTATTTTCCATTTGCATTTATGTTGACAACTTCAGGTGTCAAGTATCATAAAATTTGTATATAAGTTATATGATCAAATAAAATTTCAAAAATAACAAATATAAGGTTCATAAGCATTTCATTACATAACCATATTAGAGAATAATAAAAGAGTAATACATTTAAAGAAAAACAACTAAAAAGAAATTATCATAAAACTCGAAGTCTAAGTTGTCATCCACCAGTCTGATGCCTGATCAAAGCAATCAGAGGTCCTAAAAGAAATAAGAGACATCCAAGGATGCATTTGCTGCTTCAGGAGCAAGAGGAGTCCCACCAACAGAGATATTGTTGGCCTCAACAGTGGTTATTGCAGTAGGATTAATTTCAATGGCGTGAGATTCACTACGATTGCCCGTATTTTTTAAAGATGCCTGGTATAGATCAGCAAAGTGCTTTGGCGTACGACAAGTACGTGACCAGTGCCCACCCATACCACATCGATGGCAAATACTTTCATTAGTTACCTTCATTGGCTTCTTTTCTTTGTCATGATACGGGCCAAGGTTAAATTTCCTAGGGCGGTTAAAATTCCTGCCACCCCTACCCCTTCGAGGATTGTGTCCTTGCCTGCGCTTATAGCTCATAAAATGGCCAGTATTTTTCTCATAGTTGGCATGTGCTTCAGGCAATGCTTTTGAGCCAGCAGGTCTAAGATCATGATTTTTGAGCAGCAGTTCATTTGTTTACTCAGCAGTCAGGAGCACAGAAATTAATTCAGAGTATGTGGCAAAATGACGCTGCCGATATTGCTGTTGCAATACAATGTTCGAAGCATGAAAGGTGGAGAAAGTTTTCTCTAATAGCTCCGCATCAGTGAGCTTGACACCGCATAACTCAAGTCGAGAAATAATATCAAATAAAGCGAAGTTATAGTCAGACACTGATTTAAAATCTTGCAGCCTGAGATGCTGCCAGTCATACTGTGCTTTAGGGAGGATAACAGTCTTGGTGTGATCATACCTATCCTTCAACCTCATCCATAGGGTCTGAGGGTCTCGAACGGATAAATATTGAGTCTGCAGGCTCTCATGCACATGACGACGAATAAAAATCAGTGCATTTTCTCTATCTTTATCATTTGAGGTTCCATCTTCTGTGATTGCATTAGCGAGACCTTGCCCTTGGAGGTGCATTTCCATGTCAAGGCATCAGGACAGATAATTATTTCCACTCACTTCCATGATGTGGAATTTGGGCTTTTTAATATTTGCCATAATTCTGTACCAAAATGAATCCTTAAAATAATTAGAAGGATTTCCAAATATCCACCGCCACTTCAGGAGCAGAAGGACACTTTTAGATTTGAAGTTGGTTTCAGACCAAAAAGATAATAAAAGATGAAGAATTGATAAAAGAAGATGAAGTATAAGTTGATTAAAGAAAACAAAGAGAACACTTACCTATTTTCTCAGTTGGTAGATCTTCGTGCTGATAACGTGTTGTAAAATTATCGCGCTGCAAGTATATAACAGAGAGAACAGAGAGAGCAAGTAGAGAAAACCAGATGAGAAATATCTTTATTTCAACTTATATCACTATGACAAAAAAACTAAGCTCCTATTTATAGGAGAATAAGGATGCACTTATCAATAATACTAATGTATTGAATTAATACATTCATTTGATAGGGAGATGAACATTCATTGGATAGTGAGATGAACTTAGAAATGTACCATAAAAAGTACATTAGATAGGATGAATATTCATTCATGTATTTCAAATACTCATGTATTTCATAACATTCATGACTTTTTTTGATAATTTTTCCTTTAAATACCATCAAATTACAACTGAAAATCCCTAGAGATGAGCGGTTCTAGGTTCCACCTGAAACTTGGAACCTACCCGTTAGAACAGGTTCCTACCTACAACCTACCCGTCATATCCTAGAACCTGAAACTTACTCTATCACATGTTCTAGAGTCGGTTCCAAGGTATCCGAGAACCTAGCAATTTCTTTTATTTTCTTTTATTTTTTTATTTTTAGTTAAGCAAAATGAGAGTAAATACTACAACAACTAAGGAGAAGTAGAGGTAATCGATTTTAGGTTTCACATTTAGAACTTGAAATTAACTCGTTGGAATAGGTTCTTCATTTTTTAGAACTTGGAACATAAAAATTTATTTGGCTCTAGATTATATACTCATCATCGAACGCCATAGGACATTGTAGGATCATACGAACATATATACTAAAAAAAACACCATCAAGATCCAAGGTCCAGGTTCTAGGTAGTGGAACTTGGAACTTACCCGTTGGAACATGTTCCTTGATGTTTGTGTTAGGAATGCTGTATTTAATTTTGAAGTAAACAAAACTATCTTGCGTTGTTGAAAAGATTTTGGATGAACTCGAAGGATCTATATCTCATTGCCGTTGATCTCTAACGTATCCATTTTTTTTTATAGAAGCAGGCAGATCATACGGCAGAGGCACACTGGTTCGACAATCATGCTCCTTAAATATAAATTCTCTTTACTCGATCTTATTTTCTAATTATATTAGCAGATTAAATTTCCCCACTAACGGTCAATGATCTGGACAGAATTTCGTGACTAAGTCATACTATTTTTGTATCAATCAAATCAATCTTCTAAAGGCTTTCCTTATTTAAGAAGATCTTGATTTATATTCAAAATCTTTAGACAAATACCTTTTTCAGGTTCTTTGTTTCAAAGGTCTTATGATATATATTTATATGGGTGAATATATCCTTCCAAAAATCCTGGCTTATCTTACCATAAACAACTAGTGATCTTTTGTCAATCAACCAACGGCTAATATTGGTGATTGATTCTCAGAGTGAATCTATCTAGCGAGGAGCTTGGAGGACAAGGACTATAAAGAGCACGAAATTCAAATAACGGAGGACGACCAAGAGATAATCGACCTTTTTCAAATAGAGCTTCATTACTGTCTAAAAGCGTTTTCCTTTGAATCCTGTAAGAGAGAGCAAAACAGAAGAAGAGTGTAGAGTGGGAAGGTCTCGGTAGAGGCATAGCCCGCATCTGTTGGAAGTGCTTGAAGCTGAAGCAATCACTCTGGTTCCTGTAATCTCTTATTTGACTACTTAGTGAAATCCAGCCAGTAGGCTGTTAGTGTGGAAGAGTGGATATAGGCCTTCAAAAGCCAAACCACTATAATCTTGTGTGCATTGTTTTTCTACTCGTTCTGCCTCTGTCAACTGTCTGACAGAAGCACTGTAATACTTTACCGTTACTTGTGCTCCCTTGAATTCGATTAATTTATTATTTCCGCATTAATTGTTGAAATTCAATTAATACACCTATTCACCCCCTCTAGGTGTATAGCCTGGCCGGTGCAACAGTTTGAAACCTGGAACTAGATTGGTTCCTACAGATTTCGGTTCTAGGTTCTCGGTTCTACCCTAAAATCATGATCACCCCTAAAAATCCCCAATTGCAAGTGGATGCATGGGGATCTTGGCGAATTGTGAATCTTCATATGGATAATAGACTTCCAAAGGCCATATTTTTTTTTCCAGGGTTTCCTCTTAATGCAACGCATTGTACTTACATTTATCTTTCTAAATGTTGATAATTTCTGTTTCTAATTTCACAAAGGAAAATAAATAAATAAAAAATGAATTGTGGTTGATTTAGGTATAATATATACATACTAGACTCCACGCACTTCAATGCAAGAGAATTCAGTTCTATAAATGATCAATTTAGGTCATTAATGAAGAAGATTTGGGTGGGAGGTTGCAACGATAGCACTTTAATGAGCTATAATTACCAATTAGGGCTACGCTTTAAGCAAAGCGAACTCGACGTAATTAAAGAGGGATCGATTGGCGTGGACGACCTCAAGTTCAGCCGTTGAAGTCAGCAATCACTGGTTCGTTTGCATAATTATTTTACAACCGAGAGGGTTAATTTATAGTTAACAAGCACCGCTGATTATACTAAAAAAGTCAAGAGTGTTAAGATTCGGCGCACAATCTCAACGAAGTAAAATGTAGAGAGAAAGATAAATCGAGAGACAAGTTTTTTTTTATCTTGGTCTATCCTTAAATTAGGGCTACGTTCAGCAAATGATTCTACTATAATTAGCACTTTGCACCTCTCATCACATCACTTAATTACAAGAGAAAAAAAATATATATATCAATAGCTATCCATGAGTCCAAGCTCAAATTACTAATGAAAAAAATATGGGATTTAAACCGTAAAAGCCTTCTAATATCCATATGCTTACATATAGCAGTAGTTATTTATGGGCGAGACCCACGTGCTTTCGAAAATATGAACCACACTCCAACAAAGAGACGGTGAGAATATAGATGGCTTAGAAGTGAATGCACGAACTCTAGTAGGTGAGATGGATGGCAAGAAGTAATTGCACAAACTTTAGCTGATGAGATGTTTCTTCGTCCGGCATTGGACTCTGCTCATTTGCCACTAGGGTTCCATCTATCTCACCTAAATATGGGGCCTTCCTGTCAATGTGAGTGCTCCTAGACTCTTCTCTTTTTTGCCAAATCTTGGAAACACAAAAAGAAACATAAAAGGGGGCTATTGAATACGGATTGAGATCCCCTGGACCGCTGACTTTATGTCTGGTGATCCACTCTCATTGAATACTCCCATAGGTGGATCCGAGATCCCCTATCTTTATAGTAGGGATGACAAAGTTGATCTGGACCGTCCATTTTGAATTGAACGATCCAAATCTTTTGATATAAGAGGGATTAAAAGAGTTTTTTATAAAAAAAAAAAATTCAATCTAGGCCGTCCATTTCAAAAATGGATGGCCCAAATCGCCTGCTATAAAGGGGCTATGGCAGGCGATTCAAGTCCCCCATAGATGGGCAAGCATCTGTATAATGTAAAGGCATCCAGCACATACGGTGTTATATTTCTTTCTTTAAACTAAACATTGTCCACATCCGTGAAAAGAATCATACAAGGAATATGAGGCATTGTGCTTCTGCTTCTTCCTTTCAATTTTGTCATACTCTATGTCTGAAGTGATTGAACGAATCTGTATTCTCATCACTTCACTGATTACTCTCCATATGCTAAGCACCCAAAAGAAGGAAATATTCACTTTCGCACCTAAAAAAGCCACACGCTCCTCTCTGTTCAAGCCACCCGATGAACGTCTGATGACATCGATTTGATTGAGTCATGCCCTTTGGACTCAAGAATGCTGAGGCAACCTACCAAAGGGCCATGATCACGCTCTTTGTATTTTCCAAGAAGAAGATGAAGCTGTGGGGATGGTGTATGGTGATTTAGGTACATTCCTTCTCTATGTCATGTCAGTAATTTTCCCCTACAGGGATAAAACACGATGGTGATGTCCTCGGACCGCCACCTCTAACCTCCTACTTGCTCGTCGTCATTGGCTTGATCAAGCATGTCATCATTGTTCTAGCAGCAAACGACAACGGCAGAGGGTAAGCCACTGTCTCTCGCCATTTGACCAGCAAAATATACATGACACAGCAAGCTTCTTTTTGGTCTATGCCGATTAGTGTACTAACGTAGCTAGGTTTTTGGCTATGACAACACAGGAGAGACGTTTGCTTTGTCACTGTCTAATATGCCGCCATGCCAAGGTGAGCTTGACCACTACCCAACAAGCTGAAGACAAAGAAGTCTCGTACTACCGCCTTGAGGTGCCGAGCTGCCGCCTCGGGTGGGCCTCTGCCATGAAGTCCATGATCGAGAATAGCAAAGCGACCTAGAGCTTGCTTTTGTCTGTGACCATGTTGGGCCCTGCCATGGTCATTGGAGACGGATTCCTCACACCATGCATGTCAGGTAGTAATTACGGTATCGAGATTTTTACATTGTAAAAAAATGCACTGGTAGATGTCAATATTCACCCTTGATTTGGTTTATATGTGTGTATTGTATAGGACATTCCATAAAGGGTTTAAATTGCGATATAAAACGACACACTGCATTTAGTGTCTCAGATTCCGATTTGTTCTGTTGGTTGAATGATAGATGATTCTCATTTTTTTTCCCTTGTCTTCTGGGACAGTATTGTCAGCTCTTGAGGGGCATAGGAGAAGCCGCGGATTCGCTGGGAGAAGATCGAAGAACGGATTCATTATCGGTAACTGATGACATATAGCTCAACATCATTCAAATGATTCATTCATCAGTCATTTCTTTTTTTTTTCTTCATTTTAAGCAAGATATACACCCTTTGTCTCATGAATTATCGGTTCTGATCTGAAGCATTATTTGCTGAGCTGGGGCATTTTAATGTTGACTCCATTCAGTTGAGTTGATGTCTGCTGGTCTTTCCTTGCATCATATTCAGCTATTTTGGTCAGGTTGCATACCTACGTACTCACGCTCTCGATGCTAAGATAACTACCGGATAAGCATGGCGTGAGGATCCCAGTCTCCGATGGCCATGGCGGTGCCCAACATAGTTACAAACAAGAGCAAGCATCTGGCCTCTTTCCTATTCTGGAGCAAGGACTTCATGGCAGAGGCCCACTGGAGGTGGTGGCTCAGCACCTCAAGTCGGTAGTTCGAGACTAACTTGTCTTCAGCTTGCTGGTTAGGGGTCAAGCTCGCCTTGGCATAGGGGCATATTAGAGAGTATTAGGTGAACGTCCCTCCTATATTGTCATCATTGTTCTAGCAGCAAACGACAACGGCAGAGGGTAAGCCACTGTCTCTCGCCATTTGACCAGCAAAATATACATGACACAGCAAGCTTCTTTTTGGTCTATGCCGATTAGTGTACTAACGTAGCTAGGTTTTTGGCTATGACAACACAGGAGAGACGTTTGCTTTGTCACTGTCTAATATGCCGCCATGCCAAGGTGAGCTTGACCACTACCCAACAAGCTGAAGACAAAGAAGTCTCGTACTACCGCCTTGAGGTGCCGAGCTGCCGCCTCGGGTGGGCCTCTGCCATGAAGTCCATGATCGAGAATAGCAAAGCGACCTAGAGCTTGCTTTTGTCTGTGACCATGTTGGGCCCTGCCATGGTCATTGGAGACGGATTCCTCACACCATGCATGTCAGGTAGTAATTACGGTATCGAGATTTTTACATTGTAAAAAAATGCACTGGTAGATGTCAGTATTCACCCTTGATTTGGTTTATATATGTGTATTGTATAGGACATTCCATAAGGGTTTAAATTGCGATATAAAACGACACACTGCATTTAGTGTCTCAGATTCCGATTTGTTCTGTTGGTTGAATATGACAGATGATTCTCATTTTTTTCCCCTTGTCTTCTGGGGCAGTATTGTCAGCTCTTGAGGGGCATAGGAGAAGCCGCGGATTCGCTGGGAGAAGATCGAAGAACGGATTCATTATCGGTAACTGATGACATATTGCTAAACATCATTCAAATGATTCATTCATCAGTCATTTCTTTTTTTTTCTTCATTTTAAGCAAGATATACACCATTTGTCTCATGAATTATCGGTTCTGAAGCATTATTTGCTGAGCTGGGGCATTTTAATGTTGGCTCCATTCAGTTGAGTTGATGTCTGCTGGTCTTTCCTTGCATCATATTCATCTATTTTGGTCAGGCTGCATACCTACGAACTCACGCTCTTGATGCTAAGATAACTACCGGATAAGCATGGCGTGAGGATCCCAGTCTCCGATGGCCATGGCGGTGCCCAACATAGTTACAAACAAGAGCAAGCATCTGGCCTCTTTCCTATTCTCGAGCAAGGACTTCATGGCAGAGGCCCGCTGGAGGTGGTGGCTCGGCACCTCAAGTCGGTAGTTCGAGACTAATTTGTCTTCAGAAGCTCGCCTTGGCATAGGGGCATATTAGAGAGTATTAGGTGAACGTCCCTCCTATATTGTCATAGCCAGAAATCAAACGACATTAGTACGATACCTAGTGTAGATCAAAGAGAAGCTTGCTGTGTCAAGTATATTTTGCTAGTCAGATGGTGAGAGACAGTGGCTTACCCTCTGCCGTCCTCGTTTGCTGCTAGAACAATGAAGACGTACTTGATCAAGCCAATGATGACGATCGAGAAGAAGATCGGAAGTAGCGTTCTGAGGACATTGTCTTCGGCTGTGTTTGGTGGTCCCGATTTGGGCCCGGATAAGATAACTAATTATCCTATCCGATGTTTGGCGACATCGTATTTTATCCTGTTAGGGAAAATTGCCAACATGGCATAGAGAAGGGATGTGCCTAGATCACCATATGCCACCCCGTAGCTTCAGTATGTATAATGTATGTATGTACGTATGCTCTGAATCCAAAGCTTCAGTATGTATGTAACATTGATGTGTCTAGTAATTGTGACTTCTCTTATTAAGTTGGCCATAAATACAATGATACGTATGCAAGTAACATTGGACCGACAAAGAATGTCGACCTTAATATATTGGGAAAACTAAATTAACCCCAAATCCAATGGCAGAGATAATTAATTAACATATGTTTATGAAATGTCCTTCTAAATTTGTTCGCTAAAGTACCATTCGAACAATTTAATTACAAATCCAACGCATTTCTTTAGCCTTTAATAATTTAAAATAATGTTAAAGAAGAGGACGAAAAATCAGCATAAGTCTCTTTTACCCAATAACTTGTGAAAGTGCGAGGTGCAATCTTGCGGAGTAAAGAGCATAAAGAGCATAAGAGAATAACTCGTGAAAGTGCGAGGTGAATACTCTCCTCATGTAGCCGCTCATCCTCTTGACATAGGGGGAAGGTTTTATGGGAGGCGGGGATTGACTATATCTCTTGCTTTTAAGGCAGATGATCCCTATCTGCTTAAATCAGTCCCAAATTTTAGCCTCCCCATAAAATGAAATCTGAGTCATTGGATGCGATTCGACGGCTAGGATTAAATCTATGTTACCTCTGCCATAATCCACTATAACACAGGATCCGAATTTTGGATATGGGTGGACGGAAAAGGATTTGGTGCCATAAATGTAGGGGTGACATTAAATTTGGGCCGTTCAATTCAAAATGAACGGTCCAGATCAATCCATAATTTTTTTAGTGGGAAATGATGTGGACTGATCTGGACTGTTCATTTTAAATTGGACGGTTCAGATCGATCAATGATAGGGAATGACAGGGATTTCCAATGGTAGGAAATCCGGATCCTGGGTGGACCCCTTAGAAGGCAGGTGACCTACCCACCTCCTCACTCTTAATATGGGGTGGACCCCTTATATCAAGGTGGTGATCACTCTACCTTAAAAATAAATAAATAAATAAATAAATGAAGCAGGGTGTCCTAGTTTCTGGGCTGTTTCGGGTCGTCCGTTTTTTATCTGGACGGCCCAGAAATTATGGCACCTCTGTCTTTAGGTTAATCTGGACGGCCAGAAACTACGGCAGTGTTCCTTAAAGGCATGAGAGCCGGATCCAAGGCAGAGGATCCCGTCTGCCTTTCCGGAATCCCTCCTCCTCCGTCTCAATCGTCCCTCCTCCTCCTCCTCCTCCTTTAGTGGTCGCTTTCGACGCCAAATCGGTGGAACCGCCGCCGATCTTCATGTCGTCCCTCCTCCCCCTTTAGCAGCTCTGGTGACGCTCCCCTTAGACACCAGCCTCCGCGGAACCGCCGTCACGAAATCGGTGTAACCGCCGCCGATCTTCATGTCGTCCCTCCTCACCCTTTAGCAGCTCCGGTGACGCTCCCCTTCGACGCCAGCCTCCGGGGAACCGCCGTCGACCTTCCCGACACCAAATCCAGAGGCGCGTCAGTGGATGAAAATGGCAGGAGACTTCTTTTGAGAAGCAGACGCAAGGGCCAATCATTCTCCTTGCCCAGTAAGGATGTGTTCTTACTCTCTTCTTTGCTAGATAGATGTCCCGATTTAAAGAACTACATTATTTGTGTTATTATTTTGTCTTTGTTGATTGGTTGGGGAAAGTGTCTACACACCTTGTGCACTTTGAGCCATTTGTAATTTTGACTTCGTGATCTTTTGGGGTAAAGAATCCTCAGGAGGTCAACTGATAGACAGAAACCAAATAGCTGATAAATACAGAGGAGTAGTTTCTCAATGGCACAAATAGCTTCGGGTGAGAGGTTCTATACTGTGGTCAGTGTGACTGTTGGGAGGAGGTTCTTGATGACTCAATTCTCCAATTACTTGAGTGAGCAGTTGTGGATGTATATTTTTTTTGGTTTTATCTTGGTGATGGAAATTTAGTCGGACTTGCCTTAAAAATTGGGAGACATAAAAAAGGAAGGAGGGGTCGTTGCTTATTCTGGCAAATGGTGGAACTGTAAAGAATAGGTAGGACGCTCAGAAGAAAACAGATTCACCTTAGCTCAGTAATACTCGATTCCTGAACTTACCAATTCGCAACAATTAGGTCAGACAAGCTCAAAATGTGGAGGTCACCTGATTTCTCTGAGGGTACAGAGCCATAATTAGTGCCTGACGAAGCCAAAATTGCTACGTTACAACTTGCTCATTTCAAACTTTTCTGTTCTTTCTAATTTAAGCTCCTGGCAAGCACCCAAACTTCCATGATTATTTTAGAGAAATTCTTTCGAATAATATTTTTGGAATTTTTTTTTTTAGCTTCCAAATCCCTTCTGGCCTTTTGGGGAAAAAATATTCCTGCTCCTCCACTTACATGTATTCTCACTATATCAGTGGCAAAATTAAGTATCTTTGTTTCTGCATTTGATGATGTGCTACTCCTCCACTTACATGTATTCTCTAACTATGTCATTGGAGCATTGTCTAGTTGATGTGCTGCTTTGATTTCTTTGCCGAAAGAAAGATTTATGTTCATATCATGTCACAGGTGGAGATTTAGAAAGACTTGCAAGAGATACAAAGTATGCTCTCATCATTATCCCTTTTGCCATGTGCATCACGAGGAAATTCACACTAAAATAGCCACTGATGCTCTCATCACAGCCCATTAATTATAACTAATTGAGTTTCTCTGCTTTGTCCTTATGTATCTCGTTCATATTATGTGATGAAATTAACTGTGGATTTTCCCAGCTAATGGTAGAAATTCACATTGTTGTCTGGATTTGTAGAGAGACCCCCTGAGGATTTTCTATGAGTCGCTGCATAAGGAAATTCCTCGCGGTGAGATGGGGCAATTCTGGTGAATATCTATTCCATGTGTTTGATTTTATGAAGTAGAATTGGATGCGATCGAAAAGTTATGGTACGAATCTAGCTGGTCCATATTTGTAGCTTTGTCAATGTGTAGTCGAAGTAACTATGCTTTTGGAGCGTGATTCTAATTGACGAGAGAATTGCCAATATGAAACATCAATTGGATTTTGCAGTACTGTGTTACTGACCTATTCTGTTTATCCTGTCTGAAAGATCATGCCTACTCTGTTTATTCTGGCTATACAAAGTTGCAGGCCTTCGATGAGGACCTGGAAAATGAGTAAATGGCCGTGATTAGGTGTATTTATGTAAGTAGAGAAACTCATTTAGTCATAATTAATGGGCTGTGATGAGAGCATCAGTGGCTGTTTTAGTGTGAATTTCCTCGTGATACACATGTCAAAAGGGATAATGGTGATTGTTTCTCCAACAAACCTAGTGAATTTTTTCTTGCCAGGAGAACATCTTTGGACTATATTCAATATTTGGGAGCGTAGAAATTAGCTTATCTATGGCTAAATGGGTTTTTACTGTCTCTTGATCTTTTTTGACTTTCAGCTGCAGAAACTTGCATTAGTGATTACCCACCCGCGCATGGCGTAGTTGGTTGAGACCGTGCCCTTCTTCCTTTCATGAAAGGTTGAGGGTTCGAATTTCCTGACCGCGTTCTGCTGACTTAAGTGGGGGGCCCCGGCTGGTGGGTTGCTGGGCCAGTCCCCCTCGAGGAATATTCGAGCCTGCGAAGCGGGCCCGGACACCTCGGTCATAAAAAAAAAAAAAAAACTTGCATTAGTGATTTGTCTTCTATTTAACAATTGAATTAAACTTTTTGTGTTTGATGTCAATCTGTAACACCTCAAATCTTCTAAAAGAAGAAAATCTAAACTCAGTCCTTTAAATATCTTTTTGATTATCAAAATTAGTATTTTGATAACTAAATGTAGGGATGAGCAAAGGAACGGTTTTAAACAATTAAAATGAACAGAACTGGACTAAAATTGTTTGGTTCGGATTGGATGTGAGGGCTCTTTTCAATACTAAAGTAAAACTGAACTGTTTTTTGTATTTTCTTTCAGATTGTTTCATCTTATAATTTATTAAGCATTCTACCTTAAGCGAAGACTACATAGCTAATTACTTATCGAACGTTCTATTTGGTTAGGTTAGATTCGGTTCGGTTCCAAATCCTTATTTGATGGATTTTATTTTAGGTTTTCTCGAATTCAATCAGTTTGGTTGGTTCAGTGTGGATTCTAAAACGAACCAAACTAAATTATGCTCATCCTTGCAGAACTCAAGGTGATAATCAACTACCTTCAGACACTTAGATCTTCAGAAGAGGCATTAAGAGATTCCCTGTGAAATGGATAAGGAGGGAGCACTAACTGCCATGCTTAGTACTAGCAGTCAAATTATCCCTCATGTGGAGACTCCCTCTCAAATGGATGATGATGACACAAGGTAAGTAATGTCTTCATGAAAGTATGTCAGTTTTTCTTCTATTTTATTGTTTGTTCAAGTTTATCGTCTAATGATGCCATTGTCTATTATGTTTTGTGTGATTTTATCAACAGTAATGACTGGACTCCAAAAATGGGTATGGAATTTAATGATGTAGATGAAGCATGGAAGTTTTGGAAGATGTATGCATCGAAAATTGGTTTTGGTGTACGTAGGAGATTTTGTAACCAAGGGAAGGATGGTTCCATAACTTCTGCACGCTTTTGTTGTGCAAAAGAGGGACATCGAGGAAAAGATAAACGGGTGGAATTAGTAAAAAAGCCTAGGCCTGAAACGAGGATGGACTGCCATGCCCGAATGGGAATCAAATTAGTTAGAGGGAGCGGTAAATATTTTGTGTATGATTTTGAGCCAAATCATTCCCATCCACTCCACTTTGCAGAGTGTACTCACTTGATACGGTCACATAGGCAAATAAGCGATATCCAAGCTCAGCAAATTGTGTTGGCTGACAATGCAGGCCTTACACAGAGACGGAAGCATGACTTGTCTAGTGTACAGTTTGGGAGAAGAGAAAATGTTGGTTACACGAGGGTTGATGTGAAAAACTATCTTCGCACTAAACGAGGGAGAGACATGGAGTTTGGAGATGCAGGATGTTTATTGAGGTACTTCGAAAAACGACAGATTTTAGACACATCTTTCTTCTATGCTGTTCAGCTTGATAGTAATGAGCAAATAACAAACATATTTTGGGCAGATTCTAGGATGGTTATTGATTATGTCCTTTTTGGTGATGTTGTGACCTTTGACACCACATTTTCCACCAACAAAGAGTACAAGCCACTCGGTGTTTTTTTTGGATTGAATCACCATAGAGAGCTTGCGATTTTTGGAGCTGCACTTTTATATGATGAAACCGTTGATTCCTTCAGATGGCTTTTCGAAACATTCTTGGGGGCACACAAAAATAGGAGGCCTGCAACAATTTTTACTGATCAAGATGCAGCAATGTCGAAAGCATTAGAGGAGTTGATTCCCGAGACAAGACATGGATTGTGTACATGGCATCTAATGCAAAATGCCATAAAAAATGTTGGTCATTTAATGAAGAATGAATCTAATTTTTTGACTGATTTGAAGAAGCTTGTGGATGAATATGTAGAAGTGAAAAAATTTGAAGAGGCTTGGGATGCATTACTTTCATCATATGAAGCTACTGAAAATTCTTGGCTCCAAAATCTGTATAAGTTGAAAGAGAAGTGGGCTAGATGTTATATGAAATCTACAGTGACCTTGGGGATACGTAGTACACAGTTGAGTGAGAGTTTGAATGGAGATTTGAAGGATTATCTTGCATGTAATATAAATATAAATGAATTTTTGAAGAGATTTGATAAGGTGGTGAACAATAAGCGGTACAAAGAGTTACAGGCTGAGCTTAATGTTAGAGAGAAATTGCCAACGATTTTGTGTCAGACATCACCTATGTTGCAGCAAGCAAGTAAGGTCTATACACCTTCGATGTTTGAAAGTTTTCAGATAGAATGGATGAAAACTTTAGGCCTCGTTATTAAGGAATGTAATGAGATGGGTCTGTTGCGGGAATATGTTGTTGGTTCATTTGGTACAAATGATCCAGAGTATAAGGTCATGGGTGGCCCAAGCAATAAAGTGGTGAATTGTTCTTGTAATCATTTTGAGACCGTTGGGATCTTATGTTGCCATGCCTTGAAGGTGCTTGATAACTTGGATGTAAAGTTAATTCCTAATGCTTACATTTTGAAGAGATGGACACGCGAAGCAAGAGATGGAATGCTAGAGAAGCATGGTTTGGATACTCAGGTATAAATTGTTGTTAATACTCTTTTGTACTCAAATTAATGTTCTAATTTATTGGTAATTTCTAATAAATTCTATATGTTCATTCAGGGGAATGGTGATATGGATGCTACTGATAGATATAGAGAGGTGTGTCTCGAGTTTGTGAATATAGCAGTCAAGGGCTCACAAACTATTCAAAGATATGAATTTATCAAGAAGATGATCTTGACCATAAACAAATCTCTCGATGAAATGCCCTTGGAGGTGAGTCTCACATAAATTTGACAGCTTAAGTGAAGATACAAGTCTCGTACAAATTTGATAGGCTTAAGTGAAGATATGAGTCTCGTTGCAAAATGTAGGGGCCTCAAGAAGAAAGATGCATGCAAAGGAGGAAAGCGACATAAGAGCTGTCTAGAGAAGAATAAAACAAAAGGAAAGAAGCAAGGAGACGCATCTCAAGCTTCTTCGCAAGCGTCTTGTGCACCTCAAGTTCTTGGAAGTTACAATAACCCTTCGGGTTTTTACAGTAATCTACTTAGTAGGTTTGAGGGGCACCACGAGACTTGAATGTCCCTTCCATGATAGCATCGCTTGGTGACGGGTAATGCACTGTTCTATTTGCACTAAATTATGTTCATTTTATCATGCATGCTAATTTCTGATTTGTTATGTCTATTTGCGGAAGTTGTGGATTTGTTGTCTAGATTAATGGTTTTCACTTTCTGAGGGGCAGAGTTTTTCATATTTACTGACACTCGGGACATTTCATTGTGGATGTTTAGGCTTATGAGCCTAGCTATGCAGCCCCACCAGCTCCCCCCGAACTTAGAAGATGCAGCCCCACCTCAAGTTCATCTATTTCAGAAAGATGCTATGATTTCAGGTATTGTTGTTTGTCCTTTTCCCTTTGGTTCCCTTTTCCATTAGATAGATGGCTAGGTAATGTTAGTGGGTTGTTATGTCAATTTAAACATGCATATTCTGTTTTTTACAGCTCAATATATGACTGCAGTTTCTTTTAGAAGTACGTTCATCATATTATCACGTGAATGAGTTGGTGATTATGTGCTGTATAGGGCTTCTTTGGTGCCCCATACTTTAGTCATTCAACTTGTGCTTTCTCCTGTTTGCTTCTGTTGTGTCCCATATACATTGAGCAACTCAACTACTATGCTGTGGTTTCAAACAAATGAATGCTAAGTGTCATTTTTTCAAAACTCTATCTTATGCTGATTTTGTGGGATGAGGGAAAAGAGAGGGTACGTAATGGGAGAAGGGAAAGTTATATGAAAGGAGCATTTGAGAATCAAATGATGTAGCACTGATGTGACCATGTAGCTAGTGATTTATTCATAGGAGGGAAGGTGATTATCTTGTGGAGAGACCTGGCAGAACATTGACATATTGGTTAAATCTCGCAGGAGTCTAGTTAGATATCTCGTGACTTATCTCTTCTTTTTTTGTTCTTTTTTTTTTTTTGGGGGGGGGTGGGGTGGTCATAGACTGCTCAGTCTATCCCTAAGCAGATGGCATACATGGAGAGCCAGACATTGTAATTGTTTGAAGCTTTACAATTATGCATAT
The DNA here is from genome assembly GCA_021437785.1 of Rhodomyrtus psidioides. Lineage (NCBI taxonomy): Eukaryota > Viridiplantae > Streptophyta > Magnoliopsida > Myrtales > Myrtaceae > Rhodomyrtus > Rhodomyrtus psidioides. The sequence goes on along the minus strand of JAILYB010000041.1, from coordinate 2,896,013 downwards.
CGTGGTTTGATATCTTATGAGGACTAACATGTCTGCTGTACTCTCTTTGCTATTATTTCTTTTGAGTTATTGTCTATGTTTTACCAGGACAAATATGATGGTAGTTCAAGGGGAAATTCATTTTCATCAATTTCAACTATTCAGAATCAGATTCGTTATTCCTCTAAAACTGATGTAAGAAGAGAAAATAGAGGAAAAGATGTTTGCCTGCAATGCACATGCAGAACCACTGAAAATGGTTATATAATATTCTCTTTTTTCTGTCCGCACTGTTTTGAGATTTAAGTACTGATGTAATGAGACTGCTATGACTAGATGTGGCAAATACCACTCCAAGTTGGAGTTTAGAGTAGTAGGATTTGATGCATGTGTAGTCCATGTATACGTTCCCTATGCAGATCAGATTATGTCATGCACGTCTACCTACTGTTCTGTGCACGGACTTTACCATTTTGAAACATTGTAGTTTGGGACCTTCAGTAAGGAGATCTAGTTCCTATGAAAAACTGATAATCTTCTTACATTGGATGACATTGATTTGGCCGGGGAAAGAAATTTTACTATGTCGACCATTTGAACTGCCGAATGTGTGGGCATTTCATCTTTGCTCGCATCCCTGTGGCCTTGGTACTTTGTCATTTCTCGTACTTATTGGGAGGGATTGTTCCTTATTCTCTGCATGATTCTAGTCGTGATTTTCACTGATATTTGACTGGCGAAATCTTGTGAAATAGCTGTGACATTTTCATTGCAAAGGGGAGATTGAGGAATGCAAAAGTTTCTCTTTTGATTGGATTCTTATTTGTTATTATCCCAGCCAATTTGTTGATAGAGGTATATGAAATTGCCACTCCAGTTGCCGTGATCATCTTGTTTCTCTGATTATGTAGGTTATGAAACTTGGCAATGACAATCAAATCAATTTTATTGTTTCGGAGGTTCGTGGATCATTTGCTGCAGTTTCTCCTGAAGCACGGATTGAACATTTCAACTCTTTGATTGATGGTTGTAGAGAGGCTATCAAAATGGGAAACGTTGATCCGAAGCTTGGTTCTTTGTTTTCCATTCACTACCATTTGATCTCTTATTCTTCTTCTTTTTCCCTCTCTTCTGCCTTTGTTGCTCGTAAGTTCCTTGTGTTTTGGATTTAACAAGACCATTGCACCGTTGACAAATATCTAGTAAGCAATTAAATAACATAGATTAATAATTTTCATATGCATTGACTTTTCTCGTTTTATCATGGAGGTTGGTTTTTTCATTTGACCTTGGGGATACGTAGTACACATTTGAGAATGTGTAAGAAATTTGATAAGGTGGTGAATGATAAGTCAAATGAAACAGTAGGACATTTTTGAATTTTTTTTTTTGACGTTCCTTTTGATACGTCTCTTTATTTTTTTATATAAAAATTGTGTTTCTAATTGTCCGATACTTTTCGTAAAAAACCGGAGGCTCTTTATTCATAAAATAAAAAAAGTTATAAAGAAATATCAAATGAAACATCAAATGTATGTTCTTTTCGGAAAAAAATTTGCCGTTCATTTTGATATGTCCCTTTCTTTTTTTATATAAAAAAAATGGGTTTTTTTTTTCCAAACTAGGTGTAAAAAAAAGTATTTACCAAAACAATTGTCTTTTTTTATTTATTTACCAAATCGGGGGCCGCTCGACAGTCTTAATGCTGAGCAGTCCCCCGGTCGGCAGTCAAAATGCCGGTTGGGCTCGATCGGCAGTCAGACTGCTGATTAGGATGCCCGTTCGGCAGTTATATTGCCGAACGGGAAATTTTTTATTTTTTATTTATGAAAATCCCTTTTTCTTTTAGAATCGTTTGATGTCTATATCAATTTACATTTTTTTTTCCAAAGAAAGTAGAGAATTTTTCGAGAGAGCTGGGCTGTAATGAGAAAAGCAAAACCCCAGAATAGTCTAGTTTGCGTGCCGCGGTGATCAACTTCAGTTTTCTCATGGCAAACGAAAAATCATTTAATGTTGCCATTGACGGACCGTGCTTTCAATGAAAAGACGATGAAGAACTTTGCTGTGAACCTTCCCTTACACGCCAAGTCTCAATAGCCATTAATGCCCCTAGAAGCACCATCTCCTCCTTGCGTCCGTCTGCCATTAACAGTCCGTGCTTTCAATGTAAAAGGAAGAACAACCTGACACACATGCCTGCCTTTAACGAAAGAAAAGATGATGCTCGTTGAGTTTTCATCGCTTCATAAGCATCATTTTCATTCTCAATAATCTGCTCTGTCTTGTCTCGTTATGATTTCTAACTCATTTGAATTTTCTCCAGCAAAAAGTTGGAAATAGCATCGACCTTAGCTACATCCTGAGTTAGAAGCAGAGAATAGTGCGACTAGCTTCTTCATCTTCCAAAGGAAAAGCAAGCACACAACACAAATCGAGATTATCAAAATAGAATTTCCTTGTGAGAAAATCTGGGAGAGAATTAACTTCTCCATGTATGAATTCAATTTCGAAATCAAAAACAGAAAGAATAGCCTGCCAGCGTGCAAAAATTTGTTTTGATGCAATATTTTGCACATCCTTTTGAAGAATATCTTTGGCAGACTTGCAATCAATTCTTAACATAAACTTTTGATTAAGAAGATCACCTTGGAATTTTGAAATGGCAAGAACAATGGCTAAAATTTCTTTCTTAACAGTGGAATAATTTTTCTGGATATCATTCCAATGCTTGGAAATAAACTGTACAATTTGTTCTTTTTTATTCAACTTTTGTTTTAAAATACCTCCATAACCGATGTTTGAAGCATCAGTTTCAACAATTTTAAAAGACAATGTGTTAGCAATATGTAAACATGGAATTTCTATCGTAGCCAGAATAGAGTCCTCGTATCTCAAAAGTCTTCCATCTCTTAAAACCAAAAGAAATGAAGTATTCAAACCTTCTTTCAAAAGTGGTTTGACTCCAACTTGAATCATACCAAAATAGAGATAATTGTACTTCAAAGCATGTTTCTTCAAAGAGTCTTTATTCAAAAGAGAAATTGAAGAATATGAGGAAGAAAGAGGTATGTCACGTTCCTCAGTCGTGATAACATAATCGTTAGACTTAAAAAGTTTCTTAAACTTGGATTCAGCATAAATTTGATCATATTTTACTTTTGGAATTTTCCAGTTTCTTAAAGATTTGTTAAAATCTTCAATGGTAATTTCCTCTCTATTTAGAGGGTCTGAAATCTGAGACAACTCAGATATAGTGCTACTAGAAGTGGGATCAGTTCTTCTAAAAAGATCCATTTTGTATAAAATTGGTTTTAATTGTTCAGTTTTGACCTCTGCTACCACGTCCCATGGACTTACGCTACCTCTGCCAAGACTTTGTGGCTCCAAATGAGATCGACCTTAGAACAATCAAAAACTAGTTTATACAAAATGTCTCAGAAAAGAATGTCTCAGAAAAGAACAACTAACTCTTCTCCCACTAGCTCTGATACCATGAGGGATGCAGGATTTGGGCCCCGCTCGGCGGCCCAATTGCCGAGCAGGGTCGAATTTTTTTTTTCATTTTTTTTAATGGATTCATATCGAAAAATTACGTGAAATAAAAAGAAATTCGTTCCAAACGGACACCCGAGCGATAAGATATACCATTTCGAATATCTTATCGCTCGGGTGTCCGTTTGGGACGAATTTCTTTTTTTGTGTTTTCGGTTTTATTATTTTTTTGGAGTTTTATTTTAAATTTCTTAAAAAAGGGATTTGAACAAAATTAAACAAGAATGCCCATAATATACCTTTATATCCGAATTTCCGATAATTCACTCATCTCCGAAGATTCGGATTAGAGTAGAATTTTTAACGCTACACCCTCGAAGATTCGAGTTAGTATGTGAGTACGTGTATAAGACAACAACGTCCCTCTTGCCAAAGGGAAAGAATACGAAGTCTCATACTAAATCATCATCCCACCCCATAAGATCATGGGTAAGGCAAATGATTTAATTTTCAGAAGGGACTAGGCACGTGGGGAGCATATATTATGAGCATGCTTGTTTAAGGATGTGCAAATATTTTAAAAAAATTCGAGGACCACCTAGAGTGGTCGAAATTTTGAAGGTGCTAGTCTCCTATCCACCAAGGATCATATCTTCTAAAATAAGAAAGATTATCTATTAAAATTTTTTTAGAAAATTTTAGATAATCTTCATAATTTTAAAAGATATCTTAATTCGGCTGAAATCTTATCTCATATCTTCATAACTTGAGAAAGTTATCTTTTAAGGTTTGGAATGATTAACTTAGATAATTCTCGAGATTTTGGATATATTCAAATTCTTATCTCTAATCAGATACTATCCATGAAGATTCCATTCGACAAATTTAAAGATATCGTTGGGATTAAAAAGTCTATCCATGGCAGATCAAATATTCATCTATAGCATGATATGAGGTCATCTACGATACATACTCTCAGCCGAGAAAAGTAATAGAACCATGAACATCAAATTTCACTCGCAAGAAAATGAATTCAGATCAGACAATGATTACGAAAGACGAGGCCATCCACTGACATGCAATTTTCGTTTGTGAAGGGATATGCTAAAGACTTACAATTGATTCACAAAAATTCTTTAATTTTAGGTTTTAAATTGATCCAAGAATCTACTAGACGGCTTGGTTCTATAAGGAAAGACAATGGTTCCGCCTTTATTTATCAATTCCAAATAGTGCCCACCAATCTCGTAATTTATCGAGCTTGCACCAGAATTTTAGTTTCACAAAATCAGATCTTCGGTTCTTGAAAAATATGATTTAATATGGCCTATCAAAGCATGTTCGCGGGTACGCATGCAAGTTGTCAAGTTAACGAACAGGATTAACAATCAAGAACCATGGACTAGCAATAAAGAACCAAGGATTTTTACCTTTCTTCCGAATCAAATTTCCAACGGCGCGTGTGATGGATTCCACCTCAAATCTGTGCTTTTTCGAAGCGCAAGTTACCGGAGGTTGCTTCGATTGCTCGTGGCTGGACAGCAAAAAGAAACGCCCAGGATTGTGTGGTGTAACGACTGAGCCTTGCGAGGAATACTGATTGATCTTCGGGAGGCTTCAGCTGAGGAGTTTGTCTCAAGAAATCCTTTGTTCAGCTCTTTGATTGCCCAAATATTGCTTCCCGTGTTTGATTTTCGTAAGACTTGACAACCAAGCTAGGAGCTTCTCGATTTTGGACGGGTTCAGCAGAGAGTTGTGCACGAGTTTGGAACCAAATCCGACACAAAAGCAAAAATTAGCTCAAAACTGGACCAATCAGCAGCTTTTCGGATGGAGCGTCGGTGTGGAGTCGATCTCCGATTGAAACACTAGCTAACAGTACTCAAGCAATAACAAAAAGGATTGAACAGCATTGGTTTTGAGTGGAGGTCTTCCAGAACAATGTGAGATTGCCGAATCAAAGGACAAAAACAAGCCTGTTTGTTGTCCTTTTTTGGTGTAGCAGCTGCAAAAGGTCACCAAGTAGAGCAGAGGAGTTTGATCTTCTTAATCAAAAGTTTATGTTAAGAATTGATTGCAAGTCTGCCAAAGATATTCTTCAAAAGGATGTGCAAAATATTGCATCAAAACAAATTTTTGCACGCTGGCAAGCTATTCTTTCTGTTTTTGATTTTGAAATTGAATTCATACACGGAGAAGTTAATTCTCTCCCAGATTTTCTCACAAGGAAATTCTATTTTGATAATCTCGATTTGTGTTGTGTGCTTGCTTTTTCTTTGGAAGATGAAGAAGCTAGTCGCACTATTCTCTGCTTCTAACTCAAGATGTAGCTAAGGTCGAGGCTATTTCCAACTTTTTGCTGGAGAAAATTCAAATGAGTTAGAAATCATAATGGGATTAGACAGAGCAGGTTATTGAGAATGAAAATGATGCTTATGAAGCGATGAAAACTCAACGAGCATCGTCTTTTCTTTCGTTAAAGGCAGACATGTGTGTCAGGTTGTTCTTCCTTTTACATTGAAAGCACGAACTGTTAATTGCAGACGGACGCAGGGAGGAGATGGTGCTTCCAGGGGCATTAATGGCGATTGAGACTTGGCGTGTAAGGGAAGGTTCACAGCAAAGTTCTTCATCGTCTTTTCATTGAAAGCATGGTCCGTCAATGGCAACATTAAATGGTTTTTCGTCTGCCATGAGAAAGCTGAAGTTGATCACCGCGGCATGCAAACTAAACTCTTCTGAGGTTTTGCTTTTCTCATTACAGCCCAGCTCTCTCGGAAAATTCTCAATTTTCTCTGGAAAAAAAAATGTAAATTGATATAGACATCAAACGGTTTAAAAAGAAGAAGGAATTTTCATTAAAAAAAAAACCGTTCGGCAGTATAACTGCCAAACGGGCGTCCCGATCGATAGTCTAACTGTCGATCGGGCCCGACCGGCATTTTGACTACCGACCGGGGGGCCGCTCGGCATTAAGACTGCCTAGCGGCCCCCGGTTTGGTAAAAAAAAAAACGACACCCGTTTTGGTAAATACTTTTTTTTTACACCTAGTTTGGAAAAAAGCCCAAAAAAAAACTCATTTCTAATTGTACATTACTTTTCGTAAAGAATGTGAGGCTCTTTATTCATAAAATAAAAAAAGTCAAGCAGAAACGTCAAATGAAACATCGAATGTTGGGTATTTTCGATTTTTTTTTCTCGTCCCTTTTATTATGTCCTTTTTGTTTTTTTTATATATAAAAACACGTTTTTAATTGTACGTTACTTTTCGTAAAAAATGTGAGGCTTTTTATTCAAAAAAAAAATTAAACAAAAACGTCAGATGAAACATCAATTGTAGGGTTTTTTCGAATTTTTTTCTTATCCTTTTTATTATGTCCCTTTCGTTTTTTTATATATAAAATAACACGTTTCTAATTGTACGTTACTTTTCGTAAAGAATGTGGGCCTTTTTATTCATAAAATAAAAAAAAAATAAACACAAACAAACATTAAATGTAAGGTTTTTTCAAAAAAAAAAAATTTGCCGTCTCTTTTGTTATGTCCCTTTCATTTTTTTTATATTAGAAAAATGCGTTTCTAATTGTACGTTACTTTTCATAAAGAATGTGAGGCTCTTTATTCATAAAATAAATACATCAAAGGAAAGGAAGGAAAAATACGAACCAGAAATTGATATGAGAAGTATTTTAAAAATCCGATCCTCAAGCCATTTTAGTGTCACATCGAGCACGTATGTGTAATTTGAAGCATACTTCGCATTCTTTGCTTATATAACAGAATGACATTAATAAGTCCATATCATAGGACTTTGCCTCTTGTTTTTATTCTTTCCGTTTACTCTTCCATATCACAGAGAATTACAATAGCATCTCGTGTTTTCTTCCTCATTCTTCCTCTCTCTTTTTCATCCATATTTCCGTCTGCCGACCCACAAAATTTCCATTTTGCTTGACCCTATTATAGTCACACCAGACTCAAAAAGGTACTTGTGCTACAAAGTACTTGCTTTTTTGTCTGTCTCTCCCAATGTCACGAATAACTCGCTCCTTCGAATTGCTAAATCAGCATTCCAGGCACTCATGCCTACTCAACTAAGATGCTTATACCCTACAGTCAACAATACGAGCTTTGCAAGCAATTTCTCTTTATCCAACCAAGACTCCATCATCAAGCAAAAAGCACTCACCAAGGCATAATATAAAATAGTTACCACTAATAGAGGGAAAAATAAGATCTCTGAGCTGATTACTCGATTAAGCTCATAGCTACATCAGTTTCCCCTTATCCATCTCAACCAATGCAAACTGGAATTGGTCATTATACTGATAAAAAAGTTAGAAAGCAATTGTTCATACAATTTCAGTTTGTCTCTTGAGCACATTGCCTTCGGGGAAAATAACCAAAAAACAGCAGTCCTCATTAGAGATATCTTGCCTTCGAGGTTGGGACACAATGCATCCTCCTCAGCAGAAAGGTCAGCCATAAACTGGTTTACTGATACTGGTACATAGCTTTGAGGAATGACATGACCTGCAGCTGCTACAGGAGAACAATCTAATACAGCATTGCTCTCAGCTTCCCTCCGCCAATTATGACTTTCCCATTTTGCAATGTGTTAGGTGAGTATGATGCAACAAGCACCGATGAAGACACCTCATTAGCAGGCAATGGGATATCATCCAGTAAATGAGTAAATACACTGCACAATATTTGTTCAATAATTACACACCATTGAAAGGAACCAGAGTGCAATGAGAAAAGGAAATTAATAAAGTCATGTACAAGCAAACTATCCTTTCAATCCCCTTCTTACTTGCTTTGTAACCGGAGATGTCTAGCTATCACACAAAGAGCAGCCCGAGCAACTTTTCCCATGCACTTCAAAATTTCACCTATGCAAGGGGGATCTGAAGTCCAATCATGTATAGACCTGCATCTAAGTAATTCACTAATCTTCATGTTTCTGTCTCTCACCAGAGTTTACCACTTTCCGAATAGCATCATTTCTAATCGATCTTGATATTCATGAAGTCACTAATTCACTAATCATATCTCGAAAGTTTTCAATCACCTCCATTGCATTATGTAGCTTCTGTACAGTCAATCGAAGCCAACTTTGGGTATGTTTCAATTCTTGTATTGCCAATTGTCGCGACCCGTTTTTTTCGTCTTTATCGGGAACGGATAACGGGCTAATGGATTGTCGAATCGGGCCCCCACTCTACAATGTGGATCGCGGGCTTTCTCGACGCGGGCCCTCCCAGGCCCATACCAAATCACGACGGGAGTAAATTTACGCGGGTTTTCGACGATAAGAGTCGATCACTTTCGACCTTGGTGTGGTCGTGGTGGCATGTGCTATGTGTGCATGCATTTGGAGTCGCCACCGGTCCTTCTTGGAAGGTGGACCGGAAACCTCACTAATCGATTGGGAGAGATCGATCAGTTCTGCAAAACCAGAGATTTTGGGTTTGGGGACTTGGTTACGTTGGTGTCATTACCAACGCCCTTTCGGTACCTAACGCGAGTGATTTTCCTAACTAAGATTTCATACATGCGCAATTTTGGGTGAGGTAAGTCTAATTTAGGGGTTTCATGCAGATTGGAAGACTAGTCCTATCAAATCACAATCAATATAAGGAAAGCGCAATGAAGTGCATAAATGAGCCACGTCGATGCACGTCAATTCAAATCAATGGCCTCTTAGTATAGCCTTAAGGGCTTAGGGAAGGTGTGATTTAGGACCAAGGGTAGACTGGGAAGATTTGGGGACGATTTGCTCGGAGGGCGAAATCGTCAATTTTTGGGAAGTTTAGGTGTTGAACTAAACAAAATAGGTCATGGCCAGTTGATCGTGGCCATTTCCTATTTTGGAGATTTTTCTTGAATTTTTTGGGATTTCTCGAAAAACGATTTACCCGAAGGGCAAAATCGTCATTTTTGAAAATATCGGGATTCGAAAGACCAAAAATAGGTTTTGACCAGTCGGCTGTGGTCATTTCCTATTTTTTTTTTCAGATTTTTTGGATTTTCAGAATTTCTTCAATTTTTTGGGAAGACGATTTGAAAAAAGGGCAAAATCGTCATTTTTGGAAAGATTAGGGTTTGGAAGACCCAAAATAGGTCATGGCCAGTTGATTGTGGCCATTTCCTATTTTGGAGATTTTTCTTGAAATTTTTCAATTTTTTGGGAGGACGATTTGTCAAAAGGGCAAAATCATCATTTTGAAAAGATTAGGGTTTGGAAGACCCAAAATAGGTCGTGGCCAGTTGATTGTGGCCATTTCCTGTTTTCTGGAATTTTTCTGAAATTTTTTTGGCATTTTTGGGGAACGATTTGCCAAAAGGGCAAAATCGTCATTTTGGAAAGATTGCGGTTCGAAAGACCCAAAATAGGTCATGGCCAGTTGATTGTGACCATTTCCTATTTTTTGAAATTTTTCTGGAATTCTTGTGAATTTTTGGGAAACGATTTGCCAAAAGGGCAAAATCGTCATTTTGGAAGGATTGGGAATCGAAAGACCCAAAAATAGGTCATGGCCAGTTGATTGTGGCCATTCCCTATTCTTTGGAATTTTTTGAGAATTTTTTGAATTTCTTTGATTTATTTTTTTTAAGACGATTTGCCTAAAGGGCAAAATCGTCATTTTGGAAGAATTGAGGTTCGAAAGACCCAAAATAGGACATGGCCAATTGATTATGGTCATTTCCTATTTTCTGAAATTTTTTGGAATTTTTCTGAATTTCGTTGATTTTTTAGAGACGATTTGCCTAAAAGGAAAAATCGTCATTTTGGAAGAATTGGGGTTCGAAAGACCCAAAATAGGATATGACCAGTTGATTGTGGTCATTTCCTATTTTCTAGAATTTTTTGGAATTTTTCTGAATTTCCTTGAATTTTTGAATTTTTTTAATGATTTTCTATTTTTTTATTGAATTTTTGAATTTTTTTATAAATATTTTTGAATTTTTTTATTAAAAAAAACATTTTCCGGACCGGGTCAAACCCGGCCCGCGCCTCTCGGGCTCCCGGCCCAACCCTACGGGTCGGAGCTGGCCTAAAACGACGCCGGTTTTGTTTTTATAGAATTTTTCTATTTTTTTAGCATTTTTCTTTAATTATCAGAAATCACTGGATCGGACGATTGTGCCACGTGGCTACTCCTGATGCGTCCGATCTTGGACTAAATCGGACGATCCATAGAGAGCCACTTCGCACAATTTCACCCAGTCCGATTGACCGTTAATTAATTATCCGAAAATCATTTAATAATTTTGAAAATCTGAGATCGCGACACGTGGCATACACGCGGCCGTCCGATCTAGGGTTTTTTTTAAAAAAAATTTCTGAAAAGCCATTTATTATTCAAAAATCATTATTAATTTTTGAAAATTCCTAGTCGCGACACGTGGCAATACCGTGGCCGTCCGATCTAGGGTTTTTTGATCTTTTTTTTTTAAAGGGAGCTCCCTCGACGGCTGACGTGGGGCCTATGTGGCACGCCACGTCGGCGTTGACCGGTCAACCAACGTTGACCGGTCAACTCCCTCGCCGGGGAAGATATCGCCGGCGCCTTGCCGGAAATGTGTTTCCGACGTCCAAACGACACGGAAACGCCGCGATTTCGACACTAACTCGAACCCCCAACTTCCCACATCAACATACGTTAAAAACATGGCAACGAACACGTCGGAAAACGGCCGAACAAACCCCCCACCGAACCGGCGCCGGCGAGTATTTGCAGAAAATTTTTTTGGCGACCAAACTCGGTTTCATTCCATCACACAGCATCCAATGGGGTTAGGGAAACTTACCTGAGGTCGCTTAGGCGTCGGCGACCGCCGGAAATCACTCGTCGAACTCCCGATCCGAACCATGGCCGGTGAAGCTCCGGCTCACGTCCTCGGCGTGGTTTCGATGCAAAATAAAGAGCAAGCCGGGCTTAGAGACAGTTATAGAGAGATCTTATGACCGAACTCGCACGAAATGAGGCCGAGAATGGCATGGCCGAGAGCCGGGAACTAAGACACTCATTCAGGTATTTCGTCGAACAGTTGGCGGTGCGCGAGAAAACTCGACATTCAAACGGGGACTGAGGGCCACACGAGCCAAACCGAAGCCAACCAACACTTAGTCATCGCTAGATGGACTTAAAACGATGTCGGTATGCGCTCGGTTTGGGCCGGTTTCACCGGAAACGAAAACGACCAAAACTCACAGTAGCTTAAAACATGGTATAAAAAATAGGGTATGGTACCGACCTGTCCGAGGGTCGCCGACGACGGTAGAGGCCTCGGTGGTGGTCGCTCGAGCTTTCTGAAGGTCGGAAGGACCTCGATGGACGCCGGACCACCCGTTCTCACTCTCGACTCTCTCTATCTCCCTCGGTTCTCTCTCTATCCTTTGTGTCTGAAAAAAAAAAAACCCCTTCGGTCTTCCTCTCACGGCCAAGCCTTATACCACCGAGGTCGTCCGGGATGCCGAGGGTGCGATCACGCGCTCCCTCACCCTGAAAAAGAGTCTGCCATCTCAGCTTTAGCCGATCGATTGCTGCTCTCCCTCTCTATTTTTTTCTCTGTGTTTTTTGGTACTGTACATGGGGAACGACAGCCTGTTGGTTTGGGTTGCAGATCCGGTTCGGTCGGGTCGGGTCGGATCTGACCCGACCGATCCGGTTACCAAATTTCACCCAATTGAGCCCTAAAGTGACCATTTTTCATGAAATTGATGTCAAAATCGGACTCCTCAACATGTTTTCCGTCTGAAATGGGTATTTTTGTGCGTAATTGAGTTGGAATTTAATGAAAACCCCAAATCGTGCCTAGGATCCGAAAATAATTTTCGCCAAATCGGAGGCACCAATGGTCAAATCAGTCCAAATTGAGGCCACCAATGGATTCGGCAAGATGAAAACTATAAGGTAGAGGTGTTTTATTTTCATGGGTGTCTCCGGAGAGAATTTAATTTTAAGATTTGTGAAATCGGGGGCTAAATTGCAGAGAAATTTGTGCAATTAGGTCCTTTTTGTCAAAATTGAACAAATTGAAGGCTTAATTGACCCAATAGCATTTCAAGGCTCTAGATTATAATGTCATGGCTTATGAAAAGTGGAAATTGAGAATTAAAAGACTCAAAGAGAAACTTTTATGCTCGATTCGGGTGTACGTTTGTGAAGTAACATAGTTAGTCGAGTCGAATTTTCGCGATTTAACCAGACCAACTTGAAGAGGGAATTAAAATAAAATTATTGGCTATTTTTGTGCATTTTTCTGACCACGAATGGTATTTTTTCTGATTTTTTGGGGTATTTTTATAATTAAATAAATTCGAAAAAATATTAAAAATTATGAAAAAAAAATTGTTCAAAATTGGTTCCTAAGGCTGGGCCAAGGCTTCCATAGTTGATTTTGTAATTTTGTGACTTTTTTTGCTATTTTTAATTAATTTTAGAAATAAAAACTGAAATAAAAGATGACCAAAAATCAGGTGTCAACACCAATATGCGAACATTGGCTATATTCCAGCTCCCTTCAGGTTTGTTCAAGCTCCCTTTGGATTTTTTCCAGCTCAAATCGTGTTTGTTCCAACTCCATTTATAGATCTTTAATTATACGGCTACATCCAATAGGACAATCATCGTCTTGATTAGATATAACAAGAAACCATATAATTGTTACATCTAAACCATTGAAAAATTAAAGCGTCTTATCACAAGAATAAACAACTAACATACATGCTTCACATGTTCATTATTGGGATGAAATCGTGTAGGCAAATGAATTGTCGTTGACAACTCTTCATATTGAAACATTTCAAGTACGCCTATTTTGCGGCTTCTCAATTGTTATATCCTTTATAATTAGCATTACTAAAATCAGTTACTTGGACTTCAATTTGAGGCCAATTATCGTATATATGTCGATATTACGGCCATTGAAAACAACATAGTATTTCTTCGGCATTTCAACAAACCTAAAATAGCATAGAGAAATGAGATACAACACCAAGGGCATTTGCATTCAAAAGGCATAAGGATGATATAGTCATGAAAAATTTGCAACCTCAATTTCTCTGACCTTAATACAAAAGCAGTGAATTGGTCTACATAACAAATTGAGAATGGCAACTCACCCCTTCTTGTCATTGTTTGCTTACCAACTCCCAAAAACATATACATGATTCAATATATAGATTGTATCTCAGTTACCCTTGTGGTCTTGTAGAGAACAACAAACAGTCTCAGGGCACAAAGAAAAATAGATGGTCTTAATAGGTCGCCACTGGTCACCATTGTCATGGTCTCAATTAACACAAGGATGTGGTGTTGTCTAGTGGTTACTTGAAGATGATCAACATCGAACAGAGAAGGCTCCCCATGATAAGGCAAATTGGGTAAATACCTATCAAGGAGAGCACGGGACATGAAACTATTTGAGAAAAGCATGACTAAAATCAAAGATATAGTGCAAAAAAGAATGCCCATTTGAATATAGAGGTTACCTTCTTGAAGGGTGTCGCAGACTTGCTCTTACTCAGTCGATTCACGAAGGAATTCCTCAGAGGGGGCGATCGAGCCTTCTCTCCATGAGCGAAATTGAAGAAGAAGAAGCGGCGAAAGCCCTAAATCCCCATAGAGTGGAGGGAAGAAACTCGCTGCTCTGGCCTCGGCTTCGTTGCGTCGAGAGCGAGCGACCACATGCTCTTCCTGAGCGAAATTGAAGAAGAAGAAGAAGCGACGAAAGCCCCAAATCCCCATAGAGTTTGGGGGGGGGGGGCGATGAAGCTCGCTGCTCTAGCTTCGGCTTCGTTGCGTTAAGAGCGAGCGACCGAGCCTTCTCTCCCTGAGTGAAATTGAAGAAGAAGAAGTGGCGAAATCCCTAAATCCCAATAGAGTGGGGGGACGACGAAGCTCGCTGATCTGGCTTCAGCTTCGTTGCAACGAGAGCGAGTGACCGCATTCTTCTCTTTGAGCGCGAATTGAAGAAGAAACAAGCAAGGCCTAACACAATGTGCTCCGCGAAGGCTGGCGTTGAAGGGAAGCGTCACCGGAGCGAAGGGAGGAGGGAGGACTGATCGAATTTGAGGAGAGAGGGAGGATCGATATGGTTTGAGGAGAGAGAAATATGGTTTTTTTTTTGAAATTAAAACACCCAACCCTCAAATTTGAGCAGCTCCCCCTTCAGATGACGTGGCCAAATCTCCTCCGTTGGATGTTAATGAACGGTTCAATTTAAATCTATGTCACCCCTGCCATTCTCCCACTATGGCAAGGGATCCCAATCCGAATCGATCAAAGTATATGATAAACGCACACTTCCAGGGACCTGGATCCCCTGCCTTACTTTTTTAAGGCTGGGGGATCCCCACCCTTGATATAGGGGGGAAAAGCTATACCAAGGGTGGGGATCTACTGCCTTAGAAAAAGTAAGGCAGAGGATCCCCACCCCACTTCCAGGGGCATTGGAACTCTCAGCATGATAAGTTTCTTTTTATGTTTCCATGATTTTGGTAGAAAAAAGAGGAATTCAAGAGCACTTATGTTGACAAGAAGGCTCCCATATTCTAGTGAGACCTATTGGAAACTTATGGCGCGCATGGTAACACTTCAGAAGCTGAAATTCGTTTGGTAAAGGCGCTTCAGAAGTGTTTCTGAAGCTGAAAGCCGTTTGATAAAAATATTGAGGAATCACTTCCAGAAGTGATTCTGGAAGTAATTTTGGCCAACTTTGAGAAGCTAAAAATTGTAGTTTCTAAAAAAGAAATCACTTCTTCAACTATACTGGTCTTCACCGACCAACGCCCGCTTGCCGGCGCCCCTCGACCGCCGTAAGCCCGCCGTCGCCGCCCGCCTCGACAGGTCGCCGCCGCCGCGACCGGCCGCCGCCGCCGCGACCGGCTGCCGCCGCAGCCGGTCGTCCGCCGCCACAGCCGGTCGTCCGCCGCCGTCGGTCATCCGCCGCCGCCGCTGGTTGCCAGCCGTCGCCGGCTGCCACTGGCAACCCGCCCTGCGGCTGTGGAGGTTAGCGGCCGTTGCCGCCGCCGGTCGCCCTTCGTCGCCGGCCGCCGCCCCCCGCCGACGACCTCCGCCTTCCGCCGACCTCCGTTGGTCGCCGGCCGCCGCCCTCCACCGACCGCCATCGCCGGAGATTTTGTTAATAATGTTTAAAAATTAGAAATTACAGAAGTAGAAATTTTATCAAACACATTTCTTTGATCAGAAATCAACTTTTGATGGAGAAGTTGAAAAATCAACTTCTGTTTCTGATTGAGTAGTTGAAAAATCAACTTTAGCTTCAGAAATGATTTCTTTTTCAGAAGTGTTGCCATGCGCGCCCTCAGATGCCAACGAGATGAGTTCAATGCTATTTGAAATATTGGTATGATCGCATGGTTTTCATCCAAACATGTACGAAAATGGTGAAGTGAAGAGATGCTAAGAGTTTCCAAATTTCTTGAATCAAAATAATTGTCGCTTACTACGACCTGGTGGGGTGGCATATATTTTTGCATCTTGGCTTTGTGTCTAGATATTGATTCTCCTACACAATGACTTCCCTTCTGTATCAGAAAGATTCACACCATTAGCCCCTTATCCATTCTCATTCGATCATAGCGGGGAAGTAAGTCGAAATAGAAAAACTCGCATTGGTTGAGGTGACGAAACCCTATACTTTTCATTACAGATCCAATAAATCATAAAAGGATGGACATGGATTCAAATCTATGTTAGAACATTTCTATGAATGCTAATAGAAAAAAAAAAGAAGAAAAAACAATAATGACATAATCCTCTTTCTAGGCTCCGTTTGTTTCAAGGAAAATATTTGTCCATAAAATATTTTCACCAATTTCTAGCGTTTGAGGGTCAGAAAATGAACATCTAACGAAAAATATTTTTCGGTCAACAAAAAAAAAAATCTAAACTAAGGAAAATGATCCCGTTTCTCTGAAGCGGAAATCATTTCCCCTTCTCTTGCGTTATTGTTTCTCTCTCTTTTCCTCTTCAGAACTTCATTTCCCACTCTCTCTCCTCCATCGCCAAGAGTGTCACATCTCGAGACAATCCCCTCCGCCACCGGACCTACCCCACTCCAACCGATCCTTACTTTCCCCTACTCGGTGCCTCCCTCTCTGATGCAACATTAGTGATGGCGAGGTCGAGCTCATGTCAGCCTTGAACAAGGCCGAGCTTCACCGGATCTAGCGAGGCTCAAAGCTCGTAGATCTGAGGAGGCCAGTGTTGGGAGCATGCAGCGGTGTTGACAACTGATTTTCGATTAGTCTTTTTCCTTTTATTTCTGGAAAAAAATTCATAGCAAATCAATCAAAAGTAAAAAATATATATATATAAAATCAACTTTGGTAGCCTTAGCTAAGCCCAGGGAACCATTTTTGACCAAAAAATAATTCTTCATATTTTTCGCTTTTTTAACGTTTTTTGAAAATAGGAAATGCATGGAAAATCAAGAAAAATAGCTCTTGAGGTCACAAAAATACAGAAAAATTGTCAATATTTTTATTTTAAATCCCTTTTCATTTTGACCTCATAAAAAGTTAAAATTCAATTTTAATTTTAGGAGTTCCTTAGTTACACATAGAGTTGAACTTAGTAAAAAAAATGTCATTTGAGTCTTTTAATTTGTTATTTTTGTATTTTTAGAGTCTTAACATTCAATATGATTGCTCTGCATTTCAATTTAGTCCAATTTTTTTCTAGAATTGCATGATTGCACGAATTGAGCGAAGTTGCGTATTTTTATTGCAATTTAGTCCCTAGATTTGGGAAAAAGTGAAATTACTTTCAATCTGGGGACCGCCATGACAAATTGAAACCACTACCTTATTTTTTTCACCCTTCCAAATTGATTGGTGGGGCTGGTTTGATCTGATTTGGACAATTAGGGCTCCAATTTGACAATTTCAATTTTTGAATCTTAGGTCGAAATTGGGATTTTTGGTCTATTCATGCCAGAATTTTGGGGAAAATCATGTCTTTAGATAAATTTGATATCCATGAATTCAATTTTGAGGTTTGATTTCATAAATTCCCCACCGATTTGGAACAATTTTGGAATTAATCTTGATCGAGTCCCTAGCCAGATCGGATCCGACCCACGAACCTCGTTCGTTCAATTGCCTCTTGCCCGCCTTTTTCGTTTTTGCAGGAGAATTTTGATCACGAAATTGGCAGGCTGATCAACGTCAATTGATGGAATTGGTGGAGGGGTTTGGTAGGCCGTCATATCATGGGTCGATCGAGAGCGGTCCGACGACCTAGGTCAACTGGAGTCGCGGCCAGCGAGGGCCATTTCTGCCATGGCCGACTATGTCTAAACGCAATGCTAAATTCAGACCAAATTGATGTGAAATGACGATCACAAGAAGACCTAAATGAGATGGTCATGGAGTCCTCGACGTTGGCCGATCTCCGGTGACCATTTCGCACGAGTCTGCAGGTGCGAATGGTCACCGTTGACATGGCCGTTCGAAAGTGTGGTCTCAAAACTGGCCCGGAATCGTCCCATTGACCAGGCTCACGGTTTCGAATCGGAACCGGAACCGAAACCGGCCTTCAAGGGCCAGTTCCAGTTCTATATTTTTGGAACCGGATCCGAGCCGGTTCGGAACCATAATTTATAAAAAAAATAATATATATATATATATATATATATATATATATATATATATATATATATATATATATATATATATATATATATATTGGGAACTAGGAAGAGTCGTTGGCTCTTGGCTCTTCCCCATGGCTAGGTGAGCCCCATATGGGGCTTGCCGCCCTCTTTGGGCCGTTGCAAATTTGCAAAAAAAAATTAATTAAAAACTCTATAAATACCTCTCCCATCCTCTTCATTTTTCTCACAATTTCTCTTAATTCTCTCTAATACTCTCAATCTCTCAAATTCGCTCAAATACTCTCAATTCGCTATTCTCTCAATTCCGTCTTAATTCTTTGAATCAACTTTCCGATCAATTCTCTCAAAAAATGGCAAATGGAAGCGAAATTGGTCGAAAGAGAAAGAGCCCGATTATCCTGTTTCTGCATGTGATCCTCGTGAATATGAGTTTTGGGAAGACGACGATGTTAATATAAACTATGTTCCCAATTCCAACGCCGAGTATGTCCCAAAGCAAGAAATTTTTCATCTTCCTACTGGTGTCGAAGAAACGTCAATAGCAAAGGAGCCGGGACGGAAGAGCCGAGAGGGTACATCTGACTTATGGCTACACTTCAACAAGGTATGGAATGAAAACGAATGTAAGTTTGATATAAGCTATAAATATTGTTTGTAAACATACAAACTTGGTAAAAGGAGATGACTATGGAACATTTCATCGGCATCTGATGAAAAAGCATCCAACGCAAGCGAGGATCGACACTAGCCAACAATAAATTTTCGGGTGCACCAATCCTAACTCTCATCTTTTATTCTGTTACACTCATGAACTTTATAAACAAACATTAGCTGAATATGTTGCCCTTGGTCATGCACCGTTTAATACTGATGAAAATTTTAATTTTAAATATTTGATAAACACTGTGTTGGCTCCGCAAGCACAATCTGTTCCGAGAACTACTCTTAGACGCGAACTTGACCATGTTTATAGAAAACAGAAAAAAAAAATTGACGAAAATTTTTGGAGAATTCAATGGACGTGTACATATAGGTAGTGATTCTTGGAATATTAATAATTATATGGGTGTCACATGCCATTGGATAGGTAATGATTGGGTTATTCAAAAAAGACTTCTTGCATTTCTAGTTTTTTCTTAAAGGCATACGGCCCATAATATTTATAGATTAATTAGGCAAGTTTTAGAAGAATATGATTGGATTAATAAATTTTTTTCAATTGGTTTTGATAATGCCGCCGCAAATACTGCTTCCATTCTCGAGTTAAAAAAAATTATAAATCCCCTTTTGGCGGATAATTTTTTCACATTAGATGTGTTTGCAATATCTTGAATTTGTGTGTACAAGATAGTTGATCAGTTTTTGTGACTTCTCTCGACCCAATAAAGAGTACAATTAGATTTTTATGGAGTCATCCTCATTTTATGAAAGCATGGGGCAAATTTTGTAAACAACATGGGAGAAAGGAAAAAGTGTTTCCAAAAGATATTCCGACTCATTGGAATTCTACCTACGATATGCTTCTACAAATTTTTTATTACAAAGATTTATTATGTTCTTTTATTTCAAATATTGTTCCCGATATTGCTTTACTCCCGCAACATTGGACGTTTACAATTTTTTTTTTTAGATTTTTTGAAAATTTTTAATGATTCTACTAATACTTTATCTGGTATTTATTATCCTACTACGCATTTATTTTTAATAGAGTGTGTTAATATTGCTGGTGTTTTTAAATGAATATGAAAAAGATACTGAATTAGCTTCGAGTATTTTAGTAATGCGAGAAAAATGGTTGCATTATTATTTCAACATTCTTCTTGTCTATTTAGTTGGTATTATTTTCAATCCACATATTAAATTAGATGGTTTATTAGATTATCTTAGGGATTATTATTATGATTGTTTACATTTGGATGAAGCAATATATATTTCAATTATACAAGTAGAGGTTAAAAAAGCTTTAGTAGAATTATATAATGAATTTTGTAGTAGATATGGTTTGAGTGACAGTGGATACGCCCAACATATTGTCTCACGAAGCGATGCAGGTGTTTCACTTAATAGAGGGTATAAAATGCTTATGAGTAGGCAAAAAAAAAGAAGAAGGGGACAACAGTTAGTATTTCTGAATTAGAAAACTATTTAATAATTACTTTTGAGTTTAGTGAATCCGAACACAGCGCAGATTTCAAGATTCTTGAGTGGTGGAAGAATCATTCAACTCAATTTCCAGTTCTCTCCCTCATTGCAAAACAGATATTAGCTAGAAATTCTTCAATAGTGGCAGTTGAACAAGCTTTTAGTATTGGAGGATTAATTTTGGACTC
Source organism: Rhodomyrtus psidioides (assembly GCA_021437785.1). Lineage (NCBI taxonomy): Eukaryota > Viridiplantae > Streptophyta > Magnoliopsida > Myrtales > Myrtaceae > Rhodomyrtus > Rhodomyrtus psidioides. Next base: position 2,875,553 of record JAILYB010000041.1, on the reverse strand, counting down.
CTGTCGTTCAAGATTAAGTCCGGAAAGTGTAGAGATTCAAGCTTGTGTCGATGGTTGGACAAAGGCTAAATTTCGACAACAAGAGTTGGATCAAGAAAACGAATCAAGAAAACGAATTCTTCAGTGAAGAATGTGGAGATACCACCACCACCACCATAATAACGGATTGGAAGGGGGAATTTAGTAAGAGCCGCATTTTGGCTCAAAAAAGGCGGATTCTATTCGCGAAGACTCGAGAAAGAAAGAGAAACAATAACGGATTGGAAGGGGGAATTTAGTAAGAGCCGCATTTTGGCTTAAAAAAGGAAGATTCTATTCGCGAAGACTCGAGAAAGAAAGAGAAACAATAACGGATTGGAAGGGGGAATTTAGTAAGAGTCGCATTTTGGCTCAAAAAAGGAGGATTCTATTGGCGAAGACTCGAGAAAGAAAGAGAAAGCACGAGAGAAGTGATTGAGTTGGAGAGCCGAAGTCTGTGAGGTGCTCGCTGGACCTTTTCCGACTGAATCGAGGCCGGCGCTTAGCCATTCTAGCTCCCTAAGAACCTAAGGAATTCTACAGACCCGATGAACCAATCTGAGAACTCGAAAAATGGTGAGGTTCCTTCTCGAGCTTAGTCTCAGCCTCACATGGCATCTTAAGTTCTAGGTGCTCATTTTGCGTGTTACGATTTGCCATTTGTTCTTTATGTCGTACTGATCATTCTCGCGTCGATTTCGTGCATTTTCATCGCATGGATTCTTGTGTTGACCTCCAACATTCCCCGACTAGCTGTGAGCTCAATAGCTAGATTTAGACCAAATCAAGCTATCACAGACCCCAAGTAAGTCCTCTTAGACCTCTCCAATACTTCCTGATGCTTTGGATTGCTTCCATGACGCGTAGAACATCTAGGGCGAGTAGTCGTTGGAGAGTAGCTTCGGTAGAACTAGGTAGCGTAGCCAAATGTGATTATGCTGTGTTGAGGTTTGGATATGTTGTAGAGGAGTTCGAGCTGAATCAAATGGCGTTGGAATTAGGGGTTAGCATGGGCCGGGTGGGCCAGGTGAGCCGGGTCCAGACCTTAACCCTAAAACCGACCCTGTTATAGCTAGTTCTCAGTTTTTGGAACTGAGAACCAACCCTGTTTGTCTTTAAACTTATTTTAGAACTGACCTTATTTTTTGGTCCAATTTTAGGGTCTACCCAAGAACCTGTTTTCCTTTTTTTTTCATCAAAATAATATAAGTATCAATGAAAGGAACAGTAAACATTACAATCCACCAAAAGCAACAATCCAAAATATAAATAGTGAACTTTTAAAAGCAACAATCTAAAATTGATTTTATGATATTAATCGGTTTAAATACTAGCTCTGGTTTTATGAAACCGATTAAAACTTAACACATAAAGAGTAGACTTTTATAAATAACTAGAAACCGGTTCTAAAATCGATTCGGGTGGGTCTCCACCTAGAGCCAAGAACCGAACCGGTTTCAACTAGTTCCTAAAAATTAAAATCGGTATCCGAACCAATTTGAGCAGGAACCGATTCCCGACCCTGTTTTTCGGGTGGTTTGATCCGGGTTTCGTGTAAACCCGATCCGGTAGCACACCCCTAGTTGAAATCGCGAAGTTTGGGTGTCTGTGGAGTGAGATATGGGCTTCTGACGAGGCGTCGGCGAAGGGAGCCGATGCCAATCATCTTCTCCGACGAGCGTTGACTCTGGTCAACGCTCACGTGGCGCTGACGTGGTGCCACGTGTTGTGACACGTGGTGCGCCACATCAGTAGGCCCGTAACCAATTATCCGATTCTGTTACAAGATCAGACAGCCTAGAGTATGCCACGTGGAGGCACCTGAACCATCCAATTAGTAAATAGGACTATCAGATAATCGGTTAAATAAAAATTAGTTTTTCAAAAATAAAAAAATAATAATGAATGAAAACAATGTCGTATAGGATAGTTGGTGGGTGATGTAGGATATGGGCAGATGCGGTGTCGTTTTGATCTTTGGTATACGGTGTCCTGCATATATAGTCGTCATTTTGGCCTGGGAGTGTACGGTGTCATTTCGTAAATAGGCATACATTGTTGTTTCGGCCTGATCGAGTCAGGCGTGAGGTCGGACCGAGCGATCTGATCACGCGGGCCGGTTTAGACCGGTCCGAATAATAAAAAAAATCAGGAAATAAAAAATTATTTTAAAAATAGAAAAATTCTAAAAAAATGGAATAAAAAATTAAAAATCTTAGAAAAATTAAAAAAATCAGAAAAATTGTAGAAAATTGCTAGACACTCCACAAATTCGCAAAAATTGTTGAATGGCCACAGACAACTGGTTAATTCTACTTTTTGGATTTCTTATCCGTTCTAATTGGAGTAGACGATTTTATCTTTTAGGGGTAAATTGCTTCTGCTTTGTATCCGAGATAATTCGAAAATCCCTATATTAGGGTTAGGGTCAGTTAGGTGGCCAATCCTTTTGCTTAGATTTTCGAATCTCGTCTTTTTTCTCGAAATGATAATTTTACCCCTCAAATGGTAAATCATCTTTTCTATTCTAATTAGTTTTGAAAATTGCTCAAAATTAGGATTCGGATCAGGTGGATGATCAATCATTCTGTTTGGGATTTTCACGTCTCATTTCCTTTTTTTCTTAAATGAAGATTTTACCCATCAAATGGTAAATCGCCTTAAAAAATTCTAGAAAATTCGAAAAAGTGTCGAAAAATGGGAAATTGGCCAGTTAAGTGGTCAATCCTATTTTCGACCCATTTTGACTCCAGAATTCTTCCAAAATGACGATTTTGCCTTTTTTGGCAAATTGTTCCTAGATTTTTTCGAAATTACGATTTCACCCCTCATGGGCAAATTATGTCTAAATCACTCATGAGCCATTATTGATACTTCTCTAGGCCAATAGGGCATTACTAGGGATGCCACGTTGTATTCATGTAATTTATCTACATGTCTTGGATCCTTGTTTTGTGCATCTTCCTTGATTGATTGTGAGTGTTACGGTAGTCACTCTTATCTACATGAACTCCTAGATTTAGGGTTCGTACCCTATTCATCTGCATGAAATCTTAGGTTAGATAATTCAGTCAACTTAGGCACCGGAAGGGCGTCAACTGATAGTTGACGTAACTAAGTCGCCTATCTCATTTCTCTGGTTCTTGTAGAATCGAGTAGAAGCTCTCAACTATTGGATAGGGTTTTCAATCGTACCCTCCACGAAACAATTGGTGAAAACTCCTTGGCATGCATGCATAGCTGTCGCGACCCGTCCGGATGCGGACGCGGCTAATGGATTACCGATCGCGGGCCTTGGATCGGCGCGGGCCCTCCTAGGCCCATACCAAATCGCGGCGGGAGTATTTTTTTAAGGATTCGACGTTAAGAGTCGATCGCTTTCGACCTTCAGTGTGGTCGTGGTGGCATGTGCAACTTATGCATGCATTTGGAGTCGCCACCGGTCTTTCTTGGAGGGTAGACCGGAAACCTTACTGACCGATTGGGAGAGATCGATCAGTTCTGCGGAACCAGAGATTTTGGGTTCGGGGACTTGGTTACGCTGGTGTCATTACCAACGCCCTTTCGGTACCTAACACGAGTGATATTCCTAGCTAAGAGTTCATGCAGGCGCAAGTTCAGGTGAGGTAGGTTTAATTCAGGGTTTCATGCAGATTGGAAGACTATTCCTATCAATCACAATCAATTTAAATGAAAGCACAATCAAGTACATAAATAAATCACTTCAATGCATATCAATTCAGATCAATGGCTTCCTAGCATAACCATAAAGGCTTAGGAAAGGTGTGATTTCGGACCGGGGTAGGATGGGAGGATTTGGAGGCGATTAGCCCGAAGGGCAAAATCGTCAATTTTTGAAAGGTTTGGGTACTGAATTACCCAAAATATTCCATGGCCAGTTGTTTGTGGCCATTTCCCATTTTTGAGAATTTTTTGGAATTTCTTGATTTTTCTTCGATTTTTGGAAGACGATTCGCCCAAAGGGCGAAATCGTCATTTTAAGAAGGGTCGGGGTTCAAAACACCCGAAATGAGTCTTGGCCAGTTGTTCATGGCCATTTCCTATTTTTTGGGATTTTCCTGAATTTTTTAGAATTTTTTTGGAAGACGATTTGCCGGAAGGGCAAAACCGTCATTTTGGAAAAGATCGGGGGTCGAAAGACCTGAAACAGGTCATGGCCAGTTGAATGTGGCCATTTCTTATTTTCTGGAATTTTTTAGAATTTTTCTGAATTTTCCGAATTTTTTTGAATTTTTTTATGATTTTCTATTTTTTATTGATTTTTGAATTTTTTATTAATTAATTTTTTTATTTCGAAATTAGTCATCCGGATTGGGCTTTTGAGCCCAACCCTTCTAAAGCCTGAATAAAATCCAAAAGGAAGGCCTATTCTCAATTAGACCTGGCCCAATTTCCTTTCTAAAGCCCAAGCTCCATTTTTCTTCATTTTCCAACTCAAGCCCAACCTTAACAAAAAAGGCCCAGACCGAAATTTAAAGGAACAAACTGGTTCAGCCCAGTCTAAAATGCAAGAGCAAAAGCCAACGTGCGCCTTGCCACTAATCTGACCTAACTCCAACGTTTCTTCCTCTTCCCCTTTTTTTGTTTTGTTTTCTTTTATTATTTTTTTATCATTCCTGGCTTCTCTTCTTTCAACGACAACTTCCTCCATGGATGTTACAGTGAGCTCCAAAAGCACGTCATCCTCAAGACTTCAAAGATGATTGGCCGCCGCTGATCGTTAGGCCAACACTTCCGACGACGACGCCGGCCAACACCTACATCACTTGACCAACACTATGACCGGACTAAACGACTCCGTCGTCAACATTTTTTGTACGGTTTACTCGTTTGGCTTTCATCATCATCATTCATTTTTTAATACCCATAAGCAGAAAAAGGGAACTCACCTCAACGGACTCAAACCGTGGGCCGTCGCTCGTTAGCGACCTCCAGTCCGTCGATCCTCGGTCGCCTTGCAAACTGGTGGTCTCGGCTTGACTTGAGACGAGCGTGCGAACTCACGGCGAGATCTCTATTTCAAGGCCGACTCGACGGGTTTTAGGTGGCGAAAATGCAAGACGAGCATGCGGGGACGGGAATGGACGTAAGAGTGTCGCGCGTTGGGCTTGGCTTTAGCACCTTCGTAAGAGCTCCCCAACAAATGAAAGACGGACTCCTGAAGCCCTCTGTATCTCTCCTTTTTTTTTTTGAAGGATCTCCCTTACGAGCTCCTCTCTCTCTTTCTCCTCCTCCGGTGCTCTCTCTTCTTCTTCTCTTCTTTTTTTTTTCTTTTCTGCCTTGCTTGCTTCCTCGTGGAACCCCTTCCACAGATTCCTCTCCCTCTTCTTTTCATTTCTTTTTTCTCTTCTCCCATTCCCCTCTTTTCTTTTCACTTCTTTATTCTCCCACTCAACCTTCTTTATTCTTCCACTCAACTTCACTATCCATCATCCGTAGCCAAAATGACACTTCTCCAACGTCTACCGCTAAATAAAATTAAATAAAAATATAAAAATAAAATAAAATAAAATAAAAAAATAAAAATAAGAAGCACACGTACATTCCCCTCCATTGTGTGAACAATTTAATCAAATTTCAACGTAGGGCAATCAAATCGGATGTCAAGACTTCAAAATTACAAAAATTGAAAATTAAAAGACATAATATGATTTTTTTTGGCTCGGTTCGGGTTTATGTTTGTGAAGGAACATAATGACCCGAGCCGAATTTTCAATATTTTAAGTGACACACTTGAATAGGAAATTAAAACAAAATTATTGAATATTTTTGTATATTTTTCTGACCACGAATGGTATTTTTATGATTTTTTGGGTATTTTTATAATTAAATAAATTCGAAAAAAATTAAAAAATACCAAAAAATATTTTTTGTTCAAAATTGGTTTCTGAGGCTAGGCTAAGGCTTCCAAAGTTGATTTTGTGATTTTATGACCCTTTTTTATATTTTTAATTAATTTTTTTAAAAAAATTAAAAATCACAATAATAGATTGGTCAAAAATCAGGTGTCAACAGTTGCCCCTCTTTGAGAGGAATCTCGTTAGAGGTTTTTCTCAAAGATAAGACGGCACCTGGTTCCTGACCGACTCAACTGGGAAAATGAAAGAAGAAATGCTATGACATCGGACCCTTAAGGCTCTTAATGAAAGCTCAAATTAATCCTCGGTTCTTTCTTGCAGTTTGAACCTGGGTTGAGGGGAGGGAGGTTTACCTGAAGCTCACCTGTCGGACGCTGCCGGTTGCGACGACTTTCAAGAAGATGCCTAGGACTCGTCATTCAGAATATCCTAGGGAGATTAAGCTCTGACCTGTATGGTAGGTTATACCATTATGAGATTCCTAACTGGTAGGAACCTAAGGGAGGCGCATCCCACGCCCTGGGATTTGCCAAGGATTTTGATCCGTATGGTGGATCAGACCTTTGTGTCGATGTTTATGGCAATATTTACCAATGAGTTGACCCTTATGGCGGTTTCTACCATATTCGACCCTTCAGGCGGTATCTACCGTTGAGTTTAGTTTGATCCTTATGGCGGTTTCTACTTTCTTTTGACCCTTCAGGCAGTGTCTACCAATGAGTTGACCCTTTAGGCGGTTTCTACCTTTGTTTTGACCCTTCAGGCGGTTTCTACCTTGAGTTGACCCTTCAGGCGGTTTCTACCTTTGATTTGACCCTTCAGGCGGTATCTACCTTCATTTGACCCTTCAGGTGGTGTCTACCAATGAGTTGACCCTTTAGGCGATTTCTACCTTTGTTTTGACCCTTCAGGCGGTTTCTACCTTGAGTTGACCCTTCAGGCGGTTTCTACCTTTGATTTGACCCTTCAGGCGATATCTACCTTTGATTTGACCCTTCAGGCGGTATCTACCTTTGTTTGCTTTGAAAAGGGGTCTCATGACGAGGGTTCTCCACGTCCGATGAGACTGCCTAAATTTTGAAAAGGGGTCTCATGACGAGGGTTCTCCACGTCCGATGAGACTGCCTAAATTTTGAAAAGGGGTCTCATGACGAGGACTGTTTGATATTTTTGAAAAGGGGGTCTCATGACGAGGGTTCTCCACGTCCAATGAGACTGTCTGATTTTGAAAAGGATTTTTTTTAAGGGTTTCTCTTCCCCAAGAAAATATTGGTAATCTTTGAGAAGACAGCAATTGTCTAATTGACAAAATTTTATGACTTAAGCTTTAGTCATGAGATGTGCATTTTGATGCTGGAGGTTATCCAAAACATTCTTGCAACATGCAAATGTGATCACAAATCCCTTGCATGGAAAATCTGGATCAACAGTTTGAAAATTCCCAAAAAGAGTTTGCTCAAAACATCAATTGGAATATTTCTCGACAAGGAGGCCATCTCACCTGTTTTGAGGTGATGATTTTTAGGGGATACACTCAATTCCCTACTGACCTGTGCCTAGGTTTTAGGCTCATTCGCAGCGCATACATTTTGATCGGTCGGGAGGTCTTCCACGGGACCGTAATGTTGGGCTTGGATATTGGTTTTCAAGGGGGACCCGCTTTGGAGTCGGGGCCATCGAATGAAAATCTTCACCATCTGCTCCGGGTTTACAAGTCAAGAACCCTGCAAAATGAGAAAGAAAGAGTCTTGCTCGTACTTCTTCGAGCTAAGCTATATGTTAACCCAAGTGTCTTAGTCAGAGAAGACTGTTTCAGGGTTGTAACATTGGTAGGATTGGGGACCGAAAAAGGCTTGTTTTTGGCCCAGAAATCACGAAGGATTTGACATTGGTGATCATTGCAAATTTGTCACATGTCTTTTCCATCCTGCATCTTCCATTTTTGAGGTGTGCAACCGCTTTTGACGTGTGCACAAGTCCTTTAGAGAACGTCTCTTGTGGTATTAAGAGATTGACAATTCTGTCCGTGTTTTTGCACCACGGCTGACATCATTTGGGGAGCAGTCTTCTTGATCTGACTCCTTTATGGGTTTTTCTCTCTTCCCAACTAGGCTTTATTGGGGATCAATCAAACAATTTTCACGAGCATCGGCCTTACTTTTACCAGGCACTTTGCTTTTTCTTGATGCTGGGGATTTTTTTCTTTGTTGAAATCCCGCCTTTTCTTTTCCTTTGGAACTACGATGTTCAGAAAATTGTGCTAGATATACAACTTGAATCATAGCACATTTAAACGCCTATATGAAATTTTTCTATAAATCCCATCTCTTGATTTCTTCCGTTCTTGGAGTGATGCAGTTTCTATCTTGAAACATCCCATGATCACCAACAGGGGTTTATGAAATGAATTCGCAGGCTCAACTTGGCTGTGCAAAGGATATGGTGTGTGGGATAGAGAATGAATGCTTCTCGTCATCCTATGGCACTTGGATTACCATATAAACAACACACAAAGATTAATGTTAGTCCGAGCAAGAAAATTTCTAACCATTTTCTCCTGATGCTGCTGGACTTATTTCCTTTTTGCCCCGGTGTGGGGTGGTTCTTGACAGGGTTAAGAATGAAAACCGCCGTTCAAGTGGGTTGTCAACGGTCACCTGTAGTGTTTATGATATGAAACGAACGCCTCCGTCGTCCCAATCTATGTAATCGCTGCGAATGGTCCCTACCTCCGTAGGTCCAGATTTTACTATTTGATTCGCTCCACTCATCTCTCAAGTGTATGTAGGATGTGTTTGGATTTGAGCTTGCCTCTCTTTTGAGGAAACATCATTTTGAGAGTTTTGAACAACTTTTGATTGGAAAAATCTCTTTCGTTTTCCCAAAAATTTTACCCGTCAAGGGGATTTTATGGTGCACAATGCGTGTTCAGACAACCTCATGTTTCAAAACATGAATGCCAATGAAGTTAGAATTCCATGTCTTTTCTAGACATCAGATTTTGAAAGCTTTTTCTTTTTCTCTCTGTGTTTTTTGGTTTAACATCTTCAATGGATTGGGGGAAAGGGATACCTACCTGTCCACCGTGGCTGGAGATCCCTGAAAATGTAAAAGAAGCATATCATTGTATGTTCATGAATTTTTCGAAAATCGAAACGATACATCCTACCCTCATGTACCCTAACAGGTAGTATGTGGGATGTAAAAACTTATTCGTCTCCAAGGCGATTCCCCTGTCAAGGATAAAAAATAAGTGTTAATTCATATTCCCAAATTCAAGACAAATTGGGACGATACAACTTTACTCTTGATTTTCATCCCATTCTGATGTTGCGTATTGATATGAACAACCTCTATCAAATCCGCCTATCCATGCTTGGAGTGTTTGTAACATCAATGGTTCATCTGCCCCCAGCTGGGCAGCGTCTGTTCTGCTATTTGAACGCATGACTTATTGAGTGATTTATCCATGTTTATCATCTGAGAAGGAAAAGAAAGAATACATTACTTCGGTATTCGATTGAAGATCGTTTAGGAACGATACATCATTTTACCAAATAGGTGGCTTCGCGGCCAAACGTATTTCGTGTTGAAGGGGTAGATCCCATTATGCTCAGCGGGTGATAATTATGGTTCATGGAACTTGCTCCACGGATTAAGTGATTAATCCATGGCCTTCGGCTTGAAGATGCTCAAAGGGTGATGTTGACACTCACGCGCAATTAGTTCTAGATATTAATGAAAGATGTTCCCGTGGGAACCTTACAGTGCGATCAACAACATATGCAATAGGAGTATTCAACCCCTTTTCTCGAAGCATTTTTCATCGAGTAGCCATGCCTTGCATCAGACGTTTGATCACCGGCCTCGCGTCACCACTGCGATGGTCCTCCGGCTCCAAATTGATCGAGCCAAAGATTGAACTCATCGCCAAGGAAATTGCTCGGGTCTTCGAGCCATTGATGTTCAAGTTGGGTATCAACGATTGTTGGGGGCAGATTTCTTTCATTGCCTTCGTTGTGAGGGATTGGAGTTTTTGAGCTGGAACCTTCATCATTGCCCTGTTGGGGTTGAGACATACATTCCTGAAGAGTATTGATCCAAGTGTCCAGCTCCTCATCAAGGAAATCACATGTTCTTTCTAGCCCTTGGTGCCCAGATTGGGTGTCGTCGACTGCAGGCGAGGGATTCCTCTCTTTGCTCTCGCCGTGAGCAATTTGACCCCTCGAATTGGAACTTCCTCCAATGACCGGCAGGTTCATATGTGCACTCTCTACCAATGCCAGATCCGCTTCAGGGACAGCATTAATGACTGATTCGCGCTCAAACTGAGGAATCTCTATGTGCTGGAACTGTGGCATATACTCCTGAGGAGTATTGAGATAGCTCGGCGGAGCATTCTGATTTGGGTTAGAGGAGTCGTGACACGACTGCTAGTCCCGTCATTGCTGAAACACGGTTGGGTGCTCTTGGCTCTCCAATCATCATGGTTGTAACTCTGCCCAGCACTTGAGCTCCAACTGGCTTTATGATGGTTTAACGCTATCCTTCCATCCCTTAGCAATCTCCTATAGTACTTGAGGTGAGACTCAACGTTAATTCTAGAGAGCCCCGGCACATTCATAATCTCGAGTATGCGTAGTGGGCTAGCCGAATCAACTCCCAGCTCTCGAATTGCATCAACAAATTTGGTGTGAAGCTCATAGGTCCAGTAAAACCTTGTTCTCTTATCACCCAAAATATCGTCAATACTTCGGTAGCTATTCTCTACGGGATCTAGTCGTTTCAAAAGTTGTCCAGGGAGGGACTCACCGACTTTGGATTGGCTGGCTGCGACAGCGAGTTCGTCATTGAGAGAATTCCCCCTATGATGATTCATATCCCATTTCTCAGAGGATGTTGGTGTTGATCCTATGGTGTTGACTTGCTCATGCAGATCTCCGGCGGTATCTGGCTGTGTCGGAAAATGCTGTGGAGAATACGGTAACAGCTGAGCGTTATTCGTCAACAGGGATGGTTCATCGAGGAACACCTCGCCGAGGACAACAGGATTACCACAATTAAGGCAGGTGGCCTTGGTCAGAGCTTCCTTATATCTCGCGCTTTCAGCTTGAAGCTTCTCATTCTCCTCCTTCAGGACCAGTAACTCATGGTCTGCGTATTGCTGTTTCACCCGGGTTCGTTTGTTGGCGAACCAAAACTTGACCTTCGAAAGCTCTAATCCTATCTTTCGGCTCAACTCCATTTTCTGTTGTCTGCTTGGAGTGGGGCATTCATTGAAGAAAGCTTCGAGCTCTCGGATTTGGCCTGGAGTGTGGCGTTGTAGTTGCTTCCTTTTCCGACTCCGGTCATCATTGTATACTCCTTCTTCGTAGCTGAAACCTAGAATTTCATCGCTGGAGGAGTCAGTCTCTATGGCCTTCGAGCAGGATTCAGCTCCAGGATCTTCAAAGTCTCCCAGCAGTTCGTGCTCAGAAATGTCCAGGTCGGGCGTTTCTAGCAGATGGGAATAACTTTTAAACATGATGGATCGGGGTATCTCGGGCTGATCTAGTTCACTCAGCTTTCTCAATTCGCTCTTACGTGTTTGCTCACTCTAGAAATTTTCTCAAGTGATTGTGCGTGTCCTGGAACCATCCTTCAGGCTGCATATGAAGACCAGCAAGCAAGCGCTCCTCCCGAGATCCTGCAATTACTCATCGTCTGTATTCCCCTTCCTTTTTCCTCGTGATAGGATCACAAACTCTCTTGCATTGATTCGGTTTCATCGAGTATTGCGCTCGTCCCCTAGTTCAGTCTTCAAAGTGGTGGGTCTACAATCTTTCGGCGCCTTTTATGATTTGCTAGGCCCGAGAACGTGGGGAGCAGCGGTGGACCCGCAATTAATGACTCCGTTTAATTCATTTAGCTCCATGGGAATTAACGCTATGATCTTCTCTCAACCCCTTTTTCATCGTTCAAACGAAAGTGGCATTTTCCCTGTGCATGCTGTTACTCTTCATTTCAGCATCCCGGGCGCTTGGTGAGGAATGAGTTCGTGGCCACTCAAAATTTTAAAGACCGTCTCTGGTTTCAGACTTAATCTAACAAGGGATCATCACAACTGAGCATGACGATGTTCGTCGATAGCGTTGGTTTTAATATAGAATTAACTATAGTCATTAAAGAAAAATGTTCCCGTAGGAACTTTACAACGGATAAAATGAGTGATCTACTCGTGAACATGTTCTTCTTTCTATGGGTGTTCGTAGTGACCGACCCATCGTGCCCCGAGTCAGGTGCTAGATCATGGCTGTCCAAGCATGCCAGCTTCCCACTGATTGAACAAGGCATCGAGCCCCTCATCGAAGAAATCGTCTGTCGTGGGTTGACCAGCGGCAGGCAGAGCACCAGCCGACTGCTGCTCGAATGGAGGAGTGCGCACTCGCTGTACTTGTGACACGCGCTCTTGAGAAGTGTTGAAATGGCCTGGGAGGACATTCTGATCAGCTTTCAGTTTGCCGGTGGTCGGGTTGCTAGCTTGATTGATGCTTAGATTTGGCCGGGTATCTCTTGATGCCTGAGCATTACAATGGCGGTCGCCCCTAGCTTTTGAGCTCGAGACGGATTCCTCCCGGTTTAGCTCCGCTCGACGTTGTTTTAATAGCTTTCTGTAGGCAGCAAGGTGATTCCTGACCAGCTCCTTACTAAGCCCCGGTACACTCATGGCCTTAAATATGCGCGTCGGAGTTGCTGAGTCGATCCCCATTTGGTGAACCACGTCTAGGAATCTGGAATGCAGTTCAGGGGGCCAAGCGAACCTCCTCTTATCGTGGCCCAAAATTGCATCGATGGCTTGACGACTGATTAACTCATCTCCAGCAGGACCCGACCCTATCGAAAATTGTTGTGCATGAGGCTGATATGCTTTGAGCTGGTCGGCGGTAACATCCAGCTCCTTGAAACTGTAACTCCAATCAAAGCGATGCAAATCCCATCCCCCAGGAGGCATTTGTATCATCTCCGTAGGATCCTCCTGCTCATGCGTGACTCCGGCAAAATCTGGTTGAGCAGGAAATGCCCCGAGGGAGTAGGGTGGTAAATGAACGTCTTCAATCATCGCGCGAGGCTTATCGGGGAATATCTTACCGAGGGCGACGAGGTTATCGCAATGAGGGCAAACGGTAATATTGAGAGCTTTTTCATACCTCATGTTTTCTGTTCGCAGCTTTTGGTTTTCTTCCTTTAAAATCTCGACCACCTGACGTTTGCGTTGAGCCTTCGATTTGGATCTCCTATTTTGAAACCAAAACTGGATCCTCGACTGATTAATCCCCAACTCCCAGCTCAATTCAATTCTCCACTTCTTTTTCATGTAATGGCTTTTACTGAAAAGGGTTTCCAGCATTTGGGTTTCCTCCTGAGAGTATTGGTGAGGACGTCTTCTTTTCCCGAGTTGAACATCGTGGATGTCGTTGTCGTCGTCGCCGTGATCTTGATTTCCGTTGCCAGAAGTGTTGGGCTCCATGGTTTTGGCATTAGACTTGATCTTGGAATCTTCGAGATCCCTCTGTAGTTCAATTTCTGAGATTTTTGAGTCAGTCGCCTCTAGCAGCTGACAATAACCTCTTAAATATGTTGGATTGAGAAATGTTTGATTGGTTCTTGCCCACTCAGAGTTCTCCACTCTCTCATGTATGCTCACTCCCTATAAAGTTTTCTTCGAGTGACTTCGTATGTTCAGGAGACACTCTTCAAGCATCATTAGGCAAACGTTCCCCCTCAAGACTTTGAATTTCTCGCTTAGCTTTTCAACGTGATGGGACTGCCAAATCCTGTTAGGGCTCTCTTCGATAGTTGCGCTTACCTCCCACCTAACTCCAATAATGATGATCCCGACAAATCTTTTACATCTTTTAATTGATGAGCCGGAAATCGCGGACCGAAACGAATCCAATGGTTCTCGTGAGGGGACCTCCTGCTTTACCCCCTGACTGGGCTCCACCAGCATTATTACTGAGACCCTTCATCATCCTCGAGTTGCTATAAAATGAGGAATTAATGTATGGAAGGTTAACGTTCTCGCATAATCAGCTTCTTCCTTCTAATCTCTCTGTTAAACTCGTCTTATTCTCAAGCCAACCCAACGCAAATGGCCTCCTCTCCCGTACGCACTTTTTCAACTGATGTCTTGGCCCAGTGGGAAAAGCTTTACAACCTACTGGGTCGCGGTTATGCGCACATAACCGATCATTCTGCAACCGAGGATGCAATCTGTGTCCTGCTCGAGGACCTTGATACCACTTCTCTCGAAGGTACTACACTGGGGAGGGAATATAGAACTTTCCCGACTCTCTTTGCACACTCCTTAGAGGCCTATCGTGTTGCTAATCGGGAGGTTCTCGTGGCTCGCGTCTTGCGGGCTCGTTATGAGGATCGATCTGATCATTTGGTGCTGACCAACTATCTGGTTGATAGTTACAAAAAGGCCGTCGAGTTTGCTAATGAGCGGGTCGCGACGTTGCTTCGCGAGAGGAGAAATCTGGTGGATCAATTGGCCATATCCCTGACCACCGGCGAGCATGACCGCCGCAACGTCCTGTTGAGGCTTCAGAGCGACTGGCAGGAAGAACGGCTCGACAAGATAACCGCGGAAATAGCTCGCGGGAATGGACTGGTTCGGGATTTGGAAATAGTCACCGAAGAACACGAGGCCAAGGTCGCCGAAGTTAAGGGAGAATGCAGAAGTCTTCTCCTCAGGCTTGCCGACCACAACATGCGGAGTTGGGAGTATGAGCAGAGCATTAATAACATGGAGGGTCAGTTGGGATCCTTTGTGTCGTTAATTAGGGCTCACTTTGGCTTTGCTTTTCCACCCCGAATTGTATGACCTGCTTCTGAAAACCCTCCGCCGAGCAAAATAAATGAAAGTTCTCGTGTGTGTGTTTTGACTTCTGTATGGTTCATTTCTTCGAGCATCCAAACATCTTCAACTTGAGTGAGCCGAACCATAATAGCAATAAGCCGAGCAAATACGTCCTGATTTTATAACTCGCTCATGATCAGATGGAAGAATAGTTGCAGATTTGTCCAAGAAAAGATTTCTCTATACTACTTGTTTTTCACCTGCAAATGAAAAGACCGAGTCAGAAGGAATAATCTGAAAAAGAAAGCATAGACCCCTTTCAATCTTATGCTTGCTTGTGATTAATAAGGACAAGAACTTTTACAAGGGTTTTAATCTTGTGCGGAAAGTTTTTATCAATATTCCTCGAAAGAAAGCATACTATTGAAAGGAACGTAATTCACGATAATCGATTTTGATTAATTTCGAGAGGAATGACTTACTCAAAAGTGCAAGACATAATAACGCGTTTTAAATTCAATTGAAGATATGGCATCCAAATTAAGGTCGTTCGCTAAGAACGAAAGTAGTTTGGACATCTATCTCGTCATTAAATTTGAAACTACGCTGATATTCTTGATCAATTATCGTGAATTACCAGTGGTGTACAACATGCATGAACCAATTCAAGTGTGTAGTTCCTTCTAGCGAAATTGGGGTTGGATTACCTCACATGACCAAAAGGTCGTGCAAGACTTCCAATTTTAATTTCCTCTAAAGGAATTATAAACTTGACTTGGGAGTATTCGGATGATTAGAAAAAATGCCACTATCACATTCCAATGACCCGTTAAAAGAAATACAATCAAGTTCCATCTGAATGTATACACCAATAGATCCCTAATACAATCGCTCTAAGAGGTGAGATAGAGAAAACCTCAGTAAAAATAAACCCTATACAAGAGGACTAGTAATGGAAAATGAAATAAAGGAATGTGATCCTAACGTTTAAGGATGCCCCAGTTTTGATCTGTGCCTTCAGGATCACTTGCCCCAACTCGTCATCTTCATTGGATGATACCTCAATAATGTCCATAGTATGCTCCTTATCGCACACTCGGTGTTCGTCGTGGGATATCACCCTCCTCGTCTTCTATCAAGGACGTTAGGGACAAACGCACATATCTATCCTCGAAATGGCATTTAATCTAATCACCAGAATGCAATGAATGAAATGCCTATATTTATATGAACAGTGATAGATTTGGGGGGATAAAGAGTCTTACCAACCCAACTCGTCGACTTATGTGCGGTTTTAGGTGTACCAACCGCCCAAAGACATGCGCATGAGACAAGTGATGGTGAACTTCTAAAAATCAGAGGGTTTGGCACCTAAGGTCAAGGTTCCCACCTCGAGTTCTAGAAAGAGTCGATTCCATTGCACAACTATCGTTGCATTGGGACTCGATCCATAGTTCGAAGCGAGCGGAATTGAAAATTGGATTACCCCGTGTTTTTCCTCACGGAGATTCCATTTTCAATTCCTTCTATTGTGTTCTTAAAGGCGGCGCCCGGGATTTTAGGCGTGATTGTGTGTGTCCATGTGTCGTGATCATTACGATGCAAGTCATGCACAACCGTTTATCAATCAGCACTTCAAGTCATCCACACGACATACATTCCTACGCCAACCTGCATAAGACAATGTTAATAACGGACTACACCCCTTATTTCTCCAATCTGCAAAAAAAACATTTAACACCTATCATGAGCGGACTTACCTCACCTTCAAGAGCGCCTGCAAGGTTAGAAATATCACTCAACGTTTTAATTACGGCCTAAGTCCACTTGAGGTCTAGAATCATAAGCTCTAGAACAAACTCCCCAGCA
Organism: Rhodomyrtus psidioides; assembly: GCA_021437785.1. Lineage (NCBI taxonomy): Eukaryota > Viridiplantae > Streptophyta > Magnoliopsida > Myrtales > Myrtaceae > Rhodomyrtus > Rhodomyrtus psidioides. Next base: position 2,858,942 of record JAILYB010000041.1, on the reverse strand, counting down.
GAGTCGCCAGCTGTCGCGACCCGTCCGGATGCGGACGCGGCTAATGGATTACCGATCGCGGGCCTTGGATCGGCGCGGGCCCTCCCAGGCCCATACCAAATCTCGGCGGGAGTATTTTTTTTAAGGATTCGACGTTAAGAGTCGATCGCTTTCGACCTTCAGTGTGGTCGTGGTGGCATGTGCAACTTGTGCATGCATTTGGAGTCGCCACCGGTCTTTCTTGGAGGGTAGACCGGAAACCTTACTGACCGATTGGGAGAGATCGATCAGTTCTGCGGAACCAGAGATTTTGGGTTCGGGGACTTGGTTACGCTGGTGTCATTACCAACGCCCTTTCGGTACCTAACACGAGTGATATTCCTAGCTAAGAGTTCATGCAGGCGCAAGTTCGGGTGAGGTAGGTTTAATTCAGGGTTTCATGCAGATTGGAAGACTATTCCTATCAATCACAATCAATTTAAATGAAAGCGCAATCAAGTACATAAATAAATCACTTCAATGCATATCAATTCAGATCAATGGCTTCCTAGCATAACCATAAAGGCTTAGGAAAGGTGTGATTTCGGACCGGGGTAGGATGGGAGGATTTGGAGGCGATTAGCCCGAAGGGCAAAATCGTCAATTTTTGAAAGGTTTGGGTACCGAATTACCCAAAATATTCCATGGCCAGTTGTTTGTGGCCATTTCCCATTTTTGAGAATTTTTTGGAATTTCTTGATTTTTCTTCGATTTTTGGAAGACGATTCGCCCAAAGGGCGAAATCGTCATTTTAAGAAGGGTCGGGGTTCAAAACACCCGAAATGAGTCTTGGCCAGTTGTTCATGGCCATTTCCTATTTTTTGGGATTTTCCTGAATTTTTTAGAATTTTTTTGGAAGACGATTTGCCGGAAGGGCAAAACCGTCATTTTGGAAAAGATCGGGGGTCGAAAGACCCGGAACAGGTCATGGCCAGTTGAATGTGGTCATTTCTTATTTTCTGGAATTTTTTAGAATTTTTCTGAATTTTCCGAATTTTTTTGAATTTTTTTATGATTTTCTATTTTTTATTGATTTTTGAATTTTTTATTAATTAATTTTTTTATTTCGAAATTAGTCATCCGGATTGGGCTTTTGAGCCCAACCCTTCTAAAGCCTGAATAAAATCCAAAAGGAAGGCCTATTCTCAATTAGACCTGGCCCAATTTCCTTTCTAAAGCCCAAGCTCCATTTTTCTTCATTTTCCAACTCAAGCCCAACCTTAACAAAAAAGGCCCAGACCGAAATTTAAAGGAACAAACTGGTTCAGCCCAGTCTAAAATGCAAGAGCAAAAGCCAACGTGCGCCTTGCCACTAATCTGACCTAACTCCAACGTTTCTTCCTCTTCCCCTTTTTTTGTTTTGTTTTCTTTTATTATTTTTTTATCATTCCTGGCTTCTCTTCTTTCAACGACAACTTCCTCCATGGATGTTACAGTGAGCTCCAAAAGCACGTCATCCTCAAGACTTCAAAGATGATTGGCCGCCGCTGATCGTTAGGCCAACACTTCCGACGACGACGCCGGCCAACACCTACATCACTTGACCAACACTATGACCGGACTAAACGACTCCGTCGTCAACATTTTTTGTACGGTTTACTCGTTTGGCTTTCATCATCATCATTCATTTTTTAATACCCATAAGCAGAAAAAGGGAACTCACCTCAACGGACTCAAACCGTGGGCCGTCGCTCGTTAGCGACCTCCAGTCCGTCGATCCTCGGTCGCCTTGCAAACTGGTGGTCTCGGCTTGACTTGAGACGAGCGTGCGAACTCACGGCGAGATCTCTATTTCAAGGCCGACTCGACGGGTTTTAGGTGGCGAAAATGCAAGACGAGCATGCGGGGACGGGAATGGACGTAAGAGTGTCGCGCGTTGGGCTTGGCTTTAGCACCTTCGTAAGAGCTCCCCAACAAATGAAAGACGGACTCCTGAAGCCCTCTGTATCTCTCCTTTTTTTTTTTGAAGGATCTCCCTTACGAGCTCCTCTCTCTCTTTCTCCTCCTCTGGTGCTCTCTCTTCTTCTTCTCTTCTTTTTTTTTTCTTTTCTGCCTTGCTTGCTTCCTCGTGGAACCCCTTCCACAGATTCCTCTCCCTCTTCTTTTCATTTCTTTTTTCTCTTCTCCCATTCCCCTCTTTTCTTTTCACTTCTTTATTCTCCCACTCAACTTTCTTTATTCTTCCACTCAACTTCACTATCCATCATCCGTAGCCAAAATGACACTTCTCCAACGTCTACCGCTAAATAAAATTAAATAAAAAGATAAAAATAAAATAAAAATAAAATAAAAAAATAAAAATAAGAAGCACACGTACATTCCCCTCCATTGTGTGAACAATTTAATCAAATTTCAACGTAGGGCAATCAAATCGGATGTCAAGACTTCAAAATTACAAAAATTGAAAATTAAAAGACATAATATGATTTTTTTTGGCTCGGTTCGGGTTTATGTTTGTGAAGGAACATAATGACCCGAGCCGAATTTTCAATATTTTAAGTGACACACTTGAATAGGAAATTAAAACAAAATTATTGAATATTTTTGTATATTTTTCTGATCACGAATGATATTTTTATGATTTTTTGGGTATTTTTATAATTAAATAAATTCGAAAAATATTAAAAAAATACCAAAAAATATTTTTTGTTCAAAATTGGTTTCTGAGGCTAGGCTAAGGCTTCCAAAGTTGATTTTGTGATTTTATGACCCTTTTTTATATTTTTAATTAATTTTTTTAAAAAAATTAAAAATCACAATAATAGATTGGTCAAAAATCAGGTGTCAACAATAGCACATGTCACTAGATCACACTGAAGGTCAACCACATATACCTTCTTTGCGACTTGGATAATGGGCCTTGGGAGAGGCCCGCATCCGACTAGACTGAATGGCCCATTAGCCCATCGATCCACCGACAAAGAAGATGGGTCACGACAACCAGAAGTCTGATACTTTCACCTAGGGAGATCACTAAGAGAGAGCCCAAGTCCGAGCCCATCAATATATCCAGTTGGACCCACCTTCACTCAAAAGCTTAAGCCAATGAGTTATGGGCCAACTTGGATATATTAGCTACTCCACACCACATTAATTCTTCAATATGGAACTTCTATAACACAATTCATACGTGCATCCTAATAGTCAGTTCGGCTCGGTGAAGCTCGGTGTCGATCAACCTCGTCGGCCTCGCTCGTCGGTCTCGCTTGGGCCCTTGTCGAAATCGAACTCATTAGCCTCACGTGGGCCTTTACCGAAATCGAACTTCATGTATCTGGATCTGAAAAGGAGGATGAGAAGGACGACCTAAGGCATACTATGGATCCGATGGTGGTGGTGATCAGATTTTCGATGAGAAACATAGGGAGACATAGGGCAAGGGAACGAAAGGAGAAGAGATTGAGGATAGGCGTCGGATTTACAGGGATTCTCCGTGGCCATGCAGGACCAACACTGAGCCTGAGCTAAGCTTAGGCGATGGCGGCGGCGACTCTTGTTGAGTGTGGGTGAAAAGAAGAGGTAGAAATGGTGGCAATGGTAGTGTGATTTGGAAGGGACGTGACGACGATGGTGAGAAGAAGAGAACAAAAAAAAAGTAGTATGGGAAAATATCTAAAAAAAAGTATTAAGTAATTAAGTAATCGATTTAAAAAATAAAAATGAAAAGATAAAATAAAAATAAAAAATTATTAAAATGAATTTAAGGAAAATCAAATGAATTTCCACGCCAAACAACGGATAATGTTCTCAAGTTCATTTTTAGATTTCAATCAAACACCGAAAAATATGGTCGTTTTCCTAGAAATTGACTTCCCGGAAAATATTTTCTAAAAGAGGTTCATTTTTCGTGAAATAAATAGAATCTAAATTAACGACATTCAACGGGTATTATTTGCATTAACCTATGAGACAAGATAGGTTGAATGAGGGAGAGATCTCGCTAGCCAAAAAGACACTGGAAGTTTGCCTCTTCTTTGCTTTCTGTAACATGAACATTAATTCCCTCCAAATCTAGCCGGACTGAAAATATGGATTTTAAAGCTCCTCTTCCCATCAGACTCGTATGGCAAGCCTCCTCGTTTCTAAGGGATAATTAAGAAACATTACACCTCCTCCATTAGTAGTGTTCATAAACATATTTCACCATTCCATGTATAGTTTTATACATTCCCTCTTTCAATGTACATGATCACCTCATCCATTAATAGTATACATGAACACATACATTCATGTACAATGTACCCATATTATTTGTAATATTGACCCAAAGAAGGCCACCTTTTTTTTTCTTTCTTCTTTAAGCCCAAGCCCAGCCTCAACTCTTTCTTCTCTTCTTCTATAAAAGACTTGACCAACCCAAAAAAAAAAAAAGGGGGTAGAGGAAGGGCTCGATCAAAAGGGAGAAAGAGGAGAAAGAAGAGAAAGAAGAAAAGAAGAAGGAGAAGGGAGAAGAAGAGAAGCGGGGTCGTGCATACATACTTCGGAGGCTCGTCGTATTGATCAACTACGAATCGCAAGCATGATAAGTGCTCACACTTCTCATTCATCTAATCGGAATGTTTTCCGTAGTTAGGGCTCAAATTCGGATTTATGGGAAAATTGAGTTGCAAAGTCAGATTTTGGAGTCATTAAGTCAAGATTCTTTAGAGGAATGATATTTAGAGCGTTGTGGAGCTGTGGGAGTTTACATAACTCAATTTGGACTTGTGATTCGCCCGAAACAAGATTTGGAAGTTTGGCGTGCTGTGTTGCCCCCTTTTTGCTAATTTTTGAATAAATTCTGGACAATCCGTGTTGGGATTTTTGTTATATGTTGAAAGAGTTTTCTTTGGACTGCAAGCTCAAAAGGGTGTTAAGTTCGTGTGATCAGATCAGTGTGAGCACAGTTTTCAAGAATTAAAGAGGTGGTTGGTGACAGCTCCCATATTAACCTTGCCTTCAGGAACTTACAGTTTCACTATCTATAGTGACACATCTAAGGAAGGTCTAGGTTATGTTTTTATGCAGGATGGTAAAGTTGTAGCCTATGCCTCGAGACAATTGAAAGCACATGAGAAGAATTATCCTACACATGACCTGGAGTTAGCATCAGTTATTTTTTCTTTGAAAATATGGTGACACTACTTGTATGGTGAGAAATGTAAAGTTTTTACTGACCATAAGAGTTTGAAGTACATTTTCAGAAAGAATTGAACATGAGACAGAAAAGGTGGCTAGAACTCTTAAAGGATTATGACTTGTCTATCAGCTATCACCCAAGAAAAGCAAATGTAGTAGCAAATACCTTGAGTCGTAAATCTTCAAGAACCATTGCAGTAAAGCTCACTTCTCGACAACATATTCTCGAAAGATATGAGGAAAGTAGAATTGGAGGTGTTGGTGCATTAGCTTGGTGCTCGATTAGCTAATCTTCATGTGCAGCCAACGTTGATTAATAGAATCAAGGCTAAACAGAATGATGATCCTCAGTTAGAGAAGATCAGAGAAGGCGTAGAAGTTGGAAGGCAACCAGATTTTAGTATCCACGTGGATGGATCATTAAAGTTCCGTGGTCGGCTATGTGTTCTCGATGATGCAAGAATGAAAAATGAGATATTGCAAGAAGCTCACACTATTAGATACTTGATTCATCCAGGAAGCACTAAGATGTACATGGATTTGAAAGGAAATTTCTAGTAGATCAACATGAAGAAAGATATAGTGAAGTTTGTCGATCAATGCCTGGTTTGTCAGCAAGTAAAGATTGAGCATCAGAAACCAGGTGGACGGCTACATCTACTCGAGATACCTAAATGGAAGTGGAAACATATCACCATGGACTTCATTGTCGGTTTACTGAGGATGCTTAGTGGTAAGAACGTTACATGGGTGATCGTCGATCGATTGACTAAGTCAGCACACTTCCTGTCATATCGATTTGGCCTTTCAGTCGAAGATATGACGAAGCGATATATGAATGAGATAATCAAGCTGCATGAGGTTTCGGTGAGCATTGTTTCTGATAGGGATCCCCTATTTGTGTCTAACTTTTGGAAGAGCTTACAAGGGGTGTTGGGTACCAAGCTTAACTTTAGTACGGCTTTTCACCCTCAAATAGATGGGCAGTCAGAGAGAACGATGCAGGCATTAGATGATATGCTGAGATCATGAGTTATCGACTTCGGCGGCTCGTGGGATGAACATCTACATCTGGCGGAGTTTTCTTATAATAACAGTTATCATTCTAGTATAAAGATGGCTCCTTTTGAAGCCTTATATGGTCAAAAATGCAGAAGTCCTATTTGTTGGGATGATGTTGACAAGAAAAGACTAATTGGCCCTGAGTTCATACAATAGTCAGAGGAGAAAGTCAGACTGATTCGAGAGCATTTGAAAGCTGCTCAAAACCGTCAGAAAAGTTATGCATACCTCAAAAGACGTAATGTAGAGTTCAGTGTTGGAGATCATGTATTCTTGAAAGTTTCACCTATGAAGGGTATTATGAGATTTGGCACACACGAGAAGCTGAGTCCTAGATACATGGGACCATTCTTGATATTAGAGAGATTGGCAAAGTTGCTTATAAACTTGCTTTGCCACCAGCATTATATGGAATGCATAATGTGTTCCATGTGTCCTTACTGCGGAAATATGTGCCGAATCCTGAACATGTACTGAATTTCACTCCTTTGAGATTAAGGGAGAACTTGACTTATGATGAGCAGCCTATTCGGATAGTTGATCGAAAGTAGCAATTGTTGCGACGGCGAACTATTCCTTATGTTAAGATTTAATGACATAATCACATAGAAAGAGAGGCTACTTGGGAACTCGAGGAGAAGATGAAACGCAAGTATCCTCGCTTGTTCGAAAGTTGAGGTAAGTACAGTCATTCAAATTTCGAAGACAATTTTTTTTTAGGATGGTAGATTGTAATATTGACCCAAAAAAGCCCATATTTTTTTCTTTTTTCTTTAAACCCAAGCCCAGCCCTACTCTTTCTTCTCTTCTTCTTTAGCAAAAGACTTGACCAACGACAAAAAAAAGGGTAGAGGAAGGGCTCGATCGAAAGGGAGAAAGAGGAGAAAGAAGAGAGAGAAGAAAAGAAGAAGGAGAAAGAAGAAGCAGAAGAGAGGCCGTGCATACATACTTTGGAGGTTTCGTCGTATTGATCAACTACGAATCGTAAGACCAGTAAATGCTCACACTTCTCCTTCGTCTAATCGAAATGTATTCCTTAGTTAAGCCTCAAATTAGGATTTATAGAAAAATTGAGTTGCGAAGTCAGATTTTGAAGTCGTTAAGTCAAGATTCTTCATAGGAATGATAGTTAGAGCGTTGTGGAGCTGTGGGAGTTTATAAAACTCAATTTGGATTTGTGGTTTACCCAAAAGTAGATTTGGTACTTTGGCGTGCGCAATGAACAGTCCACGACAAGAATGTGTCGCGTCCCTTTTTGCCAATTTTCGAGTAGATTCTGAACAAGCCGTTTTATACTTTTTGTTGTATGTTAAAATAGCTTTCTTTAGACTACAAGTTCGTTTAAATCGAAACTCAGATGAGGTAGTTATGACCCGTTTAATTTTATCGTGCAAGTTGCGCATAGTGGACAACATGCGTATTCGCTATGAGCGAGTGTTTTATTGGTGTGCGAGTGTCACCTTAGTGCCAATTGAGCCTCTTTCGGTCATGTCATGCTCTAGGATAACTTATTACTCAGTTTTTTATATCGTTTTCATAGTTTTGATAGGGATTTGGATGTGTCAATCCAAGTAAGCTTGTAGTTTGCTTATGACGTTATCAGGTAAGTAATATTATTTCTTCTTTGTGTTTGTAAAGTGCATATCCTGAAAGAGAGTACTATATGTGTTATGATATGAGAAAACGACATATTTGATGCATAAAATGGGATCGAACCTTTACTGATGTTTTTGTTTATTTAATGCGATATGTTCTACTGGATTTAGGTTGATTGAGATATATTTTCTGGTTTATAAGAAGATGTTGTTGATTTGATGCTCAAGATAGCTGTGAACCCAGTTGAGGGGTTTGTGGTTATGCGCATACTAATTAGGATATCCTTGTGGGCTGAGCCAATGGCATTGTAGGTGGAGACCTTGCCAAGGGAGAAATCTTGGTCGTCTTTTGTTATGGGCATTATACGTGATCATGGTTAGAATCTTGAGCATGAGATTGATCATTGAATAAATCATTGACTTGTGTTTTGATAGGTGTCGCGACCCGTCCGAAAGCGGACGCGGCTAATGGATTACCGATCGCGGGTCTTGGATCGGCGCGAGCCCTCCCAGGCCCATACCAAATCGCGGCGGGAGTATTTTTCAGAAGGATTCGACGATAAGAGTCGATCGCTTTCGACCTTAGTGTGGTCGTGGTGGCATGTGCAACTTGTACATGCATTTGGAGTCGCCACCGGTCTTTCTTGGAGGGTAGACCGGAAACCTTACTGATCGATTGGGAGAGATCGATCAGTTCTACGGAACCAGAGTTTTTGGGTTCGGGGACTTGGTTACGCTGGTGTCGTTACCAACGCCCTTTCGGTACCTAACGCTAGTGATTTTCCTAACTAGGATTTCATGCAGGCGCAATTTTGGGTGATGTAAGTCTGACTTTGCACATTAACCAGTTTAACATGCTCACGTAATCATAATAAATAAATAGATGTCAATCACATAAACATCTATCCTACGTGGTGATCATGGAATTATGATTTAATGGGTCTCGAGCCAATGAGACCACATTTAATCATTTTAATATTTTAATAACGGAGAGCCGCTCTTCGCTTCTTCTTGGTTTCTTGAACTCTTCAAGAATTGGGCCCCAAAGAGCTCGCCGACTTAAAAGGCTCATCCATGTAATCCTCGTAGCATTTACATCAACAATTGACTATGCTAAAAATAAAGATTACATGAAAAATAAAAGGAGTACGCAGCCTCCATTTAATAACTACAACCCCAAATATATAAATAATCATCATACATTCATATATACATCAATCACATTGATTAGGGATTTTTCCATGATCACCACCCTTCCACGTAAGTAATAAATTCACAATTTAAAACTTAGGAAGGCACAATAAAAATTCTACGTTGAATCATATTCAGAATTTTTATGTAAAATAAGATAGCCATAAATTTTCGATTCAAAATTGATTTAGTCTCAATTTTTGCTACGTTGATTAATTTATCATATAAAATAATCAACCTCCATTAGCCATGTAAGACGAACAATTCGTTAATACATATTGGCCATAGTATTGCAAAAATTGCAAAAAATCAATTAAATGCACGAAAACACCTAAGGATCGGCTCTGATACCACTGTTGGGATCCACGTAACACGTAGCGGAAATAAATAACAACCCATACATGTATCTCCAGAGGCGTACTTCGTGCATTTCAATAGAAAAAAATCACAAAGCCTCAAATGGAGTAAATAGATTACCTCTCGTAGCGTGCTTGAACGGAGGTGTCGGTTCGATGTTCTTCGATCTCAGCCTCTACAAGTGTTAGGCATCTAGTTCGGACGCACCACCAATTGACGAACGGGGAGACGACTAATAACTCCACAACAATTGTGCTAGCAATATGCGGAATCAATATTCCGAACTTAGTATATTTTGCTCACTCAAGATGATGAGAATATAGAGAGTGTTTGTGTTCTTCTCTCTAAGCTCTCAAAAATTTGCACACTCTACAAAATGTCTCTCCCCCTCAACCTCAAAACTCTTGCCATCCTTTTATAGCCAAAAATACCTTCCAATAAATTGTATTTAAAAATAGCACTAACAATTATAAATTCTATCTAAAAATAGCACTCACAAATAAATGACATTTAAAAATAGCACTAACAATAGCACTCACAATTTATAATACAAAAATGATATTTAAAAATAGCACTAACAATAGCACTCACAATTTATAATACAAAAATGCTATTTAAAAATAGCACTAACAATTATAAATTCTATCTAATAATAGCACTCACAATTTATGATAAATAAATGCCATTTAAAAATAGCACTAACAATAGCACTTACAATTTATGATAAATAAATGTCATTTAAAAATAGCACTAACAATAGCACTCACAATTTATAATACAAAAAATGCTATTTAAAAATAGCACTAGCAATAGCACTCACAATACAAAAATGCTAAAAAAAAGGCACTAACAAAGGTGTTAAAAATAATAACCATTATTATTATTACAAGAGTTAAAGAGGTTACCAAACAGTACAAATATGCATAACGTATAAATACATATGACGTATAAATACGTAGAGCATACGTATACATCCGTGAAACCGGGGACTAATTGAAAGAAAAATGTGCAATTAAGCCCTTTTGATAAAAATTGATTAAATTGGAGGGCAAATTGACCTAATTGCACTTTAAGACTTTAGAATCCAATGTCATAGCTTATAAAAAGTGAGAATTGAAAACTAAAAGACTCGAAAATGATTTTTTTAGGCTCGGTTCGGGTTTATGTTTGTGAAGGAACATAGTGACCCGAGCCGAATTTTTGAGATTTAAAGTGACACACTTGAAGAGGAAATTAAAACAAAATTATCGAATATTTTTGGGTATTTTTCTGACCACGAATGGTATTTTTCTGATTTTTTGGGTATTTTTATAATTAAATAAACTCGAAAAATATTAAAAATACCGAAAAATATTTTTTGTTCAAAATTGGTTCCTAAGGTTAAACCAAGGCTTCCAAAGTTGATTTTGTGATTTTATGACCTTTTTTGATATTTTTAATTAATTTTAAAGAATAAAAATCACAATAATAAATGGTAAAAAAATCAGGTGTCAACAATAGGTTGATAAGTAGATTGGATCATTAATTTTATTTTGAGTTTGTGGTTCGAAATAAGTACTTTTGCTATGAATATATTATGTTAAGGTATTATACAACTCGTTTTGGATTGTAAACATTTGTTATGTTTCGAATTTAACTTAAATGAGTTATATTTTGATATTAAATGTGTATAGTGATTTTTCAATCTGCTTAGAAAAAATGTATTACTCACTGAGCCGTGTTAGCTCATCTCTTCCATTTCTCTTGTCTTTCAGGTTCGACGGGTCACAAGTAGGACGAGAGCGGTCGTTAACAAATGACATTTTGTTAGTGGGGCTTTTGGGTATGAGTTATGAGTTGGATGTGGCTTTGATGAGCCTTTGAGCTATGGTTAGAGGTGTATATCCATTTGGCAGAGATATGTACATGTATTTTGATGAATATGAACAAATATCTTTATCAAGTTCTAAGTATGTATATATATTTTGTTATCAGGTTAAGCTTGGATTTGTTGTGGTTGTGTCCTCTTGAAAAAAGAACGGCCATGTCATGGCCCTTGTAATAGATTTGGGGCGTGACATTATTCATGTACCCTCTAGCCTATAAAGAGAGGCTTTTGTAAATTTATTGAATGTAGTGAAAAAGAGTTAATATTTTTCTCCCCACTTATCTTTTATCTATTCCTTTCTCTCATATTATATTTCAGGTTGATTTTATATTTTTGAGTTGATTCTAAAGATTACTGTTTACTTTTACAACATGTTCCACTTAATCGTAATTATGGTTCACGATTATTTGAGGTAAGTTACTATGGCATTGGTTTTTTATTAAGTGATAGAATGCTCGTGGGAAAATTGTTTAAAAAGTTCTAAATTTATTGCACTTTTGTCAATTCAGTCACAAACCTTTTTTATTTTGTCAATTGAGTCCTAAATATTTTATGTTTTGCCAATTGACGTGGCCGTCAAAAATGCTGACGTGGCGCCGGTGAACCGATTTTTCTGAATATTTAATGTATACGTTGAATTCTCCATTAATATTTTTTTCTAATTTGTGTAAAAAAAAAGGAGCCCAAACCACTGCTATTCTCGGTGGTGGCTGGCGATGGTCGCTGCATGCCATCACCGGCCGGCCCGGAGGGTCAGCTCGCTTTGGGCTAGCGAGGCCGCGAAGCCCTTGCCCAGATATGGCGAGGGCTTCAAAACCCTTGATTCCGCCAACTGTCGCGGCCTCATCGGCTCAGGGCGAGCCGACCCTAGCCCCTGGGTTTGCCGTTAGTGGCCGACGGCGACCCTCGCCGGCCACCACCGAAAAACCCTTAAGGTTTCTTTTTTTTTTTCATTGACTTTTTTTCCCTTTTTTATTTGAATAAAAAATAAAAAAAAATCAAAAACTATTAAAAATTATAAATAAAATCCACATGGCACTCTCAAAATCAATAAAATAACAGTGAAAATTCCACGTCAACTTTTTCGGCGAAAATAACACTGAGATGAACGATTTTGGGTGGGATTGACACTTACCTGAACGTTTTTTCTCTGATGTAGCACTTAAGTGAACGTTTTGAAAGTTAATGCACTTAAGTGTACGCCGTACAAAAGTAAAGGCACTACTAGTGTATTTATCCATAATATTTATAGAATAACTAGGCAAGTTTTAGAAGAATATATTTTGCTTAATAAAAATTTTTCAGTTGATTTTGATATTGCCGCGACAAATACCGCTTCAATTCCCGAGTTAGAAAAGATTTGTAAACCCACTTTTGATGGACAATTTTTTCACATTAGATGTGCTTGCCATGTTTTAAATTTATGTGTACGAAATGATTTAAAAACTCTTGATGTTTTTCTTAATCCAATAAAAATAGCAATTCATTTTTTGTGAAAACATCTCCACATTATGAAAGAATGGGGCAGATTTTGTAGAATGAATTGAAGAAAAGGAAAAAAAAATTAAGAGATGTTCCAACTTGTTGAAATTCTACGTATGAGTTGCTTAATCAATCTTTCACATATAAATACTTATTATGTACATTTATTTCGGATAATATTTTTCAAATTAATTTATACCCACAAAAGTGTTTTATTTGCAAAAAAAAAAATAGATTTTTAAAAAGTTTTTAATGATGTAACTTATACTTTATTTGGTGTTTATTATTCTAATATGTATTTATTTTTAATAGAATTTATTAATATTGCTGATGTTTTTTGAAGAAAATGAAAAAGATGATCAATTAGGTGTGACTATTATAGCAATGCGAACAAAATGGCTGCATTATTATACCGAAATTCCTCTTATTTATTTGGTTGCTTGTGTTTTCGATTCACATATCAAATTAGATGGTTTAGGTGATTATTTAACTACGTATTATGACTATTTACATTTGATTGAATTGGTATATGTTAGAGCTAGATAAACAATTGTTAAAAACGCAATACTAGAATTGTATAATGAATTTTGTAGTAAATATAATCGAGGTGATATTGGATCTTTCCAACCTAGTGACGTACAAAGTGAGGACCTAGGTAAGATTAGTAGAGGGCACAAACTTTTGATAAATAGGTAAAAAAAAATAAAATAAAAGGGAGCAACATGAAATATTTTTGAAATATAGACCTATTTAACCATTTCTTTTGAGTTTGGTGAATCCGAAGGTAATACAGATTTCACAATTCTAGAGCGGCGGAAGAGACATTCAGCCCATTCTCAATTGTCGCTCTCATCTCAAGACAGGTTTTAGCAACTCCTTGTTCAACAGTTGCGGTTGAACAAACATTTAGCGTTGTAGGCAATATTTTGGACGATCGATATTTATAATTAACTCAGGATTCAGTAGAGACTCAAGCTTATGTCCATGATTGGATAAAGGCTCGAGAAGATAAGTAGGAGCCAAGAAGATATGTAGGCGCAAAGGTAAAAGAACTACATGGACTTTGATTTTTCTATGTCCAAGAAGATATGTAGGCGCAAGTTCAAGCCCCATCCCCCTTCCTTGTATTTGATAATTTATTATTTGATAATTTATTATTTCATAATTAATTATTTAAAAATTAAATTAAAAATCGAAATCAGCAGTTCCATTTTCGATTTTGAACCGGAATCGGGCCTTGAACCGGCTGTCGGTTCAAAATCGAAACCGAAATCACCCCTTAAGATTCCGGTTCACCCATGGCAATAAAGTGGAACATGCCGGTTCATGGCCCGAGTCATGACTACCCTGAATATTATGTTAAGACACTCTTATTTCTCCCTGGTTTTATTCACATGTCGGACACCCACATCGAGAGAGTTTGGTTCAGCTTTCCCAAAGCCCATTGGAGCCCCCAAAGTCCCTTGAACAAATGCAGGACGTTTGGCAACAATTTTTAAGGAGCTTTGAGATGAAAGTTGGCATTGGGAATGCTAAAAGCTCAATGCTAGTAGAGATTAGCATTGAGCTTTCAGCATTTAGTCAAATGCTCAGCTGAGGTTTTTTCTCCCAAAAATGTCCTCACTTTTTTCGTAAATTCCAATATTGTCCTTTTTTTTATTTAAAAATAAAATTAAAAAGAAAAAATGCAAACCCTAGCCGCCGGCGAGCCCTTCGACCCAGGTCGCCAGAGGTCGTTCGACCCCCGGCGAAGGCCGTTAGGGGTGGCGCGACCCCAAGCGACGGCTGTCGGGGGTCGGGTGACCCCAAGCGACGGCCGTCGGGGGTCGGGTGACACCAAGCGATAGCCGTCGGGGGTCGCGCGACCCCAGCGGCTGGCCTGGGTTGCGTGAAATCCAGTGACGGCCGATGGGGTCGAGCGATCCAAGCCACCCCAGGCGGCCACCTGGGGTCGCGCGACCCCGACGACGGCCGCCTGGGGTCGCGCGACCCCGACGACGGCCGCCCGGGGTCGCGCGACCCCGACGACGGCCGCCCGGGGTCGCGCGACCCCGACGACGGCCGCCCGGGGTCGCGCGAACTCAGGCCTCATGGCCAGGGTCACGCGACCCCAACGACGGCCGCCTGGGTTGTGCGGCCCAAGTGGCGGTTGCCTGAGGTCGACCGACCCCTGGCGGCCTTGGCTGACCACCGCCGGCTCCAGATCTGGCTCGCCAGCGACTGCCGGCTGGGGTCACACGAACTTAGGCCTCGTGACCAGGGTCGTGCGACCCCGACGACGGCCGCCTGGGGTCGCGCGGCCCATGTGACAGTCGCCTGAGGTCGACCGACCCTTGGCGGCCTTGGCCGACCACCGCCGGCTCCAGATCTGGCTCGCCAGCGGCTGCCGTGCCGGCTCCAGATCTAGCTCGCCAGCGGCTGTCGGTCTTTATCTAGGGTTTTATTTATTGTTAATTATATTTTATTTAAAAAATGGTAAGAAAGTTCATTTACAAATTTTTTTTGCCAAACACTAATTAGGCCAAAGCTACT
Organism: Rhodomyrtus psidioides; assembly: GCA_021437785.1. Lineage (NCBI taxonomy): Eukaryota > Viridiplantae > Streptophyta > Magnoliopsida > Myrtales > Myrtaceae > Rhodomyrtus > Rhodomyrtus psidioides. The sequence goes on along the minus strand of JAILYB010000041.1, from coordinate 2,843,720 downwards.
TTTCAAGGTATTGTTTACTAAATGCTATTTGCATTTCTTCAAAGCCCCTTGAGCTGAAAACATTTGCATTTCCTCAAAACTCATTTGCAAAGTTGAACCAAACCCAACCGAAGGCCTCCGAAGAGTGTCTGCTTTTTAGGTGTCAACAATGACTTAAGATAAGTTTTTAGTTTTGGTTAGTTGCTGAGTGAAATTCGAACTTTATAGATAAATTGCTATGCCGAGAAGGAAAAATACTAGCCGTAGGTTCTGTCCAAAATCACGATGACTTCGGATTAATAGCAATTCGTGAAGGTATAATTACGTTAGGAGCTACGAGTTATGCCCAGTCGAGAAGAAATTAGAATACTGTCGGACAATTACAAAGTGATGGCATGGTCAAGCTACGAGTATTAAGGGAACTCACCATTAGTCATGGAAGTTACTAATCACAGCGAATTACTTGGGTAAGTGTTGACACCTGATTTTTTGACAATGTATTATTGTGATTTTTATTCTTTAAAATTAATTAAAAATATCAAAAAAAGTCATAAAATCACAAATTCAACTTTGGAAGCCTTGGCCTACCCTCGGGGACCAATTTTGAACAAATTTTTTTTTTGGTATTTTATAATATTTTTCGAATTTATTTAATTATAAAAATACCCAAAAAATCAGAAAAATACCATTCGTGGTCAGAAAAATACACAAAAATATTAAATAATTTTGTTTCAATTTCCTCTTCAAGTATGTCACCTTAAAACTTGAAAATTCGGCTCGGGTTACTATGTTTCTTCACAAACATAAACCCGAAACGAGCAAAAAATTTCCTTTTCGAGTCTTTTAATTTTCAATTCTCACTTTTCATAAGCCATGACATTGAATTCTAAACTCTTGAAGTGCAATTGGGTCAATTTGGCCTCCAATTTGATCAATTTTAAACAAAAGGGCTCAATTGCATAAAAATCTTTCAATTTAGTCCCCGGTTTCACAATTTTTGAAATTAAATTTCATATGGGCATACCCATTGAAATTAAACACCTATAACCTATGCTTTTCATCATGATGAATCCATTGGTGGCCTCAATTTTGACTAATTTGATCGTTTAGGGCCTCGATTTAGCAAAAATCAATTTCGGATCCTAGGGACAATTTGGTGTTTTCACTAAATTTCAATCAATTGATTCGCGAAAATACCCTTATTTGATAGAAAACATGTCAAGAAGTCCGATTTTGCCATCAATTTCATGAAAATAGGTCAATTTGGGGCCTAATTGGGTCGATTTGGTCGAACCGGGCCGGTCGGGTCAGACCCGACCCGACCCGGTCCGACCGGGTCTGCAACTAAGTTGCAGACCCACCATGGCCGAACGACAAGAAAACAGGGGGTGGGGGAAGGAACGCACCGCGGCATTTTTTTACAAAAAGGAGACTTCGGGAGTGGAAGACGATCGATGGTGGACGTTGGGTGGACGTTCCACGATCTAAAGGCGGTCGGCCATGCTCGGAAAGGTGAAGATTCTCGGTCAAAAGCCGAGCTCGGCCATGAGAGAGAGAGAGAGGATCCAGAGTGAAGGGGAGGCAAAAACCAACGAACAAACGAGGATCCCGGACGAGGATCGACATTCATAGATCATCACTGGAGCTTGGTGGCCGTCGGGGAGCTCCAAAAAAGGTCGGTATCTCCCCAACTCCCACCTCTTCGTCTGTGCACGCTAGATGTTCGACGAAATGCCTCAAAGGGCATTTCGTTTTGGACTCTCGGCCGAGCTGTCCCTGAGCCTTATTTGTGCGAAACTTGCCTTTAGGCTTTGTTAGAACTTAGTCTCAACCCGACTTCCCTTTATTTGTGCATTAAAATTTGGCGAAAACGAGCCCGGAGCTTCGCCGGCCGCGGATTGGATTGGGAGCTCGACGGGGAGATTCACGGCGGTCGCCGACCCCAACGAGACCTCAGGTAAGTATCTAAACCTCGCTTGGATGCTGCGCGACTGAATAGAATTGGGTTTGAATGAAAAAAAATTCTGCAACTCCTCGCCGGCGCCGGACTTGTGGGTGTTCGGTTCGGCCGCTCTCCGACGTTGTATTGTTCATGTTTAGGCGGTATGTTGATGCTAAGGTGTTAGGGAGTCGAGTGGCGAAGAAACGGGTAAAAAAATACAAGGTTTCGGCACGGATCGCGCTATTCCGGCGAGGATCCCGGCGAACTCACCGGAATAATCACTGTTCCGGCGAGTCGCCGGTCATCTTCTCCGGCGGGGGGTTCGGTCGGTCAACGCTGACGTGGCCTGCCACGTCAGTGGCCACGTCAGCGTGGGGGGGCCGCGTCCGAATAAATTAAAACCCAGATCGGACGGCCGTGGCTTTGCCACGTGTCGCGATCTGGGAATTTTAAAAAAATAAAAAAAGATTTTCAGAATTAATAAATGATTTTCGAAAATAATAAAAAACATTTTGATCTGACGGTTGACATTGTGCCAAGTGGCACTCGGAGGACCGTTCGATCTGACCTAGGATCGGACGCGCCCGAAGAGGCCACGTGGCACGATGTGGACCGTTAGATCCTTGGATTTTCGGAAATAATTAAAGAAAATGTAATAAATTGAATAAAAAATAAAAATACTAAAACGGCGTCGTTTCGGCTGTGGGCGTGCGAGTCTGGACCAGGGTCCGGGTCACGGGCCGGGCTGGACCCGGCCCGGATAATATTTTTAAATAAATAAAAAAAATCATAAAATAAATAATAATAATAATAATAATAATAATAAATTCAAAAATCAATAAAAAAAAATAGAAAATCATAAAAAATTCAAAAAAATTCGGAAAATTCAGAAAAATTATAAAAAAATTCCAGAAAATAGGAAATGGCCACATTCAACTGGCCATGACCTGTTTCGGGTCATTTGACCCCCGATCTTTCCAAAAATGACGATTTTGCCCTTCCGGCAAACCGTCTTCCAAAAAAATTCTAAAAAAATCCAAGAAAATCCCCAAAAATAGGAAATGGCCACAACCAACTGGCCAAGACTCATTCCGGGTGTTTTGAACCCCGACCCTTCTTAAAAATGACGATTTCGCCCTTCGGGCGAATCGTCTTCCAAAAATTGAAGAAAAATCAAGAAATTCCAAAAAATTCTCAAAATTGGGAAATGCCCACAATCAACTGGCCATGGAATATTTTGGGTAATTCGGAATCCAAATCTTCCAAAAATGACGATTTTGCCCTTCGGGCTAATCGTCCCCCAAATCTTCCCATTTTACCCCTGGTTCCAAATCATTCCTCACCTAAGCCCTTATGGCTGTACTGGGAAACCGTTGATTTGAATTGATGTGCATTAGTGTGATTTATTTATGTATTTTATTGCGCTTTCATTAAAAATTGATTGTGATTGATAGGAACAGTCTTCCAATCTGCGTGAAACCCTGAATTAAGCCCACCTCATCTAAAATTGCGCCTGTATGAACTCTTAGCTAGGAAAATCACTCGCGTTAGGTACCGAAAGGGCATTGGTAATGACACCGGCGTAACCAAGTCCCCGAGCCCAATATCTCTGGTTCTGCAGAATTGATCGATCTCTCCCAATCGATCAGTAAGGTTTCCGGTCTACCCTCCAAGAAAGACCGGTGGCGACTCCAAATGCATGCACAAGTTGCACATGCCACCACGACCACACTAAGGTCGAAAGCGATCGACTCTTATCGTCGAATCCTTCTGAAAAATACTTCCGCCGCGATTTGGGTATGGGCTTGGGAGGGCCCGCGCCGATCCAAGACCCGCGATCGGTAATCCATTAGCCGCGTCCACTTCCGGACGGGTCGCGACAGCTGGCGACTCCACTGGGGACTTTGTTCTAGAACCTATCGTTCTAGACCTCAAGTGGACTTAGGCCGTAATTAAAACGCTGAGTGATTTTTCTAACCATGCAGGCGCTCTTGAAGGTGAGGTAAGTCCGCTTATGGTAGGTGTTATATGTTTTTGCAGATTGGAGAAATAAGGGGTGTAGTCCGTGATTAACATTGTCTTATGCAGGTTGGGCGTAGGAATGTATGTTGTGTGGATGATTTGAAGTGCTGATTGATAAACTGTTGTGCATGAATTGCATTGTGATGATCACAACACGTGGACACACACAACCGCGCCTAAAACCCCTGGCGCTGCCTTTAGGAACATGATAGAAGGAATTGAAAATGGAATCTCCGTGAGGAAAAACACGGGGTAATCTACTTTTCAATTCCGCTCGCCTCGAACTATGGATCGAGTCCCAATGCAACGATAGTTGTGCAATGGAATCGGCTCTTTCTAGAACTCGAGGTGGGAGCCTTGACCTTAGGTACCAAACCCTCTGATTTTTAGAAGTTCATCATCACTTGTCTAATGCGCATGTCTTTGGGCGGTTGGTACACCTAAAACCGCACATAAGTCGACGAGTTTGGTTGGTAAGACTCTCTATCCCTCAAATCTATTACAGTTCATATAAATATAGGCATTTCATTCGATGCATTCCGGTGATTAGATTAAATTCCATTTCAACGTCCTTGATAGAAGACGAGGAGGGTGATATCCCACGACGAACACCGAGTATGCGAGGAGCATACTGTGGACATTATTGAGGTATCATCCAACGAAGATGACGAGTTGGGGCAAGTGATCCTGAAGACACAGATCGAAACTGGGGCATCCTTAATCGTTAGGATCACATTCCTTTGTTTCATTTTTCATTACTAGTCCTCTTGTATATGGTTTATTTTTACCGAGGTTTTCTCTATCTCACCCCTTAGAGTAATTGTATTAGGGATCTATTGGTGTATACATTCAGATGGAACTTGGTTGTATTTCTTTTCACGGGTCATGGGAATGTGATGGCATTTTCTCTAATCATCCGAATACTCCCAAGTCAAGTTTATAATTCCTTTAGAGGAAATTAAAATTGGAAGTCTTACACGACCTTTTGGTCGTATAGAGTAGTCCAATCTCAATTTCTCTAGAAGGAATTATACACTTGAATTGTTTCGTGCATGTTTTACGTCGCTGGTAATCCACGATAATTGACCGAGAATATCGGCGTTGTTTTGAATTTAATGACGAGATAGATGTCCAAATTACTCTCGTTCTTAAACGGCCTTGATTTGGATGCCGTATCTTCAATTAAATTTAAAACACGTTATTATGCCTCGCACTTTTGAGTAATTCGTTCCTCTCGAAATTGATCAAAAGCAATTATTGTGAATTACATTCCTTTCAATAGTATACTTTCTTTCGAGGAATATTGATAAAAACTTTTCGCGCAAGATTAAAACCCTTGTAAAAGTTCTTGTCCTTATTAATCATGGGTAAGCATAAGATTGAAAGGGGTTTTTGCTTTCTTTTTCAAATTATTCCTTCTGATTCTGTCTTTTCATTTGCAGGTAAAAAATAGGTAATAGAGAGAAATCTTTTCCTGGATAAGTCTGAGGCTATTCTTTCATCTGATCATGAGCGAGTTATAAAATTAGGACATATTTGCTCGACTTATATGGTTCGGCTCACCCAAGTTGAAGATGTTCGAACGCTCGAAGAAAGGAACCATGCAGAAGTTAAAACACACACGAGAACTTTCATTTATTTTGCTCAGCGGAGGGTTTTCAGAAGCAGGTCATACAATTCGGGGTGGAAAAGTAAAGCCAAAGTGAGCCCTAATTAACGACACAAAGGAGCCCAACTGACCCTCCATGTTGTTAATGCTCTGCCCGTACTCACGACTTCGCATGTCCTGGTCCGCAAGCTTGAGGAGAAGGTTTCTGCATTCTCCCTTAACCTCAGTGACCTTGACCTCGTGTTCCTCGGTGATTATTTCCAAGTCCCGAACTAATCCATTCCCGTGAGCTATGTCTGCGGTTATTTTGTCGAGCCGTTCTTCCTGCCAATCGCTTTGCAGCCTCAATAGGACATTGTGGCGGTCGTGCTCGCCAGCGGTCAGGGATAGGGCCAATTGATCCACCAGGTTTCTCCTCTCGCGAAGCAACGTCGCGACCCTCTCATTGGCAAACTCGACGGCCTTTTTGTGACTATCGGCCAGATAGTTGGTCAGCACCAAATGATCAGACCGATCCTTGTAACGAGCCTGCAAGACGCGAGCCACGAGAACCTCCCGATCAGCAACACGGTAGGCCTCTAAGGAGTGTGCAAAGAGGGTCGGGAAAATTCTATATTCCCTCCCCAGCGTAGTACCTTCGAGGGAAGTGGTATCTAAGTCCTCGAGCAGGACACGGATTTCATCCGCGCTTGCAGAATGATCGGTTATGTGCGCGTAACCGCGACCCAATAGGTTATAAAGCTTTTCCCACTGGGCCAAGACATCAGTCGAAAAAGTGCGTACGGGAGAGGAGGCCATTTGCGTTGGGTTGGCTTGAGAATAAGACGAGGCTAATAGAGAGATTAGAAGGAAGAAGCTGATTATGCGAGAACGCTAACCTGCCATACGTTAATCCCTCATTTTATAGCAACTCGAGGATGATGAAGGGTCTCAGTAATAATGCTGGTAGAGCCCAGTTATGGGGTAAAGCAGGAGGTCCCCTCACGAGAACCATTGGATTCGTTTAGGTCCGCGATTTCCGGCTTATCAATTAAAAGATGTAAAAGATTTGTCGCGATCACCATTATTAGAGTTAGGTGGGAGGTAAGCGCAACTATCGAAGAAAGCCCTAACAGGATTTAGCAGTCCCATCACGTTGAAAAGCTAAGCGCGAAATTCAAGGTCTTGAGGGGGAACGTTTGCCTAATGATGCTTGAAGAGCGTCTCCTGAACATACAAAGTCACTCGAAGAAAAATTTATAGGGAGTGAGCATACAGGAGAGAGTAGAGAACTCTGAGTGGGCAAGAACCAATCAAACATTTCTCAATCCAACATATTTAAGAGGTTACTGTCAGCTGTTAGAGGTGACTGACTCAAAAATCTCAGAAATTGAACTACTGAGGGATCTCGAAGATTCCAAGACCAAGTCTAACACCAAAACCATGGAGCCCAACACTTTTGGCAACGGAAATCAAAATCACGGCGACGACGACAACGACATCCACGATGCTCAACTCGGGAAAAGAAGACGTCCTCACAAATACTCTCAGGAGGAAACCCAAATGCTGGAAACCCTCTTCAGTAAAAGCCCTCACATGAAAAAGAAGTGGAGAATTGAATTGAGCCGGGAGTTGGGGATTAATCAGTCGAGGATCCAGTTTTGGTTTCAAAATAGGAGATCCAAATCGAAGGCTCAACGCAAACGTCAGGTGGTCGAGATTTTAAAGGAAGAAAACCAAAAGCTGCGAACAGAAAACATGAGGTATGAAAAAGCTCTCAATATTACCGTTTGCCCTCATTGCGATAACCTCATCATCCGCGGTGAGATATTCTCCGATAAGCCTCACGCAATGATTGAAGACGTTCATTTACCACCCTACTCCCTCGGGGCATCTCCTGCTCAACCAGATTTTGCCGGAGTCACGCATGAGCAGGATGATCCTACGAAGACGATACAAATGCCTCCTGGGGGATGGGATTTGCATCGCTTTGATTGGAGCTACAGTTTCAAGGAGCTGGATGTTACCGCCGACCAGCTCAAAGCATATCAGCCTCATGCACAACAATTTTCGATAGGGTCGGGTCCTGCTAGAGATGAGTTAATCAGTCGTCAAGCCATCGATGCAATTTTGGGCCACGATAATAAGAGGTTCGCTTGGCCCCCTGAACTGCATCTCAGATTCCTAGACGTGGTTCACCAAATGGGGATCGATTCAGCAACTCCGACGCGCATATTTAAGGCCATGAATGTACCGGGGCTTAGTAAGGAACTGGTCAGGAATCACCTTGCTGCCTACAGAAAGCTATTAAAACAGCGTCGAGCGGAGCTAAACCGGGAGGAATCCGTCTCGAGCTCAAAAGCTAGGGGCGACCGCCATTGTAATGCTCCGGCATCAAGAGATACCCGGCCAAATCTAAGCATCAATCAAGCTAGCAACCCGACCACCGGCAAACTGAAAGCTGATCAGAATGTCCTTCCGGGCCATTTCAACACTTTTCAAGAGCGCGTGTCACAGGTACAGCGAGTGCGCACTCCTCCATTCGAGCAGCAGTCGGCTGGTGCTCTGCCTGCCGCTGGTCAACCCACGACAGACGATTTCTTTGATGAGGGGCTCGATGCCTTGTTCAATCAGTGGGAAGCTGGCATGCTTGGACAGCCATGATCTAGCACCTGACTCGGGGCACGATGGGTCGGTCACTACGAACACCCATAGAAAGAAGAACATGTTCACGAGTAGATCACTCATTTTATCCGTTGTAAAGTTCCTATGGGAACATTTTTCTTTAATGACTATAGTTAATTCTGTATGAAAACCAGCGCTATCGACGAACATCGTCATGCTCAGTTGCGATGATCCCTTAAATCTGAAACCAGGGACGGTCGTTAAATTTTGAGTGGCCACGAATTCATTCTTCACCGAACGCCCAAGATGTTGAAATGAAGAGTAACAGCATGCACAGGGAAAATGCCACTTTCGCTTGAACGACGAAAAGAGGTTGAGAGAAGGTTATAGCATTAATTCCCATGGAGCTAAATGAATTAAACGGGGTCATTAATTGCGGATCCGTCGATGCTCCCTACGTTCTCGGGCCTAGCAAATCATAAAAGGCGCCAAAAGATTTGTAGACCCACCACTTTGAAGACTGAACTAGTGGACGAGCGCAATACTCGATGAAATAGAAATAATGCAAGAGAGTTTGTGATCCCTTCACGAGGAAAAAGAAAGGGGAAGACAGACGAGGAGTAATTACAGGGTCTCGGGAGGAGCGCTTGCTTGCTGGTCTTCATATGCAGCCTGAAGGATGGTTCTAGGACACGTACAATCACTCGAGAAAATTTCTAGAGTGAGCAAACACATAAGAGCGAATAGAGAAAGCTGAGTGAACTAGATCAGCCCGAGATACTCCGATCCATCATGTTTAAAAGCTATTCCCATCTGCTAGAAACGCCCGACCTGGACATCTCTGAACACGAACTGCTGGAAGACTTTGAAGATCCTGGAGCTGAATCCTGCCCGAAGGCCATGGAGACTGACTCCTCCAGTGATGAAATTCTAGGCTTCAGCTACGAAGAAGGAGTATACAATGATGATCGGAGTCGGAAAAGGAAGCAACTGCAACGCCACACCCTAGGCCAAATCCGAGAGCTCGAAGCCTTCTTCAACGAATGCTCCACCCCAAGCAGACAACAGAAAATTGAGTTGAGCCGAAAGTTAGGATTGGAGCTTTCGAAGGTCAAGTTTTGGTTCACCAACAAACGAACCCGGGTGAAACAGCAACACGCAGACCATGAGTTACTGGCCCTGAAGGAGGAGAATGAGAAGCTTCGAGCTGAAAGCGCGAGATATAAGGAAGCTATGACCAAGGCCGCCTGCCTTAATTGTGGTAATCCTATTGTCCTTGGAGAGGTGTTCCTCGATGAACCATCCATGTTGACGAATAACGCTCAGCTGTTACTGTATTCTCCACAACATTTTCTGACACAGCCAGATACCGTCGGAGATCTGCATGAGCAAGTCAACACCATAGGGTCAACACCAACATCTCCTGAGAAATGGGACATGAATCATCACAGGTGGAGTTCTCCCAATGACGAACTCGCTGTCGCAGCCAGCCAATCCAAAGTCGGTGAGTCCCTCCCTGGATAACTTTTGAAACGACTAGATCCCGTAGAGAATAGCTACCGAAGTATTGATGATATTTTGGGTGATAAGAGAACAAGGTTTTACTGGACCTATGAACTTCACACCAAATTTGTTGATGCAATTCGGGAGCTGGGAGTTGATTCGGCTAGCCCACTACGCGTACTCGAGATTATGAATGTGCCGGGGCTCTCTAGAATTAACGTTGAGTCTCACCTCAAATACTATAGGAGATTGCTAAGGGATGGAAGGATAGCGTTAAACCATCATAAAGCCGGCTGGAGCTCAAGTGCTGGGCAGAGTTACAACCATGATGATTGGAGAGCCAAGAGCACCCAACCGTGTTTCAGCAATGACGGGACCAGCAGTCGTGTCAGCGACTCCTCTAACCCAAATCAGAATGCTCCGCCAAGCTATCTCAATACTCCTCAAGAGTATATACCACAGTTCCAGCACATAGGGATTCCTCAGTTTGAACGCGAATCGGTCATTAATGCTGTCCCGGAAGCGGATCTGGCATTGGTAGAGAGTGCACATATAAACCTACCGGTCATCAGAGGAAGTTCCGATTCGAGGGGTCAAATTGCTCACGGCGAGAGCAAAGAGAGGAATCCCTCGCCTGCAGTCGACGACACCCAATCAAGGCACCAAGGGCTAGAAAGAACAGGTGATTTCCTTGATGAGGAGCTGGACACTTGGATCAATACTCTTCAGGAATGTATGTCTCAACCCCAACAGGGCAATGATGAAGGTTCCAGCTCAAAGACTCAAGTCCCTCACAACGAAGGCAATGAAAGAAATCTGCCCCCAACAATTGCTGATACCCAACTTGAACATCAATGGCTCGAAGACCCGAGCAATTTCCTTGGCGATGAGTTCAATCTTTGGCTCGATCAGTTTGGAGCCGGAGGACCATCGCAATGGTGACGCAAGGCCGGTGATCAAACGTCTGATGCAAGGCATGGCTACTCGATGAAAAATGCTTAGAGGAAAGGGGTTGAATACTCCTGTTGAATATGTTGTTGATCGCACTGTAAGGTTCCCACGGGAACATCTTTCATTAATATCTAGAACTAATTGCGCGTGAGTGTCAACATCACCCTTTGAGCATCTTCAAGCCGAGGGCCGTGGATTAATCACTTAATCCGTGGAGCAAGTTCCATGAACAATGACTATCACCCGCGGAGCATAATGGGATCCACCACTTCAATACGAAATATGTTTGGCCGCGAAGCCACCTATTTGGTAAAACGATGTATCATTCCTAAACGATCTTCAATCGAATATCGAAATAATGTCTCCTTTCTTTCCCTTCTCAGGTGATAAACGTGGATAAATCACTCAAGGAGCCATCTGTTCAAATAACAGAACAGACGTTGCCCAACCGGGGGCAGCTGAACCATTGATGTTGCAAATATTCCAAGCATGGATAGGCGGATTTGATAGACGTTGTTCATATCAATACGCAACGTCAGAACGGGATGAGAACCAAGAGTAAAGTTGTATCGTCCCAACTTGTCTCGAATTTGGGAATATGAATTGACACTTATTGTTTATCCTTGACAGGGGAGTCGCCTTGCAGAGGAACAAGTTTTTACATCCCATGTACTACTCATCAGAGTACATGACCAAGGGTAGGATGTATCGTTTCGATTTTTGAAAAATTCGTGAACCTACAATGCTATGCTTTCTTTACATTTGCAGGGGTCTGCAGCCGCGACAGGTAGGTAAGTATCCCTTTCCCAGTTAGCTGGAGATAAAGAATGTTAAAATCCTTTCAGCCGTCATGAAAATTATCCAATGCATCGATGTTCATGATTTAAATCGGGAGGTCGCCCAAAGCATGAATAAAACATGCACGATACATCACAAAATCCCCTCGATGGATAAATTTTGGGAAAGAAAGAAATGAATTTTTCCAAATATGATTATTTGTCAAATCATTCAAAATGAAGTTTACTCAAAAGAGAGGCGAGCCTAGTCCAAACACATCCTACATACACTTGAGAGACGAGGGAAGTGAATCGGATAGCAAAATCTGTACCTACGGAGGTAGGGACCATTCGCAGCGATTACATGGATTGGGACGACGGAGGCGTTCGTTTCATATTCCCAAATACTACATGTGACCATTGATAACCCCTTTGAATGGAGGTTTTCATTATCAGCCCTGTCGAGAACCACCCCACATCGGGGCAGAATAGAAGTAAGTCCAACAGCATCAGGAGAAATGGTTAGAAATTTTGTTGCTCAGACTAACATTAATCTTCGTGTGTTGTTTATATGGTAATCCAAGTGCCATAGGATGATGAGAAGCATTCATTTCTCTATCCCACACACCGAATCCTTTGCACAGCCAACTTGAGCCTGCAAAATCGTTTCATGAACCCGTTGGTGATCATTGCACATTTCAAGATGGATGCAGCATCACTTTAGAAACGGAAGAGCTCAAGACTAAGGGATTACAAAGAAATTCCTGGGTTTATGATAAAAGCATGTTTAGACTTTCGATCATATGTCTAAAGTGATCTCCTGAAGATTTCAAAAGAAAAAAAAGAGATGAGAATGAGAAAAAAATCCCCGGCATCAAGAAAAAGCAAAGTGCCTGGTAAAAGCAAGGCTGATGCCCGTGCAAGCTGTTTGATTGACCCACAATAAAGCCTAGATGGGAAAAGAGGAAATCCCCGAAGGAGCCAAATTCCAAAAAGGCTGCTCGCCAAATGGTGTCAAGCGCGGAATAAAGGCGCAAAAGAGAAAGGACAGGTAGCAAATCTGCAATGATCACCAATGTCAAACTCTCCAAGAATTTTGGGCCAAAAACAAGCCTTTTTCTGTCCCCAATCCTACCAATGTTACGACCCCGAAGGAGTCTTCTCTGACTAAGACACTTGGGTTAACATATAGCTTAACTCGAAGAAGTACGAGCAAGACTATTTTTTTCTCATTTTGCAGGGTTCTTGACTTGTAAACCCGGAGCAGATGGTGAAGACTTTCATTCAATGGCCTCGACTCCAAAGCGGGTCCCCTTTGAAAGCCAATATCCAAGCCTAACATTATGGTCCCGTGGAAGACCTCCCGATCGATCAGAATGTATGCGCTGCGAATGATCCTAAAACCTAGGCACAGGTTAGTAGGAAGTTGAACGCATTCCTTACAAAATACCATTATCACAGAGCGGTGAGGAGCCCTCTTGAATGAGAAATTCTCCAATAGATGTTTTGAACAAACCCTTTTTGGAAATTTCAAATTGTTTGATCCAGATGTTCCGTCCAAGGGATTTGTGATCACATTTGCATGTTGCAAGAATGCTTTGGATAACCTCCAGCATCAAAATGCACATTTCATGATTAAAACTTAAAACATACGGTTTTGTCAAATGGACAGCCGTGGCCTTCCCAAAGATTACTAACGTTTTCTTGGTAAAGAAAAATCTTCCAGGCTCGAACTTCTGCAGGATTCTTGGAAACCCCAAATCCCAGAAAAACATTTGCTCCGTGGAGTGGAGCACGCAGGTTTGAACTTTCTACAAGATACCTGGAGAACCCAGCTCCCAGAATGTCGCCTCAACAGAATCAAATGAAGCTTTGTTAAAATAAAATCTTTCACTGCTTCAAAGCTGAATTCCCGACAAACTTCTGAATCTTTGGAAAAAAAAACCCTTTTAAAAGAAAAAGTTCTAGCATGACGTGGAGAACCCTCGTCCCAGGACCCCTTTCCAAAAAATCAAACAGTCTCATCGGACGTGGAGAACCCTCGTCATGAGACCCATTTTCAAAATTTAGGCAGTCTCATCGGACGTGGAGAACCCTCGTCATGGGACCCTTTTTCAAAAATCAAGCGAGCCTCGCATGACGTGGAGAACCCTCGTCCCAGGATCCCTTTTAAAAAAAAATCAAGCAATCCCAGTAGACGTGGAGAACCCTCGTCTCGGGACCCCTTTTAAACAAAATCAAGCAGTCTCATCGGACGTGGAGAACCCTCGTCTCGGGACCCCTTTTAAACAAAATCAAGCAGTCTCATCGGACGTGGAGAACCCTCGTCATGAGACCCTTTTTCAAAATTCAAGCAGTCTCATCGGACGTGGAGAACCCTCGTCATGAGACCCCTTTTCAAAACAAACAAAGGTAGAAACTGCCTAAAGGGTCAAAACAAAGGTAGAAATCGCCTAAAGGGTCAAACAAAGGTAGAAACCGCCTAAAGGGTCAAAACAAAGGTAAAAACCGCCTAAAGGGTCAAACAAAGGTAGAAACCGCCTAAAGGGTCAAAACAAAGGTAGAAACCGCCTAAAGGGTCAAAACAAAGGTAGAAACCGCCTAAAGGGTCAAAACAAAGGTAGAAACCGCCATAAGGGTCAACTCATTGATAAATACCGCCATAAGCATCGACACAAAGGTCCGATCCACCATACAGATCAAAATCATTGGCAAATCCCAAGGCGTGGGATGCGCCCTCCTCAGGTTCCTACAGTTAGGAACCCCATAATGGTATGACCTACCATACAGGTCAAAGCTTAATCTCCCTAGGATATTCTGAACGAGTCCTAGGTATCTTCTTGAAAGTCGTCGCAACCGGCAGCATCCGACAGGTGAGCTTCAGGTAAACCTCTCTCACTCCAGCCCATGTTCAAATGGTTAGAGCAAACCAGGGATTAATTTGAGTTTTTATCATGAGCCTTAAGGATTCAATGTCGTAGCATTTCTTCTCTCATTTTCCCAGTCGAGTCGGTCAGGAATCAGGTGCCACCTTATCTTTGAGAGAAACCTCTGACGAGATTCCTCTCAAAGAGGGGCAGCTGTTGACACCTGATTTTTTGACAATGTATTATTGTGATTTTTATTCTTTAAAATTAATTAAAAATATCAAAAAAAGTCATAAAATCACAAAATCAACTTTGAAAGCCTTGGCCTACCCTCGGGGACCAATTTTGAACAAATTTTTTTTTTGGTATTTTATAATATTTTTCGAATTTATTTAATTATAAAAATACCCAAAAAATCATAAAAATACCATTCGTGGTCAGAAAATACACAAAAATATTAAATAATTTTGTTTCAATTTCATCTTCAAGTGTGTCACCTTAAAACTTGAAAATTCGGCTCGGGTTACTATGTTTCTTCACAAACATAAACCCGAAACGAGCAAAAAATTTCCTTTTCGAGTCTTTTAATTTTCAATTCTCACTTTTCATAAGCCATGACATTGAATTCTAAACTCTTGAAGTGCAATTGGGTCAATTTGGCCTCCAATTTGATCAATTTTAAACAAAATGGCACAATTGCATAAAAATCTTTCAATTTAGTCCCCGGTTTCACAATTTTTGAAATTAAATTTCATATGGGCATACCCATTGAAATTAAACACCTATAACCTATGCTTTTCATCATGATGAATCCATTGGTGGCCTCAATTTTGACTAATTTGATCGTTTAGGGCCTCGATTTAGCAAAAATCAATTTCGGATCCTAGGGACAATTTGGGGTTTTCACTAAATTTCAATCAATTGATTCGCGAAAATACCCTTATTTGATAGAAAACATGTCAAGGAGTCCGATTTTGCCATCAATTTCATGAAAATAGGTCAATTTGGGGCCTAATTGGGTCGATTTGGTCGAACCGGGCCGGTCGGGTCAGACCCGACCCGACCCGGTCCGACCGGGTCTGCAACTAAGTTGCAGACCCACCATGGCCGAACGACAAGAAAACAGGGGGTGGGGGAAGGAACGCACCGCGGCATTTTTTTACAAAAAGGAGACGTCGTGAGTGGAAGACGATCGATGGTGGACGTTGGGTGGACGTTCCACGATCTAAAGGCGGTCGGCCATGCTCGGAAAGGTGAAGATTCTCGGTCAAAAGCCGAGCTCGGCCATGAGAGAGAGAGAGAGGATCCAGAGTGAAGGGGAGGCAAAAACCAACGGACAAACGAGGATCCCGGACGAGGATCGACATTCATAGATCATCACTGGAGCTTGGTGGCCGTCGGGGAGCTCCAAAAAAGGTCGGTATCTCCTCAACTCCCACCTCTTCGTCTGTGCACGCTAGATGTTCGACGAAATGCCTCAAAGGGCATTTCGTTTTGGACTCTCGGCCGAGCTGTCCCTGAACCTTATTTGTGCGAAACTTGCCTTTAAGCTTTGTTAGAACTTAGTCTCAACCCGACTTCCCTTTATTTGTGCATTAAAATTTGGCGAAAATGAGCCCGGAGCTTCGCCGGCCGCGGATTGGATCGGGAGCTCGACGGGGAGATTCACGGCGGTCGACGACCCCAACGAGACCTCAGGTAAGTATCTAAACCTCGCTTGGATGCTGCGCGACTGAATAGAATTGGGTTTGAATGAAAAAAAATTCTGCAACTCTTCGCCGGCACCGGACCTGTGGGTGTTCGGTTCGGCCGCTCTCCGACGTTGTAGTGTCCATGTTTAGGCGGTATGTTGATGCTAAGGTGTTAGGGAGTCGAGTGGCGAAGAAACGGGTAAAAAAATACAAGATTTCGGCACGGATCGCGCTATTCCGGCGAGGATCCCGGCGAACTCGCCGGAATAATCACTGTTCCGGCGAGTCGCCGGTCATCTTCTCCGGCGGGGGGTTCGGTCGGTCAATGGTCAACGCTGACGTGGCCTGCCACGTCAGCGGCCACGTCAGCGTGGGGGGGCCGCGTCCGAATAAATTAAAACCCAGATCGGACGGCCGTGGCTTTGCCACGTGTCGCGATCTGGGAATTTTAAAAAAATAAAAAAAGATTTTCAGAATTAATAAATGATTTTCGAAAATAATAAAAAACATTTTGATCTGACGGTTGACATTGTGCCAAGTGGCACTCGGAGGACCGTTCGATCTGACCTAGGATCGGACGCGCCCGAAGAGGCCACGTGGCACGATGTGGACCGTTAGATCCTTGGATTTTCGGAAATAATTAAAGAAAATGTAATAAATTGAATAAAAAATAAAAATACTAAAACGGCGTCGTTTCGGCTGTGGGCGTGCGAGTCTGGACCCGGGTCTGGGTCGCGGGCCGGGCTGGACCCGGCCCGGATAATATTTTTAAATAAATAAAAAAATCAGAAAATAAAAAAAAAATAATAATAATAATAATAATAAATTCAAAAATCAATAAAAAAAATAGAAAATCATAAAAAATTCAAAAAAATTCGAAAAATTCAGAAAAATTCTAAAAAAATTTCAGAAAATAGGAAATGGCCACATTCAACTGGCCATGACCTGTTTCGGGTCATTTGACCCCCGATCTTTCCAGAAATGACGATTTTGCCCTTCCGGCAAACCGTCTTCCAAAAAAATTCTAAAAAAATCCAAGAAAATCCCCAAAAATAGGAAATGGCCACAACCAACTGGCCAAGACTCATTCCGGGTGTTTTGAACCCCGACCCTTCTTAAAAATGACGATTTCGCCCTTCGGGCGAATCGTCTTCCAAAAATTGAAGAAAAATCAAGAAATTCCAAAAAATTCTCAAAATTGGGAAATGCCCACAATCAACTGGCCATGGAATATTTTGGGTAATTCGGAATCCAAATCTTCCAAAAATGACGATTTTGCCCTTCGGGCTAATCGTCCCCCAAATCTTCTCATTTTACCCCTGGTTCCAAATCATTCCTCACCTAAGCCCTTATGGCTGTACTGGGAAACCGTTGATTTGAATTGATGTGCATTAGTGTGATTTATTTATGTATTTTATTACGCTTTCATTAAAAATTGATTGTGATTGATAGGAACAGTCTTCCAATCTGCGTGAAACCCTGAATTAAGCCCACCTCATCTAAAATTGCGCCTGTATGAACTTTTAGCTAGGAAAATCACTCGCGTTAGGTACCGAAAGGGCGTTGGTAATGACACCGGCGTAACCAAGTCCCCGAGCCCAATATCTCTGGTTCTGCAGAACTGATCGATCTCTCCCAATCGATCAGTAAGGTTTCCGGTCTACCCTCCAAGAAAGACCGGTGGCGACTCCAAATGCATGCACAAGTTGCACATGCCACCACGACCACACTAAGGTCGAAAGCGATCGACTCTTATCGTCGAATCCTTCTGAAAAATACTTCCGCCGCGATTTGGGTATGGGCCTGGGAGGGCCCGCGCCGATCCAAGACCCGCGATCGGTAATCCATTAGCCGCGTCCGCTTCCGAACGGGTCGCGACAGTAAGGATACAAATCCCGAGTTAATCTAAAAATTGCCCTGCAAGAGCAATGCGTCACATGTTTTTAGAAGAACGGGATCGGGTGATAATCAATCTTTAAAAAAAAAATCTTTTACTTACACTCTTCACCCCCCCTCCCCCACCCCCAAACGGGCCAAACCCCCCCGCGGGGATAGGCCCATCCGTGCATGAACAAATTTGCACAACGAGAGCCCTAATTTATAATAGTGTCAATTCAATCTTAATTTTTTATTATTAATTCAGTCCTAAATCTTTGACAGTTATGCTAATTCAGGCCATTTGATCGGCCAGTGTTGACGTAGCAAATTTTTAAAAATATTTTATTTTTTTTAATTTTTTACATTTTTTTTTTGCTTTGGGCCAACCGGTGGCTAGGGGTGAGCGGTTCCGAGTAGATTCCACCTGGAACCTACCCGCTAATACAGGTTCCTCATTTTTTAGAACCTGAAACCTACCCACCACACTGTGGAACCTGGAACCTACCCTGTCACAAGTTCCGGGTTCGGTTCCAAGGTACTCGAGAGCCTGCACTTAGTCATCCAAACTCCAAAGTACAAAACGACAGTGAGCACAATGCCACATTATCATTCTTACGGTAGCTATCTTTAAATCCAGTCTGCCATAATAAATTTAGATTCAAAGCAATTCTGTTTGAATAAAATTTGCAATTACAACCACATCGACTAAAACAAGCAAACTATATCGAGATAAGAGATACTGATACTATCAGGTTCTTTTGATACTAGAGAACGTTCGTACTCAAAAATGCTGACTTGAAAGCATCCATAGAGAGACAGCAGAACTCTGCATATTTAAAAGTAAGCTTGGACAGACGGCACAATTATGCAGACGTCATTTTCATAGTTCTTCACTTTGAATTATTTTCTTCCTTCTAATGTATCCGTCAAACCATAATATACTAGGCGTAAGTCATCAACTGATAAAAATGCGCAACTGGTAGACTATCAGCGGCAAACATCTTGATGAACAAAAATCGCAATATCGTGACGGCTTAAGATTGAGACGAGCAACGAGAACGAGGGTAACATTTTCCCCTTTTTTTTACAATGACGATGACGAAAAAGAACTCCTACGTCTCATTATCACAAAGCAACTTCGATCAAAACAGACTCAGCAAAAGCGAGGACGACGCAAAACCCAGATCACCGACCCAGATTAACCCAAAAACAAACGCGAAACCCCGCACATCCCTCCAAGCGAGAGAGAAAGACGAGAATCGGCACCGGGGGGGAGGGGTAAAGAAAATGCTGAATACCATTTCTAAGGCCAACACTGGATTCCTCGTCTAGCCAATACCTTGCTCTCCGGAGACCGGCCTCTTCCTTCGAGAGAGCACGATCTACACCCTCGACACGCCGGCGGACGGAGCCACCTCCAGTCTCGTGCGGTGGCTGCTGAAGCTGGAGGAGTCGGACCTCAGGGTCATGCGGATCCTCAGCCTCTCATCGCGGAGGCCAATCGTGGGGTTGTCCCCCAAGTTCCCAAAGGTACTTGATTCTCTCCAATTGGTTGAAATCTGTAGAGAAGACTCGCCCATAACCGCGACATTGCCTCGCCGACTCAAAACCTAGTTCCAAAGAGAGCTCAACAAAGGATCCACAAATCGAAATCAACTTCTTAGAGAACAGCAGAGACCAAGCCGAGACGTTACCTTACAAGCAATCGCAGTTCTCGGCCTCTTTCCTCCCGTCGAGCACCAAGTCGATCAACTCAGCTCCCTCGGTGTAGTGACCCTTGGCCCAGATGTTCCCGACGCCGGACTGGCCGAACACGAAGTTGTCTGTCTGGAAGATCTTCCCGTACAGTCCAGATCTAATGTTGTCCATGGTCCTAGGCTCCAGATCCATAAGCACAGCGCGCGGCACCGGACGTGGCGGCAAGCGGGGGAAGGTCGTCGTCAAGGGAGGGCGCCGAGAGGACGTCAGCTATGTAGCACCGATACGACACGGACACGGGGATACGATACGACATGACACGACACGCCGACATGACAGTTCTCCAAAAATAGAAAATTCCGATACGGCGGAACACGGCATATATATATAACCGAGCCTGGCATGTGAAAATATCAAAATTTCCCTTCGTCCAGTATACCAAATTTTATTTCAATCTTGAATTATCAAATAACCAAATTGCCCCTCAATAATTCATTCACAAGAGACAAAAAAAATTTAAACCCAAATGGCCCCCACCTCAAGTCCACTCTCACCTACCCATCACATCCCTCCATCAACTCTCTCTCTCCTCTCTCCTGCTCACTCTCTCTCTCTCTCGACTCACGACACGATCTCTCTCTGCTCTTTCTCTTTCTCTGCCTTCTTCTTCTTTGTTAACTCCCCCTCCCACTCCCAGCCGAGACCACCTCATCCTCCCGTTGTTTCGTGCGCCACCACCACACCATCACCGACCACGACCACCTCATGCCACTCCTTGCCGCCGCCATTGGCCCTTCGACGCTGTCGCCAGTCGCCGGACGGCCGTGAGGAAGGCCGCGGAAGACTTGCCCTGTTTCTGTCTTCCCTTGAACCGAGACCCCTCTCCTCCTCTCCTCTAATTTTTGTGTGACTCCAGCCCGAACCACACCACCACCACCTCGTCGCTCCTCTGCCACCCTGTCACCAGAGTCCCGACCACTATATGCCGTCGAAAAGCCCCAGAACAAACCCCACTGTCGGCGACACAGCCGGACACGGCTATCCTTTTCTGTTGAGCAGCCAGACATGTGGTCCCTCGTGTCCGACCGCAGCGTGTCCGACTCGCAAAAATCCTCCGAACAGCTGTGTCCGTGCTACATAGGCCGTCTGAGGTGTGGATGCCGAGGATGTGGCAGTGGACAGCAAGGAAAGGGTGGGAAGGGCTGGAGAGTGAGAGGACAAAGTGAGAACAGAGAAGAGGCGCGGAGGAAAGACGAAAGAGTAGAGTTTACTTTTTAGAAGTTTCGGTTCCGATTCTAAGGTAAAACCTGGAACCGGAACCGGCGATTCCTAGAAATCTGGAACCGGGAACCGAACCCTGGCATGTCGAAACCGAGAACAGGACCGAAATCGTCGATTCGGTTCTCCGTTCTCGGTTCTACCCTGGAACCATGCTCACCCCTACCGGTGGCCGGAAGGAGGCTGTAAGGCCAAAGCCCAAAAAAAGGTAAAAAAAATTATTAAAAAACTCAAAAAATCCTAAATATTATTGAAAATTTGCCACTTCGAAGCCGGCTAGCCAAATGCACTAAATTGCCATAATTGTAAAAGTTTTATGACTAAATTGGCCAAGAAAAAATCTTATGACTAAATTAGCATAATTACAATAGGTTTATGACTATTTTGGTAATTTTTCCGATCAAATGAAAAAGCTGCCAATGTGATGCTCAACGCCCAGGCACAATCTGCCACGCCACCATATTATCGTTGCAGTACATTGAAGATAATAATGCGCACGTGCGAAACGTGGGGCAATTGCACCTATGGTGGAGATCTCGAGAACCAAGGAAGGAGAGGGCCTGGCATGGACGATGATGATGCGAGAGGGTTGCCTCGGCTCATGAGGACCGAAGAGGCAATCGAGAGTCTACTCGAGGGCATGCAAGCTGCAGCTATTCTCGTCCACTCCACTCCCACGACCATCGTTGGCCTCTTCTCTCCGTTCGTGGACACTTGATCGAATACAGTGACGGCAACTTAGTTCGAGATTATTGGGAGGATAAAGGGGCGCACATGACAACACTTTACTCTAGAAATCAACTTCTAGCCAGAAGTTAACTTTTCTACTTCTTTTTTAAGTGGCTCCAAAAATATTTCTGAAGTTAAAAAAAATGCTCCATAAGTTGAAGAACGAAGTCGGGTAACCAAACGAATTTCTTCTCCAAAAGCATTTCTGGTTCTAGAGCAAAAATTCTAGGGTTTTTTTCCGATTTAATTTTTTAAAAATATTTACAAAATTAGGTCGGAAAAAAAATATTTACCAATTTGGGTCTCGCGGGCTGCATGAAGCAGTGCGCAAGTGCTTGCTTTTTTTTTCTTCTCTTTTTTTTTGTTTGTTTTTTTTTCTAGAAGTCATGCACATTTTTTTTCTAGAAGCCACGCTTGCTTTTGTGCAACAGCAAACAAAAAAGATTATATTTATTATTAATTTGCGATGAATATTATTAGCGACGAATTCTACGACGAACGTGTCGTTGGAAATGTACGTTATATATTTTCCGACGAAACATCATATTTGTTTCAAATTTCGGCGCAAAATATATAACGTACATTTCCAACGACACGTTCGTCGTAGAATTCATCGCTAATAATATTCTTCCCTAATAAAATTCATCGCAAATTCATCTCTAAAAAAATTATTTTTTTGTATTTGTTGCCAATTTGCGACGGATTTCTACGCTTTATATTTTGCGCAAATTTCGTTATGCGACACGTTTATATTTTGCGACAAACTCATTCGACACATTTGTCGCATGATATAAAGCGTACATTTTCAACGACACATTCGTCGCAAAATATATATTTAGTGTGCTTCACGGTGACGTCTAACGTGTCGTTGGAAATGTACGCTTTATATTTTGCGACAAATGTGCCACACATTTCATCGCAAAATATATACTTTGAGTCCCACAAAAGGCGCAAGCACATTGTGAGACACTTTGCCACGGGTGTGCGAAAGTGCTTGCTTATTTTTTTTGCGACACATTTCGTTGCTAATAAAATTCGTCGCTAATAATATATACTTTGAGTCCCACAAAAGGCGCAAGCGCATCGTGAGACACTTTGCCACGGGTCTTGCGCAACACTCAAAGTATATATTTTGCGACGAAATGTGTGGCACATTTGTCGCAAAATATAAAGCGTACATTTCCAACGACACGTTAGACGTCACCGTGAAGCACACTAAGTATATATTTTGCGACGAACATGTCGTTGAAAATGTACGCTTTATATCATGTAACAAACATGTCGCATGAGTTTGTCGCAAAATATAAACGTGTCGCATGACGAAATTTGTGCAAAATAGATAGTGTAGAAATTCGTCGCAAATTGGCAACAAATACAAAAAAATAATAATTTTTTAGCGATGAATATTATTAGGGATGAATTTTATTAGCGACGAATTCTACGACGAACTTGTCGTTGGAAATGTACGTTATATATTTTGCGACGAAATTTGTAGCAAATATGATGTTTCGTCGGAAAATATATAATGTACATTTCCAACGACACGTTCGTCGTAGAATTCGTCACTAATAAAATTCATCCCTAATAATATTCATCGCAAATTAATAATAAATATAATATTTTTTTTGCAGCAGCAATTGCTGTTACACAAAAGCAAGCGTGGCTTCTAGCAAAAAAAAAATGTGCACGGCTTCTAGAAAAAAAAAGCAAAGCAAGCAAACAAAAAAGACAAGAAAAAAAAAAAGAAAGCAAGCACTTGCGCACTGCTTCATGCAGCGCGCGAGACCCAAATTGGTAATTTTTTTTTCTGACCTAATTTTTTTTAAAAAAATTAAATTAAATCGAAAAAAAACCCGAAATTCTACTCCATAAATGTTATTATGTGCACCCTTGCTTTCTTTCGATGTTTAGAGAGGAAAAGCGAGTGTGCCCCGGCTTAAGAATAGGTGTTTTGCGTGGACTGTTTATAGACACGATTATATTTTGGTTGGATAGGCTCCATTTGGGCGCCCGGTATAAGTTCCTTCAATTCACTAATAGCAAAAAAAATCCCACGTTTGAGTTCACCAAATCGATTTTTATTTCGAACCATACTCGTCCAACTCAAATCCTTTACTCTCATTGCAAAAAGATAGATCCTTGTGTTGATGTTGTCTTGAATTTCAAATGAAGTCAAGGAAGGCTTGAAGATATGTCAAGATATTTCAGAATATTTGGAGGATAATCACTAAAGATTTATTAGTTAGTTTCCTAAACTGATAAGATCTCTAGAGATATCATTCTGATGATCTTTATTATTCAGCAATTGTACCTTGTTTCTTTCGACGCTCAAAAAATAAGAAATCATCTCTCTCCCGTGGACGTAGGCGGATTTTCTCCGAACCACGTAAATCTCCGCGGTCTTGATTATTCTTGTTTTTATTTTCATCTCATCTAATTAGAGAGCTCTTCCGCGCACAACAATTGGTATCAGAGCAATCCAGGTTCTTCGTTCATGTATTGCGACTTCTGACTATATGGCTGGAAAAGGTTCGACTGTTCTATTTGATATCGAACAATTCACTGGGAAGAATAATTTTACACTATGCAGGAGAAGGATGAAGGATCTGTTGATTCAACAGGGTTTATCAAATGTTCTTCTAGGAAGTTCGAACAAGCCGGCCACCATCACCGATGATGACTGGGCCGACATGGAGGAGAGGGCATGGATCACGATCCGATTAAACTTATTGAATGAAGCACTTCAACATGTAGCGAAAATTGATTCCGCTCCAGAGGTATGGCTCAAACTCGAAAGTATCTACATGACAAAAGCTCTTACGAACAAGTTATCCTTGAAGAAGAGATTGTATTCTCTTCAGATGAGTGAAGGAGGAGATCTATTGGAACACCTCAACGTGTTCAATCAGATGTTTAGTGAACTTACAAGCTTGGAGGTAAAGTTCAAGGATGAAGACATGACGCTTCTACTATTAGCTTTATTGCCAGATTCGTTTGACCACTTGGTGACTACCCTCCTTTATGGCAAGGAAATCTTGAAGATCGGAGAGATGACTGCTGCCCTAATTTCTAACAATATTCGAAAAAAGGCAAGTAGTTTAAAATCTTCAAGAGAGGGACTCTTTGGGAAGAAGAAAAGCAGCCAAAGAAGAGGAAGATCAACGGATCGAGGATCAAGCCATAAGGGGTCGATCAAAATCCAAGGTAAGGTTTAAAGGAAGATGCTACGGGTGTAATGAAGAAGGGCATACCAAGAGATTCTGTCCAAATAAGAACGAGTAAAAGAAGAAGTGCTCGGATGAAGCAAGTGTAGCCAACATCACTGAAACTAGTATTGGGGACGTCTTGTCCATATCATTGGGAAAGGACACCTTCCAAGATTCGTGAATCTTAGACTCCGGATACACTTATCATATGTGTCCTCATCAAGAAGCCTTTGATGAGTACAAGGCATATGATGGTGGTTCAGTTCTCATGGGGAATGACACTTCATGCAAGACTATGGGAGTTGGAACCGTGAAAATCAGGATGTTTGATGGCATGATCAGACTTATCGGATGTGCGTCACATACCAGGTCTAAGGAATAATATGATTTCATTAGGAGCACTTGGATCCAATGGGTGCAAGTACTCTTCTCAAGGTGGAGTCTGGAAGGTGATAAAGAGAGCTTTGGTTGTTCTAAAGGGACAGAGACAAGGGAACCTATATCGACTTATAGGAACTACAGTGCAAGGTGGAAAATATGTGTCCATGGATGCCAACACGGAGACAGATAACACCTATTTGGACAAGCGAAGGTCCATCACAAGATACGTCTTTACTCTTGGAGGTGGAGCTATTTCATGGAGGGCAATGCTTCAGTCTACTGTAGTATTGTCTACAACCGAAGCTAGGTATATGTCAGCAACTGAGGCTGCGAAGGAGGGAATATGGTTGACTGGCTTGGTCACAGAGTTAGGTTTAAAGAAGAAAAGTGTTACACTATATTGCGATAGCCAAAGTTCAATATGTCTCGCGAAGAATCAAGTGTTTCATCCTAGAACGAAGCACATTGAAGTTCGGTACCACAAGATTCGAGAATTTGTGGAGAACAGTAGCATTGCTTTGGAGAAAATACGTACTAAAGATAATCCTGCGAATATGCTCATGAAGACGGTTACTACGAAGAAGTTCAACTCCTACAGGAAGCTTGATTTCTCTCACTCATCATTGAAGTTGATGGAGGCTACACCGGTCTAGGTGTGGGCGTACCTTTGCGAAGGTACGGTGGAGATTGAGATATATTTGATTTCTTGATTCAAGTGGAGGCTTGTGGTTTATTCAAGCCAAAAGTGGAGATTTGTTGATGTTGTCTTGAATTTCAAAGGAAGTCAAGGAAGGCTTGAAGATATGTCAAGATATTTTAGAATAGTTGGAGGTAATCACTAAAGATTTATTAGTTAGTTTCCGAAACTGATAAGATCTCTAGAGATACCATTTTGATGATCTTTATTATTCAGCAATTGTACCTTGTATCTTTCGAGCTCAAATTTTGGCGGATTTTCACCGAACCATGTAAACCTCTGCGTTCTTGGTTATTCTTGTTTTTCTTTTCATCTCATCTAGTTAAAGAGCTCTTCCGCGCACAACACCTTGAAGATGCCTCGATAAGATATATAAATATAAATATATATATATATATATATATTTAAAAAAACGCAACATCCAGAGTAACCTCTTATGTGTTTCATTTTGAGTAAACTGATTCTTTACAAATTATCCAATCGAGCAAACACGCTAAATCATCATTGAATGATTTGGACCCGACCGTAACACTAGATGTAGCGGTCAGACGATCCAGAAAGCAGCAATTTCGTACACACGAGGCATACACGACTCGATTTCGCTCTTCGTCGTGTTCGGACCATCCGACCGTTCTAATCGTCGACGTCTCTCTCGCTGGCCTCGTAAAAGAAGTAACAAGCAAAACCTAGACAGTCCATAAATTGGACAACCCTCCAGCGCAGCCTTGAATTAGACGAGGGAGGGTCCGGTGGATGGAGAGTCGTCATAATCAATTTAATCACATGATGCAATGGGACTCTCGGCAAAAACGCCAATTTCTTGGGGCTTTTGATTGTGGTCCAGACAAAGGAGACTCTCCCAGTACTTCCCAAATTGGATAACCATTAAAGAAGTTGGACCCCCGAGATCAGGCATTGATAGCCCGGCTTCTGCAAAGGACGAGCTCGTGTGGATGGCATTTTTAGGTAATGCACACATGAAGTGAGCATTCGTGGCTTTTGTAATGGCCGGAGTTGTTCTGCCTCCGTACCGGGGCAGCAGGTCGAGTCGGTCCCCGATTTAGGGCCTCGTGGGCATGCTAGAATAGGGTCCTGAAATTCCCGATACGATGATTGGAATCGAAGATCATCGTGTGAAATGGTCGAACAAGGTGAATGTGGGAAGAAGAAAATTCCTCATGAATTTTGGTTTTTTTTGGATATTTGTCGTTTTCGCATGGGTACTCATCGGGCCAAACAATTGCTCGCTCGCCATGTCAATCAATTGGTAATTAGTTATTGCCTAATACCCTGAAAAAACTCCAACCTTAGTTCTGGTACCAATTCTATCTTTTGACTCATAAAGGGCCTCCAACTTTAGGTGCAATCTCAATTTTACCATAAACTTTATTTGCCCTATAAAAAACCCTCAACTTTAGGTCATGTCCCAATTCTACCTTGAAATTTTTTTGTCCTATGACAAACTCTCAATTTTAGGTTATTGTCCCAATTTTACCCTAAAAATTTTATAGTCTAATTAAAAAAAAAACATAAACTTCTTCTTGAGCCACGAATATGCTTCATTAATCCTTCGTCCAAAATTTCTCGTTGAAAATCGAGTAATAGAAAACTTTACGTGCTATTCGAGCGTTCCAAACGCGAGCTCTCCGACCGCGAGATATGAAATATGCCCAAGCACGTCAAATCGAAAATCGAATGCAAACTTACTAATGGTGATTTTGATGGAAGGTTAATGGAGGTAGATTTAGGACTCAAGTAAAAATTTGTGATTTTTTTAAGAGACAAAGAAAATTAGAGTAACTTGAAACTGAACCTAAAGTTGAGATTTTTTTATGAGACAAAATAAAATGTAGGGTTGAATTGGTACATGACCTAAAGTTGATGGTTCTTTACAAGACAAAAAAAAAGTACAGGAAAAAAAAAGTTTAGGTTAGAATTGAGGCTGCACCTAAAGTTAGTGGATTTTTCATCAGACAGAAGGTAGAGTCGGGATAAGTGCTAAAATTAAAGGTTTTTTAGAATATCAGACGAAAGTAAACAAGAGCGAGGGTAAAAAAAAAAACAGGAGCGAGGGTATCGGTCGAGTCAAATAAAATATGAGTTTGATTTTCTTCTCATTCCCAAATTACTGATGGAAAATATATTTTTTTTCTGGGAAATTAATGAATTAATAATGCCCAATTTCAAGTTAATGTCAATTAGTTGGACCTCATTACTCAAGACTCTTCTGTCTTCTCTACCCTCGCATGCTTTGAGTTAAAGCGAGGCTCTATTCCAACAGAAGTGTACCGCAAGGTATGATTGATCGGGTTAAGGAAGGCTGCGTTCTTCAAAAGACCCCCCGGCCCTCACCGATCACCATCATTCATCATATCTTTTGTGACCCCACACAGCCTCACAAGGTAGATTCACCGTCATTGCTGGCCTTTGCTTTTGGTTGAAATGGGGGCGGTTCGAGCCGTTCCCGATCTCTCCCGTCGACTTGAAATCAAGGATGATCGGTTTGAAAAGCGGGCTGTTTCCGGAACCCCGACCTAGAATTGGAAATCGGACTCTGTCATCGCCGGTTCCAAAGAAACCTAAACCATTGGTTGCGCCCCAGTTCCCCATTCTATTCTGAAAATCGATCTATTTTTTTTATTTTGGGTACAAAATTAAATTTCATAATTAAATGAAAAAGACTTACCTGATTTCACCAAAAAAAAAGTAATTGTGTTGTTATTTGTTTATTTTGAAGAAAAGAAATGCATAGTAAGATAGATCTGAAGGCTTCAAATCGTTCGTTTTCGAGAAACAAACGGAAAACGCGTAACAACATCAATCTCTATGTTGAAAATGCCATCCGCGAATCTATTTTCTCAATTGGATAATTAATTAAAAAAAATAAACATTAAGAATTGTGACAAGGATTCTTATAGTAAATTATAACTCTAGATAGTTTTTCTTTCCCCTCTCTTTCTGAAATTGCCTTTTCTTCCCTCAAAGCCTACTTGAATCACGTGTTGATATGATTAAGGATGTCAGTTGGATTCTGGTCTTTCCACCCTGTCTCTATTGCATACAACTCCTACTTTAATTTAACACCCAAAAGAAAAAAAAAATCAAGATCTAAAAATATCGAACTTAACGAAATATAATTTGTTTATCAGTTTTTTTTTTCACGAGATAGATAATTACCCAATTAAAACATTTCATTTCCTTCCTTTTTCGGGACATGCCATGCGCTAGTCATAAAATTTGTCACGAAGGCGCAATCAAGTATTAAAATTTTCAAAAAAATGCAATCGAATCTTAAAATTTATCATGAAAGTTCAATTGAGTACTTCAACTTTCAGAAGTTCAATTAAGGGGAGGACTTGATTTCACTAATTTGACAAGTTTTAGGATTTAATTGCATTTTTTTAAAAGTTTTATGACTCAATTGTATTTTCTCGTCGTGCACTAAGTCTCCCAGTGCACTTATCTCTTATATTTAATATACGGTATGGAGTGTTTTTGAACGAAAGAAGGACAGCCACAAATGTTTATAATTAATAAATTAGAGATTAATTGCGATTTCCAATCTCAAAAAACCACATGGGCTCGTCCCTTTTCGTAATTGAATTGTGTTTTTTGACTTTTCGCGTGGGCTTTTTCGTGGAGTCCCATGTCTAAGGGCGCACAGTTACGCAACATTTCCCAAGATTAGTGCCGTCCCGCCATGAAATGTTGCTCTTAAATAAATATTATTAGAACGTTATGATCTCAAAAAAAAAAAAATGAATTAGCCTAATCAAAACAAGCTGCCACGTGTCTTGCCTCCCGTGTTCCCCAGCCTCTTGTTACTATTTTTTTTTGTCGTAATTTCTGTACTCAGGTAAGTTTCCTAATTGTCAAATGGCTTCCATATTTTCGCCGTAAATACCGACTAATCTCAATTTTCTTTCGAATTCAAGAATTTTATTTTAAGGGGGAAAAAAAGGCATGAGAGATGTTGTTGTTCTTTTAATATCAAATTCGCGAGATTTGATGCCCCAAAAAAGGAATTGCAGCAATTTTTGTGTGTGTGTATATATATATATGTGTGCGCGCGCGCGCGCTTTTACTTTGAAGTGAACTATAAGAACTTAGCTGTCGTGGAAGCCCCAATCTATTGCAATTGTGCGAATTCAATCATAATTTTTTTTTATTCCAATTGAGTATAAATCTTTTGTATTTGTGTTAATTCAATCTATTCGATCCACTTAGGTCGGCCGATGCTGACTATACAATTTTTTTAGTATTATTTTAGTATTTTTTGAATTATCATTTTGTCTTTTTCTTTTCTTTCTCTTTCCTTGTTTTCATTTCTTCTTCCTCCAATGGGTCGGTGACGACTGGGCTAATCGCCATGACAATCAACTGGAGGAAGAAGGAATTGAAAAAAATGGAAATAAAATAAAATAAAATGATAATACAAAAAATACTTAAAAAATGTGACCATTAGGGTAGTTTCCATATTGAATTCCTTTCTATAGGATAACCAACCCCTTTTAGATCTCTACCTCTTTTGCTAACCTAAAAAGGTGGCTTTAGGGTAGTTTCCTTGGTAAATTCCTTTCTACAGGATAACCAACCTCTTTTAGATCCCCACAGACCCTACCTCTTTTGTCAACCCCCAAAAGGTGACATTAGGGTAGGGTAGTTTCAGTGGTGAATTCCTTGAAAATTAGCTATGTCAGCGCTAACGTCCACATGACCATAAGGTTTAGGACTGGATCGGTTCAAAGGAACAACCTCATTGAGTCATATGTTAGAAAGTTTAGGGTTAAATATGAAAAATTTCAAGAAACAACAACAAGCATTACCCAAAAATTCAAAGACCCATTTGTTTCAGCTTAAATCTTAAATTGGATGGCTGTATCCAAATACGCTGACCTATATACAACTAATAGACGTAGAATTTCTGATATCATCATATTAGGTATCTTCTTCCTTATGAAAAATTACATCATCTAATGATTTTCGATAAGATAGTGATAGAATGTCTAACTTGTATGAATTTTTAAATTTTGCAATTTGATCCAAGTTTTCTCGGTGGGCAACAACTGTTTACATAGCAAGTGCTAAAAAAAAGTCTCAGATTGTAATTCTTACTTTTCAAACTCATCTTTTGCGAAAAACGAATATTTTCATGAAAGTCGTCAGATATTTGTGCTATCGAAATAGGGGAAATCACCATTCATAAGTTCAATCGAAGTACGAACAAGTGAACATATATGTTCCAAATATTGATTAAATAATTTTTTTTGCAAAATAATCACCATGTGGATGCAACAAAATTTCATTTCTGGTGAAACGAAATGTAGTAATTTTCCTTTGGCCATTTGCTGGTCAGCAGCGACTTTCTCCAAACGGTGGGGACGTTGCGTTAAGCGCAACCCAAGTGGCGCCTGTCCAAAGCGGCTCGTCGTTTTCGTCTGTACGACGACAAGAAACCGAAGAGCAAAATTAACGAAAATTCCACAAAAAGTTACATAATTACAGCGTCACCATTACAATCGGTTTTTCAATTAGCCGTTTAATTATTCTTTTGAAATTGGAAAAGCAAAATAAATAAATAAAAAAATTACACTTCATATAGTTCTATGTCAATTTATCTTCTCTCTCTCTCTCGCTCGCTCGCTCGCAAGATACAGTTCATCGCAAAAATCTCTCTCTCTCTCTCCGGCCTTCCGTTCTCGATCATCTGCTGCTACAGGAGGCATTGATGTTCTTCTCCGACGGAGAGACTCTGATCGAGCTTTAGGGTTTCCGGCCGCGTTCCTCGTTCTCAGATCTGCGAGGCACGGATCTCGAATTCACCCCCGCAAGCGATTGCTTCTCCCCGACTCATCCTGGTTGGTAACAGTCTCTCTCTCTCTCTTTCGCGGAACGTTGCGTTTGAGTCCCGGTGAAATGATGCCGTCGCGGATTGTTGTAGTCGTTTCAGCGGTTTGGAGATTGCTCATCCGATCGATTCCGCTTGAATTTTGCAGATTCTTTGGAATCGAGTCTCGTCCGCCGCAGTCGCTCGACTTTCATGTTTTGCATCGAATCTGAATTCTCACCTCATTGTAAGTCGATAGCGTTTTTTTGTCTGCCCGTCTGTGGTTCGTTTGACGAATCACTGGATCGTAGATTCGTGTGTTAGTTTTGGAAAGGAATGTGCGATTGCGATCGTTGCGTGCTTGATAAAATGTGGGTTGAATTGATGGGGGGCAGTATGAATTTTGATTTTTGTTTGTGTTGTTTGTATGCCTAGAGTTTATAACAGATCTTGAAAATTGGCTCCCCAAAGACGTTCGCAGCGCCACATGGGTGGCCAGATGCAGCAGAGCAACGCTGCGGCTGCGACTGCTCTGTACGACGGGTCCCTGCACAATGCAGGCCTGCCGAGCGACACCGGCGATGCAGTCATGGCAAGATGGCTGCAGTCTGCTGGGTTGCAGCATCTGGCCTCGCCTTCGGCATCGACCGGAATGGACAACCGCCTCCTGCCCAATCTCCTCATGCAGGTATCTCTCCCCTTATGTCATCTTGTTATCCTGTTCTCGATGATCATGCCAGTTTGATGTGTCAATCCGTTTCCACTTTCACCTCTCTTTTTATTAAAAAAAATGCAAAGTTTGTACTCTTATGAAGATGTAACTGGAGAGATATCTTGATT
Source organism: Rhodomyrtus psidioides (assembly GCA_021437785.1). Lineage (NCBI taxonomy): Eukaryota > Viridiplantae > Streptophyta > Magnoliopsida > Myrtales > Myrtaceae > Rhodomyrtus > Rhodomyrtus psidioides. The sequence continues at coordinate 2,811,242 of JAILYB010000041.1, read as the reverse complement.
AATTATTACACTGGCAAGTTAGAGGGGCAATGTTTTTTATTCCTGGGCGTCTGTCAAAATTCAAGATCATGAAGAACAAAATGTGGAGCAAGTTCAACTTTTTACTTGGAAACCATGGGGTGGATGATCTCTTTGGAAGTTTAGCAGTTGACGTGTTTGCTATACTTAAATGCCATTCAGGATTGTTGTGGCTTATGTTCATGTTTTACTTTTTGTTCAGACCATTCAGCTTACAGTTGCTGTGGTAAAATGTTGTAGGGATATGGAGCACAATCTGCTGAAGAGAAACAGAGGCTATTTAAGCTGATGAGGAACCTCAATTTCAATGGGGAATCTGGATCAGAGACATACACGCCCACCGCTCAGACTTATGGAGCGATGGGTGAATCAGATGGCTTCTACTCTCCTGATTTCAGGGGTGATTTTGGGGCTGGGCTTTTGGATCTTCATGCTATGGATGACACGGAGCTTTTGTCTGAGGTATGATCCTCATTAAGTGCCAGATTGAAGTGGATATCTTGGAGATATGAAACTATAGTATCATGTACTTAAGTTGGAGAGTAGTTCTTGTGGTAAATTTCCATCGTTGTTCTCGAATTTTCATAAATTATCTATAGCAATTGCAATACGGCATAGCGTATATGGAGGAATTAAATTAGAAGCCATTTATGCGAATGGAGTTCAAGCTTTATTGCTGTATCTAACCCAAAAGTGGCATGCCAGCTTGATAATGCGTAGTCCACTGATTTTCTAACCACATCCGAAACTATGCTATTCCACAGTTTGATTATGGTGTTAAAAAGCGCAGTGACCCTACAATTGTGAGACCAATGGCGACAGTTTGTTGCATGATCAATAATCCTAATTGTCTTTTCATTTTTCATTTTCAATTTTATCAAATGCCATCTAGTAGTTAGTTGCCATCTATATAATCCTTGCTGTTCCAGCAATTGCCAGAAGAAGAAATCTCCTTATGTATCCATCTCATTATTTTTGCATGTAAATTGTTGTTTATAATATTGGGAAAGAGCCATTTTAATACTCAAGGAAGTACTTGGGGACCCGAAAAGAACAATCATGGGTAAACTAGTCGTCAAAGGGTTTCATTGGATTTGCTTTCTCTCATGTCACCATACTTGAGTTGTGGATAGTTGTATATAGAGTGATGTCCCAACTGTCCACTTAATCCTTCAAGTATGTGGTGATTCCTGTGGCTCTGTGACACCTGTTTCTAGTTTCATGCCCAATATGCTGCTGGCTTTCTCATAATGCTCATGATGATTCTGCACTTGTCATTGTCTGTTTTTGTATCTCATCTAATCCTTTTCCTGTTCATTTACACAACAAAAGATGTTTACTTGATCTCTTCTTCAGCATGTCATTGATGAACCCTTTGAGCCATCGCCATTCATGACCAGTGGTCCTAGAGCTTTCGAGAGCGACTTAAATCTGAGGGTTGATACCCAGCAAAGAGGACGAACAGATGTGGATGCATCAGTTTCATTTCCCACGAACGAGAAGGAAAACACCACGAAGGAAAATAATGTGGCTAAGATTAAAGTTGTGGTATGCTGGCTTGCTGAACCCACTTCTATTTGAATAAGAGTCAGGCAGCTGCTGTTCGTTTGTTGTTTATTTTGTTCTCTTTCTGCAGCCTAAGTCTTGACTGTGAAAGAGAATGACAGATACAGCTAAAGAAATTTTAAGAGAATCTCAAAACTGAATACAGATTTAAGTTAAAAGGGCATTCTTGCATGTGCCTTTGTGTCTCTTCTAAGGAGCGAAAGAATTTTTTTTACCTGTTTTTGAGGTTTCATACACTTAAGAAATTAATTACTTTATTGGAAGAGCAATTTATGAATTTAATTCAAAATATCAACCTGTTTTCTCATCTTCTAATCAGAATTTTGTGCAAAACTTACCATTTTTTTCTGGTAATTGCTTACATGTTCTTGTTAGACTTTTGTTTGCATATACACTAGCGGATCATTTAAATGTGGAATTTTCTTCCTTCACCAGAATGTTTGTGGCAATTACGAATATTTGTGTGGCGTTGTTATTACTGTGTGTGGCATTTTGTACAGATTGCCATTCCGTTTTTCTTTTCTTAAATAAAGCTATAGCATTAGACATAGTTTCTTAACAATGTTCTTATGTGTGATGTTATTAATTTTTCAGGTCCGCAAAAGACCTTTAAACAAGAAAGAGCTTGCCAGGAAGGAGGATGACATTGTCTCTGTGTGTGACAATGCTTATTTGTCTGTCCACGAGCCTAAGCTAAAGGTTCTCTTTCTTGACTTGGAGAAAATTTAACTGCAGATTCTACTGATCTTTTTTATACTTTTGAGTCTGTCTGCAGACTCCACTTATATTAAAAGTGCAATGGCTGGAGTAGGAAATTGTCAGTGGTTTACTGGTTTAATGTAGTTAAGATCGTTCTTCCTGAAGTTTTGGCCCTTGCCTAGAAACTACAATGTCTATATGAGAATTCCTTTAGAAAAAGTAGAATTTACAAGGACATAACTTCTTCTGAGATAATTTTCGGATGTATGCCTGTGATTATGCTTGATTTGTACGGCTTCTTGTTTAACCCTTTTTATTACATTAATCTGATTATTTGATTATTAATTCCCATGTCTAAGGTGGACTTGACCGCATATGTTGAGAAGCATGAGTTTTGTTTTGATGCCGTTCTCAATGAGCATGTCACCAATGATGAGGTAACATGCTTTCATTCTTATGGAGTTTGAATATATATCTGAATACTAATAATTCATTAATGGCATTTTATAGTTAACGTGTTTTGTCTTACTCCTGATAGAGATTTTATTTATTGTGCAGGTGTATCGGGAAACTGTAGAACCAATTATTCCCACCATATTTCAGCGAACCAAGGCTACTTGTTTTGCTTATGGTCAGACAGGTACATGGAAGTGGTTTCCTTGCTAAATTTAGCTCCTGGTCCACTATCTACTGATCTTTAGAAGCTGTCTCATTCACGTTTTATAGGAAAAAGCTCAATGCATGTTATGGGATTAGGTGTGACTGCTTTGCACTTCTAGGGATATGACCAGTGCTTTCCATTATTATAGTTAATGTGGCAGGGTAGGAAATGCAGGAGTTAATATGTACTTTAGCTCCCATTCTACTGTAATGCCTTTACATCATTTTTTCATCCAAGATTCTAGCTACGTATGTTTCTGTATGTTCAGCATCAGAATGTTTGGCTACATTTCTCTCTCCTACTATTGCTGTCACTCCTTGACTGATGTATGGCCAATAATTTTATAATATCCAGGTAGTGGGAAGACCTACACCATGCAACCATTACCTCTAAGAGCTGTCCAAGACCTTGTCAGATTGTTGCATCAACCTGTTTACCGAAGTCAGAGATTTAAATTGTGGCTTAGCTATTTTGAAATCTATGGGGGAAAGCTTTTCGATCTTCTCAGCGATAGAAAGTAAGTACATTTTGTGAATATATGCCACACAACAATTTTTAGTACTTTGTACTCGATTGACTAAAATAATTAGATTTTACATTTTATTTTTGCTTGAGTGTTATTTCTCTTTTTTCTTTTTTTCTGTTAGAGGGGTGAAAGAACGGAGCCCCACTCTGACCTGAAGAAAACATTTTTTTGTAGTACTGATAGTATACTGCATATTGATGTAACATCCTACATTTCCACCCAACGGAGTGTATTTTTATGTCATTGTATTTTTTACGGTCAGATAATGTGATGAACATGTATGCTTGATGGGCCAGTGATGTATTTGATGGGCTAGTGATATCACATTAAAATGTCATGTTATGATCTCAACATAGTTCAGCTCTTCCTTGTTTTCCGTAATTTTTTTCTTACAGGAAATTTGTAACGTTTTATGATGATTATACGAGGGTTGAATTTGTAATTACTTGTAAGAGATATGTTTTTAATGAGAAAAGTCTTTGAGTTTTTTATCCTAAAATCATATTTGCGAGAATTTTTTTTAACTTCCTAACACAAGATGACCACTTACTGATGCATATCAGAAGAATGAAACTTTTATAGCTGTAATTCCATGAATCAAGCAAACTGTCTTATAATCCTTTTGAAGAGCTTTCAGTTATTGATGTTCTTGCAAGATTCTTATACTCTTATCAATCATGAGGCTCTCTCCATCTTGTACACAAAAGCACCCACCCACCCGCATGCCCACACACAAGTTTTGACTCTTCTGTGTATCTCAGGACCTTCACAATCTGCAAACCAGATGATTTTGGTTCACATGTGGACCTTGGAGCCATGTCCTTGATATTGTTAATTGCTCAGCTCTGGAATGCATGAAAATTGGTGTTACTGTATCAATTAGTTCTTTCCTTTGTCTGCTGCTATCATCTAGATTCTATATGGATGCTCATTGGTAATTATGCTGTTGGCTGGCTTTATTCTTCACCATAATGTTTCATGTGTGCTGTTTAATCCTGGGGACTTAGAATTTCACGATACAGAGATTGTCATAGCACTGTGCTACTATGGGGGCAGATGCATTCTTAAAAACAATTGGAGAGACTTGATTAAGTCCACTTTACATGAATAAGATTGGAATTTATGGTAATTTACAAATGATGACATGCGTGATAAATAAATAATGTGTGTCTGGCTCAGGATTACCCATCTTCACAATCTGCAAACCAGATGATTTTGGTTCACATGTGGACCTTGGAGCCATGTCCTTGATATTGTTAATTGCTCAGCTCTGGAATGCATGAAAATTGGTGTTACTGTATCAATTAGTTCTTTCCTTTGTCTGCTGCTATAATCTAGATTCTATATGGATGCTCATTGGTAATTATGCTGTTGGCTGGCTTTATTCTTCACCAGAATGTTTCATGTGTGCTGTTTAATCCTGGGGACTTAGAATTTCACGATACAGAGATTGTCATAGCACTGTGCTACTATGGGGGCAGATGCATTCTTAAAAACAATTGGAGAGACTTGATTAAGTCCACTTTACATGAATAAGATTGGAATTTATGGTAATTTACAAATGATGACATGCGTGATAAATAAATAATGTGTGTCTGGCTCAGGATTACCCATCTTCACAATCTGCAAACCAGATGATTTTGGTTCACATGTGGACCTTGGAGCCATGTCCTTGATATTGTTAATTGCTCAGCTCTGGAATGCATGAAAATTGGTGTTACTGTATCAATTAGTTCTTTCCTTTGTCTGCTGCTATCATCTAGATTCTATATGGATGCTCATTAGTAATTATGCTGTTGGCTGGCTTTATTCTTCACCAGAATGTTTCATGTGTGCTGTTTAATCCTGGGGACTTAGAATTTCACGATACAGAGATTGTCATAGCACTGTGCTACTATGGGGGCAGATGCATTCTTAAAAACAATTGGAGAGACTTGATTAAGTCCACTTTACATGAATAAGATTGGAATTTATGGTAATTTACAAATGATGACATGCGTGATAAGTAAATAATGTGTGTCTGGCTCAGGATTACCCATCTTTAATTCTAGGGTTTCTGTATAAACATGGTAATGGCTAATGCTTCATATGTCATTTAATCTATATGGTGTAATCACTTTTTGCAGTACCATGATTAATGTATAAATGCACTTGTTTCACATGGCATTTTATATTGTAGGAAACTTTGTATGAGAGAGGATGGACGGCAGCAGGTTTGCATTGTTGGGCTGCAAGAATTTGAAGTTTCAGATGTGCAAATTGTTAAAGAATATATTGAGAGAGGAAATTCTGCCAGAAGTACTGGCTCAACTGGTGCCAATGAAGAGTCCTCCAGATCTCATGCTATCTTACAACTGGTAGTGAAGAAGCACAATGAGGTGAAAGAATCGAGGAGGAACAATGATGGAAATGATTCTAAAAGTGGGAAGGTTGTTGGCAAGATATCTTTTATTGATCTTGCTGGTAGTGAAAGAGGTGCAGATACCACTGACAATGATCGACAAACGCGGTATAGTTTTCCATCAATATGTTTACATCTGACTTGTGAAAACTAGGTGGTTGGGTTTTTAATTTTTATCATAGTTGTTAAGGCGACAAGGCGAGCTAGAGGCCTCTAAAACGCCTAGGCGATTAGGCGCCCCCCTAGTCATCCGCAAGGCGATAAGGCGACAATGTAGCTAAATTTTTAAATATATATATGTATTATTGTATATTTTACATTTGTATTTCAAAACTTACATTAATGATTCAACAGAACAAATATATGCATGAAAGATTATTAAAAATAAACAACTATCAAATATATTTAAGACATATAATAATCATAAAATGGAGTAGGTAATCGAGATTAAGTAACTATAAATTCAATAATTTCGAAATAGTCTAACATGCTCTACTAAATAAGTTTCAAATATAAAGAAAGGTCTCAAACATATAAAAGTGGTAACTCAAATTGTGTCATCAAGCATCAAGCTCAAAATCAGTAAACCACCGTTACCTTGAGATTCCCAGGTCAGCTTTGACTTGTTTATTTTAACATAAAAAAATAGCTATTGCCTTTGGAGTATTTTCATACGTGAATTTAATTTGTTCGATAGATATAAGAAATGGGTTTTATTGTTATGGAGTGAAATCATCGAAATACAAATACTACAATTGATAGAAATGGAAAAAATCACCACTTGTCAGAAATGTCCAAGGCGTCGCCTAGGCGTCCAAGGCGGCGGACGCCTAGACAACCAAGGCGCCCGCCTTGAGGAGAACCAGCAAGGCGACAGGACGCCTTGGGCATCCGAGGTCGCCTTGTTGCCTAGGCGACGGCTTGATAACCCTGGTTTTTATGATGGTGTCTTGATGTTTTAACACAGTCGAAATAGTTCAGCTTCTGTGTCATATCTGTTGTTTACCTTGAATAGGAACGCATCTATGTCTTGCCTTTCTTCCCTTGATTAGCAGGGGTAGTGCATACACATTAGTATGTTTGCCTATTTCCTAGGCAGCACTAGCCCCTTCCCACAGGAGGCCAATAGAAATGTTGATGTGGTTCATCTTCTGGTTTCTAATCTGGCCCTTTCCCATGACATATTGTAGGATTGAGGGGGCAGAGATTAATAAGAGTCTTTTGGCTCTCAAGGAGTGCATTCGTGCTCTGGACAATGACCAGATTCACATTCCATTTCGTGGTAGCAAACTCACTGAGGTGCTCCGGGACTCTTTTGTTGGCAACTCAAGAACTGTTATGATATCTTGCATATCTCCAAATGCAGGCTCTTGTGAGCACACACTCAATACCTTGCGATATGCTGATCGGTATGCTCTGTGACCTTTGAAATGAAGCTACTATGGATATTTCTTGGCTCCCAATTTTGTTGTGTTTTAACTAGTTGTGAATACTTGTGAACAGTGTCAAAAGTCTATCCAAAAGTGGAAATTCAAGGAAGGATCAACCTGTAAGTTCAGCTCCTGGTAGTAAGGATTCTTCATCCGTGTCACTGTTGCCGAATTCTGTTGATCTGGAGGACCAAGAGTTTAAAACAGTTGATGCGGGTAGAAGGGTTGTAGAAAAAGAAAATGCTTCTCACAGTTCTGCTACTGATTATGAGAAGCTGCCTTCGACTTTTTCATCAAACTACGCATTCAATGGTAGGGAGGAAGCTGGTGGTGTGACCTTTCCATCAATCGACAGGGACAGGGTTGACATGAAGAACATTTATGGCAGTTCCACAAGTCAGAGAGGAAATTACCATCAAAACTCAGTTGATGCAGAAGAGAAGGTGCAAAAGGTGTCGCCTCCGCGTAGAAAAGGGCCTAGGGATGAGAAACAAGAGAAGCCTGGCAACTGGATGAAGAAAGATATTGGGGGATCTGATCTTTCCGCCCCAACCTTCCCGCAGCAGAATGCAGGCAGCTATAGTCAAAGTAATGCTGGTTCAAAGAGACATGAATCTGAACTTATAGATGGGAATATTAATGCAATCCTTGAGGTTTGTTTCTATTAAGACACTTTTTCTGTAACTTGAATATCTTTAGTTGCATGAAAATTTCTCAAACATCTTTTTATTATTCTCATTAGCTTTTGAACTGTTTTTCCAGGAGGAAGAGGCCCTGATTGCAGCTCACAGAAAGGAAATTGAGGACACTATGGAGATTGTTCGCGAAGTAAGCTCACAATCAAGATTTTTCTTTAGTTTTGGCTTTACTCTTCACGATGACTTAAGTCATTTTTCTAGACAAGAACAGTGCTCTTCTTAGCTTTTAGGGCAATAATAAATGGTACCCGTAATGTGAGTCAAGGATGAGATGAGAGAGGGGTGGTGAGTGTCGCTTGTGAGAGTACGAACTGCTTTTATTCATGTCACTTCTACTGTAGGATGGGTATATGTCAAATACCAACCATAATTTGCTCTACACTATTTCTGATGGGAGATCTGCTAGAACTTAATGAATGTAATACTTTTTTTTGTCTGTATTACCCATAAATATAATGTATACTCTCTGCTGGTCAGGAAATGAAGTTGTTGGCAGAAGTGGACCAACCAGGTAGCCTCATTGACAACTACGTGACGCAGTTGAGCTTTGTGCTTTCTCGCAAGGCAGCAAGTCTCGTGAGTCTTCAAGCTCGTCTTGCCAGGTTCCAGCATCGACTGAAAGAGCAAGAGATACTTAGTCGTAAGAGGGTACCTCGTTAAGGCAGCCGCAGTTCTGCTCAGGCATGGCGATGGCTCATTTTACTGCAATGTAATTCCCATCGCAAGTTACTTGCTGTTTCTTATGTGACCAACGACTCATCTTGTATCGAGGAGATTAAAGCTGCACAACTGTGACTTTTCCCCTATCATTTGTATTGACTGATGGGTGCAGGTACAAGTCAGTGGGTCAATGTTTGTACTTAAATTCATGGTGCGTAGGTGCAAAGGGGGAGATATTATGTTGGAGGCGATTCGCGGCGAGGAATTGCAGCAGTTGCCACAACCGGACTTGCATTGTGAAAAGTGGTAGTGAGAATTGCTTTTGGACTGTTCGTCGCTGGGTAGATGATGGTCTCGAATGCGTCCGCGGACAAGTCCGGCAGTTCTCGTTGTATGGCGGTGAATCATGTAAAGGGCCTGCGGCTGCTGTTTTTCTGGTGATTGGAATTTGAAAATACACTTTGCTTGAAAGGAAAGAGAAAACTCTCAAGATAGAATGTGTTTCTTTTATTCACTGAACATATGGCATTTTGTCAGCCTCATTGTATCTTAGTATCTCTGTGCTGCCACAATGTTTGTGAAGATAACAAATCATCCGATGAGAAATGTGTACTTTTTTTTTCCCTTTCCTTTCATCTTGAACAATGAGTGCCAAGTAATTGTGTGAAGAAACAAAAGGGGGAAAGGAATTGGAGAAGAAAATGGTTATTACATTCGTTCTAAAATTGTCGAATTTGATGGGATTCGACTTCTTCAAGAGCCTAGATTCAAGTTAGTATGTACATGGAATTCCCATAGCAATCGCAATAGAAGAATATGCATGATTTTCTTTTGTGGGTCAGGTTTTTTCTTCATCGAAAATTGTTTTCCTCTAATTGCTCTTATAGTATAGATTGAGAATTTTTGTGTGCTCAAAATATCCCGCGAGATCTAGAAAGCCCGTTAATAGGGAAAAGATGATAACGATGACATCTCGAGTAAAAAGCAGGAAAGACTCTCAATTAAGTTACAGATAAAAATAAAGTTAGAGCGTAGAGGTAAAGAAATGAGGAGGAAAAAAAAAACAGTATTCGGCTAAAAATAAAAATTAAAAAAAGGAAAAACATGGGAGCAGTCCCGGGCCTCCCGACCCGGCCCGTCCAAAAATGTGACCGTTACGTTTGCAACGTTCGACCCTGTCCCTTTCATCTTTCCACGACTTAGAAATGAATAAATGAATTTGAGCATCTCCCTGTAATCAACCATCCGGCCTCACCATCTCACTCTCTCTCTCTCTCACACTCTCTCTCACTCTGATTTCTCAGAAAAATGGCATTGAGATCGCTCGACAATGCTCTTCCGATTACTCCAGAGAGGCCCAAAAAGCAAGCCAAGGTCACAATTTCTCTCCCGAAACCACCCACGGACGCTGCGGCCACTGTCAACGACGAGAACAAGGCCCCGCTGCTGGTGCCTCCATCTGGAGATTCCGCCGTCGAGTACGTCTCGTCTGAGAATCTTGCAGCAATTCCCGATCCCGAATCGAAGATCCACGTAAGCCGCCTCGCTTTCCCTCCAGGCTCCGGCCCTGATTTTAGCGTCGTCTCCGCATCTTCAAATTGTTAAAGTTTTGAACTTTCTTGGCGATAATTGTTGTGGCATGAGGAAATGCTTAAATTGGTTCTAGAAATCAGAAAGGGTGTGGTCGGTCTGTTTTTTGAGTGATTGGGTTTTTTTGTGAAGTGCTTGATCGAGGGTTTGGAGTCGAAGGATTGGATAATGGTCTGCGATTGGCTGAATAATGCTCGCCGGTTCGCATTGTACAATTCTGATCTCATGCTTCCTCTGTTGTAAGCTCTCTCCCTCCCTCTCTCTCTGTCCGTTAATCATCGAATGCATAATTTGACTGTGATGAGGTTTTGCTAATGTGAATTATATGAGCAGGGAAAAAGTGATGCTGGTTCTGGTGAAGGTCATGAAGAACCCCAGAAGTGCTTTGTGTAAGACCTCCATCATGGCGGCATCGGATTTCTTCACTGTGTACGGCGATAAGCTACTTGATGCAGCTAATACCAATGCTCTTGACCAAATGGTATAGCCCCAGAAGGATCATATCATTCTTTTTATTTGGTTGATTTTGATTAATTTATTTGGTCCTGTTGATGAATCTGCTTGTGATCCTCCATTTGTGGCATTTCAGCTGCTGCAGCTGTTACTGAAGGCATCACAGGACAAGCGGTTTGTGTGTGAAGAAGCGGACCGGGCGCTGAGCACAATGGTGGGCTCGCTGACTCCTCTGCTTCTTCTTCAGAAACTCCGCCCCTATGTCAGCCACTCCAACCTCCGAATCCGGGCAAAAGCTTCTGTTTCCATCTCCAACTGTATCTCCAAGATGGTAAATTTATCATAATTTCCCTTTGATGAGGCTTTTCATTGTTTGAGAATCAAGGGTGATGATGGCTTTTCGCTTTTTTTAGGGACTAGAGAATATGAAAGAATTCGGGTTGGCGTCGCTTCTTCAAATGGCTGTGGAGTTGTTGAATGATAGGCTGCCAGAGGCGAGAGAGGCGGCGAGAAGCATCGTGGCTTCGATGTATGAGTGTGTCACAGAGAACCAAGACCAGAAGCAGGAATCTTGGCAAAGCTTTTGCCAGATCAGTTTACCTCCTGCTCATGTTCAGTCCATGATCAAGATTGTATCCTCTCAGTAGTAGGGTAGGGTCAGGGAGAGAAGCAGAAGTAGCTGACTGATGTAATAGCAGCAGTAAGCTTAAGTGGTCATACGTCCTGATTTAAGGCTTGTCATGTAAATTGGCATTTACATGACTGTGTTCTTCGCTTGTATAATTTAAGTTTCTGAAATGCTAGCAGCGTTTGCCATGGGAATTCTTTGCAGTTCACTAAATCTCATTGATGTCGTGTAAGATGAAATGATACTGATGAAGTTAGTTTTATTTATTCGATCCCAGAGTATCTCGATATACAGTTGGGACGTGGGTTCTACTGGATACAAACTCGACTCTGTCCTTCAACTGAACTTGGATTGTCCACCACATTTGGTGGTGCTCATGACCGGCTTCATGATATAATTCAGGTCCTATCAAATTTCTGAGAGAATGAATGAACAGAAAACCGAAAAAGGGTTAAATGAGATCGAGAATATTTCCGAATTTTTTGGACCATGGATGGGATCGGATCTCTTTACCAGGAAAGTGCGAGACAAAGGTAAAACAGTTCCAGAATTTCCAACGGTCACTGGGGCGAGAGTGGGGTGAGGCAATTGGGGGAGGAGGGATTCATGAACTTTATAGCAGGGGGGACAGCATAATTCCCCCTTCTGCTCCTGAACACCAAGTGTGAAGAAACGCCGCCCAAAACAAAATATCCAATGAGTGGAGGGAGCGAGCGAGAAGGGAGAGGGAAATAGTGATCTTTGATGTGTCCCACATCGGCTGACAGAAGAGGCTAACAAGCAGGACGCTAGTTTAAGAATCTAGCGACGAGTTGGGCTAAGGCATACCTTTCTCGGCCTTTTGGCTAAGATCAAGTGTAGTATCTGTTCTTATCAGTTTAATATCTGATACGTGGGCCATCGGTCCACATGATATTAAATTAATTTTTTGAGGGGGAGGGTCCACTACTGTAGCTTGCTGCAGGGGCTCTCGAGCGTCGCCTTGGCGTTGCACTGTTGCCTCGGCCTGGCGCGCCCCACCAAATCACAGTGTTAAGGTTTTTATTGGGCTAGCATTGTCTTTGAGCCCAAAGACAGTTGTAGGCCCATCGGAATTTCAGAAATGGAATGGCCTCCTTCCTAAAGAAGGAAGGTGAAGCAGAGAGAGTAGTTCTTTTTCCTGTTTCATTTTGGGCTTGCTCTTAAAAGCGTAGCATGGATATGGCCCATGTAATGCATTGCAAGTAATGTCTTTGTCAATTGAGCCAAAATTTCATTTTAGCTCTTGTTATAACCTCTTCGATTAAGCGGTTAGTATTTAGTGCGTTTTGTGAAGGAGTCTTGAGTAGGGGGAACCTCCTTCTTCTTCCTTGTTTTTTGAGTGGTGGGTGGTGACTGAATTTTAATAGTAGCCATCGAAAAAGTTATTTGAGGAGGAAAATAATTTAAATTGGAGGCAAAAAGCAAAAGTTTTTTTTTTTTCAAGTGTGTGTACATTAACTTGATCAAAGCACTTTATTTTTAGTAATCGAAATTTCCCACGTGCAATGAACTAAATGGGGATATGAGCACCAATATTACCGGTTAAGCCTCTCAAGATACGGCCGGATAAATTCGAATGAGACCTCACCAATTTAACTTTCTAAGGCCTAGGGATCTTACCAACTCAACTAACGCTTCATTGGAAAAATGAAATCCCTGGTTAAGCGACAATGATCAAAGCAGTTTATTTCCTAATTTTTTACTTTTCCTCCAAAAAAAATTTCCAAAATCGAAAGAAATCCTCATAGTTAAGAGAAGCTTATATATGATTTTTTACTAAATAATTTATCAATTTTGCCAATAGGCACGCGGTCCTGCTAATAAATGGATTTGAGGTAGGCACGCCAGTATTACAGATGCGACATTCATAGGTACGCTAGGATTCGACTTTCGTGCTCTGAAAAGTGGTAGAATAAAAAATTATAGAAAGGAGAGAATTATAGACATGACATATAAAAAGGAAATTGTAATCTCAAGGCCTAAGACAAAATACTCCTTACCAAGGTCAATCATGTCAAAATATTTTGACAACATCCGCTTCACCTCAATGAGTATTTCAAGAAAACTACTCTCAAGCAAGACATCATCTACATAAAACACGAGAAAAATAAATTTCCTCCCACTGACCTTATAGTATATACACTAATTTTTTTTTTTCTGTAACTAAGGTGTTTGACCCAACTTGCGCGCACCTCGACTATTCCTCGGGGGAGACTAGCACGACAACCCACCGCCATAGCCTCCCACTTAAATCACAAGTGCTTAGCTGGGGAATCGAATCTAGGACCAGTGCACCTAACCACACAATCCAAAGTGTGCTCTAATCAATTGAGCTACCCATGGGTGAGTTACACTAATTTACTTTGTTCTTGATATAACCGAATAAAACAATAATACTATGAAACTTCAAGTACCATTGTCTAAAAGCTTACTTGAACCCATAAATAGACTTTTTCAGTCTAGGATCCCCATGAATATGATCAAACCTTATTCCATGGTATCTATATGGGATTCCTTTTCTCACACACAAGTTTATCTGAATCATTTACTGCAAAACTTTCGGGTTACATAATATAGATTTTCTTATCGAAGTATCCATTTAGAAAAGAAGTTTTAACATTCATATGGTAAAACTTCTTATCATAATGAGCTATTAATGCCATAATCACTTTGAAAAAACCTTTATGAAAGACTGAAGAAAAAAATTTGGCAGAAGTACAGCAGAAGTGTCGATATTTGCGTACGGAGATCACTTTAGTACCAATATATTTTTTTAGATCACTTAAGTGCCAAATCGAAGAAAAAACGATCACTTAAGTGTCAAGTGGCTGGAATTGGCACTTAAGTGATCTTTTTTTTTTTTTATAGAAAAATCGACCCTTAAGTGATCCAAAAAAATATCACTTAGTGTCAATTCCGGCGAAAAATGATCACTTTAGTGCCAATTCCGGCGACTTGGTTAAGTGATTGTTTTTTTTTTTTTCGATTTGGCACTTAAGTGATCCAAAAAAAATATTAGCACTAAAGTGATCTCCGTACATAAATATTGGCACTTCTGCTGTACTTTGCCAAAAAATTTATTTTAAATCTACTCCTTCTCTATGAGTGAAAAATTTGGCTACTAATCTGACTTTAAACTTATCTATCATTCATTTGGAGTCCCTTTTACTTTTATGCACCGAATTGTAGCATATGGACTTTGTGACCTTGAGACATGTCAACAAGCTTTTAAACAACTTATAGTTGTACCTTGTCTATCAGTGCACCTAATCATAGTTCTTATTGAGAACAAGAAACAACATATGTATAAATTACCAGATCAAATTTATAGTCGATACTGTAGTTATGCTCTCCCAGATAGACTATATAGTGTGGTGATATAATTTATCGTCTCTGCCTGATAGATCTACTAAGTGGAAATACTTCAACTTTATTATATGCTTGTTGGATTTGATAAACTTCATTAGGAACTGTTTTAATAACAGATGGTGGTTTAGAAGGCTCCATGATTGTCTGTAAAGTAGAGAAAAAATGACGCAGTAGTCCATACCATACTGTTATTCTTAATAATCTGTGAGAAGTTACTCTCATTCGGCTATATCAAGCTACAACAATTTAGTTGCCCATAATTCCACAATTCTTGCTTATCCATTAGAATCATAAAAGGAATACTCCATGAATGATCTGCATAAGGTACAAAGTAATACTGAGCAGTTTTGGAGTCCAACTTATCTAATGTTGAATTATGTAACTTCACTTCTACATAAACACCTCAAATCTTAATATGGTTCAAACTAGATTAACGTTCAGTTCATGAATCAAAAGAAGTCAATGAAACAATTTTGGTAGAAACACGATTAACAACATAAAGAGCCGCTTTGAAAGCTTCACCCTATAAAAATCAATCAAATCGATTTCATTAATCATACCCCTCATGGTATCCAAATAGATATGATTACGCCCTTCAGCCACACATTTTGGTTCATGGCTCACAAGAATAGTAAACTAAATTACTATTCCAAAATCCTCTACGTATGTGGTAAATGACTCTTTAAAGCTATCCACATCGCCATATTCGACCATAATAGTCGCCATCATGGTCAAAACTGACAACCTTCATGATTTTTCCCAACTATTTCTTGTCTTTAGTCTGAAATATCTTAAACTTGTCAAGAAAATCACACTTTTCTTTAATTAAGTATAAATAACCATATAGGGAATAATCATCAATAAATGTAATGAAAGAAAAATTTCTACACAATATTGTTGTACAAAGTCCACTTATGTCTGTATGGATGATCTCTAACAAGTGAGAACTCCGGACTGTAGTTTATTTATTTATTTATTTTTTTAGTCATCTTACCTCTACAGCAGTCTACGCATGTGTCTAAGTCACTTTTAAAAGTGGGTAGAATGTTTGTCTTTATCAGTCTTTCTACTCTTTCTTTAAAGATGTGACTAAGACGTTTATGCCACATTATGTATGACTGTTTCTTAGGTAGAGGTTTTTTGGAAACAACCCTTCAGCTGTATAAGCGATGTATATTTCATTGGGAGACAAACATATTATGTACAATCCATTGGACACAGTGCAATACCCAACTTTATTTGAATTAAAAGAAATAGAAATTGCATTGTTTGAAGTCTTAAAAGAGTAACCATACACGTCCAAACTTGAAACGGAAATTAAATTCCATCTAAAGGAAAGTACATAAAATGTATTCCTTAACATCAAATTAAAACCAGAATATAGAAATTAATATGACATCTCCCACGAACAGAACGGTATGGCTGAAAAATAATCAATGTTTATAATTATCACAATGTGAAAATTTATAATTGAGAGTTACATACATAATCACATAATCAACTTTGGACAGAAAATATGATATGCAGCTATATACTCTCTTCATTACATCGACCATGAGAATTAATATGGCTCAGTTTACTATGCCAGGTAGTCCTGAAAAGAACAGTGTGGCTGAAAAATAATCAATGTTTATAATTAGCACAATGTAAAAATTTACCTTGAGAGTTACATATATCGTCATATAATTACTTTTGGGCAGAAAACATGATATGCAGTTGTATACTCTCTACATTACAGCAACCATGAGAATTTATTTTAATCTTCGTTAATCACCACCTTTGAGTGTATGAAAGTACTTGGACTAATCAATTCTCAACCATATATTGTACATGCAACTCTCCATGTAATAATACACAATTATCTCTTTTGAGAGTATAATTACGCATTAAATCAGGAGACATCCCAATACTTTATAAATTGTTATTTATTAAATTCAACCAAGTGTGCCACTTTGGTGGTCACAACTCAATTGAATTTTTCTGAATTTAGGATATAAACTTTATATTTCACATTAACTGTATGCATGTAATTTCAGAAATTCGGGGCAATCATTCACAAAATTACACGTTGCTAATTTACATTGTGATACTCAACATTACATGTCAAACCATATACATGTAATTGATACATTGAGCTCCATATATCTGTATGTGGTACTTACATGTAAACTTGTACCTGTATTTCAAGAAAACATATAGAAATACCTGAAAATATGCCAAAAATACCCCAAATAATACACATATTCAGAGGTCCATATGTATTTACCATCCATAAAAGCATCAAACATGTAAAATAAATATATCACCTTGTAAAGTATGAGCATACGAGCACGCCGGCACCTGAAATACCTCGAACGGAGTGCTCATGCATATCAAAGCCTTTGCGCGCGATCCTTACGCGCTAACACGTGCGTAGCCTATGTTCAAGTATCAGCAGGTCCTGAAAACTAGTCCGATCAATTTTTCCGATCTAACCGCTATTCCTTAACCAAATCGGCAACCTAGGTCATTCTAACCCAGTCTGATCGGTCAACGATCGATTCGACGAGAAGCCCGATTCAATAGTCAACCGATTTGGGTCAGGGTCACGAGTCTGATCGGATCATTGGATCGATCGGGTCTACCCTGACTGAAGTGACGTTAGCTTGCATGTGTCGAGCACGTGCGGGCCCGGCTCTGTCATGCGTGAGGATGACGCATCCTCACGCATGCTCCATACAATCAGATCATGTATATTTTTTTTCTCATGGCCGAAAGAAAATTTTTCGACGCAATACCATCCTTTTGCTATGAAAAGAAATCTGACTTGTGCACACTTTGACTAAATCAAAAGATAAGCGTGAGAAAATAGGATTAGCTTCACCATGCCCACTGTTTGGTATTTAGCATGCAAAAATGCAAAAAAAAAAAAGAAAAGAAAAGGAAAAAGATTCTTGAGTCAATAATAAAGCCCCTTCATCATTGCTTGGCCCCACAATAAGTGAATAAATCAGTACATTGGCTTTCAAGCCACGAATAGCTCTACTTGTTTTACAGAACGATATGCAGCCTTGCGGCCATGGGCACGAGCTCGCTCGTCTTGTTTCGAATGATTAAAAATAATAATGAACTTTTATCGAAAACAAAATTTCGAAAATAGCCAAAAACGTGATTCGAATCTAAAATGTGTAGGCTTTGATACCACATATAAACTGCGATTTTAATCCTTATGCAGTCGTCCAAGAATAACATGTATAAATATGCGAATCACAATTTCATAAGATAGAAGAATTGACGTACCTCATTTCGGATCCATCATTTTTTATGCGTAATTACGACAATCCGATTGCTTAAGAGCTTCTCTCCTCTATGAACCCCTTTATCGCTGGCTTTAATGAGATGGCCCCTCACGTATCGTTTCTGACGACTGAGGTTATGTGGACATTAGGGTTTAAAGGATGGAGTCGAGCTCTATTTATAGAATTAAAACATATTCCCTCATTACAGATAAGGTTTATTATCTCGGTCCACACTATCCAATATCATATTACTAAATAGGAAACTGTATATATTTTTTCTTTATTATATCAATTAATATTTACCATAACAATTAATAAACCTTATACTGAATATTAAAATATATTCTAACATTAGACTCCCTTGGACTCATTGATCATTAGGGTTTCCATATATCTAATCATAACATGGGATGGGTGCTCTTGGATTCTTCTCCCTTTAGCAAATCTTGGAAACATAAAAGAAAAACTTTTTCAGCATGCTGGTGAAGAGATCGTCTGCCCTTTGAATCCGGGCCATTCGTGTTATAAATGGATGACCCATATTATTACTAAAAAAAAAAAACCTAAAAAGTTGCCCCCTAAAAATAGGAGATCAGGGCCGTCCGTTGGATCCCAAGAACAGGCCCTTGCCCTTCTAATGGAAGGGCAGACGATCCGAATCCAGCATACTGAGTACTCGAATGCCCTGAAGATGATATTAAATACTCCCATAAATGGGGAAGCACTATGGCCTGCATCTGCATGGGAAAACTATCTCCAACATCTGTATAATGTAAGTGCATGGAGCACATACCATCTTTGATTTATTTCTTTAAAGTAAACATTATTCGCATTCCTGAAAAGAATTATAGAAGGAAAGCGACGCATTGGTTCAATGATCTCACCCCGCGAACAAATGATAGAGAAGATATAATTTGCAAGCTGATGTGTTCTTTTTTGTACAATAGAAAGACAGTCTCCCGTGTGACGTTCATATCGCTTGACATGTTATTATGCCATCGAAAAGACTTAAGTCTTCGGTTGCCTAATTATTAAGGTTAAGGTGATAGTTGCGAAAATGTTCCATGGCAACTCGGAGGATCATTATCTCTCAGATTCTCGCTACTTGACAATTGTTTTGGATAGGATCATCTATTTTGGATGATGTTGTTTGCCGGATTGGTTTTTGAAAGATTTGGTGGACATATTCATTGGAGAGGCAAATAGGGGCTTGGAAAGATTTAAATTCAGGATCTCATGCTCTGATACCATGAAAGATTTGGTGGGACCACTTGCCAACTGCTCTAAAAGCTTAAGTTATTAGGTGGAGAGATACCACAGAATATAAAGAGCATACAAGACCCATTTTCAAGCGATGTGGGACAACAACAACAACTTCAACACTCTGATATCATGTTAAAAAGTCCAACCCAACCCAAAAGCTTAAGTTGTTAGAAGAAGGTGTGGTTTAATATTTGTATATTCCAACAGTTTTTTGTCAAGTTGGTGTAATCACTTGATCAGGAATTGAGAGGAGGGATTTAGTTTTAGAGTCCCATGTGGCATGTGGAATTCTATCTAAAATGTAGAAGATTTTTGTAAATATGGCGAGTTGCTTTCGAAATTCTACCCTAACTCAGAGGATTCAGCTCATTCCTTATTCAGATTGGGCTTGAACTAATGGTTTTGTCGGTTTACCTTTCATTGTTTTATTCATTTCCTTGTTCTTCTGGATCTATTGTTGCTAAGGGAATGTTTTGAGTCCTTGTAGCTTGGTTTCTAGATGACTGAACACAAATTCACTTCCCATCCAAAAATAAAATAAAAAATTAGAAGCTTTAGGCTACGTTTAGCAGTCGGGATAAAATTTAGAATATGATAAAATTTATTATATCTCGTGTTTGGTTCCTACTCTGGATAGGATATAGCAGGATATAAAGGGGATATAACCTGGATATAATTATTGTAGGGGGAGGCAGGATAAAGGTGAATAAGATTTTTTTTTGTTTATGGTATAAAAGCTATTTTTCTGAATAACAAACTTCTTATATAATAAAATTAAAATAGTAATTATTTTTTTTTATTAAATTTGAATTCTAATGTTAGAAAGACAAATCAATATAAAAATAATTTTCATTTTTATTTTTTTATAAATAATATTTATAATTTGATTTCTTTCTTCTTTATAATATATAGCTTGTACACACACACACACACACACACACACACACACACACACACACACACACACACACACTTAGTATCTATATCATTACATATTTTAGGTATAATAGTATAGTTTGTTATTTAATGAAAATTTTTATTAAGAAATGATGGAAAGGAGTCAAAATAATGATAAAAAAAGATTTATAATTAAAAATAAGTAAAAATGAAGTAGAAGAAACTAGATTTTAAGTAAATATATTCAAACTTGAAAATGATTTTTCTAATTCTCGAAGAGAAAGAGTAATGATATTAAAAAAAAAACTAGCATCTCCATCTCCGTCTTCCTATCTCTAGTTCATATGGAAGTTGCATGATTGCTTTGTAGCTTTTTAGTTTATTATAAAACTTTACGAAAATAGCAAGATAGTTGAAACTTACTCTCCTTCTTAATTTTCTGGTTCACATCAAAAGTTTAAGAAAATCAGAAAGAGAGTCAAGCCTCATTATCCTCTATAACTTTGTGTTTAATGTTGAGGTTTAACGAATGTCACGACAAAGGTAAAACTTTTCAGCAAAAGTTGAATGTTTATATTTTCTTTCTTTTACTAGATTCAACAGTGAATTACAAGAGATTCTTATATTTTTCACTTGTGCTTTTTCAAATTCATTTTACATCGATATGTTGTATATACCAAATAATAAATATGATATGATATGAACATATCCGGCTCTATTACTGCGATACACCAAACACAGGATATGATATGGCAAAATTCATGGATTTCATATCCTATTCTATCCAATCCTATATTATCCTGACTAAAAATATGGGCGACTAAACGCAGCCAAGGCAATAGTGTTGGGATTGGGCTGTTTCTCGTTTGTGTCTTTCTAGTTTCTAAATTGCGTGACTAACAAAGGTTTTGTTAGTTTCGTTTTGTGCTTCTTCCTTTTAATTTGTCCTAATCTATTTCTGAAGCGATTGAACGAATCTGCATTCTCATCACATTACTGATTACTCTTCATGTACTAGGAACCCAAAAGAAGCAAACAATCACTTTCACACCTAAAAAAGCCATGCACCACTCTCTGTTCAAGCCACATGTAATGAACATTCTGCTGAAATCGAAAAATCTGTTTTACCATCAAAGTCTATCTTGATGAGACTTGAGTGGTTGAGTCAAAGCTAAAAATGATAGGAAATGAAAAGAAAATAATGGAAGATAAAGGACAAAACCTGCCAAATATATGCACATTTCCAGCTTCCTCTGCCAAACATGTGAGGAAGTAGGGCTCACATGCCTTCAATCTGTATGTCTTCAACGTGCTCAACAGCCCTCGGTAGCCTTACTGATTAAGGATATCGTTCATCCGCTTTCGAGATATCTTTATGTTCGCATTTTGTTTAATTGGTTTCTTCTGGCACCAGAAATCATAAAATAAGCGAAATTACGTAGGGTTTGCTCAAATGCAGCCAAGGAATCAGTCCAGACTTTTTGCGCACCTTGCTGGTTCATTCTAGAGGTGTCAAAATGGCCTTCCTGTCGACAATGATTTCGATTCAAGATTTTTGGGAACTCTAGCATCTCTTCACTTCATCAGTTTCATGCATATTCTGATGAAAAACATGCACTTAAACTCTTATGTCACATCACGACAAAAAAAAAAATAGAACTCTTATGTCACATGGCCTTGGACTCATCTCGTTAGCCACTAGGGCTTCTCTATCTCACCGAAATATGGGGCCTTTTTGTCAACATGAGGGCTCTTAGATTCTTGTTCTTTTACAAAATCCTTGGAAACATAAAAAGAAACTCATCGTGTGACATGTTATTATGCCATCACAAAGATTTAAGGACCTGACTCTTCGGTCTGTGATTGCCTACTTTGTTGCAGCAATGTTCCACGGCAACTCAGAAGATCAGTACTTCTCGTACTCTCGTTAACCAGTTTGGAAATTGTATTAGATGGGATCATCTATTCCGAACGATGTTGTTCGGTGGACCGACATCTCCTGACAAATTTCCGCCGAGTTGGTGCAATCAAATTGATCAGGAACTGGGAGGAGGATTTAGTTTTAGAGACCCTTATGGTATGTGGAATTCCATCTGGAATACAGAAGAATTTATGAATATGGCGGGTTGTTTTCAAAATTCTCCCCTAACCCAGAAGATTTAGCTCATTCCTTATTAGAATTGGGCTTGAACTAATGCTTTTGTTGGTTGACCTTTCACCGTTATAACTCACTTCCTTGTTCTTCTGGGTCTGTTGTTCCTAAGAGAATGTTTTGACTCCTCGTAGTTTGGTTTCTAGCAGACTGAATACAGATTCATTTCCTATCCAAAACAACAGTATTAACAAAGGTCATTATTGGTCTGTTTATGCTTCTTCCTTTTAATTTGTCCTGTTCTATTTCTGAAGTGATTGAACGAATCTGTAGTCTCATCACATTACTTGCTAGGAACCCAAAAGAAGCAAATAATCACTTTCATACCTAAAAAAGCCACACCCTCCTCTTTGTTCAGCCACATGCAATGAACATTCTGGTGAAATCCGATGATATTGTGGGGGGAAGTGTATTGGCTAAATCGAATGTTATATAGGAAGTGTGTGTTTAATGTGCACTTTCGATTAATCCTAGAATGACGTCAAGTGAACACCTATGCTTTTTACTCCGCAAGATTGCACTTTGCATGCACATTCAGAAGTTACGGGGTAGAAGAGACTTATGCTAACTTCTCGTCCTCTTTGTCAAAATCCATACTCATGAGATTGTCATTTTGACGTGATTATATTTAGAGATTCGTACCTCGGGATATTGATTAACTAAACAATAGATTTATTTTCCTTGCGTCTGATTTACGGTTGCAATAAGATAAAATCTCGGGGATTGTCATGTATTCCAAGATAAAATAACTATTGCTTTTGTAAATATTAACTTCGTTAGACATGAGTTTGAAAATTTGGAAACGCGTAAGGTAGCTAGCCAAAGAAACAAAATGAAATGAGTTGTCTTGACCTAAAGCTTGAGGGATTGAATGTACGATCCATACTATTGTAACAGGACCACAAACTTTCTTGTTTTTCACCATTTCCCCAACTCTATTTGCAGGACCAATGCCTAGCAAGTTCATTATTGGCCTGAAATCACCTGTTGGTGTCAACACCACGACCTTGACAGACAAGCGGCCGAAGTCCCCATTTCTGTGAAACTCTTACTCACGGACATTTAATACAAACGTCACGCAACTTTAGTTTCGACAATGGACAAGTATGGATGAGTTCACACATAAAAGTGGGGATTGCCATGCATTTCATGTCAAAATAAACCTGAGAACCTTGTCAGCCACCCAGTATCTCTAGTAGCTTGGCTTCATCATCACTCTATATACAGGCGCTGAAGGTTACAAACCTCAAACACATTCTCCCTTTTTTTGTGGTAAAAGTAAGATATATAGATTGGAAAAGTGCTAATTACAGCCGAACCTCCGCCGCACACCACCTATGTGTTGCAAAAAGCATAAGGGCAGCTCGAGTTGAAGGAAACAAAAGAACAAAAGGCTATGCAAGATAGCAGCTACACATATACAAAATATCTGTGTAACCTATACATGCACCTATACAAAAAGAAAGACAACCAAACAAGGCGGCCAAAATAGCAGCAAGGAGGTTTAAACCTCCACCAACATAAGTGAAAAATAGCCGAGGAGATGTTCCAAGAAGCTTGAATTTTACGATTCCGAGAGGTGTTATCAACTTGGTTGAAAGTGAGAGCCTTATTCTTGACAACTCTCTGGAGGCGTTCTTTAAGTTCGGATATGTTGAGTTGCTTGTTACGGAATATGATATGATTTCTTTCCATCCAAATCATATGGCACAGGGCGCCAAAGGAGAATCTAGCTATGCATTGGTGGAAGGAGTGGCCTCAGATGTGACTCATCGCCCATCGAATATTGTCCTGCCAAGAGGCGTTATGCCAGACCAAGTTGCATTTGGCCGACCAAAACATAGCAAGGGCATTTGTAGTTCGACAACCGAAGAATAAGTGGTCTATCGAATCTGGCCTACAATTGCAAAAGACATAAGTACCTTCCGTAATACGACGATAGGTAAGGAGAATGACCTGAGTAGGCATCCTCTTGAGAGTGGCCAACCACAACAAGAAGGAATACTGCGGAGCAATTTGGCGATCCCAAACAAAAGAGTGCTAGAGAATAACTTGTCCTTTATGCCGCAAAGACTCCCACGCCAAGGTTGAGGAGAAAACGCCAAAGGGATGGCCAAGCCAAAGTAAGGTATCCGTATCCTCCCCGTCCTCAAGGGTGATCGACGGTATGGGGTCCGACCAAGATCCCATGACGGTGATCACTCTAGAGGGAAAGTGGGTGGTAGATAAGAAGTCCCGAACCGTGGCGTTCATAGGGATAGCAGACCTATAAATATCAAGGTCAGAAAATAATTTGTATAAAGGGCCCTTGGGACGCCAAGAGTCGAACCAGAATGAAATATTGCCTCTCTTCACCCGCCAGGGGAAAAGATGCTGGCTATTATGACGGAGATCAAGAATCTTTTTCCTTGACAACCCAAAAGTTATCTTTTTCCAAGACCAAGAGCAAAAGGTCGGATGCTTGACAACCCAAAAGTTATCTTTTTCCAAGACCAAGAGCAAAAGGTCGGATGCTTGACAACCCAAAAGTTCTTGTGCTTCAAGAAGTTCGTATGGATCCATTTGCACCAAATAGACTCTTTATTAGTGAAAAGTGTCCATATATGCTTGAGCATGGTCGTCTTGTTGCACGCGGAAAGTCTACATATGCCAAGGCCTCCCTCCTCCTTGGGCAAGCATGTGCTATCCCAAGACAACACCTTCGGTGCCTAAGTCAGGGCCTTTCCAAAGAAATTGTCATAGAATTTGTTCAATGTGAGCCAAAACAGATTTGGGTAAGATAAAGATGCAAGCCCTTGAGACCTCTTAAGTTTGAAACAAACTATTTCGGAAGCTGAACCCTAAACACCTTTCTGTTCTTCAAAGAAAAAATCGAGACTTTGAGATGGAGATTTCTACTGTTGTTGCGGAAAGTTTGGCTGCCTTGGATGCTGTTTTCAAGAGTCCGAGCGTAACCGAAAAAGCGAAGATCAAGTTTAGGGCTGTTCGTGGAGAAAGTAAACCCATGGAAGAGGATGATGGGAAGAAGTTGGAGTGTGAAGAAAACTCGTCTGGTAAGGTCATTTGTTGGATAACTGTAGTAGTTCCAAATGTTATTTCTTAGTTCTCATGGGTAACTTCTACTGTTCCTACACTACAGTTATCTTTTTTTTTTGTAAGGTAAGTATGTATAGACTTTCTAAATCTATAGGTACAGAAGAGAAACCGGACACAAAAATTATGAACCAAAATTGGCAACAGTGCCAAAATGGGTTCAACGGTGATCGGTCGCAAGATACATCAGCTTGGTAAGCATATCGATCCTAAAGGCCAAGACACGGCCAACACGTAGGAGAGAGAGAGCCACACGATAGCTATAGTAAGCCTAAAAGTAGTCCTAAGGAAATAAATAGGACATGAAAAAGAAAAAACATAAAAATACGACCAAACAAGTAGCCTAAAGATTCTGAAGTAACAGACGAGCTATGCACTACAAAAAACAACAAACCACCGCCAGATATAGGAATAACTAAACAATATGAGCAGCTGGGCAGTAGCTTGAAGGGCGTAGGTAAGTGTCTTAGCAACGGATCAACAACAAAATCCAACCAGCAACAGTTATATCCTAAGTTCAACATCCAAAAGCAGCCTAGGAAAAAGGCCAGAGCAGTAGGGAAAGGGCAAAGTCACGCCCAAAAAATAGTACAAGAAGAGAAGCAGTACCGCCAAGTTGATAGCCAGAAAGAGTGCCAGAATCATTGCTAAAGGAAGCAGCAGCAGCTGATGAAGGAGCAGCGGGATTGGAGTGTGGTGCAGCAATAGATCCAGCTCTTCGCACTCATTAGTTGGTGAAGAACCTCGGTCTTGAAACATCATAAAGGTGAGTGGACCTGTGAGCAGAAAAACAGGCCCGGAAGAACCTTGGGACAGCAAGCAATGTAGCCTAAAGGTGGCATACACCCTCTAACAACAGAACACAGCCCAAGGAGAGAAGTAACAGTGGCCAAACAGAATAAATGGCTAAAAGCCAGTCTCAGTAGAAGGGAAAATAGACAGGACTCACCCCCTAAAGAGGGAGATGGACTGAATATAGCATCACCAGAATAAGAAAGACAAAGAATAAACAGAAACATATAATAAAAATAAAAACAGCCTTCGGTGGAGCCAAAGATAGCACATCAATAGCAGCAAAAAGGCAAGCAGAAAAGTCCCATAGGCATTCAAGAGCACCCAAGGAGCGGGGGCAATCAGTAGCAACTCAGCAACATCAGAAGCAGTAGCACCGTTCCTCGATGACAGGGAATCAACCGAGAATAATAAGGAGCAGTAGCAACCAGAGAGCGGGAAGTGATCCATCCGGGTAAAAAGAGAGTAAGACAGAGGAAAATAGGTAGCCGCAGGGTATTAGTGAGGTCCTGCACCTTTGTTGTGACAGTATGATTTTCCTGCCATTTTGAGACCCGTGACTGTAAGATATCTATCGAAGTAATTCAGTTGTATTTCGCTCGGATCTGATCAATCTCGAGTTGACTAACCGAAGGGGAAAGGCTAACGCGCGATGAAGTATGTGGACCTAGGAACTCAACCTAAAACGACGTTTTGACCATCGAGGGCGCATTTAGAGCAGAGGCCGATTAAGGAACCCGTTGCTAGTGTTATACGATTGGAACGCGGGTGATGCCGCTTAACCAACGTATGATTTGCGAATTTTTCCTAAATCGATTTATGACGATCGCGGTCGTTGGGGCTAGCAATTGACCCTTGCGACTACATGACAACCAAGATCGCCGTAGTTGAGTGTTCCTGTTTATGATGAGAATCACTGAGTCGATACGAGTAACGTCCGCAAGAGCCGCCCGTTAGTTCGAGATAAATTGAAATTACGAACGACAAGAAATCGATCACAAAAAGGGATCTCGAAAATGGAAAATGGAAATGAAGAATGGTAACAATTATTTTGGATTGGACGACGCCTAACCGAGGATGAAAAATTGACGGAAAACGAATTTTCGGACGAAGGGTGTGAAAGGATGATTTTGCCTCGGAGTGTCCACTTGCCTTTTTAATTCGGACAAGGGTATTTTTGGTCAATTGATTTCCCCATGTGGCAGCCGAAATTTTGAGGACAATTTGAGGAAGGGAAAATTATGGATATTATGGACTAAATGCCAAGTGGCAACCATTGGGTGAATTGCATTAAATTTCCATTAACTTAAAACTCTTCTAGAAGCTTAATTGGATGAGAACAAGCCTACTTTCTCTTCCCCTCAGCTCATTCACGATAGCAACAACTTCATCTCTATCTTCTTCGTTTCTTCTTCCTTCTTGCACGAACATATTCTGCTCCATCCGACCAGAAACTACAGTTGTCTTCACCACCGTCCAGCACTCCGACCAGCGACTTTCAGCCCGCGAGTCGACCATCACCGTGTAGATCATCCTCTTGCCGATCTATTCCAAGTGGAAGTGCAACGATTGGTCCACTGTGGAGCTCCGGCCAGCGATTCTTCCGCGATTCGACGGAAATCGTCGCAACTGGAGGTAAACAGCTGTTTGTACTTCGTTGGACCTCGAGTCTTTTGAGTTTTTCGCTCAAACTTGGTGGACGTCTAGGGCACACATATACTGAGTTGTGGTAAAAAAAATTGGGCTGAAATTGATGGAGTTTTGATGAGAAATTGATGCTGTGTATGGAGGTCAGAAACAGATCGGTTGCAGGCTCGAAGGAAACGGCGTGAATCGTGGACTTGTGGGTGTCGCCTTGCTCTCAAATTTTCGGTAGGGCTCTCTAATTCATAGAACTATGTGTTAGCAAGAGGGTTTTATGATAAATTGGAACTTATGGATGTTTAGTGAGCTGTTTGTGGCGGTTTGAGCAAAATCGGTTCTGCTCGGTTGGGATTTGATGGAAACCGGTTCTGTTTAGGGTTTTTTTGGTGCCGCCAAGTTTCTAATCCATCATTGAGTTATACTAGAGTGTGAATTGAGGTGTTAGAAAGGAGTACGATGGGTGGGATTGAGGTTTGGGGGATTAAATTGATTAAATCGACGAATTGTGTCTGAGCTAAGTTGCTGCCTTGTTTTTGGACAACGGAGTCTCGTGCCGGAATCAAGCTTACTGAGGGAATTGTGGTAATAAATTATTAGTGGGAATCGAGGTGAGTGACCCCTAACCTTTTATTAGAACATACGGACGCGACTTGATGATTTTGTTAAGAAATTAATGGTTTGGTTAATTGTTAGACTCAAAGGACTGAAAGATCGAGGGTTTTTCGAAGAAGTGTGAATCATGAATGATTACTGCCATATAATTGTTGTCTTTGTGATTGAAACGATGATGTGCTCGTTAGACATCTTGTTGCCTTGATGACGTGACAACATTGACACTTGAGTCTTAATGGTGCTTAAGCATGTCCATCTTTAGCAAGCCTTGAGTTATGTTTGAATGTTTGGAATTTTCCCATGTTGTATTGCGACTAACTGTTATCGCGGGGATATTTGCAACTGAGATTATTGAGGAATTGAATTGGTGAACCATAAGGAATGCCTGAGGCGCCTATATGACACGGGGTAAAAAATAATAATAATAAGAGCAATACCCTTACGCGCCTACGATGACGTGGGGTGGCGGAATGTGAAATACCCTACGGCGATCTAATCGCGGGGTCGAGGAATGTACTCCCTGAGGCGACGAGATCGCAGGGTTGTGATTGAAATATCTTCTATTTCAAATGATGAGATGATTCTTTTTTTTAGCGAGTACTGAAGCTTGGTCATGTGTGCCAATGTTGCTATTAATTGATACTTTTGTGAAATATTGACTTGATGCCATGAGAAACTGTTATGCTTTGTCCTTGCTTAATGGTTGCATATGTGTGTGCTTGTTTAGATCGGTGGGACGATGGCCTAGTTTAGGGTTAGGATAACTCACTGAGATGTAAGTCTCACCCCTTCGTGGGCCCCATTTTCTTTCATATCCAAGGACTTGAAGATGTTACCTGTACGTCGGGGGTGACCCTCAGGAGATGACGAGGTATTTTGAGGAGTTTTCGGACTGACGAGATACTGTTTATGTGAGAAAAAGTATAGTAGTATGGGTAGACGAACCAGGGGAGCCTAGCAAGCCACATAGGTTTGAGGCATGGTTCCGACGAGTGAATGGCATTTTGTCCGAGCAGCTAAAGCCCGAAGAGGTACCCAGAGGAGTCGTGCCTTCTTGGTGCCATCCTTCTCGAGGATCGATAGAGGTAGAGACTTTCGTGGTAGGTTCGAGGAATGTACCGAAAGGAGAACCTGCAGGCCAGGCGACCATTGAGGTAATAGAGATCTCTGACTCCGAGGACGAGATGGAGGAGGATTCCATCGAAGTTCGTTCCGAGTCCTTTTTCGACTACGACCCGGAAGAGGATGTTGACGTGCTTGAGGAGAGTAGCATCACTTGGTAACCCTTGATGCCGTAGGGCTTTAGAGTACCTTTTTGGAAGTGAGTTTCTTTTTGACGGGCTTTATGACTTTCTTTTGTTGCCCTCTTTCTGATTTACCCTAGGCGACAATGTTAGTAACCCCTAACCCTTCCTTTTGTATAAACTGGCTTTTGGTTATATATGTATATGTTTTATCTCGCGTCTCATTCTGTTTATTTGCTTTGAGACTTTGTGGAGTTTTCTTTTATCTTCCGCATGCGCGTCTCATTTTATTTAGGCCCTAGAGAGTATCCTGGGTGATGTTACGGCTCCGGCGGATGCTGCGTGCTCGTGAGGAAAGCGGGGCGTGACACCTGTGGTCTTCAAAAATAGAGGGTGATAGCCCCCAATTCGTCTGGAGCCTCCTATTGCACGGTATATCCTGAACGTGACCAAAAGAAACTGCTTTGTCTTTAACTAATTTAGTGATATGCATGATAATAGTAGGCACAAAAAGAGTTTTTTCACGAAATAACACATTGTTTCTCCTGGTCCAAATGGTGTGACAAAGGGCACCAAGGGAGAACCTAGCAATCCGATGAGAAAAGGAAGAGCCTCCAATATGTTGCTTGGCCCATCGGATGTGATCCTTCCAATGACGGTTTGTCCAATTGAGGTCGCACCTGGACGCCCATGTAGAAGCAAGGACCAAGGTCACAGAACATCTAAAAAATAAGTGGTCAACCGAGTCTGGACCACACTGACAGAAGGCACACAAACCATCTTGTATTCTTTGATATTGAAGCAGCAATTCCTGGGTGGGCGGGCAGCTTATTAAGACAAGTCATCCAAAGGAGAAACGAGTACCGTGGGGCAAAAGCTTTATCCCAAACAAAGGAGTGCCAACTAACAGAGGGACTCTTAGGTCTAATATGTTCCCAAGCTGCAGCAACTGTGAAGGAACCCAAAGGATGGCCTAACCATGAGAAAGAATTATCCCTATCCTGAACAATGGAGGGCATATGATCCGGCCATGCCTGGATGGCATCCAGGGTAGCCGAAGAAGGCCATTCAAGAGTGAGAAATTGCCATGTCGTAGCAACATGAGGAATTTTAGACCAGGCAATATCACGGGCCGAAAAGAGCAAGTGAAGAGGACCTCTAGCATGCCAATTATCATACCAAAAGGATGTGGCATGACCATTGCCGATACTCCATTTAAAGAAACTTCTAAATTCGTCACGGAGGCCAAGGACTTTCTTCCAAGTCCAAGAGCAGAAGGTAGGGACAGGCGCAATCCAGAAATTCTTTTTCTTCAGAAATGTCGAGTGAAGCAACATGATAGATTTTAGACCGGGCAATATCATGAGCCGAGAAGAGCAAGTGAAGAGGACCTCTAGCATGCCAATTATCATACCAATAGGATGTGGCATGACCATTGCCGATACTCCATTTAAAGGAACTTCTAAATTCATCACGGAGGCCAATGACTTTCTTCCAAGTCCAAGAGCAGAAGGTAGGGACAGACGCAATCTAGAAATTCTTTTTCTTCAGAAATGTCGAGTGAACCCATTTGTACCATAGTGATTCCTTGTTAGTGAAGAGGATCCATAAGTGCTTAAGAGAGAGATTTGTTATAATCATAAAGTCTGCGAATCCCGAGTCCTCCCTCCTCCTTAGGTCGACAAATATCAGCCCACCCAAATCAGGGCCCTTCCAAAGAAATTGCCTTAAAATTTATTCGATTCTATTGATAACTGACTTAGGCAAGATAAAGATAGAAGCCCAGTAAATATGAATAGAGTACAGAACAGAAATTATAAGTTGTACACGTCCCGCATAGGAAAGGAATCTCTAGGGCCAAGAGCGAGCACGGGCAGTGATAGAGTTAACAAGTGCATCACAATCAAACTTGGATAATCTGGAGGAAATGACCGGCACTTCAAGATAGCGGAAGGGAAAGGAAGCCAACGTGGAAGTCAAAAAGGCCCGAATTTGATCATGAAGTGCTGTCTCACCCCCCGACAGGTAAATCTCGCTCTTATTTGTATTCGGCTGGAGCCCAGCCCAGCTAAAAAAAGATCCAATCCATCTTTGATATGATGTATGGATTGGAGGTCACCTTCTGCAAAGAACAAGCCATCGTTTGTGAAGAATAAATGAGAAATCTAGTTTTGCTTACATCTCCGGAAGAATTTGAAGTCAGGAAGTCGGGTCTTAGCATTTATGATTTCGGAAAACACCTTCATAACCAGTGTGAAAAGATAAGGTGATAGGGGGTCACCTATCGAATCCCGCTACTACTAGAGAAGAAGCCATGTAACTCTCCATTAATAGCGACAGAGAATTTGGGCGAGGAAATACATTCCATGATAAGCTTGACAATAGAGTCCGGGAAGTGAAAGGCTTGGAGGACCATCCTAAGAAAGCCCCAGTTCACCATGTCATAGCCTTGCGAAAGTCAACCTTGATGGCACATCTAGGAGAGTACGGCTCATGATGAAAACCTGCAAACAACTCTTACACAAGCAAAATATTGTCGCTAATCCTCATTCCTCTAACAAAAGCCGTCTGAGAAGTAGAGATAAGGGAAGGCAAAACATTGGATATCCTGTTGGCCAAAATCTTGGTGATACACTTGTTAATGGAATTACAGCAAGCAATAGGCCGGTAATCATTCATAGAAGAAGCATTAGGGGATTTCGGCACCAGAGTAAGGATGGTTGTGTTAACCTCCTTGAGAAGGCAACCGATTTTGAAGAAGTCCATAATCGCTAAGGTGACCGAAAGACCAATGACATCCCAAGAAAATTTAAAGAAGTCAACATTGAAGCCGCCAGGTCCAGGGGCCTTACCTTTTGCAAAAGAGAAGAAGGTAGACTGAACCTCATCCTCCGTAACTGGGCTAGCCAAGGATTGAATTTGCTCTTTATCAAGGACTTGGTGTAGGAAGGTCCGAATAGAATGGATATCCGGTTGAACAGTAGTAGAATCCCCATTAAGTAACTCGTGAAAGTACCCAACAATATGATTTTGAATCTCGGTAGGGTCAGTCAAGACAGTTCCGGCCGAGTCCGATACCGAAAGAATACGGTTGTGAAGTCTCCTCTTCTTGACAAAATGATGAAAAAATCGTGTATTCCGGTCCCCCTCCTTAAGCCAACGGATTCTCGATTTCTGCCTAAAGAAAGACTTCTCCTGTAGTCTAAGTTCAGAGAATGCCTTGAGGAGCCTCATTTCCTCTTCACCCAATGCACGGTTTGCGGGGTCTAACTCCAAAGCAGCTTGAACCGAGTCTAAATTGTGCCTTGCTTGATCAGTGCGAGTAGATAGATCAGAGAACGAGCTTCGGTTGAGCTATTTTAGTCGACATTTGAGGAGCTTGAGTCGACAACAAACAATGTACATAGGAGATCCATCAAAAGGGGAGTTCCAAGCTTGTGCAACAATATCTTTATAAGATGGGTGGGATAACCAGTAGTTGAAGAATTTAAAAGGCTTCTTGGAGATTGGAGGTGGTACAATTCTAACTACCATAGGGGTGTGATCCGAAATACCTGGCGCTAAGAAAGAGACTTCAGAGAAAGAGAACACCTGGCTCCAATGCTCACGATCAGTCTTCCGTTGTAACCAAGTATCCCCAGAAGAAGTGGACCATGTGAAGCGATGACTCACATATCTGAGATCGTCTAACCCAGCCAGCTCCAAGCAAATACCGAACTCATCGTAGATAGGAATCCAAGAGTTAGAGCCACCTACCCTATCAGTGTGGTCTTTAATGGCATTAAAGTCACCAATCACCATCCAAGGGTCTAAAGTGTCACTGAGCCGAATGAGCTGATCCCAAAGGGGTCTTTGTGCCATAAAAGAATGTTCACCATACTCCACGGAGAGTAGGCATGACTTGTTCATATCGATTAGCCTTAGCTTGCAATGGATCAGTTGAGCAGAGGATAATAAGATGTTGACCTCAATCATTTGGGGATTCCAACCAAACCAGATTCTACCACGAGGTGAAGACTCGTAATTAGAAATCCAACTCCAACCCGATAAAAGAGAACCAGAGATTGCTTCAAAATGAAGCGCTTTAACATTCGTCTCTAGAATGCCAACACAAGAAAGACGGTTTGTAAATACTAGTGACCGAATTTCTGCTTGTCGAAGGGGTGCATTAAGACCCATAATATTCCAAAAATCAAAATACATATATACAAAAAGAATGGAAAAGGATTACCGCCTCCTCCTATTTTTCACTTTGGTCTTGGTGTTTTCCTCATTGAGGATTCGATTTGGATCATCAAGGAGGCCACACACTATAGCTCGAGACCAAGTAAGTGGAGGTGATGGGGAAGGTTCATCCTCCTAGTCACTGCCAGCTTTGCTATTAGCATTGCTCACCGAGTTATCCTCAATGTCCGATGGAGAGGATTGTGAAGAGGTGGCCTATGTAGAAGAAATACAGGACAACTGTTGTTGTTGTTGTTGTTGTTGTGAAGAATTAGCAACTTCAGGTTGAGTTTCCATAAGGGTTGTAGGGGCAACAACAGCCTGAACAGGGGGAGGCTGTATTGGAACACTACTCTGGAATGGCTCGTTAGGGATATCTCGAGAGAAAGCGCCAGGCCGAGGAGAAGGAGACCGGAAGGAAGAGATCATAGGGACTGGCTTTTGTCGGACAGGGAGACCAACATCTTTAGGATGTGCATCCTTTAAAGGCCTAGAAGAAAGAGGGTGGAGGGGAGCAGCAGTCTGAAGAGAGGTCCCAGCTTGATGTGTATTAGGTTGGGAAAGAGCCTGTGAGAGAGCAGGTTGGATTGGCAGCACAATAGTTAACTTGCCAGCCACTTGAGAAGTGTTTTGATTAGAGGCCTCAGTCCTACGACCATCTTTCCTCCTTGCTTGTTGCCATTCACCACCATTAGTAGGCCGAGAGGATGATGGAGCTTTGGGAGGAACAAAGGTGGTGGGGGTATAACATACGAAGTCCTTGTCACCTTCCTTATGGCCAGAAACACCACATTTACCACAATATAATGGCTTCCATTCGTATTCTACACCAATTGGGTAGAATTTCTCATACCACCTGATTTTAACTACCTCAGGCCGAGGGGAAGTAGCCTTAACTTCCACACACACTCGAGCAAAATACAATCTCACCATTGAGTCCGTGTGTGCATCAACATGGAGAGGATTACCAATGAGGCTAGCAATATTACTAAGACCGGATGGTGACCAAAGAGAGAGTGGCGCATTCTTCAAGCGTATCCACAAAGGAAGGGTGTCATTGGAGCCCTTTTCAAGTGTCATTGTAGGATCCCAAGGTCGCAAAATCATAGTACTATTATTGTTGGAAATGAAACCCATGTCAAGGACTTCCTTTCTGAAGGTCTCGTCCGGAATATGAATGAGATATAAGCATTCATCATGTACTTTAATATCAACCACTTGCTGTCCCCACGTTTTCCGGATGGCTTCCATAGTGATTATGAAGTAGATCTTCTTCCCCATAAAGCAACCAACCACACATTCCTTTAAGAAGGGTTTCTCCTCCTCCACCACATCAGGAGCAATGTCAGCAAAGAGTTCCCTATCCTCCATTGACGGGGCTCGGTAAGAAAGCTTGTAGCCTTTGGTCTCCACCTTTGCAACACTAGCCCAAGATTGAGGTTGATGTTGCAAAGCATTAGGGGTCTTTAGTCTACTCTTGCTTCGGCCAGCAAGACCACCAACATGAATAAGAGCAAAAGGAGCATTAAGAGGGGGCTTAGGAGTATCAGCAGCTCTGGAAGTTCTTCAAACAGATCTTCCCCTACTCTTGCTTCTTCTAGGGAGGCGGTTTAATGATCTATGATACCCAGCAAGCTCAAAACTTTTAGCAGCAGAAAGGCCTTTCGGTCCAAGGCCTAGGATGAAAGGTTCAGCTTGGACTTCCACAGCCTTACCTTTAATAAGTCGAGCATCTTCAGAGTCATTAAGAACAGCCGGTCATAACAAATCACCCAACGGTTGAGGGTCCACTTCCGGAATAAAAGAAGGGACATCCTCCTTCAAGGAAGCTATATAGATCGGAGGTTCAAGGTGAGGAGCTGACAGGTCCAACTCAGGGTCAGATAACTCATCATTGACAATCTTCATATCACAATCCACAGTAGCCAATCGTGAATAAACAACAGACAAGCGAGCAACTATTAGTACTCCACAAACAATTACGAGACAACAACCAACAACAAGTAAGATCACCACCAACAACCAGTCTTTGCACAGCTAAAGCCAGCAGATCAACCCCCAAATACACTCCGCCACCACCTTCCAACCGAGATAACTACCACCCAAACAAGCCAACAGTCTTCCAACCAATAGTCAGAGCAGAACCAATTAAAAGGCAAGATCAGGGGTACTTACAAGGGTAGAAAATAGCCTCGGTGCTTGTTAAGAAGGCCAGATACCACCGACGGGCAGACCTTCAGGGAAGAAAAATCACCAGCGTCGTAGAGGAGTTCCTTCTCTCCACAGATAAGGCGACTATGAAAATCGTCGAGAGAAGGAGGTAGAGGAAGTCGAGGCGAAGTTATATGAAGAGGGTCCAGCCAATTCAAAGATCAGGCGCTTGGAGAAATTGTTGGGGGGTGTGTACAGGGAGGGGTAATCCCCAAATTTCCAGATTCCTCTTAGCCCCTTCTACACCAGTTGAATTCCTTTAGGGGAAAGGTAGAGAGTGATCTTGTGAGCTTAAATGAAGAACGAGCAGCCGTCGACGCCGGCCAGAACGACTGGAAACCACCACAGACAGTGGGTTGATAAGGAAAGTTGTTGTGAACAATAAATTCGAAATCCAAATTCCCCTCAGCCGTTTCAAAGTCGGATGAATTCCTTTAGGGGGTAGGAAGAGGGCGACCATGTGAGCTTATATGAAGGAGGAGCAGCCGACGGCGCCGGTTAGAATGGCCGGAAACCGCAATGCGTAGTTCGAAAAATGCACTTTATTATCATTATGCCCTTTTTTTTTGCTGTCTATTGTTTAATGTGTGTGTAATTAGAGAATGCTACATAAGTAAACAAAAGGATGTCTTAGATCATATAGAGATAGATATATGGATAGACAGTCAGAAAGAACTCAGAAGCAGACGAGTTTAACTCATTAAGTGGTGAATACGTTAGACTAGTAATTAAAATGTTTGAAAAATGGCACTTTAATGAACAAACGTTAGATGGAAATAGGATAAGCATATATCAATGAAGTTAATTATCTCCACTTTGTTAGATTTCAATTTTCCTATTGTATATGGGATGAATGATCAGGCAATTTTCTTTTGCACAAGTTTGAGATGGAAATCTGCTTTGGAGCTTGCATTTTGTGTGGTACATAGATATGGATACATAGTATAGATGAACTTTACGTTTGCAAAAAAAATCGAAATGAGAATCTGCTTTGAAGTTGTGTATCGTGTGTGTATGGATGAACTCCTTGTGCAAAATTTGGAAATTGAAATGTGCTTTGAAGCTTGCTTTGTGCATGGTATATATAGATAGATAATACAGAAGGACTTTGTTAAAATTTCTTTTTTTGAAGGAACTAATCTTCAAGAGAATGATGGGAAGTTGAAGTCCGATGAAGAAGAGAGGCTAGATATCATCCAAGTCGACTCAATTGATGGCTATGCTCGTTGAGATCTTGATCAAGATCAAGATGATCACACAGAGGGAAATAAGGCATCGAGGAAAATTGGGGAGATTGATTCATTCGACATAGAACCTGCCTGATTCAAGTCAGACCACAGCCATTCATCAAACAAGGCGAGTATATTTCCTTTTTACTGGAAAGGCAAAAGTAAATAAGGGTGTCCAACTCCAAAGTAGTACATTTATATCATAGTGTTCTTAGATTTTTTTTGTGTTTCTTTGTTAGGAAGGTGTAAGTAATCGAATTGAGAATTTCATTCCCGGCCAAATGGGTTAATGGAGATGATGCTCGATTTATTCTACTCGATTGTAGTAAGAGTGAAGTTAAAATATGATGTCATGATCATGACTTGGCTATGTCATTCTAAATGCAGAATTTGGCATGGGGGATGATACTGAAGCTCGCGATTCAGAGTATCGGGGTGGTGTATGGCAATTTAGGCACGACGCCCCTCTATGTCATGTCTGTTATTTTCCCCGATGGGATAAAACATGAAGACGACATCCTCGGAGTGCTGGCTTTGATCATCTACTCGATCCTCCTCATTGGCATGATCAAGTATGTCTTTGTTGCTCTA
This sequence comes from Rhodomyrtus psidioides, assembly GCA_021437785.1. NCBI lineage: Eukaryota > Viridiplantae > Streptophyta > Magnoliopsida > Myrtales > Myrtaceae > Rhodomyrtus > Rhodomyrtus psidioides. Next base: position 2,773,292 of record JAILYB010000041.1, on the reverse strand, counting down.
GCTGCAAACGACAACGGCGATGGTAAGCGATTCCTCCCTCACCGTTTCACCGCAAAAAAATTTATTTGACTTTGAAGGGGTTTTTTTTTGGGTTTATACCAAGTCTTTTACTAATATAGTTAGGTTTATGGCTGCGACAATATAGGCGGGACGGTTGCCTTATACTCTGTAATGTGCCGCTATGCCAAGGCGAGCTTTAACCCTGACCAACAAGAAGACAAGAGCGTCTCGAGCTACCCATTCGAGGTGCCGAGCCGCCGCCTCCGGCGGGCCTCTGCCATGCAGTCCTTGCTAGAGAATAGGAAAGTGACCAAATACATTCTATTGTTTATAATTATGTTGGGCATTGCCATGGTGGTTGGAGACGGGATCCTCACCCCATACATATCAGGTAGTAATTACAGTATCAAGATTCGTCTTTGTAAAAGAAATGAACTGGTAGATTTTTTTAACATATATAGTACATTCCATAAGGGGTTATATTATAATATCAAAAGACACACCATATATAATGTCTCGACTTATTTATTGATCCAATGAGTTCTCTTGGTTGAATTTCGATAAATGGTTCTGATTATTTTCTCATTTTTCTGGGAGCAGTGTTGTCGGCTGTTGGGGGAATAAGAGAAGCTGCGCGTTCACTTGGAGATGATCAAATCATGTGGATCTCTGTGGTGATCCTGATCTTTCTGTTTCAAGTCCAAAGGCAAGGGACTCACAAGGTTGGATACAGCTTCACCCTGATTCTATCTCTATGGTTCTTCAGTATCGCACTGATTGGCATCTACAATTTCTTGAAACATGATCGGGGAGTGATCAGATCCCTCAATCCACTCTACATCGTCCGGTACTTTGTGCGGAACAAAAAAGAAGCATGGATCTCTCTTGCGGGGGTCATTCTCTGCCTAACTGGTAATCCAAACGTGTAGTCTTCTCATTGATTAAGGATTGATAACTGCTAACATATAGCTAAACATCACTCTGATGATTCATCTATTAGTCAATTCTTCGTTCATTTTAACCAAGATATATAACTTGTTTTTCAAGAATTAGTTGCGGTTCACGCTTTGAGCCTTTGATTTTAGGTTCTGAAGCATTGTTTGCTGATCTGGGGCACTTTAATATCCTGTCAATTCAATTGAGTTCATGCCTACTTGTCTTTCCTTCGATCATCCTCGCCTACTTTGGTCAGACGGCGTATCTCCGGAAGCACACTCAAGATGTTGCTACCACTTTCTTCAGCTCAATCTCGAGTAAGCTTCCTCAACTACTTCATTCGATGCATAGAACTTATCCTGTCAGGTCACACAATGAACCTATCTGATGGGTTTGATGCAGAACCGGTGAATTGGCCAATATTTGTGATCACGGTGATGTCGGCGATAATAGCAAGCCAAGCCATGATATCAGCAACGTTTGCCATAGTGAAGAAATCGGTAGCGCTCGGGTGCTTCCCACACGTGAAGGTCGTGTACACTTCACAAAAGCACGCATGTCATATTTACATACCTGAGGTGAACACCATCCTCATGTTGGCCTGTGTTGGAGTCACCCTTGGCTTCAAGACCCCATTGAAGTTGGGCAATGCTTATGGTAAGCAAAAAGGATCACATTGTACACACACACACACACACACACACAAACACAGACACACACACACTTACACACACATATTATATTCTACCTATGCAGATTCCCTAATTCACATTCATTTGTAAATCTTTGTCACAGGAATTGCGGTAGCATTGGTTTTCACTATCACATCCACATTCCTTGTTATTGTGATGGCCATGATTTGGAAGACCAATATAATCCTAATAGTCCTATATGTCCTCACCATCGGGCTCGCGGAGTACGTGTTTCTGAGCTCAGTCCTCTACAAATTCGTGGACGGGGGTTACATGCCGCTCGTCTTCGCCTCCATGATGCTTAACATCATGTTGTTGGGAAAAAAACGGATAACTTTCCCTCTTTGATTAAACCTGTGAGAAACCGAATCGAGCACAACTAATGAAAATATAGAAACCCAGAGAAAATATAACACCCGAATTTTTACGTGGAAAACTCCTTCAATGCGAAGGATAAAAATTATGAGATCGATCACGGAGTCCACCCGAATCTTCACTATATATTAATCGTTTAGGTACACAACCTCGCTGAATACAACAACAATAAAATCCCAAACTATAAGTGGAGATCAAACAACAACATCACCTTAAACGAGAGAATCAGATGAAAATCACCCCCAAAATTACAGTCCTGAAATACCTATGAACAGCTATAGTAAATACCTTCAAATCACGATCCAACCGTACAGAATCAAGAACAACTAGTCTTGAAGCTGTTGTCAAAATTTTAGCCCAATCGGACCACGAGAAGACTTTCGATCGTCGATTTGATCTCAACTGGTCGCCTAGAAAAACTACTGCGTTTTTCTACGTTTCTTTTTCTTCTTGGTGGCTGCTGCTCTTTTTTTTTTCTCTCTCATGCGCATGTGTGTTTATGTTCTAATGCTATACTAAGTATAGCACATGGGCTGGACTAGGCCCAAAAGCCCAACAAATCTCCCCCTCCAGCCCATTAAGGGAGATATCGATACAAAATAATCACTAGAAATCCATGCCGGCCTGACACCAACAAAACTCATACTTCTCTCTAGTGAGAGCTTTTGTCATCATATCTGAAGCATTATCTTCTGTGTGTACTTTCTTAAGTTCCAACCCTTTGGATTTCAAAGTTTCTCGTATCTAGTGATACCTCACATCAATATACTTTGACCTGGCATGAAAAGTGAAATTCTTTGCAAGATGTATAGCACTTTGATTATCACAAAGTAAAACATACATCTCTTGAGTGAAACCAAGTTCCTGCGTGAACTCTTTCATCTAAAGCAATTCCTTGCATGCTTCGGTTGCTGCAATGAACTCTGCCTCTGTCGTTGACAAGGCAACACATTTTTGCAACCTTGACTGCCAAGCCACAGCTCCCCCTAAGAAAGTAATCAAATAACCTAAAGTAGATTTTCTTGTGTCAATATCCCCTGCCATGTCTAAATTAGTATATCCAATAGATTTGACATAAAACGGCTAACCACTCCAACTGCATGAGCTATATCTGGCCTTGTACAAACCATTGCATACATCAAACTACCCACTGCAGAAACATAAGAAACTTTCTCCACCTTTTTCAGATCTTTCTCACGGGGCAGACATTGTTTATGACTAAGCTTAAAGTGTGTAGCAAGAGGTGTACTTACCACTTTAGCTTTATCCATCTTGAACCTTTGAAGTACTTTCTCTATGTACTTCTCTTGAAACAACCATAATCTCTTCGCCTGTCTGTCACGAATGATTCTCATACCAAGAATTTTCTTAGCCGTCTCAAGTCTTTCATCGAAAAATACTTACTCAAATCTTGCTTTAACGTGTTAATCCCGGAAGCATTCTGGCCAACTATTAGCATGTCATCAACATAGAGCAATAAGATAATAAAGTCACCTTTAGAAAATTTCTGCACAAATGCACAATGATCAGAAGTAGTCTTCTTATAGGATTGTTCCCCCATAAAAGACTCGAATTTTCTATACCATTATCTTGACGCCTGCTTTAAGCCTTATAAGCTTTTCTTCAATTTACAAACATAATTCTCTTTACCTTTTACCTGGAAACCCTCAGGCTGCTCCATGTATATATCTTCCTCCAAATCACCGTGAAGAAAAGCGGTCTTCACGTCCATCTGCTCAACCGCGAGATCAAGACTAGCTGCTAAACTCAAAACAATTCGAATTGTAGATATTTTCACAACTGGTGAGAAGAATCTCATCATAGTCAATTTCATTTTTCTGATTGAAGCCTTTAACAACCAATTTGGCTTTATATCGGGGACGCAAAGTCGTCTCATCTTGCTTCAATCTTTACACCCATCTGTTCTTCAAAGCTCTTTTACCTTTAGGTAATGCCACCAACTCAAAAGTATGATTATCATGCAATGACTTCATCTCATCATGCATTGCATCAAGCCATTCCTTTTTATTCTTATCTTCTACTACTTCTTCAAAAGTTTCAGGTTCACCTGCATCTATCAAGAGAACATACTCATTAAAAGAGTATCTAATAGATGGGGTGCGGTCTCTGGTAGACCTCTTCAAATCAGTGGTTGATGGAGCTAATGGTGCAATCTCTTGAGCATCAATGTTATCTGAATGTTGCTAATCACCCTGAGCCTGATCTTGAACATGCTGATCATTTTAAGTCTAATCCTGAACCTGTTGATCTGGAGTTTGACATTGAACACCATCTTCAACTTGATCATGCAATTGTTCCTGCAACTCAAAAAGGGGGATTGAGCTAGTATCAACTAGCATATCAGAATCATGTGAATTTGTCTTCTTTATCTTTTCGATATCCCAAATGGTCTCATTCTCAACGAATACCACATCTCGACTTCTAACAATTTTCTTGGCAATTGGATCATAAAGTTTATAGCCAAATTCATCAGAACCATAACCAAGAAAGATGCACTCTTTTGTCTTGACATCTAACTTGGACCTCTCATCTTTTGGAACATGAACAAAAATTTTGCAGCAAAACACCTTTAGATGATCATATGAAATTTCCTTTCCAAACCAAACTCTGTCTGGAACATCACCATCTAAAGCAATAATGGGAGAAATGTTGAGAACATGTACCACTGTGCTTAAAGCCTCGCCCCAAAAATATTTTGTCAATTTTGCATCTGAAATCAAACATTTGACTCTCTCAATCAGTGTTCTGTTCATTCTTTCCGCTATACCATTTAACTGAGGTGTTTTAGGAGGTGTCTTCTAATGTCGAATCCCATGTTGCCTGCAATATTCATCAAATGGTCCGATGTACTCACCACCGTTGTCTGAATGAATACATTTCAACTTCTTTTCAGTTTGTCTTTCAACTGATACCTAAAACCGCTTAAATGCATCTAACACTTGATCCTTTGTCTTTAAGAAATAAACCCATCATTTTCTTGAATGGTCATAACTTAAGGTCACAAAGTATGCTGCACCACCAAGTATTAGTGGTTTTATTGGACCACAAATATCTGAATGCACTAGTTCTAGCAACTTTGATTTTCTTGAAGGCGGATGACTCTTGAAAGAAACTCTTCGTTGTTTTCCTGCTAAACAATATGCACACTTCTCAAGTCTTGCACTCTTTACCCGAGAGAGTAAACCATTTTTAGCTAACAAGTCAATTCCTTTTTCACTAATGTGACTAAGCCTCTTGTGCCATAATACAGTTGCATTCTCATCTTCCACAACATTACACATGTCCTTGGAAATCTTAGCCTGAAACAAATTCAAGGAAGATTGTTTCATACCTCTAGCCACAACTAATGAGCCTCTGGTGAGTTTCCACTGTCCATTGTCAAAAGTACTTCAAAATCCTACATCATCAAGCTTTCTAGTCGAAATCAGATTCAAACGAATATCAGGAACATGTCGAACATCTTTCAGAATTAGTTTTGCTCTGGCACTAGTCTCCAAGCACATATCTCCTATGCCGACAACAGTAGCCAAATCGTCATTACCCATCCTTAAGGTGCCAAAATTTCCTGACCTGTAGGATGTAAAAAACTCCTTCCTAGATGTAATATAAAGAGAAGCTCCATTATCAATAACTTAGTTTGAATCATCACAGGCAAAATTAACATTATCATCATAGCAAACAATAACAAGTTCATCAGTAGCAGTTGCCACCCGATCATCACTACCATTATCTCTTTTCTCGTTATTTTCATTGTTATTTTTCTTCTCATTTTTTAGCTGAAAATAATTTTTCTTCATATGACCCATCTTACCGCAATGATGACACTCAATAGTTTTCTTCCATGATCTTGACTTGCTTCGGCTCTTGTATCTACCTTTCAGACCTCTACTCTGACTTCTGTCCCTATTTTCAACAATTAGAGCTTTAGAATGAGAGGAACAACCATGCGTTTTTCTTCTCATCTCTTCATTCAGAACGCCGCTTTTTGCAAAATCCATGGTAACAATACCATCAGATGCAACATCAATCAAAGGCATATGAAAAGTCTGCCAAGATTCCGGTAAGGTACATAGCAGCCAAAATCCATGCACTTCATCATCAAATTTAATATTCATGGCAGAAAGTTGATCTATCACTCCTTGAAACTCATTCAAGTGATCTGATATCGATTGGCCATCTCTATAATGCAACTCCATAAATTGTTTAATCAAACATATTTTGTTGTTACTAGTCTTCTGTGCATATAATGATTCCATCTTATTCCACAAAGTTCTAGCATGTGATTCTTTGCTGATGTGATTCAAACATTATCATCGACAAATTTTCGAATAAATCTACACACAATTTTGTGCTCAAAATTCCAATCGACGTCGCTCATATCATCAGGTTTAGCATCAGCAAATACCGGTAAATGCCACCGCTTCACATATAGTAGATCTTTCATTTTTCCTCTCCATACATGATAATTCTTTTCATTCAAACTAATCATCTTGCTCATATTCTGTTCCATCGTTCAATAAAAAATAATGCTCTGATACCACTATGTTGGGAAAAACAGCGGATAACTTTCCCTCTTTGATTAAACCTGTGAGAAATCGAATCGAGCACAACCAATGGAAATATAGAAACTCAAAGAAAATTTAATACCTTAATTTTTACGTGGAAAACTCCTTCAATGTGAAGGATAAAAATCACGAGACCGATCACGGAGTCCACTCGAATCTTCACTATTTATTAATCGTTTCAGTACACAACCTCGTTGAATACAACGAAAATAAAATCCCAAACTATAAGTGGAGATTAAGTAACAACATCACCTTAAACGAGAGAATCAGATGAAAATCACCCTCAAAATTGCAGTCCTGAAATATCTATGAACAGTTACAGTAAATACCTTCAAATCACGATCCAACCGCACAGAATCAAGAACAACGATTCTTGAAGCTTATGTCAAAATCTCAGCCCAATCGGACCACGGAAAGACCTCCGATTGTCGATTTGATCTCAGCTGGACGCCCAGAAAAACTGCTGTGTTTTTCTGCATTTCTTTTTCTTCTTGGTGGCTACTGCTCTTTTTTTCTCTCGCGCACGTGTGTGTTTATGTTCTAATGTTATCCTAGGTATAGCACATGGGCTGGACTGGGTCTAAAATCCCAACACATGCTTGTATGGAACTACGGATACCAAAAGAAGTATGAGTATGAGCTCGAGAACAAGGTCTCGATGGAAGCCCTCGTCATGGACACGTTGAACGCAAACATCCACTGGGTTCCTGGGATCGCCCTATTCTGCACCGAGCTTGTCCATGGCATTTCCCCGATATTCACCCAATATGTTGCCACCGTATCTGCATTGCACTCGGTCCTTGTCTTCATCTCCATCAAGTCGCTGCCCATAAGCAAGGTGCCCCTCAAGGAGCGGTTCGTCTTCCGGAAGGTGGAGTCCGAGGAGTCGGGCATATATCAGTGCATGGTGAGGTACGGGTACCGAGACGCGAAGATGGAGCAAGAGTCCTTCGTGAAGGTCCTGATCGACCGGTTGAAGGACTTCATTCGGGACGACAAGGGAGACGGCGAGGCTGGCGACTCCATGGCCAACGACAAGGAGAGAGTGCAGAGAGAGATGGGATCGGTGGAGGAAGCGATCAGGGCTGGAGGGATCATGTACCTGATGGCCCAGAGCGAGATCATTGGTTCGAGCAGTTCAGGCTTGGGGAAGAGAAGAGGTTCATGATCAATTGCTTGTACAGCTGGTTAAAGAGGTGCGCGAGGCAGCAGGAGGCCCACAAGAGACTGCTCAAAGTGGGGATCGCTTACGACTTACGAGGTCTAGAGGGTTAGGGGATCTGCAAAAGTAGGGATCACTTTAAGCAAATTTTGTCATACTGCATAGTCAAGTAAACATACAAATTAGTGGATTTTCAGAACTCGAAGTTATGATAAACAGCAGCGCACCATAACATTAATGTCATTACAATCTTATGAAAAACTCATAACATATGCATTAGCACACGATAAGATAGATTGTACACTGATATGTACTGTACCTGTAACTTGTAAGAATGTTTACCAAGTGCTTTCCTCTAGATCTGATAATTAAGATGTATGTGCTACAATATAAAATAGCTACTCTTTCTTCAAAGAGTTATGTCGTTGCTCAAGCTCAATAATAAGAGAATCAATGTAATAATATAAGGATAGGATTTGTTTTTTAAATTTATATTTTGTATGTCTAATAAATGCTACAAGTTACAAAGACACTGACGTTTATTTCGCGAAAAATTTACTTTCGGAAAATATTTTCCTCACGTTGGAATTGTTTAAAAAGATGAGTCAACGAAAAAATATATTCATGGTTGACCAAAACAGCTTATGCTAAAAGTCAAGAGATGCACTTCCTTTTACAAAAGTAAGAAATTATTTTTCAAAGTACGACCGGAGCTTGATACTTGAACGCGAGACCTTGGTGCTCATGTTCTGTCTCCCAGGGTTTGGCCAGGGGCCTAGCGCCCACCTCGATACGGGCTCTAGGACCACGACGGCCAGGCCCGGATCCCCTAACCTTGTGTTTTCATTTCGCTTGATGATAAACAATTTGTATGAATTATTCGATAACATGACAAATTATGATTCCATCATTAAATTAGTTAAGCAAGGAACATATTGTTGGAACTTTGATTTCAAAGTCCCATATGATGTTGAATGAGAAATGAAGAGTTGTCTCGGTTCGTAATAGTGATGAAGAGTTGTTTCGTTTCGTCGAATCTTTTCGATGAAACCGTGTGATTTCGTGACGTTTCGTTGAATCCTTTCGACGAAAACGTGTCTTTTCGTTGATGAACCCTTTCGACAAAGTCATGTGACTTCGTGACTCTTCGCTTTACTCTCTATATATAAATCATTGACCATCGCATTAGGAGAGAGATTTTTGGACACGAGGATTAGACACGAACATTAGATACATTTGTTTTGTTCGTCATTCATTCATTATCGTCATCATCTTGTGCGATTTTTCCGCAAAGTTGTGTTCGCCGGAGTCCTTTGAAGAAGTATCGCTTTAGAGGAACGCGATCCGTTCTATCCTGGGAGACAATTGTCCAAGAACCTCGGGTACCGGTTGAGGGGATAAATTTGTCTTAAGGACACAACGTTATTTCGTTGGGCTCGGATCATTCATTTGCAATCAGATTACTTGTTTACGATTGATTTCAGGTTTGTCTATCAACCTTAATTTTTCATATATGAACTTCAAGCATGTATACCCTCATAGTGGACAACAATCTTAAGACAAATTTGTTTTATTGTGCTTGGTTCGTATAATTATTTAATTGCACGGTGAGATAGATCTCGTTCAGACGTGAAAAATGTGTTATATAATTATTTTACGTACTGGATACGTAAAGAAAGTAAATTGAAGCGTGGGGTGAACAGTGAAGAAATTGGACTACTGTTTCGACGAGCAATGGAAAAAACAATAATGATAATGAACGATTGCGAAAGAAGGGCGTAGGGTCGGACGCGTAAAGACGCTTCAACAGGAGCATCAGGCGAGCGCCTGAATTGCTGTGTCACCATCCACTGAACCGATGCATGTAAAAGCATCGACGTTTTGAATACATGTATTGTTCCTTTTTTTTTTTTTATATTAATCAGCTTTGCCTTTGGATGACAATTGCACATGCCCTGAGTAGCATGCAAGCGTGGGTTATCAAATGGATGAATTGCTCCGCATAAATCACTGGTTCATATAAATGTCATTGAACGCATTCGGTCTTTGCATGTCCTTGTTAGTTTCATCCGATTAAATCCGTATTTAATTGTACATTCGGATTTGTCTCGTCGATACGAGAAAAAATGATAGTCGCACGCACTGAGAAAAATGGCGGAAAATGCCACACGTGCCTACACGCGCCGTGGCGGTGGCGGCGCACAACGATCACCGGCGAACGCTGCTGTTCGACGATTTTCTCCGAAATCTGTCTGATTTTTTTTTTATTATCACAAAGTGAGAAAGATCTCGTCGAATCGAGCGTAACGATGTGTCGCGGGCCTTTGGGGACATCACGCTTTGGATATGCAAAGAAAGTGTACTACTGCGTTGGATCAACTTTGAAAAAATTTTGCACCGGTCCAGCGAACAGTGGTGTACTTAAAAATAAATAAAGAAATAAAAAAAAAGGGACGAAAGTCGTGAGGTTTCGCACGCCCAGGTCAGGCGTGCGTACATGCTTTGTGGGCACAGTGGTGTACGTGCAATTTGGAAGTGCACTGTGCATAGTGCACACTGAATGGGGCACAATGCATTAATCTTTGCTTGTTTACCGTTATGCCTTGTCAATTATTTACGATTCCTATTTTAATTGTCTATAAATACAAACTCTACTTACTGTTTTGCCACTATATGCATTTTGGTGCATATTTTTTTTATATATGCAATTAAATGTCGAGTGATCTATACATATTTTATTTAGTTAGAGATTAATCAAAACATCTCTAATTATATTAAATTATATGTTTAGAATGTGTTGTTTTAGTTCATAGCAAACTCGAACAATAGTAGGAGATTATGTTGTCTTGTTACTTGTATCCCGCATTTGATTTTGGTTGATGCATATAAAATAATTAGGATGCATATGAAATCCAATGTACATGTACTTTTCAAGGGTATTTTGGGTTTTTCCATTCAGTGTTAGAAATGGCTTAAACATCGATGATGCATATTGCGTCTATCCGACTTATGGAGAGAAGCCAGAAAATTTTAATCGTTTGATTTCAAAAGATGGCAATAGAAGATGTTCTATGTCATGACATTCAATTTGGCAAGGTTCCTCAATGAGGATACTCCTAAGTTGGATGAAAGAGAGGCAAACATAAAAATGATTGTTGCTATAGTGTCGTTACCAACGCCCTTTCGGTACCTAACGCGAGTGATTTTCCTAACTAGGATTTCATGCAGGCGCAATTTTGGGTGAGGTAAGTCTGACTTTACACATTAACCAGTTTAACATGCTCACGTAATCATAATAAATAAATAGATGTCAATCACATAAACATCTATCCTACGTGGTGATCATGGAATTATGATTTAATGGGTCTCGAGCCAATGAGACCACATTTAATCATTTTAATATTTTAATAACGGAGAGCCGCTCTTCGCTTCTTCTTGGTTTCTTGAACTCTTCAAGAATTGGGCCCCCAAAGAGCTCGCCGACTTAAAAGGCTCCCCCACGTAATCCTCGTAGCATTTACATCAACAATTGACTATGCTAAAAATAAAGATTACATGAAAAATAAAAGGAGCACGCAGTCTCCATTTAATAACTACAACCCCAAATATATAAATAATCATCATACATTCATATATACATCAATCAAATTGATTAGGGATTTTTCCATGATCACCACCCTTCCACGTAAGTAATAAATTCACAATTTAAAACTTAGGAAGGCACAATAAAAATTCTACGTTGAATCATATTCAGAATTTTTACGTAAAATAAGATAGCCATAAATTTTCGATTCAAAATTGATTTAGTCTCAATTTTTGCTACGTTGATTAATTTATCATATAAAATAATCAACCTCCATTAGCCATGTAAGACGAACAATTCGTTAATACATATTGGCCATAGTATTGCAAAAATTGCAAAAAATCAATTAAATGCACGAAAACACCTAAGGATCGGCTCTGATACCACTGTTGGGATCCACGTAACACGTAGCGGAAATAAATAACAACCCATACATGTATCTCCAGAGGCGTACTTCGTGCATTTCAATCGAAAAAAAATCACAAAGCCTCAAAGGGAGTAAATAGATTACCTCTCGTAGCGTGCTTGAACGGAGGTGTCGGTTCGATGTTCTTCGATCTTAGCCTCCACAAGTGTTAGGCATCTAGTTCGGACGCACCACCAATTGACGAACGGGGAGACGACTAATAACTCCACAACAATTGTGCTAGCAATATGCGGAATCAATATTCCGAACTTAGTATATTTTGCTCACTCAAGATTATGAGAATATAGAGAGTGTTTGTGTTCTTCTCTCTAAGCTCTCAAAAATTTGCACACTCTACAAAATGTCTCTCCCCCTCAACCTCAAAACTCTTGCCATCCTTTTATAGCCAAAAATACATTCCAATAAATTGTATTTAAAAATAGCACTAACAATTATAAATTCTATCTAAAAATAGCACTCACAAATAAATGACATTTAAAAATAGCACTAACAATAGCACTCACAATTTATAATACAAAAATGCTATTTAAAAATAGCACTAACAATAGCACTAACAATTTATAATACAAAAATGCTATTTAAAAATAGCACTAACAATTATAAATTCTATCTAATAATAGCACTCACAATTTATGATAAATAAATGCCATTTAAAAATAGCACTAACAATAGCACTCACAATTTATGATAAATAAATGTCATTTAAAAATAGCACTAACAATAGCACTCACAATTTATAATACAAAAATGCTATTTAAAAATAGCACTAGCAATAGCACTCACAATACAAAAATGCTAAAAAAAGGCACTAACAAAGGTGTTAAAAATAATAACCATTATTATTATTACAAGAGTTAAAGAGGTTACCAAATAATACAAATACGCATAACGTATAAATACGTATGACGTATAAATACGTAGAGCATACGTATACATCCGTGAAACCGGGGACTAATTGAAAGAAAAATGTGCAATTAAGCCCTTTTGGTAAAAATTGATTAAATTGGAGGGCAAATTGACCTAACTGCACTTTAAGACTTTAGAATCCAATGTCATAGCTTATAAAAAGTGAGAATTGAAAACTAAAAGACTCGAAAAGGATTTTTTTTTTTTTTTAGGCTCGGCTCGGGTTTATGTTTGTGAAGGAACATAGTGACCCGAGCCGAATTTTTGAGATTTAAAGTGACACACTTGAAGAGGAAATTAAAACAAAATTATCGAATATTTTTGGGTATTTTTCTGACCACGAATGGTATTTTTCTGATTTTTTGGGTATTTTTAAACTCGAAAAATATTAAAAATACCGAAAAATATTTTTTGTTCAAAATTGGTTCCTAAGGCTAAACCAAGGCTTCCAAAGTTGATTTTGTGATTTTATGACTTTTTTTGATATTTTTAATTAATTTTAAAGAATAAAAATAATAAATGGAAAAAAATCAGGTGTCAACAGCTGCCCCTCTTTGAGAGGAATCTCGTTAGAGGTTTCTCTCAAAGATAAGGTGGCACCTGATTCCTAACCGACTCAACTGGGAAAATGAGAGAAGAAATGTTATGACATCGGATCCTTAAGGCTATTGATAAAAGCTCAAATCAATCCCCGGTTTGCTCTAACAATTTGAACATGGGCCGAAGTGAGAGAGGCTTACCTGAAGCTCACCTGTCGGATGCTGCCGGTTGCGACGACTTTCAAGAAGATACCTAGGACTCGTTTCAGAAAATCCTATGGAGATTAAGCTCTGACCTGTATGGTAGGTCATACCATTATGGGATTCCTAACTGGTAGGAACCTAAGGAAGGCGCATCCCACACTTTGGGATTTGCCAAGGAATTTGATCCGTATGGTGGATCAGACCTTCGTGTTGATTCTTAAGGCGGTATCTACTTCGTGTTGACCCTTCAGGCGGTTTCTACCATGAGTTGATCCTTCAGGCGGTATCTACCTTGTGTTGACCCTTCAGGCGGTTTCTACCAAATTTGATTTGACCCTTCAGGCGGTATCTACCTTTGATTGACCCTTCAGGCGGTATCTACCTTGAGTTGATCCTTCAGGCGGTATCTACCTTGTGTTGACCCTTCAGGCGGTTTCTACCAAATTTGATTTGACCCTTCAGGCGGTATCTACCTTTGATTGACCCTTCAGGCGGTATCTACCATTGATTTGACCCTTCAGGCGGTATCTACCTTTGATTGACCCTTCAGGCGGTATCTACCTTGAGTTGATCCTTCAGGCGGTATCTACCTTGTGTTGACCCTTTAGGCGGTTTCTACCAAATTTGATTTGACCCTTCAGGCGGTATCTACCTTTGATTGACCCTTCAGGCGGTATCTACCTTTGATTTGACCCTTCAGGCGGTATCTACCTTTGATTGACCCTTCAGGCGGTATCTACCTTGAGTTTCATTTTGAAAAGGGATCTCATGACGAGGGTTCTCCACGTCCAATGAGACTGCTTAAAAAGGGGTCTCATGACAAGGGTTCTCCACGTCCAATGAGACTGCTTAAATTTTGAAAAGGGGTCTCATGACGAGGGTTCTCCACGTCCGATGAGACTGCCTAAATTTTGAAAAGGGGTCTCATGACGAGGGTTCTCCACGTCCGATGAGACTGCCTGATATTTTTGAAAAGGGATCCTAGGACGAGGGTTCTCCACGTTAAGCTAGGACCGCTTGATTTTTGAAAAGGGGTCCTAGGACGAGGGTTCTCCACGTCATGCTAGGACTGTTTGATATTTGAAAAAGGGTTCTATCCTCACCCCTTCTTTTGAAAGATCCCGAAATTTATCGGGAATTCAGTTTTGAAGCAGTGAAAGATTTTATTTTGACAAAGTTTCACTTGGGTCTGTTGAGGCGACATTCTAGGAGCTGGGTTCTCCAGGTATCCTGCAGAAGTTTGAGCCTAAAAGATTTTTCTTCACCAAGAAAACGTTAGTAATCTTTGGGAAGACCACGGCTGTCCATTTGACAAAAACCGTATAACTTAAGTTTTAATCGCGAAATGTGCATTTTGATGCTGGAGGTTATCCAAAGCACTCTTGTAACATGCAAATGTGATCACAAATCCCTCGCACGGAAAATTTGGATCAACAGTTTGAAAATTCCAAAAAGAGTTTGTTCAAAACATCAATTGGAATATTTCTCGACAAGGAGGTCTTCTCACCTGTTTTGCTATAGTGGTTTTTTTATAGGGGACGCACTCAATTCCCTACTGACCTGTGCCTAGGTTTTAGGCTCATTCGCAACGCATACATTTTGATCGGTCGGGAGGTCTTCCACGGGACCGTAATGTTGATCTTGGATATTGGTTTTCAAGGGGGACCCGCTTTGGAGTCGAGGCCATTGAACGAAAGTTTTCGTCATCTGCTCCGGGTTTACAAGTCAAGAACCCTGCAAAATGAGAAAGAAATAGTCTTGCTCGTACTTCTTCGAGCTAAGCAATATGTTAACCCAAGTGTCTTAGTCAGAGAAGACTGTTTCAGGGTTGTAACATTGGTAGGATTGGGGACCTAAAAAGGCTTGTTTTTTGCCCAGAAATTACGAAGGGTTTGACATTGGTGATCATTGCAAATTTACCACCTGCCCTTTCCTCTCTGCACCTTCAGTTTTTGGGATGCGCAACCGATTTTGAGGTGTGCACCGGCTCTTCAGAGAGCGTTTTCGTCGCATTAAGAGACTGATGACTCTGTCTGCGTCTTTGCTCCACGCTTGACACCATTTGGGGAGTAGTCTTTTTGATCTGGCTCCTTTAGGGATTTCCTCTTTTCCCATCCGGCTTCATTGCGGATCAATCAAACAACTTACACGAGCATCGGCCTTGCTTTTACCATGCACTTTGCTTTTTCTCGATGCCGTGGATTTTTTGCGTTCATTTTTGAAATCCCACTTTTTCTCATCTTCATGGGATCGTGTTAGACCTATGATCAAAGGTCTGACAAGGTTAAGCATTAACTTAGGAATTTTTTTGCAAACCCTAAGTCTTGAACTCCTTCGTTTCTGAAGTGATGCTGCATCCGTCTTGGAATGTGCAATGATCACCAACGGGTTTATGAAATGATTTTGCAGGCTCAACTTGGCTGTGCAAAGGATTCGGTGTGTGGGATAGAGAAATAAATGCTTCTCGTCATCCTATGGCACTTGGATTACCATATAAACAACACACAAAGATTAATGTTAGTCCGAGCAAGAAAATTTCTAACCATTTTCTCCTGATGCTGCTGGACTCATCTCCATTTTGCCCCGATGTGGGGTGGTTCTTGACAGGGTTAAGAATGAAAACCGCCGTTCGAAGGGGTTATCAACGGTCACCTGTAGTGTTTGGGGATAAGAAACGAATGCCTCCGTCGTCCCAATCCATGTGATCGCTGCGAATGGTCCCTACTTCCGTAGGTTCAGATTTTGCTATCTAATCTGCTCCACTCATCTCTCCAGTGTGTGTAGGACGTGTTTGGACTAGGCTTTGCCTCTTGTCTTTTGAGAAAACGTCCTTTTGAAAGTTTTGAACAATTTTTTTATTGGAAAAATCTCTTTCATTTTCTCCAAAAATTTTACCCGTCAAAGGGGATTTTATGATGCCCCATGCATGTTCTTATTCATGTTCAGACAACCTCCTGTTTCAAAACATGAATGCCAATGAAATTTGAATTCTATGTCTTTTCTAGACATTAGATTCTGAAAGCTTTTCTTTTCTTCTCTATTTTTTATTCAACATCTTCAAGGGATTTGGGAGAGGGATACTTACATGTCCCTCGCGGCTGGAGCTCCCTGAAAATGCAGAAGAAACATGTTATTGTTCGTTCATGAATTTTTCAAAAAAATTAGAACGATACATCTTACCCTTGGTCGTGTACTCCAACGGGTAATTCATGGGGTGTGAAAACCTGTTTCACCTTGATGGCGATCCCCTGTCAAAGACGGGAATTAGTTGTTAGTTGGCGTTCCAAAATTCAAGGGAAATTGGAACGATACAGCCTTGTTCTTGCTTTGTGTTTCCATTTGAACACAAACTCGCGGCTTGCAGGATTTGGCCCTCTATCTTGTGGTCTTGATCCATCCGTTTGGTTGGCGATGAATCATTCTCAAGGATTTGCCCCAGAGGAGATCCATTTGTGTTTTTGGGCGCACTCCAGCGCCATTCTTCAAGGTTCCTTTTATTCAAGGAAAAAAAGAAGATTTTATCAAAATGCATGTCAAAGCATGTGACGTAGGAGCGATACTTTTTACCATCCACTAGGTCTTATAATCAAAGACCATCTCCTGGAATCCTGACTTCTAAGGCCAATGATTTTATTTGCCTCCATGTTAGCGCGCTCTTTTCATTTGAGGCTTTCAGCGCCAACGACTTCCTGCAAAATGAGTAAAAACTCATGTTAGGCGTGTGGTCTTCGAAGACCAAATTGGAACGATACAAGGTTACCGTTCACCCAAATTCGTATCTTGGGGTTTGATTCTGATGCGGACGACTCTGTTATTTTGTCCATTGACTTTGCCAGAGGAGAAACGTCCGGCGTACAAATGATTCACTTGCCCCAGTTAGGCACGATTTTGCTGTTTGTCATCTCTGGATTCGATGACCATGGTCTGATGCGCTTTCATGGGGGATCATGAGAGTTTGCCCCCGGTTTGGCTCCTCAAAGCAAATGGGGGGAACCTGCTCCCATTGATTTTTGCAGATTCTGATCATCCATCTCGATTGTCAAAGTCCTTGATCAATTTTATCTGTCTCAAGACAGCTTGATATTCTTGGGATTCGTCATGTGGCGGTTTGGTGATTCTCTCGATCACAGTCGCCATTTGAGGTATTTGATGTTCCCTGTTTGTTATTTGAAAGCATTACATCCTGCGTCCTCTGCTCTTGATCATCATCTGAGAGGAAAAGAAAGGAAGCATTATTTCCCATATCAAGAAAACAATCATTTTGGAACGATACGTCCTTTTACACTTGATGTGCATTCCGTTTTGCTGTTGCATATTGATATGCACAACATCTATCAAATTCCTCCATCCGTGCTTGAAGGTATTTGCAACGCCTACGGTTCATTTGCCCCAGCTGGGCGACGTCTGTTTTGTCATTTGAATGCATGAGCTTTTGGGTGCATTGTTTCTTTTATCACCTGAGATAAAAAAAAATGGAAAAAAACTTATCCCCAGATCTGATTAAAAATCAATTAGGAACGATACGTCCTTTCACCAAATGAGTGGCTCTACGGCCAAATGTATTTTGCACTGAAGGGACGAATTCCACTATGCTCCACGGGTTTGGGGAATTTGCCCCCATTTTCGATAGAAATGAGCCTTATCAAGATGTATACAATACAAATAGATCCCTAATACAATCAATCTAAGGGACGAGATAGAGAGGATCTCAGCAAAATTAATCTTATACAATAGAACTAAGAATGTCAAATCAATCAAAGGAATGTGGTCCGAACACTTGGAGATGCCCCAGTTCCAGTCTTCGAGATGTGACTCCAGGATCACCGATTTTTTTTTTTAGGTGGTTTTAGATATACCAACCATCTAAAGACATGCACATGAGACAAGTGAGGATAAAACTACCAAAAATCAAAGGATTTGGCACCTAAGGTCAAGGTTCCCACCTCGAGTTCTAGAAAGAGCAGATTCCATTGCACAACTATCGTTGCATTGGGGCTCGATCCATAGTTCGAAATGAGCGGAATTGAAAAGTGGATTACCCCGTGTCTTTCCTCACGGAGATTCCATTTTCAATCCCTTCTATTTTTTCCTATAGACGGCGCCCGGGGTTTTAGGCGCGGTTGTGTGTATTTTCGGTGTCGTGCTAAAGCGATAAACATGCATCTTATTTAACAATCACCGCTTCAATATAAAACATACACACAATCATTCATTCCTACGCCAACCTGCATAAGACAATGTTAATCACAGACTACCCCCCTTATCACTCCAATCTGCAAAAATATATAACACCTATCATAAGCGGACTTACCTCACCTTCAAGAGCGCCTGCATGGTTAGAAAAATCACTCAGCGTTTTAATTACGGCCTAAGTCCACTTGAGGTCTAGAACCATAGGTTCTAGAACAAATTCCCCAGTGGAGTCGCCAGCTGTCGTTACCAACGCCCTTTCGGTACCTAACGCGAGTGATTTTCCTAACTAGGATTTCATGCAGGCGCAATTTTGGGTGAGGTAAGTCTGACTTTGCACATTAACCAGTTTAACATGCTCACGTAATCATAATAAATAAATAGATGTCAATCACATAAACATCTATCCTACGTGGTGATCATGGAATTATGATTTAATGGGTCTCGAGCCAATGAGACCACATTTAATCATTTTAATATTTTAATAACGGAGAGCCGCTCTTCGCTTCTTCCTGGTTTCTTGAACTCTTCAAGAATTGGGCCCCCAAAGAGCTCGCCGACTTAAAAGGCTCCCCCACGTAATCCTCGTAGCATTTACATCAACAATTGACTATGCTAAAAATAAAGATTACATGAAAAATAAAAGGAGCACGCAGTCTCCATTTAATAACTACAACCCCAAATATATAAATAATCATCATACATTCATATATACATCAATCAAATTGATTAGGGATTTTTCCATGATCACCACCCTTCCACGTAAGTAATAAATTCACAATTTAAAACTTAGGAAGGCACAATAAAAATTCTACGTTGAATCATATTCAGAATTTTTACGTAAAATAAGATAGCCATAAATTTTCGATTCAAAATTGATTTAGTCTCAATTTTTGCTACGTTGATTAATTTATCATATAAAATAATCAACCTCCATTAGCCATGTAAGACGAACAATTCGTTAATACATATTGGCCATAGTATTGCAAAAATTGCAAAAAATCAATTAAATGCACGAAAACACCTAAGGATCGGCTCTGATACCACTGTTGGGATCCACGTAACACGTAGCGGAAATAAATAACAACCCATACATGTATCTCCAGAGGCGTACTTCGTGCATTTCAATCGAAAAAAAAATCACAAAGCCTCAAAGGGAGTAAATAGATTACCTCTCGTAGCGTGCTTGAACGGAGGTGTCGGTTCGATGTTCTTCGATCTTAGCCTCCACAAGTGTTAGGCATCTAGTTCGGACGCACCACCAATTGACGAACGGGGAGACGACTAATAACTCCACAACAATTGTGCTAGCAATATGCGGAATCAATATTCCGAACTTAGTATATTTTGCTCACTCAAGATTATGAGAATATAGAGAGTGTTTGTGTTCTTCTCTCTAAGCTCTCAAAAATTTGCACACTCTACAAAATGTCTCTCCCCCTCAACCTCAAAACTCTTGCCATCCTTTTATAGCCAAAAATACATTTCAATAAATTGTATTTAAAAATAGCACTAACAATTATAAATTCTATCTAAAAATAGCACTCACAAATAAATGACATTTAAAAATAGTACTAACAATAGCACTCACAATTTATAATACAAAAATGCTATTTAAAAATAGCACTAACAATAGCACTAACAATTTATAATACAAAAATGCTATTTAAAAATAGCACTAACAATTATAAATTCTATCTAATAATAGCACTCACAATTTATGATAAATAAATGCCATTTAAAAATAGCACTAACAATAGCACTCACAATTTATGATAAATAAATGTCATTTAAAAATAGCACTAACAATAGCACTCACAATTTATAATACAAAAATGCTATTTAAAAATAGCACTAGCAATAGCACTCACAATACAAAAATGCTAAAAAAAGGCACTAACAAAGGTGTTAAAAATAATAACCATTATTATTATTACAAGAGTTAAAGAGGTTACCAAATAATACAAATACGCATAACGTATAAATACGTATGACGTATAAATACGTAGAGCATACGTATACATCCGTGAAACCGGGGACTAATTGAAAGAAAAATGTGCAATTAAGCCCTTTTGGTAAAAATTGATTAAATTGGAGGGCAAATTGACCTAATTGCACTTTAAGACTTTAGAATCCAATGTTATAGCTTATAAAAAGTGAGAATTGAAAACTAAAAGACTCGAAAAGGATTTGTTTTTTTTTTTTAGGCTCGGTTCGGGTTTATGTTTGTGAAGGAACATAGTGACCCGAGCCGAATTTTTGAGATTTAAAGTGACACACTTGAAGAGGAAATTAAAACAAAATTATCGAATATTTTTGGGTATTTTTCTGACCACGAATGGTATTTTTCTGATTTTTTGGGTATTTTTAAACTCGAAAAATATTAAAAATACCGAAAAATATTTTTTGTTCAAAATTGGTTCCTAAGGCTAAACCAAGGCTTCCAAAGTTGATTTTGTGATTTTATGACTTTTTTTGATATTTTTAATTAATTTTAAAGAATAAAAATAATAAATGGAAAAAAATCAGGTGTCAACATATAGATGTGTAGAAGTATTTTGACTTCCTGTGTAGTAACTAAATCCTCAATGGTGTGGACAATTCCCTCTATAACGTTTATAGTCCGTTGAAAATGGCTATGAAATCATGGGAAAGTTTGGACGAGAAATCCAAAGCAGAAGATGACGGATTGAAGAAATTCATCATTGGCAAAATTCTTGACTCCAAGATGCTTGATTTTAAAACTATAAGTCAAGTTCAGAAGTTTCAAGTGATTATGCATAACATTCATGCCGAAGGTATGGTTTTAAGTGAATCATTTCAAATAGCTACTTTTGTTGAAATGCTACCACTGCCTTGAAAAGATTTCAAGAATTATCTCAAAGTGTGGGGGCGAGAAATGTTATGTATATTGGTAAGTCTCGATATATACATCGAAGACACGATATTGTTAGACAACTTCTCTCTAGTGGAATTATCACGATTGACTATGTGAAGTCAAAGGATAATGTTGTGGATCCATTAACAAAAGGCCTAGCTGGAGAGATGATTGTGAAAACAACAAGAGGAATGAGTTTTAAGGCCATAAATAAGTCGTCATAGCGGAAACCCTACCTTGTTGACTGGAGATCCCAAGATCTAGGTTCAAAGGGACAACCAAGTTATGAAGGCGGTGTAGAGTACTGTGAATTTTTTTATTCATTCCCGTATGGAGACAGTACTAATATGTGAAGGTTAAGCAAAATCTTTTAATGATTCTGATCGAGTATACAATATACTGCACATTCAGAAATCACCTATGTGAGTGGGGAGTGAGGGCCGCTTCTGTGAGAATTGAAAAGGCCGAATTCTCTAACGCACTCATGAGACCAGGCGGTGTTCATGGCCACAACGAACACAACAGTGAGAACCAACTTTGTTAGAGGGAAAGTTATGTGTTTCCTATTGTCTAGGCTTACACCAAAGGTCGACAGTTCAAAGACATCAAGTCTACTGATTGACCGAGTAAGTCCGATAGGTCTCCACTAGGGTAAGTTCAAAGTTTCAGACTACTTATCTCGATGCAACGATCTCTCATGGAATATTCGCACATTGCATGTCATGCATTCATGGAGAGTTTTGATAGTTGAAATCTCATTCATGTGGGGGATTGTTGGAACTTTGATTTCAAAGTCCCATATGATGTTGAATGAGAAATGAAGAGTTGTCTCGGTTCGTAATAGTGATGAAGAGTTGTTTCGTTTCGTCGAATCTTTTTGATGAAACCGTGTGACTTCGTGACGTTTCGTTGAATCCTTTCGACGAAAACGTGTCTTTTCGTCGATGAACCCTTTCGACAAAGTCATGTGACTTCGTGACTCTTCGCTTTACTCTCTATATATAAATCATTGACCATCGCATTAGGAGAGAGATTTTTGGACACGAGGATTAGACACGAACATTAGATACATTTGTTTTGTTCGTCATTCATTCATTATCGTCATCATCTTGTGCGATTTTTCCGCAAAGTTGCGTTCGCCGGAGTCCTTTGAAGAAGTACCGCTTCAGAGGAACGCGATCCGTTCTATCCTGGGAGACAATTGTCCAAGAACCTCGGGTACCGGTTGAGGGGACAAATTTGTCTTAAGGACACAACGTTATTTCGTTGGGCTCGGATCATTCATTTGTAATCAGATTACTTGTTTACGATTGATTTCAGGTTTGTCTATCAACCTTAATTTTTCATATATGAACTTCAAACATGTATACCCTCATAGTGGACAACACATATCCAAAAAGATTCGGATTGGGAGGATCGCTTGATGATTTCCGGTCTGGTCTGTCCCACTCTAGAACTAGGAATCGGATTGGAGGATCGGTTCCTAGTTTCGAGGATCGAAAACTGGATCGATCGGTTTGGTCCGATTCTTGGGTTGTCCAATCATTGGACCGGCCGTATCCTTTTTTTTTTTTTGTAGTTTGTAGTAAAATTTTCTCATTGATGATACATTCACTGGACCACCTTTTGTTAAATGCATTGCGTTGTAGCAAAACTTAGCAATCATACTAAGCATCTTAGGTTTAGGTTTAGGTTTACATTTAGCAATTTTCTTTTAAAAATATTATTTTGTCGGCTTGGTTGCCCCTCAGAATCAGGAATCAGACCCAACCAGCCGGTTTGGTTCGGTCCGGTCCAAGCAATTCCTAATTCGATCGGTCTATTATACTAAGCCCTAATTCAAACAAGACACATAGAACGAGACATGTAGAACTTAGCCAAGACATGGAAGATCCAAGGCGCAAATGGTAACCATTTTGTTTCTATGTTTTCTTTTTTCTTTTTTTACTTTTTTGTTTTCAGGAGCAAGATTGGAACAAAAATATATTTAGTAAAATATTTTCATATTTCTATTTTTGGGATAAATTTTTAGCCCAAAAATAGGTTTGGAAAAGAAATAAGAAAAAGAAATTTTTTATTTTTGAAACAAAAACACAAATAAGAATTATCCTCATCGCCCATTCCCTCTGGTGTGTTGTCTCCCTCTCTCGTGTTCCTGGATGTTAGTCTTCACTCCACCGTCTCTAGTCCGCTGGTCGCCGGTCTTCGGTCCTTGATCGTTGGCCAAGGCCTGGTGGCCAGCAACTGTAGAAAACTTATGCCGTTATCAAAAGAATTCTTGTTTGGGGAACATAAATTTTATATCGCTATCAAACGTGTTTCACTTGCTCAGAAACTTGTCTGGGGAATAAAAATAAAAAATAAAAAGAGCTATTTCTAGCCAAAAATAGCTTCCGGGAACATAATGGATCAGATTGAAATAGGATTTTATAGATAAGGGATAAACAAACCATGGAAAAATCCAAGTGATTCTTTCTTAAATCCAAGGGATCTTTTCATAGGCATTTGCCCCCAGTCCAATCAGGGGGATTGAATTGATTACAGAAAGATGAGTTTAATTAGTCGATTTATTAGTAAACAACGAAAAATATTATCTAGACGGATAAATAGATTATTCTTTAAAAAAAACGACGATATTGAGTTAACAAGTTGCTCGGCATCTTTCATGGACCAATTGGGCCAGCAGTTTGCTCTTAATTTGGTTGAATTACAAGAATCATCAAGCAATAAAATCAGTAGATTAAGTAAATAACGGGTCTCTTCTTGGTTGTATCACAGGGACGACTATTGTTGATGCTGTGATTCAAACCGTGAGATCCTCATTTATACACCGCTTCGAAGGATGTAGGGGACTTTCGAAGTAAAATTGCCTCTGAGCTGCACTCGAAGGATGCAGGCGTCCTCATATCAACTAGGCTGGCGGAGCAGGCAACGGCGTTGAGCTCCTCCTCGTTGCCCGGCTTGTTGAGCTGCTCCTCCTAAGAGTCGTCATACATGGCCTCGTCGGACGACGCGTGCTACTTCCAAGGCTTCGCCATGTTGGTGATGAAAACCTATTTTTCCGGTTGCGAGAAACAATCGACAGTGACAGAAATGGTGCTTCAATTTTGTCTCAATATCCAACGTGATTCCTAAACTTTAGCTCAATGTGTAATGTTGTCCATGAATTTTTAATTTGTTCAACGTGGTCCTTTGGCACGTGCTCAATTTTAGTCCCTGGACTTTGATACAATATTGAGCATTTTCATACAGTCGAGGGAGTAAATTGAATATGTCCACATTGAATATTGAACCAAAGTCCAAGGATCGTTATTTACCCAAGAAACAAGCAGCTATTTTTCCCCCTTTTTGAGGGCGAGTTATGTGGATGGGTTTGATTGGATCAGGTTAAGTCACATGTGGATCTTGTAAGTTATCTATAAAATAAATGGGTCAATATGAGTTAAATAGATAGATTTTTGGGTTGAGCTCATTTAAGGCCCACCCAAACCCAACCTAGCCCACTCATTTGCCACCTGCGCTGCATGCCAAGGTGTTTGATTTCGTCTTGTCAATATTCAATAGCTTATATATTTTTGAGATAACAATCCATTGTCATTGAGTGGTGGACGGTACTATGTCAGCCGCAAATCCCATTGTGGCTGGCACAAAGAAGTGAAAGAAAAAAAAAAAAGGAGGAACTGTTAAAATCTATTTAATTTGTGACTTGCATAGCACGGTCACATTACTATTGAGAGTGTGACCGCTATGGAGGCATTTCTCTATACACATGAGAAGTCGAAGGGTTTCATACATGTCTTCTGATTCTCACTCTGAAACGTCTCAATTCATTTTATTTTTGGAAGAAAAATCCTTTTTTTTTCATTTTTCTTTTTTGTACTTTCAACACGACGCCACAATGTTATTACAAGTATGGAATCGAAACATGGCCTTACGGTCCATATTTTCCGGGTCTAACAAACCCTAAAGCAAAGGAATTGTAGCAACACGAGTGAACTTCTGTACGATGTATGGAAACAAATCCATATTGTATCTAAAGCACTTTCCGGTTTTCCTGGAGAAAATCCGGTGCTGACAATTCTTTCAGCTTGAGGAAGTTGCGGTAGAAACAAATGCTAAAGATCGCCTTATGATCACGGCGGTTTGATTGCAGTGCGCTCCACCTTCTCCACCATTCTCTCTCTCTGCGGCTCCTAACGACGTCCCTAACTCATCAATAGATTGGTCCGCCGGCCGCCGGCGACATGAGCAGAACCTCCGATTACCTGAACCCCAAGCAGAACACAGGTGAATTTGCTAAAGGAATCCGGTTTGCGCTCGTCGTCCTCCTCATCAAGCTCGCCTTCTACATCTGCGCCCGCCCCCGTGTCCCGAGGCCCCCCCGGTTCACCTTGGCGGCATCGGCGGCAGTGGAGAACGGCAAATGCTTGATCGCGGTCGCACTCGGCCTTGATGACGCCGTGCTGGGGAGCTTCCCGAAGCTCCTCTACTAGCAGGCAAAGGCTGCTGGAGGTGGCGGTGGCGGCGGCTCATTTGCAAACTCGAGCTGCTGCTCAATTTGCTTGTCGGACTACAAAAATGACATTATAAATGAATAAGTCAACATGCGGATATGTTTGATAACATTCTCGATTTTCTACTCTTTTACTCCCCGGAACAAAATTCTTTTTGAAATCCGTTTCTAAGTGTAAATTAATTTTTTGTTCTCGGGAATAGAAACAAAAGGTCATTTTTGTTCAGAATTTGTTCCTAAAAAAAGAATCGTGGTCAAACACACCCCGTTTTTCATTTTAGATGGAAGACCCACATCTAGAAAGAAGCTGTACTCAATCTTCACCAGTTATATAATTTGCTTCATGTGAACAACAGGAGTTGTTGTATAGTGGAGCTACTTCTTCATTGGGTGGGGATAATGATGTAGTTGAACTAGAGAGTATCCACTTTACTCGAATGCCTTTAATCTTTATCCTATCTTGTGGAAATCACTTTGCACTCTAGAAGTGGAACTCGTTTATTATGAGCCACACAGACCATCATAAATTGAAATAATTATTAGAACAACGTCTCATCACTCAAATCGTTCTGAGCATGATGTATCATCTTCACCTACACTTGCTAATTGAGGACATTTAGAATTAAATACCGTCCTCAAGACAGGAGTGTAATCAAATCGCGATGAAGTGTGAGTTCGAATCTGATCCATGCTGCAGTCTATTAAACAGAGAGAATCCAATTCCAAATCTCTTACGGACCACACACACTCCTTTCGCTGCCGAGAGACGTTCAAGAAAAGAGAAAAAAGCAAGAACACTTGATACAGATTGGGGAGGATAACGGGACAGAATCAATGACCGTAATATCGAGTAAGTTAATAAGAGAGGAAATTTCAAAGAAATGAAGCAGCACAACACGAGTAACATTCGATCAAAACACCAGGGCTTATTGAAGCCGGCGAATCATCAGATACAAACCACCCAAAACAATGTCCTTCAACAAATATCTAAAACTACAGAAAACATAGATTGACCTGGCAGCATTGTCCAGTTTCTTAGCACTTGATTTCCTTCAATCCATGACCAAAGTACAAAAATGTCGGGTCAGTGGCACCTTCCTTGTAATAAGCAAATACCAGACTGCCATCATCATGCATGCTCTCGCCAACGAAGCTGCAAGGAAAAAAAAATGGCAATCGCACAATTAAGAACCCGGCAGAAGTGGAGACTATACAGGACAACTTTGTTGTTCATTCCACTTACAATTGAAGGTCCTTTAGCATAGAAAGAAGGTACTTAGTTGCCGCCTCAATGTTCTTCTTGAACTCTTCTTGTTTCTCCCCCTCCAGCTTGGCTGTCAACAACTTGATGTACCTCTTCATGTAGGTGACGAATTGCTTCTTGTCAAAGGCAGGTTGCTCCTGCTCAAGGTTGTTACAACAATTTATCAAATAATTTACTCGAGGAAAAGTTAAACAAGAAATGGAGGCAGTGATAAGAGTGATCATAACCTGGAGTCTGAATGTGTCAACAATATCGACCACCTTGACAACTTGATCATCAACACCTTCATCCTCGCCACCCTCAGCTGAGGGATTGGCACCAATGTCAAAGTCAACCGCACCCTTGACAACCCACTGTTCAAACAAACCACAGTTAGTTCAAGTGTTCACGACATGGCGGGACCAGAGTCAAATCCACCAATTTATGAATTAACATATCATGACAAGTCTCAAGTCATAGAGAGCAAATGATTAAACAATCCTCCCAAATAGCTCATCTGATTGAAGAAAGAACAAATCTCGACCGACTACCCAAAAGAATCACTGTGATTGAACAAAAACTACCTGAAGACCATATGCTACTTCTTTTCTGACTCGTCAATCTAAAATAAGAAGCTACAACCTGAACTGTGACAACATCACAGCACAAATACATGTCATTATCCTCAAGTAAATACGATATGTTTTGATAAATCAACTTGACATTATGAACTTCATAAAATTCCTCAATGTCCCACTGATGTATTAGCCTAACATCACTGCACTCATTATCCTATGGATATGGACGATGAAATATTATACAAGAGCTATTTTGATATAGTACCTTTCCCTCAACTTCCCACAATACTCCATTGTGAATTTCCTTGTAGGGAAACGAATCCGAGAGAAGCTCATCACCTGGAATAAGCAATTGAGGCAAACATTTGATTAGTAACAAGCAACGACTATGAATTCAATAATACAATCGCTCCACGGTCCTATTTCACCTTCCTGATCTCAAATTACAAAGATGAACACACACATGTACATATCGCAATTCTCTGTACAATATATTCCTCGACAATTCTTCCTTTCCCTCTGTTCTTTTCTTGATTACTTTTTCTTTCATCTTTCTCCAGACAAAGGAGGGAAATCCAACACTCATTGGATCAGCTGCGACCGCAACTTAAAGAGGAAGAATTTAAAACAAAACCATCTACTTCAACCTCATGAAATAATCAATATCGCAAATTCCAAAGACACACAACTCAACACGTAATATCACCGAAAAGTCGGCGACTTTCAAGCTCCCATCCATAATAAACCAACGACTCACTAAATCAATCAACAGCATCAAGCAGCAGCTGAACAAAACATACGAAAGATCCGAAAATTCCAATCAGATACATCCCACATCCCCTCATCCAAAGCCAGGTACCCAGATCCCGACATACTACTCGATCGATGATCCACAGAAACACGTAACACAACACCGCAGATCTAGATCCCGACGATCAAACAACCCGCCAACACAAAAAATCGAAAAGCCAGTCACCGACCAAACGGTGCCCGCGCGAGATCGCAAACCACGTACGAAACTCATCGAATCAAGCCCGACGAACTTACCGGTGAGGAGATCCTGGTAGACCAACATGATTGGAGATTTGCCCGGCTCTCCCGGATCGTTCCTACGGAAAATTGAGAGCGAGGAAGGGAGAGGGAGAGGTGGCTATTGGCGAGAGCGAGAGAGGGTTTGAGATCAGCTTAGACAGGGAACATATATAGGCAAGGGTTTCGGACCGAAGAACGTGCGCATTACTGAAATTACGGTTTTGGGTCTGAGGAATTGCGAATATGCCGAGAAAGTCCCCTACTCTTTCTCTCTCCCTCTCCACTTGCGATTGCAATCGGAAACTCCTTTTTTCTCGGTCTATTAAAAAAGGAGCAACACAATAATTCACATCATGTTCAATGGACGGACCCGGATCGTCTGCCCTTCCGTAGGAAGGGCAGGGGAATCCCAGCGGTCCCCCCTTTTTATAGGGGGGGGGGGGGGGGGAGGTTTTAAAAAAATAAAAAAAAAATGGCAAATGGATGGTGGAGATGAAGGAAGGGCAGGAGGGCAGGGGAAAGGCAGGGCAGACGATCCGTAGGCTCAATGGACAGCGCTCCGGGGTTCGTCAAACAGCCAATTTTGACGGGGCGAGTGGGACCGGCTCGGACGCACGGCCCGTCACGCGTGGCATTGATGCGAGCTGGGTCGGACCATTTCATGTAGCCGCCCCGACTCGTATGATGCCTCTACATTAATGTCAAGTAAGAACTATAATAATTTCTCACGTGTTAAATTTTCTTATGAAAATGTCTAATTGGTATTCTTGACGAAATAAAATAAAACCCTTCTAGAGGTGAAGCCAGGATATGCTAATAATGGAGTAAAGCGATTACAGCTCGAGATACTTACAAAGAGACTGGAGTGATAAATTGGGAAGATGACGGCCGACTACTTTATTTAACTAACGCTAATGTCTTCGAAAAATCAACCATAGGGCCGTGTAAATTAATTCAACTCATAACATCGTCAGATAGTTAGGTTACAAGCGCATTCAAAATGCCTAAGCAAGTAAGATGAACTCAATTACTCAAAACAATGTGACCAAAGAAGTTAGGAATAAGTGCGCTCGAGATTTTAAAATTCATCACAAAAGTGTAATTAAGGAACAATACAGAAGACCCATTAATCCAATTTGCGTCAACTTTTTTCCATGAGCCCGATTTAAATTTGAATTTCATTTCGGCCCACAAACAAAATCTAAGAAGCCCAGCAGCCCAAATTATTTTCAACGTAGGAGAGAGAAATCGATTAAAATAAGCCACTTCGGCATTTTTTCCATTATCCAAATTGAACGGAGCTAATGAAGGGATTTCATTGCACCAACTTGATAAGTTTTAAGACTTGATTTATTTATTCTTTTCAATGGACTTGATTTCACTTTTCGTAAGGGCCCCTTTCCCATTCTGTGTAAATCAGCTATTTAAGACTCAATTGTACTTTTATGATAAGTTTTTTGTTTTACAACAGCAGCAAGTAAGACAAATTGGTAATTGAAGCTAGGCCAATCAAACATATGGGTTAGGCCGAGTCGAAAATGCTTCGACCCAAATGGATCGGACTCATTTAATTCGTATTGATCCATTTTATTGCAATACAATTTTAGCGACCCATATTTGACCGACTCAGACCCAACACATGCTCGGGACATAAATCTATGTTATCATGCATAAGTACTCAAGCAACAAAATTAAAACGTCAATAGCCATTAAATCTATGTCATTATAAAGTCTCGTGACAGGAACCCATGGGCCATGCATAAGTACTAGTCTAATAAATGTAAATATTTTCAAACTATTTCAGTATATTCTAAACGCAACTAAAAAAGTTAATCTAGTCCTCTTATGTAATTGAGGAAAAACCATGCGGTATAGAAAGAAAAGGGATGAGGCTGCATTTGGTAGTTAGGATAAAAGGCAGAATATGATAAAAGTTATCATATCCTATGTTTGGCTACCGCCCATGACTGAATAAAGTCAAATATAAGGATGATATGGTTTGGATAAAATTATCCCATGAGAGAGGTATGATAAAGGTAGATATGATTTTTTATGTTGATATTATAAAAGATATATTTTTTCTCGAATAACAAACTCTTAAAAAAATAATTAAAAATGAATTGAATTCTAATATTAAAAATTTAAAATATTTTTTTTATTTATTCCTATATAAATATTTATAAATTTTATTTTCTTTCTATTTTACAATATATATTCTGTACACATACATATACATACACTTCATATCCATGTCATTACGAATTGAAGACTCTTTTATTTGGTGAGTTCAAAGAAGGATTTTTTGGTAGTATACTTTGTTATTTAATGAAAATTTTAATACCACCAAAAACCCCAAACTAGTACACTTGTGACAATTTTACCCCAAATTATTTTTTTGACCATGAAAAATTCTAAATTGGTACGTTTGCGACAAATTTACCCCAAACTGGTACAACCATGACAAATTTACCCTCCGTTAATTTTTGTTAAATTTTACCGTTAAATTGCTAAGTCGGATGACACGTGGCTATTGTCGAGTATACACGTTACCCTATGGTTGTTATATGTGTATCAATTTGTAATTTTTTGTGGTATTAACTCAATTTAACGAAAATTAACAAAGGGTAAATTTGTCATATGTGTACCAGTTTGGAATTTTTTATGGTAAAAAAAATAATTTTGGGTAAATTTGTCACAGTTATACCAGTATAGGGTTTTGATGGTTAAAAAAATAGTTTGGGGTAAATTTGTCACAGATGTATCAGTTTGGAGTTTTTGGTGATCAAAAATATAATTTGAGGTAAAATTGTCACATGTGTACCAATTTGGGGTTTTTCGCGGTATTAACCCAAAACTTTATTAAGAAATTATGGAACGGAATAAAAATAATGAAAAAGGGGGTATAAAAAATAAGTAAATAAAAATGAAGTAGAACTCAAATTTCAAATGAACAAATTCGAACTTACAAATGATCTTTCGAATTCAGAACGTGGGGCAATGAAATTTATAAAAATAATAGAAATCTCATCCTCCTATATATCTTTGGTTCATGTTATAGTTTCATCACTTCTTTAAAACTTTTTGGTTCACGTCAAAATTCTACAAAAATGGTGAGAGAGTTGAAACTTCTTCTCTTTCGTAGGTTTCTAATTCACCTCAAAAGCCTATGAAAACGGAAAGAGAGTCAAAACTCATTCTTCTTTGTACCTTTGTGGTTCATGTTGAAATTTAACAAAAGTAGCAAGAAAAACAAAACTTTTTATAGTTATAAATGGGAATGATCATATTTTCTTTCTTATAGAGTTGATAGTGATTTATAAAAGATTCTTATAGTCTCCGTTCGTACATTTTCATATTCATTTACATTGATATTTGTAAATACCAAACAATGAACATAATATGATATGGATATATCCGGCTTTATTACTATGATTCACCAAACAGTGGATATGATATAGCAAAATCCCCGGGATTTTTCTACTTCTGCTCAAAAGCAGAAATTGATTTTTTTTTTTACTTCTACTCTAGAAGTTGATTTCTGATAAGAGAAGTTCGTTTGGTAATGGTTGAGAATTTTTACTTCTGAAACATTATTAACACAGAATCTTCTATGAAATATTATTGTCGGTGCCTAAGAAATTTCCACTACATTTTAAAAAAATTTAAATTTCTTTAAAAATTAATTTTTATCATTACAAAAATATTAATTAGATTTTACTTCGATGGCGAGTGACACGATGGTAGATGGTTGGCTGTGGGGGAGGGCGGTGGTGGGTGGCGACCGGTGGTGGATGGGTGGATAGCGGTGGGGGGTTGTTCGCGGCAGAGGTGGTCAGCGACTAGTGGCAGGGGCGGTGGTCGTGGCTGGCACTAGGTGGGGGTCGGTGAAGTTTAGTGGTGGACGATAGTCGGCGGATGGCGGCAGGTGGCGATGGTTGAGGGAGGTGATGGGAGGCGGTCGATGGAGGTTTGCGATGGGTATTTGGAGGGTGGTGATGGTGGATGGCAGCCGACCGAGGTTTGTGGTGGGTGATGTTCGGCGGTTGGTGATGGTTGCGTGCAACGATAGGCGATGGCCACTGGAGGTTAGCGATGGGCGACAGACTACGGTTGGTGGCGTGGGCGGTGGGTGCATGGTCGTGGTCGCGTGTGGTGGTGGGCTGCGGTGGGGCAAGCGTGGTCGAAAAAAGGGTGATGGCGTAGTGAAAAGAGGGTGATGGTGTAATGAAAAGAGAGTAAGGCGAGAAATGCTCTTTGAGTTGAGAAGCAATTTTTTCTAACTTTTCAAATTGGAGAAAAAATCAACTTTAGAAGTGAAAATTCACTTCATAAGTAGAAATTTCTTTCGGAAGTAAGACTTTTTACCAAACTGATTTCTATTTCAGGTGTTATGGGCCTGCATGGTAACCATTCTCATTCTCTGATTC
This sequence comes from Rhodomyrtus psidioides, assembly GCA_021437785.1. Classification (NCBI taxonomy): domain Eukaryota; kingdom Viridiplantae; phylum Streptophyta; class Magnoliopsida; order Myrtales; family Myrtaceae; genus Rhodomyrtus; species Rhodomyrtus psidioides. Next base: position 2,740,021 of record JAILYB010000041.1, on the reverse strand, counting down.
TGGTTCTGGAACAAAAAAAAATGAGAATCGCGTTTGATAACGCAAATAAAGTGATTCTCATTCTGGACGAGAATCACTTTTAAAGCTAAAAAAAAAAGCAGAAAAAAGTTGCTTCTTGGAAAAGAACCACTTTTTAACTAAAGTCATTATGAGATAAAAACACATCTTCAATGTTGCCATCTTCCTCCGCACTCCCGATCTCCTCCAACCCGCAACCCTAACCCCACTCCTCCTCCGCCACCGCTGCCGCCTCCCCCACCACCGTCGCGTCCCTCCGCGCCTTCCTATCCCGCCTCTCCTCCTCCACTCGCCGCCACAGCTACGGCACTCCAACTGCCTCAGCGAGAGATGATCCTAAGAAGCCCTCCAATTTCGAGGAGAGCTCGCGATTGATCCACGGGCTGCACAATAGCTTCGGATCATCCGCGACACACCCACACAATGCCAAGCTGAACGGTAATTGTTATACGGGATTTAGTAACGATGCGAAGAGCTTGAGTTTGAGATCGTCTGATGGAGGTGGTTTGCCATATAGAGGGTATTCGCCCTTGATTGGCAATGCGAGGAAATTGCCAGTGATGCTGCAGTTTCATGGTGGAGGTTGGGTGAGCGGTTCGAATGATTCGGTGGTGAATGATGTCTTTTGTCGGAGGATTGCGAAGTCGTGTGATGTGATTGTTGTCGCAGTCGGGTATTGGCTTGCCCCAGAAAATAAGTACCCGGCTGCATTCGAGGATGGGATGAAGGTATTGAATTGGTTGGCAAAGCAGGCAAATTTGGCTGAATGTAGTAAATCTATGGGTAGTTCACGAGAAGTTGCCACCGAGTCTAAGAAATCTGACCTTCACAAGCATATTGTTGATACTTTTGGGGCACAAATGGTTGAGCCCTGGTTGGCAACTCATGGAGATCCCTCCAGGTCACGTTTTTTATCCTCTTCCTTTGAATGATTTTTCAATCTCTTGAGTTGGAGTCTGTGTATCAATTATCTAGACAGCATGATGCACGGTTTATCTGTCTCGGTTAGAATGCAAAGAAAAAGAGAATGTAAAAGTTTGTTGATGCAGTGAGGAAGTAGTATGCAGATGATATCGAGGAAAGAAAGCCCGTACCATAATGCGGATGCTATTCCAAAAGCATTTATTCCATGCTACCTTAAGGAACTTTGTGGACTTGATATTGTGATTATGACCCACTTTTGGAATGAACTAACTTTAAAAGAAACTGACTCAACCTTCTTACCTGAAGTTTGAACGTGGAATAGTGTGGACAGGGGAAGGACATATTCTTTTACCCTGAAATTTGAAGACCACATTTTTGGTAGTTACGGGATTACTGATTATGCTGATTACATATTTATTTGACTTAAATGTAAAAAATTAGGAATAGAAACAGTTTTTAGAAACAGAAACTTTGTGCAGTTATCAAACGCATTTCTCATTCAAGAACAGAAATATTAGGCAGTTATCAAACGTATTCTCATTCTCTAAAACTCATTCAGGAACAGAATCATAAAAAATCATTTTAATTAGAATCAGAAATTAGAACTAGAATGGTTACCATGTGCAGCCTATATCACCAAACGAATTTCTACTCCAGAAGTACTTCGCAATAGAAAATCTACTTCAGTAAGTGTTACCATGCTCACCCGAAGAAGCCCGAGTATTTTTTTTTCCTAAGCTTTGATCAATTGCAAGCTAAACTCGACGAATTGTTTCCCGAGAAAAAAGAGAGTAAACTGGTAGCAACGCAAAATCAAAATAATAGGTTCGATTGGTTTAGAAAAACTTTCACTTTCAAAACCGCAAGGCGCGTTGAACTTTTTGCATGAATTCCGTTCCACTTAACTACGCCCATATATGTGATGGGAAAATGTATGACAAAAGGACACATCAAGACGATCCTTATTTTGGTGTCAAATATTTTTTTGATCCTTTAAGTGCCATTTTTTTAAATCGATCATTTAAGTCAACTCCGATGAGGTTGCCGGAATTTCTTGCCGTTAGCACTAAAATAATAATTTTTTCCTCTAATTTGGCATTAAAGTGATAGTTTTTTGGATCATTTAAGTGTCAATTTTTTTTTTTAAAATAGTTATTTAAGTGTCAATTCCGGTGAGGTCGCCGGAATTTCTTGCTGTTGGCCTTAAATTGATATATTTTTTTTTTCGATTTGGCACTTAAATGATCCAAAAATATTAACATCAAAGTGAGTGTCGCGTACACGAATATTGGCACTAGATGTTTTTTTGGCCGAAAATTTATTTTGAAATTTCGATCTTTTCTTCCATCCCAATTAAATTATGTACATATATTGTTATGGATTACATCAACGTTCAAAGAATAAAATAATACCATTTTTTCTATCATGATTGAGTTGTCGAATTGTCATGATTGATTTAAATGGTTCATAACTTGGAAAGTACCTAAAAACCTCCAACTCAGGTTTCTCTCTCTATGACAAAAAAAGGTTTCTCTCTCTAAAGCCGAGTAAGTTAGTTAATGCATCCTAATAATGGGAAATGGCCAGCTATGTTCCTCCACATTCGGCCCATGGTATGTTTGGAAAAAAAATGCAAGATTTTCATAGGTTCCACAGCAAAGCACAAGTTTATTTTTCCATTCTTGTAGTTGGCTCTATGATTCTATCCATTCAATCGCCAATGTAATTAGCAAAAATCCAAAAGAAAAAGAAAAAAAAATACGCACACCGCCTCAGAAACGAACCCGTTAATTTTATGTCAGTTTGATAAATCGTTAGACGAGGGTAGTACGTTAATCAAACCGAATTCAAATCACGGGTCTTATACGATCTAACGGTCCAAATTTGATTTAGTATATAAACAAAGTTTTAATGAGATATTTCTCCATCATTTTTTCACTGGTGTCATCATCGGAATTATGGGTCCACCCTCGAAATCTGCAGCCAAAACAATGAAGAAATCCACAACCCATATCAGATTTGATCTGTCTCAATCCTTTCCATTTAATGCACTTCCATCCATGGCTTTCATGTGCCAACCCACATCAGATTATGCGCACGCATTGTATGAGGTTGCCTGACTTTCTCATTACCATCATTATGACCACCTTCAATATATATACCGATCGTCCTTTCCATTTTCACCTGTCTCTCCCTCAAAACCCTAGCAAAGGTTGTGTGTGTATGTGCGCGTGTTCTCATCTTTTGTGTCTGTTAAGAAGAAGCTGCTTCTGAAGAAAATGGCCGCTGCACCATACGCAGCTGTGAACCACCAGAATCGGTCCACCATCTGCTTGGAGGGCCTGGCTGTGCGCTCCATTGTGGCACTCCACTGCCACCACCTTTCATTTGGATAAGTGTGCTTCTTTTTTTGTTTGTGTGTGATTTTAACTGTGTGCTTCTTGGATCTGACTGTTATGTCTTTAAGCCAGGGGTGTCTTAATTCGAAGGTCTTTGGCTAAAACCACAGTCTAGCCATGTTGCTAGACAAATCATCAAAGGAAAAAACTGCGCTGATTTCAGCAGAGTTTGCATTGTTTTTCTTGTGTATAACGTTTCAGGGTTCCGCTTTTCTTAAAAATGAAGGAAAAAAAAAAGAAAAAAGAAAAAAAAATAGAGGAGGTTACATTTCAGAAGAATAAATAAAAAGTGTTTTGACGAAAAAAATAATCAAGTGTGTTGACGTGTTCAAAATAAAATGAGTGAACCATTTGTAATGAACATTGCATATAGTTGGATAGAATTATTGTTGCATCCTTTATTTTGGGCTTAAGTACATTACAAGTGCCAAAACTTGAGTACGACGCTCACTTTCATGCCAAAACTTTCAAAACGATCACTAAAATGCCAAATTTGTTGAAAAACAATCATTTTAGTGTTATCTGCGATTTGAGCTGACGTGACTCGTCGGAAATCCGACATGATCTATTATTTTAATTAATTTTTGAGTTGACGTGGCTCGCCGGAGCTGATATTGAAGTGAGCGTTTAAAAAAAAAATTGACACTTAAGTGATCATTTTAAAAGTTTTGACACTAAATTGATCTTTTTCAAATAATTTGGTACTTAAGTGATCGTTTTGAAAGTTTTGGTACTAAAGTAAGCGTGTACACAAGTTTTGGCATTTGTAATATATTTAAGCTCCTTTATTTTGGGCTTTTATCATAAATCAAAACGGAATCATGATTTTCCTCACGGTAAACGTATGAGTCTTGAGATCAATTTTTCAAAACTAAAAGGCTTTGATTTTTTTTTGTTGTTGTAGAATTAACTAAATAACCACATCGATGGTGATAGATGACAACGTATAGAAAAGGCTGTACCTAAATTTGCTTGTCGTAAAGTACTGTAATTAAGGTAAAATCAAGAATGTCTTGTGATTGATGGTGGTTCATAGTGGCGTTCGGTGCAGCGGCCATTCAAAGCTTCAAACGAGACCAAGTGCCTTATCTGTTGGATCACTTTGATTGTATCAAGCCTATCTTTGTGTCTAGTTTTCAATTATTGTCACTGTGATTCTTTTGTATAAGCTTTTTATTTTAAAATAGTGCATTACATTTTTGTGCAGTGTTCTCTATTGCCTTGAGTTATGTAACGGAGAGAGATCACAACATTAGGACTATGCGTGAGGCGAGAGTGGATATATGTCGCGGTCTATCGTAAGAGAGCAAACTAAAAATGCTAATTCATCTGTCGACAATGTTAATATTTATTTGCATTGAGCCGACATAATTGACATATTTGTGTAAATCCAAATTCAATGGGAAAATTACCAAAAAAAATCCTAAAATTATTGCAATTGTGCCGATTCAGTCTTAATTTTTTTTTTGCCGATTCAGTCCTAAATCTTTTGCAATTGTGCCATTTCAGTCCATCCGACAAATTTTAGCCGGCCGGCGTTGACGTGGACACCGGTTGGCCAGCGATAAAATATTTTATTATTTTTTGAAATATTTTATAAATATTTTAATAATTTTTTTATGTTTTTTATTCTTTTTTTTTCTATCCCTCCCTCCCCCTCCCTCTCCCCTCACAAGAACCACCTTTGGCTGGTCGCCACAATCCGACGATCGGCCAAGGGCGCCGTCGGAGAGGCCTCGCCGTCGCCTGGCGAGGCAGCTACGGCGAGGTCGAGCCTCGCCATGGCCGAGCGAGGCTCGATCGTCCACCTAGATCTGGGCCGAGAGAGGGTTGGAGGAGGGTGCCAAGAGCTTCGATCGGGAAATCAATGGCGTTCGGAGCTACGATCGATCGCGCCAAGGGTTGGGTCTTGCTCCGGAGGTCACCAATCGTCCAACCATCGTCAAAGATCGTTGAGGAAGCTTTGAGCAGGTTGGCCCCTATGTCTTTCCCTCTCAATGCTCTGTTTTGTAAACCAAGGGGTCGCCGGGCCGAGGTTGTCGATTTCCTCGTTCGGCGAGCATTGCTTTGACAATAGTAGACCTCTTTTATAGTAGTTTGGTGGTTCGTTTTTCACCTCGCTTGTATCGAACGAATCGTTCATTCCCCTCCCCTGTTTTGCACACCAAAGCCGCCTACTGAAGTCGTCTCTATCCGGTCCATATTGAAGCCATTTTATTACCAGTCTGGGTTGTATTCGATTATCAGTTTTCTACTTTGTCTGCCATATGTGCTGTTTTGGACCAATTTTTGGTCAATTTGTGGTCAGTTTATCATTGTCACGGAGGACCGAAGCCGGGCAGTCCACTGGAGGCTAGTGGAACTGCTGTCGTGGGGGTTATTGTCGCTGGTCGGAGGATGACCCAGAGGTCACTGCCTCGCCCAGCGACGGCGAGGTCGACCCTCGCCATGGCCAGGCGAGGCTCGACCTCGCCGGCCTAGATCTGGGTCGGCGACCTCGCCGACGCTGCCTCGCCTGGCGACGGCGAGGTCGGCCTCGCCGCGCCTCTGGCCGATCGTCAGACTGTAGCGATCGACCAAAGGTGGTTCTGGGGAGGGGGAGGGGCAGGAAAAAAAGGAAAAAGGAAAATAATTAAAAAATCATAAAAATTCAAAAAATAATTAAAAAATAATAAAATATTCGGTTGTCGGCCGACCGGCGTCCACGTCAGCACCAGCTGGTCAAAATTTTCCGGATGGACTAAAATGACACAATTGCAAAAGGTTTAGGACTGAATCGGCCAAAAAAAAAGTTTAAGACTGAATCGGCACAATTGCAATAGGTTTAGGACTTTTTTGGTAATTTCCCCCAAATTCAACTAAATAGCATTTGTTGCCTAGCCAGACACAGGAAGATTGCCATGACTTGATATTGATGATCTCGACCTCAGAGGCTATTCGGGTTTTTAAGACTAATAACAATAACACAGATTAAAGAACTCTGGTGTGAATGGCCGAGTAACGTAAAGCGTTGCACCTGTTCTTTGCGATGTCATCGACTGCATGACCGGTTACCTTTGGTTGAATTATCCTATTCACATGAAATCAATATAAGTAGCAAAAATGTCGAAGCATCTATATATAGTAAGGTGATGCGAGTCGCGTGACTTAAACTCATCATTCATTGCAAAATGCATGTTTTAATTCATGCAACTTGATCTCATCCAGCTATTGTTGTGGCAAGTCTAATTAACTAATTATTACCGGTATGGAGATCCCGATAAACCAACACGAATGGAGATTTGCGCAGCTTCATCGGATGACACCTACGACAATTACGATTGTGGGTTTAAGGAAGATGAATATGCCGAGCATGTTGGAGAAAACGTATATTCAGTATTTCATATATTGTGCATATATTACAAGAAAGATGTACAATGGGAAATAATATGCAAAAGAACCTTTCCTATTCTATACTTCGAATATCTAATCTTACGGATTGACCGCATCAATTAATCCACAATCAGAATCAAATCATATCACGTATTCTAAGACTCCCCCTCAAGTTGGTGAGTGGAGGACTGTTACACGGACTCGCTTCTTTTTTAAATTTTGCCATGTCGGACTCGGACACGCGTTCGACACGCCCGGACACCGCCGGACTCTTCTCGGACACACGGTCAACGCGTGTCCGAGTTCGAGCTCTCGGTCAACGCAACGGACACGCGAGGGACTCGCGAGTCCGGTGGCTGAGCAGAAGAATGAGAGAGATCGGGTTGCGGCTGCAGAGGAGAACGAAGCTCGGGGTTCCGTCGGGGTTCGGATCTGGCGACGCGGCTGGGGCTTTTGCCGGCGTCGGGGCTCTCGGACGCAAGGGGTCGGACTTGGAGCTCTCAAGACGGGGCTCGACGGCGGATCTCTCGATTTGGGTCACGATGGGCTCGGGTCCCGCCGCTACTAGATCTTCACGGCAGGGCGGAGCGGCGAGAGGCGGCTGGCAATGGAGGGAGCAGCAGACGGTGGGGTGTGGTGAGGTGGTGATGCAGGCGATGGCTGTGGTGGTCGTCGGATGAGGGAGTTGCAGAAAGAAGAAGATGGAATCAAGAAAAGAAAGGAAGAAGCAGAAGAGGGGGAGTGGGTCGCGTCGTTTGGTTTGGGGTCTGAAGAGAGAGAGAAAAGGGTGGGGCGTCGTTTTGGGATTGAAGGGAGAGAGAGTAAAAGGTAGGCCACACGAGGGAAATTTTTTTTGGGGAAAAGGGTTTGTTAGGTGAGTAAATGAAGAAAAGAAAGGGGTGACGAGAAAGAGGGATGCAATAAAATTGGGCCCATTAGCTAAAAATTAAATCTAAAATTATTTTATCTTTTGTGAATAATTTTATCAAGCATGGATACATAAAAATATATATATAATATACAACGTGTCCCAGCGTATCGGAATTCTCTATTTTTTGAGAATTGACGTATCGGCGTATCGTGTCGTGTCGTGTGGCGAGTCGTGTCCCGTGTCCGTGTAACATAGGGAGGAACGTCAACAACTTGTCCTTGAAAGAAAGAAAGAGATCACCAGAAACTGCTTTCGTGAACAGGTCCGCTAGCTGAGAATGGCTAGGGACATGAAGAGGTCGAAGTGTGCCAGTCTGAATTTTTTCACGAACAAAATGGCAATCAATCTCAATATGTTTGGTGCGCTCGTGAAAAACTGGATTAGTAGCAATGTAGATAGCCGTCTGGTTGTCACAAAAAAGCTTGGCAGTAGACAACGGGACGGCGAGATCGGTGAGAAGCATGCGAAGCCACGTAATCTCACAAGATGCAGAAGCCATGGCTCTGTATTCAGCCTCGGTTGAAGAGCGAGCAACAATGTGTTGTTTCTTAGAACGCCAAGAAATAGGACAAGAGCCAAGGAGCATACAGTAGCCAGAAACTGAACGACGTGTAGATGAACATGCAGCCCAATCAGAATCGGTGTATCCCTGTAATTCAAGGGATGAGTCAATCGAGAAAAATATTCCAGAACCCGGATCAGATTTCAAATACCGGACTATCCGAAGTGCATCTTGCCAATGATCATCACATGGAGCATGCATAAACTGGATGAGATGCTGAACAGTAAACAGAATATTCGGGCGAGTAGCAGTGAGGTACAAAAGGCGTCCAATTAACCGACGATAAGGAGCCGGATCGGCTAGCTCAGGAGACTCACCGAACCGAAGGTTCAGCTCCATGGGTGTGTCAACAGGACGCCCACCAATGAGACCGGTATCAGATATAATGTCAAGGGTATATTTCCGTTGAGAAAGATAAATGCCCTGTTTGGATCGAGAAACTTCTATGCCCAGAAAATATTTAAGAAGACCTAAGTCCTTGATGCGAAAATGAGCATGTAAAAACTGCTTGAGCAAATGTATGTAGACCGCATCATCTCCTGTAATGACCAAATCGTCAACATAAACAAGAATCACAGTAATAAGGGAACCACGTGTAGCCGTGAATAAAGAGTAATCCGCCTTAGACTGAGTGAAACCAACATCAAGTAAAGCAGAGGAAAACTTGGCAAACCATTGACAGGAGGCCTGTTTAAGTCTATAAAGAGACTTTTTCAAATGGCAAACCAATTGCTCCCTCTGAGTGTGAAGTGCCAGAGGTAAATGCATAAAAACCTCTTCATCAAGGTTGCCATGAAGAAATGCATTATGAACATCAAGTTGATATAAAGGCCAATGCCGAATAGTAGCTACAGTAATAAGAGTACTTACTATGACCATTTTAGCAACAGGGGCAAAGGTGTGATGATAATCAATCCCTTCCGCTTGAGTATAACCCTTTGCGACTAAACGAGCCTTATAACGCTCAATGGTTCCATCAGATTTATACTTGATCTTATAAACCCATTTGCAACTAATCGTCTTTTTACCGCGTGGGAGAGGAACAATATCCCACATGTGGTTTAGTTCAAGAGCCTGCAATTCCAAAAACATTGCCTCCCTCCATTTGGGAGATTGACACACGGAGTCTAGGTGGTAGGTTCTTGCTCAGTACGAATAGTCGCTAAAAAAGCACGGTAAGATGGAGAGAATTTGGAATACGACAAATAGTTGGAGAGAGGATACAATGTACCTGTAGCAGAACTCTCAAGGGTCGAAGACAATTGGTCGGAAGCGGCGATGGTGCAGTGATAATCTTGGAGATAGGTTGGTGTGCGGCGAGTACGAGATGGGCGTTGGGGTAATGGTGTCGGGTTGCTCAAAGGGTGAGGAATTGGATCGTCTGGTTCCGCCATAGGGGTATCGGCAGATGGAACATTCCGCTCGGGTTGAGGTAAGGCAGATGACGCGGGAGGAGAGGCAGACAAAGAGTCGTCTGGAACGGCTAGTGGGAGAACAAGGGTGGGTGATTGTGGGGAAGTTTCATGTGTGGTGCGAAAGGAAAAAATGTTTTCATAAAATATAACATCATGATTGGTGAAAATCGTATGGGTATGGAGGTCATAGAGGCGGTAGCCTTTATGGGTGACCGGGTATCCAATAAAGACACAACGACGGGAGCAAGGGCCGAATTTGTCGGAATGAAGGTGTCCAGAAGAAGAGTAGCAAAGGGTACCAAAGACGCGAATGTGAGCATAAGTGGGTGATGTTTTGTGGAGGATTTCATACGAACTTTTATTTTGAAGTAAAGGTGTGGGAAGAGAATTGATTAACTATGCCGCAGTGAGAAGACAATCACCCCAAAAATAAAGTGGGATTGCCGAATGAAAGCGGAGAGCACGAGCCACATTGAGCAAGTGGCGATGTTTGCGCTCAACAACTCCATTTTGTTGTGGAGTATGCGGACAACTACATTGGTGGTGAATGCCTTACGAATGAAAAAAGGATTGTAATTTGGAAGAAAGAAATTATGATCCATTATCAGATTGAACGGTTTTGATGGCAATTTGATGATGGGTTCTAATAAAGTGATAAAATTTAATAAGTGCATCAATGGCATCAAATTTAAAAGTGAGAAGGAATACCCATGTATAACGAGAAAAATCATCCACAATGAAAGCGGAGAGCACGAGCCACATTGAGCAAGTGGCGATGTTTGCGCTTAACAACTCCATTTTGTTGTGGAGTATGCGGATAACTACGTTGGTGGTGAATGCCTTGCGAATGAAAAAAGGATTGCAATTTGGAAGAAAGAAATTCTGATCCATTATCAGATTGAACGGTTTTGATGGCAATTTGATGATGGGTTTTAATAAAGTGTTAAAATTTAATAAGTGCATCAATGGCATCAAATTTAAAAGTGAGAAGGAATACCCATGTATAACGAGAAAAATCATCCACAATTGTTAAAAAATAACGACATGTCTTATGAGTTAACTGAGAGTAAGGTACCCAAATGTCAACATGAATAATATTAAAGAGTTGCATGCTAGAGATAGAATTGGAAGGAAAACTTAAACGTGTTTTTTTTTTTTTGACAGATGACAATCATCACATGGGCTAGACTCTTTATTGCAAGCAAAACAAAGAGAATTGTGTAAGATGCGGAGGACAGATTCAGACGGATGGCCAAGACGGGCATGCCATAAGCTATGGGTAGGTGGATGGGCAGATAATGCGGCTCTTTCGGGAGGAAGCTCGAGGTAGTAGAGACCACCACGTTCAAGGCCCCGACCAATGATCGTCTTCGTTGAGAGGTCCTGAAACAAGCAGTAAGAGGGAAAGAAAGTAACAGAGCAGTTTAGGCATTGAGTAATTTTTGAAATGGATAGGAGATTAAACTTAAAAGTTGGAGCACAAAGAACATCGGTAAGGGTTAGGGCCGGTGTGAGAGATATTGAGCCATGTGAAGTGACGGGAACTCCAACTCCATTAGGTATGCCAACAGTGAGAAAAGGTTTCGGGTATGCTTGTGCATATTGAAGTGATTCAGGGTTATGTGTAATGTGATTTGTGGCTCCGGTGTCAATAACCCAAGTGCAAGAATTTAATGTATTAGAATTTAAGTCAAGAACAGTACCTGTGAGATTCGCCTGGGAAATGTTTACCTCTTGGAGCAATCGCATGATTTGTTTATATTGCTCACTGGTGAATGGTGGGGAGGTGCGGAAGAGGAGCTCTCGGCATTAGTGGCAGGCTTGCTGTCCGATGGCTTAGTAGGCGATTGGTCACGACGCCGTCCCTTATAATTAGCAGGAAATCCATGGAGACAGAAGCAAACGTCACGAGAATGGCCTGGTATACCGCAATGGGCACAACGTTCACGGGCACGTATTGGAGGGCCGCGTTTTGCAAGATGAGCAGAAGCGGTCTCGGTGTTCTTATGAGATGGAGCCTCCGAGAGCGGTGAGTCCGTTTGAGAGGGCATATTTCGCATTGAGCCATATGTCAATAGCGTGTTCTCGGTGGAGGAACGAGTCAAGTGGACATGGCGTTGAGATTCGTCTTGAAGAATAAGTGAGTAAGCCCGCGCAACAGTAGGCAATGGAGTCATGATCAGAATTTGACTGACCACATTAGAATACCTCGGGTTTAAACCCATTAAGAATTGATAAAGACGCCGATTTTCAAGCTACATCACAAATAATGTCCTTGCCTCACAAGAACAGTTCGGCAAGGGTTCCAAATTGTTCAGCTCATCCCAATAACGCCGCAAATTATTATAATACCTTGTGATGTTGTCTTCACCTTGTGATAGAGTGCATATTTTCTGTTCGAGATGAAATATGCGAGGTCCATTGGATGGTGAAAAACGTTCATGTAGATCAGTCCATACTTTCGCTACAGATTTCGTGTATAGCACAGTTGGGACGAGATCTTGATGGATGGAATTCAAGATCCAAGATAATATCATATTGTTGACGCGAACCCATGAGGCATATGTGGCGTTGGTTGATTCGGGTTTTGGAATATCTCCTGTGACGAAACCCATTTTGTTCTTCGCAGACAGAGTAATGGTCATGGCTCGTGACCAGCTGTTGTAATTATCACCCGTCAAAACCATGCTGACTAGTTTCGTGCCGGGGCTATCTGAGGCATGGAGGAAGAACGGACCGTCGGTCCGTTCATGAGCCGATGTGTGGCTAGAGGGTTCCTCAGTTTGGGAGCTCCGTTCGGACATGGTTGAAGGACGATTGGTTCGAAGGAGAAACGAACGCTGGTGGGGAACGAAAAAAAACGGATGACTGAAGGTAAGAGACGGGCTCAAGGATCACCGTGCTCTGATACCATGTTGGAGAAAACGTATATTCAATATTTCATATATTGTGCATATATTACAAGCCTATTTATAATACAAGAAAGATGTACAATGGGAAAGAATATGCAAAAGAACCTTTCCTATTCTATACTCCCAATATCTAATTTTACAGATTGACAGCATCAATTAATCCACAATCAGAATCAAATCATATCACGTATTCTAAGAGAGCAAACCCCTCCTCTCTCCACTTGCAATCGTTAAACTTCTTTCGTCAATTAACAAACGAGGACATGATAATTCACATCTTATTTTAGTTTGATGGCCAAGTTAGGCTGCGCAAAAGGGTTGGGTCGCAACAATTTGGCATGGGGTCAATCATGCATGCACTGTTGCAAGTTGCGCCGACCCATTTATGTACTCGATCCGGTCTGTATGCCACCTCTATGTCAACTCAACTTCTTGTAAAAACTATTCGAATTTCCCAAGTAACTTTTCTTATGAAATGCGGAATTAGTGCTTTTGCTAAAAAGTTGCTTTCCGTTTAAAGTATTGCTCGAATAAATCCTTACGCAGAATGGTAGCCAGGATAAATTATTACTAGAGTCAAGCGAGACGACACAAGATATTTACAAATTTGATGGTCAATTTTGAAGTTTTGCATCATATTCTACGACTTGGGTGTCTTTACCAAAAAATATTCTAGGACTTGGGTGATATGTTAGGGAGAACTCGATCAATTAGTCTATTTAATTAATACTATTGTTGTGAAGAAATCAACGTGGGGCCAAGCCGCCGGTCGACCCTTGCCGACCCTCATTGTGATCTAAAGGCAAGCAATATCCTCTTAGATGTTGAGATGGTCGCACACGTTGGCGATTTTGGATTGGCGAAAGTCCTTGGATCTTCCCTTGATATTGTAGATAAATAGATGAGCTCAGTGGGTCTTAGATGAATAATTGGTTATGTTCCACTAGGTAATCTCTCTCTCTTTATCTAATTAAGAAAGTTATTTACCTAAAATAATCCACAGGTCTTCTATGGGAAATTTGGCAGCTGAGAACGACTCTTATAGTCTTATGCCATTACTTTCTAATTCGATGACCGCGCCCCAATTTTACCTTTACTATGATCTGAATGTGCAGCAGAATACTCAATCGGAGGGCCATGTTTCAAGAGAAGATGATGTCTATAATGACGCCATTATCTTGTTGGAGGATGTTCACAGCATTTTATCGGAGCCGCTTGTTCCTATAGTCCTCAGCACTGACTTTCCAAAAGGGGTGGCATATTTCGAGAGTGTTTGATTATGGCATATAATATCAGAGTCGCTTGTCCAATTAGAGCCGTCAATATGGGTCACATATGGATTGTTATTTTTAGGGAGACCACTAAATATGGACCCAAGAAAATATCAGAAAAACTTGATGGGTTGAAAATGGTCCACGCTTCAACCCACTCTCAACCCATTTTAGACCCACTTTCGACCCATCAAAGCCATAGCAATGCGTGACCTGCTCTATCTAGTTTTCGCGAGCATTTCTTGCCCTGGCAGCCCGCAAAGTCGCAAGCAGCCGTCATCCGCCTCTTTCACGACCTTTGTCGTGCCTCCGTCGCTCGCCTTCATCGCGCCCGCCTCCGGTCACGTCTCTCTTCCCCTCCCTCAGCTCCTTGTCCTTTCTTTCCCCATTCACGTTCGATCGCCATCGCTACCATCGTCAACCCTCGAATCACCTTATCTTTCTTGATGCCTCCCATTCTGGACTCGCCAAAGGTAAGCCATTGAAATCAACAAGTGATTTTAGACGTCATTTTTTTGGAAGAATTCGTCGACCCCTTTGCTGAGTGGGGAAATGCTAGAATGTAATTTCGTTGATCCGTCTGCCTCTTGGCTTACTTGGGTGAAACACAGATTGGGTGACTTAGATTCAGATAGCGTAGTTTTAGGTTAAGTGGAGGATACACCTTTCTTTAGTCAAACATTGGGATACACTGGAGTAGTTCATTATTCTACAGGTAAAGTTCTATAAAGAACTCTATATTTTCTCATTCATCATTTGTTTCATACAGCCAGAATTATGATTATTTCTAGTGCTGCTATTTTTATGCCTTTGGGGTGAGATTGTAAGCTTTATTGGTAGCAGAATATGTTCTTCATTTTCTTCATCTCCTCCTCTTCTTACCAGCGTCTTATAAACAAAAAGATTTGTCATTCTTTCGAGCACTTTGTGTTTCCTCCTCCTGTGTCATATACATCTAAAGGTCTGCCTGTCTAGTTTACATTTTGTATTCGATGTAATGTGTCACGAACTGTTATTACCAACAACTCTCAAGTATGTTCATGTTGTGCACTACTTTTATTGAGACCTGTTTTTTTTTCCTGTATAGATAGCATCATAGCAATGAAGATATGTTTTTTAGGATGATAACAGTGACCTAGAATATGAGCTGGAAGCATTTCCTGCAGTGAGCACTGAAGCTCCAATTGCTCTACGCCTCAGATGGAAGAGGAACCTTAGTTCATAATTACTTCTGGGCAATTTGAGATGATCACGATATGCATATGGAATTGAAATTACTTTAGTTATTTGGAAATGGTATGCAACTTGATAATAATACAGCTGAACTTTCCAAACTGCATGTGGTTGGAGCTGCATTATTTTCTGTATTTTGTAGGGAAGGGAAATGGGGGTTACCTTATAGGTAGAGGATAATTTTTGAAAAGTCCAACCTGCATGTGGTTATTTTGATTGATTTGCTTCTAATTCTATAGCATGTCTGGTTTATTCTCTCTTTTGTTTTCCACTTTGTAGCAGCCAAGGAATCAATCTTCTTGACAAACCATTTGGAGATGTCTGATCCATTGGATCCATTCGAGAGGGCTTGTGAGTAGTACAATTCTTACGATATTCAAGTTTTAGTTAAATGTCTTTTCTCAAGAGTTGCGTGCTTGCATAATTTCCTACAAGTCTATCTGTCCACAAGATTAAAGATGATGTGGACATCCTCTTGATAAAATAGTGCCTCCAAAGCATTCTTGCTATTTACATATTCAAATTTTGCATGAAAATTTTGAACCTGTTTAGTTTTAAGCTTTGCAAATTCAAGTAATGCTAGTCTAGTTCAAGTATAGATTATAAAATGCTGCATTTTTTTTTTGTTGCTATAGCTGAAATGTCAAGATCTATTGAAGATCCAGAAGAGTTTTCAAGTACAGAACAATCCAAGAGACGTAGAGTTGCATCCTCACTTCATGAGGAAAATAACTCTATTTGCTCTAAAAGATCAAAGAGATTCACTTTCACTGTATGGTCTGAATTCGAAAGACTCACAGGTGAGGATGGCAAGGAAAAGGCCAAGTGTAAGTGGTGCGAGCAAACTTACATGGCTAGGCATGGGACAAAAAATATGCTACGTCATTTAGATAATTGTCGCACTCGAGAGGTCGATGTTGGTGGTTCCACGGAACGATTTGATCAAGTTGTGTTTAGAGGGAAGTTAGCAAAACAATAATCAAGCATAATTACACCTACTCTTTTGTAGAGCATGAGGCTACTAGAGAGTTGCTTAGTTATCTCAACCCCCAAGTGAAGCACATATCAAGAAATACAACAATAAGTGATGTCATAAAAGTTTATGAGAAAGAGAAGAGAAACTTGAAATCAAATTTAGTGTCACTTTCGAGTAGAATATGTTTGACTTCCGATTTGTGGACTTCTATTACAACTGATCATTATATGACTATCACGGCCCACTACATTGATGAGAATTGGGAGTTACATGCAAACGTTTTGCGCTTCTCCTATGTGCCACCTCCATATAGTGGCAACATTCTACTAGAAAAATTACAGACTTTGTTGAGAGAGTGGGGGATTGAGAGAAGGATTTTTAGTATTACATTGGATGATGCGTCATACAATGACAGTATGGTTGAGATTTGGAAAAAAAAAAACACCTATGGGATCATCTTTGTTATGTGGTGGTCAGTTTTTTCATGTGCGTTGTGGTGCACATATTTTGAATCTCATTGTACAAGAAGGTCTAAAGATGATTGATGGATCATTGCAAAATATCAGAGAATCTGTGAAATATGTGAGAGCTACACAAGGGAGGAAAGTGAAATTTACTGAATGTATATCACAATCATCCTTGAAGACGGGTAAAAAGGTATGTCAAGATGTGGCTACCAGATGGAACTCTACGTACCTAATGCTTGAAGGTGCTTTAGTCTTTAAAGAAGCATTTTCCCATTTGAAGTTAATTGATAGTAACTTTCTCACATGCCCATCACCCGAGGATTGGGTCAGAGCCAAGAAAATTGCATTCTTGTTACAACCCTTTTATGATATTTCTACCCTCTTCTCTGGAGTTAAATATCCCACGGCGAATTTATATTTCTATGGAGTATGGCAGATACAGTTTTGTTTGATGAAGGCAAGTGGTAGTGAGGATGTGGCTATTAAAACTATGGCTCTGGCAATGCTAAGGAAGTTTGAAAAATATTGGAAGTGTTATAGTGTTGTCTTATCTTTTGCAGCCATATTAGATCCTCGCTATAAGCTACACTTGTTAAAGTTTTGCTATTCGAAATTGAACATGGATGATCACGTCGATTTTGTACGAAGCATTCGAGAAAAGCTCTATCTGCTTTTTGATGAATATGTAACCTCGAGAGTTGTACACTTTACATCTTCAGGTAGTCGAGGTAACACTTCAGTTGAGGGCGTTGTAGAGAACATTGGGGATGATCTTGACGAGTATGATGCATTCGAGAGTGAACACTTTGGCTCACAATCTGGTAAGTCACAATTGAATTTGTATTTGGAGGAGAATAGGCTTGATAGAAAAAAATATCCTGGTCTCAATGTCCTTGATTATTGGAAAGCTCATTCATAGCGGTATCCCGAGTTGTCTCTCATGGCACGTGATATATTGAGCATTCCTATCATTTCCGTTGCCTCAGAGTCGGCGTTTAGCATTGGAGGACGCATTCTAAGTAAATATCGTAGTTCTCTTTCGCCTGAAAATGTAGAGGCTGAGTTGTGCACTAGAGACTGGTTATTTGGAGTTCCGTTTGAGGAAGAATTCGATGATGAGTCTCTCATTGTCGACTTTGCAACTTGGTTTACTCATGATTTAATACACATGCTGGTTAGAAGATGTGTATGTATATACTAGTTTCTATAATTGATGATTATCTGAATTTTATATCTGTGGTTTTCTTCACAAATTGAAAGATCAGGGGATCTACTCTACATGGATCGAGCGTGCATCTTCTCCTTCTAGGCAAGACACTTCTTTATCTCTTTGATATTTGGTAGAAGTCAAATTTGCGGCAAACTTAACAAAAATGAGGTTGCAATTGTTTTGTTTGGTTTTGTTTTACTCGCTACGGTCTTATGTTAATGTTTCTCCTTACACAGGTTGGCATGTGGAAGAATTACACTATCGGCAGCAAGCTAGAAATATTAGCAGCTTTGTTTCCCATTTTTGGATTGATAGATAGAGGGAAGAGCATCAATTCTTCCCTCTATTAATTGTACATCACATCTTGACAGATATTAATGTAACTTTTGGCAAGGAAAATATTGATTTTGATGCTACGGTTTCTGTGTTACATCAATTCTATCTGGCCCCCGTGATCTTGTATATATTTCTACTTATGTTTCTCTTCTGCAATGTTGCTTCATGTTTTTCTTCCTTTCAATGTTGTTGTCGTGTTGCCGGATCGCACTATCTTATTCTTGATATGGTCGAACCATTACCTACGCGAACGAATCTGATAACCATTCTAGTTGCTGATTTCAGTTTCCATAGACAGCAAAATGAGTTTTTGTTGAATCATTTACGAACCTTATATATTAGAGAGCTTAATGGAGGGTGGTGTTTTCGATGCATCATCACTGGGGCTGGGGATTGGGGCAGGGGCCGGGGCCGAGACCGGTGACCGAATCGCCTTCACCGGTCTCGATCGCTTTAAAAATTTCACTAGATTTTTTATTGTATGGAAGTACCTTAGTAATATTATTTTCTTAAAATATTATTGTATTTTGATAATATGAGTCAAAATGGGTCGGGTCGGGTATGGGTCAATCGCGGGTCGGGTTGGGTATGGGTCATTAAATATGGGTCAATATGGGTCGGACCATATTCGACCCGACCCAAACCCGACCCGACCCACCAGTTTGACACCTCTAGTTCCAATGCAGTGCTTGGAAGACGGATCAACATCGGTGGAGTTGAAAATCAGCGACAAAAGATTAGGGAGAAACTTTTCGCATTGGGTTTATATGGACAAGATGAACTACCACAGGTAAGATGATAATTTGTTCACTTTTCTCTACTCCGGCCATTACATATTTTATGTTGTTTATGAGTGCAACATACGTAGAAAATGCATAACCCGGAGAGAACAATAATTTCCAAAAGACGATAATAGTTGATTACAATTCCTCATCTGTATTCTAAAGTTCTTTGTTTTAGAATTGATAGTGATTAAGCTTTTTCACCGTATATATAATTGTTCCCAGATTTTCCTTGATCTCACTATGGTAATTATATGAATATCTAACAGCAGCGAATCACTTCTGAATAAATTAATTTGGATTTAATTTTTGAAAAAAAAAAGGATTTAAAGAAGATCAGGATCAGATCTATTTTTAGTTCACTCATAAGATTCTTCCAATATATCATTTCTAGCTCCAATGGAGTTCACAGGCATAGGAAAAAAGAGGACTGGAAAGGACGCATCTCTGGTGTAGCAATTATCGTGTCCACGGTAAATGGCGGGAGCTCGTAGCTCAAAGGATTAGAGCACGCGGTTATGAACCACGGTGTTGGGGATTAAGCAAAAAAAGGAGAACAAGGAACGGAGGAGGGCCCGGGCTTTTTTCGGCTGTTCAGTGGCCCCCTAAAGGATTGACATGGTAAAAATATAGTTTGTATTTGAGAAATTTTTTTAGAAAGAGCATAAAACTGAACTTCGAATTTCATTTTATCATTGACAATAATCGTTGGATGCCTCTTCCTATTATACTATGTTCATCTAATTGAAGTGATATTTTTCGCTTCTCATTCACAGGTTTCGTAATTCCGACAATTGTTTTGTTTCCGCAGCTTGACTAGGAATTGCTCTCCAATGTCCATCCCCAATTTGTGGTGCGAGATAATTGGCTAATGGTAACTCAAAACTGCTATTTTTGAATATCTTCAAAGGTTATTTCTGTGCCAAGGGCGGTCCAACAATAGTTTATAAGAATTAGTCTGGCTCAATTCCGGTAGTGTGATCGCGTGTGTTGGATTTCACAAATGTTTATTGTTCCAATGCTTTCCTTGCTCCCACCATAAAACACAAGTTTAGTCTTACTCAACTCTTTAACAAGTTGGGCCTACCCATGTATGTACCCCACCCGGCCCGCACGATAGCACTTGGTCAATAGTGAATATCTCAAAGAAGGAATCTGATGACCAACGCAAATTTTAGGTAGGTGGGCGTTGTGGTGTAGCAACACGGTCCCTATGGCAGCCTTCATGGTTCAGTTTGGCTAGTGTAGAGAAAAAAGACCAGTGCATAAGGATGCTTGAATTAAGGAAGGATCAAACCTAACATCGGAATTTAGGTGTTGAAAGTGCTCCTTTTCATTGTAGTTTCTCATTTTGCTGTACTACGATCATTCCTTTTTTGTTTTCCCTCTGCTTTCCCCCCTTCTGTACGGGTGCCTCTTCTATGCACCTTAGTTGCTCCACTTGTAGTAGTGCTTGTTTTGCAACCGGTCACCATTAAACCCATATTGGCACTGCATGTCAATGTGGGATCATGGTTTTTGTGTCCGGTTTATTGTAACTACGAATTTGAATAGTCAATACAACCTTACCTTACCAAAAAAAAAAAAAAACCTAACATCGAGCCTTACCCAAAAAAAAAAAAAAACCCTAACATCGAGCACCCACCCACGCATGACCGAGTTGGTTAAGAGATGGACTATCCCTTTTCAGATCCTTGGTTCAAATCTCCCAACTTGCGCTCCGTGACTTAAGTGGGGGTCACGGCTGGTGGTTATCGTGCTAGTCCCCCGAGGAATAGTCGAGGTGCGCGCAAGCTGACCCGGACAACTCGATCATAAAAAAAAAAAACCTAACATCGAGCTTACGCGTGAGTGAGTGATTATAGAGATGTGGGTATGATTTGTATTATAAAGTCCCACATTAGAGAATTAGTATAATGTAGAGCAGTTAATATATCTAAGTTGGTTCATAACTCATTGCCTTAAGCTTTTGGATGCATGTGGGTCCAACTGGATATATTAATGAGCTCGAGCTTGGGTTCTCCCTTGATGATCTCTTTGAAAAAAGGTATTAGACTTCTGCTACGCGCTCACAATACTCTTAATAAAATCAAAGGACAACTTGTTCGAATATTCAACATTATTTGTCGTTAGTTACCCCAGTCTATACTTACGTAGACCGATGGCAACATATATTCTTCCATGTGAGTTTTGTTTTAGGGGAAAAAAGTGAAGTGGTAGTGATGCAAAATGAAAGTAGTAGTTCTGATTGGTTTTGAAATACTTTTACTTCCACTTGACCTTGTTCTTCCTAGATTACGTAGTTGTATGTGATTGGGAATATTTTAGGCGTTTTGAAACTACGATGTTTGCTTCCACCCAAATTAATTAGACACATTAATTGTTATGGATTACGTTCAATGTTTAAAGAATACAATAATGACATATTTTCTTTGTCATGATAGAATTAGAAGGTTGATAATGTACGTGGACAGCACCTCAAAATGTTTAACTCAGGTCTCACTCTCTAAAGCAAGTAACTTAGTCAATGCGACCTAATAATGGAAAATGGTCGGCTATGTTCCTCTACATGCAAGCCCCTCGTATGTTTGGAAAAGGATTTTGTCTTAAAAGATAAACCGAATATCATGTAGATTCATTTTTTTTTTTGAAAAAAGAAGAAGAAAATATCAAGCCAATCATATACTGAAAATTACAAGACTTCCATTGATCCCATCATAAAACACAAGGTTATTTTGCTGTCTTGTGGTTGGCTCTGCGATTCAATCCATCAATCCCCAAGGTAATTGCCAAAAAAAAAGACGAAGAAAAAGAAAATTTCACTTTAAGCCCGTTGGTCCCATACTGCAAAATTCTAATTAGTCGCCAATAAGTGCACATCGCATGAGAAACGAGCCCCATCAATTCCAAATCAATTAGAGAAGTAGTTACATGCATGAATAAAATAAACGAGTTAAGCTGAATTCAAACCATCAAATTGAACAGGTCTTATCCAATCTAACGGTCCAAATTTGGTTTAGTATATTAACCATGGTTTTTTTTTTAGAGAGTAATTTCTCCATCATTTGTCACTAGGGTCATCCTAGGAATTAGGTGCCAACCCCCAAAACCAGCAACAAAACAATGAAAAAAAAAAATGCACCGACCATATCGGATTTGGTTTGTTTCTTCTTTTACGTTGAGTGCATGGCTTCCACGTGCCAACCGAGATTATGCATGCCTTGTATGGAGTTGCCTTATGCTCTCATTACCATCATTGTCATTGATGGGATAAATCGACTGTGGGGCTCTCAACAAGCACTCTCAAAGGAACTTTGTTCACACAAGGAAGAGGAGACGGAAGGTGGCTTTTCAATATAGTGTATTCACAATCGATTCACCCATACTGAAATGGTTACAAGACTCACCTATTTATAGGCTTAAAACATGACTCTTGAGTCTCTCTAGGAAAGTGAAAAGACTAAAACAACAATTACATCGAAATACTAAAGACTAAAACAACAATTACATCGGAATACTAAAAGATGATAGACTCAACTAATTATGTCTACTAAAACAATAATTACATCGGAATACTAATTATGCCATGGGAGTCGAACGGTCACTATAACACTTAATGAATTTGACTTAATTCCCAACAAAACTCCCCCTTAAGCCAAATTCTCTTCCGTCGATCATTCCAAGTAAACTTCTGAATTTTCGAAACACTTCGATCTTGAGAGGTTTCGTAAAAATATCTGCGACTTGATCACCGGTCTTCACATGCACAACTTCAATTTGTTTGTCGCTGACTTGTTCTCGAATAAAATGATATCGAACATCGATATGCTTGCTCCTCTAATGAAAAACTGGATTCTTCGCCAAAGCAATGGCAGAAACATTATCAACAAAAATCTCCGTTGCATCCTTTTGCTCCATATGGATTTCTTTGAGCAACTTTCTCAACCATATCGCATGACAAACACACGATGATGCAGCAACATACTCCGCTTCACATGTCGACATAGTAACACTGGATTGCTTCTTTGATGACCATGTAAAAGCAGTTTCACCCAAATAAAATACAAAGCCCGTAGTGCTTTTTCGATCATCGACATCTCCCCCATAGTCACTATCTGAATAACCTCTGAGTTGAAATAGTTCAGATTGATAATAATACAAGCCAAGAGAGATAGTACCTTTGATGTACCGAAGTATCCTCTTTGTTGCCTTAAGATGAGATGTCTTCTGATTCTCCATATATCGACTCACAATTCCGACACTGTACATGATATCTGGTCTGGTACAGGTCAAATACCTTAAGCTTCCAATCAAGCTTCTAAAATATGTTGAATCAACATCGACACCTTCATCGAACTTCGACAGTTTTGCACCACAATCCATCGGAGTATTAACCGAAGTGCAATTCTTCATGTTGAATTTCTCAAGGATATTTTCAGCATATCTTTTTTGGGAAATAAAAATCCCATCTTCATTTTGCTTCACTTCGATACCCAGAAAATAACTCATCAAACCATTATCTGTCATTTCAAATTCTTTCACCATCGATGCTTTAAAAGTGTCAATCAATCCAGAATTATTTCCTGTGAAGATAAGATCATCAACGTATAAACATGCCAATAAAACATCACCTTTCTCATGCTTCAAGTAGAGAGCATGTTCGTACGGACATTGTACGAAGCCATTTGCCTTGAAATAAGCATCGATTCTGGAGTTCCAAGCTCTCGGAGCTTGCTTAAGCCCATACAAAGCTTTCTTCAATCTCAGCACTTTGTCTTCATGACCTTTCACAACAAACCCAGTGGGTTGTTCGACATAAATTTCTTCTTCAAGAACGCCATTCATGAATGCCGATTTGACATCCATTTGATAGATTGGCCACCGATTTTGAGCTGCAATGGAAATCATTAGTCTGATGGTTTCCATTCGGATGACAGGTGCAAATACCTCGTCATAGTCGATCCCAGCTTTCTGTTTGTAGCCTTTGGCGACAAGTCTGGCCTTATAACGAGTGATTTCTCCTTTCTCGTTCTTCTTAGCCTTGTATACCCATTTGACACCGATCGCCTTTTTGTCCTTCGGAAGATCAGCGAGTTGCCATGTTTTATTCTTTTCGATGGCTTCTATCTCTTCATCCATGGCTTTCCTCCATTTTTCTTCTTTGGCAGCTTCATCGAAAATAAGTGGTTCACAATCTGCAAGAAGACATATAAGGTGAAGCTCATCGGTAGCTTCATAAATTTCAGAAAGTCTTCTTGATCTCGGTGCTTGCGATTCTTCGACAATACTTGAAGTTGAAGCTGACGATGATGGAGAGAACATCGGAGAAGGTGAATGAGCTTCAATCTCCATTTCGACAGAATCATCACGAACGGTTTCGACAAATTTATCATGACTGGTTTTGACAAGTTGTCGATTTTCCTCCCACAAACTTTCTTCATCAAATTTCACATCTCTGCTTACATATACTTTCAAAGTGTCAGGATCAAACAATTTGTAAGCTTTTGATGAGGAATCATACCCGATGAAAATGAGCTTTTTACTCTTGTCTTCCAACTTCGATCTTTTCTGGTCGGGTACGTGAGCATACGCAACACTCCCAAAAATTCTTAAATGAGAAACTGTAGGTTTTCTCCCGCTCCATGCTTCTTCTGGGGTAACACCATCAAGTCCTTGCGTGGGACATCGATTCTGCAGATAAACTGCACATCTGACAGCTTCGCCCCAAAGCTCTTTCAACAAATTTTTGCTTTTCAACATACTGCGAACCATGTCGAGAATGGTTCTGTTCCTTCGCTCAGCCACACCATTTTGTTGTGGGGAATACGGCGCCGTTAAGAAACGTCGAATGCCATGGTAATCACAGAATTGATTAAATTCTCCAGAAGTAAATTCTCCTCCACGATCAGTTCTTAAAGACTTGATAAAATAACCACTCTCCTTTTCAATCATTTTCTTGAAGTGCTTAAACGTATCAAACACCTCTGATTTTTCTTTCAAGAAAAACACCCAAG
Organism: Rhodomyrtus psidioides; assembly: GCA_021437785.1. Classification (NCBI taxonomy): domain Eukaryota; kingdom Viridiplantae; phylum Streptophyta; class Magnoliopsida; order Myrtales; family Myrtaceae; genus Rhodomyrtus; species Rhodomyrtus psidioides. Next base: position 2,715,199 of record JAILYB010000041.1, on the reverse strand, counting down.
TCTTTCGAGTAAAATCATCAATAAACGTAACAAAGTAGCGATGATTACCGTACGACTGAGGAGTGATCGGACCACATACATCAGAATGAATCAACTCCAGTGGCTTCTTCGCTCGATAAGTCGACTCCTTCGGAAAACTTGCTCGAGAATGCTTGCCAATTACACATCCTTCACATAATTGATCGGGGTGATCAATATGCGGTAAGCCATACACCATCTTCTTGCGAGAAAGCATATTGAGTCCGCTAAAATTGAGATGACCGAACCTCAAATGCCATAGCCACGAAGGATTGTCTACACATGCTTGAAGGCATGTAGACATATCATCTTTGATGTTCAGAGTGAACATCCTATTCTTCGACATCTTCACATTCGCAATCAACTTATTATTGCAATCTCTCAACATAAGACAAAGATTTTTCATCTGGACAGTAAATCCTTTCTCAAGAAGCTGTCCCAAACTCAAAATATTGCTCGACATCTTTGGCACATAATACACGTTAGTAATAAACTGACGTGTTCCGTTCTTCAGACGAATTAAAATCGTACCTTTCCCTTCGACAAGAATTTGAGAATTATCACCGAACGAGACTTTTCCTTTTACTGTCTCATCCATTTCAACGAACATCTCCTTTCGACCGCACATGTGGTTACTTGCTCCAGTGTCCAAGTACCACGTATCATTCTTTTCATCTGCATTTTCTTTAAATGCCAGCATAAGAACTTGATCACCATCATTCACCAGGTTCGCCTTTTCATCTGCCACCGCACTTTCTTTCTGCCAACACTCATAAGTATAATGGCCACATTTATTACAACGATAACATCGAACCTTTGATTTATCATACCGGCTATTTGTGTTTCTTCCTCTTCCACGTGTACTTCTTTGATTATGAAAGCACTCATTGCTTCGGGCGAAATCTCCTCCACTTCGTCCACGACCTCTTCCTTGGAAACGGCCTCTACCGCGTCCTCGGTCTCGATCTTGATTGACCCATCGAGTTTGCACAGGGTCACTTCTTTGGCCTTTGTCATCTCGGATATCCAATCGAGATTGGAGTACTTCCTCCACCGGTTCAGACTTGTTTCTTTTCAGTCTTTCTTCGTGGGCTTGCAACGAACCCATGAGCTCATCGACCGTCATACAATCGACATCTTTCGATTCCTCGATAGCGACAACGATGTGGTCGAACTTCTTATCCAACGACCGCAGGATTTTTTCGACAACACGAACATCAGGAACATCTTCGCCATTCCTTTTCATCTGATTCACAATAGCTAAAACTCTTGTGAAATAATCAGAAATCGACTCAGATTCTTTCATACGGATTACCTCGAACTCGCCTCTCAAAGTTTGAAGGCGGATCTTCTTTACTTTCTCAACACCTTGGTGCGTGGTTTGGAGAATCTCCCATGCCTCCTTGGATGTAGTAGCATTCGAGACTTTCTCGAACATAGAATCATCTAAGGCTTGAAAGATGATTGACAACCCGAGTTGATCTTTCGAACGAGTCTTCTCCAACGCATTCCTCTGAGCCTGAGTCAACGCGACATCTTCATCTGGCTCATCATAGCCATTGTTGACAAGATCCCACACACTATGGGCGCCGAGTATGGCTTTCATTCTGGAAGCCCACTTGCCATAGTTTTCTTTGGTGAGGATTGGATACTGAAAAGGAAGGTTGCTTGTTGACGCCATAATCACGAAACCGTGAAGCTCTGATACCAATTTGATGGGATAAATCGACTGTGGGGCTCTCAACAAGCACTCTCAAAGGAACTTTGTTCACACAAGGAAGAGGAGACGGAAGGTGGCTTTTCAATATAGTGTATTCACAATCGATTCACCCATACTGAAATGGTTACAAGACTCACCTATTTATAGGCTTAAAACATGACTCTTGAGTCTCTCTAGGAAAGTGAAAAGACTAAAACAACAATTACATCGAAATACTAAAGACTAAAACAACAATTACATCGGAATACTAAAAGATGATAGACTCAACTAATTATGTCTACTAAAACAATAATTACATCGGAATACTAATTATGCCATGGGAGTCGAACGGTCACTATAACACTTAATGAATTTGACTTAATTCCCAACAGTCATCCCCTCGATAGGTATATGTCGCTCCCCTCTTTTATTCTCACCTCTTTCATTTTCGATAAAAACCCTAGCAAAATCTGTGTGTGTCTGTGTGCGAGTTCTCATCTTTTGTGTATGTGAAGGGGGTTAAGAAGAAACTACCTCTGAAGAAAATGGCCGCTCCATCGAACCACCAAAACCACTGCACGATCTGCCTAGAGGGCTTGGCCGTACGCACCGTCGTGACGCTTCGCTGCTGCCACACCTTCCATTTGGGTAGGTGTTTCGTCTTGTAAATCTACATATATCGACTCTTATGTTTTATCCTTTTTCCTTCTTTTTTTCTCAGTGTGTGCGTTTTTCATTGTACGCTTCTTCGATTGATGTTGTCGCTGTTATGTTGAGAGAGAGTTTCGTCGAGTTGTTCAAACTGATGTGTGCCGTCTTTTCTCTGTTGCCCTACGGACACATGCGCAATAATATGTAGGTTGGTGTACGAAAAATGCGCCTACTCGACTGAAATCTGTATAGATCTACGTGAAATACTTGTGGACATACATTTTCATGCAATTTTTTTTTTTTTTGCTGTGGGTGTTCGATTTTGGGGATGGTTCCGGAAGAGATTGTTTTTTATTTTCAGTTGGGATACATGAGAGATTATTTGATCGGAAATCAAAGATGCTAATATCTGGTCAATTAGATCTAGGACATCATGTCTCAAGCCAGTGTGTCGTAATCCGAATATCTTTGTCTAAAATATAGTTTAGCTAGCCATGTTCTTAGATACATCATCAAGGAAGAGCTGCTGATTTCTGCAAAGTCTGCACTATTTTTCTCATATAAGACATTTCAAGCTATTTTTTTTAAGGATTAATACCACGAAAATTTTCAAATTGATACATCTATGATAAATTTACCTCAAACTAATTTTTTTACTACAAAAAACCCTACATCGATACACCTCTAAAAAATTTACCCTCCGTTAGTTGCCTTTTTTTAATTTTACTATCAATTGTTGAGTAGGGCGACACTTGGCAGTTGACTTGACTAGCGTATTAGTTTGAGATTTTTACCCTCCGTTTGTCACATGTGGACTGATTTGGAGTTTTTCGTGATATTAGTCAAACTTACCCAAATTTACTGAAAACTAACAGAAAATAAATTTATCACAGGTTTTTGGTGGTCAAAAGACTAATTTGGGTTAAATTTGTCTCATGTATACTAGTTTGAGGTTTTTGGTAGTCAAAAAATTATTTTGAGGTAAATTTATCATATGTGATGATGTGTTAAAAAAAGAATTAGCTATTTTTTCTAGTCGGTATGGTTCTTTAGTTTCCCTTTTCATTTAACTTGTATGTTCCATTATTTTTATTTTTCAAGAAAAAAAGGGCCGACATATGTATGCCTTTGTTTGAATGGTTCTAATGTTCCAAAACGCATCGAGAGAAAGTTGTAGACACGTCAATCTTAGTAATAACACTTCGTGTTATATAACTCTATGCTATGCTAAATATTGGTTGAAGCATTATGGTTAGCATTATAAGTAATTGAATATGATGTAACTAAATGAAGCTTCTAGTTTTGATGTAATATCATCGCAATACGTTTTTTCTATCATACAATTTTGTCAATCTCGAAATAAAACATGGCTACTCAAGAAAAAGACAAAAAGAAAGAAGAAGATGAAACTATAGAGAAGAACGTTGATCAGATGGTGAAGATGGGATGCGATGTTGAGCTCTCCTTCAAGTTCAGCTCAGCATGGTTCCCATATATATATATAGATAGATAGATAGATAGAGAGAGAGAGAGAGAGAGAGAGAGGCGCGAGGGTGAATGCAATGTCCTGATGATGCATCTTCATTCCTGGTAATTCCTATCAATCTAACCATGCTGCGGTTGTTTATGATTTAGATTGCCTGGGCATGGCTTTCAATGCTGCGAATGCGATGCAGTGCCCGGTGTGCCGAGTGGTGGAGGAAGGAGACTGGAGGACCTTCCGGACCAGTGCACCTAGGATCAGCAGAGCGGGTGTCCGTGGAACGATCCAGGGATATGCGCAGGAGCCACCCGACATATCGGTAATAAATAGTCATCCTTATTTGTCTCGAGTTTTTTGGTGCCTTCATTGTGTTGCCCTATTTCGCATATGGTGTAATGTGGATTGAGTTATCGCTGTGACTCTGGTCTCTGCACTTGAGGTTTTAAATTTCTTAAGACTTTTTTGGTGGAAAGAAATCACATTTTCCTAGATTCATGAGCTCTGTCTCGTGATGAGCTTGAGTTGATCTGTTTTTACCTGTGAAAGACAAGGACTGGGGAACTGAATATTTTTGGAGTGGACTGCAAATTAGTTAACAGTTAAAATCTCCTCGGTCCTTCTCTATTCAATGAGCTCTCCAATGTATCTTCATGCAATTTTCAGCTCTGTCGAGCTCTTTGCTCCCCCTATCTGTTTTGCTCGTTCTTCGTAGTATGTTGTTGGAATCGGATTCTACATGATGAAAGGCTACATGCATGTGAAGGAAATCTCTCGCTCACATCGAAGAAGGGCCATAGTAAAAGGAATTAGAAGTTAAGGGGCTTAACTGAACAACTGTAAATTGTAACAAGTGCAAGGGCAATTTTGAGCACCATGTTGGAGAAGGTACAACGTGAAATGGTTGTTCCTTTCCTTCAAACCCTTAACTTTTAAGCATTCAGCATGTTCGCATGATGTCACTATGGCTTTCTTCGTTCTGGTCTTGATCATTAAGAGAGGTCAGTGGAAAGAGACCCTTTGATAAGGGAGGACAGTTGATGATGGATGAGATTTTTTATGGAGCATGTGGAATGGGCTTGGAATTGGGAACGAGATTAAAGAGGTCTACTTAGGAACACGCATTTAACCAGAGCGGAAAGACCAAAGAACAACCTCATTTGAATTGGTCATGATCACTGTATTTTATTTATGCCGTTATGTCTTTCATAGGTTTTACTCTTGGGTGATAATTGTACCATCATACCTGTGACATTGTCTAATAGATAGTTGTTTTCTCAAGTCGAATCTTTTGTTGATTTGCGCAGCAGCCACCATCTGGAATCTATTGGAGTCCTTCTCGGGGATTGTAAGTGTGGATTTTCTTTGAGCTCGCAGAATGTTGACTTTTTGCCATGTCTGTAAGAAGAGAATGCTTGTTCTTACGATTAGCGGTTACTATCTCATGTCTGTAGGAAGCTTCACTGTCAATTTTCTTTCGCTTATATGTCAAATGTCGAACAGTGTCTTTAAGATTCCTTCTTTGGCTCAGTAGCAACTTTCTTAAAGCAACGAATTTCTCCAATTTTCAATCTTCTATACTATTCCTGCTTATCTTGGCGTAGTGGGTTGTGAGTTCCTGACCATCTCCTTTAATAGGTCCAGGCTCTTACACGCATTTGAATCTCATGCCATAAATAATGGTTCTCTCTAGGATACGATTCAGCCGTGAAATTTATTTTAGAGGAGCAGTTTCGACATTGTAATTGAGATTATTTCAAACAAATGGGAACGTAGTGCTGGGCTGCTAGCAAATTTGTTGGCTTGGGGATCTTGCTTTCCCTCCTACTGATATAACATAATTTTGCAGCTTTGCTGATCTCCATCTGAACTCTTTTGTTAAAAATGCAGCTTCTCTTCTTAGATATACTTGTTAGTCTTATGTTGTTCCAAGTGGGTATATTTTCTTTTTACTAGGAGTTCAACAGGTCACGCGTGGGGTGTGCGACGTGGTCTAACGTTTAGTAATCAATCTTGATCATGGGATGGATGATGATTGAATTAGCTGAATGAATTATGCTACGTTGCTACAGTCTTCCATTTCTTTGCTTTAAAACTCATCTTCCTGATATAGTGTTCTCTCCTTCCCTTACAATATTATTTACTTTTGCAGGTTCAGCTATTCTCTATCGCTTGGAAGTAAGTTCCTATGGCCTGTGTGTTGATGAGTGTGCTACCTTTAGTGGATTACTAATTAAGTCCTATATTTTGCAGATGGTGGTCCTATTAGACACCCCTACCACTTTCAACGCCGCCATAGAGCAACCGCCCACATGATGATGGGTTCAGTTAATGGTTCCGGTCGGGCCTCAGCGCCATCTCATGTGACTAGGATCAATCATCTTCGTCTTGGCGACAACAGAAGGCCAAACTATGGATATTCATTCCAGGGTAATGTTGGCCCCAATGAACACGATGATCCATTTCCTCATGGGATGAACAGCATCAGACCTGTTGGACTTGAGGCACCGGAAGTCGCGTTCATGGGGTATCACGTTCTCAATAACAGGTGAACAATTCTTAAATTAGAGGCTCCTCCACGTTCCTCCCAAAAGCATCCTCCTCATTATTGATTGGAACATATGATCGTTCTCTGCCAGCATCTTCTCCTTATCCTGTCAATGCTGCACCGTTTCTTGGTAGACACTGACATGCATATGGTGAAGAACAGATGCTACACTGAATTAGCACTCTTGTATTTTTTCTTAGAATGATTTTGTTGGTGAAAAGTATTGTCAACTCACAACTCATAGGTGATGATCTAATTCTGTTGCTTTGTCCTTTGGAGAGCCAGTGCTGGAAGCTTATTTGGACGCTTAGCTGGTGCAGCTCCTGTGGAGCAGCCAATGAACTCACCATCCCCACCAGCCGAGCAGACGGGTTTTCAAGCCGAGGGATCCGGAACGGTCGGCATCCAGATACCCGGCATTGGGGAAGCGCTGCTGGCTTTAAGTGCAGATGTTCAACCGGGAGATGGAATAGATGGTTCCTCCGTGGACATTTTGTCTGATGTCGAGGAACCGGTTGAGGACCTGTCGGAGTGATCGGACACAGGAAAACAAATGGAAGGTTTGCCTCCGAAATCGTGAAGAAGCTGCCTGGGCGAATAAATGATTCCCTGAAGTGAATGATCCGAGCCAGGGGCGGTCCAACAATGGCTTAGTAGAATTAGTCTTACTCAAATCTGATGATGTTATCGTGTGTCTCTGATTTCACAAAAAAGAATTGTTTCAATCCTTGCTCCATCCGGAAAACACAAGTTCAATTATACTGTGTCCAAATTGGTTGAAAAGCCATATTTTAACCTGGGTACAGCTAAGCTAACAGTACCGTCATTTTTGGAGATGACGGTGGATTCTGCACCACAAGTTCTCCTCGGCAGTGCAGGTCGAGATTAACCAATATTTCATTCAAGGAGTAAAGAATGTTGATATTTAGAGTCAGAGAGAAATAACGACAAAGTGTTTATGGTGGCTCAAGTCAAATTAGGGTTGTGTAAGATATATTTATATGAGAGATTAATTACAATAAGGGTATAGATAAACACAATTACAGAAATACCTCAATATACATATAATTACATATTAATACTCCCCCTCAATCCGAAGTAGGTGTAACAACTGAGAGATTGGATCTCAATAGCGCATGACGCAGACTAGGTAACTCCTTTGTAAAGATGTCTGCGACTTGATCCGCAGTAGGCACGTAGCGAACATATAGATCACTAGAAGCAACCCTCTCTCGAACAAAGTGAAATTCCAACTCAATGTGTTTGGTGCGAGCATGAAATACAGGATTGAGAGCAAGAGAAGTGGCTGAGATGTTGTCACAATAAACAGTGAGAGGAGTAGAAAGTGAGACCTCAAGCTCACGTAATAAATGTCGAATCCAAATGGTCTCAGTAACACAATGAGCAATAGCATGATACTCAGCCTCTGTACTAGAACGAGCCACAGTAGGTTGCTTTTTAGCACTCCATGAAACAAGATTGGTGCCCAGAAATACACAAAAACCTGACGTAGAACAGCGAGTATCAGAGCACCCAGCCCAGTCTGCATCGGCATAAGCTGTCAAAGAGGTGGGAGAACACCGCTCGAGAAGTAATCCATGAGTGGATGTGCCAGCTAAATACCGATATATACGCTTGACAGCTTGCAGATGAGGTAATCTAGGTTGATGCATAAATTGGCTAACCAAGTTCACAGCAAAGCTAATATCAAGTCTAGTCATGGACACATACTGCAAAGCACCAACCATTTGTCGATAGAGCGTTGGGGAATTAAGAAGCTCACCATCATCAATAGATAATAGAGTTTTCGATGCCAAGGGAGTAGAAACAGGCTTTACCTTGGCAAGGTCAAATTTGCGCAAAAGACTATCAACATACTTAGCTTGAGATAAAAGCATACCGGTAGATCGGTGATGAGCTTCGATGCCAAGAAAATAATGAAGTGGTCCAAGATCCTTCATAGCAAATTCTTGTGAGAGGCGAGTAATCAAAGACCGTAATAAATTAGGAGTATCACCGGTGATAAGGATATCATCAACATACAGTAGAAGATATAGACGACCCCGAGAAGAAGCATAGACAAATAACGTAGGATCAGCCTTACTTGCCATGAAACCCAATGATAATAAAAAAATTGCTGAATCGAAGAAACCACGCACGTGGAGCTTGCTTTAAACCATAAATGGCTTTTTGGAGACGGCATACGTGATTTGGATATTCGGCATTAGAGAAACCGGGAGGTTGGCGCATGTAAACTTCCTCACAAAGAAGGCGATGCAAGAAGACGTTCTTGACATCAAGTTGACAAACATCCCATCCTGATGAAATAGCAATAGAGAGAACAACCCGAATTGTAGCGGGTTTAACGACCGGGATAAAAGTCTCATCATAATCCAATCCTGCTTGTTGCTTAAATCCTTGTGCAACTAGACGAGCTTTGAAGCGTTCAATAGTTCCATCGGATTTCTCCTTGATCTTAAAAACCCATTTACAACTAACTAAATTTTTAGAAGGGTCGGGTGGTACAAGATCACATGTGTGATTAGTGACCGAGGCGTTAAATTCATCTGCCATGGCCGCTTTCCAACGTGCGTCAAGAATAGCCTTAGAATAGCAAGTCGGTGTCTCTTCATGAAAAAAATTATAGAGATTAAATATTTTTCTTGGTTTAGAAATGCCAGATCTAGCACGAGTTTGCATAGGATGAGTGGGAAGAGATGATACATAAGTGGATGAACTAAGTGGAGATGTAGAGAGAAGTTGTGAATCTGATGTAGAAGAAATTTGGTTAGAAGTCGAGTTAGATTGGGACACATTGAGTGGGTTCGAAAGGAGAAGCGGTGAAGATGAAAAAGAATTGGAATCAGATTGGGTAGATTGAGAAGTGGAGAGAGATATATTAAGAGGTTGGTTCCGAGTATTCGAGAGAGGCGGAGGAGGAGATGAATACTCAAAGGAGGTAGAAGGAAAAATTGGTTGATTTGAGGAAATAATAAGGGAAGGAATTGAATTGAAAGAATTATTTATTGAACTAAGAGTCAAAGTACTTTGTGAAAAGGGAAAATTCTTCTCATCAAACCGAACATGACGACTAATAAAAACATGACCACTTGACCGATCAAGGTAACGATAACCTTTGTGATTGGACGCATACCCAAGAAAGACACATGGCATAGAATGAGGTGCAAGTTTATGGGAGACATGAGATGGAAGAAAAGGATAACGAGCACAACCAAAAACTCGAAAGAACGAAAAATCAAACTTAAACCCAAACAGACAATGAAAATGGGGAAATATAGGATAAGACAGGAGTAGGAAGCCGATTAATAGCGTAAACGGCAGTGAAAAGAGCATCAACCCAATATGAGGGAGGCATATGAGCATGAATTAATAAGGTTCGACACATTTCAACTAAATGTCTGATTTTGCGTTCTGACAGACCATTTTGAGATGGAGTATATGGACAAGAAATGCGTTGAAGAATACCACTTTCACGTAACTATGTTTTGAACGAATTACTGGTATATTCACCCCCATCAGTTTGTAGGAATTTTATTTTTGCATTGCACAGATTTTCGATGAAACAACGGAAGCGATGAAAATGAGTAAGCACTTCAGATTTATTTTTCATCGGAAAAATCAAAGTGAATCGAGAGTAGTCATCAACGAACAACACAAAATACTTAAAACCAGAATTTGATAAAATGGGACTCGTCCATACATCAGAATGAATTACAACTAAAGGAAAAGAAGTACGATGATTAACAAACTCAAAAGGCAATCGATGTGATTTGCCAACAAGACAAGACTTACATGATATCGACCTAGAACTAGAATTGCAAACACGACTCAGAACTCGTTTATTTGGATTACCAAGACGAGCATGCCAGCGAGTGAGTGAAGCAAAAGAAGCCACGATAGGTTGCGAGTGAGAGGACACCAATGAATTGGAAATTGGATAAATACCATGAGAAGAATCAGCTTGGAGGAGAACTTTCCTGGTTCGTTTGTCCTTCAAAGAAAAGGATGAACCATTAAAATCAATAGTGCAGGAATTTTTACGGCAAAAGTTGAGTGACTGAGAGAAGATCACGAGCAAGTTTAGGGACGTGATATACAGGCGATAACAGCAAAGATCGAGAATTAGTATGTAAAAAAGCTTTACCGACTTGCTTAATAGGCAATAAACGACCATCACCAACGGAAACTTTTGTCGAATCATAAAAGGGTTTAGGATTTAGGATTTTACCAATGTCACTAGTCATGTGTGCCGACGCTCCACTGTCAAGATACCACGTTGGATCAGAGGTTTCACCAATTGAGAGAGCTGAGAAGGAATCCGATAGATCCGTTGTGGTGAAGGCATGATTAAATCTTTGTCGGCATTGCAGCGCAGTGTGCCCAACCCCATTGCATATCTGACAAGAAAGATGAGGCCTAGATCCAAGAATGCCTCCTTGAGTGAATGAAGGAACATAGAGCCTCGAACCACCATGAGGTCTATTAGAGGAAGGCGAGAATCGTTCAGCATAGGGGAAGAGAATGACTGTGAATTAAATCGATCATTCGAGGCTTGCCAAACCGATTGATCATGCGAGAACCGTCCACCCTGTCCTCGACCAGATCTTCGACCCCTAAAATTACGTCCACCACGGCTCCCTCGAAACGGTGGATTAGGTGAGGTGGATTGTCTAATCAAAGCATGATGAATATCAGATGAAGATGAGCCAATCGATTTTCGGAGAAATCGTTCTTCTTGTATAAGTAGATGTGACCGCAGATCATTGAAGGAAAGAATAGTAGGACCATTGGTGACCATTGCGACAAAAGGATCATACTCTGATGGGAGCCCATTAAGGGCTTGAATCACCAAATCCTTATCAGAGACGGAGCAATTGATTGCGGTGAGGGAATCCGCAATTGATTTCAAATGCTGAAGATAATCAGACATGGACTGACCTGGTTTCTTGACGGCGCTCTGAAAATCAAGCTTCAATCCAATTTCTTTGGCCGCGCATCAATTAGTAAAGCGTCGCCCTAGAGCAAGCCAAATCTCTTGAGATGTCCGAAGATCATGAACTTCATGAAAAATCTCAACTGTGAGGGTTGAGTTAATCAAACTACGAACACATTGATCCGTCTTGACCCACATTGAATAAGAAGGATTGACCACCACAGTACCATTATGATCATTGATAAGCCTTTGCAGACATAGAAAAGATCCATCCACATATCCCAGCAGATCGTTGTAGATTAGAATCGATTCAAACTAAGATTTCCACAAGAGATAATTATCCGCATCAAGTTTGATGGAGACAAGATTAGTGATATTGGGAAGAAGAAGAGATGACGAGGTTGATTGCATGCTAGTAATTAGAGCAGCAGCAGCAGAGATCGGAGCAGTAGGAAAAAGAGAAGAAGATGCGAAGGGGGGCGATATATTATTGAGAGATGTTGGGAAATTGGGATTAGCAGAAAAAGAAGATGACCAAAGAGATGGTAGAGAAGAAGAAAAATTCGTAGATGTACCGAACATTGTTAAGGCGGTAATTGGAGCAAAGGAAGTGTTGATTTGAGACGAAGTTGTCAAAGAACGTGATGTGTTTTCCTGCTCTGATACCATGTTGATGTTTAGAGTCAGAGAGAAATAACGACAGAGTGTTTACGGTGGCTCAACCCAAACTATGGTTGTGTAAGATGTATTTATTTGAGAGACTAATAACAATAAGGGTATAGATAAACACAATTACAAAAATACCCAAATATACATATAATTACATATTAATAAAGAATACCCCAGAAATTATTCCCAAAAAAAGTGAATTAGTAATTTTGTTAATGTTGTTTACTGTATTTGATCACAAGACAGTGATCGGGACATTGTCGCGACCTAAAAATCAAATTATTTCTATGTTAATGGATTATCAGGTGACTAACCTAATACGGACTCTCCCAAGCCCTACTAAATCGCAACTTAAATTAATTAGAATAATTTAGAATTTGGAGTCGCCACTAATCATTTTTTGGTAGGTTGATTAGGAACCTAAGTAAAACAGCGGGAGGACCATTTTACTTCTACGAACCAGAGATTATGGATTCGGGGACTTGATTAAACTAGTTAATTAAAACTAATGCCATTTCAGTACCTTAATTCCATATGAGATGTCCTAAAATCGACGACTCAGATTGAATCAATTTAAACCTCGAATGAGGTGTCTCTTTTGAAATTTTGTTTTTTTTAATGCAATGCATGAAACTATCTAAATGATATGGGTGATATGCAAAACATGTGAAATCAAAGTCATCTTGCCCTATATGCAAAATTAACTAATTAATTAAGACATGCAAAATTACATGACATTAGGGCACAATGCAAGACCATTAATCTAATCATGCGAAGATCTTAAGTGAAAACATAATCTGTCATGCAATTGATTAGCATGCAAACTATTATGCAATTAATTAAATTAGTATGAACATCCTAAACATGGTACTAAAGACATGACAAAACAGAATGAGACACATGCATATAAATATTGGACATGCGAATGTTATGACATATTATGCATGATTTTCAAAAATGATAATGATTCATGAATAAGCAATTGTCAAAAAAATGTATGATAATATAATGAACAATTTCCTATCTTTTATTTTTATTTTTTTGTTTTACTTTAGGATGTTGATGCAACCTAACTACATGACACGTGAGATGATATGACATGGCGGCGATGCATGACATGGCAAGATAACGTGGCAAAATAACATGGTAAGATGACTTGATTAAATGACATGGCAATGCAAAATGACATGGCAAGATGACGTGGCAAAATGACATGACTAAATGGCGTGGCAAGATGACATGCAATTATTTTTTATTTTCGGATTTTTTAAGAGAAAGAAACTATCCTATCCTCGGCAACTAATTTTCTAGACATGGCAAAAATCAATTAATCAATCCATCCACTAATCAATCCATAATCAGGATAACAATCTGCCAACTCAAATTGCAACTGTCATTTTTTTAGAAATTTTATGGATATGATAAAAACCAATCAGTCGACCAATCAATCAATCAATTTATCAATCAATCAATCAATCAATCAATCAATCAATCAATCAATCTACTAGTTAACATTCGAACAGAATCGTGATCGTCAACATCCCGACCATCATATCTTCGAATTTTTCAAAATTTCCGCATCTCGAATTAAAAATTGGCTTTTCGGAGATAGCAAATCGGACCTAAACGGTGAAAGGTCAGATTGACTAAATCCGAGATTTTCTTGACAAAATTATGGATACAATTGAGGTTCAAATTATTTCAAATTCAAATCACATGACATGTCAAATATATCAAATGCCGGAAAATATATACAGAATTTTATGCATTTGTCTCATCCTCAAAATCAGTAATAACTATGTTTGAATATAACCGAAAATCAATGTCACCAATTAATCACCCAAATTATGCAGATAAATTTTTCGAGAAAATAAGGACTGTACCTCAAAAAAATTGAGTTTCCAAAGCAATCAGACCGAATAGCCAAGGGCCTCCATGAAAGATTCAAATGGTGAAGATGAAGCATGGTTTGATATGACATTGGACACAAAAAATAAGCTCGATCCAACGGTCCAATCGGCTGGAAACGCAGGAAATGCCGGCGAGTGAACAAAGTCCGCGCCTGGAATGGTTTATAATCAACCTGTTATTAAATCACCAGGAGAGTTCATTTCAAAGATCTGGACGGTGGAGATGAAGAAGAGAATATGTGGACCTTGGACACAAAAATGAGCTCGATCCAACGGTCCAATCTACCGGAAACGTAAGAACAGCCGGCGGATGAATAGTACCGATGCAAGGAACAGCTACTGATTCAGCTGTTATTCGACCACCAGGAGAGCTCCTTTCAAAGATCCGAACGGTGGAGATGAAGAAGGGATTATGTGGACCGTGGACACAAAAAATGAGCTCGATCCAACGGTCCAATCGGCCAGATACGTAAGAACAGCCGGCGGATGAACAGTACCCGCGGCCAGGAACAGCTACTGATTGAGCTGTTGTTCGACTACCAGGAGAGATCCTTTCAAATATCCGAACGGTGGAGATGAAGAAGGGATTATGTGGACCTTGGACACAAAAAATGAGCTCGATCCAACGGTCCAATCGGCCAGAAACGCTAGAACAGCCGGCAGCCCTCTACCAGATTCTCTCTTCCTCTTCCCCGATTCTTTCTCTCTCTCTCTCTCTCCCTCCCTCTCTCTAAAATTCAGCCGTATGTGTAAATTGTGTTGGCCTCCCCTTAACCCTCGTTATAATAAGGTATATATAGAGAACATTAGGGTTCCTAATCTCAGTAAAGGTAAGGCTCATTTTCAACCGTTGGATTAGAGCTCCTAATAATTGGACCAGGATCTAATCTCGACCGTTATATATAAAAATATGCAATTCAAGAGCCCTAATCCATTTAAAACCCCTTTCTTGGCCTTAATCGATTTTTTTTTTTTGAGAATCAAGGTTAATTCTCATTTTCTGTTTAATCAATGCATTTTCCTAAAATTAAAATTTAGGTGCTAACAGCTTGCCCCTCTTTGAGTGTAGGCTCAGAGAGGTTTCGCTCAAAGACCAAAAGTGGCACCTAATTTTTTTTTTTTGAAATAATGCAATGCAATGTAATATTGAAAATAACATGCGCCTAACTTCTTTTTTTTCAAAGAACTCGCGCATGGATCGTGTAAGGGGTATCTGTTTCTGCAAATACCTTATACGCTGAGGAATCCCTTAATCACCAGCGCTGTTAGGCCCACCTGTCCTCAGGAATTTCTTTCTTCCTGACTCGGGACAACGTAAGATGTCTGTAGGCCGAATTTGCGAGTTCTGGATCGCAAATCGGTAAGGCTTCTACACCACGATCATCCGCTCATCACGCGAAACATCAACAGAGGTTGAAGCTTCTGAGTCGCAATCATCTTCTCATCATGCGAAACGTCGGCTAAGAATAAAGCTTTCAAACCACAATCATCTTCTTGTCCTGTGGAATGTCGGCTGAGAAATGCTTCTGCATCACGATCATCCGCTCATCACGTGAAGAATTAGTTGTGAGTAAAACTTTCGAACCACGATCATCCGCTCATCACGTGGAACATCGGCTAAGAGTAAAGCTTTCAAACCACGATCATCCGCTCATTACGTGGAACGTTGGCTAAGAATAAAGCTTTCAAACCACAATCATCTTCTTGTCCTGTGGAGTGTCAGTTGAGAAATGCTTCTGCATCACGATCATCCGCTCATCACGTGGAACATCGGCTAAGAGTAAAGCTTTCAAACCACAATCATCCGCTCATCCTGTGGAATGTCAGTTGAGAAATGCCTTTGCATCACGATCATCCGCTCATCACGTGAAGCATTGGCTAAGAATAAAGCTTTCGAACCACGATCATCCGCTCATCACGTGGAACATCGGTTAAGAATTGGCTTTTGCATCACGATCATCCGCTCATCACGTGAAGCATTGGCTGAGAATAAAGCTTTCGAACCACGATCATCCGCTCATCACGTAGAACGTCAGCTAAGAATTGGCTTTTGCATCATAATCATCCGCTCATCACGTGAAGCATTGGCTGAGAATAAAGCTTTCGAACCACGATCATCCGCTCATCACATGGAACGTTAGCTAAGAATTGGCTTTTGCATCACGATCATCCGCTCATCACGTGAAGCATTGGCTGAGAATAAAGCTTTCGAACCACGATCATCCGCTCATCATGTGGAACGTCAGTTAAGAATAGTGCTTCTGCATCACGATCATCCGCTCATCACGTGAAGCATTAGCTGAGAGTAAAACTTTCGAACCACGATCATCTGCTCATCACGTGGAACATCGGCTAAGAGTAAAGCTTTCAAACCACGATCATCCGCTCGTCACGTGGAACGTTGGCTAAGAATAAAGCTTTCAAACCACAATCATTTTCTTGTCCTGTGGAGTGTCAGCTGAGAAATGCTTCTGCATCACGATCATCCACTCATCACGTGAAGCATTAGCTGTGAGTAAAGCTTTCGAACCACGATCATCCGCTCATCACATGGAACATCGGCTAAGAGTAAAGCTTTCAAACCACAATCATCCGCTCATCCTGTGGAATGTCAGCTGAGAAATGCCTCTACATCACGATCATCCGCTCATCACGTGAAGCATTGGCTAAGAATAAAGCTTTCGAACCACGATCATCCGCTCATCACGTGGAACGTCGGTTAAGAATTGACTTTTGTGTCACGATCATCCGCTCATCACGTGAAGCATTGGCTGAGAATAAATCTTTCGAACCACGATCATCCGCTCATCACGTGGAACGTCGGTTAAGAATTGACTTTTGTGTCACGATCATCCGCTCATCACGTGAAGCATTGGCTGAGAATAAATCTTTCGAACCACGATCATCCGCTCATCACGTGGAACGTCAGCTAAGAATTGGCTTTTGCATCACGATCATCCGCTCATCACGTGAAGCATTGGCTGAGAATAAAGCTTTCGAACCACGATCATCCGCTCATCACGTGGAACGTCAGCTAAGAATAGTGCTTCTGCATCACGATCATCCGCTCATCACGTGAAGTATTGGCTGCAGGCCGGATTTGCGAAATGCTGGTATCGTAATCAGGTAAAAACTGAATCACATTCATCCTTTATGTGAAACAGTGGACAGAATTACGAAATGCTGGTATCGTAATTTGAGAAAATCTGAATCATGTTCATCCTTTACATGAAACAATGAACAGAATTGCGAAATGATGGTATCGCAATCTGAGAAAATCTGAATCACATTCATCCTTTATGTAAAACAGCGAACAGAATTGCGAAATGCTGGTATCGCAATCTGAGATGATCTGAATAGGGTGCTCGAGTTATGGATCGAGCGGGCCTGATTGTCTTTTGGGATCTTCTGTCTAGATCACCGTGCTTAGTTTGATACCTGCAATCATTGAAGATGCGGTCATCCAAGCCTGAAAAAGAATCAGGAAACTTACCTGAGTTGACTGAAACCCGGCTTTTAGGATTTGCTGAATTGGCGTGCTCAACCTGTTCAGTTCATAAGAAAATGGTGTTTTGCATGAACCTTAATGCAAATGCAACAATTTGTGAGCTTCTACTTGCATTGTAAAGCTCCACTGGAGATTTTGTCAATAAGGAAATCTTTTGATCCCTTCGACAAACTTTGACCAAATAGAATGAGTAACCTTCAGTTAAAAAGGACTTTCTCTCACTCTCTTTTTGGTTTTGGTTAAAGATATGCTTACCTGAGTATTTGGAAGACTACCTGGTCGGCATCTGCCAGTAAGATTTGCTCATTCAATGGTCCTTTGATGAATTTCGAGACTTTAAGAGGCAACTCGATCATTAAAAATGTGCTACCTGCCAGACAATGTCAAAGGTAGAAAGCATACATGCTGAAACATGTTCAATGATTTCTCCGCTCAAAAGGGGTAACAATGGATAACCTGTAGTGTTTGGGTTAGAGAAATAAATGCCTCTGTCACCTCGGCTATCGTACCTTTTGCGAGAAAACCTTTTGACTTGAAGGATGCGGAATAATACCACTCAACTCACTATGGTTAAAATTTAGGGATGTGTTGAAATGGCTTGCCTTTCATCATCCTGTCATGCCCCCATTCTATACAACTCAATGCACCATATGCAGTTTATGCTCCCTATTCAAAGTCGGTAAATCAATCATGAAGAATAATCATGCATGAATCATTCAAATGGGCGAGCATTCCTAAAGTTCATGGATATAGAAATTCCAAGCATTATGTTCGAGAAAATGACCACGCGAGAAAATTTTCAAGAACAAGAAAATCTAAGTTGCCCCAGAACATGTGAGAAAATGAAACAACTTAGGGATCCTACTCCTTATGTTGAGGGCTAGTGCATTTCTATCCTTGCCCCAGAGCCAGGAAATCATATGCATGATCCAGTCGAGAGAAGACTTGAGTGCTTTGGTTGCCCCCGTTCAATAGTGATCACCATCATGGACGGTCGTATGGTCCTGCAAATAAGGAAGGTATCACTTGAAAATCACATGAGACAGAGAAAAATACTTCCTTTTCCTAAGTTGAGGTCTGCTGGCCTCCATTTTCAATCATGATGGGTATAGCTTTTGCCAAAATGTGAGATTGCCCCAGACATGGCCAGTGTTTGAGAACTCAATTTTGAACTTTGACAAATAGTTTATTTTTTCACCTAATCCTGCATAGGAAAGATGTGCATGAATAAGGTCTCAAAGATAAAAAGAGTAAAATCTTGAGAAGCTCTTGACTGTCAATTTGCCCCAGTGGTGGCTATCGAAAATGATGTTTCCTAGCCTGGCACCTGCAAGAAGGAAAATAGAAGGTTATTTCTAACAATGATGAGTCGAGGGCAAGAAATACTCCCTTTGAGATCGGGCGGCCTTTGTCTTTCTTCAACTTTTGACATGGCACGATAAATGGATTTATCGAGGGTATAGCATGAGTCAGCCTTGACTGATTGATGGAATGTGGTTTGAGCTGACCGATGCCTATAGTTGGACGTGCCTCAATCAAGCTTTGACGGCTGTAGATGCCTCTTATTTCATGCTTAGGTGAACTCTGGTCTTGAATCCTCCAGGGAAATGGGGGACTCTGCAAACAGTCCTCTATTGGCTCGCGCCATCAAAGAATTGCCCCAAGGATCATTATTGGGCTGGTCAAAGGACAACCAACAGAAGTGTTGATCAGTAAAGGGATCACCGAAGGTGAGTGCCGAAACTTGATGTAAGGATCTTCAAGGATCGTTGTACATTTGATCCATCTGATTGATTATTCATGAATGATCAGGTACGGAGCTATTGTGGGCACTAATGCTAGTTCTGGTATCTT
The DNA here is from genome assembly GCA_021437785.1 of Rhodomyrtus psidioides. Classification (NCBI taxonomy): domain Eukaryota; kingdom Viridiplantae; phylum Streptophyta; class Magnoliopsida; order Myrtales; family Myrtaceae; genus Rhodomyrtus; species Rhodomyrtus psidioides. The sequence continues at coordinate 2,695,908 of JAILYB010000041.1, read as the reverse complement.
GTGAGAAATGATTGACAGTAAAGCATGGAATCACCTAAAATGGATGATGAATTGGGATTCGCCATTTAGCCTGCTTCAATTGCATGATCGCCGTGTGCAGGGCCGTCCAAGGATTGATTAGGCTAATGCATGTTCAGATTTGAGAAGTTGTCCCCTTGCCCCTAAATTGATCCTAATTTGAAATATTGAGGATCGTTGGTTTGACTTGTGTAGCCATCAATGGCTCTTGGCAAGGTGAGATGATTAATGGAACATGTCCAGATTAGTGACGTCGACGAGGATCCACCATAATTGCATAATAGTCACTGGGAATCAGAACTGGAAAAGAAACCATGCAAAGAAAAAATCAAGAGAAATTAGTAGAAAGCCAATTTTAGAGTTTGATTGAAAAGAGACAACCTGACTTGTTACGTTGGGTGATGAATTCTCTATGGCTACTGAAAATCCAAGTTAGCAACTGGATCTGTCAATGAAGCCTCACTAGGCTTAACCTTGAAATTCACTCAAAGAATTTGTCAAGCTTAATGATAATTAACCAAAATAGAAGAACGCTTTTGATCAAACTAAGAAAAACAAATTTCACAACTTGACTACTCCCTGCTTCGCTTGATGATGTCTTCGATTTGCACCTCTAGAATCTGCGAACAAAATGAAAACATGCAAGATCTTGACGAACTCGCTTGGGAATTCTTTGGTGTTACTCGTGCAGCATGAGCATCGAGAAGCTTTTTGGATGGTTGCTTCTTGCTATTGTGATGAAGAAGACTTCATGAAGATAAAAATGACGCTTTTGCTTCTTTTGTCCCCTTCTTCCTCTGACTTTGCTTTGAGCCCTTTTTTGTCTTTTCTCTGCTCGCGCTATCTCCACTTCTATCGTAGCACTCAGAGACTTCGTGTGGTCATGTATGATAGATGAATGGCCTTATACAAATTAGTGTTTTCTCGACGATCCATAATCACCTACAAAAGATAAGGGACCAATGAGTATATGACTGAAGAGAGGTCGGTCCACGACTAATTGATTGGTCTGATTTTATTTTATTTTCTTTTTATGCAAAAAGTGAGCAAACTTTCCTTATCAAAAACGATGTGATTTTTGGAAAAGTTTCTTGCACAAAAAAATGATAAAATCCTTCTGACATTTGGAACATTTCCGGGAGGAACTTTCATCACAATGAATTTTCAAGTTAAATCTGTCAAGAAAATCTTGCATCCATTGAAACATTAAGGAAAAATGTGACCGAGTCTTCATTGATCAGTAAAATTCCCTGAGGGATCATTTGGCTGTTTTTAATTTTTTTTTAAATGACTCATCCATTTGATTTTTTTTTAAACATGGGATTAAGTTCAAAATCTGACTGAAACTTAGCATGGACCGACAAAAAATAAAGTAAGTAAATCACGAAGGAGAGTGGCAAAATACTTACTTTCTAACCGACCATAATGCAAATCGCATAGACATACACATGAAACGTGAGGTTTACTAACTAATAGGCTTCAAAGGCGGAGCCCCAAGGATACTCGGACCAAGCCAACTGGGGTTTGCGGCTGGATCGAGGTCCCCCGTAGACATCCGGCTCAGCCAAGTGAAGACCCGCATCACCAGGGTAAGTGACGAGGATACTCACTCTTGGCACCGATTTAGAAAGGTTCGGGACTTGAAAAAGACGACTCGGGCCACAGGATAATGGCCGAAGTGTCCCTAACCAAGCACCATCCTAAGCCTAGCCATTCAGGTCCAACGGCGGGTTGTGTGTGCAAGGTGTAGTGTCTATCCAACTAAGGCATGCATAGCAAGTTATATCAAGACAGCGCTTCTATATAAACTCATATACATAAACTCCTTCAAACTGCAAAACAAAGGTCAACAAACACTCGCCCTTTATAACTCTTAGCCTACAAAAAAAAGGTTAATAAACACCTCCCCTTATCACTCCGACCCTGCAAGAATATTTAACACCTGAAGATGAGATTCAATCAATCCACTCAAGACATCCAAGGAATCTAAATGGCCTAAATCGTCTACAACTTTTAAATTTTCTGAAAGATTCAGATAACTGAGTTAAGCATTCATATTTCTCGGAAAATAAAAAGTTAGTCCCCAGTGGAGTCGCCAAGCTGTCGCGACCTAAAAATCAAATTATTTCTAGGTTAATGGATTATTAGGTGACTAACCTAATACGGACTCTCCCAAGCCCTACCAAATCGCAACTTAAATTAATTAGAATGATTTAGAATTTGGAGTCGCCACTAATCATTTTTTGGTAGGTTGATTAGGAACCTAAGTAAAACGGCGGGAGGACCATTTTACTTCTACGAACTAGAGATTATGGATTCGGGGACTTGATTACACTAGTTAATTAAAACTAATTCCCTTTCGGTACCTTAATTCCATATGAGATGTCCTAAAATCGACGACTCAGATTGAATCAATTTAAACCTCGAATGAGGTGTCTCTTTTGAAATTTTGTTTTTTTTAATGCAATGCATGAAACTATCTAAATGATATGGGTGATATGCAAAACATGTGAAATCAAAGTCATCTTGCCCTATATGCAAAATTAACTAATTAATTAAGACATGCAAAATTACATGACATTAGGGCACAATGCAAGACCATTAATCTAATCATGCGAAGATCTTAAGTGAAAACATAATCTGTCATGCAATTGATTAGCATGCAAACTATTATGCAATTAATTAAATTAGTATGAACATCTTAAACATGGTACTAAAGACATGACAAAACAGAATGAGACACGTGTATATAAATATTGGACATGCGAATGTTATGACATATTATGCATGATTTTCAAAAATGATAATGATGCATGAATAAGCAATTGTCAAAAAAATGTATGATAATATAATGAAAAATTTCCTATCTTTTATTTTTATTTTTTTGTTTTAATTTATGATGTTGATGCAACCTAACTACATGACACGTGAGATGATATGACATGGCGGCGATGCATGACATGGCAAGATGACGTGGCAAAATGACATGGCAAGATGACTTGATTAAATGACATGGCAATGCAAAATGACATGGCAAGATGACTTGATTAAATGACATGGCAATGCAAAATGACATGGCAAGATGACGTGGCAAAATGACATGGCAAGATGACATGACTAAATGACGTGGCAAGATGACATGCAATTATTTTTTATTGTCGGATTTTTTAAGAGAAAGAAACTATCTTATCATCGGCAACTAATTTTCTAGACATGGCAAAAATCAATTAATCAATCCATCCACTAATCAATCCATAATCAGGATAACGATCTGCCAACTCAAATCGCAACTGTCATTTTTTTAGAAATTTTATGGATATGGTAAAAACCAATCGGTCGACCAATCAATCAATCAATCTATCAATCAATCAATCTACCAGTTAACATTCGAACAGAATCGCGATCGTCAACATCCCGACCATCATATCTTCGAATTTTTCAAAATTTCCGCATCTCGAATTAAAAATTGGCTTTTCGGAGATAGCATATCGGACCTAAACGGTGAAAGGTCAGATTGACTAAATCCGAGATTTTCTTGACAAAATTATGGATACAATTGAGGTTCAGATTATTTCAAATTCAAATCACATGACATGTCAAATATATCCAATGCCGGAAAATATATACAGAATTTTATGCATTTGTCTCATCCTCAAAATCATTAATAGCCATGTATGAACATAAACGAAAATCAATGTCACCAATTAATCACCCAAATTATGCAGATAAATTTTTCAAGAAAATAAGGACTGTACCTCAAAAAAATTGAGTTTCCAAAGCAATCAGACCGAATAGCTAAGGGCCTCCATGAAAGATCCAAACGGTGAAGAAGAAGCAGGGTTTGATATGACATTGGACACAAAAAATAAGCTCGATCCAACGGTCCAATCGGCTGGAAACGCAGGAAATGCCGGCGGGTGAACAGAGTCCGCGCTTGGAATGGTTTCTGATCAACCTGTTATTAAATCACGAGGATAGCTCATTTCAAAGATCCGGACGGTGGAGATTAAGAAGGGATTATATGTACCTTGTACACAAAAAATGAGCTCGATCCAACGGTTCAATCTGCCGGAAACGCAAGAACAGCCGGCGGATGAATAGTACCGATGCAAGGAACAGCTGCTGATTGAGCTGTTATTCGACCACCAGGAGAGCTTCTTTCAAAGATCCGAACGGTGGAGATGAAGAAGGGATTATGTGGACCTTGGAAACAAAAAATGAGCTCGATCCAACGGTTCAATCGGCCAGAAACGCATGAACAGCCGGCGGATGAACAGTACCCACGGCCAGGAACAGCTACTGATTGAGCTGTTGTTCGACCACCAGGAAAGCTACTTTCAAAGATCCGAATGGTGGAGATGAAGAAGGGATTATGTGGACCTTGGACACAAAAAATGAGCTCGATCCAACGGTCCAATCGGCCAGAAACGCTAGAACAGCCGGCAGCCCTCTACCAGATTCTCTCTTCCTCTTCCCCGATTCTTTCTCTCTCTCTCTCTCCCTCCCTCTCTCTAAAATTCAGCCGTATGTGTAAATTGTGTTGGCCTCCCCTTAACCCTCGTTATAATAAGGTATATATAGAGAACATTAGGGTCCCTAATCTCAGTAAAGGTAAGGCTCATTTTCAACCGTTGGATTAGAGCTCCTAATAATTGGACCAGGATCTAATCTCGACCGTTATATATAAAAATATGCAATTCAAGAGCCCTAATCCATTTAAAACCCCTTTCTTGGCCTTAATCGATTTTTTTTTTTTAGAATCAAGGTTAATTCTCATTTTCTGTTTAATCAATGCATTTTCCTAAAATTAAAATTTTGGTGCTAACAGACATGATAAAATAAGTTAACATATATAATGTGAGGAACTGTCACAACATCAAATATCGTATTGGATATAGTCATCATACGAATAAAAAAAATGAAAAAAAAATCAAAGTTTTATTCAATAGCATCAAGCCGGGAGAAATGAAAAATCACACGTGCTTAACTCTTGTGACATGACTAATATTTTGTGTGAGTCAATTGGAGTGTTGGGATCTAAACCATTGACCTATGCTTTGATAAAAATTTAAGCTTATTAGACGGAAACTCCATGTAAGTACGGCCTTATAACCTCGCGTTTTAATCGATGTGGCATTATACAGCCAACCATGTCATAAACATGGTAAATCATATTGAAATCTATATCTCAATTTTAATCCCGACCTGCACTACCGATCATAGTTGGCTACTTGTTATCAACGGTCACCATTTATTTTGGTCATCTGTAAACGAGATGACCACCATGGCAGTGGTCAAATCCGCGATGAATCGCGCCTTTAGAATTGTTTTCAGATTGCAAAAAAAAAAACAAAAAAACAAACAAAAACATTTTCAAAATTCGTGCTTTAAATAGTTGATCCAACTGCATGGATGAGGTAAGGTAGATTTCCAGAGACGTTTATAAAACAAAAATCCTAATTTTCTATATCAGTGTTTGAACTTTCCTCAATTATGCATTGTTAATAGTTAATTATTTACTTCTATTTCTTATAGCTGTTTCCCTTACGATTCATTGAAATGACTAATGATGCATCTTAACATCTTATGTTGCAGAGATATCAAGCCTAACAACTTGCTACTTGATAGAAATGGTCATATGAAACTATCGGATTTTGAGTTATGTAAACCACTAGATTGCAGTAACCTGCAAGAAAAGGACTTCTTTGTGGAAAACAATCTTAGTGGGGATCTTTCAAGTCCATAGGATGCGAGCAACACCGACAGATGAAGACGACAGATAATAAATGGTGTTATAGTATAAAAAGGTATTACTTCACATTTGAGCTTGCATATTCATATTTAAAAAAAAAAATCTTTTCTCGTGGCTTGGCAGGTTCTAAGGTACCCTGGAACCGGATCCGGAACCTGTGACAGGGTAGGTTTCAGGTTCCAGGGAACACATGGTAGGTTCTAGGTTCCGAAAAATGAGGAATCTGTACCCAATGGTAGGTTCCAGGTTTTAGGTGGAACCTACCCGGAACCTGGAACCGCTCACCCCTAAGGACATGGCCTAACCTTATGAGGAAATGTTAGGCGATCTCTTTCCGTCGGACCGGGGCTGGAGAGGTTGTTGTCAACTTGTCATGCCCATCGGATCGGGATGGAAGAGCTGAAGTTGGGTGGGGGCCGGCAACTTTTCTCGCTTATCGGCTTGGTAGTTCTTTCAAGTGTTGTCATTTGCATTCGGGCCTTTTGGGCAAGGATGGGCTCGAGTCTGTCTCCCCCATCCGCACAGGATGAGGCCCGCGAGCTTGACTTGGTTCGAATTCGGGGACTCGACCCTATTTAATCATTTATAATTAATAAATAAAAAATATAGCACAATCTTGTTGACACCTAAAATTTGACCTTTTTTTATGATCATTGCATAAAAATGAGAACTAGTCGTTTTCACACAAAATATATATAAATTGATCTTCATGCACAACGTATTCATGCATCGCATATGGACTTGGATCGCTCAGTACATTAAAAATGATTAGCAACTTTGGAATGGGTGGAGGCTCTTGCTTTTCTCGCTAGTGGGATGAGGAGCCTTGCAAAAGCGATTGGCAAAATAGAGTGGAAACCATCATTCCATCGATCATCATTTGGTGGCCTTGGACAGAGTGACACCACTAAGAGAGAACATGATGTGAGGTGGTGCAAGGGACAATGGATAGTGGAAGAGTGATGCCATTAAACAAAGAGAGGAAAAGGTAGAGGAAGTAGAGCACAGCAAGAAGGAAGAAAGCATCAAAAAGAAGAAAGAATGATGAGAGAACATGATGGGAGGTGGTGCAAGGGACAATGGATAGTGGAAGAGTGGTGCCATTAAACAAAGAGAAGAAAAGGTAGAGGAAGTAGAGCACGGCAAGAAGTTGTCAGCGAATGCCTATATAAATAGCTCTATTTTCACGTTGAGAGGGGGGAGAGAATTGCTCAAAAAAAATTTCAGCATCCACATTCTTGAGAGAATACGTGACAAGCAATAGGGAGGGGAGGAAGATAAAAAAGGAAGAAAGAAAACTCTTCTCGTAGTGTTTCGTTTCTTGTGCTTCTATCTGAAAAACTCTTTGTAATTCTTTTGCCGATGTAATCAACCTCCTCATTGTGACATTTTATGCTCGTGTTGACATAACGCAAGTGGCAACCTGTGCGAGTAGATTTTTCTCGAGCAATTGAAGGTAGTTTTCTTTCACTTTAGTATGCGAAGATGTGATTGATGGCTTGAGCTCGTATATTATTTGGGTTTGTCATTTTTTTGAATCGATGCGTCTTTTATTAACAATCATTTGCTTTGCATCGCATTGCATCCAGTAAGAGTGTGCTTTTTCTATATTTTGCCTATCAGATCCAGAATCGGAAGGTCGAGCCTCCTATTGGTGTCAAAGGCATTGTGTTCATTTATTTCCTGCAAATTATATTGTACTACCCCAGAATCGGAAGGCCGAGCCTCCTGCTGGTGGTTTATATCCCCACACCTCGTTGCACGAACACGGACGGACTCCGACGTTGTAAAACTCATCGGATCCTATCCCCTTTCTTTACGTTTATGTTCTTTTAATATATTTTTTTCCTTCATTATAATTCGCATTTCCTTGCATTTTATAAAAAGAAAACCCTAAAAAATATTGCAAAAACAAAAAAAAAACTGTATCTTTGAAAATTCATCAAATTTGCCAAAATCAGACATTTTCACGGAAATGGTACCGAAAGGGCATTAATTGAAGAATTAATGTAACCAAGTCCCCGAACTCACAATCTCTGGTTCGTAGAAGTAAAATGGTTCTCCCGCTGTTTTACTTAGGTTTCTAATCAACCTACCAAAAAATGATTAGTGGCGACTCCAAATCTAAATCATTTTCAATTAATTTAAGTTGCGATTTGGTAGGGTTTGGGAGAGTCCGTATTAGGTTAGTCGTCAAAATTAACCTGATAATCCATTAGCCTATAATTTAATTTTTTTTAGGTCGCGACAGCTTGGCGACTCCGCTGGGGAAGTTGAAAGCTTTAATTTTTTTTTTCAAAAAATTCAAGACTTAACTGGTCCACCCGAATCTTTTGGAAAATTAAAAGCTTTAGTGGATTTAGGCCTAACTTTTCATGGATCTTTCACTTTGGGCAATTTTGATTGAGTTTTTCACTCTTAGGTGTTAAATTTTTTTGCAGACGGGAGTTACAAGGGGTGGAGTGCTTGGTCAACCCATTGTTTTGCAGATTGGCGATTGGATTTGTTTGTTTAACTATGAGCATTTTGAAGCGGTGATTGCTTATTAAATGTCATGCGTGATTAATTGCTTTAGCACTACACCACACATAACCCGTGGCCGGGCCTGGGCCACTAGTTTTAGGATGGTATCGAGATTGGATCCTAACGTTCTTCGTGAGATCACGTTTGAAAGTTAGTCCGAATTCGATCCCGACTCCCTTAAAAAATGAGTTTCAAAAGTTAGAACTCATGCTCGGTAAGATTACCATGGCGGGGTTGTAATTTTTAACTCGAGAAGCTGAAGTTGAAATGACCCGGCTAATCCTGGTTACGTCGTAAGATTACGACTAATCTTGATTATGTGCGCGAGATTGCCGCCTTGTCGCAAGTCTTTCGCTTCAATTTGTCAACCTCTAGGAAAGTTAGAATAAGTTTAACTCACGAATCATGTGCATGTTGTTGACACCTGATTTTTGACCATCCGTTATTATAGTTTTTTATTTCTAAAATCAAAAATAGCAAAAAAGGTCAAAAAATTGCAAAATCAACTTTGGAAGCCTTAGCCTAGCCTTAGGAACCAATTTTGAACAAAAAATATTTTTTGAATTTTTTAATATTTTTCGGAATTTATTTAATTATAAAAAAACCCAAAAAAACCAGAAAAATACCATTCGTGGTCAGAAAATTACACAAAAATATTCAGAAATTTTATTTTAATTCTATATTTAATATTTTCACTTTTTATTAGGGAAATTCGGCTCGGTTCATGGGGGTTCCTTCACAAACCTAATCCCGAACCGGGCCTAAAAAATCCTTTTCGAGTCTTTTAATTTTCAATTCTCGGTTTTTTATAAGCTATGACATTGGACTCTAAAGTATTGAAATGCAATTGGGTCAATTTGCCCTCCAATTTGATCAATTTTTAGCCAAAAGGGCTTAATTGCATAAAAATCTTTCAATTTAGTCCCCGGTTTTTACAATTTTTGAAATTAAATTTTACACGGGCACACCCATTAAAATTAAACACCTACTACCCAATAGTTTTCATCATGCTGAATCCATTGGTGGGGCTCAAATTTTGAGTAATTCGATCGTTTACATCTTCGATTTGGCGAAATTCGTTTTCGGATCCAAGGGACAATTTGGGGGTTTTCACTAAATTTCAATAAATTGATTCACGAAAAATACCCCATATTTGATAGAAAACATGCCAAGGAATCTGAATTTGCCATCAATTTCATGAAAAGAGGTCATTTGGGGGGGTCAATTTGACTATTTGGTCGAACCGGGTCGGTCGGGTCCGACCCGACCCGACCCGGTCCGACCCGGGTCTGCAGACCATGCACAGAATGTGCAGAATCTGCATAACGTGGACAGAACACAAAAAAACAGGGGGACCGAGGGGCGGGCGATTTTAAAATGAAAAAGGACATCACGCGTGAGGGGACATGGACACCGAGCATATTCGCGTTTAGCAGAGGGGCGTGGGCACAAAAAACGGGCCGGTCGGCCATGCGAAAGGGGAGAGATTCGCGGTCCAAAACCGGGGGGAGCCGAGAGAGGGGAGAAAATTTTTTCGGGAGGATTTTCGAGCAAAGCCGGGGCAAGACAAGCTTGCCGGCACCTCTTGGAGCCTGAGGGGAGCTTCGGTCGCCGTCGGACGGTCGCGGAATAGGTCGGGTATCTTCCCCGGTCTTCATTTTTTCTTATGCACGCTGGGTGTTCGACGAAATGCCCAAACGGGCTTTGCATTTTTTGAGTCTCGGCCGAGGCTCCCCGAGATTTGGTTCCTAAACTCCTCTAACACCATCCCTCCGCTCGCCTTGCTATTCATTTTGCATTAAACCGCGGCGAAAACACGGCTCGGAGCTTCGCCGGCAACGGTTCGGACGGGAGCTCAACGGGGAACTTCCGGCGGTCTTCAAGCTCGAAATGAGCTCAGGTAAGCCTCTAGACCCTCTTTGGGTGTTGTTTGATGGTTTAGAATCGAGTTTTGATAAGAAAAAAAATTCGGAAAATGCCTCGCCGGAGCCGAGTTCGGGGAGGTCCGTTTCGCCGGTTCTTAGCGTGTTCATGGTTATTATTTGGGTTGTATGTTGATGTGGTTGGTCCAAGGAGTCGAATGCCGCAAGAACGGGCGAAAAATACCAAGCTTCGGGCCCGTTTCGCAATTTTCCGGCGACCTCGCCGGAATTTTTACTATTCACGCCGGAATTGTCACTGTTCATCGTCTTCTCCGGCGACCCTCCGGCCGGTCAACGGTCAACGGCCGACGTGGCGTGCACGTAGGCAGCCACGTCAGCCGGGTGGGGTCCGATCCATGTATTTTCAAATAAAACAAATGGACGGCCACGATCGCGACACGTGGCGCGATCCTAGAATTTTGGAAAATAAATAAATTAAAATCAATCCGGCGGACGAGATTGTGCCAAGTGGCACGCTGTGGAACGTCCGATCTAAGGTTAGATCGGACGCGCTGAAGGTGGCCACGTGGCACAATCTGGAGCGTCCGATTTGAATGGTTTTCTAAAAAAGGAAAATAATCAATTTTTGATCCGACGGCTATAATTGAGCCACGTGGCTCTCTGTGGGTCGCTCGATCTAGTGGAAGATCGGGACGCACGAGACGAAGCCACGTGGCACAACGTGGACCGTCCGATCCGAGGAATTTTCGGATAATTAAATAAAATACATAAAAAATCAAAAAAAAATTAAAAAAAAATAAATAGAAAAATGTTTTAAAATATAAAACGGTGTCGTTTTAGGCCGGTTTCAACCCCTAGGGTCGGGCCGGGCGCCCGAGAGGCGCGGGCCGGGTTTGACCCGGCCCGGAAAATATTTTTAAATATTAAAAAAATTCAAAAACAGTAATAAAATAATCAAAAATCAATAAAAAATGAAAAATCATGAAAAATTCAAAAAAATTCGGAAAATTCAGAAAAATTCTAAAAAATTCCAGAAAATAGGAAATGGCCACATTCAACTGGCCATGACCTGTTCCGGGTCTTTCGACCCCCCGGTATTTCCAGAAATGACGGTTTTGGCCTTTCGGCAAACCGTCTTCCAAAAAAAATTCTAAAAAATTCAGGAAAATCCCAAAAAATAGGAAATGGCCACAAACAACTGGCCAAGGCTCATCCCGGGTGTTTTGAACCCCAAACCTTCTTGAAAATGATGATTTCGCCCTTTGGGCGAGTCGTCTTCCAAAAATTGAAGAAAAATCAAGAAATTCCAAAAAATTCTCAAAAATGGGAAATGGCCACAATCAACTGGCCATGGAATATTTTGGGTAACTCGGTATCCAAACCTTCCAAAAATGACAATTTTGCCCTTCGGACTAATTGTCCCCGAATCTTCCCATTTTACCCCCTAGCCCTAAATCACATCTTCCCTAAGCCCTTATGGCTATACTAGGAGGCCAATGATTGAAATTGATGTGCATTGACATGATTTATTTATGCATTTGATTGCGTTTTCATTATATTGACTGTGATTTGATAGGACCAGTCTTCCAATCTGCATGAAACCCTGACTCATACATATCTCACCTAAAATTGCGCCTGCATGAACTCTTAGTCAGGAAAATCACTCGCATTAGGTACCGAAAGGGCGTTGGTAATGACACCGACGTAACCAAGTCCCCGAACCCAAAATCTCTGGTTCCGCAGAACTGATCGATCTCTCCCAATCGGTCAGTAAGGTTTCCGGTCTACCCTCCAAGAAAGACCGGGTGGCGACTCCAAATGCATGCACAAATTGCACATGCCACCACGACCACACTAAGGTCGAAAGCGATCGACTCTTATCGTCGAACCCTCAAAAGACACTCCCGCCGCGATTTGGTATGGGCCTGGGAGGGCCCGCGCCGATCCAAAGCCTGCGATCGGTAATCCATTAGCCGCGTCCGTTTTTTTTCGGACGGGTCGCGACAGCTGGCGACTCCGCTGGGGACCCTGTTTTAGAACACTTGGTTCTGGACCTCAAGTGGACTTAGGCCGTAATTAAAACGTTGAGTGATTTTTCTAACCCTGCAGGCGCTCTTGAAGGTGAGGTAAGTCCGCTCACGATAGGTGTTATATGTTTTTGCAGATCGGAGTGATAAGGGGTGTAGTCTGTGATTAACATTGTCTTATGCAGGATGGGCGTAGGAATGTATGTTATATGGATGATTTGAAGCGCTGATTGATATATAAATTGTTGCGCATGATTCACTGCATATTTGAGGATCACAACACTTTGCACAAAGCGCCCAAACCCAGGCCGCGAAATCACCATTTTCAGGTAGCCATAGATCAGGGATCGATATGCAACGCTCTAGCGTGGATTGCGCTGGGGTCGACCATATTCGATCCCACTCACTATCCAAGTCGAGACTTTTATCCATTTGTTGTGGATTGCGCTCATGGACGAATTTATCGACTCGGATAGAGGGAAGCCTCTAGGTTCCTCACCTAAGCCATTTTGATTTCTAGAGTCAAGCCTCACTTGTCTCATGCGCATGTATGTGGATGGTTGGTATACCTAAAACCAAAAAAATCATTGGGTACCTCCCATGGCAAGGTCCTGCCATTTCTACTTAAATTCACTTGCAGTCTTTGATTTCGCACAACATGCTGCATTCATCAAATCTGATGGTTGAGTCCAATTCCATTTTATAGTATGGATAGGCTAGAGATGGTCTCCCCAAGTCGTTCCAAGATTCCCGAGATGTTCGAGTATGAGCGACGTGTCATCCGTCATCGAGCCACCGAGACGTTCAAAGGATTCCACTTCTTCCGATTTATCCAAGGGAAGGCACTTACTGGACGCGATCTTACCCGAGGAACAGACTGCTCCTACACCAAGTCCGCCGAGCAACTCGGACGCGAACATAAATTCGAGTACGAAAGGGAAAGGATGTGGAACATTTATCTGAAGTCAGGGGACATATTCAGCAGGATACGAGCAAATCCAACATCCCCTCTAGTGGTCATCGAGATTTCATCAGACGAAGAGGATTCTCTCGAGAGCCAGCCGTCCTCTTCCACCCCTATAGACATATCATCTGATGAAGACGGCGGCCCGAGCTAATCGGAGCAAGGACGACGGACGACGTTCCCCGAAGACCCGACTTGGGGCATCTCCTTAGGTTCTCTAGGGTCGCATTCTGACTGTCTCCTTATTTAATTATTTATCTGAGTCTTCGAGTCTGTAAGGAGCGTCTGCCTGTGGAACTCCCTTCTACCTTTGGTACTTTGGTCTTTGAGTCATTTCTAAGCGTCTTGACATTGGAACGCGACATTGGAATTTCTCTCAACCATTCAGATTTTTCGGTTCAATCACATGTCTCATACAGATGAAATTCTGGTTAGGACTCACACTTGGCGTGTCTAACGCAAGTACGAGAATCTAATCTTCATTTCATGGTGCGTGAGACATGGAATTAAACCGGCCCATATCATGCATCATTGGTAATCCATGGTGATTAACTAAAGTCATCCATGTCTTATGAATTCAAGAGTAGATTAGATATTCGAATTATTTCAATTTGGATGTCCTATCTCCCACCGAATTTAGGACACATTGGAATTGCATCTTTATCTTCTTGGACATTCCACAGATTTTTCTGGGAATTTGTCAAGAGTAATAACCATGGATTACGCTCTTTCCAATTATATGTTTTCTTTTGAAGAACATTGATAAAGAACTTTTCACACGAAGCTAAGGCTTTGTAAAATTCCTCATCTTCGTTAATCTCAAGAAAGCATAAAATTGAAAGGATTTATGCTTTACTTCCCCTGCTAACGTAGTTCTGTAATTTCAAACAGGTAACTTTCAAAAGCGAAATCCAAATACCTGCGTGGAGACTCAGTCACAAATTAAGATGGACCGGGATGGCGTGGAGAAACGCTTGACCACCCTAGAGAGCCAGATGACTCAGGTGATTGCAACGATAACAGAGATGAAGACACTCATCTTCACCATACAAGGGGCATCCCCGACGGTCTCCAATCTCGACCCGACCGTCCGACCTGTTTTGCCTAAAATATCGGACATTGATCAAGCTGAAGGAGCGAAGGTCTTCCCCGAGAGCAAACCTATGATGGCCAATCTAGAAAAACAGCACAAGGGGAAGCTTGGTATTCTTGAGGAAGATGCATTGACTGGGGAGAATCTGTTCGTCACATACCTAATTCGAGAGAAAGACTCTAGTCACCAGAAGAACGTTGAAGGTCACGTAAACCTAACCAACGTCGAAACATGTCCACCCAACGCCTCTCTCACACGCCTTAAAAGGGGGATGCCTGAGGTTCTACAAAGGCCAGAATTCGCCAAGAGATACGATGGCATTGGCTACCCGAAAACTCACATCGATTACTACTTAGAAGCGATGGCTGATTACGACTGGGATGATTCACTTCTTGTCCAAAACTTTCGGCATAGCCTGGTTGGTCCCGCGTTAGGATGGTTTACAGCGCTTGACGTCAAGGGTATCCAAGAATGGGACGATCTGGCCAATCAGTTTCTCCAGCAATACGATTTCAACAGGAATGCCACCTCTACCAGGATGGATCTGAAGCAAAGGAGAAATGAAAGTTTTAAATCATTCGCACAAAGATGGAGAGCGAAAGCAGTCCGAGTCCAACCTCCATTGGACGAAGAGGAGTTAATAGAGCACTTTCTGAAAGCTCTCCCCTATGATTCCTTTAGTCGGTTGAGTACGGCTCATTACCAATCATTTTCACAATTGGTACACGCGGGTGAAAGGTGGGAATGGGCTAAGCGCAATAGTATAATCAGAGACAAACAAAGGCGTGGAGAATCTTCTCAAATGAGTAAAGAGCCGGTCAAGGAGGTGAAGACCAACTATCGAGGGACGATGGTCGCAAGTCAAATTTCTAAACACAAGTCGAAACATCGGTCACCTGATTCCATCCCTCACCGGAAACAACCAGCGCCCAAGATAGAGAAAGCTGGCCAATCAAGCAAGAGAGGTCCTCCTTTCTTTACACCACTACCACTTCCTATGTCAGAGCTACTCCCTCGGCTTTTGGAGGAAAGGTTGTTAGCCCAAGAAATACCGAGGGCGAAACCGCCAAGGTTCCCAGGGTTTGACATGAATCGAACATGTGCGTACCATATGGGTGAGAAGGGACATAATGTCGACAACTGTCGAGCACTACAGTATGATGTGCAAGCTCTCATCGACAACAACCTGCTGGTGTTCGATAGGGCAGGACTCAACGTCCGGCCAAACCTTTTGCCGGATCGCGAAATCAGCGATGTATCCGAGGATGGACCAGAAGGTGATCTAAGGCTTATCATCAACGTACCCGAATTACATGAGGTACCGGTTTTATCTTCTCGAAACCCTAAGAAGGATACCACCTCGATGGGGCGAAAAGAACCATGCTTAGCCGAGATGAGTAATATGGGCATCATCGATAGGGTTGAAGACCCCGCTTTTACGGCATCCTTCGAGAAGTTTAACTTAACCTCTAAAGGGTATGCGGTAGAGACTATGAGGAAAGAGTCATGGGAGATCCCTGCCGGGTACTCATTGAGTGTCGAGGACATTGAAGAGGTCGAAGAATTAGAGGAGTACGGAGAGCGTCTGGAAGAAACGCCCCGAGAGGACAGAAAGTTCACCTGGAATGCCAACAAAGGGGGCGAGACGCCACTTAGAAGGCATCGTCCGGTATGTGAGGCTAACAAGACAGTCATGCCAAGCCCATTGAAGCAGGAAGACCCGCCGGCCCCAACTCCTATCCGGGGTAATGCCTTGTGCGGAACATCGAGAGTTTGCGAGCCCGAGAAGAAGTCGCCAATGCAGTTTACATCACTTCCCATGCCACTATCAAAACTGCTCCCAATACTCTCGGAAAAAGGGATGGTGACCAAGGAGGTGTCGAGGCATAATCCTCCATTGTCCGAAGGATATGATGAAGCCATGTCGTGCGCCTACCATGCAGAGGAGAAGGGGCACAACGCAGACAACTGTATTCGACTGAAAATCAAGGTGCAGAAACTCATCGACAATGGCGTTTTGGATCTTGAGGAGATAAAGCAGAATAGCCAGCAAGACCCGTCATCGGATTGCCAAGGACTGGACAAGACGTACATGGGTAACCCTATCGAAGACTATCCCAACCCAGCTGATCGGACAAACGATGACGGCCGATTACATGGATAAGGGAGTCACTTCCTCCTTTCCATCATTACTCTTTAGTCTATTTGCATTTTACTTCATTTGTAATTTCAAGTGCAGTTTAAAAAAAAAACAACAAAACAAAAAAAAAACAACAAAACAGAACAAAACAAAACAAAACAAAAAAAAATCAAAAATGGGGGATGTGTGGGAACACAAATCAGTCGATGACGATCCAAATGAGAGAAAAGAAATGATGCAAAGAAAAGAAGAGATTGAAAAGAAAAGAAAAACCCTGAGACCTGATTTCCCACACGTCTCCTAGTTTTCAAAATTTTGGGAGGCAAGGAAGTCCAATGATAAGAGGATTAGCCCCCGTTCCCCACCTTCTAATCAAATCTTTCAAAATGTGTTTCTAAGAAAAATTCGTCATGTATGGACTCTCTTTTCCATATTTGGGCTAACTGCCTTCATGGCATCTTAGGTGTGCCGCCCAAAGCATGGAACGCCCAAGAGAAACGGAGTGGTGCTTCAAGAAGATTGAAGCTGGTCGACAACTCGAGCCACCGGGATGGACATTCGAAGGCAGACAAATGAGTCGACTTCTCATTAAGACGACATACTGGGGCAAAGCCTGCCAAGATAAAAAGAGACAGGAAGCTCCGAACGGCAGATATCCCCTAATTGAAAAGGGAACCGTAAAAATTGTGAAAGGATCAAAGCAGTCGACTGGGGCATATCCCACTCAACTAGGGCAGACGCCACCTGACCGGGGCAGCCGGATCAAGTGTAAAGACGTGTCGTTCCTAACTGATTCTCAATCAGATACCGGCATAATATTTCCTATATTTTCCTCTCAGGTGAAAAACAGGATAAGATGGTCGAAGACCAACGAAGGGGAACTTGCCCCCCTACAGGATGAAAAGGAATGTGCCTCTATCAGATGTCACCCATTGGGTTTGTAAAGACAAGATGGACCAAATCGGGTTGAACCCCAAGCAGACAGCATGAAGAAAGAGCAACCTAATTAAGATCGGCTCTCTCTAAGCCGAAAAGTTGTATCCGTTCCAAATCGGATTAACTGGTTCATGAGTTGATATGGTTTCTCATTCTCGCAGGTGATGACGAGAATGAACGGGCCCATTGAAAATTTCCAGCATCTTGGATGCCAGAAGTGACCAGAGCGGGGATAGTAAATCCGTAGTCGTTTCAATTAAAGCTCCTTATGCAGCAATCAAGTCACTCATTCATTTCATCGTACAGGTGGAGTAAAAGATTGTTAAAGCGTAAGGTGAATGCGACAAGACACCATGAAGAAAATTGTTGCTTGTGAAGTAACACTCCAGGGTGTTGAAGTACTCAGCCACAAGTAAACCCGTGCTTGCTGATGTCAAACAACAGAATGATCGAGGGACGTCATGAAATGATGACAAGGCAAAAGATGCATGAAGAAATCAAAACGTATTGATGAGATCAAGAAGTGCCAAAACGTTGCGGAACATCAAATGCTAAGATCTTCGGAAGATCGTACGATCATATCATCTGGTGTCGCAAAAGAGAGTACAGAGTAGATACCAGACGTCAGAGAAATTTAAAAGCCAGCCCAGGCGAAGCACTCAGTGGCTGGGGGCAAATCGCTCCTCTATCCGGAAAGGGTACCGAATATATGCCGAATTCACCATAGGGATGTGCGGGGAAAGTTTTCGAAGCAATAGCTATCACCCATGGATCATGATGAAGCAGGAGTAATCCATCAAAAGCAAAATGCATCAAGCCCTTCTAAATGAGAAGAAGGGCAACACGGAACCATTCATTCGGTAAAAGGACGTATCGTTCCAAAATGATTGTTTTCTTCATATGAGAATAATGCTTCCTTTCTTTTTCCTCTCAGATGATGATCAAAAGCAGAGGACTCAGGATGCAGTGCTTTCAAATGACAAAGAGGGAGTATCCTTTTCATGGCATCTCAGACATGCACTCTAGTTAAAATATTTTCAAAAGCATTCTAATGGCTCAATTTGTGAACAAAACCTTTGAAGAAACTTGAAGAAGTTTCTCATCATTTGGAAATCTCTATGAGAAGAACACTTGAAAAGAAAACTTCAAGTTTTGCAGATTGACACATCTGATAAAAATGCCTTCTTTGAATAGAATGAAAAATACGAATTCATTTTTCGTTGCATGCATACATAACATGCATCATGCATGTCATGCACACATCATGCATACAGAGAACCCAAAGGGAGAAATGCCGGTTCCCGCAAGACAAATTTCAAGGGTAAATTGTATCGATTCCAATAGTCAATTACACATGCCCTTTACTCATGAGATTTCTTATTTTCAACAGGAACATCGAACATCTCAAATGGCGACTGTGATCGAGAGAATCACCAAACCGCCACATGACAAATCCCCAGATTGTCAGGCTGTCTAGGGACAAAGAAAAAATAATCGAAGAATTTGGCAATCGAGATAGATGACCAGAATCGACAAAAATTCATGAGAGCAGGCTCCCCCACCTACTTCGAGGAGCCAAGCCGGGGGCAAATTCTCACAATCCCCCATGAAAGTGCATCGAACCAGGATTATCAAACCCAGAGATGACAAACACCAAGACAAGCCTCACTGGGGCAAAATACTTGGAAAACACTGCTCCGTCAAATGTTGGAAGGACGAAGTCTCGAAGGGAGTACCTCCTTCCTGAAATTTCAAATGAAGCCAGATAAATCCCCACACCTGTCTCTTCATATGCAGGTGCATGAATGTCTTCAAATCGGATTGAAAATCGTCCAAAAGCATGGGAATGCCAAGGCACGCTGCCAAGATGAACACCGCCCAACTGGGGCAAAGCAGTTGTCGACGTGATTGAGGATCGTCTCACGAACAACACCCACAAATACAAACGAGATGAAGCAGCATCCATCATCCACATCAAATGAGAAGCGTCAGTAATCGACGAAGGAAAGGAATACGTCAGTAAGGCGTCATCAGGAATCCCAAGAGGGAAGACATCCCCAAAGAGGATGGAGATTATAGCAAAACGCAGGAATGAATTTAGCTGGGGCAGGCATCACCTAGCCATGATGAACCACGTCTAACCGGGGCAAGTGAATCATTTGTGCGCCGGACAAAGGAAGGACATTTCTTCTCTGGCAAAATCCATGGACGCAATGACAGAGTCGTCCTCATCGGAAGTAAACCCCAGGATACAAACCTGGGTGAACGGTAACTTTGTATCGTTCCAAATTGATCTCCCAAAGATCCCATGCTTAACATGAGTTTGTTCTCATTTGGCAGAAATTTGGTGGCGCCAAAAAGCCACAAAAGAAAGGATCTCGCCCAACGTGGAAGCGAAAAGAAATATCCGTTGTAGGGGGCAAGCTGCCAGGAAATGGAACCCCGCAAAATGGCGTTAGAATACATCCAAAAGCACAAATTGATCTCATCCGGTTCAAATCCTAGAGAAGGATTCGTTGCCAACCCGACGGGGATTCACTGTCAAGAAGGACAGAAAATTGTTGGCACCAGAAGGCCGCAAAATAAAAGAACTCGCCGACAAGGAGGCAAATAGAATTATCGACCTTAGAAGTCAGGGCTCCAAGAAATGATCTTTGATTATAAGACTGAGTGGAGGGTAAAAAGTATCGCTTCCACACTTCATGCTTTAACATGCATTCCGATAACAATTTCCTTTTTCCTTGAATAAAAGGAACTCTGAAGAGTGGCGCTGGAATGCGTCCAAAAACACAAATGGATCTCCTCTGGGGCAAATCCTGGAGAATGATTCATCGCCAACCAAACAGAGGGATCAAGGCCACAAGATAGAGGGCCAAATTCTGCAAGCCGCGCTTTTGTGTTCAAATGGAAACACAAAGCAAGAACAATGCTGTATCGTTCCAATTTGCCTTGAATTTTGGAACGCAAACTGACATCTAACTCCCGTCTTTGACAGGGGCTTGCCATAAAGGCGAAACATGTTTTCACATCCCATGTATTACCCATTGGAACACATGACCAAGGGTAAGATGTATCGTTCTAATTTTTTGAAAAATTCATGAACGTACAATAATATGTTTCTTCCGTATTTTCAGGGATCTCCAGCCGCGGGAGACAGGTAAGTATCCCTCTCCCCAATCCATTGAAGATGTTGAACAAAAAAAAAGAGAAAAAGAAAAGCTTTCAGAATCTAATGTCTAGAAAAGACATAGAATTCAAACTTTATTGGCATTCATGTTTTAAAACAGGAGGTTGTCTGAACATGAATAAGAACATGCATGGTGCATCATAAAATCCCCTTGACGGGTAAAATTTTTGGAGAAAATAAAAGAGATTTTTCCAATCAAAAGTTGCTCAAAAATCTCAAAGGGACGTTTTCTCAAAAGACGAGAGGCAAAGCCTAATCCAAACACGTCCCATATACACACTTGAGAGAGAAGTAGAGCAGATCAGATAGCGAAATCTAGACCTACGGAAGTAGGGATTATTCGCAGCAATTACATGGATTGGGATGACGGAGGCATTCGTTTCATATCCCCAAACACTACAGGTGACCATTGACAACCCCTTTGAACGGCGGTTTTCATTCTCAACCCTGTCAAGAACCACCCCACATTGGGGCAAAATGGAGGCGAGTCCAGCAACATCAGGAGAAAATGGTTAGAAATTTTCTTGCTCGGACTAACATCAATCTTTGTGTGTTGTTTATATGGTAATCCAAGTGCCATAGGATGACGAGAAGCATTCATTTCTCTATCCCACACACCATACCCTTTGCACAGCCAAGTTGGGCCTGCCAAATTATTTCATAAACCTGTTGGTGATCATTGCACATTCCAAGACAGATGCATCATCACTTCAGAAACGGAGGAGTTCGAGACTTAGGGATTACAAAAAAAATTCATAGGCTAATGCTTAAAGCATGTTTAGACATTCGATCATATGTCTAACATGATCTACCGAAGATGAGAAAAGCGGGATTTCAAAAGGAAAATGAGGACGAAGAAAATACCTAGCATCAAGAAAAAGCAAAGTGCCTGGTAAAAGCGAGGCCGATGCTCGTGCAAGTTGTCTGATTGATCCCCAATGAAGCCTGGATGGGAAAAGGAAAAGAGAAAATTCCTAAACGAGTCAGATCAAAAAGACTGCTCTCCAAATGGTGTCAGACACGGAGCAAAAACACAAACAGAATTGTCAATCTCTTAATGCAGCCAGAGATTCTCTCTAAAGAATTTGTGCACACCTCAAAAGCGGTTGCACACCTCAAAAATTGAAGATGCAGAATGGAAAGGACAGGTGGCAAATCAGCAATGATCACCAACGTCAATCCCCTCATGAATTCTGGGCCAAAAACAATCCTTTTTCGGTCCCCAATCCTACCAATGTTACAACCCTGAAACAGTCTTCTCTGACTAAGACACTTGGGTTAACGTATTGCTTAGCTCGAAGAAGTACGAGCAAGACTATTTCTTTCTCATTTTGCAGGGTTCTCGACTTGTAAACCTGGAGCAAATGGTGAAGACTTTCATTCAATGGCCTCGACTCCAAAGCGGGTCCCCCTTGAAAACCAATATCCAAGCCCAACATTGCGGTCCCGTGGAAGACCTCCCGACCAATCAAAATGTATGCGCTGCGAATGAACCTAAAACCTAGGCACAGGTCAGTAGGGAATTGAGTGCATCTCTTATAAAAGACCACTATCTCAAAACAGGTGAGAAGACCTCTTGAACGAGAAATATTCCAATTAATGTTTTGAACAAACTCTTTTTGGAATTTTTAAACTGTTGATCCAGATTTGCCGCGCAAGGAATTTGTGATCACATCTGTATGTTGCAAGAATGTTTTGGATAACCTCCAGCATCAAAGTGCACTTTTCATGACTAAAACTTAAGTCATAAAATTTTGTTGATTGGACAACCGTTGTCTTCCAAAGATTACTAACGTTTTCTTGGTGAAGAAAAATCTTTCGGGCTCAAACTTCTGCAGGATACCTGGAGAACCCAGCTCCCAGAATGTCGCCTCAACAGACCCAAGTGAAGCTTTGTCAAGATAAAATCTTTCACTACTTCAAAACTGAATTCCCGACAAACTTCGGGATCTCTGAAAAGAGGGGAAGAAAAAACCCTTTTAAAAGAAAAAGTCCTAGCTTGACGTGGAGAACCCTCGTCCTAGGACCCCTTTTCAAAAAAAATCAAAATCAAACAGTCCTAGCTTGACGTGGAGAACCCTTGTCTTAGGACCCCTTTTCAGAAATATCAGACAGTCCTAGCATGACGTGGAGAACCCTCGTCCTAGGACCCTTTTTAAAAAAAAATCAAGCAATCCCAGTAGACGTGGAGAACCCTCGTCTCGGGACCCTTCTTCAAAAATATCATACAGTCCTAGCATGACGTGGAGAACCCTCGTCCTAGGACCCTTTTTTCAAAAAAAAATCAAACAATCCCAGTAGACGTGGAGAACCCTCGTCTCGGGACCCTTTTTCAAAAATCAAGCAGTCCTAGCATGACGTGGAGAACCCTCGTCCTATGAGCCCTTTTAAAACAAAAAATCAAACAGTCCTAGCTTGACGTGGAGAACCCTCGTCCTAGGACCCCTTTTCAAAGATATCAAACAGTCTCAACGGACGTGGAGAACCCTCATCCTGAGACCCCTTTTCAAAAATTCAAAAAATCCCCTCTGACTTGGAGAACCCTTGTCATGGAAAACCCTTTCAAAAAACACAAAAATCCCCTCTGACCCCGCTAGTCAGCGTCATGGGATCCCCCGAAAGCTCGATGACCTAGATAAATCTCTCTGTAAGTGTTCACAGGTTGGTAGCCGCGGATCTGTCATCTTCCGGACCGGATCGCCAATTTTCAGCTTCAGAAGATTTCTTCCACCCCAAATCCCCACCAGGCAGGGATATACGACAGAGGTGTCTCAAAGCACAGTTCGAGATCGGAGCCCACAACGCTCGCGACTTGCCGCCTAGAGATACGGTGACCGCCTTTTTCGCGAAGCACGCGCCGGATAGCCATGCCTCGAAGCTCTCACCCTTCGGAACGGATTGCAGCCGGTAGCCGCGGAAGAGACATTTGTTCCACCCTAAATCCCACCAGACAGGGATATACGACAGAGGTGTCTCAAAGCACAGTTCGAGATCGGAGCCCATAACGCTCGCGACTTGCCGCCTAGAGATACGGTGACCGCCTTTTTCGCGAAGCACGCGCCGGATAGCCATGCCTCGAAGCTCTCACCCTTCGGAACGGATTGCAGCCGGTAGCCGCGGAAGAGACATTTATTCCACCCAAAATCCCCACCAGGCAGGGATATACGACAGAGGTGTCTCAAAGCACAGTTCGAGATCGGAGCCCATAACGCTCGCGACTTGCCGCCTAGAGATACGGTGACCGCCTTTTTCGCAAAGCACGCGCCGGATAGCCATGCCTCGAAGCTCTCACCCTTCGGAACGGATTGCAACCGGTAGCCGCGAAAGAGACATTCATTCCACCCAAAATCCCCACCAGACGGGGATATACGACAGAGGTGTCTCAAAGCACAGTTCGAGATCGGAGCCCATAACGCTCGCGACTTGCCGCCTAGAGATACGGTGACCGCCTTTTTCGCGAAGCACGCGCCGGATAGCCATGCCTCGAAGCTCTCACCCTTCGGAACGGATTGCAGCCGGTAGCCGCGGAAGAGACATTTATTCCACCCAAAATCCCAACAAGACGGGATATGTCATTCCTTAGGTGGAGCCTTTTAGTAGGCAAACCTTTTTCCCGAGATCGATCTGCAGAACGATCGAGTCTCCGACAAACCCTACAGAACGGGCGCGTCATCCTTAGATTCCTATCAGTCTGGAGTCTAACTTGTTGGTAGAAACCGCCTGAAGGGTCAACCGATGATAGAAACCGCCATAAGGGTCAACTTGATGGTAGAAACCGCCATAAGGGTCAGCTTGATGGTAGAAACCGCCATAAGGGTCAACTTGATGGTAGAAACCGCCATAAGGGTCAACTCAAGGTAGATACCGCCATAAGGGTCAAAACTAAACTCAACGGTAGATACCGCCTGAAGGGTCAAATATGGTAGAAACCGCTATAAGGGTCAACTTGATGGTAGAAACTGTCATAAGGGTCAACCAATGGTAGAAACCGCCATAAGGGTCAACTTGATGGTATGACCTACCATACAGGTCAGAGCTTAATTTTCCTAGGGTGTCCTAGTAAACCCTAGGTATCTTCTTGAAAGTCGTCGCAGCCAGGAACATAACGAAAAACCCTCAGACTCCGCAAGCACAGCATCTGACAGGTGAGCTTCAGGTATGCCTCTCTCACTCCGGCCCATGTTCGAATGGCAAGAGCAAACCGGTGATTAATTTGAGCATTCATCAGAAGACTTAGGGGTCCGATGTCATAGCATTTCTTTTCCCCAATCGAGTCGGTTAAGATTCAGGTGTCATTTTGTCTTTGAAATCAACCTCTGACGAGCTCACTCTCAAAGAGGGGCAGCTGTTGACACCTGATTTTTGACCATCCGTTATTATAGTTTTTTATTTCTAAAATTAAAAATAGCAAAAAAGGTCAAAAAATTGCAAAATCAACTTTGGAAGCCTTAGCCTAGCCTTAGGAACCAATTTTGAACAAAAAATATTTTTTGAATTTTTTAATATTTTTCGGAATTTATTTAATTATAAAAATACCCAAAAAAACCAGAAAAATACCATTCGTGGTCAGAAAATTACACAAAAATATTCAGAAATTTTATTTTAATTCTATATTTAATATTTTCACTTTTTATTAGGGAAATTCGGCTCGGTTCATGGGGGTTCCTTCACAAACCTAATCCCGAACCGGGCCTAAAAAATCCTTTTCGAGTCTTTTAATTTTCAATTCTCGATTTTTATAAGCTATGACATTGGACTCTAAAGTATTGAAATGCAATTGGGTCAATTTGCCCTCCAATTTGATCAATTTTAGCCAAAAGGGCTTAATTGCATAAAAATCTTTCAATTTAGTCCCCGGTTTTACAATTTTTGAAATTAAATTTTACACGGGCACACCCATTAAAATTAAACACCTCTACCCAATAGTTTTCATCATGCTGAATCCATTGGTGGGCTCAATTTTGAGTAATTCGATCGTTTACATCTTCGATTTGGCGAAATTCGTTTTCGGATCCTAGGGACAATTTGGGGTTTTCACTAAATTTCAATAAATTGATTCACGAAAATACCCATATTTGATAGAAAACATGCCAAGGAATTCGAATTTGCCATCAATTTCATGAAAAGAGGTCATTTGGGGGGTCAATTTGACTATTTGGTCGAACAGGGTCGGTCGGGTCCGACCCGACCCGACCCGGTCCGACCCGGGTCTGCAGACCATGCACAGAATGTGCAGAATCTGCAGAACGTGGACAGAACACAAAAAAACAGGGGGGCGAGGGGCGGCGATTTTAAAATGAAAAAGGACATCACGCGTGAGGGGACATGGACACTGAGCATATTCGCGTTTGACAGAGGGGCGTGGGCACAAAAAACGGGCCGGTCGGCCATGCGAAAGGGGAGAGATTCGCGGTCAAAACCGGGGGGAGCCGAGAGAGGGAGAAAATTTTTTCGGGAGGATTTTCGAGCAAAGCCGGGGCAAGACAAGCTTGCCGGCACCTCTTGGAGCCTGAGGGGAGCTTCGGTCGCCGTCGACGGTCGCGGAATAGGTCGGTATCTTCCCCGGTCTTCATTTTTTCTTATGCACACCGGGTGTTCGACGGAATGCCCAAACGGGCTTTGCATTTTTTGAGTCTCGGCCGAGGCTCCCCGAGCCTTATTTGTTACGCATTTGGTTCCTAAACTCCTCTAACACCATCCCTCCGCTCGCCTTGCTATTCATTTTGCATTAAACCGCGGCGAAAACACGGCTCGGAGCTTCGCCGGCAACGGTTCGGACGGGAGCTCAACGGGGAACTTCCGGCGGTCTTCAAGCTCGAAATGAGCTCAGGTAAGCCTCTAGACCCTCTTTGGGTGTTGTTTGATGGTTTAGAATCGAGTTTTGATAAGAAAAAAATTCGGAAAATGCCTCGCCGGAGCCGAGTTCGGGGAGGTCCGTTTCGCCGGTTCTTAGCGTGTTCATGGTTATTATTTGGGTTGTATGTTGATGTGGTTGGTCCAAGGAGTCGAATGCCGCAAGAACGGGCGAAAAATACCAAGCTTCGGGCCCGTTTCGCAATTTTCCGGCGACCTCGCCGGAATTTTTACTATTCACGCCGGAATTGTCACTGTTCATCGTCTTCTCCGGCGACCCTCCGGCCGGTCAACGGTCAACGGCCGACGTGGCGTGCCACGTAGGCAGCCACGTCAGCCGGGTGGGGTCCGATCCATGTATTTTCAAATAAAACAAATGGACGGCCACGATCGCGACACGTGGCGCGATCCTAGAATTTTGGAAAATAAATAAATTAAAATCAATCCGGCGGACGAGATTGTGCCAAGTGGCACGCTGTGGAACGTCCGATCTAAGGTTAGATCGGACGCGCTGAAGGTGGCCACGTGGCACAATCTGGAGCGTCCGATTTGAATGGTTTTCTAAAAAAGGAAAATAATCAATTTTTGATCCAACGGCTATAATTGAGCCACGTGGCTCTCTGTGGGTCGCTCGATCTAGTGGAAGATCGGATGCACGAGACGAAGCCACGTGGCACAACGTGGACCGTCCGATCCGGGGAATTTTCGGATAATTAAATAAAATACATAAAAAATCAAAAAAAGTTTAAAAAAAAATAAATAGAAAAATGTTTTAAAATATAAAACGGTGTCGTTTTAGGCCGGTTTCAACCCCTAGGGTCGGGCCGGGCACCCGAGAGGCGCGGGCCGGGTTTGACCCGGCCCGGAAAATATTTTTAAATATTAAAAAAATTCAAAAACAGTAATAAAATAATCAAAAATCAATAAAAAATGAAAAATCATGAAAAATTCAAAAAAATTCGGAAAATTCAGAAAAATTCTAAAAAATTCCAGAAAATAGGAAATGGCCACATTCAACTGGCCATGACCTGTTCCGGGTCTTTCTACCCCCGGTATTTCCAGAAATGACGGTTTTGGCCTTTCGGCAAACCGTCTTCCAAAAAACTTCTAAAAAATTCAGGAAAATCCCAAAAAATAGGAAATGGCCACAAACAACTGGCCAAGGCTCATCCCGGGTGTTTTGAACCCCAAACCTTCTTGAAAATGACGATTTCGCCCTTTGGGCGAGTCGTCTTCCAAAAATTGAAGAAAAATCAAGAAATTCCAAAAAATTCTCAAAAATGGGAAATGGCCACAATCAACTGGCCATGGAATATTTTGGGTAACTCGGTATCCAAACCTTCCAAAAATGACAATTTTGCCCTTCGGACTAATTGTCCCCGAATCTTCCCATTTTACCCCCTAGCCCTAAATCACATCTTCCCTAAGCCCTTATGGCTATACTAGGAGGCCAATGATTGAAATTGATGTGCATTGACATGATTTATTTATGCATTTGATTGCGTTTTCATTATATTGACTGTGATTTGATAGGACCAGTCTTCCAATCTGCATGAAACCCTGACTCATACATATCTCACCTAAAATTGCGCCTGCATGAACTCTTAGTCAGGAAAATCACTCGCGTTAGGTACCGAAAGGACGTTGGTAATGACACCGACGTAACCAAGTCCCCGAACCCAAAATCTCTGGTTCCGCAGAACTGATCGATCTCTCCCAATCGGTCAGTAAGGTTTCCGGTCTACCCTCCAAGAAAGACCGGTGGCGACTCCAAATGCATGCACAAATTGCACATGCCACCACGACCACACTAAGGTCGAAAGCGATCGACTCTTATCGTCGAACCCTCAAAAGACACTCCCGCCGCGATTTGGTATGGGCCTGGGAGGGCCCGCGCCGATCCAAAGCCTGCGATCGGTAATCCATTAGCCGCGTCCGTTTTTTTTCGGACGGGTCGCGACACTTGTCAATGTGATTGTTTATTTTCATATCCTACGGTAAAGTATGCTCCTGAACTTCATCTTGTCTTTAGTTATTTTTGGGTCAGTCCATGATATTTAGGTTTGTAACACCGGTCTATAGGCAATGGGGCATTCAGATCTCCGCTTCGTGTACATTCCGAAGGCTGAATTGAAGCAAATGTGGGGCCGTTTGAGCATCGATGGGCGAAATTATGTCTTTAGCCGTATAGGCAATATGTTGCCTCTTTTGGACATTGGATTACAGACTGGGTTTATGCAAGCACTTGCATATTTTTGGTGCCCGGATACCGCTACCTTTATTCTAGGTAAACATGAGCTCACTCCGACTTTGGAAGAATATAGCTTTGCCATTGGAAAACCTTTGAACATTGATTTAATTCATCCTTGTGTGGGATTTGATCCAATTGTTTTTCTTGCTGAATTTCTAAAAGTTAGTGAAAATGCGATGAGGAAAATTTTGAAGGAAAAATGCCAAATGTGTCCTTTTTCATTTCTCATTGAACGTTTTTATGAAAGCAATTCATATTTGCAAAGTAGGATTTTCATTCTAGCTTTCTTCGGGCTTGTGATTTTCCCACTTCAAAAGAATTTTATTAGTCCGTCCGTGGCTTGGATAGCTAGTCAAGTTTGTAGTGGAATGAATTTCATTAACGCAATCTTAGCTGAAACATTTATATCCTTGACCCGTTTTAAAAAGGATGAAGATAAGACATTTCATGCCTCAACTGGACTTTTACAGATGTGGTTTTTCTCTCATTATGCTAAGATTGGTTCCAAAATGACTATACCTCAAATAGGCCAAGATGAAAACCCGATTGCAAAATTTCAAGAACTACAGCAAAAGATTAAGAGATTTTCTTATTCTGAATGGATTGATTTATTGAAAGATCCGAGTCCTAAGATTTTCCTATGGCAAGCTATATGGTTCCGAATCTCCGAGGCTCGTTTGTGTCAAGGTGAGCGGGAGCCTATATCCTTATTGGGCATTACCGGCATGACGAGATATCATCCCCTTCGGGTGGTACGTCAATATGGAGTTTTGCAGGATATTCCCCCACCATTGGGACCCAATGCTTTCCACGACCAATTCAGTGCGACCAAAAACTATGCAGCCGAGCTCAAGCATTTGGATCAAGTTTGGCTCAAGTCCAAGACTCGCCAGGTCTTGTTGCCAGAGACGGAACTCGAAGGAAAGGAGAAGCTTTATCATGCTAAGGCCCGATATATGCAACGCCATTTCATACCGGCCCATTTACTCCCGAAGTTTCCATTGATAACCGTGAAGCGCACTCGTCAAGCAGAGAATGAAGCCTACGAGAAGAAGGCCCAAAAGGCTAAGAAGCATATGGAAATCTTGGCTAAGGAAAATGCACGACTTCGGAAGGAATTGAAGGCCCATTTGTCTATAGATCGTACCCCTACTAAGAAGAGAAAAATAACTTGATTGCCATGTTTCAGAGTCATTTGCTTTCATGTTTTAGTTGTCTTTCTTTGGAATTATATTCTGAATGTTGCTGTTTTTCGATAACTTTACAGTGCTATGAGTGTTTTTCTCTCGGAACTTAAATGGAGCATGTTCATCATATCTTAAGCTATCACGTGTAAAATTTTGAGAATAATCTGTGGCGCTTTCCATTTCTTTGGAGAATTTTCATCAAGGGCGATGTAAGCTGGAATTTCGGTAGTTTCCTGGTGCTCGTTTTATTTTGCGGATTACTATTTCTAAATGACCTACTTTGCCGAACCATTCAAAACAGAAGTTGTAGGTTGGTGTATAAACTAGTAATCTGCAAAATTCCAGACCTTAATTCGTATTTTGAGGGGAACCTTCGTTCGTTTAATAAAAACCGGACATAACAGTTTTCTTGGTAAAATTTCTCCAAAGAAATATTAAACTGTGTTGATCGGTCGATTTTTAGCCATGAGTCTGAACATAAAATTTGTTTGTCATTGAGTCCCGTATCAGCTCGTAAAATTTGGGAATTTTTCGATTAACGTACGAATTATGAGGATTTTTGTCACAACAACATTCCAGATCAAAAAACTACCTCGTTCGACTTCTCGCGCGCATCTGTCTTGTTGAGTCTAGAGAGTTGTCATGGATCGGCTCATTAGTCTTGCTCATTATACTAATCTTTGCTTTGTCATTGTATTGAAGGTAACTTACCACGGATCATCCACACATCACTAGGTCGATCGCGAAGAAAATGGCTGACAAAGCTGAAATGAACGCGGCGATCCAAGAAGCCCTCCAGGAACATATAGACGCCCTCAACAACAAAATGGATGGCATGATCTCCCAGATGGCGGACAAAATGCTGGCAAGTCTCATGGCTAAGATGCAACTGCCTGGCCAGACCCCCCAACCAATGGCACCTCCGCCTCCTGCAGCTGATGATCCAACCAAGAACCAAGGGCAGTTCCTGCCACTAGAGGACATGTACGTCCCAAGCTCTAGTATGAATGCTCCCCCAGTGGCCCCAGTTTACCAAGCCAGCCCTACGGCGCTAGAACAAACTAACGATACAGCTAAAATGATGGCTCAGATGGAGCAAAAGATGGAAGAAAGGCTCCGGGAAATTCAGGGAACACATAGTATCCCTCACGTCGACTTTTCTGCCTTCACGAAAGTCGATGTGCCAGAGAAGTTCAGAGTGCCTGATTTTGAGAAATATGACGGTACCTCTGATCCTGTGCAGCATGTTTAGATGTACCAAGCGAGAATGAGCAAATATGCTGACAACGGCTCTATACTAGCTCAGACTTTCCAAGCCAGTCTGAAAGACGCAGCCATGCGATGGTATATTGACTATGAAGTATACAGCTTGGGAAATTGGAAACAGATAGCAACTGCTTTCATCAAACACTTCAGTTTTAACATAGACGTCCTTGTCTCCAGAGAGGACTTGGAACAAGTCGAAATGAAGAAGGGGGAGACAGTCAAACAATATGCTACCAGGTGGAGGAACATTGCATCCCAACTCAAACCCGTTCCTCCCGAGAGGGAACTCATGAAACTATTTGTCTCTACCTTACCACAGACTATACGGACTAGAGTCCTAGGCACTTCTGCGACATCATTTGTTCACCTCATAGCAATGGCCGAGGAAGTGGAAGGTGGCATGAAGAAAGGCTGGTACGGAGATGCTCGCGCGCCCGCAAGACGATTTGGAATGAAGAAAGACAAGGAGATTACTCTTCAGATCAACATGACAAGTTCCATACCGACTATGCAAGTTCATATCAAGCAGCAAGGCAACTTTAGCGAACAGAGGCAGAAGAGGAACCCACGTCCACTCCGACAATATACACCTTTGCCTGGAACACTTTCCCAAGTTCTGGCAGTCCTTCGTAAGAGAGACCTGTTGTCAACTGAACCTCTAAGGCCGAATTATATGACGTATGCGGGCTATGATCCATCCAAGAAATGCGAGTACCATCGCGGTGAAATCGGCCATGACACAGACAATTGCTTCGTGCTTAAAAATCGCATCCAGGACTTGCTTGATTCTAAGGCATTCTCATTCCAGGGAGGTGGCTAGCCAAATGTCCAAAATAATCATCTGCCCAACCATACGGATAAGATCAACGCTGTATTCACTTGCGATACTCGATCGGCAAGAGTGTTCAAGGTCCGGATACCAGACGTTCTCGATGCTATAGTTAGAGCAGGTTATTACTGGACGGGAGAACTATTGTCGCTGGATCAGTTAAAGAAGATGATTGCGACCCTAGTGAGGAATGGGTTGATAGTTAAGGTCAATCACGCGGAAACAATCGCCACTATATCTCAAATCGTCATTGATTGGGACCAAGAGTTTTTCGCTCTGACCATGACTCAATCCGAGCGTTTTCCAGAAATAGAAGTAGCGGAAGCCGATGTAGCAAGTCTGGTCAAGGCTGATCTGGATTTAGCTGACATGCCTCCTTTGGAAGATGCGTTTGGCGATGAGTTAGGAATTGTCATACCTGAAACCTTGGTGATCACTTCACCCCAGCCGTTCCCTTACACAGATGATAAGGCTGTTCCTTGGTCGTATGACCTGGCCCTAGTGACGAGATCTGGTCGCACTTACAACGAGGATCAACCGACCAAACCAGTCACAGATAAAGATGCAAAAGAATTCCTGGCTGTGATTAAAATGAGCGAGTATAACATCGTCGACCAACTACGGAAGTTGCCAGCTCAGGTTTCTTTGCTTGAGCTTCTGCAGTCATCAGAAAAACATCGGGATTCCTTAATGAAAGTACTGGGGCAGGTCCACGTCCCAGAAGATATTGACCAAGACAAGCTGGAGAATTTTGTCGGGACCATCCTTTTGAAGGATCAGGTGGCATTTGCTGATGATGAGATTCCTGCTGAGGGTCGTGGTCACAACAAGGCCCTGCACATTACGGTAAAACACAAACAAACCCTAGTAGCGCGAGTACTCATCGATAACGGGTCAGCACTGAACATCTGCCCTTTGGCCACTATGAACCGGCTAGGGATAGATCTGACCAGAATGCAAGCTGCCAAGATCTCGGTTAGAGCCTTTGATGGTGTGAAGAAAGATGTCATGGGACAAATCAATCTAGACATCCTGATCGGGCCTTCTGTGTTCGATGTTCTATTCCAGGTACTGGATATTCCATCGGCTTTCAACCTCCTGCTAGGTCGTCCGTGGATTCATAATGCGGGAGCTGTGCCGTCAAGTCTTCATCAAAAGATAAAGTTCGTCGTCGAGAGAAAACTGGTGATCGTTCATGGTGAAGAAGATCATCGGATCTTCAATGAAACAGCTATTCCTTACATCGAGCCAGCTCACAATGAAGAAGACTCGTATCATTCTTTTGACTTGGTTCAGACTGTTCATGCGTCACCAGAAAGTCCTCTCCCAGCTCCTGAGGTATCAAATGCTTCTGTCATGATGGCAAGGGTAATGGTGGGCAATAGATTTCAACCTGGAACAGGCCTAGGCCGGAATAGTCAAGGGATCCGTGCCCCAATTGAACTTAATGGGCAATCTCATACGGCTGGTCTAGGACACCGAGGTCGTGGCCAATCTAAACGAGGTAGGCACCAAGGGACATGCCGTGGAAGGTCAGAATCTAGCCCTCTACCACCTCCTCTTTACACTACTTTTCGATCAGCTAGAGTAGTCAGTGGGTACGATGAGCTGACCCAATTCGAGGACGACCTAAGAATTGTGTTCCCGGATTCACCAAATGGCCAAATATTTCGGCTAAGCCAATGGTGTTTGACGAAGATGCTACCGATGACGGGCTCCTAGATCTCACTAGCTGTTTCGATGATCTTATTATTGGAGCTATATCCGAAGATCCCTTACAGATTGATGAAGTGCCAAAGGAAGAGCTTTGCATGACATCTGCATCCCTAAGTCTATCTAACAATGCCATGGTCGAAGATCTAATGGAGGGTTCATAGTAACATTTTGAGTTTTTGCAATCCCCTACGTGGGATCTTTCCAGCTTTCTAACATTTTGAGTTTTTGCAATCCCTTACGAGGGATCTTTCCAGCTTTCTTTAATTTTTCTAGATCGTATTAAGTCTGTCGCATGTTAGGATTTCATGTTGCATTTCCATTCAATAAAGTGTAATTCATTACAACATTTTTTTTTATTTAATCTTGGTGAAGTATCCCAAACTGACCCGATGACGATAACCAGCGATCAAATAAAATTGTCATATATGGTAAGCACTGAGGGTTGGGCTTCCCCAAGAATTCTTGTCCCACGGTCTTCAAAAAAAAATGTTCGAAAATACACACTAGTTTCGAAGAAAAATTACGATACATGCTTGATTAAACCCTGTCTGTTTCTCTGACTTCGCCACTTTATATTTCAGGGGAAAATATGAGGAGGGTAATCCATTGGATTCTGGAGTATATGACCTAGACGAATTCTCTCATGACTATGAAGAAATACATCAGGACTTTGAACAGCATGAGATGATTAAGCCTCCAACTAGCGATGAGACGATTTCAATCAACTTGGGCGATGAAGAGAATCCAAGGGAGGTGAAAATCGGGGCGAACCTGTCCACTAAAATGACGGAACGTCTTACCAAGCTCCTAAGAGATTACCAGGATATCTTTGCTTGGTCCTATGCAGATATGCCCGGTCTTGATCGATCAATTGTAGAATATTGCTTACCAACCGATCCCTCATTCAAGCCAGTAGTGCAAGGAGCACGAAGAGCTAGGCCAGAACTAGCAAAGAAAATCAAAGAAGATGTCATGAAGCTCCTTGATGTCAGATTTATTGAGGCTACCCAATATTCTGATTGGGTCGCTAATATTGTCCAAGTGCTGAAGAAAGATGGTCGAGTTCGAGTCTGTGTCGACTACCGTGATCTAAACAAGGCTAGTCCTAAAGATGATTTCCCACTCCCACATATTGATGTGCTTGTAGACAGCACGGCTGGGTTCGAAATATTTTCATTCATGGATGGTTTCTCAGGTTATAACCAAATCCTAATGAACGTGGACGATAAACGAAAGACTACATTCACCACTCCGTGGGGGATGTTTCACTATAAGGTGATGCCCTTCGGTCTCAGAAATGCTGGCGCAACTTATCAGCGGGCCATGGTCACTTTATTTCATGACATGATGCATAATGAAATCGAAGTCTATGTCGATGATATGATTGCGAAGACGAAGCATGGGGAAGATCATATTGAAACCCTGACAAAGCTGTTTGACAGACTTAGGAAATTCAGGTTACGCCTTAATCCAGCTAAGTGCATTTTCGGCGCCAGCTCGGGC
Source organism: Rhodomyrtus psidioides (assembly GCA_021437785.1). Classification (NCBI taxonomy): domain Eukaryota; kingdom Viridiplantae; phylum Streptophyta; class Magnoliopsida; order Myrtales; family Myrtaceae; genus Rhodomyrtus; species Rhodomyrtus psidioides. The sequence goes on along the minus strand of JAILYB010000041.1, from coordinate 2,660,780 downwards.
AAGTTACTCGGCTTCATTGTTAGTAACAAGGATATTGAGATAGACCTGTCCAAGGTGAAAGCCATATGTGAACTCACGCCACCAACAACAGTCAAAGAAGTTCGAAGCCTCATGGGCAGGTTGAATTATGTTGCGCGATTCATTTCTCAACTATCTGAAACAGCTAAGCCTTTCTTTAAGTTGTTAAAGAAGAATGCATTGGTCGAATGGAATGACGACTGTAATGAAGCCTTTGAGAAAATAAAACAACACCTCATGAATCCGCCAGTCCTTGTTCCGCCAGTGCCAGGGCAACCCTTGATCCTCTATCTCACAATCCATAGTGAATGCTTGGGAACTATGCTAGCGCAGATAAGACAAGGTGATGGGAAAGAACGAGCCATTTATTATCTGAGCAAGAAGTTTACAGCTTCCGAAATGAACTACTCTGAAGCTGAGAAGACATGTGCGGCTCTAGTTTGGGTGCTACATCGACTGCGACAATACACTTTGCATTACCGAATTCTTTTGGTGACAGAATGCGATCCCGTCAAGTACCTATTGAATCAACCTGCATTGATTGGCAGATTTGCCAAATGGCAGATCCTCGTTTCTGAGTTCGATGTGCAATATATGTCCCAAAAGTCAGTTAAGGGACGAGCCATAGCTGACGTCCTGGCAGAAAATCCAGGGGAAAATGATGATCCCTATCAACCTGAAGGTCGAGTCATGACGGTAAATGATTATTTCTGGACAATGTATTTTGACGGAGCCGTGAATTTATATGGATCAGGTACAAGGGCAGTCCTGATATCTCCGGGCGGTCAACACTATCCGATAGCAGCAAAGCTGGTATTTCCTTGCACAAATAATATCGCAGAATATGAAGCGTGTAGTTTGGGCCTACAAGCCGCAATCGAAATGGGTGTAACCCGACTCAAGGTATTTGAAGACTCGGCCCTAATCATCCTTCAAACGGTCGGAAAATGGAAAACACGGGATGCTAAGCTGCTACCCTACCATGAGTATCTAGATGAGTTGGTGGAAGAATTTGATGATATTTCATTTGAGCATTTATCTAGAACTCACAATCAGTTCGCTGATGCGTTGGCTACCCTATCTTTAATGTTGCAAGTTACTAATGGACTTGAAGTCGAGCCGTTGAAGATCGAAGTGTTGAGAAAACCGACTTATTGTATGGCCATAGCCGATGAACCCGATGGCAAGCCTTGGTATCACGATATCAAGACTTACATTCAGGAGCAGAAATTTCCTGAGAAGAGTATCGCGTCAGATCAAAGGTACATAAGAAAGATGGCCTCGAAATTCTTTCTCAGTGGTGAAAATCTTTACAAAAGATCATTTGATTCAGTTCTTTTGAGGTGTATTGATTTTACTGAGGTTGTCTGTTTGATGATGGAAGTACATGAATGGATCTGTGGCCCACATATGAATGGTCACATGCTTGCTAAGAAGATCATGAAATTGGGCTATTATTGGCTCACTCTGGAAAACGATTGTATTCAGCACGTTCGAAGTTGTCATAAGTGTCAGATTTATGGGGACAAGATCAATGTTCCTCCGAACGAGCTACACCAATTATCAGAGCCATGGCCTTTCTCTATGTGGGGCATTGATGTGATTGGTCCAATTAACCCGAAAGCATCAAACGGACATCGTTTCATCTTGGTTGCCATCGACTATTTTTCCAAATGGATTGAAGCAACATCATACTTGGCAGTCACGGCACGAAACGTCGTGAAATTCATTAATCGAGACATCATAGCTCGATATGGTTCACCTGAGGTCATAATCACCGACAACGCCTCGAACTTGAACAACAAGCTGATCGATGATCTGTTCAAGAAATTCAAGATCAAGCATCTGAACTCTTCCCCGTATCGTCCTCAGATGAATGGAGCAGTAGAAGCAGCCAATAAAAACATCAAGAAGATCTTGGCTAAGACTGCCGAGAATTATCGAGATTGGCATGAGAGGTTGCCTTTTGCACTTATGGCTTATCGAACTTCGATCCGAACTTCTACCGGGGCAACCCCATTTTCCCTTGTGTATGGAATGGAAGCAGTATTACCGGTTGAGGTGGAAATCCCTTCTTGCGAATACTATCTCAAGTTAAGCTGACCGAGGCCGATTGGATCCAACAGAGGATGGACCAGTTAAACCTGATCGATGAAAGGCGGCTTAAAGCTTTATGCCACGGCCAGTGCTACCAGCAGAGGGTTGCTAAATCCTTTAACAAGAAAGTTCGGCCTCGACATTTTCAGGTAGGAGATCTTGTTTTACGAAAACTATTGCCTATTGTTCCGTTGCCAGAAGGGAAGTTCGCTCCGAACTATGGCGGTCCATATGTCGTGAAGAAAGTACTCCTAGGAGGTGCTTTGATCCTTGCAGAGATGGATGGCCGTGTTTTTACCAGCCCAGTCAACTCTGATGCTGTAAAAAAATATTATACTTGATTTGCTTTGCATTTTCTGATCAAGTTATAATATTCTTTTGATACCGGCTTGTTTGCCTATTGTTTGCATTATGAATTTCCACGGTGAGATAATCTCAATCAGGAAGTCTCTCTGATTTAATTGGACTGATCCTTTTGAATGAGGAATGTCAGAACGACGATAGGCAAGCCATTTCCATACACGTCCTATGTCACAATGAGCAGTGCGAAAATTTCTACGCTGACGAGGTAAAGGGTTATCTCGCGAAAAGTATGACGACTGAAATGATATGAGGCATTCATTTCATCTACCCACACACTACAGGTTGCCCATTGCTAAATCCTTTGGATGGTGGTTTCATTTCATAGCCCTGTCAGGAACAACCTCACATCGGGGCGAATCTCAAAAAAAAAATCAATCAAAAAATGAGTAGAATTTTCTTGCTTTCACTTGCATCAATCTTTGAGTGATTTTGTTGCATGTGAATTCTGTGTTAGCTCAAGTGCTTTAGACATAATGAAGAACACTTCATTTCTAAACCACATATTCATTTATCCCTTTGCTTAACCCATTTTGAGCGATGGATTCATTTCTCTAAACCCAACGGGTGATCATCCAAAATGAGATTGTTTCGAGTCATCCAACGGATAAGCAAAGTGCCTTGTGGACAAACTGAAATCTGGATATATAGACAATTCAGATAAGACATTCCTTCCTAAAAAAAAAAAAAATCCAATGCAAAGGAGGAAGAAAGAGAAAAGCTTGTCGTGCAAAAAAGGGGCAAAAGAACCCACTCTCATTAAACCCCACTCCCATCAAAAGAAAAGAAAAGAGCTCTCTAAATAAATATTCGAAAGGAATGAAGGTCTTCATCTAAAATCATTCGAAAGACATTCTCTTGAAGAAAGATTATTTCTGGAGAACGAGGTAATAGAAACGGATGATCACTGATTTGCTCATCATACACCCCTTGTTGAGAATAGGCCTCTCGTTTTCACGCCTACCCCAAACCTGCATTACAACCCTTACCAGGAGTCTCTTCATATTAAGGCACTTAGGTTAATGTAGGATTTCAAATGTTTATAAATATCGCTTGAAGAAGTGTGAGCAAGATCGTTTTTATCTCATTTCGCAGGGTTTCTGACTTGTAAACCCACTACAGCTGATGAAGATTTTCATTTCATGACCTGACGACTCGCATGAGTCCCCTTTGATTAGCCTCTCACCAAGCCTGAATTCATGTCCTTGTAAAAGACCTCATGGATTGATCTAGTCATACTGATTGCGAGGATACCCGGACCCTTGTCAGGCGTGACGATGACAGCTTTGAGGGATTCTCTTATCCGCATCAATGGTCTAGTCTTAAAAGTTTCTTTTTTCGTAAGAGAAAGAGTGAAAAGTCTTTTCTGACTGAAATTCCTCATTCAAGTTGATTAGAATTTTCAGCAAGATCAGGCAGACTTCCTTATTGACAGAATTCCCTAGTGAGGCTTTGTGACGGAAGCAAAAGCTCACATATCTTTTAATGTATGGTGTTGCATTGATTTCATGCATGTTGTCATACAGCCTAGCCATCACTCATTGCTCAGAAAATACAGGCAAGTTTTCTGAATACGTTTCGACTTGAGTCGTACCCCCTTTTATCATGATTTCACTGATCAATTTTTTCAGGCATCACACCATTTTGAATTCATACTGATTCGATTCAGATGATACATCCTCTCTTGTCTTGATACGGTGAGACCCATTTGAGAAGGTCGCAAGAGACTTTTTACCCTTCATGATGACCCGTTGAGGAGGTCCCAAGAGGTATCTCTCGTTTTGATACGGTGAGACCTGATTGAGAAGGTCGCGAGAGGTTATCTTACCGACTCATGTTGACCCATTGAGGAGGTCACAAGAGTCATCATGCGGACTCATGGTGACCCGTTGAGGAGGTCCCCAGGAAACAGATGGCCAGCTCGAACCATGACTCGAGCACAACATAGATCTTGCGCCGTTTCGCGTCAGAAGGAAACTTCTGTCAACAGATGGGCCAGTACTTTAATATCCCGACATCCACTAGAGGTCTGGAGGTTAAAGGAACCATTAGCTTATGAGATATTTGGTAAAACAAGTATTTTCTTAGGCGATCCATGTGTAGGCTTCTTTGATGGGAGATAGGAGAAGTTTTTAACACATGTTATTAATGGCATTGCACTTCATACATCATTTTCTGGGATTAAAACTCCTGCAAAAATTTATTATCATGCATCATTCCATATTACAAAAAATAGGTTTCAAGCCTACACCCAAAAAAAAAAAATCATTCGCATAGTCAAAATTTAGGCTCAATTATCGTCTTTGAACGGAACCTCTACGAGTCTCCACTCAAAGAGGGGCAGCTGGTGACACCTAAAATTTGACCTTTTTTTATGATCATTGCATAAAAATGAGAACTAGTCGTTTTCACACAAAATATATATAAATTGATCTTCATGCACAGCGTATTCATGCATCGCATATGGATTTGAATCGCTCAGTACATTAAAAATGATTAGCAACTTTGGAATGGGTGGAGGCTCTTGCTTTTCTCGCTAGTGGGATGAGGAGCCTTGCAAAAGCGATTGGCAAAATGGAGTGGAAACCATCATTCCATCGATCATCATTTGGTGGCCTTGGACAGAGTGACACCACTAAGAGAGAACATGATGTGAGGTGGTGCAAGGGACAATGGATAGTGGAAGAGTGGTGCCATTAAACAAAGAGAAGAAAAGGTAGAGGAAGTAGAGCACGGCAAGAAGGAAGAAAGCATCAAAAAGAATAAAGAATGATGAGAGAACATGATGGGAGGTGGTGCAAGGGACAATGGATAGTGGAAGAGTGGTGCCATTAAACAAAGAGAAGAAAAGGTAGAGGAAGTAGAGCACGGCAAGAAGTTGTCAGCGAATGCCTATATAAATAGCTCTATTTTCACGTTGAGAGGGGGAGAGAATTGCTCAAAAAAAATTTCAGCATCCATATTCTTGAGAGAATACGTGACAAGCAATAGGGAGGGGAGGAAGATAAAAAAGGAAGAGAGAAAACTCTTCTCGTAGTGTTTCGTTTCTTGTGCTTCTATCTGAAAAACTCTTTGTAATTCTTTTGCCGATGTAATCAACCTCCTCATTGTGACATTTTATGCTCGTGTTGACATAACGCAAGTGGCAACCTGTGCGAGTAGATTTTTCTCAAGCAATTGAAGGTAGTTTTCTTTCACTTTAGTATGCGAAGATGTGATTGATGGCTTGAGCTCGTATATTATTTAGGTTTGTCCTTTTTTTGAATCGATGCGTCTTTTATTAAAAATCATTTGCTTTGCATCGCATTGCATCCAGTAAGAGTGTGCTTTTTCTATATTTTGCCTATCAGATCCAGAATCGGAAGGTCGAGCCTCCTATTGGTGTCAAATGCATTGTGTTAATTTATTTCCTGCAAATTATATTGTACTACCCCAGAATCGGAAGGCCGAGCCTCCTGCTGGTGGTTTATATCCCCACACCTCGTTGCACGAACACCGACGGACTCCGACGTTGTAAAACTCATCGAATCCTATCCCCTTTCTTTACGTTTATGTTCTTTTAATATATTTTTTTACTTCATTATAATTCGCATTTCCTTGCATTTTATAAAAAGAAAAGCCTAAAAAATATTGCAAAAACAAAAAAAAAAACCGTATCTTTGAAAATTCATCAAATTTGCCAAAATCAGACATTTTCACAGAAATGGTATCGAAAGGGCATTAATTAAAGAATTAATGTAACCAAGTCCCCGAACTCACAATCTCTGGTTCGTAGAAGTAAAATGGTTCTCCCGCTGTTTTACTTGGGTTTCTAATCAACCTACCAAAAAATGATTAGTGGCGACTCCAAATCTAAATCATTTTCAATTAATTTAAGTTGCGATTTGGTAGGGCTTGGGAGAGTCCGTATTAGGTTAGTCGTCAAAATTAACCTGATAATCCATTAGCCTAGAATTTAATTTTTTTTAGGTCGCGACAAGTCTTAAATAATAATAATAAAAAATAAAGTTCTACGAAATTTCCTTTTCTTGCCTTTTAACACTATTTTTCTTATGTGTGACGTTTCAAGGTTCCTTTGTTTTTATATTAAAAAAGAAAAGAAAAGAAAGGCAAATTGATTTGTAGCTAAGGGTGAGCAAGGGCTGGGTGGGCCGAGTCTAGACCTAGACCTTGAAACCGACCTTGTTATAACCGATTTTTAGTTTTTGGAATCAAGAACCGACCTATTGTCTTGGAACCTGTTTTGGTACTGACTATGTTTTTCGGTCCGGTTTCAGGGTTTACCCGAGAATCTATTTTCCTTTGTTTCCATCAAAATAATATAAATATCGATGAAAATGTTGCGGGTCGCATCTTTCTACAACATTCTTTTGGCAAAATATAAAATATTCTCTATCTCTATACATGGACATTGATATATTTTCTTTATGAAACAAAGCTTGAAGTGAACACTAGGGTTTTTTTTTTGTTTTTGTAAGTAACTAAAAACCAGTTCTAAAACTAGTCCAAGTAGGTCTTCACCTAGAACTGGGTACCGGACCGGTTTCAACCGGTTCTAAAAAATTGGAACCGGTTCCCGCACCGATTTGAGCAGGTACCGATTCTCGACTCTGTTTTTCGGATGGGCCGATCTGGGTTCTGGGTAAATCTGGATCGGTTGCACACCCCTATTTGTAGCAATTATCTAACCCCTCACATCAATGGTGATGGATGATGATGCGTAGAAAAAATATTACCTATATTTGCGTATCATAAGTCACATACTATCTTAAACAGAATAGCTTGGTTTGAAACTTTGCGAGGCCAGGCGGCCACGATCACTTTCACTTCACGCTTATAAAAAGAAAAGACAGAAGAAGATGAAACGACGTGACCATTCGACAATCGTCGCACAGAAACTGAAACGGTAGAGAAGAGAAGGAAGTTGACAGATGCTGAAGACAGGATGCGACGTTGAGCTCTCCTTCGAGTTCAACTCAGCATATTGGTCACACAGAGAGAGAGAGAGAGAGAGAGATGTGCTGATATCCTCGTTCCTGGTAATTCTTGTCAATCTTAGTAGGGTTTCATTAGCATCTGAATGATGGGAGATGCACAATCTGATCACGAGTCTCCGATTGCATTCTTGGAATGTCTTGATTTGTGAATGTATCATGCTTTTTTTTGCCTCTCATTTGTCGTCTAATGCATCGGCAGTAGTGCTCCAATTGAACCACCTGGCGGTGTTTTCTCTTGGGCATATGCATCCGCAGTTGTGTTCCAGTTTAATCAGACATAGCCTGCACTCGTTTAAGTTGAGCCCTCTGGTTTTTATTCCCCGCGATGAATCGTTCTTGCTTTAAACAATTGTTTCCGATACAGATTGCGTGGGCTAGGCTTTCAACGCCACGAACGCGCCGTAGTTCCCGGAGTGCCGGGCGGTGGAGGAAGGAGTCTGGAGGACCTTCCCAACCAGTGCTCCTAGGATCAACAGAGAGTGTGCCCGTGCAACGATCCAGGGATATGTGCAGGAGCCACCCCGCTCGAATGGTAATAATAAATAGTCATCCTTATTTGCTTCAAGTTGTTTTGCGCCTTCAATTATCGCTTTCATTGGATCCTGTAAATTATATTCGCTATAATTCTAGAATCTGCTATGACTATAGACTAGTGGCTTCTTTCATTTTGGATTTTGATCTCGGCTTTGCTAGACCACTTTGACAAGTTACAATTAAACTATTGGGATAGGGGCAATATGTTGCCTATATCACATATGGTGTCATGTGGATTGAGCTACCCCTTGACTCTTGTCTTTGCACTTGAGATTTTAAATTTCTTATACTTTGGTAGAAATAAATCATGTTTTCCTAGTTTCAAGAGTTTTGTCTCCTCCTTCTCATAATGAGCTTGAGTTGATCTGTTTTTACCTGTGGAAGACTAGGACTGGGGAATACTTCTTGAGTGGACTGCAAATCAGTTAGAGTTGAAATCTTTCGATCCTTCTCTATTCAATGAATCCGAGCAATTTTCAGCTCTGTCGAACTCTTTTCTCCTCCTATCTGTTTTGCTCTCTATCTTCTTAGTATGTTGTTGGACTCTGATTCAACATGATGATAGGCCACATGCATGTGAAGGAAATTATTCATTCACATCGAAGAAGGGCTCTATTAAACTAAATTAGAAGCTAAGGAGCTTAATTGAACAACTGTACATTCTGACAAGTGCAAGAAAAATTTTGAGTACCTTGTTGATGCATAAGCTAAATAAAAAAAAAAAGCTGAAAGCTAGAGAGAACAATAACAAGAGAAAAGGTTAAACGAGTAATGGTTGTTCTTTTTCTTAAAACCCTTAACTTTTAAGCGAATCATCGTGTTCACATGATATCACTAAGGCTTTATGTGGGTGTGATTTGGATCATTAAGAGAGGTAAGTGGAAAGAGACCCTTTGATAAGGGAGGATAGTTGAAGGTGGATGAGGTCTTTTATGGAATATGCGGAATGGACTTGGATTTGGGAACGAGATTAAAGAAGTCTACCGAGGAACAAGCTAGCTTTAAGAAAAGGATGGAGTGAGTTGTTTTAGGAATATAGCATGTTCAAGGACTTGATTAGTTGAATTTTGTCACTGCTGGTCATGCTAAATTGCTTTACACATTGATAACACTGGGAGAAGCTTCACTGTTGGATATATTTCTTTGGAAACTTTTACATCGATGGCTTAACCAATTTCCATAATCATTATGTCAGATAAGAATTAGCCAATTTCCATAATCATATATTGTTGGAGTTGTCTCATATCGGTTGTGGAAGGGGTTGGTGGTCGATTTATAAGTGTAAGGGAAAGCCTCATCCTTTGAGCTAGCTTTTGGGTTGAGAGAGGTCCAAGACCACCCAACACTAGTATCAGAGCCCATGTTACGAACAAGTCTGGAGAAATACGGGTTATCACGGCCTCCAACCCATGGCCTGATGTGTGAGGGGGAGATTGTTGCAGTTGTCCCACATCGGTTGTGGAAGGGGCTGGTGGTCGGTTTATAAGTGTGAGGGAAAGCCTCATCCTTTGAGCTAACTTTTGAGTTAAGAGAGGCCCAAGACCACCCAACACTTATTAAAGAATCAATTTAAATTTTGAATTATTCTCTGTAATCTCAGCCTTCCTTATTGTTGTTAATAGTTGTCAATTAGTCGGTATTTGCTTGCATAAAGTGTTGCAAGTTTGTTCCATGCACTTTGAGATGTTGCACAAGAGGCAATAAGGGGAATGGTGGCTTCGGAAGTGGAAGCAAAAATTCCATTGAGCAAGAGTTGGTCTTGCCTAATCCAATGAAAGTGGGCAGCATTCGAGATTTTCTGATTGCCGCGGGTGATCTCTTTCGATGGACAAGGATGAGTTCCATCGATGAACCCTTTAAGATCATATCCGACCAGTAAGGACATGAACTGAGCCCGCCAAGAAGCATAGTTGGTGGAAGTTAACTTCATGGGAAGTTGTGCACTAAGTCTCGTTGAAATGGCTGCAGGAATTTCAGTTGAATTTGCTATAGGAATTTCAAGGAGATTTGTTTCGGAAGAAGAGTTTGTGGTAGACGTGGCTAAGGTAAAAAAAAAAAGAGGCAGAGAAACAAAGAACGGATGAAAGAGGCTCTTAGGAGCAAAGCTGCTCTGATACCATAAAAGAGGAAGATTGAGAGAATATTTTTCAGGATGATTTATATTGCTGTATTTCAGTGGTATTTATAATACATATACATGAATGGCAATAACTAAGAATAAAAAGAATATCTCGACTAATTGACAACTATGAGAATATCTCGACTAATTGACAACTATAGAGAATCTCGACTAATTGACAACTATTAACAACAATAAGGAAGGCCACGATTACAAAAAATAATTCAAAATTTAAACTGATTCTCTAATAAGAATGACTCATTTTCTTTCTTATGTGCTCGTTGAAATTTTGGAAACATTCAATAACACTATCAATTGAAAATCTGTTTCTTTTGTTGGCAATGTAATGTAGCTGGATACTACTCATTTAGTAGATAGATATATCTTGAACATAATTGCGACATTTTCCATCTTTTGAGTTTAGATTTGTGTAAGGATAAATTTAATATATAGGCACTAAGGAGATGCAAACACGCATTTAACAAGAGCAGAAAGGAAAAGAAAACCTCTTTTACACAAAGAATCTCTTTATGGATAATACACATTTCAGTTGACCGAGCTTAATTCTAATTACTATGTTCGGAAGAAAAGATATTCATGGAACGGTTCAGACTATTCAGATATTCAACAACCAAGAAGTACTGAATTGCCTTTTGGATAGGCCTTGAAAGGAGAGGGAAGGCTGGAAAGCCAACAAGCGTCTAGTATCGAATTAAGGGAATTTATTGTTTCTATCAAAGCTTTTGCGTCCTTGAAAATATTTATGGGGAAAACAAAGATGGACCTAATTATGGGTAAAACAAAAATGAATTTCTTGCAGTGAGGTGCTTGTGAAGTCCGAATCTCTTTCCATGACCAATCCATCTCTAGGAAGGCTTAAGAAGTTGTCTAAATCTTCCACGTCCAAGGGCAGTGCGGATGGAGACGCACAAACAATATGCTCTTTCCTTTGGTGTTAGGTAATTGGTTTTCCAATGTTTCTCAAATTGCAATATCAAACAATTTTTTAAAGGTAGAAGATGATCTACTACGAAGGCACCAAGGAGGTGCCAATCATATATAGAAAGATCTCAAGAACCAAAAACGAGCTCCGACTCAGTCACCAAACAATGCATCACAATGTTAGTCAAAGCATTTATATCCAAAAGTAAGCTTCTATCATACCAATTTTTTTTTTATTCTTAGGCAATTTTCAATATTACATTAAAAGAGGGCTCCTCTCCTTGAATGACCCTCTTGTTTCACTCTTGCCAAATCAACCGAAAACAAAGAGGAGATGAAGCAATGTCAAAACCTCAATACCTAATCTGTTGAAATCAATTCTTGCAATGAAGCATGCGAAGCTCCATGTGTCTTACGGGACTTTTATTCTCTAGGAAGACAAATGAGCTTACCTTGCATGATACCTATTATGCATGTGCGATTGAGAAGTTACACATCATCCATCTGATGATAAGATGGCTTTTTACTTTACTTGTGTGGTTCTACTTTGATCTATGCCAATTCAGTCGGACCTTTGGCATATCTGAGGGGTTAAATGGATTACATCTCAAGAGGAATCATGTTTGGACTTGCTAATTAATGAGGGTAGCAATTTTGGACATGACTTCCTTATGAGTCAATCGTCACGAGGCAAGGTGAAATATGTGGAGAGAAAACACCAAATATGACACGACATGATACATTTGACTCATACAAGGATCATAACATGTTTTCATCAAATCAATAATCAATCATTTAACCTTCCAAATATATAATTATGAAGTTGCCAATGAACGCAATTTGACATGTATTACACATATAGCTACTACATGATCATGCAAATCGTTAACCGTTGACTTAGTTTCCCAAATATCACCATTGCCTATGAATGCATTGCTCGCCCTTGGTATCTTGTTAGACCATACATGTAAAAACAAACAAAAAAAAACCATTTTTCACACAGTGACCACCGCTTGTTTATCTTGTTTAACGAATTGAAAATGCAACTTTCGGAGTGCAATCTTCATAAAGGCAATTAGAGTCCTCTTCTATCTCGAATATACATGTTTTGGGTTAGTCCTAGTGTAGCGGCAAAAGTTTGGTCCACTGGAGTTGAGGTCACAAGTTCAGGCCCCAGAAACACCTCTATGGGAAGCTAGAGGTAGGTTGCGGATATCAACTTCTCCTCAGACAATTAGTACGAGGAATTATCCGAGGAGCATTGTGCGTTGGAGCACTCTTTATGTTTCTAGTATGTATTTTGTTTATCTTCCACTTCGTCAATTAGCTTTCTTGTGGACTATAGATTCTACATAAAGAAAATGCTCATCATTCTCTTCATAGGTGTAGCTTGAAGTAAACTTCGATTAACATTTTAGATGCATTGTCTGGTGAATGAGACTGAGCTTTTTTTTGGTTCTCGAGCTCTTTCTATAAATGGTTGCCACCTTCTTTGTGCCTTGGTAGTTGATCGTCTTCTACCTTTAAAAAATTGTCTGATATTGTAATTTGAGTAACATTGGCAAACCAACGACTTGTACCAAAGGAAAGAGGATATTGTTTGTGCGCCTCTGTCCGCACTGCCCTTGGAATGGTAGATTTAGAAAACTTCATAAGCTTTCCTAGAAATGAATTGGTTATAGCAAGAGGTTCGAACTTCACAGAGTATCTTGCTACAAGTACTGATCCATCTTTGTTTGCGCCATATTTAGGTCAACGTGGAATGTAAGGAACAAAAAGACTATTAAGGCAGTAGTCCTACGGCACAAAAATTTTCAGGGACGCAAAACCTTTGATGGAGACAACAAATTCCATGAATTCAGTACTAGATGCATATTCCAGCCTTCCTTCTCTCTTCAAGGACTATTCGAAAGACAATTCAGTACATCTTGGTTGTGAATATCTGAATAGTTCGAACAGTTTCATGAATATATTTTCTTCTGAACAAAACAATTAGAATTAAGCTCGGTCAACTATAATGTGCATTATCCAAATAAGGATTCTTTATGTTTTTTGGCCTTTCCGCTCTTGTTAAATGCATGCTTGCACCTCCTCAATGCCTACATTGTAAAATTTTCCTTTACCAAATCAAAAAACAAAAGATGGAAACTGATCCAAATCATCTTCAAGATATATCTATCTTGTGAATGACTACTCTCTGGTTATTATGTTGCCAACAATAGAAACAGATTTTCGAATAGTGCCATTGAATGTTTCCAAAAGTTCAAGGGGCACATAAGAAAGAAAATGAGTCATTCCCATCTCGATAATGGAAATTGACCAGGTTATCAACGTAAAAGTTGCTAAAGAAAGATATCTAACAGTAAAAGCTTCTCCTAGTGTTATCAATGCATAAAGGAATTTTACAAGACCAGTGACAAAATTCGACTATTCAAGTCGTTGAACTTGCTAGATTTCTAAAAGATCTTACTCCATTCTTTTCCCCATTCCCATTGGATCCATAAAAGATCTCATCCACCATCAACTGTCTTGTCTTATCGAAGGGTCTCCTTCCATTGACCTCTCTTAATGACCCAAACTAGACTGACAGAAAGCCATAGTGATATCATGAGAACACGCTGAACGCATAGGAGTCAAGGGTTTGGAGGAGTGGAACAACCATTTCTCGTTTTTCTTTTTCTCATCGTTGTTCTCTCTACCTTTCCCCTTTTTTTCTCTGTATCAACAAGGTGCCCAAAATTGTCCTTGAACTTGTCACAAATTACAGTTGTTCAGTTAAACCCCTTAACTTCTAACTTCGTTTAACAAGGCCCTTCTTCGATGTGAACGTGAACGAGTAATTTCCTTCACGTGCATGTGGCCTTTCATCATATTGAATTGAGTTCCAAAAGCATACTAAGAAATGAAACAAACCAGATAGGAGGAGCGATGAGCTCAACAAATCTGAAAAGTGCATGAAAAAAAACTTGCAGCGCTCATTGAATAGAGAAGAACTGAAGAGAGTTTAGCTCTAGTTGATTTGCAGTCCACTCCAAAATTATATAGTTCCCCGGTCCTAATCTTCCACGGGTGAAAACAGATCAACTAAAGCTCATCATGAGAGCAACGAGACAAAGCTCATGAAACTAGGAAAATGAGATTTCTTTCCACTACTAAGTCTAAGAAATTTAAATCTCAAGTGCAGAGACCAGAGTCATAGTAAAAATTGAATCCAAATTACACCATATGTGAAATAGGGCAACATATTGCTCCTATTTCATCAGTTTCACCTGTAACGGATCTAGCAAATTCAAGATCAAAATCCAAAAGGAAAGAAGCCTCAAGTCTACAATTACGGCAATATGCATTTACAAGAACGTTGCTGAAAGCAATGTTGTTTCATCTTCTTCTTTCTTTTCTTCGTTAAGTAGCCTTGTTGTTCTATAAGTGTGAAATGAACTGATTGCGGCCGATGGGCCGCCCTCGATTTACATATTGTTTCCCTATTTCATTCTCACCCCTTTCGCTCTTGATCCAAACCTTAGCAAAGGTTGTGTGTTCCTCAATGCATATTCTCATGTTTTATGTTTGTGAACAAGGAGGTGAAGAAGAAACTGCTTCGGAAGAAAATGACCGCTACATCAAATAGCACTCTGAATCACAAGAGCTAGTGCACTATCTGCTTGGAGGACTTGGCTATGTACACCACTGTGACCCTCCGCTGTCACCACACCTTCCATTTGTGTAAGTGTTTTGTCTTGTGTAAATATGCATAAATAAACTCAGGGGAAAGTACACTTTTAGTGTCAAAAGTGATGTAGGAAGATCACTTTAGTGCCAAAAATTTCAATTGAATCACTTTAGTGCCAAGTTTTTTTAAAAAGGACCACTTTGGTGCCAAGTTCGATTTGCTCCGCCAGAATTCTGACGTGACACTTTTTTATTAATATTTTCTACTGGCATGGCTCACCAGCGGTCCATCGTGGCATTTTTTTTGTAAATTTGAAATGTTTTATTTAACATAAATTGATAAATAAGGTGAAAAATTAAAAATAAGTTAGAAGTTTTTTATATAAAAAAAACTGAAATGGAATGCAGGAGGCGATGGTTGTAGAAACCCTCGCCGCCTGCCATTTTTTTTGTTTTTTTTCCTTATTTTTTAGTTTATTTTAATTTGTTTTCAATAAAGTTTTTATTTTAAAAAAATTATCTTAGTTTTTATTTTTTATTTTTTCTGAATTTTGAAGTCCAAGTGGAACCAACGTGGACTTCATTTTTTCTCCGACTTGGCACTGAAGTGATCCAATTAGAACTTTTGGCACTAAAGTGATATTCGTACACAACTTTTGGCACTAAAGGTGTACTTTTACCAATAAACTCATATGTTTCTTTTTTTCTCTATGTTTGTATGAAATTCATATCGTGCCAAATTAGTGGTTCTTTGTTTGAGCTTTTTGTGTTGGTAGTATCATGACTAGATAGTCTCCTGTGTTAGAGTTTAACCATGTTAAGATTCCCTCACGACGAGTAACCGATAGAACATGCATAGCGCAATGAAAACTAACTCTTGATGTCTCATCCGGTACCCTTTCCGAACATTTATTTGATGTTTTCCACTGGTAACTCTATCATACCCTCGTTCTCGAAGAAGGGTGGCAGCAGGTTCTTGTGTCACAGCATTGTTGCTCGATTGACCATCAATCGAATCGGATCCTCCACGCATTGAAGCACGTTGCATCAATCTTGAAGCCTTTAATGGCAGCTCAAACTGCCATACCTAAGATGACAAATTCAGAAGAATGTGCAGCGTTGTTTCTTCTTCACAATCACATGATGAGACAATGGACTTCTTGATGTTATCCAGGATCTGGCTAGAGCAGTTCTGGTGATTTTCTCTTTGTGCATCAATTATCTGTAATAGAATACTAGGTAATGTCTTTTCTGCACATCACCATTGATGTGAGTGGATAGTTAGCTGCCACAAATCAAATTACCTTGATCAACAAGGATGGATGTCCTTACTAAAAAGAAGTACAAATGCCATACAGTTAATACAAGTGCTTACATAATATGTTTTGTTTGGCATGTAAGTATAAGTGCCGATTCATAGTATGGGTTGTAAGCATGTGGGCAATTATGTTTGACACGAGCTTAGCATAAAACCCCACAAGAAGGATGTATCTCACTTGTAAAATTGTACTACAACTATATGCACTCTTTATAAAAATTAGTCGACGATGTTAATTTTTGGAAACACGATCTTAAGATTCCATATTTTTACCATCAAGAAAATCCTGATCGGTTTTCATTCATGAGAAATCCCCAACGTAAAGAAAGTAGCAGGATGTATTCACAATAAGGTAAAATATGTTTCGGTAAGTCATCTTATTTGAAGAAAAGTATTTTTCTATTTTCAAGTTAGGACATTTTCCTAATTTTAAGCATACATATTTCTTGGACAACTAGTGGTTTTTCATTTTCAGCAAATCAAACGCATGAAGACTCAAAAAACCAATTCTTGGAATATAATTTAATTTAAAACAAACACACCCTAAGTTTATTACAACTATGTGAACTCTTCATTAATAATAATTGACACTTTTTTTTCCTTTGAACACATGATCTCATTTTATTTAGTTGGTTGAAATGTAACCTCCTCTTTTTCATTTTCTTTTTTTGCTATAACAACAAAGTGACCTTGAAACTTCATAGATAAGAAAAATAGTGCAAACAAATAAGAGGAGTCATTTACCCAATAACTCAAACCAAAATTGGGGCTTATTTGTTTGTCATGATTGAGAAAGTTCGAGGAACTCAATAACCAAATCAAAATTACCGAAGAACTTAAAATTAGTGTTATTTGAAGCTATTAAGAGGAGTCATTTACCCAAAATTCCTGATTATATCTTCCACAAATTTCGATCTGACAATTATCATGTCATGTGGATCATGCACCATATATTGCTGCAATATCAAACACTACAAAAAAACACGCAATTAGCCACGACATTAGCGACGAGAATTTCGTAAAAATTCGTAGCTAAATTGATTTGGCGACGAATTTGCGCCGAGAAAAAATTCGTAGCTAATTCGTCATCGCTAAATTTAGCGACGAAAAATTCGAAGGTCGTCGCCATTAGCGACGAACGAAGTGGTACGTCGCCAAAATTGGCGACGAACAGCAGTGTGCGTCGCCCAATTTTGGCGACGAACACTGTGTACGTCGCCAAAATTTGGCGACGCACACTGCTGTTCGTCGCCAATTTTGGCGACGTACCACTTCGTTCGTCGCCAATTTGTAATTTTTTTTTTTTGTCGGAGGAAGTTTTGGGAAATTGTCCAAGAAGAAGATGGCAACGAAGATTGCGAGGAAAATGAAAGCAGAAGCATTTCCAACGATGGCTACAATTCCAAATACATAGACACATGAAAGTTCAGCCAAAAGCCGACAACGAAGACGTAGGACGGCATTCTAGGGCGGTGAAATAACCGGCTCCGCCGTCGACCGGAGAGGGAGGGGTTCGGGTCGATCGCCGGAGTGAGCTTCCTTCCCTCTGAGCTGCTCACGGTAACGAGAGCGGCCGGGGATGTCGAGTCGATCGCCGGAGTGAGCTTCCTTCCCTCCGAGCTCGCTCCTCGACGATTTTTGATGCTGAAGTGCGATAGAAAGCAAGGCTAAACGGAAGAATCGAAACAATAAACGAGGAACAATCACTGTTCACTCAAAACGATATCAAATCGTGATATTCTCAATATTCAATAATCTGCTCTCTAAGCCCTAAAGACGACCTTATAAAGGTGTCAACCCTAATGACAAAAGATAACGCAAAAAATACAAAAATACCATTAAATTATAAAATTGCCTAAAAATAGAAAAATGCCCGAAAATCCATCTAAACGACCCCGAATTGCCAAAATCCAATGCCATCGGCGCCGAGTATTGATCAGACGATCGTTTCGCTTCAATTGACCGAATTTGAGCCCAATCCGATGTCGTTGACTGATTCTGTCTGCTGGTCCTAGGTGCATCATCCTCCCCTGCTAGAAAAAAGATTTGTCCTCGAATCTAATTTTTTTTTGGACAACCTCGAATTTGGTTCATCTTCATTGATTGCAATCTCGTCTTCAATATTGTGAAATCTACTTCGTGTAGGACGGCCTCTCCAACGAATCAAGTAATACATCAGCTTGAGATCCAAGAAATTCTCTGAATACATATCTTCAAGCTTATTCCAAGTAAGTCGAATCTGCAAGTGTCTACACCACTTGATATAGTTTTCCAGCACATTCAAGAACACCTCATTGACTGCCTCAAGAACTTCGCCATCATGATATTCTATTCCTTCAAAATAAAGAAATTGACCAATGTTTTCTTCTCCTTCTTGAAGCAAATTTGTGCCGAAAGCAGAATTAGATGCTACAGGAGTATGTACTTGCACAAAAACTGAGATCATTCTTTCTAATATATCAACAGCAGTCTCAGGTCGAGAAGTGACATCAATTGATTGCTCCAAATGGGATCTAAACTTGTCAAGGGAGAACTTTCTTTCTTCAAGGCTAACCAAACTACAAATTGGAGGTGATCCATCTGTCCAAACTGTTCCCCCAGAATTAAGATAATAGAGTTCATTGAAGAGAGTGATAAGGTACCTTTCAGGAAGCCTCTTGTCCTCAAGAACAGGTCTCTGCCAGGTTTCTATCTAGGACTCCCATTGTCCATGTTCAAGGATTGCATCATGCGCAATGTTTGTCGCAGCGTCTCCATGTGTACCATAGAATTTGGTATACCTCCTGTGATATGTCTTCCCCCGCATAAAGCTTACTTCGGGACAATCCCATGCCCAAGAAAAGTTTGTTGTACGCACTGTACCTGGTGAAATTGTCACAGAAGATGCAATAGCAGCCCCAATGGATGATCTTGGTTCTGATGGAACCGACACATCCACAGAATTAAGATTGTCAAAGGATCCATGCCGATGCTCTCCCGATACACCTTCGGCTTCGTCATTGTGATCTTCATCATAAACAAACGCAGTAGCACGTTTTTCATCCGTTGGAAGTGTAGCCACAGCGAAATCATCAATCAACGAAGCCTCGTACTCGGCAACATCATCCGCTCCTAGCCCCAGATTTGCATCCTCTTGTTCTATGTCTGATTCACCATCAGATTCATCGTAGACTGGGTCACCATCATAAACTGGATTTTCATAACAAGTCGGATCCGCATCCACTTGTTCTCTATCAGATTCGTCATAGATTGGAAGTCTATCTTCATCATAGGCTGGATCATCATCAAAGATTGGATCTTCATCAAAGATTAGATCTTTATCAAAGATGGAATTTTCATCGACGATCGGATATTCATCGACGATCGAATTTTCATCGACGATCGGATATTCATCGACGATCGGATATTTTTCGGATTGAAAGTCCAACCCCGCTCGCTCAAGTCGTTGCTCCAATCGCTGGATTTGCCTTCTCAACGCCCGCGCAAGTTGTCTCTTCAAATCCTGCTTTCGTCTCTGTAGCTCTTCGTTTTCTATATCTAGCAGGTCTCTCAGACGCGGCTGTTCATCTGCATCGGGAACGACTCCACTCTCCCGGCCTCCACGAGCACGTTGTCTTCGACCACCTCGATTCCGTTCAGCCATTGATTTCAAGCAACCTGTGCTCTGATACCAAATGATGCTGAAGTGCGATAGAAAGCAAGGCTAAACGGAAGAATCGAAACAATAAACGAGGAACAATCACTGTTCACTTAAAACGATATCAAATCGTGATATTCTCAATATTCAATAATCTGCTCTCTAAACCCTAAAGACGACCTTATAAAGGTGTCAACCCTAATGACAAAAGTTAACGCAAAAATTACAAAAATACCATTAAATTATAAAATTGCCTAAAAATAGAAAAATGCCCGGAAATCCATCTAAACGACCCCGAATTGCGAAAATCCAATGCCATCGGCGCCGAGTATTGATCAGACGACCGTTTCGCTTCAATTGACCGAATTTGAGCCCAATCCGATGTCGTTGACTGATTCTGTCTGCTGGTCCTAGGTGCATCAATTTTGCTGAAGGTGGACGACGGAGTCTGGTGTCGAGGCGAAGGGAGAGAAAAGGGAGGGAGTGGCAAGTGGAATGACGAGAGAGGGAGTGACGAGAGCGGCCGGGGAAGCTAATTTATAGACGAGCGGCCCGGGAAAAAAGCGCCATTTTTTTACTCTGCAAAATTGAAAACCAGCGACGACCTTCAAAGGTCGTCGCTAAATCGTCGCTGGTTTAGCGACAACCTTCGAAGGTCGTCGCTAAACCAGCGACGAGATTCGAAGGTCGTCCCTAAACCAGCGACAACCTTCGAATCTCGTCGCTAATTTTCAATTTCGCTGCTAAAGAAAAGGCGCTTTTTTTCCCGGGCCGCTCGAAATTGAAAATTAGCGACGACCTTCGAATGTCGTCGCTAATTTAGTGACAAAAAGAGATGTTCGTCACTAAAAAAAAATAAAAAATTAAATTAAATAATTCGCTAAATTAATTAGATACATCAAAATAAACCCTAGCTGTAGCATAAATAGAGCAAAAAAAAAAATCCGGCTCGGAGGTCACGAACCAAATCTCATTTTTTTTCTCTACTTTTGGGTGATGAATCAGACCGAGTGCATAAAATTCAATACATATTTAACAAAAATGTGAAGCTTCTTAAAATTAGCAAGAAAATATATATCCTATATAATTCAAAAGAATTCATTAAATTAGCAACGAAACAAAATAAACAAGATGAAACAAGATGGGAATGGAACCCGCGATCACCGAAATACTTCATTCATGCGACAACCAACAAGGCAAAAGATGTGGTATAATGTGTAATAATGATTACACATAAATAATGAAACAGAATGAATGCTTTCTAATTCAAGAATAAGGATAACAGTAATAAACCTCAATTTCAAGAAATTATATCTTCTTTAAAGCATTCACTGAAGAAGCAGAAACCCTTTTCAAAGAAGCTATCTAGGAATAAAAGGAATTCTTTCTAATTCAGGAACAAGGATAATAAAAATAAATAAATTGATCGCTCTTCATTTATGCTTATTAATGTAATCTTTACTTAATTAATAATATATTCATTTTTAAATTTCAAAAAAATATTCGCTCTATTTTCATTTTCTTTTAAAAAGAATTAATGTAGATTAATATAAAATAATATAATCGAAGAAATAACATAAATAAGCTAAGCTAAACGACGTATCATAAGCGTTTCTTATTTATATCATTCACTGTTTGAAGAGAGCAAAGATTCCAAATAATCGATCTTTCTTTTAGTTATTATTGAACATTTCTTTGGTTGATTAACGTGTGATATGTTGAACCCTCATTACTAATATTGAACGAAACTAGATCTTATAGAATCACATTTGAATATTTTATGATACATTTCGTACCTTACTAAAAAACTGATCATTCTAATGTTTTTGAAATCTTTATTAATTGATTTAGAACATCTTTTATTCGCTTATAGTATCTTATCTATCTTTCAAAATTAGAAGAAAGAACCCATTGATTTCATTTTCGTGGATCACACAATTACAATATTTATTTTTGGTGATCAAATATTATATATGCAAAGTAAATCATTTTCCAATAGATTCTTACTCTACTGATCTATTTAGTATCTTATCGAAGATGATTTTTTTTCTAAGTTATATTTTATCAAAAGAATTGATCTCCATTTTTTGTTTGTTCACAACTTTATATATGTAATAAATATAAAAAAGGGTCCTAATAAACCTTGAAAAAAATATAAATTAAGGATAGCAATTAGCGACGAACAATTGTTTTCGTCGCCATAGAAAAATTACATAAGATTCACGAAGCTTGTAGCAATTGATAAAAGAAAATTAAAAAAAAGAACTAATTAGCGACAAAATTGACATTTCGTCGCTAAATTAATTTAAATAAAAAATAATATTTAGCTACGAACAAAGTCTTTCGTCGCTAATTATTCTTTTAAAAAAATTATTTTTGCGACGAAACGACAATTTCGTCGCTAATCAATTCTTTTTATTTTATTTTTCCTCAAATTATCGACGAACAACATTATTCGTCGCTAAATTTGCCAAAAAAAACAAATACAAAATTAAATACAAAAGAAACACTAAATTAGCGAACAACACTGTTCGTCGCTAAGTTGAGCAAAAAACCAAAAAAAAATTAATAAATAAAATTTAGCGACAAACACTAATTGTTGTCGCTAAACAAACGGTCTTAGTCGTCGCTGAATTGACCAAAAACCAAATAAAAATTAAAATAAAAAAAAATTAGTCACGAATAACATTGTTTGTGGCCAATTTAGCGACGAATAATGATTCTCGTCGCTAAATTATTTCTTTTTTTAAAATTTCTGGTCATTTATCGACGAAATTGTATATCCGTCACTAAATTAGCGACGGATTGTTCTTCGTCGCTAAGCTCATCTCAATTCAGCGACGAAATTAATTTTTCGTCGCTAATTTAGCTACAAATGTCTTGTTTGTCGTTAATTTCGTTGCTAATTAGCTACGAATTTCTTGTTCATCGCTAATTTCGTCGCTAATTAGCTATAAATATTTTTTCGTCACAAAAATCGTCACAAAATTTGTGAGGAATTTTTTTGTCACTATTTTCGTCGCGAATAGCGACGAACTTCCTTGTCGTCGCTATTTTAGTCACAAATTAGCGACGAAAATGATCTCGCGGCTAAATGCTCGTGGCTAAATCACTGTTTTTTTGTAGTGAAAAGAGACAAGTAAATTGACTCAAGACTCTAATTTCTACAAACTGAAGGACACCCCAAATGACACATAACCTATCGAAGCAAAATCAGAGCGTGTGACCGGTTAAATACGAAATAATATATATATTGGCACAGAGCACGTAGTCACATTGCTAATTTTTAACACTCACGTGTGCAAATTAGGCATGAATTAGAATTCAAAATACATAAATGATGCGAACAATATATTCCTATTAACTCTCACGTGTTCAAACAATATATTCCTATTTTATTCTGGAAGTGTTATTGACACAAGCAAACTATACAAAAGGTAAAATCGTTAAATAAAAAGGAAAAAAAACAAAAAGGTGGCGAAAGTCGTTTGGCATTAGTGGATGAATAAATCGTAAGTATTTTGCATTAATTTATGCTCATCTAGACATATACAATAAATGGTTTAGGTACATTGAAAGAGAAAACCAAGAGCTGTGACTAAATAAGTAGGAAATTCATCTTTTTATTTAGCAAGATATTAGTGATAATTTACATAAACCAAATTATTTATTGGGGGGGCCTGATAGAGATTAGAGAAGCAGATGTGTAGTCAAATTTAAGATTTAGTCGTCCCAATGGAACATCTTAAATTTGTCAATATATATTTTTGTAAATCTTGTAGCCTATTTCTATGAGTGTTCAATAGTATTCACTTGTAATTTGTCAGGTTACCCGGTCTATATTTTTGTAGATCAATGTCAACATACATTTCTGCCATGTGATACTTTCGTGTTGACTAAAAAGCCCAAGTAATTTATGAGTGATCTTTTGAAAAGCATAACCTGACCTTAAATTGATCAATTGCAAAGTAAACTCAATAAATATATGTTTGGGCCCAAAAAAAAAAATGAAGGGGCTATTGAAACAAAACCAAAATAGTAGTTTTGATTAATTTTGAAATACTTATACTTTCGAAAGCACTAAGTGCATTATCCTTTTTGCTCGACCTTTTTTGGCCTAAAATACGCACGTCTATGTGATTAGGAAAAAATTTATGTGCTTTGAAAATACTATTTTTCTTCGAACTAAATTATTTATTCACAGTAATTGTAATAATATACGTTCAACATTCAAAGAATCCATATAGGGAATATTTGTTTGTCATGATTGATTCAAATGGCTGAAAATGTGGAAAGTAGCTTCACTCTCCAAAGAGAGTAGCATGATTTTTCTTTTGGTCGACGAGGAGCATAGTTAATGCACCCTAATAATGGAAAATGGCCAGGCTATGATCCTCTACATCCAATCCTATGGTATGTTTGGAAAATGATTTAGTCTCTAAATGTAACCGAATACCATTAAGATTTATTTTATTAAATCAAGCGCCACTATGTAGCAAAATAAATGCAAGAATTCCATTACTCACCCCATAAAACATAACTTATTTTACTGTTCTTGGGGTCCGCTCTTTGATGCTATCCATTCAACAGTTAATGAAATTTGATAATAATAATAATAAAAAAAAAACAGAATTCACTTTCGGCCAGTTGATTCAACACTTCTAATATATAATGGCCAACGAGTGCACAGCGTGTGGGAAGCGAGCTCTGTTAATCTCAAATCATTTAGAGCAATTGCTAGATGAGTATATTATACGAGAGTCAAACTAAATTCAAGCCAATGACACTGATGAGTCTCATCCCGCATGTCAGTCCACTACATGAGAATGTTACATGAGTCCAACTACATTTAAACCCTTGAAACTGATGGGTCTAATCTCATCTAACGGTCCAAATTTAGTTTAATATGTAAATCATAGGTTAAATGAGTAATTTCCATATCATTTGTCACTAGTCTCATCCTCGGGATTGTGGGCCCACCCTCTAAAATCTGCAACAAAAACTATGGAAAAATGCAACCCCATATCAGATTTGGTCCATCTCTTCTTTTTGCATTGAATGCATTTCCATCCAAGGTTTCCACGAGTGAACCCATATTATGCATGCCTTATATGTAATTGCCTGATTCTCTCATTACCATCATTGTGACCCCCCCTCTTGATTTACATATTGTTCCCCCTCTTTCATTCTCACCTCTTCTGTGCTCCATCAAAACCCTAGCAAAGTTTGTGTGTGTCTGTGCGCGTGTTCTCATCTTTTTGTTTTGTGAAGAAGAAGGTGAAAGAGAAACTACTCCCGAAGAAAATGGCCGCTGCCTCGAACGATGCTTTAACCCACCAGGACCACTGCGCCATTTGCATGGAGGCCCTAGCTGTGCGCACCACAGTGACACTCCGCTGCCGGCACTCCTTCCATTTTGGTAGGCGTTTTGTCTTGTGTAAATCTGCATATACAGACTCATATGTTTGTTTGTTTTTTCCTTTCTTTTGTCTGTGTTTTCGTTGCGTGCTTCTCTTGACGTTGTTGCTGTTGCTCTGTGTGTATCTGTGAGAGAGAGAGAGAGAGAGAGAGAGAGAGAGAGAGAGAGAGAGAGAGAGAGAGAGTTGTTCAGACTTCAAACTGATGTGTGCCGTCTTTTTGCCGTTGCCCTAGGGCCACATCCGTGAGTATATCCAGGTTTGTGCCCGAAAATGCGCCTGCTAGACTGAAAAACGTTTAGATCTACGTGAAATACATGTGGACTTACGTTTTCATTCATTTTTTGGTGTGGATGGTATCCGTAGAGATTGTTATTTACTTTTGGTTGGGACACAGGAGGGCGTGTTTCATAAAAAAATCAAAGACGCTAATATCTAGCCAATTAGATCTAGGACTACTATACCTTAAAGCTTGTATGTCGGAATCCGCGAAGATCTTTGTCTAAAACCACAATTTAGCTAGCCATGTTGTTAGATACATCTTCAAAGGAAAAACTGTTGTGTTCTGCGAAGTTTGGACTGTTCTCCATTTGTATGACGTTTCAAGGTTCCCTTTTTATTTAACAAAATGGAAAAGCAAGATAGAGAGAGAGAGAGAGAGAGAGAGAGAGAGAGAGAGAGAGAGAGAGAGAGAGGAGGTTGCATTTCAACCGACTAAATAAGATTATGTGATGTGTTCAAAATAAAAGGAGTTGGACAACTTTTAATGAAGAGTGCATGTGATCGCACTTAGGGTGTGTTTGTTCGAGTGAAAAAAACTTTTCGAGGATTAATTCTCTGGACATTTAAGCGTTTGATTCGTTGAAAATGAAAAAAAAAACATTTAATTATGGTATAAGAAAATACGCTTAAAGTTAGGAAAATGATTTTCCTAACTTAAAAGCTGGAAAAACATTTTTCTTCTAAAAATATGATTTTCTGGAAAATGTTTTTGTTTATCGTGGTTACATCAAGTTACTTTCTTCATATTGGCGATAAATCAAAACCGAGCATGATCTTCTTGACGACAAACATATGGATCTTAAGGTGGACTTTTCAAGGATAAAAGCCGTTGACTATTATTATAGAGAGTGCACATAGTTTTGTAGAATTTTATGAATGAGATATACATCCTTCTTAACGTGGGGTTTTATGCTAAGCTCGTGTCAAACCTAATTGCCCACTTAATATATCACAAAATGGCACTTATACTTACAAACTGAACAAACATGTTACATAAGCACTTGTATTAACTAACACTCATACCAACGAGGATGTATAGAAAAGGCATTACCTAGTATTTCTTTATTATAAAGTACCGTAGTTGTATTCTATCTTAAAATAAAAAAATTGAACCTGTCGATTTATCGTTAGACGATCTTAATACTTATTAGTGCTAAGCTAACATAATCGACATATTCATGTTAACTTAAATTCAATAGCATCATGAGCTAATTAACCATACATATTGAGATTACCATGGCTCGATATCAATGATCTCGAGTTAATAAGAGATTTGGGTTTCAAAGTCCAATCAAATGCTTGGTTTGAAACTTTTTGTCGAATGGCCAAGCAACGTAAAACTTTGCATGAATCCTCTTCTTCGCGACGTTGATGATTTCATGATTGGTTACCTTGTTTAGACTTACCGTTGACCGTTTTGTTCGTTTTGCATCACAACATTATCTATAGTTGGCAAAAAAGTAAAAGGATCTACTTTAATCGAAGGCGATACTAGTCAAATGGCTTAGATTAATCAATCATTGCGAATCAAATGTATAATTAATGCAGCTTGATCACATCGAGTTGTCGTCATTGCGAGTCTAATTAACTAATTGAAGCTGGATCAAAGTTGGGAAGACATCAACCATAGTCAATGCCATTCTTTAGTTTTCCTTTCCACTTAAATCGGATTTTCCATCATTTTTTCCTAAGAAAAAGGGCCAACATATGTATGTCTCCCTCTTTTGTTGTATAATATATTAAATATATGGTTAGAATGATTATCGATAAGTAATTGAATCTGATGAAACTAAAAAAAGAAAGAAAAAGACATGGCTACCTAAAAAAGAAAAAGAAAAAAAAAAGAAAGAAGAGAAAGAAGAAGATGAAACGACGTCGCTGTTCTCCTTGCACAGAAACTGAAACGGTAGACAAGAACGTGGATCAGATTGTGAACAGGGGAAGCATGTTGCGCTGAGAGAGAGAGAGAGAGAGAGAGAGAGAGAGAGTGCGATGTCCTGATGATGCATCTTCGTTCCTGGTAATCCCTGCCTATCTTAGATTGTCTGGATTCGTGAATGTTTCAAGCTTTGTCTTGAGTTTATGCATCGGCAGTAGTGTTCGTTCAAGTTGAGCCCTCTGGGTGTAGTTGCCGGCGATGAATTGTTTTTGCTTTTTGCGATTGTTTCTGAGTCAGATTGCCTGGGCTCGGCTTTCAATGCCGTGGACGAGATGCGGTGCCCGGTGTGCCGGGCCGTGGAGGAAGGAGCCTGGAGGACCTTCCCAACCAGAGCTCCTCAGACCCGCAGAGCAGGTGCCCTTGCTCTCCAGGAATATGTGCAGGGGCCACCCGTCCAAATGGTAACAAATAGTCATCCTTATCTGCCTCGAGTTGTTTTTGCGCCTTCAATTATCGGTTTCATGGGATCCTGCAAATTCTTCGTTATTTTAGAAGCTGCTATGACTATAGATTCGTGGCTTCTTTCCTTTTGGAGTTTGATGTTGGCTTTGCTTGATAACGTCAACATGTTGCCCTACTTCGTATATGGTGTAACGTGGATTGAGTTATCCCTATGACTCTGGTCTCTGCGCTTGAGATTTCAAAGTTTCTTAGACATGTTGTTGGAACCATTTTCCTAGTATCTCGAGCTTTGTCTCGATACTTCTCAGTATGAGCTTGAGTTAATCTGTTTTTATCCGTGGAAGTCTAGGACTGGGGAAATGTATACATCTGGGGTGGACTGCAAAACATTAAGAGTTAAAATCTCTTCGGTCCTTCTCTATTCAACGAGCTCTCCAACATCTTTTCATGCAATTTTCAGCTCTGTCGAGCTCTTTGCTCCTCCTATCTGTTTTCTCTGTCTTCTTAGTATGTTGTTGGACTCCGATTCAACATGATGAAAGGCCACATGCATGTGAAGGAAATTACTCGTTCACATCGAAGAAGGGCCCTATTAGAATGAATTAGAAGTTAAGGGGCTTAACTGAACAACTGTAAGCTGTGACAAGTGCAAGGGCAATTTAGAGCACCTTGTTGATACATGAGTATAAAAAAGGAATGGTAGAGAGAACACTGACAAGGGAAAAGGTAAATCGTGAAACTGTTGTTCCTTGCCCTCATACCCTTAACTTTGAAGCGTTCAGCATGTTCGCATGATATCACTATGGCTTTCTTCGTTTTGCTCTGGATCATTAAGAGAGGTCAGTGGAAAGAGACCCTTAGGACAGTTCATAGTGGATGAGATCTTTTATGGAGCATGTGGGATGGGTTTGGATTTGGGAACGATATAAAAGAAGTCTACTGAGGAACAAGCTGGCTCTAAGAAAAGGATGGAGTGAGAATCTTATTGAATCTGACAAGTTTAAGGACTTCGATAATTGATTTTTGTCACTGCTGCTGTTCTTGCTAAAGTGCTTTACACATTGATGACTCTAGGAGAAGCTTTCGGCGGTGGATATCTTCCTTTGGAAACTTTTTCGTCAACAACCTGATCTATTTCCATTATCATTATGTGAGATGGGAATGACTCATTTTCTTTCTTATGTGCTCGTTGATCTTTTGGAAACTATCAATCGGAAATATGTTTCTCTTGTTGGCAATATAATGTAACCAAAGACTACTCATTCACAAGATAGATATCTCTTGAAGATAATTTCGAAAGTTTCCATCTTTTCTGTTTTTATTTGTGAAAGGATAAATTCTACTATATAGGCGTGAGAAGATGCAAACAAGCATTTAACAAGAGCGGAAAGGCCAAAAAGCAACCACATTTACATAGATAATCCCCATATGGATAATACACATTCTAGTTGGCTGAGCCTAATTCTAATTGTTCTGTTCTGAAGCAAAGATATCCACGGAACGCTTCGTATGATTCAGATATTCATGACTAGGAACTACTGTATTCTTTTTCGGATAGGCCCTAAAAGGAGAAGTAAGGCAGGAATGCTAGGCATCTAGTGTTTGTCTCTATCAAAGCTTTGTGTCCTTGAAAATCTTTATGCCATAGGACTACTCCCTCGACAGTCCTTTTGTTCCTTCCATACCAAATTGACCTTACTATGGGGAAACACAAAGACGGATACATTTTTGTATCAAGGTTCTCCATGAAGTCCAAATCTCTTTCCATGACCATATTATCTCTGGCGAAGCTTAAGAAGTTGTCTAAATCTACCATGTCCAAGGGCAATGCAGACGGAGGTGCGCAACTATTTCCTCTTCCCTCTGGTCAAAGGTCATTGGTTTGCCAATGTAACTCGAATTGTAGTATCAGACAAATTTTTATATGTAAAAGATGATCTTCTACCAAGGCACGAAGGAGGTGCCAACCATATATAGGAAGAGCTCGAGAACCAGAACAGAGCTTAGCCTCAGTCACTAGACAATGCATCTACAATGTTGATCGAAGCGTTTGCATTCAAAAGTAAGCTTCCATAATACCAATGAGATTCTTATCCAATAATTACATTAAAGGGGGCTCCTCTCCTTCAATAACCCCCTCGTTCCACTCTTTCCAAATCAACCAAAAAAACAAGAGGAAACGAAGAGATGTCAAAACCTTGATACTTTAGTAACTTTTGCAATAAGCTCTTGTAATGGAGCTTGCAAAGCTCTATGTATTTTGCAGGGCTTCAATAAACTAGGAAGACAAATGAGTTGATAAAGGTGGCAGTAACCATGACCTGTTTATGAGTCAATTGTCATGAGGCACGTTTAAATGTGTAGAGAGAAAACACGAAAAATGTGACACAACATGATACATTTGACTCAAATACAAGGATGAAAACATGTATTTTTCGAATCAATAATCAATCATTTAACTTTCTAAATTATGATTATGAGGTTGTCAATCTACACGAATTGACACGAATTACCTAAAATGAACTACTTTTTTCAAAGAGTCAGAAGAAAGAAAGTCTTTTATCACTTCTTTAGCATGCATATAGCAACTGCATGATGATACAAATGTCCAAGCCTTTATGTAGCTTTCCAAATATCTCCATTGCATATGAATGCATTGCTTACTCTTGGTAATCTTATTAGACCATTCAGGAAAAAAACCAGCCTTCATACAGTGACACACGCTTTTTTTTTTTTTAAATATAACTTTATGAATGTAATCATCATAAAGGCAATTAGAGTCCTTTTCTCTCTCTAATATACATTTTTAGGGTTAGCCTTAGTGTATCGGTAAAAGGTTGCTCCATTGTAGTTGAGGATATGAGTTCAAGTCACGGGAACAGCCTCACGGAGAAACTAGAGGTAGGTTATGCATATCAACTTCTCCTCATATGCTCAGTACGAGGAGCCTTGTGCGCCGGAGCACTCTTTATGTTTCTAGCATGCATTTTGTTTATCTTCCAATTTGTCCTTAATTTAGCTTTCCTGCGGACTATAGATTTTATATAAGGAAAATGGTCATCATTCTCTTCATAGTTCTAGCTTGAATTAAACGTTGCCAAACCTTTTATATGCTGAAGTAGTATTATTGCAAGGAGGATGCATTGCGTATCTCCTTGGCTACGCTTTTGTAAAATTTAACAAATTTTGAAATAATGAATTGCCGTCAGAAAACGCGCACCTTGAAAAAGTCGAAGTAATCCCTCACGGTCTGCATGATTGGTTGGGGTGTTGGAGAATTTGCAGCTCAAGAGTTGGGGAGCACCTGTTCTTTCAGGGCTACTTGCACAAACCAAAGGCCCGGACTTAGTCGCTTCATGGGGCTTGCGGGCCATTCCATGGGCTTCATGTAGCTAGGCTTTTTGCAACCGTACCCTTAGTCATAAAATGAATAGTCAAAGAACATGTGCCCCGATATTCGATATTCGAAAAAGAAAAAAGTAAAAGCCACTCCGATTAAACTCGTATAAAACCAAGAAGTCAATTTATTGCTTGGAAATTGTAACATAGGGTTATAATTTGTTCTTTGCCATTGTTAAACTATCTTATCCTACACGAATATTGACGAAGACAAAAATTCTCTAGTAGAGCATCAGACTGATATTGGAAGTGTCTTCTTGGACCTTGAATCACAGACATCACAGTTTCTTGTAATAACCATGCATCATCTAGATTCAACTGAGGCCGGTATGATTGCTTTGGCTGTTCAATAAAAGCTGGAATGGTTGCTGGACAATTATATAGTAGTCCTGTTCTGAATTGATACTGAATTTGTTGTTTCCCTTCATGCCTTTCTTGTCCTTGACCATACAGAGGGAACAGTGGAAGAGAGGCTAAATTTTTTAGAGAAGCTGTTATTCAATAAGATTCAATAAAAAAGTAGTTACTGCGACTATTCATTTCTCATGCTTTTCTCTAGAAGTTAAGAAGACGGCTAGGAAAAAAATGAATAGTTTTAGCATTCAAAAGACAAAGTCGATGGAGATGTATATCATTTTGGCAATATGATTGGTTAATTGCCCCATGTCAATCGCACAACGAGTCGTAAGAATGTATTTTCATTAGGTATATGAGAGGACTTCTGCTGGAGTACTTCTCCAAAACTGGTCCATCAGTAGTAGTGGAATGTTTTCCCACATATTATTATAGAGGGAGTGGTCTGGAAGTCATTAAAGAGCCTGAGTCATTGACAATCGAGACGATAATAGGCTTATCTGGCTGCTATAGACTTCACTCTAAGTTCAATTCATTGCTGCCTCTTGCTTTGGTTTCTCATTTTTCCTTTGTTTAATTGAAGCACTTTGAATTGGACAAGACCTCCGTATTTTTTTTATGCCGTTATTTTGACTAAAATATGATGATTTTACTTTGTGCTTCAGTTTGTCTTTCATTGATATTACTCTTGGGTGATAATTGTACCGTCATACCGGTGACATTGTGTAATAGACAGTTGTTTTCTCAAGTCAAATCTTTTGGATTTGTGCAGCAGCCACCATCTGGAATTTACTGGAGCCTTGATCAGGGATGGTAAGTGTGGATTTTCCTTGAGCTTTTAGAATGTTACTTTTGCATGTTTGTAAGAAGTGTAAATGCTTGTTTTTGCAATTAACAGCTACTATCTCTGATATAATTTTTTGGAAGTTTTATTGTTAATTTTCTTTCCCTATTATGTCAAACCTTGGTTACGTGATAAATACTAGCGTTACATGGACCTTAAGCTTCCTTTTTGGCTCAGTAGCAACTTTCTTGAAGCAAACAATTTCTCCAATTTTCAATCTCCTTTACCTGGTATAATTTTCCTGCTTATCTTGATGATCCTCAATAACAAAGGAGAATTCGAGGAATTACGGAAATAACGAACTGGCTTGTATTGTGTACAGCTAGCTACGCGTTTGGTTTTGGTACTCTGATTTACGCAATCATCAGTTACTACTATTAAGTTTTTAACCTTGTGGAGTATGCATTGTTAACACTTGATGCATTAGCAGATGTTCATTATTTTTCCTCTTATTATAAGTTTATCATTTTGCATAGAAAGCCAGTTAGGTGCATCGTCATTTCTACATGCATTGTGATTTTATTATGGGCAAGAGCATGAATTTTTGTGTCTGAAACTCTTCATGAAATTGTTTGATTGTGTCAGGCTGTGAGACCTAAATAGGAACTGTTAGAAAGTCCAACCCAAAAGCTTAAGCTATTAGGTGGAGAGAGACCACATGAATATAAAGAGCATACAACACTCATTCACAAGCGATGTGGGACAACAATAACAACTTCAACAGGAACTTTTCGAATAGTTGTCACCTATTCTGTGAACAAGTTATAGAAATTTGTAAGCTATTGTCCCATCTCTGGACGGACTTCAGCAGGGGTCCTGTGGTGGAGAGGGTAGTGAGTTCATGGCTGTCTCGTATTTGATAGTCCAGGCTCTTAAACAGATTTGAATCCCAAGCTATAAATAGTAGTTCTCTCTAGGATACAATTCGGCGGGAAATTTATTTAAGAGGAGCAATTCCACATTGTAATTGAGGTTATATCAAATAAATGACATCGTGGTGTTAGGCTGCTAGCAAATTTGTTGGCTTGGGGATCTTGTTTTCCCTCCTACGGATGTCACATAATTTTGCAGCTTTGATGATCTCCATCTGAGCTCTTTTGTTAAGTAACAAATTTTCTTGTCTAAACTGCTTGTTCAGATGGTGGCCTGTCGGTGTGTTAGGAAAATTTAACTGGAAAGAAGTCCCTTTTAGGTCATTACAATTCATTGCATTACTTTTACATGGTGACCAAGGTCTTCATAAAAGGATGCATCAGATTATGCAAAAGAACTTATGGATATTTAAGTCTAGTGTTCGTCATCAATACTCAAAAGAAAAAGGGCTCATGTGCAGAAGAAATCAAGTAAATATTGGAGGCAAGACTGCTATAAGAAGGGGACGTTGAAGTTCTTATTCTTTCTGCTTCTTTTTTTCCTTTTTATCCGCTTTCTTGGCACAGTGGCATTTTTTTTTGTTTATTTTGCCAAATGAAATGCAGATAAACTCTGGAAAGTTTTCATTGAATTAAGTAGTTGCAAAAGAAAAAAAAAACAAGTATTGGTTTGTGACAGAAGAAAAAAGCAAGTGGCTGCAAATTAAGATAGAGAACACCAGAAATGAAGCATCTCTTCTTAGATATACTTGTTAGTCTGATGTTGTTTCAAGTGAATATATTATATTTGGAGTTAAAGAGGTCATGTGTGGTGTGTATGATGTGATCAAACGCGTAGTCATCAATTTTGATCATGGGATGGATGAAAAATAGCCTGTATTTGCACTGATTTCTTTCTATTTTATGATTTTTTTGTATGGAAAACATTGTAAAATTCTCAACCTGCATGCTCCAGGAAAACTTGATCTGTGGTGTCTGGGACATTTTTTTGGGGTTTTGCCTTTTGGTTCAGACTAGTCATTTGACCATACCAAATAGTTAGATGTGTCCATGCAGTGGTTTGGAGTTCTAAAAGAATACACATTGGTATTTAACCAATTGAATTAGGCTACCTTGCTACAATCTTCTACTTCTTTGCTTTAAAATTCAGTTTCCTTATATAGTATTCTCTCCTTCCCACTTACAATGTAAGTTTGCTTTTTCAGGTTCAGTGGATCTCTATCACTTGGAAGTAAGTTCTGGTGGCCTGTGTGCTGATGAGTGTGCGAGCTTTAGTGGGTTTCTAATTAAGCGCTATATCTTGCAGATGGTGGTCCTATTAGACGCCACCATGCCTTTCAATACCGCCGTAGAGAAACCACCCATGTGATGATGGGTTCAGTTAATGGTTCTGGTTGGGCCTCAGCATCGTCTCATGCGACAATGATCACTCATCTTCGCCTTGGCGTCGACAGAAGGGCGAATCACAGATATCCATTTCGGGGTAATGTTGGCCCCAATGTACAATATGATCCATTTCCTCAAGGGGTGAACAGCATACAACCTGCAGGACTTGAAGCACCGGATGTTGCCTTCTTGGGGGAGCCCATTCTCAATAACAGGTAAACAATTATCAAATCAGAAGCTCCTTCACTTTCCCAAAAACATCCTCCTCATTATTGATCGGTAATAGTTGATTATTCTCCTATTTTGTGCCAGTATCTTCTCCTTATCCTGTCACTGCTCCACTGTTTCTTGTTAGATGCAGATATATTTATGGTGAAGAACAGATGCTACACTTGAGTAGCACTCTTTCATTTATGCCCTCCGTCCTTTATTTTCTCAGCACGATTCTGTTGGTAAAAAATATTGCAACTCAAAACTTAAAAGGGTGACGATCTAATTCTGTTATTGGTTACACTTTGTCCTTCGGAGAGCCAGTGGTAGGAGCTTCTTTGAATGCTTGGCTGCTGCAGCTCTTGTGGGGCAGTCAATGAGTTTGCTACCATCTCCACCAGTGCACGCCATGATGCATGCTGCGAACAGCCATTTCAGCTCAAGCGGCCTGCTACCATCTGAGCAGACGGCTTTTCAAGCTGAAGGATCTGGAGCGGCCAACATCCAGCTACCCAACGTGGGTGAAGTTGTGCTGGGAGATGGAGCAGATGGCTCAGGGGATATGTTGTCAGATGGCGAGGCATCCGTTGAAGACCTGTCGGAGTGATCAGACAGGGGGAATCAGATGGAAGGTTTTTTTCCCGAACTGATGGCGGACAGTAGAGCATCGGGAAGTTGTCCAGTTAGAGTGTCTTATTGCTTTTTAGGGACTTACGGGTGATTTAGCTATTGGTTAATACACCAGGCTGCCGGTTCATTTGGTTGTTGAAGCTGCCTGGGTACTCTATGCTTCAGTGGGCAAGAGGTATCAAATTTATATGACAATTTTCAGGTCTGAGTGGGATCAAATGGGCTTGCTCATGCGCAAGTTCTCGCATTTATCTCTCGGGCTTGGGTGACCAACCGGACCGTCCACCCTTTGATCGCCTATATGTTCATGTATGCTTGCTCGGAAGCTAGACACATAAAATTCCGAAGAAGAACCGGGATCTCCCATTTAAGTTAAGCCGCTCAACATCTTGGTCTACTCCCCTGAGCAAGTGATAATAGACTCAAATCTGCTGGACGATTATATAGTTCTATGGACTAACTCAACCATCTTGGTACACTCACATCGAAGAGCCAACATAATACATTTATATGATATTGCGTCCCTATTTTTTTTTTTGGTCAAAATCGCTTCTCTATTTATGTGCTGGCATTTGCTACGCCTTCGATGTCGATTCGACCTGGTCATTTTTGTTGCACGGAAGCGAACGATCGAACAATAAATAGACAGAATAAGAAAAAATAAATCACACACAAAATGTACGTGGCTCAATCGTAGAGACTACGTTCACAGGGCCTCAATTTTTCTCGCAAGGGACATAGGCCTCGATTTCCCTTGCTCCGAGGCTTCATTTCAACGAGACACAGGCTGTGGACTTCTCGGTTTCCGCTCAGGCTCCAACAGGGTATTTATCCAGACACAGGCAGATATATATAACATCCACCCAGTAACGAATTTCACTATAGAACAAACGACCCAACGGAGATTACAAATCACACTCGAGTTATTCAAATACTCTTAGTGTTTTCAGCCCCAATTACATTCAATTACTCACAAGTGTTTAATCCCACAATTCCTCACAAAATAATCTCTCAACACGAAAGCATTAGCACAAATCTCATCACAAGATTAATCGGCTTCGACACTTGAACCCTTAATATAATAGCATGAACAAAAACCTACAGAGAAAAACCTCTCAAGCACTCGACGAGGAGACGGTGCTTCAAAACCTTATTCACAAGGCAAGCCCGAAACTAATATATATCTCCACGCAAAAGAAGAAAATTCAATGGTCGACTCAACATGGGAAATCCATTATGCGGTCAATGAAGTCCAGATCATGGCTTTCAATTTTTGACTTTATTTGGCCGGTACAACACTCAGGATAATTTTTGAAGATTTTAACACAAGACTTAAACCAATACAAAGTTCGTGCTAATATAACTTTCCATTGTTGACGGGATCTTCAACGTGGATATATTATTCGTAATCTTCCCGATGTCTTTGAATTTTCGTATGCCGATCACATAATCCAATTCGAATATTTGACCACACTTCTTTAGAAGTCCAACATCTGATCGCAGTCGATTAGGGATCTATTCACCAAGTAGCTCGTTGTACTAAGCGCATCAGCTAGAAATCTCTTAGGCATACTAGCACTAGAGAGCATTATATGGGTTACCACCTCTAGTAATGTTGTGGTTCATTAGCAATAGTACGGTGTCTCACTATGCCTTCCTGCATACATAATTCGTTTAACAGCTTAGAGCAAACTCCATTCTTCTGTCAATCTACACCTGCTTGATCTTTTTATCAATCTCCATTTCGATCGAAGCTCAACTGCTTGATCCTGACAATAGTGTTAAACTTGTGCCTAAGCACAAGCACCTCCTACTCGAGTAGTCACCTACAACTATCAGCATAAATTTAGCACACTTCCTCGAAGGAAACCAGGACAAATTGCGAATATCCAAGTGAAGTAATTCTACAATTTCCATAGTTTCTTTGATAGTCGCACTAAACTGCTCTTTCCACCGTTGATCTAAATCATAGCACTTGCATACATTCAATTTATTAACAATATAACAACACAATAAATTTCTTTCACTTAGAACCTTTAGGCTAGTTTCACTAATATGCCCTAAATGCATATGACACAATTCAGACTCTCGAATAGATGCATCCGTCATCTTTGCAACAAAATTTGTCATTGACTCACCTTGAAGTTCATACAAACGATTGCGCTTGATTGCTCTCATTATTACAAAGGCGCCTTGAATAATTTTCAAAACACCACATTCTGAAGAACACCGACACTGAGCTGAATCAAGGGTGCTCAAAGAAATTAGATTTTTTTTTTTCAATTCTGAAACATGGATCACTCTAGTCAATGTCCTCGCAATATCATTATGCATTCTTATTCTAACATTGTCAACACTTATAACATCATATTCAGCGTTGTTCCCCATCTACACTTTACTACTATCAATGCATTGATAAGTAATAAACTAGTTCCTATTTGGTGTAGCATGAAAAGAACAACCAAAATCTATAATTCATCCGTCAAACGATGAATCATCAGCGACAAACAAGACAAACATAGCATGATTCGAATTATCGACATGATTCGAATTATCGACAGTAGTAGCTACAACATCATCCGCAAATTCAACCCGAATTTCCTCATACTTATCATTCTTCATCTTTAAGCAATTTGTTCTAAGATAGCCTCTCTTGCCACAATTTCAACTAATAGTACCACCAATCCTAGATTGACTATGTCTATTCGAGTTCATACTACTTCTTCTAACATGAGCACATGTTCTCCTCTATTTTTACCTACCAATGCAATAGACACGGATTCACTAGATTCTTTTCTACAGATGTTCTCACTCAGAATTAAATCTCAACTCCCATCAAAAGTTAAATTTGTTGATCCAAAAGAATTACTAACATCAATAATAATAGTATTCCAACTATTAGGCAATGAAGATAATAGAATTAAAGCACATACATCATTTCCAAAGTCAATATCAACTGAACTCAATTGACTAACGATCACATTGAATTCATTGATATGATTAGCAACCGACGCGTTTCACTCATCTTTAAGTTAAATAGACGTCGATCAAATAGATTGATCGCAGAGGGCTTCTCATACATATTCGATAGTGATTTCATCAAACCTGCAGTGGTCTTCTCTTTGACGGTATTAAACGTCACGTTACGTGCCAACGTCAGCCGAATAGCACCTATCGATCGTCTATCCAGCCATTCTCAATCAGCTTGCTTCATCATATTTAGCTCCTCCCAAACAAGGGTAAATGCAATTTCATCTAATACATATAATCCTCAATCTGCATCCTTTAGAAATCAAAATCCTTCCTATCAAATCTGTCGATTTTCACTTTAACTTCTTCTGTCGCCATCAATTCGCTTCAGCTCAAACAAGCCTAGTTTTGATATCAATTGCTGCACGAAAGCAAACAATTGAACAATAAATAGACGAAACAAGAAAAATAAATCGAGCACCAGATGTACTTGGCTCGGTCATAGAAACCTACATCCGCGGGGAGAACAACAACGAATTTCATTTTAGAGCAAGCGATCCAACGGAGATTACAAGCCATACTCTAATTACTCAAACACTCACAGTGTTTTTCAGCCCCAATTACATTCAATAACTCATAAGTGTTTAGCTCGACAATTCCTCACGAAATAATTTCTTAATTTCGCAAAGGAATTAAAACAAATCTTATCAATTTAACCGGCTTCGATACATGAACCTTAATGTAATATCAAGAACAAAAGACCGCTGAGAAAACGGTCTCAAGCACTCGACGATGAGACAGCACTTCAAAACCTTATACACATGTCCAAGTCCGATAATAATATATATCTCCATACAAAAGAAGAAAATTCAGTGGCCGACTCAACATAGGAAATCCATTATGCGCTCAATGAAGTCCAAACCCTGGACCTTCCCCTTTTGACTTTATTTGGCCAGTACAACACTTGGGATAATTTCTAGAGATTTAAAAAGAAGACTTTATCCAATACAAAGTCCACGTTAATATAACTTTCCATTG
The DNA here is from genome assembly GCA_021437785.1 of Rhodomyrtus psidioides. Lineage (NCBI taxonomy): Eukaryota > Viridiplantae > Streptophyta > Magnoliopsida > Myrtales > Myrtaceae > Rhodomyrtus > Rhodomyrtus psidioides. The sequence continues at coordinate 2,621,346 of JAILYB010000041.1, read as the reverse complement.
TTGACCAGATCTTCACTATGGATATAATATTCGTAATCTTCCCGATGTCTTTGAACTTTCATATGCTGATCACATAATTCAATTCTGATATAGTTGTTTAATGAACTTAAACTCGAGACATATTTTAGCAATTTTGAATTGTTGAATGCTAATTTCATGTTTCATTTTGCTAATGTTTGTATCTATTCTGGTGTTTGCATTATGTTCCCTTTTGTTGTTCAGTCATTTTGGTGTATGATCTACTTATTCCGTTGTCCCAAGCTATTTGCATTAATGACCTAGATGTTGTTCAGTTTGCTTTATTTTACCCATTGACCGCTCGTATCACATAGCATGAAAGTGTTAGAAATTACTTTGGTTTCTTTCTCCACAAACTTATACTTAACAACATAGATGTATACGTTGATTTTAGTATGGTACTATGTAGGTTAGATACTACACTGGCATCTCCACAATTTTTTTTTAATTATGGAAATGTTGTTATTCCAAAGTATCGCAAACGGTCACTCGGGGACCAAGTGATCCAGGCTTAGATTGTCCTCCTACTTTCAATCAAAATGTGTGGCTCCATCTTTTTAAATGGATTTCACTTGATGGAAATGTGAGCTTGAGCTACACTACATAATTTGACGATCCAAAGTGCTATTTAGTTTTGTCTCCTTGTAGGTCCAATGGCCGACAAAAAAGTCCCCATCTCGGTTTTCTTTGGCGGTAAATTTCTAGTTAGATCACCCTTGAAATCCGTAGGTGGAAGGGTCGATGTTGTCGAAATAGACTCAATAACTAAAGCTATTGAAGATTTGAGGTGGTATAAAATAAACATAATTCAGTACAAAGTATCTGAAAGTAATAATCTTAAAAATGGTCTTAGGCATTTATGGGATAACTCTACTGTGAAAGATCTGTTATATCATATTTGCATTGTAAACTGTATGTAGAGTAAGTTGATGATGAAGAGAAGAGTGCTCAGATAGAAAAATGAAGGTCTGTACGATATAGATGTAGAGAGAATTGATAATGTGCCTAGTATTATGTTCACAAATGTGATTGGGATTTTGATGATGACGGGAATCAAGTTAAAGTTGATCATGGGGATAGGGATGGGGATGGGGATGAAGATGATGATACATGTACTTTGGTGGATGTGAACATTTCAGTGACAATGATGATTTGCATTGGTTAAAGCAAGGAGAAAGATGAATGAATAGTCACCGAGACATAGGCTCAAAATTGAGATCAACATTGTGGTAGCCGGTACTTCCCAATCAGAGTTTAACTTTCCAATAGGGTAGCTAATCTTTAGTCAGTTGATGCTTTTGAGTATGAAATGGAGTATCATCATTCTAATGAAGAAGAAAGTTTTCATTCAGATTTAAATGACGAGAGTGGAGAGGAGGAAGATGTTATTCCTTAAGGCGAAGAAGTAGGTTCCATTACATGAGTGAAATGGAAAAATCCATTTCTTTTTAGGCCAAATCCCAAAAAAAACCTCAAACTTTAGCCTTTGTCCCAAAAATATCCATAACTTTTTTTGTCTCATAAAAAACCTTCAACTTTTGATTTTGTTCCAAATCTACCAATCCAATCCCAAAAATACCTCAAACTTTGGCATTTGTCCCAAAAATATCCACAACTTTTTTTTGTCTCCTAAAAAACCTTCAACTTTTGAATTTGTCCCAAATCTACTAGTCTGATCATAAAAAAACCCTCAAAACCCATCTCGTAGAATTCCCGACGACCCGACATTGGCCGTTTAGCTTCTGTCGAAACTCCAAGTGATTCTCAACCGTCGCTCGATGATGTAGCCTTATCCCGAGACAATAGCAACCCTCGTCATCGGCTCCTTACCCGTTGATAGTCCTCGATGCCAATCGAGCCTTCCACCGAGGACCATCGTGCCGACCTTGCATCTGTGACAACAAGCTGCTGTCGACCCTGCCTCTGTGACGAAAAGCTGCTGCCCCCAATGCTTTCTTGTGATCATCATTTCGGTAAAGATTTGAAGTATAAGAAAAAGATTTGTTAATATCTTGTTCCCACTTAAATTTTTATGTGAATCTCGGGTAACTCAATTATGTCTCAAAATGAATTAATGAGGCTGCAATGTGTCAAACATTTTTCCTTGAAACAATTGGAAGTACATTTTGATCTTTGTCGAACAATCATGGGTTCTGTTCAACTGGGCGCAAAACACTCCTTTTTTTTGTTTAATAACTGTGGTAAATTTGGGACAAAATCAAAAGTTGGAGGTTTTTTATGAGACAAAAAAAGTTGTGAATATTTTTGGGACAAAGACCAAAGTTTGAGGTTTTTTTGGGACAAAATCAAAAGTTAAAGGTTTTTTAGGAGACAAAAAAAAGTTATGGATATTTTTGGGACAAACGTCAAAGTTTGAGGTTTTTTTGGAATTAGGCCTTTCTTTTTATATTGTTGGCATGATATTCGAGGATGCAGTTGAGTTCAAATATTCAATTTTGAGATAATTTGTGGTCGAGAAAGAGCAATTAAATATACCAAGGGCACTGCTAGATTTGTGAGAGCCAAGTGTGCGCAAATCAATCATAACTAGATACTCAAAGTGCTCTTGATAGCAAAGCTGGGTCATTTCATTTCAAAAAAAAAAAATACGTGTATGAGCATATATGCAATATCGCTTTTGAGAATGAGGGACTGTCTGGTGCTTACTTAGCCAAATACTTCATGACTCTCATTTCTGCAATGCCTAAAACTAGTGCACCTGAGTTGACAAAACTAGTTAGAGAATTGCAGGGTGAATGTCCCTATGAGTCGGTGCAAGAGAACAAAGTTAAAAGTGTTGAAGGTATTGCAAGGCAATTATAAGGAGCATGCACATATGTGAGACTACTTGGCAGAGCTTTATATTGTTTAACGTGCAAGCAATTTGCAAAAGAAAGTTGAAAGGCCAATGTCACGATCTTAATTGCCCGAGCTGAACCACTTAAGAAAAAGTTAATAGATTACGAAGCCAAAAAAATTAGCACGAATTCTTTTAAGCCCTACCAATCACTACTTTTGGGATTCCAATTCAATCAATTTTAACATGCAATTTCTTACTTTTTGGAGCTGCCACTAATTAGTTAAGGTTGATTAAAAACCTAAGTGAAGTGTCATACTTTATTTATATATGCAAACTAGAGATTCAACAGATTTGGGGATTTGCTTACACTAGATTAATCTAACGCCCTTTCGGTACCTTTGCTCTCTATTTCAAAAAAAAAAATTGCGAGTAGTCTTGGTTTGATTTTAATCCTAAACTACCCACATGTGATGGCTGTTCATACAACGGTGCAATCAAGAATTTAACACTCAATAAATGAAAACAATAAGTAAATTCGACGGTGATTTAATTCTAGATCCAGATCAACGTGCGTGTTTGTTTGGGTTTCTCTCTCTTGAGCACACGCTTGACAAAAGAGACCAGCCATTGCCATCTCCGATGTCTATCGGATATTCCTCAAGCGATATGAAGCAGGGGTCGAAACGAATGATTCTTTCTCTCTCTCTACTAATTTTGTTTCAGATATGTTTTCTTAAATTTAGTGTATTGATCAAATGAGTTGAAAGGGTGCTTATTATAGATGCAATAAGATCAATCATTCTTGGTGTTGATACCCAGAAGTCACCTCAAAGGTTCACCACATGAAGAAGGCACGATTGGCTACAATCGGATGTACCAAAATCAGGTATGGATTAGCCATTTGAGTGCCACGCGTCAAGGTAAAGTTGGTGGCATTTCCTACCAAAACAAAAGGGAAAAGAGCACAGAAAAAGCCACGATCAAGGCAGTTACAGAAATGAACAGCAAACTTTGAGAATAAAAAGGAAGATAGCACGCAAAACAATAAATCGTCGATAGCGACATAAACAAAAAATCGTCGAAAGATAAGAGAACGTGTGACGTAGCGTGGAGCCGAAGAATGGAAGTGCTCGACGGTTACCTAAACATCTCTATAAATATCCAGAGTCGTGCAACCTCAAGGACAACACACAATCAACAAACCAAGTCTTTATCTTTCATTATCTTAGCCTAGCTTAGCTGTAGCTAGACATGGCTGGTTCCACAGAACCGCCGGTTCCAGTTCAGGAACCGGTGGTTCTGGTTCCACCAAAAGGGGGAACTGGAATCGGCCCTTAAGGAAATTGAATGTTTCCAAAAGTTTAATGAGCACATGAAGAATGAGTCATTCCCATCACACATAATGGTAATGGAAATTGATCATGTTATCGATGTAAAAGTTGCCAAAGAAAGATATCCGACGGTGAAAGCTTCTCCTCTGACAAAAAAAAAAAACAAAAAGCTTCTTCTAGTGTTATCAATGTGTAAAGCAATTTAACAATACCAGCAGTGACAAATTTCGACTATTCAAGTCCTTAAACCTGCTAGATCCTAAAAGATCTTACTCAATCGTTTTCTTAAACCCATCTTGTTCCTCAGTAGGGTTCCTTAATCTCGTTCCCAAATCCACGCCATTCCCATTGATCCACAAAAAGATATCATCCACCATAAACTGTCCTCCCTCGTCATAGGTCTCTTTCCATTGATCTCTCTTCATGATCTAGACCAGACCGATAGAAAGCCATAGCCATGTCATATGAACACGATGAACGCTTGAGGGTTTGAATGAAAGGAACAACCATTTCTAGTTTTTTTTTTTTCTTGTCATTGTTCTCTCTACCTATCCTTTTTTTTTTCCGCTTATGTATCAACAATTGTTCAAAGATGTCCTTGCACTTATCACAACGTATAGTTGTTTAGTTAGGCCCCTTCTCTTCTAAGTTAGTTTATAAGGCCCTCTTTCAATGTGAACAAGTAATTTCCTTCACGTTCATGTAGCCTTTCATCATGTTGAATCTGACAACATACAAAGAAGACAGAGCAAAACAGATAGGAGGAGCAAAGACCTCAACAGATTTGAAAATTGTATGAAAAAAGTTGGAGAGCTCATTGAATAGAGAAGAAGCGAAGAGATTTTAACTGATTTGGAGTACACTCCAAAAGTACACAGTTCCCACTCCTGATCGTCCACAGGTAAAAGCAGATCAACTCAAGCTCATCATGAGAAGAACGAGACAAAGCTTTTGAAACGATGAAAACAAGATTTCTATCCACCACAACATGCTGTGCTGAGCCCAACGTCGCATCCCATCTTCACCATCTGATCAACTTTCTTCCCAGTTTCTGTACGATGATTGTTGAATAGCGACATCGTTTCATCTTCCCCCTTCTTTTCCTTTTCTCGATCAAAACCAATAGGAAAAGTTGTGTGTCTGTGTGTGCTCTCATCTTTTGTGTTTGTGAACAAGGAGGTGAAGAAGAAACTGCTTCTGAAGAAGATGGCCGCTACATCGAATAGCACTCTGAATCACCAAAGCCAATGCACTATCTGCCTGGAGGACCTGGCTGTGCACACCACAGTGACCTTCCGCTGTTGCCACACCTTCCTTTTGGGTAAGTGTTTTGTCTTGTGTAAATCTGCATATATAAACTCATATGCTTTTGTTTCTGTGTCTCTATGCCATTCATGAAATTCAACAGCACGCCAAATGAGTGGTTCTTTGTTTGAGCATTTTGTGTTGGAAGTATCATGACTAGATAGTCTCCTGCACAAGAGTTTAACCATATTAAGACTCTTTCAAACGAGTAATCGGTAGGCCATGCGTAGCGCAATGGAAACTAACTCTTGATACCTTTGTCCGGTAGTTTTCTGAACATTTAGTTGGTGTTTCTCACTGGTAACTCCGTCACACCCTTGTTCCCAAAGAAGTGTGGCAGCAGGTGCCTGTGTTATATCATTTTTGCTCGATTGACCATCAATCGAATCGGGTCCTCCACGCGCTGCAGCACATTGCATCAATCATGAAGCCTTTAATGGCAACTCAAACTGCCATAGCAAAGATGACAAGTTCAGAAGAATGTGTAGTGTTGTTTCTTCTTCAAAATCACATGATGAGACAATGGATTTCTTCATGTTCTCCAGGATCTGGCTAGAGCAGTTCTGGTGATTTTCTCTTTAGGCATCAATTATCTGTAATATAATACTAGGTAATGTCTTTTCTACAGATCATCATCCATCAACTTTGATGTGAGTGGATAGTTAGTTGCCACAAATCAAATTACCTTGATCAACAGGGATGGATGTACACATGCCATATGGCTCATACAAGTGCTTACATAGTATGGGTTGTAATTATATGGACAATAGGGTTTCACACGAGCTTAGCATAAAACCCCACAAGAACGATGTATCTCACTCGTAAAATTGTTTTACAACTATATGCACTCTTGATTAAAAAAAATAGCCAACGATATTTATTTGTGAAAACATGACCTTAAGATTATGTATGTTTACCATCAAGAAAATCGTGATCGGTTTTGATTCAAGAGAAACGCCCAACGGGACTCGTTTTCACAGTAAAATGTTTTCCGGGAAATCATTTTATCCGAAGAAAAATGTTTTCCTATTTTTCAAGTTAGGAAATTTTTCTAATTTTAAGCATACATGTTTTCTTGGACTACTAGTGGTTTTTCATTTTCAGCAAATCAAATGCGTGAAAGTCCAAAAAACCAATTCTTGGAATATTATTTCATTTAAGACAGACACACTCTAAGGTTGTTACCATTAGATGCACCCTTCACTAAAAATAAGTAACTCTTCTTGTTTTGAATGCGTGATTACAATTTATTTCTTTGGTTGAAATGTAACCTCCTCTTTGTATTTTTCATTTTTTGCTTTTCCTTTTTTAAAGTCAAAACAAAGAGACCTTGAAACGTTAAAAATACGGAAAACAGTGCAAACTTCACAGAAATCAGCAGTTTTTCCTCTGAAGATTTATCTAACAACAGGGCTTGGTAAACTGTGGTTTTAGACAAAGATCTTAGGGTTACGACACACAGACTCAAGACATAGTAGTCCTAGATCTAATTGGCCAGATATTAGCATCTTTGATTCTAGATCAGATAACCACTCATGTATGTCGACCAAAAATAATTAATAATATCTACGTAGACCATCCAAGACACCAAACATTCACAACAAAAAATGTATGAAAACTTAAGATCACATGTATTTCGCGTACATCTGGAAGTTTTTTCAGTTTAGCAGGTGCATTTTCGTGCACAAACCTGCAAATACTCGTGCTTATGGCCATAGGGTAACGGCAAAAAAGATGGCACAAATCAATTTGAAGTTTGGACAATTCTCTCAACCACAACAACAACAACAACTCAGTTGAAGAAGCACTCAATGAAAACATACAGACACACAGAGAAAAGAAGGAATAACAAAAACATATGAGTTTATATATGCAGATCTACATAAGACAAAAACAAAATACCCAAATGGAAGGTGTGGCGGCAGCGGAGGGTCACCGTGGTGCGCAAAGCCAGGTCCTCCAGGCATATAGAGCATTATCTCTCGTGATCCATAGTGCTATTCAATGCAGTGGCCATTTTCTTCAGAAGCAGTTTCTTCTTCGTCTCCTTGTTCACAAACACAAAAGATGAGCGCACACAGGCACAAAAGCTTTGCTAGGGTTTTGATCGAGAGCAAAAGGGGTGAGAACGAAAGGGGTGAGCGATAAATAAATCAAGGGGGGTCACAATGATGGTAATGATATAATTAGGCAACTCCATACAAGGCATGCATGATTTGGGTTGGCATACGGAATCCATGGGTGGAAGTACATTCAATGCAATAAAGAGACGGACCAGATCTGATATGGGTCGTGCAACTTTCCATTGTTTTGTTGCAAATTTTATGGGGGTGGGTTCACAATTCCGAGGATGACGCTAGTGACAAATGATGTAGAAATTACTCATTTAACCTATGGTTTATATTCCGACCAAAAAAAAAAAACCTATGGTTTATATATCGACCAAAGAAAAACCTATGGTTTATATGCTAAATTAAATTTGGACCGTCAGATGGCATAAGACCCATCAATTTCAATGGTTTGAATTTTGTTTGACTCATCTACTGCACTCATCAAACAATTTCTCTAATTTATTTGAGACCAAAGTGGCTCGTTCGCCACATGATGTGCACTTATTGGCCATTAGAAGTTAGAAGTGTCGATCTTTTTCGGCCAAAAGTTATTTGTTTACTTATTACACCAACCGTCGAATGGATAGAATCATAGAGCGAACCACAAGAACGGTAAAATAAACTTGTGTTTTATGAGAGGAGTAATGGAAATCTTGGCTTATTTCTACTATATGATTGGCTTGATTTAATAAAATGAATCTCGATGATATTCGGCCATATTTTGAGACTAAATCTCTTTGCAATAAACATACCGTGGGCTTACGGAGGATCATAGCTGGCCATTTTCCATTATTAGGGTGCATTAATAAGCTACTCGCTCAAAGAATACATTCTTTGAACGTTGACCGTAATCCATAACAATTAGTGTGAACAATCAATTTGGATGAAAGAAAAGATGGTTGTTTCAAAGCACCTAAAATGCGACATCACTGAATTAACTCACTCGAGATATTGTCCGATTTGGGCCGTCCCATATCAAGCCTCACGGTTTTGTCCTTTGGCATATAGGCAAGCACTTTCTCAAAAGATCGGCCATCCCATAAGCGTTTGAGCACACTTAACTTTGAAATTCCAAAGTAAAAATTGACGTTGCGTCAAAAGGCACATCCTTGAGTTAATTCAAGTTTTTCACATATATATCTAAGAATCGCTCTTCCCCCATTCGGTGCAGTTCAGTTTATTCTTGTCCCCTTCGTCATCCTAGAAGTCTGGTAGAAAGTTGTCCAGACCCTCTGGCCATAGCGACCATTCTCCGCCCTCGTCATACCGGGTAGATACATGAATTAATCCCCATCACATACAAGTGCATAATTTACACGGAACAAGGTCAAGCAAAAAGCATAATGCACGTCTTGGTTTCGAAAGTAAAAGTATAAAAAAATGCTACTTTGGTTTTGCTGAGAAAACCTTCCCTCTGAATATTTTGATTCTGACAAAACTATCCTTGTTAAAAAAGAATCTGTATAATGTTTATAAAATTTTATTGCAGGATGAACAAGTGATCGGAAGCTTCTATTGATCCAATTCTGGTATTCAGGCTCAAGTGGAAGAAGTCATGTATTTGCTTCTGAAGTTGCTATGTTATTGTCTCACGAAAGGAATACATTGTATATTTGCCAATAGTTTATGGACCATATTAAACGAATTAAAAGTTAAGGAACGATATTGTATATTAGGCTAAAGTTCAGCGATCATTTGTGACATTTTTTAAAATATATTAACACAAACAAAAAGGTAAAATCATTAAGGGAAAGGAACAACAGAAAGATGGTGAAAGTAGTTTGGACTAAGTGGATAACAAATCTTAATCATGTTGCATCAATTTATGCTTATGTTATGCTGAGCGGCAAGGGACATTTTAAGTAGAAAATCAAGGCAAGGGCTTAAAAAGTAGGAAATCCATCTTTTAATATGAGCAACATATTCGTGAAAGTACACATATATCGAGTTTTTTTAAGGGATTTTTAAAAAAAAGGCTCAAAGTTGAGTAATTTTTCTCCAGCCGAAGAGCATTATATTGTCGAAAGATGTTCTTATTTCTTCTTCTTTTCTGTGTTCATTTTCTTCTCCTCCTCCTCCCTTCTTGTTTCTTCCTTCAACACTTGTGCCGTGGAATGAGGCTGGAGAGTTTCAAGTCTGGTCTCAAATCAACTAGAGTGAGATTGCTAGATGAAGATAGTACTTGTGCCATGGAATGATGTTGGAGAGTTTCAAGTCTGGTCTTAGATCAATCAGAGAGAGTGCTAGTGAAAATAGTACACGAGTCAAGCTAAGTTCATACCAATGAAACATATGGGTCCAATAGATGAGAAAATTACATGAGTCAAACTAAATTCAAACCATTGAGACTGATGGGTCTTATCCCATTTGACGGCCCAAACTTAATTTAATATATAAACCGTAGGTTAAATGGGTAATTTTTTCCATCATTTGTCCCCAGTGACATCCTCGGGATCGGGGGCCCATCCCTCAAAATCTGCAATAAAACAATGATAAAATGCAACGCCCCGCCAACCCAGATAATATATGCCTTGTATAGAGTTACCTTAATTTCTCATTGCCTTCATCTTGAACTTCCGCACAACAAAGATTTACATATCGCTCATCTGTTTCATTCTCACCTCTTTCGCTCTCAATCAAAACCCTAGCAAAGACTGTTGTGTAGAAAAGTTTGTACCTATTATTTTGTTATTATGAATTTCCATAGTTGGTAAAACCAAGAAGTCTTATGACTGATGATGGTTCACAATGACGTTTGGTGCAGCGGCCATTTGAAATTCATCTAGACCAAGTACCTTATAAATTAGATCACATTGATTGTATTGAGCATATCTTTGTATCTAGTGTTTAATTATTATCATTGTGATTCCTTCATATAAACTTTTTATGATGAACTGTGTTATGTATTACATTTTTGTGTAGTGTTCTTTAATGACTTGATTTTTTTTTCATCGTGTTAATGAACCTCATATCTTTGATGACCTTTCATCTTTTGTAATGGGGAGAGAGACGTATCACAACTTCAGCACTATACGTGAGGAGAGAGATTCCAAGTGAAGTTTGGTGAGCAAGAATATATGTCTCATTCTATCTTAAGGTGGAAAATTGAACCTATTAATTTATCCTTAGACGATCTTAATAAGTAAAAGGAATTCACTTTCAGCCAATTAGTTCAACAATTCTAACTTCTAATGGCCAACAAGTGCACATCATGTGGCGAATGAGCCCTGTTGATCTAAAATCAATCACAAAAATTGTTAGATGAGCATGGTATATGCCTCAAACTAAATTCAAACTATTGAGATTGACGGGTCATATCCCATCTGAGGTTTAATTTTAATTTAGTATATAAACTATAGGTTAATTGAGCAATTTCTACATTATTCGTCGCTAGTGCCATCCTCGGAATCGTGGGCACACCCCCAAAATGTGCGACAAAACAATGAAAAGTTGCACCAGCCATATCGGATTTGGTCTGTCTCTTCTTTTGCGTTGAATGAACTTCCACCCATGGCTTCCACGTGCCAACTCAGATTATGCATGCCTTGTATGGAGTTGCCTCATTCTCTGGTTACCATCACTGTGACCCCCTTCGATTTACATATCGTTCCCTTCTTTCGTTCTCGCCTCTCTCTCTCGATCAAAACCCTAGCAAAGGTTGTGTGTGCCCGCGTGTGATCTCCTCTTTTGTGTTTGTGAACAAGGAGAGGCGAAGAAGAAGCTGCTTCGGAATAAAATGGCGGATACACCGAATAGCACTCTGAGTCACCCGAGCGAATGCGTTATCTGCCTGGAGGACCTGACTGTGCGCACTGCTGTGACCCTCCGTTGCCGCCACACCTTCCATTTGGGCAAGTGTTTTCTCTTGTGTGAATCTGCGTGTATGATAACTCAGATGTTTTTGTCACCCCTTTCTTTTTCTCTGTGCGCTTGTATGTTTTCATTGAGTGCTTCTTCATTTGACGTTGTTGTCGTTGAGCGGAGGAGAGAGAGAGAGAGAGAGAGAGAGAGAGAGAGAGAGAGAGAGGGAGTTGTTCAAACTTCAAGCACGAGTATACGCAGGTTTGTGCACGAAAATGCACTGCTCAACTGAAAAACGTATAGATCTATGTGAAATACATGTGGCCTTTACGTTTGGTTGCGGGTTCTTGGTGTTGTGGATGGTGTCTACGTAGAGATTATTATTTATTTTTCGTTGAGATACGTGAGGGATTATTTGATCCAAAATCAAAGATGCTAATGTCTGGCCAATTAGATCTAGGACTACTTTATCTTGAGTCAGTACTGTATCTTAATCCTAAGATCTTTGTCTAAAACCACAGTTTTTGCCAGCCCCGTTGTTAGGTAAATCTTCCGAGGAAAAACTGTTGATTTCTGCAAAGTTTGTTCTATTTTTTGTTATGTATGACGTTTCAAGGTTGCTTTGTTTTTATATTAAAAAAGAAAAAGAGGAGGTCACGTTTCAAATAAAAGAATAAAATGTGATCATGTGTTCAAAATAAAAAGAGCTAACTATTTCTATTGAAGAGTGCATATAGCTTTAATAAACATAGGGTGTGTCTGTTTGAATAAAATAATTTTTCAAGAGTTAAATTTTTGGACCTTTATGCGTTTGATTTGCGAAAATGAAAAATCATTAGTAGTCCAAGAAAATATGCATGCTTAAAATTGTCCTAGCTTGAAGATGTTTTCTGAAGAATAATTTACTCTATCGTGAATATGTCCCGTTACTTTCTTAATGTTGGAGATTTATCATGAATCAAAACCGATCACAATTTTTTGTTTACTGTAAACATATGGAATCTTGAGGTCATATTTTCAAGAATATATATCGTTCATTGTTTTTTAGGGAAGTATAAAAAAAAATTCTAAATCTATTGCATTGATGTCAATTTAGTCTTAAACCTTTTGAAATTCAATACTAAACTCTTTGTGTTTATGTTAAGTGAGTCAATTAGGCCGATTTTGGCCTGAAATTTACTGATGTGGACGTCGATCGTCCTAAGTGGCACGGCTGATACTGATGTGGATATTTTGGAATATTATTTTAGCATCTTTAAAAGAATTGAAAATATAATGGGCTTCACTCATGGGTTGATTTGAAACTTTGTGGGCCCTGGCGCTTGTAAAACAACATGGGCTACTAAAAGAAGAGAAGAAAGAAGAAGATGAAACGACGTCGATAAGAAACTGAAACGGTAGGGAAGAAAGTTGATCAGAGGGTGAGGAGGGGATGCGACGTTGAGCTCTCCTTCGGGTTCAACTCAGCAATCAGCATGTTGCGGAGAGAGAGAGAGAGAGAGAGAGAGGTGAATGCGATGTCCTAATGATGCATCTTCGTTCCTGGTAATTCCTGTCAATCTTAGTTTGTCTGGATTCGTGATTGTTTCATGCGTTGTCTTGAGTTTATGCACCGGCAGTAGTGTCCGTTCAAGTTGAGTCCTCTGGGTTTTATTCCCAGCGATGATTTGTTTATGCTTTTTTGCGACTGTTTCTGATTCAGATTGCCTGGGCTCGGCTTTCAATGCCGCGAACGAGATGCGGTGCCCCGTGTGCCGGGCGGTGGAGGAAGGAGTCTGGAGGACCTTCCCGTCCATTGCTGGTGCCCCCGCGACGGTCCAGGGACATGTGCAGGAGCCACCCCTCCCAATGGTAATGAATCTAGCTGTTTCGCGCATTCGATCATGGCTTTCGCAGAATCCTGTAAATTTATATTTGCCGTAATTTTAGAATCTGCTGTGAGCCTGTGACTATAGACTCGTGGCTTCTTTCCTTTTGGAGTTTGATCTTGGCTTTGCTAGATCACTTTGATAAGTTACAGATAGGGGCAATATGTTGCCCTATCTCGCATATGGTGTAATGTGGTTCGAGTTATCGCTATGAATCTAGTCTCTGCACTTGAGATTTTTAATTTCTTAGACTTTGTGGTGGAAAGAAATCACATTTTCCTAGTTTCATGAGCTTTGTTTTATTCTTCTCAGAATGAGCTTGAGTTGATCTGTTTCTAGGACTAAGGAACTGTTTACATTTGGAGGGGACTGCAAATCAGTCAGAGTTAAAATCTCCTCTGTCCTCCTCTATTCAATGAGCTCCTCAATGTAGTTTCATGCAATTTGCTGCTCTGTCGTGCTCTTTGCTCCTCCTATCTGTTTTGCTCGGTCTTCTTAGTATGTTGCTTGAATCCAATTAAACATGATGCAAGGCCACATGCATGTGAAGGAAATTACTCATTCACATCGAAGAAGGGCCCTATTAAATTGAATTAGAAGTTAAGGGGCTTAACTGAACGACTGTAAATTGTGACAAGTGCAAGGGAAATTTAGACCACCTTGTTGACACGTAAGCGAAAAAACAAAGGAAAGGTGGAGGGAACAAGACAAGAGAAAAGGCTAAATGAGAAATGGTTGTTCTTTTCCTTCCACTCGTAGGCTGCATTTGGTCCTCTGGATTTTTTTACCAAATAGGATGAAGGCCGGATAGGATAATTATCAGATTTGTAATATCATATGCTATGTTTGGTAAATATCCATATAACATGGATATAGACACCTCAAATTAAGTCTTCATATTCTATCCACAAAGTCAGTTGCTCGCACAAGGACTCGCCATCATTATCATTCGATGCCTGTTGTCATTTAACCTCGCAGCTTGCCATTCAGCAACTCCAAAGCTGAAAACGTAGCGCCTGTGTCGTCTAACCTCGCAAATGTCCAACTTCTCTCTCCAAAATCCCCCAAAGATGAAGACGAGTTTGCCCATCCCGAAACAAGAAGTATCTTCCAATTTCTAGACATGAACATCGAATTCAAGACAAAACTTGAATCTTGCGTACTTTGTAGCAATTGAGAGATTGTGTGAAAGTGACAACTCAAAGCATCCTCAAACTCCGAGTTCATATTGGAAATGCTATCTTTTCCTACTGACCCGTACTGTGTCTTCCTTTGTTCTGGGCCTGATCAAGGACCTTGAAATGCTAATTCCCAGGCCGATCGGAGAATGCCATAGGTAACTAATAAAGAGTTGCGCGTATCGAATCTTTGCTTTAAAAGGAGCACTAGCATTAGCAGGAGCAAGGAGGAGCACCAGGAGTTTCCTCATTCAGATGTCCACCTACTATTCGAAAGCCGAGCCAAAGAGGTCGGCTTTACTGAAGAAGAAGGGGCAGAGTCTCAACTACACCACTACTATACACCACTAGCACTCCACGAGTGGATTAGTTGAGTGACTAAACTGAGAGTCTCTTTGATATCCATCACTAAACTAAAGAAAGTATGAAAAATCATAAGAGAAGGAATGTCCATAGAATCGGACCGACGATGGTGTGACTGATGGCTACCATTGGAAGTTGGATTCAAGCTAAGATGGAGCGATGATGGTGGGCATTGAACTCGAAGATCTCCACGAACAACTATTCTCTCTCCGAGTTCGTCAAATCGACCGCCGCAAACCTCATTCACTGGAATATCTTCATCCATGGCCTCAGCTTGGACACCACAGACTAGATTATGACCTTTGAGTGAAGCCATTCGGCCCATCGATTTGATGACCCGACGGGTCTAGATAGAGAGAGAGCGTGAGATGGAGGGGGACAATGGCTAGGCGGCAACGCGACGTCGAATGACGATGGAGGTCGCTTAGTCTTTGTCCACCGAATCCTTTGCCATCTACTTTTGCTCACATTTTTCTTTTCTTCTTATTTATCTTTGAAATTCTTATATTGTCTGGGTCTATCCCACCTCGATACGTGAGATTATTTTATCCATGCTATATTTAGATTATATCTGGACAAATCCGCATTTTGCATTCCGACAAACACCGGATAGGATACAAGTTATCCTATCCGAAGTCATATCTGCTCTACCAAAATGTAGCCTTAAATTTTAAGCGGTCAGTGTGTTCGCATGATATCACTATGGCTTTCGATCGATCTGGTCTGGTCTGGTCTGCACCATTAATAGAGGTCAGTGTGAAAAGACCCTTTGATAAGGGAGGACAGTTGATGGTGGATGAGATCTTTATGGAGCATGCAGAATGGGCTTGGATTAAAGAAGTCTGCTGAGGAACAAGCTAGCTTTAAGAAAAGGATGGAGTGAGAATCTTTATGAAAAGGATGAAGTCTACCAGTGGATATCTTTCTTTGGCACACGCCGATAACCTGATCTATTTCCATTATCATTATGTGAGATGGGAATGACTCCTTTGTTTCTTATTGCTCGTTGAACTTTTCGAAACTATCAATGGAAAATTTGTTTCTCTTGTTGGAAATATAGTGTAACCAGAGACTACTCATTCACAAGATAGATGTATATAGAAGATAATTTCGATAGTTTCCATCTTTTTTGTTTTGATTTGTGAAAGGATAAATTTTACTATATAGGCCTAAGGACGTGCAAACACGCATTTAACAAGACCGGAAAGACCAAAAAAACCCCTCCTCTTTTACATAAAGAATCCCTAGATGGATAATACACATTCCAATTAATTGAGCTTGATTCTAATTGTTTTGTCCTGAAGCAAGGATATCCACATAACGATTTGTACTATTTAGATATTCACGGTGAAGATGGTATTCTGTGAAGTCCAAATAGTTTTCCATGACCAATCCACTTATAGGGAAGCTTAAGAAGTTGTCTAAATCTATCATGTCCAAGTGCAGTGTGGACAGAGGTGCACAACAATTTCGTCTTCCCTCCGGTGAAAGGTCATTGGTTTGCCAATGTTTCTCAAATTGCGATCAACATCAACATCAACATCAACATCAACAACACATTTATCCCAAACTAGTCAGGGATTTCTCAAATTGCGATATCAGACAATTTTCTAAAGGTAGAAGATGATCTACTACTGAGGCACGAATGAGGTGCCAACCATAAATAGAAAGAGCTCGAGAACCCAAAAAGAGCTCAACTTTAGTCACCCAAACAATGCATCTACCATGTTGATCAAAGCATTTACCTCCAAAAGTAAACTTCTATTATACCAAAATTGTGGGATTCTTAGCCAATTTTCAATAATTACATTAAAAGAGGGCTGCTCTCCTTCAATGACCCTCGAATCGCGAATTGCTTCTCAAATATGTTCAGGGGTGAGAGCTTAGTTTGAAACCCGGCACAAGCAATAAAACGGAGAAAAAAACTCACATTTCTCTGTATCAAGTTGACAGAGAGGAGGAGGGGAGGGAAGATAGGGGGATATTAGGAGGATTTTTAAAGATTTTTAATCTAGGTTGCGCCAAACATATGATAGGATTTTCTGCAATCCGGAAGATATCAAGAGGATTTCTATCTCACTTTGTCTAATCACGTCCCAATCTTGAGGGACGGTGAAATATGTAGAGAGAAAACACCAAATAACATTTGACTCATACAAGGATCATAACATGTTTTCGTGAAATCTTAATCAATATTTGACTTTCTAAATTATAATTATGATGTTGTCAATGAACACGAGTTGACGTGTATTATACATATAGCCACTACATGACCATACAAATTTCTAACCCTTGACGTAGTTTTCCAGATATCTCCATTGCCTATGAATGCATTACTTGCCCTTGGTAATCTTGTTAAACCATACATGTTTATGAAAAAAAAAAAACATTTTTCACACAGTGATCACCGCTTTTTTTATCTTATTAGCGAATCAAAAATGTAACTTGGATGTAATCTTCCTAAAGGCAATTAGAGACCGCTTCTATCTTGAGTATAAATGTTTGGGGTTAACCTTAGTGTAGCGGTAAAAGGTTGCTCTATTGTAGTCGAGGTTACAAGATCGAGCCACGGAAACAACCTCTTTGGGAAACTAGATGTAGGTTGCCTACATCAACTTCTCCTCAGACACTCAGTACGAGGAGCGTTGTGCGTTGGAGCACTCTTTTTGTTTCTAGTATGCATTTTGTTCATCTTCCACTTTGTCAAATTAGCTTTCTTGTACCCATCCATGAGTAGCTCAGTTGGTTAGGGCGCACTTGAGATTGTGTGGTTAGGCGTACTGGTCTCAGGTTCGATTCCCTAGATTAGCACCTATGATTTAAGTGGGGGGCCATGGCGGTGGGTTACTGTGCTAGTCTCCCCCGAGGAATAATCGAGGTGCGCGCAAGCTGGCCCGGACAACTTGGTTATAAAAAAAAAAAATTTGCTTTCTTGTGGACCACCGATTCTATATAAAGAAAATACTCATCATTCTCTTCCTAGGTGTAGCTTGAATCAAACTTTGATGGACCTTTTTATATGCTAAAGTAGTATTATTTGCAAGAAGGATGCATTACGTATCTCCTTGGATATTCCTTTGTGATTTAATGAAAGAATATGCCTGAAGGAATGCATTGCCGTTAAAAAATATGCACCTTAAAAAAAGTCAAGGTAATCCCTCGAGGTTGGCATGATTGGTTGGAGTGTTGGAGAATTTGTAGCTCAAGAGTTGGAGATCACCCGTTCAAGTCCCATCAATTGTGTGCAACCCGCTCTACGTCAGGGCTACTTGCACCAACCGAAGGTCGTAGTAGGTTCATGGGGCTTTGGGACTATTCCATGGGCTTCATAAGCTAGGATTTCTGCAACCGTGCTCCTGAGTCATAAAATGAAATAGTCAAAGTACATCTCTTTGTCAGGGCCGCTTGCACAAACCAAAGGACCGGACTTAGTCGGTTCATGAGGCTTGCGAGCAATTTCATGGGCTTCATGTAGCTAGGCTTTCTGCGACTGTGCCCCTGAGTCAAAAATGAAATAGCCAAAGTACATGCGCCCAGATATATGAAAAAGCAAAAAGTAAAAGCCACTCCAAACAAACTCTTTTACAAATTTATTGCTTGGAAATTGTAGCATAGGGGGTATAATTTGTTCTTTGCATTTGTTGCAATTTCTTATCCTAAACGAACATTGATTAAGAAACATTTCTCTAGTGAGCATCAGAATAATATCAGAAGTGTCTTCTTGGATCACAAATCGCATACTTTTTTATCAAAGTCGCTTGTAATGACCACGCATCATCTAGGTCAACTGAGGCCGGTATGGTTGCTTTGGCTGTTTAATAAAAGCTGGTATGGTTACTGGACAATTGTGTAGGAAGTCCTGTTCTGAATTGATGCTAAATGTGTTGTTACCTTTTATGCTTTACATGTTGTTGACCACACAGAGGGAACAGTGGGCAAGAGGCTAAATTTTTCTGAGAAGATGTTATTCAATAACAGTCAATGGAGTTATTCAATAACAGTCAATGGAGACTTATTACACCATGTCAACCGTGCAACAAGTCATAAATATATTTTTTTCGTTAGGCATAGGAGAGATCTTCTGCTGGAGTACTTCTCCAGAAGTGGTCAGTCAGTAATGGTATAATGTCTTTCCCCTGTATCATTATAGAGGGAGTGGTCTGGAAGTAGTAAAAGAGACCTCGTCAGTGACAATTAAGATGAGAATAGGCTTATCTAGCTGCTATAGGCTTCACTCTAAGTTCAGTTGTCTGCTGCCTCTTGCTTTACTTTCTCATTATTCCTTCAGTTATGGAAGCTCTTTGAATTGGTCATGACCTCTGTATTTTGTTATGCCATTATTTTGACCCTAGTATGACGATTTTATGTACCTTTTGCAACCACACTCTTGTATCACGGCCCAAGCATTTGTTCGATCAAAATGGACCGTGACATGATGCGGGAGCTAGCCCATGAGCTAATCAAGATGATGGCGGATGGCCCGAACCGAACCGCCGGCCCAAACCGACCCTTCAGCCCACTCGAGCATGATCCAAGCGAGTGGGGGACATGACCGTTGGCCTAGGCGACCGTTCGGCCAAACATGACCGTTCGGCCAGGTGACCGTTGGTCTTCCACTAGCCCGGCTGGCATGAGGCGTGAGTGGCGCAATGATGATGCGAGCTGTGCCTTATGTGTATATAAAGGGCTCGTCCCTTCCCTTGTAAATCAATCGGAGAATCAATACAAACTCATATTTCCCTCCACTCTCTCCAAGTCGTGTGATCCTTGTGCGAGTGATCTTGTGCCTACCGGTTCGGTTCGGATTACCCGACCCTTGAGTGAGTGTGAGTTGGTGTGTTGGCTGACTTAGGATCGTTCCTAAGGCCGCACGGATCGTGAGGAACGGTAGAGAAACTCCCGGTCCGTGACAAGTGGTATCAGAGCGAGTTCGATCTCTGTTCGGAGTCGATCTTGTGTTTACACTCATCCTTCGAAGCGATGGCCAAGAATGCTGAGAAGGCGGTTGAAGCGGTGGTTGATGCCGAAGTCCAGTTCGATGATGAACGAACTGGAAGAGCTGTTGAACGACCCAACGAACAGCAAGTTGCTGTTAAGACCAGGAAGGATCGTGCTACTTCACGGGATATGTTGCGCGACATTGAGAACCGGGTGGGTCAGATGGAGCTGGCCACTGCGGAGTCGCAAGACAGAGTCGTTGAGCTGACCAACGACTTGATGGTACTCGTTGCTGGGAAAGAGGAGCTGCTCGTCATGATGCGGGAGCTCAGAGACAGCATGGGTGCGCTTCAAGGGCAAGTTGGGGGTGCTCTTAAAGACTCAGAGGATATCCAAAAGAAGAACGAGACCTTGGAGGTCGCACTAGCCGCCGCTCGAGCAGAAATTGCGGAGCTGCGGACGGAGTCGAACGAACGGCGGGCTGAATCGACCGACCTGCGTGCCAGAGTGGTGGCCCTTGAGGCCAGACGTGTGGACGGGATGATTCCCGCACCGTCGAGAGTGGATGTCCCTCGACCTAAAGAGTTCAGGGGCTCGAGGACGGCCAAGGATGTTGATAACTTCCTTTGGTATTTGAATCAGTACTTTGAGGCGACCGGGATTCGGGACGACGCCACACGGGTCAACACCGCGGCAATGTACCTTGGTGAAACCGCGTTACTGTGGTGGCGTACTCGGATCAACGATAGAGCGGCTGGGCCTATCGATACATGGGAAGCCTTCACCGGTGAGTTCCGGAAGCAATTCTTCCCTGCCTATGCGGAAGAAGAAGCTCGAGATGAGCTGAGGCGTCTTGAGCAGAGGGGCACGGTCCGTGAATATGTGAGGAAGTTTTCAGAGCTGAAACTCCAAATCCCCTCGATGAATGACACGGAGGCCTACTATCAGTTCATTAGTGGTCTCAAATCTTGGGCCAAAAACGAGTTGAAAAGGCAGAACGCGAGGGAACTTGCTTCAGCCATGACGACCGCTGATTCGCTCGAAGAGTTCAAGGCCCCGGAGAAGAAGGATGCTCGGCCTAAGGCGGGCAAGGTGACTGGTGGGGGATATAGAAACAAACCCGCTCATCGTCCCTACAACAACAGAGCACCAGCAGCCCCCGCTCGCCATGAGGTGGGATCTAGCTATGGTGGACAGAGAGGAGACAGACCGATCTCCTATAGATGTTACTTTTGCCAGGGTCCTCACAGGGGGAGTGACTGCCCTAGAGGACAGAAAGTTGCGGCTACCCTCAAAGCCGACGAGGAAGAGAAACAAACGGCGAAGGTGGGATCGGTAAGGGTCCTCAACGCCATGCAATCCAAGAAGGCGAACAAGCCCAAGGGCATGATGTTCGCAGAAGTGATGATCGGCAGCACAAAGATGAGCGCCCTTGTTGATACGGGAGCTTCTGACTTGTTCGTATCGGCAGAAGCTGCCAAGAAGCTTGGCTTGCAAGTCGAAAGACAAGGTGGCTGGTTGAAGACGGTGAACTCGGAACGGGTCCCTGCTCTCGGCACGGCTCGTGATGTGGAGATCGCGGTGGGGCCATGGAGAGGTAAACAGAACATTGATGTAATTCCGCTCGATGACTATGATTTTATCATTGGTCTAGGATTCATCGAACGAGTGAACGGCATGGTAGTTCCGTCCATGGATTGCTTGTGCATCCTGGAACCCGGATCCCAGTGTGTGGTCCCGTTAGCCCGTAAGCCCGGGCTTAATCAGAAGATGATCTCGGCAATTCAACTCTCCCGAGGAACTCAGAAAGGGGAGGAGACGTACTTGGCAGTCCTCAAGGCCGAAGACCCAGAAGTGGTTGAGGCTGAAGCCTCGACCGAGGTACTGCAAGTCCTTGAAATGTTCAAGGATGTCATGCCTCCCGAGTTACCCAAGAAGCTCCCACCAAAGAGGGAGGTAGACCATCGAATCGAGTTGGTCCCGGATGCTCGACCACCTGCCATGGCGCCGTATCGCATGGCACCCCCTGAGTTGGAAGAGATGAGGAAACAACTCAAAGACCTACTTGATGCAGGTTACATACGACCTTCGAAGGCCCCATTTGGTGCGCCGGTGTTGTTCCAAAAGAAACACGACGGGTCTCTTCGGATGTGCATCGACTATAGAGCTTTGAACAAGCTCACGATCAAGAACAAGTACCCCATCCCGCTCATTGTGGATTTGTTCGATCAGCTCGGAAGCGCACGGTGGTTCACGAAGCTCGATCTACGTTCGGGGTACTACCAGGTTCGAATCGCAGAAGGCGATGAACCAAAGACAGCGTGCGTGACTCGGTATGGCTCATATGAGTTCTTGGTGATGCCCTTCGGGTTAACCAATGCTCCGGCGACCTTTTGCACTCTCATGAATAAGGTACTACAACCATTCCTCGATCGGTTTGTTGTGGTATATTTGGATGACATTGTTATCTATAGTCGGACGCTCGAAGAGCATACCAAACATCTTAGACAGGTGTTTCAAGTCCTAAGGGACAATGAGTTGTATGTGAAGAAGGAGAAATGTGCCTTCGCTCAGCCTGAGGTACCCTTCCTCGGCCATATCATTGGTGGGGGACAAGTAAGGATGGATCCAGCAAAGATCCAAGCCATCACGGAGTGGGAACCACCGACGAAGCTCACGGAACTGAGATCATTCCTTGGATTGGCGAACTACTATCGCCGATTCATTCGGGATTACTCAGACATCACAACCCCTCTCACGGACATGCTCAAGAAAGGAAGAACGTGGGAGTGGTCGAGACATGTCCAGGAAGCGTTTGATCGCTTGAAGCAGCTGATAACCAGAGAACCGGTGCTGGTGCTGCCCAATTTTGACAAACCCTACGAGGTGGAGACTGATGCTTCGGACTTTGCCATAGGGGGCGTCCTTATGCAAGAAGGACATCCGGTGGCTTTCGAGTCACGGAAGTTGAATGATGCTGAGCGGCGGTATACTGTTCAGGAGAAGGAAATGACCGCCGTCGTCCATTGTCTTCGCACTTGGAGACATTACCTCCTGGGTTCCCGGTTTGTCGTGCGAACAGACAATGTCGCCACAAGCTATTTTCAGACTCAAAAGAAGCTGAGCCCGAAGCAAGCTCGATGGCAAGATTTCCTGGCCGAGTTCGACTATGTATTGGAGTACAAGCCAGGAAAGACAAACTCGGTCGCTGATGCTTTGAGCCGGAAGAATGTGCTGGCCACGATAAGTCGACCCGAGTGTCCTTTGATTGACAGAATTAAGGAAGGGCTGCAACACGACCCTTCGACCAAAGTGCTTCTCGAGTATGTGCGAGAAGGCAAGACTCGAACGTTTTGGTGTGAAGACGATCTCCTCTACACCAAAGGTAGGAGACTTTATGTTCCATCGTTCGGGAAATTGCGAAGGGAGATCTTACGAGAATGCCACGATTCAAAGTGGGCGGGTCATCCTGGGATTCGTCGCACTATGGCTCTCGTGGAAGATCAATACTATTGGCCGCACTTACGTGATGATGTGGAGGCCTACGTGAAGACTTGCCTCGTGTGTCAGCAAGACAAACTCGAGCAAAGGTGTCCGGCTGGACTCCTTGAACCACTGCAGGTCCCGGAAAAGCCATGGGAGAGCATCTCGATGGATTTCATCGTGGGATTGCCGAAGTCCGAAGGGTGTCGGACCCTAATGGTGGTTGTTGATCGGTTTTCTAAGTATGCAACGTTCGTGCCGGCCACGGATGATTGCCCGGCTGAGGAGGCAGCCAAGTTGTTCCTAAAGCACATCGTCAAGCTTTGGGGCGTGCCACGGACGATCGTGAGTGATCGAGACCCTCGGTTCACGGGTAAATTCTGGACTGAGCTTTTCAAATTGCTCGGCTCTGAATTAAACTTTTCCACCAGTCTTCACCCACAAACCGATGGCCAGACCGAACGGGTGAATGCGCTACTGGAGGTGTACCTACGACACTATGTGAGCGCAACCCAAAGAGATTGGGCCAAGATGATCGATGTGGCTCAATTTTCGTATAATCTGAAGCGGAGCGAGTCGACGGGTAAAAGTCCCTTCGAGATTGTGACAGGACAGCAACCGCTCACTCCGAACGCGGTCGCAACGGGCTACCGAGGAAGTAGTCCGGCCGCAATTCGAAGCGCTGTGGAGTGGCAAGAGGAGGCCGATTTAGCTCGGACGTGTCTCCACAAAGCTTCAAAAAGAATGAAGAAATGGGCTGACAAGAAACGTCGGCATATGGAGTTCCAGATCGGGGATCAAGTCCTTTGCAAGCTGCCCCTACGATATAAGGGAGTGCATAAGGCCTTGTTGCGTCGCTACGAAGGACCATTCCGTGTGGTGCAACGGATTGGAAGAGCGGCTTACAAACTGGAACTCCCAGCGAAATTGAAGATACATCCGGTATTCCATGTGAGCATGCTCAAACCATTTCACCTGGACGAAGTGGAACCGGAACGGGGGGAATCACAGCGGGCGCCAATGGGAGCAAAGATGGCTTATGATCATGAGGTCGAGCGGGTGCTGGACGATCGAGTCATACGGAAGCGCTACAGGGCACCCAAACAGGAATATCTGATACAATGGCGAGGTTTGCCAGAAAGCGAGAATAGCTGGGAACCGGAAGAAGCGTTGTGGCAATTCCGGAAACATATCGAGGCTTTCCATGCGGAAAACGGCGACGAGGGCGTCGCCCATTTAAGTGGGGGAGAATATCACGGCCCAAGCATTTGTTCGATCAAAATGGACCGTGACATGATGCGGGAGCTAGCCCATGAGCTAATCAAGATGATGGCGGATGGCCCGAACCGAACCGCCGGCCCAAACCGACCCTTCAGCCCACTCGAGCATGATCCAAGCGAGTGGGGGACATGACCGTTGGCCTAGGCGACCGTTCGGCCAAACATGACCGTTCGGCCAGGTGACCGTTGGTCTTCCACTAGCCCGGCTGGCATGAGGCGTGAGTGGCGCAATGATGATGCGAGCTGTGCCTTGTGTGTATATAAAGGGCTCGTCCCTTCCCTTGTAAATCAATCGGAGAATCAATACAAACTCAGATTTCCCTCCACTCTCTCCAAGTCGTGTGATCCTTGTGCGAGTGATCTTGTGCCTACCGGTTCGGTTCGGATTACCCGACCCTTGAGTGAGTGTGAGTTGGTGTGTTGGCTGACTTAGGATCGTTCCTAAGGCCGCACGGATCGTGAGGAACGGTAGAGAAACTCCCGGTCCGTGACACTTGCCTCTATAATTGTGCCTAAGTTTGTCTTTCATTGAGTAATAGTTGTACTGTCATGCCTGTTACATTGTCTAATAGATAGTTGTTTTCATGCAGCAGCTACCATCTGGAATTTACCGAAACCTTGTTCAAGGATCGTAAGTGTGGATTTTCTTTGAGCTTGAGAATGTTTACTTTTGCGATGTCTGTAAGAAGAGTTAGTGCTTGTTTCTACGATTAACAGTTACTATCTTTTATCAATTTTCTTGGAAGATCCATTGTTAATATCTTTCCCTTATATGGTCAAATTTCGGTTACATGACAAATACTAGCGTTACATAGACCTTAAGATTCCTTCTTTGGCTCAATAGCAGCTCTCTTAATGCAAAGAATTTCTCCAATTTTAAATCTTCTATACCTGGTATGCTATTCCTGCCTATCCTGATGATCTTTAATAACAAAGGAGAATTCCAGGGATTACTAGATATTGGATTAGCAATGATAGAAATATCCAACCGGCTTGTACTGAATATAGTTACGTGTTCAGTTTTGGTACTCCGATTTATGTGATCACCAGTTACTATTATGGAGTTTTTAGGCCTTTTGGAATATATATTATTATCACTTGACGCATTGGCAGATGTTCATTGTTTTTCTTCCAGTTATAAGTTTCTCGAGTTTCCATAGAAAGCCAGTTGGGTGCATCATCATTTCCAGATACATTGCGAGTTTATTATGGACAAGGGCATGAATCTTTTGTGTCTGAACTCTTCATGAAATTGTTTGATTGTTGTCTGGCTGTGAGGTCTAAATAGGAACCTTTCGAATAGTTGTCACCTATTGCTTAAAGAAATTATAGAAGTTTAAAAATTATGGTCGCATCTCCGAATGGATTTTGCAGCAGGGGTCCTATGGTGGAGTGGGTAGTGAGTTCATTGCCATAAATAATGGTTCTCTCTAGGATACTATTCAGCCTGAAATTTATTTTAGAGGAGCAATTTCCATATTGGAATTGAGGTACTTCAATTGCCATCCTGGTGCTGGGCTGCTTGTAAATTTGTTGGCTTAGTCATCTTGTTTTACCTCCTACTGACATCCCATAATTTTGCAGTTGTATCTCCATCTGAACTCTTTTGTCGAGTGACAAATTTTCTTGTCTAAAATGCTTGTTTAGATAGTGGACTGTCGATGTGCTAGGAAAATTCAAATGGAAAGGAGTGCCTTTTAGGTCATTACAATTCAGTACAGTTCTTCTACATGTTGATCAAGGTCTTTATAACTCATGCATCGGATTATGTGCACACACACACACACACACACACAAAAAAGAATGTACGAAGATTTAAGTCTAGCATTTTTTATTGATACTCAAAAGATAAATGCCTGATGTGCAGATGAAATGAAGTAAAGATGGGGGGCAAGGCTGCTATAGGCAGGGGACAATGAAGTATTTATTGATTTTGCTTCATTTTTTTTTCCCCTTTTGATTGGCTTTCTTAGCACTGTGGCATTTTATATTTTGCCAAATTCAGACAAACTGGAGAAAGTTTTCATTTAAGTAGTTGCTAAAGAAAAAGTACAACGTGTTTTTTGCCTGAAGAAAAAGTAAGTGGTTGCAAATTAAGCTAAAGAACTTTAGAAATACAGCAACTCTTCTTAAACATACCTGTTAGTCTTATGTTGTCTCAAGTGAATGTATTTTCTTTTTACTAGGAGTTCAAAAGGTCATATGTGGCGTGTATGATGTGCTCAAACGCGTAGTCATCAATCTTGATTATGGGCACTCTTGCATCACTGCCATCCATCATTTTTTTTTCTCTCGGCATGCTTTTGTTGGTAGGAAGTGTTGTCAACTTGCAATTGAAAGGTGATGATCTAATTCTGTCATTGGTTACACTTTGTCCTTCGGAGAGCCAGTGTTGGGAGCTTATTTGGACCCATAGCTGATGCAGCTCCTCTGGGACAGTCATGGAATTCACCATCTCCAGCAGTGCGCGCTATGATGCGTGCTGCACACAACCGTTCCAGCTCAAGTGGCCTGCTACCAGCTGAGCGAACGGCTTTTCAAGCTCAAGGATCTGGAATGGCCAACATCCCATTACCCGACGTCGGTGAAGTGGTGTTGGCTTTAAGTGCGGTTGTTCAGCCAGGAGATGGAGTAACAGATGGTTACGAGGATATTAGGACAGATGGCGAGGAATCCGCTGAGGACCTGTCGGAGCGATCGGACAGAGAAAATCATATGGAAGGTTTGTTTCCAAACTAGTCTCGTAATTATGGTGGGGTCATGAAAAAGCTACCTCGGCGAATGAATGATTTCCATAAATGCCGCTCAGCCATGCGCCGAAACTACACGATGCTCTAATGTCTCTGAGGAGAACATTAGTGAATTTCAATGGAAATTGCTGCTCTTGCGAAATCCCGGTAGATCGTTTCTTGCTGCCTAATCGCCGTTCGGAATAGATCTCTTCTGCATCCGCCATTGCACGAAGTTATGCGGTTGTGGAGTCTCAATGCTTTTTAGGGACTTAAAGCGTGATTTAGCTAACGGTGGATAAACCAGGCGGCCGGTTCACTTGGTTGTCGAAGCTGCCCGGGTACTCTGTCGTGCTTCAGTGGGCAAAGGGGTATCAAAATTTCCCCTTGGATGGTACTTGTTTGGCATTAATTTCTCTTGTGTTCGATTGCAATTTTCTACTCTTCACATGTTGATGTCAGTCTTTGCATTGCCTCAGCACCTACTTGCCAGGCTTGTTGATATATATGAAATGCATGGAATGCAACACGACCACATGCGAACAGAGGCTACAGAAAACTTCTGCTTGGCTTGTAGCCAAGCAGGATCTCACAGCGCAAACACTTTTTTTGTCCTTTTTCAAATGAAAAGAAAAAATTAATAAATAAATGTTGGCTCCTAAAAGATATTACGGGAACGTCGTCAGCATGGAACGACTTAGGCGAGCGTGGTGAGTCTAGGAATATAAATCAAATCAAGATGCGACAGCAAAATTTAAAAAAAAAAATACAATCCAATTAAAAAAATGGTAATAAAGAATAGAAGTATTAGAAACTTAGAAAGTCGAAACAAATTTTAAAAAGTTCAGAAAACGCCAAATGTCGTTGACCCCCTTTTGCCATACGCCGGAACGGAAGGGGTTCGTGAAATTTACAAGATCGAAAGTTGCTTATTAGTAAGAACTAATTCTTGGAAGAAAGAACAACTTTAGAGACGTCAATGGGTGCAGAAACTGTAAAATGAAGATCGGTTTCATGTGTAAATTCGAATTGCTAAACGAAGGTAAGGCTGGCATGAAGCGACGTCGGTGAGGCGGCATTCTGACTGCATAAATTCAACTCAATATAAGTAACCGAAATTGCTCGAGCTCAAATATTTGAATCGATAATATCGACACTTTGATATGAATTTTGAAATGGACTAAAGATTTTACATTCCCATAATGCAAGGTGCTCACTTTGTATTTTACAGACTCTTATTTTTCACATCCCATTTCCACCTCATTTCCGACCATCACCGTCCCCATTTACAAACCCCTTGGGTATTTACGTGTCTCTTATACAAACAAAAATCTACATCGTCACACTTACATATAACTCATACCAAAGTCAACAACCCAGAAAGACAAATTTAGGAAAAAGCAAAGAAAAGCTAACACTAATGAGAAATAGTAATTATGTTGATTACTTGGATCAGCCCCACCAAATATTTTTCACTCTTCGCCTCCATCCTCCTCACCCCCACCCCCACCAAAGAGAGAGATCTTGTTCTGCAGCAGAAACAAGACGAGGATGAGAACCAACGCGACGCCGACCGGCGACGGCGACCCCCCGAAGTACCGCTCGAGCGGATCCGGCTCGCCATAAGGAGGATAGCCGGTGGAGAACTGCGGACGGCGGTTAGACGAGATGAATTGGATGGCGAGGAGGAGGGCTACCGTGAAGATGAGAACGCTGGCGGGCGAGAGTAGCTCCACGACGGTGTCGAACAAAGCTTGGCCTTGCTCGCCGATGATGTACGGGCCGAGGACCACCACGGCGACCACCACCACGAGGAGGAGCCCTTGCTGGGGCGGTGCACCCCCACCGCCGTATCTCTCTTCCATCATCTTTTCTCGTTGCGTGACTTTTGTTGAGGCCGCAGTGTTGCTTCTTGGTGTTTTTTTGTGTGTGGGGTTGCGAGTACTTATGTCTCTCGTGTGTCACCATTTATGGGGTTTTAAATTGAGAGCTAGGTCTTAAAATATTGTGATGGCTGTACAGAGAGTAGGAGGGAGATGAGCTTCTCTGAAGGAGGATTTACTTAGCCTTAATTATACTTAACATAATAATAGGTTCTATTATGAAGATAGTTCTCAGCCCATATATTTGTCATTCTCCACAGCTTGCTACTCTTTCACCTTTTAAAATTTCTTTTTTTGCCACACTATTTTGAGCTTTAAATAAGCAGTTGAGTATTAAAAAAAAAAGATAAATTTCTAAGTCTTATCTATACCAAACAGTCATTTATATCCATTTTACTATACCTAATCCAAATGCAACACAAAACGATAAACAATTACAACTAAACAGTGTTTACACAATGATAAAGCTGAAAATAGTCATTCTCAGGCCACACAGTCATTGAAGGAAGACAAAGCGACTCAGTCAAAAAAGTTTAAACAAATGATTTTCACGAAAGAAAGTGGTGGAAACATGGTTTAAGAAAGTGGTTTCACTATGATATTGTTGATGTATGTGGTTAACTAAATGGTGATGATAGATTGTCACAAAAATGGACAAATTTGTAATTCTTATAACTGGCATGGGTTTTCGGAAATTAATTAATCTACTCAATTATCCTAATAACTAGTTAAACCATTTTTATTATATATAAAAAATCTTCTTTGTTATTATTTTTTTTTATTTTTTGGTAAATTTCTCCCATCAAGTTAAAGGACATACTTAGCTCTAGCCATGGCATAGTCTTGGACTATATATAAACAAAGGGCTAGGTTGCGTAAAGAAACTTCAGTTCAGATGGCTTCAGTCAACAAAGCAATTAAAAGAGCATTTTCTTGATTTTTTTTTTCCTTTTTTTCTTTTTAAATGCATGTGAGGTTGGAGGACCACACATCAGAATTGTCTGAATTGGAGATCTCAATACAGATTGTTCCAAGGGGACTTCCTTATTTAATACTTGATCATACCCAATAATCTTGCTTACCCTAAGTAGATCTATCTTAGCCAGTTTAATCAATTTCTCATCATTTCTCATTGACCTCCATGCCTATTATCAACAGCAACTTGTGATTAACTTATTACCCTCTATACAAAACTCAATTGGGTGTCTTAATCGGATTAGGTGGTTGACCCATTAACAATCACTGATTAGGAGGTGTAATTTGCTGGAAGATGTGAGCAGGGAGCTAGCTAGGAAAGTTCAGTCCCAGAATCCAATCGTTTGGTGAACCGAGCCTTTGTTTTAATTGGAGCTTGAAGAACAATAGCCAGTCACCAGCCCAATTTGCGGTAATCCCTCATCTGATTGCTCAAGCGGTCTCTAATTGATCTTGACATGTTCCCAAAGCATAGCTCTTGATTTGTTTTTGTTTTTTTTTTCCCCTATCAGCGATTTCTGGAGACACAAGGAAGCACCTTACAACGCAACTCGACGCACTGGTTTCAAAAAGGCTAGTCGACTTTTGTGGTCGTGCATGTAAAACACGAAAAATTACCAATAAAATTCTAAACCTGTTGTAATTGTGCTACTTCAGTCGTAAATCTTTTTTTTTTTGTTAATTGAATTCGAAATCTTTTGCATTTGTGTCTATTCAAAACGCTGACATGGATGTCATCTATCCCACGTGATGCGGCCAGCGTAAATAATTTTTAATAAAACTTAATATTTTTTCAAAAAAAAATTATTTTTTTTCTTGCCTCTGGCCGGTCGCGGGGCCTCGGCAACCAAGGGAAGGGGAAAAAAAGAGAGAGAGCAAGAAAGAGTAAGAACATAAAAAGAATATTGAAGCAAATAAGAAAAAGAAGCAAATATTGGAATATTGTAAAAATCGTCCAGCTCAGCATTTTTTGACCAAAATAGATCAAATGGACTGGATTGGTACAAAATAAAAAGATTTATAACTCAATTGAAAAAAAAATACAATTTAGATCTGAATTGACACAATTACATTATTTTAATGCCACCGATGAGACACATCGTGAGCATTTTCCATGGTGGTATAGGGCAGTATTTTTTTTTCAGATAGGTTTTGTTCTCTTTTCATATCTGTGTAACATAGGTTTTTGCTTGACTTTGAGATGATGCTTTGATTAATAATCTCACGCCATGACAACTTATGACTAACGATGGTGACATTCATTTGTTGTTGTTTTTTTTTTAGTCATTGGTTTTTCAGATGAATAGCTTATTTTGATCTGAACAAACCTCCATATTAAAAAGTCGACAATAGGGCAGCATGCGCGATAGGTCTTGATCACCTCTGGGCGTGCTATAGGGTTTCCTCTTCATTTGTCTATGTTATCTTTCCTTATTAAAGAGATCATCCTAAATTATGTTAGGTCCACAGTTGATTCACAAACCTAATTCACGGAATAATACTAAAGATTCAAATTGCGAGTTGAATATCATTCGTTTCTTTCGGTGCACGCTTATTATTAATCACGCGTCACCTCGGGAAAATTGTCCAAAAAGTCCTAAACATGTTGCACTTTTATCGATTCAATCATGAATCTCTTAATTGTGGCAATTGAGTTCTAAGCCTTTTCATGTTTTGCCAATCGAGTCTATCCGGTCAATTTTGCGCTTACGTGGATATTTGTTGGGTGGTCTTGAGAGAGGCCCAAGACCACCCAACACTGGTATCAGAGCCCAGGTTACCAACAAGAATGTTGGAGTTGGCGAATACTTCGGGGACCCTTGTTTCTCACATCGGGTATGCCCACGTGAGCTTAGGGAAACCAAAGTGTTATCCGACGACATGTGACCCATGCGCGCGGGATGCGGGGGTTCGGGGGCAGCGCCCCCTCAACGGGTTTGGACTTTTATTTAAGTTAACTCGTATGTTATGGGCTTAATAGAGGTTTCGCTAGGTTCAGGTTTTTGGGCCCGTTTAGGGCATATATATTTTGCTCGTTTTATGCTGATCAGAGTAACGAGTTGAGTGGTTGTAAACCGAATATCATAGTGAAAAGCTCTTGCAGGACGTAGCCCTATTTTAGGGTGAACCTGGGTAATCTCGTGCGTCATTCAATTTTCTTGATTTCTGTGTGATCGTTCTGATTCGGTGTGCGATAAATCCCATCAATATTGGCCATCCTATATGGCACGGTCGGCACTGACATGGACAATTTTTAATATTTTTACTTTTTTTTCATAAATGTGGCCGGCGAGGTCATAAGCGAGGATCCGGATCCCCTACTTGTATGGCAGGGGATCATAGTGTTTTGGGCCATCAGATCTTTCCCCCCTTTTATAGGGGGGGAAAGATCTAATGGCCCATGGGATAATGATCCCCTGCCATACAAGCAGGGGATCCGTTCACCATAAGCGAGGGCCGAAACCCTTGTCCGTCGGCCCTTTTCGTTTTTTCATATCTTCCTTTGTCTATATCATCTCCTATCTGTTGAAACATCAGAAGGGTCTAGGTCCACTGTTTTATGCTCGAATCATAACAAGGTAAAGAAAGTATAGCAGCAAGCAACAAAAGCAATTGTAAAAGTTGCTCAATTACAGGTTGAACTGCCAATTAATGGCAGATTTCAACTCATTGTCCACAAAATGGAAATGTACCAGACAGATTCGCCAAGAAATACCGCCTTTATTCGCGAAGAAGATAGCTTATTTCCGTAAAAGAAAAATTTTCAGATTGGTGAAGATCTGAATACTGAAATTGCAGATGACCATCACTGGTTTTTAAGAATTTGTGCTTAGCACATACAAAGAAATGTTTTTCAGAAGCTTTGAGTATTCAACGACTATCCAGCATAATCACACATTGCATATGAGCACCTACTTTGTGCAGGGCACTCCTCAAAACAGGAACCACAGTGGTGAGGATCACCCTGAACATCAACACATTCCCCGGCACAGCATACCAGGCCGTAGGCACAGGCGCGGCCGCACGTGCCGCAGTGGCTCGCGTCCCTTGTGGTGTCCTTGCAGTACCGGCCGAAGCAACATGTGTCGCCGCCCCACGGGTTTCGCTCGCGGTCAGCGCAGACCGTGGGGTCGCCGGCGCAGGATAGCGCCCTCTGCCTCCCCCTCAGTGCGAAACGGAAAAAGTTGGAGTGCGTCGTCGGGATCGGAGCCTCGGAACGTTGCAGCTCCATTTTCCGTGCCGCGATATCTCCATGGCAAGTTCCTATCAATAGGAATAAAATCAGAGGCCAGTAAGATTTAGTAGTGGCACTGAGTGAGGGAAGCTTGAAGGTATCTCCAGATTGGGCATTTTCAGATAGCAAAAGCATGGAACTTTACAAGGCAAAGTCCACATTTGTGTCATGCACATAACATTCTCTGTGAGACAACAGATTGTAAAAGGCGTCAAGAGGAGCGATACACTTGGTGTTCTGGAGAAGAGTCATAGATGATCTGATCGGTTATATTCGGTTCCGAGCTTATTATGATTCGCAGCATGAGGACAATCCGATTACGTAGCGGATCAACCTAACATTTCTGCAAACTACTAGTTGAGTGCCTATGTGAAGATGAGGACTACGAAAACAAGATGAATATTGATTTCTTTACTCTGTTGGTCAACGAGAATCTTCCAACTACTCAATTGTTATTACGCATCAGAAAAGGACCGGTCATCTAAATGGGTTGAAAGGACGATGCGAACGACTGTGGGACTTTGACTTACAAAGTGAGAATGACCAGCCAGAGAGCTTCCTTTTGCCAAATTACAAAGTGAACATTGATATTGACGAAGAGATAATAAAAGGGTCATAACTAGACTGAGCAAACGGTCGGCCGGTCTGGATGGATTACGATACAAAAACATAAAGCAGTGGAGTGTCGATTGCCGTGAAGCTGGAGCAAGAACCTGCATGCGCGTTTGAAGAATTCAGCAGATCACCCAGGGAGAAAGAGGAGAAAGCACAGAGCTAAGAGTTGCACTGGAACGTGATACGGACGAACTGTTATGTACGTAACGACTCATGTATTAACATGCCGGGCGACTTTATATGCATAACTAAGGTTGCTGTTGATTTTAAGTTGTCAATCACTTGTTTAGGGACTACGTGCTTTCAAAACCCACACAGTGCACTGAGCAGGGAAAGCAAATTTTTAGCAAGCCAGACATCAAGATGAATCAACAGACACGAACAATTCGAGCTCAACTAGAAAACTCGAATCGTGGCCGTCGGCTTAAAACAGGAATGTGTTCCATTTGTTTCCTCCAAAATCCACAGCTAGCTGAGCAGATTATCGTTGCTGTCTGTGAATTCTTAAGTATAGAGTGCTTATGTTTCAAGGATTAGCAATTTAGCAATGAAGGAAGTCAGGATGGAAAAAGAGGTCAAGTGAAAAAGGAGGTGCGGAGGAGCACAAGGGTGCATCCGGCCGGAACCAATGCCACCCTCGTCAAGCACCTTGTCAAGATGGGAGTTGCTGGGTCCCGTTCGGATAAAAAAAAAAACGAATCATTTGTCTTGTTCAACAAGGAGTGGTTCATGGTATGACTAATCTAGTCCCTTCGATTAAGTTAGCTAAAAATTAAATTACTAAAAGATTTTTTTTTCCTGGCACGCACATTACACGTCTCCATTTATTTTGTCAAATTGGGGATGAACATGGATAATCCGAGGCCCGAGAGGGTCGAATTTGCCTCTTCTATACTTTAAACTGTAGAGACTCTCTCTTTACGCATTGTCCATCTGCATCACGAGTTTGGTTTGGACCCGAAAAATTACCAAAAAAAAGTCTTACGCTTATTGCAATTGTGCCATCAATCCTAAACCTTTTTTTGTCTATCAATCGAGTCATAAACCTTTTGCACTGTGCCAATTTAGTCCATCCAGCTAACTTTAATAGGCTAGTACTGATGTGGTGTTGCCGAGATTGAAGTGGCAATAAATATTATTTGTTCAAGCTTTTTTTTTTGTCATTTTTTTCTTCTCGATAATGAAAAGAAAAGGAAAACATAAAAAAATCATTAAAAATTGTCTTATCAACGCCGATCGGTCAAAGTTGGCCGGCTGAACTGAATTAATACAAATGCAAAAAATTTAGGATTCAATTGGCAAAAAAAAAAAGTTTAAGACCACTTACCCAAAAAAAAAATTAAGACCGAATTGACACAATTATAGTAAGTTTTATGACTTTTTTGGTAATTTTTTCAGTTAGAATATGGTCCTTTTTTTTTCTTCTAACCGATGGTTTGGCGTACGAAAATGTTGTTTCCCAGTTCCATTCCATTAGGTTCATATTGTTTGCGAGGCGTAAATGGGTGGTTAATTGTTGAGCTCAACTTTATTGTGTTAAACATCAGGCCCTCGGTTGATCATTTCGATCTTTGTCAACTGATGAAAATTCCTAGATCTTGTATTGGAGGATGGCGGATAAATTATGTAGATCCCTCTATTATGGAGTAATGTTGTTTCTTGAAGTTTTCACTAAAAGAAGCAAGCGTGTAGAAGTGAGTCAATAGATCAATGAAAGTGAGTGAAATGAGATATGTCTTTTTAATTATGCATGTCTTGAATTCATTGAATCTATTTAATTCATGAATCTATTTAATCCACGTGTCTCTTGAGTGCTTGAACTTTCAAATTACTATTCTTCTTTCAAAAAACAGATTCGAAGAAGAAATACATTTCTCATCTTTTCACTTCGATTTTTTTTCCTCTAAGGGAGCC
Organism: Rhodomyrtus psidioides; assembly: GCA_021437785.1. Lineage (NCBI taxonomy): Eukaryota > Viridiplantae > Streptophyta > Magnoliopsida > Myrtales > Myrtaceae > Rhodomyrtus > Rhodomyrtus psidioides. The sequence continues at coordinate 2,585,519 of JAILYB010000041.1, read as the reverse complement.
AATTTGGAGAAATGTTCGATGGAGTCTTATTTGCATAGTGCTAATTCAAACGGGTTCGAGGTATTATATCTTGGGAGCCATAGTTCGCAAAGCTACTCAGCACCGTTGGCAGAAACCAATCACTACATCTCACCTCCTATGTAATTTTAGGCCTAATACCCAATTTTTTTTTTACTTTAGCATTTGTGAAAATTATACTAAAAAAAAGTTGTCTCATAAAAAAGCTTCAACTTTTACTTTTGTCTTAATTCTATCCCAAATTTTTACTTTTATCTCAATTTTACAGGCTTAGCACAAAAAAAAATCCTCCACTTTAGTATATGTCCCAATTATATCCAATTTTTTTTATCTAACAAAAAAGCTTCAACTTTTACATGTGTCTCAATTCTACCACCGTTAGCCTTCTGTCCATAATCACCAATAGTTAATCTTACGCCTTTTCACGTCGTTAATGAATTACATGTTAGAATATATTGTAATATTCTGTGTGGGCTTTATTAATTATTATTGTAAATATTAATTGGTCTAATAAAGAAAGATATATACAATTTCCTAATTCTAGTCGGATATGAGACTATATAGTATGGGCCGAGATAAACCTAATCTTTAATGAGGGGATATGTTTCATTCTCTATAAATAGAGCTCAAGTCCCTCCTCTAAACCCTAATGTCCGCATAACCTCACACAAGAAATCGTCAGAAGCGATGCGTGAGAGGCCGTCTCATTGAAGCCAGCGATAAAAAGGATTCATAGAGGAGAAGCTCTTGAGTATCGGATCGTCACAATTCTGCATCAAGAACAATGGATCCGAAAACAGGTGCGTCAATTCTTTAATTCTATGGATTAGTGATTCGTGTATCTATACGTGTGAATCTTGGGTCGTTGCATATGGATTAAATACGTAGCTTACATATGGTATCGAAGCCTGCACATATTAGATCTCGAATCACGATTTTTATTGCTTTTTGGAAATCTTTTATTCAGATTCAAGAACGCTTTTGGCGATTTTTCATTCTACTTCTTCGTGAAGATGTGCGACCGTCAATGAGAAAACTACAAAAAAAAAAAAAAGGAAATTGGGACTGACATTTTTTTACATCTCCCTGTTGAGTTGAGCCAAGGAGAAATCAGTAAGGTTTTTTTTTTTCTTTTTCTTGGTTTTTTCGATACAAGAATGCATGTAAGTGGGTATGGTGCAGGGCATGGGGCAGGCTATACTTTTTCCTTTCTCTGAACAACCCTGCAAAAGTTAAGGCTCTTTTTGTACGATGCCCGAATGAAAGTTTAATCTAGTTCTGTTCTGTTGCTGCTTCGCCTATACTGGCGGCCACGCGAGAAAGTTCCTCCCCATGCAAGCTAGACTTGGGCCCACAAGTGCACGACATGTGCGGGCTAACGTCACCTGACGTCACTCAAGCCCAGGTGAATCGACCCGACTTGTGAACCCGACCCGATTAGTTGACTATTGACTCGGTCCATCCAGTCGAAACGGTCGTTGATCGTTCTGGCAGGATCGCATGACCTAGTTCGCTGATCGGCTAAGGGGATAACGGTTGGATCGGATAAATCAGTCGGACCGATTTTCAGTACCGACTGAGACCGAACACGTGCGATGCACGAATTAGAGCGTGGGGACTACGCTCAGAGAAAAAAAAGGTGCACGTGAGATATTTAAAGTATTGGTGTGCTGCTTGTGCTCTATCAGGTATTTCTCTATGGTTTTATGAAATACAGGTGCAAGCTCACATATTAGTATCACATACAGATATGTGGAGCATGATTGATCAATTGCGTGTTTATGGTTTGACATGTATTGTTGATTGTATCAATGTAAATTAGCGGCGTGTAATTTTACGGATGATTGCCCTTAATTTCTGAAACTATATGCATACGGTAAATGTGAAATATAAAGTTTATATCCAAAATTTAGGTAAATTCAATTGGGTTGTGACCGCCAAAGTGGCACACTTAGTTGAGTTTAATAAAGAATAGTTTATGAAATATTGGGATGTCTCCTATTTTAATGCATACTTATACTCCCAAAGGAGGTAATTACGTATTGGTGTATGGAGGGTTACATGTACAACATATGGTTGAGAATTGATTAGTCTAAGTGTTATCATACATCCAAAGGTGGTGACTAACGAAGATTGAAATAAATTTTCATGGCTGTTGTAATGTAGGGGGTATACAACTGCATGTCATGTTTTCTGCCCAAAGGTGATTATATGATGATGTATGTATCTCTCAAGGTAAAATTTCACATTATGCTAATTGAAAACATTAATTATTTTACGGTCACCGTTTTGTGAATGGCAACTCTGTTAAAATTGAGAATTGAGATTTATCTAGATTTAAGTTTTGAGAACTCAGTGAGGATTTTCTGTTTACACATGACTGACAAATATTTGTGTTGCTCTTGTCAAGAAAGACCCCGTACTCACTTTCACTGGTGAGAACTTTCAAAAGCATTATGTGCTTATTGGGTAAAGAGTGATCGGATTCGCTTATTTGATATAAAACGATCCATTAAAGAACACTTGAAAAGTGCTTTTGTCAGTTAACTACACCGTTAAGTAAATAAAGAAAGCCTTGGGGGCTTGAAATTAAATCTCGTCCAATATTGAGAGTGACATATCTGCAATGACTCCTTCACATCATGTGTGATGGTTCTACTAAAATTAAAGATTACATCTTAAAGATGGTGGAATTGCATATTAAACGGTTTCAAAATCATACTTGTTGACACCAAAAATTTTGATTTCTTATTTAATCATTTATTACATAAAAATTGGGGACTAAACTCTAGCCCCAAACAAAAAAATTAGATCGGTTTTAATATAATTATCATTTTAGTTCCATGGATTGGCAACAAATGAATGACCTTGAGCTTAATTTAGCACATAAGCTTGCGGTGATGAAAATTTGCTTAAACCCCTTATCTTTTGAATGGCCAAAATTTGAAATGAAAGGTTTTTTCCTAAAATTTTGGTGGCCTCCCGTATACTTGTGCATGCTCATCTAGTTGAGGAACAAAAGGAAATAAAAAGGGGGAATCAATGGAGTGCCGCCAATCAAGAGAGTAGTTCTTGGCACACGAGAATTTTTCTATAAGAAAAGAAAGAGGACAAGATAAAAATAAAGCCTTCGGGCTTATTTCACTCTCAAGATTGAATCTCACAATGGAAAAAAAGAGGCCAATAGCTTGATTGACTAATTCCGACATTTGTCTATCACTCCCTTCCTTTTGTTCATGCAAGATGAAGAAGGAAAACTTAAAGTGATTGAGCCCTAGGCGAAGTGTATCTGGACGTCGAGAGAAGAGTTATTCGTAGAGATCGACACAAGAGGAATCCTTCTTGCACTGATTGATAGCTGATTCTCAGCGGCAATCTTGAGCCAAATTTCAGTGATTGATTCGATGGATCCAAGCTTTCCAATGAAAAGAGAGGCTACACCATTAGATAAAAGACGACAGAAAAAAAAAAGTGAGATGGGGGTCGGTAATTTTGATATTCTACACACAAAAGCCATAAATTTCACGCGAGAAAGCCAAGAGAAAAAAAAAGTCCTTGTGGGGGAGAGAATTGATAGGCGAGCAAAGAAAAAAAAAGAAGAAGGCGAGGGACGTCCATTGAGGTCACAAAAGTAGGGAGAGCTTTAGAGAGAGAGAGAAAAGGAGAGAGGGAATATTTTCAAGAACAGAACGAAAGGTTCCTCTTGTCCTCGAGCCGAAGCCTCTCTTCATCTACCACCGAAAAGTAATCAGTACTCCAAACCAGTTCTGTCATCCACGTCGCAATTCTGGCCAAGCTGCAATCACCGATCAGTCCAATTTGCAGCACTGTCCAAGCTTCGGATCAGGTTTCTGGGTCCTTATTTCGCCATTATTTAAAGATCTAATCCTTGTGCTATGTGTGATAGAGCAAACGGAAGCGATCTCTGGTAAATCACGCTTCAAAAGGCACAAATTTAGGGTGGATTTCATCAAGTGCGCGCTGTCGAAAATTCGATTCGGAAAGAGGTAAAAACCCTTGGCTCTTGGTTGTTACGATCTTGACTGCTAACCTATACTCGTTGGTTCGGTAATATGCGTGTGCGTTTGTGAACCTACTTCGATTTACAATTAAAATCGAAAATCCGAAACCTGTTTATCAAAGAAAGGATGAACTTTTGCCGATTGTAAAAAAAAAAAAAAAAAAAAAAAAAAAAAAAAAAAAAAAAAACCTCTTGAAATCTGGAATGAAAATGGCAAGAACCGAAGATTTGGTTTTGTGGAATAAAAATTCTGGTGCAAGTTCGATTGATTCACGTGATTGGTTAATTGTCAATTGACAAAGTTGGAGCCATGGTCCTTCCTCATAATAACAAGTTGTACATGTTTTTTTTTTGGATCAATTTGAGGCTTAAAAAAAATATCAAAATTGTTGTGAATCAATCCGTGACATGTTATTTTGTGTTAGTGAATGGCCTTTGTCTTTGGTAATCATTACTTGATCTGGATTGATGTATATCTCTCGTGAATGGAATCTATAGCTCATTTGACCAAATTGTGCATATTGTGGATGAATATTGCGTTGCTCTTGGACATGGTTGTTTGGATGTCATTATCCTTCGTTAGCGTTAATGCAAGTTATTTGGGATAATTGTTTGATGCGTATCTTATCTTCTGCAATTTCATCTGAATATGCCTCGATTAGAGATATGATTTGATTTAAGTTGAATACTTATCTAAATTTTGAGAATTATCTGAACAATTTTTCCGATCCTTAAATTTTCTCAAAAAATTAAAATCAAATCACTCTTTTGATGAGGAAAGGTGGACCCTCATTTCGCAATTTTGGCCACCCCTCTTGGATTTCGAATTCAAAGCCCAATTGACTCTTTTTATTTTATTTCTGTCGTGGTTGATGGTTTTGATTGTTTATAAAGTTTGCACAATCTTAAACAATCTTGCCCATAACACATGCTCCCAATTGTGCCTTGCCTCTTCGGAAAACGTACATTAAAGGCAAAATATGACTTCGATCTCGAAGTACGATCGTGCATGTACGTGTGAATTAGACGTCAAATCCTCAATCTTGAGGAGCGGATTGCTAATTCATGAATAGAATTTCAAGGTTTGCCCTATGTATATAGGGACGACAGTTAATCTATAATATATTCACTTGCTAACCCTAATCTCAGGGGATGTTGTGAATAAAATCGGATTTTCGGATTTCAAGGTGTTTTATGGGCAATATTGTTTATTTTTGTTCAAATTTTCTATGTTTTCATGTTTAAATAAATTCCAAAAAAATCACATGCTTTTCTTAAGTTAAATTTATATTTCTCTTGACTTTAGGGTGGTTTTTTTCACTTCTTTTTTTTTTTACAAATCCGAAAATACACGGAAAATACAAAAAAAAATGTCATTTGCATTGCTATATCGTATAATTTAGCTTGCATATCATTTTGCCATGTCATGCATTTTGCCATGTCACGCATTTCGCCACGTCATGCATATTTGCCATGTCATTATGCCATGTCATGCATTTTGCCAAATCATGCATTTTTGCCACGTCATGCATATTTGCCACGTCATTATGCCATTTCATGCATTTTGCCACACCATGCATTTTGCCATGTCATGCATTTTTGCCACGCCATTTTGCCATGTCATTTCACATGTCATATAGTTAGATTGCATTAGCATTGCATTTAATAAAAGAAAATCCCAAAAAAATTCAATTCATCAAATTAAGGATTTTTCATGAAAATTGGGTACCAAAAGGGCATTAATTTTTTTAATTAATGTAACCAAGTCCCCGAACTCAATTTCTCTGGTTCGTAGATATAAAATAGTTCTCCCGCTATTTTATATAGGTTTCTAATCAACCTACCGTAAATGATTAGTGGCGGCTCCGATTGAATATTTTTTCACGAACAAACTTAAGTTGCGATTTGGTAGGACTTGGGAGGGTCCGAGTTAGGTTAGTTAATTTAATTGACCTAATAATCCATTAGCCTATTTTTTAGGTCGTGACAGCTTTGCGACTCCGCTGGGGATTTTTATTAATTTTTTTTTTCGAAAAATTAAAGGGAAAGCTGAATTGTCAAATTTTCGAGAATTAAGACTTCATTGACCCTTTTTATTTTCGAAAAAAACAAAAATTTAAAAATTTCGTGGACTTAGGCCTGAGTGATTTTCATGTTGATTGTCCTTGATTGATGATCTGGATTTCCATTTTTTTTTCCTTTCAATTTTATTTTCCATGCTTGATTTTCTGACTATCTAACCTTTGTCTTTGGATGGTTGATAATTAAGTTACATTGCAATTTAATTTCTTGGGTGACATAAACTCTTCTGCATGAATTTTTATTTTTTCACTACACCATTTTCAAAATTTTAGTAAAATCTAGGATGGTATCACGATCGGGAATTTCCCTGGCCTCGATCTCGAGGAGTGGGTGACCCCGTCTTCGATCCCGAATTTTGGTATCGAGGATTACCGAACCTGGCTATGATCTCGTAGCATGGAATGGACCCTCGGCCTAAATGAAACTCTTAAAGGCTAAACATTGACCAATTTAATTTGGTACGGTTTGTCTTTAAGATTTCAATTTTTTTCCAAATTCATTAATGGGCACACACTTTGCACTTGTCATTCGCATGTCTCTGCATCGTTGTAATGCTTGTGGATAAGCTCATCATCTCTTTCATGCAATTTACTTATGTTATCTCGGTCGGTCCATGGCATTAGGTTTGGGCGTGTCTCGATTTACTACTTCATGGAGCAAGTAGAGTGCAAGAACATCCGAACCGTTCCAATGCCTAAAAAGGGACTGGGCACATGGCTTACTCAGCTGGACAGCATAGCTCGCGATTATGTGGGACACAGATTGGGGCGCTTGGTGCACTTTTGTGAGATACGAGTCCGTACCGGTCTTATCCAGGCTATCGCTAATTTTTGGTGCCCTGAGACCTCTACATTTATATTCGGTAAACATGAGCTTACTCCTACTCTAGAGGAATATAGCATGCTCATTGGGAAATCCCTAGATCCGGAACCTATTAGTCCATGCATTAGTGCCGATCCTCCACTCTTACTAGCCGAATTTTTGAACATGGGGATATCTGAAGTTCGAAAGGATTTAAAAGCTAATTATGGGAATTGTTCATTCTCATTTTTGACTAAATGTTTTGATAAAGCTGTTTCGTTACAAAAGGGAAAAGTTTTCTTGCTAGCCTTCTTTGGATTAGTAATCTTCCCCCATTGTAAAAATTCGATTAATCCAGAGATAGCTTACTTGGTTCAACAGGTTTGTGAAGAGAAAATTTTCATCAACACCATTTTGGCAGAAACCTTCATGTCTTTGAACAAGTATAAGTGAAATAAATCCGGTACTTTTAAAGGTTCGGCTGAGCTTTTACAAATATGGTTCATTTCCCATATTAAAGGATGTCAAAATCTTGTAACTGTTGAAAAGCTCAGAAATTTTTCTCCTCCGATCATGGTTTTTAAAGAGAAACAAGATAAAATCCCAGATCACCATTTTTGTGAGTGGATAGGATTGCTAAAGGATCCGGAATCTAGGGATTTTCTATGGCAGGCTAGTTGGTTCAAAGTAGCTGCAGCACGACTTGCTAGTGCTGGTGCGAAGCCGATCCCTTTGCTCGGATTCACTGGAGCCACATAGTATCATCTACTTCGGGTGGCCCGCCAATATGGAGTTGTTCAGACCTTACCACCACCTTTGGAGGCCCAAGCGGTTCAGCTCGAATTCACCATCAAACTCTCGGAACGTGAACAATCAGTCATTACCATCCGCTCGTTATGGAGGTTTTGCCAACCGTGTAAGCTCAAATTACCGAGGAAGGAGTTGTTGGGCGATGAAAAAATATATCATGCTGCCCCTCAGTACATCAAGAAGCATTTCATTCCTGAAGCACTGCGACCGGTAATCCCCTAAGTACGACCCACGGCTACTCTTCGTGCCCAAGTGGAAGACCTCACGGAAAAGTTAGAGCGAGTGAAGCGGAAGGCGGCAGAAGCAACTAGGGCGCTAAAGCGGTCGAAGGACAAGCATGCCCTCCTGAAGTAGTAAATCGAGATCGTCATGTCGTCGAGTCGTTCGATTCCTAGTCTTGTGTTGCTCTCTCGTCATGTTTTAGGGCTTCTGTTTAGTGAACTTTCATCGAATATTAGACTTGTCATCTTTTATCACATTTTTAGTCAGCAATTCAATTCAGATTTCATTCTGACCTCTCAGTATTGTTTGAATTTTATTACCTCTTTCGAGTTGGATTCAGCTCCCGAATTTTTAATGAAAGATTTTCGTAAGATTCAGAACTATCATGAGAAAAAGTTTGGCGCCAATCCGATGCGTTTTCCATTTAACGCAGAATTAATGGCCATAGTGGAGCAGGCTGAAATTTCTCACATTTTTTCAGACTCCAGAACATTTTGCAGAATACCCCTAATAAACGACTTCCTTTGCTAAATCTCCAAACTTGAAAGTTGTAAGTCGACGTCTGAACTAGTAACCTGCAAAATTCCAGACCTTAATTCACCTTTTAAAGGGGTCATTCGCTCTTTTAATGAAATCCGGACGAAACAGTTTTATGAACAAAAATTTTCATGAAGACGCATTAAACCGTATTGATCGGTCCATTTTCAGCCTCAAGTCCGAACATGAAATTTGTTCATCACTATGTTCCGCATCAGTTCATAAAATTTGGGAATTTCTTGATCAACGTGCCAATTATGACGAATTTTATCGTGAAGGTCGACGGAATTGAAAAACTGCCTGATTCTAATTTTTGCTTTATTTATTGAGTCTAGAGAGTTGTCATGGAATGACCTACTATTCTCACTCACTTTACTAATCTTCGTGTGGTCTTTCTTTTCAGGTAATATATCACAGATCCTCCTCAGCATCCATATAATACTCGCTCCAAAGCCAGGAAAATGGCCAATCCAACTGAATCAGTTGCCCAAATGGAGGAGAGAATGAGGCAGGAAATGAGAAGGGAAAGGGAGGAGCAAGCCAAGGTCTTCAATGATCAACTGACCGAGCTGAAGACTATGATATCCCAGCTGTCTCTGGCTCAACAACTACCTTCTGCTACGCCCGTGCGTTCCAACCCTTTATTTTAGTCGAAGGGGTTATACGTAGACCTACGACAGGAAGAGAAAGAATAAAATGAAGAAGACATGCCTGGAGTTGTAGCCTCACTTGCTGCAACCAAGGCAAAAGCTAAAGGCGTTGCCAGAGCCTCAGGGCATATTGGCCAATCATCGACCCAAGTTCCGTCTGTCCCGCTGGTGAACTATTCTCTGCCTGAAGCTATTATCCCACAAAAAGATGATAATGCGAAGATGCTGGCCAAAATAGACCAGAGGCTCAAAGAAGTTGAGGGTGCACGGCATGTCCCTAAGATTGACCGTTCGGCCTTTTCAAGAACAATTTATCAGGACAAATTCAAAATCCCGGATTTTGAAAAGTATGACGGCACGTCAGATCCTGTTCAATACATCCAGACTTACCAGGCTAGAATGGGTAAGTACGCTACAAATGACGCCCTCATGATCCAGACGTTTCAGTCTAGTTTGAAAGGAGCCGCCATGAGGTGGTACATTGCTTATGAGGTCTATACCAAAGATGATTGGAACGAGGTGGCCAATGATTTCGTGCAGCATTTCAGCTTCAATATTGATGTGGCCATCACAACACAAGATCTGGAGCGGGCTGAAATGAAGAAATGTGAGTCGATTAAGGAGTACGGCACCAGATGGAGGAGTCTCGCTTGACAGTTGAAATCGGTACCTCCCGAACGGGAACTGATGAGACTATTTGTCTCTACATTGCCACAGAATGTACGGGCGCATGTGTTTATATCAGCGATCGCGTCTTTCTCCGACCTTATTTCCTTCGCTAAGGAGGTGGAAAGCAACTGGAAGAGAGGCTGGTATGGAGACAACAAAACCGGTCCAAGACGTTTTGCACCAAAGAAGGAACCAGCAGCCACGCAGGTTAACATGGCGTACACGCAGAGACCAGTGGTTCAGAGTCCCGTCATTCAACTCCCCGAGGAACGAAGGGCTAGTAATAGCCAGAGAAGAGATACGTGGAAGAATCGGCAGTTCAGCCCACTCACTGGGATTTTGACGCAGATTTGGGCCATCCTACAGAAGAAATGGCTCTTAACTACAGAGCCAATGAGAGCGAACATGTCAAACGCAAAATGGTATGACTCGAATAAGAAGTATGATTATCATCGTGGGGAAGTAGGCCACGACACAGACAATTGTTTCATCCTAAAAAATCGTATTCAGGATCTGATTGAGACTGGGGCAATCTCGCTACCCAACAAGCAGCCCAACGTGCAGAAGAATCCCCTACCTGAACATTCCGGGGCCATCAATGCTATTTTAGGAGAAGACACTAGCACAGCAGGTCCATTAAGGTCAAGGCTGCTGAAGTTCTTGACGCCCTAATCAGGGCGGGTTATTATCAGACAAGAGAAGTGGTGACTTCAACTCAACTGGAGGAGATGTTTACTAAGTTGGTCAGAGACGGCTTGGTGGTTTGGATGAACCAATTTGGGACGATAGCTACCATCTCTGGGATGGTTATTGACTGGGAACAGGAGCTGGCGACATTGGCTATATCCCCACCTGAAGTAGCGGTTCCCACCGAGGAGATTGAAATGGAAGCTCGGATAGATCCGGAGTTAGCAGATATGCCCCCTCTACAAGACGCGTCAGATGATGATCTGGGGCTGGTGGTAAACGAGAACCTGATGATTACTACCCCACAACCCTTCTCTTATTTAGATGGTCGAGCAGTCCCTTGGTCCTATGACCTAGCTCTTATATCTAGGTCAGGACGAACCTACAATGAAGATAAGCTGGCTAAACCGGTCGAAGAGAAGGAAGCTAAGGAGTTTCTCGCGATCATTAAGACTAGCGAGTACAACATTGTAGATCAGCTGAGGAAGGCGCCGGCTCAAGTCTCTCTACTCAAATTGTTGCAAACTTCTCCTAAGCATCAGGAGGCATTAAAGAAGGTTCTGGCGTAGGTTCACGTCCTTGAAGACATCGAACAAAAGAAGCTGGAAGGATTTGTTGGGGCAGTCCTGCTGAAGGATCAAGTGGCTTTCGCGGACGATGAGATTCCTATAGAAGGTCGGGGCCATAACAAAGCCCTGCACATTACCGTGAAGCACAAACAGACCTTTGTGTCTCGAGTCCTCATTGATAATGGTTCAGCATTGAATATATGTCCATTGGCCACCTTGAACCGATTGGGAGTAGACTTGGCTAAAATGCAGTCGCCGAAGACCCATGTCAGAGCCTTTGATGGGATGAAAAAAGACGTTCTGAGGCAGATAAATCTGGATATCCTCATCGGACCATTGACATTTGACATTTTATTTCAAGTCCTGCATATTCCCTCTGCATTCAATCTTCTACTTGGACGGCCTTGGATCCACAATGCAGGCGTCGTACCTTCGAGCCTCCATCAGAAGATCAAATTTATGGTTGAGAAGAAGCTGGTGACAGTGTTTGGTGAGGAAGACCATCAGATCTATAACGAGACAGCCATTCCCTACGTGGAACTGACCGGAAATGAAGAAAGCTCGTATCATGTGTTCGAGCTAATACAGACCATACATGCCTTTCTGAGAGTCCCTTACCAACTCCCGAGGTGTCGGCCGCTTCTGTTATGGTGGCCAAAGTAATGGTAGGGAATGGATATCAACCCGGCATGGGACTGGGAAGACATAGCCAAGGAATCTGCGCCCCTGTTGAGCTTAAAGGTCAAAATCATAAGGCGTGCCTTGGTTATCCGGAACAGAGACATGGCAAGCAGGTAGTGAAAGGACTTAGCAAGCAAGAAGACAATTCTCGGCCACAGCCCCTATACATCACTTTTCGATCTGGTGGGATAGTTGGAGGATATGATGAGTTGTCCAAGTATGAGGACGATTTAGGGATTGTATTCCACGTTCCGGTGAAGGAGCAGGTCGCTGAAATAGAGCCCATGGGACTAGATGTAGAGGGTGAGATACCTAACCTGGCTGAATGGTTTAGTGACATGACCATAGGAGCTGTGCTTGAAGACCTCATACAGATGGATGGGACCCCTGAAGAAGAGCCCTACTTGGAACACAGACCACCGAGGCCTTCGAACAATATTCACTCTGAAGACGATCCATTGGAGGGTTTAGATTCAGAGTAACCAGTCTATGTTACCCCATGCGTGGGATATTTCTAGCTTTCTTTTAATTTCAGTCATTTCAGTTATTATTTTGCAATAAATGTAATGAATTGATTTCGAAGATCAATAAAATTACATAAATTTTTATCCATCATTTTGGAATCTTGTCGAAGTACCCCAAACCAACCCGATGACGATAACCAACGGTCAAACAAATTGTCATCAATGGTAAGATACCGAGGGTTGGGCTTTTTCAAAGATTCTCGTCTCAAAATTTTTGTAAGATAAATTTTTCAGAAAGAAAAACAGAAAAAGCCAAGAAGAAGCATTTTCCAAGAAAAAATCGCATAAAAAAATGATAGGGCATGCATCTTTAAACCCTATTTGTTTCTCTGAATTCTCTACTTTATGTTTCAAGGAAGTGGAGGGAGATCTAATGGATTCTGGAGTTTATGACCTCGATGAATTCGACCCCGAATATGAAGAAATACGTCGGGAATTTGAGGAACATGAAACGGTCAAGCCGTTGACCGGAGATGAGACCCTGTCTATTAATCTAGGGAATGAAGAAAACCATAAGGAAGTCAAGATTGGGGCAAACCTTCCTGAGGACACAGCTAGACGGTTGATTCAACTCCTGAAGGATTACCAAGATATCTTTGCATGGTCTTATGCATATATGCCAGGGCTCGATCGCTCGATCGTCGAACACTGTCTTCCATTCAACCCATCTTGTGATCCAGTAGCGCAGAAGAAACGAAGAGCTAGACCGAAGTTGGAAAATAAGATCAAAGATGAAGTTATAAAACTCCTAGACGTGGGATTCATTGAGACTTCTCAATACCAAGACTGGATTGCCAACATTGTTCTAGTGATGAAGAAGGATGGTCGAGTTCGAGTTTGTGTAGACTACCGGGACTTAAATAAGGCCAGCCCGAAGGATAATTTTCCCCTCCCACATATCGATGTTCTAGTAGACAGCACAGCTGGATTCGAGTTGTTTTCTTTCATAGATGGCTGTCGCGACCCGTCCGAAAGCGGACGCGGCTAATGGATTACCGATCGCGGGCCTTCCCCCGCACAAGGGTGCAGATCGCGGGCTTTGGATCGGCGCGGGCCCTCCCAGGCCCATACCAAATCGCGGCGGGAGTATTTTTCAAAGGGATTCGACGATAACAGTCGATCGCTTTCGACCTTAGTGTGGTCGTGGTGGCATGTGCAACTTGTGCATGCATTTGGAGTCGCCACCGGTCTTTCTTGGAGGGTAGACCGGAAACCTTATTGACCGATTGGGAGAGATCGGTCAATTCTGCGGAACCAGAGATTTTGGGTTCGGGAACTTGGTTACGCTGGTGTCATTACCAACGCCCTTTCGGTACCTAACGGGAGTGATTTCCTAGCTAAGAATTCATGCAGGCGCAATTTTAGGTGAGGTAGGTTTGATTCGGGGTTTCATGCAGATTGGAAGACTATTCCTATCAATCACACTCAATTTTAATGAAAAGCTCAATCAAGTGCATAAATAAATCACATCAATGCACATCAATTCAAGTCAATGGCCTCCTAGTATAGCCATAAGGGCTTAAGGAATGCGTGATTTAAGACCAAGGGCAAAATGGGAAGATTTGGGAACGATTAGCCCGAAGGGTAAAATCGTCAATTTTTGGAAGATTTGGATACCGAATTACCCAAAATATTCCATGGCCAGTTGTTTGTGACCATTTCCCATTTTTGAGAATTTTTTTGGAATTTCTTGATTTTTTCTTCAATTTTTGGAAGACGATTCGCCCAAAGGGCGAAATCGTCATTTTTAAGAAGGTTCGGGGTTCAAAACACCCGGGATGAGCCTTGGCCAGTTGATTGTGGCCATTTCCTATTTTTTTGGGATTTTTCTAGAATTTTTAGAATTTTTTTTTGGAAGACGGTTTGCCGGAAGGGCAAAACCGTCCTTTTTGAAAAGACCGAGGTCCGAAAGACCCGAAACAGGTTGTGGCCAGTTGAATATGGCCATTTCCTATTTTTTGGAATTTTTTAGAATTTTTCTGAATTTTCCAAATTTTTTTGAGTTTTTTATGATTTTCTATTTTTTTTTATTGATTTTTTATTTTTTTTATTATTACTATTTATTTATTTTTTATTTCTTTGGGCCCAGATCGGATTCAGATCCGAACCCGGATCAGGCCCGAATCGGGCCAGGTTTGCACGGTGAACCCAGGCCCACTTTCCTTCCTTTGAGCCCGTCGAACCAACTTGGCCCAACTTTTCTTCAAGCCTGCCGAACCAAGGCTGTCGCGACCCAAACTTCCTCCTACAAACACTAACACAGGCCCGGCCCCAGCTAAATACTCAACCCAACATGAAGAGAAATCTTACCTTACTATTCATCGTCTCCCTCATGCAGAGTCAAGGAGATCGGTGGGGTTCGAGCGTCGGGGCATCTTCAAGGTCGCGAACAGGAGCTCCGGTTTTGGCGTCGAGATGATAGGCAGCGGCTTCGAAGCTAGCGAGTCACGAGTTTCTCGACTGTCGAGGCCGGCGGGTGAACGGTTGGAGAAGCTCGGACCGGCCGAGTCCAAGCTGGATGATCGCCGTAGCCTCCCGAGGACCAAACAGAGGCTGGGCCGGCTATTATCAGTGGTGGAGGTGGCTGGAGGTTCAGCGGCTTAATGACGATACGAGTCGGGGCATCCAAGAACCGAACAGGGCTGTGGTGGTCGGTTTAGGGTCTAGGACGATCGAGCAACGTCAAACAGGGTTAGTAATGGCTTAAGGATCATTGGGGGGGCTCGGTACAGAGACGTTGGAGGCATCGAGTCGGTCTCTCGGTAGTCAAACGGTGGTGAGCAGACCTTGAACCAACAACCAGGGCGTCGGGCTAGCTGGGGGTGGTCCAAGCAGGTGCGGATGGCTCGGAATAGTGAGCCGGCGGTGAAGGGACAGAACTCAACCCAAATAGAATCGGGCGCAGAAATAGGACAGCAGAGCAGGGACGTCGGGCTCGGGCTCTCCGACGATTCGATGGTGGTTGCAGGCGACAAGAGGCTGTCAGAGAAGCGAGGAATCCTGAGGGACGTTGTGGTGATGGCTGAGACGGCACAGATGGTCTGAAACCAAGGCAAGAGCCGAAACCCGAGCTAGACAACCACGGCTCGAAACAAAGCAGGGTTGCTCGGGATGGCTCTGGCTGACCTTCTGGCTGCTTTACAACGGCGACGACGGCCTAACAAATCGTTCGGTGACAACAGCGACGGCGATGACTCGAGCATGCAGCGACATAATATACGCGACTGTGGCAATAATGATGACCTCAAACGTGACAGTGGCAGTGACTCGCGAGCGCGGGTGGCGTAGATGACATACGGCCGCCTCAAGTAATAGGCGACGGCTCTTGGTTGCTCGGTGGCTCGCGGCAGTGGATTGGTCCACAAGTAGCGGCGACAAGGGCTCGGGTCAAGGCATAGGGATGGTGATCCGCTAGAGCTCGGCCTTGACGATGAGGGCACGAGTTAGGTGGGCTCTCAGGGTGTTGCAGATCGTGGGACTGGCAAAGCTCAAGATGGCAAAAGGCAACGAGGACCGCATGCTCTCTGTCAGGCGGTGGTGGCAGCTGAGCGACGGAGTTGGGCTTGGCTCGGGTCTTGTAGTTCTCGGCGTCGGCTCGCGGCTAGGCGGAGAAGTTGGCGAATGAGGACGTCACTGGGGGGGGGAGCATGATACGACTGGAAGTGATCGGAGGCTGGAAGGTATCGAACAAACGGAACAGGAGGTGGTGATGATGGATACAAGGACTGGCGACAAGTTTGGGAGCGTCGGACGCGGTCGGGATCGGAGAGAGATTCGTCGAGGTGAGAAGCCGTTGCCGTAAAGCATGCGATGTCGAAACGGGCACGGCGACGCGAGCCGCGTTGGCCCTCAGTCCAGAGTTCTCCCGCGGTTGGTTTGCGGGACGACTGAGCCGGAGTTCCCCTGAGATATATGGTGGTGTCGGAGAAGAGTTCCGCGATGGTTAGCGGTGGCCGGCCAAGATGAAGTCGCTAGTCTCCTCTTTTTTTTTTAGTCATCCCCTGTCCTCTTGAAGACCATCCCCACTGCTGAGCATATACCTTTTTCCATGCATGGCCTCAACGTGAAGTGCCTTTCCTTTTCTTTTTTCTTTTTTAACACCTTTGTCTTCCACTTTCTTTTTTCTTTTTCTTTTTTTATTTTTTCAATCTCCAACGGGAGGCTGCCTTTATGCCTTTGTCGGAGGAGCATCTTTCCCCCTAAGATAAACAATGGAGAAAGTAACGTGAGATTGTGGAAGAGAATATTTGGGTGGGCTCTCCATTATTTTTCTAATATTGCGAGGGCATATTTAATAGTTGCTTAGGTTTCACCGATTTCGTGCATCCTTTGTGTTCTTCATCAACCCCTTTGGAAAGATGCTTCGGTCCACGGATGTACATCCGTATCGGATAAAAATTTAGTCTCGATTCTAATAAGCCACAGAAATATGATAATGATAAAACAAATATGAATTTTTGTTCAGAACTGAGATTAGTTCTGATTTTTTTTTTTAATAATTAAGTAAATTCAAAAAATTATAAAAAATTATATTAAATATTTTTTGTTCAAAATTGACTCCTACGGCTAGGCCAAGGCATCCAAAGTTGATTTTGCAATTTTATGACCCTTTTTTTTTGACATTTTTAATTTAATTTAAAAGAATAAAAATCACAACAATAAATGGTCAAAAACCAGGTGTCAACAATGGCTTCTCAGGGTACAACCAGATCCTGATGAACGAAAATGATAAGAAGAAAACCACTTTCACTACCCCGTGGGGACTATTTCAGCACAAGGTAATGCCTTTTGGATTGAAGAATGCTGGGGCAACATATCAACGGGCCATGGTGACTCTATTTCATGACCTGATTCATAATGAGTTAGAGGTATATGTCGACGATATGATTGCCAAAACCCGGAAAGGGGAAGACCACGTACAGACTCTAATTAAGCTATTTGAGCGGCTTAGGAAGTTCAAATTGCGCCTAAACCAAGCGAAGTGTGTTTTTGGGGCTAATAGTGGTAAATTGCTCGGTTTCATTGTCAGCAATTGAGGTATCAAGATTGATCCATCGAAGGCTAAGGCAATCTGTGAATTGAAACCACCGACCACGGCGAAGGAGGTTAGAAGTCTCATGGGAAGATTGAACTATATTTCCCGATTCATCTCTCAGTTGATAGAGACCGCTAAACCCTTTCTTAAGTTCCTGAAAAAGAATGCACTTATTCGATGGGATGAAGAATGTGAGGAAGCGTTTGAGAAGTTGAAGCAACATCTTATGAATCCACATGTCCCTGTGCCACCCACACCGGGGCAACCATTAATTCTCTACCTCACAATAAACAGTGAGTCACTTGGAGCCATGCTAGCCCAAGAAAGTCAGTGGGATGCTAAAGAACAGGCCATATATTATTTGAGTAAGAAATTCACGGGCTCCGAACTAAATTACTCGGAGGCTGAAAAGACGTGTGCAGTATTGGTATGGGTGTTACACAGGCTGCGACAATGCACTCTACATTACCAAATCCTTTTGGTGACGGAGTGCGATCCCATTAAATATCTCCTGAATCAGCCTGCATTGGTTGGCAAACTGGCCAAGTGGCAAATTCTCATCTCCGAGTTTGACATTCGATAGTTGCCTCAGAAATCAGTGAAAGGAAGAGTTATAGCTGATGTTCTAGCAGAAAATCCGAGGCAATGCGATGATCTTTATCAACCTGAAGATCGAATTATGGCGGTCGAAGACTATGTTTGGACAATGTACTTTGATGGAGCTGTAAACTTGTCAGGGTCCGGCACGGGAGCAGTCCTGATATCTCCTGGAGGTCAACATTATCCAGTAGCAGCAAAATTGGTGTTCCCTTGTACTAATAACATTGCCGAATATGAAGCTTGTATTCTCGGTCTACAAGCGGCAATGGAAATGTGAATATCTAAACTCAAAGTGTTTGGAGACTCAGCCTTAATCATTCTTCAGACGGTTGGTAAATGGAAGACGCGAGATTCAAAGCTGTTGCCCTATCATGAGTATTTAGACGAATTGATGGAAAGTTTTGCGGATATCACGTTTGAATATTTGTCTAGAACTCGAAATCGATTTGCAGACGCTTTGGCCACTCTGGCATCAATGTTGCATGTCACGGAGGGATTAGAAGTCGAACCACTAAAGTTCGAAGTCTTAAGACAGCCGGCTTACTACATAGTTGTAGCAGATGAGTCAGATAGCAAACCCTGGTATCAGGATATCAAGATGTATATCCAGGATCAGAAATTTCCTGAGAATAGTACAGTTTCAGACCAGAAGTATATAAGGAAGATGGCTTCAAAGTTCTTCCTGAGCGGAGAAAATCTTTATAAAAGGTCTTTCGATTCGGTCCTGCTGAGATGTGTTGATGCGATTGAAGCGATTCGTTTAATGGCAGAAATGCATGAAGGCGTCTGTGGCCCTCACATGAACGGCCATATGCTAGCAAGGAAGATCATGAGGCTGGGCTATTATTGGCTCACCATAGAAAATGATTGTATACAGCATGTTAGAAGTTGCCATAAATGCCAGATTCATGGTGACAAGATCAATGTCCCTCCAAACGAGTTGCATCAGTTATCCGAGCCTTGGCCGTTTTCCATGTGGGGAATAGATGTGATTGGCCCGATCAACCCTAAAGCTTCCAATGGACATCGGTTCATTCTGGTGGCAATTGATTATTTTTCCAAGTGGATTGAGGCGACATCGTATTCGACGGTCACATCCCGAAATGTAGTAAAGTTCATCGGACGTGATTTAATTGCTCGATATGGAGCCCCTGAGGTTATAATCACAGATAATAGTGCGAATCTGAATAGCAAGCATGTGGAAGAACTGCTCAAAGCATTTAAGATCAGACACTTGCATTCTTCTCCATATCGCCCTCAGATGAACGGGGCAGTTGAAGCAGCAAACAAAAACATCAAGAAGATCTTGTCTAAGGCGGCTGAGAATTATCGAGATTGGCACGACAGGTTGCCGTTCGCACTTATGGCATACCGGACTTCAATCCGGACATCAACCAGGGCAACCCCATACTCCCTGGTATATGGTATAGAGGCAGTATTACCGGTTGAAATGAAGATTCCTTCTCTACGCATTTTGTCCCAGATAGAACTGACTGAAGCAAACAGAGGATAGATCAGCTGAACTTGATTGACGAGAAGCGGCTCAAAGCCTTATGCCATGGCCAATGTTATCAGCAGAGAGTGGCTCGAACTTTTAACAAGAAGGTGCGACCTCGACATTTTCAGGAAGGAGACCTTGTGCTGCGGAAGCTTCTGCCCATCATCCCACAACCAGAAGGGAAGTTTGCTCCAAACTATGGTGGACCCTACATAGTGAAGAAAGCTCTTTCAGGCGGCGCCTTGATCTTGGCAGAAATGGATGGACATGTCTTCACTAATCCGGTCAATGCTGATTCAGTCAAGAAATATTATACCTGAGATGTTGTGATGTTTTTACAAATCTTAATACTCATGCACATTTTGCCTGCTTTCTGATTGTATTATAAATCTTCACTGAATTTTTCAATCAGGAGATTTGTTTGGTCAATTCATGTTGATCATTTTGAATGAGGAACACCAGGATGATGAAAGGCAAGCTATTTCCATACACGTTCTATATCATATCCCAAGTGAGTAAGTATGAAGATTTCCATACTTACAAGGTAAAAGGGTTATCTTGCGAAAAGTATGACGACCAAGATGATGTGAATCATTCATTTCCTCTGTCCAAACACTACAGGTCTCCCTTTGCTAAACTCCTTTGAACGGTGGTTTCATTTCATACCCCCGTCAGGAACAACCCCACATTGGGGCAAATTTCAGAAAATTCAAAGCATGAATAGAATTTTCTTGCTTTCACTTGCAACAATCTTCAAGTGTATTTATTGTATGCGAATTTTATGTTAGCTCAAGTGCTTTAGACATGATGAAGAGCATTTCATTTCTATACCCGTATACACTCATCCTTTGCTTAACTCAACTTGAGCGGCTGATTCATTTCTATCAAACCCGATTGGTGATCATCCTGAAAAAGAGATTGTTTCGAATTATCAGACGAATGAGCAAAGTACCTTGGGGCAAGCTGGAATTTGAAAATTTGTCAGATGAGACACTTCCTTCTCCAAAAAAAAAAAGAAAAAAAAAAAGAGAAAAAGAGGCAAAAACGCCTACTCTCATCGAAAAGGAAGAGAAAAAGAAAAAAAAAGGAAAGAGCTCTCTTAAAAAGAAAAAAATCGGAAAGAAGGGAGGTTTCGCCTAAATTTATTCGAAATGTGTTCCATGAAGAAAGACCATTCCTGAAGTGCAAAGGCGTCAAAGACGGATGATCACCAACTTCCTCATCTTCATGAACCCTTGTTGAAAATAGGCCTCTCATTTCCAAGCCTACCCTGAACCTACATTA
Organism: Rhodomyrtus psidioides; assembly: GCA_021437785.1. Lineage (NCBI taxonomy): Eukaryota > Viridiplantae > Streptophyta > Magnoliopsida > Myrtales > Myrtaceae > Rhodomyrtus > Rhodomyrtus psidioides. Next base: position 2,564,831 of record JAILYB010000041.1, on the reverse strand, counting down.
CAACCCTTTCCAAAAGTCTCTTCAGACTATGGCACTTGGGTTAATATAAGGTTTCAAATGCCTATGAATATCGCTTGAAGAAGTGCAAGCAAGATCATTTTATCTCATTTCGCAGAGTTCCTGACTTGTAAACCCAATGCAGCTGATGAAGATTTTCATTTCATGGCCTAATGACTCATGTGAGTCCCATTTGAATAGCCTTTGACCAGCCTAAATTACAGTCCCTGAAAAGACCTCATGGATTGGTCTGGTCATACTAATTGCAAGATTACTCTGACCCTTATCAAGTGTGATGAAGACAGCTTTGAGTGATTCCCATGCCCGCATCAATGGTCGGGTCAAATAGCCTTTTCAAAGAGAGTGAGAGAAAGTCCTTTCTGACTGAAGGTTCCTCATTCTATTTGGTCAAATTTTGTCGAAAGGATCAGACAGTTTTCCTTATTGACAAAATCCCCAGTTGAGCTTTACAATGCAAGTAGAAGCTCACAAGTTGTTGCATTTGCATTAAATTTCATGCAAAACACCATTTTCTTATGAACTAAACAGGTTGAGCACGCCAATTCAGCAAATCCTAAAAGCCTGGTTTTAGTCAACTCATGTAAGTTTTCTGATTCTCTTTCAGACTTAGATGACCGCATCTTCAATGTTGTAGGTATCAACCTAAGCACGGTGATCTAGACAGAAGATCATCAAAAGACAATCAGGCCCGCTCGATCCATAACTCGAGCACCCTATTCAAATTTTCTCAGATTGTGATACCAGCATTTCGTAATTCTGTCCACTGTTTCACATAAAGGATGAATGTGACTCAGATTTTCTCAGATTACGATACCAGCATTTCGTAATTCTGTCTACTGTTTCACATAAAGAATGAATGTGACTCAGATTTTGTCAGATTGCGATACCAGCATTTCGCAATTCTATTCGTTGTTTCATGTAAAGGATGAACATGATTCAGATTTTCTCAGATTGCGATACCAGCATTTCGTAAATCTGTTCGCTGTTTCACATAAAGGATGAATGTGATTCAGTTTTTACCTAATTGCGATACCAGCATTTCGTAAATCCGGCCCGCAGCTAAATGCTTCACGTGATGAGCGGATGATCGTGATGCAGAAGCCAATTCTCAGCTGACGTTCCACGTGATGAGCGGATAATCGTGGTTTGAAAGCTTTATTCTCAGCTAATGCTTCACGTGATGAGCGGATGATCGTGATGCAGAAGCATTTCTCAGCTGACATTCCACAGGACGAGAAGATGATTGGGGTTTGAAAGCTTTATTCTTAGCCGACGTTCCACGTGATGAGCGGATGATCGTGGTGCGGAAGCATTACCGATTTGCAATCCAGAACTCGCAAATTCGGCCTATAGACATCTTGCGTCACCCCGAGCCAGGAAGAAAGAAATTCCTGAGTACGGGTGGGCCCAGTACCTTAAGATCCTCACAGCGCTGGTGATTAAGGGAATCCTCAGCGTATAAGGTATTTGCAGAAACAGATACCCCTTACACGATCCATGCGCGAGTTCTCTGAAAAAAGAAGTTAGACGCATATTATTTTCAGTCTTGCATTGCATCATTTCCAAAAAAAAAAATTAATTAGATGAAAATTTAGGTGCCACTTTTGGTCTTTGAGCGAAACCTCTCCGAGCTTCCACTCAAAGAGGGGCAGCTGTTGACACCTAAAATTTTGATTTCTTATTTAATCATTTATTACATAAAAATTGGGGACTAAACTCTAGCCCCAAACAAAAAAATTAGATCGGTTTTCATATAATTATCATTTTAGTTCCATGGATTGGCAACAAATGAATGACCTTGAGCTTAATTTAGCATATAAGCTTGCGGCGATGAAAATTTGCTTAAACCCTTTATCCTTTGAATGGCCAAAATTTGAAATGAAAGGTTTTTTCCTAAAATTTTGGTGGCCTCCCGTATACTTGTGCATGCTCATCTAGTTGAGGAACAAAAGGAAATAAAAAGGGGGAATCAATGGAGTGCCGCCAATCAAGAGAGTAGTTCTTGGCACACGAGAATTTTTCTATAAGAAAAGAAAGAGGACAAGACAAAAATAAAGCCTTCGGGTTTATTTCACTCTCAAGATTGAATTCACAATGGAAAAAAAGAGGCCAATAGCTTGATTGACTAATTCCGACATTTGTCTATCACTCCCTTCCTTTTGTTCATGCAAGATGAAGAAGGAAAACTTAAAGTGATTGAGCCCTAGGCGAAGTGTATCTGGACGTCGAGAGAAGAGTTATTCGTAGAGACCGACACAAGAGGAATCCTTCTTGCACTGATTGACAGCCGATTCTCAGCGGCAATCTTGAGCCAAATTTCAGTGATTGATTCGACGGATCCAAGCTTTCCAATGAAAAGAGAGGCTACACCATTAGATAAAAGACGACAGAAAAAAAAAAAACGTGAGATGGGGGTCGGTAATTTTGATATTCTACACACAAAAGCCATAAATTTCACGCGAGAAAGCCAAGAGAAAAAAAAAAGTCCTTGTGGGGGAGAGAATTGATAGGCGAGCAAAGAAAAAAAAAAGAAGAAGGCGAGGGACGTCCAGTGAGGTCACAAAAGTAGGGAGAGCTTTAGAGAGAGAGAGAGAGAAAAGGAGAGAGGGAATATTTTCAAGAACCGAACGAAAGGTTCCTCTTGTCCTCGAGCCGAAGCCTCTCTTCGTCTACCACCGAAAATTAATCAGTACTCCACACCAGTTCTGTCATCCACGTCGCAATTCTGGCCAAGCTGCAATCACCGATCAGTCCAATTTGCAGCACTGTCCAAGCTTCGGATCAGGTTTCTGGGTCCTTATTTCGCCATTATTTAAAGATCTAATCCTTGTGCTATGTGTGATAGAGCAAACGGAAGCGATCTCTGGTAAATCACGCTTCAAAAGGCACAAATTTAGGGTGGATTTCATCAAGTGCGCGCTGTCGAAAATTCGATTCGGAAAGAGGTAAAAACCCTTGGCTCTTGGTTGTTACGATCTTGACTGCTAACCTATACTCGTTGGTTCGGTAATATGCGTGTGCGTTCGTGAACCTACTTCGATTTACAATTAAAATCGAAAATCCGAAACCTGTTTATCAAAGAAAGGATGAACTTTTGCCGATTGTAAAAAAAAAAAAAAAAACCTCTTGAAATCTGGAATGAAAATGGCAAGAACCGAAGATTTGGTTTTGTGGAATAAAAATTCTGGTGCAAGTTCGATTGATTCACGTGATTGGTTAATTGTCAATTGACAAAGTTGGAGCCATGGTCCTTCCTCATAATAACAAGCTGTACATGTTTTTTTTTTTTGGATCAATTTGAGGCTTAAAAAAAATATCAAAATTGTTGTGAATCAATCCGTGACATGTTATTTTGTGTTAGTGAATGGCCTTTGTCTTTGGTAATCATTACTTGATCTGGATTGATGTATATCTCTCGTGAATGGAATCTATAGCTCATTTGACCGAATTGTGCATATTGTGGATGAATATTGCGTTGCTCTTGGACATGGTTGTTTGGATGTCATTATCCTTCGTTAGCGTTAATGCAAGTTATTTGGGATAATTGTTTGATGCGTATCTTATCTTCTGCAATTTCATCTGAATATGCCTCGATTAGAGATATGATTTGATTTAAGTTGAATACTTATCTAAATTTTGAGAATTATTTGAACAATTTTTCCGATCCTTAAATTTTCTCAAAAAAATTAAAATCAAATCACTCTTTTGATGAGGAAAGGTGGACCCTCATTTCGCAATTTTGGCCACCCCTCTTGGATTTCGAATTCAAAGCCCAATTGACTCTTTTTATTTTATTTCTGTCGTGGTTGATGGTTTTGATTGTTTATAAAGTTAGCACAATCTTAAACAATCTTGCCCATAACACATGCTCCCAATTGTGTCTTGCCCCTTCGGAAAACGTACATTAAAGGCAAAATATGACTTCGATCTCGAAGTACGATCGTGCCCGTACGTGTGAATTAGACGTCAAATCCTTAATCTTGAGGAGCGGATTGCTAATTCATGAATAGAATTTCAAGTTTTGCCCTATGTATATAGGGACGACGGTTAATCTATAATATATTCACTTACTAACCCTAATCTCGGGGGATGTTGTGAATAAAATCGGATTTTCGGATTTCAATGTGTTTTATGGGCAATATTGTTTATTTTTGTTCAAATTTTCTGTGTTTTCATGTTTAAATAAATTCCAAAAAAATCCCATGCTTTTCTTAAGTTAAATTTATATTTCTCTTGACTTTAGGGTAGTTTTTTCACTTCTTTTTTTTACAAATCCGAAAATACACGGAAAATACAAAAAAAAATGTCATTTGCATTGCTATATCGTATAATTTAGCTTGCATATCATTTTGCCATGTCATGCATTTCGCCACGTCATGCATATTTGCCATGTCATTATGCCATGTCATGCATTTTGCCACATCATGCATTTTTGCCACGTCATGCATATTTGCCACGTCATTATGCCATGTCATGCATTTTGCCACACCATGCATTTTGCCACACCATGCATTTTGCCATGTCATGCATTTTTGCCAAGCCATTTTGCCATGTCATTTCACATGTCATATAGTTAGATTGCGTTAGCATTGCATTTAATAAAAGAAAATCCCAAAAAAAATTCAATTCATCAAATTAAGGATTTTTCATGAAAATTGGGTACCGAAAGGGCATTAATTTTTTTAATTAATGTAACCAAGTCCCCGAACTCAATTTCTCTGGTTCGTAGATATAAAATAGTTCTCCCGCTATTTTATATAGGTTTCTAATCAACCTACCGTAAATGATTAGTGGCGGCTCCGATTGAATATTTTTTCACGAACAAACTTAAGTTGCGATTTGGTAGGACTTGGGAGGGTCCGAGTTAGGTTAGTTAATTTAATTGACCTAATAATCCATTAGCCTATTTTTTAGGTCGTGACAATACTCATAAAGAAATACATAAACCACCGGTCATACTGACCATTTGGGTCCATTGAAGCATTTTTTGAGAATGATGGTGACCGCTACTTCTTTTATAAGAAAAACAGTTACATAAAGAAAGACTACAGTTGATACAAAAACTTGATTATCAAAATATGAGCATAAAGTAATGATTCTTTGGTATTGGTTTGTGAATTTATTTTATCTAAAGTCTCATCTGGTTTGTGATGGCTAGATAGCGGTGCAACATATTATGTTGTGTTTACCATATAGGAATTCATAAAATGAAATATACCAAATCAGGAGGAATCAAACTCACTATAGAAACAACTATAAAGCTGACGTTGAATTGATGGGAATGTCATTCCAGATTCTGATTTTAATGTGACATTAAGAAACATATTTTATGTACTCTCCTTAAAGAAGAAATTTATTTTTCGTATCAAGTTTGGACTGTGTAGTTACTCTTTTGACATTTCAAATAAAATAATTACTATTTCTTTTAATTAAAATAAAGTTGAGTACTACTCTATGTCCAATGGATTGTACAGATTATGTTTATCTCCTAATGAATTATACGTCGCTTATACAGCTGAAATGTTATTTGCAAAAGGTCTCTGCCTAAGGAACAATCATGCGCATTGTGGAATAAATTTCTTGGTCACATTAGTAAAGAAAGAGTGGAAAGAATGATAAAGGCAAGCATTCTGTCCACTCTTAAAAGTGACCTAGACACATGCGTAGATTAAAGCAGAAGATAACTAAAATAAAGGATGAAACTGTAGTCAATAGTTATGACCTATTGAAGGTCATTTATACTAGTATAAGTGGATCCTATTTGACAATATTGTGTAGGGTTTTTATCATATTTAAATGATATTTTTTCTCTATATGTTTTTACACTTGATTAAAGAAAGGTTTAATTTTCGTGACAAGTTCAACATATTTCTGACTATAGTCAATAAACTAAAAAAAAAATTATCAGATTTGATTGAGGTAGTGAGTTTCATGGTAGTCATGGCAATGTTGGATAGCTTAAAGAGTCATTTTCCAAACACTTAAGAGGATTATGGGATTGTGGCTTTGTGCCTGGTAGTCCACAAAGGCAAAACCACACCCTATGGATATAATAAAGAGTATGATTTGTAAAACCAACTTATATGATTTTCTGTGGGGTGAAATTTTGAAAATAACCCATTATGTTTCTACCAAAACTATTTCATTGACTTCTTTTGAGTCATGGATTGACGTTAATTGAACCACATTAAGGTTTGAGGTGTTCATGCAGAAATAAAGTTACATAATCTAATATTAGATAAGTTGGATTCCAGAACCACTCAGTTTTACTTTGTACCTTACCCAGTTCATCTAAATGGGTATTAATTTATCATCCTAAAAGAGAAACAAGAATTGTGAAATTACAGATAGTTAAATTGCTGGAGCTTGATAGAGCCGAATAAGGGTAGTTGCTCACAGACTATTAAAGGTACTTGTGTGACAGGGACCACTGTGTCATTTTTTATGTTTATACAAATGATCATGGAGCATTCTAAGTTACGGTTTAATTCTGTTAGGGTTCAGGTTCTTGTTATTAAGACAATTCTTGATGAAATTTATCAGACCCCACAAATGCAGAATAAAGGTTAAAATAGCTCATCCTAATAGATCTATTAGGCAGAGATGATCAGTTGTACCATCACACTAAATAGTCTATCCAGAAGAGCATGACTGCAAAATCGACTATGTAATTGATCTAGTAATTTATACAGTTGTTATTTCTTGTTCATAATTAGAACTATGATTGGGTGCATAGTAGATGAGATACAGACTATGAAACATACGGTGTTTGAAAGCTTATTAGCATGCCTCAAGGTCACAAGTCTATATGCTGCAATTGGGTGCATAAAACTTAAAAGGACTCCAAATAAAAAATTTTAAGTTATTATATCTGATTACTTTTTAATCAGTGATTTATTTAAGAAGTTTAAAGACAGATTGGCAGCCAAATTTTTCACTCATAAAGAATGAGTAAACTTAAAATAATTTTTATTCAGTCTCTCATAAAGATTTTCAGAGTGATTAAGGTACTAATAGCTCATTATAATAAGGAGCTTTACCATACATATATTGAAACTTTTTTTTTATTGGAGTTCTTAATTTGAAAGTCTTTTTATGTAACCCGAAGGTTTTGCAGCAGATGATTCAGATAAACTTGTGTGTAAAGAAAGAGGAATCTCATATAAATGCCATGGGTATTCTAGACCGAAATGTCTGTTTATGGGTTTAAGTAGGCTTTTAGACAATTATTGCTTGAAGTTTCATAGTATTATTGTTATATTCAGTTCTATCAAGAACGAAGTAAATTAGTATACACTACAAGATCAGTTAGAGGAATTTTTTTCTTGTGTCTTATACAGACAATATCTTGCTTGGAAGTAGTTTTCTTGAATTACTACATAAGGTTAAGCATATATTGTTAAAGGATTTTGACATGATTGATCTTAACAATGTGTATTTTGTCCTAGGCATTGAGATCCATATGGATCGTTCTCACCACATATTGGGTTAATTGTAGAGGACATACATTCAGTATAAAGTATTGCAAGTCAGGAATTACTCATGTCATTAAGAGCAATAGACTGAATTTGTCATAGTGTCTTCATAAAGTTTTGAAGAAAACCCAAATAAAGAATGTACCATATCATAGTGCACTTAAAAATATCATGTATGCTCAAGCTTATACTAAACCAAATGTTGCTTTTGCAACGAAACTTCTAAGTAAATATTGGTTAATTCCAGAACGCGATAATTGGATTATTGCTAAGAAAGTTTTACGGTACTTAAAGAGGACAAAAGACTATATGCTAATTTACAGACATATTTAGGACTTGCAGCTAGTAGAACATTTGGGTTCAGACTTTGCTGGCTGTGAGAATGATGTGAAGTTGACAATTTCAGACATTTAAATGTTTAAAGAGAAGTGCAGTATTATAGAAAAGGGTAAATAGAAATTTATGTCATCATCTATCAAGAAAGCGGAGTTTGTAGTATGTTTTTTAGCTGTTATTCAGGTTATTTGGCTCCGGAATCTCATTAAAGAGTTAGCCGTACTTAATTTTATGGATAGACTCATACAGTTGTATTGTGACAATAACTCTACAATATTATTCATTAACAACAGCAAAGGTTCCAAAGGGTCTGAGCATCTGGCGATCAAGTTTTTTGACCATAAATGTAACAAATGAAAGGGTGACACTACAGTAGAGCTTATTACACAGATGATATGGTTGTAGACTCACTAACTAAGGTCTTTTCCCTTTCATATTTTAACGACATGTCACAGGCTTAAAAGTATCGTGAGATGCTGATATGACATGTTAATTGATGGACTAAGTAGCATCATGAGATGCTGTTGTTCAGTGGGAGCTGTATTCGGTGTTTGCTCTAATAAAGTTTACATCTGTGTTTGTTACATTTTGTAACATTTAGATATGTATCAACTCCATTACATGCAATAAAACTTTATTGATTAAGAGGAGTTGAATACATATATCAGTTAAAAATCTCAAGGCATCGTGTAAACCTTGAGTGATGGCTGTGGCATTTAATTTTAGCCAAAAGTATATGTCTTGTTACACGTAAAGTATAGTTAACTATAAAGGTAAGACATATGTTGGTTCGTTAGAACCGTAAAGATGTTCTCTCATGACACATCTGGTTTCGTGACACATAAAGTGAGAGAATGGTGACTGATAAGGAGGATAACATATAAGGTGTCTTTGTTATTTGAGATGTTATCCAATTGCCATACTACCATATCAAATTCATATCAGTAAAGTTAAGAGCATTTGTGATCGTGGATGGCTCTGTATCTTCTGATGCAGTTACTGGCATGGTCCGGTGCTTAAGATTTTATGGGATCGGATTGACTATTGGGAAATATCTCTAGACCAATATAAAGATGTGTATATAAAGTACAATTTCAATTAATTTAGCACAAGTGGGAGAATGTTAGAATATATTGTAATATTATGTGTAGGCTTTATTAATCGTTATTATAAATATTAATTGGTCTAATAAAGAAAAATATATACAGTTTCCTAATTTTAGTCGGATATGAGACTGGATAGTATGGGCCGAGATAAACCTAATTTTTAATGATGGGATAGGTTTCATTCTCTATAACTAGAGCTCAAGTCCCTCTTCTAAACCCTAATGTCCACATAACCTCACATAAGGAATCGTCAGTAGCGATGCGTGAGGGGCCGTCTCATTGAAGCCAGCGATAAAAAGGGTTCATAGAGGAGAAGCTCTTGAGTATCGGATCGTCGCAAATTCGCATCAAGAACAATGGATCCGAAAATAGGTACATCAATTCTTTAATTCTATGGATTAGTAATTCGTATATCTATACGTGTGAATCTTGGATAACTGCATTCGGATTAAATACGCAGCTTACATTACATTTCAGCAAAACTGACATGAAAAAATCATTGAACTTTTCTTCTGTTGCTTGCTTTCATACATATTGTCAAGAGATATAGAGTGACTCAAGACGGCGCGTTTCGTATTCTCTTTGGCACTCAATTGCCAAAAGAACAGCTAGACATGAAGATATTTAGATGAAAGATCTAAGATTTCGTCGTCTCTAAAACCTACTGTTTCTAAATTTCAAAGATTCATTGATAAGATCGCCGATAAAATTTGAGCCACGTAGGATTAAGTAATATTGATTATGGACAGAAGGCTGAAGGTGGTAGGATTGGATAAAAGTAAAAGTTGGGATTTTTTGTGAGACAAAAAGTTTTGCATATAATTGGGACATACGCTAAAGTTGATTTTTTTATTATTATTATTACATCAGTAGAATTGAGATAAAAGTAAAAGTTTGGAGTTTTTTATGAGATAATTTTTGTTCACAATTTTATAGCAATTGTGCAAATTTCAAATTTGGTTTGTGAGAGTATCCACTTTTACTCATTGACTTGATCATTACTCGAGCTGTTATCGCTTTCTTAGTGTTATTATTTTTCTATTTGCAAACAAACAGTATTACGAATATTTCCTCCGAGTACGTTACCTTCATTTTCGACATCAATTATTATACCAACAAGAAGAACGCTAAGGAAAGAGGACATCCGCTTTCTTTTTCACTGGACGAGGTAGTTGCCTTCTTCAGTTAATCCTTGTTGCCATGGTGCATCGTGGACCCCATATTAATAAGTCCTTCCTCGACCAGCTAGGTTGTAGTTTGATTTCTCCCACAAGGGATTAAAAAACAAAGCATACCTACAATTTTTATTTTTATTTTGGGATCGAAAAAAGATAAAAGAGTCTGTCCAAAACATGTGGGTCGCACGCTAATCTTTCCCCTCTCCTTTTGTTTTAGCTTCCCCACCAGGATGAAGCTAAAGCGCATGTGTTCTTTTTTTTTTCCCCCATTGCTCTGATCAGATACACCTATGAAAATGCTGCATCTTTCAGAGATTTTTACCAGATGAGAAAGCCCGCCAATGGCAATCCTCGGATGGGCTGAACTGGTTGACCTGATCCTTTTGAGCTTTTCTTTGGGTTGTCTGAGAGAGTAGATGGTGGAGTGAGATTTGAGTTATAGAAGCTGTGATAAGTGCTGAACTTTGTATTGTAAATATCAAAAAACAAGCAAAAGAGTGATTTGATAACCTTTCTATTCACGTTGGCAAACGAATATTTTTCTTCCCCGTCGATTGACAATACCTCCGTATTTTAACGTCCCAGAGTTCAGATAAATAGTTTAAGGACATGCTCGGGTCCCGAAATCACATTATCTTCCTTCACTAATAAGCCAAATAAAGATTGAGATCTAACGTAAGTAATCTCGAGATGTTAATGAAGTCAAAAGAAAATGTTTTTTCCTTAGCAAGTACCGTAGGTGCACAGGAGTGGACACAACTTGGGCTGGTAAATCCTGACAACAGATTGAATCACAATCCAATGGACTGTAGTACACCACAAGCGTCAAAAAATTTGTGTACGACGCTCACTTTAGTGCTAAAACTTTTAAAACGATCACTTAAGTGTCAATTTTTTTTAAACGGTCACTTTAGTGCTAATTTTTTTAAAAACGATCATTTAAATGTTAATTTTTAAAAAAAAAAAAAACACTCACTTTAGTGCCAACTCCGGCGAGACACGTCAGCTCGAATATTAATAAAAATAGACCACGTTAGATTTTCGACAAGCCACTTCAGCCTAAATCGGAGTTGGCACTAAAGTGATCGTTTTTAAAAAATATTGGCAATTAAGTGATTGTTTTGAAATTTTTAGCACTAAAGTGAACGTCGTACACAAGTTTTAGTACTTGTAGCGTACTTTAGCCCAGCTCAATGGGAAGAAAGAAGGAGAGACTTCTGAAGGTGGGATCTTACCAGGAAAAAACTTCTGAAGGTGGGATTTTTATGAGGGAGAAAGAGAGAAACTTCTGAAGGAGGGATGTTTGACTAGAGTTGACAGAACAAGCCTCTCTTCTGCTTTCGCTGCTCTTTTTTTCCCAGCTATAAGTAGGTCTCGCGCAACGCTCCCCCTCCCATCTGCAGCATTTCATCATTTTTTGGCGCATCTCTGTCAAATTCTCCGACCTGGTGAGCCCCCAATCTCTCCTTCCTCCCGCATCTATGGATCATCTCTCTCTTCCACAAACCCCCCCCCCCCCCCCCCCCCCCTCATTTGGGTCACCTTACGAGTTCTGTAATGGTTAGTAATCTGATGTTTGGGAGATGCATCTTCTTGTTATGCTGTTATGCTCAACCCATCGTTGCCATCGCCATTGCCATCGTCATCCTCATCGAGTCTCTGTTCGTTGCATGATTTGCCCAAGTTGAATTCTCTTGTATGCTCTTGTTTTTGTGTTCTTCTTTCCCCTTGACCTTGTAACAATTTTATGTCCGAAGTTCTCTCACCAGAATATATTGCTTGCTGAAGATGTCGTTATGATCCGTGATGGAAGTTTTGTTCCTTTTTTTGTTTTTCCTTGCTTGCGATTCTCGCATGGAAATGGGTGTGTGTGTGTATATATATATATGAAACTTAGGAATTCACAAGTTGAGTTCACTCTAGGAATGGCTCATTCTTACTCTCTTTGCATCCATACATAATATATTTCGTTACATTTAGGGTCCGTTTGAGAAAGACTTTCCTAAGAAACTTTTGTCCCTTGGGCCAAATTTTGGGTGTTCGATAATTTTTTTCCAATTTACTATGAGGAAAAGTTTGTTTTGCCAAGGCTGGTCTTGAGATGCCTTGGACTTTCAGCTTTCTTGGCATACAAGTTCTATGGTTAATAGTTTTTTCCCTCCAAAACTATGCTCGCCAATTTTATTATTATTTTTTTGTTTTCCCTTTGTTATAACTATTCATCTTCTCTGCGTGAGGGGCGGCCAACGAGGTCGTGTGACCTCAGTCGATCTTCGTCAGGGGTCGCTAGTGCCAGAACTGAACCGTTGACGGCTTGAACCCTTTGTCAACTGAGGCGAAGGATTTGATTTTTTTTAAATAAAAAAGTAAAAACAATTACTACAAAAATAATTATACAAATGATGTTTACCTCGAAGTTGCTTCAAAATGGATTTTAAAATTAATATTTAATAAACACAATTTGTATTTCGAAAAACTATTTTAACTTAAAGTTCTTTGCATCTTCTCAAAAACTTTTCCCAAGAGTTCAACCAAACGCAATCTTAATTGCAACAAACAAATTAAATTATTTTCTCAAGAATCAGTTATTAAACAATCATAATACATATGAAGTATAGAAAACACATGATAAGATGGAGTTCAATATGGAAAGTATGGACAGGTTTGGAATTGATATTAGTTTAAATGTGTTTTTTTTGGCTGGGTCATTATTACATTAGAATTCGGATCGCCTAACCTTTCATGAAAAATATTTATTTTAAAAAATATTTTCCTAAATATTAACACTTATATAGCGTGAAATAATTATTTAATAGAAAATATTTTCATTACTCACAACAATTTATGTGCAAATATTTTCGTAGATGACAAAAATATTTTTCATTTGTTCATTTATTCAATCAATAGAAGCGGCTCTTTTTAGGAAAATATTTTTCAAAATCATTCATTTTTTTTGTTTTGTACGAGACAAATGGTCTTGAAATTAAACAATCAACATAACCAAAAAGCCAAAAAAGCAAAAACCTTTTTTTCCCGAACACATCCGATCTTCGCTTCTGTCATTTTTTTTTCCTTTTATTTGCTGACTCAATGTCCACCGGGTGACATACTAATGTTAATATACCTCTAATAAATCTAGCATTATTCTCTTTTAATTTTAAGATCTTGAATATTAACGCTGAAAAATTACTAGCATCAGTATTTTGTAAATCGTAAAAACTTGTAAAGTAAAATCCACGGAGGCGCTCGTCCGAAAAAATATATGTACACGGAGGCGCGTGAGATGACGCGGCTGCGACACACCTGAGCGAGTGCCGGTCGCTGCTCAATGTTCTTATTTTATATATGCCAACTCCGGCGTTGACAGAAGTCAAACTCACATTACGGCACTGAGGAGTCTGAAATCTGTGTCTCTGTCTCTGTCTCTGTCTGTCTCTCTCTCGCCTCCTTCCGTCGTGGCTTTTGCCAGGACGGAGCCTCCGGAGATGGAGCGCTTCAGGCCACGCCGGCCGTTTCCGGTCCGTCGGCTGCCAATTCCGATTCCATGTAAGAACACGACTTCTATGACCGCGACGCTCGCTCCGGTATCTTGGATTTTGAGCTCTCAGATTGTTCATCTCCGTAGTCATCATTTCTCGCCTTTTCGAGCGAAGTTTTCTTACTCCAATCGGTCGTAGATGTTTTAAAAGCCTCTTCCGGCTATCCTGCTTGCTAAGATGCCCTTACGTTTCGTAACTCGGTCGAAGATGCGTGGCCGCCGTGGGCATAATGGAGTCGTTCCGGTGAGGGAGACACGGAGCCACATGCTTTGACTGATGACTGTGCACTTCATTTGAAGTAGACGGTGTTGGATTAAGAATCCATTTAGCATTTGTTTCGGACAGGAGGAAGCGGATCAACATGCTTGTGTTGTTGTACTTGGCTCGGTCATCTCGAGGATATGAAGTTCTCATCCTGCCGAGCGCTTAATTTGGCCATGCAATCATATATATGACTTGGCTGCTTTTGAGTTCCGTCATAGTTATGATGAGGTGGCTACTGGTTGATGAGTTGTGAACAGGCAATTTTGACCATGTCTAGTTTTTGCTCTTGATAATGTGTCTAGATGTAACTGCAATTAGTTTAAGAGGTAAGACTTGAGATTGCGTAGTTTAACTCTTTAGTTTTGGTTACGTGGAACTCAGTCTGTCATCATTATGAGCATTGCAGACAATATCCATGTTATGTGTTCAAGTTAACTTCATTCTTCTTCTTCTTTTCAAATGCAGTTAGAATCTTTGAGATAGCATGGGTAGGACTATTCAGTTGTACGGGTTCTACTGGCCCATTACTGCAGAAGCAGTCAAGGATATTCTGGAGCAATATCTTGGCAAAATGACTGTTTATGCAGTGGAAATTCTGAAACCAAGAGCTGAACGGCAAAGAACATGTGCACACGTTCAATTTACTGCTCAATGTCATGGCGAATATATTATTTTTCTCGCTAAAAATAGGGATCTCTGGTATGGTAATTCATATTTAATGGCTTCGGAATGGGGTTCTGATATTGTTCCAAGCCCCAAGGTCTTTCAGCACTGCCTGGAAGATGTAACTTTGCATCTTGGATGTCAGACTTCTGAGGATACGTTCACTGCCTTGTGGGAGAGCCCAAATGCCTCTGTAAAATTTGGATTTGGCATGAGAAAACTGCTTTTCCTCTTAACCTATGGTTCTGTGGACTACATGCTTGAGCTCTCCTATGAGAATATTTGGCAGATTCAGCTGCACCAACCACGTGGTCAAACTCTGAAGTATCTAGTCATTCAGGTTTGATGCTTCAACTTAATGCTTGATGGTTTAATCCGAAACATCGAATTGCTATGTTCTTGTTGGTAGTGGATATGTCGACGAATCATATGTGGTAGGAGGGCCTAGACAGGGCAGGTTGCAGTGAATCACAATATGCAAAAGACCTGCTGCTTTACTTCTTTGAGCACAATACTCTTTCTATGATGCTTGATTTATGAACTTCCCCCAATCCCCATATTATTGGTCAAGCAGCAATTTTCCCCTTTAATAGCACAATGGTTTTATATGCCTGTCAAGCTGGACACTACTAATTTTCTTTTTTTCCTTTTGATCTCTCTGTGCTCTTATTTTACCAGTTACTAGGTGCCCCTCGGATCTATGAAAAAGATTCCTGCACTCTCAAATATTTTATGGCAGCTCCTGATGACCAGTGGAATAGGGAAGTTGATTTTACCCCATCTTTCTGTATTGGCCAAGCTTCCTCTTTGTGTTTGGAACTTCGACATCATCATCAGCTTCCTGATTTTGATAAGTATCTTGTTTGCTGGAAAGAACAGAGAGGGCAGTTCACCCTGAAATCTACCCCTCCTTGTACTTATCATTCAGATCTTGTACCTGTTGTGATTCCGCCTGCCCGAGTTGCCTTGCCATATGGAATCTTGTTCAAGGTCTGTTCCTTGGTTCAGCATGGGTATCTTCCGTGGCCGGTTCTGGATTCAAAATTTTTCCGGCTGGTTGATCCCAGAAGAATGGACATGAATGTTGCTTGCATAGAACATGCTTTGGAAAAACTGGGTCGTGTAAAACAGTGCTGTTACCGTCCTGCAACTTGGCTTGAGGAGCAGTATCGGAGGTATCTGAGGGCTGACCATAAACCTACAGCTGGCACTCTTTCTTTAGATGATGGGTTGGTGTATGTACGTAGGGTTCAAGTAACTCCTTCTAAGATGTACTTCTGTGGTCCAGAAGTGAATATGTCCAATCGGGTGCTGCGTAACTATCTTGGAGATATTGATAATTTTCTCCGTGTTTCTTTTGTTGATGAGGAACTTGACAAAATTTATTCAACAAATTTGTCTCCGCGCAACTCTGCAAATGATGAAAGGCGAAGTGGAATTTATAAGAGGATAGTCTCAACATTGAGAGATGGAATTGTTATTGGTGATAAGATGTTTGAGTTTCTTGCCTTTTCATCAAGTCAGTTACGGGATAGTTCTGTTTGGATGTTTGCTTCCAGGGAAGGGCTTACCGCTGCAGATATAAGGGAGTGGATGGGGGATTTTCGTAAGATACGAAATGTGGCAAAATATGCTGCCAGACTAGGTCAATCCTTTGGTTCATCAACAGAAACTCTTAACGTCGGGGAAGATGAAGTTGAAAGGATACCAGATGTGAAAACCATAAGGCGTGGAGTTGAATATGTTTTCTCTGATGGTATTGGGAAAATATCTCACCAATTTTCTGTGGAAGTGGCTAGAAAATGTGGTCTTATAGGCTCAACCCCATCTGCATTTCAGATTCGGTACGGTGGATTCAAAGGTGTAGTGGCAGTGGATCCAACTTCATCAAGAAAATTATCATTAAGAAGCAGCATGCTCAAATATGAATCATCAAATACGAAACTAGATGTTTTAGCATGGAGCAGGAAGCAGCCTTGCTTTCTTAATCGCCAGATTATTACTTTGTTGTCTACTCTTGGAGTCGAGGATGATGTTTTTGAAAGGAAGCAAAGAGAGGAGCTAAGTCGACTGGATGCTATCTTGACGGATCCTGTGGTGGCGCAGCATGAACTGGAGCTTATGTCTCCAGGAGAGAGTACTAAGGTTCTTCTAGAAATGCTTACCTGTGGTTATGAGCCAGATGTGGAACCCTTTCTATCGATGATGCTTCGAACATTCTGTGCATCGAAGTTGCTTGACTTGCGTACCAGAGCAAGGATCTTTGTGCGAGATGGAAGATCGATGATGGGATGTTTGGATGAAACAAGGACTTTGAAATATGGTCAGGTGTTTGTACAAATGTCTAAGTCAGGCAGAAGTGAGTCACCCCTCGACACCTTTATCTTTCAGGGAGATTTGGTGGTTGCAAAAAACCCTTGCCTGCATCCTGGAGATGTCCGTGTCTTAAAGGCTGTTGATGTTCCGTCTCTGCACCATATGGTTGATTGCATTGTTTTTCCTCAGAAAGGAAAGAGGTAAGTGTTTTTCCTTTCACTGCTGGTACTCATTTTCTTCTATGTCAGTTCTTCTCATTCCCACCGAGTAACATTCTAGGCAGTTAAGTCTGGACTCATTTCTCTCTGTTTGTTTTTCCACTTTTAATTGTCTCAAACCTCCGGTCTCAGCCAACCGTTTCCCCAGCAACCCCTCCCCCCACAAAAAAATAAATAAATAAATAAATGAAGAAAGAAAAAAAGAACAAGAATAGAAAACCTTAGCCAATCTTACCATAGTGGGTTTTCTGGGCAATTGTGATGATTTTGTAAAAACATGTAGAGTGCACAGTTTATCAAGGTGCCGTTGACAATGTACAGAAACTTTTATGAGAAAGATTTTGTCAAAGCTATCAAGGAGAGAGTATTCAGCATGTGAAAGAACTGAAAGGCGTATCAGCATTTTATTTGTTTGGTCATGTATTTAGTAATTTTTATAGATGGCGACATTCATATAACTGGGGATTTGTACAAACCGTATGTGAACTTCTGCACGAAAGATGTTGTCCTAACAAACCCATATCTTCCATCTTAGACAACCATATGTAAGCAGATAAAATCATTGGTCACATTACCTCTCAACTCCATGTTTCCATCTAGTTGGTCAACTGGCATCTCTGGCTATAAGTAGGACTTGACTTATTTCTTCAGTCATGACAAACTGATAATCATTGTAGCTCTCATGTTATTTACAAAATAGATACCAAAAAGATCGATTTATCTGGACTCAATAGATTTCATAATTACGAGCAATCATAGAGTAGACCTAGATTTAATTTCCCTGTTTGTTCATGCAAGTTCCCGCCCTGTACCAGATAGCATTTACGCATAATCTACACGTTTTTCTGATATTTCGCTACTAACCTCCAGGCCACATCCAAATGAATGTTCGGGAAGTGATCTGGATGGAGATATGTACTTTGTTTGCTGGGATCCTGATCTGGTTCCTCCTTGTATGTGTCAACCCATGGATTATACCGCAGCACCTACTGTAACTCTTGATCATGATGTCACCATTGAGGTACTCATTGGCCACATGCTTGCCCGTTAAACATTATCTTTGAGAGGACCACACCAATGGTAGTTTGATTCATATTGTTCGAGTGATGTGCTTATATACAATAAATCTTAGTTGAGGCTGTTGGATGAGATCAATGACTTCTAAAGAACGGTTGCAATGGTAATTTAGTGTGGTTTTGTTTTACCCAGATATCATATTTTTTTCACAAGCAATATGAACAGAGATTTTGATAAAAACCTGAGTTGAATGTTCTTATTAGTTATCAAATAGACACGCCATTATAGCTAGAACTGGACCATAATTTATGTGGACCGAGAATATCTTCAATTTATTCGGAACTGAATTGAAAAGGAATACCTTGTCATGGCTTAGCAAATTGAACTTTTCAAATTTGTACAGATAGTTGTCATCTTTGGCATTGACATTATTTCTTCCCTTTCTGTTCTCCATCTTTTGGTTTTTCAAATTTATCAATATGTGGAACGGAATAGGTCATGTTCTGGTACTTCTGAATGGAGAGTTTCTGTGTGCAACCATGTAAGTCATCTACAAGGGAAAACAGTAGATGCACAAGTATCGGACATCACTGGATCCCCTCTTAGTTTATGAAGCAATGAGATACTTGAAAGCTAGATCATATGGATGGCACTGTTTAAAACAAATTATGGCGCAACTCATATGGCAATGTTCGTTACAAAGGGATTTTTTGAGCATCTAGTCTGTTTTATTAGCATAGTGTAATTCTTGTTGCTCAGCACATGGTGCCCTTCCATTTCGTAGCATGCCTCTTCAAACTTGCAAAGTCTTTCTCATTCGACATCTCTATATTAGTTTCATGAGGAACTTCATTTATTAGCGTCTTCTGATGATAGATGCCTTCTCAGTGGATAACTCATGCTGTCCCAATTTAATGTTTTAACATCCAGGAGGTCGTGGAGTACTTCGCAGATTACATGGTCAATGATAGTTTAGGGATTATTGCAAACTCCCACACAGTGTTCGCAGATAAGGAGCCAAGGAAGGCATTCAGCAAATCATGTACTGAGCTTGCAGGGTTATTTTCCATAGCAGTTGACTTCCCAAAAACTGGTGTTCCTGCTAAAATTCCGGCTCATCTGCGAGTCAGAGAATACCCAGACTTCATGGAAAAGTCTGATAAATGCACCTATGAGTCTCAGCACGTGATTGGGAAGCTTTACAGAGAGGTCAAGTGGATTGCACCACATACCAATTCTATAAATTCCTTCACGAGGGAAGTTGCTCTGAGCTCCTACGATTGTCAAATGGAAATAGAAGGCTTTGAGGACTATGTCACGGAAGCCTTTCAGTACAAACTTGAGTATGACTGCAAATTGAGGAGCTTGATGCATTATTACGGCATCGAAACTGAGGCTGAAATGCTGAGCGGGAATATCCTGACGAAGTCGAAATATTTTGATAAAAGAAGAGACCTGGAAGGTATAAATTATGCTGCGAGGTCCTTGAGAAAGGAAGCCAGGTCATGGTTCAATGATACGAAGTCAGGATCAGCTTCTGGAAGTGTTAATACATATGCGAAGGCATCAGCTTGGTATCATGTCACCTACCACCCAAAGTTCTGGGGCTGCTACAAGGAGGAGGATCAAGAAGATCATTTCTTAAGTTTTCCTTGGTGCGTTTATGGCAAGCTCCTTCACATTAAATCAGAGAGAGCTTCTGTAGAAAGGTTAGCAGAAATCAGCATTTGACTCCAGATTCTGAGTTAAAAATCTCCGAATTGTTCAAGTATATCTTAGATGTATGTCTTCGTTGTGAAAACAAATGATTTACATTAGTTGTCATGTAAGTTCCACAGACATGCTCTTATGGCATATGTCAATCTGTAACTATCTTTGGTACTGTTGTATTTTGCTTATTATGTGTGAATATATATAAGGAACTCCTTTTTATCTTAGTGTTATAGTTATGCAGGCAAACGGTCCAATGTCGGTGATAGCCGATTCAATGAAACAGCATGCAAATTGGGGATGGGCATGGATAAGCCCGAGGGGCACGAATTTGCCTCTTCTATACTTTAACCAGTAGAGACCATCTCTTTACACATTGTCCATCTGCGTCACGAGTTTGGTTTGGACCGGAAAAATTACCAAAAAAATTCCTATGCTTATTGCAATTGTGTCATCAGTCCTAAACATTTTTGTCTATCAACTGAGTCATAAACCCTGTGCACTGTGCCAATTTAGTCCATGCATCTCACTTTGACCGGCTAGTACTGATGTGGCGTTGCCGGGATTGAAGTGGCAATAAATATTATTTGTTCAAGCTTTTTTTTTCATTTTTTTATTCTCGAGAATGAAAAGATAAGGAAAAAAAATCATTAAAAATTGCCTTATCAGCGCTGATCGGTCAAAATGGCTGGATGAACTGAATTAATACGAATGCAAAAGATTTACGATTCAATTAACCAAAAAAAAAAGTTTAAGGCCAAGTTGACACAATTACAATAAATTTATAACTTTTTTAGTAATTTTTCCGGTTAGGAGACGGTCTTTTTTTGACACAGCGTAAAGCGAAGAATAACAAACAAATCTTGCTTTGAGAGGAAAATCACGAATTCAATATCAAAAATATATTATGTCCTTCTCAAACATAATAAACACCTTTTATATGTGGTGCTAAACTTAATCCTACTAGGATTCTAAATATCAAAACCCAAAAATTGCAAGATTGCCACTAGTAGTAAAATTAAGCCCAAAAAATACTAAAATAAATGAAAAATCTATCTAAACGACCCCGAATCGTCAAAATCCACCGCAGTTCATAGCCAAAGGCAGTGAGTATTGATCAGGAAGCCGTTTCGCTTCAACCGATCAAATTTGAGCTCGTTCCAAAGTCATCCGCCGGTCTTAGATGCATCATCGTTTCAACTTCCGTTTGGATTTCTGCATGTCCAATCAGTCCAAAAATGCACTGCTAATACTCGCCACATCATTCTCCTCCACTTGAGAAAAACTCGTCCTCGAGTTAGATTGAGGATCTGGATACAAAGGCTCAGTGGATTCATGAAACGGTGACAAATCAGCAATATTGAAAGTGTTGGAAATACTCATGCTACGAGGAAGGTCTATACCATAAGCATTATCGTTGATCTTCCTGCTTACAGTGTATGGTCTGTACTTCTTTTGTTGCAACTTGCTGTAAGAACCAGCTGGGAACCGCTCTTTACAAAGAAACACCATGACTTGATCGCCTGCTACAAGCACTTGCTTACGCTTGTGTTTATCTGCTGCATCCGTGTACTTCTGATTAGCCTCTTCCAACTTTTGTTTGACTTCTTGATGCACCTCAACAAATTTGCTTGGCCACATGATCTGCTCCAACACTCTTGTTCGCTTGCTTAGGCGCCTTTGTATAAACAACAGAAAAAGATGACATGCCAATAGAACTCTGAATTGCATTATTATGAGCAAACTTTGCCTGTGATAAAGCGACATCCCACTGCTTCGGCTTATTTCCACAGATGCTTCGAATCAAGTTACTCAGAGTTCTTTTGACCACATCTGTCTGCCCATCAGTCTACGGGTGAGCTGTACTACTAGAATTCAAAGATAAATCAAATAGCTTCCATAAAGTCCACAAAAATGCCCTAGAAATTTATTGTCTCTATCCGAAGTACTAGACTTAGGGACGCCATGTAAGCGAACCACTTCATTGAAAAATAATCTTGCCATACTTACTACATCAAAAGTCTTTCTACAAGGAATGAAGTGTGTCATCTTGAAAAATCTATCAACCACAACAAAAAAGAATCCACGCCTCTTTGGGTCCGTGGAAAACCAAGCACAAAATCCATAGATAGATCTTCCCATATATTTTCAAAGATAGGTAAGGTATATACAGAATTGTATTTTTAGACTACCCCTTAGCAATCTAGCAAACATAACACTTCTGCATATACCTACTGGCATCTCTGCGTAATTGGGGCCAGTAAAATTGCTCCCGGACTGCATCAACAATTTTGGCATGCCCTAGATGTGCAACTAACCCACCATCATGTAAGTCATGAATTACCTTCTCTCGCAATGATGTTCGAGAAAGGCAAAGCTGATTATCACACCTCAAAAACCCATCTTGAACATAAAATTTTTGCACAGGTTGACCAGCAACACATGACTCCTAAATCTGCCCAAAGTCATCATCGTCTGTATAACAGTCTTTTAGCTGCTCAAACCCTATAATATCTTGGCTCAGTGTAATCAACAAGCCAGATCTCCTGCTCAACGCATCTGTTACGATATTATGCACACTTGATTTGTGTTGTAATCTGAAAGGAAATTTTTGTAAGAACTGACATCAATGTGCATGCATATCCTTATTGATCCTCTTTTGACTATTCAAATAATTCAAAACTTCATGATCAGAATAGTGTACGAATTCTTTACCAATCAAATAGTGCTCCCACGTCTTCAAAGCCCTTATAACAGAATAAAATTCTTTGTCATAAGTGTTCCACTTCTACCTCACCTTGCTAAGCTTCTCACTGAAATAACAAATTGGTCTGCGCTCCTGAGACAAAACAGCTTCTATACCCACTCCACTGGCATCACAATCTACCTCAAATAGCTTATCAAAATTGGGTAAGGCAAGAACATGCGCAATACACAATTTCTCCTTCAGAATAGCAAAATTATTCTCGGCTTGCTCTCCCCACAAAAAATTGCCTTTTTTCAGACATTCTGTAATTGAGGCTGCATTAGTTCTAAAATTCTTCATAAATTGCCTGTAAAAGGTAGCTAACCCATAAAAACTCTTAACTTCAGGAACCGTTTTAGAAGTAGGCCACTCTCTGATTGCTTCCACCTTCATTTCATCCATTTCTATTCCCTCAACAGTAATAATAAACACTAAGAAAAGAAGCTTATTAGTTAAAAACTGCATTTCTTAAAATTAATATATAGCTTATTAACCTGCAAAGCTATCAACATTTCCCTCAAGTGCATTAAGTAGTCCTTCTCAGTCTTGCTGTAAATTAGGATATCATCAAAACAAACTACAACGAATTTGCCAATAAAAGATTTCAGAACCTGATTCATAAGCCTCATGAAGGTGCTCGGAACATTAGAAAGACCGAACGATATCACCAACCACTCGTATAGCCCTTCTTTTGTCTTTAAAACTATCTTTCACTCATTTTCGGGCCGAATACAAATCTGATGGTACCCATTCTTCAAATCCAATTTAAGCTCCATGCAACCTATCCAGCATGTCATCCAATCTCGAAATTGGAAACTTGTAGCCCACTGTTATGTTATTGATGGCTCTCTTGTCTACATACATCTTCCAACTCCTATCTTTCTTAGGAGTTAACAAAACAAGAACATCACATGGGCTCAACTATTCTAAATGTGCCCTTTCGCAGCAACTCCTCCACCTTTTCTGTTAGAATCTCGCTCTCCTTAGGCTTTAGTTCACTAAACCCCTTCAATAAGGGCTTAACTGATTCGGGTTGCTCATCCACTTGTAATTCAGCCTCAGTCTCGAATGCATGTTTCACTATTAGTGCGTGAATTTATTGGGTCTCCTTAATCTCCGCTTCAAATTTTCTTGTAAAGGTAAGGAAATTATTTCCAGTAGCCTGCTTTCCCTTGCTCTTCAATGGCAGCAACGTATATTTCACTCCACCTTTTACCAGATTATACTGATTGCTCATTCCCGAATGTTGTGCATCCACATCATATTGCAACGACCTTCCAAACAACATGTGACATACATCTATGTTTACTACATCACAATACCGCACATCATGATACTTACCAATGGAGAATGAAATTTTGCATCGTTCAGTCACCTGAATGCTTTTCGCTCCAAAATTAATCCATTCTAACGTATATGGATTATGATGTTTTTCCAAAGGTATCCCCAGCTTCTTTACTGCATCCTTCCCGAGAATATTTTTCATGCTACCACTATCAACGACCACAGCAAAGATCTTGCCTAGAATGGTGCACTTGTTTCAGAATAATTGATGGCGCTGCGAATCTTCCTATTTTGGAGCTAACATCATCCTGCGCACTATGCAATTTATGTCCTCACCTTCAAAATCTTATTTCTCACCATCTGGTTCACAGTAATATTCATCTTCCTCCTTTGCTTTAGCTACCATGTTTACTGTCCTCCTATGGGGGCATTCATTAGATCGATGCCTTAGCTGATTACACCTACAACACTTTATCACCGCCGGTTTAGCGTAAGGATTCGGGTTCGCAATTTTTTGGGTTTGCAGTTTTCTAGGCTTACGTTCCCTTGTCCTTCACCCTGTTCATAGAAGGCTTTCCTCCCGCCTTATCTTCTTGAGTTCGTTCTACGTTAAAGCTACCGTTGGAATCGCTCCTCTTTGGAACTGCTGGAAGTGATTCCTCTACAATTTTCGTAGCCTCTTTTACTCGTTTCTTGCTATATCAATTCTGCCTTCATCGCCATATTCTTTGCTTCACATAAACTTCGCCAAACCTGCACCCCAATTTTATCTCTAATGAATGGCTTCAATCCATCAAGATATCTCGCCACCTGCTGTCCATCTGTCTCTGACAAATTATTTGGCTTCTCCATTCTCATAAATTCTGCCATATACTCATGTACAGTTCAATTATCCTGCTGCCAACGCTGGTACTGCTGGAACACATTTTGCTCATAGTCGGGTGGAAGAACTCTTCATCAGCAACCACATAATTTGAATGCATCGTCAGGTAATGACTGGTTCTGCAATGCAAAGAACCAAGTAGTTGTTCTAATTAATGGCAGATGTGCCGAAACTTGAATAAGATGAAAGAATCAAGGTCATCCCACTGACAGGTCTGAGAGCAAATAGTAGTTCCAGGACCGGTCAGTAGCTGACCAAAACTAGTGGAAGCCAGCTTGGGATGCAGCATCAGCAGGGGATTGCAGCAGTGCTGGGGGTGGGCGGTGATCGATGTTATGGCGACGGTGGTGACAGTGACGATATCGACGACGACTGTGAGCGGCAGTGAGGTAGCGATATAGGCATTAATAGTCTTGTGTGGTGGGGGCTCAAGATGGTAGGGAAGCAATGATGGAACAGTAGTCATGGTGATGCGCTGTGACAGCTCTAGTAAAGACGACAATCTATTAACCGAAAAATCATTAACAACTCCGAAAAACTCTGCATTACTACCTTATCAGATCATCAAACTCAAATCCGAAACAATGAAACGGATTTTCACTCGAGTGTTTCAGTCGTACAACGTTCAGCGCTTCAGCTCCAAAACTTTATTTCCCGACCTCCTTCGTTTAAGAAAGTTCCGACTCTGAGCGTGGTTTAAGAGAACATTAGAAACATGTTCATCTTTTGTTCCACATTTTTACGGTCCCTCCTGGCTCCACAAAAGCCTCAGATCCAGTTGCGCCATATACCGGCTTCATTCTCCAATGAACCCGAACGAAAGCCTTCATTCTGAATTTCAGTTTTTCCGGCATAACGAATGGACAAAACCTCTTGGACAGATTAGGAACGCTCAAAACATACATGCCGGGTTTGAAAGATTGTATGAGCTAGCTGGAACACTCATCTAATCCCGGAACGGCAAGAACCATAAGCTCGCCGTTGCCACCTTCAACAAGACATTGAGCACACTCCGTCAGATCGCAAAAAACAACATGAATCGGAGGGCAGAAAGACTCCAAGAAAGTCTTGCACTGATTCACATACTCTCCCTTTCACATAGTCCTAGCGGGAAAAACGGCGCTCTTCCTGTGGCACGTATGAAGTCGAGGTTCTCAAGCACGCTATAGCTTATCACTAGGAACGGCCATTGGTTGGCAACAGCTTAAATGTCGTCGGATACCACGGAGTACAAGACGCGCAGTCACCACACATCTCCAGTCATCACCAGCAGAAACCATTCATCATTCACGGCCACTTCTGTGAGCCGCTGCATCGACTCGAATAAGGTTGATTTCTCGGACCATTGCTCTGCTAAGGAATTAAACAGAGAGTTGACCTGCAACATGCTAAATGGGATACGCTCCAAGAAAAGACAGATCTTCATCTCATCGTCTCATGAGCATTAACTCCGGAAAATCAAGGATTCATCTGTACTTTTCTTTCGGTTAATCTGTACGAAACTAGGTTTCTTAGCCTCGTCCGACGCAGGCGGCCTTCATATCATTGTCAACATTTGAAGTTTAGTCTTTCATTAATTAGCACTCAAATGGAGTACTACCACAGACTTGTTCATATGGCCTTGCTTCATATGCTAAAAGAAGCACACATGCATCACTGCGGTTGATTTGTTTATTTATTCTTGCTTTTGAGAAGCACTATTTACTTTACCAAATTGACCTCATGTTATATCTATCTTTTGGGCGAATTGTTTTTTCAAAAGATAGTAATTAATATTTGATTTTGTGGATATCAAGAGGGTTTTTTTTTTCCAAAATATGATTAATTTTTTTTTACCAAAATAGGTTAAAAAAATATTTACCAGTTTGGGTCTCGCTCGGCACTTCGCTACCGACCGAGACCCAAATTCGGCACTTTCTGTGCCGAGCAAAGGCATGTCTATTTTAAAAAAAAAAAATTAGAAAGAAAACAATAAAAAATGATTTGGGGGGTGTTTTTTGGACCCAAATCGGGGAAAAAAAAACCCGAGCTCGGTGGATTTTGTCTACATAACGGCCTTCATCGGCGCTGGCAAATAACTTGAATCATGCACCACGATGACACATGATGCCAAAACGCAACGAAAATTGGCTAAACATAAGAATTAAGAATCGATAATGAGGAACCATCTGTTCACTCAACTATAATTATCAAAATCAATGTAGGTCAAAACTTTAAGTCTCATTCGAAATCCTAAAAACCCTTTTATATGTTGTTAAACCTAATTACAATAGAAAATGCAATATTACGAAAATGCCAATAAAACTACGAAAATTGCCTAAAAATTTAAAATGCTTAAAAATCCATCTAAACAACTTCGAAATGCGAAAAAATGACGTTGATCACCGTAAAGCGGTGAGTATTGATTAGTGGCATGTTTCCATACATCTGACCAAATTTGAGTCCATTCCAAATTCGTCAACCCTAAGTGCATCAACGTGCCTCGACTTCGAGGAAAGCAAGCGAACGAGCAAGGCAATGAGGCCGCGGAGCGACGAGGTGGCGTCGAATGCCGACTGGAGGTGGGAGGCGAAGCGGCGTCGACAACATTCATCTTGTGCCGATCTTTACCTTTTTGTTGTTTGAGTTTTTAGAACATCATCTTCTAATAAATTCTCAATATAGAAGTGTTTCACCCAATGTTAATTTGCGTGAATATTACATAACAAGGTATTATATACGAATTTCGTTAATGTTTTGTCCATTCTAGAAAACACATTGAATAATAAAAAATAATTAAAAAAAACAAGAAAAAGAAATTTAAAAAATTTAAAAAAATTTGATGGGTTGCTCGGCAATCTAGAGTGTTGAGCAAGCCTTGCTCGGCACTTTGATGCCTAGCGGGTCTCGCGCGGCACTGCGACTGTTGAGCGAGACCCAAATTGCTAAATATTTTTTTAACTTGTTTTGATAATTTTTTAAATCTTATTTTGGAAAAAAGCCCATATCAAGATCTATGAGAAAAGTTAAATGGGTGAGCTAAAAAGTGGGAGAAAATAGATAAGCGTAATGAAGTCGATAAATATTTGATTTTCTCCTAATTTTTCAAAAAAGAAAGAGAGACGATATTACCTTTTATTATTATTGTTCTCCCTCCCTCTCAGATTTCTACCAGTACAGTGCGGAGAGGGAACGCAGCGTAGGCTGAATCGCTAAAACCCTAGCATCTCAGCCCTCTTGTGGTCCGGACGATCGGAGTCGGAGGGAAGCAGTCGATGCCGGGGCCTCTGCTCGAGATGGAGCCCGTGGAGCCGCAGTCTCTGAAGAAGCTCAGCTTCAAGTCTCTCAAGCGCGCCCTCGATCTCTTCTCCCCCGTCCACGGCCAAATCGCTCCTCCTGACCCCGAGAGGTAATCCATTCTATTTCTCCGACCCTCTCTGTTTGGGAACCCTAATCATTTTTTGGTTGCGGGTGAAGCTGACTGAGGTTTGTCTGGTGCAGCAAGAAGATGCGCATGAACTTCAAGGTTAGTGGCTTCTCGTAGTTCTCTTCTGGCAAGTACGTTTCTTTGAATGCTAGTTTGCTTCTTGAAGAGTAATTTTTTTTTTGTTTTATCTGGCGTCGGTCGTTTTGATTGCTTTGTTGATTAGCGAGGCCTTGTGAACGACGTTTTGGTTCTACTTTGTAGCTTAATTTCGAGTATGGAGGAGCTAGTGGCAGTGAGAACCAACCTCCCCCGCGAAAAGAGGACCGCTCCACGCAGAATCAAGGCCAACAAACTGCCGGGGCTTCCAATGCGCTTGCTCTTCCGGGTGCGCTATGCTTGTCTGTTTTCTAAATAATGGGTCTGCGTTCTTTTTCTGGGCATTGTGTATTTGACTCTGCATTTGTGTGCTCTATGTACGTAAAAGGGTTGTTACTAATATCTGGAAATCAACACATGCACCACTCGTATTCCATAATTGGAAAGCTGT
The DNA here is from genome assembly GCA_021437785.1 of Rhodomyrtus psidioides. Classification (NCBI taxonomy): domain Eukaryota; kingdom Viridiplantae; phylum Streptophyta; class Magnoliopsida; order Myrtales; family Myrtaceae; genus Rhodomyrtus; species Rhodomyrtus psidioides. The sequence goes on along the minus strand of JAILYB010000041.1, from coordinate 2,536,125 downwards.
TAGCTTCTTCAGTCCTGGTATCTAAATAGTTTGTGTTCTTTTGATGTTTACCCTATTATTGATGGCTTTTTTCATATTTATCTGTTGAAAGAGCAATTGTAAGTTAGGGTATTCAGTCACCCTTTGAGCTAATGTTTCTGATTTTGTGCAACCTATTGGCTTCAGTGTGCCTTTTTTCCTGAGGACGTTTTTTTTTTCTCCGGATTAAAGAGAGTGTCAAATGGCATTGTAGACATAGTGGACCGATCTCATGTTGATAACGGTGTATCTGGAGAGACCTCAGTGCTGTCATTCTTAATGATACCCGTTTGGTACAATTATTAGATGGAAGAAAGGAGAGCGTCAAATTCTAACTACGTATTTTACATACCTCTGAAGTTATATACAGTTAAAAGGAGGCGTTAATTTGCTAATTGATATATGTTTCTTTCCTTGGTTAATGAAGAGAAGGTTTTACATTTCTTCGTCGTCTAGCTTTCCTTGAGAAGCGCATTACTAACTTTGAGTGTCAATTCATTCATAAATGAGTGTTTGATGCTTTACTATCACACGCACAGTGCATGTAGTTTTAGTGTGTGTGTCTGTAGCCTTGAATTCATATGATGTATTTTATAAATTTGTCAATTTTTGTGGGTCAGAAGAGAACTTATGCCTTAGTGGGCTGATTGACATATCCATGTTTCTTTCTAGATTAATTGACAGAACCTTTAATTTCTCTTCTTCTTTTTGTTTTCCTTGATGTGCAATTGTTCAAAGTTTTGAGTGTCAAATTAAATTGTGATGAATCCTTCGATATTTTTAACATTTCTAGAAGAAACATGATTCATGAGAATGTTCTTTGTGGTTTTTTGACATTTAAAGAAGAACTACAACTCATGAGAATGCTCGCTATAGCTTGCCAAATCAAACATTGTTTGATATGCTCCTTTCTCTTTTGCAGGTCCAGAAGGTTCTAGAAATCCACCTATGGAAAAGTCTCAAAATGCTTTAACTGTTGGTCCAACATTACGACCACAAGGAATGTTAGTACTCTTCTTCTCTTTGGGCAAGAATCAAGTTACCCTCATCACTTCACTGAGATACCTCACACATTTTCTACTTTGTTAATTACTTATCAAAAAAAGGAAACATGCAGATTTTTGGCCAATGTACTGGTATTACCAATTTCCAGCTTTTTTTTTTTAAATGTGTTGCAGCTCTTTTAATATGGTAGTTTTCTTATGTGGATTTTATTTAAATTTGTCGGTAAAGCTCTTTCGATAGAGCATTTGATGTAATGTAGCTCATTTCATGCATCTTCCCCAGAAACGAGGTTGGCTTACATGGAAAAGGCACTGCTATAATCTCTGCTTCTGGATCATCAGAAAGGTAAATATGTTGTGTTGCATTCTTCTTTAGTCTGTTGGAGTGTCTTTTTGCTTCTTATTTTTTCTCTAAGTCGATCGGTTTTCATTATTTGACTTTTGATGGGAACAGCTAAAACCTTTTAAAAGATCTATTTTTTATGGTTTATACACACAAAACCTTGAATAGAGGAGGAGTTTAAGGTCTACATAGGTTGGTAATTCTTCCTTTTGGTAGTTAAGATATGAAATATAATTTAGTAAGTCTCTGCTCTTTTAATTGTTTGATTCTCTAAATTACTATTTGTCGAGCCTAAGGAAATATATAGCCGCTGTAGTGTCTGTTACATGCATCAGTTGCTTATGCTTTGTAATTATTCAGAGGCATCAACAAAATATTATTTTTTCTGTATTATTGGTCAAATGGGACTTTCATATTACAGTTACTTGTTTATAAGTTGACATGCATCGATGCGTAGAATCCAGAAAAATTAACATCAGAAGGTTTCTTAATTGTTTCTGAAAAGCTGTGTCTTGGATTCTCATAATGCGATTCATTTATTCATGGATCTCTGATTATCTTAAGTTCTGTTCTAAAATCTTTCATTTTCTTTGGCCTCATGCTCTCACTCTGTTTTTAGGAATTTATCTACCTCAGCCATTATGGAAAGAATTCCAAGCAGGTGGCCACGTCCTGTATGGCATGCTCCATGGAAGAACTACAGGGTGAGAAGTGTGGCCTATTTCTTCTGCCAGCTAGAAGAAAGTACTTGTTTGCTCGCTTTCTTGGATTGTTGTGTGTTTTCATTTTCTCCTTTTTGTGAGTGCAGGTCATAAGTGGGCATTTGGGATGGGTGAGATCTATTGCGTTTGATCCTAGCAATCAGTGGTTCTGCACTGGCTCTGCAGATCGTACAATTAAGGTAAGCTTTACAATTGTGCTTTTTGATGATTCTTGGCCTTCTTTTTGCTAATTTATATTTCTATGCGTGGTTCTGTTGGTTAGTTGAATAAGATGATTGTTAGAATCATTTTTTTTTTGGTCAGAGATTTTCAGAATCATTGAGTTGCCAGAAAGTTGATCACTCTTTTCTGTGGCAACATTTGTTCTAAAACTTTGTTGAAGTAATATCCTCCATTCTAATGTTATATTATATTGAATTGCACAATCTCTATCATTTAATTGTATAAAGTACGAGTTGAGATGGAAGTTGCTATTAAAAGTTTTGAAATAGATGAGTGTTAGCATTGCAGAGACTAATTCTAAATGCCCTCAACTAAAGAGGGTGCTTAAGTTCTGTCGTTTTTCTCTGTTCTGCATGTATTTGGGTTGAATATGTGCTTTCTTCATCAACTTCTTTTTTTTTTTTTTTTGCAAAATTTGCGTAAGGAAGCTTTCTATATTGATATTATTCTCCTAGATATGGGATCTAGCAAGTGGAAAGCTGAAGCTAACGCTGACAGGACATATTGAACAGATCAGGGGTGAGTGCCTCGCATAATAAATGCTTACCGGTTTGAACTTGTTTTGGCTAGCTACTTTTCAGATTCTGACAGTTAAGAGCTTATAACTTCTTTGCTTTCAGGCCTTGCAGTGAGCAGTAATCATACTTATATGTTCTCTGCTGGTGATGACAAACAAGTTAAATGCTGGGACCTTGAACAGAATAAGGTTGTGAATCTATCTTATCAAATGTGAAGCTGTGTTCAAATAGTTAAATGCGTTTTAATAAAGATGGCTTTCTGCTATTTCAGGTTATCCGGTCTTATCATGGCCATCTTAGTGGTGTTTACTGCTTGGCTCTTCATCCTACTATTGACATTTTGCTCACCGGGGGACGTGATTCTGTCTGCCGGGTATGGAAAAATAAGTAGTGATTGAAACATTATAAATAATTCTTAACAGGAGCCTCTTTTTATGCTTGATTAATTTTTCTAAAAGAAAGCTGATTACTGATGGACAAAAATATCCAGGTATGGGACATCCGGAGTAAAATGCAAATTTATGCTCTCTCTGGACATGATAATACAGTTTGTTCGGTCTTCGCTCGACCTACGGTATGCAAACTATTCATTATCATTTCACATCAGAATAATTTGGCAAAGCCTTTTGGTTGCAACCCTATGTTACCCTTTTATCTATCATTGGTTATTTTAATTGCAAAAATAGAAGCTTATGGAGAAATTGGATAACGGGATAGTTTAAATGTGAAATTTTGTCTATTTGGGAAACATTTAGGGATGAAAACTTTGATCAAGTTGATGTTGAGTTTTTCTACTTTTCATAATCCAACTTCGGAAAGAGAGAAATAACGAGGACAATCGGGTGCTAAAGTGCTATGGATGCTTGGGTTTTAAGGGTGATGCAAGTTATTTCCTTGATTTTTCATGGGTTTTTTTTATGGCCATATACTAGTTTGGGATAAAGGTGATGTTGATGTTGATGTTGATATATTGTTTGGGCAAATCACAAAATACTGAGATGAAATTTTGGCTTGTCTCCTCTTGAGTGTATGACCTCTTGGTATAGTTATCATTGCAGCATGTTGCATGAAGAGTTTGACATCCTGTAGTCAATGATTGTTAGTCTATTTTGGTTGCAGTTCTCGGTAACTCACTAATTTTGCTCAGAGTCTAAGTTGACACTAACGAGAGTTTTCACTTCTTAGCACTTTTGACTTTTTTTTTTTACTTCAGTGGGTGATTTTCTTTTAGACTGAACAAAGAAATTAGTCTTGGTGATTTATGTTGTTGTAACTCTGCAGTGATGATGCGGTTTTCTGTGCCTGTGCCCGTGCCCGTGCCTGTGCCCGAGTGAGTTAGTGAGAGAGAGAGAGAGAGAGAGAGAGAGAGAGAGAGAGAGAGAGACCATAGGGAACGCGATGGAGGGTCTGGGTGGTGGGTCAACTGGTTTAATGTGTTGAACTGCTTCTGGTTCACACTTCGTGATGTTGTCATTTGTGGTGCAACTGGCTCTCAGTTTACACGGAGACATGCTGTTTTCGAACTTTAGGGAGTACTTTGGTCTCCCTGTCTACATGCTTCATCATTCATTTTTTAAGTTGAGAGAGAGAAGCAACTGGTAAAATCACTGAAACATCTTTTAATTGGACTCAGCTTACTCGCAAGCAGCACAGTGGGACTTCTTTAAGGGAGGGAGTCCCACTCCTAACCCCAACCTCAACACGTCACTTTTGTTTCATAGAAATTAAGTCTGTTTGCTGTTATTGACATCACTTTTGTTTTACATGTTGAACTGTGTTCCAATCCGTGTTTTTTCCAGCCAGGTATTTATGAAAACTGGACCAGTCTCAAAGTTGGTTTCCAATTCAGTGTAGTTGAACTGACCAGTCCATTTTCTCTTTGTTTTTCTTCTCTAGCTCTTTTAAAAATGGATGGTCACATTTTGGCTGTGCTGTTCAACTCATTATTATACTCTAAAGCAGTGATTTTTTTCCCTCTAACTTATCTCTGGATAATGCTATATATATAACAGACATTTCTTCTTATCCTTTAGACTCTCTGGATAATGGGGTATAAATTACATACGTTTCTTCTGATACTTTTGACATTCAGGATCCACAAGTCGTAACTGGCTCCCATGATACAACTATCAAGTTCTGGGACCTTAGATATGGTAACATAACGTTATTTGCAATTCCTTTTCCTATTAGTTACATATTTTGATCCATTATTTTAATTGCACAATGTGTTTTTGTCTCTTTGCAACATTGTTTAGGAAAAACAATGACAACTCTCACCAACCATAAGAAATCCGTCCGAGCAATGGCCCTGCATCCTAAGGAGTGAGCATTTTGCAAGAGATTAGTTAAATACTTGTATTAAACCTGTTTAATGTGCTTCTAATGTTGACATATGCTTTCCCTTACTACAGGAACTGTTTCGCATCTGCATCGGCAGATAACATCAAGAAATTCCAGCTGCCTCGAGGGGAATTTCTCCACAACATGCTGTGAGTATTTAAATAAGCCTCGGCTGTCTGTATAGCATCTATTTGATTGCTGACTTTTTAGTTGGACACTGTTCTTCTCATGTCTACCAAAACACATCATCTTTATGAGAAGAAGGGTGTCTATGACATTGATCCCTTTTTGTATGTAATCACGCTAGTTGAATGCTACGTACTGTCTTCACTTCTTTTAAGAATCTCAGACATTCTTCTACTGCACCAAAAAAATGTTCTCTGCTAATTTTTGTAAAACAAATGTTGGTATTTGCACATACTATGCATCATGCATGTTCTTTCTGTGTGATTTCGAGCACCATTGCTAATTTATTGGAGTATCTCAAGTGAAGTTAAATTGATTGGACTATTTATATTGGCAGATTGAACTATACTATGTTGTTCGGTCACCTCATATAAATCCCAAGTGACTGAATCAGTGAATAATGCGGAGAAACCTTTTTTTCACATTGCATCATGACTGCTAAAAAATCTATAAAAGCTTTTCTGTAGAAGTCACAGACGATGGTGAATACAGCTAGGAATCCTGTTGTTTTCTGCTGATGCAACTTCGCTAGATTACTACTACAGTGCTTAGCCTTCTCAGGGACAAAGGTTTCAGCCTTTATGTTGGTGTAGTAAAGAAGTTGCTTTCTGCATTGTCCTTAAGCATGTGCTTTGTTTTTTGATCAATTTAAGTTTGTGTATATCTTGGTCTAATTGCCTGAGGCTTTGAATAAGTTCTGTCATTTCTTCAAAGTGGCGTCTACAGTCTAATGCGTGCAAATTACACTTCATCTATCTATTAATTCCTCAAAGCGATGGTCTAATGTATTGGCAATGTTTATGTAATTAAACAGCTCACAGCAGAAAACCATAATCAACACAATGGCAGTCAATGAAGAAGGTGTGATGGCTACCGGAGGTGTGTTTCTTGACTTGCTTTTTTCCTTTTTCATTTTTGGTTCAACTTGATACGTCCAGTTCAGAAAAATGTTAGGTGGTGTTTTAGATCTTAAGCTGTTGTCAAGCATCTACTACCTTTACTAAGCTTTAGCGCACTTAAAAACCTCAACTTAATGCTAGTGGGAAAAACCTTCTTCCATCCCTACCTCTTTTCATCCTCCCCTTATTGATGCTGTGATAGAAACCTTCTCAATTTATTATTTTATTTATTTTTTTGGTTTTTAAGGTGACAATGGGAGCTTGTGGTTCTGGGACTGGAGGAGCGGCCACAACTTCCAGCAAGCTCAAACAATCGTACAACCTGGTATGTGTGCCATACATTTCCATCATATCAAGAGGTTTTTCCGGATTCATTGCACATAGTAAATATGAACATTCTAATGTGAGCTGCATTCAGGATCCTTGGAGAGCGAAGCTGGAATATATGCTCTCTCCTATGACGTTACTGGTTCACGGCTGGTGTCATGCGAAGCGGACAAGACCATAAAAATGTGGAAAGAGGACGAGCTTGCTACCCCAGAAACTCACCCTCTCAATTTCAAGCCTCCCAAAGATATCAGGCGGTTCTAGTTCTTGGTGGGCATCCTATTGCAATTGTGTTACTGCTTGGCGGCATGTCCGTCCTTTCATGCGGCCTGTTCTTCCAACGGATCTTCTGTATCTACTCTTCAAAAGAAAGCATCTGTGGAATGGCGCACACAGCCTGCAAAGGTAGTTCTAAATGGACGTTTTCATGATGGAGCAGAGTTGAGCCGGAATGAAAACCAGAAATCAGGGGGACAACTCTGATTTTTCCTTAGATCATGTAATTGTATCTCAAATTATAGTTGCTGTATTCTGTCCAAACGCTCTGGAAAGCTGTGAGGACGGCGTAAACTACTAACTTGAAAAGATGGGCGTTTGAGAGAGAATGCAACCAAGAATTGTGCGCTTTGCTTGGGAGACAATGTAGCAATTTTGCACGCTGAGTGACATTTTTCACCAGCAAGGCAAGTCAACGTGGTCTTGTTGTCCGTGTCAACTTCCCGATCGTATTTAGATACACATTGATTACCTTCTTTATGGATCGGCTCAACCCTATTGTGCTCCCAAGGTTTGGAAGAGAAAATGGCTCCGACAAGGACGGTTGGTAGAAAAAAATTCAAGTTGGATAATCCTTCGATGTGTTGGTGGATGTTCAATCGACTGGGGTTGAATCATGGGACAACGTGGAATGCAACGAATTTGACCATATTAAATGTCACGTCCAAATCTCTTTAGTTCATCGTGGAAGATAGTGATGCAAGTACCACAAAAATTTCTTTGTTTAATTAACATACAGTTGGTGGCATGTCTCCTATCATTGCATACTAAAAACGCCCATTTCCTTAAAATGTGCCGACCCCCATTTGTTCAAACGTCAGAAATAGCAAAAAATTGATAAAAAGAGATTGCAACTAATTAACAAGTGCAACATCATCTGCTTTCCTAGAGGTCATGACTAGTTCCAAGCCTATCCTGCCGCCATGAATCAGAACTTTTTGGCCACTCAAAGAAAGATAACTTTTTTGCCCGACCCAAAAAAAAAAGATAACTTTTTTGACCTGGGCATGTCTTTGAAAGGGCTTTACGAAAAGTTGGAAGCAAATTGGGGGGGGGGGGGGGGGGGGGGGGGGTGTGTTGTGTGTGTGTGTCTATCGATATAAAATAATTCTCGAGGTTGGGAAATAGGTGGGATCAACCTCAAGTTGCAATGATCTCTGATTACTTTGTATCACAAAACCCGGAGAGAGTCACCTTGATTATGAACCAAGTTATTATCGAGTGATCTCGATACATGCGAGCCCGACACGGATAGGGTTTATGTCATAATTTTTCTCTTGGACTAGGAATCGTGGAGAGATCCGACGGTAAGAAGAAGAAGAGGAGGTCGCTTTGGTTATGCACGGAATCCTTCTGCGCAGGCACGAACTTAGCGCTCAATTGTATCGTCCTCCAGGCCTTTTCTGAAGAAAAGCCCATCTCCGACACACACAAAAACTCCGGATTCATGAAATGCTCCTCAAAATTACCATAATAGACCTCGTATGCTAGTGCCGCGATCGCTGGACCGGCGTAAGGACAAAACGAAAATCGTTACAAGGTACGCTTATTATAATCGTAAAGTAGCAAATTTGTGTAGCTCGATGACCTGAGAAGGTAATAGAAGTTAGAAGTAGTGGGGGCATGAGCTCCAAAGATTGAACCGACCCCACATGTGATGCCGGCATGAAAAGTCGGAATGGTGCGAAGTTTGCTTCCCCCACATGAAACTCTCACTAGTTTAAAAAAAAAAAAAACTATATAAATAGTTGAATAAATAGGTAATTAAAAATGGGTATTTTTTTTTTTATCTTTTGTGCCAAGTGTTTGGCATTTCCTTAATTTTTTTTGGGGGGAGGGACAGAGTAGTAAACTGCAAATAAAGTGGCATCAACGTTGTTATTATTATAATAAATGCTATTATTAAGTGTTGTTAATGTTTGGTTTGGTCTCTTTAGAGCGCCAACTAAGCAGTCTTCCACGCGTCCTCGAGCGACTCTTCGCCTACAATTCATGCACGGATCTCACTCCCCCCTCCCTCTCCTTTCTCTCTCTCTCTTGAATCATTCAAACCTCTCTCCCGTCGCGTCCACCTCGACCTCGACCCAGGCTCAGGCTCAGGCACACCTTCACATTGCAAAGGAAAGCGAGACAATGGCTTCCTCCGAGCTCACTCACCGGAACCAATCCCATCAGCCTCGCACATCTCCTCCTCCCCCGCCGCTCTCTCCCGGAACCACGTCCCAGCCGCCGCGATCGTCCCGCTCCCGGCTGATCGCCGCCGCGCTGCACCGCCTCCTCTTCGTCTTCCTCGGCATCGGCATCGCCACCCTCTTCTTCCACGCCCTCCTCCCCAAGCGCTACTCTCCTCTTCCTCCGACGCTGCTGCTGCGTCACCCGCAGCACGCCGCCGCCGCAGCCTCCTCCGGGGTGCCCCACCGCCGCGTCCTGTACGAGGCGGCGTCGGGCATGGACACGATGAGCGCGGGGGGGAAGGTGCCGCTGGGGCTGAAGAGGAAAGGGCTGAGGATCGTGGTGACGGGCGGGGCGGGGTTCGTGGGGAGCCACCTGGTGGATCGGCTGATGGCGCGGGGGGACAGCGTGATCGTGGTGGACAACTTCTTCACGGGGCGGAAGGAGAACGTGGCGCACCACTTCGGGAACCCGCGGTTCGAGCTCATCCGGCACGACGTGGTGGAGCCAATCCTCCTGGAGGTGGACCAGATCTACCACCTCGCCTGCCCGGCTTCCCCCGTCCACTACAAGTTCAACCCGGTCAAGACCATCATATCCTTTCTTCTTCCTTCTTCCCGTCATCATTCATTTTTTTTTTTAACCAGCAACCCTAATGCATCATTATAATCCTGAGGATGAGATCTAGATGAGTACATATTAATCATTTTAAGAAAGCGACAAGAATTAAGATTGTTAAAAATTTATAGATTTTTTTTTTTTTATGGAAGGTCAAACTGGTGGTGGGGTTTGTTTCCTTAATTCGAAGTGATTATTTTTTTCTTTCCTTTTTTTTTTCTTTGGCTTCACAAGACGAATGTGGTAGGAACGCTGAACATGTTGGGGTTGGCAAAGAGGGTCGGGGCTCGTTTCTTGCTCACCAGCACCAGCGAGGTTTATGGCGATCCCCTTCAGCACCCCCAGGTCGAGACCTACTGGGGCAACGTCAACCCCATCGGTCAGTCTCTCTCTCTCTCTCTCTCTCTCTCTCAAAGATGTGCATACATTATTCTGGCTAGGCTAGCTACACTGGACACTTCCATTTCGTTAGTTTGATCACGTGAGATAGACGTTCCTTCGACGGTGCGAGTCCCGCGTCGCCGTCGAACGGGCACGGGCTTGGGCGATGTTTAAAAGCCGGCGGCCCGCCTAGCCTGAGGTTGTATACGTCGATTTTTATTTTATGGGTTCATATGGGCAATATATTAGGCCCGACCCGATGATTGCTTCTAACAAGAACCACCGCGCTTTTGCGCATCGAGCATCTAGCTAACGTCTAGATGACTTTCGATGTAATGGAACCGATGCGAGCTCCAATTGGACAATGTTTTATGTGCCTGGCTGGTGCATTTTGATCCAAAGTCCACCGGTAGCTCCATCATGAAAGAGATCTGTTCATATGGATATTTGGGTGGTTGCAGGAGTGAGGAGCTGTTACGACGAGGGGAAGCGCACGGCGGAGACTCTCACCATGGACTATCACAGAGGTCTAGCAATTGAGGTACGAAAATCAACCCGTTGAAAGAAGTTGTTAACTTCGATCGCAACGGAACGTGGAATCAAAGTGACGGTCGGAAGTCGCGTGCAGGTGAGGATCGCTCGGATTTTCAACACCTACGGGCCCCGTATGTGCCTCGACGACGGTCGCGTCGTGAGCAATTTCGTCGCTCAGGTACATGTCTCTCTTTCGTCCTGGCACACAGAGTGTGGTGCAGGATCGGTACAGTGAAAACGCAAATTTCGATTCTAGGAGTTGGATCACTTCTGATGATATGATGTTCGCGATCGAAACAGGCTTTGCGGAAAGAACCGCTGACCGTTTACGGCGATGGGAAGCAAACCAGGAGCTTTCAGTACGTTTCCGACCTGGTATGTGCTAGTTTCTTCGTCTGCCATTATCGAGCTAAATCCTGCAAATTTTTGCAAATGAATAGCCTTACTATCTGTTTCTGATCTGTGTTCAGGTGGAGGGCCTGATGAGGCTGATGGAAGGCGATCACATCGGTCCCTTCAACCTCGGAAATCCCGGCGAATTCACCATGCTCGAACTTGCCAAGGTAAAATCGATTTGTGTGCTTAGGATTAAGTCCCAATCCTTTGTTAAATCGCTCTTCCGAAACCGTCCTTTGATTTGATTTTTCGATATTAGTCCCTGTGACATCAAAGAGGTGATCATCTGGCTCGTCCGAGCTCTTTTCGGCTCCAACTTGTCGCCCGAACCCCGCCTATGCAGACACAAGACGCTTAGTACTCCTCGAGTCGGGCGGCTATAATCGGGCCGGACCGCGCTTTACGACAGAGCCCTGCCCAGATTTATCCTCGAGCCAATTTGGTTCGAACGGGTCTTTGCGCGATGATAGTCGATAAGCCACGGGCCCCATCTCTTTTCCAATCAGTCAATGTGTAAATGTTTGGGTGCAGGTGGTACAAGAGACAATAGACCCGAACGCAAGAATAGAGTTCAGGCCGAACACGGCGGATGATCCCCACAAGAGGAAGCCCGACATCTCCAAGGCGAAGGAGCTCCTCGGATGGGAGCCCACGATCTCGCTCCGCCAGGGCCTCCCGCTCATGGTCTCCGACTTCCGGCAGCGCATCTTCGGCGACCAGAAGAGCACCGCGGCCTCCGATTCCTCCACCATATCGGCGTGATCGTGTAACCGCATCGCAGGCGCGCACACACATATATTTATATATATGGTATGCAATCGAAGGAACGGGAGAATACCTGTTCCTCGTTCTTCGAGTATAGAAGAAGGAAATAAAGAGATCGATGTTAGTCGCCGGGCCGTTTTCGAGGGTTACGGCATCCGCGGTATCGAGACCTCGAGAGGAAGGAGCATAAGCCTAGAGGAATAAGCATGGCCTTCATGGTTAGATGATGATTTTTGCCGTAATAGTGGGGTTAATGACTAATGAGGGTTATGAGATCTATGGATGTTTAGACGTTTTCCCTTTTCTTGGTGGTATGATAAGTTGCATAGGCTTCTCTTCCATCTCAAATGCTCACTACTCTATTTTGAATTGTTGCTATGGTCACTCTTGTGGTCAATGCATGCAAACGATTGAAGCTTTGAGGGCTTTTTTCCTAATCATGCTAAAAAAAAGTAAATATTTACCAAATCATGTCAAAAAAAAATTTAATTACCAAATCAGGTCCCGCTCGGCAGTCAAACTGCCGAGCCGGCGGCTCCGGTGATGGAACAGTGCCGCTCGGCAGTCAAAGTGCCGAGCAGCACCGTTCCATTTGCCGCTCGGCAGTTATACTGCCGAGCGGCACTGTTCACGTTTTTTTTTTTTTTTTTTCAATCCCCGAGTCATGCATGTGTTAAAAAAGTATTTCCAAATGTGTAAGAAATGGAATTGGCAAATTTTACGACTGTTGTCTCCTAGTTGCAACACTCCCGCAACCTTTTAGCAATATAAAATTGACGCGGTCGTTTTTGTAATAGATTTTGTTAGAGCAAACTATGATATAGCTTCGGACGTAGCCCCGGTCTTTGGCATCGTCCCGAGCCGGACGTGCTTCAAGCTCCCGTCCCAAACCCTCCGCCACACTCGAATCTTGAAGTCGGCAAACGCCGCGTAGACCCTGTCGTTCGACACCACCAGCGCGACCGCCATGGAGGCCTTGGTCTTGAGCCGGTTGCACTCGATGAGCTCCGGCAGCTTCCAAACCCTGATCACGTTCTGCTCGGATCCCGTGTACATCAGGTTGCTCGACACGGCGATGGACAGAATCTGGCCGTCTTTCTTGAGGAGGGAGGAGATGCACCTGTAGGAAGCCTCGGCGGCGGCGGCGGGGGCCTTGGAGGCGGAGAAGCGGTGGAACGGGGAGGAGAGAGGGGACGTGGGGAGAGTCGGGTTGCTCAACCTAGGTGGAGAGATCGCAGGTGGGAAGATATTGTCTGCGAAGGAGGGCTCTTTGGTGGAGATGGCTCTAAGGAACTTATGGCGGGGAGAGATCCGGAAAGACAGGTTCAGAGGGGAGGAGTTGGGCGAATCATCTGGCCAGGCCATATGGTCATCTCTCTCGCCATTTTCCATTGCCGAAACGGAAGATAATGCGTGTACGTACACACACATTTTAACACATGCATGACTCGGGGATTAAAAAAAAAAAAAAAAAAACGTGAACAGTGCCGCTCGGCAGTATAACTGCCGAGCCGGCAAATGGAGCAGTGCTGCTCGGCACTTTGACTGCTGAGCGGCACTGTTCCGTCACCGGAGCCGCCGGCTTGGCAGTTTGACTGCCGAGCGGGACCTGATTTGGTAATTAAATTTTTTTTTGACCTGATTTGGTAAATATTTACTTTTTTTAGCATGATTAGGAAAAAAGCCCAAGCTTTGATGGGTGGGAAAATGCTGCGTAGAAATGAATATTAACTGCGATTAGATGATGACTCAAGGCTGAAGTTTAGCAACTCAACTTCAAATTATTGTGCTAAGTACATGAGCATGGATGGGACTTTACAATTAACATTCGTGTGGTGGGTCACAAACTTAGAGCTAAATAAAATGGAATCATAGTAGTTTCCAATCTAATGTCGCGACGTCCCAGCGCGCCACACCTTAAGGCTTACCGAACTTGCACTCTACTTTAATCAAAACGGACCAGGAATAAAAAAACAAGTGCATGGAAAAACTCCAAACATTAACCGGCAGGCACACCTAGACAAAGGGTATGGCCTTTATGGGTTGGACTAAACATACATGACATTCACGCATTCACAAATTCATGAACAACAGTCAGTTCTCAACCCTTTGTTTCATCACACGAATTTGCATAAGTTTAGTCAACATTCGCGGGTTTCACAACCGGGAAGCAAGATCCAAAAGACAACCACCAAGGCCAGCCGACTGTCATATACATCGAAAAAATTGTCGATGGCTCGCTACCACTACTCCGCTACACAACATGCCTATCTCGAATCTCATCACACCACCATTCAACACTATCTGTCCCTAGTATCATCATCATTCTCATCAGAGACAAACGGAAGAGGACCCAGAAGCACATCATCCTCTTCGACCATATATATACAAGGCCACGAAAAGGTACAAAACAGGGGCAGACATCTGTCCTACTTCAATTGCTAATGTATTGATTAACTTCTTGAACTTAACATCAACATGATCAGCATCCACATGGTCCTCCCAGGAAGAGATGCATTCCTGGGGGGACTCCATAACACATGGTTGAAGCAGCAGGACTAACTCGAGGCATTCTTATTATCTGAAAATCAGAATGCAACAACAGTGAGCTAAAGCCCCACGAATGAATGTCTAACCCAAAAGAATGCAAGCATTGAAATCAGAACATGACATCAATAATTCACAATTTCATCATATGAATGAGATGATATGTATGAGATTCTTTCGAATTCTCATTATGCAATGCCGGCTCACAAAAGATTTCCCTTCTGGATGAACGTTTTCTCCGCGAATACACGTTTCCGCGATGTGAGCCTTCCTAGTGGATAAACGTCTCCACGGCATCTCTTCTATCACCAAAGGCATTCCAGTTCACATGAAGCACAAGAGCAATCACTAAACAACTCAGAGGCATCTCAAATTCCCTACGGCTCCATGGAGCATCGTCGACCAGAATACGACGGGATAAGTCTCATCTCATGATAGATGACATGATATGTACACACGAGACAATCTTACCTTCGTCGGCACCCTTTCTCAATTCGTTTACTCAGAATTTCAATAGAATTCAAGAACTAACAAGCGAGATTTCAAGAATGCTATTATATTTTCAATCGTTGACGTATGATTCCAACGTCAATCCAAACAAATTATAATCTCAAAATCCAAAGATGACTAACATACGGTTCGGGCGCAAATGGTGATGGAGAAAGGGCGTGAATGATAATTGGGGCATGGACAACGGCAGATGTAGACGACGGTGGTAAGGCAACACAGAAGTAGTAGATAGCTTAGCGGCGGGTAACGACAGATTATGACGACCATACCATACGTCGAAATGAAATGACAATAGAAGTTTATATAGGGGAAGCAAAGTGAAGCTAGTCTGCTTTAGGGGGGTAGCACCCAAAGGACATGGCTGTGACATGTATCACACGCCGGTCATGTCACATGGCGGTGACACGTGGCAACACCTTGCACGATGGAATGCGTGGCTTGCCACACATCCTCCCCCTTGCCACATGCAGACTCATGGGCCCCCACGTGTTAGCATATCCCCCCATGTCCTCGTCCGGTCCCAATTTCTCATGTATTCTGCCCAATTGGGATTTAATTCAACTACCATATATTTCCCTATCGCCTCGTCGTCAATTCTAACTGATTCAATAATATTTCAGGATAAGCTTACTGAGGTTTTAGGGTCAGCACAATCCTCCCCACCTCAAAAAATTCCGTCCCCTAAATTTAACTCTTGCTCCCTCCTTCGAACAGTTATGAATACTTTTGTTTCATAGTTTCTTCACTTTCCCATGTCGCTTCCTCAACATGATGGTATCTCCATAATACCTTAACTAGAGGCTTATTCTTATTTCGGAGGACTTGTTCCTTCTGATCTAGTATCTGTAAAGGTTCCTCAATATACCTGACCCTCTCGCCAACGTCGATGGTTTCAAAGTCTAATGCATGACTAAAGTCTGGATGATACTTTCTTAACATTGATACATGAAACACATCATGTATTTGAGATAATTTTGGTGGTAATTCCAATTTATAAGCTAGATCGCCCACTTTTTCAAGTATTTCAAAGGGTTTTACAAATCTTGAGCTAAATTTTCCTTTTTCCCCAAATATTGAGATTTCTTTTGTAGGTGATACCTTCAAGAATACATGATCACCTACTTCAAATCCTAATGGTCTTTGACGTCTGTCGGCATGGCAGACCCTGAGTCTTTCTTGTATGACTTTTATCATATCTGTAGTGATTTGAATCAATTCTGGTCTAATTAAACTTCGTTCTCCCACCTCATTCCCACATATAGGAGTTCTACAGGCTCTACCATATAAAGCTTCGAATGGAGCCATGTCTATACTTTGTTGAAAACTATTGTTATAGGCAAAATCTACAAAATGTAAGTTTTCTTCCCAATTGCCTTTGAAATCAATAATGCAAGCTCGTAGCATGTCCTCTCATATCTGAATTACTATTTCAGATTGCCCATCTGTTTACGGGTGAAAGGCGGTGCTATATTGTAGCCTTGTTCCTAAAACAGTTTGTAAACTTTCTAAAAGTTCGATGTAAACCTTGAATCTCGATCTGACATTATAGTAACCGGTACACCACGTAATCGTATTATTTCTTTAACGTACAAATTCACAAGGTAATCTAAACTATGCTCCTTTCTCACTGCTAAGAAGTGAGCACTCTTGGTAAGTCATTCTACTATCACCCAGATAGAATCGTGACGTCATGGTGTTCTTTTGAGTCCTTGTACAAAATCCATCGTTATATGCTCCCATTTCCATTCAGGAATTTCTAATGGCTTAAGCAAACTTGTTGGCCTTCGATGCTTCGCTTTTACTTGCTGACATGTCAAACATTTCCCAACATATCTAGCAACATCCATCTTCATTCCATTCTATCAATAGTATTGACGAAGAATGCAGTACATCTTTGTGTTTTCAGGATAATTACTAGACTGATTTCGATGTGCTTCTGACAAAATTTCCTTTCTCAATTCCTTATCGTCTAGTGCACATCTTACCAGTCTATTATCGGTTATATGGAAGTTAAGCCTTTTTCTTTTAAGCATTTCTTCCCAAATCTCTAAAATTTCAGGATCCTTTTGTTGTAACACTTTGATTCTCTGAACAATATCATGTTCTATCCTCAAAGTTACCAAAATACAAGTGAGGTTTTCTATTTCCAACTTGAACTCTAAACACGGTGCTCTTTCCGATAGATTCCATTCTCGGATCATCATGTGCCACTTAGTAGATTTTCAACTAAGGGCATTTGCAAATTTGTTTGCTTTCCTGGATGGCATAATATCTCATATTCATAAACTTTCAGTAATTCCATCCATCTTCTTTATTTCATATTCAATTCTTTTCGTGAAAATAAATACCTCAAACTCTTATGGTCTATATATACCACAAACTTTTCTCCATAGAGTAATGTCTTCATATTTTCAATGCAAAAATGATTGCATTCAATTCTAAGTCATGAGTTGCATAGTTTAACTCATATGGTTTTAATTGCCTAGAAGCATATGTAACGACTCTTCTACATTGCATTAAGGCACAATCCAATCCTTTTGGGAAGCATCACCATATACTTCATATCCTCCAGATCCTGAAGGTATAGTCTATATCGAAACTTTCCCTTGAGTTCTTGAAAAATCTTTTTTGTGAGTATTGCCTGGCGGAAAAAACAATGAGAAAACCGTTTAGAAAAGGGACTAGAGTTGAGTTTCCATTGCAATTAATCCATTCTGACGTCTGCAGTCCAATAATGTGAGAGCAAGGCATGTGGCTGTTTATTTCATCACTCTTATAGATGATTATATTCAATTCAGATGTGTCTTTTTGGTTTCTCACAAATCTGAAGCATTATGTTGCTTTAAGAAGTTTATGATCTTAGTGAAAAATCAATTGGACAAGAAAATAAAAGCATTGTGATCCAATCGAGGTCGAAAATATTTGTTTGATCATTTCAAAGATTTGTATGGTGAAAAAGGGATAGAAAGATAGTTGTCTATTCCATACACTCCTCAATAAAACGGTGTTATAGAGAGAGAAGAAATAGGTCCCAATGGAAATGGTTAAGTCTATGATGGCATAGACTAATTTTCCTATCACCTTTTGGGGTGAAGTTTTGTTTATTTCTATCTAGATACTTAATCATGTGTCTTCTAAATTAGTTATTTCTACTCCATATGAGTTGTGAACAGGTAGAAAATAAGATTTGAGTTTTCTAAGACCTTGGAGATATACTGAAGAAATATATTTTCCTCTATATTCAATATGAATCTTTACAGCATTACAATCGACCTTATATACAATATATGTGCTAACCCTAGCATATCAATAAATCAGGAAAGACTATAATACAGGAAAAAATTACCTAATTTAATGGAAATACAGCTCACGCCAACACTCCCCCTCAAGTGGGTGAGAAGATGTCTTCGATACCCATCTTGATGAGTAAGCTCTGAAACGCTTGACTTGACACAGCTTTGGTCAATACATCGGCTAATTCATCTTCAGATTTGACAAAAGGTAACTGAATTACTTTAGCATCTAAATTCTCCTTGACAAAGTGTCTATCAACCTCAACATGTTTGGTTCGGTCATGCTGAACCAGATTGTGAGAGATAATTATAACAGCTTTATTATCACAAAACAACTTCATTCTAGACTCCGGTGGATACCCAAGTTCGGACAATAGTCCTTTAAGCCACAATAACTCACACAACCCCTTCGCTACTCCTCTGAATTCTGCTTCGGCACTGGACAGAGCCACAACTTTTTGCTTCTTGCTCCTCCACGTGACCAAGTTACCTCCTACAAATGTGAGATAACCTGACGTCGACCTTCTATCTGTTACGTTCCCTACCCAGTCTGCATCTGTATATCCTTCCACTACAAGGTGACCATTCTTTGCAAAAATTATCCCCCTCCCTGCAGCTGACTTTAAATATCGAATGATACGATATACTGCATTCATATGTTCTTCACTAGGAGCATGCATAAATTGACTCACAACACTTACTGCATAAGCAATGTCTAGGCGAGTGTGAGACAAATAAATTAATCTTCCTACTAATCTTTGATATCTCTCCTTATTAGTCGGCACTTGATCAGAATACTCTCCAAGTTTATGATTCTGTACCATAGGAGTATAAGCAGGCTTACAGTCTAACATTCCTACTTCAGCCAACAAATCAAGTACGTATTTTCTCTGTGATAAGAAAATTCCTTCTTTAGACCTAGCTACCTCAATACCCAAGAAATACTTTAGTCCTCCCAAGTTCTTCATCTCAAACTCTTCTGCCAACTTCTCTTGAAGCATCGAAATTTCTTCAATATCGTCTCCTGTTGTGATCATATCATCAACATATATGATCAGGGCAGTCAGCTTACCTTGGCTTCGCTTCAAAAATATAGTGTGATCTGAATTGCTCTGGGAATAACCATGCTTTCTCATGGCTGAGTTGAACAGACCAAACCAGGCATGAGGTAATTGCTTCAAACCATATAACGACCTCTTCAGTCTATAAACAATATTTGGCTTATTAACACACCCATATCCAAGTGGAATCTCCATATAAATCTCTTCATTCAAATCTCCATGAAGAAATGCATTCTTTACATCAAACTGATGTTATGGCCAATCCAGATTTGCAGCAAACGATAGCAAAACCCGCACTGTATTTAATTTTGCAACTAGAGAGAAAGTCTCCTGATAGTCCACACCATAAGTCTGTGTGTATCCTTTTGCGACCAATCGAGCCTTGTATCTCTCAATGGTTCCATCTGCCTTGTGTTTAATGGTAAACACCCACTTACACCCTACAGCTTTCTTCCCTTTTGGCAACTCTACAAGTCTCCAAGTTTGATTCTTTTCTAGTGCTTCCATCTCCTCCTTCATAGCTTGGACCCATTTTGGATCCTTCAAGGCCTCTCCCACCCCATTCAAAATTTGAACAGTTGATACATTTGACACAAAAGCCTTGCAAAATTTCGACAATCTTCTTGTTGACACAAAATCGGCAATGGGATATTTAGACATTCGTTCCTCTACATCCGGTGAATACCGACTAGGAGGCTTGTCTCGATTATGCCTGTCAGGGAGTTTATATCTAACAACCAAATCAGAATCATCAGAAACCTCAAAATCAGAAAGAGAGCTTACCTCAGGATCATTCTCAGGAGAGTGGTCGGGTACTGAAGAAGGGGCAATTTGCGAAGGAGCGGGCTGATCTCGCTCATTAGATGTAGATATAGGCTGCTGATCATCCCCACTTTCAGCTGAAAAACGAACACCCTCCCCTTCATCTTCTGTCAGTGCACCCTTCCCCTCATTAAACTGCATAATTGAAACTTTTTGTGAGCTGGTTAATGGTCCAGCCCCACCCAATCGCACCCCGGACTCCATATGTCCTCCTGACTCCGCACCCTCCATGCCAATATCCCACCAATTTGTCCTTTCACTGTAATTCTCCCCCTGAAAGGAACATTGGGGTGGAGAAAAATAAGACTCGGACTCCAGAAAAGTCACATCCATGGTAACATGTGTCTTCTTGGTCTTCGGATCATAGCAGCGATACCCTTTTTGATGAGCTCCATAGCCAACAAATATACATCTTACTGCACATGGGTCAAATTTGGTGCGTTGGTTCTTGTGAAGATGCACAAAAGCCGCACACCCAAACACTTTAGGAGGTATTGTCAAGACTGAAGGGAGAGGCATAAACTGAGATAGAGTTTGTAATGGAGTTTGAAATTGCAACACGCGAGAGGGCATACGATTCATCAGGTGAACGGCTGTGGTTACCGCTGCATCCCAGAACCTTCTTGGAACATTTCCGCCGACAAGAAGAGCTCTTGCTGTCTCTAGAATGTAGCGGTTCTTTCGTTCGGTCACACCATTCTGCTGAGGGGTTTGAGGGCAAGAGGTCTCATGGATGAGACCATGTTCCTTAAAATAAGAGGTAAGGTGTTGATTGATATATTCTCCACCATTGTCCGTGCGGGGAATCTGAATACGAGCTCCAAATTGAGTAGCAACCATTTTATGAAACATGCGAAATATGGTAGAGGCCTCATCTTTATGCTTCATCAGATACAACCACGTCATACGTGTGCAGTCATCAACAAAGGTTATAAACCATCTCATTCCAGCCATTGTAGTAATTGGAGATGCACCCCACACATCAGAATGAACCAGACAAAAAGGCCTGCTACTTTTATTAGAGCTCAAAGGAAAAGAAACACGATGACTCTTTGCCATAATGCATGTGTCACATTGAAAAACAGAATCTGATAAACCACGAAACAACTCAGGAAATAAATACTTCAAATATCTAAATGATGGGTGTCCCAACCGACGATGCCACAACCAAACATCCTTCTCCTTACTAACAGACTGACTAGGAGTGTGATATGCACATCCAAAGCTTAGATCATCCACAATGTATAGCCCCTCCTTCTTAGTACCACGCCCAATAATCTCCTTCGTGAGAATGTCCTGAAACAAACAGAAATTCGGGTACATAAGAACACAACAATTCAGCTCATCAGTAATTTGTCCAATAGATAATAAACGGTTGGATAAAGAGGGCACAAGTAATGTATGAGATAAAGAAAGAGAGGGCGTGAGAGCCGCACTCCCAGCCCCAGTGACTGGATGGCAATTTCCATTAGCATTATACACACTGTCTCGTCGTGGTGAGGTACGGTTGACTAGGTCATCGAGGTTAGGTGTCATGTGATTGGTAGCGCCTGAGTCGATAATCCATCCATTGTTTCCACCATGACGAGTAATGATAAAACCAGAACCACAATTACCTCGAGTTTGAGCCCATATACATTGACTCGGGAGTTAGGCACGAGTTAGGCATTGACTCGGGAGTTAGGCATTGACTCGGGAGTTAGGCACGAGTTAGGCATTGACTCGGGAGTTAGGCACAAGTTTGGCACAAGTTGGCATGCTTCCTCTTCCATTCGGCTATATAAGGAGAAGAAGAACCGAAGACAAAGCAAGCGAACAAGAGAGAGCTCAAGAGTTAGAAGAGAGCTCGGAAAGACTTGTTCGCCGCGTCGAGTCTATTTGAGTTATTAAACACCGTGGGTATCGGATGTATAATCTAGGGTTGGGAAACACTTGAGCGTGAGGGATTGTAATTCTCCGATTTGTTAGTGGATTATTTGTTGGCTCTCCCCGTGGACGTAGGTTCCGACATTCGGACCGAACCACGTAAATCTCGTGTCCTTTATTATTTCGTTTTATTTCTCTGTCGACTTTCTATGGCTCCCGACATTAATTGCAAACGCTCGTCGATCCTATTCCACTGCGACACCGATCTAGTGTCCTATTTTCACAACAATTGGTATCAGAGCTAAGACTTTGCAATTATGTCTGGAGCAAGAGTAGAAGTTGAGAAATTTAATGGAAGGAACAACTTTGTGTTATGGAGCGTCAAAATGGAGGCGCTGCTGACAACTCAAGGTCTGGCCCGGGCATTGGAAGGCAAAGCCAAATTGCCTGAATCAATGAAAGATGCCGACAAGGACGAGCTGATGAGTAAGGCCAGAAGTATAATCCTGTTGAACCTATCGGACGAGGTGTTAATAGAGGTTGCTGAAGAGAAAGATGCCGCAGCAATGTGGGCAAAACTTCGGGCCCTCTATGTAACAAAAGGTTTGAACAATCGCCTGTATATGCTGAAGCGGATGTATCAGTTTCGATACACTGAAGGTACGTCCATCAGAACCCACCTAGATGAGTTTAATAAACTCATGATGGATTTGAAGAATGTCGGAAAGAGCCTTCAAGATGAAGAACAAGGCATGATACTGCTGGCGTCTTTGCCAGAATCATGGGAGCATTTCACTGACTCCTTATTACAGGGACGAACTTCAATTACCTCTGAAGAGGTAAAATCTGCTATGTTTTCAAAGGAGTGGCAGCGAAAGCTGCGAGATGACGGCCTATCGCAAGATGTGGCGCGAGGACTGGTGATTCGAGGCAGAGATCAACACCGGTGGCCCAGCAGCAGCAGAGGCAAAAGCAGGTCCAAATCGCGACCCAGAAAATTCAAAGGTCGCATGAAATGCTTTGAATGTCACGAGGAGGGGCACATGCGGAGAGATTGTCCAAAGTTAAGAAATAAAGGTGGTGGGCAAAACGTCACAAGCAATGTGGCAAATATTGCCGAGCAGAGTATCAGTGATGCTGAGGCCGTCCTATGTGCATCAACAAGTTTGTCAGGAGACGAATGGGTGCTAGATTCTGGATGTTCCTATCACATGACTCCTCATAGGAACTGGTTCACTACCTACCGAACTACAGATGGTGGTAGAGTTATTATGGGGAATAACACAGCCTACAAGGTTGTGGGGATAGGGACAGTTCAGATCCGGATGCACGATGGCATAGAGCGAACGCTAACAGACGTGAGGCATGTACCGGAACTCAAGAAGAACCTTATTTCTCTAGGGACACTCGATGACATTGGGTGCAAGTACACCGCCGAAGGTGGAGTACTGAAGATCTCTCGAGGTGCCATGACGGTAATGAAAGGGAAGAAGAAGAATTCTCTCTATCATCTACTGGGAGAGACCGTGACTGGAATTGCTGCAGTTTCATCAGGTGAGTCAGATTCTGACTTGACTCGTTTATGGCATATGCGTTTAGGGCACATGAGTGAGGCAGGTATGACGATGCTGAGTGAAAGGGGGCTGCTGAAAGATCAGAAGACAGAAAAGCTGGACCAGCGCCGAGTCAAATTTGGTGCAGCTGTACATTCGACCAAGCAACCTGTTGAATACATCCATTCAGACGTCTGGGGACCGTCTCCAGTTTCTTCGAAAGGAGGTGCCAGATATATGCTGACATTCATCGACGACTATTCAAGGAAGGTATGGGTATACTTCTTGAAACACAAATATGAGGTGTTTGATCGGTTCAAGAAATTTAAGGCATTGATTGAGAAGCAGTCAGGTAAGCAAATCAAGTGCCTGAGAACCGATAACGGCATGGAGTTCTGTGGTAAGGATTTTACCGAGTTCTGCCAAAGGGAAGGAATCGTGAGACACCGCACGGTTCCTGGGACACCACAACAAAATGGCGTTGCTGAACGGAAGAACAGAACTCTACTTGAGAGAGCTCGGTGCATGATTTCACATGCAGAACTGGGCAAGGAATTTTGGGCCGAAGCAGTAAATATGGCATGTTACCTAGTTAATAGATCTCCATCTTCTGCTATTGAGTGGAAGACTCCTGAGGAAGTATGGTCGGGAAAACCTGTTGATTATTCCGGATTGCGGATATTCGGATGTCCTGCGTATGCTCATGCGAGGGATGGCAAGCTTGAGCCGAGGGCAAAGAAGTGCATATTTCTGGGTTATGCAGAAGGGGTAAAAGGCTACTGGTTGTGGTGCAATGATCCCAGATCACCCCATTTTATAATCAGCAGAGACGTAATCTTCGACGAGACTGCAATGCTTCGACAGAGGAGTCTTGAGACACTACCAGCAGAGCAGACAGATCATGGTGTCAGTAGTGAGGTGGAGTTTCAGGTGGAGACTCCGGAGACCTCGGAGGTAACAGATATAGAGACTGCAGATGAGGCCGCAATTCCTGAAGTCGGTGATAGTGAACAACCAGTACAGCCACAGCAGACTCTAGTTGAGGGTAGACAGCGAAGGCAAATAAAACCACTGGTACGTTATGGTTATACAAATATTGCTTATGCTTTGACTGTAGGTGACGAGGTGGAGACAGATGAGCCTTCGTCTTACTCTGAGGCGATGGCTAGTTCTGAGTCATCGCAGTGGCTAGGGGCTATGAGTGAAGAGATGGAATCACTCCATCGGAATCAGACATGGGAGCTAGTTACAGTACCCAAGAGCCAGAAGATTGTTGGAAGCAAATGGGTCTACAAACGGAAAGAGGGCATTCCTGGTGTCGAGGCAGCAAGATATAAGGCGAGACTTGTGGCGAAGGGGTTTACACAGCGGGAGGGCATTGACTACAATGAAGTGTTTTCTCCTGTGGTAAGGCATACCTCTATTCGTATTTTACTTGCCTTAGTTGCTGCACATGATCTCGAGTTGGAGCAGCTTGATGTAAAGACAGCGTTTCTTCATGGTGAGTTGGAGGAGCAGATTTACATGAGGCAGCCAGAGGGATTTGCTATTCTGGGTAAGGAAGACCATGTTTGTTTGTTAAAGAAATCTTTATATGGGCTGAAACAGTCTCCTAGACAATGGTATAAGCGCTTTGATGCTTTCATGGCTAGTCAGGACTATTCTAATAGTCAGATGGATAGCTGTGTTTATTTTAGGAGACTGGATGATGGGTCTTTGATATATCTGCTGTTATATGTTGATGATATGCTGATAGCAGCTAGAAATATGTCTGATATTGATGTGCTGAAGCGGCAGTTGAGTGCTGAGTTTGAAATGAAAGATTTAGGTGCTGCAAAGAAGATATTGGGTATGGAGATTTTGCGTGACAAGACTGCAGGGATTTTGCGTCTATCGCAAAAGAAATATATTGAGAAGATCGTGGAACATTTTAACATGCAGTCAGCAAAATCTGTAAGTACACCTTTAGCTGCACACTTTAAACTTTCTGACAAATTATCACCGCAGACTGAGGAAGAGAAGGAGCATATGTCTCGTGTTCCATACTCTAGTGCAGTGGGTAGTATTATGTACGCCATGGTATGCACTAGGCCTGACATTTCACAAGCTGTAAGTGTTGTTAGCCGTTACATGAAACACCCAGGTAAGACTCATTGGGAAGCTGTGAAATGGATCCTCAGATATTTGAAGGGGACAACAGACGTTGGTATCACATATCGAAGGGACGAGAATGGCAGTGAGACCACAGGGTATGTGGACTCGGATCACGCTGGTGATATGGATGGTCGCAGATCATTAGCGGGGTACGTTTTTATGCTAGCAGGTGGTGCAGTAAGTTGGAAAGCATCTTTACAAGATCATGTTGCTTTATCTTCAACTGAGGCAGAGTACATGGCACTAACCTTTGTGGCAAAGGAGGCGATATGGCTGAAAGGTTTGCTCTTGGACCTTGGACTGAATCAGAAAAGCGTCACTGTACATTGTGACAACCAAGGTGCGATACATCTAGCTTATAATCCGATATATCACGAGCGAACAAAGCATATCGATATCAGGTACCATTTCATCCGAGATGTCATAACGAAGGGCGAGATTGCTATTATGAAAATAGCAACAGCAGAAAATCCAGCAGACATGATGACGAAGCCGGTTCCTTTGGCAAAGCTCGAGCTCTGTTTGAGCTCGATTGGCGTCTGTAGAGCATAAGCGCCCATCGGGGCGCTGGGAGAGTTAACATGAATACTATAGCTTGGCTACAAACATCGAGCCAAGGTGGAGAATTGTTAAAATTGTGTCTCGAGTTTGAGCCCATATACATTGACTCGGGAGTTAGGCACGAGTTAGGCATTGACTCGGGAGTTAGGCATTGACTCGGGAGTTAGGCACGAGTTAGGCATTGACTCGGGAGTTAGGCATTGACTCGGGAGTTAGGCACGAGTTAAGCATTGACTCGGGAGTTAGGCACAAGTTTGGCACAAGTTGGCATGCTTCCTCTTCCATTCGGCTATATAAGGAGAAGAAGAACCGAAGACAAAGCAAGCGAACAAGAGAGAGCTCAAGAGTTAGAAGAGAGCTCGGAAAGACTTGTTCGCCGCGTCGAGTCTATTTGAGTTATTAAACACCGTGGGTATCGGGTGTATAATCTAGGGTTGGGAAACACTTGAGCGTGAGGGATTGTAATTCTCCGATTTGTTAGTGGATTATTTGTTGGCTCTCCCCGTGGACGTAGGTTCCGACATTCGGACCGAACCACGTAAATCTTGTGTCCTTTATTATTTCGTTTTATTTCTCTGTCGACTTTCTACGGCTCCCGACATTAATTGCAAACGCTCGTCGATCCTATTCCGCTGCGACACCGATCTAGTGTCCTATTTTCACAACAGTTTCCACCATGACGAGTAATGATAAAACCAGAACCACAATTACCTTCAGGAGGAAGATTGGAAGTATTAGCTGAAGATACCATCGGGACTAAGGAAAGAGATGAACTCCAGTCACCAATGATGCTTGCCCTGTACTCTTGCCCAGTTCTGCTTCAGATTTCTTTTTCTTTGCTTGAAAATCGTCCCACCAATCTGGAAATCCATGTAGCTTAAAACAAGTGTCCCTAGTGTGTTTGGAATTTCCACAATGAGAACAGCCGCTAAACACCTGAGACTTGGCCTTGACAAAAGATCGAGAGCGCCCACCTCTACCCGCCAAATTGCCAACCATCATCTGTAGAGATGGGTCTCCTCGATTGCCCCGAGAGACCATTGCAGCACCCGTAGGAAAGCCATCAGCATTGGTCAAAATCACGGTTTGGCGCACATCTTCCCTGCGGACGCGTGCGTAGGCTTGCTCAATAGTGGGGAATGGATTCATCTTCAGAACATCAGCACGAACATTGTCTAGGCGGTCATCGAGACCATCCAAAAAAGTATAAACTCGATCTTCATGGACAATAGCATTGTACCTCTGAATATCGACCGGAAATTGCATAGGATTAGGACGTCGGAAATCAATCTCACGCCAGAGCCCTTGAAGATCATTGTAATATTTCTCGATGGGTCCACCGCCTTGCTTCAATCGAGAAACCTGCCTCTTAAGATCATAGATTTGGGAGGTGTCAGATCCATCAAAAAAAGTCGTTGCCATAGCATCCCAGACGGCTTTGGCAATAGGAAATCGAATAAAATTTGTTATCAAGGCTGGGTCCATAGAATTGATAAGCCAACCTTTCACAGTTGAATCATCGGTCTTCCATTGTCGAAAAAATGGATCAATCGGAAGGGGCTCAGGAGAACCACCGTTCAAATAGCCCAGTTTGTCTTTGCCCGAGACATACATCTCAACAACATGGGACCAGACGCCATAATTTTTGCCATCAAGCTTGACAGCAATCGATGCAGCAGGAGCTTCAACGCGCGGCGGTGCGGCCTGTTGGGTCAAGAGCTGCTTCATCGCAGGGGTCAGGTGTGCCAGAATGGCAGTAGCAGAGGCACTAGCATCTGCTTGGTCAGTTTTCACAATTGGCTGATCGTCGGCCATGAGATCAAGTCCGCAAAATGAATTGCTCGAATGGGACGAAGTCGACCGGCGTGAAACGGCGACGTTGTGACGAAACCGGCCCAAAAAAAAAAATTCGAGGGCGCTGCCCCCGAACCCCCAGCTCACTCACCGGCGAGATTTTTCGGGACCGCCGTAGTCGGTGATTGACGTACAGTACCCTAAGGATCAAACCCTAGGGCTCTGATACCATGAAGAAATATATTTTCCTCTATATTCAATATGAATCTTTACAGCATTACAATCGACCTTATATACAATATATGTGCTAACCCTAGCATATCAATAAATCAGGAAAGACTATAATACAGGAAAAAAATTGCCCAATTTAACGAAAATACAGTTCACGCCAACATATACTGCCTATACCCACGAGTCTTTCCACTAGTATGAAAAATTGGGCCCTAAAGGCAAAAAGAGTATCTTTATGAGATACTGAGAGCACTCGAAAGGGTATATATTTGTAGATAGCAAGAAAGTGGACTCAATTGGTTACTCCTCTTAAAACACAGGATTTGGCATAGAATCTAAAAAAGAAGAGGGATTTAAAATGATACAATTTCTTTTTCATTCTATTGTGCTCAACGAAGGAACTGTCTATCTGAATTTGAATCACGAGATGTCACATTTTTAGTGAATGAATTTTCGAAAAAGGGCGAGATAGGTGAAGACTTGGCATGTTCTCAATATGAAATTTTGGATAGTGATAATAATTTTACTGGAGCATCTCATCCAAGTGGGAGCAATGTAAGAAGTTGGAAATTTATTTCCCATTAATCTCAATTGCAACAACTTGATGTGAAGATGTCGTCGTTGTCGTCTAATCAAGTGGAAGTGTAATAAAGAATGAAGTGCTAAGTATACGATCTCCAATATGGTGAATAAGTCGCTGAGTGGGAGCGTAATAGAGCATTGATATACTAAGTGTACAATCTCCAATTTGATGAATAAATCAAAAAAGCGTTCTCCGTTGACTTGTCAATGTTTAGACATTGAAAATAAAGCTTTCATAGTCGCTCCAAAAGAAGAGGATGAGCTAAGGAATGTAAAGGAGGCTCCAACTTACCTTGATAAGAAAAAATGGATACAAGTAATGAAAGAAGAGATAAAGTCAATGAGATCAAGCCAAATTTAAAAATTGGTTGATCTTCCAACAGATACAAAGCCATTGGAAACAAGTGGGCTCTCAAAATAAAGCGTAAAACTGATGGTTTGATTGAGGGTTATAAGGCTCGTCTTGTGGTGAAAGGACATAATCAACAGGAAAGAATTGATTATGAAGAAGTTTTTCTCTTGTTGTGAGATTTACCTCGATTCACCTTATTTTAACAATAGCGATTAGTATGGATCTTGAATTACATAAAATGGATATAAAAACTGAGATTCTCAATAGAGAATTAAAAGAAGAAATTTATATGAAACAATCCGTTGGGTTTGTTACAGAAGGCCGAGAAAAAAATGTCGACTTTTGAGATCAATATATGGCCTTAAGCAGTTTTCGAGACGATGATATATATTTTTTCGTAATGTCATAGTGGCATATGATTGTGTATTGATTGATGAAAATCATTACGTATATATCAAAAGATCCAAAGATCAATCTGTGATCTTATTGTTGTGTGCTACTGATATACTAATTGCTAGAAGCAATATGGAGCATGTTAATGCAATCAAGAATTAGTTATGTTATAATTTTGAGATAAAAAATATGAGTGAATTTGCATATATTCTTGAAATTGAGATTTCAAGAGATCGTTCAAAGAGATTGTGATCTCTTTCCCAAGCGACTTATATAGACAAAGTCCTTGAATGATTTCATATGCAAGACTGTAAACCTAGAGATACTCCTATTGCAAGAGATGAAGGTCTGAGCCGCAAAATATGTCCTGAGACTCTACAAACAAATGAAGAAATGAATGCTAGTGCTTTGGAAGCTTAATGTGCGCTATGATATGTATAAGACCTGATACTTGTTATGCAGTTGAAATGGTAATTAGGTATCAATCCAATCCAAGTCAAGCACATTGGATTACTATCAAGAGAATCTTGAGATAT
This sequence comes from Rhodomyrtus psidioides, assembly GCA_021437785.1. NCBI lineage: Eukaryota > Viridiplantae > Streptophyta > Magnoliopsida > Myrtales > Myrtaceae > Rhodomyrtus > Rhodomyrtus psidioides. Next base: position 2,506,149 of record JAILYB010000041.1, on the reverse strand, counting down.
TTGAAAAGTACTATTGATTTTTTACTAAGAATCAAGGTAGAGATCTGCGCGTTGAAAGCTATATTGATGTTAACTGAAGAAGAGATTTAGATGATAGGAAATTTACCTCTGGGTTTGTATTCTTACCATGCAAAAGCGTAATATCTTGGAATAGTAAGAAGCAAATGTGTATAGCATTATCCACTATGAAAACTGATCTCGTAATGTTATCAGTGGCAGTACAATAGGGTACTTGACTTAAGAGATATTTGGGTCAGTGAGGTATTACTAAGGATGTTGCAGGTTTAATTATTGGTTAATTGTGATAGCCGAGCAGCAATAGCTTACACTAAGAATCCATTGTAAGATCAAACATAGAGACATGAAGTATAATTTTGTGGAAGACATGGTTATACGAAAAAGATGTGAACATACAATATATATCTACTCATAAAATGACAGTAGATCCAATGACGAAATCAATTCCTAGAAATGTTTTCCTTGGCCATGTGTTGACAAAGGGGTTAGTTCCCTACATTGAAATCTCTAGAAATGCGTAGAAGTTCAAATACTGGATATTTATATTTTTCAAATTTCACAGTTAATGGTGTCGCGACCCTCTTGAGGTTGTCGGGCTCTCGAGGGCTAATGGGCCGTCCTGTCTGGTCGGACGCGGGCCTCTCCCAAGGCCCATTACCCAAATCGCAACGGAGGTATGCGTGATCGACTTTCAGTGTGGTCTAGTGACATGTGCTAAGTGTGCATGCCATGGAGTCGCCACCAATCATTTTTTTAGGGTATGATTGGACCACCCAATCGAATAGTTGGGAGTTTCTATTCAATTCTGCGAGAACCAGAGAAATGGTTTCGGGGACTTAGTTACACCAACTGTCAGAGTTGATGCCCTTTCGGTACCTAAGTTGACTGAATTTTCTAGCCTGAGATTCATGCGGATGAGTAAGGTATGAACCCTAAATCTAGAAATTCATGCAGATATGAGTGATTATCCTAGCAATCACAATCAGTAATAAAATGCGCAACTCAAGGAATCTAGATATGCAAATAAATCACATGGCATTCCTAGTAAGGCCATATTTATCAATCACAGCTCAAGAATGATTTAGCTGTCCTAGCCATTCTACACACGATCTAACCTAAAAAAAGCATTAGGAAGCATCGAAGGAGTTCGAGAGTACTCACATGGGGTTCGCCGTGCCCTGGTTTGGTCTTGGACGAGCTATTGAGCTCATGCCGACCCGATTATATTTGGGGATCCACTCGGTGTTTTACACCATGAAATCATGTGAAACAAAAACGAAAATATTCAGCAAGGGGCATTTATTGTAGATGGTGGTCGATCTAATTGGACGTCAAGACTAAAAAATATGTAGAAATTTACAAATTAAAATACTCGAATGACATTTTTTTGCTAAATTCAACTCTATGCGTCGTGAAGAAACACATGCAATTGAACTTGAATTTTGACTATTTATGAGTTCAAAATGTAAAAGAAATTAAAATAAAAATATTGACTATTTTTCTATATTTTTACGACAGCGAACGCTATTTTTCTTCATTTTTCATGTATTTTTCTATTTTTGGAAAATATTAAAAAATATTAAAAAATATGAAAAATTATTTTTTATCAAAAATGGTTCCTTTAGCTTGGTCAAGGCTACCAAAGATGATTTTTTAATTTTTTTAACTTTTTATAGATTTTTTATGATTTTTTTAAAAATAAACTATGAAAGACTGATCAAAAATCAGGTGTCAACAAATGGTATTTGTTATCACTTTTTATGCCTATGAGTTTGTATGATATTTATGCAGATTAATGCTTAGTGCATTATATTGAGAAAGTATGTCGGACAAATAAGATATTAGCCTACTCATACGATAATCGCCTCTATTTATTATGTAATAAATAGAGATGAGATGATTTTAATCTTTTTATCTATGTGATAATTGAGAGTTCAAGTTTTAAATTGTGATGTCACCTTAACATGAGTGTTAAAACGAGGTTATAATAAGTTATGCCCAAAAATGAAATAACTGCTTATTTCACTTTATCTGTCTTTGATGTCAGATGTGAGTTCTGATGGATTATTTGAAGAGCGTAGATTTGTGAACTCAAATTAGACATTCGAAATGTTTGAACTATCATTTGTACGGTATTGAATCAAGAGACATAAGTTTTATGGGAAATGAGATAATACTTTAATACGTACTTCATATTACATATACATGAGACGACAAAAAAGAATTGGCAAGAGTACTGATCTCAACTCTATAGCTATGTGAGACTCTTGAGAATCCCTCACAATTCTGACCTATTCTTGAATTTTTGATCCAGTGTTTGCTATCGAAAGTGTTGCCAATGATCAAGGATGATTCGATCTACTTGGACATTTCTAGAAAAGCGAATTGAGTTGAAATGGATAGATTTTAAGGAAAGAGGAAGGTCAATTTGTAGTTGATGTCATATTATGATTTTGTATTCACAGGTCAACCAATATGATTATATGAGTATAATAGTAATTGTGAGTATAATATTTATCGAACTTTTGAAGAGATCAAGAGAGATATAAATATGACCGAGATTGATCTGGGGTATAACATACTGGATCTACACTAAATTAGAATGTCCAACGTGAGCTACTACATATTCCTAACAGATGTATGGCAACGAGCTTAGAATATGTTGGTCGTACGGATTATTTGCACATATGGATTATTTGCACATATGAACTTTGCAGTGAGAAAAGAAATAGAGATGTTTAGCCCTTTATAGACAAGTGAGAGATGTTGGAAAATTGTGCCTATTAAGGGCAATGTATCTTGGTTTATTGCAATTATTGATTGCAACTAGGGGCAGCTGTTGACACCTTGATCAAAAATCAGGTGTCAACAGCTGCCCCTCTTTGAGAGGAATTTCGTCAGAGGTTTCTCTCAAAGACAAGGTGACACCTGTGTTCCGATCAACTCGACTGGGAAAAGAAAAGAAATCATGACATCCAATTTTCATGCCCATTAATGTGTGCTTTTCCTTAAAAGAGATGTGCTCATTCAATTCCCTGATATGATGTAAGAAAGTTAAGGAGTAGATAGACTTCCCTGCCCCTTACCTGCCGAATGCTTGCGGCATTTGCTGTGTCTGATGGGTTCAAGTAGATTCCTAAGGACTTGTCATCGGAGTGTCCTGGGGATGTTAAGCTCTGACCTGTATGGTAGGTCAAACCATAATGGGATTCCTAACTGATAGGAACCTAAGGAAGACGCATCCCACATTTGGGAATTTGCCAAGGGTTTTGATCCGTGTGGTGGACTAAACTAGAAATGGCTTGTCTAATGTAAGGCTTATTAGGGAAAACGACTCCTCCCGCGTTCGGGATTCATCAAGGTTTTGATCCGTATGGTGGATCGGACCATTGGGTTGATCCTTCAGGCGGTCTCTACCAGTCCTTTGACCCTTCAGGCGGTTTCTACCATTCATTGACCCTTCATGCGGTTTCTACCATTGAGTTGACCCTTCAGGCGGTTTCTACCATTGGTTGACCCTTCAGGCGGTTTCTACCATTGTTTTGACCCTTCAGGCGGTTTCTACCATTGTGTTGACCCTTCAGGCGGTTTCTACCATTGTGTTGACCCTTCAGGCGGTTTCTACCATTGATTGACCCTTCAGGCGGTTTCTACCATTGAGTTGACCCTTCAGGCGGTTTCTACCATTTATGAGATTCCAAATTGATATGAATCAAAGGATAACGTACCCGCTCTTCGGGGCTAGTCGGAGACTCGATCATTCTGTGGATCGGTCTTAGAAAAGATTTGCCTACTAAAAGGCTTCACCTAAGGATGACGCACCCAGTCTTTGGGGTGGCCAAAAGTCCTGCAGAAAGCTTAGACCTGAAAAAATTTTCCTCGCCAAGAAGATATTAGTAATCTTTGGGAAGACAATAATTGTCTAACTGACAAAATTCTACGACTTAAGTTTTAGTCATGAAATGTGCATTTTGATTGTTGGAGGTTATCCAAAACATTCCTGCCATATACAGATGTGATCATAAATTCCTTGCACGGAAACTCTAGATCAAACAATTTGAAAATTTCAAAAAGAGTTTGCTCAAAACATCCATTGGAGTATTTCTCACCCAAGAAGGCTCCTCACTGCTATGTGATAATGATCTTTAATGGGGAAAGTGCTCAATTTCCTACCGACCTGTGCCTGGGTTTCAGGATCATTCGCAACGCATACATTTCGACCGATCAGGAGGTCTTTCACGGGACCGTAGTGTTAGGCTTGGATATCGGTTTCCAAGGGGGACTCACTTTTGAGTCAAAGCCGTTGAACGAAATTTTTCACTATCTGCTCCGGGTTTACAAGTCAAGAACCCTGCAAAATGAGAAAGAAATAGTCTTGCTCGTACTTCTTTGAGCTAAGTTATACATTAACCCAAGTGTCTTAGTCAGATAAGACTACTTCAGGGTTGTAACATTGGAAGGATTGGGGACCGAAAAAGGCTTATTTTTTGCCCAGAAATTGTGAAGGGTTTGACATTGGTGATCATTGCAAATTTGCCACATGTCCTTCGAAGAACATCTCCATTTCTTGAAGTGTACACTCCTCTTTTAGAGCGCACAAGGATGTTTAAAAGCGTCTCTTGTTACATTAAGAGACCGTCTGTTTGTGTGTTTGCAATTTGAGCACGACAACATTTGGAGAGTAGTCATCTTGATCTAACTCCTTTGCAGGGTCTTTTCATCGTCTCTCTAGACTTTACTGGGGATATTTTGAATAGACATCAGCCTTGCTTTTTACCAGGCACTTTGCTTTTTCTTGATGTCTAGGGATTTTTCTTTTCCCCCTTTTTTTAATCCCGTGTTTTTCTTTTCTTTTGGAGCTAGGATTTTCGGCAATCATGCTAGATATGCAACTTAAACTTTGGCACGCTTCCATTCCTAGAGTGATGTTGCCTTTGCTTTGGAATATGCAATGATCACCAATAGGTTGATGAAATGAATTTGCTAGCTCAACTTGGTTGTGCAAAGGATAACAGTGTGTAGGATAGAGAAATTAATTATTCTCGTCATCCTATGACACTTGGATTATCATATAAACAACACACAAAGATTTATGTTAGTCCGAGCAAGAAAATTTCTAACCGTTTACTTTCTGATACTGTTGGACTAACCTTCATTTGCCCCAATGTGGGGTGGTTCTTGACAGGGTTGAGAATGAAAATCGCCGTTCAATGGGGTTCTCAATGGGCATCTGTAGTGTTTGGAATGAAGAAATAAATGCCTCTGTCATCTCGATCCATGTAATCGTTGCGAATGACCCTTATATCCATAGGTTAAGGTTTCGCTATCATTTCCAATCTCCTCATCTCTCAAGTGTGTATGGGACGTGTTTGGATTAGGCTCGCTTCTCTTATGAGAAAATACCCTTTTGAACAGTTCAAACGACTCTTGTTGGAAAAATTCATTTCATTTCATCAAGATTTATCCTTCAAAGGGATTTTATGATGCACCATACATGTGTAATTCATGTTCAGACAATCTCATGTTTTAAAACATGAATGTCAATGAAGTAAGAATTCTATGTCTTTTTAGATGTGAGAATCGAATTAATTCTGAAAGTTTTTAATCTCCAATGAATTGGGAAAAGGGATACTTACCTGCCCATCAAGGCTGGAGATCCTGGAGATATAAAAGGGATATGTCATTGTATATTCTAAAACTTTACAAAAATTGGAACGATACATCTTACCCTTGGTCATATGCTCCAACGAGTGTACAAGGGTTGTGAAAATCTGCACTTCACATAGTAACACAAGATTGTTGGGTGTTCTAAAGTTCTTTCGACTTCTTGGTTTTTGGAGAAAAATGAAACTTACATGTCTGCCCTGATGGCGAGCTCCTGCCAAGGATAAATATTAAGCATTATTTTGGGTTTCCAAATTCAAAACAAATTGGGACGATACTACTTTACTCTTGATTTGAATTCCATTCTGCATGCCAATGTGCGGATTGTAGAAGCCGGCCCTCAAGCTTGTGGCCATGATTTCTTCGTCTGGTTGGGCAACGAATCCACCTCGAGGATTTACGTCGGAGGAGATTCATTCATCTTTTTGGGCGTGTTTCATGCACTGTTTTGTTATTTGAATGCATGGCTTCTTGGGTGCCTCATCTCTGTTCATCACCTGAGAGGAAAATGAGAGAACATTATCCCCGCATCTGATTGAAAATCATTTAGGAACGATACGTTCTTTTTACCAAATGGGTGGCTCCGCGGCCAAATGTGTTTTACATTGAAAGGATGGATTCCATTACGCTCTGCGGATGATAACTATCGCTTCGGGGACTTGCCCCACGGATCAAACGATGAATTTGATGTCTTCGGCTTCGACATGCTTTCCAGATGTAGGAATGGTTTGCCCCCATTTTCAGTGGAGATGGGTTTTGTCGAGTGGGAAAGATCAAAAACTCATCCTAGATTTGGCTTTAGTCGAAGGTTGAAATCCCGACCTTGGATAAGCGAATCATGATTCATCTCCTTCTGCTTCGGATTTGTCATTTGCGTGCTTCAAATTTTACAATACCAACTTCGCCGCTTGATGAAAATGAATCGATGATTTTCGAATTGCCCCAAGTTCTATAGTCATCTGCGTCGAATCTCTTTGAACTTCATCGGGTGTTAGACAAACTGATAAAATGATTTTTCAATCCTGAGATCGAACTCCTGACGTTTCGTACCACTTCCAGTTCACTGACTACCAGGACACAGCACTATTGGCGTCCCTAACTGGTTCGTTTTTTGTTATAAAATTCTTGAAGCAGTTAGCGACCCCCATTGAGAATGAAACAAGCTCAATTTAGAGTTTATAACGACTAAAGGTCCCTTAGAACGATACAGAGCTAACCGTCTTTGAGCTCGCTCGGGCTTTTGCTCGCATTTTCCTATGTGAAGCCTTTAAATGTTTTTCTTCGTGGCGTTCAATTGGTTCGCCTCGACTCTAATCTAACAAGGGATTGTCGTACTCAAGCATGATGATGCTCGCAGGTAGTACTGATCGCTGCCCCAGATTAACTCTAGGCATTAAGGAAGATTATCTTGCATGGAAGACTTTATGACAGAAAGATTAATGATACATCCATTCACATGTGCTTAGTTCCCTTGAGGATTCTCGGTGATCAGCCAGCTACACCATGAATCAGACATATAATCGTCATTTTGGATCATAACTTCATAAGTCCATCAGTTTTAAACTGATCGATCCATATATGGAGCTCCTCATCAAGGAAATCTTTTGATTCTTCGAGCAACTGATATTCGGGTTGACCATCATCGCTTGGCGTTGAAGGATTCCTGTTTCTGTTGTGAGCGATCTGATTCTTCGAGCTAGAACCTTCGTCGTTGCTCGAGATTATAAGAGGATGATTGATCGGTTCACTATCAAAAGCACCTTCCATTTGGGAATGGGAGAAACAAAAATCCTCAAAGCATCCGCCCGCTTGATCTTCCGAAATCATATGCCCAAGCCGGGCAGATCTTTGAACACTAGGCGCAATATGTTGATCGGGGATAGGAAGAGCACTAGCGAAAAGTTGCTGCTCAAACCAAGGAGTTCGTACCTGCTGCACTTGTGGCATATACTCTTGAGGGGTGCTGAGATGATTCGGGGGAATATTCTGATTAGCGCCCAAGTAGTCGATGGTGCTGCTACCAGCTTGGTCGGTGCCTAGATTCGGCAGGGTATTTCTTACTTCAGGGGCATTGTAGTTATAGCCATGCCTAGTGTTTAGGCACAAGTTGAGTTCTTTCAGGTTCAGTGCTGTGTGGCGCTGTCTGAGCGCCCTTCTGTAGCTCTTGAGGTGACTCGCGACTCCATCTTTAGTGAGTTCTGGTATGTTCATGATCTCAAGTATGCGCGTTGGATATGCTGAGTTGATCCCTAGTTGCTGAACCGCACTAAGGAACTTGAGATGAAGCTCGGGGGACCAATTGACCCTCGTCTTCTTGCGACCCGGAACAGTGTTGACAACTTGGCTATTGCTCTCTGGCCTATTTCTAGTAGAATTTGATCGAGCCGGAAATTGTTGTGGAGGGAATTCATCAGCTTTGGATTGGTCGGTCGTGATAGTAAGCTCATCGTTAAGGAAACTCCAATCATGGTGACGCATATCACATCCTTTAGAAGGCATCGATATTGACTTCGTAGAATTGATTTGTTCATGCATATCTCCAACAAAATCCGATTGTATCGAAGATGGTTCGAGGGAGTGGGGTGGTGAATGAGCATTTTCAATCCTCATATAAGGCTTATCAAGGAACATTTCGCCGAGAGTGATAGGGCCACCGCAATTAAGGCAAGCGATAGTGCTGGGAGCTTTCTTATACCTCATGTTCTCCGCTCGAAGCTTTTCGTTTTCCTCCTTTAGAATCGCAAGTTCTTGACGTCTGTGTTGAGCCCTCAATTTGGCTCGCTTATTTTGAAACCAAAACTTGACCCTCAAAGGTTTCATCCCAAGCTTCTGGCCCAATTCATTTCTTTGTTTCATGTTCGGGAGAGGGCATTCACTAAAGAAAGCTTCAAGCTCTTGGATTTCATTCTGAGTGTGGCACTGGCGACGTTTCCTTTTCCGGGATTGACCATCGCTGCTGCTGTTGTCGTCGCTGCTGAGATCCTGAACTTCGTTGCCGAAAGGGTTGGGTTCTGTGGTTCTGGTACCAGACGCCATCCTGGAATCTTCGAGATCTCTCAGTAGTTCATTTTCTGAGATTTTTGGATCAGTCGCCTCTAGCAACTGATGGTAACCCTCAAACATGTTGGATCGAAAAATGTTCGATCAATTTTTGCTCACTCAGGGTTCTCTACTCTCTCATGTATGCTCACTCTCTCTAAATTTTCTTTTGAGTGGTTCTGTATGCCCATGAAACGTTCTTTAAACATGGATGAAGATCATCAGGCAAGCGTTGCTCCCAAGATTTCGTATTTCCCGCTTGTCGTCTTCTTTCTTCTTTTCAACGTGGAGGGACACCAAATCGATTTCCTTTTCTCGATATCCATGTCTGTCTCCCACTTATTTTCAAAAAGGTGGAACTACGCTCGCCTCCTGCTCAGTTTTTTAATATGATGGGACCGCCAAATCCTTTCGCAACTTTTTTCGATAGTTGCGCTTAACTCCCGCTCAATTTTAATATGGTGACATCGACATATCTTTTTACAACTTTTTTAGGTTTATCAAGCCTGAAATCGCGGACTGTGACAGATCTGATGGTTCACCGAAAGAGCCACCACTGCTTTACCCAATTAACTTGGCTCCACGAGCATTATTGCTGTGCCTTTCTTCATTCTCGAGTTGCTATAAAAGGAGGAGTTAATGCAGAAAAGATTAACACTCTTACATAATTGCCTTTTCTTATTTTAATCACTCTACCACACTCATCTTCTTCTCCCTCACTCCAACGAAAATGACCTCCTCTCCTATTCGCGCTTTCTCGGCCGAAATTTTGGCCCAGTGGGAAAAACTCTATAACCTCCTCGGTCGAGGCTATGCTCATATAGCCGATCACCCAGAAACTGAAGATGAAATCTGCATTTTGCTCGTGGAAATAGACACCACCTCCATCGAGGGCACTAATTTAGAGAAGGAATATAGAATCTTCCCAACCCTCTTTATAAACTTTTTAGAGACTTACCGTGTCGCTCATCGAAAAGCTACCGTGGCTCACGTTTTGCGAGCTCGCTATGAGGATCGGTCCAACTGCTTGGTGTTGGCCAACCTTGTGGCCGATAGTCACAGAAAGGCTGTTGAGTTCGCCAACAAACGAGTCTCGATGTTGCTTCGCGAGAGGGGAAATTTGGTGGAGCGCTTGGCCTTATCCCTGACCACCTATGAGCACGACCGTCGTAATGTCGTGTTGAAGTTTCAATGTGAGTGGCAGGAAGAAAGGCTTGACAGTATTACCGCGGATATAGCCCATGGGAGAGGACTAGTTCGGGACCTGGAAATAGCCGCCGAAGATCACGGGACCAAGGTTGCCGAGCTTAAAGGGGAATGTAAACGCCTTCTTCTTAAGCTTGCAGATCTCGAGTCTCGAGGTGGTGAGTATAAGCAAAGCATCAATAATATGGAGGGCCAACTTGGTTCCTTTGTGATGCTAATTAGGGCTCATTGCGGTTTTATGTTTCCACCCCGATGATTTGTATGATCTGCTTTTAAGGTCCCTCGATTGAGCGAAATGAATGAAAGCTCTAATGTGTGTGTCTCAACTTCTGTATGGCTGACTGTCTCGAACACCTGACCACTCTCAACCTAGGCAAGCTGCGCTTTGACATTGATGATTCGAGCGTGTACATCTTGATTTTTTAATCTTGCTTATGATCGGATAAAGGAACCTCCCACCGCGATTATCCACAAAAAGACTTCTCTTCTCTACTTGTTTTTAACCTGTTTCAAATGAAAAGGCAGAATCAGAAGAAAGAATTTGAAAAATAAAGCATAAATCCTTTCAATTTTATGCTTACTTGTGATTAATAGGGATAAGAGCTTTTACAAGGGTTTTGGCCTTGTGCAAAAGCTTTTATCAATATTCCTCAAAGGAAAGCATATCATTGAAAGGAATGTAATTCACGATAATCGTCTTTGATCAATTCCAAGAAAATCAATGGAATGTTCAAAAGTACACAATTACGATGTGTTTTAAATTCAATTGAAGATACGGTATCCAAATTAAAGCCATTTGCTAAGAACGAGAGTAATTTGGATATCTATCTTTTCATTAAATTTGAAAAACACGAATACTCTTGATCAATTATTGTGGATTACCAATGATGCAAAACATGCATGAACCAATTCAAGTTTATAGTTCCTTCTGGCGAAATTGGGATTGTATTGCCCTATACGGCCAAAAGGTTGTATAAGACTTCCAATTTCAATTTCATCCAAAGGAATTATAAAATTGATTTTGGAGTATTCGAGTGATTAGAAGAAATGCCACTATCACATTCCAATGACAAGTCAATAGAAATACAACAAATTTCAATCTGAATGTCTATAAACACAAATAGATCCCTAATACAATCAATCTAAGGGATCAGATAGAGAGGATCTCAGCAAAATAAATCCTATACAAGAAGGCTAGAAATGAAAATTAAAACAAAGGAATGTGATCTTAATACTTAGAGATGCCCCAGTTTCGATCTTTGAGACGTGACTTCAGGATCACCTATTCCAAATCGTCATCTTCATTAGATGATACCTCAATGATGTCCATAGCAGGCTCTTCTTGTCCACTTGGCGTTCGTAATGGGATGACACCATCTTCATCTTCCATCAAGAACATTGGGAGGAAAACACACCTATCTATCCTCAAAATGGCATTTAATCCAATCACCGGAATTATGCAATGAATATAATGATTAAGAGCTATAACAAGTTCGAGGGATAGAAAAATCTTACCAACCAAACTTAAGAGAAAATCAAGCTTCTCTGTATTTTTAGCAGTGTTAGGTATACTAACCTTCCATAGACAAACGCATGAGACAAGTGAGGGAAAACTCCTAAAAATCAAAAGATAGGGCTTGGTACCTAAAGCCAAGGTTCTCACCTCGAATTCTGGGAAGAGCCGATTCCATTGCACAACTATCGTTGCATTGTGACTCAATCCATAGTTCGAAGTGAGCGGAATTGAAAAGTGGATTACCCCATGTTTTTCCTCACGGAGATTCCATTTTCAATTCCTTCTATTGTGTTCCTAAAGAGGGCGCCTGGGGTTTTAGGCGCAATTGTGTGTATTCATTGTGTCGTGCTAAAGCAAAAGACATGCATTTTATTTAACAATCACCGCTTCAATATAAACATCCACACAATCATACATCCAAAACTCCTGCCTGCATAAAACAAAGTTAACAAGCACTTCACCCCTTATTTCTCTCGTCTACAAAAACATCTAACACATTCGTTAGCATATACACCTCACTTTCGAGAGCATCTGCATAAAATTAGGTTAGACGAATCAATCAACTTTTTAATCGGCTCAAGTCCACTAAATGGTTAAGAACCAGTCCCCAGTGGAGTCGCCAGTCTGTTGCGACCCTCTTGAGGTTGTCGGGCTCTCGAGGGCTAATGGGCCGTCCTGTCTGGTCGGACGCGGGCCTCTCCCAAGGCCCATTACCCAAATCGCAACGGAGGTATGCGTGATCGACTTTCAGTGTGGTCTAGTGACATGTGCTAAGTGTGCATGCCATGGAGTCGCCACCAATCATTTTTTTAGGGTATGATTGGACCACCCAATCGAATAGTTGGGAGTTTCTATTCAATTCTGCGAGAACCAGAGAAATGGTTTCGGGGACTTAGTTACACCAACTGTCAGAGTTGATGCTCTTTCGGTACCTAAGTTGACTGAATTTTCTAGCCTGAGATTCATGCGGATGAGTAAGGTATGAACCCTAAATCTAGAAATTCATGCAGATATGAGTGATTATCCTAGCAATCACAATCAGTAATAAAATGCGCAACTCAAGGAATCTAGATATGCAAATAAATCACATGGCATTCCTAGTAAGGCCATATTTATCAATCACAGCTCAAGAATGATTTAGCTGTCCTAGCCATTCTACACACGATCTAACCTAAAAAAAGCATTAGGAAGCATCGAAGGAGTTCGAGAGTACTCACATGGGGTTCGCCGTGCCCTGGTTTGGTCTTGGACGAGCTATTGAGCTCATGCCGACCCGATTATATTTGGGGATCCACTCGGTGTTTTACACCATGAAATCATGTGAAACAAAAACGAAAATATTCAGCAATGGGCATTTATTGTAGATGGTGGTCGATCTAATTGGACGTCAAGACTAAAAAAGATGTAGAAATTTACAAATTAAAATACTCGAATGACATTTTTTTGCTAAATTCAACTCTATGCGTCGTGAAGAAACACATGCAATTGAACTTGAATTTTGACTATTTATGAGTTCAAAATGTAAAAGAAATTAAAATAAAAATATTGACTATTTTTCTATATTTTTACGACAGCGAACGCTATTTTTCTTCATTTTTCATGTATTTTTCTATTTTTGGAAAAAATTAAAAAATATTAAAAAAATATTAAAAAATATAAAAAATTATTTTTTATCAAAAATGGTTCCTTTAGCTTGGTCAAGGCTACCAAAGATGATTTTTTAATTTTTTTAAATTTTTATAGATTTTTTATGAATTTTTTAAAAATAAACTATGAAAGACTGATCAAAAATCAGGTGTCAACAAATGGTTTTTTATGCCTATGAGTTTGTATGATATTTATGCAGATTAATGCTTAGTGCATTATATTGAGAAAGTATGTTGGACAAATAAGATATTAGCCTACTCATACGATAATCGCCTCTATTTATTATGTAATAAATAGAGATGAGATGATTTTAATCTTTTTATCTATGTGATAATTGAGAGTTCAAGTTTTAAATTGTGATGTCACCTTAACATGAGTGTTAAAACGAGGTTATAATAAGTTATGCCCAAAAATGAAATAACTGCTTATTTCACTTTATCTGTCTTTAATGTCAGATGTGAGTTCTGATGGATTATTTGAAGAGCGTAGATTTGTGAACTCAAATTAGACATTCGAAATGTTTGAACTATCATTTGTACGGTATTGAATCAAGAGACATAAGTTTTATGGGAAATGAGATAATACTTTAATACGTACTTCATATTACATATACATGAGACGACAAAAAAGAATTGGCAAGAGTACTGATCTCAACTCTATAGCTATGTGAGACTCTTGAGAATCCCTCACAATTCTGACCTATTCTTGAATTTTTGATCCAGTGTTTGCTATCGAAAGTGTTGCCAATGATCAAGGATGATTCGATCTACTTGGACATTTCTAGAAAAGCGAATTGAGTTGAAATGGATAGATTTTAAGGAAAGAGGAAGGTCAATTTGTAGTTGATGTCATATTATGATTTTGTATTCACAGGTCAACCAATATGATTATATGAGTATAATAGTAATTGTGAGTATAATATTTATCGAACTTTTGAAGAGATCAAGAGAGATATAAATATGACCGAGATTGATCTGGGGTATAACATACTGGATCTACACTAAATTAGAATGTCCAACGTGAGCTACTACATATTCCTAACAGATGTATGGCAACGAGCTTAGAATATGTTGGTCGTACGGATTATTTGCACATATGGATTATTTGCACATATGAACTTTGCAGTGAGAAAAGAAATAGAGATGTTTAGCCCTTTATAGACAAGTGAGAGATGTTGGAAAATTGTGCCTATTAAGGGCAATGTATCTTGGTTTATTGCAATTATTGATTGCAACTAGGGTAGATTTATGTCGTATTCAATAAAAAGAGAAAGGAGATAGTATATCCTCTTTCACAGAACGTACATCGTTCAATCAATTGACAAAAACTCTCTCAGTGAAAACTCCCTCGAAGACCGATCAATCGGCGGATCCGGATTGTTTTTTCACCTCCGACTGGGGCTCTTAATGTGTGGCTATCAAGGTATTTCATTCTACGTAATATACTTTTCCAATCGATGATTCAAGTTAATATGAGGTTTGTAATTTTATGTAATCCACTGCATATGCATAAATACATACATACATACATACACACACGTGTATATATTGAAATCCGTTTCCTTCGCTTAGTATGGACAAAAAAGCAAAAATAGGAGAAAAAAAATGAATTTGATCAAACCTCACATGATTATCTTATGCAATAAAACAAACCGGGCGATAACCGAAAGGATGTTAGTAGAAATACTAACATAACCAAAATACTCAGAATTCTAGAAATTTTATTGCGTAGGGATTAGAAAAACCTCCTCTTTCTAATCGGATTTCTAATCGACCTCCCAAAAAGTTAGAGGCTAACTCCAAAATATATATATATATATATACTAAACAAGATTTTTGAAACCAAAATGTTCCCCCAATGGGGAATCTGACAAATACGTTGAGTACCCAAGACAATTTTTGGGTTGTCTTCTCGATTTGGACGCGAAGCATCTAACTCGCTCGCCAAGTACGTAATCTTCAGTTCTCATTCTCCAATCTTTAAGTTGACCTCGAGCTCCTCTGCTCTGATCGTATTCTTCGTCGAGACGGGATGCAGCTTGGTTCAACCACTCACCCCAGTCAAATTGCGTCGATGCCGCATTATGCCACTCCATGTCCTTAACAGTCCGAACGAGGAGTGTCTTCCGAAGCTACAAGCTGCGTTCACATAGCGAGCAAACGGGCCAAGGCCACAACTTGAGATCCCTAGGAAACACCGCTTGAGTTCCTAGATTAACGAAACATTTCGAGAAAACCCCACCTGGGGGAAATTTGGGCAAAAAAAAAATTCTGAGATTGCCTTGAGCTGATCTAACTGAGGATTATCCAACCATTTCACTTGGGAAATTTTAAGAAGGATTCCGAGATCGTCTAAACGAATCTAACGGAAGATTGCCAAAACGCTCCGCTTGGGGGGAAGTTTTGAAAGGGAATTCTTAGATTGCCTAAGCAGATCTACTGGGAGATTGCTTTTCAAAGGATGCAGTAGGGCTTTCAAAGTCAGTCAAGCAGTGATAGATTTCAACTTCATTAGAAACTCATGCTTCAATAAGAATGCCAAATTAGAGTACTTTCATGTGCAAAGTCTACTCTCACCGGCTCTCAAAAGCCTCTTGATTTATCATTCCGATGAAAAATCGAGTTCGATTGCCGAGAATTCGATTCAAGAAATCGTTGCTTAATAGGATTTCAGGGATGTTCGCGGTGAACGTATGTGAATTAATCAGAAAGGTCTTTGAAAGGATCGTAATATTGGTTTGCTCATGGGTTTATGTGACGTCCTAGGTCGTTACTTTTTAGCTAACGGCTCTGTTAATCTGTTATACTATTAAATCATATCCACATCTATCCTACCTCATCGTATGGGATAATTTTATCCAGGCTAAATCCCTCTTATATCCTACTTTATTCTGTCCTGGGTAGGTACCAAACACGGGATGTGATAAATTTTATCATATTCTGACTTTTATCCTGTCGTGGGCTCTAGAGGTTTAAATTCGTTTCGATTTCAATAAAATTATATTCGACCAAAAAGGAAAGGAAGGGAGAAGACCATGTGATAATCAACCGGCATAGAGTTACCATTTCGGGTCGTGCCGTGAAGCCCAAACAGATCTCATTCCAAAACCCTGTCGGCCCACCAGATCAGTCCGCACGCGGCACCTGCATCGCATCGATACGACGCTCTTTCAATCCCTAAAACCTTCTCCTCCTCCTCCTCCTCCTGCCTTCAGCAACACCACCACAACGCATAGCCTTCTCTCTCTCCCTCTCCCTCTCCGGCGGATTCGTCGCCAAACTTGAAGAGCAGGTACGCTTTCCTTCCATCATTTCCGCTTCCCATTACGGCTTGCTGGTTCGCTCCATGTCGATCGAATCGGCCGCTCCCCGAAATCTGTCCTGCGAATCGGCAATCCAAGCTTCGATGCTTCTTCTGCGCGTCGGTCTTTGGTTTTGGTCGGAGGATGCACGCTGTCTAGGGTTTCGTGGAGTTCCGAGTCTGTAGCTGAACTTGAATAACTGTGCATGGGAATCCGAGTGGATAGTGTCAATTGTCCTAAGAGGTTGCTCTTTGCAGATGTCGACGATTTGTTTGCTTACATTTGAGGCTTTGCTTGTGTTTTATGTGTCGTTTGGGTTCTTATGTCGGTTGAGTGACGTTGAGACTGCTGCTCAGAGTGACGCTGGTTCTGGTTTATCGTTGTATAGATTTGAACCGTGCGCTCTCTCTCTCTCTCTCTCTCCATGGATTAGTGTCGATCTTATGTTAGCTACGTGAGGTCGTGCAGGTTAACTGGATATGCGTGAGGGTTTCTTTCCTGGTTTGATTCTTACGGTTCCTTGATGTGTTATATTTCTTTCAGTTAGAGGGTTTTCGGGTGCCAGCAAAAATGTCGAGAAAGGGTTTGATGGAGCAGGACTTAAATAAATTGGATGTGAGAGAGTTGCATCCGCTCACTCCTGAAGTGATATCCCGCCAAGCCACAATTAACATCGGTAGTTATCTGTTCCGGCATTTGATGTTGTGTGTTAACAATAGTGTCTCACCATTTTTCTTTGCCCTAATATTAATAACATGTACACTTCGCCATCAGGTACAATCGGGCACGTGGCGCATGGAAAGTCAACGGTTGTTAAAGCTATATCTGGCGTTCAAGTGAGTGCATTTGCTGTATCTTTTACCCCATCCCCTTTTGTGTTATACTTGTTAGTATGGGAATCCTGGCACTTGCCCTCTGGAGTCTGAAACACAATGCGACTTAGGAATGTTTATCATCGACATCAATATCAACATCATCTTTATCCCAAGGGGTCGGGGGTCGATGAACTCAAAAATAAATCAAATAAAAGCAAGACCGATTGAGGAGAAAAGAAATAATTATGTAAAATAAAAAAATATATATAAATATCTATAGAGAAAAAAGACTAAAAAGGACAGTCAAGAACATAGGAATTCTGCCCCTCCACATTGCTAATAGCTTAATAGCTTTGCTTCACTCCGCCTTAAGACAAATCGTACGCCAATCTATTTTCCACTCCATCAAATCTTATTTTACTACTTTCCACCAATTAAGTTTCGGCCGACCTCTTCCTTTTTTCATTTCATGCCCTCGGTAGCAAACTTTTGTTTTTATCGGAGCATCTAGGGACCTTCGAAGAATACGCCCAAACCGCCTTAATCTATTTTCTCTCATCTTTTCTATTACCGGTACTACTCCAACTTTTCGTTGAATATATTCATTTCTTATCTTATCCATCCTTGATGACCACACATCCATCTTAACATCCTCATTTCCGCTACTCCCATTTTATGCTCATATTGCCTCTGTGTTGGCCAACATTCAGCTCTATATAGCATTGCATACCTTATTGTTGTTCGATAAAATTTTCCTTTTAGCCTAAGGTGGTTTTTGCGATTACACAAAAACCCTAACGCACTGTTCCATTTCATCCATCTCTGATCTTATGGCTTACATCCTCATCAATCTCTCCCCTCTTTTGCAATATTGATCCGAGATATCTAAAAACATCTTTCTTGGGTACCTTCTGACTGAGGAATGTTTATAAACTGAGTAATTTGTGAAACCATGTGCATCATTACTGTTAAATGCGAGAATTATAGAAAATGGTGCAGCATATGAAGCACTTGGGAAGCTAGCTTCATTCCATGTGTTCATTTGGTGTGTTTTACTTATTCACTAAAGTAAAGAAAGAAGTAAGCTTTACCTTTGAAGGGTAACTGGTGTTAACAGCAATACTGTTAATGCTGAGTTGGATGCTCTCTCCGTTGTAATAGGGTTTTTTTGTCTTCTTTCATAGATTTATTACCTCTACTAACCAGGAGATCCTTTATATGGGATGTACCGTACGTCCTCTTGATTATATTGGAACACTTGATGAGTTGATTTTTGACGCTTTGTGCTCACAGACTGTTCGTTTCAAAAATGAGTTGGAGCGAAACATCACCATTAAGCTTGGATATGCAAATGCGAAGATTTACAAATGTGAAGATGAACGGTGTCCTCGGCCTATGTGCTACAAGTATGTTGATTTCCAGAATATGTTATAGTTTTCCCCTCCTCACAATGTGCTTCTATTTGTTTATAACTTTACTGAGTGTTTTTCTAGAGCGTATGGAAGTGGGAAAGAAGATAGTCCTATGTGCGATGTACCTGGGTTTGAAAATTGCCGAATGAAGCTCCTCAGACATGTGTCCTTTGTAGATTGTCCTGTAAGTCCCACACTTCCAACATGTTAATGGTCTGATATTCTTATGGCGTCACACTTAAATAGCGTGTTTCAATGTATATCAGAATGGTGATCATTATGTGAAGCTTTGCCTTTTGTGTTCTGGAATATGGAGGTTTTTCATCAACTTTGATTCAGCATGGCATGGTGTGCTTAGCAGGAGCATGTAATTTCTTGAGTCTAAATGAATAGCATATATTTTTCTCTGCAGACACAATTCTTCGAATTCCAGTGTAATAGTTCTGTCAGCTAGCTTGGTGTTCCGTGTTCTTTGCCTCTCATGCTATAAGCACATTGTTTCTACTATAAGAAATGCACCTACGATTGCATATTCATTTTGTGGCATCTTAGACTCTTCCTTTTGCCCTCACTTATCTGCCTTTGCTGTACCTGTTAGCAGAATCGTTCTGCACAACATGTAGTCACATGTATTGTTTAGGCGGTACTTAGTAACCATTTTGTAGCATCTGGGACTGTTCTTCTGGTCTTCTTTTATATGCCCTTGCTTTACCTCTAAATAGCATTAATATGCATCACATGTTATTAGGACTAGGTTCTTGTATGTGGCATTACGGTGGTACTGATAAAGCAGTAATATTGCAACAAATTGATTATGTTCGAGAATGTGTAGACTATGGTTTTAAGTTGGTCTATGTTGTACGGATGGCAATTTGCGGACTAAACATGTGCGTTTTCTTTCTTGTTTTGCCACATCGTTCCCTATTTAACTGTTACCTTCTGTATTTTCGTGCTGATAGGGCCACGATATTCTGATGGCTACTATGCTTAATGGAGCAGCTATTATGGATGGTGCATTGCTGCTCATTGCTGCAAATGAGAGCTGTCCTCAACCTCAAACTTCTGAACACTTGGCTGCTGTTGAAATTATGCGCCTCCAACATATTATAATCTTGCAAAACAAAATTGATCTTATACAGGAAAATGTAGCTATCAACCAGCACGAAGCAATTCAGAAATTTATTCAGGTAATTCATTTAATTACAGCCTCGGTGTACATAGCATCCTATCTGTAGTCTGATCTGGTCTGCATGTGAATAATTTTGCCACCAGGGAACTGTAGCTGACGGTGCACCAGTTGTCCCAATTTCTGCACAGCTGAAGTACAATATTGATGTTGTTTGTGAGTACATTGTGAAAAAGATTCCCATTCCGGAGAGGAACTTTGTCTCTCCACCAAATATGATTGTGATTCGATCTTTCGATGTCAATAAGCCTGGTTTTGAGGTTGATGAGATAAGAGGCGGTGTGGCTGGTGGAAGTATTCTCAGAGTATGTTCTTCATTTGCTAATTTTTCTTCTTATGCATGACTGCTACTTGTGCTCTTAATTTCAGTGCAACATGTGAAGTTGCCTCATAGCTATTTTATTTCACAATCACAAGGCACTAATATCTCCCTCTCTCTCTGCAATGGGTCTTCTAGGGCGTTTTGAAAGTAAATCAGATGATTGAAGTTCGTCCAGGTATTGTTGTTAAAGATGCAAGTGGTAATATTCGTTGTACACCAATATACTCCAGAATAGTATCCCTCTTTGCGGAGCAGAATGAGCTCCAGTTTGCTGTGCCTGGAGGTCTCATTGGAGTTGGTACTACCATGGACCCTACCTTGACCAGAGCTGATAGATTGGTGGGTCAGGTTCTTGGGGAGGTTGGATCGCTGCCCGAGATCTTCGTTGAGCTGGAGGTATAACATTGGATGTATTTTATTTTGCTGCGATGCTCCCTGTTTAATGTGGTTGCTCGAGTATTTCCGGCTTTATACCTTCAACTCCATCTGTTTTGCAGGTGAATTTCTTCCTTTTGCGACGACTTCTAGGTGTCAGGACAATCGGATCAGAGAGGCAAGGGAAAGTGTCGAAGCTGGCCAAGGGAGAGATCCTCATGTTGAATATCGGCTCAATGTCAACTGGCGCTCGTGTCATCGCCGTGAGGAACGATTTGGCTAAGCTGCAACTCACTTCTCCAGTGTGCACGAGCAGAGGCGAGAAAATTGCCCTCAGTCGGCGAGTTGAAAGCCACTGGCGTCTGATCGGATGGGGCCAGATTCAGGCTGGAATGACCCTTGATATCCCACCAGCACAATTTTGAGTGAATTGTCACATAAAAGATTTGAAACGAGAAAGAGAGATTTGTGAAAGAGCCGGTGAAGAGTTAAAAAGATGTGGGAAGGCAGAGAATTGCTGGGTACGATTTTTGTCAGATGGAGGAGAAAACATTTATCTGGACTCCTTATTGCTTTTGTTGTGTGATTTTTTTTACTCGCTAGGAATCAAGTGATTTTTGTGGCAAATCCCCTGTTCTTGGGGGTCGGATACACACTCCTTTTTGGGCGAATGTGGCCGCCCATTCTTTCATAAAGGCGCCCTCAATGAGACTCGAGTCATTCGCTCATTGAGATGACTTGGTCTTCTTGATTATGCGATCGTCACCCTCAATGTTCTTCTGTTGGTCGTTCAATCTACATGTGCACCAAGCTCACTTGGCTCAAATGTTAGCACGCTGAAAGATGGTTCGCCGGAGCTCACATCCTGGCTCCGGCCAACTCTTTACACTGCCACCTCTGACGTGCGGAACTGAGGACCAAACAAGCCGACCATAAATGAAGGCGGAGTACTTCAAATTATCACTCGACGAGCACAGCCACCACCGAGGACGCATCTCTCTTTATTTTCGCTGGACAAAGAGAGGAAAGAGGGCAAATTTTGACTTGTTCCCGACGCGCTCTGCTTATGTAGGTCGGTCAAAATACAGGCAAAAACGCTTCCGGACGCCACGTACGCGTTTCGGGTGGAGAAAAATTAGGCGAAACTCCTACTGTGCCCTGTTATAAACAAAAGATAAAAGGAGGTTTTTAACAAAGGCAATGATTTCCTACCGCCTTGGTTGGAGGACACTCTTTCCAATCATATCTCAATTTCTGATTGGTGAGTTACAAGTTATAAATTGAAAAAACTCCACCAATCAAAGCCGTACAAAAAGCATGGTCCTTTAACGAAACTCTAGTGACTAAAATAACTCAAACTTGGTGAACAGCTATTCACTTGATCAACTAAAGATCCCTTATATACAAAATATTTTATATGTACATATATATATTTATATGTGTGTTTGACAGTGAAGAATTTTTTCACGAAAAAAACGCATTTATGTTACTTGTTATGACATACTAATCATGGGGCATATTATTCTTCTAATGCATGACAACTTATTATATGACTCGGATCATCCAGATGATTACTCATACCCAGTGCGCAACAATGTCACTCTTGTACTTTAAATTTATTCAATATAATTCTCGAACTTTTAGTACATGTTCAATTTAGTCTCCATACTACATAAAAATGTTCAACTTCGTCATTTCATGAATTTAAGTTCAAGGGAAACATAGAACATTTTCATAAGATTTAGAAATTATATCAATTATTTAGCGAGCACATTGAACAAATTTAAAGTTCAGGCACGCCTTTACACATGAAAGAAATTTCAATGATCACATTGAATAAATTTAAAGTTCAAAGATACCCAAAAGTTCAAGGATTATTTATGCATGTCGCTTTATTTGTCTCTTTTGAAAACATCAGGCCCAAATCAACTGCTTCGGCCCAAATCAAAGTAGCCAGGCCCACTCGCGCAACACCAAAACCCTAGTTATACTTTCCTGCCACTTCCCCTATCCTTTACTCTCTTTTGATTCTCAGCGGCACGCCGTAACCAGAGCAGCTCCAAAGGTCCCTTCTCTATCTCTCTCCCCCTCCATTTGTGGTATTTTCTCCTCACTCTTTCGTTTGGTGCAGTCGCAGAAGACGTGGGTAAGTGTACTCGAGACCTGTAGGAGAGATGAGCAGAGGAGGGAGCTCAGGCGGCGGCGCCAAGGCGGCGAAGAAGAAGGGAGCGACGTTCGTGATCGACTGCGCCAAGCCGGTGGAGGACAAGATCATGGACATCGCCTCCCTCGAGAAGTTTCTCCAGGAGCGCATCAAGGTCGACGGCAAGGCCGGCGCCCTCGGCGACTCCATCACCGTCTCTCGCGACAAGTCCAAGATCACTGTCACCTCCACCTCCGACTTCTCCAAGCGGTATTATCAGAATTATACTGGCTCTTGTGTTGTTAAGCGATTCTTTATTTCATCTCTTGCCCTTCAGCGCTGCAATCTTTTGTAGCTAGCTTTTGCGCTTGTTGTAATGCTGCTGCCTCATGTGTAAGGAGTTGCGATTTTAGAGAGTGCCCAGGTTGCCTGTTAAGCTGCAGTGCTCCTCTTTGAAAATGGAAAGAGCTGTAGGTTTTTAAATGCTCGATCGCGCCGCGATATGCGAAGATACTGCGTGTTCTCGCCTTCCTTACTCGAGATTTTGGCAGAAGATTGCCTTTTGAGTAAATCTGTAGCTGTTTAGGTGTATAAATTGCTGTTGTGGTGGGATTTGGGCACCTTCTTGGTCATAAACTGTTGCTTATTGCATTGAGGCGAATCTTCGTGCAACATCGTCTAGCTTACAACATATGCATTTTCTTGGCTCGAATACTGGCTGATGATCTTATCTCAAGAGGCTTCCTCTGTTAATTTGCCGGTTGGGCTGCAACACCGAAAAGGATATAGACCGAGGGGTTTTGGGATTTCCATGACAAAACTGATAGTTGAGTCTGTGGTGTAGTTCTTGCTTTGAAAAGCTAAGCATTATAAGCTGGTAATGATGCTGGCCTGTAAAATCTCTAGAAGACTATTTTTAAGATTGAACTTTGATTGTTTGGCTGAAATCTCATCCTTCGAGTTGAGCTACAATGCTTTCTCCTTAAGTTCTAGCTTTCATTCTGAATTTAGCATCAAGACAAAAATTATAGGTATTAGGCTTGGGGATGAGGATCTCTTATTCTGTTTGGTCAAGGGGTCAGCTAAATAAGTTACATAGGGTTAGGTCTCTGATCAACACAAGATCGCCCATGTGGGATGTTGAAACTCGGGTCTTCATAATTTTTTCATTTACTATACCCTGGGTAGCCACATCTGGTACTGGTATGAGCAAATGCTTGATATGCTATCCTTTTTAAATTTTGACAATCTATCCCGCATTGGCTTTCAATTGCTTCAGTTTTATCTTTAGATTTGTTACTGATCATCCTGTTTTGCATCTATTAGGTACCTTAAGTACCTAACAAAGAAGTACTTGAAGAAACATAATGTCCGCGATTGGCTCCGCGTAATTGCTTCTAACAAGGACCGCAGTGTCTACGAGCTTAGGTACTTCAACATTGCTGAGAACGAGGGAGAGGAGGAAGATTAAGAAGTCTGCTTCGACGGTAGAATATCATGATTCACTTGCTCAAAGGATTTCGTTCACCATTTTCCGACATTTCAATGTTGTCATTGGATTTTGGTTTGTAACTCTGGCTTTCAGATTGCAAACAGAATTATTTTCCTTGTCCTTTCACTATGAATCGAAATAGAGTTTTGAGTTCCGACATTGTTGAGCTAGGGGGACATAAACACCCTCATGATGAAATATGCTACTCCGCCTTGCTATGATTGTAGGATGGTTACGATATACCCATTACTCTGGTTGATCTAAAGACAGAATTTGCATTTTCATGAAGTTAACAATTCAGAGATAAAACTGTAAGCTCATCATGTCTGCTAACTCATCGAGATAAAACCTGCTTCTCTCATGAGGCTTGCCGTACTTTGACACTGTCTTTCTCCATTTTGCCTTCCCACACTTTGGCTGCCTGTGATACCACTGGGTTTATGCACCTCCACACGGCACTATTGCACTTAAAACCACTACCTAAAGCAATCTGCCATATCCTGTCCCCCTCTTTTACTCTCCCTTTAGCTTCTGCGTAAGCAAGCTCATACCAGATGGATGAAGCTGAGGTGTTCCCAAACTTGTATAGAGTCATCTTCGATGCTTCCAGATTTTCTTCACCCAGCTGCAAGTTCTTTCCGATTGCTTCTATGACGGATTTCCCTCCGGCGTGTATGCAGAAGTGCTCGAAAGCTCTCCTGAAATTCGGTACGTAAATTTCCGTGTTCCTCCCGGCACCGAGTTTTCGCTTGATCATGGACAATGCGTATCGAGACTGCTCCGCGTAAGGCAAAACCAGAGGGCCTAAGGAAGCCATGTTTGCCTTTAGTGCGTCCCCAGCGACCTTCACAATGCTCTTGGATATCGATACCCCAATTTCGTCCTCGGAGTCGACATCCTGGTACACGCACGCGTAAGATTGATCGTCGCGAGCTCTGGTCGTTCGGACGATGTGTTGAAGCTCATACTTGGCTGCCTTCTTGTCTTGATCTCGGCTCGACAGGAGCAGGACTGCACCCCCCAGCCGGAAGAGACAATTGGATATCAACATGGATGGGTTCTTACCCTTGTACCAGTTCATGCTGAGAATCTCGGTGCTTATGATAAGGGCCAAGGAGTTCCTGTGAACCCTCAACAGGTCTTGTGCTAGGCCTACGGACACGACACCAGCGCTGCATCCCATGCCGGAGAGGTTATAGCTTTGGATATTGCTCCTCATTCCGAACTTGTTCACCACCATGGCAGTTAGAGACGGCGTGGGACAAAACATAGTACTGTTGCAGATCAATATGTCTATGCTTCTAGGGCTAACGTTGTTCTTCCTCAGCAAGGCATGAACGACCGGGAAAATGACCGCCTCGAATTCCTCTATGCCAGAAGAAAGCGATTTTGTTATTGGTAACTCGGCAATCGATGGGGGAATGCAGGTCTCTTCGCTGAACCCTGCCTTATCAGAGATCTTGCTTAGGAAAGCTTTGCTTTTCGGATCGACCTTTTCGTCAAGGTAAAGATGCTCCTTAAACATGGACTTAGGTAGCCGACGAGAATCGGCCGGCCTATGGCAATTGAAGTCCAGTAAAAAGACCGAGGCTTTCCTTTTACTTACAAGGAAGACGACGGCCACAAGACCGAGCATCGCCAATGGAAAATGGCGATGGGCGAATGCAAGAACGAACCCCAGAAAACCAAACACATGTCGTGACAATGCCATGGTCACGAAGTGCGAAAACTCTTAACTGATTCAGCTCGTGCAGGGGATGGTTTAGGTATGGAGGCTCTGAAGAGGACAGCAAAAAAGTGAGGAAGGTGTATTGGCCTGTCGTCCATTGGAAATTCTGTTATATGGAAGTGGGAACTGAGACGCCGCTTTGGTACTCTGTCCTGAGAAACTGAAGTTGTCACGGCACTAATGCTAGTTAGTTACAAACGTTGTTAGTGCATGTTAAAGGAATCGTTTGCCTAATGGCATGAACTACAGAATTTCAGTTCTGTTATGAGAGCGGGAGTTATATAACACGTTTTTTGTATCGGTGATGTTTGAACACAAACCAACTCCGTCACGATTACATCCTTCAGAAGATGTAGTTTCACATTCACACTGGATCTTGTGTATCGCACGCCTTTCCTGCAATGTCGCCGACTAAGTTTGTCACACCGGCAAAAGGACGAGCACATCCGGCTTTCTACAGTTAAACGTCAAACAAGCGTAAACAAGACTATTGCTCTATCATAGCCTCTTAGTCAGTTCGCCCGACTAAGTGGAAACCCAACGTTAGAGAGAGAGAGAGATTGCAGAAAAGAGATTCTCTTTACTGCTGCTTCTCTCTTAAGCAAACACAGGATCCAAGATCTCTTAAAGAGCTCTCCATAGATTATCCAAGTAGTTGCTTGAGATGCATCAAGTGCTTAATGGTTGCGCAAACTTGATCATTTGCCGAAACCGGGTTTATATGCTCCCTATCAATGACTAGAAGGATGCAAGGCATCCATAGCAGTGACTCGGCTCGATTATTTCGACTGCACTTGAGTAAGTAGAAGCTTTGTATGCTAATATTTGAACTTGACATTGATTATGAAGTTGACGCACGATAGCAATAAACAGGAAAACAATTCCTCAGAATAAACTGTGTTTGATTGATGATTGTCTGAATATTACAAAGAGCGGACGTAAGATAGGACTCCTAAAGGAAATAGAATTGCTTAAAGATAACATAAAACAAATCAAATCTAATATAATCAAACGGAATTCTAAATCAAATATTACGATTAAAGATATAGCTCAATTTCCTAAAATAGAAAAAACTATCCGAAAAGATATCTAAACGACTCGATCACGTTTCTCCAGGCAACTACACGCTAGTTGTCCTACATTATTTCTCCTCTTCTTCAGAAGAACTTGTCCTTGAGTTCGTCGTGTCTGGATCCGCTTTCTCCTGTACTTCTAGTTTCTTTTCCTCTTCTTGCTCCTCACCCGGCCTCTTTTTTAAACTTCAAAGAATCCACTGGATTTTCGATGTTTTTCTATTCATTGTAGAGTTTCAAAGCTGTGATAGAAAAATCATTTGCTCTGATACCAAATGACGCAGGGGGAAGCGATCTTGGAAAATAATTTCAAAGAATACTCAAATTTTGATTGAATGATAGAATGAATATGTGTCTATTACAAAGATATGGACGTTCTTTATATAGACAGGACTCTTAAAGGAAATAGAATTACTCAAAGATAACATAAAACAAATCTAATCTAATATAATCAAACGGAATTGAAATCAAATATCGCGATTATCTATATCGCTAAAATTCTTAAAATGGAAAAATATCTAAAACTCTATCTAAAATCATAATATTGAGTTTTCTCCAAAAATTATATGTCCTACATCATTTCTCCTCTTCTTCAGAAGAACTCGTCCTCGAGTTCGTTGCGTTTGGGTTCGCTATTTCCTGTACTTCCAATGCCTCTCCGTCTTTCGCTTCCTCTTCCGACCCCTTTTCCAAACTTCCACAGTAGAGTTGTCCTCATTATATTGCGACTTTGTGGTACTCTCTCGAAGATTTTGCGCAGCCATTGGAACCAATTTTTTCTTCCTTGCATTTGGACTTGCAAACAGTTCTGCCACTTTTTTTTGGCATTTTCCTTTCTTTATTGGCAGCACATTCCTCAAAATTTTTCTCAAGTTCAGATAGCTTTTGATCATTTACGGTTTGTGCATCTTTCACGAACTGGTTCAGCTTGGTCGCATACATGTCTAGAGGCTCAAAGAAGTTGACTGTGATTTTAAAAACTGACCTTGCAGTTTCCACCACGCTTGCGTGCGCCTTGCGTTGTTGCTGCGCATACGATATCAACATCTCCTCTTGCTTGAGAAGACTATGTGAAGCTCTTTTAGTAAGGTATCAGCATCTCCTCTTGCTTGAGACACGTCCTAGATCGAGCCCTCAACATTCTGGGCATCCTCGCGTTCTAGACTTGGTTTCTAGATGGAAGTCTCGACTTCGGGAACGATCTCCGAGTCCTTTTGCTCCGTCTCTCCTTCCACCCTCGGTTCCTCCTCTAGTTTCTCCAAAATTTGATCTTTGCCTTTTGGTTCCCCGATTCGGAGGGTTTCGGTGGCCATGGCAAGAGATTGGGGAAAAGAAGTGAAATTAATCCTAGCCATCAGCTCATCCATCGGCTTCTCCTTGAATGTGGCGAAATCCCAATGCATCTGCATCGCCGCCTGAGGAACGGTTCCAAGGACGACCTCACCGCCCTTCACCGACTCTTGTTCATAGACAAGTGGAAAGAAACGTACCTTTAACATTCGTTTCATCCGTCTCCACGTTCGGATAGGAGCTTTTCCTTGACGGCGTCGGGATATTTGTGTCTGCTCCCACCAAGCTAAAGCGTCGCGCCTCAACTTTCTTGCCACGAATTCTACTTAGTCTTCCTCATCGATCTCCATGGCTTCAAAGAACTCCTCAACCTCCTAGAGCCACTCTAGAAAATCTTTGATATCCGAATTGCCATTGAAGGTAGGGAGATCAACTTTCAATTGATAATTTTCGGGATATCGTCGATAACCTCCATGTCGGCTATCCCCACGAACTTGCTCATCCTGGAATCCTCCATAATGGTGACCTCCACGAATAGGCATGTCCTGGAAATCCTCTTCATCGAAATCCTCAACATAGACTTGTCGCCTTTGTCAGTGATGTCGGTGATTTGCCCCACGATCCATAGCTACTTCAGGATCACAAGCGACAGAAATTCGCTCGGTTGGAAGCACGCCAGGTATGGGTTTTGTGGACAAACGTTGTATGGCTTCAAGGAATTCTTGAAACCTCCGATCGGTTTGACCCACGAATCGATTGAACTCAGCCCGTGTATAGGCTCGTTTTCACGGCCCTCAGCTACGGGAAGATTGATATTCACGTTATGAGTTATCGTCACAGGAGAAATCTGCTCTGATGCCAAATGACGCAGGGTAGCGATAAACAGGAAAATAATTTCTCAGAATAAACTGTGTTTGATTGATGATTGTCTGAATATTACAAAGAGCGGACGTCATTTATATAGATACGACTCCTAAAGAAAATAGAATTGCTCAAAGATAACATAAAACAAATCAAATCTAATATAATCAAACGGAATTCTAAATCAAATATTACGATTAAAGATATAGCTCAATTTCCTAAAATAGAAAAAACTATCAGAAAAAATATCTAAACGACTCGATCACGTTTCTCCAGGCAACTACACGCTAGTTGTCCTACATCAGAAGTTCATGTAATTACAGCAATCTTCTAGGTCCAGATGATGAAGGAGGCTGACGAAATTTTGTGCAGGTTCACACAATGAAATAGACCATCCTTGCGGGCAACAATGACCACCTTCTATGTGTTGTTTGTTTATGCAATTTCTCATGCCAGAAGGACCACAACAAAAGGATCATCCGTCAATTCTCGCGGCAAGATGTTCTCTTCAATGCCCTTTGCTAGAAGCAAGACCTTCTATCAAGAACTCGGAAATTTCTGCAGCTCGATGGTTTTTTTTTTTTTTTTTTGGTCAGAAGCAGCTCGATGGTTTGAACGGGGCAAGTTTAGAGTAGAATTCCAGGACCTGCATGCAACACCATTTCTTTTGAACTAGGAGAAAAAAATTGCAGAAGGTTTGGAGCAGGTCTAATTTTCATACCATTCCTTTCTACTGGAATAGTAAGATCGAACTCGTCACCGATATTAAGGACTTGCTGAGAATCTCAGTCATCCACTTGGGTTGGTACCAACTTGCACAGTAACACACAGGGCCATTCAAAGAAAGAGATTTCGACCGCGAAATTCAACTGTGAAGAGGTTATGTGAGAGGAGACGACAGAATCGGTCTTTTTCATCTCAGTCAAACAGAGGATTCGCATCGAACAATGTACGATACAGTTATACACGCATGAACGGAAGCATGCTTGTGCTGTTTTGTTTGGATGCTGTGGAGGTAGAGATCGAGTGGACCAAATAGAGTGAAGCCCACAAAAATGAGCACGCTCATTGTAGTTTCATGCAGTGTTTTGACCAAACAAGCCTCTCAATGGTAGAGATTGTCAGCTTGGTTCCAATAACACTTGTAAACTATGTTAACGCTGCTGCTATGTAAGAATTAAGCTTTCGATCCTTTGTTAATAATCACGATATTTCCAACCTTGTGTATAATCTGAGGATATCAGTTCCATTTTCCGAACTTCGGACCACTCATTTCTTGGACAAAGCTAGGACAGCAACATGTATAGATGGTCAAGTTCTTCTTGGTTGATCTTTCTGTGGTCATACTCTTCTTCAACTTGCTTGCATGTTGTGGCTCATCCAAAACTACGCTTTCCCAAGGCAGACTCGTATCTCTTATGTGTTGGGGTTGTCCGACATCGGTTGTAGAAGAGGCTGGTGGTCGATTTATAAGTGTGAGGGAAAGCATCAACCTTTGAGCTAGCTTTTGGGTTGAGAGAGGCCCAAGACCGCCCAACACTGGTATCAGAATCCTTGGACCCAATAGTCACACGGGAGAGATACGGGTTGTCGCTCCTTTCGACCCATGGCCCGATGTGTGAGGGGGAGATTGTTGGGGTTGTCCCACGTCGGTTGTGGAAGAGGTTGGTGGTCGGTTTATAAGTGTGGGGGAAAGCGTCAACCTTTGAGCTAGTTTTTGGGTTGAGAGAGGCCCAAGACCACCCAACACTGGTATCAGAGCTCTTGTTACCAACAAGTTTAGACACAATAGTCACACGGGAGAGATACGGGTTGTCGCTCCCTCCGACCCATGGCCCGATTTGTGAGGGGGAGATTGTTGGGTTCGACCCATGGCCCGATGTGTGAGGGGGAGATTGTTGGGGTTGTCCCACATCGGTTGTGGAAGAGGCTGGTGGTCGGTTTATAAGTGTGAGGGAAAGCCTCAACCTTTGAGCTAGTTTTTGGGTTGAGAGAGGCCCAAGACCACCCAACACTGGTATCAGAGCTCTTGTTACCAACAAGTTTGGACCCAATAGTCATACGGGAGAGATACGGGTTGTCGCTCCCTCCGACCCATGGCCCGATTTGTGAGAGGGAGATTGTTGGGGTTGTCCGACATCGGTTGTAGAAGAGGCTGGTGGTCGGTTTATAAGTGTGAGGGAAAGCCTCAACCTTTGAGCCAGCTTTTGGGTTGAGAAAGGCCCAAGACCACCCAACACTAGTATCAGAGCCCAGGTTACCAACAACTCTAGACCCAACAGTCACTCGGGAGAGATACGGGTTGTCACTCCCTCCGATCCATGGCCCGATGTGTGAGGGGGAGATTGTTGAGGTTGTCCCACATCGATTGTGGAAGGGGTCGGTGGTCGATTTATGAGTGTGAGGAAAAGCCTCAACCTTCGAGCTAGCTTTTGGGTTGAGAGAGGCCCAAGACCACCCAACACTGGTATCAGAGCCCTTGTTACCAACAAGTCTGGACCCAACAGTCACACATGAGAGATACGAGTTGTCGCTCCCTCCGACCCATGGCCCGATGTGTGAGGGGGAGATTGTTGGGATTGTCTCACATCAGTTGTAAAAGAGGCTGGTGGTCGGTTTATAAGTGTGAGGAAAATGCTCAACATTTGAGCTAGCTTTTTGGGTTGAGAGAGGCTCAAGACCACCGAAAATTGGTATCAAAGCCCAGGTTACCAACAAGTCTGGACCCAATAGGTACACGGGAGAGATACGAGTTGTCGCTCCTCTAACCCATGACCCGATGTGTGAGGGGAAAATTGTTGGGATTGTCCCACATCGGTTATGGAAGGGGCTGGTGGTCGATTTATAAGTATGAGAGGAAGTCTCAACCTTTGAGCTAGCTTTTGGGTTGATAGAGGCCCAAGACCACCCAACACTGGTATCAAAGCCCAGGTTACCAACAAGTCTGGACTTATGGAAGGGGCTTGTGGTCGGTTTATCTTTTGGGTTGAGAGAGGCCAAAGACCACCCAACACTGGTATCAAAGCCCAGGTTACCAACAAGTCTGGACTTGTGAAAGGGGCTTGTGGTCGGTTTATAAGTGTGAGGGAAAGCCTCAACCTTTGAGCTAGTTTTTGGGTTGAAAGAGACTCAAGACCACCCAACATTCTGCATGTTGGCTTGCGCATGCACATTCTCAGAAAATGCTGAAGCAAGTTGGATATTGCTGCAGCATTGCTGCAGCAAGTTGGAACTTTCCAGCCCCTATAAAATGGCTGCGAACCACTGGTATCTTGCAGCAAACACTCACTTCGCTAATCACTCGACAGAGCTCTTCCGATAATCACTTCGAATAATGGCTCCGAAATCACTTTTCCTGATGTCACTCATTGTTGGGGTGCTTGTGGTGGGTGTCCCAATGGCCCAGGCACAGTTAGGAGGGCTAGGAGGAATCATCGGCTCCCTCCTTGGCCTGATTCGGATCAATGGGATCGTGCCGTGCCTACTCAGTAGCACCACTTCACTCACAAATGGCACAATTCCAGTTTTCCCCAGTAAGTCACTACTCTTGTGAATCTATGCAATTCTGTTGCAGCCATGAGCACGCTATACAGTCAAGTAGCGCAGCTAGCGAATCACAGTTTACACGAGTCCTTATCGCACAATTACAAGGCCTAAATCTTTTGCAATCTGCACGATCTGCTTATATCGAAGATCAGTCCCCTGTAACATATCGTCGAGTTAACTGGGTGTCTAATATCTAGTCAACCCGTCTTTCATGTCGCCTATGGCATTCTGCATAGATATGCTCTGTTAGCAATCTAAGTTACTCAAATGAATGCATTGGCAACGAGGAAATGATTCGGGATAACCAGTACAAGGTGCATGGCTCTAAGTGTAGATTTCACATGGAATTCCCGAAATTTGATTAGTTGAATCGTGTTCTTGCACCAACCTCGGCTGTGAGCCTACAAGCCTGTCGTCATGTCATGTACTCGGTATGTGCAGTGTTTTTGCTCTGCTCATTCAAGTGCCTAAAGTAGAAAAATTGATGGTTTCTTTGAGGTGGCATCTGTATTTTACGTGGTTCCGATAATCATGTCCTTCAAGATGGATTTGATCCAAAAAGAAATGTGATTTTCCACACTGAATACTTTTTCTCCTTCCCCATTCTATCATATGCAATTGCAGATGCAGTGGTGCAACTGAAGTGCGGAGGCAATGTGGTGTCCTCTGCAACCACAAATCAGAATGGTGTGTTCTCAATCCTGTTGGACCCTCTCCAGTTCATCCTCTCCACGGTACTCAACACTTGCCAATTGGTGGTCCCAACCCCTCTCTCGAGCTGCAATTCGAGCTTGAACGTCGCCGGGATCCTCCAGTCAGCGCTGCAGTTCGTCGGGAACACAGTCCAGGGACTCCTCAGCATCGCCAACGTCGTTCCTACCGGGTTCGAACACATGGACTGAGCCGTATGGGCATGCAAATCGGACCCGACCCGAGCTAGTTCGGATGACTATAACAATGCGGGATGCGATATGTAAAGCAAATAAGGTCATGTTTAATAATGTGGCGTATGTTGAATTAAAAGGCGGCATTTTGCAAAACGATGCTTCCTTAAGTATTAGATGAATTTCCGGATGATCGTGTATCGCGATGAATTATAATTTCCCACGGCGTTAAGCCGAGCAACAGTATACAATTACTTTTCCATGGATATCTGTCTTCTCATTGTCCTCGTCTAATAGATTTCTTCATCTCGAAGAACGTTTGTGCAGCAACAGGTCTGGTCTTTCGGCAGTGAATTACCGACTTACATCATCTTCTCCGTGCGAGATCTCTTCATCTTCGGCAGCAATTATAACCCGAATTCGAAGGGTGTAAACCGCATTGCGCATTCTTTCGCACAATGTAATATCATGACTTGACGAGGGACTGCTAAACCATAATGAAAAGAACGACAAGAAGATGCAAGATCGAACGACTCGATTATCCTTGCATTATACCACGAAACGAAGATTTCGATGCGCATTATTGTCGACGACTCCAACCTTGATGCATTTCTTGCTCTACTGTCCGATCTGGTCGTGCGAACACATCACGTTAGAATATGTGTGATTCATGTTTCGTTCTCTCAGATTTCTCAATCCAGAGTGCATGTCGGTGGTTAAGTTTATCAGGGAGATTCTTCTCGTGAACTTGATCCGGGGGCAGCCATAGACTTAGACACGGAGACCCACGGTCAATCTCCCGCTCTCCGCCGTGCATGCCGTCGTCACTCCTGCGGAGAATGTCGCCACACTGTCAAACTCAAAGACAATTCCATGGTTGCCGTGGTCAAGCTCCGTCACGGAGGGCTCGTCCACAACGTTCGAGTGCGAGGCCTTATGAACGTGAGAACCGTTTCTGTATCCGAGTAATATTCACATTGAAAGGATTCTTTATTAATTGAAAGACCTACATGAACAAGTTTAGATGAATGAGAATTCATGTTGACTTAGAAGCATCAAGATTTTATGTCAACAGGATTCATAGCAATGTAGGAGTGTCAATGCATGGTTCAGTTCGATTCGGTTTTTCAAAAAACCGAACTGAACTGAACCATTAGGGAATTTGCTTGAACTGAACCGAAATCCGTCCTCAACTGAAACGAACTGAAAAACTCAGTTCATTTTAGTTTGGTTCGATTTTGTTTTTTTTTCTTGCTCCATATCTCACCCTTCACATGGTATTTGCTATTGAAATCCAAGTGAATAATCCAAAGTTATTAATTGATTGTTGAGTATTAACATGTTTTTTTTCATCTCATATGGCTAGTCTTTTCAGAAAATCAGAAATTGTTGACACGTCTTATGGGAATATTAATCGCGCATGCTCTTACTCTTTAGTCAAATAGCTCAAATCAAACGAATCTTTCAAGTTCTACCGGACCCATATCGGATCAACAGAAAGTGGAAAAGTCATGCATGAGTTCTTGGAAAAGTCATGCACGAGTTCTCTACTTTTCAATATGAGTTTTGACCAAAAAAAAAAAATATATGTGAGTAAGATCAACCATTGCAAGATTCCCATCTTCATGGGTGCTTAATCGAGCTTAATCAATGCAGTTTTGTATTTAGAGAATGCTTCACTTTATATATGCTTCTAAGGATTACATTCTGATCTACTTTCACGAGTATATAACTCCAATTCCAAAAATCTACACGAGTGTTCCTCCCTTGACATATATTGCGAACCTTTCGTTCTACAACTCGGCATTGAAAGTCATAAACCCATCAGACTTTGACTCGGCTGTGAATCCTTGAAACAGCGGAACCAGAGATGCCACCGAGAGCAGAATGCTCCTCGCGATGAACCACGAGATGCCACCATCAATGATCTGAGAAAACAAGTCTTGGCCTCTGGATAGTTCAACCGCAATGGCTGTCACAAAGCCAATCATTGCGAGTCTGCCATTGATCCTCTCCGGTGCCGGCCCGTTGAACACAAATAGATCTGTAAAGTTGGTGCTCATTGTCAATGTAATCAGTTATTGTTAGTTTATGCAAGGAGTCATTATTCATTTTGGTGAGCATGCACACTAGAATATGGGCATGTTTGGTTCAGCATTTGGTCGAGGAACTTTGAGTAAATGCAAATACCTTTGGGCTAAAGGCCTTTTTCAAAATGCAAGTAGTGTTTGGCAAATTATTTTTTAAAAATGCATTTGAAAGCAACTTTGGCGTAAATGTCGTTTGGTGAAAAATATACTTTGTAAAGTATTTTACCTTTTTATTTAAAAAAAAAAAAAGTGGCGGAGGGTGATCGCCGACGGTGGGTGTAACCGGCGACGGCGGCTGTGGCGAACTCCCGGCGATGACGACGATCGGCGGCGGCGGCGACGAACGGCAACGGCTGCAGCGATGGGCAATGGGCGGCGACGGCAGCGGCGACGAGCGACTAGCGACAACCGGCAATGGCGACCGGCGGAGACGGAGACAATGACGGTGACCGGCTGCGGGCGAAGGCGACTGGCTGCGGGCGAAGGCGACCGGCGGCGGGCGGCGGTGATTGGCGGCGACCGAGGCGGCGGCGACCGACCGCGAGCGGGAGGTGGCAGGTGAATGTGACAAAGTTTAAAAAAAATTAGTTGCATTTGAGATGCAACTTCCCAAAGTACCTCGAGAAATACTTTGGCCTAAAGGCCTTTGGACCCAATAGTCACACGGGAGAGATACGGCAGTGGCGACGAACGACTAGCGACAACCGGCAACGGGCGGCAATGGCGACCGACGGAGACGGAGACAGCGACGGCGACGGGCTGCGGGCGGAGGCGGCAGCGACGACGGAGGCGGCGGCCGCGGCCGGCCGCGAGCGGGAGGCGGAATGTGACAAAATTTAAAAAAAAATTAGTTGCATTTGAGATGCAACTTCCCAAAGTACCTCTAGAGGTACTTTGGCCTAAAAGCCTTTGGAGAGTATTTGAGCTGCAATTACATCTGCCCAAAGTGAGCCAAAAAATGGACCAAACAGCATTTACATTTGGTCAAGGGACTTTAGAGCCACAATGCTCATCTTAAATGTTGAACCAAACAGGGCCATGTGATTACTGCACTCATGAACAAAATTCAATCAGCCACTACAAAAAAACAAGGTTTTAGCCACGAAATTTGCAACGAAAATTTTGGCAAAATTCGTTGCAAATCGATTTTGCAACGAAATTTGCAACGAAAAAAAAATTCGTGGCGAATTCGGCGTTGCAAATTTTGCAACGAAAAATTTGATGTGTCGTTGCAAATTTGCCACGAATTTTGCAACGAAAAAGTTGTTCATTGCAAATTTGCGACGACCACATTTTTCGTCGTTGATTTGCGAGGAATGTGTTGTCCGTGGCAAATTTGCGACGAACAATATTTTCGTCCCAAAATTGTGACGAACAGCTTGTCGTCGCAAATGTGCAACGAACAGATTTTTCGTCGCAAATTTGCAACGAAAATATATTCGTCGCACAATTTGCCACGAACGTATTTTCGTCGTAAAATTCGTGGCAAATTAGCAACAAAAATTAAATATTTCGTCACTAAATTTGCAACGCCGAATTAGCAACAAGTTTATTTTTTCGTTGCAAAATACGTCGCAAATTTATCAATAGCATTTTTTTCTACGATTTTTTATTTATTTTTTGGCGATGAATTTAGTGACAAATCGTCGAACGATGAATTTAGCGACAAAACTTTATTAATTTTTAAATCTTCTCTAGCGATGGATTTTGTGACGACCGGGCATTTTAATGATTTTATAATTTGTGATCATATGATAAAATAATTTATTTTATTTTTCGATTTTAAATCTAATTAAAAGCAAAATTCATTTCTAGAATTTGTATTCAACATTGATAAAGGAAGATCCAAATATCATAATAATATGCAAACAAATGTCAGAACAAAATACATTTAGTAGCCTGAATATCATTCCATTCCCCCTGCAACTGGCCAAAGATTTTTTTGATCACGGATGACATTTTCTCCAGAAATCGATGCTGCTCGAGAGACATTGAGATATGCTTTATCCACATTCTCCTCCGAGCAATCTACATGCTTCGTCAATGGAGGGGCACTCCCCATATTTGAGCAAGACTCGATTTTTTCTTCAAAAACCTGCTTTGTATCCATATGTTGTCTGTCCAAATAAAGCAAATCGATTCACTAATACTAAATCAGCCAAACAACAACGACAGCCTTTGCCAAAAAACCATACACACCTTCAGCACAAGACCAAATGAACAAAGAACTTGCCTTTATGTCCTTATCATCTGCTAAGTACTATGGCAATTTTAAAGTACCAGAAAACCATACACATCTTCAGCACAAGACCAAATGAAATATTGCATCAAAGATGTGAGCTATATACCACTGTGGAACCGCTTCCCACTTAAAAGCATCAAATTGGCATACCTTGCCATCACATTACCTCGATCTGACCATATTCCAGTTGTAGCATTGATTCAAGCACAGTAATCCAAGAGCTTAACGAAACCAACCAAATACAACACAACACTGTCAGTCATATGCTTTGAAAGAGCCCCACTAAGATTGTTTCCCACAGAGAAGACCTTTTCTTGCAGGTTACTGCAATCTAGTGGTTTACATAAACCAAAATCTAATAGTTTCATATGACCATTTCTATCAAGCAGCAAGTTGTCGGGCTTGATATCTCTGCAACATAAGATGGCAAGATGCATCATTAGTCATTTCAATGAATCGCAAGGGAAACAGCTATAGGAAATAGAAGTAGATAATTAACTATTAACAATGCACAACCTATGAATATAATTATGTTTATGGATGGATTCAATTTCCAGAACAGTCTCTGCGACGTAGAACCTGGCCTCATCTTCAGTCAATATATCGCTCCTCATTAGTAAAGTCATCATATCTCCACCAGGTAGATACTCCATAATGAGATAGAGATATTCTTCATCCTGGAAGGAGCAATGTAGTTTGACAATGCAATTGCTATCAACCTCTGCAAGTAGATTCCTCTCTACTTTCACATGTTCAACCTGAATAATACATTTGCAAGTTAGAAGAAGATATAATAAGATCCTGAATCCCACCATTGGCAGCCCAGAGACAAGTATACCTGCCCTCTACGAAGCATCTCAGATTTTTTAAGCTTCTTCATAGCATAAACATGACATGTTGCCTTCTCCCTGCATATTCTGACCTGCATCGTAAAAGCAAACATTAGAATCAGGATCAAAGGCTTGATTTCCTATAGAAAAGGATCAGAAAAAAGAAATATACAGCCAATATAATAGAAAAATATGAAACTCAGAGAAGACATGTAAATAGATTTTAAAAAGTATCAGAACCAAGCACATCCATGCAAAATGCACAAGAACACATCAAGAACTATATTCCCAGTCTACTGCGGATGCTCAAATAGATTATGGTCCACAGAAAGAACAATTTCCTTGCAAGAA
This sequence comes from Rhodomyrtus psidioides, assembly GCA_021437785.1. NCBI lineage: Eukaryota > Viridiplantae > Streptophyta > Magnoliopsida > Myrtales > Myrtaceae > Rhodomyrtus > Rhodomyrtus psidioides. The sequence continues at coordinate 2,467,117 of JAILYB010000041.1, read as the reverse complement.
CAGCAATCTTGAACTCTAAATACAGTTCTCACATGGGTGACTATGCTGAAGTCATTCTACAATCAAATCAGATTCTTGCACTAAATAAGAGATTCTCATATACAAAGGAGTCATTGGCAAACCAACTACTCCACAAAGTCCTCTTACAAAAAAATTAAAGCCTACACAAACAACATAAGGGAATAATGGACATGGGGCACTGTGAGATAACCATTACGCCATACCTCACCAAGTGCACCTTTCCCTATCATTGTCAATGGCTCAAAATCATCAGGACCCATTTTATGCCTCTGAAGGCGCATGTATTCTGTTTCCTTCTTCTGCAGGTGCTTGAGCAAATTTTTTTGCTCTTCCTCAGAAACATCGGCATCAACGAGCTTCATTTCCAGTATATGAAGACAACAAAACATATATTCACTTCACTAACATGAACAGAAAGTGTCAAAGACTTTTTTAATGTGGGAACATAGCCCGACAATCCCGATGCATTTATGGACAATACAGAGCTCAACCCTACATATACACATATAATGATGCATCAAAATACTCTGTAGTTAGTACTTGACCACTAAGATCAATCGCGCGCAACGCGAGTCCATAGGATGCGAGCAACACCGACAGATGAAGACGATTCAGGCGCGACTAGTTCCGACTAATCGAGTCGAGCCGAATCGAATCGCAAGAACTGGGAATCGGAAGATGAACGAGATCGGATTGTGAAGAGATTACCAGTACATAAGCGAGAACGCCGCGAAATCGCCACGGATTGGGGGATTGAAATACTGGAAAAATAATTCCGGCGGACACAATAGGATGAAAACCACAATTTCGGAGGTATAAGTACCGAGGAGATGCAATTGACGCTAAATGGTGAGGGAAGGGTGGTCGTCGACTCGTCGAAGGGCTGGGGAGGGAGCCAAGCCCAGTGGACAGTTAGGGATGGCCTCTCGAGGGACAGCGAAGGAAGGGTCATCGTCGAGGGAAGGCGCCGAGAGGTCGTCGGAGGAAGGGCGCCGTCGGAGACTCGGAGGTGTGGGACTGGGTGCCGAGGATGAGGCGATGAAGAGAGAGGGAAGGGTCGTCGTCATCCATTGAAGGGCTAGGGAGTGAGAGGATCTGATGAAGAAGTGAGAATAGAAAGGAGGCGTTAGGGCGTGCGACGTAGAAAATAGGAATTAGAAATGCTAGGTTTTGCCACGAAAGTGGGTTTTCGTTGCAAAATTTGACACGAAAGTGGATTTTCTTTGCAAATTTTGCAATGAATTGATGTTCGTTGCAAATTTTTGCAACGGAATCAGGTTTTCGTTGCAAATGTTTGTGACGAACTCTAATTCGTTGCAATTATTTGCAACAAAATATGATTTCGTTGCAACATTTGCAACGAATTAATTAATTTTTCGTTGCAAAAATTTGCCACGAATAATTTGCAACGAATTATATAATTCGTGGCAAATTTTTGCAACGAAAAAGTAATTAATTCGTTGCAAATGTTGCAACGAAATCATATTTTGTTGCAAATAATTGCAACGAAATTAGGTTTTCGTTGCAAATATTTGTGACGAACTCTAATTCGTTGCAAATTTTGCAACGAAATCATATTTTCGTTGCAAAAACTTGCAACGAATTATCCTTCGTCGCAGATTTTTGCAACGAAAAAATTATTTCGTTGCAAAATTTACAACGAATTAGAGTTCGTCACAAATATTTGCAACGAAAACCTAATTTCGTTGCAAATTTTGCAACGAAAACCTAATTTCGTTGCAAATTTTGCAACGAAATAATTGTTTCATTGCAAAAATCTGCGACAAAGGCTAATTCGTTGCAAGTTTTTGCAACGAAAATATGATTTCGTTGCAACATTTCAACATTTTCGTGGCAAATATTTCGTGGCTAAATCTTGAGTGGGTTGGAATTCCAACCCACTCAAGATATCACCGAAATCCAAGATATCACAAGGTTAAGTTAATTAAAAAAATAACTTGATTTCTTACGGATTAAATTAAGAGTACCCTAGCCTTCTAAAAAAAAGGTCATTTACGGCACAAATTAGTGATTACATTGATTTTGATACAAACACCCCTAATCGGTAATGCTTAAAACATCTTAAAAACAAATCAAGATTAATGTCAAATAATCCAACTTAGGCAGCACAATGTTGAAATCAAATTCCGTTCGAGAAGATTACCTAACTTGGACGATCTGCTTCCAAATTGGACGAAAGCGGGACGATCAAGGAACGTAATAATAGGAAGATTCTGCATGAATGTAATAATGAGAAAATCTTATTAGTTGATCATTTGTTTCCTTCTTTCCTCCAGACAAATACGTATATTTGGCTCTTCAATTGTTTGTGCCCAATTCGTTTGTTGTCGGTCCGATAAATATGCAGACCATGCGCTCCTCATATTTAGGCCCAATACTAAAAAAAAAAACTCTAACTTTAGCATTTATAATAATCATATTTTAAAAACAAATTATCTCATAAAAAATCTTTAACTTTTATTTTTATCTCGATTCTACTCTAAACATTTACTTTTGCAACGAATATTTTTTTCCTAATTTCCCAAATGGGGCAAACCATCAGCATAAAGATTCAGCATTTTCATTATCCCCATTATAACATACAACCCACTTTAGTGGGTTTTCGTGCCTCAAGGAGTGAGAGAGTGAAGCTTGGGGGAGAGAGCTCGAGGAGCTCGAGGGTGAGAACTCCGCGTATGTATGTTCACATAGCTTGTTCCAAGCCAGGGTAAAAGAGAAGGGTTGCATCAGGCGTAGTGAGACGTGCAAAATTTGCCACGAAAGTGGGGTTTCGTTGCAAAATTTGCCACGAAGCATAATTCCTAGCAAATTTTGTAACAAAATCATATTTTCGTTGCAAAAATTTTCCATGAATTATATAATTCATGGCAAATTTTGCAACGAAAACATGATTTCGTTGCAATATTTGCAACGAATTAGAGGTCGTTGCAAATTTTTGCAACAAAAAAATTATTTCGTTGCAAAAATTTGTTACGACCTATAAATCGTTGCAAAAATTCGTGGCAAATTTTGCAACGAATTAGTGTTCGTGGCAATTTTTGCAACGAAACAATGATTTCATTGCAAAAATTGCCACGAACGCTTTATTTCGTTGCAAAAATTTGCAACGAATACTAATTCGTTGCAAAGTTTGCAATGAAATCATTGTTTCGTTGCAAATTTTTGCAACGAATACTAATTCGTTGCAAATTTTGCAACGAAATAATTGTTTCGTTGCAAAAATTTGCAACGAACTATAATTCGTTGCAAAATTTGCCATGAATTATAGTTCGTGGCAGATTTTGTTGCAAATTTGCGACGAATTTTCTTTTCGTTACAAATTTCGTCGCAAATTTGTAACGAAATTTTTTCGTTGCAAATAGTTCGTGGCTAAAATCGTGTTTTTTTGTAGTGAGCGTGTACACCAGAATATTTTACCTTATCTAGATAGCCTATCACCCACCTTTCAGGAAGATGTTAATAAATCTGTTAGTCAGTCCAAAGAAAGGGACGGCATATCGTAGAAAGTACTCACTGCAGTAGCTTGCCGCCTCCCAATTTCATTCAATTCGACATCTAAAGTTCCCAGTTAAATGTAATGAAATAAAGCAATTTGAAGGTAAATAGAAAAAGAAGCAGAAGTTAGTTCTTAAACAAAATGCATGAGATGGAAGATATCAACACATTTAGAGATATATGTGCTTAAACCAACGCATAACCGCGGAGAAACCAACCCCTTGGGCAAATAAAGCATGTGTTTGCAATTTACAAATTCTTAGAATTTTCAGTTTGAACAACATGTTAGGTTTTCCATTTGGGTGGACTGAAAATACAAATTAAGGTCACAACAAAATTTAGATGAGCATCTTTTTCGGGACAATCTAAAAGCTGTGGCAAGGCAGAAAAAGCATGTACTATATACAGACCCTAATTAACTAATCCTACAATTTTGAAGTTCACAAAAATAATGTGGATCAAGCTAATTGCAATTGCAAAGAAGAATGTGATTGCAGCAGGCAATTTGGATATCTGAATGCACATGCATTGTTCAGTAAGCAGCAAATTTATAATGTTGGAGGATCCTCAAAACAGATCAATCCCAGAAGACGAGAAAACCATTGCCAAAACCCAGATTTAAAAACCCACTTTTGGGTGCTTCGAAGATCTTCTTTTCTTTCTATTAAGTTTGTGTTTTTTCCCTGTTTCTGCTCAAATCAAATGCTTCCCAGCAAAACAAGAACAACCCAAGTCAACACTTCCTCAAACATCCCCCAAAATGCACATCACAAAATTAGCGAACATGTCGTCGCTAATTTTGTCGCTAATTGACGGCAAATAGTATAAATGTGAAAGTCACAAGCGTGGTGCAATTTCACACCAGCCCCCTCCCCTTCCCCTTCCCCTTCCCCTTCCTTTTCCCTTTTCCCTTTTCCCTTTTCCCTTCCCCTTTATCTAACCCTCAACAACTACACATTGATAGACAACATGGACACATGCGCCCTTCCTCCATCTCTCAAGAACATATTGAGGGACAACTTGGACACATTCGAACTGAATCTATTTCAGTTCCATCTCCTTCAATTCCACCTTCTTCGGTGCAACACTCAAATGATGAGGGAAACACATGTGAAGAAGATAGCCAACCCATGATACCCCCATATGGAGAGTCGTATGTACTTCATTTTTTTTTTAAGTATATGTAATATTTAGGGTCATCCCTTCGTTTGAGTTTTAAATATTTAGGTCAACTAAATTGTCCATGTTGCAAATTAAGCTTTATGCATTTACTTACATGTCCTTTCCATTTCATTGTTTCATTCTCCATATCGTTCTAACTTGTTTGCAGATTCACGAATGCTACGAAAGTTGTGAGACAACTTAATAAAATAGTTAATAACTATTGGCGGGGGGCAGTGGATCAGTTACAGCAATGCTCCAAAAGAAGTAAATGATTTATGGTGGAATGAGTTTAAGGTAAGTTTTGTCCTTCTCTTTTCTCACAAACTAAGTTCAGTATAAATAAAGTCAATTGTTTTTCTATTGGTTGCAGCAGAAGTTCAGGTGAGATGAAATAGAAGAGTATGAAGTTAAAGAATTTTTAAGAAGAAAGCTGGTGATCACATACGAAATGTTTTGAATAAAGAAAAAAAAAAGTCAAGAAAAGTCAGATTTTATTAGAGGTGAGAATTGGACAACTAAATCTAATGAGAACTCTGATTGTTCGACATCAACGGTTATACTAATCTTCTCATCATTTGTCCAAGTTTGGAGATTGATCCTGTTGAAGTTTACCCAATGGGAAGTGTGGATACTGACGAGCATAAAAGAAGGCGCCAAGGAGAGAGATAGATCAAGAGTCAAAAGTTCCAAAGTTCCAGAAACTTCACACGTTTATATTTTTCTTCATTTGGCTTGCATTTATAATTTCATGAGAAATGTTGGCAAAGCCATAGTTTGTGCTTAGGAGTAAGATAGCAAGGCCTATCAACTTGAGTATAAGCTGCACCTACTTCGAAAATAAGTGCTTGAAATATAAGCAACACTCGGTACTGTTATTTATCATTGATTATCTAGTGAAATCTAGCCAGTATGCTGTTACTGCGGGAAAGCAAGCGTAAGCTTGCACTAGGCCGAACCTCTCTACCCAAATTCTTCTATCTCTCTGCTCATACTTACTTACTGTCTACTTGATAGAAGTTTCTACACCGTTGAATATTATCCCAACCTAATCACTTTCACACTCCGTTTCAATTGGTCTCGATCGTATATTCGACTTGATTCATCTAATTCCCCCATTTAAATTTCGAGTTTGCTTAAAATCACATATTTCCCTCTCTAGGTGATTCCTAGCTAATAAAAAAAAAAGGAAAATGACACAAATAGTCCCTAAACTTTGACAGAATGTTATTTTCATATAATCCATGGAATAAATTGAACATTTACTAAAAGTTCAGAGACTGAATTGAACAAGTCAAAAGTTTAGGGACCAAATTGCACATTCTGCCAAAGTTCATGGACTAAATTGAACAAATTAAAAGTTCATGGACCAGATTGCACATTATGTCAAAGTTCGGGGACCATTTATGTAATTATCCAAAAAAAAAAAAAGCTCTACTGCTCCCGTTTTTCCTAGCATTATTTCCACATGCACTGTTGCTAAACAGTTGTGTCCCTGAAGGTGTTTTTCTTAGATTTATTATAGAGGGACCACCCTGAAGATGATTTCTTCAAAATCACCTTCTAATTCGATATGTTTCGCTTTCGCTTTAACGAAAACTCTGCATTTTTTTTTTCATGATAACTTTTTTTTAATGCTTATCTTTATGTTTTTAGCAAGATGTGACAATATTTTCATCGTCGATTAAAACAATATATCACAAAGAGAATAGTTGGTTATCAAATAATTCGCTAATTTTCATGACAACCAATGAAATTAATCCGAAAATTTTGCAATTGCCTTGACAAAGTATATATATATATTTCTTTTTTCCAAAACCCTTTGCCCATTTTCACATCCGACCTGCATGACAACCATTTTGGTTCTTTGATTCTGTTCTCCGAAACAAATATATATATATATATATATATATATATATATATGAGAATCATGTTTGGTAACGTAGATAATTCTGATTTTGTTCCCAGAAATAATTTTAGAGCAAAAATAAAAACAAAACAAAAATGATGGTTCCAAAAAAAGAATCACTTTTGAAAATCACAAAACAAAATAAAGTCTTACATCTCTCACTTTTCCTTTTTAGTTTTCTCGTCAATTTTCCCTTGACATAAAATAGAATTCAAAGAAAATATATTAGGTAACAAAATTTAAAAAAAAAATTGGAAAATTTCTAAAAAAATAAAAAAAAAATCCCTAAAATTAGAATAAACTTAGATTAGGCTGATTTGACCTCTTTTTCATAAATCTGGACCTAGATTCCCTAAATTTCATAGATTTTATTCTTTATTAGTAAAATCATAAACACATTTATAATTAAACTCGAATCACATTTCTCTAAGCTCTTAGGGCTTCACTAGAATTTTATGATGGCATTTATCTATGCCATGATTCTTTGATTGTACACTTGATTTCATTGTTTGTAATTTGCCTATGTTTTTATACTTTATACTTAGTCTAGTTTTACAAAATTTTGAAAAAAGATAAAAACCACCATCGTGAACACTTAGCAAGTTCCCGTTCTTATGTTTTCAATGAATTACGAATGATAGTTGATTTCCTAGAGCTAAAAAAGCACACCAATGCAGTGCAGTGCATTTTTCTTGCAAAAACGAGGGTGCCACTCACATCGGTCATCCGCTCGCTCTAAAAAGTTCGCTAAAATCCTACAATAAATGGCGAAAATGGCTTTTGATGATTTGTTATATTTATTTTTACATTTCAATATATAATATGTTATATAAGAGAATAAATATGATTTAATCTTCGATTAATTCAAAATGAAGGATGAAATTTCGTAAAGCAACTACTTAATTATTTGACTTAAATGATAAAAATTGGGAAGAGCAATTGTTCACGGGAACAAAAAAAAAATTGTGCAGTTATCAAACGCGTTTCTGTTATAGGAACAAAAATTTGGAACAGCTACGAAACGCGTTATGAGTCTCTAAAACTCATCTAAGGAACATAATCATAAATATATATATATATATATATATATATATAGTCAGAATTATTTTTCGGATGAAAAGGATTGAGATTGTCATGCAGGCCTTAAATCGACCTGAGCTGTTTCTTTTCCCTGTCCTTTTCTTTTTCCCACTTTGTACTTCGCTGCGGCTTCCGTCTCCATCACCATCCTCCACGACTTTCCAATCCCCTCTTGCGGCATCATCATCAGACCCTTTCTTTGATCATAATGATATGTGGGCTCCACATTTTTCACTTCTTCTTCTTCACTTTAAGATTTCTCGTTTTTTGGCCAAACGGAAAATGAAAAATTATGGTTTTTTCAAGAGCCAATTGAGGGTTTTTTTTTACAAAATAATTCAAAACAAAAAAATATTTATCAAATTAAGTAAAAAAATTCATTTACTGATTTGGATCTCGCGCGACAGTTAAATTGCCTCCCGAGACCCCATGACACACACAATGCTGCATAAGTGCTTGCGCGGCACTTGGAGTGGCGCGCAATATTTGCGCAGCACTGTGAGTGCCACACAAGTAAGGGTGTGCAAACTGGACCGGACCGGCATGGACCAGCCCGAACAGGCCCGGACCGATCGGGTTGGTCCGGTCCTTGAGATTGGCGATCTGGTCCCCGGTCCCAATAAATGGGACCGGTCCGGTCCCTAGTTCCATGGTTTGGGACCGGACCGTCAATATTTTTTTTAATTAATCTATATCTAGAGTTAACCTAATTTTAACATTTTGAGAAGCCCCGTGAATCTCATCTCACGCATCTTGAGTTTAGTTGTGTCATTATATGTATTATTTAGCAATTTGGGTTTTGGTATTACTTTGGGACAAAATCAGGTCTTAGTTGATGATAAGATATGTTCCTTATGATGGAAACATGCACGAAGAATAAGTGTTGACACCTGATTTTTGACTATCTTTTATTATAATTTTAATTTCTAAAATTAATTAAAAATAGCAAAAAAGATCAAAAAATTGCAAAATCAACTTTGGAAGCCTTAGCCTAGCCTTAGGAACCAATTTTGAACAAAAAATATTTTTTGAATTTTTTAATATTTTTTGGAATTTATTTAATTATTAAAATACCCAAAAAATCAGGAAAAATACCATTCGTGGTCAGCAAATTACACAAAAATATTCAGAAATTTTATTTTAATTATATATTTAATATTTTCACTTTTTATTAGGGAAATTTGGCCTGGTTCATGGGGTTCCTTCACAAATCTAATCCCGAACCGGGCCTAAAAAATCCTTTTCGAGTCTTTTAATTTTTAATTCTCTGTTTTTATAAGCTATGACATTTGATTCTAGAGTCTTGAAGTGCAATTGGGTCAATTTGCCCTCCAATTTGATCAATTTTAACCAAAAGGGCTTAATTGCATAAAAATCTTTCAATTTAGTCCCCGGTTTTACAATTTGTGAAATTAAATTTCACACGGGCACACCCATTAAAATTAAACACCTCTACCCAACAGTTTTCATCATGCTGAATCCATTGGTGGGCTCAATTTTGGCTAATTCGATCGTTTAGGCCTTCGATTTGGCAAAATTAAATTTCGGATCCTAGGGACAATTTGGGGTTTTCACAGAATTTCAATAAATTGATTCACGAAAATACCTATATTTGATGGAAAACATGTCAAGGAATCCGATTTTGCCATCAATTTCATGAAAAGAGGTCATTTGGGGGGTCAATTTGGCGATTTGGGCGATTTCGTCGAACCGGGCCGGTCGGGTCCGACCCGGCCCGACCCGGCCCGACCCGGGTCTGGTGGACAGCATGCACAGAATGTGCAGCAGCGTGGACAGAGCAGGGGCGGCATGGGCGACGCGGCTTCGGGAAGAAAAAAAGGAGAACGGGCGTGGGGGGACACTGGCAGAGTTGGCTGGTCGTGCCTGGCAGGGGAATGGTCGTCGGCACGCCGGTCGGCCACGCGGAAAAGGCGGGGAGATCTCGGTTTAATGCCGAGCTCGCACGAGAGAGGAAAGGATTTTTTTTTGGCGAAGACCGGACGAGAGGAGCTTCGGGGGAGCTTCAAGCATCTTCACGGATCATCACCGGGTACTCAGTGGCCGTCGGCGAGCTCCAAGCAGGTCGGTATTCTCCTCCGACCACCGTTTCTCATACGCACGCCATGTGTTCGATGAAATGCCGATGGATGTCTCGGCTCGGTTTTGCCTCAGCCGTGTCTTCCCGAGCTTCATTTAGCACGAATATGGCCTTGAGTCTCCACTAGAACTATCCCTAAGCTCAACTTGCCATTTATTTTGCATTAAATCTCGGTGAAAACCGGACCACAACCTTTGCCGACCACCCTCCGGACCGGGAGCTCAACGGGGAACTTCCGGCGGTCTTCAAGCTCGAAATGAGCTCAGGTAAGCCTCTAGACCCTTCTTGGGTGTTGTTTGATGGTTTAGAATCGAGTTTTGATAAGAAAAAAAATTCGGAAAATACCTCGCCGGAGCCGGGTTCGGGGAGGCCCGGTTTACTTATTTTTCGGCGTATTCACGGCCTTCTTTTTGTGGTATGATGATGTTGAAATGTTAGGGAGTCTAATGGTGTAAAAATCTCCAAAAAATTCTGAGTTTTGGTCAATTTTGGGCATTTTCCGGCGACCTCGCCGGAATTTTTACTATTCCTGCCGGATTGTTCACTGTTCATCGTCTTCTCCGGCGACCCTCCGGCCGGTCAACGGTCAACGGCCGACGTGGCGTGCCACGTAGGCAGCCACGTCAGCCGGGTGGGGTCCGGTCCGCTTATTTTCAAATAAAACAAACGGACGGCCACGATCGCGACACGTGTCGCGATCCTGGATTTTTGGAAAATTAAATAAATGATTTTCGAATAATCGATCCGGCGGACGAGAATGTGCCACGTGGCTCGCTGAGGGACGTCCGATCTTGTACAAGATCGGACGCACCAGAGGAGGCCACGTGGCACGTTCTAGAGCGTTCGATCCGAAGGTTTTTCTAAAAAAAGGAAAATAATTGATTTTTGATCCGATGGCTACGATTTGGCCACGTGGCTCACTAGGGACGTCCGATCTAGTGGAAGATCGGACGCACAGGATGAGGCCACGTGGCGCGATGAGAACCGTCGGATCCGGGGAATTTTTGGATAATTAAATAAAATAGATAAAAAACCAAAAAAATTGTTAAAAAATAGGAAAAATATTTTAAAATATAAAACGGCGTCGTTTTTAGGCCGGTTTCGACCCCTAGGGTCGGGCCGGGCGCCCGAGAGGCGCGGGCCGGGTTTGACCCGGCCCGGAAAATATTTTTAAATATTAAAAAATTCGGAAAATAATTATAATAATAAAATAATCAAAAAATCAATAAAAAAAAATAGAAAATCATAAAAAAATTTCAAAAAATTCGAAAAATTCAGAAAAATTATAAAAAATTCCAGAAAATAGGAAATGGCCAGATTCAACTGGCCACGACCCGTTTCGGGTCTTTTGACCCCCGATCTTTTCAGAAATGACGGTTTTGCCCTTCCGGCAAACCGTCTTCCAAAAAAATTCTAAAAATCCAGGAAAATCCCAAAAAATAGGAAATGGCCACCAACAACTGGCCAAGTCTCATCCCGGGTGTTCTGAACCCCGAACCTTCTTTAAAATGACGATTTCGCCCTTCGGGCGAATCGTCTTCCAAAAATTGAAGAAAAATCAAGAAATTCCAAAAAAAATTCTCAAAAATGGGAAATGGCCACAATCAACTGGCCATGGAATATTTTGGGTAATTAGGTATCCAAACCTTCCAAAAATGACAATTTTGCCCTTCGGGCTAATTGTCCCCGAATCTTCCCATTTTACCCCTAGCCCTAAATCACATCTTCCCTAAACCCTTATGGCTATACTAGGAGGCCAATGATTGAAATTGATGTGCATTGACATGATTTATTTATGCACGTGACTTGCGCTTTCATTTAAATTGATTGTGATTGATAGGAATAGTCTTCCAATCTGCATGAAACCCTGAATCAAACCTATCTCACCCAAAATTGCGCCTGCATGAACTCTTAGTTAGGAAAATCACTCACGTTAGGTACCGAAAGGGCGTTGGTAATGACACCGACGTAACCAAGTCCCCGAACTCAAAATCTCTGGTTCCGCAGAACTGACCGATCTCTCCCAATCAGTCAGTAAGGTTTCCGGTCTACCCTCCAAGAAAGACCGGTGGCGACTCCAAATGCATGCACAATTTGCACATGCCACCACGACCACACTGAAGGTCGAAACCGATCGACTCTTATCGTCGAACCCTCAAAAGACACTCCCGCCGCGATTTGGTATGGGCCTGGGAGGGCCCGCGCCGATCCAAAGCCCGCGATCGGTAATCCATTAGCCACGCGTCCGTTTTGATTTTCGGACGGGTCGCGACAATAAGCACGCGCGTGCATGAGGACAGAAACTCGAGTCATTATGCAGATTTGAGAAATATTTTTTTTCCACAACCAAAAATAAAAAAGAAAGAAATAAAATCCGAGTTCGGTTCCATCTCCAATCTGAGTTCAACGGGCCACATGCGAGCATCGATTACGAGAAGAAAAGATCACGTGAAGCCTTCAAGACCAGATCGAACACACGTTGGATGGCCCTAGCATTTACGTGGTTGTCTTGCAGTTGTAGATTGATTATAAATTATAAATTAACATTGTATTGTAATTTCTAAGGGTTAGATTTTTATAAGCAATTAGAGTTAGCGGTCCTACTGTGCTTGGACCGAGACGGGCCCGAATCGCCAGTCCGTGGTCCCGAAAATATGGGGATCGGGACTACTGGTTCGGTCCCCGGTTCCATGCCAAGACCGGACCGGCCCGGACCATACACACCCCTACACACAAGGCACTTTCTTATTTTATTTTCAATTTTTTTATTTTGTATTTTTTTACATTATTAAATTATTTTATATTTTCATGACCCAATTTTTTTTTTTGCTTGCAAGGCTAATACGGATTCGACAACCTAATATGAGAAAAAAAAATTATTTCGTATGTTTTTTATGATTTTCAATTATTTTATATTTTAAAATTTCACGGATTCGACAACCCAATACGGAAAACAATAACACGACTATATTTTTGACAACGGTTATTTCATATGGTTGGTTATTTTATATTTCAAGACCAAAATGCCACACAACGGTTATTTCAAATTGGGTTGTCGAATCCGCGAAATTTTAAAATATAAAATAATTGAAAAACATAAAAAAAAATTACGAAATAAAATAAAAATAATTTTTTTTCGTATTGGGTTGTGGATCCGTATTAGCATGCTTGCAAGTATAAGATAATTAAAAAACAAAAAAAAAATACGAAATAAAAAAAAATAATTGAAAAATGAAATAAAAAAATAGCAAGTGCCTTATGCGGCAATTCCACTACCACAAGAAATAACCGTTGTGCGGCATTTTGGTCCTGAAAATATAAAATAACCAACTATACGAAATAACCATTGTCGAAAATATAGTCGTGTGACTATTTTCCGTATTGAGTTGTCGAATTCGTGGAATTTTAAAATATAAAATAATTTTTTTGGTCTAGAATAAAATATAAAATAATTGAAAAACATAAAAACATGCGAAATAAAAAATATAATTTTTTTTCCGTATTGGGTTGTCGAATCCGTATTAGCCTTGCAATGTTTGCAAGGCTAAAAAAATAATTTTTTTTGGTCTTGAAAATATTAAATAATTAAATAACGTAAAAACATACGAAAAATAATAATTGAAAAAAGAAAAAAAAAAGTGCCTTGTCTGGCAATTCGACTGCCATACGAAATAATGGTTGTGCGGCATTTTGGTCTTGAAAATATAAACGTTGTCAAAAATGTATTCGTGCTACTGTTTTCCGTATTGGGTTATCAAATCCGCAAAATTTAAAAATATAAAATAATTAAAAAAACGTAAAAAACATTGAAATAAAAAAAATATAATTTTTTTTCGTATCGGGTTGTCGAATCCCTAATTAGCCCTGCAAGAAAAAAAAAATTGGTCCTGAAAATATAAAATAATTAAATAACGTAAAAAAATACAAAATAAAAAAAAGTTGAAAAACAATATAAAAAAAAGTCGGAAGTGTTGCACAAGGCACTTGCGCGGCACTGTGTGTGACGTGGGGTCTCGCGCGGCAATTTAACTGTTGCGCGAGATTCAAATCAATAAATAATTTTTTTACTAAATTTGATAAATATTTTATTTTTTTGAATTATTTTGAAAAAAACCCGCCAACTGACGAGTCGATACGTATTGAATATCAATGAAGAGAACCAGATCTGCTAGTTGAATATGGAATAGGTTAAACCATTCAGGGTGTATTCAATAATTCGAGAATACTTGCTCAATAATTATGGTCTTTTATCGCTTAGTAGAACAAGAATGAAAGATGTTCTCGTTAATATCGATAAGGGTGAGCGATTTCAGATTCCACCTTTCAATTGGAACTTGAAACCTATTCGAAATAAGTTCTTCATTTTTCGAAATCTAGAACATATTATGCATACCCTGAAATCAAGTTCGAAGGCCTATCTAGATTTTATTTGTATTCTTAATTGAACGATTGTAATAAATCATCGCATTTACTGATCAACACTTGCTGCTGCAATCCACTAAACATTACAAAGTAAAAACCTCAATCAAATTCCATATTACACCCTCATCATGATACGCCATGGAATACACCATATATTTATCAAGAAAAACATAAAAACTTGTTACAGGTTACAAATTCCACATTCTGTCTGCCTGAAACCTACTCCACAGAATACGTTTCTCAATTTTTAGAACCTACCATGCAAACTTTAAAACACAAAATCAAACAGGTTCTCCACCGGTCCAATTTCAAATTCTAGCCCGAAACCATGCTCAGCCCTAAATCTCGACATGTGCCTAAACAGTTCTATTAAATATTAATAGTGAGATAATTCTTTTTACTTACTTTCTCGAAATGGAAAAAAAAAATCCGAATTGTTAAATTTCAGTCAAATAATTGCAATTTAATTTTAGAATAGAGAGAGTCCTCTAACAAAGAAAATGTCTAGTAGGTGGGGAAGCAAGGGGAGGCGGGACCGGCACATTCCTATCTGCTCCCCCATCCCAATCTGTTCTTCCATACCCTCTTACTATTACAACTGAACAAGCTGGACCAGTTCGATTTCTTCTACAGTTTTTGGCATCATTCATTCGCGTCACAGCCAAATTGTTCTTGGTTTTAGCATTCTTGTGTCAATTATGACCAAACAATAGTGAAGAGTTAGCTTGCTTAATAAATGCTCTGTGGACAGCTGCAGAACATGCCAGACAAGTCCTGCTTACTTTTTGTATTAGCCCAAGACCAAACATGTGTGTCCATGTGACGTGACACCCCCAATTAAAAACCCTCCCAGCCCCCCTCCAACAACATATATTGTTATTGTAATCAATAAACACTTGTACCATTGACCATTCAATTAGATTCAACAACCCAGAAGAAAACAATTAACACTACAAAGAATACAAGATCAAGAAGATGAACAATCGAACATGGGACTCTCCGGATGCTGTCTCTCCCCCAGAAAAGAGGACAGAGGCAGAGAGATGGAAGGTGGGTCAATCTCAAAACCAACACATATGAGCATTCCACTGAACAAGAGACATGAATGAGCTCAGAGAAAAAAGTGGGAATCAAGTGCTACACTGTGATGCAAGCTGAAACTAATGAAACAGATCCTTATCAACAAGCATTGTAAAAATGACTGATTTATGTATAAGACCAGACTCAGACTAACAAGCGCCACCCGTCCCTCTCTCTCTCTCAGCCTCCAACAGCTAGTAAGGAAGCTCCGTTCATGCCTGAAGTGGGTTTGACGGCAGCACTGGCAGATCTCTTCCCTGAAGAAGGCCTGCTAAAAGCTCTCATTGGGCTTGCAAGAGCCCAGCCCCAGCTCTTGCTCCTGCCGTGATGATGAGAATAAACTGGCGGCTTTGATGACACGCCGCTGTGATTGACATTGTCTTCAGCTGAATTGGAGGATGATGGGACCCAGTAGGATGAGGAGGATGCTGAGGATGATGAGATCGAGGAGGATGAGTTTACAATAGCAAACCCACCAAAGATCCCACCACACCTGATCCTCTCCTTCATGCACTGATGAGGATGGTGATGTGCCTCCGAGGTGGTGGAGGTTGAAGCTCTGGGTGGCTTGCCTTCTCTGTGAGACTCCACCCTCCTCAGAGTCGTGCAGTCCCCAATGAACCCAGTGGAGATCCTCTCAAAGAAGTCCCCTGAGAAGCTCCTGCTCCCACACCCCACAGATCTGGATCTTGAGACCTTGCTATTGTTCTCAAAAGATGAAGCGGAGACGCCATTTTGAGCAGCAACAGCAACATTATCTTCTTCGACCACAGCTTGTCCTGTCCTCGACAGAGAATGCCCTGAGTCCCTGTCTCTTGCGTTGTGCGGCCTTGAAGAGGAGAGAGACATGAAAGACCAGAACCCACCCCTCTTTCTGGGGCTATAAACTTGCCCACCGACATCATAAAAATGGCAACTTTGAGGAGTAGCAGCAGAGAAGGCGATGGACCTGCTCCTCTGGAACACCATGCTCGGTGCATCCTCCTCCTCCTCCACCGTCGCTTTCTTCTTCTTCTTGGCCAAAAAGGAAGCGACTTTCGAGTACTTGGCCCGGTGCGCAGTGTGGGCCTGGTGGGGCATCGAGGAGGACGTGAACGACAACGTCGAAGGGACGACGTCGTCGGATCTGAAAGACGGGGAAGGCGACGGGGACGAGGAGTTGCGTTGGCTCGGGAAGGAGAGGGAGGAGGAGACAAGCTTGCCGAGCTTCTCCTGGAGGCAGAAGGCGCAGATCCCGCCGCCGCCCGCGGCGTTGAAAGGGTGGAAGTTGCAGTGCATGCCGTCGACGCCCATGTCCGCCTCTCCGACAGCCGCGACTGCTTTGAGATTCTCCATCTGCGCTTTGCTTGGCCTGTCTCAGGCGCTTCAACAACGCATTTGGGTTGCTCGCGGTTTCTTTCTTTGTGGGTGTTTCGAGTCTCCCTTCTGCGATGCAGTTCTCTTCTCGATGTGAGAGGGAGAGGGAGAGAGAGAGAGGACAAGGAGATGGGAACAAAATTGGTCAGAGGGAGAGAGAGAGAGATGATTATTGAGGGAGAGAAGTATTGTGGCGTGGAAGAGAGTTGATATGATATGCTTGGGGAAATGGAGACGATGCTCTTCAGTCTTCAGTCTTCAGTCTTCCTTCATTCATGATTCTCTTTTGCTTTATTTTACATATTTTTCTTTCTTTCTTTTTTGTTCTTACTATTCTGGGTTTTCTTGGGAAGTTTTTATTCTATTTTCATTGAAATTAAATAAAACAATTATGTGCTTAATTTCACACTTCCCAATATTTTTTTTAAATAGACAAGAACTCTCTTACTCATCCAGAAAATAAGGAAAAATTTTAAATAATGGCTCGAAATGCTATTATTTTCTCCAAAAATGGCCCTAAGTAAAATTTATTTCAAATAAAGGTCTAAAGTAGCCATGGAGTCTCAGAAAAGAGCTTGGGCTATAGGGCATTTTCGTCATTTTTACATTTTGATGTTTTGATTTTTCTATTTTATTAAAAAATTAAAAGAAAAAAAATCAGAAAAAACACACACAGGAGGGCTCCTCTTGTCTATGGCTGTTCTACTACTGGTGGGGGTCGACGAAGGCCAACCGGGTCACCAACGCCTCCATGGGGGATGGCGACCAAAGGCGAGGGCAAGTAGGCCCTCTCCCCAATTTGGGCGGGGGGTTGCCAACCCTTGCCAAAATAGGGAGAGGGTCCAGCCCTCCTCCGGATTTAGTCGAGGGCCGACAACCCCTGCCCAGGTCCTGTCGAGGGTCGCCAGCCCTGGCCAAAATAGGGAGAGGGCTCATCCCTCTCCCGAACCTTGGTGGGGTCGGTCAGGGCGAGCCCCCCCTCCCCTAGCGATGGGGTGGCAGACGTAGCCCTCTTGCTTGTGTGTGTGTGTGTGTTTCTTTTTTTTTAAGAAAATAAAAAAAGGAAAAGATAAATAAAAAAGAAAAAAATCAAATTAAAAGAAATATTTAAAAAAATACCCTTGAAATCAGGCCTTTTTAATACTTCATGTCACTTTAAGCCTTTATTTTAAATAAGGTTTATTTCAGACTCTTATTTGAGAATATAAGTGCACTCCATGCTCTTATTTGAAACAAAATTTACTTAGGACTCATATTTGAAAAAATGAAAGCACTTTGAGTCCTTATTTGAAATTTTCCCAAAAAATAACATAATCATCATATGACGAAACCAACAAAACCCCTAATTCCACGAATTATGCCATCACAAAATTTGCTGGATCATCTCATATTCAGATTTCCTTATCTAGACTACCATATATATTCATCCTACATACCAACTGTCCAAAAAAGAATTATGATTCACAGATCGACTGATAATCAGAGAAAAAGAAGAATTGCTAAAAGTGAGTCGGAGGATTAATCGCTTAAATGTAAGCTGTGCAGATTCTTTCTTTTTATTATGTACGCATTGCCTCCGCCGTGATCCATCTCATTTACTCAAATGACTAAACTATGGTCATCAAGTATCCCTTCAAATAAATAAACTAATGAGAGACGGCATTATCGCAAAACAATTTACGCAAATTTTTTACCACAGAACATCCCAAATCAAAAAAAAAAATCTTGAACAAAAAATGAAAATTTCTGAGCAAGTTGTCGTATCAAGAAGATAATGATTTTTCTAGAGCAAAAATTAGGAAAGAGATTAAAAAAAAATGAGAACTTTTTTCCACAGGGTAAAAAAAAAATGATGGTAGTGAAGTTACGGAAGGAGGTTGGGGGGGAGAGTCCCCATGAGCACGTGAAAGGCCGTGTCCTTTTTATGCTGTTTTTTCATTGCAAACAAGACAAAGCCGATGCCCTAAATTTTTGGGTCAGGCCTACCTTTTTTGCATAGGCATTCAGAAGAATCTATTAATCTTTTATATCTACAGGCCCCATAAACAGAAATTTCTTCATTTAAAGCTTTTTTTTTTTTGCAGTATGCTTATGAAAAATATTTTTTCTGCTGCTCCCTCAGTAAAAATTCTGAAATTTGCAGGTTCTTTCTTCCAGAAGAAAATTTTTTGCTGCACGAGGAGTTAAAAAAAGAAGAAGAAGAAGAAGTTAGATGCTTGTTGCGATAACTCAATAATTAAATTCTTTATTTTGTTGCGAGAAAATCAATTTAAGCTGATTCGCTAATCTCATGAATCGAATAAGATATATCGGCCAAAGTTAGAACAAGTAATTCACATACATAATGTTTTGTGCTTACTGCTTACTGATGTGTGGATAGGCCATGCCGAGACGGTATTGTTGTTCCATATTAATAAATGGAGATACCTTGCTTGTGAAAAATAGGAAAAGTCTTTCGTTAAGAGCATCTCTCTACATTAAAACGAAGGTCTTTTAATAAAATTATGGATATTGGAAGAAATGTCGTGGATAAGGAATTATGTAAGCGGCTTACCTAATTTTATTGTCGAAATTTTCGGGATCAATAATTGGATCATGCAAACTAAAGTTGTCTTTTCTTGGATAAAGAAAGAGATAAAGTGATGTTACAAACTGATTGTTGTTGTTTGCTTAATTGGATTCTCTCACTTTAAAAAGGGTTTATTACTTTGTGAATTAATTTTCTTTTTTAGCCAGAACTTTGATGAACTAATTGAGCTAGTTTTAGTATATTTTTTTTCATAGGGGTAGGGAGGCATTTAGATCCATACGTGCTTATCAAATTCAAGGGATCCTTCTCCAATTTATTCTTTTTACCTAGATTAACTCCTCCTCCCTCCTCTTTTGATATAGATGCTTCCTAGACTTATTGCTATGTGATTTCTTCAAAATTGAATACATGTTATAGACCTATAGCAATCATACAATTCGATTGAATAGTGTTGTGCTGGGTCGACATGGTAAAATTTAAATTATCTAAACCGATGAACAAGGTCGATGAGGCTAATCCTGGCTTTGCTAACAATTGGTGTGTTGGATTAACGCAATAAAAGCTTTGATACCTATTGTTGTGAGCGCATAAGTGAATATTTATTGTAATTTAGTATCATACTCGAGAAAGTGAAATCACCGGATAAATCAACAATGGACGATAAAAAAAAATAAGCTCTACTCGTTTTGACACATAAGTATCCATTGGGGTGTTTAATTTTCACTTTGTGAATTGTGAAATTACTGTGAAAGGTTGTGAGTAGACACAATTGGAAATCTCCCGCATTGGGACCAAGGGCCGGCAAAATACTTAAAACTATTGAGTGATTTTAAGCTCTATAGTTCTTCATATTCATAGTGAATTTCTTGACGGTTAGCTCTTTTCACGAAAAAAGATACCACCACCACCAAGACGGAACGACATTGACATCTGATGCGTTTTATCATTCCTCGTTGATTCCTCCGGTAATTTCGTTTCCCTCGCACAGAATAAACGGGAGGGAGTAATTGTCTAAATTAACTCTCATGCCCTTATCTCATACTCGACGAGAAAGAGTGGTTGTCCAATCCTATACCCTTTTGCGTTTTGGGTCCATAAAGCTTCGAGTCGTCTTGACGTGACCCCATGGACCATCGACGTGACAATGGACGTGACGACAACGCACGGACGTCGTGCTCCAACGTGCGTCTTTTTAATAACATGCCTTCGAAAGTGAAGACTCAAGATCATGTTTCATCGTACAAAGAGGAACTGAGGCCATTAACTGCGCTTACCTCCATGCTCCACAATCCTTGCATGCACATACCAGGGAGGAAAATCACGAAACAAATTTCTAAATTTATTATAATTATGTCGATTCAATTATAAACTTTTTTTTTAATCAATTCAAACCTAAACATTTAATACCGATTTTGGCCGTCCGCACTAAAGGTTGGAGGGAGGGAGAGAGTCCCCATGCGCACGCAAAAGGCCGCGTCCTTCTAGCGTTAAAAAAAAAAACTTGCAAACAAGCCAAGCCGATCCGACGCCCTAAATTTCGGTTCATAGGCATTCAGAAGAATCGTAGAACTACTCAGACGTTCTTTCGATCCGAACTGTAGAATAAAAATGGCGGAACGGCGGATCTGCTCTTATGTTCCTCGAACATGGAATTAAGTTCGATAAGTTTGCCACTACACATGGAGCATTATCCATTCGCGTGGTTCGATTCTGATAGCGTCACGCTAGCGGACCAAGAATTCATTTCTTGCTTTCTTAACCAGTTAAGCATGTATTGGTATATTTTACTAGAGCCAAACATTGAAACATGAAAGACCAATCTCGAACCACGTTCGAACTCGTGTATCCACTCGAAGTTTCAAGTAAGCCAACAGGTCGGTGGTGGCTCGTCTTGAGAATCACAAGGGAAAACGTATCCTCAAAGACTCAAGAGGATCATTCGACTCCGCTCCTGTTCTTTAATCACCGTCACTCGTCATTATTATTACGGGCTCTGCGGCTTAACATAGCTAAGCAAATGCAAAATGCACAAACCCATCTACACAATGATCTCGAAATTTACGGGTTCGACTTCGATGAATGCAGCACAGTTGAAGAACAAGACGCACTTGGATGAAGCTGTGCATAATTATTGGATAGCAGTGCCTCTTTAAGACTAAAAGCTCAGATGATTATTCACTTTCTCTCACTTTCCCTCGCTATTCCCACATGAGCATTCTTAGGAATTCTTGAGAACCACGTATTGAAACAACAGACCTGAACGAGAAAAGCTTCTCCTGACACGAACAAGTTGACTCCTACATCCGAGATTTCGCTTGCCCAGATGGAGCGCCCTGCAACAGTACAGTTGTGCCCGTGTTAGTACAGAAGATTACTAGTCATGAGTAAGCGAAATTCTTATGCACTCATTTCGGCATGACTAATGCAAGGATGGGCACTAAATATATGCCTAATAAATCCGACTCATGGATTCAAACTCTCGACTGTTGGAATGAAGACAAATTAGTGCTCAAATCGTAAACCAGAAGCACATCCAGTCAAGAAACTAGCAGATCCCAGCTGCTACACATGACATTTGACATGCTAATTTGCAACTCTTCAGATTTGTAAAATATCAATGTGTATATATCCCTACAGTTCTATATACAATAGTGCATTTCTCACCAGGGGAATTCCCTTGGCTGCCCTGTCAGCCAAATAGGCGCAAGGCTTGAAGAAGCCTCCATACAGCTTCGACCACTCCTCCAATCTCGAATAAATGTACTTGGATCCAAGAGAATCGGCCCAGAATATTATGCCTCCCCTGTCAGAAACAAGATACGACAGATAGTTAGAAGTTTCAGTAAAACAAATAAAGGTACACATCATTGAATCCAATAAGCATACCTGTAAGGTGGGAAACCCATGCCCATTACAGAAGATATGTCAAGGTCAGCTGCCTTAACAGCGATGCCTTCGTCAAGAACCCGGCATGCTTCGTTCACCACAGGCAAGAATATCATTTCCACGATGTCCTTCTCCGGCAACTTCACAAGCTGTTTCCACGATCACTTATGTAAAACCTTTCCACTAACTTAGCTAAGTCTATTATAACGAGAGAGAGAGAGAGAGAGAGAGAGAGAGAGAGACCTTCGGGTCAATAGAGACACCAGATATGCTCCTGGCTTTCTCAACATACTTTTTCAACTCAGGATCAGGGCTAGCTTTTCGTCTATCATCATATAAGTAGAAGCCTTTACGTGTTGCTTCACCTGCCACAAGTGTCATAAGAAAATAAACAAAGTTGTCAGATGTCACAGGATGAGAAAGCTGCCACCCACATCACGAGTCCCTGAGCTCATGAAGCTTCAATTCATTTTCTTTTTACCTTGTCTCTTATCTTCCTGTAGAAGTGGAATCAGCATCGACTTATAAGTTCGTTCAGGAAAATTCTGGATGAATTGTCCGCCGGTTGCGATAGCCACGCCAAACCCGACAAGGTCGGCCAATCTACAGACAACCAAAATGTGTGACAAATGAGAACATCTCAGGAAAATGATAGAGACTCAAAATAACAGCTTAGATACACCCAATATGTGTTAACCACCTGAATGGACCCATTGGCATCCCGAATTTGGTAATTATTCTGTCAATCTGATAGATATCGGCCCCGCGCTCGACAAGCAGGATAGCTGCCATCGTATAAGGGAAGAACATCCTGTTGACAGCAAAGCCCGTGCAATTTCCGACCACGACTGGGGTCTTCTTTATCTTTTTCCCAACATCTAACAGGTCAACAATAACCTGGGGAGACGTATGCTGAGTACGTACAATTTCCAGTAGGGGCATGACATGGGCAGGACTGCAATGGAAATATTAGTCAGCAACTGAGCCAAAGGGGTAGGTGCACAGGAGAAGAAATTGACATAAATCAAAGTACAGCGAATACAACTCTGCATATCATGTTACCTAAAGAAATGAGCACCAATAATCCTGTCCCGCGACCTCGTCTTCTCACCAATGAGGTTCAAATCAATTGTGGAAGTATTAGTCGCAAGAATGCAGTGGGGTGGGCAACTTCGCTCAAGATCCGCAAAAATTTGTTGCTTTAGAGAAACATTCTCTATCACAGCCTGTATAAAGCAGCATCATGTACCAGTAGATACTAAACCTTTCCACATTTAAAGGTATCCAGAGTCTAGTACTAATACTACCTCAATAACCATGTCCACATCTTTGAAGCTCTCATAGTCTAGAACACCCTTAAGAAGAGATGTTGTTTTTTCAAACTTCTCTTGCGTCATGCTGCCTTTCTTCACACGACTCTGCAGATTAGCTGATGACAAGTACTTTCAGCTTAAAACATTTCCTGACACAATTAAAGCAATATAGAAAATGTATTAAGGCATTTGAAAACACGAGTGAAGATAGCTTTTACCTTTCACTCTGCCTATGCCAGCCTGCAAAAACTTATCATTCACTTCTTTAAGTGTCACGGAATAATTGCTGAGAACCAATGCTGTCGCTATTCCTGAGCCCATCAATCCGCCACCAACAACAGCAACTTTCTTCACTTGCCTAGGCATCAAGCCTCTGTCAGTAACGCCTGGAACCTGTTCATAACTCAGACAAGAAGTGTAGCCAGATTACATCACAAAGAACAGGCAACAGAGGATTATCAGGAAAAAAATAAATAAAGAAAATCATTCGACTGAAGTATGTACTAGAGGTTCATGCATAGAAAAAAAGGACTGGAAATGAATACATATTCTCCCAATCTTAAAACAATTTGAGAAACAAGGTTTCCCATCATTACACTCATAACAATCCATATTCAAGTTTGAGTTAGAGGATTTACAACAGGTTACGCCTTGATAGGACATCATGGATGACTCGGTTCACCTTCCCCTTGTTTAAGTGGGATTAAAAACTAAGGTGACATAAGTAGTTCAGTAAGCTCAAACTTCTATATGATTGTTAAGAAGTTGAATAAACAAAACGCTTTCGAATTACCAGAAAGTGGTCTACTGTTCCTGAATACGCATAATATCCATTTTTCCTTTCTTAGATAGTTACTTTTCTACCTTACCAACTTTAAACCTTCTCCTACAAATTATTTCATAAGAGAAACAACAGATGCTTGATTCTCTATTGGCATAGACTTGCAAGTTAGATCTCTACAATTTGACAACAGGCAATGACATATGCGAGAATCCAGACTCCATTCAAACCTTTGAAGTTCCACGTTGAGCAAAGAAGATATGAACCAAGCTCTTGCACGTGTCAGACTCGAGAAGCCCTTCAAAAGCTTCAAGTTCCTGTAGCACCGGATACATAGTTTTACAGATCCCGATCTTCTAATATAAACAAAGACACAAAATGACAAAGGTGTGACCTTCCAAAGTCCAGCAATCGGACCAGAGACTACCCCCTCTTCAACAACGTCAATGCAAACCAACGGATGAGTGAGATTAGGAGCTTGTTTCTTTGTTTGAGCTCTTGCAAACTTAAAAATTTCCCTGGCCTCTCCAAGAGGGTCTAACTTTTCAGTCTTGTAAAGACTAGCAATCCATGGTTTTCTGTGTTCCAAGATATCCAGCGCCCACCGGCGCGCTGTGGTGACTAACTCATTTGGTGAAACAACAGCATCCACGAGACCTAAGCCACATGCTTCCTCTCCTTTTACAGGCTTCGAGGTCTACAAAAGAGCAGACAACAGGACAGGATTGCAGAGTATGGAAGTAAACTGTACAGGCTAATAAAATATGGTAAAATATTAGTTGAAGATTAAAGAAGGTGATCTACCAGCATCATCTCAAGAGATTTGGATAAACCAACAAGACGTGGAAGCCGCTGCGTTCCTGAACCAGTTTACATGCATAAGAAAAGGAAGCCGCAGTTTTGCAAAGAGCACGCAGATGATGCAAGAATGTCATTGCTCTACAATAAGACGTCATGATGGAACTCAGGCCATCACGAGAAGAAGAAGATATGAGCAGGAACAGGTCTGCCTAAAGCATTGAATTATCCTTTTCCATCCATAGATTAACAGTAAAGTAGACAAAAGTTGTCATAGGCACATATGATGAAAAAAAAAAAGCCAGCCTGAGAACATCAATCAATGCTTATGCCGACTATGCATTTGAAGGCTTATACACAATTTCCATGCTTCAACACCTCACACGGGTTTCTGACCTCCAATGTGTGGCAGCTCCTTTTTTTAATTTTCTTCTCAATGTCAATGCCACTTCACTAGAAACTACATACATAAACTTCTGACTCTAAAGCCTACTGAAGGTATTAGGAGAAAAATCACAAATGCAATAGCACTTCTGCTTGGGCAATTGCATACCTCCAAATCCAGGAAGAATCCCAAGCTGCAATTCAGGGAGGCCTAATTGTGCACCAGGAGTGCAAATTCTTGCATGGCATGCCTAACAAAGCAAGATGGAGGTAAAAAAATCGGTAATGACAGAAGATAACGCAAGAAAGCTCTTGCCATGAAATACGAAAGGTGTCCACAAAAAAGAAATACGTACCATAGCAACCTCTAAACCTCCACCCAAGGCCAGGCCATCAATGGCTGCAACTGAAGGTTTTCTAGCAGCTGAAAAGAAACATGACCAATCAAAATATTGAAAAAAAGCTCACCTCAGCTCAAAGATCTTGAGAAGTATCTTCTGCATACCTTCGACAGTCTCGGTGAGAACTTCCACTGATACGAAACCACGCTTTGGTTTCTCCACTGGCAAGACAGAACCCACATGAACTTAAAAAAAAAAAAAAAAACAATTTTGACCATATTTAAAGAGCATCAGATCATAAAATACCCTTGCCGGTTTGAAGTCCACCAAAGGCTGTAATGTCAAAGCCACCAGAAAACTTGCCATTTGCACCTGCTCTAGCACAAAAATCATTAGGCTCATCTCGCTATTTCCCATTGATTAGTTATTGGGAAGAATATCACTTCTTGAACATTTACCTGTCACGACAATTGCTTTAACATCATTTCTTCGCGAGGCCTCATCATAACTCTGCTTTAAGCTGTATAGAACTGGAGTGGACAGAGAAATCCAAGCTATAATCTTACGTATTGATACCAGAATTTAACATAATAAGTTACAGAACTATGTGTGAAAGCCATTAGTTCAAGGTTACATCAATAACATTGGAGTCATTACATCTGCAAATATGTGAAAGCACAATGGCTAAAGGTACAAGGTCAGTAAGTGATCACAGTTTTGCTTGCATTATTATTATTTTTTTTTTTACAATCATCAACTGAAGCCACTTCAGGAAACAAAAGTCTAGCACTCTCGCAGGCCAAGATAAAACCTCATATTAGCAATTAGCCCCAATTTCAAGTTGTAATCAGAGATCACAGCAGACTTCTCTTGGTAAGTATCTCCTACTCCAATAGTACATGCAACAACAATCTCACAAGAGCAGCTCCGGGAGGATCTAGACTCCAAAATGCCACTTTTGGCGAAACCTGTTATTTTTTTTTTTTTGGTAAGGTGAGTTTGTATATACTTTTCAAGATGCTAGGTACAAAGAAACCGGACACAAAAACCATGAACCAATAATGACAGTAAGATGCCAAGATGGGTTCAACGGTGAACCGGATGCAAAATACATCAACACATCACGCGCATAAACCATAGAGGCCACAAGGCATCTAATGCAACGGTAAGAAAAGCACTAAGAAGAGAAAGCTAACATCCAAGCTTCGATCCTAACAGCCTAATGGTTAATTGCAAAGGCATCGACTTTTGTTGACATCTTATCTCTTAATCCGGCCGGTATACTCTCACAAGAACCATAACCGTTAGACTCAAAACACTTCGATCTAACATAAAGATGGAAAATTCAAGACATATGTGTCACCGAGATCTGCTATTGTCTCTTAATGCGAAGCAGAGCAGAGACTCTTCACTCACTCAAAAGAACCGAGTTTCAAATTACTAGAAACTACTGAAAGCAATAAGCCACTAGCAAATTCACTAGTCAAACCTACAGAAACCACTAAAAATGAGATCAAGCTGTTCATAGAATCCATGAGTGATATCAGCAACAAACATCAAATCATAATTTGAGAAAGCGAAAAAAGCCCAGCTGCGAAATCCCCAGCCCACACCACATCATAACATCCGGGTCAAAGAAAACGGAAAAGGAGGGATTTATAAGAGGGCTCGAACAAGACCAGTCAAATCAAAACATTCCACAGTAAAACCAAGAACTGATCAAGAAAGAAGAGTGAGGCTACCATCAATAGAGAGAGAATTAACAGGAGGGTTGATGATGGTGATGAGAGCCACCCCATCAGCTCCCACTTCGAGGGTCGTTCTTCCCATCTTTTCTCCTCTCCCCACAAAGATGGCCTTCCTTCTTTTCTTCCCTGAGCGCTGTTTCGATGCAAGAATTCAAGGAGGAAAAGAAATCGTGGGATCTTTCTCGGGTCGGGATCTAATGTGCAAGTATTTATGGCGGTGTCGTGTCGTCCTGGGGAATAATGACGCTTTGGCCAGCTTGTAAGATAGCTCCAGTAAGTCACCCAGGATTTTGGCTTACCATAAGAAATCAAATCAAGGTTTACAATGACGAGTGAGTATTCGTGGCTTTTGTAAGTTCTCCGACAGCCTCCATCCCATGCACACCTCAGGATCATCGAAACAGATCTTCATGAAGGACCACAAAGAAGACGAATATCCTTTACCATCTAATTAATCTTTAATTTGGATATTTTATTTTATTTTATAGAAAGATCTATTCGAATAAGTAGATTTAAATCCGTGAAATTCCATCAATTTCGTTAAATAATAAAGAACCGAATAGAAAATTTTAGGAATAAGTATACTGAAAAATTTTAAACTTATCACGAAAGTATAATTGAATCATACAACGTTTCAAAAATATAATCAAGTATTAAAACTTATCAAAAACATACAATTAAATCGTAAAATTTTCGAAAAATGCAATCAAGTTTTAAAATTTATCATGAAAGTACAGTTAAATTTTAAAATTTTTGAAAATTGTAATTAAAATAGAAGAATTTGATTTCATAAATTTGATAAATTTTAAAATTTGCTTCGTTTGACTTTTTTGACGTTCTTTTTTTCTTTATAAGCTCCGAAAAAGATTTGAAGCCAAGGCTGTCGTGCAATGAATTGTTCAGATCACATGGATATTGCTTTTCTGATAAGAGGATGAGATTGATATTTCCCATGTTCACGCACTACGAGGCGATATCATCTGACGGTGATGGAGGAGGGGAGTGGCGGAAAACAGGGAGACTGTTTTTGCTCCAGAACATTTTTTGAAACAGAAATATGTATAGTTTAAAAATATTTCTCACTCTAAGAAATACTTTTGAAGAAACAAAAAAACTTATTTCGGGATTTTGGAACACCTTTTGAAAAAAAATTGGAACCATCATCCACCGCCACCGACGCGGCCACCAACCACTGGCCACCGTAGCTGCCGATCACCAGCCGGCGGCGGCGGCGGCGGCGGAAAAAATTGTTTATTTTTTTAAACTTCCCAAACGCGTTTTTGTTCCCAAAAAATGTAACCGAGAACAGAAATATAAAAAAATATTTCTGTTCAAAAATATTGCCCAGGAACAGAAACGTTCCCATACGCACTTCTTATATTCTCAGGAACAAAAAAGAATCAAATAATTTTGATTTTAATTATGCTCCCAGAAACACTTTTTGACCATTTTTGGGGGCGTATGGTAACGCTCCAGGAATGCTCTAGGGAAAGTGTTTCTGTCCTAAAGATATTTTCGGAACACTTTGGGAACAGAAACGTATATGGTTAAAAAATATTCCAAAAGTGTTTCGCGGAACACTTTTGTGTCGGGGAACACTTTTGAAGAAACAAAAAAATTTTGCTTCTGAATTTTGGAACACTTTTGAAACCACCACTCAACGATGCCGCCTTTGCCGCTGATTGCGGAAAAAAGTGTTTTTTTTTTTACTTACTATACGCGTTTCTGTTCCCAGAAATCGTAGCCGGGAACAAAAACACAAAAAAAAAAATATTTCTATTCAAAAATTGTGCCTAGAAACATAAACGTTCCCATACGCACCGCACCACCCTTTGTCTTTCAAGAAAAAGAACACTTTTGATAGTCTTATTTCATTCTTTTCGGGCGCTCACAGGACTTGAGCCAGGTCAACCCAATCTAGTCCGCATAATTTTTTTAATAAAAATTTTGAAAATTAATAAAAATAAAGAAATCAGAAAATAATTAAAAATCCAAAAAAGGAAAATTCATAAAAAAATTCTAAAAATTTGGAAAATAAAATAAAAATTACCAAAAAAATCAAAAATTAGGAGATTGGTCATTTCAACTATCCAATCCTATTTTTGGTGATTTTATTTTTTGATTTCTCTCAAATGACGATTTTGCCCCTCCTGAGCAAATTGTTCTAAAAAATCCCGAAAATTTTTAAAAAAATCTCAAAAAAATAGGAAATAAGTATATGCAACTGGCCCCTTTCGATTTTTTTAAGCCTTGCTTGATTTGTTATCGAATTTTATTCATTTTGAGCAATAAAAAATAATCAAAAATATCTCTTTCATCCTTGGCATATGTATAGAATCAAGATAAGCATGGAAAAATAACAATTTTAGAGTATTATCCTTCCAAGAAATAAATCAGAAGCATCGCTATTTTAGCCAAAAAGATGTCAAGGTGCAAGAGGATCACACTTTTAGGTTTGAGGAAAGTAATCAAATGTGATTATGTAATTGTTTGATTTAAATTACAAAATTGGAAAGAGAAATTATTTTCCAGAACAGAAATTTTTTGTGGTTACCAAATGCGTTCTGATTTTCTAAAACTCATATAGGGAACAAAATCACAAAAAGTAATTTTAATCAGAATCACTTTTTGGGAACAGAAACGTTACCAAACAGACCCTAAGGCTATGTTTGGAAATGTTTCTATTCATGTGTTTCTGTTCCTCAGTGTATCTGTTCCCGGATGATTTTTGAGAATCAGAACGCGTTTGGTAACTGCTAAAAATTTTGTTCCAAGAACAGAAATGCATTTGGTAACTGCATAAAATTTTTGTTTCCAATTTGTATTTAAATTAAATAATTAAATAATTATATTTGATGACAAAGAAAAGAGAAAATAATTAAATCGAATAGTGATTAAGAAAAAGAAACGAAAAAATAAAAAAGAGTTGCGAAAAAGAAAGTTTAATATTTTTTAGATTTAAAAATACCATCTTAAAGAGGAAATTGAAATAAAAATATTAACTATATTTGTGTATTTTTCTGACCACGAATGATATTTTTCTAATTTTTTTGGATATTTTATAATTAAATAAATTTAAAAAATTAAAAAAAATATGAAAAATATTTTTAATTCAAATTGGTTCCTAAGGCTTAGCCAAGGCTTTCAAATTTGATTTTGTAATTTTTATGATTTTTTGTTATTTTTAAATTAATTTTAAAAATAATTATAATTATAATTATAATTATAATTATAATTATAATTATAATTATAATTATAAATCATGTTTCAACAAGAACTGAAAGTATCGATGAAAAATTCATAGAAGTATATCATGGAAAATAGTGATTTGCAAAAGTGTTCCGGAACACAAAAATCAACTTTTTTTTTGTTCTGAAAAGTGGTCCAAAAGTGTTCCGGAACACAAAATCAGAATCATAATTATTTGCATTACCAAACATGTTTCTGTTCTTTACTGTTCCCGGGAACAGAAACAGAGAAACGGGAACATTGCCAAACAGACCATAATATTCCGACCGAAAAAAACTCTTTTTTTCCATTAATATATCATTTTTCCTAAGTATTAAACCCATTGGGCCATTCCCCGTTCTAATAGCATTGGGCACCGTGCCGGCCACGTAATTTTTTTCAAATCGATGAAAAAATTTAGGGCACACATGGCGACACTTCTCCTTTAGAAATCGACTTCTGGGAAAAAAATAATTTTTTAATTTAAAAAAAGTAGTTTTTTTTTACTTTTTTTATGCTGCTCCAAACTACTTTTGGAGCAAAAAAAAATACTTCAGAAATAGAAAAATAAAGCTGCGTAACCAAACGGATTTGTGCTTCAAAAATACTGTTGTCATGTGCGTCCTTAAAGAATAAATTAGAGAGAAGCTTAATGGGAAATAATTATAAAATTGAATCAGATTGCAATATAAGTATATTTCAAATAATTTGGAAAAGTATATTATAATCAATGGTGCGTTAGAAATGATAAACACAACAAGCATATCCATTTACCGTTATTCGCGTGAGTGTTTTTGCGTTGTGCTCTTGTTTACGTTGGACATTTTCCTATGAAGTCAACTTCTGCAAAGCTAAAAAATTCATGGCCGTCCTTAATTTCTTCTCTCTTATTATCTCAGCTCCCTCTTATCTTCACAAATATTTCTTTTTTTAACCTCCATGGAGGGAGGGAGGTTTGAGCTCTCTTCTTCCCCTTCACTTTTTCTTAGTCAATTTTGATTGTTCTTTTTTTCTCCATTTGGGAACTTTTCTCTTTCGATTCAGTGTAAATTTAAAAGCTTCTATCCCGTTGCAGGGAGTTTTCTATCCTGATTTAGTCTAGGTTTTGAGAATTTTTGCATGTGTGTTTTCTGGGTTCCGCTTTTCTCGAGTTTTGTTGGCGAGCAAGTCTAGTTTCGAAAGAGATCAGAGGAATTTTGTGAATGTTTCGCTCGGATCTGTGCTCGCTCATCCTTTTCACTCTGCTCGGCGCTCACCTCCGAAAATCAAAGCCGTGATAATAGACGGAGATCTCGGTGTGTGCTCATTACTGAAGACGGATTCGATGATCGGTTGTCGATTATGGTGTGCTTTTTAAGCGTGGGACTCATGATCTTGTTATGATGATTTCCTCTTGCTATTTAGAGCTTGTTTTGTTTTGAATTTGTCTTGAATTTGTCTTTATTTTGTAATTGAACCGCGATGTTTTTATCTTGTATTTTGAGGAAGGGAAAGAAATATTTTCAATGTTGACAAAAGGAAAAAAGAAAATGGAACTTCTACAAAGCTACTTGTGCCCTACCACAACAACCATTTTTAAATTTGAACATACAAAGTGGATATTGATATCTTTCAAGATTCGTGAGCTGGTTCTGAAGGTGGAAAGATCGAAACAGTGGCGGCTCGCCACCTTCAATATTTCAGAACGTCGACGTTATCTCAAACTCATCCGTAGACGAAGACGAAGAAGACGACCTAGTTGAAAGGGTGTGGGGCCGTTCTTCTTCTACGAAACTTAGGCTAATCGGGCCAACCATTTGATTCGGCCTCTAGGCTAATCGGGCCAACCATTTGATTCGGCCTCTAGGCTAATCGGGCTTGGGCTAGACCCATTAGGGCCCATGAGCCCGACCGGATCAGGCCCAAAGCTGCCTAGGCACGGTTCGCAACCTAAGGAGCCCATTTATTTTCATACTAGTGTGATGGTTACCAAAATTGATTTTGCAAGGCCGAAGGTTTCACATATTTGACTCCTATCTTCCATACTTTGAAATCTAGATTACCCGGTAAGCGATGGACCGTGGCATGGATGTATCATCAATCTCGACTCCCTATTTGCATCGTGGTGATTGGTGAGGCAAGGATGGGATGGGGCTACGTTGAATTCCCGACTTTGAACTGAACATTTTCCTAAAAGCGATTTAGGGTTTGTTAATCTTGGACATCCTTTTGGCATTATATATATATATATATATATATATATAAGATAAAATAAGAAAATGCTTTTTGATATGATCATCTAAAGTACTATCTTTAAGCAAATATAACCCTGTATTAACAATCAAGTTTGTTTCCATCAAGGTGATTGCATCTCTTAGTAAATGTCATCTGTCTTCCATTCAGTCACAAATTCGATTCATCGTCTGAGCAAATCCATGAACAGCTTGTGCTGCGTTATCTAATTACGACACATCACATGTGGAGAGATTTCATGACTGCTGGAATCTTAGTGAGCTGCGATGACGGGCTTGCTAGCCTCGAAACTTCAGGTCCTAGAATGGGTCAATTCGAACATAGATGTTCTGGTAATGCTCAAGAGAGATCACTAATTCTGGCCTCCATGTCCATTTACTAATAAAAAAAGGTTAGTTCCATGTCAGGACCGGACTAGCCCGGACCATGCACACTCCTAATTTCTACCAACTCAGTCTTAAACTTTTTAAATATTTAATTAAATCTTAAAAATTTGTATTGTTTACTAATTAAGTCTATCCGATCAATTTTGACTGGAAATCATTGACATAAACGTTGAAAGTCCTACGTTCGGATGACGTGGATAATTCCAATAATATATTACAATTTTTGTATTATTTTATTTTTCATTTTTCATTTTCTCTTCTTTTCTTTTTCCGTTTTCCCCCTTTTCCCCTCCGTTGGCCATCGATGAGACCGTGCGATGGCTGACGACCTTTGCTTCCCTTGTTGGCAACAGTAAATAAATAAATAAAAGTAATAACAAGTTCGAACAAAATTAGCAAATTTCCTTACCCAAAAAAAACAAAATTAGCAAATTAAAAATTATTTACCTTAGTACCGGCCGTGTCATGTCAAACAGTTGGTGTCCATGTTAGTAATTTTCCATCAAAGTTGGTTGATCGGGCTCAATGGCAAAACGCGAAAAGGTTTATAACTCAATTAACAAAACACGAAATGATTTTTGAATCATTTGATAAGATTAAAAGGTTTGTGACTGAATTAGTAAAAGTACGACGGATATAGGACAGTTTAAACAACTTTCCCCGCAACACAGGTGGTGAATAAATTGAAGAGCGGTACTCGGTTCGTTGTGGGCCTAACCCAATTGGTGAACGGCCTTGCAAGCTCCAAGAATTTCGATAAACCCATTTTCCCCCCCTCCCATGTGAAAAAATCATGCCATTTTTCTAGCTCGCACAAAACTATATTTATGGTGCATTTTTTTCATACAAAAATCACGATGTGAAAAAGTATTTCCCCGAAAATGTCGCTTGATATCGCTTATAAAGACGAATCAACGAATGTAATCATGATTATAAACTCAACAGAAACAGTAATCGTCACTTGATGACTTGAAGATATTGGTCCCAGTTATCTTCAAGATGTAATAGAAGAAGGGGATGAGATTTTCGAATCAGGAGAATGACCTAATGACCTCAAAAGAATTGAGCGAGGAGCCGTATGAGGTGAAGATCTCATTGTATCTCTCAACTTAAATTTGCCCAACATAAAGTTGCCATAGTAGGATTAACCCTTAGATTTGAATCAATGCTTATATACATCGTGTTAGCCATTATTCACAAAAACATATTGTAATCTTAATAAGAGGGAAGAGGGTCAAGGATTTATTCAGTATGAGATATCATATTGTTTGAGGAATCGTAGATATTGTCGGAATAATGCATCATCAACAGAGGCATTCTAATGCATTGTGGATTTTTATCCAAGACTTGTAACATTTGATGATACTATCTACGTAAATTGCCAAAAACATGAAAAATATATATCATAAACGTCTTTATCACAAGATAAAATTCCATTTCATCGGGGTTCTTTATTAGGAACTTAGGTGCCATATATCGAGTGCTCCATAGTTTATAAGTGGGTTCATTTATACTCTCCTAGGCGTTGTATAGCGGGCAATTGAGCTCGTAAATCACTTGAAAACATATTATATTCGCGATATATATTAACTTTTCTATTTGCCCATCTTTATGCTCCTCGAATACTGTTCTGATCGTAATGTACACCTTCATCGATTCCATAAATAAAAATTTTACGCGATAGATATCACCTCAACATGATACGTGAATCAGCTCAGATAGCAGGAAGTACAAAAAGCGTGAAGAAGCATACACAACTCTTACGACGTGAAATTAAAAAAAGAAAAATCGTCGAATTTACCTTTTAGAATTAGTGTGAGTACGATTTGAGTCATAAAACTTTCAAACATGCAATTAAATCTTAAAATTTGTTAGAAAATGTAATTAAATCCTAATTTTTTTTATATAAAAATACAGTTAAGTCCTAAAACTTATCAAATAGTAACCGCACTTTTTGAAGTTTTAGGACTCCGTTGCATTTTGGTGATAAAATTTGATTGCACTTTTTGAAAAATTTAAGATTCGATTATATTTTCTTGATAGATTTTAAAAACTTAATTACATTTTTTGAAAATGTTGTTGACTCAATTAGACTTTTATCACGTCATCTTTTTTACCCGGACCACCTTCGAAGGATAAATTCGAAATAGAACCAGCAAAGTGATAGAGAGAGAGAGAGAGAGAGCTCCTTTATTCTCTGTGGCTCCTCTCTTTCTCTTTGCATTTGCAGTGTCGATCGGAACTCTGCTCCCTTCGCTCAATTGCAGCCAAAGAAAGTTCCTTGAAGTAGCTCCGGAAAATGAATGCCACCGAGTCGAAGAAGCCCGGTTCCGACCTTAAGGCCTCGTCGGCCTCCGCCGGCGGCCGCAAGGTCATCATCAAGAGCGCCGACATGAAGGACGACCTGCAGAAGGAAGCCATCGACATCGCAATCGCCGTAATCCTCCCTTATCTGTCTTCTTCCTCTCTCTAATTCGCCTTGTCTATTTGGTGGATCACT
The DNA here is from genome assembly GCA_021437785.1 of Rhodomyrtus psidioides. Taxonomy (NCBI): domain Eukaryota; kingdom Viridiplantae; phylum Streptophyta; class Magnoliopsida; order Myrtales; family Myrtaceae; genus Rhodomyrtus; species Rhodomyrtus psidioides. The sequence goes on along the minus strand of JAILYB010000041.1, from coordinate 2,431,347 downwards.
CCAGTTGGTTGTCTATTATTTGGGCATGGGGTTCTCTATGTTGTACGATTTTGAAGCTGATCGGTGTTTTTTTTTTTTTTTTGCGGGGGGGGGGGTGCTTTGGTGATAGGCATTCGAGAAGCACAGTGTAGAGAAGGACGTCGCCGAGCATATCAAGAAGGAGTTCGACAAGAAGCACGGACCCACTTGGCATTGCATCGTCGGCCGCAACTTCGGTAAATCCCATATGCTGTTCCTGTGTTTCTCGCGGTACTAACAAGTTTCTGATGCGGATTAAGCATGGTCTGCGGCATTCACTGAGTAGGGGGTAGATCTGGTCTTTGGTGTGGTCTCTACCATCGTATCGCTTAGTTTCGCGACTCAGCATTCCTTTCACGGTTGCTGCTGCTCATTTACTTACTCGGAAGCGATTTGTCTTTTGTGGCTAGGTGATTATTCTTATCCACCATATGACTATGTGGAAACGATTCCTTTTGCTGACAATGGAGTGGTAGGACATTCCACTTTGCTGGTCAATAAATCACTTAGCATTTCGAAACAGAATCCAGATTTCAGGATTCCACGTCATCAATATAAGCTCTCTAATGATCAGTGATGGAGGTGTTGGCAGTCATAATAGTGAATGATGTTCTCTTGTTACCTGGTAGTTTGAAGAAAAGGTTTAAGATTTATACGAGGTTCACTCTTAGTAGAAGAATCCATGGCCAGGAACATCGGTAATCAAATGATACATTTCATAATTTTCTTAACTGACTTAATTGTTTTGATGTGCGTGTACTAATACTTCATCAGTCTTGGGAAGAAACCTTTTGCCTTGTTGCTGCTACTGGACTAACGATTATTCAATGCAAGATTTCCTGCACCAATTCCTGCTTTTATGTGTACTAACTGGATTCCACTAAGCAATAAGTGATGGTTCCTAGATTGACGCTAGCTTGAGAGTGTGTGATCTACTTAGAACAGATTACACATCATAGTTCAATTACAAGAAGGAAAGGACACGAAGCAAGAACTAGTTAGAGCATGTTTTAAAGAAGGGATTCAGTGAGGTTAGGAAATGACTATGTAATTCTTACCGGTTGAATTCTGCATGACTGGTTCTTCAATAAAATTGGACTAGGGGCTCGTTTAACTTTATCGAACGCCAAGCCCCTTGGCTTAAATATAGGAGCCAGCGGCGGCTTGATTGAATCAATTCCATGGTTGACTTGTTTGTCCTTGTTTAAATATTACTGCATTATATCAATTGGATCTCAACTCCTTGGTCTGTCAAGGAGCTGTTGGCAGCATGGCTAAGGTGCAGTTATTCTTGGACTTGAGGGGTGATTATTTGCCTCTGTTTCTCGAAAATTATATGGTAGGCTGATATACTGTTAGTGGTGAGAAATTTGAACATGGGCATTTATGTACCTTGTTTTCATGCATTATTTTAAATGTCTATCAAGCTCACACCATTGGCTTGGTTTTTTGAAAATGATGCGGCTATAGTGAATGAGGATAAGGTCTCGAGTCTTAGCATAATCTAATTTGAAGAAATTATAGAGCCATATTGGTTGACCGTTGGAACATGTGGAGTACAGCATTTGAATCCTCTGCATTTCCTAAATCTCTGCATGTGTGCTTTCCATTAGTTTATTTTGGGTTATCTATCCATGGCTAATCATAATCATCCTTGTATATTAGGCATCTGAAATAGGTGTTATTGGAATGCTCAATGACATTGTTACTGTTAGAACTTTCAACAAATGGAAGGATCTTACTGGTTCTGTTGCTGCATGGTCCATGTTGTTTTTCTTTGCAGCAGGAGTAACTTAAATTACCAGTTGATCAGGCCTTTTGCCTTTAGACCTTTTTGTGGCCCTTCTGTCCAAGAGGATAACAGTACAGTTAATACGTCACATTCCTTCGGTCTGATGCTAATGTTGTAAAAATCGGCTGCTCAGAAAATTCTTGAGATGTACTTTTTTGGTATCAATTTGAATGTTTCATATGTAAGCGCCAACTGCAAGCCAACTTGGGTAGCCAGTGACACGATAGCAAGTAACAAGCTTACTTCCATGGCTAATCATAATCATCCTTGTATAATAGGCATCTGAAATAGGTGTTATTGGAATGCTCAATGATATTGTTACTGTCAGAACTCTCAACAAGTGGAAGGATCTTACTAGTTCTGTTGCTGCATGGCCCGTATTGTTTTTCTTTGCAGCAGGATTAACTTAAATTACCAGCTGATCGTGCCTTTTGCCTTTAGACCCTTTTGTGGCCCTTCTGTCTGAGAGGATAAAAGTACAGTTAATAGGTCAAATTCCTTCGGTCTGATGCTAACGGTGTATAAGCCGGCTGCTCAGAAAATTCTTGAGATGTACTTTTTTGGCATCAATTTGAATGTTTCATATGTAAGCGCCAACTGCAAGCCAACTTGGGTAGCCAGTGACACGATAGGCAAGTAACAAGGTTATCATTTTCTTGCTATTGTGATTGAACTTACTTACGAGAAGTGTTAGATATTGGGATGACAAGTATTCTTGGCAGTATAAAGGTTCCTTTCCCTTAGAATTTGGGGGTCAGGAACCTTGGTGATAGGCATTTATTCTCTTTTAGATTTCTTGATCTTATGGACTATGCATGGGTTGGCAACCTCCGTGTACAAACTACATATCCAATCTTGTCTTCTTAAACATGTTTTTCTTTTTTGAATCATAAATGTCTATAATTGCTCATCTTTTGACTAAGAACAGTGAGGCACGAGACAGGTCTTGGTCCAGGGTATTTGGAAGTGCATGTACCCCTGTACTATTAAACATGAGAGAAGAAGCGCATTGGCTAGCTCCGATGGAATAACTTGAACAACATTATATTTAGCAAAAAGTTGTCATTTTGACAATTACTGTTAACAGTGCATTTGCTTATCTTAAACTGGATTATGATGATTGCCATAGATTATCCATTTGAATTCTCAAATTGATTGCCACGTATGCATAGCTGATAATCCACAAACACAGTTGAAATTTATCCACTCGTCTTTTACTCTGGTGGAGTCATTGCCATTAGGTAGGTAGGTAGGATATTGATAGGCAATATGTAGACATTTTTCTGGGCATGATACGAGTCTTAGGTTGATTTGCCTAAAGTTCTACTTTGAATCAGTTTATCAAGACCATCATCATGTTGGTGTGTGAGGGGTGATGTTGAACAGATTACACTCGGTTGCTTAAATAAGTTGGTTTTCTATCAATCAATACATCTACTAATGTATGACAAACTACACCGTATGTTGACTTTTGGTCATTTGATTGATGATTTCTTTCACCCGAGACGATTGTGGCAAATTATCTTGTCTTATACCAAATGCAATTTCTAGTGGTTCACTGAGTTCAATTAACCGGTTTTGCATTTTGATGTAGGTTCCTATGTGACCCACGAAACAAACCACTTCGTTTACTTTTATTTGGATCAGAAGGCGATTTTGCTGTTCAAATCTGGATGATTTTATCCTCTGAGGTTGATGTTGACCAGTTGATGATGATCCGACGCAATTATGGTGCTATAATTTGCATCCGTGTGTATTACGCTGCACTGGACAACCATCAGTAAAAGTAAGGACCTTCTAGTGCATAAAGCTGTATTATATTATTTTGCACTTTGCCTGGCATCTTAATGTTCTCCGAAGTTTAACATATGAATGAAGAAGGTAATCATGGTGTCATCTCTCTCTCTCTCTCTCTCTCTCTCTCTCTGTGCATTGGGTGCTGAGTGCGCTTGGCTGGTCACATGTTAACTGCATCAATGGCTTTGAATTATGTAGTTTAGTCATTAAGGCGAAAGTGTTTTATCATCTCTGCACTTGCTGTTGCTTACCAAATTTATGTCTTTTGGTTTCCATAGTTGTCGAAGAAAATGTAAAGATTATCCTTGCCTATTGCCAAGGATCTTAGTTGCCTTAACAAGTTTTAATTGGTGAGTCAGGTGGTTTACATGAACCTTGTCACTAGGATAATAGGTTCGTCAACTAGCTAACAACCTTCAAGGGCGCAAATACTTGCCTGGACTCTGGTTATCTTGGACCAGGTCATCTATAGCCGTCGATCACGTGGGTCCCGCAAATCTAACGGCAGCGATTAAAGTTTGTCCTTGGATCGCAGTTCAAGCATAACCCCTGACAAGAGGTTCCTGAATGATTTCCTGGTTTTGCTGCTACATCACTTCTAATTCAAATCCCACATGGAAATGGAAATTGAGCCGATTATGTCCCTTCATGTTGACCTTGACTATAAAGTAATTATGATATTGCGGACCAAGTATTTCAGGAAAAGTGTATGAACTTCTTATCGCGTTTGATGTTTCTAGAATTTCTTTAATATACAACAGTTTATGCTGTCAAGGCCACAGGTTAGGATTGTTAACCTGCTAAAAGGTGAAGACACCCTAGTTGGTCAGGGAAGCCATGAAGCTAGCAAGCTGAATCCCTAAAAAATCGCTGGAATCGATGATTGGAAATCGAAAAATGTCGGCTACACTTTTGTTCTTTCTCATCAATATTGCCTGTAAAAAAACTAGGTAGAGAGAAGTGTGCGAAAAATGCATGTCATTCCCAAAGTGTGCAAAATAGGATGAATATCCGACACTTAAATCAAAAATGAAGAAATCTTCATCGAAGGACACATTTTGATCCTAGGAGAATGAATTCTTTCAAGGGCTGAGAGGTGCACAATTCAGTTCAATTAAGTGCATATTCAAAATTCCCACCTCAAAAACCACCACCACCAACTTCCATTTCACTCCATGTGTGTCTGAGAGAGAGAGAGAGAGAGAGAGAGAGAGAACTAGGTGCTGAGATATAAGGAGAAATTATGGTTTGGTAGGAATAAGAATAGGGCTTCCACTTAAACTGTCCTGATATGCTGCTACAGTCCATAAATTCTCACTGGAAAGTGACTCTCTCTCTCAAGGGATTTCAAGCCAGCAAAAGAAAAAAGAACAAAAACCCTATTGGCACATGCTAGGAAAGCATTAGATTCCATGGTCCTCTTCTTTTTTCTTGTTGTACCTTTGAACTGCAACTTTTTTTTTTTTTTTGGGGTCGACCCGCAACTTTAATGCCTACCTTTTCTAACAAGAAGTTTGTGATATGTACCGGAAAATGTCGTTCCAACTTTCTAACTCCTCCCCCTACATTTTTCCCTTGTGCTGGACTCACCATTTGGCATTCATCTTCTGTTTCCTTGGTTTCCAATCTGCATTGCTTGCGACAGGTTCAGCTCAACCAGCCTCCATTTTTTACCCCTAACGCACAATTAGCACCCTATGTGAAAGTAATTTGTGCTGTAAAAAAATCACAAAAAAAGAAAACAAGAAAAGAAATGACCCTTCGGTTTGCTTTGCATCCTCCAATTCAAAACCTCTATGCAAAACCATTCGTAGTGTTTGTTGGCTGGACAACCATTCGTAGCCACCTCGAGTCTTAGGCAAAACCAAGGTCGGGTGAGGCATAGGAGAGTTGGTCTAAGATAAGAGGAGGTGCTTCTCTACCATGTGTATACAATCTCGAAATCCGGCACTTTGCACTGGGTGTAAATTAACTTGCAGTTTTGTGCCCGCCGTACCTTACAGATCCTTAAAAATCAAAGGGCCTGTGTTTTTGTAAGGAGGGTATGCAAAATATACTTCAAATTTTTGGTGGACGTGTTCTTGTCTTTGCTTTAGGTTTGGAAAATAGAGAGTTTATGAGGGCAGTTCTTTGCTATTTGCTAACTGTGATGGGTCATGTTTTCCACCCAAGGAAACTCACATTTCACAGAGACCATTCGAATCAGGTAGGTCCAAAATCACTTTCCACCCTCCTCTAACTTTAGCCTTTTCATTAAAAAGAAAAGAAAAGAAAATAGGCGATAGTGGGCATTGGAGATAAGAGGGATGGAGAGAATGTCGAATACATAATTCTTCTTTGGCTGCTGACTCTAACCGGTTTGCAGTTTTGATAGAAGAAACTGTGAGCTGATCTCTTATACTTGGCCCCCCAACAAGCGACAGTGCGAAATGTCGGCTCTGCACAGAGTCCTGGGGAGTTGGCTCTTAGTCGGTGCTTGTCTGTATCGATCGAAGCTCTCTCACGAAAACGCTTGCCTCTTCCAACCTATGCAAAACTCGAACCTTGAAAAAAGTTAAACAAGAAAGAAACTAAGTAAAACAATAAGGAAAGGCAGGGCTGGGGATGAAAGTTGAAACTCTCTAGGAGTATTGTCATGCTGCGGCTCCACACGGTGAAAAGTGAAACTCATCCGACTAGTTTTCCACGGTAAGCTTCCTTTGATGCTGATGGAAGGGTGAAGTGTTAAATATCAGGTTCCGTGTACCTGGCTGAGGAAGAATATAACTCGGCTTTCCTTAAGTTCAAACCCACCTCTATGAGTTGAGTTATTCTCAGGGATCTCTCGCCTCTTAAGTCTCAAAGATTAGGTCATGAGGATACTCAGAATGAATAAAATATGGCGATTTCGCATGCCCGGTAGAAATTAAAATATGTGTTAGGTCCAAAAAAAGGCAATCAAGAGGGGGGGTGAATTGGCTTTTCAAATATGTTAAAATAGACTTTTTTGCAGAATAGAATCCTTTTCAAGATGTTGTTTCTACACACGCAACATGAACCGACGGCACGCAGAATTAAAAGAGTTTAGGACAAGAGAAATTGAAAACTGAGGTTTACGGGTGTCCCTACTTCTCTCTTCAATCAGGCTGAAATCTACTGGTTTGTCGATCATTCTGACAACCGTCATTCCATCTTAATTACAACCACTTTTTATCGTGTGTTGCCTTTTTAAAAACTCTTAGGATCAAGACTCGATTGATTACACTATAACAAAGAAGAGATAGGCCTAAAAAACACTCTGACATGCTTCAATTTCTCTTGTTTCAAGCGCTCGCACGTCGTTTTGGTCTTCTTATAGGTCTCGAAATTCAAATGTCAAAGCTTGGATTGACTAGCCATTATGTCCTTCTATCTACCGGTAAATGATCTAACCTTCAATCAATCAGGCCATTTAGACAAAATTTGTACCTATGGCAAGTTTTGGTCACATCGATCCCGTTCATCAATCTCCAAATGGAATTTGCCCATGATTTTTGGCCGCAATATAATTGGAAGTATTTTGTGAATATGCACTTGGTCTTCTGATTTTACAATTCAAAGGTCACAAAATCTAATATAGAGTTTGGATCCTTATGATTTCTTGTTCCCTCACTAACTACAGTTTGCTTCTACTATATCCATTTGTTGACAATAAATTCTTCGCGAATAGCCTTCGACTCTTTTTATGACAACATCTGTGAAAAAAGAGATGTGCAATTAATCAGATATATTAAATATGAAGGTGTGACGTCCGAGGCCGTCATGTCTACCGAGTTTAGCCTTTCTTTTACTTGATGTGCTTAGATTTTGAAGGTTAAATATGCGGAAGCTTGGGCTCGCCTTTGTAAAAACACAGTGTGTCCAAATTTACTAGACAATAAAACAAAGGCGAGAGTTGAACTCGAGACCCAGAGATCATCAAGATGATCACTTATACATCAGATATTCATGAGTTCACCATGTTTACATGTATAATCGCAAGTCTAAAAGCTATCTCAGAAGTGTTGTTATTTGTTTGAAAAATAAATCAAAATAATGCCTTTTTTATATCACACATAGGATAGAAAGGAGAGAGAAATTCTCTTTATTAATTAAAAAGCTGCTATAACCTTTCAGAAAAGAAATGGGCAAGTGGGATAGACCCCACCATACCCGCGTGCGGACACACTTAGCATGCCGCGGACGAATTCTGAATTATTATTTTTTATTTCGAAATAAAATAAAATATTTTATAATTATATTTTATTTTTATTTTTATTTTTTAAAATTATGACTGTTCGGACACGAACGGTTGTGTCCGAACAGCGATTGTCACTTACGAACAGTTGTGTCCGAATGACTGTTATCACCACGAACAGTCATGTCAGAATTGCAACTTTTCGACGTGAATTGGTGCGATGTTTCGGACATGAAATGGTGCGATGTTCTGAACATGAACTGGTGCGATGTTCTGAACATGAATGGGTGCGTTCGTACATGGACAATTTATACACCAAAAGGTGTGTTTATTAGTCGATATAATAGACAAGACAATTCTGTTCATTTTTAAAAAATCAACTTTCATTCTACATTTTCTTTCAAAAGAGAGACATCCATCTTTTCATTGTTTCGCAGAGAGTTTTAGGAGAATTACTGGAATTGCTATCCAGTATTCTCGCAGTGACTTTGTTGTATCCTGAAGGGAATTTGTCAGAAACCTATAGCAACTTTGTGGGGCAAATTGATCCTAAAAGAAAGTGATTACACGCCTCAAAGTCCGATTACATTGTTACTTCTTTTTCATATTTTCCAACAATTTTTAGGATCAATACGTGCAACAATGGAGTCGGAGACCATCAAAGTGATGAATCATAATATGGTCAAGTTGGATCGGTTCGATGGCAACAACTTCTCGCGTTGGAAGGACAAAGTGATGTTTCTGCTTACGGCTTTGAAGATATCTTACATTCTGGACCAGAGTCTGACGCCTATTGAAGATCCTGTTCCCACCGCTGCAGGAGAACAACCAAATGTCGAAGAGATTGAGAGGGTGAACAAGGAAAAGAAGAAACGTGAAGAAGATGAACTACTCTGTCGTGGACACATTCTGAATACTTTGTCTGATCGTCTGTATGACTTGTTCATGGAAATGAAATCTGCTCGAAAAATTTGGGATGCACTAGAGTTCAAATACAAAGCAGAGGAACAAGGTACGAACACATATCTGATTGCGAAGTATTTCGACTTCAAATTTATTGATACTAAACCCCTTCTGGAGCAAGTTCATGAACTACAAGTTCTAGTGAACAAAATTCATGCTCTAAAAATCGATATTCCAGAAGCGTTTCAAGTCGGAGCAATTATTGCCAAATTACCTTCAAGTTGGAAGGACTATGGGAAAAGGCTGATGCACAAGACAGAAGACATTACTTTGGTTCAACTCCAGAAACATCTTCGCATTGAGGAAGAGTTACGCTTGCGTGAAAATTCTAGATTATATGGAACTAAAGTGAATGTCCTGTCGGGTAATGGATTTCAGTCTAAAAATAACCCGAACTTGAAACGTAAGAGGGAGCAGAACTTTAAGAAGGCACAAAAGAAAAAGAAAGGAGGCTGTTTTGTTTGCGGCAAAGAGGGACATTTTACAAGGGACTGTAGGCATCGCAAGAACAATACTTCCAAGGAGAAGAATACACCAATGCCAATTGAGAAGGCAAATACCAATGATGTTCAAGAGAACTATGTGGCAATGGTTACGCATAAATTTTCAGACTTGAAAATCTCTGCAAGAGTTGATGGTATTGTGGCCACGATTACTGAAATTAATGCTACTTCTGTTCAATCGGGTTGGTGTTGGATTCTGGTGCACCAGTCCACGTGTGCAAGGATAAGTCTATGATCAAGAACTTTCAAGAGATTGTTCATATTAACTATTGAGAAGTCCAAATGACTAACAACAGTTTTGCAAAAATAGAAGGACAAGGCTCCGTGGAGTTAGACTTCACTTCTAGGAAGAAAGTTACCTTTCTGAATGTCTTGTATGTACCCGAGATTAGGAAGAATTTAATTTCTGTTGACTTGCTATGTAAAAGGGGATTTCGGGTATTGTTTGAATCCGACAAGGTTATCATGTCGAAGAATGGAATATTTGTGGGAAAGGGTTATGCCAATGAAGGCATGTATCAACTGAGTATCAATAATGAGATTGAATCTTCTGTTTATACCGTTGACTCTTCTTGTTTATGGCATAGTCGATTGGCGCATTTAAATTTTTGATATTTAAAAAATATGAAAAAATTAAATTTGATTGATTTTAATGGAGAATTAGAAAAAAATGTGAAATTTGTACTAAGTCTAAATTAACTTAGAGGCCTTTTCCGAGTACAAATAGAAATTCAAATTTGTTAGATTTGGTGCATAGCGATATATGTGAATGCAATGGAATGTTAACTCGTGGTCTTAAAAGGTATTTTATTACCTTTGTGGATGATTACAGTAGGTATTTGTACGTTTATCTCCTAAGATCGAAAGATGAAGTGTTTACCATGTTTAAGAAATATAAGGCTGAAGTAGAAAATCAATTGGAAAAGAAAATTAAAGTTCTACGTTCAGATAGAAGTGGTGAATATTTCTTAAATGAATTTTCATCATTTTGTGAAGAACATGGTATTATCCATCAAACTTCAGCACCGTATACTCCACAACAAAATGGTTTGGCTGAAAGGAAAAATAGATCTCTTGGAGAAATGATTAATTGTATGCTTTCTAATTCAAAGCTACCAATTAATTTATAGGGTGAAACATTACTTACTGCATGTCATATTCATAACAGAATACCATCCAAAAAGACTAAAATAAGTCCATATGAATTGTGGAGAGGTAGAAAGCCAAACTTATCATATTTTAAAGTATGGGTGTGTTTGGCTTATTATAGAGTACCAGACCCTAAGAGAACAAAGCTTGGTCCTAGAGCAATTAGAAGTGTTTTCCTTGGATATGCTGAAAATAGTAAAGTTTATAGACTTCTTGATTTAGAATCAAATGTCATAGTGGAATCAAGAGATGTTGAATTTTTTGAGAATAAGTATTCTACAGATTTTGAAATTATTGATAATAATAATTCAAGACTTGTAGAAATACAAGTAGATTCTCATGAAAAGGAAACAAAGGATTCGAAAATTATGACTGAACCAAGAAGAAGCACTAGAGCGAGAAAATTAAAAGATTTAGGTCCTGATTTTATTACTTATGTTTTTCTCGTTGAAGGAGATAGAGATAATAATGTGGTAAATAAATATCCTTTAGTATTAAATTTAGAAGATGATCCTAAATGTTTTAGTGATGCTATGTCTTCTAGAGACGCTTCTTTTTGGAAAGAAGCTACAAATGATGAAATGAACTCAATTATGTCCAATAATACTTGGGTATTAGCAGATTTACCAGAAGGATCTAAACCTATTGGGTGTAAATGGGTTTTCAGGAGAAAATATAACTCTGATGGTATTGTCCAAACTTTTAAGGCTAGGTTAGTGGCCAAAGGATATAGACAAAAAGAAGGAAAATATTATTTTGATACTTATGCCCTTGTAGCACGTATAACATCTATTCGAATTCTTTTTGCTCTCGCATCTTTTTATGATCTTTGTGTTCATCAAATGGATGTTAAAACTGCTTTCTTAAATGGAGATTTAAATGAGGAAATTTACATGGAACAACCAGAAGGTTTTATTCTTCCTGGAAATGAGAAGAAATTATGTAAATTGGTTAAATCTCTTTGTGGGCTTAAGCAAGCACCTAAGCAGTGGTATGAGAAATTTGATTCAGTCATATTGTCCAATGGTTTCAAGCATAATAGTGCTGATAAGTGTATTTATTCTAAATTCACTAAAGACTATGGTGTTCTAGTTTGTCTATACGTTGATGATATGCTTATCTTTGGAACTAATATGACTGGAGTCATTGAGACTAAGAAGTATCTAATTTCAAATTTTAAAATGAAAGATTTGGGCGAAGTAGATACTATCTTAGGTATTAAAGTTAAAAAAACATAGTGGGGGTTATTCTTTGAACCAATGTCACTATGTTGAGAAAATGTTAAATAAATTTAAACATCTTGGTTTCAAAGAAGTGAGTACTCCATTTGAACCCAATATTCAATTGAATTATAATACTGGTAGAGCAATAGCACAACTTGAATGTGCTAGTGCTATAGGGTCTTTAATGTATGCGATGCATTGTACTAGACTTGAATTATAAAACATTGGAATGCTATTACCAGAATTTTTGGCTATCTTAAGAAAATAAAAAATTTAGGATTGTTCTATAATAATTATCCAACTGTACTAGAAGGATACACCGATGCTAGTTGGATTACAAGCATAGGAGATAAACATTCCACCTTTGGATGGGTTTTCACGTTAGCAGGATGTGCTGTATCTTGGGCGAGCAAGAAACAGACTTGTATATCTCACTCGACGATGGAATCAGAATTTATTGCTTTAGCAGTAGCTGGGAAAGAGGCCGAGTGGATTAGGAATTTGTTGTTGGACATAAAATTATGGCCTAGTCCTATGCCTCCTATTTCTATCAATTGTGATAGTCAAGCTACTTTGGCAAGAGCATATAGTAGCACTTATAATGGTAAGTCTAGACATATTAGTCTAAGACATGAGTACGTAAGACAATTAATTCAAGATGGTATCATTACAATTGTCTATGTAAGGTCAAGCAAAAATTTGGCTGACCTTTTCACGAAGGCGCTACCAAGAGATGTAGTAATAATGAGCTCAAAAGAAATGGGGTTGAAACCATTTAATTAAAATCACCACTAATGGTAACCCGACCAAATACTAGCATATCACTAGTAATATGGTTTAATGGGTAAGAACAAGTTACCGAAAGTGATTGTATAATACTGATATAGGGCCTGTTTGGTTAAGCATTTGAAATGAGCATTGGGGTTCTAAAGTCCCTTGGCCAAATGCAAATGCTGTTTGGTTTATTTTTTAGCTCACTTTGGACAGATGCAATTGCATTTAAAATGCTCTCCAAACGCCTTTAGGCCAAAGTACCTCTGGAGGTACTTTGGGAAGTTGCATCTCAAATGCAACTAATTTTTTTTTTAACTTTATCACATTCACTTGTCGCCTCCGCCGGTAGCCGACCGCCGCCACTCATCGCCGATCGTTGTCACCGCCTCCCGCCGCCGGTGGCCGGCCGTCGCCACCGCCGTCGCCGACCGCCGATGCCGGTCGCCAAACGTCGGACGTCGATAGTCGGACGCCGGCCGCCGTCGGTCTCCGGACGACGATGCCAGTCGCCGACCGCAAGACGTCGCTCGCCGTTGTCGGCCGCCGCCGCATCCGGTCGTCGAACGCCGGCCGCCGCCGTATCCGATCACTGAACGCCGGTCGTCGGGCATCGCTGCCGCCACCGCCGCAGCCGTCGCCGCTGCCGATCGCCGGACGATGGTCGCCGGTCGCCGCTGCCGATCGCCGGACGACGGTTGCCGGCCGCCGTTGCCATCGGTGGGTGGTCGCCGTTGCCGCCGGTCGCCGGCCGCCGTTGCCGCCGGTCGCCGGCCACCGTTGCTGCTGGTCGCCGGCCGCCGTCGCCGTCGAAGGTCACTGGTCTCCATCGGTCGCCGCCGCCGCCGCCACTTTTTTTTTTAATTATAAAAGAAGTAAAAATATTTTACAAAGTATATTTTTCACCAAACGACATTTACGCCAAAGTTGCTTTCAAATGCATTTCTAAAAAATATTTTTCCAAACACTACTTGCATTTTCGAAAAGACCTTTAGTCTAAAGGTATTTGCATTTTCTTAAAGTCCATTGGCCAAATGCTGAACCAAACAGGCCCATAAGCCCCAAATGTGAGAAATCAGTATTGTCTGTTACGTATTAGAGGCTGAATTATATTCTTAATGAAGTATAATACATTAATGTATCGTGTTCATTAGTAATAGAAACACGTGATAGATACTTCACCTATATGAGCTTAGAAGTGGTGTCGCTTCTTACGAAAGTTATGGTTGCTTTCTAAAGAGCTCATGAAAAGGTACAAGCACAAGTATATTATAAACTTCTCGTTGAAACAAGAGGTTAGTATATGTGTGGTATGTCCGGTACTATTATTAAAAGTAACAAGTTTAAAGCCAGCAGTTACTTGTGACTTTGATAGAACTTTGAGGTACTTGCACTAAATGAAGGTTTAACTCGAAAGAGACCTTCACGTATGTATATTGATCTCATGGAAACTTTGGCTGTACTTTTGAGAAATTTTATTTTACAAATTTATTTTACAAACAAAGTGGGAGATTGTTGTTATTTGTTTGAAAAACAAATCAAAATAATGCCTTTTTTGTATCCCACATATGATAGACGCACTTAGCACTTAGCATGCCTCGGACGAATTCTGAATTATTATTTTTTATTTCGAAATAAAATAAAATATTTTATAATTATATTTTATTTTTATTTTTTAAAATTGCGACTGTTCGGACACGAACGGTTGTGTCCGAAGAGCGATTGTCACTTATGAACAGTTGTGTCCGAATGACTGTTATCACCACGAATAGTCATGTCAGAATTGCAACTTTTCGACGTGAATTGGTGCGATGTTTCGAACATGAAATGGTGCGATGTTCTGAACATGAACTGGTGCGATCTTTTGAACATGAATAGGTGCGTTCGTACATGGACAGTTTAGACACCAAAATGTGTGTTTATTAGTCTATATAATAGACAATTCTGTTCAGTTTTAAAAAATCAACTTTCATTCTACGTTTTCCTTCAAAAGAGATGCATCTATCTTTTCATTGTTTCGCAGAGAGTTTTAGGAGAATTACTGGAATTGCTATCCAGTATTCTCGCAGTGACTTTGTTGTATCCTGAAGGGAATTTGCCAGAAACCTATAGCAACTTCGTGGGGCAAATTGATCCTAAGAGAAAATGATTACATGCCTCAAAGTCCGATTACATTGTTACTTTTTTTTTTTTTTTCATATTTTCCAACAAGAAGTACTGGGAGGGCTCAAGTGACTACTCCCCGTTTATCTATTAGCCGCCAAATCCAAAATGTCTCTATCATGCTCCTTTGTCCTTCGAGCTTAAATAATCCGGAGAAAAGGGAAATCACCACAAGAATGGGATAACAAGCTCAGCAAGAAATGCATCTAAACGCTGTCGTCCTAGACCTTGGTACCTTAGTCTCAAGTTAACCTGCTAAGCATTGTTTAGTGGCTAATACATATCTAGGGAAATTCTCGTTTCACAAGCAAGATCATACAGTCGATCTCAATACATAAGCACATCGAAATGAACGCAATGCAAAAGTGACACTTAAGTGATGCTTGTGAGTTCCAACACACCCAGCGTCCGTCGACTAGAGGTCGATTCGGATATAAGTTGGCACGACTCCAAGGTATCGCGATCACAGGGCCTTGGTATTTCCCCGCACACAGCACGAGGTATCACGTTCCCTCTCGGGGGAACTATTTGCTCAACATACGCGTGCCGTGATGTGTCGAACAATACGTATGTGAGGTTTAGCATGACAGATGTTGGATTATATGGGGGTGCACGGCAAATACCGTGGTCCGCCCATGTAGGACATCACACCCATCGTACCCCTTGGCCAAAGAAATAACTGCCAGAAGCAGTTATCTTTAAAATGTGATATTAGATCACGTTTTATCGTCAGTCGTTCTTTCTTTTTTTTAAGAACGACGTTCTTCCAACAAAAAACAAAGAGAGAGAACGAGAAGACATGACGACGACGAATCTCCCCGAACGTCAATTGGACGAACAATCTCTCGACTGCACTGTGGACACTTAATCTGTGAAAATCACGGTATGTCCCTCGTGTGATATACTCGTTTACGATCGGTGATTCAAATTAGATCATAGGCTTGTTGATTCAGAGTAATTTCGCTGTGTTTGTAATAGGGATCGGTTCCCTTCATTGGTTTCAGAGCCGGATTGAACTTGAATTCTGATTAAATGAGTTGTTGAATTTTTTTTTGGTGAATTTCGTTTTTTTGTTTTCGGTAAATTGTTTTTGGGGCTTTTCTGGTTTGGGAGGTTTTTCGCCGATTCCGGTCAAATTTTGGCATATTACGGGCTGGTTTCGGAATAACAGGGTCGCCTCGATATGGGGAACAGAAGCCCTAACGTGTCTCGGCATTTGTTTGCTCGTCGGAGACGAATTTCGCGAATGAAATTTACGGATTAGGGTTCCGTGTCCGAATGGTTTTCGCTCGATTCCGGGAAAAATACTTCACCGTTTCCGTTGATTCTTGGGCCTATGTGGTTGCACCGGCATAATGTTCAAAACCCACTATCAATTTTGGTTTATGGTGGGATTTAGGAGGAGAATCGGAGGGTGAAAAGAGCGGCGAAATCGGCGAAGGGCTGTTGCTCAAATGCTACCGTGTGCGAACGGTTTCTTCTTCGCGAGGAAGAAGACCACGTGCAAAAAAAAAAAAAAAGGTGTGCGCTGGAACGGTTACGCGCATGCACGCGTGTGGTATAGCGGGCGCGTGCTTCGCACGCTCGATTCCACGCTGGAAGAATACCGGACGCATGATTGGGCATTAAAAAAAAAAATTCTGCTGCTCGTGGGAATTGATCCCACGCCCACATGGTGTCTTAACTCCAGCCCATTTGTCCACCAGGCCACCTCACGTGCATTTGTTGTGGGGTAGAACTTATATTGTATTAATCACTCTATTGGGATTTTCGGTTTGTCCCATCCCGCGACCCAAGAAGCCGGCCCGGTCCAAGACCCAAGATTCCAACCCGGTCGTTCGTCGGCCGTTGACCCGTCTGCGTTTATCGTTGACCGGTCAACTCAACTTTCAAAAAATTGCAAATTTGCCCCTGATTTATTAAAAATTGCAATTTGGTCCCCATTTTTTTTAAAAAAAATCATTTTGACCCCTAGACTTTTGAAATTTACAATCTATTCCTTGGATTTTTCATAATTGTGATTTAATCCTCAGACTATTTGAAAATTACATTTTGGTCCTCAAGTTAACTCGGACAGTTGACCATGTGTTGACTAAATGGGCTGAAACTTTGACCGGCTCGTACGGGCTCGTTTGAGCTCCGATTGGGGCATGCGTGGTACCATTACGTTCGTATCGAAATTGTCTTCCATTTGATATATTATATGAGCATGTTTGACGAACGTAAAATTATAAAATACGTATGAATCCTCTTGATATACGTATTTTTTATTTGTTGTTTTTTTTTTCATTTTTCATCTATGCTATTTTAATATTGAGGATGGCTTACATACTTATATGATGATTGATGATAGCATGTATAAATTTTAGATTAATTGCTATCCATATCTTGTATATGAAATTAGAGTATGATTTGATGCGTGAATTAATTGTATAGTAGTTTAAATCATACTATGTCATGTTATGATTACAAGATATGAGTATCATGATATGAATTATGATCTTTATTTGAGTGGGGAGTTCTAAAAAATTTTAGTAATGTCAGTGAACTCGATTTTAGATAAATGATTATGTTAATGGTAATTTCAAGCGATGATTCTCAGACGATGATTGGGAACATAGTGAACTTTCGACTTTGTGACCTTATGTGAAATTATTTATTAATATAATTAGTTAATGTAAAATAGATGCATAAATGTTAGGCATCAATAGTTCGTGAATACATGTCTATAGAACTTTGTGTTTAGATATTATGGCTTTAGTTTCTTGGAATATCGTAGCTAAGCTTGATTAAAATAGAAATTAGACGGCAAGAATTATGAAAACTGGAATGTGAGAATCCAGTATCTGATAGAAAAGTAAAAAAGCACTAGAAGCTCTTAACCTAATTATGAAAGTACATGAAGATGGAAATACTGCATAATATAGAAGAAAAAAGAGGCATTTGCTGTATTGAACAAGATGTACTTTAATGCTCGCATTATGTTGCTAGTAGCATGAAAATAGTTTTATGCATGAGTTCAGGCATTTATGAAAATTCCATAGTCAAGTGGGAGGCATTAAAAATTAAGTTTTGGTTAGATACCGTTCACCAACTTGGGGCAGATCACTATAAGGTTTGACGTCAATATGATGCCTTGTCGGCTAAATCTAAAATAGCTTGTGTGGCTTGTGTCAAACATGATAAGTGAACTATTAGATGCAGACCATATTTTGACTTGATGAGTAGCAAATGCAAGCAGCAGTCTGTTCTTTACATCATAGTTATGTGTTTATGAAAATCCACAATAAAGAGTAAAGTCTCTTGAGGATGCTATGTGTCGTCTTGAACTAGAGTACTGGTTCTAACTTAAATGGGGCTTCGTGCTGCCGGCAATAGCGTCAATGTGGGTTCGAGAAGTGAAAAAGTAAGGAAACAGATCTTCAGAAAAGAAATCAAAGTTTAACCGACATGGAAAAGGAAAATGTCCTTTTAAGAAAAACATTTCAAAAGTGAAGTGTTTTAACAATGGTAAAGAGGGTCACTTTACTCACAATTGTGATGAGCTAACGAAGTAAGAATCCCTTTGCACACTTAAAAGTGTACATATATCTATAGTTCAGTTTTGGTAACTGAATTTTATCCTTTGTGGATTGTAGATCTAAGGGCCACAGACCATGTAGTAGTGGAATTTTAAATAAGTTCCACATTGATCAGATTTAATAAATGTGGGAAATACTTTTTGAGTGAAAATCAAAGTAATTGGCACCTGCCAATTGAATATGTGCGATGGTCGCACCTTGTTCTTACTAACGTTTATATGCTCTAAAACACGATGGAATTTAGTTTTCGTGTTAGTTTGGTTAAACTTGATTTCAAGTTAGACTTTCAAAACGATGGTGATGACTTGTCGTTAGAAACAAGTTACTAGATTTCTAGATGGTTTCAATGTGCAGATTGTTAAGTACAAATATGTGAACGATAGTAATTCCCTATTTTCAACTTTTGTGATGATATGAATATGTGGCATGCTAGGCTGTATAAAATAAGCTAAACATGGCTTATTGGACAGATTTGAAAGCGTCGATTTGCCTATTTGTGAGCATTGCCTGATGGGAATAACAAAGAGAAAACCGTTTAGAAAAGGAACAAGAGCTGAGTTTCCTTTGCTGTTAATCCATTCAGACAGATGTGGTTCAATAAATGTGAGAGCAAGGCATGTGGCTATTTATTTTGTCACATCATATATCATTAAATCTGATCAGTTCGGATATTTATGTGATGGAAAAGGAATAGAAAAATAGTTTTCTATTCCAGTGATTCCTTAATAGAATGTGAGTTGTAGAGAAAACAGGTTCCAATAGAAATAGTTAAGTCTGTGATGGTACATGCTATTGTGCATATCATCTTTTGTGGTGATATTTTATTGACGACTGTCTAGATACTTAACTATGTGCCTTATAAATCAGTCACCTCTACTCCATATGAGTTGTGGATATGTTGGAAATGAGATTTGAGTTTTCTCAGAATTTGATGTGCTTTCTATACACACGTGTTCTCCCACAAGTATGAGAAATTGGGCCCTAGAGGCAAAAATAGTATCTTCGCAAAATACTAAGAGCACTCGAAAGGGCAAGTGCTATAGGTGAGCAAGAAAGTGGGAAGTGTAACTGATTTTGAATCACAAGATGTCACATTCTTAGTGAATGTACTTCTGAAAAGGGCATTTGGTCTAGTGATAATGATTTTATTGAGACATCTTATCCAAGTGGGAGCAATGTGAGAAGTGGGAAATTTGTTTCGAATTAGTCTCAATTGCAACCACTTGATGTGAAGAAGATGTCGTCGTTGTCTGATTTGAGTGGGAGCGTAATGGAGAATGATTTACTAAGTGTGCAATCTCCGATTTGGCGAATAAGAAAATGAGCCAAGAAATGTAAATGAGACTCGGACTTGCCCTAGTTAAAATGGATATGAGCAATGGAAAAAGAGATGGAGTCGATGAGATCAAATCAAGTATGAAAACTGGTTGATCTTTCGAATGGACACAAAGCCATTGGGAACAAATGTGTTCTCAAAATAAAGCGCAAAGCTGATAGCTTGATTAAGATATATAAGGTTCGCCTTATGGTGAATTAGTATGATCAGTTCACCTTATTCTGAAAGTGATTAGTATGGATCTTGGACTACATCAAATGGATGTAAAGACTGCGATTCTCAATGAAGAATTAAAAGAAGAATTTTTGCATGAAACAACCTATTGGGTTTGTTATAGAAGGCTAAGAACAAAAGATATATCGACTTTTGAGATCGATATATAGTCTTAAGCAGTCTTCGAGATAATGATATATACTTTCTCGAAATGCCACTGTGGCACTTTTTTCTTCTTCTAATGATTGATGAGGATCATTGAGTATATATCAGCAGATCCAAAGATCAGTTTGTGGTCTTATCATTATATGTTGATGATATACTAATTGCTAGGAACAGTATTGAGTTAATTGATACAGTCAGAATTGGTTATGTTCCAATTTTTTTATATAAAAGATATAGGTGAATCTGCATACGTTTAAAGAGATTGTAATCTCTTTCACAAGAGACTTTTATGAATAAAGTCCTTGAATGATTTCGTATGCAAGACTGTAAACTAAAAGATACTCCTATTGCAAGAGGTGAAGGTCTGAGTCGTAGATATGTCCTGAGACTCCATAAGCAAAATAGAGAAATGGAAAGTGTTCTATGTTCTAGTGTTGTTCGAAGCTTAATGTACACTATGCGTGTAAAGGACCTGATATTAATTAAGTAGCTGGAATGGTGTGTAGGTACCAATTCACTGCAGGTCAAGTGATTTGAATTGCCGTCAAGGAAATTCTGAGATATTTGAAAAGTACTGCTGAATTTTTATTGAGTTATCAAGGTAGAGATTTGCACCTTGAAAGCTATGCTGATGTTGACTGAGGAAAATGTTTAGCTTTGCGTTCTTACTTAGAAATGGTACCTTGTGTTAGAATAGTAAGAAGCAAAGATGTATAGCCTTATCCACGATGGAAGATGATCTCGTGGTGTTATCAATAGCAGTATAAGATAATGTTTGGCTCAAGAGATGATTGGATCAATGAGGTGTTGCTAAGGATGCTACAAGAACAATTATTAGTTGATTGTGTGACAGCCAATCAATAAGAGCTTACACTAAGGATCCATTGCTAGATCAAGCAAATAGACATGCGATATGTTTTTTTTTGTGTGAAAAATATTGATGTAAGAAAAGATGTGAACATACAGTACACATACATGCACAGAATGATAACAACTCTTCTGTAAAGTGAGTACCTAGAGATGTTTCTCCTCAGTCATGTGTTAGAAAAAGGATTAGTTTCATATATTGAAATATCTAGAAGTGCGTAAAAGTGGAAGTACTAGACATTTATATTTCCCAATGTTCACAATTAATGGTATTTGTTATCATTATTGATACCTATGCGTTAGTATGACATTTATGTATATTAATGCTTGGTGCATTATGTTGAGAAAGTATGTCGGACAGATGAGATTAGCCTACTCACACAAGTAATCGCTTTTATTTACTGTGTGATGAATAGAGATGAGATGATTTCAAGCTTATTATCTAGGTGATAATTGAGAGCTGAAGCTTGAAAATTTTAAGGTCGCCTTAACGGAATGTTAAGATGATGTCATAATATTATTATGTCCGAAAGTGAAATACCTAACGTGATATAGCCCACATATTTCACTTTATCTGTCTTAATGCCAGATGTGAATTCTGAAAGATTCTATTAAAGAGAGTAGATTTGTGAATTCAAGCTAGACATTGAGTATGTCTGAGCTACCATCTGTACGGTATTAAAAGAAAAGGCATACGCTCCATGGGAAATGAGAGAATACCGTAATACGTATTTCATATTACGTATGCATGAATTGACCAAGAAGAGTTGGCAAGAGTTTTTGATCTCAACTCTATAGCCGTGTGAGACTATTGAGGACAAAAAGTTCCTCGAATTAAGTCCCTTCATGACTCCTACTTATTCTCAAGATTTCTTTTTGGTGTTCGCTATCTTAAGGTGTTACCAATGTGTCGCGACCCGTCCGAAAGCGGACGCGGCTAATGGATTACCGATCACGGGTCTTGGATCGGCGCGAGCCCTCCCAGGCCCATACCAAATCGCGGCGGGAGTATTTTTCAGGAGGATTCGACGATAAGAGTCGATCGCTTTCGACCTTAGTGTGGTCGTGGTGGCATGTGCAACTTGTGCATGCATTTGGAGTCGCCACCGGTCTTTCTTGGAGGGTAGACCGGAAACCTTACTGATCGATTGGGAGAGATCGATCAGTTCTACGGAACCAGAGATTTTGGGTTCGGGGACTTGGTTACGCTGGTGTCGTTACCAACGCCCTTTCGGTACCTAACGTGAGTGATTTTCCTAATTAGGATTTCATGCAGGCGCAATTTTGGGTGAGGTAAGTCTGACTTTGCACATTAACCAGTTTAACATGCTCACGTAATCATAATAAATAAATAGACGTCAATCACATAAACATCTATCCTACGTGGTGATCATGGAATTATGATTTAATAGGTCTCGAGCCAATGAGACCACATTTAATTATTTTAATATTTTAATAACGGAGAGCCGTTCTTCGCTTCTTCTTGGTTTCTTGAACTCTTCAAGAATTGGGCCCCAAAGAGCTCGCCGACTTAAAAGGCTCCTCCACGTAATCCTCGTAGCATTTACATCAACAATTGACTATGCTAAAAATAAAGATTACATGAAAAATAAAAGGAGTACGCAGCCTCCATTTAATAATTACAACCCCAAATATATAAATAATCATCATACATTCATATATACATCAATCACATTGATTATAGATTTTTCCATGATCACCACCCTTTCACGTAAGTAATAAATTCACAATTTAAAACTTAGGAAGACACAATAAAAATTCTACGTTGAATCATATTTAGAATTTTTACGTAAAATAAGATAGCCATAAATTTTCGATTCAAAATTGATTTAGTCTCAATTTTTACTACGTTGATTAATTTATCATATAAAATGATCAACCTCCATTAGCCATGTAAGACGAACAATTCGTTAATACATATTGGCCATAGTATTGCAAAAATTGCAAAAATCAATTAAATGCACGAAAACACCTAAGGATTGGCTCTGATACCACTATTGGGATCCACGTAACACGTAGCGGAAATAAATAACAACCCCTACATGTATCTCCAGAGGCGTACTTCGTGCATTTCAATCGAAAAAAATCACAAAGCCTCAAAGGGAGTAAATAGATTACCTCTCGTAGAGTGCTTGAACGGAGGTGTCGGTTCGATGTTCTTCGATCTCAGCCTCCACAAGTGTTAGGCATCTAGTTCGGACGCACCACCAATTGACAAACGGGGAGACGACTAATAACTCCACAACAATTGTGCTAGCAATATGCGGAATCAATATTCCGAACTTAGTATATTTTGCTCACTCAAGATGATGAGAATATAGAGAGTGTTTGTGTTCTTCTCTCTAAGCTCTCAAAAATTTGCACACTCTACAAAATGTCTCTCCCCCCAACCTCAAAACTCTTGCCATCCTTTTATAGCCAAAAATACCTTCCAATAAATTGTATTTAAAAATAGCACTAACAATTATAAATTCTATCTAAAAATAGCACTCACAAATAAATGACATTTAAAAATAGCACTAACAATAGCACTCACAATTTATAATACAAAAATGCTATTTAAAAATAGCACTAACAATTATAAATTCTATCTAATAATAGCACTCACAATTTATGATAAATAAATGCCATTTAAAAATAGCACTAACAATAGCACTCACAATTTATGATAAATAAATGTCATTTAAAAATAGCACTAACAATAGCACTCACAATTTATAATACAAAAAAATGCTATTTAAAAATAGCACTAGCAATAGCACTCACAATACAAAATGCTAAAAAAAAAAGGCACTAACAAAGGTGTTAAAAATAATAACCATTATTATTATTACAAGAGTTAAAGAGGTTACCAAACAGTACAAATATGCATAACGTATAAATATGTATGATGTATAAATACGTAGAGCATATGTATACATCCGTGAAACCGGTGACTAATTGAAAGAAAAATGTGCAATTAAGCCCTTTTGGTAAAAATTGATTAAATTGGAGGGCAAATTGACCTAATTGCACTTTAAGACTTTAGAATCCAATGTCATAGCTTATAAAAAGTGAGAATTGAAAACTAAAAGACTCGAAAATGATTTTTTTAGGCTCGGTTCGGGTTTATGTTTGTGAAGGAACATAGTGACCCGAGCCGAATTTTTGAGATTTAAAGTGACACACTTGAAGAGGAAATTAAAACAAAATTATCGAATATTTTTGGGTATTTTTCTGACCACGAATGGTATTTTTCTGATTTTTTGGGTATTTTTATAATTAAATAAACTCGAAAAATATTAAAAATACCGAAAAATATTTTTTGTTCAAAATTGATTCCTAAGGTTAAACCAAGGCTTCCAAAGTTGATTTTGTGATTTTATGACCTTTTTTTATATTTTTAATTAATTTTAAAGAATAAAAATCACAATAATAAATGGTAAAAAAATCAGGTGTCAACAGCTGCCCCTCTTTGAGAGGAATCTCGTTAGAGGTTTCTCTCAAAGATAAGGTGGCACCTGATTCCTAACCGACTCAACTGGAAAAATAAGAGAAGAAATGTTATGACATCGGATCCTTAAGCCTATTTGATAAAAGCTCAAATCAATCCCCGATTTGCTCTAACAATTTGAACATGGGCCGGAGTGAGAGAGGCTTACCTGAAGCTCACCTGTCGGATGCTGCCGGTTGCGACGACTTTCAAGAAGATGCCTAGGACTCGTCATTCAGAATATCCTAGGGAGATTAAGCTCTGACCTGTATGGTAGGTCATACCATGATGGGATTCCTAACTGGTAGGAACCTAAGGAAGGCGCATCCCACGCTTTGGGATTTGCCAAGGATTTTGATCCGTATGGTGGATCAGACCTTTGTGTTGATCCTTACTGCGATATTTATCAATGAGTTGACCCTTATGGCGGTTTCTACCAATGAATTGACCCTTATGGCGGTTTCTACCATATGTGACCCTTCAGGCGGTTTCTACCATTAATGTGATCCCTCAGGCGGTTTCTACCTTGGTTTGACCCTTCAGGCGGTTTCTACCATTAATGTGATCCTTCAGGCGGTTTCTACCTTGGTTTGACCCTTCAGGCGGTTTCTACCTTGAGTTGACCCTTCAGGCGGTTTCTACCTTAATTTGACCCTTCAGGCGGTTTCTACCATATGTGACCCTTCAGGCGGTTTCTACCATATTTTGACCCTTCAGGCGGTATCTACCTTGATTTGACCCTTCAGGCGGTATCTACCTTCATTTGACCCTTCAGGCGGTATCTACCATTGATTTGACCCTTCAGGCGGTATCTACTATATTTTGACCCTTCAGGCGGTATCTACCTTGATTTGACCCTTCAGGCGGTATCTACCTTCATTTGACCCTTCAGGCGGTATCTACCTTTGAGTTGACCCTTCAGGCGGTATCTACCTTATTTTGACCCTTCAGGCGGTATCTACCTTCATTTGACCCTTCAGGCGGTGTCTACCATCAGTTTTGACTTTGAAAAAGGGGTCTCATGACGAGGGTTCTCCACGTCCGATGAGACTACCTGAATTTTGAAAAGGGGTCTCATGACGAGGGTTCTCCACGTCCGATGAGACTGCTTGATTTTTGAAAAGGGGTCTCATGACGAGTGTTCTCCACGTCCGATGAGACTGTTTGATATTTGAAAAGGGGTCTCATGACGAGGGTTCTCCACGTCCGATGAGACTACCTGAATTTTGAAAAGGGGTCTCATGACGAGGGTTCTCCACGTCCGATGAGACTGCTTGATTTTTGAAAAGGGGTCTCATGACGAGGGTTCTCCACGTCCGATGAGACTACCTAAATTTTGAAAAGGGGTCTCATGACGAGGGTTCTCCACGTCCAATGAGACTGTCTGATTTTGAAAAGGATTTTTTTTTTAAGAGTTTCTCTTCCCCAAGAAAATATTGGTAATCTTAGAGAAGACAGCAATTGTCCAATTGACAAAATTTTATGACTTAAGCTTTAGTCATGAGATGTGCATTTTGATGCTGGAGGTTATCCAAAACATTCTTGCAACACACAGATGTGATCACAAATTCCTTGTGCGGCAAATCTGGATCAAACAATTTGAAATTTCCAAAAAGAGTTTATTCAAAACATCTATTGGAATATTTCTCGACGATGAGGTTCTTTCACCTGTTTTGAGATAGTGGTTTTTATAGGGGATGCACTCAATTCCCTACTAACCTGTGCCTAGGTTTTAGGCTCATTCGCAGCGCATACATTTTGATCGGTCGGGAGGTCTTCCACGGGACCGTAATGTTGGGCTTGGATATTGGTTTTCAAGGGGGACCCGCTTTGGAGTCAAGGCCATTGAATGAAAATCTTCATCCTCTGCTCCGGGTTTACAAGTCGAGAACCCTGCAAAATGAGAAAGAAATAGTCTTGCTCGTACCTCTTCGAGCTAAGCTATATGTTAACCCAAGTGTCTTAGTCAGAGAAGACTGTTTAGGGGTTATGATGTTGGTAGGATTGGGGACCGAAAAAGGCTTGTTTTTGGCCCAGAATTTATGAGGGGTTTGACATTGGTGATCATTGCTGATTTGCCACCTGTCTTTTTTTTTTTTTTGTATCTTTAGCCTTTGAGGCGCGCAACCTATCTTGCGGTGTGCACCAGCTCTTTAGAGAGCGTCTCTTGTTGCATTCAGAGACTGACTCTCTCTATGTCTTTGTTCTGCACTTGATAGCATTTGGGGAGCAGTCCTTTTGGATTTGGCTCATTCAGGGATTTCCCCTTTTCCCATCCAGCTTCATTGCGGATCAATTAAACAACGTGCACGAGCATCGGCCTTGCTTTTACTAGGCACTTTGCTTTTTCTTGATGCCGGGGATTTTTTCATTTTCATTTTTGAAATCCCACTTTTTCTCATCTTCATGGGATCATGTTAGACATATAGTCTAAACATGTTTTAAATATCAGTCCGGGAATTCTCTTCGTAATCCCTGAGTCTTGAACTCTTCCATTTTTGAAGTGGTGCGACATCCGTCTTGGAATGATCACCAATGGGTTCATGAAATGAATTTGCAGGCTCAACTTGGCTGTGCAAATGATACAGTGTGTGGGATAAAGAATGAATGCTTCTCGTCATCCTATGGCACTTGGATTACCATATAAACAACACACAAAGATTAATGTTAGTCCGAGCAAGAAAATTTCTAACCATTTTCTCCTGACGCTGCTGGACTCACCTCCATTTTGCCCCGATGTGGGGTGGTTCTTGACAGGGTTAAGAATGAAAACCGCCGTTCAAAGGGGTTATCAACGGTCACCTGTAGTGTTTGGGGGATATGAAACGAATGCCTCCGTCGTCCCGACCCATGTAATCGCTGCGAATGGTCCATACTTCTGTAGGTCCAAATTTTGTTATCTACCCACTCCATTCATCTCTCAAGTGTGTGTGGGACATGTTTGGATTAGGCTTCGCCTCTCGTCTGAGAAAACACTCTTTTAAACGGTTTGAACAACTTTTATTGGAAAAAGTCTTTTTGTTTTCTCCAAAGATTTTACCCATCAAGGGGATTTTATGATGCACCATGTATGTTCTTATTCATGCTTCAGGTAACCTCCCGATTTAAATCGTGAATATCGATGCATTGGGAAATCTTTATGCCGGTTGAAAGGATTCTGACATTTTTTATCTCCCGCTAACTGGGAAAAGGGATACTTACCTGTCCGTCGCAGCTGCGGATCCCTGCAAATGTAAAAGAAGCATATCATTGTAGGTTCACGAATTTTTCAAAAATCGAAACGATACATCCTACCCTTGGTCATGTACTCTAACGAGTAGTACATGGGATGTAAAAACCTATTCGTCTGTAAGGCGATTCCCCTGTCAAGGATAAATAACGAGTATCAATTCACATTCTCAAATTCAAGATAAATTGGAACGATACAACTTTACTCTTGGTTCTCATCCCGTTCTGATGTTGCGTATTGATATGAACAACATCTATCAAATCCGCCTATCCATTCTTGGAGTATTTGCAACATCAATGGTTCATCTGCCCCCAGTTGGGCAACGTCTGTTCTGTTATTCGAACAAGTGGCTCCTTGAGTGATTTATCCACGTTTATCATCTGAGAAGGGAAAGAAAGGAGACATTACTTCGGTATTCGATTGAAGATCGTTTAGGAACGATACATCGTTTTACCAAATAGGTGGCTTTGCGGCCAAACGTATTTCGTATTGAAGGGGTAGATCCCATTATGCTCCGCGGGTGATAGCCATTGTTCATGGAACTTGCTCCACGGATTAAGTGATTAATCCACGGCCCTCGGCTTGAAGATGCTCAAAGGGTGATGTTGACACTCACGCGCAATTAGTTCTAGTTATTAATGAAAGATGTTCCCGTGGGAACCTTACAGTACGATCAACAACATATTCAATAGGAGTATTCAACCCCTTTCCTCTAAGCATTTTTCATCGAGTAGCCATGCCTTGCATCAGACGTTTGATCACCGGCCTTGCGTCACCACTGCGGTGGTCCTTCGGCTCCAAATTGATCGAGCCAAAGATTGAACTCATCGCCAAGGAAATTGCTCGGGTCTTCGAGCCATTGATGCTCAAGTTGGGTATCAACGATTGTTGGGGGCAGATTTCTTTCATTGCCTTCGTTGTGAGGGATTGGAGTCTTTGAGCTGGAACCTTCATCATTGCCCTGTTGGGGTTGTGACATACATTCCCGAAGAGTATTGATCCAAGTGTCCAGCTCCTCATCAAGGAAATCACCTGTTCTTTTTAGCCCTTGGTGCCCAGATTGGGTGTCGTCGACTGCAGGCGAGAGATTCCTCTCTTTGCTCTCGCCGTGAGCAATTTGACCCCTCGAATTGGAACTTCCTCCGATGACCGGCAGGTTCATATGTGCACTCTCTACCAATGCCAGATCCGCTTCAGGAATAGCATTAATGACTGATTCGCGCTCAAACTGAGGAATCCCTATGTGCTGGAACTGTGGCATATACTCTTGAGGAGTATTGAGATAGCTCGGCGGAGCATTCTGATTTGGGTTAGAAGATTCGCTGACACGACTGCCAGTCCCGTCATTGCTGAAACACGGTTGGGTGCTCTCGGCTTTCCAATCATCGTGGTTGTAATTCTGCCCAGCACTTGAGCTCCAACCGGCTTTATGATGGTTTAACGCTATCCTTCCATCCCTTAGCAATCTCCTATAGTACTTGAGGTGAGACTCAACGTTAATTCTAGAGAGCCCCGGCACATTCATAATCTCGAGTATGCGTAATGGGCTAGCCGAATCAACTCCCAGCTCTCGAATCGCATCAACAAATTTGGTGTGAAGTTCATAGGTCCAGTAAAACCTTGTTCTCTTATCACCCAAAATATCGTCAATACTTCGGTAGCTATTCTCTACGGGATCTAGTCGTTTCAAAAGTTGTCCAGGGAGGGACTCACCGACTTTGGATTGGCTGGCTGCGACAGCGAGTTCGCCATTGGGAGAATTCCACCTGTGATGATTCAGGTCCCATTTCTCAGAGGGTGTTGGTGTTGACCCTATGGTGTTGACTTGCTCATGCAGATCTCCAACGGTATCTGGCTGTGTCGGAAAATGTTGTGGAGAATACGGTAACAGCTGAGCGTTATTCGTCAACAGGGATGGTTCATCGAGGAACACCTCGCCGAGGACAACAGGATTACCACAATTAAGGCAGGTGGCCTTGGTCAGAGCTTCCTTATATCTCGTGCTTTCAGCTTGAAGCTTCTCATTCTCCTCCTTCAGGACCAGTAACTCATGGTCTGTGTATTGCTGTTTCACCCGGGTTCGTTTGTTGGCGAACCAAAACTTGACCTTCGAAAGCTCCAATCCTATCTTTCGGCTCAACT
The DNA here is from genome assembly GCA_021437785.1 of Rhodomyrtus psidioides. Taxonomy (NCBI): domain Eukaryota; kingdom Viridiplantae; phylum Streptophyta; class Magnoliopsida; order Myrtales; family Myrtaceae; genus Rhodomyrtus; species Rhodomyrtus psidioides. The sequence continues at coordinate 2,401,747 of JAILYB010000041.1, read as the reverse complement.
CCATTTTCTGTTGTCTGCTTGGAGTGGGGCATTCATTGAAGAAAGCTTCGATCTCTCGGATTTGGCCTGGAGTGTGGCGTTGTAGTTGCTTCCTTTTCCGACTCCGGTCATCATTGTATACTCCTTCTTCGTAGCTGAAACCTAGAATTTCATCGCTGGAGGAGTCAGTCTCTATGGCCTTCGGGCAGGATTCAGCTCCAGGATCTTCAAAGTCTCCCAGCAGTTCGTGCTCGGAAATGTCCAGGTCGGGCGTTTCTAGCAGATGGGAATAACTTTTAAACATGATTGATCGGAGTATCTCGGGCTGATCTAGTTCACTCAGCTTTCTCTATTCGCTCTTACGTGTTTGTTCACTCTAGAAATTTTCTCAAGTGATTGTGCGTGTCCTAGAACCATCCTTCAGGCTGCATATGAAGGCCAGCAAGCAAGCACTCCTCCCGAGACCCTGCAATTACTCCTCGTCTGTATTCCCCCTTTCTTTTTCCTCGTGATAGGATCACAAACTCTCTTGCATTGATTCGGTTTCATCGAGTATTGCGCTTGTCCCCTAGTTCAGTCTTCAAAGTGGTGGGTCTACAATCTTTCGACGCCCTTTTATGATTTGCTAGGCCCGAGAACGTGGGGAACAACGGTGGACCCGCAATTAATGACTCTTTTTAATTCATTTAGCTCCAAGGGAATTAACGCTATGATCTTCTCTCAACCCCTTTTTCATCGTTCAAACGAAAGTGGCATTTTCCCTGTGCATGCTGTTACTCTTCATTTCAGCATCCCGGGCGCTTGGTGAGGAATGAGTTCGTGGCCACTCAAAATTTTAAAGACCGTCTCTGGTTTCAGACTTAATCTAACAAGGGATCATCGCAACCGAGTATGACGATGTTCGTCGATAGCGTTGGTTTTCATACATAATTAACTATAGCCATTAAAGAAAAATGTTCCCATAGGAACTTTACAATGGATAAAAAGAGTGATCCACTCGTGAACATGTTCTTCTTTCTATGGGTGATCGTAGCGACCAACCCATCGTGCCCCGAGTCAGGCGCTGGATCATGGTTGTCCAAGCATGCCAGCTTCCCATTGATTGAACAAGGCATCGAGCCCATCATCAAAGAAATTGTCTGTCGTGGGTTGACCAGCGGCAGGCAGAGCACCAGCCGACTGCTGCTCGAATGGAGGAGTGCGCACTCGCTGTACTTGTGACACGTGCTCTTGAAAAGTGTTGAAATGGCCCGGAAGGACATTCTGATCAGCTTTCAGTTTGCCGGTGGTCGGGTTGCTAGCTTGATTGATGCTTAAATTTGGCCGGGTACCTCCTGATGCCTGAGCATTACAATGGCGGTCCCCCCTAGCTTTTGAGCTCGAGACGGATTCCTCTCGGCTTAGCTCTGCTCGACGCTGTTTTAATAGCTTTCTGTAGGCAGCAAGGTGATTCCTAACCAGTTCCTTACTAAGCCCCGGTACACTCATGGCCTTAAATATGCGTGTCGGAGTTGCTGAATCGATCCCCATTTGGTGAACCACGTCTAGGAATCTGAAATGCAGTTCAGGGGGCCAAGCGAACCTCTTCCTATCGTGGCCCAAAATTGCATCGATGGCTTGACGACTGATTAACTCATCTCTAGCAGGATCCGACCCTATCGAAAATTGTTGTGCATGAGGCTGATATGCTTTGAGCTGGTCGGCGGTAACATCCAGCTCTTTGAAACTGTAGCTCCAATCAAAGCGATGCAAATCCCATCCCCCAGGAGGCATTTGTATCGTCTTCGTAGGATCATCCTGCTCATGCGTGACTCCGGCAAAATCTGGTTGAGCAGGAGATGCCCCGAGGGAGTAGGGTGGTAAATGAACGTCTTCAATCATTGCGTGAGGCTTATCGGGGAATATCTTACCGAGGGCGATGGGGTTATCGCAATGAGGGCAAACGGTAATATTGAGAGCTTCTTCATACCTCATGTTTTCTGTTCGCAGCTTTTGGTTTTCTTCCTTTAAAATCTCGACCACCTGACGTTTGCGTTGAGCCTTCGATTTGGATCTCCTATTTTGAAACCAAAACTGGATCCTCGACTGATTAATCCCCAACTCTCGGCTCAATTCAATTCTCCACTTCTTTTTCATGTGAGGGCTTTTACTGAAGAGGGTTTCCAGCATTTGGGTTTCCTCCTGAGAGTATTGGTGAGGACGTCTTCTTTTCCCGAGTTGAGCATCGTGGATGTCGTTGTCGTCGTCGCCGTGATTTTGATTTCTGTTGCCAGAAGTGTTGGGCTCCATGGTTTTGGTGTTAGACTTGGTCTTGGAATCTTCGAGATCACTCAGTAGTTCAATTTCTGAGATTTTTGAGTCAGTCGCCTCTAGCAGCTGACAGTAACCTCTTAAATATGTTGGATTGAGAAATGTTTGATTGGTTCTTGCCCACTCAGAGTTCTCTACTCTCTCCTGTATGCTCACTCCCTATAAATTTTTCTTCGAGTGACTTTGTATGTTTAGGAGACGCTCTTCAAGCATGAAAGAAAATCATTAGGCAAACGCTCCCCGTCAAGACCTTGAATTTCTCGCTTAGCTTTTCAACGTGATGTGAGTGCTGAATCCTGTTAGGGCTTTTTTCGATAGTTGCGCTTACCTCCCACCTAACTCTAATAATGGTGATCCCGACAAATCTTTTACATCTTTTAATTGATAAGCCGGAAATCGCGGACCGAGACGAATCCAATGGTTCACGTGAGGGGACCTCCTGCTTTACCCCCTAACTGGGCTCTACCAGCATTATTACTGAGACCCTTCATCATCCTCGAGTTGCTATAAAATGAGGAATTAATGTATGGAAGGTTAACGTTCTCGCATAATCAGCTTCTTCCTTCTAAACTCTCTGTTAGCCTCGTCTTATTCTCAAGCCAACCCAACGCAAATGGCCTCCTCCCCCGTACGCACTTTTTCAACTGATGTCTTGGCCCAGTGGGAAAAGCTTTATAACCTACTGGGTCGCGGTTACGCACACATAACCGATCATTCTGCGACCGAGGATGAAATCCGTGTCCTGCTCGAGGACCTTGATACCACTTCTCTCGAAGGTACCACACTGGGGAGGGAATATAGAATTTTCCCGACTCTCTTTGCACACTCCTTAGAGGCCTACCGTGCTGCTAATCGGGAGGTTCTCGTGGCTCGCGTCTTGCGAGCTCGTTATGAGGATCGATCTGATCATTTGGTGCTGACCAACTATCTGGCCGATAGTTACAAAAAGGCCGTCGAGTTTGCTAATGAGCGGGTCGCGACGTTGCTTCGCGAGAGGAGAAATCTGGTGGAGCAATTGGCCCTATCCCTGACCACCGGCGAGCATGACCGCCGCAATGTCCTGTTGAGGCTTCAGAGCGACTGGCAGGAAGAACGGCTCGACAAAATAACCGCGGACATAGCTCGCGGGAATGGACTGGTTCGAGACCTGGAAACAATCGCCGAAGAACATGAGGCCAGGGTCGCCGAAGTTAAGGGAGAATGCAAAAGTCTTCTCCTCAGGCTTGCCGACCACGACATGCGGAGTTGGGAGTATGAGCAGAGCATTAATAATATGGAGGGTCAGTTGGGCTCCTTCGTGTCGTTAATTAGGGCTCACTTCGGCTTTACTTTTCTGCCCCGAATTGTATGACCTGCTTTTGAAAACCCTCCACTGAGCAAAATAAATGAGAACTCTTGTGTGTGTGTTTTAACTTCTGTATGGTTCATTTCTTCGAGCATCCGAACATCTTCAACTTGGGTGAGCCGAACTATAATATCAATAAGCCGAGCAAATATGTCCTGATTTTATAACTCGCTCATGATCAGATGAGATAATAGCCTTAGACTTGTCCAGGAAAAGATTTCTCTCTATTACCTATTTTTTTACCTGCAAATAAAAAGACAGAATCAGAAGGAATAATTTGAAAAAGAAATCAAAAACCCCTTTCAATCCTATGCTTGCCCATGATTAATAAGGACAAGAACTTTTACAAGGGTTTTAATCTTGCGCGAAAAGTTTTTATCAATATTCCTCGAAAGAAAGCATACTATTGAAAGGAATGTAATTCACAATAATCGCTTTTGATCAATTTCGAGAGGAACGAATTACTCAAAAGTGCAAGGCATAATAACGTGTTTTAAATTTAATTGAAGATACGGCATCCAAATCAAGGCCGTTTTGTTAAGAACGAGAGTAATTTGGACATCTATCTCGTCATTAAATTCAAAACAACGCCGATGTTCTCGATCAATTATCGTGGATTACCAACGACGTAAAACATGCATGGACCAATTCAAGTGTATAATTCCTTCTAGCGAAATTGGGGTTGGATTACCCTATACGACCAAAAAGGTCGTGCAAGATTTCCAATTTTAATTTCCTCTAAAGGAATTATAAACTTGACTTGGGAGTATTCGGATGATTAGAGAAAATGCCACTATCACATTCCCATGACCTGTCAAAAGAAATGCAACCAAGTTCCATCTAAATGTATACACCAATAGATCCCTAATACAATCACTCTAAGGGGTGAGATAGAGAAAGCCTCGATAAAAATAAACCCTATACAAGAGGACTAGTAATGGAAAATTAAACAAAGGAATGTGATCCTAACGTTTAAGGATGCCCCAAGTTCGATCTGTGACTTCCGGATCACTTGCCCCAACTCGTCATCTTCATTGGACGATATCTCAATAATGTCCATAGTAGGCTCCTTTGTTGCTCACTCGGTGCTTGTCATGGGATATCATCCTCTTCGTCTTCTATCAAGGACATTTGGGAAAAACACACACATCTATCCTTGAAATGGCATTTAATCTAATCACCAGAATGCAATGAATGAAATGCCTATATTTATATGAACTGTAATAGATTCGAGGTATAGAGAGTCTTACCAACCAAACTCGTCGACTTATGTGCGGTTTTAGGTGTACCAACCGCCCAAAGACATGCGCATGAGACAAGTTATGGTGAACTTCTAAAAATCAGAGGGTTTGGCACCTAAGGTTAAGGTTCCCACTTCGAGTTCTAGAAAGAGCCGATTCCATTGCACAGCTATCGTTGCATTGGGACTCGATCCATAGTTCGAAGCGAGCGGAATTGAAAAGTGGATTACCCCGCGTTTTTCCTCACGGAGATTCCATTTTCAATTCCTTCTATTGTGTTCCTATAGGCGACGCCCGGGGTTTTAGGCGCGGTTGTGTGTGTCCACGTGTTGTGATCATCACAATGCAATTCATGCATAGCAGTTTATCAATCAGCACTTCAAATCATCCACACAACATACATTCCTACGCCCAACCTGCATAAGACAATGTTAATCACGGACTACACCCCTTATTTCTCCAATCTGCAAAAACATATAACCCCTATCATGAGCGGACTTACCTCACCTTCAAGAGCGCCTGCAAGGTTAGAAAAATCACTCAACGTTTTAATTACGGCCTAAGTCCACTTGAGGTCTAGAACCATAGGTTCTAGAACAAAGTTCCCCAGCGGAGTCGCCAGCTGTCGCGACCCGTCCGAAAGCGGACGCGGCTAATGGATTACCGATCACGGGTCTTGGATCGGCGCGAGCCCTCCCAGGCCCATACCAAATCGCGGCGGGAGTATTTTTCAGGAGGATTCGACGATAAGAGTCGATCGCTTTCGACCTTAGTGTGGTCGTGGTGGCATGTGCAACTTGTGCATGCATTTGGAGTCGCCACCGGTCTTTCTTGGAGGGTAGACCGGAAACCTTACTGATCGATTGGGAGAGATCGATCAGTTCTACGGAACCAGAGATTTTGGGTTCGGGGACTTGGTTACGCTGGTGTCGTTACCAACACCCTTTCGGTACCTAACGTGAGTGATTTTCCTAATTAGGATTTCATGCAGGCGCAATTTTGGGTGAGGTAAGTCTGACTTTGCACATTAACCAGTTTAACATGCTCACGTAATCATAATAAATAAATAGACGTCAATCACATAAACATCTATCCTACGTGGTGATCATGGAATTATGATTTAATAGGTCTCGAGCCAATGAGACCACATTTAATTATTTTAATATTTTAATAACGGAGAGCCGTTCTTCGCTTCTTCTTGGTTTCTTGAACTCTTCAAGAATTGGGCCCCAAAGAGCTCGCCGACTTAAAAGGCTCCTCCACGTAATCCTCGTAGCATTTACATCAACAATTGACTATGCTAAAAATAAAGATTACATGAAAAATAAAAGGAGTACGCAGCCTCCATTTAATAATTACAACCCCAAATATATAAATAATCATCATACATTCATATATACATCAATCACATTGATTATGGATTTTTCCATGATCACCACCCTTTCACGTAAGTAATAAATTCACAATTTAAAACTTAGGAAGGCACAATAAAAATTCTACGTTGAATCATATTTAGAATTTTTACGTAAAATAAGATAGCCATAAATTTTCGATTCAAAATTGATTTAGTCTCAATTTTTGCTACGTTGATTAATTTATCATATAAAATGATCAACCTCCATTAGCCATGTAAGACGAACAATTCGTTAATACATATTGGCCATAGTATTGCAAAAATTGCAAAAATCAATTAAATGCACGAAAACACCTAAGGATTGGCTCTGATACCACTATTGGGATCCACGTAACACGTAGCGGAAATAAATAACAACCCCTACATGTATCTCCAGAGGCGTACTTCGTGCATTTCAATCGAAAAAAATCACAAAGCCTCAAAGGGAGTAAATAGATTACCTCTCGTAGCGTGCTTGAACGGAGGTGTCGGTTCGATGTTCTTCGATCTCAGCCTCCACAAGTGTTAGGCATCTAGTTCGGACGCACCACCAATTGACAAACGGGGAGACGACTAATAACTCCACAACAATTGTGCTAGCAATATGCGGAATCAATATTCCGAACTTAGTATATTTTGCTCACTCAAGATGATGAGAATATAGAGAGTGTTTGTGTTCTTCTCTCTAAGCTCTCAAAAATTTGCACACTCTACAAAATGTCTCTCCCCCCAACCTCAAAACTCTTGCCATCCTTTTATAGCCAAAAATACCTTCCAATAAATTGTATTTAAAAATAGCACTAACAATTATAAATTCTATCTAAAAATAGCACTCACAAATAAATGACATTTAAAAATAGCACTAACAATAGCACTCACAATTTATAATACAAAAATGCTATTTAAAAATAGCACTAACAATAGCACTCACAATTTATAATACAAAAATGCTATTTAAAAATAGCACTAACAATTATAAATTCTATCTAATAATAGCACTCACAATTTATGATAAATAAATGCCATTTAAAAATAGCACTAACAATAGCACTCACAATTTATGATAAATAAATGTCATTTAAAAATAGCACTAACAATAGCACTCACAATTTATAATACAAAAAAATGCTATTTAAAAATAGCACTAGCAATAGCACTCACAATACAAAATGCTAAAAAAAAAAGGCACTAACAAAGGTGTTAAAAATAATAACCATTATTATTATTACAAGAGTTAAAGAGGTTACCAAACAGTACAAATATGCATAACATATAAATATGTATGATGTATAAATACGTAGAGCATATGTATACATCCGTGAAACCGGTGACTAATTGAAAGAAAAATGTGCAATTAAGCCCTTTTGGTAAAAATTGATTAAATTGGAGGGCAAATTGACCTAATTGCACTTTAAGACTTTAGAATCCAATGTCATAGCTTATAAAAAGTGAGAATTGAAAACTAAAAGACTCGAAAATGATTTTTTTAGGCTCGGTTCGGGTTTATGTTTGTGAAGGAACATAGTGACCCGAGCCGAATTTTTGAGATTTAAAGTGACACACTTGAAGAGGAAATTAAAACAAAATTATCGAATATTTGTGGGTATTTTTCTGACCACGAATGGTATTTTTCTGATTTTTTGGGTATTTTTATAATTAAATAAACTCGAAAAATATTAAAAATACCGAAAAATATTTTTTGTTCAAAATTGATTCCTAAGGTTAAACCAAGGCTTCCAAAGTTGATTTTGTGATTTTATGACCTTTTTTTATATTTTTAATTAATTTTAAAGAATAAAAATCACAATAATAAATGGTAAAAAAATCAGGTGTCAACAGCTGCCCCTCTTTGAGAGGAATCTCGTTAGAGGTTTCTCTCAAAGATAAGGTGGCACCTGATTCCTAACCGACTCAACTGGAAAAATAAGAGAAGAAATGTTATGACATCGGATCCTTAAGCCTATTTGATAAAAGCTCAAATCAATCCCCGATTTGCTCTAACAATTTGAACATGGGCCGGAGTGAGAGAGGCTTACCTGAAGCTCACCTGTCGGATGCTGCCGGTTGCGACGACTTTCAAGAAGATGCCTAGGACTCGTCATTCAGAATATCCTAGGGAGATTAAGCTCTGACCTGTATGGTAGGTCATACCATGATGGGATTCCTAACTGGTAGGAACCTAAGGAAGGCGCATCCCACGCTTTGGGATTTGCCAAGGATTTTGATCCGTATGGTGGATCAGACCTTTGTGTTGATCCTTACTGCGATATTTATCAATGAGTTGACCCTTATGGCGGTTTCTACCAATGAATTGACCCTTATGGCGGTTTCTACCATATGTGACCCTTCAGGCGGTTTCTACCATTAATGTGATCCCTCAGGCGGTTTCTACCTTGGTTTGACCCTTCAGGCGGTTTCTACCATTAATGTGATCCTTCAGGCGGTTTCTACCTTGGTTTGACCCTTCAGGCGGTTTCTACCTTGAGTTGACCCTTCAGGCGGTTTCTACCTTAATTTGACCCTTCAGGCGGTTTCTACCATATGTGACCCTTCAGGCGGTTTCTACCATATTTTGACCCTTCAGGCGGTATCTACCTTGATTTGACCCTTCAGGCGGTATCTACCTTCATTTGACCCTTCAGGCGGTATCTACCATTGATTTGACCCTTCAGGCGGTATCTACCATATTTTGACCCTTCAGGCGGTATCTACCTTGATTTGACCCTTCAGGCGGTATCTACCTTCATTTGACCCTTCAGGCGGTATCTACCTTTGAGTTGACCCTTCAGGCGGTATCTACCTTATTTTGACCCTTCAGGCGGTATCTACCTTCATTTGACCCTTCAGGCGGTGTCTACCATCAGTTTTGACTTTGAAAAAGGGGTCTCATGACGAGGGTTCTCCACGTCCGATGAGACTACCTGAATTTTGAAAAGGGGTCTCATGACGAGGGTTCTCCACGTCCGATGAGACTGCTTGATTTTTGAAAAGGGGTCTCATGACGAGTGTTCTCCACGTCCGATGAGACTGTTTGATATTTGAAAAGGGGTCTCATGACGAGGGTTCTCCACGTCCGATGAGACTACCTGAATTTTGAAAAGGGGTCTCATGACGAGGGTTCTCCACGTCCGATGAGACTGCTTGATTTTTGAAAAGGGGTCTCATGACGAGGGTTCTCCACGTCCGATGAGACTACCTAAATTTTGAAAAGGGGTCTCATGACGAGGGTTCTCCACGTCCAATGAGACTGTCTGATTTTGAAAAGGATTTTTTTTTTAAGAGTTTCTCTTCCCCAAGAAAATATTGGTAATCTTAGAGAAGACAGCAATTGTCCAATTGACAAAATTTTATGACTTAAGCTTTAGTCATGAGATGTGCATTTTGATGCTGGAGGTTATCCAAAACATTCTTGCAACACACAGATGTGATCACAAATTCCTTGTGCGGCAAATCTGGATCAAACAATTTGAAATTTCCAAAAAGAGTTTATTCAAAACATCTATTGGAATATTTCTCGACGATGAGGTTCTTTCACCTGTTTTGAGATAGTGGTTTTTATAGGGGATGCACTCAATTCCCTACTAACCTGTGCCTAGGTTTTAGGCTCATTCGCAGCGCATACATTTTGATCGGTCGGGAGGTCTTCCACGGGACCGTAATGTTGGGCTTGGATATTGGTTTTCAAGGGGGACCCGCTTTGGAGTCAAGGCCATTGAATGAAAATCTTCATCCTCTGCTCCGGGTTTACAAGTCGAGAACCCTGCAAAATGAGAAAGAAATAGTCTTGCTCGTACCTCTTCGAGCTAAGCTATATGTTAACCCAAGTGTCTTAGTCAGAGAAGACTGTTTAGGGGTTATGATGTTGGTAGGATTGGGGACCGAAAAAGGCTTGTTTTTGGCCCAGAATTTATGAGGGGTTTGACATTGGTGATCATTGCTGATTTGCCACCTGTCTTTTTTTTTTTGTATCTTTAGCCTTTGAGGCGCGCAACCTATCTTGCGGTGTGCACCAGCTCTTTAGAGAGCGTCTCTTGTTGCATTCAGAGACTGACTCTCTCTATGTCTTTGTTCTGCACTTGATAGCATTTGGGGAGCAGTCCTTTTGGATTTGGCTCATTCAGGGATTTCCCCTTTTCCCATCCAGCTTCATTGCGGATCAATTAAACAACGTGCACGAGCATCGGCCTTGCTTTTACTAGGCACTTTGCTTTTTCTTGATGCCGGGGATTTTTTCATTTTCATTTTTGAAATCCCACTTTTTCTCATCTTCATGGGATCATGTTAGACATATAGTCTAAACATGTTTTAAATATCAGTCCGGGAATTCTCTTCGTAATCCCTGAGTCTTGAACTCTTCCATTTTTGAAGTGGTGCGACATCCGTCTTGGAATGATCACCAATGGGTTCATGAAATGAATTTGCAGGCTCAACTTGGCTGTGCAAATGATACAGTGTGTGGGATAAAGAATGAATGCTTCTCGTCATCCTATGGCACTTGGATTACCATATAAACAACACACAAAGATTAATGTTAGTCCGAGCAAGAAAATTTCTAACCATTTTCTCCTGACGCTGCTGGACTCACCTCCATTTTGCCCCGATGTGGGGTGGTTCTTGACAGGGTTAAGAATGAAAACCGCCGTTCAAAGGGGTTATCAACGGTCACCTGTAGTGTTTGGGGGATATGAAACGAATGCCTCCGTCGTCCCGACCCATGTAATCGCTGCGAATGGTCCCTACTTCCGTAGGTCCAAATTTTGTTATCTACCCACTCCATTCATCTCTCAAGTGTGTGTGGGACATGTTTGGATTAGGCTTCGCCTCTCGTCTGAGAAAACACTCTTTTAAACGGTTTGAACAACTTTTATTGGAAAAAGTCTTTTTGTTTTCTCCAAAGATTTTACCCATCAAGGGGATTTTATGATGCACCATGTATGTTCTTATTCATGCTTCAGGTAACCTCCCGATTTAAATCGTGAATATCGATGCATTGGGAAATCTTTATGCCGGTTGAAAGGATTCTGACATTTTTTATCTCCCGCTAACTGGGAAAAGGGATACTTACCTGTCCGTCGCAGCTGCGGATCCCTGCAAATGTAAAAGAAGCATATCATTGTAGGTTCACGAATTTTTCAAAAATCGAAACGATACATCCTACCCTTGGTCATGTACTCTAACGAGTAGTACATGGGATGTAAAAACCTATTCGTCTGTAAGGCGATTCCCCTGTCAAGGATAAATAACGAGTATCAATTCACATTCTCAAATTCAAGACAAATTGGAACGATACAACTTTACTCTTGGTTCTCATCCCGTTCTGATGTTGCGTATTGATATGAACAACATCTATCAAATCCGCCTATCCATTCTTGGAGTATTTGCAACATCAATGGTTCATCTGCCCCCAGTTGGGCAACGTCTGTTCTGTTATTCGAACAAGTGGCTCCTTGAGTGATTTATCCACGTTTATCATCTGAGAAGGGAAAGAAAGGAGACATTACTTCGGTATTCGATTGAAGATCGTTTAGGAACGATACATCGTTTTACCAAATAGGTGGCTTTGCGGCCAAACGTATTTCGTATTGAAGGGGTAGATCCCATTATGCTCCGCGGGTGATAGCCATTGTTCATGGAACTTGCTCCACGGATTAAGTGATTAATCCACGGCCCTCGGCTTGAAGATGCTCAAAGGGTGATGTTGACACTCACGCGCAATTAGTTCTAGTTATTAATGAAAGATGTTCCCGTGGGAACCTTACAGTACGATCAACAACATATTCAATAGGAGTATTCAACCCCTTTCCTCTAAGCATTTTTCATCGAGTAGCCATGCCTTGCATCAGACGTTTGATCACCGGCCTTGCGTCACCACTGCGGTGGTCCTTCGGCTCCAAATTGATCGAGCCAAAGATTAAACTCATCGCCAAGGAAATTGCTCGGGTCTTCGAGCCATTGATGCTCAAGTTGGGTATCAACGATTGTTGGGGGCAGATTTCTTTCATTGCCTTCGTTGTGAGGGATTGGAGTCTTTGAGCTGGAACCTTCATCATTGCCCTGTTGGGGTTGTGACATACATTCCCGAAGAGTATTGATCCAAGTGTCCAGCTCCTCATCAAGGAAATCACCTGTTCTTTTTAGCCCTTGGTGCCCAGATTGGGTGTCGTCGACTGCAGGCGAGAGATTCCTCTCTTTGCTCTCGCCGTGAGCAATTTGACCCCTCGAATTGGAACTTCCTCCGATGACCGGCAGGTTCATATGTGCACTCTCTACCAATGCCAGATCCGCTTCAGGAATAGCATTAATGACTGATTCGCGCTCAAACTGAGGAATCCCTATGTGCTGGAACTGTGGCATATACTCTTGAGGAGTATTGAGATAGCTCGGCGGAGCATTCTGATTTGGGTTAGAAGATTCGCTGACACGACTGCCAGTCCCGTCATTGCTGAAACACGGTTGGGTGCTCTCGGCTTTCCAATCATCGTGGTTGTAATTCTGCCCAGCACTTGAGCTCCAACCGGCTTTATGATGGTTTAACGCTATCCTTCCATCCCTTAGCAATCTCCTATAGTACTTGAGGTGAGACTCAACGTTAATTCTAGAGAGCCCCGGCACATTCATAATCTCGAGTATGCGTAATGGGCTAGCCGAATCAACTCCCAGCTCTCGAATCGCATCAACAAATTTGGTATGAAGTTCATAGGTCCAGTAAAACCTTGTTCTCTTATCACCCAAAATATCGTCAATACTTCGGTAGCTATTCTCTACGGGATCTAGTCGTTTCAAAAGTTGTCCAGGGAGGGACTCACCGACTTTGGATTGGCTGGCTGCGACAGCGAGTTCGCCATTGGGAGAATTCCACCTGTGATGATTCAGGTCCCATTTCTCAGAGGGTGTTGGTGTTGACCCTATGGTGTTGACTTGCTCATGCAGATCTCCAACGGTATCTGGCTGTGTCGGAAAATGTTGTGGAGAATACGGTAACAGCTGAGCGTTATTCGTCAACAGGGATGGTTCATCGAGGAACACCTCGCCGAGGACAACAGGATTACCACAATTAAGGCAGGTGGCCTTGGTCAGAGCTTCCTTATATCTCGTGCTTTCAGCTTGAAGCTTCTCATTCTCCTCCTTCAGGACCAGTAACTCATGGTCTGTGTATTGCTGTTTCACCCGGGTTCGTTTGTTGGCGAACCAAAACTTGACCTTCGAAAGCTCCAATCCTATCTTTCGGCTCAACTCCATTTTCTGTTGTCTGCTTGGAGTGGGGCATTCATTGAAGAAAGCTTCGATCTCTCGGATTTGGCCTGGAGTGTGGCGTTGTAGTTGCTTCCTTTTCCGACTCCGGTCATCATTGTATACTCCTTCTTCGTAGCTGAAACCTAGAATTTCATCGCTGGAGGAGTCAGTCTCTATGGCCTTCGGGCAGGATTCAGCTCTAGGATCTTCAAAGTCTCCCAGCAGTTCGTGCTCGGAAATTTCCAGGTCGGGCGTTTCTAGCAGATGGGAATAACTTTTAAACATGATTGATCGGAGTATCTCGGGCTGATCTAGTTCACTCAGCTTTCTCTATTCGCTCTTACGTGTTTGTTCACTCTAGAAATTTTCTCAAGTGATTGTGCGTGTCCTAGAACCATCCTTCAGGCTGCATATGAAGGCCAGCAAGCAAGCACTCCTCCCGAGACCCTGCAATTACTCCTCGTCTGTATTCCCCCTTTCTTTTTCCTCGTGATAGGATCACAAACTCTCTTGCATTGATTCGGTTTCATCGAGTATTGCGCTTGTCCCCTAGTTCAGTCTTCAAAGTGGTGGGTCTACAATCTTTCGACGCCCTTTTATGATTTGCTAGGCCCGAGAACGTGGGGAACAACGGTGGACCCGCAATTAATGACTCATTTTAATTCATTTAGCTCCAAGGGAATTAACGCTATGATCTTCTCTCAACCCATTTTTCATCGTTCAAACGAAAGTGGCATTTTCCCTGTGCATGCTGTTACTCTTCATTTCAGCATCCCGGGCGCTTGGTGAGGAATGAGTTCGTGGCCACTCAAAATTTTAAAGACCGTCTCTGGTTTCAGACTTAATCTAACAAGGGATCATCGCAACCGAGTATGACGATGTTCGTCGATAGCGTTGGTTTTCATACATAATTAACTATAGCCATTAAAGAAAAATGTTCCCATAGGAACTTTACAATGGATAAAAAGAGTGATCCACTCGTGAACATGTTCTTCTTTCTATGGGTGATCGTAGCGACCAACCCATCGTGCCCCGAGTCAGGCGCTGGATCATGGTTGTCCAAGCATGCCAGCTTCCCATTGATTGAACAAGGCATCGAGCCCATCATCAAAGAAATTGTCTGTCGTGGGTTGACCAGCGGCAGGCAGAGCACCAGCCGACTGCTGCTCGAATGGAGGAGTGCGCACTCGCTGTACTTGTGACACGTGCTCTTGAAAAGTGTTGAAATGGCCCGGAAGGACATTCTGATCAGCTTTCAGTTTGCCGGTGGTCGGGTTGCTAGCTTGATTGATGCTTAAATTTGGCCGGGTACCTCCTGATGCCTGAGCATTACAATGGCGGTCCCCCCTAGCTTTTGAGCTCGAGACGGATTCCTCTCGGCTTAGCTCTGCTCGACGCTGTTTTAATAGCTTTCTGTAGGCAGCAAGGTGATTCCTAACCAGTTCCTTACTAAGCCCCGGTACACTCATGGCCTTAAATATGCGTGTCGGAGTTGCTGAATCGATCCCTATTTGGTGAACCACGTCTAGGAATCTGAAATGCAGTTCAGGGGGCCAAGCGAACCTCTTCCTATCGTGGCCCAAAATTGCATCGATGGCTTGACGACTGATTAACTCATCTCTAGCAGGATCCGACCCTATCGAAAATTGTTGTGCATGAGGCTGATATGCTTTGAGCTGGTCGGCGGTAACATCCAGCTCTTTGAAACTGTAGCTCCAATCAAAGCGATGCAAATCCCATCCCCCAGGAGGCATTTGTATCGTCTTCGTAGGATCATCCTGCTCATGCGTGACTCCGGCAAAATCTGGTTGAGCAGGAGATGCCCCGAGGGAGTAGGGTGGTAAATGAACGTCTTCAATCATTGCGTGAGGCTTATCGGGGAATATCTTACCGAGGGCGATGGGGTTATCGCAATGAGGGCAAACGGTAATATTGAGAGCTTCTTCATACCTCATGTTTTCTGTTCGCAGCTTTTGGTTTTCTTCCTTTAAAATCTCGACCACCTGACGTTTGCGTTGAGCCTTCGATTTGGATCTCCTATTTTGAAACCAAAACTGGATCCTCGACTGATTAATCCCCAACTCTCGGCTCAATTCAATTCTCCACTTCTTTTTCATGTGAGGGCTTTTACTGAAGAGGGTTTCCAGCATTTGGGTTTCCTCCTGAGAGTATTGGTGAGGACGTCTTCTTTTCCCGAGTTGAGCATCGTGGATGTCGTTGTCGTCGTCGCCGTGATTTTGATTTCTGTTGCCAGAAGTGTTGGGCTCCATGGTTTTGGTGTTAGACTTGGTCTTGGAATCTTCGAGATCACTCAGTAGTTCAATTTCTGAGATTTTTGAGTCAGTCGCCTCTAGCAGCTGACAGTAACCTCTTAAATATGTTGGATTGAGAAATGTTTGATTGGTTCTTGCCCACTCAGAGTTCTCTACTCTCTCCTGTATGCTCACTCCCTATAAATTTTTCTTCGAGTGACTTTGTATGTTTAGGAGACGCTCTTCAAGCATGAAAGAAAATCATTAGGCAAACGCTCCCCGTCAAGACCTTGAATTTCTCGCTTAGCTTTTCAACGTGATGTGAGTGCTGAATCCTGTTAGGGCTTTTTTCGATAGTTGCGCTTACCTCCCACCTAACTCTAATAATGGTGATCCCGACAAATCTTTTACATCTTTTAATTGATAAGCCGGAAATCGCGGACCGAGACGAATCCAATGGTTCACGTGAGGGGACCTCCTGCTTTACCCCCTAACTGGGCTCTACCAGCATTATTACTGAGACCCTTCATCATCCTCGAGTTGCTATAAAATGAGGAATTAATGTATGGAAGGTTAACGTTCTCGCATAATCAGCTTCTTCCTTCTAAACTCTCTGTTAGCCTCGTCTTATTCTCAAGCCAACCCAACGCAAATGGCCTCCTCCCCCGTACGCACTTTTTCAACTGATGTCTTGGCCCAGTGGGAAAAGCTTTATAACCTACTGGGTCGCGGTTACGCACACATAACCGATCATTCTGCGACCGAGGATGAAATCCGTGTCCTGCTCGAGGACCTTGATACCACTTCTCTCGAAGGTACCACACTGGGGAGGGAATATAGAATTTTCCCGACTCTCTTTGCACACTCCTTAGAGGCCTACCGTGCTGCTAATCGGGAGGTTCTCGTGGCTCGCGTCTTGCGAGCTCGTTATGAGGATCGATCTGATCATTTGGTGCTGACCAACTATCTGGCCGATAGTTACAAAAAGGCCGTCGAGTTTGCTAATGAGCGGGTCGCGACGTTGCTTCGCGAGAGGAGAAATCTGGTGGAGCAATTGGCCCTATCCCTGACCACCGGCGAGCATGACCGCCGCAATGTCCTGTTGAGGCTTCAGAGCGACTGGCAGGAAGAACGGCTCGACAAAATAACCGCGGACATAGCTCGCGGGAATGGACTGGTTCGAGACCTGGAAACAATCGCCGAAGAACATGAGGCCAGGGTCGCCGAAGTTAAGGGAGAATGCAAAAGTCTTCTCCTCAGGCTTGCCGACCACGACATGCGGAGTTGGGAGTATGAGCAGAGCATTAATAATATGGAGGGTCAGTTGGGCTCCTTCGTGTCGTTAATTAGGGCTCACTTCGGCTTTACTTTTCTGCCCCGAATTGTATGACCTGCTTTTGAAAACCCTCCACTGAGCAAAATAAATGAGAACTCTTGTGTGTGTGTTTTAACTTCTGTATGGTTCATTTCTTCGAGCATCCGAACATCTTCAACTTGGGTGAGCCGAACTATAATATCAATAAGCCGAGCAAATATGTCCTGATTTTATAACTCGCTCATGATCAGATGAGATAATAGCCTTAGACTTGTCCAGGAAAAGATTTCTCTCTATTACCTATTTTTTTACCTGCAAATAAAAAGACAGAATCAGAAGGAATAATTTGAAAAAGAAATCAAAAACCCCTTTCAATCCTATGCTTGCCCATGATTAATAAGGACAAGAACTTTTACAAGGGTTTTAATCTTGCGCGAAAAGTTTTTATCAATATTCCTCGAAAGAAAGCATACTATTGAAAGGAATGTAATTCACAATAATCGCTTTTGATCAATTTCGAGAGGAACGAATTACTCAAAAGTGCAAGGCATAATAACGTGTTTTAAATTTAATTGAAGATACGGCATCCAAATCAAGGCCGTTTTGTTAAGAACGAGAGTAATTTGGACATCTATCTCGTCATTAAATTCAAAACAACGCCGATGTTCTCGATCAATTATCGTGGATTACCAACGACGTAAAACATGCATGGACCAATTCAAGTGTATAATTCCTTCTAGCGAAATTGGGGTTGGATTACCCTATACGACCAAAAAGGTCGTGCAAGATTTCCAATTTTAATTTCCTCTAAAGGAATTATAAACTTGACTTGGGAGTATTCGGATGATTAGAGAAAATGCCACTATCACATTCCCATGACCTGTCAAAAGAAATGCAACCAAGTTCCATCTAAATGTATACACCAATAGATCCCTAATACAATCACTCTAAGGGGTGAGATAGAGAAAGCCTCGATAAAAATAAACCCTATACAAGAGGACTAGTAATGGAAAATTAAACAAAGGAATGTGATCCTAACGTTTAAGGATGCCCCAAGTTCGATCTGTGACTTCCGGATCACTTGCCCCAACTCGTCATCTTCATTGGACGATATCTCAATAATGTCCATAGTAGGCTCCTTTGTTGCTCACTCGGTGCTTGTCATGGGATATCATCCTCTTCGTCTTCTATCAAGGACATTTGGGAAAAACACACACATCTATCCTTGAAATGGCATTTAATCTAATCACCAGAATGCAATGAATGAAATGCCTATATTTATATGAACTGTAATAGATTCGAGGTATAGAGAGTCTTACCAACCAAACTCGTCGACTTATGTGCGGTTTTAGGTGTACCAACCGCCCAAAGACATGCGCATGAGACAAGTTATGGTGAACTTCTAAAAATCAGAGGGTTTGGCACCTAAGGTTAAGGTTCCCACTTCGAGTTCTAGAAAGAGCCGATTCCATTGCACAGCTATCGTTGCATTGGGACTCGATCCATAGTTCGAAGCGAGCGGAATTGAAAAGTGGATTACCCCGCGTTTTTCCTCACGGAGATTCCATTTTCAATTCCTTCTATTGTGTTCCTATAGGCGACGCCCGGGGTTTTAGGCGCGGTTGTGTGTGTCCACGTGTTGTGATCATCACAATGCAATTCATGCATAGCAGTTTATCAATCAGCACTTCAAATCATCCACACAACATACATTCCTACGCCCAACCTGCATAAGACAATGTTAATCACGGACTACACCCCTTATTTCTCCAATCTGCAAAAACATATAACCCCTATCATGAGCGGACTTACCTCACCTTCAAGAGCGCCTGCAAGGTTAGAAAAATCACTCAACGTTTTAATTACGGCCTAAGTCCACTTGAGGTCTAGAACCATAGGTTCTAGAACAAAGTTCCCCAGCGGAGTCGCCAGCTGTCGCGACCCGTCCGAAAGCGGACGCGGCTAATGGATTACCGATCACGGGTCTTGGATCGGCGCGAGCCCTCCCAGGCCCATACCAAATCGCGGCGGGAGTATTTTTCAGGAGGATTCGACGATAAGAGTCGATCGCTTTCGACCTTAGTGTGGTCGTGGTGGCATGTGCAACTTGTGCATGCATTTGGAGTCGCCACCGGTCTTTCTTGGAGGGTAGACCGGAAACCTTACTGATCGATTGGGAGAGATCGATCAGTTCTACGGAACCAGAGATTTTGGGTTCGGGGACTTGGTTACGCTGGTGTCGTTACCAACGCCCTTTCGGTACCTAACGTGAGTGATTTTCCTAATTAGGATTTCATGCAGGCGCAATTTTGGGTGAGGTAAGTCTGACTTTGCACATTAACCAGTTTAACATGCTCACGTAATCATAATAAATAAATAGACGTCAATCACATAAACATCTATCCTACGTGGTGATCATGGAATTATGATTTAATAGGTCTCGAGCCAATGAGACCACATTTAATTATTTTAATATTTTAATAACGGAGAGCCGTTCTTCGCTTCTTCTTGGTTTCTTGAACTCTTCAAGAATTGGGCCCCAAAGAGCTCGCCGACTTAAAAGGCTCCTCCACGTAATCCTCGTAGCATTTACATCAACAATTGACTATGCTAAAAATAAAGATTACATGAAAAATAAAAGGAGTACGCAGCCTCCATTTAATAATTACAACCCCAAATATATAAATAATCATCATACATTCATATATACATCAATCACATTGATTATGGATTTTTCCATGATCACCACCCTTTCACGTAAGTAATAAATTCACAATTTAAAACTTAGGAAGGCACAATAAAAATTCTACGTTGAATCATATTTAGAATTTTTACGTAAAATAAGATAGCCATAAATTTTCGATTCAAAATTGATTTAGTCTCAATTTTTGCTACGTTGATTAATTTATCATATAAAATGATCAACCTCCATTAGCCATGTAAGACGAACAATTCGTTAATACATATTGGCCATAGTATTGCAAAAATTGCAAAAATCAATTAAATGCACGAAAACACCTAAGGATTGGCTCTGATACCACTATTGGGATCCACGTAACACGTAGCGGAAATAAATAACAACCCCTACATGTATCTCCAGAGGCGTACTTCGTGCATTTCAATCGAAAAAAATCACAAAGCCTCAAAGGGAGTAAATAGATTACCTCTCGTAGCGTGCTTGAACGGAGGTGTCGGTTCGATGTTCTTCGATCTCAGCCTCCACAAGTGTTAGGCATCTAGTTCGGACGCACCACCAATTGACAAACGGGGAGACGACTAATAACTCCACAACAATTGTGCTAGCAATATGCGGAATCAATATTCCGAACTTAGTATATTTTGCTCACTCAAGATGATGAGAATATAGAGAGTGTTTGTGTTCTTCTCTCTAAGCTCTCAAAAATTTGCACACTCTACAAAATGTCTCTCCCCCCAACCTCAAAACTCTTGCCATCCTTTTATAGCCAAAAATACCTTCCAATAAATTGTATTTAAAAATAGCACTAACAATTATAAATTCTATCTAAAAATAACACTCACAAATAAATGACATTTAAAAATAGCACTAACAATAGCACTCACAATTTATAATACAAAAATGCTATTTAAAAATAGCACTAACAATTATAAATTCTATCTAATAATAGCACTCACAATTTATGATAAATAAATGCCATTTAAAAATAGCACTAACAATAGCACTCACAATTTATGATAAATAAATGTCATTTAAAAATAGCACTAACAATAGCACTCACAATTTATAATACAAAAAAATGCTATTTAAAAATAGCACTAGCAATAGCACTCACAATACAAAAATGCTAAAAAAAAAAGGCACTAACAAAGGTGTTAAAAATAATAACCATTATTATTATTACAAGAGTTAAAGAGGTTACCAAACAGTACAAATATGCATAACGTATAAATATGTATGATGTATAAATACGTAGAGCATATGTATACATCCGTGAAACTGGGGACTAATTGAAAGAAAAATGTGCAATTAAGCCCTTTTGGTAAAAATTGATTAAATTGGAGGGCAAATTGACCTAATTGCACTTTAAGACTATAGAATCCAATGTCATAGCTTATAAAAAGTGAGAATTGAAAACTAAAAGACTCGAAAATGATTTTTTTTAGGCTCGGTTCGGGTTTATGTTTGTGAAGGAACATAGTGACCCGAGCCGAATTTTTGAGATTTAAAGTGACACACTTGAAGAGGAAATTAAAACAAAATTATCGAATATTTGTGGGTATTTTTCTGACCACGAATGGTATTTTTCTGATTTTTTGGGTATTTTTATAATTAAATAAACTCGAAAAATATTAAAAATACCGAAAAATATTTTTTGTTCAAAATTGATTCCTAAGGTTAAACCAAGGCTTCCAAAGTTGATTTTGTGATTTTATGACCTTTTTTTATATTTTTAATTAATTTTAAAGAATAAAAATCACAATAATAAATGGTAAAAAAATCAGGTGTCAACACAATGGTCATGAGATTGATTCGACCTAATGGGGCATTTCTAGAAAAGCGAGCTAGACTGAGATTGAGAGGTTTAAAGGAAGAGGAAGATCAAATTTGTTTGGATGTCACATTCAATCTTTGTGTTCACAGGTCGACCAATTGTGATTATTTGAGTTAATCATGATTGTGAATACAATGTATTGTGTTTGAGCGCTCAAAGAGATCAAAAGATATATGTTGTAAATGTGACTGATTGATCTAGGGTACTGTATACTGAATCTACTCAGAGTTAACATGCCATTATAGAGCTGCTATATACTCCCAACGGATGTATGGCAATGAGCTCTCGCAGTATGCTGGTCGCACGGATTATTTGTCGATATGAACTTTGCAGAAAAGAGAGAGATAATTATGTTTAACCCTTCATGGGTGAGTGGGAGTTGTTGATCCTTCGTGGGCAAACGAGAATTACTGATAGCCCTTCATGGGCGAGTGGGAGATGTTGGATTATATGGGGGTGCACGGCAAGTACCGTGGTCCGCCCATGTAGGGCATCACACCCATCGTACCTCTTGGCCAAAGAAATAAGTGCCAGAAGCAGTTATCTTTAAAACGTGATATTAGATCACGTTTTATCATCAGTCGTTCGTTCCTTTTTTTAAGAACGACGTTCTTCCAATGAAGAACAAAGAGAGAGAACGAGAAGACATGACGACGACGAATCTCCCCGAACGTCAATTGGACGAACAATCTCTCGACTGCACTGTGGACACTTAATCTGTGAAAATCACGGTATGTCCCTCGTGTGATTTACTCATTTACGATCAGTGATTCAAGTTAGATCCTAGGCTTGTTGATTCAGAGTAATTCCGTTGTGTTTGTAATAGGGATCGGTTCCCTTCAACAGCAGCTCTTTTATTATGTTAAGACCGAAGGTTACACTGTTGCAAGTCATCAGGCAAGCACGTTTGCACGTCAACACCACAACTATATATATTCAGTAAAACTGGCATGCAATCTGGTTGGGTACTACTCGTCATCCCATGACACCGAAGCTAGTTGGAGTATAAAGAATCGCAAGCGAGGTTAATCGACCATCAACACTTCCTCTCTCAAGGACTACCATTTAAATTAACATGCGTAATCTCCGGCCTACCCATCTTTGCGTCCTCCACTCATTCGTCACGCCAACCCCTAGAACCATGGGTAACCAGTAATGGCAATGCAACGCTGTCCATGTCAACGATCAGCCCACAAATCAAGCTAATTCAGCCCTCAATGACGTCAGTTGTGTTGAAATAAATAAATATTAAATCACGTCTTCTTCTAACAGTTTAATCTTTTGGAGAAGTTGACAGTGGTCCTACAAAATCTTTCATGGTATCAGAGCAAGAGATCCTAAGTTCAAATCTTTCCAGGCCGCTATTTGCCTCCCCAATGAATTTGTGCACGCTTAGTACTAGGCAAAAGACCAGACTAAGCGTGATATAGAGTGTTGAAATATATAAATATTAAACCACACATTCTTCTAGCGGCTTAAGTTTTTAGAGCAGTTGCCAGTGATCCTACAAAATCTTTCAAGTTGTAGTATTAGTATTAGGACCAACAAGCAGTACCTCTCCAACGCACCTAAGCCAAAATTTATACTCTCACCATTCGGCCCTCTTCAATCCTTGGTGTGTGTTCACCCAATCCTTCTCGATTTTCAGAATTCCTTTACACACCACGCCAATTCCACCATCTAGAACAACCACCAGTCTATTTAATATCATATGCTACACAATCGAATATCCTATGAGACTAGACCGAACCACTCTGAAAGGATAATCGTGCTTCGTGCCTCAAAGTTCAACGATTCGCTCGTCAATTTCTCTAATCCCATTCGTAGAAGTACCAATCTAGTCGCACAACATCCGAGTCAAAATCGATCAAGCTACACTGATCTGCCCGAATGTTCTAACGAGATTACCAACCGGTTCGAACGAATTCCTTGCCTGTGGAGTTTGGAATGGAAACAATGGGGTTGCCGCCGACCTTCTCGTGTCCTTGCTCTCGCAAATGGTGACCAGCAGGACCGAACGGGGCTCCTGTGCTGCTTCTCCAAAACCAGATGCGTATTCAGACCCCAAAATAGGACCTTGCATTGTGGTTCCTGCATGGGTTTGGTTTGTTTAGAACTAGAAGTGTGGCTGCGCCACATTGGTTTGGTTTGTGTTTTACTCAGCCTGTCATTGGTTCCTTATTCCACCGTGGACCCACGTGCAAATGGTGATGAGAAGTCGTCATGACTATAAACTTACTTTCGGTTCTCTAACCTAAGCCAACGTCACCACCGTAGTACACATATACAATCGCTTTCCAAAATTTTGTGAGGATCTTGAATCATTTCCCCTTAACTCGCCGAAGACCCCTCCTACCAATAAGGCTGAACATATCTATCGAACCCAAGTTGTTCCATAATAGTACATTGGGTTCCTCGTCCATACATAACTTGGCGATTCCAATTTCATTTCATTTCCGCCGACGCATTTCCTTTAGTTAACGTTGAACCTTCACGTCCTAAGTCTGCTTTCAAATTCATTTCGATCTTCCTGGGCTGTCTAGAATCTAATAAGAGTGGGATGTCACATAAGGCTTGCGCTTTTTTCACTCCTGTAGCGTTGTCATTAATTTTTTTTTTTTTTTTTGTGTTTTGACCAGCCACCACTTTTGACACAAATTTATATGCTTCTTTTTTTTGTTTATTATTTTGTCAACTCTTTTATTTTGTTTCTTTTATTTTTGTCCTTTTTGTGTCCAACTTTCTACCTCCTCCTTCCTTTCCACGCCTCCCGTCTCTCTGTTCTATATACCTCACAAGGCATTCCACTCCTCCTCCTTCTAGAAACCCCGATGATCTTTGTTTATTAGTTATTATGCCAATTTCGTTGTCCTCCATACTTTCGCCGGCAGCGCCATTGAGCTCACCGGCGACCTCCCTAGCGAGCCCCCTTTCGCCGCACGCAGGCTCTTCTTACACCATGGAAGGTAATATTGAGAAGCATCGCTTCTCTCTCTTCCCGTTTTCGTATTTTTCTTTCCTCTTATTACCATTGAAGGTAATACCTGGAAGCACTGCTTCTTTGCATCGCAGGTATGGAGGACGACCGGATTGGCAGCATAGATAATAAACAGAGTACGCCGAGGTTTCTGGAAGAAGAAGGAGTGGGAGACGTACAGGGGGAATGTCCTGCGAGGGGGGAGAACAGAGAGATGGGAGGCATGGAAAGGAAGGAGGAGGAGGAAAGTGGGACCCGTAGGTGGAAAAAAACAAAAAAGGGTTGACAAAATAATAAACATAAAATGAAGCATATCAATTTGCACGAGAAGTGGTGGGCCACATAAATAATAAGATGGTAAAAAAACACACACACACAAAGGAGTATCAAAGCCGTAGGATGAATGGAAAAAGCGTGAGCCAATATCAATCAGGGATAATGACATAAATGATCCCTGATCTTTAGCTAAATATGCAATGTGGTCCCTAAACTTTTAATTTGTTCAATCTGATCCTTGAACTTTATTATAATGTTCAATATGATTCTTGAACTTTTGGTTTGTTCAATATGGTCCCTAGACTTTTGCTATTCGTTCAATATAGTCCATGAACTGTAGTGAAATATTCAATGTAGTCCTTTTATTAATTTAAGATCATGGATAATAATGAATATTTTCGTATGATCTAGGGATTAAATTAAACATGTACTAAAAGTTCAGGGATTAAATTAAGCAAGTCAAAAGTTTAGGGATCAAATCGCACATTGGGCTAAAGTTCATGGACTACATTGAACAAATTAAAAGTTCAGGGACCGCATTGCACATTCTGCCAAAGTTCAAGGACTATTTGTGTAATTTTTCCTATATATGGAAAATTTGCTCTTTATTTTTTTTACATGTTAAAAAGCACATTGAAATACGACATTTTTCTACCATTATAAGCATAATTTCTGACGTGTCTTCAGAACACTCCCCCAACAAGGCCCAGTTCCAAAATGCCACTCGTGAAATTTCTTAAGGGCTCAAATTAGGTACGTGGATCTATTTTTTTTTTTCCACACTCCAAGTGGGCGACAAACAATAGTACAAAAATCAAATCAATCCCTGCCTGAATTGTAAATTACAGATTAGATGAGGGGGTTTTCAGAAAATCAACACTCGAATCTCAGCGCATCCCTCGTGGCACGATAATATTCTCATTTTGGAGACCACAACACATCAAAAATCGATTCCCAAGTGCCGGTTCCCTACTTTTTTCTTAAATCTCTTGCTCGATTCGTCCATTCTCTTTTTTATAGATCCTGATTTATACACTCAAAGTCGCCTTTTATCGCGACACTTGTTAAGCATATTATATTAGAAAAGATCGAATTTTTAAGCTATTAACTGCGCGTATCATACAAATAATAATAAAAAAAAAAGAATCGCCTTCCTAAAAAATCGGCAACTTTTTCTATTTCCATTATCGAACGAACGATCCTCGAGAATACTTTGTGATGACTTCTTCTTCTTCTTCTTCTTCGTCTTCTTCTTCGTCCTCCTCCTCCTTCTTCTTCTTCTTCTTCTTCTTCTTCTTCTTCTTCTTCTTCTTCTTCTTCTAATTTTTTGGTGGGTTTTAGAGAATCTCTTTCCGGTCTTCAATTATAAAAGCATCGCTCCCTAAGTCCAAAGTGGGTAATCTTGCCAAGAATTCCCCAACCCCACTAAAGATGCTCAAATCAGATTGAAGCTGCAATAATTTAAATTTGACATCTTGTGTGCAAGTACACAACCCCCACCATTGGTTGTCCCCCAAGGGAAACGTAGACTCTCATGTAAAAAGCTCAACTTCTGAAAAAAAATATTAAAAATCCCTCTCTAACTTTAATGCACGATTAATGAAGGCAATTAATTAAAATTAAGGGGCTTTGGGGGAGCATTTATGCTTCTTGCATGGCTGGAGTGGAGTTAATAAGCCTCGTGCATGCCATTTTTTTTTTTTTTGTGAATACTATAAACTACTCGTCTAAACCCCGATCTTATTCTTGTTCTTTATTTGAACTTTGCTAGTATAATAATTTTTAGGTGATGAGAATAAAATATAGAATAATAGTATGTTGCGAATCACAATAATTCTCAATTGAGGAATTATTTTTTTAAAGACTGTTTATATAATTAATTTTATTTTTATTTTTATGTTTATAAAAATTGCTGTGCTAGAAAATATCGGAGCAGAGCACATTCACTCAATTGCACCAAGTCAGACCAACCACAAACTCTGACCAAAAAAAAAAAAAGACCAACCACAAACCATGGGCTCACACGAAGAAGTTCACAGATGTGGGGGCAGAAAAAGTTTGGAAGCACTTTTGGCTTCATACCAGGAAGCAAAAGAAAAAACAGGAGGAGGAAATGTGAAATTCACCGCAAATTAAAGGCAAAAGGGTAAAAAAGAGAGAGTAAAAGATTAAAACTAGTGCACTTAAAATCCCCTCCAAAAAAAGAAAAAAGAAAAAAGCAGGAGAAATTTCTCTCTCTCTCTCTCTCTCTCTCTCTCTCTGGTAGAGACTCAATAAGCAAAACCACCAGGTTTGCTTCTGGTTCCTTTTCTGCGCCTAGGGGAAGATGTAGAAGAAGATGACGACGATGGAGGGTTCATGGCAGCCATTGAGCAGTTGTCTTTCCTCAGCGTCTCTTCCTCGTCCATGAAGATTTGCCTGCACCTACACTCCACGCTACAGAATGCCCTGTCTCCTCTGCCAAAAACCCACATAAAGAAAAAACAAAATTAAAAAGATTTCGTCGTCAACACAACATTTTCAAACGGTTCGGGCTAATCATACCCAGGAAAGAGCCCAGGAAAAAAGAACTGTCTTTCCATCAATGTCGTGATGGGTATACACACAGCAAGACTTACAACTTAAAATGATCTAAAACCGTCTCATGTCTTTTGATTTTATAGGAGAGAGATGAATGCAAGTCCTATCACTCTGGTAGTTTGGTGGATAAGAACCATTTTTGGGCAAGATCTGACGATCAACCAGAGACTAGAAAGTCTCTCAACCCCAACAAATCCTATCATGCCAGCCTTGTCTAGAACCCAATAAAACAGTCGCTTAAAAGCATGAGATGGATATCATCAAGCGGACAACTTTTGGGTGAAAGTTAACGGATAAAAGTCTGATTTTTTTTCTTTTTTTTAAATCTTCATTTTGTTTTTAACTTACTTGTACATGTAGATGTCCTTTCCTGGCAAGAGCTTGTTCTTGCAGAGAAAACACTGGTCCAAGAAGGCAGGGGCTGGGAAAACGCCAAAAGGCTGAGAATTTCTGCGAGAGAATGGCGATGGCGACGTGGGTGTTGGAGAAGGAGATGAGGATGCGCCGTTGATCACCATGGACATGGTGGCCTTGTTGATGACTTGCGGGCTTTTCTTGCTGTGGACGCTACTGCTGCTACCGCTCTTTTGACCCTCTAAAACAACACTCAGACCCACCATCTCTCATCCTCCAGATGCTCTGAAGAAGAAGAAGAAGAAGATGATGATGGGGGAAGAGAGAGAGAGAGAGAGAGGCTGGCTTCATGTTGATGTGAAAATGAGAGACATACATAAATAGAGAATAGGAGAGAGAGTGGTGGGTCCAGAAGAGCAGTAGAGGGCAGTGACAAGGACGATTAGAGAGGCTAGCCAAAGAGCCTTCTTTTAACTTCTAGCGCTGCTTAACTGCCACGTTCTCTCCTTTCAGTTTCCATTTCAATCTCCTCATTTCATCCCACCTTTTTTCCTTTTTTTTTTTGTTTTCTTTATCCTTTCGTCCATTCGTCGATAGGTCATTGTGGAGGTAAATTTTTCATACGTGGTTATTGAATTCTTAAAAGACTCTGCTCGCAGATAATTAGATCAAAATGATTTTAATCATTAAACATATTGAAGCCTCTCTTCCCATACTTATAGTTGAAATCCTACCAATTTTACTGAGCAATGCCGAGGTAACAAATAACGTGTTATGTCATTAACATGGGAATGTCGCGTTAGTATTTTTCTCAATATGTGAATCGAACTCTAGTCAAAGTGCATCGACCGCAGAGAAAAGAACTATCGTAACATAGAGCGATTGACAGCAAAAAATCGATTTAAAATTCAGTGACCACTACGAAAGTTTGGGAAAAAAACGCACCACAAAGTACTAAGCCTTATCTGCTGAAAGCAATCGAGTCTCAAATCCTAAACCTTTTTATAAAAAATATAATCGAATCATCTGGATAAACAGTATCTAAAGTTATCTAACTGTCACTTTATAGCTGCCCACTCAATATCCTTAAATCATGTCTCTCAACAAAAGTTTCCAACGTTAATTGTATTTTTCTGTAAAGACTTAAGACGAATTGAAATGAAAATATTCAAGACTTAACTTCGCGTTATGACAAAGGTTTAGGATATTGTTGTACCGGTCTAGAGGCTTTGTGACCAGGCACATCCGTGCATATGCTTAGGGTTTAAGACTTGAGGTGAGATTTCTCGACTAATCTCGTTCCGATGGAATCTACCAAGTTTAATCCTAAGTTTTTTTTTTTTTTTTTGGGTTGCATTTCCAACAAAGACAGACGGATATGGACGGACTCGTTCCATGCTGCGATTCTACACCCCTCCCCTCCCCATGCCATCCATCTCTTTATTTTGAAGCTCCTCCTCTCTTCAATGAAGGTAATAATATCAGTAGATTGTTCAATCTAGGTTAGCCCCGGCTGCCGGAATGGAATGTCAAGATACAGGGGCGTGGCTTGGCTTGAGCTTTCATGGGATTTTCTCGGGTCAAATTTTTCTCTTTTGCCCCCTCCCGGCAAACGCTTCGCGAACCTTGAACAGACAAAACCGAAAGGGACAGAGAAGAAAGGAAGAAACTTTGGATGCGTTTGAGGAGTGGGGGGTCTTGGATGGAGGGAGGGGTGTAATAAATAAAAACCCATTAGCTCTAACCGAGCCTGCGGGGTCTATCTCGGCTTTCCATCGACGAGGGTGTGCGGGGCACCGCTTGCATTGAAGCCTCCAAGTACACTCTGGTTTGACGCTATTGGGTGAAGAGAAAAACCGGAAAAAAAAGAAGAAGAAGTTATTGCCCACCAAGTGTTTGTGGAAATGCAGCGAGATGCCCAGAGGCGTTGGTCCCTCGAGCCATAACACAAAACTGGCCAAGGGAAAAAACAAACAAACAAACGACAAAGCTACCATACTCATGGTACCAAGAGGATGGGGAAAAAAAAGCAATAAATGTCGGTTCTAAATTGTAACCCGATTTATTTATTTATTATTGGTATTTTTCGAAATTTCTCAAAGGGTAATTGAACCGATACCTTGCTTCTGGTACACCTCATAATGCACATTGCTTTTTTTTTATACAAAAAAAAATGAGGGATTAATATTATCCCCTTAATTAGTGGTTAAATTTTTTAGGTTCTTAGTGATTTTGCCAAAAAAAATTAAAATAAAAAAAAAATTTGGTGGATGAATTTTTCTTGTGCCAAATGAAGACATTGGACGAGCTAAAGAAGAAAGGAGATAAGGCATGATGAGGCGCAATATCTTCAGGAAATTATATCGTTTCTTGTCGTGGAGCCCGCGAAGGAGGGGGACATCAAGTATTGGTGTAGGCAAGACCCATAATCCCACGTAGATGAGAAGAAGATCAAAACATGTTAGAGATTACTTGGTTCTTCGTGAGGTGGGGGGTTGGCGGTGGGGGCACTGGGCAAGACCGTTCGGACCGGACCGGACGCGCGATTTTCTTACTTAATTTTTTTTTTATTTCTTAAATATAGATTTAATAATTCATCTGTCATTTCTCTTTTGTTTCTTGAATATCGACCTAGTTCTCACTTAATATATTAAAATTAAAGTCGGTATTGCTCACCCCCATCTGATAATCAATCGGTTCCATTAGACCGCACGGGAACCGAGCAGGTCCGGTCCCCCGTTTCCTGGGTGAGATCGAACTAGACCGGGAACCGATCACCACCCTAAGTGCTTCTTCAAATAAAAATGTGGAGCGAGAATAGAATGCTTATGCGCGGGTACTCGCATCTTCTTGACCTCGGTCACCTTGATCCCTTTGGCTTTTATGACCGCCATTATCATCATCCTCTCAGTCGAGTTACGTCATCTCGCTCATATCTTCTTCACCTCCCCCTCCCCCACCTTGGTGTCTTTGGCTTTACGCCCACCGTCATCATCATGTTGGACGAGTTACATCAATTCACTTTGTTAGTAATTTCTCTCAAATCCGTCTATCATCTCCGTTTACACAGAGCATTGAAGTATATTTGCTGATATTAAAGACTTTCCTACAAGAGAATACCGTCAGAGATATTATTAGATATAAAAAAAAATAGCATTTGATGTTTCGTTATTTTCTAAAAATAGCTAATTTCCTTTCTTATGCATGTTGTTAGGGTACAAATACCCTTCTCTAATAAAGTATAAAGTCAAATCGATTGAGTAAAAATATAACCTTTTATTGATGTCCCAAAATCAAAACCCTAGTTTTTTTCTTCTTTCATGTGGCCGGCCACATCAACAGCTTCATCTCTATGATAGCATCAAGCTTCGTTCCAATCTCTGCTCATCATCAAGGGGTCGCGTCTTACCGTCAGCTTCTCAGTTTTGTCAACACTCAACAATGCCTACCATGGACGTTAGTCCTCGTTGGACTTTCTTTTAATAGCGAGCTCATCTACGAGTAAAGTGGCCATCAAGTACCCAGGCAGCTATGAGCGTGCAAACAAATTAAGCTCGGCGTCTTGGGGTGATGCAGTTCAATTTTCCCAATTCAAGTTGCGTTTGCACACGATTCTATCAAGCTTGTACGAGAAAGATGTGTCAACTTGTGTTTCTTTAGAGCTTGTCAAATATGGTTCGATGTATCAACATCCCTTGTTTAGTGTAAGGTCCGGTTTACATGGCTTGGACACAGACTCGGGAAGAAAGCTACACCTATCAGATGGCAAGTAAGCTGGATGTCCTAACTTGAGAAGAAGTATTGAAGTATATTTATGGATATTAGAAAATTCCTTATCAGAGAATATTGGTAGAGATATTATTTTATACTTTGTAATTTTCTAAGATAGCTGATTTCCTTAATAGATTATCATATGCATGTTGTTTAGGTATAGATACCATTCCATGATAAAGTACAAACTCAAGTGAATTAGGTAAAGATGTAGTTTTATTGATTCTCTCTCCCTTTCTCTTAAAAATCGTAGAATATTTACATTGATATCAAAGCCACCAACAGAGAAGGACCCAAATCAAAACCCTAGCTGTTTCTTCCTTCTTGTTGCCAATCTCAATCATTGTCTCTGTTGCAATCATCGTCTGGTCTTTTCCCTTCTTGTGGCCTGCGACATTAGCATCTTCATTTCTACCATGGCATCGAACTTCATTTGAATGTCTGCTCATCATCGAGGAGGTTGTTCTTTGCCATCGTTAACCACCTCATGTTTAGTACCTTCCTAAGTATGTCAACACTCAACAATGCTTACCATGGACGCTATTCGTTGTTGGACTCCCTTTAAATTGTGAGTGTCATCAACGAGCGAAGCCGAGATCAAGTATTCAGCCAGCTGTGAGCGTCGAAGTTTAGCACACCTCCATCGAGCAACCAAAGTTGACCGTTGGGAGGGGTAATGGAGTTTAGTTTGCCGCAATTCAAGTTAAGTTTCCACAAGGTTCTGTAAAGGTTATATGAGAAAATGTGGCAATTTTCTGATCTTGTATTTCTTCGGCACATGACAAATTCGCTTAGATGTATGGTTCGGCTTAGACGGCGCTTGGCCACAGAGTTGGGAAGAAACACCTATCATATATGCAAGCCGGATGTTCTAGCTTGAGAAGAAGTGTTGAAGTATATTCACCTTATTCCTTTCCTATCATATTATTTTAAACTTGGTTATTTTCTAATATAGCTTATACATCCTTATTCTTTTCCTGTTATTAATGGTGGGGGTTATAAATACCCTTCTCCAAACGAAGTATAAAGTCAAGACAATTGAGCAAAAGCCTAGTCTTTATTGATGCCTTGTAATTTTCTTAGGTTGCAAAAAGAAAAGGGCAAATCCGACACATTTTTCTAAAAGCCATTAACAGGGTCAAAGGGGAATTGCTCCAACAGGCCAAACTATCATCCCGAGTAGACAACAGGAGAATATCTATCTATCTATCTGTCAAGAATTTTGGCCGATCATGACACAACAGCTACCTACTCTCTCTCAACTAAACCTGCAAATCACCTCGAACAATCGATCGATCCACACTTGAGGTATCACCTCATTCCAGAAGCACGAGGGAGGGAGACTTCACAGCAAATCCGAAAAAGACAGTCACCCAGGTAAAAACAATAATGTCAAGCAAAGCAAACAAAGGCTCGAAAAGCTACGTGTGTTTTGCGGCGAGCTTCAGTCCAGTCATTCTTAAGACGTCCCATCGTTGCTTAATGCTAGCTAAGCTTTGATAATAACTAAAGAAGCTCCTGAGACGATAGAGGTGGAACAAAGCAAGAGATGGACGTATCCTCCATGTCCCAGCACTTTCTTCCATCCAACCTTAAACTCTGACCTGTAACGAGATCATTGTACCGCCTGTCGCATTCCGATGCGGGACCTCCATCGAGATAATTTGCGGCTTAAGTCACCGAGGAAGAATAGAAAGAATCTAGCGGTAGGAAAGTGACGCTCGAGAAACCCTATCGCCCGTATTTGATATATCGGAGGATAATGCTCATTACTTAACAGGCTCTAAGGCCAAAGAAGAAAAAAACCGTCTTTCCCGATCTCAAGCACGACGGGCCATGACGTACAACGTTTATATCAGTTCACGTGATGACGTAATAACTCAATAACTTGTTTTTAGTTTCGACATATATTCATGTTCATTCGAGGCACGATAGATATGGCGCGCGAGAGTGTTTGTCACGTTTTTTTTTTCTCTCCTCCCTTGGGTTCATTCATCTTCCAGTCATCTTCACACAACCGTCTTTTTTTAATCTCCATGGAGAGGAGGGTTTGAGCTAGATCTCTCCCTCCCCTCCCTTTTCTCTTTTCTTTGGCTAATTTGGTTGTCTATCTTTTTCCCCCCTCCATTTTTGAGGAGCATTTCTCTTTCATGTAGTCAAGATCTGAAAACTTCTCTCTCCCGTCTCGGAGATTTAGTGTAAATTTGGGGCTTTTTGCCTTTATGATTATGGAGTTTCGCTTCTTTCGGATTCCGTTGATGTACAAGTCCAGTTTTGAAGGAGATCGGATGAGCTTCGTGAAGGTTTCACTCTAACAGTTGTTAAATCTGTGCTTATTAAACCTTGTTAACTCTGAAAGGCGATGGTTTTGGGGATGCCGAACCTAAGTGCACACCGTCGAAAGACACAGTCATAGTAACAATTAATTGGAGATCTCAAGATGTTCTCATTATCGAAGATTATGGGTTCGATGATTAGCCATCAATTTTGATTCGAAGAAGACGCAGATATGCTATTTGAGCATGTGAGGCATAACCTTATTTTGATGATTTATCTTATTATCTTGAACTTGTTCCGTTTTGATGTTTCTTTGATATTTATTTTGGTTTGCAGTTGGATTACGTTGTGAGTCTCTTCTGTTTATGTGGAAATAAATAAAATGTTACTTTGACCAAGAGGGGGGAAAAATATATGGTAGGCGACATCAACTTGTCATTGTTAGAGAAAATGCCGTAAGGCACAAAGTGAAGCCGATCAAGTTAATATCAAAATGTTGGCAAGTATTTCTAGGACACTTTTGTTGACCAAACTAGCGTTCTAATTAACCAAATCATGCGCATACATTTATTGGAGAAAAGAATTATTATAAGCAAAATGTAGATGAAGATCTTATGGATTGAATGTATAATCTAACATGTCATGTGAGAGTGCAAATACATTGCTTAATGGAAAAATTACCAAAAAAATCTTAAACTTGTTGTAATTATGCCAATGTAGTCATAAACCTTTTACAATTGTGTCATTCAGTTCATTTGACCAGGCAGCATTGACGTCATAAATATTTAATAATATTTTAATATTTTCCAAAATTTTAATTATTTTTTACCTTATTTATTTTTTTTTTTTGTTTGGCTAGCAGGAGGTTGCTAGCCATCGGGTGAGGGCCTGCGAGCCCTCATCCAATGGTTGGCAAGGTCCAACGAGCTATCGCCCAAGGGCCGATGGCTGAAAGGAGGCTGCTGACCCTAACAAAAAAAATGAAAAATAAAATAAAATATTGATAAAAATTTATCACGTCAGTATCGGCCGATCAAATAAACTGAATTAGGATGAATACAAAAAGCTTACGATTCGACTGGCAATTTTTTTTTTTTGGGTAATTCTCCCTTGCTTTAACCTAGACGTAAACAAAACGCACATGGAAGTATGATAATAATGAACGGAAAGACGTCCATGATGCGAGCACGTGTCGGGGTCGATACTGAAACGGACGGCCGGAATGCACACACGTTTGAATCCCATATCTACGAACGGATCAAATCGTGGATTAAAAAAAAAGAGCGTAGACTCTCGGATGAAGGAGAAGACACGTTGGACGGGGCTAGGATTTTCTACTATAAAGGTAGGAAATCATAGCCTTTTTGGCCCTTAGATCTTCCCCCCTTTATTAGGGGGGAAGATCTAAGTGCTCAAAACATAATGATCCCCTACCATTATGGTAGGGGATCCGGATCGGGTTGGACAGGTCGATCACGTAGCTAGCGGGACTCCACTAGCATTAGTACAAGAAGCATTGAACCGAGAATGTCCAAAAACGATAACAGTAGAATTCAAATTCAAATTAGGAAAAAAGAAAAGAAAAGGGAAAATTACAAAAAAAAAAAAAGGAGGAGGAGGGGGGCAGGAAATAGGAATAGGATGAGGCTGAGCTGGTGCGGTTCTTTGAAGGCTTGAAGCGATGTGGATTGACATTTGACATGACTAATGGACGTCAACGCCCTTGCAATTGCGAGCGCACTCCTCTAGCGGGTTGCGTTCCCGAACGGCATCGCTGAGCCCACGGTCCACACGTGTCGCCTTCCTTGCTGAAGAGAAAATTACAAAAAAAAAATATTTCATAAAACTTATTTAATTTGCGATAGTTCAGTTTTAAATCTTTCGTGCCAATTTTAATTGAGTCGGTACCCCTCGCCTGGATCTAGGTGAGGGCCTAACGCCATCACTTATGGCCACCTATGTAGCACCGACACCCCTCATGGTTGAGGGTATCGACGTCGGATACTGACACCCGTCCGACACGGAATCAACGCTTCGAACATGAGGTCGACACGCGCGTCCGACGTGTCGGCCACATGATTTCAAATTTTTTTAAAACACAATATTTAGAAGTTTGGTCAACTCTCAATGGTCCTCACTGACACGCAAGTCGGCCTAGGGCGACACTTGAAAGTGCTCAACTATAATGGTGGACCTTTTCACTAAAAATTTAATTTGAAATAAGCCTTCATGTCCATTTATTGGCATTTTAAAAATTCATCCAACTTATTATTCTCATTAAGCAACCAGTGTGAGACTGTTTTCTTCAAGAGGAAAATCTCAAAGTGTCTTCTTTAGCTTTTTAAAAAGACTTCATGTTCATCTCTCTCTCCCTCATTACCAATGTGAGATCAATTATAGACTTATGATTCAAAATGTAAATGATGACAAAATCAATAAATTGTTGCTTTCATCGATTTTCAGCATATGACACTTGTTTTTGCTTTATTTTTTTATATTTAAAAATATATATTTAACACAACGTGTCAGATTTTTTTTTTTTGAGAAATGGCGTGTCGTGTCGTGTCCGCGTGTCAGTTTCAGTGTCGGTGCTACTTAGGTGGCCACCGAGGGCGAGAGGTTGCCGGCCTTCGTGGACCCAGGGTTAGGGGAAAAAAAAAGAAAGAAGGAAAAAATGATAAATAAAAATTTTAAAAAATGCCCACGTCAGCGCTAATCATGCCATGTAAGACGAGTTCATTCATTCCCGACCAAAATTAATTGAAATGAAAAAATTGATAAATCGTCAAAATATTTAGAACTAAACCATACACCGTCGATAGTTTAATCGAAAGGTTGAGTATCGCATTAACAAATTGTCAAAAAGTTTATGATTAAATTGATCAAATTAAAAAATTTAAGACCAAATTGATATAAATGTAATAAGTTCACGATTTTTTTTTGGTAGTTTTCTAGTCATATGAAACACCCGGAATAATTGATTACCTGAACACAGAGAGAGAGAGAGAGAGAGAGAGAGAGAGAGAGAAGGGAGGCGAAGATCGCCGTGCCTGACGAGAACCGTTGATTGACGATGAGGGTTTCAAATGATCCAAAGGCGACGTCTCTCGGTCTATGGACCCAAGCCGTACGGACGTTTCTGGAGCCATCCTAGATGAGGTGGAAAGGGAATATAATGGAGATGGCCCATATTTCATTGTGGGCCCTACTTTTCGGGCCCCCGATTAGAGCTTTTAATGGGCTTTTGTGGGCCCCCGTCTTAGAGAGGGCGTGACGTGGCAGGGCTTATTATCATATCAGAGCTAATTCGTTAAAAAGCACCAACTTTATGTCTAATGACGATTCTGCCCCGAACTTTTTTTGTCTTATAAAAAAACACCAACTTTAGGTCCAATGACAATTCTGGCTCAAACTTTTTTTAATTCCATGAAAAAGCACAAACTTTAACTTGAGTTCCAAATTCGGCCTTCCTTAATTTGGAACTATTTTGCAATTCCACGTCATCAATAAATCTATGTGTTGACATAGATTTAGAGTATTATTAATCATATTATTGGCACGGAATATAAAGTTCATTCTCTTTGAGGAGAAGGTATGGCCGAGCTTGTTAAAAAAGAATGCTTTAATCGTGAGCTCGGCGGATCTCGTCCATGGTGTCTCTTCATGAGTGGTAATACACAACTTTAGATTCTAGTTAGACAGTTGATGTTTGTGGGTGAAATGAAGAAGATGATGAATAGGTTAACCATCGTCCTTCAGGTTATGCCAAAGGTGAAGTAGATGAATAACTTCAACTCCATGCTAAGAAAATGATGCCTTAAATCCACATTAGCAAGTCACGTGGATTTATTGATGATGTGAAATTGTCCAAAAAAAAAAATTGGGCCAGAATCGTCATTAGATTTAAAGTTAGTGCTTTTTTATGAGACAAAAAAAGTTCGGGCCAAAGTGCATTTTTTGGGTGCTCCCGGTTTAGGTTGGCCCACCTTGCGCGCATCGTTAGATCATGTGGATCTCGAATGGATCTGATCTCATCGGATGATCCATGTCATGTGAAGCAAGTTAACAAAAGCAAAAAGTACCTAAGAATTTCCATTGTCGGTTTATTCGTAAAAACAACTTGAGCAACAAATCAAGGTTATCTTTGTTGTCGATGATGCCCGGCAATATCGCGACCATGATGTCATAACATGTGATGCTTCTCATATGGACGAGAAGGCTGAAGGCAACATGAGACGGATTCGAGAACTACAGAACAGTAAGTAAAACAAAGGATTTATCTCATGATGTGCCTGAATCTCTAATTGATTGAGCTTTCAATTCTTTGCTTTTTCGTTCTTATTGGGCTTTGAAAAAAGTGTCAAAAAAATCATAAACTTATTGCATTGATGCAAATTTAGTCTTAAACTTTTTAATTGTGCCAATTTAGTTCTAAACTTTTTGTATTTGTGCCAATTAAGTCCATCCAATCAATTTTAGCCGAAAATTATTGGCGTGTATGCCGTTGTCCTATATAGCATGTCATGCACTGACATGAATATTTTTTTATATAATTATTTAAGAATATATTGCATTGATATCAATTCAATTTTAAACTGTTTTTTATTCCTTTTTTTTTTTCATTGAGGGTGAGGGAGTAGGGATGAGCAAATCGGACCGCCCAATCCAGGACCGGACCAGTGGTTCGGTTCTCGGTTCTAAAGGTGTCCAGTCTAGTTCCCGGTTCCTAAAATTGGAACTGATGATCGGGCGGTCCGGTTCCCAGTTCTATCCACCTTCGGATATTGTACTTAACTGGCAAACAGAGAATGCCCTTGCTCAAAATCAAGCAATAGGAAAAGTGATCGAACCGGACCGGACCGGTTAATTTTTTTTTTTTTAAATATCATAACGTTTACTGATTACTGATTAGGTTTCGCTTCTTTTCCACTTTGCACTTTGCAGCCTTCCTTGAGTAGCCACCCTGTTCAATGCGGCCTTCACTCAGTTCTCACGTTGGTTGCCTTTTAAACAGCCTCTTTGGCAACGCATTCTTCATTTACGGCATCTTGTACGGTATTCGCCATACTATTCACATTGTTCCAAGCTTTCTGAGATTCATCCTTCAAAGCTATGGCAGTTTCTGATATCTGTTGAGCCTTTTCTTCAAGCATAGTGTTGTTAATCCTTGCCACCTCCAATTCTTTCGATGCCTTTTGCAACAATTCCTCAAGACTAGGTAGCTCCCTATCATCCTTTTCTTCTTTTCCTCTTCTTTTTTTTTTTTAAATAACAAAACGTTTAAGATGTTTCGATCATTCTTAAATGGAATTTGATTGTGCTATTGGTTCCTTAGAACCGGAACCGGAACCGGACCGAACCGACGATCCGGTCCGGTTCCCTATTTTCGTGGTTGCCGGTCCGGTCCACGGTTTCGAAAAATGAGAACCGGGACCATTGGTCCGGTTCTCGGTTCTTGAAGGGAATCGGATCGGATCAGGAACCGCTCACCCGTATGAGGGAGGGCATCATCGCCCTCACCCAAACCTTGCTTGGTGCAAATCTGGCGAGGGCATTGTGGCCCTCGCCTAGAGACAATGACGGCCACCAACCCTCAATTTTAAAAAAAAAAAGGAGTAAAGAAAAAAAATGAAAAAACAAAAAAAGTTATTATGAAATATAAAAAAAAAATCCACATTAGCGTTGACTGTGCCACGTAGGACGATCAACGTCCACATCTGTAATTGACACAATTAAAATTGACTGCATTTACTTAATTTACACAATTACAAAAGGTTTAGGACTAAATTGACACAATTAAAATTTTTATGATTGAAGTGGCACCAATGCAATATATATGTAGGACTTTCTTGACATTTTCACCCCGGATTTTCGGGGGACTTATGCAACCCTGAGCTTGAGGAACCTAAGAATGATACGCCTGTATATGGTTCTGGATTAGGCTGATGGGTTTCTTAGGGTCTGTTTGGCAGTGTTCCCATTTCTTTATTTCTGTTCCCGAGAACAGTAAAGAACAGAAACATGTTTGATAATACAAATAATTATGATTCTGATTCTGTTTCCGGAAACACGTTTTGGATCACTTTTCAGAACAAAAAAAAGTTGGTTCTTGTGTTCCGGAACACTTTTGAGAATCATTATTTTTCACGATATACTTCTATAAATTTTTCCTCGATACTTTCAGTTCTTGTTGAAACCTGATTTATAATTATATTTATTTTTAAATTAATTTAAAAATAACAAAAAATCATAAAAATTACAAAATTAACTTTGAAAGCCTTGGCCTAGCCTTAGGAACCAATTTTGAATTAAAAATATTTTTCTTTTTTTAAATTTTTTTAAATTTTTTAATTATAAAATACCAAAAAATATGAAAAATGTCATTCGTGGTCAGAAAAATACACAAAGATAGTTGATATTTTTATTTCAATTTCCTCTTCAAGATGGTATTTTTAAATCTAAAAAAGATTAACTTTCTTTTTCGCAAATTTTTTTTATTTTTTCGTTTCTTTTTCTTAATCACTATTTGATTTAATTATTTTCTTTTTTCTTTGTCATCAAATATGATTATATAATTATTTAATTTAAATACAAATTGGGAACGAAAATTTTATGCAGTTACCAAATGCGTTTATGTTCCTGGAACAAAAATTTTAGCAGTTACCACACGCGTTTTGATTCTCAAAAAATCATCCAGAAACAGAAACACTGAGGAACAAAAACAAGAAATGGGAACACTGCCATGCGAACCCTTACTCTTTTGTACCAAGACTACATGATGCGGATGAGGTCGCGATCTACGCAATCAATATAGATAAAGTTGTTATCTACGTAATATTGCATGATATTACGTAATATTACGTTATCTTTAATTTTTTAGGCAGTTTTGTAATATTTGAATTTTACTATTTAGAATTCTAGTAAGGTTAGGATTAGGGTTAACACCTTTTATGGTTTTTAGATAAAGATGATTCAGACTTTTCAGATATTAATTACAATTTCGATATTTCTTTCTTGTAAGCATGGATTTGCTTGTGTTTTATCGTTGAATGTTGCGTTAGGTGGTATCAGAGCCTATGGCGACTGGCGGTGGTCTTCGCGACGATGCTCGGAAGACTGGAGCCCCAATCCTTGGGGACGACGCGCTGCAACGTTTAGAGCAGCGTTTAATGGAACGCATAGATCGTTTCGGAGCACGATTTGACAAATTGGCAGATCGATTCGACAGTCTTGGCGTTGATGTGAACCGAAATCGACGGAACGACAGAAGGCCGGGTGCAGATCTTGCTCGCGGTGACCTTATTAGGCATATTCCTGTCCGCAGGCAGAATAACCCTATGTTTTCAGAGAGTTCTTTCGACGAAGGGCGTGCTGATTATGGAGGATTTCGAAGGGGATACGATGGAAGAGATGGCAGACGATATTACGACGATCATGAAGGTAACAACTTTAAACTAAAAGTCGATATACCTTATTTTGATAGAAGTCTTGATATAGAAGAATTTCTAGATTGGATTGTTGGTATTGAAAAATTCTTCGATTATATGGAGATCCCTAGTGAGAAACGGGTGAGATTAGTAGCCTATAGATTGAAAGGAGCTGCGTCTATATGGTGGGAGAGATTGCAGAATACGAGGAAGCTAGAAGGAAAAGATGGAGTTCGAACTTGGCAAAGAATTAAGAGGTTGCTGAAGCAAAAGTTCCTTCCACCCGACTATGAGCAGTTCCAGCAGAAATTAATGGGTTTAGAACAAAATCATGATTTTTCCTAGCGTTCGCGAGATTTTCCTGTTGTTGAATTGGGAGGAGTTGGTGAATCGAACAAAGAGGCTAAGTTGCAGTTCAAACCCCGCATTATGCCATCTATTTACGGAGCTTCTTTGACGAACTTCGAGGACTCAGAGAAGAGGAGCGAATATGGTTGTGTGTGCAAGGTTTCAGATCCAGGTACGATGGTAGAAGCCTTCGTATTGGCGAAGGGGGACGAGGTCGTCCTTGGCGGCAGTCCCCAAACGAAAGACATTCCCCAGGCGAAACCCAATTTGGTTCCTGAAGATGCGCAGAAAGCCGATGTTTCAGGGAGCACTGATGATCAAGGTAATTATGTTCCTGAAACTGATGATTTTGGTGGCGAAGAGTTTGTTGCTGTGGATGAGGTCGATCATAATGTATTAGGCGCTACTCACATTTATGCGCAATATGCAAAACTCGAAAACCTAGCCCTAGCGTCTGGAGAGATTTATGAAGATATTAGGTTGAATGTGAATTTGTCTGTGGCCAAGTTTGAGAAGAAGATCCTTTATGGGTTTTGGTTACATGAAGACAAGGATGCGGATTTGCGGCTGGCTCGACTGGAGAATTTGATGGTGCGCATGCTAGAATTAGCAAATGTAGTTCGCTTGCAATAAAATTCCCATATTGTGGAGGAATGGCACAGGTGGGTAAGACTCTTTGAGGGTAATCCCACCCAGCAGATTCTTATATATACAGAACCGCATGTCAAAGACTTAGCAGTCACGGAAAAGGTGAACCAGGATTATGCTGTCGAGCAAAAGGTTTTATGGTTAGACGACTTGATTATGGTCAAATTAAATTCGTAGGGGAGACAAATCCCGAAAATCTTCTTCGTCGTGGAACACAAGTTACTCTTTACTTGGGAGAAGATGACAAATACGAGTTTTCAGAGCCAGCAAGGATACAAAATCTAGTGATAAATTATTCGCAGTTTGTTTCCTTTCCCATCTATATGTGGCAAGAAAACTCAAGGACTATTGAGGTCTTGAAGGAAGCAAGGTTGAAGGATGACATGGGGTTGGTGAGAAGTGACATCAATAAGATAAGTGAGGAAGAAAATACATTCTTGACTGGAGGCGAGGATCCTAATGATGATAATGTGGTTCGTATGAGCTTGAGGAACGAGCTCCTAGGTCCAAAAAAAAATTTGCGGGACTGGTTTAGGTACATGAAGAGAAAGAGGACGAGACAATGGAAGTACCGAAGGAAAATTCATGTCAAAGAAGACGAATCAGATTCGAGAACGAATCTTTTTCCTAGCAGGGGAGAATGATGTGGATGAGGCCGCGATCTACGAATCAATATAGATAAAGTTGTTATCTAGGTAATATTACATGATATTACGTAATATTTCGTTATCTTTATTTTTTTAGGCAATTTTGTAATATTTGAATTTTGCTATTTAGAATTCTAGTAAGGTTAGGATTAGGGTTAACACCTTATAAAAAGGTGTCTTAGGATTTT
This sequence comes from Rhodomyrtus psidioides, assembly GCA_021437785.1. Lineage (NCBI taxonomy): Eukaryota > Viridiplantae > Streptophyta > Magnoliopsida > Myrtales > Myrtaceae > Rhodomyrtus > Rhodomyrtus psidioides. The sequence continues at coordinate 2,358,654 of JAILYB010000041.1, read as the reverse complement.
TAGACAGAGATGATTCAGACTTTTCAGATATCAATTACAATTTCGAGATTTCTCTTTTGTAAGCATGGATTTACTTGTGTTCTATCGCTGAACGCTACGTCACTAGATGACTATTTATCTTATAATATGATTAATTCTACCTTCATAGAATACTAGGGTTAAGACGTGCGCCATAGTTTGGTGGTTAGGCATAGATGAGTTGTGGCAGTGATTACTTGGATGGTTAAGGATTGTAATGTAAGTAATATATAATTTCCTTTAATAAATAATAGTACACATGATAGATACCAGGCGAAACTCAAAAGCAAGGGGGAGACAGTGAAGACACGTGTGCATGATGTGACACTCTATGCGATCTCTTCTGCAATTAATGGCGGACATCAGTTGCTACCAACATAGGACAAGCTACCAAAGTTCACACACCCCAAATAAGACCCAAGTCCAATCTCTCCTCCCTCATAGAGGAGGAGCAAAAAAACAGAGACAACCAATTAGGATTGTAAAAGACAATCACCTGAAAAAAAGAAAGTAAGTCTGAAATTGGGTCAAAAGGGTATCTTTGAGTTCTCACTTGGCTTCTACACTGCATCATCGTGGTAAGAGATTCTTCAACAGTCTTCAGCAAGTCAGCAACTTTTCTTTCAAACTTTGACAAATTTGGCTTCGTGTTGGGCAAACTCACAGGCCTCTCCCATCATCCCCAAGGCCTTCATCGACTCCCTCTCCCAGCCAGTCTTGCGTATGGCCAGCAGCATTGAGGCCAGACAAGCAATCTGAGCTGCCAAGAGCCCATAACAAAGGCCCAAAAACCCAAGTCCCCACACGAAGCCCAGGATCAAGGCCACCGGTGCACCTACTAGGTAGAAGGAGCAGAAGTTGATGGCCGCCCCAACGCCAGGCCTTGCACTCCCTCTAAGAACCCCACAGCTTGTGGTTTGTGGGCAATTTGCAAGCTCGCACACTCCTATTAATGGCAGCACGGCCATGGTCAGCTCTAGCACCTCGCTGTCGCTTGTGAACACTCTTCCCCAAGCTCTCCTGCCCAAGGTTGTCCATAGCAACCCAAACAGCGAAGCCACCGACGCGAGCCCTAGGGCGATAATGGCCGCCAGACGTGCCCTGTGTGCCCGTCCCGCTCCGAGCTCGTTCCCGACCCTGCTGGAGACCGAGGAGCTCAGAGCGCTCGGCAATGAGTACAGGAGCGAGGTGGTTTGGATTACGATCGCGGCGGTCGCGAGGGCGACGCGGGGGCGAGGAAGGTAGCCGGCTAGAATGGTCATGAGCTCGTACCACCACCACTCCAAGCAAACTCCTAGGCAGCTAGGAATGGCGAGGCTGAGTAGTTGCTTCCATTCCTCTTTTAGTGAGGCATTAGTGGCGCCTAAAGAGATTGGCCACGGATGGCATGATGTCAATAAGGCTTTCATGTCAATCTCCTTCTCGTTGGGAGTGATGGTCCAAGCCCTGGTGTAGAGCATGAATAGAAGAAGAAAAAGTAGGGTGTTGAAATTGGTGGCGGAGCTCGAGATAGCGATGCCCGGGATGCCGAGATCCAAAGTGAAAGCCAAGAAGATGGTGAGAGGAATGTGCACAAGAGTAGCCAGCAAGGAGCTCCACATTAGTGGCCATGTCGTCCCTTTGCTTCGGAGATAGATACGCAACGGATGGAGAAGGCTATTGGCCACAAGATCGGGCAGTGAGAAGCGGCAGAAGAGGCCGGCGACCTGCGCAATGTCGGGGCTTTGGTTGAGGATGAGCATGAGGGACTCGAGGTTGACCCACAAGAACCCAATCGGGATAGAGGCGAGCAAGAGCATGAGGGTCGTCCTTCGTAAGGTCGAGTGGACTAGGGACAAGTTGTTGGAACCAAAAGCCTGGCTGCACAAGGGCTCCATCCCCATGGCGAGGCCCGAGAGGACAGAGTATCCGGTTATGTTGGTGAAGCCGATGGCCAGAGCACCGCCCGCCAGCTCGAGGCTCCCGAGCCTCCCGATGGAGGCCACCAAGACCATGTTCTTGAGATAATTCACTATGCTCACTGCCAGAATTGGGATGCCAATGTCTGCCATTCTCTTCAGCTCCTCCAGCGCCTGTTAAGCAAGCCAAGGAGAAAAAGATTCAAGAACAAGCATGGACTCTGTCATTGCAGAGTCCTGAGGAAATAACTTTTTTTAAAGGACTTCATAAGGGTAGTTTCTACCTACCTCGGGCAATGTTGGATATTCTTGAAAGTCATCTGCTTCAACCATATCTCTTTTTTTCCGGGTCTCTGTTTGGCACACTTTTTCTCTGTTCTTGTATGGTTTTTCAGTGTTGTCGGAGGGAGTGAAGTAGTAAAGAGAGAGTATTGCGCAGGTGGTTTCCGTTGTTAGGAAAAATCGAGGCATCATCTTTGGGTTTTATAAGGTGGCAAGGCAAGGTGGTGGTCTAGTGGCAGAGCACAGTAACTTATCATCTCTCTCTCTCTCTCTCTCTACGGGGGACAGAGTCCTCTCCATAATATAATCCGACCCTTTTAACAATCAAACGTAATTGAAGATGTAATGGGACCAACCGGCCCCAGAATTTTGACGGGCAATTAGGATGACTTTGCCGGAAGACGAGGGCAGGGGATCGTTTCAATCAGAGGCTGGTCAGAGCAGAGCCATCCACGTTCACAGCATCTCAAATCTCGTGCTCGCCATTTCTGAGCATCAACGTGCCTCCTTAAAAAAATAAGATTCGACACAAAACACACATGTTGTATTACTAAAACGGGTACGTTCATGTGAGGGAAAGCGTCACTTGTATGGCGGCTTGGAACGACCGCGCGGTCCAATTGCTTCTCTTGCATACCACCATGTGTTTTTTCCAAAAATGCATACAGGGCACTTTAACGATACGATCTTCTTTCTCTCTTTGTTTTCGGTACGAATACCAGAAATCGTTTTATTTAACGGCATGGCGAACATGACCGATCGAAGCAGCGACGAAAACATACATGGGTAATTCGTGAACAAGCGAAGGCCTGATCTGGAAGAACGAGGTCCGAATCGTGAGCTTGCGATCCGAGAAGATCCGATCGTCCTGATTAGGGGGGTTCTCCTTCGATCGTGGCAGTACGGCTGAGTTTGCCAATAGATCGTGCATCACGACGAAACTCGACAGGTCTCCATTATGCAGGGCAACGTTATTATCATAGGAAAGTGTGGGACAATATTGCCACAGTGAGATATTTTCCCACTCTTTTTACATAGGGCCTCCCTGAGCGATAAGCAAGGAGTGGGAGGAAGGTCTGCTGCTCGGCACCCACGTCAATCCACAAATCAAGAAATTAGTTGATTGATTAGAACACAAGCTTAAAGACCAAGCATGGGGAAGTTTTTTTTTTTTTTTCCTTTTCCTTTTCGCCTTTCCAAATGATTTGCAAAATGATACCGTGCCCTGCGGTCCCGAACTATTTCGATTGGTCCAGTGTTAGGAAAATGGATAAATGGGTCGAAAGTTCTAAATCTTGTCATGAAAGCACAATCGAGTCCAAGATTTAAAACTTGTCAGAAAGTGCAATTGAATCCTAAAAAAATTCAAAAACCGCAATCAAATATTAAAACTTGTCAAAATGGTGAAATCAAGTCATTCCGTTTTTTGCATTTTTTTTTTTGAAGATTTAGAACTTGATTGCACTTTCATGACGATATTTAGGACTCCATTCCACCTTTTTAAAGATTTAGGATCCGATTGCACCTTTTTAAAGTTTTAAGACTCGACAATACTTTCCAGGCAAGTTTTAGGACTTTTAAGACACTTATCCCTAGAGAAAATTCTCGAAAGCTAGACCTGCGATTTTATTATCGTTCGAGTTCTATTGGTTTTGTAAAATGTGACGGTTAGTTCATTGCATTTTTGTATTGCTACCTATCCGATAGGAGTTAAGAACACTTGGACCGTCAAATGGTAATATTTCATAGTATATTCCTACATAATCCTAGTTCTATCTTGGAAAAAGCTAGTTTGCTAATAATGGAAGTCCTCCTCCTCTCTCTCTATCCATAATGACCAAAGTAATCAATGCTAACTTGAGAATCGTTAGCCTGTCGGGCTTAAGTGGAACCATATGCATGTGCGTCTAGTTACACCAACTAAGCCAAAAGCCACTCTATCCTCATCAACTAATCAACATGCCCCACTTCTCCTATTCTTCTCCCTATTTGATTTCATGTAATCTCTTCACCTAAGTGTGTTGTGCAAATTTGAGTGCACCTAGCACATAACGGATCGCCTCGACAAACTGAGTCCAAAATAATAAAAAAGGAAGCTCAAGTCCGAGCCCATCAATATATTTAGTTGGACCCACTTTCACTCAAAAGCTTAAACTAATGAGATATGGACTAACTATAATATATTAACTACTCAACCCCACATCAATTATTCGATTTGGGACTTCTCAACAACAAGAATGGGTCATTCCGGTCCGGTGATAACGACACTAGTCGACGGAAACGTTTTCCTTTGCATTTGATTTAGATTTGTTAAGAAGCTTTTATAACTGGTCCCAAGGTCGGTCTCTGCAATAGCAAGCAAGAAAAAGCTCAAACCATCACGAATCCAAAAGCATAAAGAATTAGAAGAAGAAAACGTCAAACAACCGTCATATCTCCGCTTCTCCCCCAACCAATGACAAAGAGCATGGATCATCAAGTGAGTCTAGAGCTCAAATAGCTCATCAGTTGGATTTCATAGATATTTTATATTTTATGTTTGTAGCTCTCGAATGTGATTAGAGAGACGTAAGAAGAACCAATAGTAATGTCACTGACAAAGGATTATCGGACATCAAAGGGGTGACCAATTTCAAGATTGGACCGGATTTTCATCTAGAATTTGGAACCTAACCGTTGGATCCGCTTCTCCAATTTTTCGAACATGGAACATATATTGTCACATATTTTAGAGTCTATCCAGGTTCCGCCTGTATTCTTAATTAGACGATTGTAGTGAATCATCACCTCTAATGACCACCATTTGCTGTTTCAATATATTGACCACAACTTATATTTAGATACACGAAATATATAAAACATTAACAAAGTAAAAGTCCTAATTATGGATATTTTCGAAAATAAAATCTCAGACTAATGGTTACAGATTACACACTTATTACTGGACACAAACAATAGTTCAAGATTCCAGGTTCTACCTGAAACCTGAAATCTACCCTTCGAATAACCAATCTTGGAACCGACCTTGCATACCCTAGAACCGGAATCGGTTGAGTTCCCACTGATACAGCTCACCGATTCCCAATTCTATTATGGAACTATGCTCACCCTTTGGACATACGTCTCCCTTACATAGTTACCTTGGTCTCGCTTCAATATAGCTAGCATCATTATTAGGGAGGCAAATGTTTCATCAAGAGAGAGGTATAGTCTTAAGTAACTCATCAACCATGAGCTTGGTCAAGAACATAATTAAGATGATTATAAAGACAATACAGAATCAAATCAGGGTTTCCGGTGGGTCCTTGAGTTTGACATTTCTTACTAGATATAGCACTACTATCTCATTGTGCACAACTTGTCAACTTACTTTTGTTTTGTTAGGATACAAAGGGTGATGGCCTCCTCCCAACAATCGGAAAACCTTAGTGGGGGAGCACCTCGGCCATTGCTGAAGATATCGTCCACACTGTCTGGTCTCATCACTTGCCATGCTAACGTTGTATATATCTACCTATTTGCTCATCCCTAATCAGTTTTTTTTTTTTAAAAAATAACATATCAAGTCATCATTTTTAAGAAGATATTTTTCAAATTATTCATCTTTAACGAAATAAACGGATCCTAATTGAGTTTATGAATGATCCCAATTCACCGTATTAATTTGACTTTCGCTAAAGAGCTAGGAAATCTACTAAATAACCACATGAGCTTGGAAATTTTGGGAAGTACGCAAACCGTCCTATCCATGTGTATTGAGCAAGGGTACTCCACCACGGGATAGCCGACATGCCTCGAGGTTACTCTAAACGGGAAGCGTCACGATTCCGACATGGATCAACCGTAGTCCAACCAAGTACTAAATAACTGGGCTAACATCTTGAGGTTGAACAGAAACTGGCCCCGAAGAATTGAAAAAGAAAGAAAGAAAGAAAAAGAAACATGATAGTTGATATACAGGCAAATGCATAATTTCATAGACATGTTGAACACAGAGATTTTGTTCATGTTACTTTGTATTTTTGAGATTCAAAGCACTTATTAGGGCGAGGCTGTTAGTCATATCCATCAAATTTGTTTCCAGTTTAGACGCATAGAAAGCAACCCTCCAAGATGAGGACGTGGAAAATGTAGAGATGATGCTTCCCAGATATGTCGATTGTCGAGTGTCGAAGGACGGGCTATGTTACCAAATCACATGCGTGGGCACGTGAGATGACCATGCCTTTAAACCTAACCTAGTAACGTACTCACTCCCCCTTTTCGATCTATTATATCTTTGGACAGAAACATATGAAAATCCAAAGTGTTTTCAGGAAGGAAGTGAAGATGAAATGAACGGACAAATCGACAATTTGCACGTTTATAACGAGGAACGTGTGTGTGCGCGCGCGTGATATGAGCATGTGATGTTGATGTGCTGTTCGTCTTTGCATGAATGGGAGAAACACGTTCGTGGAAGCGCGCTTCACCATAGATGGAGAACAATATGGTGAAGAAAGATCACTATTAAGGGGATTAGAGGGATGAATTTGCTGACCGTCCGATGGAAACCAAATCGTACGTCTCGACTCAGGGAAACATTGGCCGATCTATAACCGATCTTTGATCGTGTTTAGACATAAGGCATCTGGTTGCCAACCCTTCTAGCAGTTGGATCGAAACAGCTCTCGCTTCGCAGTAATCTTGAGGGCAAACTGGCCCACGACAACCATCTTGTGGATAGAGTCGTACTCTTATGTAAATCGATACGGCGATTGTTCAATCATGTTCTTTCGGGATCCGGCGAGTAAAAAGTCAAGATAAACTCGTGTTATCCAAAAATAAAGCGATGCGATGTTTGCTCTAGTCCGCTTCGCGATAGGCTAATCAAGAAGTGCTCCATAGAAATGAGCATTTTCCCTCAAGGGGGGAGGGGGTTCCTCCTCCTCCATCTCTGGTTGATAAAACTTGGTGAATCTCCATTGATTAATATGTCTAGTCTGGGCCCGTCGACTCAACTCCGATTTGTTAGTGGGCTTCGCTGTGGCTCTTGAGAAGGCACGGCCCATGCCTTTGGACATAGCTTTTTGGGCCTCTATGGCCCTTTGTATGAAGTTGACTTAGAAGATGATGATGACCCCTCCATTAAATTCATGGGTACTAAGGCTACGTATGGATGGTGGCTGGGGAAACTGTTTCTGTTCCAAAAGTGTTCCGGGAACACTTTTGGAGCAGAAATGCGTATGGTTCAAAAATGTTCCGAAAGTGTTCCGCGGAACCCCTCTCCCTCTCCCAAATCTCAACCCTAGCAACTAAGGGAGACTCTCCAAATCGATATTAAGGTGATTTACAGGGAGGATGCATCCTTCCCATTGAAATGGTAGTCCATGGGTTGTCATTCCTCGCGCCGGGATTTCCAGATCTGCAACCATGGCTCCAGCAACAGTCGCTTGTCGAGTGATGATGGTCTACTTTTCATATTTGCAACTTCGTCGCTATGACTCCAAATCGTATCTATGGCAAAAAAGTTAAAAAAAAAAAGAGAGAGGAAGAACTTAATACTTCAAAAGATGACAGAGAGGGTTGGACGCCTGGCAATGGTCGCCTTCGACGCGCAACCGGCAACTTCGCCGGTGGTAATAGTGGAGGGAGACGGGGAAGGTTGGGGCTCAACATCGGTATACACACGTCAATTTCTAATTGGTTCAAGATGAAAAAAGAAATGCATTTGCAAACAAGTGAATATTCTCTCCTATTTGTTGGAATATATAAATATTAAATCACGCATTCTTCTAATAGTTTAAGCTTTTGAGTTAGACTTTTTAACATGGTATCAGAGCCTCTCATCATCATTAAACCCTAGAAAATCATATCAGCCATTAATCACCACCGGGATGGACTTTCTAACTCTATTCAAGGCAAACACCCCTATGGTGTTTGCCACAGAGAGAGAGAGAGAGAGAGAGAGAGAGAGAGGTGTCGATGACAATGAAATCTTATGCCGCAGACACCATCGCATGGGCCACCTGAAAACAAGACCACTAGGTTTGTTTCTGAGCTGCCTTACTAGGCAACAACACACGAGGGGAAAAAAAGGTTGGCCCAAACATCACATAGATTCTATATGATAACACTTCTCGTAGAGAAACCAACTTCTGACTTCTCCTCAAAAGCAGAAGTTGATTTTTCTACTTCTGCTCAAGATTGATTTCTGATCAGAGAAATTCGTTTGGTAACGGTTGAAAATTTTTATTTTTGAAACATTATTAACAAAATCTTTGGCGGTGACCGGTGGCCCATGTCGTCAAAGAAGTGATTCTGGAGCCGAGGAATACATTTTTTTACTTATCAAAGTTGGCTAAAAATCCAATCAGAAGTATAAAATCTTACAAAAAGTTAATTTTTTTACCAAACGCCTTTCTACTTTGAAAGTGATTTTACCAAACGAATTTCTCTGCCAAATTGACTTCTAGCAGAGAAATTCAGAAATTGAAGTGTTGTCATTCAGCACCTTAACTACCGAAAAAAAAAGGAAAGATATTATGTGCCTATTCGGATATTTGTCCTATCTAATCTATCTGGACATCTAGGTTATCGTACTAGCCCTCCCAAGTAATGCCAAATTGATATGCACAAAAGAAGTGGTTTTTCCCCCCCTCAAAATTGTCTCCTACACACATTAAGAGACGACCTCCCAAAGGGAATCTTGTAATTACTAAAAAAGTTCTACCCCTATAGCATGAATGTCAATTCGATTGTTTACTTTTAAATTTTAGTTATAAGTATTTTAATAACTTGCCAATATAGTGGCTCATATTGACTGACAATCGTTCGTGTGGACGCTTGTTGCTCTACGTGGTACTAAAGGCATTGGGTGGAAAAATTTTCTACTTTTTTTTATAATTTTTTTTATGGTTTTATTATAATTTTTTGAGTTTTTTTTCCTTCTTTTTCATTTTCATTTAATCTTTTTTTCTTTTCTTCTTTTTTCGTCGATCGCTAACCTTCGCATGTGGTCGGTTGTCGAAGCCTGGCGACCGTCGAAGGAATAAGGAAAAAAATAAAATAAAAAGTTCAAAAATAAAAATAAAAAATGCAACATATTGTGCATGTTATGATCGACTGACGTCCACATCAGTGATAGTAGAGCACAAATTGGAAGGAAGGATTACATTAGCAAACTATCGAAATAATTAGGAGTAAATTGATCAATTGAAAGCTTTATTTCCTAGAGTACTATTGGTACAATAGATCTAAATTTTTTGGGGCAATTTTTTATTCTTATCAAAGCATGGAAAATTTCAATGAAGGGCATAAAGTGAATATTTTTTCAAAGAACAACCCAAAATGGCATCATTTTCTCAACTAATGACTTGAAATGACCACGAAAGTCTCAATAAGGATCTGACCTTCTCACTGATCAAGGAATTTTCATCATTTATATTTATTTTTTTAAATTTTTTATTGTTTTGTTTTTTTCTTTTATTTTCCTTTTTTTGTTTTTTCTTTCCTCTTCGTTGTCGGCGGTCGGCCACTGGCAATGCGAACAAGGCTGGGCGAGGGCCACCCTCGCCGCTCATAGGTGAGGGCTGCGACCCTCACTTGGTGAGCAAAAAAATCATGGTCTACCCAAACCGGGCAGGACCGTACCCAACCGGCTAATTTTGGATGTAGCTGGCGGGTACTGATCCGGTTCTCAATTTCAATTTTCTAGGAAATGGATGTATGATGCTTCATCACCACCAATTTCAGTGCAAGAAAATTACTTGTTGGAGGTTAATTGCAATTTCTTCCACGGAAAATCCGCGTATGATGATGCTTCATCCCCTCTCTATGGCTCCTCAAGCTGTCCTTTCATAGATCCACAATTTGACTGCATCAATGTACCGTAATCGACAAATCGCAAAAATTTGGAGGAATTTCGCCGTGGAATTTATTTAGAGACACGGAGAATCTATATAAGCTCTTGACCAGACCAAGTCCCCTGGGAATTTTACCAGTGAAGCTGTTGTTATCAATCTGAACTTGTCCCAACTTTGTACGTAGCCGTCGATACAGAATCTGGTGTATCTCCAGAAAACCTATTGTTTTAATCTTAAGGCAATAGACCATAATCCGCTAGGAAACTCCCCCGGAAAAATCATTGTTCTGAATTTGGAACTTCTCTAGATTCAAGCACATGTGGATGGACTCAGGCACCGACCCATTAAGCAAATTTGTATGGACACTGAGTTCTATAACACCTTTCGTGCCGCAAATACCGTTAGGGATGACCCCGCAGCCACAACCCTTTTCTGGGAGACATCAAAAGAATCCGAGTTCTTGCATGAAGCCACGACTGTCTGAGAAATCCCACCAGTGAGGTTATTCTGAGAAAGGTCCAAAATAGCCAAACTCTCCAACCACCCAAAGGGCGCACGGATCCCCTGCCTTTAAGGCAGAGGATCATAATACCTAATAGGAGGGAAGATCCAATAGCCCAAAAGATACGGAAACCCACAAAGGGAATCTGGTATCCCACCACGAAAGCCACGGGGGATAGGGGTGAGCAGTTTCAGGTTCCGTATAGATTCCACCTGGAACCTAGAACCTACTCGTCTATATAGGTTCCTCATTTTTTGGAACCTAGAACATATCCTACATACCTTGGAACCTAGAACATACCCTGTATCAGGTTCCAGGGTCAGTTCCAGATTCCACATATATATTCTTGGTTGAACGGTCAATGTGACTAATTACATCTAATGACCACCATCTAATACTAAAATCTACTAACCACGGCTCATATTTAGACACACGAAAAGTATGATACAATAACAAAGCAAAAGACTTAATGATAAAGTAATTTTGAATTACATACTTATCATCGTCCTTATGAAGTACCCTAGAATGACGTGAAGACATATACTAAGAAAAAAATATAAAAGCTTGCTTCAAATTTCAGGTTCCGGTTCCTAGTTCCACCTACCTAGAACTTGGAACCTACCCGTCAAAGCAGGTTCCTTAATTTTTGGAACCTGTATTCCAAGTTTCCACCGGTCTGGGGAGGCCTAATAGACAGTACCTTAAGTATAGATGCCAAAGTCCCAAGTTGAGCTTTACCCCTTCAACTATTAGGGACTGGTTCCATTTTTTTAAAAAAAAATTGATATTGATATTCGGTAGGGCCGTAGCTTGGATTCAATACTGTCATGATCACTTCATACCCTTATTTAAGATTGACATAACTACTTTAAGCTCTTCTTTTTGAATTATAGTTCAATTTAAATTCTTATTTAAAAAAACAAAAAATAGAGGCACTTCGTGCCATTATTTGGATTTCTCCGTGAAGCATCGAGGTTAGCAAAATCCGCACGTTGTTATAATGTTGTAAGATTATCCGATGAATTTATAAACGCTGATGACGTGGCAGCCATAAACAGCCAGGTCATGCTAACGGCACACACACTTATCGGGCAACCTTCCCATGTCCTGGTCTTCACTCAGCTGTCTTCATCGTCTGCCAAAAAACAGAATGCCATAAACTAATCTCTCATCTACCGCGAGGCGAAGCTGGAGTTTCTCGAGTCCAACCAAGGTCAGCAAAATCCGAACATACATCATCCCACTCGGTCCCCGGTAAATCGGATTTCGGCCGGAATATTCCGATCGGACGACAGGGAATATGATCGGCCGGAGCGTTTTGCGCGGACTCCGGCGGAGTTGCCGCCGGCGGCGGCCGATCCCGGCCGCCTGTCAAGTTCCGTGTCCTTCGCCGGGATTCGCGGCGCTGGAGCTCGGAAAACCTCCAACTCGGAGCGGCTGCGCGAAGTCGAGCCGCCCTTCTCTCGCGACTGCGGCGTTTCGCTTGAGCAGTCTTCGGTTCCGAGTGAGTATCTCTGTCGCGTCGCATGTGGTTTGCTCGAGTTTCTCTGAGTTCGATTGATGCGACGTGCAAGGAATTTTGTGTAGGCAACGGAAGAATGTCGGTTAATCTGGTTTGAGGTCTGGGGATTACTGAAATTGATTGTTCGATGGTTTTGTGTTATTTGTTTCTCCTTCGGTTGTGTAGTTCGAAGATTTGTGTAGAATGAAGGCGTGTGGCTTTTCGAGCGATGCGTTGAGGGATGCTTCTGTGGCTGGAATGGTCGATGTGCCATTGGCACAGACAGGTGAAGGCATTGCTGAGTGCGAGCTTCTCAAATGGTTTGTTCAAGAGGTGAGTATGTGAAGCTGGCTTTGAGTCTGTACTCTGAGAGATGAATGCAAGCATGGATGAAGCGTGGCCGTGGAATCATTAGTCTTCAAATGTTGTTGTTGCAACATGTTGATAAAGTGAAGAACATTTAATGTCTTCTTGCTAGGTAGATGGATATAGACAAGTGTTTTCTGCAATAAGGATGTTTAACTGAATTATGGAAGTAGGCTGTATTAAAAAGCGTCTTACCTTTGTTTGCCCACAGGCATACATGCAGATGGAGATATAAAATGCAAAAAATGAGTTGCGATATTCAGGAATTGACATTTTACTCTGGCAGGGGGATTTGGTGGAAGAATTCCAACCACTTTGTGAAGTTCAGAGTGACAAAGCGACCATAGAAATAACGAGTCGGTACAAAGGAAAAGTTGCCCACATTAATTACATTCCTGGTGATATAGTGAAGGTAAGAATTAGCCAATATGTTGTTTCCTTCTGTAGCACATGATTTTTAGGCTGGAGTTATTTTCTGGTAAAGCAATAAAAGCATACAGAGGAAATGGATGAAAAGGAGTGAAATTGTTGCTGTAGAACTTGGAAAGAATTGCATTTCAACTTTTAAAATAACATTACCTATTGCAAAGAATCACGTGTCAGACCTCCATGATCCGTCTCGCTCGCACCTGTAGAGTGTTATTGAGGCTATACATCCTTAACGGGATGTAGGAATCAGGAATTTGAGTAATAGGCAAAGTGTAGATCTTAACATTAAGTGGAGTTCGTTTAGATTATATTAATATTCTAGTAATGCTTTTGTTATTAAAGATTTGTTCCTTCGTTTTCTGAGTTAGCTTTTATCTATAAACTCTACCTAGTTTTCATGCTTTGAAGTCTGCTAACTGTAGGTTGGAGAGACTCTTCTAAAGATGGCTGTCGAGGATCCACATCTTCTGATGGAGGCTTGTGATGGTTTAGAAAATGTCAATTCTCCGACTTCTGAGATGATAAAAAGCAAAAAATGTGGAGTCCTGTCAACACCAGCAGTTCGAGGTCTTGCCAAAGAATATGGCATAGACATAACTGATGTGCATGGTACTGGAAGGGATGGCAGAGTGCTAAAGGAAGATGTTCTTAGATATGCTGCTGATAAAAGAATTATGGAAGGTAGTTCTGCCTCTCTGGGTACTGATCACGAGGAGCAGTTATCGGGGGGAGCACAGACTCACGAAAAAGTATCAGCCAAATCTGGATGGCATTATAATGATGAAACGATTCCCTTGAGGTGAGCTTTGATTTAGCATAACAATTATCTCTCTCTTCAGGGCCTGCAAAAGCGAGCAGTGAGCAGAGCACATGGTGTGGCGTATTAGTAATGGAAAATATGGTAGTGATGATGTTTTCATTCTTTCTGTCTCTTTGAGGGGTATTGATATGCCTTGGATTTTCTGAAAATAAATTTGGGATGAATCGGGGTTTCTTTTGGTCTGGTTAGGTTGTTATGCATGAAGAGTACATGGAAGCTTATAGAATTCTGATAAGATCTCACAGACAAGCCTCCATAACTTGGTCGTGGGATTTAATCATTCTTTTTCAGGTGTATGATATGGTTATTTCCATTGTCCGGGTGCTGCTTTCTTCATGAGGTTCTGTTTGACTATTTGACATTATTTACATTGTAAACCAAGGATAAAGGATTCAACAAAATTAACTGCTTGGCTGCCTAATATACTAGACATGGATTAATTTGTTAGGTTCTTCTAATACTGTTTTTATCTTTCCCTTTTTGTTCAGCAGTCTGTAGTGAAAATCTCTGCGGCATGAGGTCTTTTTAGTAGCTCACTAAAATTTATTATAACAGAGTAACTCTCACATGTTCTTTCAGGGGATTCCAGCGAGCAATGGTCAAATCAATGTCCATGGCTGCAAAAGTACCTCATTTTCATTACGTAGAGGAGATAAACTGTGATGCTCTGGTGGAGCTTAAAGCATCTTTCCAGGACAATAACACAGATCCAGATGTCAAGCACACTTTTCTACCTCTGTTGATAAAGTCACTTTCAATGGCTTTAAGCAAATATCCCATGATGAACAGTTGCTTCAATGAGGAATCATTTGAAGTCATCCTTAAAGGTTAGCTACTTTGGCATGAGGATTTGCTAGTTTGACTTTACCCTGTGAATGCTAGAAATTAATCATGATTGATGCGACTTGATTCTGGTTTTCTTTGGATCACTAGAAAAACTGGATGTTCTTTCCTGCAGGTTCGCACAATATAGGAATTGCGATGGCTACTCCAAATGGTCTTGTTGTACCCAATATTAAAAATGTTCAGTCTCTGTCTATCTTGGAGGTTAGCTTTACTATTTTCACATAAGCTACATTGAATGTAGCCTCTCTTCGTTCAATTATTAAATTATTAACTTCCAATTATCTGGAAGTTCGTCGCCGACTCCAACTAGTTTGGGATAAATGTGTTGTTGATGTTGATGTTATCTGGAAGTTCGTCGCGTCGTTACTGTGAGAGAGTAATAATGAGAAAATTTAGGACACTATGAGGAGCAAGTGATCTTTCTTTTTGTAATCCAGATTCCTATCTGTTTGATGTTGTTCATGCATAACGCATAACGCATAAAAGATGTCCTCAACAAATGCCTCTTGCCAGCCCGTTATTCAAGCCCACATTCAGTTGCTAGAATTACTCATGCACTATAGTTTTTAGGCAAAGTACTGCCGCTCAATTGAACTGCACCTCTCTCCCAGTAACGGATGAATCTTAAATATGGTTTGCATGGGAGAGTTTTCTTTCTCATTACTAATATGAATCATACCAACAAGAAGCCACTGCTTTAAGGCTAACATCTGTTTATGATGTGATAAGATAACAAAGGAGCTGTCACGGTTGCAACGGTTTGCATTGAATAACAAGCTCAATCCAGAAGATGTATCTGGCGGAACGATAACGTTGAGCAACATTGGAGCAATCGGTGGGAAGTTTGGTTCCCCCCTTCTGAACTTGCCTGAAGTTGCCATCATTGCGGTCGGGCGGATCCAGAATGCTCCACAGTTTACAGATGATGGAGACGTGTATCCAGTGTCTATCATGACTGTAAGTAGGAACAATTTTCAGAAGGAAATAGAAAGAACATTTTGCATTGCCTGCAAAGAATAGCATCTCAATCTGGTTAGCTGCATTCAGTAAGCCACATGACATAAGTAATGGGACGGGGATGAAATCTTATCATTCGACGAGTAAATTATGGCGTCTGACACAAGTCTTCGTTGCTTAAATCAGGTAAACGTGGGTGCGGATCACAGAGTCCTGGACGGAGCTACGGTGGCCAGATTTTGCAACGAGTGGAAGCAATACGTGGAAAAACCGGAGTTGCTGATGTTGCAAATGAGGTGATCCGGCAACAGATACAGGTCATCACATCTCCTTTGTGTCTGTGTATATGCTGTACATGACACTAAAAAGAGCTGTTTTAGTTGTTTGGGCGACCAACAGAATGTATGTGTCCGAAAGGACGAAACATTGACTATTGTGCAGTTCTGGGGTTGAAGTGATACTATGGTGAAACCGAGAAAATGCCATGTCGACTTTTCACACGACTCGACAGGGTGAAGTATCGTAGGATCCTGTCGTGTCCCACATAGAAATTGCTGATGAGGAGAGAGGGGGTGGAGAGAGGATAAGACTCAGCCTCGTGTGGGGTTACAACATACTTACCTGGACGGGGTCGATGGGCGATCAACAAGGCCCATGGCCTAGGTTAGTGACCTCCATTGCACTTTGCGGAGGGGTGCTGATCTAAGGTCAGTCCAAAGCGGCTGAGCCTACGTCATAATTTGTGGCAGCGGGGGCCTGCGTTCGCGCGGCCCCCTGTCCAATTCTCAGTCCAATTATCTATGTCTGACGGCATTAAATGGGGCCCAAGAGGCCACGGTCCTTGCATTTTAGAGGCCCAGTTGGTGTTGGGCCTTGGTCTTCTACAGATCTAGAACGTTATAAAAAAACCTTAATCTCTGCCCCTATCTGACGTTATTTCGGGTCGAGCGTCCTTGTTCCTAAGACTCTGATTTGAGTAAAGATCATACAAATTAAGAACGTTGAACCATTCAAATTGACATTTTCTATCTACAGGGCAAATTCCGTTAAAATTGAAAGACCGACGCAATCTGCGTTACGTGCTAGAGGGGTGGGTAGGTTTCAGGTAGAGGTGTCGATATGGGGTTTTAAATCTATTTTTTAACCCATTTTTATTCATTTGGGTCAAATATGGATTTAACAAATTTTAAAAAACGGGTTAAATATGGGTCTAGGTTTATAAAGCCTCCTACTCAAATATGGATTTTAATCAAACTCATATTCGATCCATTTTCGACCCGTGACCCATATCTTTGCAAGATCTTTTTTTATTCATTTGTAAACCCCAGTCCACCGACCGTGTGCCGTCGTAGCTCGCTTCCGCCGCCATTCTTCACCTCGAGGCAAGACTTCCGTAGAGCTATAATTGCTTTCAGTTTTTAGGCATGCAAAATCGCATCTAGCTAATATCACTAGAAGCTGGGGGAGCAGATCATGCCTAAGTGCTTCCCAATCGTCTACACTTTCCATCGGAATACCAGCATTCGCGTATCATTGATGTATATATTTGACTATAGCAGTGTCAGTGGATTTCGAGGTCACCGTCCGGTCGTTTTTACATTTTATTTTTAAATTTTATTGACAAATATTTCGTAACTTGGTTAAATATATAAGTATTTACATTATGCGGGTTGAGTTGGGTATGGGTCATAAAATTTATACTATATGAAAATTGATCAAAACGGGTTAAATGGATCAATATGGGTTGGACTATATTTGACCCGACTCAAATTCGACCCAATCCACATGTTTGACACATCTAGTTTCAGACTTGGAGCTTGAAATCTATCATGTTATAACCGGTTTCCAAAATTTTTGGAATCTAAGACCTATCTTTTTTTGTCCTGGAACCAATTTTATGTGACAAAAAAAAAGCTTTGGATATAATTGTCATAAATGCTAAAGTTGGAGTTTTTTTTTTTTTGGGTATTGGGCCTGTGAAATGCACATGTTGATCGAAAATATTACGGAAGGTTGAGGATGGTTGTAAATTGAGAGTTTCGAGCAATGTGAAATAAATGTGTAATTATCGCAAAATTTCAGGGGAGTTTTTGCAATTTTGCTATTTCTTTTTCACCCGTGTCTCTGTAATGAAAAAGAGAAGGCAAGAAACGTTTCCCACTTTCTTCTACAATGCTCAACCGTCGCTAACCGCCGAAAATCCAACGGCCACGATCACTCTCCATCTCTTCGCCAAGACAAATCCACTCGATCAACAAACTTCTTCTATTGAAAGAAAAATTCAAACTCTCTCCCTCTCTCTCTTCTGTGGTAATCATGGCATTTCGCTCAGTGTACTCATCCTTGCTCATGGTGGCAGTCATGGCTCTCTCCTATCTTCCTACTGCCTTCTCGTCTCGACCCCAAGGTCACACTCGCTCGCGACAATGCATCGACACACACCCCCACCCCCCTTTTGAGATTTTTCATCTTTTCTGCTTTCCCTGCTTCGTGAATGGAAGTTTAGATATGTCGTGTCATCGCTGACTCCCTCTCTATCTCTCTGTCTCTAGCAGAAAGAGGAGTGCCCAGTTTTGCATTTAGTTGGTCGAACGACAACAACACGTTCCGAGCCGGTGATGCGGCGACCATCAACATTAAAGTTATGGAAAACGTCGACAACATCACCTCGCTTGAAGCGAGCGGCTTCAAGCCCAGTCTGGCCGTGAATGGCAAGACAGGGAATAGTTCCTATGTTTCGGGGGTGCTTTTGGAATTTGGGGGTGATCCTAGCAATTGGAGGATTGTCTTCACTCCCATCATGGCTGGTTTGTTCAATGTGATCATAAGTGAGAGCAGTTTCAAAGTGATGGATTCATCCCTCCATTTCCAAGTTGTCCCAGGTTCTTTCCCCTTCTTCTGTGCAGGGTTTCTGTGGTAATTTCTCTTTGAGTGCGTTCTTATCATGGAAAAAAGATCGAGACTTACTTTAGATTATTTCATAGTACTAAGAGATCAGTCATAAGTTGCTTGGATTGTCTTCAGTTGTTGGTCGGTCACCAGCATGTGCGCATTCGGTCCTCATGATCATTTCACAATTTCGCCGTCAAGTTTAATTCTATAATTCATTCGAGGTCATGGGAGAAAGGGGACTATTCTAACAAACATGAACTTGAAGCGAACTGTTGATGGTCGTGTGAAATTGATCCTCTTCTCTTGCGTGTCGGTCATGAATGTGTCATTTCCATGCGATTGCTCTCCTTTGGATTGCATGAACTTAATCTTTCATGTTAGCTTCTATCTTTTAGCTTTCTCAATCCTCTCTTGTTCGATTGAAGGTCCTATCTACGCATCTGTCTTCCCAGTCTCGTGGCTTGGGCTTGTGCATGAGTTTGTGGCGGGAACAAAAGCAGCCCTCTTGGTCCTTCCAAAGGATGCGTTTGGCAATAATGTATCATCATCGGACGTGCCACTAGACTCGTATAATTTCACACTATCGTCACTCTATGCAAATAATTCGGTCGCAAGCACCCCAAACATCAGTTCCTTGAGTTGGAATGAATTCGGGTACATGATCATCGAGTTCACAGCTTCCATGGCCGGAAATTTTTCGTTACAGGTTATAGGGCGAGGACAAAACCTCAATGGCTCTCCACTTCCCTTCCAAGTGAATCCAGGTCAGTGCATTTTTCTGCATCTCTCAAAAGCAATAGTAGGGTTGCCAAAATCTTCGGCAATCGAAATGTGAAAATGAATGTGCAAATAGAGAATGATCACCAGAGCAGTGGACAGACAGCAGAGATCCGGGCAACATCTTTAGTTGATTATGCCGTGATGCAAAAACCGTGTTGATATTGGACCTCACATCTATCATTTCACTGCTTCACTTCTTTTATTCTTCATGATTATATGGTCACACTGAGACACCAGGTTGGTTTGCGCCGAATTCCAGGACCTCTAGATGTTTCCAGCTGTTTAGCCAAGTGGAAGTCTGACACAACTGCTTGGCAAATATTTTCGAAGGTGGAAATCTTCATACACCAGCTAGATCAGAGCGGAAACCTCATTCCAGGACTACATGTGTTCGATGTTGATGTTGTCGAAAAAGGCACAAATTTGTCCATTCCTATAGCAGATTTGCACTTGGAAGAAGTGGCACCGGGAATACAGTTATTTTCCTTCAGCGCGGTAGAAGTGGGCAACTTCTTGCTCAGCATATTCGACGCGAATCGTGGCAAAAGCATAGCAAACATACCTTATGCGTTTAACGTCTTCACAGGTGCATGCCGCTTTTTCACTTACACTGGATATGGCTTTGTATTATGGGCTTTTGTCTGTCAATTCTATTTGTTTGTGACTTAGTCCACGTCAATTCATGCTTAAGAAATGCCTATTGAACTTGTCACAAAGGGTGTACATTTTCTTCGTTCCGGTGTTGAAAGATTCCATACTAATACTCTCTAGTAGATCCAAGAGCTCCTTGAGACCATTAAGAGGGCCAACCTTGAGACACTAGTTAACGATGAAATTATCTCTGTGAGATAAGAAATTCGTTAAGGGCCGATTTAGGTCACCTGTTTATTATGCTTCCAATTAATTTTTCCCCTTCCTGAGCCGTTTATTGTGTTGAACTTTGATAGGTTATTGCGACGCATCAAAAAGCGTTGTAAACAGTTCTGGTTTAAACAGTTCCATGGCGGGAGGGACTGAGGAATTTTCAGTCTACTTGAATGACCTTTTCCAGTACCCATCTCCAGTTGAAGTGGACATGGTCCGAGTGCAAATCACAAGGGAAATCGACTCTTACACTATATGGCCACACATATACCCTGTGCAGTTGATCAATGGTATGCACATTGTGCATCAGCTGCATCCATCTCCTCAGTTTAGTTTTGATAGTTTTTAAGATTGTTTGTCCATGTGCACCTTTTATGGGAACATACGATTGTGCTAGGAAGCACAGTGAGTAGGGTACCAAAGTTCGGTGCTACGAGCCAGACAGCAGCCGCTCCCGGGCCTTCTGTTGACCTCACCAACCATGTAAGATGTCACTATTGCTTGACTGAAGCAGTATGTTTTCTTTTCAATTTTCGCATGTTTGTGAATTATTTTTCGGTGTGGGAACCAGTCTGGCGGGAGCTCGAATGTGCGTGCCAGTGCTTTCAATGTTGTTTATGCACCTGACAAGAGTGGGATCTACGATGTTTATGTCTACTGTGGAAATGTGTTACTGAATAATGGTCATCCAATCAAGAAGGAAGTGAGAGCAGGTACATGCAAGTTGTTAAGTTTTCCAGTTTTCGGAAAGAATTAGAATTATCAATGTGAATCTTTGTCCTTTTGTTTTCTGCTTACTAATCACAATCTTTCTATTGCTGGTTGCCAGCCAAATATTACTACAAATTTTTTTGAACATATCTGTATTCTCTAGGTTGTTCATCCATCTGTTTTAAAAGCCGTTTTTAATGAATGAGATCCCAACTTTTTGCAGGTGAGGTTAACATGTCAGTTTCTGGAGTTGTGAAATATGACACTAAGGTTCCGAAGCTGATTAAAAACGAAGTCGTAGTGAGGCTGATGGATACATTCTACAACCCTGTAGTCTCACAACATTCAAGGCTGAAATTGGAGATTGTTTCGACAAACAGTTCAGGATCTTCAAGTTGGGATTTCACAGACAACAATGACGGGTCATATACCGTTCACTACGTTGCACCAGACGTTGGAACTTACGAGATGAGTGTAGCACTTGACGGAAACCGCTTTGCACTGTCTCCCCTGAGGATCAATGTGTATGGCAGTAAGGAAAAAAAATGCTGAAATCATGAGATAATTTTACTTAATAAAGATGGTCATAAAAAGAAAGAGAGAAGATGGAAAAATAAGCTATCTGAAGCCTATGACAAGACCCCAAGCACGAAGAACCATTTGGACCTTAGTAAAATTTTGCTTTTGAAATACTCATGATCAATAGTTTCAATGTCTCCCAGGTGAGTATTTTCCAACAGCTTATGAAGATGCGGTATCTGTATGGGAGGACGAGTCCATCGCCATTGATGTCTTAGCAAATGATTACTTTGCAGGAGACAATGCAAGTATCATTTACTTTTCTCAGGTAGAGAATCTTATCTGTGATGTTTTTTCTTTGTTCCCTTGCTTCCCTCTGGCTCTTAGTAGCCCAGTTAACCAGTTGTGTGTGACCCAAGTCTGTACTGTAAAATCTTCTGCTCTTCTGGGCTGTGAATACCAACAAAAATCGCCATATTGAGTCCATTTCTATGTTTGTCCTCTAGTCACTTTGCAATAGGACGATGAAAGCATGATATTTGTCGGTAGATGTAGAGATTTTGTTGCAAACTTGACCTTCCAAGATGCTTCTTGTGCGAATCCTATATGACACGAGTCTTACTTATCAGCCAGGTTATGGTTCGCTACTTCAGTATGAGCGGCTCCTTAGATACACTCCTTACAAAGATTACTATGGGAATGACACATTCCTTTATACAATATCTGATGTCAATGGCAATAACGCAACCGCTAAGGTAAGCATAGAAGTGCTTAAAATTCCGCCCCAGTTTGTCTCCTTTCCAACTCAACTGCAAGCCGTTGAAGATACGACCTGCCCCCAATTCGGGTAATGTTTTTCCAGCTTAAGCACGCTCATCAGCTTTCTTCAAGGCTCTTTCTACTTGATGTTGTTCATATCTGATCTGAACATCTGTTCTTTTTACAGGGGTTATTCGGGTCTGAGGATAACGTATGCAGACTACACAGCGAACATATCCGTCAGTCTCAGCGCAAGGTTTGGGACTGTTTCTTTATCTCCAATGCTGATGGAATTCTGGCAGGGAGGTATTTCTGTGAATAGAGACAGTGGAGAAGCAAAGGAACTAATTTTACAGGGACGTGTTGAAGCAGTGAATTCGGCTCTAGAGTCATTCCAGTATCTCGGGTACTCGAAAGATTCCACTTGATGCTTCGCACATTGACTTGCTTATGGAGTTCTTTTCACTTCACTACATTTTGTTTCCTATTCAAATTTTCATCATCAATATAGATGTTATATTGTTAGATTAATGACAAAGTCGAATCTTAAGAGTACTTATAGAATCCAGTTTCTTGTGGGGAAAATTTTCCCCCCTCTTTTCGCAGAAATCAGAACTTCAGTGGCGAGGATACAATCCGGGCCTCAGCTAGAAATGGAAACGGAAAGAACGACTTGGATATAGCAGTGGTCGTTCAACCTATTAATGATCCTCCATTCTTTCAAGTCCCTGAATTTGTCATACTGAAGTTCAATGGTGATGAAGCTTTGATCTTTGATAGGGAAAGAGACAAGTTTGACTTCTTTGCCGGTGATCCGGACCTCCTTCACTTTCCAGGTTTTGATCTTTAGCTGGCTTCTTTCATCTGTTTCTTTATGATCAAGTCGGACCATAAGAATGGGATAATCAATATCTTCATATGGCTTTTGGTTGAAACTTGAAACTGTTCTTTGACAACTTGTGGAATTTGCACAATCCTATTTCTGCAATTCTGTTATAAAATCAAAAGGCTAACGAGTGTGTTTTAGTTTAGTCAATGAGGAAACTCTAAGATCTGTATAAGCAGAGTAAATCTCCAATTTTGGGGTGCTAATTGTGCAAATAAGGACATAACATCGTCTGAATGACATAATATAAGCTGTGACGGCGAAGTTATATAGTGCAGATATCTTGGCTTTCCTTTTTTTGCTCTTCATCTTTGGGATCCTACCCAGGGAATGCCAATTTATGTTGCAGATGGCTGACGTGATGCATTGTCTGCGGGTTATATTTCAGGTGGCGGGTCTCTTTTCCTAGTCGAATTTTCAGCAGAAGTAAGTGACGGCTTCTTGGTGACCAGCCTGCCAGCAGAGCTCATCAACTCGACCGAGCTGAAGCTGAGGATCACTTATCAGTGGCAACCTCTTCAGACTTATGTCGCGATCTCAAAACATTTTAAGGTCAAAGCTGCTGGAATCAGGTTCCGAGGAAGAGTTGAGGATTGCAACAATGTAATGCAGCAACTGGCTTATGATGTGAGTAGCCTTTTGATTTTCCTAGACAAATTTATGTGTTCCATGTCAACACATCCCTTGCTGAATGCACATTCAACCTGTCTAACGGTATTCATGCTCATTTCCCTATCTCTGAAATAGACCATTTTCCAGGATTAACCCGGATGCCTTGGCTGCAATCTGTTTTTTCAGCTTATATCCTGTGCGGGGTCAATATTGACTTGAAAAGACTACCTAAGAGCAAAGTGGCCTTTAATTTTACAGGGTGGAGGACATGGTGCCGTGTTAACGTTGTCACTAAACGATCTAGGAAACTATGGTTGCTATCCAGATTGTGCCGACATGTCGTCATTGCCCCTGTACACTGAAGCATCAGTCAATCTGATACGAAGAAATCCAATGACTCCGGTGCTAGCTCATTGTAATTAGCCCCAATGCAGTTTTTATATCTTGAGTAGAAACGGCAACTAGTCACTGTTAACGAATATATTGTTGACTCAAACAGTCATTTATGTTGTGTGGGCTGCAGCACTTGGATCAGCTATCATCATCGAATCCATTATGATGTCCTATCTTGGTGTTGCGCTCTTATACTTCACGTGCAAATGCGCGGTTCTTCTGGTGAACGGAAGGAGTCCCCGTGAGCTCAGGAATCCGAGTACAACTGATGCGCACAATGCCCAAAATCAAACTGTAAGCGATTCACTTACCTTGAAGACATTTTTCTGATTGCAGTCTCTAGTAACTGGAGAAGATTCCGAAGCAACAATTGAACATAATCCTAGCTTGGTAGGTCAAAAATCGACTAGCTTTTTCGAGCTGGCATGTCGGGCTCTGCATACTTTGTTCGTTTTGGTGCGCAACTGAAAGGATTCTCCATCCTTTAACCCTGCATTGTCGTTATCTTTGCATCGACCTTACTAAAGTGCATGCTGTTCCTTTTCCAATCATTTTCAGTCGAGTTCGCATTCTTCAGAGAATGCAAATCGCTTCACCGGACGTTGCTCGAGCTGTTTGTTGTTCAGTGGCCAGCCTTCTAATTTCCGACAGCGGTAATTCTTTGTACTTTCGAGCGTTCTGGGTAGTGTTATAACTATGCCGGTCCAGGTATTGTTTCTCCTCAACAGAGAAACAACTGCAGCATCTTTTTATTGAGACACAGCTAAAATTTACTTTATCCTGGAAGAATCTGTCAGCTTTATCATTCAAAATACACTTTTTTTCATCATGTTCCCTCCTAAAAGATATTATGATTTCCTCTTCTCGCGTGCATACTCTTGCTGCTTGTTTATTTTGGTGGAAAGAAAATGCTCCGCGCTGAGACTTCCGGAGTTCATTTCCTTTTTAACCAACTCGGAGGTTTCTTTCAATATTTATGTTGATATTCAGGTCGCGCCACATTTCCCAAAGTGAAGCATCCACCGGAGATGCACACTACTCCCGATCGGCCAGCGACCCCTCTCGTGGAACCCCACATCACAGCTTCATTCCGCTTTTGATTGGAAAAGGATGCAAAGATGCGGTTTGAACTTCTGAAGTCTTTGGAGTTCAGCATCATGTAAAGGATATCAAAACCGATTCAATACCCCCTCTCGAGTTCATATCTTCAAGTTTCAACATATCATGTGCTTCAGCATCGGCAGGAGTTCTTTACAGACGCCTGCAATGTGCTTCCTTTGTAGATTCCACTTTGTACTAGTCAAAAACATATCCTCGTCGATGGAACCAAACCCATCTTGAGTCTCTAGGAAACGTGAAAAAATATCATTTTAGCAGAGAAAAACTAGCTGCTTCAGAGTCTCGTCAACATAGTTTTAGAAAGTTCGGCATCGCGACTAAGCCACTGAACAATCTTATTCACACTCACATCATTTTAATAGGTTTCGAGGATACCGACACTCAGATTGAGAAGAGAACAAGCCCGGAAGCTTCAGAACATTTGGAAGAAGTCATGAATGTGTTGGGTAACTTCTCGAGGTCTTTCCTCATGGATGAAGTGAGCCACTCCTTCCATGACCACCGTATCCTCAAGAAAAGGCACGTACTTCTTGAGCCCGCCTTTGTTTAGGAAGTCTTTAGTGCCCGGAGCATGGTAAGTGAGGTCCAAGTCACCGACCATGAACTTGACCGGTACTCGGACCTGAGCCCCAGTCCATGGTGCTGTGAGCTCCCAGTTCCTGCAGCAACATCATCACGGTGAAATTAACATGAGATGTCATTACTGCACGGTAGTTGCAGAGAAAACTCATTGGATATTTTGCTTCTGGATGAAATTCTTGTGTCGTGGTTAACTTAGGACACCATGTCAGCGTGATGACAGATTAGTGCATTGAATTGTTAGGTCTTTCGGACTATTTCATAAGGAGACTTCATAAGATGAGTTGGTAATCGATATTCGCTATTCTGAAGTTGGCAATTTTCTGCACTTGTTTTTATAAAATAAAAAGACACTAGCATGCAGCAGATGCTTCTGATTCACTAGGCAATAGTTGAAATGGGATAAGCAACACAGGGTTAAGCAACATACAGATCCAGAGCTCGGTAGTAGTTGAATCCACCAGTAAACCCTGTTTTCTCGTACTTGGAGACATAATAGTCAACGTCTTCCTTGGTCAGCCATGAGGGCAAGACGATTGGGTTGCCCGTCGGGTGCCCAAATCCTTTCCCTTTCGGCAAGAAAAGCGGGCCCGGGTTTCGGTATGTCAAGAATTCCTCGAGCGCTCTCCTTGTACCAATCTGAGCAAACTCAGATTCCATCTCTCCAGGTTCCTATATAGCACCAATCAACTAAGCTCAGCTTAACTCAAAGCTAATCAATAACACGTGCAAGATAGAGATTTTTTACATATTGAATGACATTTACTGCGTTATGGAATAATTCTAACTAATTCACGTAGCGTTGATTGTCCCGTCACATTAAGTAAAATCTTGTCACTCAAATACATCAGAAAACAAAAATAACTCTTGAGAGATGAATTGCGATGACGTGCGTCATCGGCTCCGTCACTGTCGTTAGAGAAAGAAAAAGAGGAGTTAAAGATGATGCGTGGCGTGATCACGTGAATGTCCTTGCTGTTCCACACAGCCATGCCCGATTTTGTCGGGTCGAGAAACGGATCATCTATGTTGCTTTAAGTTCCTAAGACTGATTAACCAGGTTAAGGTAATCAATTCAAATAGTAGGAAAGTAGACAAAGGTGGCATCTTTAACCAAAGCCAAACATTAAACAATTGCAGCAAAAGTCACGATGCATTAAACTAAAGAGTCCACAATGAAACATCACTTAAATATTCATTCTTCACTCAAACATGAGACCATCACATACTTATGATTCTCTCATGCAGTTATAATATTAGGCTTAGTCATATCAGCTAAGGAAAGGGAGAACAGACCTGCATCACCATGAAGGCAAAATACCTCTTTGTTTTTCCAGTAGCAGGAACAGCAATCGATCAAGTCGATTCAGTTTACCATTCTCTTTGGGGGTTCATTCCGATTTCAAAGACCAAATGTTTGAATTTGCTTGTTTAGATCAAGTTCTTCATATAAGGATATCGTACAATGGTAAGTTGGACAAGAAAATTTGATGACGAGCTCCAAACAATTTGAAGGATGGTCAGCATTTCCCAGGAAAAAACAATCGAATCAATCTGCGGAACAGGAAAAAACAAGACTGCGAAGCCAAATCCTAAGAAAATCATCAAGACTGCGTCGATCACTGAGCAGAAAGAACAACAACATAAGACCGTCTCTCACCGTCTTCCCAGAAAACACAGCTCAAAGTCTATCAAACTGCAACAACCATGCGCGCACAAACCACACAACTTCTAAAAGAACGATACTAGACATAGCAAGATCGAAACTTTTTCTGGTATATTACATGATTTTTAGTGTCTCTCGGATCATGTAATATGCCCAATTTCCGTGGATGAATCTTAGCGTGTGTGGACAGACCCGGAAGAGACTAAATCTGAGGACAAGTACCTGGAATCTGCAGATGTAGTAGTCTTCACCACAAGCGGCCTTGAGGCCCTCCAGCGGCTTCCGAGCCGGGTTGCGTGGGGTGAACGGGACGCTGAGGTTCACCAGCGCCTTCACTCGGTCCGGCCGGAACAGGGACAGGTGCCACGCCACCACCGCTCCCCAGTCGTGCCCCACCACGAACACCTTCTCCTCTTCCTTGGCCACGGCGTCCAGGAGGCCCACCAGGTCCCCTACCAAGCTCAGGTTCGTGTAGGCCGAGGCCGAGGCGGGGGCGTCCGTGTCGCCGTAGCCGCGGAGATCCGGGGCCACGGCCCGGTACCCGAGGGCGGCGAGGCCCGCCATCTGGTGGCGCCAGGAGTACCAGAGCTCCGGGAAGCCGTGGAGGAGGAGAACCGTGGGGCCGCCGGACGGGCCCTTGATCGCCACGTGCATGGCGATGCCGTTAACGGCGACGGTCCTGTGCTCTATGCCTTCCATCACTCTCGCTCTCTCTCTCTCTCTCTCCCCGAAGCGTGCTTTAAGTTCTGTTTTTCAAAGTGGCTGTGAAGAAGGAATTCGACGGAGGAGATAGTGGAGAGGAATCTTTGGGAGGAAGGTGACTCAAGACTCCAGAGGAAAATACCAAGCCCCACTTTACATCGTCCAGATCACGACAAATTCAGAGTAGATGTGACATTGTTCACCCCACTAGAAATAACCAAAAGACCAGCAACCCCGCAGTTTCATCTCTCTTCTGCTAGATAGATGCAGCCACTCATCGCGTATGGTCATAAGCCGCCACCGGGTCCTTGCCGCGGCGGTCGCCGGCGCACGATAAAGATCTAGGTTGGGTCGCAAGTGTTCGGATCCATGGTCGCGTTGGCACTTTCCGTTTGTCAAAAACTTTGTGAGTCTAAGCGTTGCTGGCCACTTGGGTGGATGACCGATTGGGAAGTGTCATCTCATCTCTGAGATGGGACCTGGGACTGGTGTGACAGAGAAAGCACCAGCGTTCAGACTGTCTTTGCTTTGACTTGGATGGAGGGACAGCGACAGCCCTTGGATCCGTGATTACCACAGCTTGGAAGTGAAAGAAAGAGTAATAAGGCCAAGCGACTAGCAGTAGCACAAAGCAAAGTTGGATTTCCATCTCTCTAAACTTCCTTTTGATTTAGCACATGTTGGAGAGGTCCGTCGTGACCTGGTGACCGCACCCTTCATCTTCCGTGAATTCGTGAACCCGTGCGTGAACGGGCCGAATGGTCCCTGGATTCGAGTCTAGACAAGTATTTCCTGATCCAGTGTCATTAGGGTAATGAGCTCAGCACAGCGTGGGCTCTCTGCTATGGCTTGAAAAGAAAAAACGGCAAGAGTGGCATCAATCCCTACCTTCGGCAATTGGGGGCACCTTCCCAATTGGAGAAATTGGCGTGATTGTCTAACCACTAGGGCTGCATTTTGGTTGATCGGATAAAACTAAGAATATGATATGTTTTATCATATTCTGTATTTGGTAGTATAGAGAAGATATAAGGAGGATAAAATAATCTTAGGGAAGGGAATGAGATAGAGCAAGATATGATTTCTCATATCCATTGCTCAAGCCACCCCATCTTCGCCACACCCAATCACCTCTCTAGTGGTGAGCTGCCAATCCAATTAGGGGGGGGGGGGGGGCACCTCTTTGGCGGTGGGCCATCTCCTCGGGTCTCCTCTTTGGCGGTGGGCCATCTCCTCGGGTCTCTCCAGCGGCGGGCTGCCACTCCGGCGATGGCGGGCAAATTCTTGTGATCTCTATGACGGGCTCGCACAGTGATGTGTTTCTCGATTCCCAACAAGTCGTCAACAGTATCATTTCCTTGGGACGATGAGAATGTATCTGAAATGAGGCCGTTCTTTACTATTGCAAGCGCAGAACACAGCCGGAGAGGCAACGAGAATGTATCTTTTTTTTTTCAACGGTGCGATATCGAGATGATGCTCGTGAGATGCCCACTTTTTACGAAGTCTTCTGTGCGTGAATTCTGGAGAAAGAAAGACTAAGTTTGTGGAATACAAAAAATGATCTTTTCATGAAGAATTCAACCTCCCCTTTCAACTTGTCCTTCCCATCTCTTTTGCAGACGTGGTAGGCTGATTGTAAGACCACTCCAAGGGCACTTGTGATGGAGTCACACAAAGTGGCTGGATTGTTGGATGCTCGCTGAATTCGGAAGGGATTGGCGAGGTGATCCTGACTCCTTTAATCGGTGATGGGACCTCATTGAAGATTTACTTCCTGCTCTGAGACATCGTCCGAGATTGCTAGAATTTGAGGACCAAAGTCTAGCTAATCTGGTCATGCTTGAATTGCTTCATTATCTTCAACAAGATAGGCTGAGCCGTGACCCCGATGCCTCGTTAGCTTTTCGGTTCTTCAAGTCTGTCGCAATGGGGTCTCTTCCGGCACACTCGGTTCACATAGGAGGTCATTTGAATATTATGTGCAATCTTCAAGTTCGTCGCCTCTCCGGCGACAACAGGCAAATTCTCCGATGAGAGCGTCGAGCAATGCCAGAAGGGGCAACTATAAATAAAAAAATTCGTTGTGTCGACTATAAACAAGAGTTTTCGAATGGTAGAAATCAAGAATCAGTATATTGATAGCCAGATTTTTCCAAATATTGAATATGATAGAATATAAAGATATCCAACTTTAAATCCATTGTTCACCAAACATGATATATGATATAATCAAATCCCTAGATTTTTTATCCTATCATATCCTATCCAGTCCTATCCTGCCTTGAAATTCGGACGGCCAAACGCAGCCTAGGGGTGAGCATGGTTGTAGATTATAACTAGAAACCGGTCCAATTTTATGTTTTGGTGAGACTCAGTCCAGTTATCGCTTTCATCTTTTCATGAACCTGTACTATATGGTTCGGTTATCAATTCCGAGGGAACTCAATCGAGAACCGAACTGAAACCCGATAAGTTATGTTTATATCATTTTATATTGTAATCATTTTGTATATCTAATATGTTTTATTTAATCTCTTTTTTTAGGTATAGATTGTCTTAATAAAGAGATAGATTGTCTTAATAAAGAGATTATCATCCACAAATAAAGTTTATGCGGATCGAATGTGAAGTATGATGCGATGAAGTGGAAGTAGTGCAAATAAATGCGTGTAGTGAGGCTTTCTAATAATTATTTTAATTTAATTAACAGTAATTTTAATTTAAAAATATTATTAAGTGATTAATTGTGTTTATTGTTTCTTTTGATTTCATGTGGTTAGACTTTAGAGTAATTTCTCTTGGATGAGTGATGCCTGGGCTAGTATTTGTGCAGTTGCAAAATCCCCAATTTGATTGGTGTTGTTGCGTTCACTTTCATTTTGCTCAACTAAAAATGCAAAGGAACAAAATAGAGAAGGAAATTGGTCGGTTCTCAGATAGACCTTGGAACAAATCCTAGAACCTGTGACAAGGTCATATCTAGGTTTCATGGTATGTATGATATGTGATAGATTCCAAAAAATAGGTAGCCGGTTTAGACAACTAGGTTCATGTTTAAAGAAGAATCTAGACACAACCTAAAACCGTTCACCCCTGCTAACCGTGCTCTTATCACATATAGATCAAAAAGGCATTTCTTGCTTTTATTAAAAAGTAGCGCTATTTCCACTCCTATTTTGGTTTAAACAGTCTTTTTTTAATTAACTAACTGAAATACCATTCTTTCCCTCGCTTTAATTTATTGCCCATTTTTTTTTTCTTTTTATCATTCTAACATACAAAACTGCATTTGCTTGTATTATCTCTTTTATCATATAAATTTCACAATATAAATGTCAAATTACATAAAGATATTAATTTATCTCGCATCTTGTTAGCACTTTGCCTAGAGAATATTGTTAATTTTAATTTATGGTATCATCATAAAAGTTACATAAAATTTTAGAAATTTCTATTTATGACAGCTTGTGAACACACAATTAAACAACACCGATTTGTGCTTTTCTTTGGAACGTTTCACATTTTAATATGGGTTGCAAGATAGGAGTTAAAAATTTATTTACACATTCTTCACTTTCAAACTCATAAGAAGCTTTTTTTTTTCACCCTTGTCTTAGGGTTTCTCTCCCTCTCCCTCTCCCTCTCTATCTCTCCGCCTCTTCATTTTCAAGAATTATTCGATGATTTCATGATAGACATTGTGGACTTCCTCTAATGAAGTGGAATTTTTTTCCCTTGAGCTCTGAAAATCGAAGCACGAGTGTTTCGAAAGAACGTGCTCTCTCTCTCTCTCTCTCTTTGGCTCTAGGTGCTTGGGATGTCGAACTTAGGCGTACACAGTTTTTTGGCAAAACCATGATTACTAGATGAAGATTCTCGATGTGTGGCCATCATTAATGATGATGCAAGTTTTGGTGATCGGGTGTCGGTTGTGCTATGATGCTATGACATATCCGTTCTTGTAGAATGAGCTAGTCTTTGTAGACTTTATTGAGTTCATTTATTTTTTAGATTCGCAATGGATTGAAACTCTTTGGGACTAGTTTTGTCTTGAAGTTGTGTATTTTTTTTTTCACGTGAAATGTAAATTTTTATTCCAATAAAAAAATTCATAATATATTTTTTCGAGGAAATCTTTAAGCATAATTTAAAGTTTTGATTTACTTGTTATGAGAGCGAATCTATAATTGAACTTACTTTCTTCATAGTAGAAGTAGAACATCAAGAAGTTTTGATTTACTTGCTATGTGCTTATGTTATGTTTTGTTAATATTTGGATGTGATCTTCTCTTCATATAATTATTTTTCATGTTTGATCTTGCTTCTAACAAATTAACCTATTCCATATTTTGATCAATTTTTCTTTTCTTTTTTTTTATTTTATCAAGATCGGCTAGATAATTAATTGAAATATAACTTTCGACTCTGAAATATAATTCCACTCACACTATTCGATTAAAAAAATTGGGCAGTTAATTGCAGTTCATAATTAAGGTGCCATAAATAAAAATTTCTCGTGACAAAAAGTATGAGACCACAAATTAAAATTGACGGCATTCTCTAGAATAATTAATAAAAAAAGATGCTTAGTAAAATGATATATTGTTGGATATAATACAACATTTGTATTGTGAAATTGACGAGAGGGATGATAGAAATAACGCTGGATTATCCTGATAAAAGAAGAAGAAGAAACAATAAATTGAAGGAAGGAGGGAGTCAACATGCCCTTCCTTTCCCTAAGGAGGAGGGAGGAATATTCCGTCCTTTCTCCCACCGAGAGAGGATAAATTTTTCTTTCTTTTCGTCCGATTTCTTCTCTGTTTTCGCACTGAGGCCCAATTCGGTGCTACAATTTTTGCCCAATGGGCAGCAACATCATGGATTCGAGAGGCCCCCAATGAAGTCCCTCAATTTTTTCCATAATAGATGTCCAGAGCCGGTTCAGTCCCTTGTCTTGTCCAATCGATGTTGCCAGTTGACAGTTGAATGCGCTTGCCCACATGGGACAAATGCTTTTGGTTAAAGTTGCCTGCTTTTTTAACTAGGCAAAATGACACAAATAGTCCTTAAACTTTGACAGCATGTATAATCTGATCTCTGAACTTTTAATTTGTACAATTTAGTCCATGAACTTTGGCGTAATGTGTAATTTGATCCCTAAACTTTTGACTTGTTCAATTCAGTCCTTGAGCTTTTGGTAAATATTCAATTTTTTGTAAGGGTAAATGTTCAATTGAGTTCTTGGATTATATGAAAATGTTCAACGTTATCCTTGATCTCAAATTAACAAAAAGACTATATTGAACATTTTCCTATAATTCAAGGATTAGATTGAACATGCACTAAAAGTTTAGGGATTAAATTGAACAAGTCAAAAGTTTATGGATCAAATTGCACATTCTGCCAAAGTTCAGCGACTAAATTGTATAAATTAAAAGTTTAAGGGCCAGATTGTACATTCTATCAAAGTTTATAGACCATTTACGTAATTATCTCTTTTAACTATCTAGAACAACTTATGATTTTCTACTACTGGAAAGTTGAAATGACCTCTTCATCCTAGGCAGTCAAACTCAGTGTGGCTAGATTAGGGCAGGCGAGGGCTGCGGGTAGGCCTCTAAAGCCGAAAAGACAAAAAAATAAAAAAATAAAAGAAAAAAATTGAAATTTTCGTTAAATAAAAATATTGAAAAATAGTACGTCAGTGCCAACAGTATTACGTAGGACGATCCGTGTCCACGTCAACGATTTCAGACGAATAGGATTGAATTGATAAAAGGTAAAAAAAAAATTAGGATTGAATCGGCGAAGTTAAAGGGTTTATGATCGAACCAGCAAAAATGCGAAATATTTTTTTTGATAATTTTCCCTATTCAGTATGTGTTTTTTTTTTCCCCCCGGAGCTAATTAAAAACTGAAAAGTATCTAAGTTCGGCTTCCAAACTCGATCGTGCACGTCATGACAGATGAGCGGCAGAGACGGAGAGGGGTAGCTATCAATGGGAGCCGAAGCCCATGTTCAGACCGACAGAGGTGAACGTTGGAGGGGAATTGAATGAGAAAACGATGCCAAGGGATGGCTGATCCACCAAAGCCAGCTCGCAGGACCCAAACTCGTCCGAACCTGCACATGGGAGTCCAACGTCTTAACGGTCCGCTCGATGGGGCTTGGACATTACGCACGAATTGAATCGAACCGAACATGCTTTTGTCTACTAGATCACCGGAGTTGGCGCAAGAATTTTGCCCTCTTTCGCTTGCTCTCCGCTTTGGTCTACTAGATCACATTGAGGATCCACAATGCCATTTGATTCCCAAGTGCCGTTGCGTCTCTCCGATATAACTCTCCAGACCCGATCGAAATATCACATGCTTACGTAGCAAATAAGTCTGTCCGATCTGCTAAATTTACACTTCATTTTCATTTCGCACTTACGGTCTAAATCCAATTTGGCGAAACATAATCGGCTCAGCCGTATGTAGCAAAGGCTTGCGTACAAATCAA
Source organism: Rhodomyrtus psidioides (assembly GCA_021437785.1). Lineage (NCBI taxonomy): Eukaryota > Viridiplantae > Streptophyta > Magnoliopsida > Myrtales > Myrtaceae > Rhodomyrtus > Rhodomyrtus psidioides. Next base: position 2,324,198 of record JAILYB010000041.1, on the reverse strand, counting down.
ACCGGCTCGGATCGCTGGGCAGGCGGGGTGTCGTGAGACAGAGAAGATGGACCTTCCGTCCCGCGTGAGGATCGACTCGGAAGTCAGTATCATGGATGAACTACTATATACGGACGATGAGCGCGAACCTGCCAACTCTATTTCAAGCATTAAATAACCCACAGAGCATTATGCGCATAGTTCATAATAATGCCCACGCATTGATTTGGACATTCTCGTACATAGATCTGAAAAATGAAAAAAAAAAAAAGTTAAGATTTTGCGCATTCAATCGTGAAGAGCGAGTTGACTGGGTCAACGTCAACGCACGAGTTCGCCAATGTCACCGGAAAACACGAAAAGGAGGATCAAAGCCTCCCTCCACCCACCCACTTGGATCGCACGCCTTTTCAGAAACGAAGCGAGCCGGTCGGGGACGAATGAACTCAAGTGACCAGGTAAATGGGGATGGCGGAGGATGTGGAGATCCGCCGCGGCGGCTCCATGTTCAGATCCCTGAGGCTCACGTACGGCACCTCCACGTCCCCCTTCCTCGCCGGAGTCAGCGTCCCCGCGAGAGGCCCCGACGACGGCCTTCTCGCCGTCCTGTATGCCGTCTCGCTCCTGCTCTCGGCCAGGTACACGGGCCCGGACACGGAGCCCCGGTAGGGGCGCGGGTCCTCGATGCGGTCGCACTGCTGGTGGTGGTGGTGGTGGTGGTGGGCCCAACGCTTGAAGAAGAGGAGCGCGTTCCTCCACCACCGGGTCTTGCTTTTGAACTTGTGGTGGGAAGACGAGGAGGAGGAGGAGGAAGACCTCTTGGATTTGTGGTGGTGGTGGTCGTCCTTGGAGATGGGCTTCTGGAGCTTGAAGTGGACGGAGTCGATGGGCCTCGCGGCGGCCGCGTCTCGCTTGTGCCGCCTGGCTTCGCCCAAAACCTGCGCGAAATCCGGATCGAGAAGCTGAGCATTCAGTCATTCATTCATTCACGAGAGAAAAGAAAGAAGAGAAGGAAAAGGCGGAGTGGGGGAACCTGGAAAAAGTCGAGCTGAGGGTCGAAGCCGTAGTCGCTGAAGTGGTGGGGCTGTGGAATGGGGAAGATTGGAGACATTTTGGCCGACATTGTTGAGTTTCTGGGCTGGCGTTGCTCCTCCGCTTGATGATGAGCAGAGGGATCAGCTCAGCTGTATATGGTGCCGACGACGACGACGAAGAAGAAGATGAAGAAGTAAGTAGTGGGGGGACTTTACTGTTTTTTTTTTTTTTTTTTTTTTTTTTTTTTTTTTTTTTTAAGTTGTTGTCCGTTTTTTGGGGGTGTTTTAAGGGGCTCAAGGTGGGAAGGGCCGTTGCGTTGATGTTGGGAAACCCTAGTAAATGCTTTCCATTTTCCTTTTAGCATTTCCTTTTTTTTTTTTTTGAATTATTTTATCAGTTTGTTTAAATTTCGATGCCGTGACTTTATTTATTGCATCGATGGGAACGCCAAACCTGCGCAAGAATGCCCGCGGATTACATTATTAGTGGGGTGGGGGAGGTGTCAATGGCCGCCGAAGAGTAGAGGTGTGCAAACGGGATCCGATCGGATCTGTCCGGACTGGCCGGGTTGGTCCAGTCCTTGAGGTGGACGGTCCGGTCCCCGATCCCAATAGGCGGTCCAATCCTTGGTTTCTTGTGTTGGGACCGGATCGACTCGACTCGGACCGGACCGTTAAAAAAAATTTGAAAACAAAACAAAATAATAATTTAAAGAAAAATTACCTACCAAACCAATATCAAACATTATGTTTGAGCAGTACCATAATCCATAGCCTCCAATTTGGCCAGTCTTAGATTTCGCTGATGACAGCACATACATACACAATAGCCAATCTACTCACTCATATCTTCGAACCATTTAAAGTTCAGCCCATTGACAGTTTTGACAAAGATTATTATGTCTGGTGCTCCTGCAAGTAGCGAAGATTCTGTTAGGCAAAAGTTTGGCACGGTGAATGATCTATCCTTAGATTCAGCACATTTTATCCTGCTTTACCAGCACATTTTGATTTCCTTATTACAGCGGTTGGGCCGGGGTCGGGATCGGATCGGGATCGGACTGGACCGCCGGTCTTGGTCCTGTCCGGTCCCTGGTCTCGAAAGTATGGAGATCGGGACTATTGGCCTGGTCCCCGGTTGCATTCTAGGATGGGACCGGTCCGGACCATGCACACCCCTATCGGAGAGGGCTTCGTGTCCCCCGGCCACCAAAGACAAAAGAAAAGAAGAAAAAGGAAAAAAAAAAGGAGAAATTTTCAAGTCGGTTCAGTTAACCGAGCCAAATTGAAATGAATATCGATTAGCAATTTAGTTCAATTTCTCAATTAGAAGGCTAACAACCTTTTATGCTCTTCTGTCTTGTACAAAGAGGAGAAAGATTCCATGGAAGACGTGAAGCTTTCTACAAAAGTTTCATAATTAATGACACAGCTTTTTCGTGTTCTTTTTTTTTTCCTTATATATACCGTAACACGTGTGGTGTAACGGCGGGGATTTTACTTCACTAATGCACATTAGCGAGTTGGATTAGAAGACCCGCGACCTCCAAGTCAAAGGTACACTAACGTAACGGGTTGATTCTGGATTGTGATCCGAGGTTGGTCATTTGTCCTGTCTGTCCTTTGTTGGGCTTTTTCCATCATTTGGGGGCGATGAAATTTTTGCTTTTCTCCGAGCTTCCTCAGGCCAAAAGCGAGGGAGAAAAAAAAAAAAAAAGAAACGAAGAGATCGCTTCGTGGGTCAAGCCTTCGAAAGGAGTGTTCACTGTTCCGAGTAACCACACAAGGTGGTCACCATTCAGGGATGAATGCCGGCTTATGAATCTAGCTAGCAATAAAAGCATCTCCTAAATCTGTGCAAGGGCCAGCGACGGTGGAGGATTGGTCGGCGGAGGTCACCGAGCCCTCACCTAAATCTGTACAAGGGACGCCTCTAGAGACGGACCCTCATAACTGGCGGCCTTCCCGCAAATCTGGTGAGGGTCCGGACTGTGACCCTAACATGCGGTCGACGATGGTGGGGGCGACAGCGTGCATCTTCCTCCTTTTTTTTTCTCTCTTTTTTGCAATTTTTTTTTAAATTTGCTTATTTTTTAAAATAACTTGATTAGATTTTGACCAAAATGTCAATTTTTTAAGCCACGCCAACACCACTTAGGATAGATAAAATAATAAAAAAATCACGTTAATATTTTCCATTAGCCAAATTGAACGAAGTTAATGGAAAGACTCAATTGCACAAATTTAGCAAGTTTTAGGACTTGACTACACTTTTTTTGCAAGTTTTATGACTCAATCAGTCAATTGCACTTTCGTGAAGTACATGGACTTCAAAGTGATGTCAATTGAAGCAATGCAAAGCCCAAAATCCATAAAACAATGAGGATTGACAGAGTACCATAAGGATTAAACACATATTCATTCCACAAGAATGGATCTGTCAAGCAGAAAAATCGGCATCCGAGGATCTCGTATTTTCATCAGTGGTGCACACGCCAAAAGTTCCCCCCTCCGGTAACTATGGCAAAGTAGACCCGATTATCCGCTCGATGTCCCAAGTGCCCAGCCCGACCCGCCGGACTCAAAGCACAATTTGAGCGAGCTGGAGCAATTCCTGCGCCGCCCATGTCGTGAGGAAAAATTAATCCACATGTCGATCGTGATCGGAGTTAGTTAGGAAACTCTTTAAGCGCAACACGACCACCCATCCATTGATCATGTCTAGTACGAGAAGCGTACCCCCCCCAAATGGTGCACCAAAAGAATCGAACGCCGTACCGTGCACATGCCAATTTCTTTTTGACTAATCCAGATGAGATTATTCACGTGCATTGGCGTGCGCATGTATTGGATCCGACGAAACTCAAAGCATCTTTCCTTGTAAGCCGGCCCTGACCTTGCCCATAAAAGTTAGCTTACACTTCATTGGAAAAAAAAAAAAAAACCCACTTTTAGCTTGGAAAACGAACTTTTGTACACTTCTCATCCGTTTTTCGAAGCTCTGGGTTGAAATACCTCGAAATTTCCAACCCGTTTTGGAGTTTCAGGACGAATTTATAATGCGAGGGCTAAGGCTCGCGAAGGGCGTCATAGAAAGCCAATTTGAAGCTGGAATTAGCAATGATTGGGACCATATCTCATTAGGGTTGGAGAAACCGACGCTGTAACAATATGACAGTACCGTCTCGACCGCAAGTGTTATGAATGATAATAAATAAATAAATAATATAATCAATCATGACGGGACTCACCTCTGATAATATGCCTAGCATTCCACCGACATACTACTGTTATGCTAGCAAGACCTAATCTCAATTTGTGCAGGGCGAGCAACGGGGTGCACGAGCGCCATGTGAATGCCATATGGTGGTTAATCTCATTGCTATTTGACGGGTCACGGGCAAAGTATCGCTACACTTTGTTTTTGTTTTTTTGTTTTTAAATCTCCTTTGGGTACGGAAGGTCATGAAGACCACGAGGGAGAATCCTGAAATTTACTCACATCCTCACGTGCATGGCGATGATGATGCGGTCAAGTTAGGTCAACTTGAACATGAGGCTTTTGTGTTTCGAAACGGGGATTCCGATTATCAAGTTCTGAGCATTTACTGATTCCGGGCCGAGTTTCGCCGAGTCGATGGCGATACAACGAGAATTGATGCCACGAAAACCATCGATGTAATAAGTTTCCGGCTGTGCGAGAAATTTCGAACCCGAACCGTTCATCCATTGGTAAAACATGACGGGTTAAAACTCGTCCATCGATTCTCTCCATCTTGGAATAGATCGCTAATTCGGTCCGTCCTAGTTGATTCAATAGGTTTAGGCCTTACGTGGGCAGCAGGAGTTAAGCTTCCATAAAAGGGTTCGATCCTTCGAAATGGATCTATCCAAAGCTCCAAACTTTGTCCGGAATAGGAATGGATTATTGTGAACCAACAAGAGGGTAAACCTCATCAATATATCCGAAGGTAAGGCATGTATTTTGACAGCCATGTTGCAAGAAACGAATCTAATGAACTTCATTAATCTGCTTATGTCTTCTTAGCTTACAACCGCAAAATCCAAAGAACGAAAGAAAACCGACAGAGAGAGAGAGGGGGGATTAAGCGTAGTCGCACCTTGCGACCACTAGCACGGGTCGTTTGGCTTTGGCCACGCTCTATCTAGCAAAGGTCGCGCGACCCTCTCCCCTGCCAAAAGCATAAAAAATAAAATCAAAGGATCTCGCAACCATCGCAATGGCGGTGGGGAGGGTTCTACGTCCCTCTCCTTCTGGCTCGCAAACGGTCCATCGCACCTTGTTGATCCGTTATGTAACCCTAGCTTAGGCCAGGCGACCCTCGACAACGGTCACATTTTGGCAGCGATGCCCCTTTTGCCTCCGGCATCTCTCTACCCCCCACCTCCGCCCCTCGGGTTTTTTCTTCTTGTTTTACTGATTCGGCGGTCCTACTCGCAGGGCGATAGATGGAAGAACTTCATTGCATAAACGGAAAAAATAAAATGAAAAAAAAAAAATTCAAGTGCCGTACTTATAAATTGGTGGACAAAAATCGCCCGGATGATGGAAAGTCGTCATCGTTCCGAACGTCCGTCGTTTGGTTTCAATCCTCTCAATTTTGTCAAACCGAACGACACCTATCTCAAGACAAATCTCCCCCCGATCGATGAGATGAGACCGTCGGAGTCTCAAAGTCAAAAGTGATCAAAAGCGAGTGCGACAATGGAGCTGGGCACTTCCAAGGGTAAGGGAAGAATCCATTCCTCACAAGTAAACCCCAACAAGCACACGCAAGCGAAAGGAGATAGTTCGTCTTGTGCGTCGAACTGGCGCGATAATTTGGTGAAGAATCGTTTTGAATTCTTTGCAAAACGGATTGGAACGTGCATTCACATGAATTCCAATGGTATGGACGCAATAATTTGGAGAAGGTACGCACCAAACTCTTGCGAGATTGGGGTTCGAACGTGTATTCACATGAGTTCCGATGACGGGCGTCGGGTAGCATGACACGCCCGCCTGGTAATCTCCACTCTTTGTGTGTACGTGAATAGAAGTTTTTCGTCCGTTTATTTTTTATGAAGGATACAAGCGGTCGTTCTTTAAGAAACAAATGGAGCGTAAGACTCTCTCTCTCCCTCCTCCCTCCTTTCTTCATCTTCTATTTAGAGTTATGATCGTCGGGAGCTCAATGATTTCTACGATTAAAGTCCCACTCGAGGATGATCGATGGCCAAACTAAAGTATCGAGATCGGCTTCAAATCGAAAGCGAATGCATGAGTCTTGAAGAATCAAGGACTTTACACATCAATTTGAAATGCTAAAGCAATGCGAAGACAAATAGAAGAGAACGAATAAGAAAACTACGAGGAATCACGCTGTCAATAGAATCATACGTCTCTCATTTTTCCATGCCATGCCTGCTTAATGACTGAAATTAGACCTAAGCTTCTTAGATTAAACTAATGAAGTCCGTAGGAAAAGTACAAAGCTTTCCGAGACTTGGCTGGAAAGCTTTTGTACTCATACATAAGCACTGGAATTATGATATGTGTGCTGAGCTTACTTTGTTGCCTCTTGTATCTTTAATGAGCCGTTCCGCTATGTATTTTGAATCTTTGATATTACTCCCGCAGGAATCTCTAAGTTCCTAACTGCCTCTTGACCTTGGGCATCATTTGTAGTTACTGCCCATCCTTCACTACAGATGTCCCTTGGAAGATGGATCTTTATCGACTCAAATTTCAACCTCCTTTCATGTTTCGAGTCAATCCAAGTGTTGTGTATCTCACTTAAGTTACACCCATTGGAAGCTCATGATGGATGAGCTCTTCAGGCATTCCATTAATTTGCTTTCTGGGCCGACCATATTCACGTGACCTTTTTACATTTGACGCTAATGGGCATCGTATCGAATGGATTTTGAGTCGAGCGCAGTGTCATTGCGTAGTTTTGAGCATTAACTTCTTTATGTTCGGTTCAATTTTCGGGTCTATTGTTAATATGAAGCCATGGCCTCTAGGATTGAGCTTCCTATTGAGCTCCCTGGCCACGGTTGCCATGGCTGAGCTCTACTGGCGGAGCTCGCCTGGCTGGCTATGGCTCTCGTGAGCACGAGGGCCGCCTCACGCTCATCACAAACAAAGACCGAAGAGAGGGGCGACGAGTGATGAGAAAGTCGATAGTGAGGTCAGGCTATCGTGTTAAGGTCGGTATCACGGCCATGGCTCAGTTGTGTGGGATGTCTTCTACTCTGTCCCGGAAGAGATAAATAGGAGTTCTTCAATCATATATTGTACACACATCATGAGATTGATAAATATATGAGTACATATTTCATATAACTTGCCAATTTCGGAGGATATAATAATGTTTCTTTTTACAAAATAAATTACACCTCGCGAATGAAATAAACTAATTCCTCGACCAAAAATAAAAAATAAACTAATTCCCATGCCTAAAAAAACAAAGATTAGATGAAAAAAAAAATCTAAATAACTCCGATTCTCTATGCACGCAGGGTCAACAAGGGCTGCGGATGCGAGCAACCCACAAATGCCTTGCAAGGCTGCCACGTGTCCGCAACTTGCTCCGACCGGGAGTCCACCTAGACCATCTAGCTTTTGACTCTCTGACACGCTAGACGCCGAATGTCTTTTCTTCTCTTCTTTCTTTCTTTCCCATACGGCAAAATGATCGCCACGTCAGCACCTTCACGACTCAACCCTAGGCCACCGAGTTTCACCGAGTCTCGCCTCTCGCAACCGTCGACAATCCTCGCTCTACGTCCACCTCGGTCGCCGGAGCCGGAGCCGGAGACGGAGGCCCACAATCAGCCGCGCTCGTCGCCGCTGCCGCCGCCGAAGGTGAGATGCTCCCCCACCTCTCCCTACTCAGAATCTTCCTGAACGACAGCATTCGGCCCACCGGCGACCTTAGCCGGCTCGCCGGCGTGTCGCACCTTGGCTCGTCCTCCGGCTCGGTCCACCGCGGCACCTCGATGGAAATCCCCGCCATCTCCCGCAACTTCCTCCGTCCGGAGAGCGGCGGGGCCTCGGCCGAGGAGGAAGAAGCCGCCGCCATCCGAGGCGCAACCCCGTGCTGGCACGACGAGCACAGGCCCGAGCTCGCGCCGGCCTCGGGCCGGTCAAGCCCAGCGACCGGGATGGCGACGAATTCTTCGCCCGCCGCCTCGACCGGTGAGCGGCAGAGGGGGCAGGTGGAGTGAGAGTGGAACCACATGTCGATGCACTCGACGTGGAACGAGTGCTTGCACTTGGGGAGGAACCGCGCCGCCTCGCCGTCCTCGAACTCCGACAAGCACACGGCGCACTCGGACGGGGCCTCGCCGCCGATCCGGGAGGCGGAGGAGAAGGTGAAGACGGGGAGGGACTTGAGGACGGAGGGGTCGAGGCCGCTGGAGGCGAAGGGGGCGGGGGAGTCGGCGTAGAGGACGATGTGGGTGCGGCGGTTAAGGCGGTTGCGGCTGAGGAAGAGGCGGCGTTGGCGGCGGCGGAGGAGGTACCAGCGGGCGTAGAGGTGGAGGGAGATCATGACGACTACGACGAAGAAGAGGACGATGATGGCGCTGAGCATGATCCTGCCGCTGAGGGCGTAGGACCTGGAGGGCCCGTAGGGGCCGTCGTCGGTATCGCCGCCGCCGTAGTTGTCGCCCATGGTGTTGCAGTCGACAATCAGTCGGTTAGAGCGTATGTGTGTGGAGGCTGGAGAGAGAGAGAGTGGAGCTTGGTGTGTGCCTGAGGGTGCACTGATGGGAAGAATTAGTAGAAGATGAGAGAGAGAGAGATTGGGGAAAGTTCGTGAAGGTTTCGGAGGTGCGCGGAGGGAAGAAGACGAAGCTCCCAAGTATTTCGGTCCCTTTTAGACGTCATGGTTGACGCGGAATCCTCGGATGCTTCGAATTTACCATATTGCCACTCCTCGCTCCTCCCTTCCCATCCAATAATTAAACCGACATTATAATTGATGCAGCGGGAAAAACACATATTTAATTTAAACAGCCAGAAACGTGATGAAATATTATTATTATTATTATTATTATTATTATTATAGAGAAAACCCCTAAGCGCTTCGTATGCATTGACTCGCCAATCCAAAACTAAGTGCTCGACGCGTGAGATCGTGTTTCCTTGAGCAGAAAGTATTTGCATTGACCGGGCAAGGCCCTTCCGGGTCTTCGTCACATCCGCTCCGACGCACACGGAAACCAAAACCATCTTTGCTCGATTCAGTAAATCCCAGGAGATCGATCCGTGAGGGATTTTATTCACTTCAGAACTCCCCAGTCCCTAGAATCAAGAGATTTTTAGGTTTCGTAAGAAATCGCGATGAACTCGATGGAACGAAACGCAGAGCGATGATCGGGCTCGAGTCCAGTCCGCCTCTAATCGGCATGGACAAATCTTTCCATCGTTTCAAACCACGACCCTATCGCACCACGCGGGGCTAAAGATGAAATCATGGCGTTAGGACAAAAGTATACAGAGTCTCGTAAGTCAGCGGAAGGAAGCCAGTAAATGCCGGGGGGGAACGCAATATGTGAAAACCCATGAAATGGAACTAGACGGAGACCCACCTAATCTCGATAATGCCACGGCAGGAATATTCACTCACCCCCCCTCATCCGTCTTCGTCACTGTTGTCGGACACGGTTTCAGCATTTCTTGGACTCTTTGGGGTCGCTGCTTCTCCTTAGGGTTTCTCACCTGCACCATTCTTTCGTTCTCTTGACTCGTTGCGGCAACAAGTTTTGGAGTGAGTCAACCGAAACTGAACCTGAACCCACGTTTGTACCCGCTCCTAACGAAACGATCTGTGGATCGGCATCGAAGTGGATGTTCTTGCGAATTAAGTATGAAATGGTTCCCGTTCCAAGCAGAGCGTGGGCGGGTTCTCTGTTCTGAGATGATCGGCAAATGGGCGCTGCTTATGATTACTCGATTCTAGCAACAATGCTGATGATTGGCGAAAGGTGCAGGCGTTCATGCCGTTCGTGTAATTCACCATCTTACGATTGCATGGTAAGTTGAAAAAACAGGGGAAAGAGAGAAACTGAGCTGCCCAACATGTTAGAAAAAAGAATGGAAAGCTTTACAAGAATGTGGTGTTACATGGCCCCGAGAAAGCTGTGATTTAGACTATCACATTTCTTTGGTGGGGAAGGAAAATAACGCTAGTCACATTACTATCTATTGTTACAATGCTTGTCCACCAATTACACTGGCTTAATAATAAATTACACGGTAACGTAAATTTTCAGATGCCTACGTTCTGTTAAGATTATCGAACTGCAAAGGATGATGTCCCAATCTTATTTTGCTCTCGAGCTGTACAGCCACTTGCCCCGATTGTCCAGAAAAAAAAAAAGGGAGACGTACCCGTGGCACGACATGAGGTTCATGTCAACTGGCAGGGTGTAAATCAACGGGCTCTACGAATCGCGATCTCCTTCTCCTTTTGCTGTCGGGAGTGCACCTCGCACCGCCTACTTTCACGACCTTATTAGGGAACTTAGAATGAGGTTGCGACGATAATACCCTCGACCTAGGCCTTGAAAGAGAATTGGCAGGAGACTTCTCCTTCTCTCTGACCGGTTCGTTCCCAACGGCTTTTCGAGTGTGTTTTATGGGAGATCTCATCCTCTTCTTGATATGTATTTCCCTCACCCTTGTCTTATTCCCAATGAGACGAACGTGGAAAGGATTCACAGCAGTGTAACAGACAGATTCACTGACGTCACTCCTCTCCAAATCAACATCTCCATTGTTCACCTGAAGTAAATAAAAGCGCGTGAGGGAGCTTGAGATCTTAACAATCTTGAAAATCATCTGAGTAAGTATGATTTTACGCGAGTGATTGACTAACATAAGTGCCAGCATAATAAAGAAATTACCAATTGAAGAAGCGAAGAGAAGGTTCGAGCGACATCATGCTTCTCTTGGCCCCGCACAATATCAGCAAAGGACATGGCATTTCGCTGATCTGCTTCTATAGAAAGTTTGGCGAGGATTTTTTCACTGCATTCATGAATGTCGAACGGAGGGCGTGAATCCTGTCAGCAAATGAAATTTCTGAAAGTCAAAGAGCCAGGAAAAGAGGACCACAGAAGTGAGTCATAAGATTAAGCAAGAGTTGTCTTTTTCATCCAAGTGAAAGGAGCCAGAAATGTTTACTTGCTCTTCCAAGTTGTGCTCAATCTTTTGTTTCCATGTAGAAACTCGGGCAGCCAATTCAGTCTGTTTCTCACTTTCAGCTATACTGGTAAGGAGAGCATCCTACAAGCAGAAAATGGATTGACAACAATTTGTCAGATATGGCATAGAAAGCAGTCTCTTCTTTCATTTTCTCCATGACTATTATTGCATCACACAGGGCATAAGCAGAGATTGGTGTAGTAGGAAAAACAGAAATCTTACATACAGCAAACATTCACAATGGTAAGAAACGAGATAGAAGCACTCTTTTGAACCGGAAGGAAAATACTTTAGGGTGTATATGTAGTGAAGATTTAGACCTATGTCAAACAATAACTAAAGAAATAAATAACTGACAGACCACATTGTAAACATATGCTACAAGAATCAGATGGAATATTCACAAATACAAAATTTATCATATGCATAAAGTTCCTCATGAGGTCTTACAGTAACTGCAAAGTCCCGGCTGGTGGCTTAAGAGGGGATAATAGCTTAAGATTAGTCAACTGAAAATACACAGGTCACTGACACTCACGCGGATGGAAATGAAAAAGCTCCAGTTACTTCCTACAAGTGCTAACTTGACGAGCCATATGTACCGCAAGCACTATAGTTTCAGCAGAAATAATACTTGCTACGTGAAAGTGACAAAGGTATACTTACTAGGTGAGAACGACAAAGGTCTTCTAAATTTGCATTAGACTCCCCAACTTCATCTCCAAAAGCCTCATCAGTCTCCAAATGAACATCATCATTATGCTAACCAGGTAGCACAAAAGGTTTAGGACTTTGCACCCATAAAACTCCACCATATGGACAATCACTAGTCAACCTACCTTATCAGGGAAAGTTGCATCTTCATTCATTTCACCCATATGCACATTCTCTGGCATGTCCACATCAACTTCATCAAAATCAGCAACTCCATCATCATATCCCTGATCTTCGTTCATGTCCTCAAAACTACCAAAAGCATTTGAAGTTCTACAAATTCCATCTATCAGCGACTGTCTTAGCTGCAATGAGAACATACATAACATTCAGTGATCCTAACCAAAACTATCAAATGAGGATAACCTTACAATACCTTTTCAAACAATGGCGGGGATTGGGTCCCCTGCTGTCTTTCATGGGTGTTCTGATTTTCCCATATATATGTGAATTCTGGACTAACAGTGCCATGTCTTTTTGCAAGAGGAAATTCATTGACTAGAGAAATTTTTCTCGAAGAACTAATGGAAGGATTTCTGCAGGCTTTTACTGTTTACAAAAAAGGAAAACAAAGCAGGAAAATTCAGCAACGTGACACAATGAGAAAGTAATCAACCAAAAGATATATGTCTTCAGGACCTCTTTTGAAAGGTTTCACTTTCAGACTCCCAGGTTCATGGGGATTTAGAGGCTTCCATGGATCGTCATCGTCATTGTTGTCATCATTATCTTCATAACCGAAGTCTGCAGGTCCTGCATCATCGTTATTCATGCCAAACTCATTTTGGGAGTTTATAAAGTCATCAGGAGCAAGAGGATCTAGCCCAGCGTCACAACTACTAACTCCCATTTTGCAACCAATACGAGGAGACTGGTCCAAATTGTTCTGGTTCTTTCCAGCAGATGACCTATGTGCACCACACCCAGAGCGGCCTGTTGGGGATTGAAAGCTCTTGCGAGTTGAGTTGACCCTGATTTTTTGACTCTTTCCATTGCCAACATCTTCGTTTAAGAAGGTATTAACTGTGACAGCATCACATGGATCTAGGAGAATAAAGTCCCGGAAAAGTTCACTGCTGGCCAACTGCAAGGCAAATGGCCATGAAAAGGTTTCAAAGAATTTAAATTTTTAGGGCACCAATGTAAATATGAGATGTTGCCAACTTTTATACCAGATACGACTCCAATTCTCCAGCTGCATCAGAAGCATCTAAGCAATCACCTTCCAGCACAACTAGATTGGCAGGAGGCTTCACAAAGTAATTTGGTGGAGTATCTTTCTCTAATGAACTATCCAGGGAATTCTTTGGGTCCACTGCAGCACAGAATTTATATTTTATCATGAGATGCAATATTGAATTCACCTTATCATGAATAGGCAATGCAAAATAGGTCCACCTGGCACATCATCTGAGATCCAAAAAGGGTCTTCATCTTCATCTGGAATCACACCTAAATCACTTTCTTCGGGCTGGACTAGTGTGCTTTCATCCTGATTTTGTGGCCTGCTCCAAACAGAACATGAAATCTAAGCCTACAGCTTCATCTTAGGAACTCCGCAAGAATAACTATCAAAACACAACCTTTGTAGGTAAGCAGGCTCCTGAACATTTAACAATAAACTCTAAAGTGCATTTCTTGATTAGGCCTGTCAATGGCTGAGTCGCAACTTTACAACTATAAAAGTAAGGCACATATGGAATATCATCATGTCCCCCTGCCCTCCTTTTCAGTTGCACGTCCAGATGGGTAATTTGTTCATTCCCTTTTACACATCATCACTGAATTTCCTTCCAACAACCAATTCTTCCTCGACACTACTCTAGAAAAAAAAGGAACTTTTTAATGCCGTCCTACAAGAAATGAACTGGACCTCCATTGCAGCTTTATATGACGAAAGACTACTGCCAAGCCGGACAGCCACTTCGCGCAGAAAACATGGTTTGCCCATCAATTAGTCAATTCAACAAAAAATGCAAAAAAAAAGAAAAAAAAAAAAGGGGGATTCGATGCTACAGGTCATATCGCTAAAAAAAGGGGAAAACTTAATTTTTTCTTAGAAAAAGAAAGACAAACCGCTGTTGAGAAATGAACTCCAAAGCGTGCAAAACCAACGAATACAGATATTCCACCTTCCGGCTGTACACCTGGGCCGAACCCTGAAGCAGCAAAGCAGCTGCATTCCCACAAAAACCTCCCCAATTAGCATAGGAAAAGCACAGAATTCGCAAGCTATCTAGCCCGGGCGACAGGAAAGCAAAATGCAATCCAACATCTTAACCTTCAGCGAAATTCACGCGAATGCTACCGTCCTCGTCGTCAGGTATCTCGCCGGCGCAGATCTTGGCCAAGTACTCTTCGAGCAACCGGTCGAGATCGACGGCCCAGTTGGATTCCGGGTCGCGCTCCGCGTGGACTCTGTGGAAGCCCTCGGGGGCACTGCTGGCGGCCGGCTCGTCTCGGAGGCTAGTCATGTCGCGGCGACGAGTGAGGAGGGGAGGTTCATTCCGGCGGTTGCTTGGCTCAGTAAAACCCTAGAGTCACTGCAAAATGGAAGGAGACACTGATGGATGGAAAGGGGGGTTTGGCGAAAGTCTAGGTTTTGCAAAAGACAGAAGTGGAGACAGTTCAAGGGCAAGAGCTCAGTCGCCGAACGGCAACGGCGAATGTGTCGCCGGCGCACGGCAGTGTCTTACCCACACAAGCACCGGGAAGGGGAGAGAGAGAGAGAGAGAGTGTGTTCAAAATTGCTTTGGAGAAGAGAATTTCCCGCTTGAGCCTTTTGTTCCGTTCTGATCTGATCAAATTAGGCTTTGCCAGGTTCGGCCCAAATGCCCGACCAAAAAAAGGTTCGGCCCAAAAAACTGGGCTTTGTAAAGAAATCAGATCTCTCTCTGTGTCTCTCTAAAATTATGAAGAAGCCCACATTAGGTATCCACGCTCAAAGTCGATAACCAATGCTCGAAATCATGTATTCTGTGCATTTGTTGGTACTTAATTGAGGTCGTGCATTCATAGCCTTACTTCTTATTAGGCCCGTCAAACGGGCGGGTCGGGTCAAAAGATGGGCCGACCCAAACTGGCTCATTTTTATGCAGTATGAGTTTAGCTACCAATACCTGACCCAACTCGGACTCAAGGTGGACTCTATAATTTCTAATGTTTTTCGCTTCAACTTATTGCCTTTGAAGAATGGTCGATTCTAGCGTGGGAGCTCGGATCGGATCGTGAGTTAGACACATGAGCAACGTGGAGGCGTGGGTGAGCGCTACGAGAAATACAAGAACACCTACATGAACACATGGACGGGTCAAGTAATGGACAAGAACATGAAGGTGGACGGTGGTGGATCTTGCCTGAGCAACAACCAATGCCCTTGCTCTCATGAACTGGTTGGCTTCTAGGCATTGACCGTCCATGATGAGCTTTTCCCATATCAGTAGTGCAAATTCCACGCGATTGGCAGTGGTGGACAAAAGTCACAAATGATAGTAGTTACTTAAGTAGAACCGACATGGACAAGCCACACAACGCGTCATTTCTAAAAAAATAAATAAATAGAGAATTCCGACAAGTTAGAGCACGTTGTATTTGTCATGTACTTATAAAAATATCAACGATGAGTTTCTTTTTGTTCTTCTTCTGTTACTGATTCACGATTAGATTTTTTAGTCTGACTAGAAGAAGAAACTCATGGCTGATATTTTTATACATAAAAATTATAAGAATTTTAAAAAAATTAAAAATGAATTAGAAATTTTTCAGCCGTCGACAATAATTTTTCACAGAAGATTTTGTGTCGATAATGTTTCAGGAGTGGAAATTTTCAATCGTTACCAAATGAATTTCTCTGATCGGAAATAATTTCTGGAAAAGAAGTAGAAAAATCAACTTCTAGCCGGAAGTCGATTTCTGAAGCAGAAGTGTTATCATGCGCGTCCTAGGCAACAGTAAGATGAGTCGAATTATATGAGTATGATGGAAACCCGCAACCCACCTACATAAGGCTTTTATGTTTTGTAATCATTTCAACTCGTTCTTACAATTTTGAGTGACCAACATATAACCTGATCCACTAAAATAGAGTTGAAAAAAAAAGGGTTTTTAACCCTTATGGTCACATTTGCTCGTCATGTTAAGGGAAGAAGTGATAGCGCTTAGCTGTACATAATATGACAAAAAAGTAGGAGAATTAGGATCCACTCAAAAAAGCTGATGCTTGATGGAGATCAATTAAGACTTAAATTAAAGAAGCCAACTTGAAAAGCAAATTGATTCTGAATTATATTCCCAAGAAACTCGAAAGGTAAATTGATTCTGAATAATATTCCCAACAAAAACTCTATAATTTAAGTCTTAATTGATCTCCATCAAGCATCAGCTTTTTTTGAGTGGATCATAATTCTCCTACTATTTTGTCATATTATGTATAGTTAAGCGCTATCACTTCTTCCCTTAACATGGCGGGCGAATATGTCTATATTACAACTTGTTAACCTAAAGAAGAGCCGACTCGAAAAGGAGATTCAGCTTGAAGGGACGATTGGCTCACATCACATTTTCATAATACCTTAAACCCAACTTCGGCTTGAAAAGATTGTCTAGGATTTAAAAATAGATCCCAAGATGGTCACTATAGATGTCCCCGAGTACTGCCTGTCCATACATGTGTCCCATCTCAAGGAAAGTTGAGAAAAGAGAAGAATGTTTTAGTTGTGGTTATGGCTTCATCCCTTAGTTTTCAACTATTGGCCTTTATATATGGATAGAAAATTCATGATGCTAATGAAACTTGAGCTATAAGAGATGAGGGCACAATCCATTTTACTTGAACTGTAATTTTTTTTCTTTTTCTTTCCCCTTTCTACCTCTGCCAATCACCGGGCTTCCTTGATGGCTACGGAGGGCTGACCTCGCCCACCTAGCGAGGCTCGCCCTAACATCTAATCGACCAAATTCACTTTTGACTTCACATAATCAGTAGACATAACTCCATATTTAAGCAACTATTTTATCACATCATGTCTCAACCAGATGTGTTTATTTTTACCACTGAAAGCTTTATTCTTGGTAATGGGTATTGCTCCTTTGCAATGACAATGCATAGACACAAAATGTGTCGGTTTCATTTCCAAATGAATATTTGGTTAGAAGCTTCTTAACCACTCAACTTCATTGCTGGCCAATTCTAGAGCTGACTCCAAGGTGGATTTAGCAAATAATGTTTGTTTCGCTGATTTCCAAGTTGCAACACCTCCATTAAGGGTGAACGCATATTCACTAGTGGATTTTGTCTCATCTGAATTTGATATCTAGTTAGTATCACTGGATGATTCTAATACACCAGGAAATATACTACATAAAATGCCATAGTTTATTGTTACTCTCAGATATTTTATTGCTCTACTCAACGCACTCCAATGATCAAAATTGAAATTTTGTGCATATTTGCTTAGTTTACACACATCATAAACTATATTAGGCTGAGTCTAGTACATTAAATGCATTAGACTCTAAATAATTCTAGCTTACTCAAACTGAGTCACATTATCTTCTTTATTTTTCACTAATTGGGCACTAGCATCATAAAGAGTATTCACAGGTGCAGCTTCAAAATATTCATAATTTTAAGTAGCCTCTCCACATGATGATCTTGAGTAAACATTAGGCCACCATAAATTCTTATAACACTCAAAATAATATTAGCTTCTCCCAAGTCCTTCATATCAAATTTAGAAGTCAAAAAATATTTTATTTCATTCACAATATCGGTGCTTGTATAGAAAATACGCGTACCATCAACATCTAAGCTAATAATTTTAGATTCAATATCAAAGTTTTTATGTGTATACACATTTATTTACTCCAATAGAGGAAAATCCATTATTAACTAGAACTTGATCAATTTTCTCTCATTCCATTGTTTGGTGTTTGCTTTAGACTAAATAAGAACTTAAGGAGTTCACAAACTTTGTTTTCTTTGTAAGAACACTTCTCTTAGGTTGCTAATGTTTAGTGTGGGAATCTAAGAGCCTTCTTGAAAATCATTCTAGTTCTCTGATTTTGTTCCTTGGAATAGAAAAAGACGAGAACCCCATTTAGTAACGTAAATGATTATGATTCTGATTCTGTTTCCAGAATCAGTTTTAGAGAATTAGAATCGGTTTTAGAGCAAAAACAAAAAATTAAAAAGTTGGTTTTGGAAAAAAGAATCACTTTTGAGAATCACAAAACAAAATGAATTTACTTTTTCCTCAACCTAAAATAGAATAATGAGGTTTTATTTTCAAAAAATAAAAATAAAAATAAGACAATACAAAATAAAAATCAAACAATCAAAAAATTTTGGAAAATTTCTAAAAAATTGCAAAAAATTTAGAAAATTCTTAAAAATGGAAGAAGCTTAGATTAGGCTAGTTTGACCTCATTTTCATAAATTTGGGCATAAATTTCCTATATTTCATAGATTTTGTTCTTTTTTAGAAAAATCATAAGCACCTTTGAAATTAAACTCAAATAACATTTTTCTAAGCCCTTAGGGCTTCATTAGGGTTTTATGATGCCATTCATCAATGTCATGACTCCTTGATTGTGTACTTGATTTCATTGATTGTGATTTTTGATTAGGGTTTATGTACTTTAGACATAGTCTAGTTTTAGAAAATTCTGAAAAAGACAAAACAACCAGCGTGAACATTTAGCAAGCTATCAATATTTGATTTCCTTGAACCAAAAATGCACACCGATGCAGGATAGTGCAATGCATTTTCCTTGCAGAAATGAGGGTATCGCTCGTGTTGGTTGTCCACTCAGTCAAAAAAGTTGGATGAAACCTTACAATAGAGGAAGAAAATGACTTGTAATGATTCTTGATATTTATTTTTACATTTCGATACGCAATATATTTTATAAGAGAATCAATATGAATTAATCTTCGATTTATTCCAAATTCAGGATAAAATTTCATAAAGTAACTATGCAATTATTTGACTTAAATGAAAAAATTGGGAAGAACAATTGTTCCCGGGAACAGAAATTATGTGCATTTACCAAGCACGTTTATGTTATAGGAACAAAAATTTTATTCAGTTACCTAACGCGTTCTGATTCTCTAAAACTCGTCCCCGGAACAGAATCAGAAAAAAGTCATTTTAATCATAATTACTTTTTCGGATCAAAATGGTTGCTATGCAGGCTCTAATTTAACGAGAGTTGGAAAGGTGATTCGGTTATTGTAAGAAATAATTCCATTCATAATATATATTTAATACGTACTTTGAGCTAAACTTATAAAGATTTCCTACGATATATAAATAGGAAGAGAATGTGATCATACATGTGTTTACATCAGGCAAAGCAGAAAAAGAAAGAAAAACAAACTTTTTGGTCAGAAAGTTGTAGAATTCCTTGATATTTCGGATTATACTGTGCAATTATTATGGAAAGTTATATTCTTGATGCTTATGAAACTTGAAGTTCAAGAGAAATGTGGGCATGATTCCGGTCCACTTCATTAACGACCCTCACATTCTCAATTTGTCACAAGTTTGGCTCTAATAATCAGCAGGCGGCAAAAGTATTCCTAGGCTCCATTCATTCCTTTCGATTGGGAAAAAAAAAACCTTTCAGGAAAATATTTTATTTTTGGATTTTTCGGCATTCAGTTTACGGATAATAAACGAGTCGAGAAAAACATTTTCCGTCAATTAAAAAATATCTTGAAAAGTGAGGAAAATGATGTCCGCCTTTTGAAGAGAAAATCATTTTCCCTCATCTTTTGTCCCTTCACTTCTTCACCTTCATTTTCTTTTTTGTCTCTTTGAAAAATATCAGAATATGAATAATTCACGGTAGCGCCGACCATGCCACGCAGAATGCTTGGCATCCATATTAGCTATTCCGACCAAATTTGGCCGGATGGATTCAATTAGGAAAAATTGTCAAAAAAGTCCTAAACCTATTGTATTTTTGCCAATTCAGTCCTCAACTTTTTAATTTTACCAATTCAGTCCTAAACCTTTTGCATTTGTGCCAATTCATTCCTAAACTTTTTTCTTGTGCCAATTTAGTCCTAAACCTTTTGCATTTATGCCAATTTAGATCATCTAACCAATTTTAGCAGGCCGGCGAAATTGACGTGGCAATTTTTAATAATATTTTTAATATATATATTTTTTATTATTGCCATTTTACAGTTCATCTCCTCCATCTTCTGTAGTCTCTCTTTTACCGTTCTTGTTACGCATTCTTCGACGACTGGCAAGGACCTTGTGCGCCACTGGCTCCACCGGCGAGGCCGAGCCACCCCATGGCTAGGTGAGGCTCGGCGAGCCAGATCTGGGCGAGATTAGAAGAAACCCAAGCCAAAAGCAGGTGCCCCGATATCAAATGCATCGACGTCAAAAGCAGTCCAAAACAACCAAAATGTGAGTGGGGCAATGATGCAACCCATGGCCGTTCCTACCAACTGACTCACGAAGATGGATTTTGCGGATAATAAAGTCGTCATCGACCTCCGAACCCATCTTCTTGTAGTTGTTGTTCTTGCTAATTCTCAGCAAATCTGCACTCACGTTTTCTTCTCCCACCAATCCTTTCTTCTTCTGCTTCTTCCGTCTCAGTTCCTATTCATCAATCAGTTAGAGCAATCCTTTTCGGAACATACCCAGAAGCGGTCGTTTAAGGATTTCGCTAAGAATTTGGATTTCAGGTATGTGAAGAAGAGATCGAGACTTGGCAATGTGGTGAAAACAGAGGAAGAGACAGAAGGAAAAGAAGAAGAAGATACGAGATAGCAAACAAGAAGACTTCAACTCAGGCTTTCATTCATCATCTTCTACTTCTATCTGAGAGCATGCCTCTCTCTTGTGCAGTACATTTGTTTATATACAGATCACAGACTAACAGAATCATCGACTCTAACTGAACTAACAGAACTAACTAAACTAACATACTCTGTAAACTGAAAAACTGTTCTTAACAAAGAACCTGCACTTAACCGAATACAGTTAGGCAGTCTATTCACTAGTATTGTTTGTTGTATTTTTCCTCTTCTTCTCTTCCATTTTCACGTAGGGAAAGGTGAGGTGAAAATGCAGATGAGTTGATACTTGCACTTGCATCACTTGGTAATGTTGTCTCAACAGCCCTCCGCAAACTGGGTGTAGGTTTAAAACCCAAGCCCAGTTTGATTCGAAGACAAGAATGATCAAGTCGAGACAAAGCCTTGGTGAAAATATCAGCAACCTGGCGATGAGTAGGAACATATTGGACAGACAAGGACCCTAAAGCAACCTTTTCTCGGACGAAATGAAAGTCGACTTCAATATGTTTAGTCCGAGCATGTAAAACTGGATTAACTGTAAGAGAAATGGCAGACTGATTATCACAAAATAATACTGTTGGCGAGGACAGTGGAATGCCAATATCACGAAGGACAAAGCTGATCCAAGTAAGCTCTGCTGTAGCAGAGGCAAGAGCTCTATATTCGGCTTCAGTAGAGGAACGAGAGACAGTGGGCTGTTTCTTGGCAGACCAGGAAATGAGATTTGAGCCAAGATATGTACAAAAACCAGTAGTAGAGCGTCTTGTATCATGACAACCTGCCCAGTCAGCGTCTGAAAACCCATATAAGTTCAAGGTACTATGGGAATGGAGGAAAATACCGAGATGAAGTGTACCCTTAACATACCGAAGAACTCGTTTCAACCAAAGAAAATCAGCAACAGTGGGATGCTGCATTTTCTGACATAAAACATTAGTTGAATAAGCAAGATCTGGGCGAGTAATAGTGAGATACTGAAGACCACCAACAATACTCCTGTAGTCAAGTGGATTTTCAAGATAGATATCATCATTAGACGTGGGAGAGGTCCTGCCAGGAAGAGGAGTTGAAATGGGTTTGCAATCTTGCATGTGTGCACGTTGAAGAAGATCAATAGCATACTTGGTTTGACACAGGAAAAGAGTACTAGACGTCCGTGTAGCTTCAATACCCAAAAAATAATGAAGAGAACCCAAATCTTTCATGTGAAAAGTGATGCTAAGAGATGTGATCAAATCAGCAATGAGCTGAGGGGAGCTTCCTGTCAGCACTATATCATCAACATAGAGAAGCAAAAGGATGGTAGCTGTGCCTTTGTGAAACACAAATAAAGAAGGATCCGTAGTGCTACAAAAGAAGCCTGATTCAAGTAAAAAATTACTGAACTTCTCAAACCATGCACGAGGAGCTTGTCGAAGACCATATAACGATTTCTTAAGTAAGCATACATGATGTGGCAGAGCAGAATTTGTAAAACCAGGAGGCTGTTCCATATAAACTGATTCACTCAGTGTACCATGCAAAAAGGCATTTTTGACATCAAGTTGATGAATAGGCCAATGTTGCACCATAGCAATAGACAAGACAATCCGTATAGTGGCTTGCTTCACAACAGGACTGAAGGTTTCAAGGAAATCTACACCCTCTTCTTGATGAAACCCCTTAGCCACCAACCGAGCCTTTAGCCTGTCAAGACTTCCATCAGGGGCCAATTTTGTTTTAAAGACCCATTTATGTCCTATGACATTCAGTTGTTCAGTTCGTGGAACTAATACCCAAGTTTGATTCTCGAGTAGAGCATCCATTTCCTCTTGCATGGCGTGTGTCCAGCCTTCATGAGCTAAGGCTGACTTAAGTGATTTGGGTTCAAGAGGAACATTGTATTCAGCTAAACAGGCATATTTGGGATTTGGCTTTACGATGCCGGATTTAAGTCTAGTTGTCATAGGGTGAATAGGAGGATCACAGTTGTCAACAACATCTTGACTAGAAGTGGAGAAATCTGGTAGGTCAGGATTAGTTCCAGAAGGCGAAGCAGATGAAGTTGAATCTATGTACTGATTAGCATTGAGAGGGACATGAGTCGAACTAGTGCCAGAATGCAAAGCAGAAGAAGGTGAGTCTATGCACTGATTACCATTGAGAGGAATATGAATCTGACCAACTGAGAGACTTCCACTGTCATGTAAATGACCAGTGTAATGGTTGGAGGGGTGCTGCAGTGAATGGTATCTAGGAGAATCCAAAAATGCTACTTCAGCAACCCATTTTCGATATAAAGTAGTATAGTGAGGATAATCTGCAGATAGTTTCTTGGTAAAGGGAAAGAAACTTTCATCAAAGTTGACATGGCGACTAATGTATATCCTACCATCAGTAGGTACAAGACATCGATATCCCTTATGTCGCTCACTATAACCCAGAAATATACAAGTGAGAGATCTGGGATCAAACTTATGCTGAGTATAAGGCTTGAGACAAGGATAACAAGCACATCCGAAAACTTTGAGATGATCATACCTTGGTTGTTGTTTAAACAATCTGAAATGAGGAGAATCCATCTGAAGTTTGGAAGTTGGAAGCAGATTAATGATATAGTTGGCAGTGAAAAATGAATCTACCCAATAGCGAAGTGGAGTTCTAGCATGATAAAGCATAGTTAAACCCAACTCAACAACATGACGATGTTTCCTTTCAGAGATTCCATTCTGTTCAGGAGTATAGGGACAAGACATGTAATGTTGAATTCCACAGTTCTTCAAATGAGTCTGAAACCTGATGCTAGTGAATTCACCACCATTGTCACATTGGAAGACTTTGATTTTATGAGCAAATTGAGTCTCGACATATTTCTGAAACACAAGGAATACATCATAGAATTCTGACTTCAGTTTCATTGGGTATAGCCAACTGTAACGAGAAAAATTATCCACAAAAATGACATAAAAGCGGAAGCCCTGTAGTGAGGGTACTGGTGAAGGACCCCAAATGTCACAATGGATCCTTTCTAGAGGGACTTTAGATGCAGAATCCGATGAAGGAAAAGGTAAAGCTGTACTCTTGACTAGGGGACAGCTGCTGCAGATAGATGGAGATGTTGTATTATATGAGATCAGTTGTTTTTGTTGGAGATATTTCAAGACCTTTGTGTTAGTATGTGCTAGCCGCTGATGCCATACTGCTTCTCTAACTTCCTTATGTCTTTTGGTTAAGAGAGCTTGTGTTGCTTGCTGATCCACTCGATAGAGCCCTCCAACTTTCTGCCCGAGCTTCACTACAGAGTTGTTCCGATGGTCCTTAACATAGACACCATATTTGTCAAACACAAATGAGCAAGGTAAGTCATCGGTTAATTTCGAAACGGAAAGAAGATTCTTTTTGATAGCTGGGACTACCAGCACATCATTTAAAGGTAATGTATCAATTGCTGTATGTAGTAATATATTGCCAGTGTGAGTAATAGGAAGACATGAGCCATTTCCTATCATTACAGTATCTGTTCCAATATACATTGAGGAGTTATGAATCATACCCGGATTGGCTGTAATATGAGCTGTGGCTCCTGTGTCTGGATACCATTCACTACCTGTGGAGTCCTCAAGATGCATTGCTGCTAAGGCCTGTGGTATATGCTCAACTTGATAAGAGTTGTCAAATCTATACCAGCAGCGAAGTGCATCATGCCCTGGTCGTTTACAGATTTGACAAGTTACTCGGACTCCATCTATTGCTTTTTCTTCTTGTGAAGCCTTGTGAGCTGCAACATGTGGATACATTTTAGTATCTTGATATGTTTGTGACGAGCCTGCATAAGGTCGAAAGCCATGACCTGAATTGAAGTAGTTATTTGGTGGATTGGATCGTTGCACCTCCTGATATGGCCTATAACTTGGATTTCTTCCTTGATATCCAAAACCACGACTTCGATTGTCAAATGGACGACCTCTTCCATAGTTTCGTCCCCCATGAATATTCCCTCTCTGACTTAGTAATGCAAAACTAGACTGATGCAGTTCTCTATCAAGTACCATCTTTGACTCCATCTCTGGTTTTCTTTCTCCATAGTAGGCAATGTTGGAGTTGTATTGACTCGAGGAGTAGTGTTGTAGTCTTGTCTCAAACCTTTCCAGTTGTGATATTACTTCATCATAATCAGGTTGAGGTTTCAAACAATACATAGTTGTTCGAAAATTTTCATAGTATGATCCTAGCCCCTCCAGGACACCAAAGACTTTAGTTATATCATCAACAGGTTTACCAATTGCATTTAACTGATCACAAATCATTTTGTATTCCCTAAGATAGTCAGGAAGTGGTCTATTGCGTTTCTGACAAGCTTGAAGCTTTCCTCTCAGTTCAAATTCTCTAGCCACTGATTTCTGTGTAAACCGATTCAATAAAGTCTGCCAAATTTCATAGGACGTTTCCAAACCAATGAGCAGTCCTAAGATATGCTTAGAAACTGCACCACTAATCCATGATGATATCAGTTGATCAGTTCTTACCCAATCAGTGTAGTCAGAGCTTACTGCTTCAGTTTCATTACCTTCTACATCGACTTGAAACTTTGGAGGTGGTAGAACTTCTCCATTGATGAAGCTGTCCAACTCTTGACTACGGAGAAATCTGTGAAGCTGAGTTTGCCAGAGAAGAAAGTTATCTTCTGTAAGTTTGATTGTAACAAAGTTGGCAATGTTTACATGGATTGGAAAAAGGATATCTGGATGTTCTCGCAGCCATAGCTGTGCTCTTGAAGAACGAAGAATCAAGATCTATAGCTTGCACACAGGAAAGCTCTCAGAGAAAGCTCTGATACCATGTGGAGAAAACAGAGGAAGAGACAGAAGGAAAAGAAGAAGAAGATACGAGATAGCAAACAAGAAGACTTCAACTCAGGCTTTCATTCATCATCTTCTACTTCTATCTGAGAGCATGCCTCTCTCTTGTGCAGTACATTTGTTTATATACAGATCACAGACTAACAGAATCATCGACTCTAACTGAACTAACAGAACTAACTAAACTAACATACTCTGTAAACTGAAAAACTGTTCTTAACAAAGAACCTGCACTTAACCGAATACAGTTAGGCAGTCTATTCACTAGTATTGTTTGTTGTATTTTTCCTCTTCTTCTCTTCCATTTTCACGTAGGGAAAGGTGAGGTGAAAATGCAGATGAGTTGATACTTGCACTTGCATCACTTGGTAATGTTGTCTCAACAGGCAAGTGGGTTCTCTCACCCTTTTGTCATGAGAAGCAACCCAAAATCAAATCTCTCTTTTTTCTATTCAAAGAATAATCCTTTCAACTTAATTGTGCAGATAGAACATGTTCACATTCATGAATTGGGACTGCTTACTTCGAAATAAGCTGAGATGGTTCGAGGGAACATCACAGCTGTGGAAGATTAAATACAGAGAAAAGTCTCTGCTTTGACGGCAAAGAGAAGACGGTGTGGGTGGAATCCCATTAACAGCAGTTGAAATCTGACTTCCGGACATGACTCCATACCGTAGAACTCGGTCGTGCCTCGTCCAGCCATTGTGGCTTGGCCTCCGGCCTTGTCCAGCAGCGGCAGAGCCAGTGGTCGAGGAGCCTCGCCGGCCCTCGACTCCAGTCGCTCGTCGAAGAAGGCGTAACAAGATGAACAGTAAAAGAACGAAAACAAAAAAGGAAGAAGATGAACAGTGAAGTGGCAAATTTCCGAAAAAAAGGCAAATAAAAAAATTTAATATTATTAAAAATTACCCCGTTAGCTGGCCGGCCAAAATTATCCGTATGGACTGAATTGGCAGCATAAATGGAAAATGTTTAAGACTGAATTGACATAAAAAAAGGTTTAGGACTGAATTGGCATAAATACAAAATGTTTAGGACTTTTTAAACAATTATCCCGATTCAATTAATAAAACGTAAAAATGTTTGAGACTCAATTGGTAGAATTAAAAAGATTTATGATTGAAAAAAATTGGCAGAAGTGCAATACGTTTAGGACTTTTTGGACAAATTTTCCCAGTTTAGTGGGAATATGATTCAACACCTATCTACTAAGATATATCCAGACAATTTGTTAACCAAAAGAGGCCGACTAGGAAAGGACATTTAGATTGGAAGGGACAATTGGCTCACAACACATTTCCTAAGTACGTTAAGCCCGCTTTCGGACTTAAAAAGTTTGTTTAGGATTCATCAACAGAATAGAGGGTTGTCCAACTCAAAGGAAAGGTGGTGATCGATAAAGTTGAGTCTGTGTTTGTGTTCGTACATGCATCTATATCAGGCAAAGGAGAAAAGAAGAAGAATATAATCCGTGGTTAGGCAGTTGCAGCTGTCCTTGATATCTTGGATTATACCTGCAATTATTGGGGAAGGTACTGTTCTTAGCATTAAAAGATCGTGATGCCAATGAAACTTGAACTAAAAACAAGTGGTGGACACGATTCCAATCCACTTCGTTATCTAATCACATTCCCAATTTGTCACAAGCTTGGCCCTGGAACGATTTTTTCCGAGATAGATTGCGGACGAAAAACGCCTTCTTAATCTCTCTCTAAGTACCTAGATAATGAAATCTACTTGTCATTATAATTGATGGAGTAAGTGTTGGGAAAAACAGACAAGCAGCGGATATAACTTTCCCCCTTTGACTAAACCTGTGAGAAACCGATTCGAGCACAACCAATGGAAATATGCGAATTGAAAGAAAAACAACACTAGAATCTTTTACGTGGAAAACCCCTTCAATGCGAAGGATAAAAACCACGAGACCGCTCACGGAGTCTACCCGAATCTCCACTATATATCAATCGTTTGGATACACAAACTCGCTGAATACAACGACAATAAAATCCCAAAGCTATAAGTGGAGATCAAGCAGCAACAACACCGTAGACGAGAGAACCGGATGAAAATCACCCCCAAAATATGCAGTCCCGAAATACCCACGAACAGCTACAGTAAATACCTTGAAATCACGATTCAACCGTACAGAATCAAGAACAACGAGTCTTGAAGATGCTGTCAAAATTTCAGCCCAATCGGACCACGGGAAGACCTCCGATCGTCGATTTGATCTCAGATGGACGCCCAGAAAAACTGCAGTATTTTTCTGCGTTTTTTGCTCTTTGTCCTCTCGGTGGCTGCTCTCTCTATTTCTCTCTCGTGCGTGTGTGTGTTCTACCATGTGTTGCTGCTGCTGCCCTAGGTTTTTAACAACCTAATGGGCTGGATTGGGCCCAAAGCCCAACAAATCTCCCCCTCCAGCCCATTAAGGGAGATCTCGACACAAAAGAATTCATCAGAAATCCATGCCGGCCTGACGCCGACAAAATTCATACTTCTCTCTAGTGAGAGCCTTCGTCATCATATCTGAAGCATTATCTTCAGTGTGTACTTTCTCAAGTTCTAACCCTTTGGATTCCAGAGTTTCTCGTATCCAGTGATACCTCACATCAATATGCTTTGACCTGGCATGAAAAGTGGAATTCTTTGCAAGATGTATAGCACTTTGATTATCACAAAGTAAAACATACCTCTCTTGACTGAAACCAAGTTCTTGCGTGAACTCTTTCATCCAAAGCAATTCCTTGCATGCTTCAGTTGCTGCGATGAACTCTGCCTCTGTTGTCGACAAGGCAACACATTTTTGCAGCCTTGACTGCCAAGCCACAGCTCCCCCTGAGAAAGTAATCAGATAACCCGAAGTAGATTTCCTTGTGTCAATATCACCTGCCATGTCAGAATCAGTATATCCAACAAGAATCGGCTTATCACTCCCAAATGAAAGTCTCAAACTAGAAGTGCCTCGGAGATATCTCAATATCCACTTCAATGCATTCCAGTGCTCTCTACCTGGATTTGACATAAAACGGCTAACCACTCCAACTGCATGAGCTATATCTGGTCTTGTGCAAACCATTGCATACATCAGACTACCCACTGCAGAAGCATAAGGAACTTTTTCCATCTCTTTCAGATCTTTCTCAGTTGACGGACATTGTTTATGACTAAGCTTAAAGTGCGTAGCAAGAGGTGTACTTACAACTTTAGCTTTGTCCATTTTGAACCTTTGAAGTACTTTCTCTATGTACTTCTCTTGAGATAACCATAATCTCTTCGCCTGTCTGTCGCGAGTGATCCTCATACCAAGAATCTGCTTAGCCGGCCCCAAGTCTTTCATTGAAAAAGACTTGTTCAAATCTTGCTTTAACCTGTCAATCCTAGAAGTATTCTGACCAACAATCAACATGTCATCAACATAGAGCAATAAGATAATAAAATCACCTTCAGAGAATTTCTGCACAAATACACAATGATCAGAAGTAGTCTTCTTATAGGATTGCTCCCCCATAAAAGACTCAAATTTTCTATACCATTGCCTCGGCGCCTGCTTTAAGCCATACAAGCTTTTCTTCAGTTTGCAAACATAATTCTCTTTACCTTTTACCTGAAAACCTTCAGGCTGCTCCATGTATATGTCTTCCTCCAAGTCACCATGAAGGAAAGCGGTCTTCACGTCCATCTGCTCAACCTCGAGATCAAGGCTAGCTGCTAAACTCAAAACAACTCGAATTGAAGACATTTTTACAACTGGTGAGAAGATCTCATCATAGTCAATTCCCTTTTTCTGATTGAAGCCTTTAACAACCAATCTAGCTTTATATCGAGGACGCGAAGTCGTCTCATCTTGCTTCAATCTGTAAACCCATCGGTTCTTCAAAGCTCTTTTACCCTCAGGTAATGCCACCAACTCAAAGGTGTGATTGTCATGCAATGACTTCATCTCATCATGCATTGCATCAAACCATTCCTTCCTATTCTTATCTTCTACTGCTTCTTCAAAAGTTTCAGGTTCACCTGCATCTGTCAACAGAACATACTCATTAGAGGAATATCTAGTAGATGAGGTGCGGTCTCTGGCAGACCTCCTCAAAGCAGTAGTTGGTGGAGCTAATGGTGCAATCTCTTGAGCATCAATGTCATCTGAATGATGTTGATCACCCTGAGCCTGATCTTCAACCGGCTGATCATTCTGAGTCTGATCCTGAACCTGCTGATATGTAGTCTGACCATCGTCTTCAACTTGATCATGCAACTGTTCCTGCAACTCAAAAGGTGAGATTGAGCTAGTATCAGCTAACACATCAGAATCACGGGAATCTGTCTTCTTTATCTTCTCAATATCACAAATGGTCTCATTCTCAACGAATACTACATCTCGGCTTCTGACAATTTTCTTAGCAACTGGATCATAAAGCCTGTAGCCAAATTCATCAGAACCATAACCAAGAAAGATGCACTCTTTTGTCTTGACATCTAACTTGGACCTCTCATCTTTGGGAACATGAACATAAACTTTGCAGCCAAACACCTTTAGATGATCATATGAAATTTCCTTTTCAAACCAAACTCTGTCTGGAACATCACCATCTAAAGCAACAATGGGAGAAATATTAAGAACATGTACCACTGTACTCAAAGCCTCTCCCCAAAAAGATTTTGGCAATTTTGCATCTGAAATCAAACATCTGACTCTCTCAATCAGTGTTCTGTTCATTCTTTCCGCTACACCATTTAACTCAGGCGTTTTAGGAGGTGTCTTTTGATGTCGAATTCCCTGTTGCCTACAATATTCATCAAATGGCCCGATGTACTCACCACCGTTATCTGAACGAATGCATTTCAACTTCTTTCCAGTCTGTCTTTCAACTGAAACTTGAAACTGCTTGAATGCATCTAACACTTGATCTTTCGTCTTCAAGAAATAAACCCATAATTTTCTTGAATGGTCATCAATGAAGGTTACAAAGTAAGCTGCACCACCAAGTGTTAGTGGTTTTATTGGACCGCAAACATCTGAATGCACTAATTCTAGCAACTCTGATTTTCTCGAAGGCGGATGACTCTTGAATGAAACTCTTCGTTGTTTTCCTGCTAAACAATGTGCACACTTCTCAAGTCTTGCACTCTTTACTCCAGAGAGTAAACCCTTTTTAGCTAGTAAGTCAATTCCTTTCTCACTAATGTGACTAAGCCTCTTGTGCCATAATGCAGTTGCATTCTCATCTTCCACAACATTACACATGTCTTTGGAAATCTTAGCCTGAAACAAATATAAGGAAGATTGTTTCATACCTCTAGCCACAATTAATGAGCCTCTGGTGAGTTTCCATTGACCATTGTCAAAAGTACTGCAAAATCCTGCATCATCAAGTTTTCCAGTCGAAATCAAATTCAAACGAATATCAGGAACATGTCTAACATCTTTCAGAACTAGTTTTGCTCCAGTACTAGTCTCCAAGCATACATCTCCTATGCCAACAACAGTAGCCAAACCGTCATTACCCATCCTTAAGGTACCAAAATTTCCTGACCTGTAGGATGTAAAGAATTCTTTCCTGGAGGTAATATGCAGAGAAGCTCCACTATCAATAACCCAGTTTGAATCATCACATGCAAAATTAACATTATCATCATAGCAAACAATAACAAGTTCATCAGTAGCAGTTGCCACCCGATCATCACCACCATTATTTCTTCTCTCGTTATTTTCATTGCCATTTTTCTTCTCATTCCTCATCTCATTTTTCAGCTGGAAACAATTTTTCTTCATATGACCCATCTTACCACAGTGATGACACTCAATAGTCTTCTTCCATGATCTTGACTTGCTTCGGTTCTTGTATCTACCTTTCGGACCTCTACTCTGACTTCTGCCCCTGTTTTCAACAACTAGAGCTTCTGAATGAGAGGAAGAACCACGTGTTTTTCTTCTCATCTCTTCATTCAGAACACCACTTTTTGCAAAATCCATGGTAACAATACCATCAGGTGCAACATTAATTAAAGACATACGAAAAGTCTCCCAAGATTCCGGCAAGGTACATAGCAACCAAAGTCCCTGCACTTCATCATCAAATTTAATATTCATGGCAGAAAGTTGATCTATCACTCCCTGAAACTCATTCAAATGATCTGATATAGATTGGCCATCTCTATAATGCAACTCCATAAATTGTTTAATCAAACATATTTTGTTGTTGCCAGTCTTCCGTGCATATAATGACTCCAGCTTATTCCACAATGTCCTAGCATGCGATTCTTTGCTGATGTGATTCAAAACATTATCATCGACAAATTGTCGAATAAATCCACACACAATTTTGTGCTCAAGATTCCAATCGGTATCGCTCATATTATCAGGTTTAGTATCAGCAAACACTGGTAAATGCCACCGTTTCACATATAGTAGATCTTCCATCTTTCCTCTCCATACATGATAATTCTTTCCATTCAAACTAACCATTCTGCTCACGTTCGGTTCCATCGTTCAGTCAAAAACAATGCTCTGATACCACTATGTTGGGAAAAACAGACAAGCAGCGGATATAACTTTCCCCCTTCGACTAAACCTGTGAGAAACTGATTCGAGCACAACCAATGGAAATATGCGAATTGAAAGAAAAACAACACTAGAATCTTTTACGTGGAAAACCCCTTCAATGCGAAGGATAAAAACCACGAGACCGCTCACGGAGTCTACCCGAATCTCCACTATATATCAATCGTTTGGATACACAAACTCGCTGAATACAACGACAATAAAATCCCAAAGCTATAAGTGGAGATCAAGCAGCAACAACACCGTAGACGAGAGAACCGGATGAAAATCACCCCCAAAATATGCAGTCCCGAAATACCCACGAACAGCTACAGTAAATACCTTGAAATCACGATTCAACCGTACAGAATCAAGAACAACGAGTCTTGAAGATGCTGTCAAAATTTCAGCCCAATCGGACCACAGGAAGACCTCCGATCGTCGATTTGATCTCAGATGGACGCCCAGAAAAACTGCAGTATTTTTCTGCGTTTTTTGCTCTTTGTCCTCTCGGTGGCTGCTCTCTCTATTTCTCTCTCGTGCGTGTGTGTGTTCTACCATGTGTTGCTGCTGCTGCCCTAGGTTTTTAACAACCTAATGGGCTGGATTGGGCCCAAAGCCCAACAGTAAGCTCCATCAGACTTGCTATGATTCAACTGATGTTGCTGGAAATGGACCAAGTCAATGCCTTCCTAGCTTTTGAAGTGAAAAAAGCTGAAGAAGTCTAGAATTTTTCCTCTGTACATTTAGGACCAAGGGACAATATCCTAGCATTCTTCTCTTCCAAGCAATGGGTCTACCATTGGGACCCTTAAGTGTGGATACTTCCTAGGAGCCTTCCTTTATTCCTTCCCACTTGCATGGCACATTCCATCAGCTCTATATAAACTGATCTTTGCCTTCAAACTCAAACCACACAAGAAAAAGGCCAATCTAAAGCCCACGCATAAGTTTCTTGTTTAGCTCACTCTCCTCCTACTAACTCATCCTCAAATGGCACCTCATGCCAATCGCCTCGCCGATGTTGGAAGGGAGGGTTTCGATCTAGTGGACAAATTTTATGGTGGACGGACACCGGGTCAAGCACCAAAGGAGCAATACGATACCGTTCCCAGTGAAAAGAACGTGGTCGATAGCAAGACCGCCGCCAAAAAATACAAAGGAATGGCGTTCACGCAGTACTACAAGAAGTTTGTGGGCCGGCGTTTCTAGGATCTAGGCTTCTAGCGATGTAAGCATGTAATGGTTCGAGTAACTTCCGAGAAGGTTGAGGTAAACTGGATGAACAAGTCCGTGTGGCGGTTCTTGTCATTTAGTCTTTTCGAACTCTAGTACTGTGTTTATGTATACCGCTTGTTTTCCAGCTTTCTGAAGTTCAGTTGTGTACTTGGATGTGTCTAAGCTAGTAATGGAACCTGTTTTATACTAAACATCCCGCCTTTTCTCCCTCTTTTTAGTTAAATTTATGGCCATCTATGTTATAACTGTTCGCTTGATCGGTGTAACAAGAAGATTTCGATCGTTTTCAAAGTGAATGATCGCAACTTAAAGAACTCGCCAAGGTTCTGGTCCAGATACTTTCCTAGAACTAGGCAATGGACGCTGTGGTTCCAATCTCGAGTTGCTTCGGCATGATTCAGCTTGTAATCTTGAGTAAGATAAGATAACTCGCTGAAGCCGAAACATCCAATTACGCAAGATTCAGTAGTAAATCCAGCAAGCGCTTGCAACATATAACTACACAGATGGACCATTTTTTGCCTTATTGGTCCAATTGCATTCTTTTATTGTCTAGGATGCCAATTACTTTTCTGAGGATCACGTGTCACGGTTATTGTAGTGGAAAAATATGCCCTCTATGTTATATTTATTTATTTGTGATCCCACATTAATGACATACTAACATTTAAATTACATCAACGTTATGTTTCGCACATTAATTTTGTGTGATAACCATCTCGCGCGATAACCGTCTTGATGGAAGACAGTTATCTATAAGGGGCAAACGTAAGTTTAAATGGGTCATCTAAGCCAAACCCTCTATGCCAGTTTTTTAAAAGAGACAATTACGACATCTTTTTCACGTCGTTAGTTTCCTCTCTTCAGAACGTACTTCAGAGCGTACGTTGACAGAGAACACATACCATCAGTATCGAAGGGGCCAATTGGCTAGAAAGAACCCGTTTTTCGTTAAGCGTTCAACGCATGTTTTCGTGATCGTCATCTTCATCAATGGCTAGAGGTATGTTCGTTTACTATCCATGTTTCCGTATTCGTTCCTGATATTGCACGAGTTTCGTTTCGTGATTAAGGAATCGAGATCGTCAGTTTATCTTTGTTTTTTAAATCTTACACTCTAACGATACGTCACATATTATTCACTTCCTATTCATAAATTACAACCAAAGGCACGAACTTTACTTTCAGTGAATTTAAGTAGTTCATCTTAACTGAAATAACGAAAAAGTAAATGAAGGGGGACTCATGGCGCTTATATCGGGTTAACTCTAGGTGGGTCTGAACTCAAATATGCAAAGGTCTATTTTCTAAGTTATCAAAACAGTGCGCATTGTCTTTTACCATGCTTTCTTGATCCACTTTTGACCAGAAAGTTGTATTATGAACTTTTTTTCCGGCACTTTGTTGAAGTTTCTCCGATCTGTTGGTACCTGCTGGTGGTGCAGATCAACCTAAGAACGTCGCTGCAAGCAGAATCATTAAATTCTCGGAGAGAAATCATATGACTGGAAGGCCGTAAAAAAAGAAACTTGAAACATTCTGAAAAGTATGCACCGAGAGACGATCGACTTGGTTAAGCTATATAGTTGTTGCAGGCAAGCCAAACACCGAAGATCTGAACCAAGAAGTATAAGTATCAAAACACGTTTCAGCTGTCGCTCGCTCCTCTACTTGGATAAAGACCAGAGGATTCTTTGGATGAATTGAGCTGCTAGACATGGCTCGACACAAACTTTGTTACATCAATTTTGTTAAATTCAGATCGTGGCTATTACTGTATGTTTTGGTTCATTAAAAAAGCAGTTTCGATACTATACATGGAAGGATTTCTCCTCTTAATTCCTACAAGCAGATGCATTATAAACTTACACTGCTAAGACAACTTAGTGAGATCCCTCGAAGAAACTAAATCAGTTTATGTTTATCGTTAATTTGGTTGCGCATGATAACACTTCTCCACTTCAGAATGACTTCTGGCAAGAAGTTGATTTTTCTACTTCTGTTCTAGATTGACTTTTGATAAGAGAAATTCGTTTGGTAATAGTAGAAAATTTCTATTTGAAACATTATTAACAAATCTTTGGCAACGGTGGGCGGCGGCGGTGGTCGGCGAAGGCGAGAAGTAATTTTTTTTTAACTTCTTGAAATGGATCAAAAATCTTGCCAGAAGTTGAAAATCCTACAAGAAGTCAATGTTTTTACCAAACGACTTTCTACTTGGGAATGAGTTTTATCAAACGGATTTCCATGCCAGATTGACTTTTGGCAGGGAAATGAAGAAATAGAAGTGTTTTCATGCAGCACCTAAGAGACTCGAGTGCAGCTTTTAAAAAAATAGCAGAAGATTAAATAGGATTGATCTATCATAAAATAAGGGCATAGCTTGGAATCAAAGCAGACAAAGTATGTTCTATAGCACAATTACTTTTGTTAGTTCTATAAAAAAAGGGCTTGGCTATCATGCAGGAATCATTCACAATTATAATTCTTAAACCGATCTTTAATACCGTTCTTCCACGACTTGAGTATGGGACTGCATGGTGTTCATTTTTTTCCTTTGGCTAAGTCTATGACAATAGAAAGAAGTGTAACCCCACTAAAAAAGACATAATTGTGCACATTTCTGGTGAAAGGATTCTACTAATCCATACTCGCTGGAAGGGTTGTTACCGTTGTTTATTTTAATGAAACTCCAAGATGCCAATGAAACTTCAGCTGCAAGAAATGCAGGCATACCATTAGTGTCACAGCGTCGACAACCCATATCCCCGAAATATTTTGACTGTATATCCTCCCATATCGGTCGAAATAATCTGAACTATCTTCACTTTTGCACTGGTCGAATCTTCGGCTACATTTGTAGTTACTCGATTTTATTAGAATCACATGTAGGAGAATGCATAGACCAAGTCAAGCATATCAGTGAGAAAAGGAACAAATGGAAAAGTCTCTGTTTATGGTCCTAAAATCGTTGGGACTGCAATGTTAGAGTTTTCCTAAGTGTGGGCTTATATTAATTGGAATCGTTACTATGGTTGGTCTAATAAAGTGAGATATAAGGATTCTTAATTAGCCTAATATGAGCCTGGCTAGTGTGGGCCGAGTTCGGCCCGGCCTGTGATGAGAGGGCCCGGCCAAATAACTCTATAAATAGGCTAAGGCAACCCCCCTCTAACCTGAACTCTCCATAATTCCACACACTCAACTTCCTTGAGAAGTTGCTTCACTAAGGAGGTTGTTTCCTCCTATAAAGTCAAGTGAAGGTGAGGGTGGTGGTCTCATCGACGCCAGGATTCCGGAGGGTGATAGAGGTGATGCGCCTAAGCTGAGGAATCGCCGGAGTTCCGCCTAAAGACCGGCGAATCCAAAACAGGTACACAAGCTCGTCTCTTTCGCTGTACGACATCCGATTCTCTGCTATGGTGATCCGGGGAGTGCCGTGGCAAAGTTTCTCACGGCCAACATGTGGTATCAGAGCCGCCATAGCGAAGATCGGGACCGTACTATGTTTGCCCGTTTTCGAAAAATGTTTACAGATGAAAATGATTTTTGATCATATATTTGGCACGGGCTCGTCGAGACGAGCATTTTGATGGGTAGATCGTCGCCGGAGGAGGCCGGACGCGGCCGCACGCGCCACCACGCGCCACCACGGTGGCTGCGCGTGGTCGCCCACGCGCGCACGCGCTGGCACGCGCCCAGCGCGGGCCGCGTCCTATGCGTGCCACGTGGCGCGTTGTGAATGCGCCACGTGGCAGGCTGACGTCACCCGGGGTTCGGTTTCGGGTCAACTCGACCCGGATTGACCGGGTCGACCCGTTGACTGACACGGTTTGACCGGGTCAACCCGACCCGACTTCGCCCCGACTCCGACCCGAAGTTGACTGTTGACCGTTGACCGGTCCGACCGGTCAACGGTTGGACCGGATGAACAGTCGGACCGGTCGCCGGCCGTCCCGGTCGGACCGGTCATTGGACCGGTGAGCTCGCCCCGCACGTGAGGAGCACGTGCGGCGCGTGAGCCCCACGCGCCGAGGCTTTGGCCGGCGCGTGTGGGCGCGTGGATGCTCCGTTGGGGGTGATCTTGGTACCGGCGTGCTCGTATGGAAATTCTCTACATTGTGGTATATTTATTTGACATGTTTGAAGCTTTTAAATAATGAAAAATGCATAAAGACCCTTATATACGTGTACTTTTAGGGGTATATTGGGCATTTTTCATACATTTCCATATGGTTTCGGAAATATCAAGGCAAGCTTACATGTATATGACCACATACAGAATGTGTAGAGTTTTTAGCATGTATAAAGTTCCACATGCATCAATGTATACATCAATGTTATTGGCATCGCCTATGATTTCAGAATAAAGTGCCCCATAGTGAAATTTGAAATCATTTGGATATGATAAATGTGAGGCATAAAGCTTATATCCCTGGTATGAGAGAGTTTCAAGGATTCAGTCAGGTAGTGACCGCCAAAGTGGCACACTTGGTTGGGTTTGAGAAATATCAGTCTCGTATTGTGGAAGGATGTCTCCTGTTTTGATGCATGGTCATACTCCCAAAGGAGGTGATTGTGTATTGGTTCATGGAGGGATACATGTATAGCATATGGTTGGGGATTGACCGATCCTAGTGAATTGTACACCCAAAGGTGGTGATTCGCGAAGATTGGAACAGATTCTCATGGCCGCTATCATGTGGAGTGTTTGCAACTGCATGTCACATCTTCTGCCCAAAGGTGACTTTGTGATGATGTATGCAGCTCTCTGGATGTGTACTCAAACAGTTTTTAAAGTTACACAATATTGGTTCATGAGGTATCACATGTGCAGCATAAAGTTTGAGAAGTAACTGATCCTAGTGGTTCATCCACCCAAAGGTGGTGATTCATAAAGATTGGATTTAT
Source organism: Rhodomyrtus psidioides (assembly GCA_021437785.1). Lineage (NCBI taxonomy): Eukaryota > Viridiplantae > Streptophyta > Magnoliopsida > Myrtales > Myrtaceae > Rhodomyrtus > Rhodomyrtus psidioides. The sequence continues at coordinate 2,285,896 of JAILYB010000041.1, read as the reverse complement.
TCTCTTTATAGGCTGTTACATATAAAGTGCACATTATGTATTCTATCCAAAGGTGATTACATGATGGTGCATCTGATCCTCAAGATGTGTACTTTTAAGGATCAAGTTACACAGTACTCACATGGTGCCATTATTATACATTGTTTTTTAAAGTAGTCACCTTCCCAGTAAACGGTAACTCCATTAAGATTGAGGTTCATACTGGTTCAGATTTTGTGAAATAGCTGGAGGATATTAAGTTTTGTGATATGGCTGACAGAAGTTTATATTGCTCTTTATGAGGATAAGTTGACAGATTTTGCTGTTAACATATGGAACTCGAGAAGGGACATTTTATTGCCTGGATTAAAGAGCAATTGGATTTGCTTGTGATTTCTGAAGTAATCCATTTAGTACTACTGTGAGAGTAGATGGCCTGCTGACTGCACTGTTGTATGGATGATGGAAACCCAAGTAGCCTGGGTCTGTGTCTCGTTCACTACTGATATTATACATCAGCGAGGACTCTTCAATATAAGGTTTGATGGTTTTTATGAAGTTAGAGATTACGTCATAAGGATGGTGGACACATTGAGCAAAAGGTTTAAAGATCGTACTCATAAAGGAACTCTTGAAACCACTGGTCATTCAGACAGTTTGGGTCCAAAAATGGCATCTTTTGATAAAGATTGTGACTACGACTTCTTTTATAAAGAAATGTCACATAAAGTGAGACTGCTATTGTAATAAGGCTTGGTCATCTAAGTGTGGGCATGTAGGTGATGATTCTTTGGTTTTGATTCACGAATCTAATCTAGCAGAAGTCTCATCCAGTTTATGGAGACTTTATAAAGGTGTAACCAATTATATTGTGTTCACAGTACAATGATTCATGAATCACAAGAAACCAAATCAAGATGAATCAAAAGCTCACATCAGGAAACAACAATAAAGTTGACATTAAATTCGTGGGAGATGTGTCATTTTAATTCCATTCTCTGGTTTTGATATGACATTAAGGAATGCATTTTTTGTATCTACCTTTAGACGGAACTTGATTTCCGTATCATATTTGGACGTGAGCAGCTACTCTTTTGAACTGAAAGAACAACGGAATTTCTGTGTTCTCAAGTTGAATAAGGATGAGTGCTGCAATGTGTCAAATGAATTAGATTATGCTTAACTCCCGATGATATCTACATCACTTATACAGTGAAAAGGTTGTTTTCCAAGAAATTTCCAGTTAAAGAACAGTTTTACGCATTGTGGCATAAAGATCTGGCCACTTATCTAGGGAAAGAGTGGGAGGCTGATAAAGCTTAACATCCTAACTACTCTTAAATGTGACCTGGAGAATTGCGTAAACTGATGTGGAAATAAGATGACCAATATGGAGAGTATTATGGTGTACATGACCATGTTGGAAAGCTTTAAGGGTCATTTACCATATACCTAAAAGGATTCTGGGATAGTAGTTAAGTCTACTATGCCTGAAAGTTGTAATGAGGAGTATGATTAATGGAATGAACTTACAAGATTCTGTGTATGGATAGCCTTTGAGTTGCCTTCATACTTTGATTGGTGTTTCCACTAAGGTTATTCTATTGACCCTTTTGAGTTATGGATTAGACGTAAATCTAGATAAACCATCTAAAGATTTGAAGTTATCCTGCAGAGGTGAAGATGTATTGTCCAGCATTAGGTAAGTCCAGATCATTTGAAGGGATATTTGGTTAATGATCCCAACAGAAGTACGAGAATTATGGAATAACAGACAATGAAGTTTCTGAATTTTAATGAGGCCAAAAGATGCTTAGGCTATTAAGGTTAAAGGTACGATACATGTGTTGTGTCGTTTTCTCTGCCTATATAGACGATCGTGAAGCCTACCACATCACAGTCTAAGCCTATTGGGGTTTAGGACAGTGTTATTAACACAGATTCTGATGAAGCTCTTCAAGCCCCATAGGTGTATGATGAGGTTAACAAGGCTCCATTTGGAAGATCCCTAAGGTAGAGACGACCAATTATACTGCCAGACTTATAGTCTATTTGGAGAGCATCATTATAATATAGGCCATATGGTTGATCCAGAAACTTATACAGATGTTGTTTCTTGTAATCAGTGAGATCTGGAGTTGGATGTGATAAAAGACGAGACATGGTCTATGAAACATAATGGTTTTTGAGAGCATAATGGATAGTTGAGGGTTATAAGTTCATCAGTTACAAGTGGATGAATAAGACAAAAGGTCTTTAAAAGAAAAGTCAGAGAAGTTTAAAGCTAGACTGGTTGCCAAGATTTCACTCTGAGAGGAGGTGAAGACTATAAAGTAACTCTTTCCTCTAGTCTCTCATAAAGGTTCTTTCAGAGTGATCATGACATTTGTAACTCATATTGTTTTAGAGTTACGCCAGCTGGATATTGATATCTATCTTCTCAAAGAGAGACCTTGATGAGGAAAGTCTATATGGTATAATCCGAAGGTTTTATAGCTGGTGATTCAGATAAACTTATCAGTAGACTAAAATAGTTTACTTAAGGCCTCATGCAACAGCTCTCAGATAATGACATCAGGAGTTTCATATATGTTGTCACTTTATTCAGTGATGTTGAAAGTGAAGTGAATTAGTGTATATACTACAAGATCAGTGGGAGGAAATTTTATCTTCTTTTGAATAATATGTTACAAGTGGTGATGTTAAATTACTGCATGAAGCAAAGCACATATTGCCATAAAGGACTTTGATAAGGTGTCTTTTGTCGTGGGCATTGAGATCTGTTGGGATCGTTCTTATTGCATATTGTGCCTGTCTCATAGGACATGTGTTGATCGTATTGTGAAAGATTCAGTATACAGCACTGTAAGTCAGGAATTGATCCTGACATTAAGGGTAATAAACTGAATCTATTGTCATGTCCTTATACGGATGTGGAGAGAACCCAGATGTTGTTTTGAGAACATGAGGCAGATATCTGTAAAATCCAGAAAACGATCACTGGATTGCTGTCAAGAAAGTTTTAAGGTACATAAAGAGGACAAAAGACTACATATTGATTCACATACAGATTGATTACTTGCAGCTAGTGAGGCATTCGGATTAAGACCTTACTAACTATTTGGATGACGAGAAGTTGACAACATAATGCATCTTTGAATTAGCAGGCAGTGCGGCATAATAGAGAAAAACACAGATCTGTATTGTCCTCTAGCATTCAAGCGGAGTTTATAGCAAGCTTTTGGGCTGCTATTCAGGTTATTTAGCTCCAGAACCTCACTAGGGAGTTGATCGTATTTATTTTGATATGGACCCATACAGTTATAGTATGATGATGGCTCTGCATTGTTGATTATATACAACAACAGAGGTTTTAAAGGGTCCAAACATCTGGCGGTCAAGTGTTTGACCATAAAGAACCATATCATAATGGTGACATTAAAGTGGAGCATAGTTTCACAGATAATATGGTTGAAGTTCCACTGACTAAAGTTGTTTGCCCTTTTGTGTTTGAAATGACGCCATTAAGATGGGCCTAGCAGCATCTTTGGATGCGGTTGTTCAGTGGGAGCTGTTGTCAATTTTTGCTCCAATAAAGTTTGCATCTGTGATTGTTACATTTGTAACATCTTGATATAGATCAACTCTATTGCATGCAATAAAGTTTTTTTTTTGAGTTGAGTTGATCAATTGAAAATCTCAAGGTATGTGTAAACCTTGAATATAAGGCTAGGGGCATTGAGATACTAGCCTTGAAGATATGTCTTGTTACACATAAAGTACAGTTGACTATAAAGATAAGACATATGTAGGTTCATTGGAGCCATATATGTATTCTCTGGTGCACATCAAGTTTCGTGTCACTTAAGGAGAGAGAATGTTGCCTGACAAAAGGGGATAACACATAAAGTTTCTGTCTAAATATCTATTCTATGAGGTGTTATCCAACTGCCACACTACCATATTGAATCTATATCAGTAGAGTTAAGGACATTCGTGACCGTGGATGGCTCTGCGTACATTTTTATGCAGTTACTGCCATGATTCAGTGTTTAAGATTCTATGGGATCGGATTGGCTATTAAGAATAATCTCTAGACCAACATAGAGATGCGCATATACAGTACAGTTTCAATTAATATTCGCCCAAGTGGGAGAATGTTAGAGTTTTCCTAAGTGTGGGCTTATATTAATTGGAATCGTTACTATGGTTGGTCTAATAAAGTGAGATATAAGGATTCTTAATTAGCCTAATATGGGCCTGGCTAGTGTGGGCCGAGTTCGGCCCGGCCTGTGATGAGAGGGCCCGGCCAAATAACTCTATAAATAGGCTAAGGCAACCCCCCTCTAACCTGAACTCTCCATAATTCCACACACTCAACTTCCTTGAGAAGTTGCTTCACTAAGGAGGTTGTTTCCTCCTATAAAGTCAAGTGAAGGTGAGGGTGGTGGTCTCATCGACGCCAGGATTCCGGAGGGTGATAGAGGTGATGCGCCTAAGCTGAGGAATCGCCGGAGTTCCGCCTAAAGACCGGCGAATCCAAAACAGGTACACAAGCTCGTCTCTTTCGCTGTACGACATCCGATTCTCTGCTATGGTGATCCGGGGAGTGCCATGGTAAAGTTTCTCACGGCCAACATGCAACAGATAGCATCTCCTCAGATTATCACTCCTTCCACTCTTACATGTGTTTGTAGATCTTTGGAATCGATCATGTGGGAACTCATGAGGCCTTGCTTTATTCTTTCTATGCTTTCATGACACTTCCCATGAGCACTATATAAGGTGATATTTGGCCGTCCATCACTAGACAGAAACCAAAGAAAAGCCGATACATCTCTTTCTTACCCAGCTCACCCGTCACTGCTACCTACGACAAATCTCAAATAGCACCTCCTGCTGACCACCTTGACAAAGTTGGAAGAGATGCGTTTGCAATAATAGACAGAATCTACAGCACAAGGCCCACGGCTCAAGGAATGAAGAATCGACACGTCCCGCAACAATCCAACGAGGCGGTTCGAGATACAGCCTCTCCTGATCATGATAAGGTTATTGACAGAAAGACTGCGGCTGAGAAGTAGAAGGGAATGGTTATTATGGAGAACTCCAAGAGCAAAGTTTCTGGCAGGAGTTTCTAGATTCTGTTCTTGTACATGGTTAAAGTAACACCCTTGCATTTTAGCCAAAAAGAGAGAGTAATACCCACGTATTCTAACGTCTGAGCTCCGACAGATTCTTTCTGAGCTGTGTCAAGACGAGTGCTGCTATGTACTTATTTCAACTCTCCTACGTAATTTAGATGTGTGGTAAATCCTTTCAAAACAGTAATATAAATTGTTGTCTCATTTGATTGCGGTACTAATTACCTAAAACGAGGATCCACGATCAAGTAACTGTAGACTTGATGTTCAACCAAATGAGGTGATAGGAATGTCTACACCAAATTAAACAAAACATCATAAAGGCGAACCATTCTCAAAAGAAAAATATGTGAACACTGCACTCTAAACATTTGCGGGGAAATTGTCCAAAAAACACTTTGGACAATTCAGTCCTAAACCTTTTACTTTTGTTAATTGAATTTTCAACGTTTTGCCAATTGAGTCCATCTGATCAATTTTAGCTGAAAATCGCTGATATAGATGTCGGCCTTCCCATTTGGTGTGGCATGTATGGACAAATTTTAATTATATTTTTAAAAAAATTGATTTTTTATTTCTTATTTTTATTTTCTTTGTTTTGTTTTATGATTTTGGTCGACAAGGTCTGGCCACAACCGAGTGGCTCACGACCCTCACCGAGACCAGGCGAGGGTTTCGACCGTCATCCAACATTGTCGGCCACAATTGTTAAAAAAACAAAGAAAATAAAAATATATTCAAAAAATATTGAAGCATTATTAAAAATTGATCACGTCAGAGCTGACTATTTGGGAGAATTTAATTAGCAAAACGTGAAAAGATTTAGGACTTGACAAAAATGCAATACGTTTAGGACTTTTTGAACAATTTTCGCAAACATTCGCTGTAAATGTTGTACTTCAAAAACTTGTCCCACAGATTTACAGCGACTGAAGAGTGCAGTTTTGCAAGAAATCGTCGTGATCAAGCAAGCGAAAACACCTAAACCAACATCTTTCGGTTTTACTAACCTTTATAAAAACTTACCAATTTATATTAAAGTGATTTATAAAATCTTTATATTAGATTAGAATTTCGGGATGCGAACTCTCGTTTGAATTACACACCACTGTTTATTTGTTTTCCTTAAGTTACCAGCTATTCTATTTAGTCATCAAGTTACATTTAACAACTCTTTCCAGAGATTATCAACCTAAAGTTGCACGACTAACCGACTTTTCTCTCCTTAATTATTATAGGTTACTAATATTGATTTGAGTTAAGTATGAGGAAACTTAATTTTTCTTTTTTTAATTTGCTAAATTTTCTTAACATTTACAGACTTTTATATGCATTTCCTAGCAATACCTCAGATTTATCAACTTTTATTTAAGAAGTTATTACCTTAATTAGAGTGACTTACCAAACAATTTTTGAGAATTATTACCTTCATTAGAGTGACTCACCAACTTTTTTCTGATTAAGTAACCCTCAATTTGAGTTCCGCAATTACCAAGTTTATTTTTCTTTTAATTACCATTTTTCTTATATTTTATCAATTATTATTTAACTTTCCTAACTACGCCTCAAATTTACTGACTAGTATATGAAATTGCTAACTTAATTTAAGTGATTTGTCAATTTTTCATCAACTAAGCAAGCAAGTAGTTTTAGGGTATCAACTTTCATTTGAGCCGGTTAATTTATCAACTTAATAACTGGTAAGCCGTTCGAATAAAGATTGTAATCTCATATAATAATTGTTATGATAAGAAAGTTAAATAAATTATTGTATATGACAACTGGACTTATTTTGTCAGAGGTAAGAGAAGTTGGTAATTTGAAAAATAATTAAACACGCTCATATAAAAGTGAGTAGTGAACAACTTGTTGATAGTTTATTTGGATAAAAGTTGGTAATGAATCCAATTAAAGATGGAAATTTCTAAAAAGAGTTGGTAAATTTGAGGGTGGATAATAAGTAAAACATATAAATGTGAAATGGTGCTTGATAAGCCAAAACTAATTACTAACCTAATGGGAGAAAAATCAGTAAGCTACACCAAAAAAATAAAGTCGACAAATTTACATGAGAGCCGGTAAATTTAGGGTGTTTCGTACGAGACACAAACAAAAATTGGTAAACAATAACAAAAGTTGACATATTAACAAAAATGCGCACCGGTAAGAAGCTCAAATGAAAATTAAACCTAAAACTTCGAAAAAAGTTGGTAAGCCAGTTAAATGGTAAATTCATACAGGAGTCGGAAATAAAATATTAATAAGAAAGAAACCAAAAATTAGAAAAACATTTAAAAAAGTCCAGAATTTGTAAACCGAGAAAAAGCGTAGGTGTGTTGCCAACAAGTTACCAAAAGATTCGGTTAATTAATAACTATTTCATCTAACAATTCAGAGATTTTCTGGGAATGAAACTTCCAGTGCTTGACTTTGACAGAGCAATCTAAACAGTGATGAGCGCGTAGGAGAGAATCATTTGACTGGGAATTGCTTCTTTTAAGGTTAAATATCCTGTCTGGACCTCGTGAATTCACACGAGCTGCTTGTTGACAACAAAAGTTGGAGATGCTGAGGAAGCTTGTCTGTCTGGAAACAGAATCAGTTCTCCAAAGAGAAGTCGAAGACCGCTAGACAGGAAGCGGAGGAAACGAATCCGAATACGATGTGCACGACGGAAAGTAGAAGCTTGAATTGATTCTTTCTTTGTCATTCTCGAATGCAGTTTTCCCATGGCGATGCTTGCGATCGCGCAATGACGAAAGCGTTATTAGATCAGCATGCTTGATTGAGCCACTTCTCTTGCCGGATCGTTCAGTAAAATTCCAGTTTTAATTGGTTCTCTTCTTTTCTTTGGAGAGAATTGTCCTTAACCTTTATGTGCATGGTACCATCGATATTCCTTTCATTAATGCTCACTTTGGATAGGAAAGAATGAATGGGATAATTACCCAAAAAAAAAAAAAAATATCCCTAAATCTATCGGTCCTAAACTTTTTTATTGTGCAAATTCAGTCTTAAACCTTTTAACGTTTTGCCAATTAGTTTCATCCGACTAATTTAGGCTGATAATTGACGTGGATATTAACTATCCTGCATGGCACGATCCAGCCTTATGTGGACAGCTTTCTTGTAATTTTTTTTCTCTTTCCTTCTGAGGGCCGAGGCGCGCTCATTGGCTTGTCGAGGGCCGCACACACTAATTTTTTTTTTTGTCTAAAATATCTCCAACTTCCAGGGTCCTAAATCTGCCAATTGTCCAAACATGGCCACTAGTTTCTTTAAATTATCAATATCAAGGCCAGTTAGATTTCATTATCAGAACCCTCATCTTCGTCAACACTTTTTTTTATACAATAATAACAGCTAAACTACGCTACAAGTGCCAAAACTTGCATACGACGCTCATTTTAGTGTCAAAACTTTCAAAACGATCACTTAAGTGCCATTTAAAAAAAATCACTTAAGTGCCAATTTTTTTAAATATCACTTTAGCGCCAACTCCGATTTGAGCTGACGTGACTCGCCGAAAATCCAACGTTGCCTATTTTTTTTAATTAATATTTGAGCTGACATGGGTCGCCGGAGTTGGCACGAAAGTGAGTATTTTTCAAAAAATTTGGCACTTAAGTGATCGTTTTGAAAGTTTTGGACACTTAAGTGATCGTTTTTCAAAAAGGTTGACACGTAAGTGATCGTTTTGAACATTTTGACGCATCGTACACAAGTTTTGGTACTTGCAATGTACTTAAGCCGAACAATAATAGCCTCATTATGTTGATAGTCTTGAAGAAACCAGTGATGTTTTTCAGACGCACGAGCAGATTTGCGACTAAAGTGAAAGTTGTGGATTAATTTTAGATGAAAAGAAAGTTAAGGGAAAAATTGGGATTAAACCTAAATTTAGCATATTTTTTTGGGAATCAACCCCAAAAATTGTCCCAACTAGGTGCGTGCCTTTATTTGGGGAGGAAATTTAGAGTTTGTTCCAAAATTTCTCATCTTTTTGTTTGACACGATGTTACATATATTTTTTTTTTCAAGTTTTGGTAGCTAGAAATTTACAGCACCGTTGAAAGGTAAAACTGCAGCAACACTTAGAGATTTTGGTGTGTGCTCATTACTGAAGATGGATTTAGTGATCGACCATCGATTTTGATTTAAAAAAAAAACTCAAATCTGCTCTTTGAGCGTGTGAGCCATAACCATGTTTTGATGATTTATCTTGGTATCTCGAGCTTGTTTTATTTTGAAGTTGTTTGAAATTTATCTTGTTATTTCTCTCTTGTATTTCATGGAAATGAATGAAATGTTGTTTTGACAAAAAAAAAGTCTAATTGAGGATGATCAATAGCCAATTACAGTATGCAAACTTATCTCAAAACAAGCAGAGAGGCCGATACCCACCTCATATCTGAACTCCACTGAAGAAGGGTGTTTTGAAAGTAAACATCGACAGATCGATCGAGGGAGATGCAGCGGATGGTACAATAGCTTGCTTGTGCTGAGATTATACCGAAAGCGTCGTGGATGGCTTCACAATATTTGCAAAAGTAGCCTCCGCTTTTCAAGCCGAAGCCCTTGCCCTCAACGAAACCCCTGTTTTCCTGCTCCAGAGGAAACACAAAGAAATCATACTTGAAACAGACTGTAATGATCTGTTGAGGGCTTTGGAGTGCACAGATCAAGTTCCATGGAAAGCACGTTTGCTTGTAAGAGAAAACTAGGATCTGTAAACCCGTTTCTCAAACCTCAAGCGGGGCTTTTTCTTTAGAGAAGCTAACAAAGCTGCTTACTGGTTGGCTTGGGCTAAGGGAAAAAACTATCTCCCACGAAATTGGCTTTCTGATTTGCCTGAAGCCTTATAGGCACTTCTTTATAATGAGGCTCCTTTAACAAGCCCTTTTGGTATTGCGAAGGATATCAATAACAAGTTTATCACTTTTTGACAAAAAAAAAGTCAATTAAAGTGCCAAATTTGACTTCAATTCCAACGCTAATTGATTTTAATACACCCTGAAGTCTCAAGGACTTAATTTGCAAATTAGAGTTACTAAAACAATGCGAAGACAAATAATTGCAAACAAATTGAAAGGAACTTTATTGAAATCACAATAGATTGCTTATATTCTTGGGTGCTATACTAGCTCAATGACTGAAAACGAAAATAAACTTCTCAAAGGAAATTAATGAAGAGCGTAGAAAAAGTAAAAAGCTTATATAACACAATTGAAAAACTTTTATAATCAAAGACAAGTATTGGAATTAGAAACCTAATTTACTTAAAATTTGAAATTCAAATCAAGCAAACTTTAATTTGATCTTCAAAATGTGACGGGCTCCTCGCGATTTCTGATGCCTTGATTGATGTTGTGTGATTTTCACTCGTAGTGTGTAGTATAGAATGTTTGCTAAGTGATTTTTTCTGTTATTCCTTATGTGTCTTCAATGAGCCATTCGCTATGCGTCATGATTTTCCTTCGCTAAAATTTCAAACTTCCTCTTAGTTTGCACGTTGCTCTAGGGATGATTTGAACTACTCACGATCCTTTATTTAGAGTAATCCCTTGATCGCCAGATCATTCTTGGCCTAGTCTTCAACTTCATTTCGTATTTCAAGTCAATCGATCGGCCCCACGTGCCACAAACTTCATTTAAACTCTTTCCATTGGAAACTCATGATCGATGAGCTTGTCAAATATTTCATCGATGAGCTTTGTTATCCAATCAGATGTTATAACCTTTATCATGAGCTTATTAGACATTTTATTGAGCAGGCCTTTTGGGTGAACTGTATTTATCATGATCTGGTTTGGACAACTTATTTATATTTGTCCCCAAATTTTGAGCTCGGTGTCAGCACACGGTATTATGGTATAAACTAGGGATACAAATGTTGATTTTCTTAGATAAAATAATGTTAAGAAAGGGGAAAGATATGTTGGAAATAAACTGAAGAAGATGAAAATACGATTAATTATCTGAGGCATGCAAGTACTCTGATATGCCTTGAAGTCTCAAGGACTTTGCAAATTTGTGTTACTAAAACAATGCGAGATTTGAAATTTCATTTTATTACTTCTCATAAAACTCAAAATGATATTAGCTTCTTCCAAATCCTTCATATCAAATTTAGAAGTCAAAAAATATTTTGTTCCATTCACAATATCAATGCTTGTATGAAAAATAAGCATGTCATCAACATCTAAGCTAATAATTTCAGATTCACTATCAACAGCTTTTTATGAGCAAAAAAAAACTTGAAGTGCCAATATTTGTATACGACGCTCACTTCAATATTCTTTTTGGATTATTTAAGTGTTAAATCGGAGAAAAACGATAACCAAAATGCCAATTTAGGCCAAAACTAATTATTTAAGTGCCAATTCTGGCCAAACAGTACACGTAACATTTTCTATTAAATTTTTTAATAGTGTCAATTTTTTTTTTAAAATATCAACTCACGTGGACTATTCTACTTAAAGATAGTTAAGTTTTTCTAAAAACTAAAATTAAAAAGAAAAATAGCCTAAAAAATAAAAATAATAAAAAAGAAGTGTAAGTTGCAGCAATGAGGGCTATAAGCTCTCATCACCGCTGCCCCCACCATTGCCAGCAATGGCCGACGAGCGATGGGGATGGCCCGGGGGGGGGGGGGGGGGCGTTGAGGCCTCGCCATGGGTTTGCAAGGCCGACCCTAGATCTGTGTGAGGTCGAGTCTCACCATGGCGAGGCACGACCGGCCTTGCCTTGCGACGGCCAAGGCGAGGTCAGCCACGGCCTCAGCGAGGGTCACCGGGGCTCGGTGACCTCCCTCGGCCATTATCGGCAAGGGTGGGGCGGTGGCCTGCAAGCCTGCAACAAAGGCTTCTAATTTTCTTTTTAATGTTTTTAACTTTTGATTTTTTTTATTGATGACATAGAAGCTCCGCCGACCCACGTAAGATTTTCAGCAAAACTCATCAGAGTTGGCACTGAAATAATCATTTTTTATAAAAAAAAATTGACACTTAAGTGATCCGAAAAAAATATTGACAATAAAATGAGCGACATACACAAATATTGACACTTCTAAAGTCCTTTTGCCACTTTTTATGTATACACGTTTATTTACTCCAAGGAAAACTCATTATTAACTAGAACTTGACCAGTTTTCTCATGACATTGTTTAGTTGCCTTCTTTAGACCAATATAAGAATTTAAGGAGTTCACGTACTTTGATTTCTTGGCTATCAAATTGCTAATATTTGGTGTCGGAATCTAATTTAACGGGAACAATAACAATTTACTCTTAACATATCCTTAAATTTGTTGACTGAAAAAAGCAGAGTTGGAAAGGTGATTCAGCTATTGCAAGACAATTCCATTCATAATATATTTTTAATGCGTATTTTGAACAAACCTTAAAAAGATTTCCTACGATTAGTGAGAATATGATTCAACACCAATCTACTAAGATATATTCGGACAATTTGCTAACCAAAAGAGGCCAACTTGGAAAGGAGGTTCAGATTGGAAGGGACAATTGGTTCACAACACATTTCTTAAGTACTTTAAGCCCGCCTTCGGACTTTAAAAGTTGGTCTAGGATTCATCAACATAATAGAAGGTTGTCCAACTCAAAGGAAAGGTGGTGATCGAGGAAGTTGCGTCTGTGGCTGTGTTCGTACATGCGTCTATATTAGGCAAGGAAGAAAAGAAGAATAATCTAATCCATGTTAAAATATTAATAAAATTGATTTGGTATCGAAAGGAGAAAACAAATGAAGATTCAGTGATCTTCAAGGGCGCCTGAAAGAAAAAGAATATATGATTTTTTTGGCACTATTCATGAATAGTAAATGATAAAAATCACCTTTTATAAATCCTGAAAGTAGAAAAGAAGATTGAACGGTTGGGTGTTTTTCATCATGAAGCTTGAACCCTTTCTCCCTCTTTGTTATGTTTGCCTAATGAAGATTTTCAACTTTATAGATTTTGTTTGATTTGTTTTTTCTTCTTTTTGACTTTTGTGTCTCTTTTGTGGCCTTTGGATTTTACGCATGGACTGCTTCACTTTATCTTTGGTTCATTAGATGGTTGTTTTCAGATGAGTTTTAGTTGTTCTCTATAAGTACTTAAGTGTTGTTTTATATATTAAGAAGAAGCTAAAGGAAGTGTTCTCCAATAAAAATATTTTCTCCATCCATTTTGTGCCTCGTTTCACATATCCTAAAGTCATCCTTATTCGTTTTGGTTCCAACAATCCATGCTTCTATATCAGGCAAAGGAAAAAAGAAGAAGAATGTAATCTATGGTTAGGCAGTTGCAGCTATACTTGATATCTTGGATTATACCTGCAATTATCGGGGAAGGTACTCTTCATAGCATTAAAAGATCAAGATGCTAATGAACACTTGAACTACAAGAAAGAGGCGGGCACGATTCCAATCCCCTTCATTACTGGTCGTTTTCCGATATCATATGCAGATGAAAAGGGCCTTCTTAATCTCTCTCTAAATACGTAGTTAATGAAGACTCCTTGTTATTATAGTTTGTACAGTAAGCTCCATCAGACTTGCTACGATTCACCTAATGTCGCTGGAAACATGTCAATAGAGCACACAAGTCCAAAAAAGCAATTTAATTCGATGAAAATTCTAAAAATTAAAAGCCGAAGAATTCTAGAATTTGTCCTCTGTATATCTAGGACCAAGGTAGAATATCCTAGCATTCTTCTCTTCCAAGCAATGGATAGACCCATAAGATGTGGTTACTAGGAGCCTTCCTTTTATTCCTTCCCCATTTGCGTGGCACTTTCAATGAGCTCTATATAAACTGATCTTTGCCTTCAAACTCAAGCACCAGAAGGAAACCAATCCAAAGCCCAGGCATAAATTTCTAGTTTGGTTCGCTCTCCTCCAGCTAACTCACCCTCAAATGGCACCTCATGCCGGTCGCCTCGCTGATATTGGAAGGGAGGGTTTCGATCTAGTGGACGGATTTTATGGTGGAGGGACATCGGGTCAAGCACCAAAGGAGCAATACAATCCCGTTCCCAGCGACGAGAAAGTGATCGATAGCAAGACGGCCGCCAAAAAATACAAAGGAATGGTGTTCACGCAGTACTCCAAGAAGTTTGTGGGCCAGCGTTTCTAGGATCTAGGCTTCTAGCGCTGCAAGCATGTAATGGTTAGAGTAACTTCATAGAAGGTAGAGGTAAACCGGACGAACAAGTCGTCGTCACGGTTTTTGTCCTGTTAGTCATTTTGTACTCTTGTCCTGTGCTTATGTATACCGTTTGTCTTCGGGATTTCTGAAGTTCAGTTGCATACTTGGATGTATCAATGCTAGTAACTGAACCTGCTTTATACTAAACATTCTGCCTTTTCTTCCTCTTTTTGGTTAAATTCATGGCAATCTATGTTATAACTGTTCGCATGTTAACAAGCAAAAGCACGATCGGTATTCTTAGTGAATTTAAGTAGTTCATCTTAACTGAAAGAAGGAAAAAAAAATAAATGAAAGAGGATGTCGCGACCTAAAAATAGGCTAATAGATTATTAGGTCAATTAAATTAATTAACGTAACTCGGACTCTCCCAAGTCCTACCAAATCGCAACTTAGGTTTGTTCGTGAAAAAATATTCAATCGGAGATGCCACTAATCATTTACGGTAGGTTGATTAGAAACTTATATAAAATAGCGGGAGAACTATTTTATCTCTACGAACCAGAGAAAATGAGTTTGGGGACTTGGTTACATTAATTAAAAATTGATGCTCTTTCGGTACCCAATTTTCATGAAAAATCCTTAGTTTGATGATTTGACTTTATTTGGGATTTTCTTTTATTAAATGCAAATGCTAATGAGTATAACTATATGACATGTGAAATGATATGACGTGACGACGTTGTATGACATGGCATAATGACGTGGCAAAGTACATGACGTGGCAAGATGACGTGGCAAACTAAATGATACGATATGCAATGCAAATGACATTTTTTTGGTATTTTCTATGTATTTTCGGATTTATGGAAAAATGAGGTGAAAAAGCTATCTTAAAGTCAAGAGAAATATAATCTCACTTAGGAAAAACATGGGATTTTTTAGGATTTTATCTAAGCACGAAAAGTTGAAAAACACAGAAAATTTGAACAAAAATAAACAATATTGCCCATAAACTTTAAATTCGAAAATCCGATTTTATTCACAACATCCCCCGAGATTAGGGTTAGCAAGTGAATATATTATAGAATAACCGTCGTCCCTATATACATAGGGCAAACCTTGAAATTCTATTTAGGAATTAGCAATCCGCTCATTGAGATCGAGGGTTTGATATCTAATTCACACGTACGGGCACGATCGTACTTCGAGATCGAAGTCATATGTTGCCTTTAATGTACGATTTTCGAGGGACAAGGCACAGTTGGGGAGCATGTGTTATGGGCAATATTGTTTAATAAGGTGCAAACTTTATAAACAAAGATAAACATGAGATGCACATAAAATAAAAAAGATAAGACAAGATGTAAAAATAAAATTCCTTACCCACGGATAAGCACCAGGATAATATTGCCTTATCACTAACATAATATCATCCTATCCACAAGGATTTACATGCTTTCAAAGATATGTAATATTATCTGCAAGAAATCGTTAGAGATATGCAAATATAAGGTAACAAATATTTCGAATCAATTAAGATAAGAAATATTACCTTATCCAATGAATATTCTCTTTCCGAATTTTGAAATGAAATCAAATCGGCTTGTGGATCATAATCGAATCGTGGATTGTATGTCGGCTAGGACCCTCGGCGAATCAAGGCGCTCAGAATTTGTTCACGGACGGCTCAGATCTATTAATGGGAGGTTTCTCAATGGTTACCGTTTCTCAATTTTTGTTTGCATGGAAGGCTCGATAGCACATGGTCCTGCAATAAGAAAGAAAGACTAAAAGCAACTAGGAAAAATTCCTTCTTTGTTTTCCATGTGCAGATTATTTTGGGAAAAAGACAAATTTCACCGTTTTTATAAACAGCCTCCCAATTTCCACCAACTTCCTTCTTGCTTTGCATGAGGATGCATTGAGTAAGGTATCGCACAATTCTGTATGAGCCTTTTCCACCGTTGAGTGGATTCAGACGATAGGGCGCCCTTCGGATTGCAAATTCAAACCAACAATGGATGACAATCAGCGAATGACTTCTTGATGGACTTGCATCTTACAATGGTGGGGCTCATCGAAGGCGAACCATTCACCAAGATAACAGGCACCGCCACAATTTCCCTTTAAGTGTCTTTTTGTGGACATTGCTAAACTTTACGGCTAAATTTCTTGTAATACCCTGGGAGGCGCACGACCAAACCTGCAAAATAGATGAAATCGATTTTTCATTAAAGAAAACGACAAGCACCGGATAGGGACTTCCTTTCCTCTTGCATGTCTCAATTCTTCTTTGTGTCTCTGTGATAGATGTTCATGATGGCCAGTCTCCTCCTTTGAACACCAACGTAGAAGAAAATAGTCTAGCCCTACACCAATCTCAAACAAGAATTGAGAATTATTCTGGCTTCCTTCTTTCTAGCCGTCTATCTCTTTTCTTTCGTGATTTTTCAATCTCTGGCTGTGCACTATCAGTGAATTGCCTGTGAGAAGGAGCAATAAAGAAGACAATCGATGCTGAGTAGTTGGATTCAATACCCATGAAAATATGTTAGCAGAGGAAAAGGGTCAGAGACAACTACACCCCTATTAACAGTGGCACTCAATACGCATGAAAAGAAGCCTCTGAGAATGCGCAATGTGCTATCTCCTTTGTTGTGCACATGAATGGAGTCTCTTGGACGATCAATGTTGCGTGGACCCCTCCTTTCTCAACGATGGCACTTTCCCCTCCTTTGACTTTGCAGAATGAGACTTTCTTCTTGAGATTCTCGTACACCACTGTAAGGCAATGGTGAAGAAGCCAGGCTCTAGGTGATGATCTACCATCCGAGATCTTAATTTTCCGAGGGAGAGTCTTTGACCGAGGCTCTCCCTCCTTCTCATCCTCTCTATGTGCCGTATGTAAATGTGGTGTGCCCCCCCAGATCTGCTTCTCCTTCCTCCTTTTGTGTGCAAAGATGGGATTCACTCATGGTAAGTGTTATAGAAAACGCCAAGAGATGCGCAAATTCAAGCTCGTAATAGCAAGGATGAAAGCAAAATAAAACACGAGGCACGATATACGTGAAAAACCCAAAACGGAAAAAACCTCGAGGAGAGAGAGGGGTTTCATTATCTTCAATAACGAGTACAAGCGTACAATCAAAGATCTAAAGATCTGACAAGAAGAAAGTGAAAACAAAGGGTTTCGGGGTAGAAGCTAAAGTAAGCATCCCTAAGAGATATCCAAGATATCTTTTTTATAGCCCAATCTAAGAAACCCTAATACAAAGTGAATGGCCCAAAATAACCTTATCACAAATTTGGAAGTCAGAATATAACAAATCTCCACCTTGACTTCAAATCTCCAGAAGAACATTTTGCCAAACGCCACAAGACCTCTCCCCCTCACCTTCAAGAGTGACCACACAAGACCACTCGCCAAATGGAAAAATTAACAACGTACACCCCTAAGCCTACTTGAGCATACTCGATGTAGGAAACAAGGGATGAACCGCCATGAACACCGCCTAAGCAACTCAAATGGTGAGAACACTGTTGTGGAAATTCTCATATATTTTGATTCTGACAAAACTATCGTAAGAAATTGTATAACGTTATGTGATGCTGAAAGAATGTGTAAGCAGCAGGTTGAGTGGATCTAATTCTGTCGCGTGGACGAAGGGTCAGATGGAAGTGCTTCTGACGAAGGGTCAGATGGAAGTACTTCTGACGAGGTCAGATGGAGTGCTTCTGACTGAGGGTCAGATGGAAGTGCTTCTGAAGATCTAAACAGTGACGGATGGATCACATCAAATCTCCGTATTAGCATTCCGTGTCAACGGATCTAGTAAGAAACAAATCTGTTCTAAGATGAAACCCAAGAAAGATCAGTTTCTGCATTTGCAAAACGTGAAGACCCACGTATGGCAGGTTTTTGATCAAGGCAAGATTCTTATGGAAAGCTTGTGATATTCGATTGCCCTGATATCCCTTGCAATCAATCAATGGACTTTCTACAATGGGATATCATCTTCTAAGGAATATTCCTTCGGGAACCAACTCAGACTTATCACACTTATGGAAGCTGGAGATTCAGTTGTGTGGGTGACTGAATCAGAATGGTTCATTATCTTATTCGACGGTCTATATATCTTCTGAAGATACAGTCTCATTCAATCACGATTGATGACGTCCAATTAAGGATTGAAGAGCGATCCATTGGCTGGGAATCCAACGGCTAGTTCGGAGGCAGGGGAGTATAAAAGAAGAATCATGATGGACTAAAAAGTAAGAGGGCGAACAACAATCCAAAGTGCAAGCATAATCTGAGTTCTTTCCAAAAATTTTATGTGTACCCAAAATCCTATTCATTGTGAAAATTTGAGAGAGAGAAAAACCAAGTGATTGAGTATTTGTAATTCTCATGATTTTTCATAGTGAAATCCAGCCGATCGGCTGTCATCGTGGGAGAGTGGACGTAGGCTTGATCTAAGCCGAACCACTATAATCGTCGTGTGCAATATTCTCTACTCTAAACTCTTACTTTTGTGTTTAGACTTTTTGAACACTGTTATACTGTTCCTGATTTTAATCGTACACTGAATTATTTTTTATTCCGCAAGAAATTTCAATTATATTCAGAATCACCTATTCATCCCCCTCTAGGTGATATTGCTAGATCCAACAATTGGTATCAGAGCAGGTTGCTCATATTTACGAAGTGTTTATTGACTTCAGAGCTAACGATCTACTATATCTAGCAATCACTCTTTAGGAACAAGCGACTCGAACTTTGCCAATAAGCCACCATACTTTGATGGGAAGGACTACAATATGTGGAGCAACAAGATGAAGTGGTTCTTCAAAGCCTATGATGATCTGATGTGGGATGTTGTCACGAATGGAGTAGTTCCTGCAACTGTTACAAATCCAACCTCTACTGACGGAGCAAATCCTGTCACAACAATGACCGATGCTGAAAAGGCTAAAAGAAGATGCCTTGATTCTAAAGCTGTCAATGCTCTCTTTTGTGCCTTATCTACCTCTCTCTATAATCGTGTCTCAGAGGAAGAATCATCTAAGGCAATATGGGATAGACTTCATATTACCTTTCAAGGAACAAATCGAGTAAAAGAAACGAAGCTCAGTATTTTACTGAGTGACTATGAAGCATTCCAAATGAAATCTGATGAATCTATTGCAGATATGATAGACAGGTTTCAGACCTTGGCAAGTGGACTTGCAAGACAAGGCGCGCCTATTGCTGAACCAATGCAAGTCAGGAAAATACTACGTGGACTCACAGATGATTGGAATTACATAAAACCATCAATTCAAGAATGTCAAACAATCAGACTACTCTCGGTGGATGAGCTAGTCGGGACTTTGCAATCTTATGAAACAGAACGAGCAAACAAGAAGTGAGAACAAAAAGATAAAAAATCTATTGCCTTGAGAACTGAAATTGCTCAATGTCTTTCTAATACAGATGATGAAGATGAGAATGATGAAGAATTAGCCCTCATGGTCAAGAAATTTAGAAAGATGGCTCGGAAAGCCAGAAACATCAAAGGGAAGAAACCTTGGAAGAAGAATGATATGAAAATGTCAAGTAACGATTCACAAAATAGCAAAGACGTGATCTGCTTTCACTGTAAGAATGCAGGACATATCAAACCGAACTGTCCAATTTTGAAGAAGGACAAACTCAAGTATGAGAAGTACAAGAAGGCCCTAAAGGGAGATACTCTAAGTGATTATGATGAAAGTGAAAATGATTACGCAAACATTTGTCTCATGGTCGAATCAGATTCAAATTCAGACTCAGAAACTGAGGTATGTTCATCTGAACTCCTTGATGAAGTTACTGAGTATATTGATGAATTGTGTAGAAACTACAAAGAAGCTCTTGAAAAAGTTTCTAGTTTGAAAAAGGAAAATTCGTCCTTAAAACAGCGGAATTTATCTCAAAAAGAAAAAATCGATTTTCTACAACAAGAGTTTCACCAATTGAAAGAAAATCATGATTTGATTTCAAAAGAAAATGCTTCTCTGAAAGAAAAGGTTTCCGATATCTCAAAGAGGTTTTCACAAAGCTCAGAAACTCTGAATAACATTATTTCAAAACAAATACCCTTCAATGACCGATCTGGATTAGGTTTTTAAAAAAGAGAGTAATCTCAAAAATTCCTTTAAAACTGAATTTCGAAAACCAACATTTTCTGATTACAGGCATCATTTTCATAAGCATTTTACTAGATCTTATATTCGACAATCCTGTGTGAACTATGGTGATCCTAGTCATATTAAGGATTATTGCAAGAAAATTTGGAGACCCGTTAAAAGGTCAAAACCTACTAACACAGAAGGACCCAAGAAAGCATGGGTACCAAAGAAATAGTAAGTTGTTTATTTCTTGCAGGTACCAAAGAGAAGGAAGAACAAGTGGTTTCTGGATAGTGGCTGTTCAAGTCACATGACTGGAAATCCAGATGTATTTATGTCCTTCTCAGATTGTAATGGTAGAAGCGTGTCCTTTGGAGGAAAGAATAAGGGAAATGTCATTGAGAAGGGAAATGTAAAAATTGGAAATCTGACGGTTAAAGACGTCTCTCCAGTCAAAGGATTGAACTATAACTTAATTTCTGTAAGTCAACTCTGTGACTCTGGCTATGATATTTGCTTCCAAGATTTAAAATGTACAGGTATGAGCAAGGACAAGAAGCAATCCTTTACGAGACGAAGGCATAGGAATATTTACCTTTTAGATATTGATGCTAACTGTGAAAGTGCAAAATGTCTTATTTCTGTTAAGGATGAATATGATCTTTGGCACAGAAAGTTAGGTCATATTAGTGTAAAACATATCTCAAAGCTTTCCAAGAAGGGACTTATTCGAGGGTTCCCTCAAACGAAATTTGAGAAAGGTGGACTATGTCATGCATGCACACTAGGCAAGCATGTAAGAAGTTCTTTTAAGTCCTTAAATCAAGTGTCCACTAAGCATTGTCTGCAGCTACTTCATATGGACATCTTTGGACCGAACAGAACCTTAAGCCTTGGAGATAAGAAATACTGTCTTGTCATAGTTGATGACTTTTCTAGATTTACATGGGTTTTATTTCTAGCTCACAAAACTGAGGCTTTTATGTCTTTTTCAAAACTTGCTAAAAGAATTCAAAATGAAAAGGGTTACACCATTTCTAGTTTGAGAACGGATCATGAGGGAGAATTTGAAAATCAAAGTTTTTCAGATTTTTGCACTGATTTTGGAATTCAGCATAACTTCTCTGCACCTTATACTCCTCAACAAAATGGGGTAGTAGAAAGGAAAAACAGATCCTTGCAAGAAATGGCCAGAACTCTTCTTATTGAGAGTAAAATTGCATCTCATTTTTGGGCTAAGGCCGTTTCCACAGCCTGTTATATTTTAAATCGAATTTCTGTCAGACCTTTTAGTGAAAATACCCCCTATGAAATCTTCAACGTAAGAAAGCCTGACATTGCATATTTTCATGTATTCGGTTGCAAATGCTTTATTCTAAAGAATGCTAATGATCGAATTGGAAAGTTTGATGAGAGATCAGATGAAGGAATTTTCTTGGGATATTCAACAACGAGCAAAGCCTATAGAGTCTACAACAAGAACACTCGTGTTGTTGAAGAATCAGTAAACATCAAGTTCGATGAAAGCTATCAGAATGATGAACTTGAATCTATTCAAGTTCATACACTTCCTCCAGTCCCAGACTCACAAGAAGATTCAGGAGAAAAGCAAGACTCAAATGTGAATGTTGAGAATGTTCAGAAGGAAATTCTCTTAGTTGAAGAAAGACCAGAAGATGAACAGAATGAACCCACAACATCCTCAAATGATTGCTTCGACAAAAGTTGGAAGCACAAGTCAAGTCATCCAAAGGAACTTATCATATGAAGTATAAGTAATGGCATAAAGACAAGATCAAAATTCAAGCAAGCAATGAGCAACATAGCATTGATATCTGAATTAGAAAAAAAAAGGATTGAAGATGCATTAGCAGATGAGAACTGGATAAATGCAATGCAGGAAGAGTTACATCAATTTAAAGTCAACAATGTTTGGGAATTGGTCAACAGACCCAAAAATCGTCAAGTGATTGGAACTAAGTGGGCATTCAGAAACAAACTGGATGACAAATAAAAGGTTGTAAGAAACAAAGCAAGACTTGTAGCAAAAGGCTATTCTCAGGAAGAAGGAATAGACTACGATGAGACCTACGCACCGGTTGCTAGGTTAGAAGCCATTAGGCTACTTCTTGCTTATGCTTGTTACAATGATTTCAAACTTTTTCAGATAGACGTGAAAAGTGCTTTTCTAAATGGCTACATCAAAGAAGAGGTATATGTTGAACAACCCCCTGGCTTCGAAGAACCTAGAGAAAAGGATTTGGTATTTGTCTTAAAAAAGGCACTCTATGGACTGAAATAAGCACCTCGTGTTTGGTATGAAATGTTGATTAACTTTCTATCTCAACACAACTTTACAAAAGGCAATGTAGACACTACTATTTTTATTCAAAGAAAATGTAAGGATATTCTTCTAGTTCAAATCTATGTTGATGATATTATATTTGGTTCTTCTAATGAGCTTCTCTGCAAGAAATTTTCTAAAGTAATGCAGGATAAATTTGAGATGAGTATGATGGGAGAATTACGATTCTTTCTTGGTCTTCAAATTCATCAATCTCAGAAAGGAACTTTCATATATCAACAAAAGTATGCACTGGAAATAGTGAAGAAGTTTGGTTTGGAGAATGGCAAAAAGACAGAAACTCCCATGTCTCACTCCTCCAAATTAGATAAAGATGAAGATGGAAAGGAAGTTGATCCCAAACTATATCGAAGTATGATTGGATCACTACTCTATCTCACAGCTTCAAGACCAGACATCCTATATAGCGTCTGTTTATGCGCAAGATTTTAATCAAGCCCAAGAGAATCACACCTATCAGCCGTCAAAAGAATAATCAAATATATTGGGACGTATCCCAACTATTGTTTGTGGTACTCTAAATCTTCTGATTTTATACTAAAGGGATATTCAGATGCAGATTTTGCAGGTTGCAAAATTGATAGGAAAAGTACATCTGGAACTTGTCAGCTCATGGGAAACATGCTTGTCTCATGGTATTCCAAGAAGCAAAATACAGTGGCACTTAGTACAGCTGAAGCAGAATACGTATCTCTTGGAAGTTGCTGTGCTCAAATACTTTGGCTAAAACAGCAGCTCAAAGATTATGGTGTTGAAGAATCAATTGTGGAAATTCTTTGTGACAATACAAGTGCCATAAATCTTACAAAAAATCCCATACTTCACTCAAGAACAAAGCACATTGAGATCAAGCATCACTTCATACGTGATCATGGTGATGTTAACATTCAATACATTGATACGAAAAATCAACTTGTAGATATTTTCACTAAACCATTGGATAAGTAGACTTTTAATTTTATTAGAAATGAATTATCCATCATTAACCCTCATTTTTGAGTATATTTTAGAACATGGAGAGTCAGAAGGAGAATCAGAAGGAACGTCAGAAGGAGCGCCAGAAGGAGCGCCAGAAGGAACGCCAGAAGGAGCGTCAGAAGGAACGCCAGAAGGAACGCCAGAAGGAGCGTTAGAAGGAGCGTCAGAAGGAACGTCAGAAGGAACACTAAAAGGCGCGTAAGAAGAAATTCACATCTTTTTGGAAAAGTTCATAAATCAAGGTTAGTTAACTCTCAAAATTCTCTTTAAGGTAAGTTTCTCATATGAATATATATCTCTGAATATCTGATTGACGGTGATTAATTGATTTGTTAAAGAAATTCTTTTATTTCTTTTTAGAAGATCAGAATTTTCTTTTATTGATTTTGTTTCCAAAAATAACCGCCTCTTTTATAAAACACCGAACCGTCACCTCTGTTCTCTCACTTTCAAATCTCTCTCAAATCGAAACCCTAAAATCGTATTCAAGATCTCTCGCTCTCGATTTCTTCCTCAAAACAACACACTTTCATCCAAAGTTTCAAACTTTCTACGTATCAATGGCTCCAAAATCAGCCTCTGACTCGAAGAAGACTCCTCAGTTGAAGAGAAAGTTTTTCGCCTCAACTACAAGCAGCGCCGAACCTACGGAAACCCAAATCAACAAACAGCGTGAGGCATTCCAATTGGCAAAAGGTCTGTTCTCAAGCCAAAAGGACAACTACCATATGCTGCTTTGATCTATAGAATAATAAATCATTTCAAGATTGGTGGATTAAAAGCCTTTATCAAATAAGAAATTCCTTTGATGACTGCTGGTGAAACTATGGTGACAAAGATGGGATACAAGATGACTCCTGCTGGATGGAGGACAAAGAACAATGAACCAGTCATTGTGGATTTCGAGGATTAGTCCAAGCAAAAATCTCCAAAGAGGAGAAAAGTTATGGCTGTCAAGGGACAACAAAAAGACAGCTCAACTGATAAGGACTCAGAGGCAAGTGAAGAAGGAACAAGGGAGTATGACTCTGAAGCTACAAAATCTCGAGGTGGATCAGATGAAGAAGGTGAATCTAGGGATCAAAGTACTGAAATGAATGAGGAAGGATGAGATGAAACAGAAACACAACCAAAAGAAAAGGTTGTATATCCTTGTGATCTTACTGAGGAAGAGTTCCTCACAATGTGGACAGAGGAGGATGCTGACAGAAATGTGGATGAGATAGAGTATGATAATGCTCTTGTCAATTTTAATCATGAATAGATGTTAGCACAAGTGCTAGCTCAGCTGGTCTCAGAAGAGCAGGAGGCAGAGCCAGATAATATTGAGGCATATTCTATATCCTCCACCAGACTCACAATCCATAGAACTGCTCCAAGCTTGGCATCAGACATTGTACGAGAAGATCAATTATCGAGTGTTCAGTCCATACCTATGGATATTGATGAAGATGTAGAATCTGCGCCCAGCTTAAGAGATAAAGGGAAGAAGGCTATAACTCAGGGGGAGCCCATGCTGCAACATTTGATGTCTTTCTCACTGAAGTGTTTGCCTCTCAAGTTTTTCCCAAAGCACAAACTGATAAGGAGAATTTAGCTACAAAAGGGATTGACACCTCATCTCAAGAACCTGCTCCTCCAGAACCACAGGTGGAACTTCAAGGACATTTTGAGAATCTTCAACATATTCTTCTTCAGACTCTGGCTGCTATGGAAACAAGGCTTGATCAGAAACTGCAGATTTTTGAAGAGAAGATCGATAGGAAGTTGCAGGGTATGACTAGTCAGCTGACCAAATTGGAGAAGTCAATTGATCTATATGGCAAAATGTTTTGTGTCGAGGTCGCCAACATGCCTACCTATACACTGGTCAGAACTGACAGAACAGCTTCAGAACTGTCTTCATCTCAAGCTGTTAGAAGTCATGTGTTGACACCTGATTTTTGACCAAGTCTTTTTCAGTTTTATTTTTGAAAAATCACAAAAAATTCATAAAAAGTCAAAAAAATTACAAAATCAACTTTGGTGGCCTTGGCCAAGCCTAAGGAACCATTCTTGACCAAAAAATAAAATTTTCATATTTTTCACATTTTTTAGTATTTTTAGAAAATAAGAAAATACTAGAAAAATTAACAAAAATAGAATTGGAGGTCACAAAAATATAGGAAAATAGTCAATATTTTTATTTTAATTTTCTTATCATTTTGACCTCATCAAGAGTTGAAATTCAAGTTTAATTTTGTGTGTTTCTTTGTAACGCACATGGTTAAATCTGTCAAAAAAATATGTTTTGAGCCTTTTCATTTGCAATGTTTTGCATTTTCCGAGTCTTGACATTCGGCTTGATTGCCCGACATTTCAAATTGGTTCAATTGTGCGCTAATTTAATCAATTTTGGCTTTAGGGACCTAATTGCATAAAAATCTTTTCATTTTAGTCCCTAAAATACCAATTCTGAAATTAAACTTTCCTAAGGGACACCCATAAAACCCCAATGCTTCCCCCCATAGGTTTTGACCCACTGAATCTAATGATGGGCTCAATTGGGGCCGATTCGTCCATGAAGAACGTTAATTCGGCAAAAATCAATCTCGGATCTTGTTTTAGATTTGGGGCTTTTGTATAAATTAAAATCAATTCAACCCAATTTTACCTCACTTAGGTAAATTCCATGCTATGAAATCCGATTATGGAGTCAATTCCATGATTTTGGGACATTTGGACACCCGATTTGAAGGAAAATCTCAAAATCGGGTTGATTGGGTCGGGTTGACCCAACCCAGTCAACCCATTGACCGAAGCTTGCAGAACAGGGGGAAGACTCGCTCCTTCCGCTCTTGGCACGAAGAGAGCGTTGGCGCGCGCGATTACACCAAAAATCAAGGTACCCAGTCGACGAACCTTGGCCGGTAAACTTGACCTCTTCATCCGGTACCATCCAACGGCGATGAACGGTTGACGCGCGAGGATGGACGAACAAGAGAGCTCGGTAACAAACTGAAGAAATCGGTTGGAAGTGGGGAATCGGTTAAAGAGGATCCTCGTCGAAAGAAAAAGGGGGGGAGCTCGCGAATAGAGAAAAAGAAAGAAGGATAGAGAGATAGAGAGAGAGAGATAAAGAAAGAGAGAGAGAGAGAGAGAGAGGAAGACTAGCACCGCAGGAGGAAGGAGGCCGGGAGCTTCGGAGACTTGACCCCGACGAACGGCGCGAAGCCGAAGCTTTGGATACGTCCTCCGAGCTTCGTGACACCCCAAAGAACGTCCAGAATCAAACGACGCTTCATTCCATCGCAGAATCAGGTGAGAAACATCTTCGAGCTTAGCCTCGGCCTCCAATGGCGTCTCAAGATCTTGTCGATCATTATGCTTGTTTTTGCTATGGATTTGTTCATTGAGCTCAGCTAATCTCCGTTGCATTTCGTTTTCGCTTGTTTGGCGCCTGAAACCATCGAGTCAACCCCCGACCTTGACCAACTGGCCGTGAGTTCTGTAGCTCCTCTTAGGTTGAACTGAGTCCTCGCGATGGCCAGGTAAGTCTTCTCGGCCCTTTGTGATGCTTCCTGATCGATTTAATCAGTTAAGCGACGGTAGAAAGGGCTTAGACAGGTAGCCGCCGGAGCTTACCTTCGGTTGGAGGAGACGATTAGATTAAACTTGATTCTGCTACGTAAAGCCTGATATATGTGATGGAGCTCGATAAAACGAGTAGAATGGCGGTAGTTTCACGAAATTTGATGGACTGTGCGCGGAGAAACCGCCTTCTGACGAGGCGCCGGCGAAACAGAGCCGGCGCCGGTCGTCTTCTACGGCAAGACGGTTGACATGTCGCTGACGTGGCGCCCACGTGGCAGCCACGTCAGCGTCGGTTGTTATAACCGAATCGAAAAATGATCGGACGGTGGGTAGTCTGCCGCGTGTCACGATCTCGAATTTTTGAAAATAAAAATGATTTTCGGAAATAAAAAAAAAATGCTGTGGATCGGACGGTCGTGATCCAACCCAGCTCTTCAATCGTAACCGTACGTTTTGTCCTCTTGATCAAACCATTGTCAGCGCGCCATGTGGTAAGATCTAGGCCGTAGGTTTGAATTGGGCGGGAAATTAAAAAAAAACGAGCGGGAAGGTGGAAACGGTGTCGTTTTTGCACGGGTCCGGATCCGGGTCGGGCCGGGCCGATCGCGCGCGGGTCTGGGCCGGGTTCCGACCCGAGTGGGTCGGGTCGACCCGGTCCGAATCATATTTTTTAATAAAAAAATTCCGAAAATGATTTTAAAAATAAAAAAAATCAGAAAAATCTTAGAAAATCCAAAAAAATACTAGAAAATTACAGAAAATTCCAAAAAAATGTGGAAAAATTGTGAAAAATCCTAGGCATTCCAGAAACCTCCAAAAATCGAGGGTTGACCACAGACAACTGGTCAACCCTATTTTTGGGGTTTCTTATCCGATCTTCCGAGATTTGACGACATTACCCTTTAAGGGTAAGTCGCCTTTGCTATGTACGTATGATAAAATCGATAATGCCAAAGTAAGAATTAGGGTCGAGTAAGCGACCAATTCTTAGGTTTGGGTTTTCGAGTCCCGCCCCTTTCCTCAAAATGACGATTTTGCCCCTCAATGGGAAAATCATCTTTCTTGTCTCAATCAAGTTCTGAAAATTGCTTAAAGTTAGGGTTCGGGTCAGGTGGACGACCAGCCCTAATATTTAAGATTTTCAGTTCTCATCTTTGTCCAAAATGACGATTTTACCCCTCCGAGGGTAAAATCACTTTTAAATTCCAGAAAAATCCTGGAAATTCCCTAAAAAAAGGAAATGGATTGGATTGATAGTCAATCCTATTTTCCCTGTCCTTTCACTTCCCAATTCATCTAAAATGACAGATTTACCCTTTCAAGGGTAAATTTTCTCCGAATTACTCAAAATTACGATTTTGCCCCTCATGGGCGAATCATGTCCAAATCACTCTTAATCCTTGATTGATATTTCTCTAGGCTAATAGGGCCTCATTAAGGATGCCATGCTGCTTTCATGTGTTTTATCCGCATGTACTGGACCCTTAATTTGCGCATTTACTTCTATTGATTGTGATTGATAGGGTAGTATTTCCCATCTGCATGAACTCCTAGATTTAGGATCTGTACCTCACTCGTCTGTATGAAATCCTAGAATCAGATAAACCATTCAGCTTAGGTACCGAAAGGGCGTCAACTCTGATAGTTGGCGTAACTAAGTCTCCGAACCCACTTCTCTGGTTTCCGCAGAATCGAATAGACCACTCCCAACTATTCGATAGGGTTTCCGATCGTACCCTCCACGAAACGATTGGTGGCGACTCCTTGGCATGCACACTCATCACATGTCACTAGACCGCACTGAAGGTCG
Source organism: Rhodomyrtus psidioides (assembly GCA_021437785.1). Lineage (NCBI taxonomy): Eukaryota > Viridiplantae > Streptophyta > Magnoliopsida > Myrtales > Myrtaceae > Rhodomyrtus > Rhodomyrtus psidioides. The sequence continues at coordinate 2,256,747 of JAILYB010000041.1, read as the reverse complement.
ATCACGTATATCCAGCAGTTGCGATTTGGGTAATGGACCTTGGGAGAGGCCCGTGTCCGATCATACAACGTCGGACGGCCCATTAACCCTCGCTAGCCACGATGCCGCTCGGGAGGGTCGCGACAAATTGGCGACTCCACTGGGGATGAATTCGAACCCAGAATCTCTGGTTACAAATTCCAGAGGACTTGAGCCGATTAAAAAGTTGTTTGGTTTATCTGACCTTATTTTTTTGCAGATGCTCTCGAAGGTGAGGTACGTACACTAACCATTGTGTTAGATGTTTTTGCAGATTGGAGAAATAAGGGGTGGAGTGATTGTTGACATTTTTTCCTGCAGGATGGAGTTGGGAATGTATGTTTATTTTTATGCACACACTGAAGCGGTGTTTTGATACAAACTGCTGTGCATGACTTTGCATTGTGATGATCATGACACATTGCACATACTGGCGGTCAAACCCCGACTGCAACCACCCCTAGGTTACCTTAGATAGGGAAATGGTGCGAAAAGGATCTTGTGTTTGATGGCACTTGAGACTTTCGTACTCGTTCTCGCTCACCATCTGCATTGGCGATGTCTAGCCCTCTTGGGTAGGTACCCTTGGGGAGGAATCTGCCTCGTGTGGATCATGGGAGCCTGAGCCATAGGTTCCTCACCTGATTTTTGATTTCTTAGAGTATACCCACTTGTCTCATGCGCATGTCTATGGATGGTTGGTATACCTAAAACCGCCCATTGATAAGAGGGGGACATTCCACATTCCCCCAGGTATGGTTGGTAAGACATTTATTTCCGATGTACTTTACTACTCACTGCTCCATAATATGACTCATACATTACATATATTCATATGCATTCACATCATGCAAATCGCTCAAGTGACTAATTGAAACTGCAATGGTAATAGGGTAGAATGTCGCTGTTCCCTAAGAGCTCGACAGAATTGGTGACCTTCGAATATCTGAGGAAAGTCACTCGCCCCAGACCAAACACAAGGCTACACTTCACTAGATTCGTGCATGGTCGGGAGCTGACTGGACGTAAGCTAGGATATGCGGAAGACTGTCAAACCCGCTATTATGTTGATAACCTCAGATTCAAGCGACAAGCGGATGAGATGTTTAAGAATTATCTGGAGATGAAGAGGCAGCGTCGCAACCAGATGGCCAGGGAGGCATATGCCCGTCGGACGGCCGAACTACTGACCAAAGAAAGTGTACCCATGATCACCTTTTGGGGAAAAAGAAGACGTCCTGCTACCAAGACAAAGCCAAAACGTATCACACTCAAGAAAGTGAGACCCGAGAAGGCTCTTGAAGTCGTCACACCATGGACCAGAGAATGGCCAGAGGAGCTACGACCTTTTGACCAGAACATGGAAGACGACTCCCTTACACTTGATTAAAGGAAAACTCCCGACCAACTGTCATTTGGATAGACCTCTGGGAAAAGAGTTGATTTGGATCTTCACATTCCAACGGTCTTTTACAGCTTTCTTGTTTGAAAGATCTCTCTTTACCTTTCTTCCATTAGGCATCTTGATTGTAATAAAAGTTCACTCCACTTTGTTCTTTTGATGTATTGACCAATGGAATGTGACGTTGCTATTTCCCCTAGTCACTGAGTAAACCTGACTAAATTGCATAATTCACTTCCTTGAAATTCAAATTAGGCTTTGAGTCAGGCTTTCAAGACCTGAAAAAGGTCCTAATTTCCATTTCTTCATTTGAACTATGCAATCGAGTTAGCTCATGCATACCTCATGACATCTGCATGTTCATACGTTTAAAGTAATTTCTGACGATTGACTTTTCAAAATCATTTGCATATTTTAGACTTGATGGGAAAGAATGATATTCAAATATTCAAAATCCCCCGGGCCGAACTTCAATCATGGTGGGACAGCATGGGTGAAGCCAGCCAAAAGTATGCTGAATCACGACTAGGATACCTACTGGACCTGATGAAGATTGAGTGTCCACCTGCCTTTATTCAAGCCATGGCGCTTTACTGGGATCCTATCACCGCTACATTTTGCATGGAAGGACTAGAGATTACTCCCATTATCGAGGAATACAGCGCCGTCATCGGAGTTGAGTTCACTCCTACGCTCGTCCGACCCCCTATAGGATTTGAACCCCTGAGTCAGGTGGCTGAATTCCTTGACACAGGCTTGAATGAAGTCAAAGCAGATGCAAAAAGCAATTTTGGACGAGTCTCCTTATCTTTCCTTATAGACCGATTTTCCCGCCTCCCTGCTGCTAAAGGAACCAAATCTGGTAGAGCCTTTGTCTTGGCATTCTTTAGCTTTGTACTATTCCCGATCTCATCTGTCACCTTTGACCCTATCATGGCTGTAGTAGCTAGACAAGTCTGTTGTGGGTGTGATTACTCAAACATCCTCCTTGCCGAAACCTTTCTTTCCTTAAATCACTTCAAAAAAAAATAAAAAGGAAATCTTTAGAGCCTCTAGTGATCTTTTGTATCTGTGGTTCACATCCCATATCAGACAATTCCACATCCGCATGGGTTTCACTGAAATCTGCCCTGATGCACATCCTCTTAAAACCTTTGTCAGAACACATACACGTATTCCTAAGTTCAACTTTGTAGAGTGAAAAAACTTCCTTAAAATTCTAAAACTCGAACAACTCCGATGGCGGCTAAGGTTGCCAACGCTGAGCAAAGTCAGATTGACCTACGATGACGGGGGTCAAGTCCCTTTGCTAGGATTCACGGGCGCTACCACATACTATCCAAGGAGGGTGATTCGACAGTTTGGAGCTCTACAGGAGATCCCTTCTCCAATGCAACATGGTATCTTTTCCTTTGACTTACCAAGCCAGACCCTCACAGAGGAGGAGAAGAGACAGTTTGAAGCTAAGGCGGCATCCATCATACGCTCTTTGAAGAGTTCTTAGGCTGAAGAAATAAGTTGGCCAGAAAACATGACTCGTGAAGAAAACATTCATAGAGCTACCGCAGAATACATTCAACACTTCAAAGCGACCCGACGAAGCCTTGTCGAGCCCTATATACCCGAATACATCGTGCCGTACGTACCTGGAATAGAGCCGTATATACCCGAAGACATGGGACCGCTGTCATGTTCAGAAGACGAGGAGTCCCAGACTAAAGAGGGGAATCCATACTGGGATGATGAGGATACTTTAGACCTCAAGCGTCCTAGACTTGAATAGACTATTCCGTCAAGTGTAAAATAAGCAAACATTGTGACACCTTCTCATACATTCTCATTTCTGTTAGATACTATCTTGGACACATGAGCATGAATGTGAACATAGTTTGCGAATGCATAAAAAACTATCGTCAGAAATTACGCTTCTTTTAATTTCATGAATTCATATCAGGAAATGACTAAAAGAACTACTTACGTGAGGCTAAGGCTCACAAGGTAGCCCTTTTTCTCATCTACTGACAAGAAGCATGCAACTGAAAGAATTAACTGCTTATTTTTACCAAAAATAAGCGAAGCACTCACTAGAAATCTTTTTGAATCAGGTACACTCTCATCACGGAACTACCAACAGATCGTTTCCGTACTCGCCTTAAGACAAGAATGGAGCAGCAAGAATTGACTCCGCGCGTGGGCATGTTGGAGTCTCAGATGACTGCCCTGGCAACTATGATGGTCGACATCAAAGCCATGCTGGAAGCCACTCAAGCTAAACAAACAACTGCCCATAACCAGAACAACTCAGGCCCTTCTTCGGTACCTGATGTAGCAGATAGAGAGGTAACAAGGGATACCCAACATACAGATGAGGATGTCCATGAACCAAACAGCCGATCACAACCAAAGGCCTCGCCTGTTGTTATCAACCTCGAGAAGGAGGAGAAGGGTAAGCAGACCATGAAAACTGAAGCGGAGGCTAAAATGTTGGCCAAAATCGAGGAGTGCTTGAGCAGTCAAGGTTACGAGTTAGCCCGCTTCGACAAGATATCTCCTTTCGCTAAAGTAGAGACTCCTCATGACTATGAGGAGCCAGAGTTTGTAAGAAAATACAATGGGACAGGTTGTCCCCGAGTACACCTCAAGTATTACCTGCGCAAGATGGCGCACTATTCAGATTATATTCCGCTACTAATGAACACGTTCCAAGAGAGTTTGGCTGGCGCTGCTCTGGCCTGGTTCATTGAGCTAGACCTAGAAGATTATGATGGGTGGGAGGATCTTGCAGAGGACTTCCTCAGACAGTACAAATTCAACACGGCTACGGCCCCTACAAGAGAAGACCTTCTGCGAACTTCAAAGGCAAGAGGTGAACTAATCAGGACATATGCCCAGAGGTGGCGAGCCTTGGCCACCCAAGTAAAGCCATCAATCCCAGAAGAGGAGCTGATTGACTTATTCCTGAAAGCACTCCCTTACGAGTACTTTGACAGGCTAAACACTTCCGGGTGTCAAACATTCGCACACTTGATTAAGGTTGCCGAAAGAATAGAATGGGCCTTAAGGGAAAGAAAGCCTCATGAAGCTTCTAGAAGGCAATACCCCTTTAAAAAGGAGAGAGAAGCCGGACTCGACATAGCATTTATACCAGATACCCACAAGCCCAAGACGTTCGGCAATTCCAACCAAGCCAAAGGAGGATCGTCCTGGTCGACACCTAAAGTGCAAGAGCCTAGAAGAAAACAACCCCAGAAGTAATTCTCTCAGCTCCCGAGGCCTTTATCCAAGTTGCTCCCGATGCTGCTAGAGCAACACCTGGTGGCGAAAAAACCGCCTAGGGCAAACCCTGCAAGGTATCCTAGCTATGATGAGAGCCAGACCTGTGCCTACCACATGGGCGAGAGAGGGCATAATGTGGATAACTGTTATATCCTTAAGCTGAAAGTGCAAGCCCTGATTGATAGTCAGATTCTAAAATTTCACAATGCGACCTCAAATGTACAAGAAAATCCACTGCCAGATCATCAAGCAGTAGGGGCAACATTCTCTGAAGGGGAAGAAGACTACCTTAAGCTGAAGGTAGATGTGCTTAAGCTGACCGACCTACTAATAACCGTTTGTTGACACCTGATTTTTGACCATTTATTATTGTGATTTGTTTTCTTTAAAATTAATTAAAAAAATAAAAAAAGGTCATAAAATCACAAAATCAACTTTGGAAGCCTTGGCCTAGCCTCGGGGACCAATTTTGAACAAAAAATATTTTTTGGTATTTTATAATTTTTTTCGAATTTATTTAATTATAAAAATACCCAAAAAATCAGAAAAATACCATTCGTGGTCAGAAAAATACACAAAAATATTCAATAATTTTGTTTTAATTTCATCTTCAAGTGTGTCACCTTAAATCTTGAAAATTCGGCTCGGGTCACTATGTTTCTTCACAAACATAAACCCGAACCGAGCAAAAATATTCCTTTTTCGAGTCTTTTAATTTTCGATTCTCACTTTTTATAAGTTATGACATTGGATTCTAAAGTCTTGAAGTGCAATTAGGTCAATTTGGCCTCCAATTTGATCAATTTTAACCAAAAGGGCTCAATTGCATAAAAATCTTTCAATTTAGTCCTCGGTTTCACAATTTTTGAAATTAAATTTCATACGGGCATACCCATTAAAATTAAACACCTCTCCCATATAGTTTTCATCGTACTGAATCCATTGATGGCCTCAATTAAGACTAATTTGGTCGTTTGGATCGCCAATTAATCAACAATCAATTTCGGATCCTAAGGGCAATTTGGGGTTTTCACTAAGTTTCAATCAATTGATTCGCGAAAACACCCATATTTGATAGAAAATATGTCAAGGAGTCCGATTATGCCACCAATTTCATGAAAATAGGTTGATTTGGGGCTCAATTTGGCAAAATTGATTGAACCGGGCCGGTCGGGTCAGACCCGACTCGACCCGTTCCGACCGGGTCTGCATTTGCAGACCCACCGTTGCCAAAAGAAGAGCGCACCGAACGGGGGAGGAAAAAGGGAGCGGCGGCCTAATATTTTTAAAGCAAAGGGGGGACGACAAGTGTGGCAGACAATGGCAAAGGGTGATGCCCGGCTTTGTGGATCGGTGGAGGCCGAAAGGATTGGTCGGGGGATAAAAAAAGGGCCGAGAATGAGAGAGAGAGAGGACCGAGAGGGAGAGAGGAAGTTCGGGCGAGTTGAGAGGAGAACGAGGCCGGACCGACGTCCAAGACCTTCAAGGGAGTTTCACCGGAGCTTCAACGGCCGTCGACGAGTCGAAAACAGGTCGGTATTCCCCCTGAACCTTCATTTTGCCGAAGCACACCATTTGTTCGACAAAATGCCCGAATGAGCTTTATAATTTTCGAGTCTCGGCCGCGCCTTGCTAGACCTCATTTCGTGCGAATCTAGCCTAGCAGCTGTTCTATCATCGACTCTAAGCTCGTGTATGTGCTTATTTTGCATTGGAACCATGCCGAGAGCGATGGCCGGAGTTCGATGTGCTCGGGCTGAGCCTAAAGTTCACACCGGCGAAGCCCACGGCCACCGACCATCAAAGGACCTCAAGTAAGCTTCCTCGACTCCTTTATATGCTGTGTGATGGGATAGGAGCGAGCTAGGACGCAAAAAAATTTGCTGCAGGTACCTCGCCGGAGCCGAGTTCGGGGAGGTCCGGTCGGCCGGCTTTGACGTGTTCATGGCTTTGTTTTTAGCTGTATGTTGATGATGAAGTCTTAGGGAGTCGAACGCCGAAGGAATAGGCGAAAAATATCGAGTTTTGGGGTCGATCCGCGTTTCGCCGGCGAGTTTTCCGGCGACTTCGCCGGACATTTCATTGTTCATCGTCTTCTCCGGCGAAGTCGCCGGCGGTCAACGGTCAACTGCGGACGTGGCGTGCCACGTCGGCAGCCATGTCAGCAGGGTAGGGACCACGGTCGGAATAAAGGGATCGACGGTCCTGATCGTGACACGTGTCGCGATCCTAGGGTTTTGGAAATTAATAAAATGATTTTCGGATAAATAAACTAATTCGATCCAATGGTTGAGATTGGGCCACGTGGCTCTCTGGTGATCGTCCGATTCAGTGGAAGATCGGACGCGCATGATGAAGCCGCGTGGCGCAATATGGACCGCCGGATCCGTAGGATTTTCGAATAATATAAAAAAATTGATATAAAAATTGAAAATCCTCCAAAAAATCAAAACGGCGTCGTTTCGTTTAGGCCGGTGTCGACCGAAGGGTCGGGCCGGGCTCCCGTGAGGCGCGGGCCGGGTCTGACCCGGCCCGGAAAATAATTTTAAATATTAAAAAAATTCAGAAAATAATAAAAAAATAATAAAAAATTAAAAAATTCAATAAAAAATGAAAAATCATAAAAAAATTCAAAGAAATTCGGAAAATTCAGAAAAAATTCTAAAAAAATTCCAGAAAATAGAAAATGGCCACATTCAACTGGCCATGACCTGTTTCGGGTCTTTTGACCCCCGAACCTTCCAGAAATGACGGTTTTGCCCTTCCGACAAACCGTCTTCCAAAAAAATTCTAAAAAAATCCAGGAAAATCCCAAAAAAAATAGGAAATGGCCACAGACAACTGGCCAAGACTCATTCCGGGTGTTTTGAACCCCGACCCTTCTTAAAATGACGATTTCGCCCTTTGGGCGAATCGTCTTCCAAAAATTGAAGAAAAATAAAAAAATTCCAAAAAATTCTCAAAAATGGGAAATGGCCACAATCAACTGGCCATGGAATATTTTGGGTAATTCGGTATCCCAATCTTCCAAAAAATTGACGATTTTCCCCTTCGGGCTAAATCGCCTCCAAGTCTTCCCATTTTACCCCGGTCCGAAATCACACCTTTCCTAAGCCTTTATGGCTATGCTAGGAAGCCATTGACTCGAATTGATGTGCATCGATGAGATTTATTTATGCACTTGTTTGCGCTTTTATTTAAATTGATTGTGATTGATAGGAATAGTCTTCCAATCTGCATGAAACCCTGAATCAAACCTACCTCACCCAAAATTGCGCCTACATGAACTCTTAGCTAGGAAAATCACTCGCGTTAGGTACCGAAAGGGCGTTGGTAATGACACCGACGTAACTAAGTCCCCGAACCCAAAATCTCTGGTTCTGCAGAACTGATCGATCTCTCCCAATCGATCAGTAAGGTTTCCGGTCTACCCTCCAAGAAAGACTGGTGGCGACTCCAAATGCATGCACAAGTTGCACATGCCACCACGACCACACTGAAGGTCGAAAGCGATCGACTCTTATCGTCGAATCCCTCAAAAAATACTCCCGCCGCGATTTGGTATGGGCCTGGGAGGGTCCGCGCCGATCCAAAGCCCACGATCCGCACCCTTGTGCAGGGGAAGGCCCACGATCGGTAATCCATTAGCCGCGTCCGCTTCCGGACGGGTCGCGACAGCTGGCGACTCCGCTGGGGAACTTGTTCTAGAACCTATGGTTCTAGACCTCAAGTGGACTTAGGCCGTAATTAAAACGCTGAGTGATTTTTCTAACCCTGCAGGCGCTCTTGAAGGTGAGGTAAGTCCGCTTATGATAGGTGTTATATGTTTTTGCAGATTGGAGAAATAAGGGGTGTAGTCCGTGATTAACATTGTCTTATGCAGGTTGGGCGTAGGAATGTATGTTGTGTGGATGATTTGAAGTGCTAATTGATAAACTATTGTGCATGACTTGCATTGTGATCACGACACGTGGACACACACAACCGCGCCTAAAACCCTGGGCGCCGCCTTTAGGAACACAATAGAAGGAATTGAAAATGGAATCTCCGTGAGGAAAAACACGGGGTAATCCACTTTTCAATTCCGCTCGCTTCGAACTATGGATCGAGTCCCAATGCAACGATAGCTGTGCAATGGAATCGGCTCTTTCTAGAACTCGAGGTGAGAACCTTAACCTTAGGTGCCGAACCCTCTGATTTTTAGAAGTTCACCATCACTTGTCTCATGCGCATGTCTTTGGGCGGTTGGTACACCTAAAACCGCACATAAGTCGACGAGTTTGGTTGGTAAGACTCTCTACCCCCCCAAATCTATCACAGTTCATATAAATATAGGCATTTCATTCATTGCATTCTGGTGATTAGATTAAATGCCATTTCGAGGATAGATATGTGCGTTTGTCCCCAACGCCCTTGATAGAAGACGAGGAGGGTGATATCCCACGACGAACACCGAGTGTGCGATAAAGGAGCATACTATGGACATTATTGAGGTATCATCCAATGAAGATGACGAGTTGGGGCAAGTGATCCTGAAGACACAGATCGAAACTGGGGCATCCTTAAACGTTAGGATCACATTCCTTTGTTTCATTTTCCATTACTAGTCCTCTTGTATAGGGTTTATTTTTACTGAGGTTTTCTCTATCTCACCCCTTAGAGTGATTGTATTAGGGATCTACTGGTGTATACATTCATATGGAACTTGGTTGTATTTCTTTTGACGGGTCATTGGAATGTGATAGTGGCATTTTCTCTAATCATCCGAATACTCCCAAGTCAAATTTATAATTCCTTTAGAGGAAATTAAAATTGGAAATCTTGCACGACCTTTTTGGTCGTATAGGGTAATCCAACCCCAATTTCGCTAAAAGGAATTATACACTTGAATTGGTTCATGCATGTTGTACGCCACTGGTAATTCACGATAATTGATCAAGAATATCGGCGTTGTTTCAAATTTAATGACGAGATAGATGTCCAAATCACTCTTGTTCTTAGCAAACGGCCTTAATTCGGACGCCATATCTTCAATTGAATTTAAAACACGCTATCATGTCTTGCACTTTTGAATAATTCGTTCCTTTCGAAATTGATCAAAAGCGATTATCGTGAATTACATTCCTTTCAACAGTATGCTTCCCTTCGAGGAATACTGATAAAAACTTTTCGCATAAGATTAAAACCCTTGTAAAAGTTTTTTGTCTTTATTAATCACGAGCAAACATAAGATTGAAAGGGGTCTATGCTTTCTTTCTTCAAAATTATTCCTTCTGACTTGGTCTTTTCATTTGCAGGTGAAAAACAAGTAATATAGAGAAATCTTTTCTTGGACAAATCTGCGACTATTCTTCCATCTGATCATAAGCGAGTTAGAAAATCAGGACATATTTGCTCGACTTATTGATATTATGGTTTGGCTCACCCAAGTTGAAGATGTTCGGATGCTCGAAGAAATGGACCATATAAAAGCCAACACACACACGGGAGCTTTCATTCATTTTCGCTCAATCGAAAGACTTCCAAAGCAGATTAATACAGATTAGCGAGGCGGAAAAGTAAAGCCGAAGTGAGCCTTAATCAGCGACACGAAGGAGCTCAGCTGGCCCTCCATGTTATTGATCATCTGCCTGCACTCACTGCTCCGCATATCAAGGTCCGCAAGCTGGAGAAGAAGGCGCTTGCACTCATTCTTAAGCTCAGCAACCTTGGCTCTGTGATCTTCATCGGCGAGTTCCAGATCCCGAACTAGCTCCCTTCCACGGGATACGTCCTCGGTAACACGATCGAGCCTCTTTTCCAGCCACTCACTTTGAAACTTCAACATGATATTACGACGATCATGTTCATAGGTGATCAAGCACATGGCCAGTCGCTCCACCAAATTTCCTCGCTCACGTAGCAATGTTGAGACCCGCTCGTTGGCTGACTCTATAAGTTTGTTGTGGTTGTCAGCCACGAAGTTAATCAGCACCAAGTGCTCGCATCGGTCCTCGTAGCGGGCTCGCAAAACACGAACTACGGTAACTTCCCGATGAGCAGTGCGGTAGACCTCCAGAGAGTTTGTAAATAGGGCTGGGAAAGCTCTATATTCCCTCCCCAACGTAGTACCCTCGAGGGAAGTGATATCCAGGTCCCCAAACATGACTCGGATTTCATCCTCTGTTTCAGGATGATCAGCCATGTGAGCATAACCTCGACCCATGAGATTATAGAATTCTTCCCATTGAGCCAAAGTTTCAGCTGAAAAGGTGTGAATGGGAGAGGAGGCCATTTTGGAAGGAGAGATGCGCAGTAGAGCGACTAGAAGATGGAAGCAGATTATATGGGAACGTTAATCTCCCAAACACTAACTCCGTGCTTTTGTAGCGTCTCGAGAGTGAAGAAAAGCCGCAGCAATAATGCTTGTGGAGCCGGGGTAATTAAGTAAAGCAGGGGCCGCTCCTCCCGTGAATCACCAGACCCGCCTCGATCCGCGATTTCAGGTCTGACGAGTCTGAAAAGTTGTAAAAGCATTGTCTGTTTCACCATTATTGAAGGGGAGCGGGAGTCGAGCGCAAATATCGAAGAAGCCGCGATAGGGTTGATAGTCTTGGCATGATGAAAAGCTGAGCGGGTGGTAAACATAGTTCAGTCTTTTGGGAAACGTGGTGGGGACAAGTTCGGCTACCGAGGAAAGGAAAGCGATCCGAGGTCCCTCCACAATAGAAAAGCAAGGAAAAGGACAAAGCGAGGAATCCAAATTCTTTAAAGGAGTGCTCGCCTGGTGATCGTCTTCCATGCTCGAAGGGCGTCTCCTGAATAGGCAAAGTCACTCAAAGGAAAGTTTAGAGAGAGTGAACGTACGAAGAAGATTACAAGACCCTGAGTGAATAAAAAGGACGAACAAACCTCTTCTTGATCCAGTATGTTTAATAGTCATAGTCATTTGTTGGAGATGACTGACCCAAATGTCATAGGTAATGTGCAGTTGGGAGACCTCGAAGTCTTTGGGATCGAGCCAGATGTCGAAACCATGCTACCCAACCCTGCTGGCAACGAGGTTCAGGATCAGGGCAGCGACGATGACAGTGGTGGCGACGACGACAGTAGCAGCAACAACGACGGCAGTGGCGATGTCCCACCTCGCGGAAGAAGACGTTGCCGGCCCTGTACTGAGAAGGAAATCCGGATACTTGAAGCCGCCTTCAATAAGTGCCGTTACCCGAATATGAGACGAAGAAAAAAATTAGCCCGGAAATTAGAGATGGAACCCTTAAGGGTCAAGCACTGGTTTCAAAACAGACGGGCCAGATCAGTGGTTCGGGGAAAGTGTCAAGAGCTCGAAACTCTAAAAGAAGAATACGCCAAGCTTCGAGCAGAAAACATGTGGTATAAGGAAGTCCTCATCAGTACCGCTTACCTTAACTGCGCTGGTCCTATCGACACTCGCGAAATGTTCCGTGATAAGTTTTCTATGAGAATCGCAGGTGGTCGTCCACCACCCCACTCCCTCGAACCATCTTTTGAAAGAGGGGAGGTGCGTCACTACAATTTCCCTGACAATGGGCTTACTATCACCACAGACCAGTTCGAAGTCAACCAGCTTCCCCTGCAACAACCTCTGGCACAACCAGACCCTGCCGAGAGTAAATCGAGGAATGATCGCCGAGTCATGGATGCTATCCTGAGTAGCCAAAAGAAGTTCATATGGTCTCCAGAGCTTCACAGAAAATTCCTTGATGCGGTTCACCAAATAGGGAATGACTCATTATGTCCAACACGCGTACATGAGGTCATGAATGAACCGGGGCTCGCTAGAAGGGTAGTCGCAAACCACCTTAATGGTTACCGAAGGACGCTAAGACGGCGTCATGCCGCATGGCGCCTAGAAGAGCCCGACTCGAACTTGAACATTAGGTACGGCCACAAACACAACAGCCATGCCTCAAGAAGAGCCCTGCCGAGTCTTGACACCAACCAAGCCGATAGCTCTACCACCAACTGTTGGAGAATTGGTCAAGATAGCCCTATCAGTCATCTTAATGTTCCTCAAGAATACGTGCCACAGGTGTAACAAATATACACTTCTCTGCTCGAGCAGCAGCCGTCCACCGGCGCTCTTCCTGCTGCTGATCCACCCACGACGTCTAATGTTCAGGAGTTCGCCCAACTATGGCATATGATCTCAGATGATCCAATGGGGGAATACTTCGAACAATTTTACTTCCTTGATCCCTGAGTGAGACATGCTTTGGTAAGAAAAAGGTCGACCCTCCTCTTTTCTTCTCAAACAAAGATGGTGGTCTGTTGACACCTGATTCCCGACCATCTATTATTGTGATTTTTATTCTTTAAAATTAATTAAAAATATCAAAGAAGGTTCATAAAATCGCAAAATCAACTTTGGAAGCTTTGGCTTGGCCTTATGAACCATTTTGACCAAAAAAAATAATTTTCATAATTTTCATTTTTTTTAATATTTTCGAAAAATACAAAAAAAAAGGAAAAGAAAAAAATCAAGAAAAATAATATTTGAGGTCATAAAAATTATATAAAAATAGTCGATATTTTTATTTTTATTTTATCTATTTTCTGACCTCATAAAACGGTAAAATTCAGGTTCGATTTTAGGTGTTTTCTGATCACCGTAAAATCGAACTTGGCAAAAATATTAGCAATAATTAAAAGGGAAAAGAGTGAAACATCATCATTTAAAAGAAAAAGCAAAAGAAAAGTGTGTGCTTAATTAATCCCTCTTTTATTTATTTATTTTATCCTATTATATTTTATTTTCAGCTTTTCTCTCCTTTTCATTTTTTTATTTTTTTTCCCGCGGACGTCTCTCTCTCTGCTCCCTCGGTCTTCTTCTTCTTCTTCTTGGATGGAACAAACACCGCCGGCTGGCAAAAAAAGGACTCCTGCTCTCCTCCTTCATTCTTGCTCGACCACTGATCACCACCAGGCACCACCTCCAAACATCTCCTCCAGTCCTCCGCCACCTCGCCACCTCACCGCGACCGCCGCTCGCCGTCCGAAACCACTGGAACAGCCCCCGGAAGCCCCGTCGCCAGCCTGCCCTGTTTTGCCGTCCGGAGCTGTTTGGGCTGTAACGGTTGCCTCCGACCGCGCCCAACCTCCACGGGCCACCTCATCATCCTCCATCCGTTGCTCAGCCCCCGCTCTAACCGCCGTCGGCCACCAGAGAGCCGCGAGACAGCCCAACAGAGCCGGCGAGCTCTGTTTTCGTCCCTTGCCCTGTTCACGACCTCAGAACTGGTCGCCGCCGTTTTGCCGCTTTCCATCGCTCGCCCGACCTCTTATTCTGCATCGAGGACCGCCGAAAGTGAGGATCCGGGCTTCGCCGATTACCATTGGAGCCGAAAGCTCGTCGGAGGAGTTCCGACAATCTCCGACCATCGAAGGACTTTAGGTGAGTCTCCCTGCCCTTCATGGATGCTCCTTGATGGATCAGAATCGAGGTTACTGTTAGAAAATATTTTTCTGCATGCTTCGCCGGAGCCGGCTCGGCCGCCGCGCCATTGGGGTGTCTTCCGACGTTGTTTCGTGCCATGTTTTAATCGTATGTTAATGTGGGAGAAGAGGGGGGTCGAACGGCACAAGAATCATTGAAAAATATCAAGACTAGGTTCGGTTTTGGGGTCCTCCGGCGAGTTTTCCGGCGACTTCGCCGGAAAAAGCACTATTCATCGTCTTCTCCGGCGAAGTCGCCGGCGGTCAACGGTCAACGGTCAAAATAATCCGACGGTCCAAAAGGCGCCACGTGGCTCGATCTGGGGCGTCCGTTCTCAGTCCGTGAAACGGCGCCGTTTTGGTAGTGGAGGAGGCGGACCGGGCCTGGGTCGCGGGCCTGGGCATGGGCCGGGTCATCCGACCCGGTCCGCATAATTTATATATATATATATATTATTAATAATAATAATAAAAAATAATTCAAAAATCAATAAAAAAATAGAAAATCATAAAAAAAACTCAAAAAAATTCGGAAAATTCTAAAAAAATTCTAAAAAATTCCAGAAAATAGGAAATGACCACATTCAGCTGGCCACGACCTGTTTCGGGTCATTTGACTCCCGATCTTTCCAAAAATGACGATTTTGCCCTTCCGGCAAACCGTCTTCCAAAACAATTCTAAAAAAATCCAGGAAAATCCCAAAAAATAGGAAATGGCCACAGTCAATTGGCCAAGGCTCATCCCGAGTGTTTTGAACTCGATCATTCTTAAAAATGACGAGTTCGCCCTTTGGGCGAATCGTCTTCCAAAAATTGACGATTTTGCCCTCCGGGCTAAATCACCTCCAAATATTCCCATTTTACCTCGGTCCTAAATCACGCCTTCCCTAAGCCCTTATGGCTATACTAGGAGGCCATGTGATGTGGATTGACATGCATTGATGTGATTTATTTATGCACTTGATTGCGCTTTCATTTAAATTGATTGTGATTGATAGGAATAGTCTTCCAATATGCATGAAACCCTGAATTAAACCTACCTCACCCAAAATTGCGCCTGCATGAAATCCTAGTTAGGAAAATCACTCGCATTAGGTACCGAAAGGGCGTTGGTAACGACACCAGCGTAA
This sequence comes from Rhodomyrtus psidioides, assembly GCA_021437785.1. Taxonomy (NCBI): domain Eukaryota; kingdom Viridiplantae; phylum Streptophyta; class Magnoliopsida; order Myrtales; family Myrtaceae; genus Rhodomyrtus; species Rhodomyrtus psidioides. The sequence goes on along the minus strand of JAILYB010000041.1, from coordinate 2,241,468 downwards.
CCAAGTCCCCGAACCCAAAATCTCTGGTTCCGTAGAACTGATCGATCTCTCCCAATCGATCAGTAAGGTTTCCGGTCTACCCTCCAAGAAAGACCGGTGGCGACTCCAAATGCATGCACAAGTTGCACATGCCACCACGACCACACTAAGGTCGAAAGCGATCGACTCTTATCGTCGAAGAATACTCCCGCCGCGATTTGGTATGGGCCTGGGAGGGCCCGCGCCGATCCAAGACCCGCGATCGGTAATCCATTAGCCGTGTCCGCTTCCGGACGGGTCGCGACAGCTGGCGACTCCACTGGGGACTTGTTCTAGAAACTATGGTTCTAGACCTCAAGTGGACTTAGGCCGTAATAAAAATTGAGTGATTTTTCTAACCCTACAGGCGCTCTTGAAGGTGAGGTAAGTCCGCTCACGATAGGTGTTATATGTTTTTGCAGATTGGAGTAATAAGGGGTGTAGTCTGTGATTAACTTTATTTTACGCAGGTGTGGCGTAGGAATGTATGTTGTGTGGATGATTTGAAGTGCTGATTGATAAATTGTTGTGCATGACTTGCATTGTGATGATCACGACACATGGACACACACAACCGCGCCTAAAACCCCAGGCGCCGCCTTTAAGAACACAATAGAAGGAATTGAAAATGGAATCTCCGTGAGGAAAAACATGGGGTAATCCACTTCTCAATTCCGCTCGCTTCGAACTATGGATTGAGTCCCAATGCAACGATAGTTGTGCAATGGAATCGGCTCTTTCTAGAACTCGAGGTGGGAACCTTAACCTTAGGTGCCAAACCCTCTGATTTTTAGAAGTTCACCATCACTTGTCTCATGCGCATGTCTTTGGGCGGTTGGTACACCTAAAATCGCACATAAGTCGACGAGTTGGGTTGGTAAGACTCTCTATCCCTCAAAACTATTACAGTTCATATAAATATAGGCATTTCATTCATTGCATTCTGGTGATTAGATTAAATGCCATTTCAAGGATAGATGCATGTGTTTTTCCCAAACGTCCTTGATAGAAGACGAGGAGGATGATATCCCATGGCGAACACCGAGTGAGCAACAAAGGAGCCTACTATGGACATTATTGAGATATCGTCCAATGAAGATGACGAGTTGGGGCAAGTGATCCGGAAGTCACAGATCGAACTTGGGGCATCCTTAAACGTTAGGATCACATTCCTTGGTTTCATTTTCCATTACTAGTCCTCTTGTATAGGGTTTATTTTTATCGAGGCTTTCTCTATCTCACCCCTTAGAGTGATTGTATTAGGGATCTATTGGTGTATACATTCAGATGGAACTCGGTTGTATTTCTTTTGACGGGTCATGGGAATGTGATAGTGGCATTTTCTCTAATCATCCGAATACTCCCAAGTCAAGTTTATAATTCCTTTAGAGGAAACTAAAGTTGAAAATCTTACACGACCTTTTTGGTCGTACAGGGTAATCCAACCCCAATTTCGCTAGAAGGAATTATACACTTGAATTGGTCCATGCATGTCATACGTCACTAGTAATCCACGATAATTGATCAAGAGTATTGACGTTATTTCGAATTTAATGACGAGATAGATGTCCAAATTGCTCTCGTTCTTAACAAAACGGCCTTGATTTGGATGCCGTATCTTCAATTAAATTTAAAACACGTCGTTATGCCTTGCATTTTTTACTAATTCGCTCTTCTGAATATTGGTCAAAAGCAATTATCGTGAATTACATTCCTTTCAATAGTATGCTTTCTTTCGAGGAATATTGATAAAAACTTTTCGCACAAGATTAAAACCCTTGTAAAAGTTCTTGTCATTATTAATTACGAGCAAGCATAAGATCGAAAGGAGTCTATGCTTTCTTTTTCAGATTATTCCTTTTGACTCGGTCTTTTCATTTGCAGGTGAAAAACAAGTAGCATAGAGAAATCTTTTCTTGGATAAGTCTGAGGCTATTCTTTCATCTGACCATGAGTGAGTTAGAAAATCAGAACACATCTACTCGACTTATTATGGATCGGCTCATCCAAGTCTAAGATGTCCGGATGCTCGAAGAAATGGATCATATAAAAGCTAAAACAAACACAGGGGCTTTCATTCATTCTTGCCCAAACCAGATCATACAATTCATTGGGGTGGAAAAGTAAAGCAGAAGTGAGCCCTAATCAACGACACAAAGGAGCCCAGCTGGCCCTCCAGGTTATGGATGCTTTGTTTATACGCACCACTCCGCGTATCATGGTCCGCAAGCCTGAGGTGGAGGCGTTTGCGTTCATCATTGACTGCAACAACCTGAGTCTCGTGATCTTCGGCGACTGCTTCCAAGTCCCGAACAAGTCCATTCTCACGAGTTATATCCTCGTTTATGCCGTTGAGCCTTTCTTCCAGCCACTCGCTCCGATTCCTTAGCAGGGCATTACGTCGATCGCGCTCATAGGTAGCCAGAGATAGAGCTAAGTCCTCCACCAGATTCCTCCTCTCGCGTAGCAATGTCGAAACCCGCTCTTTGGCGAACTCAACAGCCTTTTTGTGACTATCGGCCAGGTAGTTAGCCAACGCTAGGCGGTCGGACTGATCCTCATAACGGGCTCGCAAGACACGAGCCACGGTAACTCCCCGATGAGCAGCGTGGTAGACCTCCAAGGAGTTCGTAAAGAGCGTTGGAAAAATACTGTATTCCCTCCCCAACGCGGTACCCTCGAGGGAGGTGATGTCCAGGTCCCCGAACATGACTCTGATCTCATCCTCGGTTTCGGGATGATCGGCTATGTGAGCGTAGCCTCGACCCAAGAGGTTATAGAACTCTTTCCATCGAGTCAAAGCTTCGGCTGAGAAAGTGTGAACTTGGGAAGAAGCCATTTTCGACGGAGATGTGTGTAGTGGAGCGATTAGAGGATGGAAGCAAATTATATGAGAGCGTTAATCTCCCAAACACCAACTCCGCATTTTATAGCGTCTCGAGAGTGGAGAAAAGTTGCAGCAATAATGCTTGTGGAGCCGGGTTAATTAATGTAAAGCGAGGGCTGCTCCTCCCGTGAATCATCAGACATGTCCTGATCCGCAATTTCAGGCCTGACAAATTCGGTCTCGCCATTATTAAAGCTGGGAGGGAGGCGAGCGCAACTATCGAAGAAGCCGCGAAAGGATTGTGTTGTTCCATCACGCATGAAGCTGGGCGGCGAGTGAACAGCTCTGCCACTTAAAAAGAGAAGACAGTGCTGAACAGGCATGACTATTGAGGAAAAGTGAAAGGCGAGCGCAACTATCGAAGAAGCCGCGAAAGGATTGTGTTGTTCCATCACGCATGAAGCTGGGCGGCGAGTGAACAGCTCTGCCACTTAAAAAGAGAAGACAGTGCTGAACAGGCATGACTATTGAGGAAAAGTGAAAGGCGAGCGCAACTATCGAAGAAGCCGCGAAAGGATTGTGTTGTTCCATCACGCATAAAGCTGGGCGGCGAGTGAACAGCTCTGCCACTTAAAAAGAGAAGACAGTGCTGAACAGGCATGACTATCGAGGAAAAGTGAAAGGCGAGCGCTACTATCGAAGAAGCCGCGGAAGGATTTGGTTACCCCTTCGTGTTGGAAAGCTGAGCAGGAGGTAAACAGTTCCGTCGTTTCAAAAACAGAACGCTGAACAGACCTAGCTTTCGAGGAAAAGGAGGCAACAAATCGAAAGAGCGAGTATACAAAAGAGAACAGAGAACCCCGAGTGACGAGTTCGTTGAAAGACCTCAAATTCTCTAGAATCAAATTCGACATCGAAGCCATGGAACTCAACATCGCCGGTGACGAACATCAAGATCGCAGTGGTGACGACGGCAGTGGCCACGACGCTCAACCCCGGAAAAGAAAAAGTCGCCAGCGCTACGCTCGGAAAGAAATCCAGGAGCTTGAAGCTTTCTTCGATGAATGCCCTTGCCCAAACGAGGAACAAAAGATTGAATTGGGCCAGAAGCTGGGAATGAATCCTATGAGAATCCATTTTTGGTTTCAGAATAAACGTTTCAGACTAGGTGTCCAACACAGGCGTAAGGAGATCACGGCCCTAAAAGAGCAGAACCAAAACCTTCGAATGGAAAACATGCGGTATGAGAAAATCCTCAGTACTATTACCTGCCCTGACTGCGGTGGCCCTACCACCCTCAGTAAATTGTTCCCCGGTAAGCCTTCTACGAGGATGGAAGGTGCTCATTCATCCCCCTGCTCCCTTGAGCCATCTCCGGCACAATCAGATCCTGCTAATGGCGCGCATGAGGAGATCGATCCCACAGAAATTATACCAGTGTCTTCGGAGGAAGAAGATACGTGTCATTATGATCGGAGTCACCTCATCGAAGCCCATGAATCTCCTCCACAACAGTTTCCGGTAAGATCAGATACGGTTCAAGAGGAGTTAGAGATTAGTCGGCAGGCTATCAGCGCCACTCTGGACGACGAGAAGAAGAAATTCATTTGGCCCCCGGAGCTTCATCTCAAGTTCTTAGACGCAGTTCGACAGATAGGACTCGACTTCATAGGTCCGACGAGCATACTTATGGTCATGAAGGTACCGGGACTTACCAAGCAATTAGTCGCGAATCACATTGGTTGCTACAGAAGGGCGTTAGGACAGCGTTATACAGAGCTGAATCCGAGCAATAGACTCGGCTGCGAGCCCAGCACCCCTATGTCAAAGGAGGCCCGGTCGAATCTGGACGACTATTGGGGATTTGATCAGGATATCCTCGCGAGTCATTTCAATATTCCTCAAGAACACGCATCACAAGTGCAGCGAGTAAGCACTCCCCCGTCCGAGCAGCAGCTAGTCAGTGTTCATCCTGTCGCAGATCAGCCCACCACGATCAGTGCTCAAGGGTTTGCCCAATCGGAGCACGTGGCTTCAGATGACCTAATGGGAGAATGCTTGGAGCATTTTTATTTCCCTAATTCCCAAGTGGGAGATGCTTGTGGTAGTCAACCGATCAAATCTCCTCTTATAATCCCAAATAAGGATGGGGGTTCCAGTTCGAAGAATCCGTCGGGCGATGCAGCTCAACCTATACATCAATCGTTCGAGGGGTCAGGTGATTTCTTCAATGAAGGACTTGATACCTGGTTCGATCAGTTGGAAGCTATTAAAGATTGGCAACCATGATCTGCAGTCGGTAATGGCACACCTAAGCCGAGGCCAGATTGGTTGGTCATTGTACATGCCCAAAGAAAGAAGGGGATGTACGCGAGAAGGATGTATCTCCTATTGTAAAGTTCTCATCGGTGCACGCGATTGTTTCTTCAATAGCTAGAGTTGATTTTGCATAATGTTTTTCGCGAACGTCATCTCGTGTGTATACGGTAATTCCTTGTTATTAAGTTCAAGGTAAAATCAGCCCCGACGCGTGAAGGCAGAATTGATAGCATGAGTTACTAGCAGAATGTGATCGAGCTCGAAAGCGAAAGATTACTAGCGGCCCCAAACGCCGTGACCACAAAATCAGGGGCAATCTTTAAGTTTCGAGCAACTACAAATCTATTTCTCACGAGGCATTCAAGTCAATCAAATATAAAGCGTCGGGCTGTGAGAATGATGCGTAGTCAAGCTGTTGACACAGGCGAAAAAGGAGTCGCGTAGATCCGAAAGCAAAAACCTTTCTCGGCTAGTCAACAATGCAGAATGAAGGGCATATATAAACAAACTCGCATTTATTTCATTCAGCAGGAAAGTTTACAAGTGGATCACTGAGGGGGAGCAGTAAACCCAAAATGAGTTCTGACAAGCATCACAAAAAAGCTTAATTGACTCTCCATGCTATCCATGCCTTGCTTACAACCCACACTCCGGGAATCGAGGTCTACAAGCTTGAAGAAAAGGAGACGACATTTCTCCTTAAGTTCGTTCACCTTGGTCTCATAGTACTCGAACTCAAGCTCTAAGTCCTGAACCAGCACCCTCCCGCGAGCTATATCCATGCTCAGGTCTTCAAGCCTTTCCTCCAACCAGGCACACTGGAACCTTAGCACGAAGTTGTGCTGGTCTTGCTCAAAGGCGGTGTCAAAAAGAGCCAGACGCTCCACCAAGTTGTCCCTCTCACGGACCAGCATCGAAACCTGGGCGTGGGCGTATTCAACAGCCCTTTTATGGTTATCGACCGTCAGCATGGCCAACATCAGGGACTCAGTTCGGTCCTGATAACGGGCTCGCACGATACCAGCTAAAGTGACCTCCCGGCTAGCAACTTCGTAAGCCTACAGGAAATTGTTGAAGAGAGTTGGGAAGATCACAAACTCCCTTTGCAGTTTCGTACCTTCAATACACACAGTATCCAGGGCCGGAATCAGAGTACGAACTTCAACCTCAGCTTCAGGATGATTGTTTATGTAGCCATAACCTCTACCCAAGAGGTGGTAAAATCTCTCCCATTGGGTCGAAGCTTCAGCTAAGGCAGCAGGCACAGAGGAGGAATCCATATGCGATGGAATGACGGAGAGGAGGGTGGAAATGTGAAGAGTGTTTGAGAGGCTGAGTCTGATAAGGCTAAAGTGTTAATCTTCTTGACGTCAATCTATCACCTTATAAACGCTCGAGTAAGCAGGGAGAAGTGGTAATAATAGTATGTGCAGTAGAGCCAAACGGGTTTCGTTAATGCATCCCCGATGAGTCACGAATCCACCACTGTCCTATGATCTCGGGTTTTACGAAACATAATGGCGCCGAAAGGTGGGGAGGCTTGTTACTCTAGAGACTGGGCCAGGGGGACAAGCGTAGTGCTCGACAAAACGAAATCAACGCAAGAGATCTTCAGGCTCCGTTCACGTAGAAAAGAGCAAAAAAGGACAAAGTGGGAATTACGAAGCCTCGAGAAGAACGCTCGTCAGGTAGCCATCACAAAAGACGAAGTGGGAATCTCGAAGCATTGAGAAGAGCGCTCGTCGGGTAGCCATCACCTTTGATCAAAGAACAGTGATCCGACCCCTTTAACCTTTCAGAATTTGCAGAGAAAGTGAGGATCCAAGGAGGAACAAAGAAAGCTGAGTTAACGGAAAATCAAGCAGTGATATTTCGATCAAAATGTTCAAGGGGTTCTGTCATTTACTGGAAGCGCCAGACTTGGAGGTCTCCGAGCTTGAGCTGCTGGAAGAATTTGAAGATCTCAGGACCGAACCTGACACGGGGGCCATGGAGACCGATCCTTCTAATGATGAAACCCGCGGCTTGGTTAACGAGAACAATACCCGCGACGGCGATCAGCGTCAGAAAGGGGAATGTCTCCAACGCAACACTTCAGGTCAAGTCCATAAACTCGAATTGTTTTTGAGGGAATACCCCTATCCGGACATGGAACAGAGAATCAAAATGGGCCAGGAGATAGGGTGGGAGCCTCGGAAGGTCAAGTGCTGGTTTGAAAACAAACGAACCCGGCTGAAGCAGCAACGTGATCGGCACGAGTTAACGATTGCGAGGGAGGAAAATGAAAAGCTTCGAATAAAAAACATTCAGTACAAAAAAGCTCTAAGCATCGCTATTTGTCTTGAGTGCGGTAACCCTGTTCCCACGGACGGAGTATTCACTGAAGAGCCAGATCTGGGGGTTCATAGTGGTCATTTGTTGCAATGCCCTTCGCAACATCTTTCGAAACAGGCGGGTACCGCCGAGGATCTACAAGAGGAAACTAGTGCTATAAGATCAAAGTCGACGCCCATTGTGGAAGGGAACATGCGTCATGACAAGTTAGGTCCGCTCAATGATGAACTCACCATCGTGACCAGCCGATCTGAGACCACTAAATCCCCTCCAGAGCAACCTCCAACACGACCAGATTCCGAGAAGAGTAACCGCCAAATGGCTGGCACTACTTCGGCTAGCAAGAAAATAAGATTTCGTTGGACCCCGGAGTTTCATAGCAAATTTGTTGATGCAGTTCAACAGTTAGGGATCAATTTTGCTCGCCCATCGCGCATACTCGAAATCATGAACGTGCCGGGATTGGCGAAAAATATGGTCAAGAATCACCTTTGGCGCTACAAGAAACTACTGAGAGATGGACGAGCGTCGCTAGACCAAGATAGAGGCGGTTCAACACGACCAGATTCCGCGAAGAGTAGCCGCCGAGTTGCCAACACTACTTCGGCTAGCAAGAAAACAAGGTTTTATTGGACCTCAGAGCTTCATAGCAAATTTGTTGATGCAGTTCAACAGTTAGGGATCAGTTTGGCTCGCCCATCGTGCATACTCAAGATCATGAACATGCCGGAGCTGGATAGAAATAAAGTCAGGAACCACCTTTGGTGCTACAGAAGACTACTGAGAGATGGACGAGTGGCGCTAGACCAAGATAGAAGCGGTTCAAGTTTAAACGATGAGCATGGCTGTGATCGCAATCCTCATGAAGCAGGAAGCATCCAATCACTTCTCAACACCGATGGGACTGGCAATCACACGGTCGATTGTTCAGGCATCAATCAGAGTACTCCCCTGGGTTATCCTAGTACTCCTCAGGAGTATGTACCGCAATTTCAGCAAATCGGGACTCCCCAGTCTGAGCACCGACTGGCCGGTAATGCTAGTCCTACAGCGGATCTAACATTGGCAGGAGATGCACATACAATCTTGCGAGACAATTACGGGGATTCCGGCTCGAAGAATCAGGTGGTCCATGACGAAAATGGTGAAAAGATTCCTTCTCCAATAGTTGACAATACTCAACCTGAGTGTCAGTCGCTCGATGGTTCAGATGATCTCCTTGAAAACATCTATTCTTGGTTCGATCGGCTGAATTCCCCCCTGAGTTACCCCGGTACTCCTCAAGAGTATGTACAACAATTTCAGCAGGTATGGACTCCCCAATTTGAGCACCAACCGATCGTTAGTGTTATTCCTACGGCGAATCCAGCATTGGATACAAACCTACTGGACAACGATGAAAGTACCAACTCGAGAAGTGAGGTTGTTCATGCCGAAAATGAGAGAAGTCCGTCACCCGCAATTAAGGATGCTCAACTTGAACGACTCGAACAGTCAGACGATCTCCTGAATGAGCAACTCAGCCTATGGGTCAAGCATTTTGGAACAAGTGCATCTTCGCAGTCGTGACCGGTACCGGCGACCAGACGTCTGGTTCTAAGCTCGTATGCAAAATCATTAGAAGGCTCAGGAGAGTGAGAGGCGAATACGTCGAAGGAATGTGTTACGAATCTCGTTGTAAAGTTCCCGCGGGAACATTTTAATTAACGCTTAAAACTAACCGCTCTGAGTGTCACCCTTTGAACATCTTCGAGCCAAGGGCCGTGGATTAATCACTTAATCTGTGGAGCAAGTTCCATGAATGATGACTATCACCCGCGGAGCATAGTGGGATCTACCCCATTCAGCACGAAATACGTTTGGTCACGAAGCCTCCTATTTGGTAAAACGATGTATCGTTCCTAAACGATCTTCAACCGAATACCAAAGTAATATCTCCTTTCTTTCCCTTCTCAGGTGATAAACGTGGGTAAATCACTCAAGGAGCCATCTATTCAAATAACAGAATAGACGTTGCCTAACTGGGGGCAGAGGAACCATTGATGTTACAAACACTCCAAGCATGGATAGGCGGATTCGATAGATGTTATTCATATCAAAACGCAACATCAGAACATGATGAGAACCAAGAGTAAAGTTGTATCGTCCTAATTTATCTTGAATTTGGGAACATGAATTGACACTTATTATTTATCCTTGACAGGAACTCGTCATCAAAGCGGGCAGATTTCCTACAAACCTGGTATACTCGTTAGAGTATATGACCAAGGGTAAGATGTATCGTTCTAATTTTTTGAAAAATTCGTGAACATACAATAACATATTTCTTCCGCATTTTCAGGGATCTCCAGCCGCGGGAGACAGGTAAGTATCCCTTTCCCCAATCCATGGAAGATGTTAAATAAAAAACAGAGAGAAAAAGAAAAGCTTTCAAAATCTGATGTCTAGAAAAGACATGGAATTCTAACTTCATTGGCATTCATGTTTTGAAACACGAGGTTGTCTGAACATGCATTGTGCACCATAAAATCCCCTTGACGGGTAAAATTTTTGGGAAAACGAAAGAGATTTTTCCAATCAAAAGTTGTTCAAAACTCTCAAAAGGATGTTTCCTCAAAAGAGAGGCAAGCTCAAATCCAAACACATCCTACATACACTTGAGAGATGAGTGGAGCGAATCAAATAGTAAAATCTGGACCTACGGAGGTAGGGACCATTTGCAGCGATTACATGGATTGGGACGACGGAGGCGTTCGTTTCATATCATAAACACTACAGGTGACCGTTGGCAACCCATTCGAACGGCGGTTTTCATTCTTAACCCTGTCAAGAACCACCCTACATCGGGGCAAAATGGATGTGAGTCCAGCGGCATCAGGAGTAAATGGCTAGAAATTTTCTTGCTCGGACTAACATCAATCTTTGTGTGCTGTTTATATGGTAATCCAAGTGCCATAGGATGACGAGAAGCATCCATTTCTCTATCCCACACACTATATCCTTTGCATAGCCAAGTTGAGCCTGCAAATTCGTTTCATGAACCCATTGGTGATCATTCCAAGACGGATGCTGCACCACTTCAAAAATGGAAGAGTTCAAGACTCAGGGATTACGAAAGAGAAATCCCGGACTGATATTTAAAGCATGTTTAGACTATATGTCTAACACGATCCCATGGAAAAAAAATGGGATTTCAAAAGTGAATGAGAAAAATCCACGGCATCGAGAAAAAGCAAAGTGCCTGGTAAAAGCAAGGCTGATGCTCGTGTAAGTTGTTTGATTGATCCACAATGAAGCCGGATGGGAAAAGAAGAAATCCCTGAAGGAGCCAAATCCAAAAGGATTGCTCCCCAAATGGTGCCGAGCGCAGAACAAAGACACAGAGAGAGTTCTCGTTCTCTGAATGCAACAAGAGGGGCTCTCTAAAGAGTTGGTGTACACCTCAAAATCAGTTGCGCACCTCAAAGACTAAAGATGCAGAAAGGAAAGGACAGGTGTCAAATCTGCGATGATCACCAATGTCAATCCCCTCATAAATTCTGAGCCAAAAATAAGCTTGTTTCGGTCCCCAATCCTACAAATGTTACAACCCCGAAACAGTCTTCTCTGACTAAGACACTTGGGTTAACATATAGCTTAGCTCGAAGAGGTACGAGCAAGACTATTCCTTTCTCATTTTGCAGGGTTCTTAACTTGTAAACCCGGAGCAGATGATGAAGACTTTCATTCAATGACCTCGACTCCAAAGCGGGTCCCCCTTGAAAACCAATATCCAAGCCCAACATTACGGTCCCGTGGAAGACCTCCCGACCGATCAAAATGTATGCGCTGCGAATGATCCTAAAACCTAGGCACAGGTTAGTAGGAAGTTGAGCACATTCATTACAAAAGACCATTATCACAAAGCGGTGAGGAGCCCTCTTGGATGAGAAATTCTCCAATAGATGTTTTGAACAAACTCTTTTTGGAAATTTCAAATTGTTTGATCCAGATTTTCCGTGCAAGAGATTTGTGATCACATTTGCATGTTGCAAGAATGTTTTGGATAGCCTTCGGCATCAAAATGCACATTTCATAATTAAAACTTAAGTAATACGGTTTTGTCAAATGGACAGCCGTGGTCTTTCCAAAGATTACTAACGTTTTCTTGGTGAAGAAAATTCTTTCAGGCTCAAACTTCTGCAGGATACCTGAAGAACCCAGCTCCCAGAATGTCGCCTCAACAGACTCAAGCAGTCTCATCGGACGTGGAGAACCCCCGTCATGAGATCCCTTTTCAAAGCAAAACAATGGTAGATACCGCCTGAAGGGTCAAACCAGGGTAGATACCGCCTGAAGGGTCAACCAAAGGTAGAAACCGCCTGAAGGGTCAAATCAAAGGTAGATACCGCCTGAAGGGTCAACTCAAGGTAGACACCGCCTGAAGGGTCAACTTAATGGTAGAAACCGCCTGAAGGGTCAACACAATGGTAGAAACCGCCTGAAGGGTCAACACAATGGTAGATACCGCCTGAAGGGTCAACACAAGGTAGAAACCGCCTGAAGGGTCAACTCATGGTAGAAACCGCCTGAAGGGTCAAACCAACGGTAGATACCGCCTGAAGGGTCAAATATGGTAGAAGCCGCCAGAAGGGTCAATTCATTGGTGACACCGCCATAAGCATGGACACAAAGGTCCAATCCACCATACGGATCAGAGTCCTTGGCAAATCCCAGGGCGTGGGATGCGCCCTTCTCAGGTTCCTACCAGTTAGGAATCCCATGATGGTATGACCTACCATACAGGTCAGAGCTTAATCTCCCTAGGATATTCTGAACAAGTCCTAGGTATCTTCTTGAAAGTCGTCACAACCGGCAGCATCTGACAGGTGAGCTTCAGGTAAGCCTCTCTCACTCTGGCCCATATTCAAATTGTTAGAGCAAACCAGGGATTAATTTGAGTTTTCATCACAGAGCCTTAAGGATTCGATGTCATAGCATTTCTTCTCTCATTTTCCCAGTTGAGTCGGTTAGGAGTCAGGTGCCATCTTATCTTTGAGAGAAACCTCTAACGAGATTCCTCTCAAAGAGGGGCAGCTGTTGACACCTGATTCCCGACCATCTATTATTGTGATTTTTATTCTTTAAAATTAATTAAAAATATCAAAGAAGGTTCATAAAATTGCAAAATCAACTTTGGAAGCTTTGGCTTGGCCTTATGAACCATTTTGACCAAAAAAAATAATTTTCATAATTTTCATTTTTTTTAATATTTTCGAAAAATACAAAAAAAAAGGAAAAGAAAAAAATCAAGAAAAATAATATTTGAGGTCATAAAAATTATATAAAAATAGTCGATATTTTTATTTTTATTTTATCTATTTTCTGACCTCATAAAACGGTAAAATTCAGGTTCGATTTTAGGTGTTTTCTGATTACCGTAAAATCGAACTTGGCAAAAATATTAGCAATAATTAAAAGGGAAAAGAGTGAAACATCATCATTTAAAAGAAAAAGCAAAAGAAAAGTGTGTGCTTAATTAATCCCTCTTTTATTTATTTATTTTATCCTATTATATTTTATTTTCAGCTTTTCTCTCCTTTTCATTTTTTTATTTTTTTTTCCCGCGGACGTCTCTCTCTCTGCTCCCTCGGTCTTCTTCTTCTTCTTCTTGGATGGAACAAACACCGCCGGCTGGCAAAAAAAGGACTCCTGCTCTCCTCCTTCATTCTTGCTCGACCACTGATCACCACCAGGCACCACCTCCAAACATCTCCTCCAGTCCTCCGCCACCTCGCCACCTCACCGCGACCGCCGCTCGCCGTCCGAAACCACTGGAACAGCCCCCGGAAGCCCCGTCGCCAGCCTGCCCTGTTTTGCCGTCCGGAGCTGTTTGGGCTGTAACGGTTGCCTCCGACCGCGCCCAACCTCCACGGGCCACCTCATCATCCTCCATCCGTTGCTCAGCCCCCGCTCTAACCGCCGTCGGCCACCAGAGAGCCGCGAGACAGCCCAACAGAGCCGGCGAGCTCTGTTTTCGGTCCCTTGCCCTGTTCACGACCTCAGAACTGGTCGCCGCCGTTTTGCCGCTTTCCATCGCTCGCCCGACCTCTTATTCTGCATCGAGGACCGCCGAAAGTGAGGATCCGGGCTTCGCCGATTACCATTGGAGCCGAAAGCTCGTCGGAGGAGTTCCGACAATCTCCAACCATCGAAGGACTTTAGGTGAGTCTCCCTGCCCTTCATGGATGCTCCTTGATGGATCAGAATCGAGGTTACTGTTAGAAAATATTTTTCTGCATGCTTCGCCGGAGCCGGCTCGGCCGCCGCGCCATTGGGGTGTCTTCCGACGTTGTTTCGTGCCATGTTTTAATCGTATGTTAATGTGGGAGATGAGGGGGGTCGAACGGCACAAGAATCATTGAAAAATATCAAGACTAGGTTCGGTTTTAGGGTCCTCCGGCGAGTTTTCCGGCGACTTCGCCGGAAAAAGAACTATTCATCGTCTTCTCCGGCGAAGTCGCCGGCTGTCAACGGTCAACGGTCAAAATAATCCGACGGTCCAAAAGGCGCCACGTGGCTCGATCTGGGGCGTCCGTTCTCAGTCCGTGAAACGGCGCCGTTTTGGTAGTGGAGGAGGCGGACCGGGCCTGGGTCGCGGGCCTGGGCATGGGCCGGGTCATCTGACCCGGTCCGCATAATTTATATATATATATATTATTAATAATAAGAAAATAATAATAATAATAAAAAATTCAAAAATCAATAAAAAAAATAGAAAATCATAAAAAAAACTCAAAAAAATTCGAAAAATTCTAAAAAAATTCTAAAAAATTCCAGAAAATAGGAAATGACCACATTCAGCTGGCCACGACCTGTTTCGGGTCATTTGACCCCCGATCTTTCCAAAAATGATGATTTTGCCCTTCCGGCAAACCGTCTTCCAAAAAAATTCTAAAAAAATCCAGGAAAATCCCAAAAAATAGGAAATGGCCACAGTCAATTGGCCAAGGCTCATCCCGAGTGTTTTGAACTCGATCATTCTTAAAAATGACGAGTTCGCCCTTTGGGCGAATCGTCTTCCAAAAATTGACGATTTTGCCCTCCGGGCTAAATCACCTCCAAATCTTCCCATTTTACCTCGGTCCTAAATCACGCCTTCCCTAAGCCCTTATGGCTATACTAGGAGGCCATGTGATGTGGATTGACATGCATTGATGTGATTTATTTATGCACTTGATTGCGCTTTCATTTAAATTGATTGTGATTGATAGGAATAGTCTTCCAATCTGCATGAAACCCTGAATTAAACCTACCTCACCCAAAATTGCGCCTGCATGAAATCCTAGTTAGGAAAATCACTCGCATTAGGTACCGAAAGGGCGTTGGTAACGACACCAGCGTAACCAAGTCCCCGAACCCAAAATCTCTGGTTCCGTAGAACTGATCGATCTCTCCTAATCGATCAGTAAGGTTTCCGGTCTACCCTCCAAGAAAGACCGGTGGCGACTTCAAATGTATGCACAAGTTGCACATGCCACCACGACCACACTAAGGTCGAAAGCGATCGACTCTTATCGTCGAAGAATACTCCCGCCGCGATTTGGTATGGGCCTGGGAGGGCCTGCGCCGATCCAAGACCCGCGATCGGTAATCCATTAGCCGCGTCCGCTTCCGGACGGGTCGCGACATGGTCACAGTTCGAAGAATCCATCAGGAGGAGGCTAGCAAACCTTCACGGCCATGATCTGGAGTCGATGACCGCACACCTGAACCCAGACGTGATGGGTTGGTGATCGAACATACCCAGAGAAAGTGGGGCTTGTACATAAGTAGAACTTATTTCTTATCTGCGCATTGTAAAGTTTCAATCGGAGCAGTTCTTTTCTTCTTTAAGGCCTAGGGTTGATTTCACACAATGATGCCTGCTAACATCATCATGTTTAGCTACAACAATCTTTTGTCATAATGGGTTCGAGGTAAATCGACCAAACACACGAAGGCAAATGTGACAACATAGGTTACGAACAGAACGTGAGCGGGCTCGAAAGCGGAAAGATCGTCAGTTGCCTCAAACACTATGATTGCGAAACCAAGGGCAATATTGAATCTTGCGAAAGATAAGGGAAAATGTACATACACTCTCATTTATTGCACTCAACAGGAGACTTTACAAACAGATTACTGAGGAGGAACCGTAAATCCAAAGTGAGTTCTAATGAGCGTCACAAATGAGCTCAACTGATTCTCCATGTTGTCCATGCTCTGCCTACAACCAGCGCTTCGAGGATCAAAATCTGCGAGTTTGAAGAAAAGGAGACGACATTTCTCCTTAAGCTCATTCACCTTGGCCTCATAGTGCCCCGATTCATGCTCCAAATCCTGGGCAAGCGCTCTCCCACGGGCTATATCCACTGTCAGATCGTCAAGCGTTTCCTCCAACCATGTGCACTGGAGCCTCATCATGAGATTGTGCTGGTCTTGCTCAAGAACGGTTTGACAGAGAGCCAGACGCTCTATCAAGTTGTCCCTCTCACGGGCTAACAATGAGACCTGGGCGTTGGCATATTCAACAACTCTCTTTTGGTTATCGGCCGTCAGCATGGCCAACAACAAGGAATCAGCTCTGTCTTGATAGCGGGCTCGCACGATGCTAGCCAAAGTGACATCCCGGCTAGCGACGTGGTATGCCTCCAAGAAATTGTTGAAGAGAGTTGGGAAGATCACAAACTCCCTTTGCAGTTTCGTACCTTCGATACACACGGTGTCCAAGGCCGGGATCAGAGTACGTACTTCAACCTCGGCTTCAGGATGATTATTTATATAACCATAACCTCTACCCAGGAGATGATAAAATCTCTCCCATTGGGTTGAAGCTTCGGCTGAGGCGGTAGGTACAAGAGAGGAAGCCATCTGCGATTGAACGACAGAGAAGAGAATGAATGATGGGGGAGTGTTTGAGAGGTTAGGTCGAAATGTTAATCTTCTCAATGTCAACCTCTCGCCCTATAGCGCTCGAACGAGAAAGGGAAAGTTATAATATTTTTTATGCACGGCCGGGTTAATCAAGTCTCATTAATGCGTCCTATCAACCTCTCGCCCTATAGCCCTCGAACGAAAAGGGAAAGTGATAATAATTCTTTATGCATGGCCGGGCTAATCAAGTCTCATTAATGCATCCCGGGTGAGTCACGGATCCACCTCTGTCCTGTGATCTCGGGCTTAGAAAAGGAACTAGCGCCTAAAGGCTGGCAGAACTATTACTTTAGAGACCGAGCTAAGGGAACAGGCGCAATGCTCGATAAAGCAAAAGGCGACACAGGAGGTCTTCATGCTCCACTCAGGCAAGAAAGAGTAAGAAAAGACGGGAGGCAATCACGAAGTCTCGAAAGGAACGCCCGTCAGACACTCGTTATTCGATTTCAAAGGGGCGCTTCTTGGAACACGCCTAATCTCTGATAATTACAGAGATGGCGAACATCTGAGAAAGGGTGGAGAAAATTGAGCGAACGAAGACCAGGAAAAGACATTTCGACCCAAAATGTTCAAGGGGTACCGTCATTTGTTGGAAACGCCCGACCTAAATGTCTCCGAACTTGAACGGCTAGAGGAATTTGAAAACCTTGGAGACGAATTCGTCATGAAGGATATGGAAATCGACTCGGCCATCCAGGAGACTCAAGCCCTCAGCGACCAAAACGCCAGCGACAATGATCCGCGCCAGAAAAGAAAGCGTCGCCAGTTCCACACTCCGGATGAGGTCCAGGTACTTGAAGCTATCTTCAGTGAATGCCCTTTCCCGGACACAGAACAGAGGAAGAAGTTGAGCCAAAAACTAGGGACGAGCCCTTTGAGGATCCTGAATTGGTTTCAAAATAAGCGAACCAAGCAGAGTAATCAGTACAAACGACGGGAGACCGCGTTTCTAAAGGAAGAGAACGAGAAGTTTCGAACAAAGAACATGAGGTATGAGGAAGTTCTTAGCACTATTGCCTGCCCTAACTGCGGTGGCCCTACCACTCTCAGTAGATTGTTTCCCGTTAAGCCTTCTACTAGGATCGAAAATACTGGTGATGTGCATGAACAAATCAATCCCACAAAGATAGTGCCAGTGCCTTCTAAAGGAGGGAATATATGTCACTATGATGAGAGTCACCACGTCAGAGCCCAAGAGTCTCCTCCACAACGACTTCTGGCAAGATCAGATCCTGCTCGAGAAGGGTTAAAGATCAGTCGTCAAGCTGTCGACGCTATTCTGAACCAATAGAAGAAGAGTTTCACTTGGCCCCTTGAGCTTCACCGCAAGTTCTTAGACGTGGTTCGGCGAATAGGGCTCGGCTCAGCACGCCCGAAGAAAGTAATGGAGGCCCTGAATGCACCAGAACTTACCAAGGCTATGGTCTCAAATCACCTCGGTTGTTACAGAAGAGCGCTAAGACAGCGTCATACTAACCTCGGTTACAAATCCAACACTTACTGGGGAATTGATCAGAATATCCATCTGAGTCATCCCAATTTTCTTCAAGAGTGTGTGCCACAGATGCAGCAGGTGCAGCACCCATCCGTCGCTGTTTTTCCGCTTACTAATAAGCTTTCTGTGCTTAGTGCTCAAGGACTTGCCGAACTAGGACAGGTGATTTCAAAGGATCTAGCAGGGGAATGCGTTGAGCATTTTTGTTTCCCTAATTCCCAAGTAGGAGATGCTTATGGGGGTCAATCGGTCAACTCCCCTCTCATATTCTCGAGAAGGGATGGAGGTTCCAGTTCGAAGAACCAGTCGGGCGATACTACCCAACCCACACATCAATATTTTGAAGGATCAGATGATTTCTTCGATGATCAGTCAGTGATAATTCGATCCAAAATGTTCCAAGGATACCGTCATTTGTTGGAAACGCCCGACTTAGAAGTCTCCGAGCTTGAACTGCTGGAAGAATTTGAAGATCACGGGACCGAATCCGGCACGATGGTCACGGAGATTGACACTTCCAACGATGAAACCCAAGGTTGTGGTAATGAAAACAATGTCCATAGCAGTGATCAGCGTCAGAAAGGAAAACATCCCCTTCACCGTACTTCAAGTCGAGACCGGGAGCTTGATTTTTTCTTCGAGGAATGCTCCCATCCAGATGAGAAGCAGAGGGCTAAGCTAGGTCGAGAGTTAGGGTGGGAGCCTTGGAAGGTCAAGAATTGGTTTTATAACAAACGAGCCCGGCTGAGGAATCTACGTAAACAGCAAGAGTTAGGGATTCTGAAGGAAGAAAATTAAAAGCTTCGAACAGAAAGCGCTAGGTATGAGGAAGCGCTGAGCAGTGCTACTTGCCTTGATTGCAGTAACCATGTTCTCATCAGTGAAATATTCTCCGAAGAGCCACTTCTAGAGATTGGTAGTGCTCATATGTTACAATGCCTTTCGCAATGTCTTCCGGCACAGTCAGATACCGTCGAAGGCTTACAAGAGCAGTTTCCAACACAATCAGATCTCATAGAGATTAGTCGGCAAGCTGTTCTTGTTGGCAAGAAAGCGCGATTTTCTTGGACTGCTGAACTCCATCACAAATTTGTTGATACAGTTCGACAGTTGGGGATCGACACGGCACGATCAACGCGCATACACGAAATCATGAACATACCGGGACTCTCTAAAGGTAATGTCGCGAGCCACCTTGGATATTTCAAGAGGTTGCTAAAAGAGGGACGGGTGACACTAAGCTCGGATGGAGCTGGTTCGAACTTAAATGTTGGTCATGACTGCAACCACGATGATTGTAGAGCCAGGAACACCCAACCGTGTTTCAGTGTTGACGAGACCAGAAATCGTGTCACCGACTCCTCTAACCCAAATCAGAACGCTCCACCAAGCAGTCCCAATACCCCTCAAGAGTATATACCGCAGTTCCCGCAAATAGGAACTCCCCAATTTGAGTACCAACCTGTTGCTAGTGCTCTTCCCATGGCGAATCCAACATTTACATGGGACATGTCTACAGATTTGCCGGTCAACAAGGGAGGTTCCAGCTCGAGGAATCAGATTATCCAAGGCGAAAGTGATTCATCGCCAGCGGTCGGTGATACTCGACTTGAGCATCAATGGCTCGGAGATTCGAGCGATTTCCTTGGGGGGGAACTCAATTTCTGGCTCGATCAGCCTGAAGCCGGCGGACTCTTGCAATAGTGATACAAAGCCGACGATCATGTGTTTGATTCAAGGCGCGATTGTAAAAAATGCTCGGGGAAAAGAGGTTGAATACCCTGAATAAATGTATTGGCAATCCCATTGTAAAGCTCCCATGGGAGCATTTCTCATTTACGCTTGAAACTAGTCGTACGAGGATCCGCCTTACCTTTTGAGCATCTTTAAGCTCAGGGGCGAGCTCCCCAAGCGATGATCATCGTTCGCAGAACATAATGGAATCCATCCCTTCAATGCAAAATGCATCTGGCCGCGAAGCCACCCATTTGGTAAAACGATGTATCGTTCCTAAACGATCTCCAATCGGATACGGAAGTAATGTCTTCTTTCTTTTCCTTCTCAGATGATAAACATGGATAAATCACTCAAGGAGTCATGCGTTCAAATAGCAGAACAGACGCTGCCCAGCTGGGGGCAGATGAACCATTGATGTTACAAACACTCCAAGCATGGATAGGCGGATTTGATAGATGTTGTTCATATCAATACGCAACATCAGAATGGGATGAAAATCAAGAGTAAAGTTGTATCGTCCCAATTTGTCTTGAATTTGGGAATATGAATTGACACTTATTGTTTATCCTTGACAGGGGAGTCGCCTTGCAGACGAACAAGTTCTTACATCCCATGTACTACTCGTTAGAGTACATGACCAAGGGTAGGATGTATCGTTTCGATTTTTGGAAAATTCGTGAACATACAATGATATGCTTCTTTTACATTTGCAGGGATCCGCAGCTGCGACGGACAAGTAAGTATCCCTTTTCCCAGTTAGCTGGAGATAAAAAAATGTCAGAATCCTTTCAGCCGGCATAAAGATTTTCCAATGCATCGATATTCATGATTTAAATCGGGAGGTTACCTGAAGCATGAATAGAACATGCACGGTACATCACAAAATCCCCTCGACGGATAAATTTTGGAGAAAAAAAATGAATTTTTCCAAATGTGATTATTTTTCAAACCATTCAAAAGAAAGTTTCCTCAAAAGAGAGGCGAGCCCAGTCCAAACACATCCTACATACACCTGAGAGATGAGTGGAGCGAATCGGATAGCAAAATCTGGACCTACGGAGGTAGGGACCATTCGCAACGATTACATGGATTGGGACGACGGAGGCGTTCGTTTCATATTCCCAAATACTACAGGTGACCATTGATAACCCTTTCGAACGGCGGTTTTCATTCTTAACCCTGTCAAGAACCACCCCACATCGGGGCAAAATGGAGGTGAGTCCAGCAGCATCAGGAGAAAATGGTTAGAAATTTTCTTGCTCGGACTAACATTAATCTTTGTGTGTTATTTATATGGTAATCCAAGTGCCATAGGATGATGAGAAGCATTCATTTCTCTATCCCACACACCGAATCCTTTGCATAGCCAAGTTGAACCTGCAAAATCATTTCATAAACCCGTTGGTGATCATTGCACATTCCAAGACGGATGCGGCGTCACTTCAGAAACGAAGGAGTTCAAGACTTAGGGTTGGCAAAAAAATTCCTAAGTTAATGCTTAACCTTGTTAGACCTTTGATCATAGGTCTAACACGATCCCATGAAGATGAGAAAAAGTGGGATTTTAAAAATGAATGGGAAAAATCCACGGCATCGAGAAAAAGCAAAGTGCCTGGTAAAAGCAAGGCCGATGCTCGTGTAAGTTGTTTGATTGATCCGCAATGAAGCTGGATGGGAAAAGAGGAAATCCCTGAATGAACCAAATAAAAAAAAAGGCTGCTCCCCAAATGCTGCCAAGCACAGAACAAAGACATGGAGAGAGTCGGTCTCTGAATGCAACAAGAGACGCTCTCTAAAGAGCTGGTGCACACCTCAAAATCGGTTGCACACCTCAAAAACTAAAGATGCAGAAAGGAAAGGACATGTGGTAAATCAGCAATGATCACCAATGTCAAACCCGTCACGAATTCTGGGCCAAAAACAAGCTTTTTTTCGGTCCCCAATCCCACCAATGTTACAACCCTGAAACAGTCTTCTCTGACTAAGACACTTGGGTTAACATATAGCTTAGCTCGAAGAAGTACGAGCAAGACTATTTCTTTCTCATTTTGCAGGGTTCTTGACTTGTAAACCCGGAGCAGATGGTGAAAACATTCATTCAATGACCTTGACTCAAAAGTGAGTCCCCCTTGAAGACCAATATCCAAGCCCAACATTACGGTCCCATGGAAGACCTCTCGACCGATCAAAATGTATGCGCTGCGAATGAGCCTAAAACCTAGGCACAGGTTAGTAGGGAATTGAGTGCATCCCCTATAAAAATCATTACCTCAAGACATGTGAGAAGACCTCATTGTCGAGAAATATTCCAATTGATGTTTTGAGCAAACTCTTTTTGGAATCTTCAAATTGTTGGATCCAGATTTTCCGTGCAAGGGATTTGTGATCACATTTGCATGTTGCAAGAATGCTTTGGATAACCTCCAGCATCAAAATGCACATTTCACGATTAAAACTTAAGTCATACGGTTTTTGTCAAACGGGCAGCCGTGGTCTTCCCAAAGATTACTAACGTTTTCTTGGTGAAGAAAAATCTTTCAGGCTCAAACCTCTGCAGGATACCTGGAGAACCCAGCTCCCAGAATGTCGCCTCAACAGACTCAAGTGAAGCTTTGTCAAAATAAAATCTTTCACTGCTTCAAAAAAACCAAATTCCCGACAGACTTCGGGATCTCTAAAAAAAGAGGGGAAGAAAAACCATTTTAAAAGAAAAAGTCCGATCAGACGTGGAGAACCCTCGTCCCAGGATCCATTTTCAAAATATCAAACAGTCCTAGCATGACGTGGAGAACCCTCGTCCCAGGACCCCTTTTCAAAAAAATCAAGCGGCCCTGTCAGACGTGGAGAACCCTCGTCCCGCGACCCTTTTTCAAGAATTTAGGCAGTCTCATCGGACGTGAAGAACCCTCGTCATGAGACCCCTTTTCAAAGCAAACTTGAAGGTAGATACCGCCTGAATGGTCAACCAAAGGTAGAAACCGCCTGAAGGGTCAATCAAAGGTAGATACCGCCTGAAGGGTCAAATCAAAGGTAGATACCGACTGAAGGGTCAACACATGGTAGATACCGCCTGAAGGGTCAAAATCAAAGGTAGATACCGCCTGAAGGGTCAACACAAGGTAGATACCGCCTGAAGGGTCAAACAAGAGGTAGATACCGCCTGAAGGGTTAATTCAAGGTAGATACCGCCTGAAGGGTCAACTAAAGGTAGAAACCGCCTGAAGGGTCAATTCAAGGTAGAAACCGCCTGAAGGGTCAACTCATGGTAGAAACCGCCATAAGGGTCAGCTCATTGGTAGAAACCGCCATAAGGATCAAACTAAACTCAACGGTAGATACCGCCTGAAGGGTCAAATATGGTAGAAACCGCCATAAGGGTCAACTCATTGGTAAATATCGCCATAAGCATCGACACAAAGGTCTGATCCACCATACGGATCAAAATCCTTGGCAAATTCCAAAGCGTGGGATGCGCCTTTCTTAGGTTCCTACCAGTTAGGAATTCCATATTGGTATGACCTACCATACAGGTCAGAGCTTAATCTTCCTAGGATATCCTAAATAATGAGTCCTAGGTATCTTCTTGAAAGTCGTTGCAACCGGCAGCATCCGATAGGTGAGCATCAGATAACCCTCTCTCACTCCGGCCCATGTTCAAATTGTTAAAGCAAACCGGGGATTAATTTGAGCTTTCATCAAAGGGCCTTAAGCGATTCAATGTCGTAGCATTTCTTCTCTCATTTTCCCAGTTGAGCCGGTTAGAGATCAGGTGCCACCTTATCTTTGAGATAAACCTCTAACGAGATTCCTCTCAAAGAGGGGCAGCTGTTGACACCTGATTTTTGACCATTTATTATTGTGATTTTTTTTCTTTAAAATTAATTAAAAATATAAAAAAGGTCATAAAATCACAAAATCAACTTTGGAAGCCTTGGCCTAGCCTCGGGGACCAATTTTGAACAAAAAATATTTTTTGGTATTTTATAATATTTTTCGAATTTATTTAATTATAAAAATACCCACAAAATCAGAAAAATACCATTCGTGGTCAGAAAAATACACAAAAATATTCAATAATTTTGTTTTAATTTCATCTTCAAGTGTGTCACCTTAAATCTTGAAAATTCGGCTCGGGTCACTATGTTTCTTCACAAACATAAACCCGAACCGAGCAAAAAAATTCCTTTTTCGAGTCTTTTAATTTTCGATTCTCACTTTTTATAAGTTATGACATTGGATTCTAAAGTCTTGAAGTGCAATTAGGTCAATTTGCCCTCCAATTTGATCAATTTTAACCAAAAGGGCTCAATTGCATAAAAATCTTTCAATTTAGTCCTCGGTTTCACAATATTTGAAATTAAATTTCATACGGGCATACCCATTAAAATTAAACACATCTACCATATTGTTTTCATCGTGCTGAATCCATTGATGGCCTCAATTAAGACTAATTTGGTCGTTTGGATCGCCAATTAAGCAACAATCAATTTCGGATCCTAAGGGCAATTTGGGGTTTTCACTAAGTTTCAATCAATTGATTCGCGAAAACACCCATATTTGATAGAAAATATGTCAAGGAGTCCGATTATGCCACCAATTTCATGAAAATAGGTTGATTTGGGGCTCAATTTGGCAAAATTGATTGAACCGGGCCGGTCGGGTCAGACCCGACCCGACCCGGTTCGACCGGGTCTGCATTTGCAGACCCACCGTCGCCAAAAGAAGAGCGTACCGAACGGGGGAGGAAAAAGGGAGCGGCGGCCTAATATTTTTAAAGCAAAGGGGGGACGACAAGTGTGGCAGACAATGGCAAAGGGTGAGGCCCGGCTTTGTGGATCGGTGGAGGCCGAAAGGATTAGTCGGGGGATAAAAAAAGGGCCGAGAATGAGAGAGAGAGAGGACCGAGAGGGAGAGAGGAAGTTCGGGCGAGTTGAGAGGAGAACGAGGCCGGACCGACGTCCAAGACCTTCAAGGGAGTTTCACCGGAGCTTCAACAGCCGTCGACGAGTCGAAAACAGGTCGGTATTCCCCCTGAACCTTCATTTTGCCGAAGCACACCATTTGTTCGATAAAATGCCCGAATGAGCTTTATAATTTTCGAGTCTCGGCCGCGCCTTGCTAGACCTCATTTCGTGCGAATCTAGCCTAGAAGCTGTTCTATCATCGACTCTAAGCTCGTGTATGTGCTTATTTTGCATTGGAACCATGCCGGGAGCGATGGCCGGAGTTCGATGTGCTCGGGCCGAGCCTAAAGTTCACACCGGCGAAGCCCACGGCCACCGACCATCAAAGGACCTCAAGTAAGCTTCCTCGACTCCTTTATATGCTGTTTGATGGGATAGGAGCGAGCTCGGACGCAAAAAAAATTTGCTGCAGGTACCTCGCCGGAGCCGAGTTCGGGGAGGTCCGGTCGGCCTGCTTTGACGTGTTCATGGCTTTGTTTTTAGCTGTATGTTGATGATGAAGTCTTAGGGAGTCGAACGCCGAAGGAATAGGCGAAAAATATCGAGTTTTGGGGTCGATCTGCGTTTCGCCGGCGAGTTTTCCGGCGACTTCGCCGGACATTTCACTGTTCATCGTCTTCTCCGGCGAAGTCGCCGGCGGTCAACGGTCAACTGCGGACGTGGCGTGCCACGTCGGCAGCCACGTCAGCAGGGTAGGGACCACAGCCGGAATAAAGGGATCGACGGTCCTGATCGTGACACGTGTTGCGATCCTAGGGTTTTGGAAATTAATAAAATGATTTTCGGATAAATAAACTAATTCGATCCAATGGTTGAGATTGGGCCACGTGGCTCTCTGGTGATCGTCCGATTCAGTGGAAGATCGGAAGCGCATGATGAAGCCGCGTGGCGCAATATGGACCGCCGGATCCGCAGGATTTTCGAATAATATAAAAAAATTGATATAAAAATTGAAAATCCTCCAAAAAATCAAAATGGCGTTGTTTCGTTTAGGCCGGTTTCGACCGAAGGGTCGGGCCAGGCGCCCGTGAGGCGCGGGCTGGGTCTGACCCGGCCCGGAAAATAATTTTAAATATTAAAAAAATTCAGAAAATAATAAAAAAATAATAAAAAATTCAAAAATTCAATAAAAAATGAAAAATCATAAACAAATTCAAAGAAATTCGGAAAATTCAGAAATAATTCTAAAAAAATTCCAGAAAATAGAAAATGGCCACATTCAACTGGCCATGACCTGTTTCGGGTCTTTTGACCCCCGAACCTTCCAGAAATGACGGTTTTGCCCTTCCGGCAAACCGTCTTCCAAAAAAATTCTAAAAAAATCCAGCAATATCCCAAAAAAATAGGAAATGGCCACAGACAACTGGCCAAGACTCATTCCGAGTGTTTTGAACCCCGACCCTTCTTAAAATGACGATTTCGCCCTTTGGGCGAATCGTCTTCCAAAAATTGAAGAAAAATAAAAAAATTCCAAAAAATTCTCAAAAATGGGAAATGGCCACAATCAACTAGCCATGGAATATTTTGGGTAATTCGGTATCCCAATCTTCCAAAAAATTGACAATTTTGCCCTTCGGGCTAAATCGCCTCCAAGTCTTCCCATTTTACCCCGGTCCGAAATCACACCTTTCCTAAGTCTTTATGGCTATGCTAGGAAGCCATTGACTCGAATTGATGTGCATCGATGAGATTTATTTATGCACTTGTTTGCGCTTTTATTTAAATTGATTGTGATTGATAGGAATAGTCTTCCAATCTGCATGAAACCCTGAATCAAACCTACCTCACCCAAAATTGCGCCTGCATAAACTCTTAGTTAGGAAAATCACTCGCGTTAGGTATCGAAAGGGCGTTGGTAATGACACCGACGTAACCAAGTCCCCGAACCCAAAATCTCTGGTTCTGCAGAACTAATCGATCTCTCCCAATCGATTAGTAAGGTTTCCGGTCTACCCTCCAAGAAAGACTGGTGGCGACTCCAAATGCATGCACAAGTTGCACATGCCACCACGACCACACTGAAGGTCGAAAGCGATCGACTCTTATCGTCGAATCCCTCAAAAAATACTCCCGCCGCGATTTGGTATGGGCCTGGGAGGGCCCGCGCCGATCCAAAGCCCGCGATCCGCACCCTTGTGCGGGGGAAGGCCCACGATCGGTAATCCATTAGCCGCGTCCGCTTCCGGACGAGTCGCGACACCGCTTCATCATACCCAAAAGCAGGAGCGATCTCGACTGACCAAAAGAGATTATGCATCGCTAAGATGATGAGCTTGGGGATAATGTCTGGTATCACCAATGAAGAGTTCGAAGGAGTCAAAACTTCTTTATCTTTGGAAGGTAGCTACTTCGTGATCAAGACTGAGCAGGGTAATACCTGGGGTACCTCACATGAGAATCTGGTAAACAGTCTTGTGCCAGTCACTCAGTCAGAGGAAGAGTTCGAAGAAGACAAACTGGAAGCCAAGAGACGAAGTCTAGCAGACCTCAAATTTATGGCCGACGCACTTGAGAAGAGCGAAATTATAGACAACCTTGGTCAAGATTTTGGAGGGTACAACTTCAAAGTGAAATATTCGGCCCCTCCCAGCTTTTATCAGAAAATTGAAGACATCATACCGGACGGATGGGGAGGTATGGATGATCTCTCTCAACCAGAGACCTCGAAGGGCATAGAAGAACTTGACAACACCGTATCGATGGTCGAAGTCGCTACGACAGTGGTAATCAGATTGGAAGAACTTGATAGCATGAGCGGGGTGAAAGACTACCTAGTCAAGCCTGTTGTGATTCAACTGCCGCAAGAAGAAGCAGACGACACGACTAAACCGAAGATATCTCATCAGACAACTGTAACTATAAAAGTCCCCCCAGTAGAAGAATATGATCCTAAAGCAGTCCATTGGGATTATGGGACCACACAAGTAGACGCGGTAATGAGGTCCGGACGATTCTATGCCCCTAGGGAGGGCGAATCCGAAAAAAAGGAGGTCTCAAAGGTAGACGCGGAAAAGCTCATATCGATCATCAAAACCAGCGAGTTTGAGGTGATAGAACAGCTGAGGAAGTTACCCGCTCAGATATCCCTATTAGATCTATTCATCAATTCTGAAAAACACAAGAACGCACTGTTGAGGATACTTAATGAAGTACATGTCCCTGAAACAATTAATGAGGTACAATTAGGGGACTTTGTGGGGACGATCCTTTTAAAAGACCAATTGAGCTTCTCTGACGAGGACTTCCCCATGGAAGGAAAAGGGCATAACAAGGCCTTGTATATTTCCGCGCAATGTAACGGAAAAAGAGTGGCGCACGTATTGATCGACAATGGATCATCCTTCAACATTTGCCCTTTGGCTACTCTGAGAAGATTGGGAATCAATGAAGAAACGGTTAAAACATCCAAAACGGCTGTGAGAGCTTTCGACGGGATGAAGAAGACTGTGGTGGGTGAGATTGAGCTTGACGTGTCCATCGGCCGGACAAAGTTCTCTATAAACTTCCAAGTGATGGATCTGCCCAGTGCATTTGGGTTCTTGTTGGGAAGGCCTTGGATCCATACAGCGGGAGCTGTCCCTTCAAGCTTGCATCAAAAGGTACGCTTCGCAGTAGATGGGAAGGTGATTACTGTACACGGAGAAGTCGACCTCCAGACATACCAGAACAGTGCCATTCCCTATATTGAACCCGAAGTAAAAACAGAGGCGAGCTATCATTCCCTAGAACTGGTAGCAACAGTTCATACCCCGGCAGGGACAAGGCTAAGAACCCCCTACATCTCAGAAGCCAGTCTTCTACCAGCTAAGATGCTACTGGCATACGGATTCAACCTCGAAAAAGGCCTAGTCAGACACAATCAAGGAATAAATACCCCACTGCAGTTAAAAGCTAACCCACATAGAATGGGCTTGGGGTATCAGAAATATCACATGGATGGATTTGGCCCAAAGACAACAGGCCGAGGTCGAGGCAGAAGCCTGGGCGCCTGGGAGGCCGAAACAGCCCGAATGACTCATTCATCGGTTCTCCAACTTGGAAAGGCAGGTCTCAAATGTTCAATAACCCTTTGAATGCCCACTTCAACCAGAACTCTAAATGGTTGTCTGAAGAAGATGTCACTTCACCGATAGAACCAGATCTGACAAATCCTTTTCTCAAAGATGACTCTGTGAATGTCATCATGGAGTGGTTGGACAATGGAGCCACTTCCTCTGAGTAAAGAGCTTCTTCCTTTGTCTTTAAATACTGCATTTAAAACTTCCTACATTTTGTTGTATTTTCTTTCCTTATTGTACGTATAGGGAAACGCCTTTGGATCTCTGGCCGTTGGTCCAAATGGCACATCTTGTAATGCAGCCCATCTTGCATGCAATAAAACCATATATATTTTGTTAAGGACATATGGAACCACGAATCAGCCCGATGATGATACTAGTCTTCTGCACAGAAGCTTGATGCCTGATTTACCATATGACTCCCGATTTCCAAAGAGATTTCCTTGGGGCCAGGATATCCAATGACATGAGGATTAGTCCCGTTTATACTTGTACCTATTTCGAAAACTCTTTCGAAAAGACTTCCCATGATCATACATGTCGTTCTTATGAAATACGAACTAACCATACTCATGACATTTCAGGCATATCATCTCAAACATGCATATCAGGTTGTTACGAGATTCAGACTTCTCCATTAACCATTCTTATAGCATTGAGGAAGATGAAGACGAGAGTTATGCGTCTATCCGCAGAGATTGGAATGCCTTTGAGGAATCGACACCTCCTACTTCAGAAGAACCAATCATTGTTAATCTGGGAGACTCCGTGAATATCAAAGAGGTCAAGATCGGCGGACATTTATCCCGAAATGAAAGGCTCGAGTTCACAGAGTTATTGAAAGAATATCAAGACATTTTTGCATGGTCTTACGCTGATATGCCAGGCCTAGATCCTAAGATCGTGGAGCATGCCTTACCTACAGATACTAGTATCAAACCTGTCAAGCAAGGCAGCAGGCGGATGAAGGCTGAGTTGGAGGACAAAATTAAGGAAGAAGTCATGAAACTTCTTAAGGTAGGCTTTATTGAAGCTATCCCATACTCAGACTGGATTGCAAATATAGTCCCCGTCATGAATAAGGATGGTAAAGTTCGGATCTGCGTGGATTACCGAGATCTGAATAGAGCAAGCCCAAAAGATGATTTTCCACTTCCTCACATTGATGTGTTGGTGGATAGCACAGCAGGTTATGAATTGTTCTCATTTATGGATGGATTTTCGGGATATAACCAAATCTTCATGAAACAAGAAGACAAACCAAAGACTGCTTTTACCACACCCTGGGGGAACTTTTGCTACAAAGTCATGCCCTTTGGATTAAAAAACGCCGGGCTACCTATCAGAAGGCCATGGTGACATTATTCTATGATATGATCCACAAAGAAATTGAAGTATACGTCGACGACATGATCGCCAAATCCAAAAAAGGACAGGATCACATACAGGTGTTAAGAAAATTATTTGAGCGCTTGCGCAAATATAAGTTGAGGCTGAACCCTAACAAATGTGTGTTTGGGGCGAGATCTGGGAAACTTCTTGGGTTCATAGTCAATAACAGGGGCATTGAGATTGATCCTTCAAAGATTCAAGCTATCCACAATCTGTCAACTCCCTCCACAGTAAAAGAAGTGAGAAGCCTTCTGGGGAGACTTAACTATATTGCCAGATTTATCAATCAACTGTCTGATGTGGCTAAGCCAATCTTCAAATTGCTTAAGAAAGGCGCGAAAGTAACATGGGATGCTGAATGCAGCAGGGCATTCCAAATGATCAAGAACTATCTGATCACACCGCCGGTACTTGTGCCACCAATTTCTGGTCACCCATTGACCTTATATCTGACTATACAGCAGGAATCCTTGGGAGCCTTACTTGCCCAAACAAGCCCGATAGATGGTAAAGAAAGAGCCATCTATTACCTAAGTAAGAAATTCATACCATCTAAAGCAAAATATGCACCAGTCGAAAGAGCCTGTGTAGCGGCGGTATGGGTACTTCGCAGACTGAGACAGTATACCTTACACTACCACATTCAGCTCATAACAGAGAACGATCCTGTCAAATACCTCCTGGAGAAACCCGCTTTAATCGGGAAATTAGCAAAATGGCAAGTAATGCTATCTGAATTTGACATCAAGTGTTCTCCACAGAAGTCAGTTAAAGGAAGAGCTATAGCTGACATGCTAGCAGAAAACCCGTCAAACGGTGAGTCTCTTGAAGTAACAAGCACAGAAGGTCAAATTCTCAACCTAGCAGAAGACAAGTGGGTCATGTACTTCGATGGTGCTGTTAATCTATCAGGGGCAGGCACTAGGGCAGTACTAATATCCCCTGATGATCAACATTACCCTGTGGCGGCAAAAATAACTTTCCCTTGCACCAACATCTCAGAATATGAGGCGTGCATTTTAGGCCTACGATTGGCCATTTTCATGAAGATACCTAGGTTGCAAGTTTTTGGAGATTCCATGCTCATCATCCTACAGACACAAGGAGAGTGGAAGACGAAAGATGCAAAACTCATCCCTTATCACGAATACCTTGAAGAATTGATACTTAAGTTCGAAGAAGGGTCATTCGAGTATCTATCAAGATCTCACAATCAATTTGCAGATGCGTTAGCCACCCTGGCCTCGATGTTGCAAACAACTGGAGGGTTGGATATAGAACCCCTAAGGATCGGCATAGTTGAAAAACCAACTTATTGTATGCTAATCGAAGAAGAATTTGATGGAGAGCCATGGTATTATGACATCAAGAATTACCTCTCAAAAGGGGAATTCCCTGAAGGATGCCAGCCAGGAGATCGAAGATACATAACCAAGATGGCCAGCAAGTTCTTTCTCAATGGACAAATTCTGTACAAAAGATCCTTTGATTCTACTCTATTGAGATGTGTAGATGCCAAAGAAGCAAATATCCTCTTGAAAGAGATCCACGAAGGAATATGTGGGCCTCACATGAACGGCCACCTCCTCGCCAGAAAGATCATGCGGCTTGGCTATTATTGGATGACAATCGAATCAGATTGCTGTCAGCACGCCCGGTCATGCCAACAGTGCCAAATATACGGTGATAAGATCAATGCACTCCCAAACGAACTACACCAAATGTCTGAAGTTTGGCCTTTCTCTATGTGGGGCATAGACATGGTAGGGCCTATTAATCCTGTGGTTTCAAATGGTCATCGCTTCATCTTGGTAGCGATTGATTACTTCACAAAATGGGTAGATGCCAGCTCTTACAAGAATGTCACTGCAAGAAATGTGGCAAGATTCATCAAAAGAGACATCATATCCCGGTATGGTACCCTCAAACGATCATCACAGATAACGGGTCTAACCTAAACAACAAGATTGTCGATGATCTACTGGATCACTTTGGCATTCGACATCTGAACTCATCTCCTTACCGCCTACAGATGAATGGAGCAGTGGAATCAGCCAACAAAAACATCAAGAGAATCTTGGCTAAAACAGCAGAAAACTACAGGGATTGGCACGAAAGGCTGCCCTTCGCCTTGATGGCCTACCGAACGTCGATAAGGACTTCTACAGGGGCAACTCCCTACAGTCTGGTGTATGGGACAGAAGCAGCTCTACCCGTAGAAGTTAAGATTCCCTCTTTGAGAATCTTATTAGAAGATAAACTCTCTGAGTCAGAGTATTTCAAACACAGATATGAACAGCTGAATTTAATAGACGAGAAACGTCTTAAAGCCATTTGCCATGGATAGACTTACCAGAAAAGGGTAGCCAGGGCGTTCAATCGAAAGGTCAAGACCAGAAACTTTGAAGTAAATGACTTGGTAATTAGGAAAGTTTTGCCAAGTACTACCCATTCAGGGGGAAAATTCACTCCAAATTACGAAGGCCCCTACATTATCAAGAAGATCCTCACGGGAGGAGCATTAATTCTTGTAAACTCCGAGGGAGAAGAACTGGGGCACCCTGTAAATTCAGATGCTGTGAAGAAATATTACACTTGAAATAAAATCAGATCCCGGTCATATGACTTACCCCGAATTGAGCCTACTCTTCATGATAGTCATTGCATAAGCATGTCATGCATCCATACATACATCAGCATGTGTTCAATATTGCAGGACTCAAAGAAGCAAGGTCCTCGAGGGCAAATACCAAGAATGTCCGATGAAGACAGCAGACAACAAAACGAAGAGCAGGAAACTTCAAAAGAAGGGCACATGAGCACGTTCCAAAATGAATAAAGCCAATTAGAATGCACGATCAAGAGGACTTACTGTCGTGGTGGTCAGAAAAATGCAGATTTTCATGAACCTATCCATTTCCATTGGAGCGCATGATCAATGGTAAGGTGTATCGTTCTAATTTTCTGAAGTTCGAGAGCATATACCGACAGATTCCTTTTATGTTTTTCAGGGATCCCTAGCCACGCGGGGCAGGTAAACATTCGTTTCCCAATCTCTTAGGTTTTAAGACTGTCAGAATCCTTATTGCTAGAATTTAAAGGCTTCTCAAAATCTAGCATACACTTAAATCTCATGTCTAGAAAGATGCAAAATTCTCACAGTCATGTCATTGGCATTCATGTTTAAACTTGGAGGATATCTGAACATGATTGAAATATGCATTGTGCATCATAAATCCCCTTGGAGGGTAAGTTTTGGAGAAAAACAAAATGAACTTTTTCAACAAGAGTTGTTTAAATTGTTTAAAAGGATGTTTCCTCAGACAAGAGGCAAGTTGGATCCAAACACGTCCTATACACACTTGAGAGATGAGTGGAGTGGTAAGGACAACGAGACCTTGACCTACGGACGTAGGGGTTATTCGCAGTGATTACATGGATTGAGACGACGGAGGTATTCGTTTCTCTATCATAAACACTACAGGTGACCATTGATAACCTTTTGAACGGCGGTTTCATTCTTAACCCCTGTCAAGAACCACCCCACATCGGGGCCAACTGGAAGTAGGTCCAGCAGTATCAGGAGGTAAATGGTTAGAAGTTCTCTTGCTTAGACTTGCATCAATCTTCGTGTGTTGCTTGTCATTTTAACTTCTATGGTAATTCAGGCGCTTTAGGATGACGAAAAGCATTCGTTTCTCTATCCTATACACTTTTGCCCTTTGCACAGCCCAGCTGAGCCTATACGTTCATTTCACAAACCCGTTGGTGATCATTGCATGTTCCAAGACGAAAGCGACGTCCCTTCAAGAGCGGAAGAGTTCAAAACACAAGATTTGTGAAAGATTCCTAGATTAATGTTTGAATGCTGAGATTCAAGTTGTACATCTAGCATACTCATTTGAAAATTCTGATCCCCAAAAGAAAATAAAAGATGGGATTTCAAGGAAAAGAAAAAAGAGAGAAAAATCCAATCCTGGGCATTAAGAAAAAGCAAAGTGCTTGGTAAAAGCAAGGCCAATGCCCGTCCAAATACTTGTACACTCGCGAATCACGTGTTTGATCTTGTAAATGCCAAATGATGGCATGATACCTTTGTATATACCACTAGTGAGATTCCAAGGGAGCTGGACTGCGAAAGATGCTCCCAATCATGTCACACTCAGATGATGAAAGCGTAGACAAGATGTTGACACCCTCTCAACATGAAACAGATATTCTCTAAAGACAAATGTGCGCTTCGAAGACTGACAATGCTCTTCAAAGACTATCAATGCACTTCAAAGACTGAAGACGCTCTTTGAACCAGAAGGGGCAAGATGGCGGCAAACTTGCAGTTATCACCAATGTTAAACCCTTCGCGTATTCTGAGCCAAAAATAAGCCTTTTTTGGTCTCCAATCCCACCTACGTCACAACCCTGAAAATCATTTTCTGATTAAGGCACTTGGATTGACATAGGGTTTAATGTCTAAGCTTAGCTCGAAGAAGTTCGAGCAAGATTATTTCTTTCTCATTTTACAGGTTTCTTGACTTGTAAACCTGGCGCAGAAATTGAAGACTTCTCTTCGAAAGCCTTGACTTGCACGCAAGTCCCCCTTTGAAAACCGTTGACCAAGCCCAACATCACGGTCCCCGGGAAGTCCTCCTGATCGATCGAGGTGTATTCACTGAGAATGATCCTGAGCCCTAAGCGCAGGTTTGATGAGAAATTCGAGTGCATTCTTGGTAAAAGACCATTATCTCAAAACGGTGAGAAGTCCTATTTGATGAGAATACTTCATTGGACATTCTAACCAAACTCTTTTGGTAATTTCGGATTGTTTGATCCCAAACTTTCCTCACAAGGGATTTTTGATCACTTCCGTATGTCGCAAGGTGTTTTGGATAACCTCCAGCATCGTAATGCATTCATTGAAATTTTTCATGACCATGATATAAGTCATAAAGTGCTGTCAGTTTGACATCAGATATCACTTAAAAACCATTGATGTGCCTTTGGTAAGAAAATTTTCAGATTGGAACTTCTGCAAGATTCTTGATGACTTCGGCTCCTAAAATGGCTCGTATCACTCTTGGACTCGTGACAGCCCCAAGTCCCAGAATGACACCTTTCTCTGAGAAGAAAAGTTTATATGATTAAGCTTTTGACGGATTCCTGGTAACCTCGGACCTCAGAATGCTATTTTTCTTGGTTAAACTTCTATAGGAATCATGGTAGCCCCAGATTCTAGAAGGATGCCTTATTCTGTGAAGAAGAGCTTTCAAGTTTATTTTTTCTGCAAGATTCCTGGTAATTCCATATCTCAGGAAAACACATTCTTATGAACAATTTCGTAGGTTTGATCTTTCTGCAGGATACCTGGAGTCCCCAGATTCCAGAATGTCACTTCCAATGTCAAAAGGACAATGTTTGAATTCATCTCCCTATGTGAGATTCAATATTACGGGTTTGATCTTTCTGCAGGATTGCCTGGAGTACCCAGATCCCAGAATGTCACCTCCAATGTCAAAAGGACAATGTTTGAATTATCTCCCTATGTGAGATTCTAGTATTACAGGTTTGATCTTTATGCAGGATTGCCTGGAGTACCCAGATCCCAAAATGTCACCTCCCATGTCAAAAGGACAATATTTGAAATTATCTAATTGTGTGAGATTTCAGTATTATAGCTTTGATCTTTCTGCAGGATGCCTAGAGTACCCATATCCTAGAATGTCACCTCCAATGTCAAAAGGACAATGTTTGAATTCATCTCTCTCTGTGAGATTTCAGTATTACGGGTTTGATCTTTCTGCAGGATACCTGGAACTCTCAGATCCCAAAATATCACCTTCAATGTCGAAAGGACAATATTCAAGACAGTCTTTCTGCGAGATCTCAGGTAGCCCCTAGATCCCAGAAGAATCTTATCAAAGTTTTTGCTGGTTTAAGTTTTCTGCAGGATACTTGGAATCCCCAAATCCCAGAATAACGCCTCGCGTGTCGAAAGGACATTTTCAGTGTCAGCTTTCTGTAAGGTTCTAGGTAACCCATAAACCCAGAATAGCTCTTGTGGTGAAGCCTAAAGGTTAGGCACACCTCACTTGTATAAATTCTAGTTAATTCCTTAGAATATATGATCAAAATGATCGACAATTCCTAAGAGACTGGGCGCGTCATCCATAGGTTCCTAGCAGAAAGGAGTCCTATTCTCGGTCTGATCCCCCTGAAGTATCAAAATGTTCGACAATCCCTAAGAGACTGGGTGCGTCATCCATAGGTTCCTAGCAGAGAGGAGTCCTATTCATGGTCTGATCCACCATATGGATCAAAACTTCCGACAATCCCTAAGAGACTGGGTGCGTCATTCACAGGTTCCTGTCAAGTATAGGACTCCCATTCTGGTACGGCCTACCATACAGGCTAGAGTTTAACCACCCTAGGATACTCAAAAGACGAGTCCCTAAGTATTCACTCGAACCCGCTATACACCGCACATGCCGCACGAGTATCAGGCAGGTGATCAACAGGTAAGTAACAGGTGGGTCTCTCTACTTTCTCTCTCATGTCAGCAAAAGAATGAGGAGCAGAGCGTTCACCAGCGGGACAAGAAAGATTGCGTGTCAAGATTCGTTTTTCTTTTCCCCAGTCGAGTCGGTCTAGACTCAGGTGTCACCTGTCTTTGAGCGAAACCTCCCACGAGATTCCTCTCAAAGAGGGGCAACTGTTGACACCTGATTTTTGACCAAGTCTTTTTCAGTTTTATTTTTGAAAAATCACAAAAAATTCATAAAAAGTAAAAAAAAAAACAATTACAAAATCAACTTTGGTGGCCTTGGCCAAGCCCAAGGAACCATTCTTGACCAAAAAATAAATTTTTCATATTTTTCACATTTTTTAGTATTTTTAGAAAATAGGAAAATACTAGAAAAATCAACAAAAATAGAATTGGAGGTCACAAAAATATAGGAAAATAGTCAATATTTTTCTTTTAATTTTCTTATCATTTTGACCTCATCAAGAGTTGAAATTCAAGTTTAATTTTGTGTGTTTCTTTGTAACGCACATGGTTAAATCTGTCAAAAAAATATGTTTTGAGCCTTTTCATTTGCAATTTTTTGCATTTTCCGAGTCTTGACATTCCGCTTGATTGCCCGACATTTCAAATTGGTTCAATTGTGCGCTGATATAATCAATTTTGGCTTTAGGGACCTAATTGCATAAATTTTTTTTCATTTTAGTCCCTAAAATACCAATTCTGAAATTAAACTTTCCTAAGGGACACCCATAAAACCCCAATGCTTCCCCCCATAGGTTTTGACCCACTGAATCTAATGATGGGCTCAATTGGGGCCGATTCGTCCATGAAGAACGTTAATTCGGCAAAAATCAATCTCGGATCTTGTTTTAGATTTGGGGCTTTTGTATAAATTAAAATCAATTCAGCCCAATTTTACCTCACTTAGGTAAATTCCATGCTATGAAATCCGATTATGGAGTCAATTCCATGATTTTGGGACATTTGGACACCCGATTTGAAGGAAAATCCCAAAATCGGGTTGACTGGGTCGGGTTGACCCAACCCAGTCAACCCATTGACCGAAGCTTGCAGAACAGGGGGAAGACTCGCTCCTTTCGCTCTTGGCACGAAGAGAACGTTGGCGCGCGCGATTACACCAAAAATCAAGGTACCCAGTCGACGAACCTTGGCCGGTAAACTTGACCTCTTCATCCGGTACCATCCAACGGCGATGAACGGTTGACGCGTGAGGATGGACGAACGAGAGAGCTCGGTAACAAACTGAAGAAATCGGTTGGAAGTGGGGAATCGGTTAAAGAGGATCCTCGTCGAAAGAAAAAGGGGGGGGAGCTCGCGAACAGAGAAAAAGAAAGAAGGATAGAGAGATAGAGAGAGAGATAAAGAAAGAGAGAGAGAGAGAGAGAGAGAGAGAGAGAGGAAGACTAGCACCGCGAGAGGAAGGAGGCCGGGAGCTTCGGAGACCTGACCCCGACGAACGGCGCGAAGCCGAAGCTTTGGATACGTCCTCCGAGCTTCGTGACACCCCAAAGAACGT
Organism: Rhodomyrtus psidioides; assembly: GCA_021437785.1. Lineage (NCBI taxonomy): Eukaryota > Viridiplantae > Streptophyta > Magnoliopsida > Myrtales > Myrtaceae > Rhodomyrtus > Rhodomyrtus psidioides. The sequence continues at coordinate 2,203,312 of JAILYB010000041.1, read as the reverse complement.
CCAGAATCAAACGGCGCTTCATTCCATCGCAGAATCAGGTGAGAAACATCTTCGAGCTTAGCCTCAGCCTCCAATGGCGTCTCAAGATCTTGTCGATCATTATGCTTGTTTTTGCTCTGGATTTGTTCATTGAGCTCAGCTAATCTCCGTTGCATTTCGTTTTCGCTTGTTTGGCGCCTGAAACCATCGAGTCAACCCCCGACCTTGACCAACTGGCCGTGAGTTTTGTAGCTCCTCTTAGGTTGAACTGAGTCCTCGCGATGGCCAGGTAAGTCTTCTCGGCCCTTTGTGATGCTTCTTGATCGATTTAATCAGTTAAGCGACGGTAGAAAGGGCTTAGACAGGTAGCCGCCGGAGCTTACCTTCGGTTGGAGGAGACGATTAGATTAAACTTGATTCTGCTACGTAAAGCCTGATATATGTGATGGAGCTCGATAAAACGAGTAGAATGGCGGTAGTTTCACGAAATTTGATGGACTGTGCGCGGAGAAACCGCCTTCCGACGAGGCGCCGGCGAAACAGAGCCGGCGCCGGTCGTCTTCTTCGGCAAGACGGTTGACTGGTCAACGAGAGTTGACCAGTCAACGTTGACATGTCGCTGACGTGGCGCCCACGTGGCAGCCACGTCAGCGTCGGTTGTTATAACCGAATCAAAAAAATGATCGGACGGTGGGTAGTCTGCCGCGTGTCACGATCTCGAATTTTTGAAAATAAAAATGATTTTCGGAAATAAAAAAAAAACGCTGTGGATCGGACGGTCGTGATCCAACCCAGCTCTTCAATCGTAACCGTACGTTTCGTCCTCTTGATCAAACCGTTGTCAGTGCGCCACGTGGTAAGATCTAGGCCGTAGGTTTGAATTGGGCGGGAAATTAAAAAAAAACGAGCGGGAAGGTCGTCTATCTTCTTCAAAAATGCCTCCACCAACATCTTCTTAATTTTATGTTTTTTTTTGGTAAAAAGTTACTCTTTGCTATGATACAACCTTTACTCTATTTTGTTTAAAATTGACCCGATTCAAATTTTTTTTTGCTTTATATACTCTTTCTGATGTTGACAAAAAGGGGGAGAAGAATCTATTTGTGTAGGGATTGATATCATCTTGAGCAGAGATATCTATACGCTGTTTATACTCTCATTATGGGGAGAAGAGTTTATTTTTGTGCAGGATAACCATACTCTGATAGATACCCACACTCTGTTCATACTTTCATTATGCATCTATACTCTGATCATGTTCTTCTACATGAGTATTTTTAGTACAAGATCTCTAATGATGATTACCTGCAGGAGCAAATCGGATGATTACTCGTTTATATCACTGTTTAAAAAATTTAAATTCACATATATGTATTTGCAATAAGAGTAGTTTTGTCACCATAAAAAAGGGGGAGATTGTTGTTTAAATTCTCCAATATTTTGATTCTGACAAAACTATCGTAAGAAATTGTATAACGTTATGTGATGCAGAAAGAATGTGTAAGCAGCAGATTGAGTGGATCTAATTCTGTCGCGTGGACAAAGGGTCAGATAGAAGTGCTTCTGACGAAGGGTCAGATGGAAGTGCACCTGACTAAGGGTCAGATGGAAGTGCTTCTGACGAGATCAGATGGAGTGCTTCTGACTGAGGGTCAGATGGAAGTGCTTCTGACGATCTAAACAGTGACGGATGGATCGCATCAAATCTCCCTATTACCATTCCGTGTCAACTGATCTAGTAAGAAACAAATCTGTTCTAAGACGAAACCCGAGAAAGATCAGTTTCCGCATTTGCAAAACGTGAAGACCCACGTATGGCATGTTTTCGATCAAGGCAAGATTCCTATGGAAAGCTTGTGATATTCGATTGCCCTGATATCCCTTCCAATCAATCAAGGGACTTTCTACAATGGGATATTATCTTCTAAGGAATATTCCTTCGGGAACCAACTCAGACTTATCACACTTATGGAAGCTGGAGATTCAGTTGTATGGGCGACTAAATCAGAATGGTTCATTATCTTACTCAACGGTCTACATATCTTCTGAAGATACAGTCTCGTTCAATCACGATTGATGACGTCCAATCAAGGATTGAAGAGCGATCCCTTGGCTGGGAATCCAACGGCTAGTTCGGAGGCAGGGTAGTATAAAAGAAGAACCATGATGGACTAAAAAGTAAGAGGGCGAACAACAATCCAAAGTGCAAGCATAATCTGAGTTCTATCCGAAAATATTCGGTGTACCCAAAATCCTATTCATTGTGAAAATCTGAGAGAGAGAAAAACCAAGTGATTGAGTGTTTGTAATTCTCGTGATTTTTCATAGTGAAATCCAGCCGATCGGCTGTCATCGTGGGAGAGTGGACGTAGGCTTGATCTAACCCGAACCACTATAATCGTCGTGTGTAATATTCTCTAATCTAAACTCTTACTTTTGTGTTTAGACTTTTTGCATATTGTTATACTATTCCTAATTCTAATCATACACTGAATTATTTTTTATTCCGCAAGAAATTTTAATTATATTCAGAATCACCTATTCACCTCCTATCTAGGTGATATTGCTAGATCCAACAAACACCAACTAAATCCAAACAATGCTTGAACTTGGTCAAAGGAATTGGTTTAGTCAACATATCTGCTGTAGGTACTTTCTTCACTGTTACTGTACCTTTAGCAACCTCATCACGCACAAAGTGATAACGAATATCGATGTGTTTCGTTCTCTCGTGATACATCGCGTTCTTGGTCAACTGAATCGGACTTTGGTTATCGCAAAAGATAACAGAGGCTCCCTCCTGCTTCACCCCAAGTTCTGTAACCAAACGCTTCAACCAAAGAGGTTCCTTTGCTGCTTCCGTTGCTGCCATGTACTCTGCTTCGGTGGTAGATAAAGCAACTGTATCTTGTAAAGTTGCTCTCTAACTAATTGCGGAACCACCAAGCATAAAAACATAACTTGTCAAAGATCTCATTTTATCGAGATCACCTGCATAGTCAGAATCAACGAAGCCAACAACTGAATGCCCTGTATCACAACCTCTATCAAAGACCAAACCAACATCTGAGGTACCCCGGATATATCGAAGAATCCACTTCACTGCTTGCTAGTTAGCTTTACCTGGATTTTCCATATACCTGCTCACAACACTAACTGCTTGGGAAATGTCTGGACGAGTGCACACCATAGCATACATAAGACTACCAACAGCACTAGAATATGGAACTTGAGATATTTCATCTTCTTTTTATTTGGTTTTAGGTGACAAAGAAGCAGAAAGTCTAAAGTGGGACGCCAAAGGAGTACTTACCGGTGTAGCATTCTTCATACCGAAACGTTCAAGCACTTTCTCAATATACCCATTTTGTGAAAGGTATAACTTCCCAACTTGTCTATCTCTACAAATTTGCATACATAGAATTTTCTTGGCAGCTCCAAGATCCTTCATCTCAAATTCCCTGCTAAGTTGCTTCTTTAACAACTATATTTCTAACATGTCCTTCGCTGCAATAAGCATATATCTAGCTCTTTCTAAAAGTGTTCAGTTCATGCACTCTACCACCCCATTCTGTTGAGGCGTATACCTGACTGTTCGATGTCGAACAATCCTTGAATTTTAACAGTACTTATTAAAATCACCTCCGCAAAACTCAAAACCATTGTCTGTTCTGAGATGCTTTATCTTTTTACCAGTTTGATTTTCAATCAATATCTTCCACTTTTTGAACGTATCAAAGACGTCACTTTTACGCTTCAAGAAATAAACCCAGACTTTCCTAGAAAAGTCATCAATAAATGTCAGAAGATAAACTGCACCACCTTTAGATGTAACATGTCCAGGTCCCTACAAATCAGAGTGAATATAATCAACTGTGCCCTTCATCGAGTGCACCCCAGTACTGAAACTAACTCTGCCCTATTTCCCGTATGCACAATGCTCACAAAAATCAAGTGGAACTGTATGCTCCCCACAGAGTAAACCACACTTACTCATGATAGTCATTCCTCTTTCGCTCATGTGGCCCAACCGCATATGCCACAATCTTGATTTATCAGAATTTGAAGAGGATGATATATTTAAAAAAACGCATAATGGTACTTCCCTGCAGAACATAAAGACTATTCTTTTTGTTACCTCTCATCACAATCAAGAAGCCATTTGAAATTTTGAAAACTCCACATCCACCAGTATAGATGCATCTAGTGGAATCCAAACTGCTAAAAAAATAAGGTTCTTCTTCAAATCTGGGATATGCCTAACATCTGTCAAAGTTCTTACTACATTGTCATGACATTTGATCTGCACTGTACCAATACCCACAATCCTGCAAACTGTATTGTTACCTATCAAAACTGAACCACCAGTGACTTTCTCATATGTGTGGAACCAATCTCTATTTGGGCACATATGGTATGAACAAGCCGAATCCAAAATCCATTCGTCGTCTACACGAAAATTCAAAGACGAAACAGTAAGAACATTATCTGCATTAGCAGACGCATTATCTTTTACCAGATTAGCCGAATCAGAATTGTCCATCGACTTTTTCCCCTTAGCTTTGAGCAAAGGACACTCAGTTTTATAGTGTCCGAACTTGTGACAATAGTAACATTCAACCTTTTTCTTGTCATGGCCTGATCTAGATTTCGAACGCCCTTTATTATTATCGCGTCTATCCCGATGATTCGACCTTCCCCTAACAACTAAGCCATCTGCTTTATCTGCACTACTACTCGCATTCAACTTTGTACGAATCTCCGCGGAATTCAGCGAGGCCTTTACATCCTCAAGAGTTATGGATTCTCTTCCATACAACATAGAATTCACAAAATTCTCATACAAGCTCGATAGCGAGCATAACACAATTAGGGCTTGATCCTCATCATCTAACTTCGAATCTAGATTTTTCATATCCATAACGATTTTATTAAATTCATCTAGATGTTCTTGGATAGAAGTACCTTCTTGCATCTTTAATGTATAAAGACGCTGTTTCAAGAATAATCTCGTCGTGAGACTTCTTCATATAGAGACTTTCAAGCTTTTGCCATAATCCCGAAGCCATTTCTTTATCAGCAACTTCACGAAGCACCTTGTCAGACAACGGCAATTTGATGGTGCTATGCGCCCTCTCTTCTATCTCATCGATTTCTGCCATCGTCATGTCATTGGGATACTTCCCATCCAAGGCTCTAACCGAACCTTCCCGACGCAGCAAAGCTTTCATCTTTATCCTCCATAGCCCAAAATTGTTTTGGCCATTAAAAGGTGCCACTTCAAACTTGATAGATGCTATCTCGAACAAAAGATCGAAATTCCTTCGCTTTGATACCAATTTGTTGCGAAAAACACCAAGAGATACGCAAATTCAAGCGCGTAATAGCAATGATGAAAGCAAAATAAAACACGAGGCACGATATACGTGGAAAACCGAAAATGGGAAAAACCACGGGCAGAGAGAGGGGTTTCACTATTTTCAATAACGAGTACAAGTGTACAATCAAAGATCTGACAAGAAGAAAATGAAAACAAATGGTTTCGGGGTAGAAGCTAAAGTAAGTATCCCTAAGAGATATCCAAGATATTTTTTTTATAGCCCCATCTAAGAAACCCTAATACAAAGTGAATGGTCCAAAATAACCTTATCACAAATTTGGAAGTCAGAATATAACAATAAGAATTGATTCCCTTGCATCACTCCTCTATTTTCCTGAAAATATTCGTGTGATGAAATCAAATTGCGGGACTTCCTCTTGCATGATTGATTGACTTTTCCTTTTCTTCGCTTATCTGTTGGGGGCAAGTTCGTGTCCGACACTATGGGCTGAGCAATCTCTGCTCATGTCTGATCATGTATTTGAGGTGTCAAGATTACTATTTGGCTTCAATCTCGCTCAAATAATCCTTGATTGATTGCTTTTCTTTCCGTTTTACGACATGATCTGGTCCTATTTGCTTTTATCAGCTCATAGTTTCCTTACTTCACCGCAGGTTATTCTGACTAAATTCAAAGCACCCGTCGCCAGACGAAATGCAAATGCATGAATACATACATTGAACTATACTGAAATGCAAACAATACGAGCATGATTTAATATTCTTTTTGGTAGGAACTAAAATTAATCCCTAATTTTTTATGTAAAAGTTAATAATAAAAGAAAATCAAAATTTAGGTGTCAACAGAGGACTAGTGATGCTTATATCAGGTTCAATCTAGGTAGGCTTCAACTCGAACATGCAAAGATCAAATTTATAAGGCTCACCGTTTTCTCTACTAGCATGCATTCTTGATCCAGTTTGACTAGGAAATTGGATTCTGAACTTTTTTTGTGGTATTTTGTTGAAGTTTCTCGGATCTGCTGGTGCCTGCTGATCAAGGTAAGTACGTGGCTACAGGCAGAATCATCAAGTTCTCCATGAAAAAAGAATCTTGAAATACTCAGAAAAGTTTCCACCGAGAGACGATCAATTCAGTTGTTGCCGGCATGCCAAACAGTTTTTAAATCCCTCTAAAATCACAGAAGATGTGAACCGAGGAATTATAAGTACCAGAACTTGTTTCAGCTGTCGCTCGCTCCTCTCCTCGCATAAAGGCTGGAGGATTCTTTGGATGAATTAAGCTGCTAGACAATAGACATGGCTCGACACGAACTTTGTTTCATCAATTTTGTTCAATTCAGGGGCTATTACTGTATGCTTGGTTCACTAAAAAGCAGTGTTGATGCTCATATGGAAGGATTGACCTTCTTAATTCCTACTAGCAGGTGCATTGCAAACTTACACTGCTAAGACAACTTATTGAGATCCCTCGAAGCAATAAAATCATGCCTTGTTTATTGTTAATTAATAGATTGGTGAGCCGCTTTAAAAAACTAGCAGAAGATTAATTAGGACCTATCTATCATAAAATGAGGGCTTAGTTTGGAATCCAAATTGACAGTATATTTTATCGCATTATTACATTCGTTAGTTTAGTAAAAAAAGGACTTGGCAATCACGCAGGAATCATACTTTCACATTTCTAAGTTAAAACCAACCCTTAAGACTGTTTTTCCGGGACTTAAGTATGGGAATGCATAGTGTACACTTTTTTCTTTGGCTATAAGTTGGAAAACGAGGGTGTATGGGATTACCATGGTCCGTCCATGTATGCTACCCAGTCCCTTATCCTCTTAGATAATTGCCAAATGCAGTTATTGTTTTCAAACTTAAATAAGAATCACGTCTTTAGAACGTCGTTGTTGTTCTCCCTTTAATAGAGAAGAACGTCGTTCTTTCTCAAGAGAAAAACGAGGACGAATTCTGACTCAACCCCTTGTTGGGAAATTATATTTGATTTTGAAGGAAACAAAAAATACCATGCTTTGATGAAAAGACTTTTTGCTTATAGTACGAGGATTATGAGAGAACATATCTCCATTGCCTTTTGTTCCTAACGTATTAATCGTAACAGAAGCAAGCAAGTCTCGCAGCAGAAGCAGATCAAATGCGAGATTCTGATTGAGATATATTCTAACGATTATCCTATGTGACCAAAATTAAACTTATTCTTTCTTATTTTGGCAGATTGAATTTCCCCACTAACGGTCAATGATCTAGACATGATTTCATGTCTAAGACATATTATGTTATCATCAATCATAAAGATATCCTCTATACTTTCCACAGTGAGAAATCTTGATTGATTTTCAAGCCATTAGATGCCTACCTTATTTGTCTTCTCTATTTAAGGTTCTTAAGAATTGTTTGTATGGGCGAATAAATATTTACAAATTTCTGGAGTATCTCACCTCAAATGATTAGTGATCTTTATCAATCAACCAAACGGCTAGTGTTGGTGATTGATCCTCAGAGTGGTTCTATCCAACAGAAGAGCTTGAAGGAAGAGGACCATAAAGAGCACAAAGTTCGAAGCAAGGGAGAACGACCAAGAAATCATCAACCTTATTCAAAGAGAGAGCTTCGCTTGTGTTATCTACTTGAGCATTACCTTGTTAACTTGTAAGAGAGTTTTCACGGAGAAAAGTGTTTAGAGTGTAAAGGCCTTGATAGATGCAGAGCTCACTTTTGTTAGAAGTGCTTGTGTTTAAGAATTTACATCCTTTTGTAATCTCTTACTTGATTACTTAATAGAATCCAACTAGTAGGCTGTTAGTGTTGGAGAGTGAACGTAGGCTTACCAAAAGCCGAACCACTATAATCTCTTGTGCATTGCTTTCTACTCTCTAGTTGCATCTATTTACTATAGTATAGAAGCACTGCGTGACTCTGCTAATACCTACGCCTATATCAAACTCGATATTTTCAATTCCCCATTATTTATCGAAGTTTGATTATAAACACCTATTCACCCCCTCTAGGTGTATAGTCTAACTGGAACAACAATTGGTATCAGAGCCTAAGGCTTATTTTTGGAAGTATACACTTCTAAACTAACGATCTTCAATGGCTAGTATTCTTGAAGCAGGTATTGTGGAAGGACAAAGCAACACTCGACCTCCATATTTTGACAGAAAAGACTATAACATCTGAAAAAACAAGATGAAAGAATTCATTAGATGTTCAGATCCATTGATGTGAGATGTTGTGCAAAATGGACCAAATCCAATGGCCTCTACATCAAAAGAAAAGGATCGTGAAGAACAGAAGCTCAGTGCTACTGATATATCCAAAAGAGAAGCTTTAGATTCAAAAGCAATCTATTCTTGCTTTTGTGTTTTGTCTCTAGCTCAATATAATAGTATTTGCTCATGTGAAACAGTAAAGGAAATCTGAAATAGTTTGCAGGTTACTCATGAAAGGACTGACAGAGTCAAGGAGACAAAAATATATATTTTTCTTGAAAAATATGAATCCTTCAAAATGAAGCCTAATGAATATGTTTCTGACATGATCAACAGGTTTATAGATACTGTGAATGGCTTAACCTTCCATGGAAAGCAAATCTCACAATCCGAGAGAGTCAACAAAATTCTGAGAGAGTTGGCAAAGGAATGGAATAACTATCATTCGGGAGACTTCAAGAATCTCGCCTATAACAATTGATGAGCTTGTGGGAACACTATCATACTACGAGTCTGAACGTTAAAATGATGAATATGAGACAAAAGGAAGAAAGGAAATTGCCTTAAAATCACAGATGTTTGATTCAAGCGATGCAGAATCTGAAGCAGATGAAGATGATGAAGAACTAGCTTTAATGGTCAAAAGGTTTAGGAAGATGGCCAGAAGAGGAAGAAACTTCAAAGGGAAACGCTCATTTAGGCATTCTGAAAAATCCTGCACGAAAAAAGATGAGGTAAAGAAGTAACGTGTTTTGAATGTCGAAAATGTGGACATATAAAACTAAACTGTCCATTACTGAAAAAGAAATGAGGTAGATTTGAAAAGAAGAAGAAGGCACTAAAAGCTGAAATGTGGAGCGATACTGAGTGTGAAGAAAGTGACGATGAAGATTGTGCAAATATCTGTCTAATGGCTACATCGGATTCGGAAGACACCAAAGAGGTAAATTTCTCTAATATTCCTGATGAAGTACCTGATCATATTGATGAATTATGCTTGATTACAAGGAAGCTCTTAATAAAATCTCTTATTTGAAAAAGGAGAATTCGAAATTAAGACAATAGGATCTTTCCAAAGCAGAAAAAATAGATTTTCTTCAAGAAGAGTACTTTGATTTGATTCAAAATCGTGATCTTCTAAAAAAGGAAAATTTAAATTTACGTGAAAATCATGATCTTCCCAAAAAAGAATTTTTTGATTTGCAAAGGAACTGCAATTATCTTTTTGTTTGAAGCAAGAAAAATGTGATGTTTTATTGGCATGTCTATATGTCGATGATCTTGTCTTTACATGAAATAATGCAGCAATAATCGATGCTTTTAAGGCATCCATGTGTCGCGACCTCTCGAGCGCCATGTCTCGAGGGGTTCTCGAGGGCTAATGGGCCGCCCGAAATTGCCTGATCGGACGCGGGCCTCTCTCAAGGTCCATTACCCAAATTGCAACGGTTGAATATACGTGGTCGACCTTTAGTGCGGTCTGGTAACATGTGATATGTGTACATGCCAAGGAGTCACCACCAATCGTTTCGTGGAGGGTACGATCGGAAACCCCATCGAATAGTTGGGAGCGATCTATTCGATTCTGCGAAAACTAGAGAAGTGGGATCGGAGACTTTGTTACGCCAACTGTCAGAGTTGACGCCCTTTCGGCACCTAAGTTGAATGATTTATCTAATCCTAAGATTTCATACATATGAGTGGGGGTACGAACCTAAATCTAGGAGTTCATGCAGATAGGAGTGGCTACCCTATCACTCACAATTAGTAAAAATAAATGCGCAAATCAAGGATCCAAAACATGCGGATAAATCACATGAAAGCAACATGGCATCCCTAATAAGGCCTTATCAGCCTAGAGAAGTATTAATCAAGGCTTAGGAGTGATTTTGACATGATTCGCCCATGAGGGGCAAAATCGTAATTTTGAGAAATTTAGGGATAATTTGCTCCAGAAGGGAAAAATTGTCATTTCAGATGAAATGGGTAGTCAAAAAGATGATGGAAATAGGATTTACGATCAAACCCTTCAATATCCTATTTTTCGAGAATTTTCGAAATTTTTCTGAAATTTAAAAGTGATTTTACCATTGGAGGGGTAAAATCGTCATTTTCGGCGAAGACGAGAATTGAAAATCTCAAACATTGGGATTGGTCGACCACCTGACCCAAACCCTAATTTTAAGCAATTTCAAGACTCGATTGGAATAGGAAAGGCGATTTACTCTTTGAGGGGTAAAATCGTCATTTTGAAGAAAAGACGAAACTCGAGAACCCAAGCGGAAGGATCGGTTACCTAATTGACCCTAATCCTTATCTTAGCGTCCTCGACCCATCTTGTATACAAGGCTAAGGCGATTTATCCCTAAAGGGTAAAGTCGTCAATTTTTAGAAGAACGGATAAGAAATCCCAAAAATAGGATTGACTAGTTGTCTGTTGTCAATCCTCAATTTTTGAGGATTTCTGGAGTGTCTAAGAATTTCCCACAATTTTTCTATATTTTTGTTTTGGATTTTCTAGAATTTTCTAGCATTTTTTAGGATTTTCTAGAATTTTTTTTATTTTTTTTATTTTTTAAAATCATTTTCCGAATATTTTTTTATTCAAATATGATTCGAACCGGGTCGACCCGACCCACTCAGGTCGGAACCCGGCCCAGACCCGGACCCGCCCGGACAGACTCCCTAAAACAACGTCGTTCTGCCATTTTTTATTTTTCTATTATTCGGATTTAATCCGACGGTTCCTATTGAACCATGTGGCTATTCCACGGCCACTGGATCAGTCGACCAAAACTAACGGCTCAGATAAAAAGCCGACTATTCCCTAGCCGTTAGATCTGATTACATAAACCTACGTTCACGATTAAAAGCCAAGACTCGATCTGGGCCGTCCATCTTCACTAACCTAAACGTCGCCCCTCGATTCTTTACCTAAACGACACCATTTCAGCGTGTTTTAATTTTCTGATTATAAAATCATTTCCGAATATTCCTAATTTCTAATCGGACGGCTACTAAAATTTAGACGCGATTTATTTAAGCCGTCCGATTAGCCAGTTCGAATAACAACTCTAATGGCCATGCTGACTGGACGAACACGTGGACCAATGATGGACTGCCTCTTAGGACCGCTGACTCTTTGACCATACATGTCAACTTCGTCTTCAACCTCGCGATTGCAACTAAATGGACGGCTGTGCAATCTCCGGCGACGATCCAACGATGAAACCTTAACGAAATTGCATGAGACCGGCGTCAATCGACTCGCGATAGACCCTAGTTTAACATATCTACGAATCAAAGCATTTCATCCATTGAATCACGTGCAACACGCAGAACGCCGAGTACGGCCATAGGAGTTCAATCATGTACAATACGCAAAATCAAAGCAATTCACCCACAGAATAACACGAGAGAAGGTTCAGGACACTTACCTCTAGCTCCGATTGAGCTCGCACGGCCTAGATTAAGCTAGGTGAGAGTGAACATGACTCGACCATGGCGGAAGGTTTGGAGACTCGATTCGAAGTGTTAAGGCGAAATCGATGCAAAATAGAGATACGATGATGGTCAGTGATGTCTAGGAAACAAAACGCACACGCTAAATGCGAGAATGAATAAGAGATATGTGAATCGCCATTGATGCACAGTGAGAAGCTTAGAAACACATCTCACCTGTTCCCGTGGTTTCAGGCGGCGCGGCCGGCGGCGATCGCTCCCTGGCGCTCCAAGCGAACTTCCGGCGGTCTTCTTTGGCTTCGGTTTGGCCGGGGGCGGCCTAACCAGTACCTTACAGTCAAGCTCAAGTTCTCGACGACGGGGGTCAAAGAACGAGCTCTCTCTCTCTCTCTCTCTCTCTCTCTCTCTCTCTCTCTCTCTCTCTCTCTCTCTCTCTCTCTCTCTCTCTCTCTCTCTCTCTCTCTCTCTCTCTCTCTCGATTTTGTTAAGCTTTCTCAACCGAATAAACCGACCTCTCTCTCCTCCTAGGCTTCCCGTGGCTATATCCAATTCAAGAATTTTTTTGCCAGCAATCGAGGGAGCCAATTCTGTCAATCCGCACGTGAGGTCACGTGCTTTATTGTCCAAACGGCGTCGGGGACGATGGGCATTCCGTCCAACTCCATTTAGTCCTCTGGCAAGTGTTATTTCGCACGAATTTGTTACGGATTTGTGCTGAGTTTAACTTCGTTGACTTTTGCAGGTCCCGCGAGATTGACTGGCCAATTGCTCCCAGCTCCGGCGACCATCGATCGTGATCCTGGCATCAATCAACGGTGAATGGCCTGAGCAATTAAACCTCCATCAATGCTTCTTTAATTGTGGTCAATTGGTCGATCGATTTTGCCATCAAAATTGAGCCTTACACTATTTATCTACACGGGAGTTCTAAGGAAGGTGATGACACTGTAGCGGACCGGTTCCACCGGCCAAAATCGGTCCGACTCTATTTTTCTCAAAATTAGCCAAAATTTGTGGGAAATTTTCAAAATAAAACCTCATAATTGAACTTAGGACATGAATTCTATCCAAAAATGTGATTTTGCCCAAAAGTTCATGTCAATTTCCACAAAAGCCCCAAATTTTCATTTAATTGCAATTCGACAAATCGTGAAATTGAAGGCTCAAATGATCAAATTGGACCAAATCACCTATGCCAATCGATTCAGAATGATGGAAAATATTGGGTAATGGTTTCGATTGGTAATTTTAGTCCTTGAATTGAAAGTAATTTCAGTTATGCCCAAATTCAAGGACTAAAATGCAATTAAGTATGCAATTTTGCCTAATTCATGTAATTGAGCTATTTGTACAAATAATTGGGCTAAATTGCAATAAGGGATGATTAGATTGAATGTCAAGATTCTAAAATAATGCCAAAATTACAAATTAAAAAACTCCATTGACATTTTTTTACCAAATTCAATCATATGCGTAACAAAGGAACACATAAAATTGAATTTGAATTTGGATTTGGATTTTTTATGAGGTCAGCAAGACAAAAGATTTAAAATAAAAATATTGACTATTTTTTCATATTTTTGTGACCTCGAATGCTATTTTTCTTGAATTTTCGAGTATTTTTCTATTTTCTAAAAATACTAAAAAATGTGAAAAATATGAAAAAAAAAATTGGTCAAAAATTGTTCCTTAGGCTTGGCCAAGGCCACCAAAGTTGATTTTGTAATTTTTTTTGACTTTTTATGAATTTCTTATGAATTTTCTAAGAATAAGCACAAAAAGACTAATCCGAAATTAGGTGTCAACGCCATGGTAAAAGAATTTGAAATGGCCGATAATTGTCTCATGAATTATTTTCTTGGCATATAAGTGAAGCAAAATGCAAAAGAGATTTTTATTTCCCAAAAAGGATATGCTGAAAATATCCTTGAATAATTCAACATGAAGAATTGCATGTTGGTCAATACATTAATGGAATGTGGAGCCAAACTTTCAAAGTTCGATGAAGGTGTCGATGTTGATTCGACATATTATAGAAGCTTGATTGGAAGCTTGAGATATTTTACATGTACAAGGCCATACATCTTGTACAGTGTCGGAATTGTAAGTCGATATATGGAGAAACTGAAATCCTCTCATCTTAAAGTTGCAAAGAGGATACTTCGCTATGTCGAAGGTACTGTTTCTCACAGCTTACATTATTATCCATCTCAGAATTTTCAGTTTAAAGGTTTTTCAAATAGTGATTATGGTAGAGATGTCGATGATCGAAAAAGCACTTCAGGCTTCGTATTTTTCTTATTTGATACTGCTTTCACATGGTTATCAAGGAAGCAATCTAGTGTTGCTCTTTCGACATGTGAAACCGAATATGTTGCAGCATCTTCATGCGTCTGCCATGCAATATAGTTGAGAAATCCGCTCAAAGAAATCCATATGGAGCAGAAAAATGCAACGGAGATTTGTGTCGATAATGTTTTAGCCATTGCTTTGGCGAAAAATCCAGTTTTACATGAACGAAGCAAACATATCGATGTTCAATATCATTTCATTCGAGAGCAGGTGATAGAGAAAGAAATTGAAATGTCGTATGTGAAGACCAAAGATCAAGTCCAGACATTTTTACTAAACCGCTCAAAATTGATGCATTACGAAAATTCAAGATTCTACTTGGAATGATTGATGGAAGAGAATTTTATTTAAGAGGGAATTTTGTTGGGAATTAAACCAAATTTTTTAGACTTGTCGAACATTCAATGGATTTCATGCTCACCAAGATGTGGATATTCGATGAACTCGTGAAGAGTCAGTCAAAGAGCTTTTATTGCTCTGTTGTTTTTCGATGAAGTCTTTTCATATTTCTAGGACTAGTTAATGTCTTGCAAGTTCCTAGAATTCGATCACTTTGGAATGATAGATAATTTATGAGTTGGTTGAGGAGTCGTGTAATTAAAGAGTCATTGTATTTTGCCTATATAAAGGCATGACTTGCAATTGTTTTAATCATGTGAATGAGAATTACAAAATCACCGAAAATCCTCTCCTCTCGAGTTGTGTAAATCGAGCTTCCTCTTCGTCTTATTCCCATCAGCTCACTCGTCACTGCTATCTACAACAAATCTCAAATGGCACCTCCGCTGACAGCCTTGACAAAGTTGGAAGAGATGCGTTTGCAATAATAGACAGAATTTACAGCACAAGGCCCACGGCCCAAGGAAGGAAGAATCGACGCGTCCCGCAACAATCCTACGAGGCAGTTCGAGACACAGCGGCTCCTGATCATGATAAGGTTATTGACAGCAAGACTGCGGCTGAGAAGTACAAGAGAAAGGTCATTATGGAGAACTCCAAGAGCAAAGTTTCTGGCAGGAGTTTCTAGATTCTGTTCTTGTACATGGTTCAAGTAACACCCTTCCATTTTAGCCAAAAAGAGAGAGTAATACCCAAGAATTCTAACGTCTGAGCTCCGACATTTTCTTTCTGAGCTCTGTCAAGACGAGTGCTGCTATGTACTGATTTCAACTCTCCTACGTAATTTAGATTGCGGTACTAATTACCTAAAACAAGGATCCACGATCAAGTAACTATAGACTTGATATTTAACCAAATGAGGTGGTAGGAATGTCTTCACCTAATTAAACAAAACATCGTAAAGGCGAACCTTTCTTAAAAGAAAAATATGTGAATACTGCACTCTAAACATTTGCAGGGAAATTGTCCAAAAAGCACTTTTGGCAATTCAGTCCTAAACCTTTTAATTTTGCTAATTGAATTTTCAACGTTTTGCCTATTGAGTTCATCCGGTCAATTTTAGCCAAAAATCGCTGATGTGGATATCGGCCTTCCTATTTGGTGTGGCCAGTATGGACAAATTTTAATTATATTTTAAAAAATTGATTTCTTATTTCTATTTTCTTTGTTTTGTTTTATGATTTTGGCCGGCAGTTTTGGCCACAAGCGAGTTGCTCAAGGCCCTCACCGAGACCAGGCGAGGGTTTCGGCCATCGCCCAACCTTGACGGCCATAGTTGTTAAAAAAACAAAGAAAAGAAAAAATATTCAAAAAATGTTGAAACATTATTAAAAATTGATCACGTCAGAGCTGATTATTTGGGAGGATTTAATTGGAAAAACCTGAAAATATTTAGGACTTGACAAAAGTGCTATACATTTAGGACTTTTTGAACAATTTTTGCAAACATTAGCCATAAATGTTGTACTTCAAAACTTGTCCCACAGATTTACAGCGGCTGAAGAGCATAGTTTTGCAAGAAAACGTCGTGATCAAGCAAGCGAAAACACCTAACCAACATCTTTCGGTTTTACTAACTCTTATAAAAATTTACCAATTTATATTAAAGTGATTTATAAAATCTTTAAATTAGATTAGAATTTTGGGATGCCAACTCTCGTTTGAGTTACACACCATTTTTTATTTGTTTTCCTTAAGTTACCAGCTTTTCTATTTAGTCATCAAGTTACATTTAACAACTCTTTCCAGAGATTATCAACCTAAAGTTGCACGACTAACCTACTTTTCCCTCCTTAATTATTATAGGTTACTAATATTGATTTGAGTTAAGTATGAGGACACTTAATTTTCCTTTTTTTAATTTGCTAAATTGTCTTAACATTTACAGACTTTTATATGCATTTCCTAGCATTACCTCAGATTTATCAACTTTTATTTAAGAAGTTATTACCTTAATTAGAGTGACTTAACAAACAATTTTTGAGAATTATTACCTTCATTAGAGTGACTCACCAACATATTTCTGATTAAGTAACCCTCAATTTGAGTTCCTTAATTACCAAGTTTATTTTTCTTTTAACTACCATTTTTCTTATATTTTATCAATTATTATTTAACTTTCCTAACTACACCTCAAATTTACTGACTCGTATATGAAATTGCTAACTTAAAGTAAGTGATTTGTATTTGACAAAAAAAAATTAAGTGATTTGTCGATTTTTCATCAACTAGGCAGGCAACTAGTTTTAGGGTATCAACTTTCATTTAAGCCGGTTAATTTATCAACTTAATAATTGGTAAGTCGTTCGAATAAAGATTGTAATCTCATATAATAATTGTTATGATAAGAAAGTTAAATAAATTATTGTAAATGACAACTGGACTTATTTTGTCAGAGGTAAGAGAAGTTGGTAATTTGAAAAATGATTAAACACGCTTAAATAAAAGGAGTAGTGAACAACTTGTTGATAGTTTATTTTGATAAAAGTTGGTAATGAATCCAATCAAAGATGGAAATTTCTAAAAAGAGTTGGTAAATTTGAGGGTGGATAATAAGTAAAACATATAAATTTTGTCACATAATGGAGAAATTGGCAAATCTAATATAAAAGTAAAAATGTGAAATGGTGCTTAATAAGCCAAAACTAATTACTAACCTAATGGGAGAAAAATCAGTAAGCTACACCAAAAAAATAAAGTCGACAAATTTACATGAGAGCCGGTAAATTTAGGGTGTTTCGTACGAGACACAAACAAAAATTGGTAAACAATAACAAAAGTTGACATATTAACAAAAATGCGCACCGGTAAGAAGCTCAAATGAAAATTAAACCTAAAACTTCGAAAAAAGTTGGTAAGCCAGTTAAATGGTAAATTCATACAGGAGTCGGAAATAAAATATTAATAAGAAAGAAACCAAAAATTAGAAAAACATTTAAAAAAGTCCAGAATTTGTAAACCGAGAAAAAGCGTAGGTGTGTTGCCAACAAGTTACCAAAAGATTCGGTTAATTAATAACTATTTCATCTAACAATTCAGAGATTTTCTGGGAATGAAACTTCCAGTGCTTGACTTTGACAGAGCAATCTAAACAGTGATGAGCGCGTAGGAGAGAATCATTTGACTGGGAATTGCTTCTTTTAAGGTTAAATATCCTGTCTGGACCTCGTGAATTCACACGAGCTGCTTGTTGACAACAAAAGTTGGAGATGCTGAGGAAGCTTGTCTGTCTGGAAACAGAATCAGTTCTCCAAAGAGAAGTCGAAGACCGCTAGACAGGAAGCGGAGGAAACGAATCCGAATACGATGTGCTCGACGGAAAGTAGAAGCTTGAATTGATTCTTTCTTTGTCATTCTCGAATGCAGTTTTCCCATGGCGATGCTTGCGATCGCGCAATGACGAAAGCGTTATTAGATCAGCATGCTTGATTGAGCCACTTCTCTTGCCGGATCGTTCAGTAAAATTCCAGTTTTAATTGGTTCTCTTCTTTTCTTTGGAGAGAATTGTCCTTAACCTTTATGTGCATGGTACCATCGATATTCCTTTCATTAATGCTCACTTTGGATAGGAAAGAATGAATGGGATAATTACCCAAAAAAAAAAATATCCCTAAATCTATCGGTCCTAAACTTTTTTATTGTGCAAATTCAGTCCTAAACCTTTTAACGTTTTGCCAATTAGTTTCATCCGACTAATTTAGGCTGATAATTGACGTGGATATTAACTATCCTGCATGGCACGATCTAGCCTTATGTGGACAGTTTTCTTGTAATTTTTTTTCTCTTTCCTTCTGAGGGCCGAGGCGCGCTCATTGGCTTGTCGAGGGCCGCACACACTAATTTTTTTTTGTCTAAAATATCTCCAACTTCCAGGGTCCTAAATCTGCCAATTGTCCAAACATGGCCACTAGTTTCTTTAAATTATCAATATCAAGGCCAGTTAGATTTCATTATCAGAACCCTCATCTTCGTCAACACTTTTTTTTATACAATAATAACAGCTACTACGCTACAAGTGCCAAAACTTTCATACGACGCTCATTTTAGTGTCAAAACTTTCAAAACGATCACTTAAATGCCATTTAAAAAAAAATCACTTAAGTGCCATTTTTTTAAATATCACTTTAGCGCCAACTCCGATTTGAGCTGACGTGACTCGCCGGAAATCCAACGTTGCCTATTTTTTTTTATTAATATTTGAGCTGACATGGGTCGCCGGAGTTGGCACGAAAGTGAGTATTTTTCAAAAGTTTTGGCACTTAAGTGATCGTTTTGAAAGTTTTGGACACTTAAGTGATCGTTTTTCAAAAAGGTTGACACGTAAGTGATCGTTTTGAACATTTTGACACATCGTACACAAGTTTTGGTACTTGCAATGTACTTAAGCCGAACAATAATAGCCTCATTATGTTGATAGTCTTGAAGAAACCAGTGATGTTTTTCAGACGCACGAGCAGATTTGCGACTAAAGTGAAAGTTGTGGATTAATTTTAGACGAAAAGAAAGTTAAGGGAAAAATTGGGATTAAACCTAAATTTAGCATATTTTTTTGGGAATCAATGTCGCGACCCTCTCGAGCTATTGGTGTATGGCTAGCGAGGGTTAATGGGCCATCCGATGTTGCATGATCAGGCGCGGGCCTCTCCCAAGGTCCATTACCCAAATCGCAACTGCTGGATATACGTGGTCGACCTTCAGTGTGGTCTAGTGACATGTGATAAGTGTACTTGCCAAGGAGTCGCCACCAATCGTTTCTTGGAGGGTACGATCGGAAACCCTATCGAATAGTTGGGAGTGGTCTATTCGATTTTGCGGAAACCAGAGAAGTGGGTTCGGGGACTTAGTTACGCCAACTGTCAGAGTTGACGCCCTTTCGGTACCGAAGCTGATTGGTTTATCTGATCGTAGGATCTCATACAGACGAGTGGGGATACAGATATTAAATCTAGGTATCACTCACAATCAATAGAAATAAGTGCGCAAATCAAGGATCCAGTACATGCGGATAAAACACATGAAATCAGCATGGCATCCCTAATGGGCCCTATTAGCCTAGAGAAATATCAATCAAGACTTAGGAATGATTTTGGTATGATTTGCCCACGAGGGGGGCAAAATCGTAATTTTGAACAATTCGGGGAAAATTCGCCTCGAAAGGGAAAATTTATGATTTCAGATGAATTGGGAAGTCAAAAGACGGGGGAAATGGGATTAGCTATCAATCTAATCCATTTTCCATTTTTTGGGAATTTTCAGGAATTTTTCTGGAATTTAAAAGTGATTTTACCCTTAGAGGGGTAAAGTCGTCATTTCAGACAAAAATGCGGACTGAAAACCTCAAATATTAGGGCTGGTCGTCCACCTGACCCAAACCCTAACTTTAAGCAATTTTCAGAACTTGATTGAGACAAGAAAGGTGATTTACCCTTTGAGGGGTAAAATCGTCATTTCAGGGGAAATGATGAGATTCGGAAATCCCAGCAAAAGGATTCGCCACCTAACGGGCCCTATCCTAATCTAAACATTTTCGACCTATCTTGAAATACAAAGCAGGGACGAATTACCCCTAAAGGGCATTGTCGTCAATTCTTGGAAGAACGGATAAGAAACCCCAAAAATAGGGTTGATCAGTTGTCTGTGGCCAATCCTCAATTTTTGGGGATTTCTGGAATGTCTAGGATTTTTCACAATTTTTCCACATTTTTTTGAAATTTTCTGGAATTTTCTAGCATTTTTTTGGATTTTCGAAGATTTTTCTGATTTTTTTTAAAAAAAAATCATTTTCCGATTTTTTTATTTAAAAAAAATGTTATTCGGGCCGGGTCGGGTGACCCGGCCCATGACCCGCGGCGACCGACCCGGCCGGGATCCGGACCCGCGTGACCTACGCCCAAAACGACGTCATTTTGGCCTTCCCGCTTCTAATTTCAATTTCCCGCCTAATATGAACCAGTGGCCCTGATTGCGCCACGTGGCGGACTACGGACGGTCCGATCTAATGGAAGCAACCGACGGCCACGATTGAAAGGCAAGATTGAATCTTGACCGTTCGTTCCATGGTATTTTTTATTTCCGAAAATCCTTTTTTATTTCCAAAAATACGAGATCGCGACACGTGGCCAACTATCCACTGTCCGATCATTTTTTGTTATTCGGTTATAACAACCGATGCTGACGTGGCTGCCGCGTGGGCGCCACGTCAGCGACACGTCAGCGTTGACTGGTCAACTTTCGTTGACCAGTCAACAGACTCGCCGGGGAAGACGATCGGCGCTGGCGCTGGCTCTGTTTCGCCGGCGCCTCGTCGGAAGGCCCTATCTCCGCCTACAGGGTGCCAAATTGCACGAAACCACCGCCATCAGATTTGTCACGTCGAGCTCCACAACATATACAAGGATTAAAGCAGCAGCACCACATCTTACCTACGTGCTATCTCCAGCGGAAGCTAGGTTCCGGCGGCTACTCGCCCTAACTGTTTCACACGTAGCATGACTAATATAAACCATCAGGAAGCATCCAAGGAGTTCGAGAAGACTTACCTGGCAATCGCGGGGGCTCGGTTCAACCTAAGAGGTGTTATAGAGCTCATGGCCAGCCGGTCAAGGTTGGGGGTTGACTCGATGGTTTTATGCGACGAAATGACATACGATCAAAGGCAAAAGTGTTCAGTGAATCGATACGAACAGATTGCAATCAAAATCGCAGCAAATGGATGGCTCTAACTTAAGTCGCCATTGGAGGCCGAGAGGAAGCTCGAAGGAAGACCTCACCTGATTCTACGATGGAATGAAGCGCCGCTTGATTCTGGACCTTCCTTGGGGTGTCACGAAGCTCGGAGGACGTATCCGAAGCTTCGGTTTCGCGCCGTTCGTCGGGGTCGAGTCTTCGAAGCTCACGGCTTCCTTCCTCCCGTGGCGCTAATCTCTCTCTCTCTCTCTCTCTCTCTCTCTCTCTCTCTCTCTCTCTCTCTCTCTCTCTCTGTGCTCTCTCTTCTTCTCTGTACGTTGCTTCCTCTCTCTGCAAGCTCCCTCCTCCTTTTAACTGACTCCTTCGACGACGAACTGATTCCAACCTCCAACAGATTTTTTAGTCTGTTACTCAAGCTTTCAGTTCGTCCACCTTCGCGCGCCGTTCTGCTCACCACCGTTGGATGACACGGGATGAAGATGTCCAATCCAACGGCCAAGGATCGTCGACGGGGTGTGCCAGTTTGAGGTTCCATTTGGCCCCGTCTTCCCCGTTGATTTCTTGCGCGAAGGGGTCCCCCTCCGTTCCGTTTTGTTCTCCGTGCGCCAAGAAGGGGAACATGATTATGTTCTCTTGGTTGGTCAACAGGGTTGACTGGGTCGGTCAACCCGACCCAGTTGACCCGGTTCTACTTTTTTTTGTTCAAATTGGATGTACAGATGAGCATATATTATAAAATTGACCCGAAAATTAGACTCCATGGTACAGACTCCATCTAAAAATGTGATTTTCATGACCATAGCACATACAGTCATGTGAAAACCCCAAATGTTGAGTAAGATCCGAATTTGATTTTTGCCAAATTGAAGTTCTTAATGAAGGAATTGGCATTAATTGAGCTCACCATTAGATTCAGGGGGTCAAAACCTATAGGGAGCAAGCATTGGGGTTTTATGGGTGTCTCTCAGAAAAGTTTAATTTTGGATTTGGCACTTTAGGGACTAAAAATGAAAAGAATTTTATGCAATTAGGTCCCTAAAGCCAAAATTGAACAAATCAGCACACAATTGAATCAAATTGAAACGTAGGGCAATCAAGTCGAATGTCAAGATCCGGAAAATGCAAAAGATTGCAAATAAAAAGACTCAAAATATATTTTTTTGACAAATTTAACCCTGTGCGTTACAAAGAAACACACAAAATTAAACTTGAATTTCAACTCTTGATGAGATCAAAATGATAAGAAAATTAAAAGAAAAATATTGACTATTTTCCTATATTTTTGTGACCTCAAATACTATTTTTGTGATTTTTTTAGTATTTTCCTATTTTCTAAAAATACTAAAAAAATGTGAAAAATATGAAAAATTATTTTTTGGTCAAAAATGGTTCCTTAGGCTGGGCTAAGGCCATCAAAGTTGATTTTTTAATTTTTTGACTTTTTATGAATTTTTTGTGATTTTTTCAAAATAAAGTTGAAAAAAACTTGGTCAAAAATCAGGTGTCAACAATCAACCCCAAAAATTGTCCCAACTGAGTGCATGCCTTTATTTGGGGAGGAAATTTAGAGTTTGTTCCAAAATTTCTCATCTTTTTGTTTGACACGATGTTACATATATTTTTTTTTTCAAGTTTTGGTAGCTAGAAATTTACAGCACCGTTGAAAGGTAAAACTGCAGCAACACTTAGAGATTTTGGTGTGTGCTCATTACTGAAGATGGATTTAGTGATCGACCATCGATTTTGATTTAAAAAAAAAAACTCAAATATGCTCTTTGAGCGTGTGAGCCATAACCATGTTCTGATGATTTATCTTGGTATCTCGAGCTTGTTTTATTTTGAAGTTGTTTGAAATTTATCTTGTTATTTATCTCTTGTATTTCATGGAAATGAATGAAATGTTGTTTTGACAAAAAAAAAAGTCTAATTGAGGATGATCAATAGCCAATTACAGTATGCAAACTTATCTCAAAACAAGCAGAGAGGCCGATACCCACCTCATATCTGGACTCCACTGAAGAAGGGTGTTTTGAAAATAAACATCGACAGATCGATCGAGGGAGATGCAGCGGATGGTACAATAGCTTGCTTGTGTTGAGATTATACCGAAAGCGTCGTGGATGGCTTCACAATATTTGCAAAAGTAGCCTCCACTTTTCAAGCCGAAGCCCTTGCCCTCAACGAAACCCTTGCTTTCCTGCTCCAGAGGAAACACAAAGAAGTCATACTTGAAACAGACTGTAATGATCTGTTGAGGGCTTTGGAGTGCACAGATCAAGTTCCATGGAAAGCACGTTTGCTTGTAAGAGAAAACTAGGATCTGTAAACCCGTTTCTCAAACCTCAAGCGGGGCTTTTTCTTTAGAGAAGCTAACAAAGCTGCTTACTGGTTGGCTTGGGCTAAGGGAAAAAACTATCTCCCACGAAATTGGCTTTCTGATTTGCCTGAAGCCTTATAGGCACTTCTTTATAATGAGGCTCCTTTAACAAGCCCTTTTGGTGTTGCGAAGGATATCAATAACAAGTTTATCACTTTTTGACAAAAAAAAAAAGTCAATTAAAGTGCCAAATTTGACTTCAATTCCAACGCTAATTGATTTTAATACACCTTGAAGTCTCAAGGACTTAATTTTCAAATTAGAGTTACTAAAACAATGCGAAGACAAATAATTGCAAACAAATTGAAAGGAACTTTATTGAAATCACAATAGATTGCTTATATTCTTGGGTGCTATACTAGCTCAATGACTGAAAACGAAAATAAACTTCTCAAAGGAAATTAATGAAGAGCGTAGAAAAAGTAAAAAGCTTATATAACACAATTGAAAAACTTTTATAATCAAAGACAAGTATTGGAATTAGAAACCTAATTTACTTAAAATTTGAAATTCAAATCAAGCAAACTTTAATTTGATCTTCAAAATGTGACGGGCTCCTCGCGATTTCTGATGCCTTGATTGATGTTGTGTGATTTTCACTCGTAGTGTGTAGTATAGAATGTTTGCTAAGTGATTTTTTCTGTTATTCCTTATGTGTCTTCAATGAGCCATTCGCTATGCGTCATGATTTTCCTTCGCTAAAATTTCAAACTTCCTCTTAGTTTGCACGTTGCTCTAGGGATGATTTGAACTACTAACGATCCTTTATTTAGAGTAATCCCTTGATCGCCAGATCATTCTTGGCCTAGTCTTCAACTTCATTTCGTATTTCAAGTCAATCGATCGGCCCCACGTGCCACAAACTTCATTTAAACTCTTTCCATTGGAAACTCATGATCGATAAGCTTGTCAAATATTTCATCGATGAGCTTTGTTATCCAATCAGATGTTATAACCTTTATCATGAGCTTATTAGACATTTTATTGAGCAGGCCTTTTGGGTGAACTGTATTTATCAAGATCTGGTTTGGACAACTTATTTATATTTGTCCCCAAATTTTGAGCTCGGTGTCAGCACACGGTATTATGGTATAAACTAGGGATACAAATGTTGATTTTCTTAGATAAAATAATGTTAAGAAAGGGGAAAGATATGTTGGAAATAAACGGAAGAAGATGAAAATAAGATTAATTATCTGAGGCATGCAAGTACTCTGATATGCCTTGAAGTCTCAAGGACTTTGCAAATTTGACAATGCGAGATTTGAAATTTCATTTTATTACTTCTCATAAAACTCAAAATGATATTAGCTTCTTCCAAATCCTTCATATCAAATTTAGAAGTCAAAAAATATTTTGTTCCATTCACAATATCAATGCTTGTATGAAAAATAAGCATGTCATCAACATCTAAGCTAATAATTTCAGATTCACTATCAACAGCTTTTTATGAGCAAAAAAACACTTGAAATGCCAATATTTGTGAAATATCAGTGTGCTTCTATCATGAGTTTCTAAGTTCCCTTTCTTCTCCTTTCCTATAAGCATGATCTTTCGCATATCTGAATCCTCTTGTTGACTCAGTAGTACGATTGGTTTGGTTTAGTATGCCCTTCAACTTGCCACTATGTGGAACCTGTTGAACCAGAAATATCTGGCACCTTGAGGGTTGAGCTTCAAGAATGGGCTTGAGTGAGCAAACAGGCAGTCCCCTTTTATGGCCAGGAGCGCCGTGTTAGTGGGGATAGCATACCTGCTCGTCTCGCCCAGGCTTGTCTCCGCTTCCTTTACTGGTATCAGAGCCAAACATCGTCGAAACTGAGTTAAGATTAGTATTCTTATATTCTTAGATCTGCTGAAGGGAAATGAGAAATCCTAACTCTCATGGAAAACTCCACAGATATTTCCGCTCCAGTTCAGTTAGAAACCACCATCTCACTACCCCCACCACCCGAACTCCGCAAATCCACTTCGTCAAAAATGGATTATTGTTGACACCTGATTTTTTTTACCATTTATTATTGTGATTTTTATTCTTTAAAATTAATTAAAAATATCAAAAAAGGTCATAAAATCACAAAATCAACTTTGGAAGCCTTGGTTTAACCTTAGGAACCAATTTTGAACAAAAAATATTTTTCGGTATTTTTAATATTTTTCGAGTTTATTTAATTATAAAAATACCCAAAAAATCAGAAAAATACCATTCGTGGTCAGAAAAATACCCAAAAATATTCGATAATTTTGTTTTAATTTCCTCTTCAAGTGTGTCACTTTAAATCTCAAAAATTCGGCTCGGGTCACTATGTTCCTTCACAAACATAAACCCGAACCGAGCCTAAAAAAAAATCATTTTCGAGTCTTTTAGTTTTCAATTCTCACTTTTTATAAGCTATGACATTGGATTCTAAAGTCTTAAAGTGCAATTAGGTCAATTTGCCCTCCAATTTAATCAATTTTTACCAAAAGGGCTTAATTGCACATTTTTCTTTCAATTAGTCCCCGGTTTCACGGATGTATACGTATGCTCTACGTATTTATACATCATACGTATTTATACGTTATGCATATTTGTATTGTTTGGTAACCTCTTTAACTCTTGTAATAATAATAATGGTTATTATTTTTAACACCTTTGTTAGTGCCTTTTTTAGCATTTTTGTATTGTGAGTGCTATTTTTAAATAGCATTTTTTGTATTATAAATTGTGAGTGCTATTGTTAGTGCTATTTTTAAATGACATTTATTTATCATAAATTGTGAGTGCTATTGTTAGTGCTATTTTTAAATGGCATTTATTTATCATAAATTGTGAGTGCTATTATTAGATAGAATTTATAATTGTTAGTGCTATTTTTAAATAGAATTTTTGTATTATAAATTGTGAGTGCTATTGTTAGTGCTATTTTTAAATAGCATTTTTGTATTATAAATTGTGAGTGCTATTGTTAGTGCTATTTTTAAATGTCATTTATTTGTGAGTGCTATTTTTAGATAGAATTTATAATTGTTAGTGCTATTTTTAAATACAATTTATTGGAAGGTATTTTTGGCTATAAAAGGATGGCAAGAGTTTTGAGGTTGAAGGGGAGAGACATTTTGTAGAGTGTGCAAATTTTTGAGAGCTTAGAGAGAAGAACACAAACACTCTCTATATTCTCATAATCTTGAGCGAGCAAAATATACTAAGTTCGGAATATTGATTCCGCATATTGCTAGCACAATTGTTGTGGAGTTATTAGTCGTCTCCCCGTTCGTCAATTGGTGGTGCGTCCGAACTAGATGCCTAACACTTGTGGAGGCTGAGATCGAAGAACATCGAACCGACACCTCCGTTCAAGCACGCTACGAGAGGTAATCTATTTACTCCCTTTGAGACTTTGTGATTTTTTTCGATTGAAATGCACGAAGTACGCCTCTGGAGATACATGTGTGGGTTGTTATTTATTTCCGCTACGTGTTACGTGGATCCCAACAGTGGTATCAGAGCCAATCCTTAGGTGTTTTCGTGCATTTAATTGATTTTTTGCAATTTTTGCAATACTATGGCCAATATGTATTAACGAATTGTTCGTCTTACATGGCTAATGGAGATTGATTATTTTATATGATAAATTAATCAACGTAGCAAAAATTGAGACTAAATCAATTTTGAATCGAAAATTTATGGCTATCTTATTTTACGTAAAAATTCTGAATATGATTCAACGTAGAATTTTTATTGTGCCGTCCTAAGTTTTAAATTGTGAATTTATTACTTACGTGAAAGGGTGGTGATCATGGAAAAATCCCTAATCAATGTGATTGATGTATATATGAATGTATGATGATTATTTATATATTTGGGGTTGTAATTATTAAATGGAGGCTGCGTACTCCTTTTATTTTTCATGTAATCTTTATTTTTAGCATAGTCAATTGTTGATGTAAATGCTACGAGGATTACGTGGAGGAGCCTTTTAAGTCGGCGAGCTCTTTGGGGCCCAATTCTTGAAGAGTTCAAGAAACCAAGAAGAAGCGAAGAGCGGCTCTCCGTTATTAAAATATTAAAATGATTATATGTGGTCTCATTGGCTCGAGACCCATTAAATCATAATTCCATGATCACCACGTAGGATAGATATTTATGTGATTGACATCTATTTATTTATTATGATTACGTGAGCATGTTAAACTGGTTAATGTGCAAAGTCAGACTTACCTCACCCAAAATTGTGCCTGCATGAAATCCTAGTTAGGAAAATCACTCGCATTAGGTACCGAAAGGGCGTTGGTAACGACACCAGCGTAACCAAGTCCCCGAACCCAAAATCTCTGGTTCCGTAGAACTGATCGATCTCTCCCAATCGATCGGTAAGGTTTCCGGTCTACCCTCCAAGAAAGACCGGTGGCGACTCCAAATGCATGCACAAGTTGCACATGCCACCACGACCACACTAAGGTCGAAAGCGATCGACTCTTATCGTTGAATCCTCCTGAAAAATACTCACGCCGCGATTTGGTATGGGCCTGGGAGGGCTCGCACCGATCCAAGACCCGTGATCGGTAATCCATTAGCCGCGTCCGCTTCCGGATGGGTCGCGACAGCTGGCGACTCCACTGGGGACTTGTTCTAGAAACTATGGTTCTAGACCTCAAGTGGACTTAGGCCGTAATAAAAATTGAGTGATTTTTCTAACCCTATAGGCGCTCTTAAAGGTGAGGTAAGTCCGCTCACGATAGGTGTTATATGTTTTTGCAGATTGGAGTAATAAGGGGTGTAGTCTGTGATTAACTTTATTTTACGCAGGTGTGGCGTAGGAATGTATGTTGTGTGGATGATTTGAAGTGCTGATTGATAAATTGTTGTGCATGACTTGCATTGTGATGATCACGACACATGGACACACACAACCGCGCCTAAAACCCCAGGCGCCGCCTTTAGGAACACAATAGAAGGAATTGAAAATGGAATCTCCGTGAGGAAAAACACGGGGTAATCCACTTCTCAATTCCGCTCGCTTCGAACTATGGATTGAGTCCCGATGCAACGATAGTTGTGCAATGGAATCGGCTCTTTCTAGAACTCGAGGTGGGAACCTTAACCTTAGGTGCCAAACCCTCTGATTTTTAGAAGTTCACCATCACTTGTCTCATGCGCATGTCTTTGGGCGGTTGGTACACCTAAAATCGCACATAAGTCGACGAGTTGGGTTGGTAAGACTCTCTATCCCTCAAAACTATTACAGTTCATATAAATATAGGCATTTCATTCATTGCATTCTGGTGATTAGATTAAATGCCATTTCAAGGATAGATGCATGTGTTTTTCCCAAACGTCCTTGATAGAAGACGAGGAGGATGATATCCCATGGCGAACACCGAGTGAGCAACAAAGGAGCCTACTATGGACATTATTGAGATATCGTCCAATGAAGATGACGAGTTGGGGCAAGTGATCCGGAAGTCACAGATCGAACTTGGGGCATCCTTAAACGTTAGGATCACATTCCTTGGTTTCATTTTTCATTACTAGTCCTCTTGTATAGGGTTTATTTTTATCGAGGCTTTCTCTATCTCACCCCTTAGAGTGATTGTATTAGGGATCTATTGGTGTATACATTCAGATGGAACTCGGTTGTATTTCTTTTGACGGGTCATGGGAATGTGATAGTGACATTTTCTCTAATCATCCGAATACTCCCAAGTCAAGTTTATAATTCCTTTAGAGGAAACTAAAGTTGAAAATCTTACACGACCTTTTTGGTCGTACAGGGTAATCCAACCCCAATTTCGCTAGAAGGAATTATACACTTGAATTGGTCCATGCATGTCATACGTCACTAGTAATCCACGATAATTGATCAAGAGTATTGACGTTATTTCGAATTTAATGACGAGATAGATGTCCAAATTGCTCTCGTTCTTAACAAAACGGCCTTGATTTGGATGCCGTATCTTCAATTAAATTTAAAAACACGTCGTTATGCCTTGCATTTTTGACTAATTCGCTCTTCTGAATATTGGTCAAAAGCAATTATCGTGAATTACATTCCTTTCAATAGTATGCTTTCTTTCGAGGAATATTGATAAAAACTTTTCGCACAAGATTAAAACCATTGTAAAAGTTCTTGTCATTATTAATTACGAGCAAGCATAAGATTGAAAGGGGTCTATGCTTTCTTTTTCAGATTATTCCTTTTGACTCGGTCTTTTCATTTGCAGGTGAAAAACAAGTAGCATAAAGAAATCTTTTCTTGGATAAGTCTGAGGCTATTCTTTCATCTGACCATGAGTGAGTTAGAAAATCAGAACACATCTACTCGACTTATTATGGATCGGCTCATCCAAGTCTAAGATGTCCGGATGCTCGAAGAAATGGATCATATAAAAGCTAAAACAAACACAGGGGCTTTCATTCATTCTTGCCCAAACCAGATCATACAATTCATTGGGGGTGGAAAAGTAAAGCAGAAGTGAGCCCTAATCAACGACACAAAGGAGCCCAGCTGGCCCTCCAGGTTATGGATGCTTTGTTTATACGCACCACTCCGCGTATCATGGTCCGCAAGCCTGAGGTGGAGGCGTTTGCGTTCATCATTGACTGCAACAACCTGAGTCTCGTGATCTTCGGCGACTGCTTCCAAGTCCCGAACAAGTCCATTCTCACGAGTTATATCCTCGTTTATGCCGTTGAGCCTTTCTTCCAGCCACTCGCTCCGATTCCTTAGCAGGGCATTACGTCGATCGCGCTCATAGGTAGCCAGAGATAGAGCTAAGTCCTCCACCAGATTCCTCCTCTCGCGTAGCAATGTCGAAACCCGCTCTTTGGCGAACTCAACAGCCTTTTTGTGACTATCGGCCAGGTAGTCAGCCAACGCTAGGCGGTCGGACTGATCCTCATAACGGGCTCGCAAGACACGAGCCACGGTAACTCCCCGATGAGCAGCGCGGTAGACCTCCAAGGAGTTCGTAAAGAGCGTTGGAAAAATATTGTATTCCCTCCCCAACGCGGTACCCTCGAGGGAGGTGATGTCCAGGTCCCCGAACATGACTCTGATCTCATCCTCGGTTTCGGGATGATCGGCTATGTGAGCGTAGCCTCGACCCAAGAGGTTATAGAACTCTTTCCATCGAGTCAAAGCTTCGGCTGAGAAAGTGTGAACTTGGGAAGAAGCCATTTTCGACGGAGATGTGTGTAGTGGAGCGATTAGAGGATGGAAGCAATTTATATGAGAGCGTTAATCTCCCAAACACCAACTCCGCATTTTATAGCGTCTCGAGAGTGGAGAAAAGTTGCAGCAATAATGCTTGTGGAGCCGGGTTAATTAATGTAAAGCGAGGGCTGCTCCTCCCGTGAATCATCAGACATGTCCTGATCCGCAATTTCAGGCCTGACAAATTCGGTCTCGCCATTATTAAAGCTGGGAGGGAGGCGAGCGCAACTATCGAAGAAGCCGCGAAAGGATTGTGTTGTTCCATCACGCATGAAGCTGGGCGGCGAGTGAACAGCTCTGCCACTTAAAAAGAGAAGACAGTGCTGAACAGGCATGACTATTGAGGAAAAGTGAAAGGCGAGCGCAACTATCAAAGAAGCCACGAAAGGATTGTGTTGTTCCATCACGCATAAAGCTGGGCGGCGAGTGAACAGCTCTGCCACTTAAAAAGAGAAGACAGTGCTGAACAGGCATGACTATCGAGGAAAAGTGAAAGGCGAGCGCTACTATCGAAGAAGCCGCGGAAGGATTTGGTTACCCCTTCGTGTCGGAAAGCTGAGCAGGAGGTAAACAGTTCCGTCGTTTCAAAAACAGAACGCTGAACAGACCTAGCTTTCGAGGAAAAGGAGGCAACAAATCGAAAGAGCGAGTATACAAAAGAGAACAGAGAACCCCGAGTGACGAGTTCGTTGAAAGACCTCAAATTCTCTAGAATCAGATTCGACATCGAAGCCATGGAACTCAACATCGCCGGTGACGAACATCAAGATCGCAGTGGTGACGACGGCAGTGGCCACGAAGCTCAACCCCGGAAAAGAAAAAGTCGCCAGCGCTACGCTCGGAAAGAAATCCAAGAGATTGAAGCTTTCTTCGATGAATGCCCTTGCCCAAACGAGGAACAAAAGATTGAATTGGGCCAGAAGCTGGGAATGAATCCTATGAGAATCCATTTTTGGTTTCAGAATAAACGTTTCAGACTAGGTGTCCAACACAGGCGTAAGGAGATCACGGCCCTAAAAGAGCAGAACCAAAACCTTCGAATGGAAAACATGCGGTATGAGAAAATCATCAGTACTATTACCTGCCCTGACTGCGGTGGCCCTACCACCCTCAGTAAATTGTTCCCCGGTAAGCCTTCTACGAGGATGGAAGGTGCTCATTCATCCCCCTGCTCCCTTGAGCCATCTCCGGTACAATCAGATCCTGCTAATGGCGCGCATGAGCAGATCGATCCTACAGAAATTATACCAGTGTCTTCGGAGGAAGAAGATACGTGTCGTTATGATCGGAGTCACCTCATCGAAGCCCATGAATCTCCTCCACAACAGCTTCCGGTAAGATCAGATACGGTTCAAGAGGAGTTAGAGGTTAGTCGGCAGGCTATCTACGCCACTCTGGACGACGAGAAGAAGAAATTCACTTGGCCCCCGGAGCTTCATCTCAAGTTCTTGGACGCAGTTCGACAGATAGGACTCGACTTCATAGGTCCGACAAGCATACTTAGGGTCATGAACGTACCGGGACTTACCAAGCAATTAGTCGCGAATCACCTTGGTTGCTACAGAAGGGCGTTAGGACATCGTTATGCAGAACTGAATCCGAGCAATAGACTCGGCTGCGAACCCAGCACCCTTATGACAAATGAGGCCCGGTCGAATCTGGACGACTATTGGGGATTTGATCAGGATATCCTCGCGAGTCATTTCAATATTCCTCAAGAACACGCATCACAAGTGCAACGAGTAAGCACTCCTCCGTCCGAGCAGCAGCTAGTCAGTGTTCATCCTGTCGCAGATCAGCCCACCACGCCCAGTGCTCAAGGGTTTGCCCAATCAGAGCATATGGCTTCAGATGATCTAATGGGAGATAATCCCCAAGTGGGAGATGCTTGTGGTAGTCAATCGATCAAATCTCCTCTTATAATCCCAGACAAAGATGGAGGTTCCAGTTCGAAGAACCCGTCGGGCGATGCAGCTCAACCTACACATCAATCGTTCGAGGGGTCGGGTGATTTCTTCGATGAAGGACTTGATACCTGGTTCGATCAGTTGGAAGCTATTAAAGGTTGGCAACCATGATCTGCACTTGGTAATGGCACACCTAAGCTGAGGCCAGACTGGTTAGTCATTGGACATGCCCAAAGAAAGAAGGGGATGTACGCGAGAAGGATGTATCTCCTATTGTAAAGTTCTCATCGGTGCATGTGTTTGTTTCTTCAATAGCTAGAGTTGATTCTGCATAATATTTTTCGCAAACGTCATCTCGTGTGTATACGGTAATTCCTTGTTATTAAGTTCAAGGTAAAATCAGCCCCGACTCGTGAAGGCAGAATTGATAGCATGAGTTACTAGCAGAATGTGATCGAGCTCGAAAGTGAAAGATTACTAGCGGCCCCAAACGCAATGACCGCAAAATCAGGGGCAATCTTTAAGTTTCGAGCAACTACAAATCTATTTCTCACGAGGCATTCAGGTCAATCAAATATAAAGCGTCGGGCTGTGAGAATGATGCGTAGTCAATCTGTTGACACAGGCGAAAAAGGAGTCGCGTAGATCCGAAAGCAAAAACCTTTCTTGGCTAGTCAACAATGCAGAATGAAAGAGCATATATAAACAAACTCGCATTTATTTCATTCAGCAGGAAAGTTTACAAGTGGATCACTGAGGGGGAGCAGTAAACCCAAAATGAGTTCTGACAAGCATCACAAAAAAGCTTAACTGACTCTCCATGCTATCCATGCCTTGCTTACAACCCACACTCCGGGAATCGAGGTCTACAAGCTTGAAGAAAAGGAGACGACATTTCTCCTTAAGTTCGTTCACCTTGGTGTCATAGTACTCGAACTCAAGCTCTAAGTCATGAGCCAGCACCCTCCCGCGAGCTATATCCATGCTCAGGTCTTCAAGCCTTTCCTCCAACCAGGCACACTGGAACCTCAGCACGAAGTTGTGCTGGTCTTGCTCAAAGGCGGTGTCAAAAAGAGCCAGACGCTCCACCAAGTTGTCCCTCTCACGGACCAGCATCGAAACCTGGGCGTGGGCGTATTCAACAGCCCTTTTATGGTTATCGGCCGTCAGCATGGCCAACATCAGGGACTCAGTTCGGTCCTGATAACGGGCTCGCACGATACCAGCCAAAGTGACCTCTCGGCTAGCAACTTCGTAAGCCTGCATGAAATTGTTAAAGAGAGTTGGGAAGATCACAAACTCCCTTTGCAGTTTCGTACCTTCAATACACGCAGTATCCAGGGCCGGAATCAGAGTACGAACTTCAACCTCAGCTTCAGGATGATTGTTTATGTAGCCATAACCCCTACCCAAGAGGTGGTAAAATCTCTCCCATTGGGTCGAAGCTTCAGGTAAGGCAACAGGCATAGAGGAGGAATCCATATGCGATGGAATGACGGAGAAGAGAGTGAGAATGTGAAGAGTGTTTGAGAGGCTGAGTCTGATAAGGCTAAAGTGTTAATCTTCTTGACATCAATCTATCACCTTATAAATGCTCGAGTACAGGGAGAAGTGGTAATAATATTTTATGTGCAGTAGAGCCAAGCGGGTTTCGTTAATGCATCCCCGATGAGTCACGAATCCACCACCGTCCTGTGATCTCGGGTTTTACGAAACATAATGGCGCCGAAAGGTGGGCAGGCTTGTTACTCTAGAGACTGGGCCAGGGGGACAAGCGTAGTGCTCGACAAAGCGAAATCAACGCAAGAGATCTTCAGGCTCCGTTCACGTAGAAAAGAGCAAAAAAGGACAAAGTGGGAATTACGAAGCCTTGAGAAAAACGCTCGTCAAGTAGCCATCACAAAAGGACGAAGTGGGAATCTCGAAACATTGAGAAGAGCGCTCGTCGGGTAGCCATCACCTTTGATCGAAGAACGGTGATCCGGCTCCTTTAACCTCTCAGAATTTGCAGAGAAATTGAAGATCCAAGGAGGAACAAAGAAAGCTGAGTTAACGGAAAATCAAACAGTGATATCCCGGTCAAAATGTTCAAGGGATTCTGTCATTTACTGGAAGCGCCAGACTTGGAGGTCTCCGAGCTTGAGCTGCTGGAAGAGTTTGAAGATCTCAGGACCGAACCTGACACGAGGGCCATGGAGACCGATCTTTCTAATGATGAAACCCGCGGCTTGGTTAACGAGAACAGTACCCGCGACGGTTATTAGCGTCAGAAAGGGGAATATCTCAAACGCAACACTTCAGGTCAAGTCCATAAACTCGAATTGTTTTTCAGGGAATACCCCTATCCGGACATGGAACAGAAAATCAAAATGGGCCAGGAGATAGGGTGGGAGCCTCGGAAGGTCAAGTGCTGGTTTGAAAACAAACGAACCCGGCTGAAGCAGCAACGCGATCGGCACGAGTTAGCGGTTGTAAGGGAGGAAAATGAAAAGCTTCGAATAAAAAACACTCAGTACAAAAAAGCTCTAAGCATCGCTATTTGCCTGGAGTGCGGTAACCCTGTTCCCACGGACGGAGTATTCACTGAAGAGCCAGATCTGGGGGTTTATAATGCTCATTTGTTGCAATGCCCTTCGCAACATCTTTCGGAACAGGCGGGTACCGCCGAGGATCTACAAGAGGAAACTAGTGCTATAAGGTCAAAGTCGACGCCCATTGTGGAAGGGAACATGCGTCATGACAAGTCGGGTCCGCTCGATGATGAACTCACCATCATGACCAGCCGATCTGAGACCACTAAATCCCCTCCAGAGCAACCTCCAACACGACCAGATTCCGAGAAGAGTAACCGCCAAGTTGCTGACACCACTTCGGCTAGCAAGAAAATAAGATTTCGTTGGACCCCGGAGTTTCATAGCAAATTTGTTGATGCAGTTCAACAGTTGGGGATCAGTTTTGCTTGCCCATTTCGCATACTCGAAATCATGAACGTGCCGGGACTGACTAAAAATATGGTCAAGAATCACCTTTGGCGCTACAAGAAACTACTGAGAGATGGACGAGCGTCGCTAGACCAAGATAGAGGCGGTTCAACACGACCAGATTCCACGAAGAGTAGCCGCCGAGTTGCCAACCCTACTTCGGCTAGCAAGAAAACAAGGTTTTATTGGACCTCGGAGCTTCATAGCAAATTTGTTGATGCAGTTCAACAGTTAGGGATCAGTTTGGCTCGCCCATCGCGCATACTCAAGATCATGAACATGCCGGAATTGGATAGAAATAAAGTCAGGAACCACCTTTGGTGCTACAAAAGACTACTGAGAGATGGACGAGTGGCGCTAGACCAAGAGAGAGGCAGTTCAAGTTTAAACGATGAGCATGGCTGTGATCTCAATCCTCATGAAGCAGGAAGCATCCAATCACCTCTTAACACCGATGGGACTGACAATTACACGGTCGATTGTTCAGGCATCAATCAGAGTACTCCCATGGGTTATCCCAGTACTCCTCAGGAGTATGTACCGCAATTTCAGCAAATCGGGACTCCCCAGTCTGAGCACCGACTGGCCGTTAATACTAGTCCTACAGCGGATCTAACACTGGCAGGAGATGCACATACAATCTTGCGAGACGATTACGGAGATTCCGGCTCGAAGAATCAGGTGGTCCATGACGAAAATGGCAAAAAGATTCCTTCTCCAGTAGTCGACAATACTCAACCTGAGTGTCAGTCGCTCGATGGTTCAGACGATCTCCTTGAAAACATCTATTCTTGGTTCGATCGGCTGAATTCCCCCCTGAGTTACCCTGGTACTCCCCAAGAGTATGTACAACAATTTCAGCAGGTATGGACTCCCCAATTTGAGCACCAACCGATCGTTAGTGTTATTCCTACGGCGAATCCAGCATCGGGCACAAACCTACTGGACAACGATGAAAATACCAACTCGAGAAGTGAGGTTGTTCATGTCGAAAGTAGTGTGAGGAACCCATCGCCAACGGTTGAGGATGCCCGACTTGGGCGTCAATGGCTTGAAATTTCAAGCGAGTCCCTCAGTGAGCAACTCGGCGTGTGGATCACGCATAAACCGAGAAACCAGGTTGTTCATGCCGAAAATGGGAGAAGTCCGTCACCAGCAATTAAGGATGCTCAACTTGGACGACTCGAGCAGTCGGACGATCTCCTGAATGAGCAACTCAGCCTATGGGTCAAGCATTTTGGAACAAGTGCATCTTCGCAGTCGTGACCGGTACCGGCGACCGGACATCTGGTTCGAAGCTCGTGTGCTAAATCATTAGAAGGCTCAGGAGAGTGAGAGGTGAATACACCGAATGAATGTGTTACGGATTTCGTTGTAAAGTTCCCGCGGGAACATTGTAATTAACGCTGAAAACTAACCGCTCTGAGTGTCAACATTACCCTTTGAACGTCTTCGAGCCAAGGGCCATGGATTAATCACTTAATCCGTGGAGCAAATTCCATGAACGATGACTATCACCCGCGGAGCATAATGGGATCTACCCCCATTCAGCACGAAATACGTTTGGTCACGAAGCCTCCCATTTGGTAAAACGATGTATCGTTCCTAAACGATCTTCAACCGAATACCAAAGTAATGTCTCATTTCTTTCCCTTCTCAGGTGTTAAACGTGGATAAATCACCTAAGGAGCCATCTGTTCAAATAACAAAACAGACGTTGCCCAACCGGGGGCAGCTGAACCATTGATATTGCAAATATTCCAAGCATGGATAAGCGGATTTGATAGACGTGGTTCATATCAATACGCGACGTCAGAACGGGATGAGAACCAAGAGTAAAGTTGTATTGTCCCAATTTGTCTTCAATTTGGGAATATGAGTTAACACTTGCTATTTATCCTTGATAGGGACTCACCATCAAGGAGGACAGATTTTGACAACCTGTGTGCACTCGCAGGGGCACACGACCGAGGGTAAGATGTATCGTTCTAATTTTTTGAAAAATTCATGAACGAACAATAACATGTTTCTTCCGCATTTTCAGGGATCTCCAGCCGCGGGGGACAGGTAAGTATCCCTTTCCCCAATCCATTGAAAATGTTGAATAAAAAATAGAGAAGAAAAGAAAAGCTTTTAGAATCTGATGTCTAGAAAAGACATAGGATTCTAACTTCATTGGCATTCATGTTTTGAAACATGAGGTTATCTGAACATGCATTGGGCATCATAAAATCCCATTGACGGGTAAAATTTTTGGAGAAAACGAAAGAGATTTTTCCAATCAAAAGTTGTTCAAAACTTTCAAAAGGACGTTTTCTCAAAAGACGAGAGGCAAAGCCTAGTCCAAACACGTCCTATACACACTTAAGAGAGAAATGGAGCGGATAAGACAGCGGAATCTGGACCTACGGAAGTAGGGACCATTCGCAGCGATTACATGGGTTGGGACGACGGAGGCATTCGTTTCATATCCCCCAAACACTACAGGTGACCGTTGATAACCCCTTTGAACGGCGATTTTCATTCTTAACCCTGTCAAGAACCACCCCACATCGGGGCAAAATGGAGGTGAGTCCAGCAGCATCAGGAGAAAATGGTTAGCAATTTTCTTGCTCGAACTAATATTAATCTTTGTGTGTTGTTTATATGGTAATCCAAGTGCCATAGGATGATGAGAAGCATTCATTTCTCTATCCCACACACCGAATCCTTTGCATAGCCAAGTTGAGCCTGCAGAATCATTTCATAAACCCGTTGGTGATCATTGCACATTCCAAGACGGATGCAGCATCACTTCAGAAACGAAGAAGTTCAAGACTTAGGGTTTGCAAAAGAATTCCTAAGTTAATGTTTAACCTTGTTAGACCTTTGATCATAGGTCTAACGCGATCCTATGAAGATGAGAAAAAGTGGGATTTCAAAAATGAATGAGAAAAATCCACGGCATCGAGAAAAAGCAAAGTGCCTGGTAAAAGCAAGGCCGATGCTCATGAAAGCTGTTTGCTTGATCCCAAGTGAAACTTGGATGAAAAAAAAAAATTCTTAAAGGAGTCAAATAAAAAAAAGCTGCTCCCCAAATGCTGCCAAGCACAGAACAAAGACATGGAGAGAGTCGGTCTCTGAATGCAACAAGGGACGCTCTCTAAAGAGCTGGTGCACACCTCAAAATCGGTTGTACACCTCAAAAACTAAAGATGCAGAAAGGAAAAGACAGGAGGTAAATCAGCAATGATCACCAATGTCAAACTCGTCATGAATTCTGGGCCTAAAACAAGCCTTTTTCGGTCCCCAATCCTACCAACATCATAACCCTGAAACAGTCTTCTCTGACTAAGACACTTGGGTTAACATACAGCTCAGCTCGAAGAAGTACGAGCAAGACTATTTCTTTCTCATTTTGCAGGGTTCTTGACTTGTAAACCCGGAGCAGATGGTGAAAACTTTCATTCAATGACCTTGACTCAAAAGTGAGTCCCCCTTGAAGACCAATATCCAAGCCCAACATTACGGTCCCGTGGAAGACCTCCCGACCGATCAAAATGTATGCGCTGCGAATGAGCCTAAAACCTAGGCACGGGTTAGTAGGGAATCGAGTGTATCCCCTATAAAAAAACACGATCGCAAAACAGGTGAGAAGACCTCATTGTCGAGAAATATTCCAATTGATGTTTTGAACAAACTCTTTTTGGAATTTTCAAACTGTTGATCCAGATTTTCCGTGCAAGGGATTTGTGATCACATTTGCATGTTGCAAGAATGCTTTGGATAACCCCCAGCATCAAAATGCACATTTCATGATTAAAACTTAAATCATACGGTTTTGTCAAAATGGACAGCCGTGGTCTTCCCAAAGATTACTAACGTTTTCTTGGTGAAGAAAAATCTTTCAGGCTCAAACTTATGCAGGATACTTGGAGAACCCAACTCCCAGAATGTCGCCTCAACAGACTCAAGTGAAGTTTTGTCAAAATAAAATCTTTCACTGCTTCAAAAAACTGAATTCCCGACAAACTTCGGGGTCTCAAAAAAAGGGGAAGAAAAATCCTTTTAAAAGAAAAAGTCCTATCAGACGTGGAGAACCCTCGTCCCAGGACCCATTTTCAAAATATCAAACAGTCTCATCGGACGTGGAGAACCCTCGTCATGAGACCCCTTTTCAAACATGGTAGATACCGCCTGAAGGGTCAACACAAGGTAGAAACCGCCTGAAGGGTCAACTCATGGTAGATACCGCCTGAAGGGTCAAATCAAAGGTAGATACCGCCTGAATGGTCAAAATCAAAGGTAGATACCGCTTGAAGGGTCAACACAAGGTAGATACCGCCTGAAGGGTCAACACATGGTAGATACCGCCTGAAGGGTCAACACAAGGTAGAAACCGCCTGAAGGGTCAAATCAAAGGTAGAAACCGCCTGAAGGGTCAACTCAAGGTAGAAACCGCCTGAATGGTCAAACCAAGGTAGAAACCGCCTGAGGGATCACATTAATGGTAGAAACCGCCTGAAGGGTCACATATGGTAGAAACCGCATAAGGGTCCACTCATTGATAAATATCGCAGTAAGGATCAACACAAAGGTCTGATCCACCATACGGATCAAAATTCTTGGCAAATCCCAAAGCGTGGGATGCGCCTTCCTTAGGTTCCTACAAGTTAGGAATCCCATCATGGTATGACCTACCATACAGGTCAGAGCTTAATCTCCCTGGGATATTCTGAATGACGAGTCCTAGGCATCTTCTTGAAAGTCGTCGCAACCGGCAGCATCCGACAGGTGAGCTTCAGGTAAGCCTCTCTCACTCCGGCCCATGTTCAAATTGTTAGAGCAAACCGGAGATTGATTTGAGCTTTTATCAATAGGCTTAAGGATCCGATGTCATAACATTTCTTCTCTTATTTTCCCAGTTGAGTCGGTTAGGAATCAGATGCCACCTTATCTTTGAGAGAAACCTCTAACGAGATTCCTTTCAAAGAGGGGCAGCTGTTGACACCTGATTTTTTTTACCATTTATTATTGTGATTTTTATTCTTTAAAATTAATTAAAAATATCAAAAAAGGTCATAAAATCACAAAATCAACTTTGGAAGCCTTGGTTTAACCTTAGGAACCAATTTTGAACAAAAAATATTTTTCGGTATTTTTAATATTTTTCGAGTTTATTTAATTATAAAAATACCCAAAAAATCAGAAAAATACCATTCGTGGTCAGAAAAATACCCAAAAATATTCGATAATTTTGTTTTAATTTCCTCTTCAAGTGTGTCACTTTAAATCTCAAAAATTCGGCTCGGGTCACTATGTTCCTTCACAAACATAAACCCGAACCGAGCCTAAAAAAAAATCATTTTCGAGTCTTTTAGTTTTCAATTCTCACTTTTTATAAGCTATGACATTGGATTCTAAAGTCTTAAAGTGCAATTAGGTCAATTTGCCCTCCAATTTAATCAATTTTTACCAAAAGGGCTTAATTGCACATTTTTCTTTCAATTAGTCCCCGGTTTCACGGATGTATACGTATGCTCTACGTATTTATACATCATACGTATTTATACGTTATGCATATTTGTATTGTTTGGTAACCTCTTTAACTCTTGTAATAATAATAATGGTTATTATTTTTAACACCTTTGTTAGTGCCTTTTTTAGCATTTTTGTATTGTGAGTGCTATTTTTAAATAGCATTTTTTGTATTATAAATTGTGAGTGCTATTGTTAGTGCTATTTTTAAATGACATTTATTTATCATAAATTGTGAGTGCTATTGTTAGTGCTATTTTTAAATGGCATTTATTTATCATAAATTGTG
This sequence comes from Rhodomyrtus psidioides, assembly GCA_021437785.1. Lineage (NCBI taxonomy): Eukaryota > Viridiplantae > Streptophyta > Magnoliopsida > Myrtales > Myrtaceae > Rhodomyrtus > Rhodomyrtus psidioides. Next base: position 2,161,598 of record JAILYB010000041.1, on the reverse strand, counting down.
AGTGCTATTATTAGATAGAATTTATAATTGTTAGTGCTATTTTTAAATAGAATTTTTGTATTATAAATTGTGAGTGCTATTGTTAGTGCTATTTTTAAATAGCATTTTTGTATTATAAATTGTGAGTGCTATTGTTAGTGCTATTTTTAAATGTCATTTATTTGTGAGTGCTATTTTTAGATAGAATTTATAATTGTTAGTGCTATTTTTAAATACAATTTATTGGAAGGTATTTTTGGCTATAAAAGGATGGCAAGAGTTTTGAGGTTGAAGGGGAGAGACATTTTGTAGAGTGTGCAAATTTTTGAGAGCTTAGAGAGAAGAACACAAACACTCTCTATATTCTCATAATCTTGAGCGAGCAAAATATACTAAGTTCGGAATATTGATTCCGCATATTGCTAGCACAATTGTTGTGGAGTTATTAGTCGTCTCCCCGTTCGTCAATTGGTGGTGCGTCCGAACTAGATGCCTAACACTTGTGGAGGCTGAGATCGAAAAACATCGAACCGACACCTCCGTTCAAGCACGCTACGAGAGGTAATCTATTTACTCCCTTTGAGACTTTGTGATTTTTTTCGATTGAAATGCACGAAGTACGCCTCTGGAGATACATGTGTGGGTTGTTATTTATTTCCGCTACGTGTTACGTGGATCCCAACAGTGGTATCAGAGCCAATCCTTAGGTGTTTTCGTGCATTTAATTGATTTTTTGCAATTTTTGCAATACTATGGCCAATATGTATTAACGAATTGTTCGTCTTACATGGCTAATGGAGATTGATTATTTTATATGATAAATTAATCAACGTAGAAAAAATTGAGACTAAATCAATTTTGAATCGAAAATTTATGGCTATCTTATTTTACGTAAAAATTCTGAATATGATTCAACGTAGAATTTTTATTGTGTCGTCCTAAGTTTTAAATTGTGAATTTATTACTTACGTGAAAGGGTGGTGATCATGGAAAAATCCCTAATCAATGTGATTGATGTATATATGAATGTATGATGATTATTTATATATTTGGGGTTGTAATTATTAAATGGAGGCTGCGTACTCCTTTTATTTTTCATGTAATCTTTATTTTTAGCATAGTCAATTGTTGATGTAAATGCTACGAGGATTACGTGGAGGAGCCTTTTAAGTCGGCGAGCTCTTTGGGGCCCAATTCTTGAAGAGTTCAAGAAACCAAGAAGAAGCGAAGAGCGGCTCTCCGTTATTAAAATATTAAAATGATTATATGTGGTCTCATTGGCTCGAGACCCATTAAATCATAATTCCATGATCACCACGTAGGATAGATATTTATGTGATTGACATCTATTTATTTATTATGATTACGTGAGCATGTTAAACTGGTTAATGTGCAAAGTCAGACTTACCTCACCCAAAATTGTGCCTGCATGAAATCCTAGTTAGGAAAATCACTCGCATTAGGTACCGAAAGGGCGTTGGTAACGACACCAGCGTAACCAAGTCCCCGAACCCAAAATCTCTGGTTCCGTAGAACTGGTCGATCTCTCCCAATCGATCGGTAAGGTTTCCGGTCTACCCTCCAAGAAAGACCGGTGGCGACTCCAAATGCATGCACAAGTTGCACATGCCACCACGACCACACTAAGGTCGAAAGCGATCGACTCTTATCGTTGAATCCTCCTGAAAAATACTCACGCCGCGATTTGGTATGGGCCTGGGAGGGCTCGCACCGATCCAAGACCCGTGATCGGTAATCCATTAGCCGCGTCCGCTTCCGGATGGGTCGCGACAATTATCTCTATGAGGTGTCCTATGTGAATGATGATCGCAAAATCTCCGAAACACAACTCCCACTCATGAACCCATATTCTGCTTTTTGCAAACCACCATCATTTTCCCCCATTCGCTCCATCAAACATCTCATCAAACAAACCCCTCGCTCTGTCAAAGAGTATGTCCAGTCCACTAAATTTGACCAGCACTCTATCCTGTCTACACAACAAGAGCAGTTTGTGACTCTCCAAATTCCACATGAGTTCCCTGCTCAGTGGGCTCAACAGGGTTACACTCACCTCCACTTTGGCGCCATCCGTTTGGCCCTATCCTTGCATGGGCGAAAAGGCTTGCCCGTAGTTGCTCGGGTTGCTCTCCTCGATACTCGTTTCTTGGAATACCAGCATGTTTGCATTGGCACAGTTCAGACCACTCTGAACGCAGGCACAGTTTTTGTGACTCTCTTCCCAAATTTCAACATGGCCTTGGCAGATCCCAACCTTCTCTCTGCTTTGAAGGTTCAGTTGCAGATCACTGGTGCTCCTCAAACCACATCAGCCATAATTGCTACTCTACACTACCAGATGGTGTACAGAGTACAAAACCATGCCATTGATCTCAACCTACCAAGTGCAGATGATGCCTTGCTTATCTCTGTTGATAACAACCAGACTTCATGTATCCACATCCCTCGTCAACTTCCAAGAGATCAGCTTGTCAAACTCCTTCCTGACAGTTGGGTAACCAACTATGAAAAACTCCACCAAAATTCCCGACCTGTCCAATCCTCTGAGCCACAGTACACCAAGAAAAAAGATGGAACTGTCACCATTAAATTCGCAAAAGAAAAGGAAGACACTTCTTCCTCTGTTTTTCCATCATTCCCCACCATCCTGTGTTTCACCCCATGTTCATCTGAGTCTGTCAGTATGGAAGACCCAGATCCTAAAGCCCATGTCCAATCCTTTGATGACCATGGACGACCCATCCATTATTACAAGGATCCCTCCGGACACTGCTTTTGGGATGTTGATTGTTCATGTTCCTCTTGTTTGAATCTAGAAGATGAGGATGACAGACCGTCCTCCAAAAAGAAGAACAAGAAGAAGAAAGATTCACTTTACCAAAGGTACCTAGACGGTGATCCAACCGTGGGTCCTCTTGGTGAAGACGGCGGACGCTGGCAGTATATGGTTGAGTATGGTTCTCCCAAACCTTCTCAAATTACTGCACCTCCACCTGCTTGTCCCCCAGATGAACCAAAGCCGCCACCACCACCACCAAAGAAACCCATCACTTCTCCATTCTACAAACCCATCCTCAAATGGGTAAAGAAAAACTCTTGTCCCATCATACTCCCTCAGCCATACACTTGCAATCCTAAACCTGAACCACCTCCTGTTTTACCCAGTATTTGCATGTTCCGACCAGAAGACTTCCCACCTTTACACCCTGCCCCATCTGAAGAAAGTTCAGCCACTATCAGATTCCCTCCTGCTGAAAGTTTCTCTGATGCACAGCAGAAATACTTCCATTCTCCAAAGATCACAACACCACATGATGTCGATCTTCATGGAAGACGGAAAGGCCCTACACCGGTTGAAGCTGTTCTGAATTGGCAGACAGAGAATGCTTTGGCCCAGAATGTAGCAATAAACACAGTGGCTACTCGTCTTGACAGGGTAGACCATGCTACATCTGTCTCTAAGAAGATGTTGGAAGATTTCCAGAAGAGGCTGTACCTGATGGAGACAAAACAGATTCCTCCAAGTCATTATCTGGAAGACCAAACTCCTGAGATCGAGAAGCTTAGACGCCAGGTCCAGATACTACAAGAACAACAAGCTCTCATTGAGCAAAGGAATCTACAAGCCCTTGATCCATTTTTCTTTCCAACAACAACTTCTAACCCCACATCCTTCATGTCAAGCTCTCCAGACCCCAACTCTTTTGCAGCTGTACTCAGCACAGCACCACCTCCTCCAAAGACGAACTTCCTTGCTCTTCGGGATCGTCTTAAAAAGCTAGACCAAGAGAAAAAAGAAAAAAGCAAACATACCTTATTCCCACCTCCTTCAGCTCCACCAGAAAAATCTCCTCCTTCATCTCCTCCTCATAAACCTTCCCACTCATACATGGTTTCAAATCCCTTGGAAAATTTCCTTCGAAACCAGGTTCCCACCATCTCCACAGTAAAACCCATAAATCCTTCACCCCCAGCTACTCCTGAGAACTCTATCAGTGAGTCATCTTCCATTCCAGATACTGAATCCTATGATTCTAGCACCCAGTCTGTTGTGGCAGACGTTATGATGGCTGACCCTGCAGAGCCAATCATTGAAGAAGAAATGGAAGACCAACCTGAAGTTGAACATCCACCTCCACCTTCCCAGCCTTACCATGACCCATCGTCCTCGACCTATAAATCCTATTCGTCCAATTTCTTCACTTTGGATGACATCCCTTACCACAAATGGGCAGAAAGGCTCCAAGAGTTTCATTCTTGGATGATTACCAGAAATCTAAAGGAACACAGCTCTTATGATGTTCTTCTTGAGTTTGTCACTCGATTCACCGGTTCCTTAAAAGATTGGTGGAAGTTAGCCCCAGAAAGAGACCAACTCCAGTTTCTTACCATGTCTTTTGATGAAGCAATTCAGCTGATTCATCTTTTCTTCATTGGCCAACCTCAAGATTCGAAAGAACTCAAAAGAAAAGAATTCTTTGAAAGAAAATGCTGTTCTCTAGCCAAAAAAGACCTGGATCGACACTTCCGAGATATGATCAAGCTTTTCTACCAGCTTGGTTCTGATCCTAATCTCAAGTCCGTATTCCTGGCTTCCATCCCTAAAGAGATTAGTCAAGTTGTTGAGAAAGCCCTGAAGCTAAAAAACAAGACCATCATAGATGCGACTTTTGGAGAAATCCAACAGTCTGTCCACCTTGCCATTGAAGAAATGTGTCACAGAAGAGAGGTCTTCAGAAGTTACCTTCGGGAGAATCGTTCTCTCGAAAAGAATTGTGACAATCCTCATTGGAAGATCAAGTGCTCAAGAGATTGCAATGATCCCTCTTGTGCTGGCAATAAGAAGCGCAAGCACTTCAAGAAGTTCTCCTTTGAGAAGTTCTCATTTGGCAGACGAAGACCTAAGAGAAGCAAGTGGAAGTTCCTTCGAAAAAAGAAGCGGCATCACTCCTTTGCCTCTGGTTTCAAGAAAAAGAAGAAATCCGACCGATGCTACATCTGTAGCAAGAAGGGGCACTTTGCAAAAAACTGTCCTCAAGCAAAGCGCCAAGGAAGTTACATGATCCAAAAGATTTCCTCCACCACAGGAATCCCTTTGGATGACGAAGATATTGAGTCTGTCTTCTCAGTTGAAGATGAGCCATCACCCGACACACTGTTTGCCCTCCAAACTTATTCCTCAGACTCTGATGAATCCCCAGGTGATATCTTTGCATTCTTCCCTGATAATATCCCCGACTCCTTCCATGTACAACCCGTTTTCCACTCTCCATATATCCCCATCCAAATCCACACCCCAGAAAATGACAAACCTGTCCAAGTCATTGCTCTCATTGATACCGGCGCGGCAGCATCACTCATGGATATAAAAGTACTCCCAGAAGAATTCTGGACGCCTTACACAAGGTATTTCCATTCTGCTTCCGGTGATACTTTTACCACAAAATTCCGCAGCAAAACCATCACCCTCCAAATATTTCCAGGCTGTTCCATATCCACAAAAATCCTTGGTTGTAATTCCCCAGATAAGGACCTCATCATTGGTTGGGATATTCTAGCCCAGCTTTCCCAGCTTAGAATCAAACCCACTGGTTTACAATTTGGTGACCAGTTTCGTGAGTATGTGGATATCCAGAGACTTTTCATCATTCAGCCAGAAATCCTTGATTCAATTACCCAAAGTCTCTTATCCTGCTGTTCTAAATCTCATTCCCAGTTTATCCAAACCTGTTCAAACCCTCTTTGGAAAAACTCTGACTTCTTTGTCAAACTACCATTCAAGAAAAGTGAAGATGTTAATCCCACAAAAGCCAGTCATTCTGGTATGAATCCTGAACATCTTGCTTTGGCCCAGAAGGAATGTGCTGAGCTACTCTCGCAAGGTCTCATTGAACCCTCTGATTCACAATGGGCTTGTGAAGCCTTTTATGTGAACAAGCGAGCAGAACAGAATCGTGGTAAGCTCAGATTGGTGATCAATTACCAGCCTTTGAACAAATTCCTTCAAGATGATAAATTTCCTTTACCTCACAAAAACTCTTTGTTTGGTAGCCTAGCCCAGGCTAAGATCTATTCAAAGTTCGACCTGAAAGCAGGTTTTTGGCAAATTGGCATTCATCCTGATGACCGTCCTAAAACTGGTTTTTGCATTCCAAACCAGCACTTTCAATGGACAGTCGTCCCCTTTGGTCTTAAAACAGCTCCGTCCATCTTTCAAAAAGCCATGTGTAGAATTTTCCAGCCCATTCTCCCACATGCCCAGATTTACATTGATGATATTCTCCTCTACAGTCCTGATGAGGAATCCCATTGTAAATTACTTTCCCAGTTCGTTGAAATTGTCCAGAAACATGGAATCATGCTTTCCCAAAAGAAAATGATCCTTGCTCAAAAAGAAATTGAGTTCCTTGGTATGTATTTGAAAGAAGGGACCTACTGTCCAGGCCCTCACATTGCAGAAGAACTCCAAAAATTTCCCTCTGAGAATTTGACAGTTAGCCAAATCCAGGCTTTCCTTGGAATTGTCAATTATCTCCGAGACTTTGTGCCAAAAATCTCTAAAGCACTCTACCCTCTTCAGAGGATGTTAAAAAAAGATGCTCCCCCATGGGGACCGAAGCAGACACAGACTGTAGCTCATCTCAAAGAAATTCTGCAGCATCTTCCCCCTTTGCAAATTCCCTCCACTGGTCAAAGAATTTTGCAAACAGATGCTAGTGATAAGTATTGGGCAGCCATTCTCCTTGAAGAAATCAAAGGTAAGCGCTTCATCTGTGCTTACAAAAGTGGACGATTCACTCCCGCAGAGATGCATTATCATTCCACTTTTAAGGAGATTCTCGCAGTCAAATATGGCATCAAGAAGTTTGAATACCACCTTATTGGGCATCACTTTTTGGTCGAAATGGATATGTCTTCATTTCCCCAAATGCTCAATTTCAAGCAGAAACAGATTCCCCATCCGCAATTGTTAAGATGGGCCGAATGGTTCTCGAAATATTCTTTTGATGCTAAACACATAGCAGGCAAAAAGAATGTCCTTGCAGATTTCCTGTCCAGACCCAAGCAGCCAGTTGAATCCATCAACATGTATGTCCGCAGAAATCCATTGGATGCAAGAAGATTTCGTACCACACCAATACGAGATACACCATGGAATACTCTCAATTATCCTCCAGAAGTCCAGGACAAGTTGCAGAAAATAATTTCTGTGAGAATTTGAAGTATTACATGAATGAGTACCAAAACCGCATATTCAGCACTTATGGTGGATTAATGTTAGGACCACATGGTCTTAATCCTGATTATCCATTTATCCATGTCTTGCGGTGGTCTCCTGATCAAGATTTCCCTGAAGATCTCAAATGGTTCTTTTGGTATTTTCTCAATGTATATGCTGTTGCCATTGAATTTCCCACAGACAAGATTGTCCGAGTCCTGTCCAGAGCACTCATGGGAGATTTCTCAAGCCAAAAGGCTTTGACAGAAATGCTCACTTGGTTCCAGCCTTTAGCAGCATGGAAACAACACTTCATCTTTCAGCGAAATTGTGGAATACCTGACCCAGAAAGACACACCACAGTCCTTTTTCACAGGCCTTGGGTTTTCTTCAGCCCAACCGGAGATGTCCGAGAAAAAGCATTGTATTATGGCACCACTACATTCAAGCCCGATCTCCATCGACAAGTCTTTCGGATCTATACAACACTTCCCAAGTCCATCACACTGATGCAGTATGAATATAGAGAACTCCAGCGAGTCCTATGCCAAGAGAATCATGAAATCCCTCCTGAAATTTGGCCATACCATCACATGAACCACTCGTGGGATAGGCCCAAAATGCACCCCCAGGTACGACAAGCCCTTGAAGATTATAGAAGCAACCAGCCAGGTTCTTCTATGGACACTGACACTCCTGACACTCAAGACCCTTGGGGAGGACATTTGTCGCAAAATCCATACTCTACAGCAGACATTGCATCTAGCACCCAGGACCAGCCATCCAGCTCGTACAAGTGGCCTCAGCTCCAATTATGGCCCCAGCCTCAGATGCCATCCAGCTCTAATCAAGGCACGCGACAAAATCCACCAGACCCAGTCACTATGGAAGATATTTTGTCAAGCGAACGACACGTGGCATAACAAGAAGATAGTCCCTCACTCACTGAAGACGAAGACCCAGACGTTGGACTGTCCCAGCTCGAAGAACAGTGGTACTGGAATAAATTCAAAAAAGACAAAGACGGCCCAGACAGCTCTGACTCTGACGATGCCAATTATCACCCAGATCCAGACCGTCGTCGGCTTTGAACTATCCAGTTTCACGTGCATGTAATAAAAGTCTGAGATGACTTTGTAGTCATCGTTTGTCAGAATGTTTAAAGTTCCCGTATGTTTGATAGAGTTAGGTGTGCTAAAGTCTTTTATGTCAGAAATAATGATCTACAGGACCAGCATACTTTTTACGAAAATTACTGTTCACAGTACTTTTTACGAAAATTACTGTTCACCATTGCCAGCAATGGCCGACAAGCGATGGGGATGGCCCGGGGGGGGGGGGGTCGAGGCCTCGCTATGGGTTTGCAAGGCCGACCCTAGATCTGTGCAAAGTCGAGTCTCACCATGGCGGGGCACGACCGGCCTTGCCCTGCGACGGCCAAGGCGAGGTCAGCCACGGCCTCAGCGAGGGTCACTGGGGCTCGGTGACCTCCCTCGGCCATTATCGGCAAGGGTGGGGCGGCGGACTGCAAGCCTGCAACAAAGGCTTCTAATTTTCTTTTTAATGTTTTTAACTTTTAATTTTTTTTTATTGCTGACATAGAAGCTCTGCTGAGCCACGTCAGATTTCCAGCAAAACTCATCAGAGTTGGCCCTGAAATAATCATTTTTTTTAAATTGGCATTTAAGTGATCCGAAAAAAATATTGACAATAAGATGAGCGCCATACACAAATATTGACACTTCTAATGTCCTTTTGCCACTTTTTATGTATACACATTTATTTACTCCAAGGAAAACTCATTATTAACTAGAACTTGACCAGTTTTCTCATGACATTGTTTAGGTGCCTTCTTTAGACCAATATAAGAATTTAAGGAGTTCACGTACTTTGATTTCTTGGCTATCAAATTGCTAATATTTGGTGTCGGAATCTAATTTAACGGGAACAATAACAATTTACTCTTAACATATCCTTAAATTTGTTGACTGGAAAAAGCAGAGTTGGAAAGGTGATTCAGCTATTGCAAGACAATTCCATTCATAATATATTTTTAATGCGTACTTTGAACAAACCTTAAAAAGATTTCCTACGATTAGTGAGAATATGATTCAACACCAATCTACTAAGACATATTCGGACAATTTGTTAACCAAAAGAGGCCAACTTGGAAAGGAGGTTCAGATTGGAAGGGACAATTGGTTCACAACACATTTCCTAAGTACTTTAAGCCCGCCATCGGACTTAAAAAGTTTTTCTAGGATTCATCAACAGAATAGAAGGTTGTCCAACTCAAAGGAAAGGTGGTGATCGAGGAAGTTGCGTCTGTGGCTGTGTTCGTACATGCGTCTATATTAGCCAAGGAAGAAAAGAAGAATAATCTAATCCATGTTAAAATATTAATAAAATTGATTTGGTATGGCAAGGAGAAAACAAATGAAGATTCAAGACTCGTGATCTTCGAGAGCGCCCGAAAGAAAAAGAAGATATGATTTTTTCGACACTATTCATGAATAGTAAATGATAAAAATCACCATTTATAAATAGTGAAAGTAGAAAAGAAGATTGAACTGTTGGGTGTTTTTCATCATGAAGCTTGAACCCTTTCTCCCTCCATGTTATGTTTGCCGAATGAAGATTTTCAACTTTATAGATTTCGTGTGATTTGTTTTTTCTTCTTTTTGACTTTTGTGTCTCTTTTGTGGCCTTTGGATTTTACACATGGACTGCTTCACTTTATCTTTGGTTCATTAGATGGTTGTTTTTAGATGAGTTTTAGTTGTTCTCTATAAGTACTTAAGTGTTGTTTTATATAATAAGAAGAAGCTAAAGGAAGTGTTCTCCAATAAGAATATTTTCTACATCCGTTTTGTGCCTCGTTTCACATATCCTAAAGTCATCCTTATTTGTTTTGGTTCCAACAATCCATGCTTCTATATCAGGCAAAGGAAAAAAGAAGAAGAATGTAATCTATGGTTAGGCAGTTGCAGCTATACTTGATATCTTGGATTATACCTGCAATTATTGGGGAAGGTACTCTTCATAGCATTAAAAGATCATGATGCTAATGAACACTTGAACTACAAGAAAGAGGCGGGCACGATTCCAATCCCCTTCATTATTGGTCGTTTTCCGATATCATTTGCAGATGAAAAAGGCCTTCTTAATCTCTCTCTAAATACATAGTTAATGAAGTCTCCTTGTCATTATAGTTTGTACAGTAAGCTCCATCAGACTTGCTGCGATTCAACTCATGTCGCTGGAAACATGTCAATAGAGCACACAAGTTCAAGAAAGCGATTTAATCTGAAAATTATAAAAATTAAAAGCCGAAGAATTCTAGAATTTGTTCTCTGTATATCTAGGACCAAGGTAGAATATCCTAGCATTCTTCTCTTCCAAGCAATGGATAGACCCATAAGATGTGGTTACTAGGAGCCTTCCTTTTATTCCTTCCGCATTTGCGTGGCACTTTCAATGAGCTCTATATAAACTGATCTTTGCCTTCAAACTCAAGCACAAGAAGGAAACCAATCCAAAGCCCAGGCATAAATTTCTAGTTTAATTCGCTCTCCTCCAGCTAACTCACCCTCAAATGGCACCTCATGCCGATCGCCTCAAAGCTATTGGAAGGGAAGGTTTCGATCTAGTGGACAGATTTTATGGTGCAGGGAAATCGGGTCAAGCACCAAAGGAGCAATACAATCCCGTTCCCAGCGACGAGAAAGTGATCGATAGCAAGATGGCCGCCAAAAAATATAAAGGAATGGCGTTCACGCAGTACTACAAGTAGTTTGTAGGCCAGCGTTTCTAGGATCTAGGCTTCTAGCGCTGCAAGCATGTAATGGTTAGAGTAACTTCCTAGAAGGTAGAGGTCAGCCGGACGAACAAGTCCTTGTCACGGTTTTCGTCACGTTTGTTAGTCATTTTGTACTCTCGTACTGTGTTTATGTATATCGTTTGTCTTCGGGATTTCTGAAGTTCAGTTGTATACTTGGATGTGTCGATGCTAGTAACTGAACCTGTTTCATACTGAACGTTCTGCCTTTTCTTCCTCTTTTTGGTTAAATTTATGGCAATCTATGTCATAACTGTTCGCATGTTAACAAGCAAAAGCACGAACGGTATTCTTAGTGAATTTAAGTAGTCCATCTTAGATTTTTAGTGAAAAGGCCCACCATTATAGTTGGGCCCTTTCAAGTGTCGCCCTAGGCCGACTCGCGTGTCGGTGAAACTTCCAAATATTGCGCTTTTTTTTTATTAGATTTTCACGTGTCTGACGTGGCGGACATGTGTATCGTCTGCGTGTCCGACGCGTTGATTGCGTGTCGAAATACCGACACGTGGTCAACGCGTGTTGGACACATATTGCTTCCGACACCGACACGCACACCCATGAGAGATGTCGGTGCTACATAGCTTGGGAGACGATGAGGAGAAAGAAAAAGTAAAACAAAAAAGCAAGTTTGACGACGGTAGACTTTATTTTTTTTTTTGGGTCAGATAATTGTAGACTTTAACATAGTGAATACAATGAAAATTTAACTGATGGGTAGATTTGGGACTCCATTAAAATTTGGGGTTTTTTACATGACGAAAAAAAGTTTCGGGTAGATTTGGATCTAGACCTAAAGTTGAGGGTTTTTTTTTTTGTGGAATTCAACATCAAGGGAAGGTAACTGTGTTGATTATCTATGTTGATGATATGATTATCGCTAGAGATGATTTAATAGAAATATCTAAGCTCCAAAAGAAACTTTCTGAGGAGTTTGAGATGAAAAATCTTGGGGGACTAAAATAATTCCTAGGTATTGAGGTAGTGAGATCGACGAGGACAATATTTCTCTCACAAATATATATATATGTATTAGACCTATTGGCAGAGGTAAGAATGTTAGACTGCAAACCTGCAGACACACTAATTGTTCAAAACCATAGGCTTGGGGAGTATCCAGATCAAGTGCCAACAAACAAAGAAAGATATCAAAGACTAGTTAGTAAAATGATTTATCTATCACATACCCGTCCTGACAATGTATATGGAGTATTGTTAGCCAATTCATGCATGCCCCGAGTGAAGATCATATGAATGCAATGTTGCATATACTTCGCTACTTGAAGGCCTCTCCAGGGCGAGGTTTGAGATTCTTAAAAAAAGGTCATCTTGAGATCGAAGGATTTATTGATGCAAATTGGGCCAGAAGTGTTTATAACAGGAGATCAACATCAGGATTCTTCATCTTTGAGGGAGGAAACTTAGTTACTTGGAGGAGAAAAAAGTAGAAGGTGGTGGCATTATCAAGTGCAGAAGCCGTATTTAGATGGCCAAATGTTATGTGAGCTCCTTTGGCTTAAGAAGTTAATGTCGGAGATTGGGTTTGCTCCAAGAGCCGAGATGAAGTTGTTTTGTGATAACAAAACATCAATTGACGTCTCTCACAATTCAGTTCAGCATGATCGTACCAAACATGTTGAATTGGACCGTCATTTTATCAAACAAAACTTGGACTTCAAAGTGATTCAATTTCCGTTTGTGCGATTTGAAGACTAGTTGGCACATATTTTGACAAAGGCTATATCAAGCATGGTCTTCCATAGCTCACTTGACAAGTTAGGCATTCACGGCATCTATGCACCAACTTGATGCACCAACTTGAGGGGGGGTGGTGGGAATGAGCCGTAAAATATATGTATGAGTTGTAATTAGCTAGATTAAATATTATGTCTTTTAGGATTTTTTTTTCCTTTATATATAAGACCATTGTAAAAGATATGAAGAAAGATATACATAAAGTTGAGGAATACGACATTCCTTGAAATCTCTCTGTGTTAACATGGACCTCCTGAATTCAGACTAGCTGTTTGACTACAAAAGTTGGAGATTCTGAGGAAGCTTGTCTGTCTGGAAGCAGAATCAGTTCTCGAAAGAAACCATAACGACTGAAGACTGAGACGGGAAGCGGAGAAAAAGAATCCGAATCCGACGAGTTCGACAGAAAGTAAAAGCTTGAATTGATTCTTTCTTCGTCATTCTCCAACGCAGGTTTTTCCACTTGGTGATGCTTGCGACCCTGGGCAATGACGAGGGCAATATTAGGTCAGCGTGTTGGATTGAGGAAGCCCACGCCTTAAATATTCATGAAATGACCACAGACCAATACACAGGTATCGTGATGGGATAACTATGAAAAAAGAAAAGTTACAAATTCATTGTACCAATTGTCAATTTTATTTTAATTTTTTTTTAATTTTGTCAGTTTAATCTTAAACCTTTTAATAATTTCGAAAATTTGCCGATTAATAACTTAGATGGTGGCCTTCCAAAGTGGCACTGTCAATATTGTCGGCAAGGGTTACTCAAGACCCTCGCTGGACCTGTCAAATTGGGTCTTTAAACCCATATATGACCCGTATATACTCTAAATGGGTCATATATGAGTAACTTTAATATTAAGAATATGCTCTTAATGGGTTTAAAATTTTAAAGCCTAAATTAAATGGATCCAAATGGGTTCTGTTTTGAACCCATCTCCAACCCACTAGGTCTCAGCTCCCCTACGCCCCTCCCCCCCACACATCTCAATCGGTCGTTGCAATGGCCTCGCCACCAGTGGAGCACAGCTGCGACAACGCGACCTCCGGCGAGTCCCAGCGCTCCGTCCCCACGCCCTTCCTCACCAAGATCTACCAGCTCGTCGACGATCGCGCCATCGATGACGTCATCTCCTGGAATGACGAAGGCTCCACCTTCATCGTCTGGAACCCCACCGTCTTCGCGGAGCCCGCGCAGTGGTGGATGTAGTTGAGGCTGTGGGCGAGGTCTACGGCGATCTGCATCCGGGACACCCAGGACGAGAGGATGGTGAAAGCCCGATTCACCTTGTTCCTCAAGCAATCAGATAGATTCACGCCCGGAACAAACTCGTAGACCAAGTAGATGAAGTTCTCAGAATCGAGGCACCCAAAAGCTTGATCAAGCTGCTGTGGTGGCTCTCGATGATGGGGAGAGGCGGCAGCTGAGCTGGCGGAGGTCGAGGGGATGCCTGAGGTGGCACTGGAAGACAGCGGCGTCCTGGCCGCGGAGAGCGCAGCGCCAGGAGGAGGAAGAGGAGGAGAGGCGGCCGGAGAGGAAGTTGTTGGTGGCGAGACGGAGGTCGGAGAGGGTGTAGATGAAGGGGGTGTCGGGCAAGAACTGCTTGATCTTGGAGAGGGACTGTTAGGGAGGAGGAATCGAAGGAGAAGTTGAAGCTGTTCAAGTTGAAGGAGGCGGAGGCGGAGGAAGAGGAAGACTGGGGTTTGGTGAAGAGTGAGTCATATGGGCTGGGTTGAGTATGGGTTGGATATGAGTCATCTAAATTGTATAAGAAATAAATTGGTCATAAATGGGTTAATAGGTCATTTTGGGTTGGACCATTTATGACCTGACATAAATCTGACCTAACCCACCCATTTGATGGCCTTAACCCTCGCCAAACTTAGTAGGAAAAAAGGAAAAGTAAGAAAGAAAAATAAAATAAAATTACGAAAATTCAGAATTTCTTAAAAAATTAACAGAAATTGTCTACTTGACGCCGAGTGTGCTACGTAGGATCGCCAAAGTCTACAACGGCATTTTTGATTGCCTCAACCACATTCTGCTCTCGTTGTCACCACCGAGGATCGAGGATAGAGTTCAGTTCCCTGACCACGCGTTGCTTCTCGTGTTCGACAGAGTCTGACGCCACGGGGGATTGGTGTTTGTGTACTAAGTGCGAGCTTCGAATGGTTCTGATCTGCATACCGACATGTGATTCTTCGTCGGTGTCCATTGCCAGCAGGGAATTTCGCAGGTTCCGCTTTGGATTTGCACAGGTGTGGTAGCGCTCTGGGAGACCACCCGCCGTCTAATCGATTAGGGTGTTGCGTGAGGTTGAGGTGGACAAAGAGCCCGGGATGGTGTTTGTGAATGCCCAGATTATACCATGGGGAAGCAAAATTGAGGAGGGAGAAGATGATGAAGCATTAGCTCTGCCATGGCGTGGAACCAAAAGGAGAAGAACTCGCTTTATATATATACCCAACAGAGTTGATGCTTGATGGGGATCAACAAGATTTAATCTCCAGGATTTGGAGGGAATATGATTCAACATCAATTTAGTAAGATATATCAGCCAAAGGAATGCCACACTCGAAAGAGAGATTCAACTTAGGAGGGATAATCGGTTCACGTTTCATTTTCTAACACCTTATACCTGCCTTCGGACTTTTAAAATTAATTAGAATTCATCAAAGTTTATTATGACTCGAAAAGAATGAATTCCTGTTGACACCTAATTTTCGATCAGTCTTTTTTGGTCATTTCTTTGAAAAATTATAAAAAATCCTTAAAAAGTCAAAAAATTACAAAATCAACTTTGGTGGCCTTGGCCAAGCCTAAGGGACCATTTTTGACAAAAAATAATTTTTCATATTTTTTGCATTTTTTATTATTTTTAGAAAATAGAAAAATACTAGAAAATTCGAGAAAAATAGAATTTGAGGTCACAAAAAAATGAACAAATAACCAATATTTTTATTTTAAATCCCTTGTCTTTTTGACCTCACAAAAAACCCAAAAATCAGATTCAATTTTAGGTGTTCCTTTGTAACACATGATTGAATTTGAGAAAAAAAAATATCAATTAAGTCTTGTTATTTGCAATTTTGGCATTTTTAAGGACCTTGACATTCAATCTGATTGTCTCCCACTTCAATTTATCCCAATTGTTCGAACAAATTGCTCAATTACATACTTAATTGCATTTTATTCCTTGAAATTGGACATAATTGAAATTACTTTCAATTCAAGGACTATCATTACAAATTAAACATGCGGCCCAAGGGTTTTCATCATTTTGAATCGATTGTCATATGTGGTTTGACCGAATTTGATCATTTAAACCCTCAATTGCATAATCCCCAATTTGCAATTATATGAAAATTCGGGATTTTTATAGAAATTGATGTGAACTTTTGGGCAAAATCACATTTTTGGATAATATTCATGCCCTAAGTTCGATTATGATGTTCAATTGCAAAAATTCCAAGTCAATTTGGGACTAATTTTGAAAATAGAATCAGAACCGGTTTTGACCCGTCGGACCGCTGGTCGGACCGATCTGCTATAGTGTCATCTTATCCACTGAGCCTTCGCGCAAATGAACAGTGCGAAGAGGAGTTTCAACAACAAAATTGACCGACCAATCGACTATAATTGGAGAAGAATTGTTGGGTGTTTGGTTCCTTAGACCATTCCCCGTCGATTGGGGCCGGAATGATGATCAATGGTCGCCAGAGCGGGGAGTAATCGGTCGGTCAAAGCCCCGGTACCTGCAAAAGTCAACAACGACAAAGCTCAGTTGAAATTCACCCAAATTCGTGCCAAATACGATCACTAGAGGTCCCTAACAGAATGGCCATTTGATGCCCGTCGATTGCCGGTCGTCGGTGACCATTTTGCACGTGTTCTCATGTGCGAAGGTTACCAGCCTAACCCCCCCCCCCCCCCCCCCCCCGTTCGGCGCCAAAAATTTCAAAGAAGGATATAAGCCGAGGAAGCTTCGCAAAGCAGGAGGACGGTTGATTCAGTTTCAGAAGGGAAAACTGAATAGAGAGAGAGAGAGAGAGAGAGAGAGAGAGAGAGAACGCGAGAGAGAGCTCGTTCTCCGACCCCCGTCGTCGAGAACTTGAGCTCGATTGGAAGGCATTGGTTGGGTCGTCTCCGGCCAAACCGAAGCCAAAGAAGACCGTCAAGAGTTCGCCCAGTGTGCCAGGAAGCGATCGCCGCCAACCGCGTAGCCTGAAACCGCGGAAATAGGTGAGTCACAGTCTCGAGTTCACTCACATATTTTTTTATCATTGTTGCAATTAGTGTGTGCGTTTCATTCCTTGAACATCACTGACCATTACAGCATCTTGATTTTGCATTGACTTTGCCTGAACAACTCGAATCGAGTCTTCCAATCTAGCCTCCATAGCCGACTACTGTTCATCCCTACCTAGCCCAATCTAGGCCGAGCGAGCTCAGTCGGAGCTCGAGGTAAGTCTCCTGAACATTGATTGATGCTATCTTGTGATGGAATTGTAATGATTTTGTGTAAATCGAGCGATTGAACTCTCATGGCCGTACTCAGCACTTCGCATGGCAATCGCGATTTTGAGAATGACATGCTTCGATTCTTAGATATATTAAACTAGGAGTTATTGCGAATTGATTGGCGTTGGTTTCGCGCGATTTCGTCGAGGTTTCACCGTTGGATCATCGCCGGAGAAGCACAGCTGTCCATTCCGCCGAAGTCGCGAGGTTGAAGACGAAGCTGACGTGGCGCGGTCAACCAGTCAAAGTCCTAGGTGTTAGTTCGCCATTGGTCCACGTGGTTGTCCAGTCAGCAGGCCGTTAGGAGATTTGTTATTCGAATAGGTAGATCCGACGGCTGAGGTTAATTGAGTCAAATAAACGATGGCCGTTCGATTAGAAATTAGGATAATTCGAAAATAGTTTTAATCGGAAAATCAATCAGAACAGAAACGGTGCCGTTTAGATAAAGGGTCAGGCGACGTCGTTTTGGGTTAATGAGAATAGACGGTCCAGATCAAGTCCCATGTTCTAATCGTGGCCGTAGGTTTAAGTAGTCAGATCAAACAGTCCCGATCAAGTCTTCATTCAATCCGAGCCGTAGGATTTAGTAATCAGATCTGAAGGGCGTGGATTAGTCACGCGGTTCAATAGGAACCGTCAGATCAGACTCGAATATCCGAAAATAAAAAAAACGTGATACGGCGTCGTTTTGTGGCGTCCGGGTCGCGGGTCCGGGTCTGGACCGGGTTCCGACTCGAGTGGGTCGGGTTGACCCGGTCCGAAATATATATTTAAAAAAAAATCAGAAAATCATTTAAAAAAAAAACAGAAAATCTTAGAAAATCCTAAAAAATGCTAGAAAATCCCAAAAAATTTCAAAAAAATGTAGGAAAATTGTGGGAAATTCCTAGACACTCCAGAAATCCCAAAAAAAAAAAAATTTGAGGATTGACCACAGACAACTGGTCGGTCCTATTTTTGGGATTTCTTATCCATTCTTCCGATAATTGACGACAATGCCCTTTAGGGGTAATTCCTCCTCGCTTTGTATTTCGAGATAGATCGAAAATGCCTAGATTAGGATAAGGCCAGTTAGGTGACGAATCCTTTTGCTGGGGTTTTCGAATCTCACAATTTTCCCTGAAATGACGATTTTACCCCTCAAAGGGTAAATCATCTTTCCCATTCCAGTTAAGTCCTGAAAATTGCTCGAAGTTAGGGTTTGGGTCAAGTGGGTGACCAACCCTAATATTCGAGATTTTCAGCTCTCATCTTTGTCCAAAATGACTACTTTACCCCTCCGAGGGTAAAATCACTTTTAAATTCCTGAAAATTCCTGAAAATTCCCAAAAAAATAGGAAATGGATTGGATTGATTGCCAATCCTATTTCTCCCATCTTTTGACCATACAATTCATCTAAAATGACAAATTTTCCCTTCCGAGGCGAATTGTCCATGAATTGTTCAAAATTACGATTTTGCCCCTCATGGGCGAATCATGTCAAAATCATTCCTAAGCTTTGTTTGATACTTCTCTAGGCCAATAGGGCCTCACTAGGGATGCCATGCTGGTTTCATGTGATTTATCCGCATGTTATGGATCCTTGATTTGTGCTTTTATTTTTAATGACTGTGAGTGGTAGGGTAGACATTCCCACATGCATGAACTCCTAGATTTAGGATCTGTACCCCACTCGTCTGTATGAAACCCTAAGATCAGATAAACCATTCAATTTAGGTACCGAAAGGGCGTCAACTTTGATAGTTGGCGTAACTAAGTCCCCGAACCCATTTCTCTGGTTTCCGCAGAATCGAATAGATCGTTCACAACTATTCGATAGGGTTTCCGATCGTACCCTCCACGAAACGATTGGTGGCGACTCATTGGCATGTACACATATCACATGTCACCAAACCGCACTGAAGGTCGACCACGTATATCCAGCCGTCGCGATTTGGGTAATGGACCTTGGGAGAGGCCCGCGTCCGATCAGTCAGCGATCGGGCGGCCCATTAACCCCCTTCGCCCCCTCCGCGAGGGAGGGTCACGACAATTCCATAAAATAAAATAAAAAAAATCTCAAGGGCAGGCACCTGCCCTTGCGATCTGGGCTATCCATTTTTAAACGGACGGCCCAAATCTTCTATTTTTAGGGGGTAACTTTTTGAGTTTTTTATTTTTTATTTTATTTTTTTAGTAATAATCTGGGCTATCCATGCATAACAAGGACGGTCCGAATTCAAAGGGCAGGGCCTGCCCTTCTAAGGGAAGGGCAGACGATTCCTTCGTGACCCGAATCTACCCTAAACGTTTTTTTTTTCACATGAAAAATCCCAAACTTTGAATGGAGGCCGAAGTCTGACTGCAATAGTTTCCACCCAATTTACACAGTTAAAATTCACGTGTAATTCTACTTTAACATTTTTTTTCCTTCGACATTTTCTCTCCCTTCAATCTCGCCCAAGTCAGAACTCTCCCTCCTCTCTCTCCACCGAACCCAAAGCTAAGGTTAGGACAAAAACTTCATTTTCTTCTTCGGCATCTGGAGGATCATGAGCTTGCAAATCGGACGGTGGTCTGCAGCTCCTCGCTGCCGCCTCCTCCACCACGTCGGACCACACCTTCTTCTTCATCCCCGACTTTGTCACCTCCTTCGGCCCCACAGTGCTCATCGAGTGCTTTGACCCGACCCTCTCCATCTTGTGGGTCGACGCCTGGACGGTCTTTGCCAATGGTATTGTCACCTCGGTGAGGGAGTGCTTCAACACCTCGCTCACCGCATGCGATTTGGCTGACTCCCCGCCATCGGATCCGTAATGCTGAGATCACCTCGCTGCATTATTGCCATCCGCTCTGGGATAGCACCAAATTTAGCTGGCTCGGAAAGTCCATGCTCGGTTTGGTTCTCGCCGGCCCGCGATCTTGTTGGTGGCAGCAGTAATGGCCTCGGTGATGTGGTCCTCGTCGGGGGGAGGGGGGGAACTTTGTCGTTGATCTCGAGTTAGAGCTCCAGGTGATCGGTTGTCTTGGAGTCTCATGATGCCATGATGAGAGCATGATGAGAGGGTTCGCGTGCGAATGCCTTCTCCCACGGCAGGTTGATGTTGGCGAAGGACACGAGGTCACTCGACTTCCTGGAGTACCAATTGCCGACGATGATGATGTCCGGGCTATGGTTTCCCTCCTCCATCACCAAAAGCGTCGAAGCTTGTCGAGCGGGGGAATTAACGGGGGAAGAGGGAAAGACAGTGACAAGATAAAGAGGGAGAGTTCTAACAAAGTCGAACTTGGGAGACGATGAGGAGAGAGAAAAAGTAAAATAAAAAAAGCAAGTTTCACAACGGTAGACTTTTTTTTTTTTGGTCAGATAATGGTAGACTTTAACGTAGTGAATAGAATGGAAATTCAACGGATGGGTAAATTTGAGACTCCATTAAAAGTTCGGGATTTTTTATATGACAAAAAAAAAGTTTGGGATAGATTTGGATCTAGAACTAAAGCTGGGAGTTTTTTTTTTTTTTTTTTTTTTATGGAATTTGGCCGACTCAAAAAGGAGATTCATTGAGTTTATTAGGCATTCTATCGAGCAGGTCTTATGTATTAAGGATATTCATCGTGGCCTGATTTGAGTCATTGACTAATTTTTTTTTTTTAAATCTTTGATCCAATTTTGGGACTGATTTCAACACATAGGATCAGAGTCCATATTAAGGGTTCAAATTTGAGTACTTTTTCTCAATTTTCTACTCTATTATGAGTGTTTTCTATAATCAGGTTACCACAGTTGATGTGGTTTATCTGACATGATAGATTACAAAATTTCTTACATTAAATCATGTTAGAAGAGGAAAGGGAGAAAAGAAGAATATATCCTTCTCTGAAAAAGTTGTAGCATTCCTTGATGCTTTAGACTGTACTCTGCAATTATCATGGACGGTTCTATCTTAGCCAAAAAGATCATGATGCTAGTGGAAACTCGTACTACAAGAAAAATGTGGGCAAGATGCCAATCCACTTCATGAACTACCTATATCCACATCAGATTAGGACGAGTAGGATATCGTCGGCAATCTCTTTGAAAGTGGACGGATTTGAGCTTGTACAATAGTGGAATGCGTAGAAGGAATAAACCACGTCGAAGCCCTCCTTCCTGTCTTTTCAGGTTTAAAAAAAAGCTAAAATTTCTTAGAAAAATAAAAGCTTAATAATTCTAGAATTTTGTCTCTATATTCTTTTGGACCAAGGTAGCATTTCCTAGCAATTACCTATGGAACCCATCCAATGTTGGTACTAGGAGCCTTTCTTTATTCCTTACACAATTGCATGGCACTTTCTATTATCTCTATATAAACTGACACAAGAAAGATACCAATCCAAAGCACACGCATAAGTTTCTAGTTTTAGCTTACTCTCCTTCTACTAACTCGCCCTCAAATGGCACCTCATGCTGATCGCCTCGCCGATATTGGAAGGGAGGGTTTCGATCTAATTGGCAGACTTTATGGTGGTGGGTCATATGGTCGAGCACCAAAGAAGCAATGCAATGTCCCGCAGCAGTATGCTCCCGCTCCCGTTCCCAGCAGCGAGAACGAAATCGATAGCAGAAGGGCCCCCCAAAAGTACAAAGGAGCGGTGGTGATCGTGGAGTACTACGAGAAGAAGTTTGTTGGCTGGCGTTTTTAGGTTCTAGTGCTGTAAACTTGTAATGGTATGAGCAACTTCCTAGAAAGTTGAAGCAGACCGGATGAACAATTCCTGGTCGCCGTTTTCAGTCATGTTAGTCATTTCGGACTCTAGTACTGCGTTTGTATGTACCTGTGGTTTTTTGGCTTTCTAGTAATTAGACCTCTTTTTATACTAAAGGTTCCACTTTTTAGTCCTCTTTCTGGTAAACTTTCTGTCGATCCATGGTATGATTGCTCACTTGGTTGGTGTGAAGAGAAGACTTTCAATCGTGTTTTCAAAGTGAATGACCACAACTTAGAGAACTGGCCGATGTTCTGGTCCAAGGACTGCCCTACAGGCTACAACTATGCGGCCATCGGACGCTCTGGTTCCACTGCTGAGTTGCTTCTGCACGATTCAGCTTTTAATCTTGAGTAAGATCTGATGAAGACTCGCCAAAGACGGATCGTCCACTGACCCATGGTTCGGTAGTAAAATCCAGCCGGGGCTCGCAAAATAACTGCACAGATGGACCATTCTCTGACATTCTAGAGAAAGAATCCTACTAACATATACTTCCGCCCGACAGTTTGCACACTATCACAAAAAAGGGAAAAAAAAAAAGGGATATGTTCACCACAAGTCCTAAAACTTGTCACCTTTGTGCAATTGAGTCCCAAAATTTGCAAAAAGTTCAATTGAGTCCTAAAACTTGTCAAATTGTTTCAATTGAGTCCTTTCCGTTATCTCAGTTGACATGGCAAACGGAAGTAGCTGACTAGTCGATTCTCTCTCCTACGTGTCAAGTTTAAGTGCTGAACATATCCAGGTCATTTAAACGACGTTGTATGAGATAACCCTTTCTTCCTATCTCAACCAGGCAAAACGACATCCCAAGTGAGGAACCCTAAAGCCTCTCTCTCTCTCTCTCTCTCTCTCTCTCTCTCTCTCTCTCGAACTCTGAGGCTCTCTCTTTGTCGAACATTGAGGCACGAAGACCGAGTGAGGAAGACGACCACTATCCATTCGAGGGGAGGCGATGGTGGTTGCACGCGCGATTGAGATCGAAGTCGGGCTTTCAGAGTGAGGAACCCTAAACCCCCCTCTCTCTCTCTCTCTCTCTCTCTCTCTCTCTCTCTCTCTCTCTCTCTCTCTCTCTCTCTCTCTCTCTCTCTCTCGAACACTGAGGCGAAGTGCTCGCCCGCATGATTGAGTTCGAAGTCGAGGTCAGGAATCGAATGCTTTTATGGCATGGTTAGTGACACCTTTAATTCATTAAAGAGTGACATGATCTTCCGCTTGAGTGGCCACTCCAAAAGAAAAATGATAAGTAGCGACTGAAAGTTTCTGCTCCACAGGTTCTCGGCGCAAAATTGGTTCCGACCCAGGTATGTTCTGTTGATTTGAGCTGTTTAAATTTTGTGCCTTTTGTCGTGGTTAAGCAGACGATTTAGCGCAAGAAGGAACTCTGTGTAAACTAAAGTTCTACTAAACGAAACCGGGTCTTAAATCGCCCGAAATCATTAGTTCACAATCGGAACCGGAACTACCCCTTAATATTCCGGTCCCAGTTCACCCATGGGCACGAGCCGAAACCGCAGGTTCCGACCCATGGCCATCTCTACTCGTGAGCCCCCAAGCCGACTCGATCCCAGCCCCTGAGCACCAAACTGTGCTGCCTCACCCGCGCCGGCCCAAGACCCACTGTTCCCTAGCCCGATGTCCTGCAGCAAGCTGACATGACTCGAATCTGACACCGACCCGACCCAAAGCCCGAACCAACTCGAGACCCGAAACCCAAACTTACTTGACCCTGACCCAACCCAACCCAACCCAACCCGAATAGTAACCCGAGACCCAATCCGACCCGTATTGCCGTTTTCGTCGTTGATGTGCCTAACCTGACATCGATTGCCAGAGTTTGTGAGTTAATCCCTAAACTCTAAATAGGACGTTAACTACGTTTAAGGATTAGAGTAATTAACGTTAATTGCCGATAGAATAATTAACTGATGTCGGATATATTTGTTTAAATTATGATTGGATTATTTGCCTAAAGTTGGATTAATTAATTAGGATCATGATAATTACTTATTTGTTAATTAATTATTGGATGAGTATTATTATTGGGTGGTTGTTATGACTATTAAGTTCTGTGATTGATCACCCTATTTCAGATGCAAAATCTGGTGATAATTTGTGCATTCATGTGACCATATGTGGAGTTAAACTACATATTTGAGCATGAAAATGGCCTTGATCCATGTTTTGAGGACGATCGTGTGTGCGCTAGGTTAAATGCAAATATATAAATTGGCCGATTGTCGTCATGCTTATGTGGTCACATAATGGGTACTGTCCTCTCGGGTACGTGAGGATGAAGCCGACACCTTTGGGTACGAGGGGTTGAGCCAAGTAAGTTCATGCCAATCGTACTTGGAATCACACTGCTTACTAGATGCCGATCGTGGCAAGATGCGGACCAACGCTCCCTATAGGAATACCTGGCTGTTAGTCCATGTCAAAGGTACTTGGAACCACATGGCTTGTCAGTCACCATCGTCGAAGGAATGGGACGAAGCCCGATCCTACGGGAAGAGCATGGTTGTCACGCCCCGTGCCTTGCTTTCGACGCGCGGACGCGATGATCCTTGTAGAGTACGACTCTCAAAGTCCCAGGACACTTTTACTAAGAAAAATAAAACACGAGAGCTAGCAGACAGAAACCGAACGCAACTCCTCCAAGCACAAATTAACGGGGAAACCTGAATAGTGGGACAAGAACTGAACATGGCCACTTTACTTCCAAAAGATGTTTATACAAAAGCGCTGGTCTTAGACGGCCAAAACAACGACCATAATTACATCCCCCAGAAGACAACACCACTACGACCACACAAAAGTATCAACCAGCCTAACTGCAACTCCTAAGTCGAAGCACTGGAATTGTCGGACGCCTCGGTATCCTCCATGGGCTCGTACTCAGACCAAGTCTCAGACTGAACCTCAGTTGAATCCTCCTCAATAACCTCCATGGAGACATCTTCGGGTCGCTCCACTAAGTCACCCTCGGTGGCTTCAAGCTCAATCACCTCAATGGTGTCCTCGTGAGTCGGGGTCCTCTCTGGTACATTAACCGAACCCGCTACAGAACCATCTACTTCAAAAGAATCCCGAGAGGGATGACAAAAGTTGGGGACTACTCCACGAGGTATCTCAGAGGGCCTAAGTGGCCCAGTAGTCACCTCACCTACGCGTCGGAACCAAGCCTCAAACCTATGAGGCACCTCTTTCTTATTGGCCTCATCCACCCAAACCACCGTGGTCTTTCTCACAAAATCACTCCATGTCCATCAGGGTACTCTTCCCAAAAAGGAGTCATCCACTGCGGGTCTCCGTGTCGAATAGGCGGCATTCTTACGGTCTAGGATCTGGAAAAGAAACGGTCCCACGACGGGGTGAGATCGAAATCTCAGTAAAAGAGGCCCTAACCCAAAGTTAGGCCGACCGTACACTCAGACAAGCAGTTATTCACAACAACAAAGCAGCAACAACCATATAGAATAACAATTAGTCACATTTCGCACAGAAGAGCAAACTAGCCTCAAGCACATAATCAAACCACCGTATATCATTATAAGAATCGAATATGAAATTTAAATCAAACTACTCCACAGCCCTTGCCAACTTCACACTTCTTTCTTGCCCGCGTATACGACACATCAGGCCCGGTCCGCGTACTTACGCCTCAGACCGATCTCACTGACAAACCCGCGTAAATGCCTCAGGTTTTCAGTCTCAACTCATACCAGTACCAACACAACCCAATGTCTGTCCCGCGTCGTTCTACGCATCAGGACCCCGGCCGTCACAAACCCCGCATAAACGCATCAGGGTATCACAATTCTCAGGAATGCCAACACAAAACCCACGACAAACTTCATGATCGAATATAGTTCATGCATCGAACTAATGATCTATAACATGCGAAACAGTCACTTTGACGATTCAGAGTTGCATTCTATTCATGAAATAAGCATAACTCCTACATATACATTTCCGACATCATTCGAGAACACTCAAAGTGCAAGATAGCGTAACAACACTCCAAAAATCCAACTCGTATCCCAACTAACTCGCCCAATCGAGTCCAACCTTCCTAACTAAAGTTTAGGAACCCCTTACCTCGCTTTAGAATAAACACAAATTGCTCCCCAAAATCCCCAAAGGTTCGGCTCTAAGGAAAACAAAACAGGGCAGCAGCACCTAGCATCAAAATCCACTCAATTCAACACGTTTCCTTCGTCGAAATGTCAAACTACTTAGCGAGAACCTTAGGGACATAACTACGGGCAATTTAACACGTCGCTAAGAGGAAATTCTAGCTCAAAATCGACTCCAACAGCCCATAATGGCTCAGTAAGAACAGAACCAAACAGGGCATATTTCGGTTCTGTTCTTGCCCTTCCTAAACCAATCCACAAATCATACATTAGCCTCCAATTTAACCTCAGCCTCATTACCAACAATTCAATCTATGAGAAAGGAAGCCTCACCGAAAATGTTTTATTAAGGCGACGTCGCGAAGTCCCTGAATGGCGTCACTTTCCTTAAGTCCCAGAACCAGCAGATTCTGCCTCACAAACCCAGCAATTGAAAAGCATCGATTCCTCAATATTTTCGGTTCAACTTTTTACCACAAGTCCACATATAAGTCTACTAGAAATCTGCAAATTTTGAGAGAGAAACTCCAACATTTGGGGGTCCTATGGAGGCAAAACCGAAACCTACCTCAGACTGAAGCGGTTTCTGTGGACCGGCGTAAGAATGCTTGGCCAGGGCTGTTCGGTGGCCCAAATGCCGATCTTCCACTTCGAGGAGTTCGGCAAGACGAGGGGCTAAGTCGTGGTGGCCGGCGCGGTGGCTGGAAGTCGACTGAGGCGGCGCTGGAGGCCGGCGAAACAGGCGGCATAAATCTGACGAGCGAGGCGTCTCTCGGTTGGAAGAAAAGAAAGAAAAACAAAGAAGAAGAAGATGGTGGTGTCGTGAAGGGGACTCGGCAGAAGGCTAGAAGAGAGAGAGAATGGTCTTGCTTAAACCCACTTGGTCAACATTTGAATGGTAGGTGGAAAAATCAATTCATAAATGCACAAGGCTTAAACCATGGACAAGTGTCCTCTTTGTCCACCAACTCAATCCAAGGGCTGTAAATGCACCTTATTTTCGGCAGCAAGAAGGACAACAAAGGACCAAAATGCCCTTGACCATTGCTAAAGAGAAGACCAAAGCTTGGGGGGGCAAAATGGTCATTTTATCTCCGGCGTCCGGAACTTCGATTTTCTAATTCAAATTTTTCTTCGACGAGGCGACGTCCAATCCAATTAAAATGTTGGAATTCATGATTCACCAATTTCAAATTTCGAGACTTGTCTCTAATTCGATTTTCTATTGAATGCGATTCCAGCCTATCTCGAACCGACGGGCGGCTTTTGTAGACGTTACGCGTATCGACTCTGTGACTTAAATCACACTCAGGGTTCGTCAGTTAGTGACGACTTTGGTTGTCATGTAATTGCGAGGGTCTATCACTAGTTCTGACGGTCTCGATCGTCATCGTTCGATTTAGGAAAATTTTACAAATTATAAATTGGTTAAGCGGCATCACCCGCGCTCCAATCGCATAACGCTAGTAATGGATTCCTTAATCGTTCTTAGATTGGCTTTTATGGCTCTAAATGTTCCCTCGACAATCCTTATGGTCAAAGTGCAATTTCCCATTCGAGTTCCTAGGTCCACGTACTTATCTCGCGTTAGCCTTTCCCTTTTGGTCAGTTAACTCGAGATTGATCAGATCCGAGCGAAATATGACTGAAATACATCGCTAGATATATTCTCATTGAATAGTCTCAAAATGACTGGAAATCAGAATGTCACAACTCTTCTCCCCTTACAAAAATTTCGTCCTCGAAATTTACATCAAACCCAACTACTCAAACAAATGGGGGTACCGACGCCTCATCGCTTCCTCGTTTTCCCAAGTAGCGCCTTCTGTTCCTTGGTGCTCCCACACTACTTTAACCAGTGGTATTATCTTGTTCCTTAAAACATGTTCCTTTCTGTCTTCAATCCTGATCGATCTTTCCACACAGGACACTCGGTCGTCCACTTCGATAGTTTCGTGGTCCAAAACATGCGTCGGATCCAGCTCATTCTTCCTTAGCATCGACACATGGAAAACATTGTGCACCTGGGACAAACTAGGCGGCAAAGCAAGTCTGTAGGCTAGGGTTCCAACCCGCTCCAAAATCTCAGAAGGGCCTACGTACCTCGGGCTTAGCTTTCCTTTCTTCCCAAAACGTGACAAACCCCGCATCGGTGACACTTTAAGGAAAACATGATCGCCTACTTGAAACTCCAGAGGCTTGCGTCGCTTATCTGCATAGCTCTTCTGACGACTCTGAGCCGTCATCAGTCTATCTCGTATTATCTTCACAGTCTCTACTGACCTTTCTACTAACTCCGGGCCTGTGATACTCCTTTCTCCAACTTCATTCCAGCAAATTGGTGTCCTGCAAGCTCTTCCATAAAGTGCCTCAAAAGGTGCCATTTGTATACTCTGCTGATAGCTATAATTGTACGCAAATTCTACCAAATGCAACTGATCCTCCCATCCACCTTTGAAATCTATAACACACGCTCTCAGCATATCTTCAAGGGTCTGAATTGTCATTTCTGACTGCCCGTCCGTCTGCGGATGGTAAGCGGTGCTAAACTGTACCCTGGTCCCCAAAGCGTCTTGCAGACTCTTCTAGAAATTCGCTGTGAACTTAGGGTCTCTGTCTGACGTGATGGTTACCGGTACACCATGTAACCGTACTACGTGACGCATATACAATTCAGCGTACTTATCCAAAGCGAAGTCCTTTCCCACAAGGATGAAGTGTGCTGACTTGGTCAGCCTATCCACAACTACCCAAATTGAGTCGTGACCTCTTTGACTCCTTGGTAATCCCATAACAAAGTCCATTGTCACGTGCTCCCATTTCCATTCGGGAATCTCTAGCGGCTGTAGTAATCCACCAGGTTTACAATGCTGCGCTTTTACCTGTTGACAAGTCAAGCACTTTGCTACATACTTCGCCACATCCACATTCATTCCATTCCATCAATAATGATGCCGTAGGTTCTGATACATTTTCGTGCTGCCAGGATGGATACTATAGTTACTCCATGCGCCTCTGATAAAATCCTCTCTCTAAGTCCCTCATCTTTGGGCACACACAGGCGTCCTCGAAATTTCAAGATTCCACCTTCTGACACTTGGAATTCTGGTTTCCTCTGCGTCCCATCTACTGCGAGGATTTTCTGAATCTCTGGGTCTAAAGGTTGCAAGGCCTTTATCCTTTCTTGGATCTCAAGTTCAATTCTTAGCATGGCCACCAAACTGGATAGCTGGCAGACTTCCAATCTAAACTCAGAATCCCTCAAATTTTCCAATAATGGCCATCCTTTGACCAGAAAAGAAGCGATACTTGATTTCCGATTGAGCGCATCCGCAACCCTATTCGCTTTTCCAGGGTGATACATGATGTCACAATCATAATCCTTCAATAACTCCATCCACCGTCGCTGTCTCATGTTCAACTCATTCTGAGAGAATAAGTACTTCAAACTCTGGTGGTCCGTAAAAATTTGAAACTTTTCACCACAAAGGTAGTGTCTCCAAATCTTCAAGGCAAACACAATTGCGGCTAATTCCAAGTCGTGTGTCGGGTAATTCATCTCGTGAGGTCTTAATTGTCACAAAGCATAAGCTACTACTCTTCCATATTGCATGAGCACACATCCCAATCCTTTAAGCGAAGCATCGCTGTAAATCTCAAAACCTCCGGGTCCAGACGGAATCGTAAGAACATGTGCAGTCGTCAGCCGATGTTTAAGTTCTCGAAAACTCCTCTCACACTTGTCCGTCCATTCAAACTTTGTAGTTTTCTTAGTCAACTGCGTTAACGGCATAGCTATAGATGAAAACCTTTCCACGAAGCGTCTATAATATCCAGCCAATCCCAGAAAACTTCGGACTTCCGTAACCGTCGTAGACCTAGGCCACTTGAGTACTGCCTCAATCTTCGAAGGATCTACTGATATCCCCTCACCAGAAATTATATGACCAAGAAACGCTACTTTACTCAACCAGAACTCGCACTTGCTAAACTTAGCGTACAACGAATGCTCGCGCAAGGTTTGTAAAACCATCATCAAATGCTTTTCGTGCTCCTCGCTACTCCTTGAATAAATCAAGATATCATCAATAAGCACGATGACGAAACGGTCCAAATAGTCCTTAAATACTCGATGCATCAAGTCCATAAATGCAGCTGGAGCGTTAGTCAATCCAAAAGGCATCACGGTAAACTCATAATGTCCATATCTCGTCCTGAAAGCCGTCTTCGGAATATCCTCTTTTTTAATCCTCAGCTGGTGATACCCTGTTCTCAAATCTATCTTAGAGAAAACTGAAGCCCCTTGTAACTGGTCAAACAAATCGTCAATCCTTGGCAACAGATACTTGTTCTTAACGGTTATCTGATTCAGTTGCCGATAGTCGATACACAATCGCAAGGATCCATCCTTCTTCCTCACAGAGAGTACTGGTGCTCCCTAGGGCGATGCACTTAGCCTGATGAATCCTTTGTCCAATAACTCCTACATCTGCACCTTTAGTTCCTTCAATTCCGTCAACGCCGTCCTATAAGGTGCCTTCGAGATTGGTTCCATTCCGGGGGCTAACTCAATAACAAACTCGATTTCCCGCTCGGGTGGCAATCCGGGCAATTCTTGGGGAAAGACATCTGGGAAGTCCCGCACCACCGCTATGTCATCTAACCTCGGCTCCTCAACAGTCGGATCTAATACCACAGCCAAGTAAGCTTGGCATTCATCATCCATTAACCTCGTCGCCTCAAGCGACGAAATCATTGGAATAGAGATTCCTCCTCGG
The DNA here is from genome assembly GCA_021437785.1 of Rhodomyrtus psidioides. NCBI lineage: Eukaryota > Viridiplantae > Streptophyta > Magnoliopsida > Myrtales > Myrtaceae > Rhodomyrtus > Rhodomyrtus psidioides. The sequence continues at coordinate 2,130,616 of JAILYB010000041.1, read as the reverse complement.
TTTCCCCTAAACTCAAAGTTAGGGCAACCTTCCGGATAGAAACAGATTACTTTATTGCCACAATCCACTACCGCCCCTAGCTTACATAGCCAATCCATCCCCATAATCACGTCAAAGTCGTACATAGGTAATACAGCCAAATCTATAACTCCCTTGTTACTACCAATGACTATCTTACAATTTTCACAACCTAACGAGACCAACACATTATCCTTCAACGGAGTAGCAACATGCAGCAGCACATTCAGCGGTTTCAACTTCATATTAACCAAGTCAGCAAATTGAGCAAACACGAAGGAATGCGAAGCACCAGGGTCAAACAACGCATAGGCAGCTTGATCGCACAAATAAACCGTACCTGTGACCACACCAGGCGTCTCCTCCGCGTCTCGGGCGTGCCACAGCGTAAACTCTTCCCTAAGCTGGGGGTCGGTTCTGAACATTCTGAGGCGCCGCATTTAGTGGTCCTGCTTGAGGTCGCTGCCCTTGAGGCCTAGCCATTTAGGTCTGGTTGGGGCAAAATCTCATCTGATGGCCCATCTGGCCACACTTGAAGCACGCTCCCGTCCTAGTCGGGCAAGGCCCATTTCCATGCCTCCTACCACACATGCGACAGTTTGGGTTGAACTGATGTGGTGGCTTACTGATGTTCTTCCTTGGAGGTGGAACGAAACGTCTAGTATTCGTCATAGGCCTCTTTCCCAACTGGCGATTATCCCTAAACGAAGGAAATCGCGATCCAGATACAGCCGTTCTTTCCCCCATGTCTCGTTCTATCATCTGTCCTCGTTCATATATCTCCTTATAGGTCCTCAGATTTACTGTCACAATCTGACTGCGAAGCTCCAATCGCAACCCGTCTCGAAACCTCCGCGCCTTCTCCAGTGGGTCCTCAACGTAACGTGGCGCGTATCTCGACAGGCTAGCAAATTCAGCTTCATATTGGTCCACCGTCATGTTGCCTTGCCTCAGATTCTGAAACTCTACCAGCTTGCTTTCTCGCGCAGTCTCTGAGAAGTATTTATCATTAAAAGCCGCTGTAAAAGCATTCCAAGTCAGCGCTGTGCCCTCAGGAAACACTCCATCCTTCGTAGCTTTCCACCAATCATTTGCAGTACTTTCCAGCTGGTAAACCGCCAGGAGCACTTTCTCCTCATCATTACATTTCAGCACTCCAAAGATCTTTTCGAGCTTCTCTATCCACAAGGGTGCTAACTCGGGATCACCAATCCCATTAAACTGCAGTGGTCTTAACTTCACAAATTGCTCCACTAGCTGGCCTATATCCCTAGGCACAACATTAGGAACTGGCGTGTTACCTATTCCCACACCTTGATTAACATTGGCATTAGCTTGTGCGTTACTCGTCCCCGCACCTTGGCCACTGCTACCACTACCTCCACCTTCAGTATTAGTACCAATCGTAGTATTCACCGCAGTCAAGCTGAGCCCACAGCTTGGGTTATGGCAGCATCTCGATCCTGAGCCTATCTGTCTATCAAGTTGCCGATCCGCTCCAAGGCTCGCAACACGTCTCCCATTCCAGGGTCCTCCGCCGCAGGTGGTCTCGAACTATAGGCCCTACCACTAGGCCTTCTACGTCTAACGGGTCGGTCACTCATCTCAGACTTCCTGCACCACTATGGTTTCACAACGAAATTAGAACTCAACTCTACCATCTCAGTCTAGTGGTTTTATACTATACAACAAGTAGTACTCGTAACAAAGCAACCATTAGCCAGAAGTCTCAAGAGCACAACAGTCTAAAATACAGAACTGTGCTGCTAACTTAAACAAATTAATCAAGACTTCTCAAACAAGCATTCACAACCAATGCACCTGCTCAGCGAAGTTCAATCGTACCTAATCATCACCAAAATATCACTTTAAAGACGTCAATCACATAAGCCACTCACATGCTATGCATGCCTCAACCTATTCTAACGATCCCTCTCTATTGTCTCGCTATTCTATCACCCCAGAACTCACTCCTCCTTATTACTCCAATCCCTCATCCAATTGGATTGAGCTAACCTCGCTCTGATACCAAGAAAAGCGGGATGTCACGCCCCGTGCATTGCCTTAGACGCGCGGACGCAACGATCCCTGTAGAGTACGACTCTCAAAGTCCCAGGACACTTTTACTAAGAAAAATAAAACACGAGAGCTAGCAGACGGAAACGGAACGCAACTCCTCCAAGCACAATTTAACGGGGAAACCTGAATAGTGGGACAAGAACTGAACATAGTCACTTTACTTCCAAAAGATGTTTATACAAAAGCGCGGTCACCAAGACTAGCGAAAGGGTCGGTTAGACGGCCAAAACAACGACCATAATTACATCCCCCAGAAGACAACACCACTACGACCACACAAAAGTATCAACCAGCCTAACTGCAACTCCTAAGTCGAAGCACTGGAATTGTCGGACGCCTCGGTATCCTCCGTGGGCTCGTACTCGGACCAAGTCTCAGACTGAACCTCAGTTGAATCCTCCTCGATAACCTCCATGGAGACATCTTCGGGTCGCTCCACTAAGTCGCCCTCGGTGGCTTCAAGCTCAATCACCTCAATGGTGTCCTCGTGAGTCGGGGTCCTCTCTGGTACATTAACCGAACCCGCTACAGAACCATCTACTTCAAAAGAATCCCGAGAGGGATGACAAAAGTTGGGGACTACTCCACGAGGTACCTCAGAAGGCCTAAGTGGCCCAGTAGTCACCTCACCTACGCGTCGGAACCAAGCCTCAAACCTATGAGGCACCTCTTTCTTATCGGCCTCATCCACCCAGACCACCGTGGTCTTTCTCACAAAAATTGCACCCTGTCCATCAGGGTACTCTTCCCAAAAAGGAGTCATCCACTGCGGGTCTCCGTGTCGAATAGGCGGCATTCTTACGGTCTAGGATCTGGAAAAGAAACGGTCCCACGACGGGGTGAGATCGAAATCTTAGTAAAAGAGGCCCTAACCCAAAGTTAGGCCGACCGTACACTCAGACAAGCAGTTATTCACAACAGCAAAGCAGCAACAACCATATAGAATAACAATTAGTCACATTTGGAACAGAAGAGCAAACAAGCCTCAAGCACATAATCAAACTACCGCATATCATTATAAGAATCGAATACACAATTTAAATTAAACTACTCCACAGCCCTTGCCAACTTCACACTTCTTTCTTGCCCGCGTATACGACGCATCAGGCTCGGTCCGTGTACTTACGCCTTAGACCAATCTCACTGACAAACCCGCGTAAATACCTCAGGTTTTCAGTCTCAACTCAGACCAGTACCAACACAACCCAATGTCTGTCCCGCGTCGTTCTACGCATCAGGACCCCTGCCGTCACAAACCCCGCGTAAACGCATCAGGGTATCACAATTCTCAGGCATGCCAACACAAAACCCACGACAGATTTCATGATCGAATATAGTCCATGCATCGAACTAATGATCTATATCATGTGAAACAGTCACTTCGACGATTCAGAGTTGCATTCTATTCATGAAATAAGCATAACTCCTACATATACATTTTCGACATCATTCGAGAACACTCAAAGTGCAAGATAGCGTAACAACACTCCAAAAATCCAACTCGTATCCCAACTAACTCGCCCAATCGAGTCCAACCTTCCTAACTAAAGTTTAGGAACCCCTTACCTCGCTTTAGAATAAACACAAATTGCTCCCCAAAGTCCCCAAAGGTTCGGCTCCAAGGAAAACAAAATAGGGCAACAGCACCTAGCATCAAAATCCACTCAATTCAACACGTTTCCTTCGTCGAAACGTCAAACTACTTAACGCGAACCTTAGGGACATAACTACGGACAATTTAACACGCCGCTAAGAGGAAATTCCAGCTCAAAATCGACTCCAACAGCCCTTAATGGCTCAGCAAGAACAGAACCAAACAGGGCATATTTCGGTTCTGTTCTTGCCCTTCCTAAATCAGTCCACAAATCATACATTAGCCTCCAATTTAACCTCAGCCTCATCACCAGCAATTCAATCTATGAGAAAGGAAGCCTCACCGAAAATTTTTGATTAAGGCGACATCGCGAAGTCCCTGAATGGCGTTGCTTTCCTCAAGTCCCAGAACCGGCAGATTCTGCCTCACAAACACAGCAATTGAAAAGCATCGATTCCTCAATATTTTCGGTCCAACTTTTTACCACAAGTCCACATATAAATCTACTAGAAATCTGTAAATTTTTAGCCAGAAACTCCAACATTTGGGGGTCCTATGGAGGCAAAACTGAAACCTACCTCAAACTGAATCGGTTTCTGTCGACCGGCGCGAGAATGCTTGGCCGGGGCTACTCGGTGGCCCAAATGCCGATCTTCCACTTCGAGGAGTTCGGCAAGACGAGGGGCTAAGTCGTGGTGGCCGGCGCGGTGGCTGGAAATTGACTGAGGCGGCGCTGGAGACCGGCGAAGCAGGCTGCATAAATCTGACGAGTGAGGCGCCTCTCGATTGGAAGAAAAGAAAGAAAAATGAAGAAGAAGAAGAAGATGGTGCTGTCATGAAGGGGACTCGGCAGAAGGCTAGAAGAGAGAGAGAGAATGGTCTTGCTTAAACCCACTTGGTCAACATTTGAATGGTAGGTGGAAAAAGCAATTCATAAATGCACAAGGCTTAAACCATGGACAAGTGTCCTCTTTGTCCACCAACTCAATCCAAGGGCTGTAAATGCACCTTATTTTCGGCAGCAAGGAGGACAACAAAGGACCAAAATGCCCTTGACCATTGCTAAAGAGAAGACCTAAGCTTGGGGGGCAAAATGGTCATTTTATCTCCGGCGTCCAGAACTTCGATTTTCTAATTCAAATTTTTCTTCAACGAGGCGATGTCCAATCCAATTAAAATGTTGGAATTCATGATTCACCAATTTCAAATTTCGAGACTCGTCTCTGATTCGATTTTCTATTGAATGGGATTCTAGCCTATCTCGAACCGACGGACGACTTTTGCAAATGTTACGCGTATCGACTCTGTGACTTAAATCACACTCAGGGCTCATTAGTTAGTGGCGACTTTGGTTGTCTTGTAATTGCGAGGGTCTATCACTAGTTCCGACGGTCTCGATCGTCATCGTTCGATTTAGGAAAATTTTACAAATTATAAATTGGTTAAGCGGCATCACCCGCGCTCCAATCGCATAACGCTAGTAATGGATTCCTTAATCGTTCTTAGATCGGCTTTTATGGCTCTAAATGTTCCCTCGACAATCCTTATGGTCAAAGTGCCATTTCCCATTCAAGTTCCTAGGTCCACGTACTTATCTCGCGTTAGCCTTTCCCTTTTGGTCAGTTAACTCGAGATTGATCAGATCCGAGCGAAATATGACTGAAATACATCGCTAGATATATTCTCATTGAATAGTCTCAAAATGACTGGAAATCAGAATGTCACAATGGTTTTGCTAAGACTAGGAATGATCGTTAATAACTATAACATGTGTGATGCATTGTTCATGCAAATTGTGTTGAGTGTTCTAGTTATGTGCCTTGACTATATGTTACTAATTGCATGTTATATATAAAATGATTATGTGTGGACCAATGCAGGAGTGATTGATGACTCATTGTGGTATTAGTGCATGATCATGTGGTAGCTAGAGCTTGGCGTAAGTCGCATGCTATTGATCTGTTCTCGATATTTCTTGCATGTTTAGGTTGCCTTGAGCGAGTTAGTGTTCTGCTCGGACTTAGGCATTGACTCACTGAGATTTATATATCATCCTGCTGTTGTTAACCATTTTTCAGGTCCTTAGCTGTGGAAAACTAGAAGTGGGCATGTAACTTCTTTTTGAGTATCACGGAATAGTATTAAACCCTAAACCTGATCTAGTATTTTTTAGGGTTGTAGGAAGTGGCATGAGGTAGGGTTTGTATATATGTACTTCTCAGGGTTAATAGTAAATAAATAAAAATGATCGTTGCTGATGTTGATTGTTGTAACTGTTTGTTTGACGTCCTGCTTTTCTATCCCTGTAGATTTTATAATTGCCTGGGAGTAGTACGTTTCACATGTGCTAATTAAAAGACAAAAATAATGGGTCAATGATGTGCTTGGGACGTCGTCCTTTTATCATTTGAGGCGATTTGGTAAGGTTGTTGTGTGGCCCGAGGAACGGGGCGTGACAACCCACATCCCCAAATATTTTAACTGTATATCCTACAATATCGGTCAAAATAATCTGAAATATCTTCACTTTTGCACTGACCGAATCATCGACTACATTTGTGGTTACTAGATTTTATTAGAATCACTTGTAGGAGAATGCATAGACCAAGTCAAGCTTGTCAGTGAGAAATGGAACAAATGGAAAAGTTTCTATTTATGGTCCTAAAATCTTTGGGACCACAAGCTAGAGATAGCATCTTCTCAGATTATCACGCCTTCCACTCTTACAAGTGTCTGTAGATCTTTGGAATCAATAACGTGGGAACTCATGACGCCTTGCTTTAGTCTTTCTATGCTTTCATGACACTTCCCATGAGCTCTATATAAGGTGATCTCTGGCCTTCCAACTCCATCACCAGACACAAACCAAAGAAAAGCCGATAAATCGCTTTCTTACCCGGCTCACTCGTCACTACCACCAGCGACAAATCTCAAATGGCACCTCCTGCTGACCGCCTTGACAAAGTTGGAAGAGATGGGTTTGCCATAATAGACAGAATTTACAGCCCAAGGCCCACAGCTCAAGGAACGAAGAATCGACGCGTCCCGCAACAATCCGGCGAGGCGGTTCGAGACGCAGCGCTTCCTGATCATGGTAAGGTTATTGACAGCAAGACCGCGGCTGAGAAGTACAAGGGAATGGTTATTATGGAGAACTCCAAGAGCAAAGTTTCTGGCGGGAGTTTCTAGGTTCTGTTCTTGTACGTGGTTCAGGAAACACCCTCGCATTTTAGCCAAAAGAGAGTAATACCCTCGTATTCTAATGTCTGACCTCCGACAGTTTCTTTCTGAGCTGTGTCCTATGGAAGAGTGCTGCTATGTACTTATTCCAACTCTCCTATGTAATTTAGTTGTGTGGTAAATCCGTTCTAAACAGTAAAATAAATTGTTGCCTCATTTGATTGCGGTACTAATTACCTAAAATCAGGATCCACGATCAAGTAAGCGTAGACTTGAAGTTCAACCAAATGAGGTGCTATGAATATCTCCACCAAATTAAACAAAACATCGTAAAGGCGAACCTTTCTGAAAAGAAAAATATGTGAATACCACACTCTAAACATTTGCGGGAGAATTGTCCAAAAAATATTAAAACTATTGCACTTTTGATAATTCAATCCTAAATCTTTTATTTTTGCTAATTGAGCTTTTCATCTTTTATTTTGCTAATTGAGTTCATCCGGCCAGTTTTAATAAAAAGTCGCTGATGTGGATGTTGGCCTTCCTACTTGGCCTGGCCAATGGAAAAATTTTAATTGTAATTTAAAAAAATTGATTTTTATTTTTTATTTTTTATTTTTTATTTTTTATGATTTTGGCCATCTGGCCATATGCGAGTGGCTTACGGCCCTCACCTTGGTTAGCGAAGGCGTCGTGGCCCTCACCGGCCAATAGGCGAGGGTTTTGGCCCTCGACCAACCTCGTCGGCCACAATTGTTAAAAAAAAGAAAAGAAAAAAGAAAAATATTCAAAAAAATATTGAAGTATTATTAAAAATTGACCACTCCCGAGCTAACTATTCGAGAGGATTTAATTGGAAAAACGTGAAACAGTTTAGGACTTGACAAAAATGCATTACGTTTAGGACTTTTTGAACCATTTTAGCAAACATTCGCCGTAAATGTTGTACTTCAAAAAACTTGTCCCGCAGATTTACAGCAACTGAAGAACGCAGTTTTGCAAGAAAACGTCGTAATCAAGTAAGCGAAACCATCTAAACCAACATCTTTCGGTCTTACTAAGTCTTATATGTATTTACCAATTTATATTCAAGTAATTTATAAAAAATTTATATTAGATTAGAATTTTGGGCTACCAACTCTCCTTTGAATTATACACCATCGTTTAATTGTTTTCCTTAAATCAACTATTCGATTGAGTCACCAAGTTACATTTAATAACTCTTTTCAGAGATTATCAACCTATAGTTGCACGACTAACAAAGTTTTCTCCTTAATTATTAGAGGTTACGATTTTTTTTTTTAAATTACTAAATTTTCTTGATTTTTTCCGACTTTTATATGCATTTCCTAGCATACCTCAGATTTATCGACTTTTATTTAAGAAATTATTACCTTAAAGTGACTTACCAAACTATTTTTAAGAATTATTACCTCCATTAGAGTGACTCGCCAACTTATATCTAATTTAGTTACCCTCAATTTGAGTTTCTTAATTACCAAGTTTATTTTTCTTTTAATTACCAATTTTCTTATATTTTATCAATTATTATTTAACTTTCCTAATTACACCTCAAATTTACTAACTCTTATATGAAATTGCTAACTTAATTTAAGTGATTTGTCAACTTTTCATCAACTAAGTAAGCAACTAGTTTTAGGTTATCAACTTTTATTTGACCCGGTTAATTTATCCACTTAATAATTATAAGCCACTCGATTAAAAATTGTAATCTCATATAATAATTGGTAAATGTAAGATATTGATAAGAAAGTTTAAAAAACTATTGTATATGGTAACTGGACTTATTTTGTAGGTAAGAGAATTCGGTAATTTGAAAAACAAATAAACCCGCTCAGATAAAAGTTAGTAATGAAAAGCTTGTTGACAGTTTATGCGGATAAAAGTTGGTAAAGGAATCCCATTAAAGTTGGTAATTTCTAAAAAGAGTTGGTAAATTTGAGGTTTTTTTTTTTTTTGGGGGGGGGGGGGGGGGGGGGAGTAAGTATGTATTAAACTTTTCAAAGCACTAGGTACAAGAGTGTGTTACCGGATACAAAAACCATGAACCCAAAAGGGGACATTTAGTGCTATAGGAGGTTTAACGGTGAACCGGTTGCAAAATACAATACCGCGTCGAAGCGCCCAACCTAAAGACCAAGAAGGCCAAAAGAAGCAGAAAATTAAAATTAAAGGCCAAACAGTCGGCCAAAAATAGCAAAGAACCGAACAGCAGCCATGAGACAAAAAGCGGCTGGAACCTGAGCGGAGCAAATAAGAGCAAAGGCCAAAACTCAGCCGAAACAGCGTCAAAAAAGGCTAAGCAAAAGGCCTAAATAGTTGCCAGAGAAACGGATGAAACACGACCAAAACAGTAGCGGAAATAGCTTGTAGACAAAAAGCTAAGCGGCATGGGGACGGTTTTCAAATATCTCGGAAGAGAGACCCATCTTAGGTAAATTTGAGGGTTGATAATAAGTAAAACATATATATGTTTGTCACATAATAGAAAAAATTGGTAAATCTAAGATAAAAATAAAAATGTGAAATTGTACTTGATAAGCCAAAACTAATCACTAACTTAATGAGAGAAAAATCAGTAAGCTACACACGCACACAAAAAAAAAAAAAAAAGATCGCAAATTTACATAAGAGTCGGTAAATTTAGGTTGTTTTGTACGAGACACAAGCAAAAATTGGTAAACGATAACAAAAGTTGACATATTAAAAAAGATGCACACCGGTAAGTAGCTCAAATGAAAATTAAACCCTAACACTTGGGAAAAAGTTAGCAAGTCATTTAAATAAAGGTCGGTAAATTCATAGAGGAGTAGGAAAGTTAACGTATTAATAAGAAAAAACACCAAAATTAGAAAGAACATGTGAAAAAAAAATCGAGAATTTGTAAAAGAATCCGAATACTTCGTGTTCGACCTAAAGAGAAGTTGAAGACTGGCGGAAAAGAATCTGAATGCGTCGTGTTCGACCGAAAGTAGAAGCTTGAATTGATTGTCTGTCTGTCATTCTCGGATGCAGTTTTCCCATGGCGATGCTTGCGATCGCGCGATGACAAAAGCTTTATTAGATCAGCATTCTTGATTGAGCCACTTCTCGTGCTGGATCTTTTAGTAAAAATCCAGTTTTAGTTCGTTCTCCTCTTTTCTTTGGAGAGAATTGTCCTCATGAATTAAAGCATGAGATTAACTAACCTTTATGTGCATGGTACCATCGATGTTCCATTCATTGACGCTCAGTTTGGATGAAGGGATTGTATAGGAAAGAATAAATGGGATAATTATATTAAAAAAAAATCTAAATCTATTGCACTTGTGTCGATTTAGTCCTAAAAGCCTTCAATTATTGTGCGGTCCTAAACCTTTTAACATTTTGCTAATTGAGACCATCTGACCAATTTAAGCTGATAATTGCTGGCGTAGACATTGATCGTCTTGCGTGGCACGATCTAGCCTCACGTGGACATTATTTATTTTTTATACTTTTTTCTTTTCTTTTTTGAGGTCGAGGCATCCTCACTGGTCTAGTTGATGGCCGCGCGCATCGGCGTCCTTGCTTTCTCCTCAGCTTTAGGTTCAATTTCAATTGTGTCCCGAACTATTTTTTGTCTAAAAAATCATCATCTTCCACTCTAGTCCTAAATCTGCCGACGGGTCCAAACATTGCCACTCGTTTATTTAAAATTATCAATATCGAGGCCAGTTAGATATTCATTTGTATAGAACAATAGCAACATCATGATGTTGATAATCTTGAAGAAACTATTTTTGGATGCGCGGGCAGATTTGCGACTAAAGTGAATGTTGTGAATTGTTTTTAGAGGGAAAAAAAAGTTCGGGTGGAGTTGGGAGTCAATCTAAATTTCGAGTATTTTTTTAGGAATCAACCCCAAAAATGGTCCCAACGGAATGCGTGCCTTTTTTTTGGGGGGGAGGTAATTTAAAAGTTTGTTTCCAAAATTTCTCATCTTTTGTTTGACATGATGTTACATATTTTTTTTTCAAGTTTTGGTAGCTAGAAACTTACGGCACCCCCCGAAAGGCAAATGAAGATCTTGGTGTGTGTTCAATACTGAAGATGGATTCGGTGATCGATCGTCGATTTTGGTTTGAAGAAATCCCAAAATTGCTCTTTGAGCATGTGAGCCATAACCATGTTCTCATGATTTATCTTCGTATATGGAACTTGTTTTATTTTGAAGTTGTTCGAGATGAGTCTCGTTATTTCTCTCTTGTATTTCATGGAAACGAATGAAATGTTACTTTGACAAAAAAACAAAAACAAAAAGCAAAAGAAATCTAATCGAGAATGATCAATAGTCAATTAAAGTATCAAATTTGACTTCAATTCCAACGCTAATTGATTTTAATATGCCTTGAAGTCTCAAGAACATTGCAAATTCGAGTTACTAAAACAATGCGAAGACAAATAATTGCAAACAAATAAGGAAATTGAAAGGAACTTTATAGAATCAGAATAGATTGCGTATATCCTTGGGTGCCATACTAGCTCAATGACTGAAATTTAACATAAACTTCTCAAAGGAAATTAATGAAGTGCGTAGAAAAAGTAAAAAGCTTATGTAACACAATTGAAAAGCTTTTATAATCAAAGACAAGTATTGGAATTAGAAACCTAATGTGACGGTTTGATTTTCCTGTCATTTCGAGACCCTGATTGTAAGATATCTATCGAAGTATTTCAGTTATATCTCGCTCTGACCTGATCAGTCTTGAGTTAACTAACCAAAGAGGAAAGGCTAACGCGCGACGAGGTACGTGGACCTAGGAAATTCGATTCGGAAACGACGTTTTGACCATAAGGATCGTCGAGGGGATATTTAGAATCGAGGCCAATCAGAGAACGATTAAGGAATTCATTACAAGTGTTATATGATTGGAGCGCGGGTGATGCCGCTTAACCAACGTATAATTTACGAATTTTTCCTAAATCGAGTTATGACGATTGCGGCCGTCGGGGCTAGTAATAGACCCTTGCGATTACATGACAACCAAAATACCCGTGGTTTGAATTTTCCTGAGTGTGATGAGAATCACAGAGTCGATACGCGTAACATTCGCAAAAGCCGCCCGTTAGTTCGAGATAAATTGAAATTACGAACGACGAGAAATCGATCACGATTTGGGATCTCGAAAATAAAAATGGGAATGAAGATTTGTGACAATGAGTTAGAATTGGACGACGTGTAGTCGAGAATGAAAATTAGCGAAAAAATGATTTTTCGGACGAAGGGTGTGAAAAGACGGAATTTCCCCTAGAGCGGCGACCCTATTTTAGTAATTGGACAAGGGCATTTGTGTCAATTGGTCATCCCCAAGGTGGCAGCCGAATCATTGAGGGAAAAATTGAAAGGGAATTGTGATATTATGAGGAAAATTCCAAGTGTCATTAACCTATGGTGAAGCATTAATTAACCTTTCCACATAAGCTAGCTTCTAGAGGAGGTTGAGATGAGAACAAGCCATTTTCTTCTTCCTCCTTCTGCCATTTGCACGAGCAGCACCAGCAGAACCACCATCTTCTCCATTTTCTTCTTCCTCACGCCCAAAACCAGACCTACACGATCAGAATTTTTTTCGTCCCCTTCATCAGCTCCTAACTTTTCAACTGCTAACAACCAGCTCACGAGCCACCCATCATCGCGAAGATCTCCCTGTTACTGAACTGTTCCAACTGGTAGCGTGCCGATTGACCACCTGTGGAGCTCCGGCTGGCCAATCTCCCGCGAGTCGACAGAAATTAACTCAACTGGAGGTAGGTTCCGGTTTGCTTTTCATTGAACCCGTTAATGGACGATTTTTGAGCTCAATTTTTGTGGAGGTCTAGTAAACGCACGTAGTGACTTGCTGTCAAATTTGGGGCTAATTTGAGTAACGTTTTGACCTTGATCCACTGTGGTGTTTGAAGGACAGAATCTGTCCATTTGCAGACTTAGAGGAAGTGGCGCCTTTCAAGGTCTATTTGGTGTCGCCATAAGTTGAAATTTTTGGTGAGGCCTCTTCACATGTAGAAATTTATGTTAGCAAGTGTATTTGTGGGAAAATCAAGGAGTTGAGTAGAGGTTTGGGGCTGATCAAGCTGGTTGGAGACCGAACAGGGGAGTGCCATGTTTCGGTTCTGTTTTGGCTGTGTTGGTGAGGGCTGTTCATGTTGGAATTGAGTCTAAATTTGGTCGTTGAGACGTACTAGAACGTCTATTGATGTGTTATGGAGGCTTATGTCTCGTAGTTTGAGGAATTGGCGAAGAAAAAATTGACGAATCGCTTGACTTTCGCTAGGACCGCTGCTGCCCTGTTCTGGAAGTGTGTGAGGCTGAGTATTTGAAGTGCTTGGGACGTGAGTTTCGTTCATTTGAGCTTGAGGTAAGGAAGTTCCTAAACTTTGGATAGAACGATTGGACTCAATTGGGTGAATCCGATGAAGATTTCGCTAATTTGTGGTGAACTTTGGTGATATTGTTCGACATATGATCACGTGTCGTGCCTATGGCTTAAATGCTCATTGAATAGTCATGATATGCGTTTTTTGCCTCTCTTGGTTGTCGAAAATTGATTGTCTCGCATGCCTTTTTATCGTTCGCTCAATGCGTGAGTTATGTTCAATCATGAAGTCTTGCATCGGGATAAATTCTGGCATGCTTGAGAATCGTTATGAGATACTCTGATGCGTGAGACGCAAGATTAAAAATGGCCAATGTCCTGATGCGTGAGACGCGGGATGAGTATTGATATGTATCGACACAGGCCTGAGATGACATTAAAAACCTGATGCGTTTTACGCGGGTTTATCAATGATGGTCTGATTCGTAAGTACGCGGACCTAGCCTGAGGCGTTCCACATGCGGGCTTGAATCAAATGAAGGTCGGAAAGGAAGGAAAGCGTGGCTTGGTTTTGTGATGTGAATTTGTCTTAATTGATGGGATATGCTGTCATGATTGCATAAATGATGTTTGTTGATATTCTTGTATTCTTTATGGTTGTTTCATGCATCACGTTATTGTTGTACGTTGAGTTTATGTTGCATTCACCTGAGCGTACTGCCAGTCTAACCTAGGGTTGGGACGTTTCTTACTAAGATGTCGATCTCACCCCGTAGTGGGACCCTATCTTTTTCCAGACCCTAGGAATTGAAGATGCTGCCGATCCGCTTGGGTGAACCCTAGGAGATGACTAGGTATATTGAAGAGTTTCATGACTATCGTTGTATAGTATATATTAGACGGACTACAGTAGTGTGCGTGGACGAGCCAGGAGCACCAGATAAACCCCATAGGTTCGAAGCACGGTATCATAAAGAAGGTGAAGGTATGTCTGAGTAGTTAAGACCCCAGGACGTACCCAGAGGAGCTGTACCCTCTTGGTGCCACCCGACCCAAGAGGAAATAGAAATAGACCTCTATCGTGGGATCGAGGAACATACCGGAAGGAGAACCGGCGGGCGGGGCAAGCATTGAAGTGATCGAGATTTCAGATTCCGAGGACGATATCGAAGAGGATTCCATTGAGGTGTCATCGGAGTCTTTCTCGGACTACAACCCAGCTGAAGACCTGGAGCAAGCTGATGATACTAGTACTACTTAGGACTTTTGTGGTCGTCCTACTTTTTGGGAGCTTCTTTTGGTGGAGTTGGTCCAGTGGTGAGACTTAGTGGTTTCCTTTTTGTCTGCCCTTTTGTTGTCCCGACCTGAGCTTTTGAAATAGAGTTCCCGGTCTCTTATGTACAGACTTATCTTTTACTGTATAAAGGTTTCTTGTTCCCCGCATCTCATTCTTGGTTGTTTGTATTTGTTGATTGTGTGCGGATGGGTTTTATTTTCCTTATAACTTCCGCGTGCGAGTCTCATTTCATTTGGCCGTATTAGTGAGAGTATCCTAGGATAGATCTTACGGCAGGATGCGGATGTATGTGCTCGTAAGGAAAGGCGGGACGTGACAGTTAGTTGAAGTGGTATCAGAGCGAGGTCTACTCGATCCAAGTTGATTGAGGATTGGAATAATAAGGAGAAATGAGATCTGGGGTGATTGGGTAGCAAGACTGTAGGAAGGGTTTGCTGGAGTAAGTTAAGTAATGCATAGCATATGAGTGGCGCATGTGTTTGGCATCATGAAAGTGGCATTATTATGATGAGTGAATGCAACCAAGCTTTGTACTGAACATGTGCATTGATAGTGAATGCTTGTTTTGTGAAGCATTGTGCATTTCATTTGAGCTGGTAGCACAATTCTATATTCTAAATCGTTGTGCTCTTGCTTTTGTCTGGGAATGGTTGCTTTGAAGTGGATGATGTTAGTTGTGTAGCATGGAACCATTAGATTGGAATGGTTGACCTAAGTCTTTAATTCCGTGGTGGAATTATAGTGGTGCAGGGAGTATAAGGATGAGTGATCGACCTATTAGGTGTAGAAGACCCAGTGCTAGGGCTTCTAGTTCGAGGCCACCTGCGGCAGAGAATTCTGGAATGGGAGATGTGTTGAGAGCTTTAGAACGAATAGGGAATTCGATCGATAGACAGGCTCGGGATAGAGATGCCGCTATAACCCAAGCTGTGGGCGCGGCCTTGACTGTAGTGAATGCAATGACGGGTACCAATGCAGAGGGCGGAGGTAGTGGTAGTAGTGGCCAAGGCGCTGGAACTAGTAATGCGCAAGTTAATGTAAATGCTGGTCAAAATGTGGGAGTTGGCAATATGCTAGGTAATGTTATTGCACCTCGAGATATCGGTCAATTAGTGGAACAATTTGTGAAATTGAGGCCACCTCAGTTTAATGTAACTGGTGACCCAGAGTTGTCACCTAGATGGATAGAAAAGCTCAAGAAAATGTTTGGAGTCCTGAGATGTACCGACGAGGAAAAAGTACTCCTAGCGGTGTACCAACTGGATGGTATGGCAAGTGACTGGTGGAAGGCCACTAAAGACGGAGTATTCCCTGAGGGCGTTGCTTTGAACTGGACTACGTTTACGGAGGTCTTCAATGATAAGTATTTCTCGGAGACTGCGCGAGAAAGCAAGTTGGTGGAATTCCAGAACTTACGTCAGGGTCATTTGACGGTTGATCAATATGAAGCAGAGTTTGCAAGGTTGTCTATGTACGCACCGCGTTACGTGGAGGATCCGCTAGAGAAGATGCGTAGGTTTCGAGATGGGTTACGACCCGAACTTCGCAGCCAGATGGTGGCCATGAATTTGAGAACTTATAAGGAGGTCTATGAACGGGGCTAGATGATAGAACGAGACATGAGAGAGAGGTCAATAGCATCAGGATCACGGTTCCCTGTACCTCGAGATAATCGTCAGTTGGGTAAGAGACCGATGATGAGTAGTAGGCGTTTTCTTCCGCCTGCACGGAAGAATATTGGCAAGCTGCAGTATCAGTCCAACCTTAACTGTCGCTTGTACGGAAGAAGACATGGAAAGGGACCATGTCCGACTAGGACAGGCGCATGCTTTAAGTGTGGTCAGATGGGCCATCAGATGAGATGGTGTCCCAACCAAACTCAGTTGGCTAGACCTCAAGGACAGCGACCACAGACAGGAGCCCCAGCTGTTACCCCGCAGAATGAATTGGCGAGACCCCCAGCTCAAGGGCGGGTTTATGCTGTAGCTAAAGGTGAAGTAGAGAATGCGCCCGGTGTGGTCACATGTATGGTTTACTTGGGTGACCAAATTGCTTATGCATTGTTTGATCCTGGTGCTTCGCATTCCTTTGTGTCTGCTCGTTTTGCTGATATGGTTGAAATGGATTTGAAGCCTTTGAATGTGACTTTGTATGTTATTACTCCGCTAAAGGATAAGGTGATAGTTTCGCTAGGTTGTGAGGATTGCAAGATAGCCATAGATGGTAGAGTGGAAAGGATAGACTTGACAGTACTGCCTATGTTTGATTTTGATGTGATTAGTGGGATGGATTGGTTGAATAGACAAAAAGCTTTAGTCGACTGTGGTGAAAAGGTAACCCGTTTCTATCCGGATGGTCGTCCTAGCTTTGAGTTTAAGGGAAGTCGTGGGGGAACTTCCATTCCTTTGGTTTCGTCGCTTGAAGCGACAAAATTGTTGGATGAGGGATGCCGAGCTTACTTGGCTGCGGTAGTTGATACGACGGTCGAAGAGCCGAAATTGGAAAATATAGCCGTGGTACGTGAATTTCCTGATATTTTTCCTCAAAAACTGTCGGGATTACCACCCGAGCGTGAGATTCAGTTTGTAATTGAGTTGGCTCTTGGGACAGAGCCTATTTCGAAGGCACCTTACAGAATGGCATTATCGGAGTTGAAAGAGTTAAAGGTGCAGTTGCAGGAATTGCTGGACAATGGATTTATTAGGCCTAGTGCGTCGCCATGGGGAGCACCAGTGTTATTTGTGAGGAAAAAGGATGGATCTCTACGTCTGTGTATAGATTACAGATATTTGAACCAGGTGACAGTTAAGAATAAGTATCCGTTGCCGAGGATCGATGACATGTTCGATCAGTTGCAGGGAGCTTCAGTGTTCTCTAAAATCGACTTGAGAACGGGATACCATCAGTTGAAGATTAAGCAGGAGGATATTCCGAAAACGGCTTTCAGGACGAGATATGGACACTATGAATTTACGGTGATGCCTTTTAGTTTGACGAATGCTCCAGCTGAATTCATGGATATGATGCATCGAGTGTTTAAGGAATACCTCGATCGTTTTGTTATAGTGTTTATTGATGACATTCTAATTTACTCGAGGAGTAACGAGGAACACGAAAGGCACTTAAGAATTGTTTTACAGACCTTGAGGGAACACTCGCTTTACGCCAAATTCAGTAAGTGCGAGTTCTGGTTAAATAAAGTGGCATTTCTTGGACATATAATATCTGGAGAAGGGATTTTAGTAGACCCTGCAAAGATAGAAGCGGTGATAAATTGGCCTAGACCTACGACGGTCACTGAGGTTCGGAGTTTTCTAGGATTGGCTGGTTATTATAGACGCTTCGTGGAAAAGTTTTCGTCTATAACTATGCCATTGATGCAGTTAACTAAGAAGTCTACGAAGTTTGAATGGACGGATAAGTGTGAGAGGAGTCTTCATGAGCTTAAGCATTGTTTGACAACGGCACCAGTTCTCACGATACCTTTGGACTTGGAGGCTTTGAAATTTATAGCGATGCGTCGTTGAAGGGTTTGGGGTGTGTATTAATGCAGCACGGAAGGGTAGTGGCCTATGCTTCGAGGCAATTGAGACCCCATGAGTTAAATTATCCGACTCACGACTTGGAACTAGCTGCGATTGTTTTCGCCCTGAAAATCTGGAGACATTACTTATGCGGAGAGAGGTTCCAAATTTACACGGACCATCAGAGTTTGAAATATCTGTTTTCTCAGAAGGAGTTAAATATGAGACAACGTCGATGGATGGAATTACTTAAGGATTACAATTGCGACATTTTGTACCATCTTGGGAAGGCGAATAGAGTTGCCGATGCACTCAGTCGGAAGTCCAGTATTGCGCACTTAATGATTAAAGGGTGGTCTGTGCTTGAAGGATTGAGGGACTAGGAATTCAAATTGGAAGTGAGCCAAATGACGAGCTTGATAGCGACGTTGAGAATCGAACCGGAAATTCGAGAAAGAATGAAAGATTTACAGGCTATAGATCTTGAAATCCAGAAAATTCTGAGTATGGACGCGACTAAGAGGAAAGATGATTTTCAGGTGACTGAGGATGGGATTTTAAAATTTCGCGGACGTCTTTCGTACCTAATGAGGTAGAGCTTAAAGAAAGAATCTTGTCTGAATCTCATCGGAGTAATTGCAGCATTCACCCAGGTAGTACGAAGATGTATCAGAACTTGCGTCAGCACTATTGGTGGAACGATATGAAAGTGGAAGTATCTAGGCATGTAGCAAAGTGTTTGACGTGTCAGCAGGTGAAAGCGCAGCACTGTAAACCTGGTGGATTATTGCAACCTTCGGAGATTCCAGAGTGGAAATGGGAGCACGTAACGATGGATTTTGTTATGGGATTACCGCGGAGTCAGAAAGGACAATATTCGATTTGGGTAGTCGTAGACAGGCTGACTAAGTCTGCGCACTTCATCCCTGTGAAAAAGGACTTTGCAATGGACAAGTACGCTGAATTGTATATGCGGCAGATCGTACGTTTACATGGAGTACCTATCACGATAACGTCAGATCGAGATCCTAAGTTTACGGCAAATTTTTGGAATAGTCTTCAAGACGCCTTGGGAACTAGATTGCAATTTAGTACGGCGTATCATCCGCAAACCGATAGACAATCGGAAAGGACGATTCGAACGCTCGAGGACATGTTGCGAGCGTACGTTATAGACTTTAAAGGCGGATGGGAGGATTATTTGCACCTAGTGGAGTTCGCGTATAATAACAGTTATCAGCAGAGTATTGGAATGGCACCGTTTGAGGCACTTTATGGAAGAGCGTGCATGACTCCTTCGTGCTGGGACGAGGTAGGAGAAAGAAGTATCACGAGACCAGAATTGGTAGAACAGTCGGTTGAGGCGGTAAAAGTAATCAGAGATAGGTTGAGAACTGCACAAAGTCGCCAGAAAAGTTATGCCGATAAGCGACGCAAGCCATTAGAATTTTAAGTTGGCGATCACGTGTTTCTTAAGGTATCACCTATGCGAGGCATATCCCGATTCGGAAAGAAAGGGAAGTTGAGTCCGAGATATATAGGCCCTTTTGAAATTTTGGAACGGATTGGGACTTTGGCTTACCGACTTGCTTTGCCACCAAGTTTGTCCCAAGTACAGAATCTCTTTCATGTATCGATGTTACGGAGGTACGAGCCAGACCCGACGCATGTGTTGGACTACGAAACTATAGAATTGGACGACAAAGCTTCGTATGTGGAAAGACCTATCATGATTGAAGAATACAAGGAGCACTTTTTGATAAACAAGACGGTATCGCTAGTCTAAGTAGCTTGGGAGCACCATGGAATGGAAGGCGCTACGTGGGAGAACGAAGAGGCAATGAGGCGTCAATACCCCCATTTGTTTGAATAGTGGATTGTAACAAATTTCGAGGACAAAATTTTTGTATGGGGGAAAGAGTTGTGACAGTCTGATTTTCCTGTCATTTCGAGACCCTTATTGTAAGATATCTATCGAAGTATTTCAGTTATATCTCGCTCTGACCTGAAAAATCTTGAGTTAACTAACCAAAGGGGAAAAGCTAAAGCGCGACGAGGTACGTGGACTTAGGAAATTCGATTCGAAAACGGCGTTTTGACCATAAGGATCGTCGAGGGGATATTTAGAACTGAGGCCAATCAGAGAACAATTAAGGAATTCATTGCTAGTGTTATACGAATGGAGCGCGGGTGATGCCGCTTAACCAACGTATGATTTGCGAATTTTTCCTAAATCGAGTTATGACGATTGCGGCCGTCGGGACTAGTAATAGACCCTTGCGATTACATGACAACCAAAATAGCCATGGTTTGAATTTTCCTGATTGTGATGAGAATCACAGAGTCGATACGCGTAACGTTCGCAAAAGCCGCCCGTTAGTTCGAGATAAATTGAAATTACGAACGACGAGAAATCGATCACGATTTGGGATCTCGAAAATAAAAATGGGAATGAAGATTTGTAACAATGAGTTTGAATTGGACGACGTGTAGTCGAGAATGAAAATTAGCGAAAAAATGATTTTTGGACGAAAGGTGTGAAAAGACGGAATTGCCCCTAGAGCGTCGACCCAATTTTAGTAATTGGACAAGGGCATTTGTGTCAATTGGTCATCCCCAAGGTGGCAGCCGAATCATTGAGGGAAAAATTGGAAGGGAATTGTGATATTATGAGGAATATTCCAAGTGTCATTAACCTATGGTGAAGCATTAATTAACATTTCCACATAAGCTAGCTTCTAGAGGAGGTTGAGATGAGAACAAGCCATTTTCCTCTTCCTCCTTCTGCCATTTACACGAGCAGCACCAGCAGCACCACCATCTTCTCCATTTTCTTCTTCCTCACGCCCAGAACCAGACCTGCACGATCAGAATTTTTTTTGTCCCCTTCATCAGCGCCTAACTTTTCAACCGCTAACAACCAGCTCGCGAGCCACCCATCATCGCGAAGATCTCCCTGTTTTCGAACTTTTCCAACTGTAGCATGTCGATTGGCAACCTGTGGAGCTCCGGCCGGCCAATCTCCCGCGAGTCGACAGAAACTGACTCAACTGGAGGTAGGCTCCGGTTTGCTTTTCATTGAACCCCTTAATGGACGAATTTTGAGATCAATTTTTGTGGAGGTCTAGTAAACGCACGTAGTGAGTTACTGTCAAATTTGGGGCTAATTTGAGTAACGTTTTGATCTTGATCCACTGTGGTGTTTGAAGGAAAGAATCTGTCCATTTGCAAACTTAGAGGAAGTGGCGTCTTTCAAGGTCTATTTGGTGTCGCCTTAAGTTGAACTTTTCGGTGAGGCCTCTTGACATGTAGAACTTTGTGTTAGCAATCGTATTTGTGGAAAAATCAAGGAGTTGAGTAGTGGTTTGGGGCTGATCGAGCTGGTTGGAGACCGAACAGGGGAGTGCCCTATTACGGTTCTGTTTTGGCTATGTTGGTGAGGGCTGTTCATGTTGGAATTGAGTCTAAATTTGGTCAATGAGACGTACTAAAACGTCTATTGATGTGTTATGGAGGTTTATGTCTCGTAGTTTGAGGAATTGGCGAAGAAAAAATTGACGAATCGCTTGACTTTCGCTAGGACCGCTGCTGCCCTGTTCTGGAAGTGTGTGAGGCTGAGTATTTGAAGTGCTTGGGACGCGAGTTTCGTTCATTTGAGCTTGAGGTAAGGAAGTTCCTAAACCTTGGATATAACGATTAGACTCGATTGGGTGAATCCGATGAGGATTTCGTTAATTTGTGTGAACTTTGGTGATATTGTTCGACATATGATCACGTGTCGTGCCTATGGCTTAAATGCTCATTGAATAGTCATGATATGCATTGTTTGCCTCTCTTGGTTGTCGAAAATTGATTGTCTCGCATGTCTTTTTATCGTTCGCTCAATGCGTGAGTTATGTTCAATCATGAAGTCTTGCATCGGGATAAATTCTGGCATGCTTGAGAATCGTTATGAGATACTCTGATGAGTGAGACGCAAGGTTAAAAATGGTCAATGTCCTGATGCGTGAGACGCGGGATGATTATTGATATGTGTCGACATAGGCCTGAGATAACATTGAAAACCTAATGCGTTTTACGCGGGTTTATCAATGATGGTCTGATGCGTAAGTACGCAGACCTAGCCTGAGGCGTTCCACACGCGGGCTTGAATCAAATGAAGGTCGGAAAGGAAGGAAAGCGTGGCTTGGTTTTGTGATGTGAATTTGTCTTAATTGATGGGATATGCTGCCATGATTGCATAAATGATGTTTGTTGATATTCTTGTATTCTTTATGGTTGTTTCATGCGTCACGTTATTGTTGTACGTTGAGTTTATGTTGCATTCACCTGAGCATACTGCCAGTCTAACCTAGAGTTAGGACGTTTCTTACTGAGATGTATATCTCACCCCGTAGTGGGACCCTATCTTTTTCCAGACCCTAGGAATTGAAGATGTTGCCGATCCGCTTGGGTGAACCCCAGGAGATGACTAGGTATATTGAAGAGTTTCCTTACCATCGTGGTATAGTATATATTAGACGGACTATAGTAGTGTGGGTGGACGAGCCAGGAGCGCCAGATAAACCCCATAGGTTCGAAGCATGGTATCATAAAGAAGGTGAAGGTATGTCTGAGCAATTAAGACCCCAGGACGTACCCAGAGGAGCTGTACCCTCTTGGTGCCACCCGACCGAAGAGGAAATAGAAATAGACCTCTACCGTGGGATCGAGGAACATACCGGAAGGAGAACCTGCGGGCGGGGAAAGCATTGAAGTGATCGAGATTTCAGATTCCGAGGACGATATGGAAGAGGATTCCGTTGTGGTGTCATCGGAGTCTTTCTCGGAGTACGACCCAGCTGAGGACCTGGAGCAAGTTGATGATACTAGTACTACTTAGGACTTTTGTGGTCGTCCTACTTTTTGGGAGCTTTTTTTTGTGGAGTTGGTCCAGTGGTGAGACTTAGTGGTTTCCTTTTTGTCTGCACTTTGTTGTCCCGACCTGAGCTTTTGAAAGAGAGTTCCTGGTCTCTTATGTACAGACTTATCTTTTGTTGTATAAAGGTTTCTTGTTCCCCGCATCTCATTCTTGGTTGTTTGTATTAGTTGATTGTGTGCGTATGGGTTTTATTTTCCTTATATCTTCCGCGTGCGAGTCTCATTTCATTTGGCCGTATTAGTGAGAGTATCCTAGGACAGATCTTACGGCAGGATGCGGATGTATGTGCTCGTAAGGAAAGGCCGGACGTGACAGCCTAGTTGAAGTCGTATCAGAGCGAGGTCAACTCGATCCAAGTTGATTGAGGATTGGAGTAATAAAGAGAAATGAGATCTGGGGTGATTGGGTAGCAAGACTGTAGGAAGGGTTCTTTAGAGTAAATTAAGTAATGCATAGCATATGAGTGGGGCATGTGTTTGGCCTCATGAAAGTGGCATTATTATGATGAGTGAATGCAACCAAGCTATGTACTGAGCATGTGCATTGATCGTGAATGCTTGTTTTGTGGTGCATTGTGCATTTCATTTGAGCTGGTAGCACAATTCTATATTCTAAATCGTTGTGCTCTTGCTTTTGTCTGGGAATGATTGCTTTGAAGTGGATGTTGATAGTTGTATAGCATGGAACCATTAGATTGGAATAGTTGACCTAAGTCTTTAATTCCGTGGTGGAATTATAGTGGTGCAGGGAGTATAAGGATGAGTAATCAACCTGTTGGGCGTAGAAGACCCAGTGCTAGGGCTTCAAATACGAGGCCCCCTGTGGCAGAGAATTCTGGAATAGGAGATGTGTTGAGAGCTTTGGAACGAATAGGGAATTTGATCGATAGACAGGCTCGGGATAGAGATGCCGCTATAACCCAAGCTGTGGGCGCGGCCTTGACTGTAGTGAATGCAATGACGGGTACCAATGCAGAGGGCGGAGGTAGTGGTAGTAGTGGCCGATGCGCTGGAACTAGTAATGCGCAAGTTAATGTAAATGCTGGCCAAAATGTGGGAGTTGGCAATATGCCTGGTAATGTTATTGCACCTCGAGATATCGGTCAATTAGTGGAACAATTTGTGAAATTGAGGCCACCTCAGTTTAATGGAACTGGTGACCCAGAGTTGGCACCTAGATGGATAGAAAAGCTCGAGAAAATTTTTGGAGTCCTGAGATGTACGGACGAGGAAAAAGTACTCCTGGCGGTGTACCAACTGGATGGTACGGCAAGTGACTGGTGGAAGGCCACTAAAGACGGAGTATTCCCTGAGGGCGTTGCTTTGAACTGGACTACGTTTACGGAGGTCTTCAATGATAAGTATTTCTCGGAGACTGCGCGAGAAAGAAAGTTGGTGGAATTCCAGAACTTACGTTAGGGTCATTTGACGGTTGATCATTATGAAGCAGAGTTTGCAAGGTTGTCTATGTACGCACCGCGTTACGTGGAGGATCCGCTAGAGAAGATGCGGAGGTTTCGAGATGGGTTATGACCTGAACTTCGCAGCCAGATAGTGGCCATGAATTTGAGAACTTATAAGGAGGTTTATGAACGGGGCCAGATGATAGAACGAGACATGAGAGAGAGAGGCTAATAGCATCAGGATCACGGTTCCCTGTACCTCGAGATAATCGTCAGTTGGGTAAGAGACCGATGATGAGTAGTAGGCATTTTGTTCCGCCTGCACGGAAAAACATTGGTAAGCTGCAGTATCAGTCCAACCTTAACTGTCGCTTGTGCGGAAGAAGACATGGAAAGGGACCATGTCCGACTAGGATAGGCACATGCTTTAAGTGTGGTCAGATGGGCCATCAGATGAGATGGTGTCCCAACCAAACTCAGTTGGCTAGACCTCAAGGACAGCGACCACAGACAGGAGCCCCAGCTGTTACCCCGCAGAATGAATTGGCGAGACCCCCAGCTCAAGGGCGAGTTTATGCTGTAGCTCGAGGTGAAGTAGAAAATGCGCCCGGTGTGGTCACAGGTATGGTTTACTTGTGTGACCAAATTGCTTATGCATTGTTTGATCCTAGCGCTTTGCATTCCTTTGTGTCTGCTCGTTTTGCTGATATGGTTGAAATGGATTTGAAGCCTTTGAATGTGACTTTGTATGTTACTACTCTGCTAAAGGATAAGGTGATAGTTTCGCTAGGTTGTGAGGATTGCAAGATAGCCATAGATGGTAGAGAGGAAAGGATAGACTTGACAGTACTGCCTATGTTTGATTTTGATGTGATTATTGGGATGGATTGGTTGAATAGACAAAAAGCTTTAGTCGACTGTGGTGAAAAGGTAATCCGTTTCTATCCGGATGGTCCTCCTAGCTTTGAGTTTAAGGGAAGTCGTGGGGGAACTTCCATTCCTTTGGTTTCGTCGCTTGAAGCGACAAAATTGTTGGATGAGGGATGCCGAGCTTACTTGGCTGCGGTAGTTGATACGACGGTCGAAGAGCCGAAATTGGAAAATATAGCCGTGGTACGTGAATTTCCTGATATTTTTCCTCAAAAACTGTCGGGATTACCACCCGAGCGTGAGATTCAGTTTGTAATTGAGTTGGCTCTTGGGACGGCGCCTATTTCGAATGCACCTTACAGAATGGCATTATCGGAGTTGAAAGAGTTAAAGGTGCAGTTGCAGGAATTGCTGGACAAGGGATTTATTAGGCCTAGTGCGTCGCCATGGGGAGCACCAGTGTTATTTGTGAGGAAAAAGGATGGATCTCTGCGTCTGTGTATAAATTACAGATATTTGAACCATGTGACTATTAAGAATAAGTATCCGTTGCCGAGGATCGATGACATGTTCGATCAGTTGCAGGGAGCTTCAGTGTTCTCTAAAATCGACTTGAGAACGGGATACCATCAGTTGAAGATTAAACAGGAGGATATTCCGAAAATGGCTTTCAGGACGAGATATGGACACTATGAATTTACGGTGATGCCTTTTGGTTTGACGAATGCTCCAGCTGCATTCATGGATATGATGCATCGAGTGTTTAAGGAATACCTCGATCGTTTTGTTATAGTGTTTATTGATGATATTCTAATTTACTCGAGGAGTAACGAGGAACACGAAAGACACTTAAGAATTATTTTACAGACCTTGAAGGAACACTCGCTTTACGCCAAATTTAGTAAGTGCGAGTTCTGGATAAATAAAGTGGCATTTCTTGGACGTATAATATCTGGAGAAGGGATTTCAATAGACCCTGCAAAGATAGAAGCGGTGATAAATTGGCCTAGACCTACGACGGTCACTGAGGTTCGGAGTTTTCTAGGATTAGCTGGTTATTATAGACACTTCGTGGAAAAGTTTTCGTCTATAGCTATGCCATTGACGCAGTTAACTAAGAAGTCTACGAAGTTTGAATGGACGGATAAGTGTGAGAGGAGTTTTCATGAGCTTAAGCATTGTTTGACAACGGCACTAGTACTCATGATACCTTCTGGACCTGGAGGCTTTGAAATTTATAGCGATGCGTCGTTGAAGGGTTTGGGGTGTGTATTAATGCAGCACGGAAGGGTAGTGGCCTATGCTTCGAGGGAATTGAGACCCCACGAGTTAAATTATCCGACTCACGACTTGGAACTAGCTGCGATTATTTTCGCCCTGAAAATCTGGAGACATTACTTATGCGCAGAGAGGTTCCAAATTTACACGGACCATCAGAGTTTGAAATATCTGTTTTCTCAGAAGGAGTTAAATATGAGACAATGTCGAAGGATGGAATTACTTAAGGATTAAGATTGCGACATTTTGTACCATCCTGGGAAGGCGAATAAAGTTGCCGATGCACTCAGTCGGAAGTCCAGTATTGCGCACTTAATGATTAAAGGGTGGTCTATGCTTGAAGGATTGAGGGACTCGGAATTCAAATTGGAAGTGAGCCAAATGACAAGCTTGATTGCGACGTTGAGAATCTAATCGGAAATTCGAGAAAGAATCAAAGATTTACAGGCTATAGATCCTGAAATCCAGAAAATTCTGAGTATGGACGCGACTAAGAGGAAAGATGATTTTCAGGTGACTGAGGATGGAATTTTAAAATTTTGCGGACGTCTTTCGTACCTAATGAGGTAGAGCTTAAAGAAAGAATCTTGTCCGAATCTCATCGGAGTAATTACAGCATTCACCCAGGTAGTACGAAGATGTATCAGAACTTGCGTCAGCACTATTCGTGGAACGATATGAAAGTGGAAGTATCTAGGCTTGTAGCAAAGTGTTTGACGTGTCAGCAGGTGAAAGCGCAGCACTGTAAACCTGGTGGATTATTGCAACCTTCGGAGATTGCAGAGTGGAAATGGGAGCACGTAACGATGGATTTTGTTAGGGGATTACCGCGAACTCAGAAAGGACATGATTCGATTTAGGTAGTCATAGACAGGCTGACTAAGTCTGCGCACTTCATCCTTGTGAAAAAGGACTTTGCAATGGACAAGTACGCTGAATTGTATATGCGGCAGATCGTACGTTTACATGGAGTACCTATCACGATAACGTCAGATCAAGACGCCTTGGGAACTAGATTGCAATTTAGCACGGCGTATCATCCGCAAACCGATAGACAATAGGAAAGGACGATTCAAACACTCGAGGACATGTTGCGAGCGTGCGTTATAGACTTTAAAGGCGGATGGGAGGATTATTTGCACCTAGTGGAGTTCACGTATAATAACAGTTATCAGCAGAGTATTAGAATGTTACCGTTTGAGGCACTTTATGGAAGACGTGCAGGACTCTTTTGTGCTGGGACGAGGTAGGAGAAAGAAGTATCACGAGACCAGAATTGGTAGAACAATCGGTTGAGGCGGTAAAAGTAATCAGAGATAGGTTGAGAACTGCACAAAGTCGCCAGAAAAGTTATGCCGATAAGCGACGCAAGCCATTAGAATTTCAAGTTGGCAACTACGTGTTTCTTAAGGTATCACCTATGCGAAGCATATCCCGATTCGGAAAAAAAAAAAAAAAAGGAAGTTGAGTCTGAGATATATAGGTCCTTTTGAAATTTTGGAACGGATTGGGACTTGGCTTACCGACTTGCTTTACCACAAAGTTTGTCCCAAGTACACAATGTCTTTCATGTATCGATGTTATGGAGGTACGAGCCAGACCCGACGCATGTGTTGGACTACGAAACTATAGAATTGGACGACAAAGCTTCGTATGTGGAAAGACCTATCATGATTGAAGAATATAAGGAGCACGTTTTGAGAAACAAGACGATATCGCTAGTCAAAGTAGCTTGGGAGCACCATGGAATGGAAGGCGCTACGTGGGAGAACGAAGAGGCAATGAGGCGTCAATACCCCCATTTGTTTGAATAGTGGATTGTAACAAATTTCAAGGACGAAATTTTTGTAAGGGGGGAAGAGTTGTGACAGTCTGATTTTCCTGTCATTTCGAGACCCTTATTGTAAGATATCTATCGAAGTATTTCAGTTATATCTCGCTCTGACCTGATCAGTCTTGAGTTAACTAACCAAAGGGGAAAGGCAAACGCGCGACGAGGTACGTGGACCTAGGAAATTCGATTCGAAAACGGCATTTTGACCATAAGGATCATCGAGGGGATATTTAGAACAGAGGCCAATCAGAGAACGATTAAGGAATTCATCGCTAGTTTTTTACGATTGGAGCACGGGTGATGCCGCTTAACCAACCTATGATTTGCGAATTTTTCCTAAATCGAGTTATGACGATTGTGGCCGTTGGGGCTAGTAATAGACCCTTGCGATTACATGACAACCAAAATAGCCATGGTTTGTATTTTCCTAAGTGTGATGAGAACCACAGAGTCGATACGCGTAACGTTCGCAAAAGCCGCCCGTTAGTTCGAGATAAATTGAAATTACGAACGACGAGAAATCGATCACGATTTGGGATCTCGAAAATAAAAATGGGAATGAAGATTTGTAACAATGAGTTTGAATTGGACGACGCGTAGTCGAGAATGAAAATTAGCGAAAAAATGATTTTTCTGACGAAATGTGTGAAAAGACGGAATTGCCCCTAGAGCGTCGGCCCAATTTTAGTAATTGGACAAGGGCATTTGTGTCAATTGGTCATCCCCAAGGTGGCAGCCGAATCATTGAGGGAAAAATTGGAAGGGAATTGTGATATTATGAGGAAAATTCCAAGTGTCATTAACCTATGGTGAAGCATTAATTAACCTTTCCACATAAGCTAGCTTCTAAAGGAGGTTGAGATGAGAACAAGCCATTTTCTTCTTCCTCCTTCTGTCATTTGCACGAGCAGCACCACCATCTTCTCCATTTTCTTCTTCCTCACGCCCAGAACCAGACCTGCACGATCAGAATTTTTTTTGTCCCCTTCCTCAGCGCCTAACTTTTCAACCGCTAACAACCAGCTCGCGAGCCACCCATCATCGCGAAGATCTCCCTGTTTTCGAACTTTTCCAACTGTAGCACGTCGATTGGCAACCTGTGGAGCTCCGGCCGGCCAATCTCCCGCGAGTCGACGGAAACTGACTCAACTAGAGGTAGGCTCCGGTTTGCTTTTCATTGAACCCCTTAATGGACGAGTTTTGAGCTCAATTTTTGTGGAGGTCTAGTAGACGCACGTAGTGAGTTGCTGTCAAATTTGGGGCTAATTTGAGTAACGTTTTGATCTTGATCCACTGTGGCGTTTGAAAGACAGAATCTGTCCATTTGCAGACTTAGAGGAAGTGGCGCCTTTCAAGGTCTATTTGGTGTCGCCTTAAGTTGAAATTTTCGGTGAGGCCTCTTGACATGTAGAACTTTGTGTTAGAAATCGTATTTGTGGAAAAATCAAGGAGTTGAGTAGAGGTTTGGGGCTGATCGAGCTGGTTAGAGACCGAACAGGGGAGTGCCCTATTTCGGTTCTGTTTTGGCTGTGTTGGTGAGGGCTGTTCATATTGAAATTGAGTCTAAATTTGGTCGTTGAGACGTACTAGAACGTCTATTGATGTGTGTTGACACCTGATTTTTGACCATCCGTTATTATAGTTTTTTTTATTTCTAAAATTAATTAAAAATAGCAAAAAAGGTCAAAAAATTGCAAAATCAACTTTGGAAGCCTTAGCCTAGCCTTAGGAACCAATTTTGAACAAAAAATATTTTTTGAATTTTTTAATATTTTTTGGAATTTATTTAATTATAAAAATACCCAAAAAATTAAAAAAATACCATCCGTGGTCAGAAAATTACACAAAAATATTCTGAAATTTTATTTTAATTATCTCTTTAATTATCTCTTCAAAATTACACAAACCTAATCCCGAACCGGGCCTAAAAAATCCTTTTCGAGTCTTTTAATTTTCAATTCTTGGCTTTTATAAGCTATGACATTGGACTCCAAAGTATTGAAATGCAATTGGGTCAATTTGCCCTCCAATTTGATCAATTTTAACCAAAATGGCTTAATTGCATAAAAATCTTTCAATTTAGTCCCCGGTTTCACAATTTTTGAAATTAAATTTCACACGGGCACACCCATTAAAATTAAACACCTCTACCCAACAGTTTTCATCATGCTGAATCCATTGGTGGGCTCAATTTTGGCTAATTCGATCGTTTAGGCCTTCGATTTGGCGAAATTAAATTTCGGATCCTAGGGACAATTTGGGGTTTTCACATAATTTCAATAAATTGATTCACGAAAATACCCATATTTGATGTAAAACATGTCAAGGAATCCGATTTTGCCATCAATTTCATGAAAAGAGGTCATTTTGGGGGTTAATTTGGCGATTTGGGCGATTTGGCCGAACCGGGCCGGTCGGGTCCGACCCGACCCGACCCGGCCCGACCCGGGTCTGCAGCAAATGCACAGAATGTGCAGAACGTGGGCAGTGAGGCAGGGGAAAAACAGGGCATGGGCGACGCGGCTTCGGGAAGAAAAAAAGGCGACACGGCGTGGGGGACGATGGCAGGCGTCGGGGGTCGTGAGTTGCAGTGGCGTGGGGCATAAAAAATGGCCGGTCGGCCACCACGAACAGGCGAAGATCCTCGGTTTTTAAACCGAGCTCGGCCAAGGAGGGAGAAAATTTTTGGGGAGATTTTTCGAGCAAATCCGGAGCAAGACAAGCTTGCCGGCACCTCTTGGAGCCTGAGGGGAGCTTCGGTCGCCGTCGACGGTCACGGAATAGGTCGGTATCTTCCCCGACCTCCATTTTTCTCTGCGCACACCATGTGTTTGATGAAATGCCCGATGGAGTCCCGAACGTTTTGACTCTCGGTCGAGCTCGACCCGAGCTCTATTTGTGCGGTTCTAATCTTTAAACTACACTAGAGTTATCCCTAACCTCGTGTTGACCTTCGTTTTGCATTAAAACTCGACAAAAACCGAGGGCCGGAGCTTCGCCGGCCATGGTTCGGACGGGAGCTCGACGAGGGATTTCCGGCGGCCGCCGACCATCAAGGAACCCCAAGTAAGCTTCTAAACCACCATTGGATGCCATGTGAATGAAAGAAATCGAGTTTAAACAAATAAAAATTTTCTGTGAATTCTTCGCCGGAGCCGGTTCGGTCGCCGGATTTTCGGGGCGTTTCCCGACGTGTTTCTTGCCATGTTTTGGTCTTATATTGATGTTGAGTGTCCAAGGAGTCGAATGCCGCAAGAACGGCCGAAAAATACCAAGTTTCGGGCCCGTTTCGCAATTTTCCGGCGACCTCGCCGGAATTTTTACTATTCCCGCCGGATTTTTCACTGTTCATTGTCTTCTCCGGCGACCCTCCGGCAGGTCAACGGTCAACGCTGACGTGGCGTGCCACGTGGGCAGCCACGTCAGCCGGGTGGGGGCCACGTGGAATTTTTATACATAAAACAAAATTAACGGCCACGATCGCGACACGTGTCGCGATCCTAAATTTTTGGAAAATAATAAATGATTTTCTGATAATTAATTAAAAATCGATCCAAAGGCTACGAATGTGCCAAGCGGCAGCCTGTGGATCGTCCGATCTTGTCCAAGATCGGACGCATCAAGAGCGGCCACGTGGCACAACGTGGGGCGTTCGATCCGGCGGATTTCTTAAAAGAAAAATAAATTAATTTTTGATCCGATGGTTTTGGTTGAGCCACGTGGCTCTCTGTGGATCGTCCGATCTAGTGGAAGATCGGACGCACAGGATGAGGCCACGTGGCGCAATGAGAGCCGTCGGATCCGCGGAATTTTCGGATAATTAAATAAAATAGATAAAAAATCAAAAAAAATGTTAAAAAATATAAAAAAATATTTAAAAATATAAAACGGTGTCGTTTTAGGCCGGTGTCGACCCCTAGGGTCGGGCCGGGCGCCAGAGAGGCGCGGGCCGGGTCTGACCCGGCCCGGAAAATATTTTTAAATAAATAAAAAATCAGAAAATAATAAAATAATCAAAAAAATCAATAAAAAAATAAAAAATCATAAAAAAATTCAAAAAAAATTCGGAAAATTCAGAAAAATTCTAAAAAATTCCAGAAAATAGGAAATGGCCACATTCAACTGGCCACAACCTGTTTCGGGTCATTTGACCCCCGATCTCTTCAGAAATGACGGTTTTGTCCTTTCGGCAAACCGTCTTCCAAAAAAAATTCTAAAAATTCAGGAAAATCCCAAAAAATAGGAAATGGCCACAAACAACTGGCCAAGTCTCATCCCGGGTGTTTTGAACCCCGAACCTTCTTTAAAATGACGATTTCGCCCTTCGGGCGAATCGTCTTTCAAAAATTGAAGAAAAATCAAGAAATTCCAAAAAATTCTCAAAAATGGGAAATGGCCACAATCAACTGGCCATGGAATATTTTGGGTAATTAAGTATCCAAACCTTCCAAAAAATGACGATTTTGCCCTTCGGGCTAATTGTCCCCGAATCTTCCCATTTTACCCCTAGCCCTAAATCACATCTTCCCTAAGCCCTTATGGCTATACTAGGAGGCCAATGATTGAAATTGATGTGCATTGACATGATTTATTTATGCACGTGACTTGCGCTTTCATTTAAATTGATTGTGATTGATAGGAATAGTCTTCCAATCTGCATGAAACCCTGAATCAAACCTATCTCACCCAAAATTGCGCCTGCATGAACTCTTAGTCAGGAAAATCACTCGCGTTAGGTACCGAAAGGGCGTTGGTAATGACACCGACGTAATCAAGTCCCCGAACCCAAAATCTCTGGTTCCGCAGAACTGATCGATCTCTCCCAATCGGTCAGTAAGGTCTCCGGTCTACCCTCCAAGAAAGACCGGTGGCGACTCCAAATGCACGCACAAGTTGCACATGCCACCACGACCACACTAAGGTCGAAAGCGATCGACTCTTATCGTCGAATCCCTCAAAAGAAATACCCCCGCCGCGATTTGGTATGGGCCTGGGAGGGCCCGCGCCGATCCAAGACCCCGCGATCGGTAATCCATTAGCCCGCGTTGATTTCGGACGGGTCGCGACAGCTGGCGACTCCGCTGGGGAATTTGTTCTAGAACACTTGGTTCTGGACCTCAAGTGGACTTAGGCCGTAATTAAAACGTTGAGTGATTTTTCTAACCCTGCAGGCGCTCTTGAAGGTGAGGTAAGTCCGCTCACGATAGGTGTTATATGTTTTTGCAGATTGGAGTGATAAGGGGTGTAGTCTGTGTTTAACATTGTCTTATGCAGGATGGGCGTAGGAATGTATGTTATATGGATGATTTGAAGCGCTGATTGATATATAAATTGTTGCGCATGATTCACTGCATATTTGAGGATCACGACACTTTGCACAAAGCGCCCAAACCCAGGCCGCGAAATCACCTTTTCAGGTAGCCATAGATCAGGGATCGATATGCAACGCTCTAGCGTGGATTGCGCTGGGGTCGACCATATTCGATCCCACTCACTATCCAAGTCGAGACTTTTATCCATTTGTTGTGGATTGCGCTCATGGACGAATTTATCGACTCGGATAGAGGGAAGCCTCTAGGTTCCTCACCTAAGCCATTTTGATTTCTAGAGTCAAGCCTCACTTGTCTCATGCGCATGTATATGGATGGTTGGTATACCTAAAACCAAAAAAAATCATTGGGTACCTCTCATGGTAAGGTCTTGCCATTTCTATTTAAATTCACTTGCAGCCTTTCATTTTGCACAACATGTTGCATTCATCAAGTCCGATGGTTGAGTTTAACTCCACTTTAGAGTACGGATAGAAGAGATGATCTCTCCAAGTCGGTCCCACATCCCGGACATATTCAAGCATGAGCGACGCGTCGTCCGCCATCAGACTACCTGGACATTCAACAGAGTTTACCCTCTTCGAGCTGTCCAAGGAATGATCCGGTGACCATACCGATAGTTGAAGGACATGCGATAACAGCAAATCCGAGACATCTTCCGGACATTATCAAAAGGGGATCTGATGAAAACGAAGACCCGAAGGGCCGAACCAAAGACATCAAGTATCGTCCCACAAAGACCCGACTTGGGGCATCTCTTTAGGTTATTAAGGGCTACATTCCAATTGTCCCTTTTCTTTTATCAGGATCATCGAGTCTGTAAGGAGCACCCGTATGTGGGCCTCCCGTCTATCTTTTACACCTCGATTCCTAAGTCTTGTCTAAGTGTCTTGACATTGGGATGTGACACTGGAATTTCTCTCAACCATTCAGATTTTCCGATTCAATTGCGTGTCTTGCCCAGATGAAATTTTTGTTAGAACTCACACTTGGTATTTAACCCAAGTACGAGAACCTAACATCCATTTCATGGTGCGCCGGACATGGAATTGTACCGGTCTATAACATGCATCATTGGTAATCCTTGGTAATTAATTAAAGTCGTCCATGTTTCCTGAATTCAAGAGGAGACATGATATCCAAATTACCTTCGAAAAATCATTTCAATTTGGATGTCCTATCTCTCACCGAATTTAGGACACATTGGAATTGCATTTTTATCTTCTTGGAAATTCCACAGATTTTCTGGGGATTTGCCAAAACTAATAACCATGGATTACGCTCCTTTCAGTTTTATGTTTTCTCTTGAAAAACATCGGTAAAAACTTTTCACATGAGGTTAAGGCTTTGTGTAAGAGTCCTTATCTTCGTTATTCACAAGAAAGCATAAAATTGAAAGGATTTATGCTTTACTTCCATTTCTGACATATTCCTGTCATTCGAACAGGTAATTTCCAGAATCAAAATCCGAGGACTTGTGTGAAGAATCAGTCACAAGTTAAAATGGACCAGGATGGCATAGAAAAGCGCTTGACCACCCTGGAGAGTCAGTTGGCTTAGGTGTTCGCAATGATGACAGAGATGAAGACACTCATCCTCACCACACATGGGGGGTGGTCTTTCAAGAATATCGAAGCTAGTCGACAACTCGAACCACTAGGATGGATGTTTGAAGACAGACAAAGGAGTCAACTTCTCACTAAGACGACATACTGGGGCAAAGCCCGCCAAGATGAAAAGAGACAAGAAGCTCCGAACGGCAGATATCCCCTAATTGAAAAGGGAACCGTAAAAAAAATTGTGAATGGATCAAAGCAGTCGACTGGGGCAAACCCCACTTAGCCAAGGCAAACGCCACCTGACCGGGGCAGCCGGGTCAAGTATAAAGACGTGTCGTTCCTAATTGATTTTCAATCAGATACCGGCATAATATTTCCTATCTTTTCCTCTCAAGTGAAAAACAGGTAGAGAAGGAAAATCCGTTTGTGGAAAGACACGAGGGACATGTTTTACATGGCATACATTTGTCGAAAATGTCCTCATCCGATCACATGCAAGATGATCATGGAACGATGGTAAAACTGTAATCGTTCCAATAAACCCTTCGAATGTTATATCTGACGAGGACCTTTATGTCTTTTGTCTACAGGATAGAATGGTCAAAGACAAACGAAGGAAAATTTGTCTTCCCCATAAGACGGAAAGAAATGTGCCTCTATCAGATGTCACCCATTGTGATCGCAAAGACAAGATGGAGCAATTTTGATAAGACCTAAGAAGACAGCATAAAGAAGGAGCAACCTAATTAGGATTGGCTCTCCCTAAGTCGAAAAGGTTGTATCCGTTCCGAATCGGATTGACCGGCTCACGAGTTGATATGGTTTCCCATTCTTGCAGGTGATGGTAAAAATGAATGGGACCACTGAGAAATTTCCTGCATCTTGGAGGCCATGAGTGACTAGAGCGGGGATAGTAAATCCGTAATCGTTTCAATTAAAGCTCCTTATGCAGCAATCGCCTCATTCATTCATTTCATCGCATAGGTGGAACAGAAGATTGTTAAAGCGTAGGGTGAATGCGGCAGGACACGATGAAAGAAACTGTCGCCTGTGAAGTATCACTTCAGGCTGTTGAAGTACTCGGTCACGAGTAAACCCACGCTGGCGGATGCCAAATAGCATAACGCTCGAGGGACATCATGAAATGATAACAAGGCAAAAGATGCATGAAGAAATCGAAACGTAGCGGCGAAGCTGAAAAGTGTCAAACAAGGCGGCATATCAAACGCTGAGATCTTCGAAAGATCGTAGGATCATATCATCTGGCAGCATATCATCTGCTGAGATCTTTGAAAGGTGCGAAGTGCCAAAATCACCTAACACGGAGTGGATCGACTTCAACTAAGTAGGAATGCACCAATACGGCATGATCAGATCGCCTACAACTAAATCGGCCAGCCCCAGACAAAGCGTCCAGTGGCTGGGGGCAAATCACTCTCTACCCGGAAAGGGTACCAAATGTAGGATGTGCCGAATTCACCATGGGGATACGTAGGGGAAGTCCCTGAAGCAGTTACCGCCCATGAATCATGATGAAGCGGAGTAATCCATCAAAGACAAAACACATCAAACCCTTCTAAATGAGAAGGAGAACGATACAGAGCCATCGATTCGGGTAAAAGGACGTATCGTTCCAAAATGATTATTTTCTTGATATGAGAATAATGTTTCATTTCTTTCTCCTTTCAGGTTGGGAACAGAAGCAAAGGGCTCAGGATGCAGTGCTTTCCAATGACAAACAGGGAGTACCCCTTTTCATGGCATCTCAGACATGCACTATGGCTAAATATTTTCAAGAGCATTCTAATAGCTCAAGTTGTGAACAAAACATTTGAGAAAACCTGAAGAAGTTTTTCATCATTTAGAAACCTCTGTGAAAAGAACACTTGAAAAGAAAATTTCAGGTTTTGCAGATTGACACATCTGATAAAAATACTTTCTCTGAATAGAGCGAAAAAGCACGAATTCATTTTTCGTCGTTAGCATACATGCATCATGCATATCATGCACATATCCTGCATACAGAGAACCCAAAGGGAGAAATGCCGGTTCCCGCAGGATAAATTTCAAGGGTAAATTGTATCGACTCCAATAGTCAATTATACATGCCCTTTACTCATGAGATTTCTCCTTTTCAACAGGGGAACATCGAACATCTCAAATGGCGACTGTGATCGAGAGAATCACCAAACCGCCACATGACAAATCCCCAGATTGTCAGGCTGTCTAGGGACAGAGAAAAAATAATCAAAGAATCTGGCAATCGAGATAGATGACCAGAATCGACAAAAATTCATGAGAGCGGGCTCCCCCACCTGCTTCGAGGAGCCAAACCGGGGGCAAATTCTCACGATCCCCCATGAAAGTGCATCGAACCAGGGTTATCAAACCCAGAGATGACAAACACCAAGACAAGCCTCACTGGGGCAAAATACTTGGAAAACACTGCTCCTTCTAATGTTGGAAGGACGAAGTCTCGAAGGGAGTACCTCCTTCCTGAAATTTCAAATGAAGCCAGATAAATCCCCGTACCTGTCTCTTCATATGCAGGTGCATGAATGTCTTCAAATCGGATTGAAAATCGTCCAGGAGCATGGGAATGCCAAGGCACGCTGCCAAGATGAACACCGCCCAACTGGGGCAAAGCAGTTGTCGACGTGATTGAGGATCGTCTCGCGAACAACACCCACAAATACAGACGAGATGAAGCAGCATCCATCATCCACATCAAATGAGAAGCGTCAATAATCGACGAAGGAAAGGAATACGTCAGTAAGGCGTCATCAGGAATCCCAAGAGGGAAGACATCCCCAAAGA
The DNA here is from genome assembly GCA_021437785.1 of Rhodomyrtus psidioides. Lineage (NCBI taxonomy): Eukaryota > Viridiplantae > Streptophyta > Magnoliopsida > Myrtales > Myrtaceae > Rhodomyrtus > Rhodomyrtus psidioides. Next base: position 2,092,557 of record JAILYB010000041.1, on the reverse strand, counting down.
GGATGGAGATTATAGCAAAACGCAGGAATGAATTTAGCTGGGGCGGGCATCACCTAGCCATGATGAACCACGTCTAACCGGGGCAAGTGAATCATTTGTGCGCCGGACAAAGGAAGGACATTTCTTCTCTGGCAAAATCCATGGACGCAGTGACAGAGTCGTCCTCATCGGAAGTAAACCCCAGGATACAAACCTGGGTGAACGAAAATTGGTGGCACCAAAAAGCCACAAAAGAAAGGATCTCGCCCGACGTGGAGGCGAAAAGAAATATCCGTTGCAAGAAGCAAGTTGCCAGGAAACGGAACCCTAGAAAATGACGTAGAATACGTCCAAAAGCACAAATTGATCTCATCCAGTGCAAATCCTAGAGAAGGATTTCGTTGCCAAACAGATGGATAGATCATGGCCACGAGCTAGATGGCCGACTTCAACAAGCCTCACATTTGCGTTCAAATGGAGGCGCGAAGCGAGAGTAAAGCAGTATCGTTTCGATTTGTCTTGAATTTCGAAACACGAACTGACACTTGATGTTTATTGTTGACAGGGATTCACCGTCAAGATGGACAGAAAATTGTTGGCACCAGAAAGCCGCAAAATAAAAGAACTCGCCGACAAGGAGGCAAATAGAATTATCGACCTTAGAAGTCAGGACTCCAAGAAATGGTCTTTGATTATAAGACTGAGTGGAGGGTAAAAAGTATCGCTCCCACATTACATGCTTTGACATACATTCTGATAAAAATTTCCTTTTTCCTTGAATAAAAGGAACTCTGAAGAATGACGTTGGAATGCGTCCGAAAGCTTAAATGGATCTCCTCCAGTGCAAATCCTTGAGAATGATTCATTGCCAACTAGACGGAGGAATCATGGCCACAAGATAGATGGCCAACTTCTGCAAGCCGCACGTTTGTGTTCAAATGGAAACACAAAACAAAATAAGACGGTATCGTTCCAATTTATCTTGAATTTTGGAATACAAACTGACACCTAATTCCCGTCCTTGACAGGGGCTCGCCATCAAGGCGAAACAGGTGTTCACATCCCATGTATTACCCATTGGAACACATGACCAAGGGTAAGATGTATCGTTCTAATTTTTTGAGAAATTCGTGAACGTACAATGACATGTTTCTTCTACATTTTCAGGGACCTCCAGCCGCGGGGGACAGGTAAGTATCCCTCTCCCCAATCCATTGAAGATGTTGAATAAAAAATAGAGAAGAAAAGAAAAACTTTCAGAATCTAATGTCTAGAAAAGACATAGAGTTCTAACTACATTAACAATCATGTTTTGAAAACAGGAGGTTGTCTGAACATGAATAAAGACATGCATTGTGCATCATAAAACCCCATTGACGGGTAAAATTTTTGGAGAAAATAAAAGAGATTTTTCCAATCAAAAGTTGTTCAAAAATTTCAAAAGGACGTTTTCTCAAAAGACGAGAGGCAAAGCCTAATCCAAACGCGTCCTATACACACTTGAGAGAGAAGTGGAGCGGATCAGATAGTGAAATTTGGACCTACGGAAGTAGGGATTATTCGCAGCAATTACATGGATTGGGATGACGGAGGCATTCGTTTCATATCCCCAAACACTACAGGTGACCATTGACAACCCCTTCGAACGGCGGTTTTCATTCTCAACCCTGTCAAGAACCACCCCACATTGGGGCAAAATGGAGGCGAGTCCAGCAACATCAGGAGAAAATGGTTAGAAATTTTCTTGCTCGGACTAACATCAATCTTTGTGTGTTGTTTATATGGTAATCCAAGTGCCATAGGATGACGAGAAGCATTCATTTCTCTATCCCACACACCATATCCTTTGCACAGCCAAGTTGAGCCTGCAAATCCGTTTCATAAACCCGTTGGTGATCATTGCACATTCCAAGACGGATGCATCATCACGTCAGAAACAGAGGAGTTCGAGACTTAGGGATTACAAAGAAATTCCTAGGCTAATGCTTAAAGCATGTTTAGACATTCGAGCATATGTCTAACATGATCTACCGAAGATGAGAAAAGCGGGATTTCAAAAGGAAAATGAGGACGAAGAAAATCCCCAGCATCAAGAAAAAGCAAAGTGCCTGGTAAAAGCAAGGCCGACGCTCGTGTAAGTTGTCCGATTGATCCCCAATGAAGCTTGGATGGGCAAAGAAAGAGAAAATCCCTAAGGGAGTCAGATCAAAAAGGCTGCTCCCCAAATGCTGCTAAAGAGCTGGTGCACACCTCAAAATCGGTTGCACACCTCAAAGACTAAAGATGCAGAAAGGAAAAGACAGGTGGCAAATTTGCAGTGATCACCAACGTCAATCCCCTCATGAATTCTGGGCCAAAAATAAGCATTTTTCGGTCCCCAATCCTACCGACATTACAACCCTGAAACAGTCTTCTCCGATTAAGACACTTGGGTTAACATATGGCTTAGCTCGAAGAGGTACGAGCAAGACTATTTCTTTCTCATTTTGCAGGGTTCTTGACTTGTAAACCCGGAGCAGATGGTGAAAACTTTCGTTCAATGGCCTCGACTCCAAAGCGGGTCCCCCTTGAAGACCAATACCAAGCCCAACATTACGGTCCCGTGGAAGACCTCCCGACCGATCAAAATGTAAGCGCTGCGAATGAGCCTAAAACCTAGGCACAGGTTAGTAGGGAATTGAGTGCGTCCCCTATAAAAACCACTATCTCAAAACAGGTGAGAATACCTCATTGTCGAGAAATATTCCAATTGATGTTTTGAACAAACTCTTCTTGGAATTTTCAAACTATTGATCCAGATTTGCCCCGCAAGGAATTTGTGATCACATCTGTATGTTGCAAGAATGTTTTGGATAACCTCCAACATCAAAATGCACATTTCATGACTAAAACTCAAGTCATAAAATTTTGTCGATTGGACAACCATTGTCTTCCAAAGATTACTAACGTTTTCTTGGTGAAGAAAAATTTTTCAGGCTCGAACTTCTGCAGGATACCTGGAGAACCCAGCTCCCAGAATGTCGCCTCAACAGACCCAAGTGAAGCTTTGTCAAAAATAAAATCTTTCACTGCTTCAAAACTAAATTCCCGACAAATTTCGGGATCTTTCAAAAGAAAGGGTGAGGATAGAACATTCTTTCACAAAAATGATGGTCCTAGTATGACGTGGAGAACCCTCGTCTCGGGACCTTTTTCAAAAAATCAAGCAGTCCTAGCTTGACGTGGAGAACCCTCGTCCTAGGACCTTTTTTTCGAAAATTAAGCAGTCCTAGCTTGACGTGGAGAACCCTCGTCCTAGGACCCCTTTTCAAAAATATCAGACAGTCCTAGCTTGACGTGGAGAACCCTCGTCCTAGGACCCTTTTTTCGAAAATTAAGCAGTCCTAGCATGACGTGGAGAACCCTCGTCCTAGGACCCCTTTTAAAACAAAAAATCAAACAGTCCTAGCTTGACGTGGAGAACCCTCGTCCTAGGACCCCTTTTCAAAAATATCAGATAGTCCTAGCATGACGTGGAGAACCCTCGTCCTAGGACCCCTTTTAAAACAAAAAATATCAAACAGTCCTAGCATGACGTGGAGAACCCTCGTCCTAGGACCCCTTTTCAAAAAAAAAATCAAGCAGTCTCATCGGACGTGGAGAACCCGCGTCATGAGACCCTTTTTTAAAATTCAGACAATCTCATCGGACGTGGAGAACCCATGATCCCGGAAGGATGCCTTGCTCTGTCAAGAAAAGCTCATAGGGTCATGTTTTGCAGGATCCCTGGAGAACCCATGGCCCAAACTGATACCTTTTTAATGAAAAGTTTGCAGGTTTCAGCTTTCTACAGGATAATTGGAGTCCCCATATCCCAGAAAGGTACCTCGCATGTCGAAAGGACAATTCGGCCTTCTGCGAGATTTCAGGTAACCCCTAAATCCCAGGATAGCCTTCAGGTGAACCTAGAGTTAGGTAAACCTTCCAAAAGAGACCTCAATGATGTCAATCCTTAGGCGGAGCCTTTTAGTAGGCAAACCCTTTCCCAAGACCGATCTACGAACGAACGATCGAGTCTCCGAGGCGGAGCCTTTTAGTAGGCAAACCCTTTCCCAAGACCGATCTACGAACGAACGATCGAGTCTCCGAGGCGGAGCCTTTTAGTAGGCAAACCTTTTCCAAGACCGATCTACAGAACGATCGAGTCTTCGACTAGTCCCGACAACAAGGGATATGTCATTCCATAGGTGGAGCCTTTTAGTAGGCAAACCTTTTCCAAGACCGATCTACAGAACGATCGAGTCTTCGACTAGTCCCGACAACAAGGGATATGTCATTCCATAGGTGGAGCCTTTTAGTAGGCAAACCTTTTCCAAGACCGATCTACAGAACGATCGAGTCTTCGACTAGTCCCGACAACAAGGGATATGTCATTCCATAGGTGGAGCCTTTTAGTAGGCAAACCTTTTCCAAGACCGATCTACAGAACGATCGAGTCTTCGACTAGTCCCGACAAGAAGGGATATGTCATTCCGAGGCGGAGCCTTTTAGTAGGCAAACCTTTTCCAAGACCGATCTACAGAACAATCGAGTCTCCGACAAACCCTACAGAACGGGCCCGTCATCCTTAGATTCCTATCAGTCTGGAGTCTCACTTGATGGTAGAAACCGCCTTAAGGGTCTTTTGAATGGTAGAAACCGCCATAAGGGTCAACCAATGGTAGAAACCGCCATAAGGGTCAACTCAAAGGTAGATACCGCCATAAGGGTCAAAACTAAATTCAAAGGTAGAAACCGCCTGAAGGGTCAACTTGATGGTAGAAACCGCCATAAGGGTCAACTTGATGGTAGAAACCGCCATAAGGGTCAACCAAAGGTAGAAACCGCCTGAAGGGTCAACTCAAGGTAGATACCGCCATAAGGGTCAACCAAAGGTAGAAACCGCCTGAAGGGTCAACTCAAGGTAGATACCGCCATAAGGGTCAAAACCAAATCAAAGGTAGAAACCGCCTGAAGGGTCAACTCATGGTAGAAACCGCCATAAGGGTCAACCAATGGTAGAAACCGCCATAAGGGTCAACTTGATGGTAGAAACCGCCATAAGGGTCAACTAATGGTATGACCTACCATACAGGTCAGGGCTTAATCTCCCTAGGATATTCTGAACGAGTCCTAGGTATCTTCTTGAGAGTCGTCGCAACCGGCAGCATCTGACAGGTGAGCTTCACGTAAGCCTCTCTCACTCCGGCCCATGTTCGAATTGCAAGAGTAAACCGGTGATTAATTTGAGCATTCATCAAAAGACTTGAAGGTCCGATGTCATAGCATTTCTTCCCCCCCAGTCGAGTCGGTCAAGATCCAGGCGTCATTTTGTCTTTGAAAGCGACCTCTGACGAGCTCACTCTCAAAGAGGGGCAGCTGTTGACACCTGATTTTTGACCATCCGTTATTATAGTTTTTTTTATTTCTAAAATTAATTAAAAATAGCAAAAAAGGTCAAAAAATTGCAAAATCAATTTTGGAAGCCTTAGCCTAGCCTTAGGAACCAATTTTGAACAAAAAATATTTTTTGAATTTTTTAATATTTTTTGGAATTTATTTAATTATAAAAATACCCAAAAAATTAGAAAAATACCATCCGTGGTCAGAAAATTACACAAAAATATTCTGAAATTTTATTTTAATTATCTCTTCAATATTTTCACTTTTTATTATGGAAATTTGGCTTGGTTCATGGGGTTCCTTCACAAACCTAATCCCGAACCGGGCCTAAAAAATCCTTTTCGAGTCTTTTAATTTTCAATTCTCGGCTTTTATAAGCTATGACATTGGACTCCAAAGTATTGAAATGCAATTGGGTCAATTTGCCCTCCAATTTGATCAATTTTAACCAAAAGGGCTTAATTGCATAAAAATCTTTCAATTTAGTCCCGGTTTCACAATTTTTGAAATTAAATTTCACACGGGCACACCCATTAAAATTAAACACCTCTACCCAACAGTTTTCATCATGCTGAATCCATTGGCGGGCTCAATTTTGGCTAATTCGATCGTTTAGGCCTTCGATTTGGCGAAATTAAATTTCGGATCCTAGGGACAATTTGGGGTTTTCACATAATTTCAATAAATTGATTCACGAAAATACCCATATTTGATGTAAAACATGTCAAGGAATCCGATTTTGCCATCAATTTCATGAAAAGAGGTCATTTTGGGGGTTAATGTGGCGATTTGGGCGATTTGGCCGAACCGGGCCGGTCGGGTCCGACCCGACCCGACCCGGCCCGACCCGGGTCTGCAGCAAATGCACAGAATGTGCAGAACATGGGCAGTGAGGCAGGGGAAAAACAGGGCATGGGCGACGCGGCTTCGGGAAGAAAAAAAGGCGACACGGCGTGGGGGACGATGGCAGGCGTCGGGGGTCGTGAGTTGCAGTGGCGTGGGGCATAAAAAATGGCCGGTCGGCCACCACGAACAGGCGAAGATCCTCGGTTTTTAAACCGAGCTCGGCCAAGGAGGGAGAAAATTTTTGGGGAGATTTTTCGAGCAAATCCGGAGCAAGACAAGCTTGCCGGCACCTCTTGGAGCCTGAGGGGAGCTTCGGTCGCCGTCGACGGTCACGGAATAGGTCGGTATCTTCCCCGACCTCCATTTTTCTCTGCGCACACCATGTGTTTGATGAAATGCCCGATGGAGTCCCGAACGTTTTGACTCTCGGTCGAGCTCGACCCGAGCTCTATTTGTGCGGTTCTAATCTTTAAACTACACTAGAGTTATCCCTAACCTCGTGTTGACCTTCGTTTTGCATTAAAACTCGACAAAAACCGAGGGCCGGAGCTTCGCCGGCCATGGTTCGGACGGGAGCTCGACGAGGGATTTCCGGCGGCCGCCGACCATCAAGGAACCCCAAGTAAGCTTCTAAACCACCATTGGATGCCATGTGAATGAAAGAAATCGAGTTTAAACAAATAAAAATTTTCTGTGAATTCTTCGCCGGAGCCGGTTCGGTCGCCGGATTTTCGGGGCGTTTCCCGACGTGTTTCTTGCCATGTTTTGGTCTTATATTGATGTTGAGTGTCCAAGGAGTCGAATGCCGCAAGAACGGCCGAAAAATACCAAGTTTCGGGCCCGTTTCGCAATTTTCCGGCGACCTCGCCGGAATTTTTACTATTCCCGCCGGATTTTTCACTGTTCATTGTCTTCTCCGGCGACCCTCCGGCAGGTCAACGGTCAACGCTGACGTGGCGTGCCACGTGGGCAGCCACGTCAGCCGGGTGGGGGCCACGTGGAATTTTTATACATAAAACAAAATTAACGGCCACGATCGCGACACGTGTCGCGATCCTAAATTTTTGGAAAATAATAAATGATTTTCTGATAATTAATTAAAAATCGATCCAAAGGCTACGAATGTGCCAAGCGGCAGCCTGTGGATCGTCCGATCTTGTCCAAGATCGGACGCATCAAGAGCGGCCACGTGGCACAACGTGGGGCGTTCGATCCGGCGGATTTCTTAAAAGAAAAATAAATTAATTTTTGATCCGATGGTTTTGGTTGAGCCACGTGGCTCTCTGTGGATCGTCCGATCTAGTGGAAGATCGGACGCACAGGATGAGGCCACGTGGCGCAATGAGAGCCGTCGGATCCGCGGAATTTTCGGATAATTAAATAAAATAGATAAAAAATCAAAAAAAATGTTAAAAAATATAAAAAAATATTTAAAAATATAAAACGGTGTCGTTTTAGGCCGGTGTCGACCCCTAGGGTCGGGCCGGGCGCCCGAGAGGCGCGGGCCGGGTCTGACCCGGCCCGGAAAATATTTTTAAATAAATAAAAAATCAGAAAATAATAAAATAATCAAAAAAATCAATAAAAAAATAAAAAATCATAAAAAAATTCAAAAAAAATTCGGAAAATTCAGAAAAATTCTAAAAAATTCCAGAAAATAGGAAATGGCCACATTCAACTGGCCACAACCTGTTTCGGGTCATTTGACCCCCGATCTCTTCAGAAATGACGGTTTTGTCCTTTCGGCAAACCGTCTTCCAAAAAAAATTCTAAAAATTCAGGAAAATCCCAAAAAATAGGAAATGGCCACAAACAACTGGCCAAGTCTCATCCCGGGTGTTTTGAACCCCGAACCTTCTTTAAAATGACGATTTCGCCCTTCGGGCGAATCGTCTTCCAAAAATTGAAGAAAAATCAAGAAATTCCAAAAAATTCTCAAAAATGGGAAATGGCCACAATCAACTGGCCATGGAATATTTTGGGTAATTAGGTATCCAAACCTTCCAAAAAATGACGATTTTGCCCTTCGGGCTAATTGTCCCCGAATCTTCCCATTTTACCCCTAGCCCTAAATCACATCTTCCCTAAACCCTTATGGCTATACTAGGAGGCCAATGATTGAAATTGATGTGCATTGACATGATTTATTTATGCACGTGACTTGCGCTTTCATTTAAATTGATTGTGATTGATAGGAATAGTCTTCCAATCTGCATGAAACCCTGAATCAAACCTATCTCACCCAAAATTGCGCCTGCATGAACTCTTAGTCAGGAAAATCACTCGCGTTAGGTACCGAAAGGGCGTTGGTAATGACACCGACGTAATCAAGTCCCCGAACCCAAAATCTCTGGTTCCGCAGAACTGATCGATCTCTCCCAATCGGTCAGTAAGGTTTCCGGTCTACCCTCCAAGAAAGACCGGTGGCGACTCCAAATGCACGCACAAGTTGCACATGCCACCACGACCACACTAAGGTCGAAAGAGATCGACTCTTATCGTCGAATCCCTCAAAAGAAATACCCCCGCCGCGATTTGGTATGGGCCTGGGAGGGCCCGCGCCGATCCAAGACCCCGCGATCGGTAATCCATTAGCCCGCGTTGATTTCGGACGGGTCGCGACAATGTGTTATGGAGGTTTATGTCTTGTAGTTTGAGGAATTGACGAAGAAAAAATTGACGAATCGCTTGACTTTCGCTAGGACCGCTGCTGCCCTGTTCTGGAAGTGTGTGAGGCTGAGTATTTGAAGTTCTTGGGACGCGAGTTTCGTTGATTTGAGCTTGAGGTAAGGAAGTTCCTAAACCTTGGATAGAACGATTGGACTCAATTGGGTGAATCCGATGAGGATTTCGCTAATTGTGGTGAACTTTGGTGATATTGTTCGACATATGATCACGTGTCGTGCCTATGGCTTAAATGCTCATTGAATAGTCATGATATGCGTTGTTTGCCTCTCTTGGTTGTCGAAAATTGATTGTCTCGCATGCCTTTTTATCGTTCACTCAATGCGTGAGTTATGTTCAATCATGAAGTCTTGCATCGCGATAAATTCTGGCATGCTTGAGAATCGTTATGAGATACTCTAATGCGTGAGACGCAAGGTTAAAAATGGTCAATGTCCTGATACGTGAGACGCAGGACGAGTATTGATATGTGTCGACACAAGCCTGAGATGACATTAAAAACCTGATGCGTTTTACGCGGGTTTATCAATGATGGTTTGATGCGTAAGTACGCGGACCTAGCCTAAGGCGTTCCACACGCGGGCTTGAATCAAATGAAGGTCGGAAAGGAAGGAAAGTGTGGCTTGGTTTTGTGATGTGAATTTGTCTTAATTGATGGGATATGCTGCCATGATTGCATAAACGATGTTTGTTGATATTCTTGTATTCATTATGGTTGTTTCATGCATCACGTTATTGTTGTACATTGAGTTTATGTTGCATTCACCTGAGCGTACTGCTAGTCTAACCTAGGGTTAGGACGTTTCTTACTGAGATGTCGATCTCACCCCGTAGTAGGACCCTATCTTTTTCCAGACCCTAGGAATTGAAGATGCTGCCGATCCGCTTGGGTGAACCCCAGGAGATGACTAGGTATATTGAAGAGTTTCCTGATTATCATGGTATAGTATATATTAGACGTACTACAGTAGTGTGGGTAGACGAGCCATGAGCGCCAGATAAACCCCATAGGTTCGAAGCATGATATCATAAAGAAGGTGAAGGTATGTCTGAGCAGTTAAGACCCCAGGACGTACTCAGAGGAGCTGTACCCTCTTAGTGCCACCCGACCCAAGAGGAAATAGAAATAGAGACCTCTACCGTGGGATCAAGGAACATACCGGAAGGAGAACCGGCGGGCGGGGCAAGCATTGAAGTGATCGAGATTTCAGATTCCGAGGACGATATGGAAGAGGATTCCATTGAGGTGTCATCGGAGTCTTTCTCAGACTACGACCCCGTTGAGGACCTGGAGCAAGCTGATGATACTAGTACTACTTAGGACTTTTGTGGTCGTTCTACTTTTTGGGAGCGTCTTTTGGTGGAGTTGGTCCAGTGGTGGGACTTAGTGGTTTCCTTTTTGTCTGCCCTTTTGTTGTCCCGACCTGAGCTTTTGAAAGAGTGTTCCTGGTCTCTTATGTACAGACTTATCTTTTGTTGTATAAAGATTTCTTGTTCCCCACATCTCATTCTTGGTTGTTTGTATTAGTTGATTGTGTGCGGATGGGTTTTATTTTCCTTATATCTTCCGCGTGCGAGTTTCATTTCATTTGGCCGTATTAGTGAGAGTATCCTGGGACAGATCTTACGGTAGGATGCGGATGTATGTGCTCGTAAGGAAATGCGGGATGTGACACCTAATCTACTTCAAATTTGAAATTCAAATCAAGTAAACTTTAATTTTGTGACATTCCGAATTTCGACCTCTCGTGGCTATTGATTTAAAATGGGGTCTCGAAATTTGAAATTGGACGATGGGGAATTCTAACATTCGAATTGAATTTGACGTCGCCTTGCCGATCGTAACCTAAAATTGGAAAAGCGAATTTTCGGACGGAAAGTGCGAAATGACCATTTTGCCCCTCGAGCCTGCTCTTGCCTTAAGGAATTTGGAAGGACATTTTAGTCATTTGGACATCCCCATGGCTGCTGAAAATTCAAGGTTAAAATGGTCATTGGATAGCAAGATATTAAATTGCTTGAGGACAAGTGTCAATATTTGGGAGATTAGCATTAATTAATTACTTTTTACCTACCATTCTTTAACCCTTTGACCAAGATGGATTAAGACCAACCTCTCTCTCTCTCCCTCTCATGTTGGTCGATATTTTCTCTCTCCTTCCTCTCTTGCTTTTCGTTTTTCCTCATCTTGGCCGAGAAGACCCGTCGCCAGCTCGCTGCCCAGTCTCAATGCCTCCACTGTTTCGATCGTAACTTCCTCGTTCGATGGCCGATTGAAAACTACCGCCAAATGAAAGCTTATTGTCTTATCTTTCCATAGAAATATTATAAGCTTGATTTGGTCTAGTATTCTGTCCCGTAGGTCGATTTGAGTAGACAAAGGTCAGGCTGGTCGGATTCTGACTCGGTTTGGGAAAATATCTTCGTTCGCCCACTTCGAGGGCTCGATTGCTTCCAAAATTTCGGTGAGATCATCTTGACTCCTATAATAAGAAGTGAGAAAGTTAATTTTGAGGATTGGATGGAGTTGGGATAGATTTTGAAGTTGGTTTTGTGTGATAATCCAAGGACAGATTCTGCCCTTGTACACCGGCGGTAAAAACCGAGCCATTTGAGGAACTTTGGGTCATCTCCGTGCCTTGAAACTTTCGGTAAGGCACCTAGGGTTGTTGTATGATATGTTGGTGAATAGGTTTTGCAAAGAATTGAAGTTAGAGGTTGAATTATGGGTTGTTTTAGTGTGATTGCTTAGGACCGGTTCTGCCCCTGCACTGGACCGGGGAAGCTGGGAACTTTTGAAGGCTTTCGAGGTGTCACCTTGCCAGGAAAATATTGGCAAGGATCTTTAAGACATAGTATTACATGTTGGTGAAGAGTGTGATGAATTAGAATGGGGTTGGGATGAGTTTTAATGGCCGGATTTCATGAAACCCCTAGGACCGACTAAACTGTTTTCAGCGCGCACTGTTTTTAAATTGAGTCATTCTAAGTCGTCCGGTACTCAAATTAAGCTCCGCTTTCGCCCACGTGTTTGTAAGACCTTGAGGGTTAATAATATGAAATTGGATTTCTTAAAAAGACAGTAGAAAAATGTCGGTTTTCTTTTGATTGCAGCTGGGCGTGGAGCCTAAAATAGGGCAGTTTTGGGAGGAATGATATTTATGACGACTTGCCTTGATAGAATGGCAATTGGCATTCTTAGGGCCATTGAATCGGTGCTGTGAGGACATGAGAATAAGGGGTTGTGTGTACTATTGAAGTATTGGCACGATGGAAATGAGAAATGACTGAGTTTCGACGTGATTTTCCTAGGTGCGCCGTGGGTGCCCTGTTCGGCCATGAAATTGCTGACCTTGGAGGGGCATTGTGAGTGGAGTTTGCTATTTGAGTGCAGAAGTAAGTGACTTCTAAACCTTTATTAGGACATTCGGACACAACTGGACAAGTTTCATTGATAAATCGATGAATTGATGAATTTTTTTTATGCTTGAAATGGTGAGAGCCGAATAGAAAATGATGAGGATCAAGCCATGAGTGCTTGTTGATATGGATTTGATGTCCTCATGGTTGAATTTGAAGAGTGTATGCTCATATGAATTGCTTGTTTATGTGGCTGTATGACGTGAGGTTCCTAAGCTATGGATTTGTGACAAAGTACGTTGATCTTAGCAAGTAGACGAATTATACTGTCTATTGCCTGAAAGTTCTCATGATGAAAATGTGGTGAAATGCTTGTTGTGATGATTCTTGAGTTGAATTGAGTTGTCTAAGGAAATGGGCTGTTGAGCCATGAGAGCACGTGATTGGTGGCAAGTATCTTGATGAGATAAGAGCTTAAGGCCGGTGGCACCCTGATGCGATTTGATCGCGGGGTTGTGGTTGGAAGTACACCCTAATGCGTTTAACGCTGGGTTGTGATCTAATTATATCTTGATGCGTTAAAACGAGTGATATTATACTTGGTCAAGTAAGGATGACTGACCTAATGCGTATTACGCGGGCAGTATCCTAGCCTGATGCGTTGTTGACGCGGGCCGCCTGATGCGTTGTTACGAGGGCAATTGAGGAGCACGACCTGATGCGTTACAACGCGGGTTCTGCCTAGCACTTGATGATAGCCTGATGCGTGTTGACGCGGGCCTAGCCACTCAAGAAAGAGAATTTGTGATGAAATTAAGAATGAAGCTTTACGTGTGTAATGAATATGGTCTTGCTGTTAAGATGGCTTTGTCATGATTCATTGGTGTCATGTGCCATTCTTTTAATGAGCTACCGTAGGCTTTGCCCTTAAAGATATCCGGTGGGACTGATGGCCTAGTTTAGGTTTAGGGTGAGCTTATTGATATTTATATCTCACCCTGTCGTGGGATAAACTTTTTCAGGTTCTTGATGATGGAAACACGAGCTTGAGGAGGATGAACTCTCGAGGAAGTAATTGTACTAAAGTGGATTTTCGCTTTTCGTAACCTTAGGAATTATAGCTGTTTTTATGGATTAGAAACTGAATCCTTGGTATTTGACTATTGTAACCCGATGTACTTTTTTTCTATTGAGAAGTGTACCATGTTCCTGTCCCGAGTTATCTTGTATTGAATTTGTATGGAGGTATTTTCTTGCTTCCGTCTGTTTGATGAAGTTTGATAGAAGTGGGCCTAAGGATCCTGGAAGATTTCTTTAGGATGAACGGCCTGGGTGATGTCCGCGTGCTCGCCGAGTTCGGGGCGTGACAAATTTGATCTTCAAAATCTGACGGGCTCCTTGCGATTTCTCATGCCTTGATTGATGTTGTGTGATTTTCGCTCATAGTGCGTAGTATAGAATGTTTGCTAAGTGATTTTTTCCTTATGTATCTTCAATGAGCCATTCGGTAATTAGAGTAATCCCTTGATCGTTAGATCATTCTTGGCCTAGTCTTCAACTTCGTTTCGTATTTCAAGTCAATCGATCGGCCCGCGTGCCACAAACTTCATTTAAACTCTTTCCATTGAAAGCTCATGATCGATGAGCTAGCTAGTCAAACATTCCATCGATGAGCTCTGTTATCCGATCATGATGTTATGACCTTTATCATGAGCTTATTAGACATTTTATTGAGCAGGCTTTATGGGTGAACTGTATTTATCAGGATCTGGTTTGGGCCACTTATTTATATTTGGACCCAAATTTTGAGCTCAATGTCAGCACATGGTATTATGATATAAATTAAGGACACAAATGTTGATTTTCTTAGATAAAATAATGTTAAGAAAGGGGAAAGATATGTTGGAAATAAATTGAAGAAGATGAAAATAAGATTAATTATCTGAGGCGTGCAAGCACTATAATATGCCTTGAAGTCTCAAGGACTTTGTAAATTCGAGTTGCTAAAACAACGCGAGATTTGAAATTTTGTTTTATAACTTCTTATAAAACTCAAAATGATATTAGCTTCTCCTAAGTCCTTCATATCAAATTTAGAAGTCAAAAAATAATTTGTTCCAATCACAATATCAATGCTTGTATGAGAAATAAGCATATCATCAACATCTAAGCTACTAATTTTAGATTCACTATCAACAGCTTTTTACATATACACATTATTTACTCCAGTTGAGGAAAATCCATTATTAACCAGAACTTGATCAATTTTCTCGTGCCATTGTTTTGATGCCTGTTGTAGACAGTATAAGGATTTAAGGAGTTTACGAACTTTGATTTCTTGGCTAGGAAGAGTACTTCCCTCAAATTCCTAATGTTTAAAGTGGGAATCTAACGGGACCAATTTACTCTTAACATATCCCTAAATTTGTTGACTGAAAAAAGCAGAGTTGGAAAGGTGATTCAGCTATTGCAAGACAATTCCATTCATAATATATTTTTAATGCGTACTTTGAACAAACCTTAAAAAGATTTCCTACGATTCGTGAGAATATGATTCAACACCAATCTACTAAGACATATTCGGACAATTTGTTAACCAAAAGAGGCCAACTTGGAAAGGAGATTCAGATTGGAAGGAACAATTTGTTCACAATACATTTCCTAAGTACTTTAAGCTCACCTTCGGACTTAAAAAGTTTGTCTAGGATTCATCAACAGAATAGAAGGTTGTCCAACTCCAAGGAAAGGTGGTGATCGAGGAAGTTGTGTCTATGGCTGTGTTTGTCCATGCGTCCATATAAGGGAAAGGAGAAAAGAAGAA
This sequence comes from Rhodomyrtus psidioides, assembly GCA_021437785.1. Taxonomy (NCBI): domain Eukaryota; kingdom Viridiplantae; phylum Streptophyta; class Magnoliopsida; order Myrtales; family Myrtaceae; genus Rhodomyrtus; species Rhodomyrtus psidioides. Next base: position 2,077,445 of record JAILYB010000041.1, on the reverse strand, counting down.
GAATCTAATCCATGGTTAAGAAGTTGCAGCTATCCTTGATATCTTGGATTATACCTGCAATTAATGGGGAAGAATCCAATCCATGGGTAGCATTAAAAGATCGTGATGCTAATGAAAACTTAAAATACAAGAAAGAGGAGGGCACGATTCCAATCCACTTCATTATCGGTCATTTTCTGTTATCATTTGAGGACGAAAAAGGCCTTCTCAAGCTCTCTCTAAGTTCCGAGTTAATGAAGTCTACTTGTCATTATGATCTGTTGGTGTAAGCTCCATCAGACTTGCTGCGATTCAACTGATGTCGCTGGAAACACGTCAATAGAGCCACAAATCCAAAGAAACGATTTAATTCGGCGAAAATGCCCGAAAATTAAAAGCCAAAGAATTCTAGAATTTTTTCTCTGTATATTTAGGACCAAGGTAGAATATCCTAGCATTCTTCTCCTCCAAGCAATGGGTCTATGATTTGGACCCTTAAGATGTGAGTACTTCCTAGGAGCCTTCCTTTATTCCTTCCACATTTGCATGGCACATTCCATCAGCTCTATATAAACTGATCTTTGCCTTCAAACTCAAACCACAAGAAAAAGGCCACTCTAAAGCCAACGCATAAGTTTCTTGTTTAGCTCACTCTCCTCCTTCTAACTCGCCCTCAAATGGCACCTCATGCCAGTCGCCTCGCCAATATTGGAAGGGAGGGTTTCGATCTAGTGGACAGATTTTGTGGGGGAGGGACATCGGGTCAAGAACCAAAGGAGCAAGACAATCCCGTTCCCAGCAACGAGAATGTGATCGATAGCAAGACCGCTGCCAAAAAATACAAAGGAATGGCGTTCACGCAGTTCTACAAGAAGTTTGTAGGCCGGCGTTTCTAGGATCTAGGCTTCTAGCGCTGTAAGCATGTAATGGTACAAGTAACTTCCTAGAAGGTAGAGGTAAACCGGATGAACAAGTCCTTGTCACGGTTTTCATCATGTTAGTCATTTTAAACTCTAGTACTGCGTTTATGTATACCGTTTGTTTTCAGAATTGCTGAAGTTCAGTTGTGTACTTGGATGTGTCTATGCTAGTAATCGAACCTGTTTTATAATAAACATTCTGCCTTTTCTTCGTCTTTTTAGTTAAATTTATGGCAATCTATGTTATAATTGTTCGCAATTTTAACAATCAAAGGCACGAACGTTATTTTTAGTGAATTTAACTCATGATGCTTGTATCAGGTTAACTTTAGGTGGGTCTCAACTCAAATCTGCAAAGATCTAAGTTTTAAGGCTCACGGTTTTCTCTATAAGCATGCTTTCTTGATCCAGTTTGACTAGGAAATTGGATTCTGAACTTTTTTGCGGTATTTTGTTGAAGTTTCTCGGATCTGTTGGTGCCTGCTGATCAAGGTAAGTACGTGGCTACAGGCAGAATCATCAAGTAAAAAAAAAAAAAATCTTGAAATACTCAGAAAAGTTTCCACAGAGAGACGATCAACTTGATGATGCAATTCAGATGTTGCAGGCATGCCAAACAGTCTTTTAAATCCCTCTAAAATCACGGAAGATGTGAACCGAGGAATTATAAGTACCAGAACACGTTTCAGCTGTCGCTCACTTCTTTCCTCGCATAAAGACTGGAGGATTCTTTGGATGAATTAATTAAGCTGCTAGACATTGCTCGACACCAACTTTGTTACATCAATTTTGTTCAATTCAGATTGTGGCTATGACTGTATGTTTGGTTCACTAAAAACAAGTGTTGACACTGCATATGGAAGGATTGTCCCTCTTAATTCCTACTAGCAGGTGCATTATAAACTTACTCTGCTAAGAAAGTTACTGAGATCCTTCGAAGAAACAAAATCACTTTACGTTTATCTTTAATTAATAGGATGGTGAACCGCCTTAAAAAACTAGCAAAAGATTAATTAGGACCAATCTATCATACAACAAAGGCTTAGTTTCGAATCGAAGTCAAGACGTATGTTTTATCGCATAATCACTTTCGTTAGTTTAGCAAAAAATGGACTTGACAATCACGCAGCAATCGTACTAGTTTAGCAAAAAAAGGGACTTGGCAATAACGCAGGAATCATACTTTCACATTTCTAATACTTAAAACTAACCTTTAAGACTGTTTTTCCAGGACTTAAGTATGGGAATGAATAGTGTACACATTTTCCTTTGGCTATACTATAATAGAAAGAAGTATAACCATAATTGTGCACATTTCTGGCGTAAGAATCCTCCTGATCCATACTCACTGGAACGGTTTGTTTAATTTAATGAAACTCCTAGATGCCAATGAAACTTCAGCTGCAAGAGATGCAGGCATACCATTAGTTTCACTCCGTCGATAACCTACATCCCCCCAAATATTTTAACTGTATATTCTCCCATATCGGTCAGAGTAATCTGAAATATCTTCACTTTTGCACTGGTTGAATCATCGACCACATTTGTGGTAATGCGATTTTATCAGAATCACTTGTAGGAGAATGCATAGACCGAGTCAAGGTCGTCAATGAGAAAAGGCACAAATGGGAAAGTTTGTGGCTATGGTCCTAAAATCTTTGGGACCGCAAGAGACGGCATCTTCTCAGAAACTATCACTCCTTTCACAAGTGTTTGTAGATCTCCGAAATCAATAACGTGGGAACTCATGAGGCCTTGCTTTATTCTTTCTATGCTACTATGATGGCAAAAGTACAATATGAGTGCCAATATTTATGTACGGCGCTCACTTTAGTGCCAATATTTTTTTTTTGTCACTTAAGTGCTAAATCGGAGAAAAAACGATCACTTAAGTGCCAACAGCGAGAAATTCCGACGACCTCACCAGAGTTGGCACTTAAATGACCATTTAAAAAAAAAAATCAACACTTAAGTGATCCAAAAAACGATCACTTTAGTACCAAATTGGAGAAAAATGATCATTTTAGTGTCAATTCTGACGACCTTACCGGAATTGACATTTAAATAATCATTTAAAAAAATTGACACTTAAGTGATCCAAAAAAATATATTTGCACTAAAGTGAGCACCGTACATAAATATTGGCAATTCTGCTGTACTTATGCCCTTCTATGACACTACCCATGAGCTCTATATAAAATGATCTTTGGCCTTCCAACTCCATCACTAGACACAAACCAAAGAAAAGCCGATACATTGCTTTCTTACCCGGCTCACTTGTCACTGCCATCTGCGACAAATCTCAAATGGCATCTTCTCAGAAATTATCACTACTTTCGCAAGTCTTTCCTCTTTTTTCTTTTTCTTTTTTTTTTGTACTTAGTCATGCAAGGGCTCGCTTGTGCCTAACAAGGGGCCGCAACCCTTGCCCAGCAATAGGTGAAGATCAGCAATGACCTCGTCGGGTTCAGTAGAAAATAAAGGAAACAAAAAAAAAAAGAGAGTTTAAAAAAAATTGCAGAAATTGTTCATGTTAGCATCGACTGTGCTACATAGGATGACCAACGTGTGCGTCCGCAACTGCAGGCCAAAATTGTCCGGAAAGGCTACACATTAACAAAACATTAAAATGTTTAGGATTGATTGGCCAATTTGAAAAGTTTGAGACTGAATAGATTTAAGACTTTTTTGATAATTTTCCGCACTGTGACTTATAGAAACTAATATGTACTTGTCGAGAATCAAATTCCGTCTCTCGGTAGTATGGCTTCGCAAAATTTTTTAATGAATCAAGTCGTGAAAAGATGTTCAAATGGGTTAAAAAGAGTCAACGTTTTTTTTTTTCCCTTTCTCTCGTGGCATTCATAAATGAATAGATTGGTTTTTACTTGTTTATAAAACAAACACGATTTAAGTCAATAAATATTGGTGTTGATAATTAACTAGTCTTGATTTCCAGCCTTGCTTCTTATATTAAACGGAGAAAGGATGACACTCAACTATGTATCAAATGGAGGTTAGTTTCGCTCCATTATTTAGTTGCCCAAGCCGGCCCTAGTTCTTTCCTGTCCCTCTTACCTTCACGAGTCTTTGAGCTAGGTCTTTCCCTCCCTTTGTTTTGGTTCTCAATTTTCACTACAAAAAAACAGCTAATTAGCGATGAAATTTGCGACGAAAATTTCGCCAAAATCCGTCGCAATTGGTTTTTGCGACGAATGAGAATTTCGTCGCTAACTCGGGGTCGCAACTTTTGCGACGAAATTTCAGCAAATCGTCGCAAATTTGCGACGAAATTTGCTATGAACACAGATTCGTCGCAAAGTTGCGACGAATGAGAATTTCGGTATTTCGTCGCAAATTTGCTACGAAATTCTAATTCGTCGCAAAATTCCTCGCAAATTTGCGATGAAAAATGAAATTTCCGTCACAAAATATGCGACGCCGTATTAGCGACGAAATTATTTTTCGTCGCAAAATTCGTCGCAAGACCCTCATTTGCGATGAAATTTTTTTAAATTTTTATTCTTCTCTAGCGATAAATTTGTGATCTTACGATAAAATAAAAATAAAATTTATAGTTACCATTAATTAAGCAAGTAATAAGATCTAAATATTATAATAATATAAAAATAAAATACATTCATCTGTTTCAATTACAGGAAACTGAGAGCTCCTAATGCTAATCATACAAGTGCATTGTGATAACTAAAAAGGAGTCTTGACAAGACAAAAAGCAAAAGGTAAGGGCATCAGAGTCTTGGATCCCAAAAAGTCTCCTTCGTTCAACGTCCCTCGGATCCTCAATCATAATCGTCAACTTACCTACAAACCGAAAAATTGCAAAAGTTAAATGACAGAGCTCAGGCTAGAGAAGAAAATTCAACTTCATTTCGAATGCAGCAATAGTGCACCAATTCTTTTATCAACACAAAACTAATCACAGTTGTTCTGTGATTAGTTTTTCCACCATCATCCACATACTAAGTCTAAACAAGGCAGAATTTATCCGTACAAGCAGTAGTCGCGCCTTTGAAGTTTAGCACAATAGAAAAGATCCACGATATTTGAAAAACCCTATTTTGAACTTGTCTATTCCTGGCCTAACATTTTCATGGTTGTCCATTTACAATCTTCTGACTCGAGCAGTGCTAACATTTTTTAGATATGCTAAAAGCCATGGTTGAACAGAATCGCTGGAAGAAATAAATAGAACTATCGAATAACAATTATGCTTTTTCCACATTTGCGCATATTGCAAAATTGCATACGCAATCATCTTCAAGAGTGACAGATCAACCTAACAAAGTAAGGAGACCTTGAGGATGCACGCACAAACCTTTCTATAATCAAGTATCCCTTCGAAGGGAAGCTCCAATTCATCACTCTCTATGACTAGGATGCACCCACTGACGACAGCATCGAAAAGTCGAGCAGATGATGGAGTTTCACCAGCTGGGCTTAAGCATAAAAAAGGTTAGTGATTGTTGCATAAAATAAAGAATTCTGACTGTCGCATAAAACCAAGAATTGCTGGTATGGGTACATCCACGTGGCAAAAAATGTAACTTGCCTGCTTTCAAAAGCTATGTTAGACTAAGGATTGAACATATATTTGCAAGACAATATAACTAAAATGCAGGGAAAAGCAGGGCAACTTATTCGCGGAGCTGCAATAGAGATAGAACCTCCACATTTTCTACCAAAGCTTCCTATTCTACAAGGGCTCGGCCTAAAGCAGCGATAATTTTAGTTCGGAGGAAGAATGCATAACAAAGCTAAACGAGTACTCCAGTAATTACCATAGCCATAACCAATAAATAGCTATAGGAGCCATGTCATTTACTTTCTGTTAACTGTTTGAAACTGATTGCACACGATTTCACACTTAGTAAGGGGAAAACAAAATCGATTTTACCTAGAGCAGCAAGAAGATTTTACAATTAGCCAAATGGAAATCAAACAGCTCACCTGATGATCAACATAAGCATGACCTGGCATAAGTGATAGCTAATAAACAGGAAAACCTTTTCAGCATAATCCATAACCTTTTCATCGAACCTACAAGCCAACACTGACAGAAAGAGACCCATTATTCGACCCCACCACCTCGGACTCTCTAACTTCCCTTTGCCATTTCTCAAACTCGTCTTCGCTGTTTGGGAGCTTTTTTTCTTATTTTCCTTCCGTTTGGGAGCTTTTTTCTTCCGGTTTAGTCCAGATCTAGAAGCTTCTTTCTTTTTTCGGGGAGATTTCTGTCTCGATCAAGTCTAAATTTGAGATTTTTTTGCATGTGTCTTTTCGGGGTTTCGCTTGCCTCGGGTTTTGTTAGTGAACAAGCTCAGTTTTGAAGGGAATCGGAGGAGCTTCTTGAAGGTTTCGCTCTCACATGTATCAGATCTATCTCGTTCAACCTTTTTATTATGCTCGGTGATGGTGTTGGGGATGCCAAATATAGGCGCGCAGCGCCGAAAGGCAAAGCCACAGCATCAAATAGAGTTCTTGGTGTATGCTCATAACTAAAGATTGATTCGGTGATCGGCCGCCAATTTTGGTGTGAAGAAGCCATATGTGTGCTATTTGAACATGTGACCTATACTGTTATTATGGTGATTTTTCTTTTTATTTGGAGCTTGTCCTGTTTTGAAGTTGTTTGGTTTTGTCTTGGTTTGAAGTTGTATTCTTTGAACTGAGATGCTTCTCTGTCGTATATCGAAAGAAGTGAATAAATGTTATTTTGACAAAAAAAACCTATATACAAAATAAGAAAAATGGAGAATTAGGATCCACATAAAAGAGTTCATGATGCTTGATGGAGATCAATAAGCTTTAAATTACAGGGTTCTGAAGGAATATGATTCAACACCAATCTACTCAGCCTATATCCATATAATTTGTTAACCAAAAGAGGCCGACTCTAAAAGGAGATTCACATCTCATTTTCTAATGCCTTATATCAACCTTCGGCCTCTTAAAGATTGTTTAGGATTCATCAATTAGGATTAGAAAGTTGTCCTACTCAGGGAAAGTTGGTGATCAAGGAAGTTGTCTGGGGCTTCATCATCTGATAGAATGTGTTTGTGTATGTGTCTAAATCAGGCAGAGGATAAAAGAAGAGTATATCTTTTAGGTGAGGAAGTTGTAGCTTTTCTTCATATTTTGGACTATACTATGCAATTATTATGTAAGGTTCTATAGATCATGATGCCAATTAGGGCTGTCAAATAGGCCCATGCCGGCCCGGCCTAACCTGGCTCGGCTCGGCCTGGCCTCTAAAAATTGAGAAATTTTCGGGCCGGATCCGGTACTGTTTCAGTACAGTATCGGTACTGTTCCATAGTGGGCCGGCCCACTTCTTACCAGTCACCTCAGCCCTCCTTCTCTCTCTCTCTCTCTCTCTCTCTCAAACCGCAGCGAGGCAGAGCCGCGAGAATGGAGCCTGACCCCATTCGCTGAATTCCCTCCCCTCGAGTTCTACCCCTTCGAACCCCTCCTAAACCCCAGCCCCCGCCCCATCCCCATCCCTCCTCCACCTCCTAATCCTCCGTCCCTGCAAAACCCTAATCCTAACTTGGCCTCCGACTCTCTCTCGGGCTCCACCTACAATCCCCTCCTCTCCTTCACCGTCCCCAAGAAGCACAGGTGAGGCCGATTGCAGCAGAATGTCGCCCCCTTCTAGCTCCCTCCCTTGCCGTCTAGTAATCCTAGTTCGGCATCCGCATCAACCTCTTCTTCTGCTTTGGTGGCTGTTGTTTCGAGTAAAGCCTACTCCTGAAAACCCTAGCTCTATCTCTGATGCTTCTGATGAGATAATCGTGATCAATAGAGAGTCCACGGCTGAGGCCTTGATTGCTCTCATGGTCGGGTTCCCCGCCGACTCGCTCACCGATGAAGAGATTGATTTCTGCGTTGTGCCGGTGAAAGGGGGGATCGAACAGGTGCCGGCCCGGCCCAGCCCAAAGAGTTGACGCAAAAGTAATTTGGACTCGGGCCTGGCCATCCTTGGTACTATTCATTTCGGGCAGTCTCGGGCCGAGCCGAGACCCGGCCCGACCTAGCCCATCGACACCCCTGATGCCAATGAAACTTAAACTCCAAGAAAGATGTGAGCACGACTTCAACCGACTTCATTTTCTACCTCGAGTTCCCAATATTTGGCTCTGGAACAATTCTTCAACATCATTTGCAAATGAAAAGTCTTGTTAATCTCGCGCTAAGAACTTTAGTTAGGGAAGTCTACTTCTGATTATTACTAGGGGTACCTAATAAAGGGTAAATTTTGAGGAAAACTAACGAATGATAAATTTATCACAGGTATACCAGTTTGAAGTTTTTGGCGGTCCAAAAATTAGTTTTGGGTAAATTCATCACACGTGCATCAGTTTGAGATTTTCCATAGTATTAACCCTCATTATTATTCGGGATAAGCTCGATCAGACTCGCTACGCTGGAAATATATCAACCGGGCGCACAAGTCCAAAGAAGAGATTTATTTCACAGAGACTCCAATGTGGATAAACTCTATTGTTTTCCCTCTCTTTTAAGCGATGGGGTCTATCATTGGGCACTTGCTAGGAGCCTAAATTCCTTTATTCCTTCTACCCTTGGATGGCACTCTCCATGAGCTCTGTATAAGCTGATCTTCGCCTTCAAACTTTGAACGCAAGAAAGGAACTTTTCTCGTTTAGCTCGCTCTCCTTCTACTAGCACACCTCAAATGGCTCCTCATGTAGAATTTTGTTAAATGAGACTTGATTTGCGATTTACTGATTTTTCTCCCATTAGGTTTACCTATCAGATTTGGTTCGCCATCGGTAAGTAGCTCAAACAAGAGTTGGTAACTCAAAACTTCGGTAAAAGAAGTTGGTAACTCACTCAAATAAAAATTGGTAGATTCATAGAGGAGTAAGTAAACCCAAGGCATCAATAATGAACAAAAAGTTAGAAACAGATAATAAAATAGAGAGTCAGCAATTTTTCTTAGGGCAGCGCTAATTTTCCCCCCTTTATAACTAAATCCACCCATTTTCCAACAAAAAGACAAAATCAGCATCGATCATTCTATTGCAATAAAAAGTAGTAGTCCTAAATTTATTTGCTTTCCTTCCCTTTTAATTTTTCAATTTCTATGTAAGACCTAATTGCCATAATTAAGAGTTTTACATATTTTTGTCTCGTTGATTGGAGGCACTATGTTTTCACTTTACTGTTAGAGTTTACTTTTGCAGGAATTAATTTTGTCAAAAGGAAGAATTTTCAAAAAAAATATTTAATTTTTTTCTACGTTGTTAAGCAAATAAAAGGAACAATTATCATGTACAATCTAGAAAAATTTTGATATATGTTTTCTGATAAAATAATCACTTGCTTATAAACTTTCGCTTTTGTTGTGCATATTACCGTAAAACTTTTTTCTTATCAGTTGCCTTTTATAGACATATAGATATAATGGGATGATGTGATGAAACAATTTTTAGAGAACAGGTTGCTTTTTTATGTGTGGGTACCCACGGTAAAAAAAAAAGTAAAACATGTGAAATGCTGCACTTGAGTTATGGCAACTACTAACTAGATCCTTAGAAATAGAAATAAATATATAAATAAATAAAATAAGGAATGGGGCCACCTCTACAAATTGCAATTAAATATTAAGGTAATTTTTTTTGTCTTTTTATTAAATAATGGGTTGGATTAGTCTTATAGGGGGCGGAAATAGCGCCACCATTTTCCTTAAATGTAAATAAGTTGTGAGGTAACTGGTGTAAAAGAGAAAAAAAAAATCCATTCTTTTGAGAAGGGAAAGGTAGATCCGTCCGGCCACCGCGAGGGAAGCTCGAGTGTGTGGATCCGGATCCTCTGCCCTGAGGGTAGGGGATCCCGCAAATCCTCTGCCCTGTGTCGATACATTGTTATAGTCCTTGTTAAAGATCTAAATCCAAATACCCCCTCGCAATTTTCTACTCTATCGTGCACGTTTTTTGTTCTTAGGTTACATCGTTGATGTGGTTCATCTAACATAATCGATTAAAAACTTTCTTAGATAAAATCACGCTAGAAAAGGGAAAATATGGCGTTTAAATATAGAAAAGAGGGAAGAGACTTGAGATCCACTTGAAAAGAGTTCGGATCAGTCCGGGGAAAATGATCAAAAATCTTAAAATTTATTATAATTGTGACAATTCAATTCTAATTTTTTTATTACAAAAAAATAAGGATATAACTTTTTCTGATAATTTTCCAATCAGTCAGATTTTCGAAAGGCAAATGAGAGGCGGACGATGCTGTCATTTTTCGGGGTAGGGACGGTCCTTTTTTAACCTCTCATTTTTCAAGGGAAATTGGTTGACTTGCTCAAACGGTTTCAATTTTTCTTTGCCACGGTTGCTGCTGATCACAATATTCTCAATAATATTTATGCCTACGATGACAATTTGCAATTTCTTGTTCAGATATATTAGAGTGCAATTTGGTAAGTAAGCTTCTTCTTATTCATTTGCGGACACATACAAATTTTAAAATTTTACAATATGTAGTAGAATGAAGGAAATTGAGGGGTCAAATTGCAAAAAAAGAAGAAGTTTTATGTCTATATATATATTTAAAGAAGAAGATATTCATGTTCTCGTGGTTCAATCATCCCTAATTCTTCTAAGCTTGAATTTTGAAAACGTTTTATATATACAATTCCAGAAACAAAACTAAAGGCACGATTCACCGCTTAGATAACGAATGAGACCATTGTCGTGGTGGTTGGGTCGTCTCGCTAACAGATGGCCAAAACAAATGGTGATCATCGATAACATAGTGGTCGCTAGTGCATGTCGAGATTAAAATTGAGATATAGATCTCGATATAGTTTGCCATGTTTATGTCATGGTTGTTCATATAATTCTACATCGTTTCAAGCACGTGTGATTATCATTTCTACCAATTTTAATTTTTTTAAAGTTTTGATGCTATTAAATATTTTTTATTCGTCTTTTTATTTCGCATAACTATATCCAATATTGTATTTGATGTTTTATCAAATAAAAAATGTATTATGACAACTCCTTACATTATATATGCGAACTTATTTTATCACTTCCTGATCATTGCCTTGTGATCAAATTCAGTAAGAAAAAAAAATTGCTTCACTTTTTTTGGGAATAATTTCTGGGTATTCTTTGCTCCTTGAACAAAATATTGGTCAAATTTACTTCTCAATGGTCAATTCTGCATAGTGGTCAACTCCGCACCTTTGTGAGCTTGCCAGTTGCAGGTTACTTGCTGGGGAGAACTTGTGGTCCAGAATCCACCGTCATCTCCAAGCATGACCGCACCGTTATCTTAGCTGCAAAAAAGACATGAATAGTATTTGGTGTGGGCATCTGATTCAACAATGCCAATTAGTCATGGCCACGAGTCGAGAATCGCTGGTTTCGGTTCATGAACCGGCGGATCTAGATCCAATTTAGGGGGGATCGGAATCGAGCCATTAAGTGGTGGTTTCGGTTCCAATTTTGAACCGGCGGTTCCGAGCCGATTTCGGGCCCTATTTCAGTTCAAAATCGAAAATGGAACCTCTGATTTCAATTACGATTTTTGAGCTTAAAAATTAAATTGTAATGAATTTGTACTAAAATTGTAATCAAGTTATTCTCAAATACAAATTGTAATCAAATTGTAAATTGTAATCAAATTTTGGGGAACAAAGTCGAGGGGGAGAGGGTTTGAACTTAATGAATTATCATTAAGCTCATACATATCTTCATATGGACAGAAGAATCAAAACCCAAGTAGTTCTCTTGATAACCACATACTTACATCATCCTCAATTGTCGCTACCCGTTTCAGTACCGATACATGTGCCAGTGGTATCTATGACGTCCTGGAAATTTGGACCACTTTTCTAATAATAGAAATTAGATTGTGGATTTCAGTTTATTGTCTTGGATTGAATTTCGGTGAATTGGGCAAAGGAAATCGAGAATTTCCTGAATCGACGATCGAGTTAGTTTAGGATTCGATTGATCGATCGTATCGTTTTAGAGTCGAGATTCCTAAACCTAGACTTCATTCTAACCTCATTGGTTTGGAATTGGACGAGATTGTCCTCAAAAGATTGGCGAGAGACCAAAGTACCCCTAGGACGATATTTGACGAAAATGCCCTCAATAGATTTCCAATTGACCAAATTGCCCTTGAGTGGACAATTTAACAAAACGCCATTGACATTTGGAGAAATTACCAATATGCCCCTAGGGTTGCTACACATGACATCATCGTGATGTCATCATGACCTCACCCCACCATGACATCACCGATGACATCATCAACCTAGTGTCCCACATTGCCTAGCAGTAAGACTACACCTCTCATCTCTATATATATCCCTCTCTTATATCTCTCACTTACTTCGGCCATGTACTAGGCCATGTGCCCGTAAGCCTCGGCTATGTGCTAGGCCGAGTGGCCAAACGCGTGTGCCAGTCAGCGTCAGGCCGTGACCGGTCATGCCAGGGCCGTGGCCGAGAAATTTGGCCCGTGCAACCGGGTTGTGTGCCATCCAAGACCGGGCTGTGGCCTAGTCATGACTTGGGCCGCGAGCCTGTCCATTTGAGCCGTAGCCGAGATTTTGGGTTGGATAGCTAAGTCTGTGGGCCAAGTTTTCGAGCCGAGCCCAAAGTTCGTTCAGAGGAATTTTCAAGGATCGCCGTCGCACTAGCCTTTGCGTAATTGACTATGAGTTGACATCTAATCTTTGGTTAGGTCCCTGATTACGTTTGGAATGAGTTGCTTAGAATTCCAGGTATTTAGGTATACTGATTGGGGCCGGATTAGGTTAGCATTTTGGAATAGACTAAATGGCCTCAATTGGAAAGGTTAGCCTATTTCAATTGATCTATGATTGATTGTTTGGTTCTGAAACTCCTTTGAATGGAGTGGTTGCCCTGTAGTTCTATGGCATGCTATCGAAATGTCTATTTATGATAATTGTCTGATTGCCATGATTATGTGACCATGAAACTAAATTGATTGAATATCAATTGGATTGTCATTTGTGTGTTATTGGTTTTGTGCTTGTTTGAGATGAATAGTAGCTAATGTGGTATATGCATATCACGTCGCATGCCTCATATGACATATTGAGCACGAAAATGGCTGAAGCCCAAATCTTGTGCACAAATGCTTGATCATTTGACTATAGGCAATGATAAGCACGAAATGATTGTCAATCGAGTTGAATGATTATACAATGAAACGATGAGGTGACACCTAAAAAGTTTGTCGTGCTTGGAGGTGCCAATGGCACTTGGGACTATAACCACACGACTTGTTAGACACCCGACTTTCTACGTGTGGTATGAAGCTGGTATGGAGCATGGATAAACTGTCGGAAGCCAAACGCAACTTGTGACGGATCGGACCCCTTTTGGGAAGTCTACTTGTTGTGCCTGGAGTACCATGTGCATGGGTCACTGTTGACACCTAATTTTGGATCAGCCTTTTTTAGCTTATCTTTAGAAAATTCATAAAAAGTCAAAAAAAAAATTGCAAAATCAATTTTGGTGGCCTTGGCCAAGCCTAAGGAACCATTTTTGACAAAAATAATAATTTTTCATATTTTTAGCATTTTTTAGTATTTTTTGGAAATTAGAAAAATACTTGAAAATTCAAGAAAAATAGCATTTGAGGTCACAAAAATATGAAAAAATAGTCAATATTTTTCTTTTAAATCCTTTGTCATTTTGACCTCACAAAAAGTCCAAAATCAAATTCAATTTTACGTGTTCCTTTGTTTCACATATGATTGAATTTGGTAAAAAAAAATGTCAATTGAGTCTTTTAATTTGCAATTTTGGCATTTTCTAGGATCTTGACATTCAATCTAATTGTCCCTTATTACAATTTGGCCCAATTATTTGTACAGATTGCTTAATTGCACGAATTAGGCAAAGTTGTACACTTAATTGCATTTTAGTCCTTGAAATTGGGCATAATTAAAATTACTTTCAATTCAGGTAATTTGGTTCAATTTGATCATTTGAGCCTTCAATTTCATGATTTGCCTAATTCCAATTAAATGAAAATTTATAGTTTTTGTTGAAATTGATATGAACTTTTGGGCCAAAACCACATTTTTGGGCAGCCCATTAGCCATCCCCTCCTCCAAGAGAGAGGGTCGCGACAGTCACAAATTGTAGATGCCATCGTTGATAGAATATGGGACGGAGCTTGTTTTACAAAAAATATTACCTGGAGTGCCATAAGCATGGGGTAGTGTAGACTTTATAAAATGTCATGGATCATCGATTAATTAAAATGGGCTTGTGTGGTGTCCTAAAATCCGATTGATGCTTGAGTGCATTGGATTTATTTGAGTGTCTCAATGATTGAGTCGAGTTGGCGTGGATTCGATATGTCATCATGTGTTTCATGCACTGGATGGTATGAGCATATCCTGACTACGAGGTTTGGTATAGGATGAATTGAGCAAGGAGACGGAAGCTCATGTTCGCTTGTGTTCGAGTTATGATAGCATTATAAGCATGGTACCTTAATAAATATGTTGGGTAAGTCTGAATAATGATGTGATACCTCATAAGTAATCGAATGACTTGATGATCGAGTTAATTTGATATGATTGTTAGATTTCATGTCGCTTTACGTGTGGCATCTCGGAAGGTAAGTTGCATGTGGTTGTGACACTTCTCGTCTGCTGCATGATTGATTGATAGGATATTCTAGACGAATCAATGCCCTAGCCGAGGCTTAGGCGTTGACTCACTAAGATTCATATCTCACCCCTTCGTGGGAACATTTTTAGGCTCGAAGTGATAAAGTTCGTAGGCTTGGAGCTGTTGGTTCTTTTGGAGTAGATTGACGTGACCTTACCCCGCCTCGAAGTATGAGGTCGATTAATGTGTTATCCCATTTGAGTTAAGACGTGTCTGTAAATAAATTAATATTTTGATCTGATATGTATCCTACTTTTCTAACCTTATCTCTTTTATTGTCTAGGAGTATTATACGTTTCCGCTTGCGTAATAAACTATCGTGGGTCGATAGCGAACCTGAGACGCTATCCTCATGACACAAGGGATGATTTAACTCGGATGCCGCGTACCCGGGGTTTGGGGCGTGACAGTATCTCGGTCATCAAAGAATTTGGCTTCATTATTAAGATCTATCTCTTGTTGTCTATATTGAGTCTTTGTCCAATCATAACACAAGCTTGAGCCTCCACCAAATTGGGAGCTAATATTGAACATCGTTCGTCCAAAATATTGCTTCCAGCACTAAATGTTGTTCTACTGCAACTGTCGAACAACGGGTTGCTATATTGAGTATTGGGTGGAAAGCCTCTTCCACCAATCCAATATTGTGAAATCTGTGTTGCCTTCAAATTTATCAAACTCAAAAGAAATGGTTAGATAGCTCTCTATTTCAGAATTACTTCATATTGCTCCCTTTTGCTTTTTCGCCTATGCAACAGAAGTTGATACCCTAATTTTACCTATGTAGATTGAGAAGATCCACTATTACATAGAGTATATTTACTACAAAATTCATTATATAATTCTATTATTACGTTTTTAACCATTGTTTGTGTAGCTCTAATATTTACCCCAACAATTAAATGTAAACATTCATAATACATATTTAAATAATCACCTAAACCATCTAATTTACAGCGTGGATTAAAAACACAAGCAACTAATAAATGATAGAAATTTTCCTGTAATAATGTAGCAATTTTGTTCGCATTGTTATAATAGTGTCACTTAATTTATCATCATTTCAACAATATTGATACATTCTATTTATAATAAATGTGTAGTAAGATAATAAACACTAGACAAAGTAAAAGTTGCATCATTAAAAAAATTAAGATATCTATTTTTTTTTTGCAAATATCTCATTCTTATGGGCATAAATTAATTTGAGTTTTATTATCTGAAATAAATGCACATAATAAATTTTTATATGCAAAAGATTCATTAAGCAACTCGTAAGTATTTGATAAAAAAAAAACTCATAAGTAGAATTCCAACGATTTGGAACATCTCTTGGAAATCTTTTTGGTTTTTTTTTCCATTTGCTCTACAAAATTTTAAAAAATGTAACCATTCTTTCATTTTTTGGGAATGTTTCCATAAAAAAATTTATTGTATCAAGAAAAATATCAAGAGTTTTTAATCCATCTTGTACACATAAATTTAAAAAAAAAAAGTGAATACATGACAAGCACATTTAATGCATACTTACCTTACCAAAAAAAAATTAAAACATGACAAGCACATTTAATGTGAACAAATTGTTCACCAAAAATGGGTTACAAATCTTTTCTAGTTCAACAATTGAAGCAATATTTGCCACGGCATTATCAAAATAAATTGAAAATTTTTTATTTGACATATGAACAACAAAACCTATCCTTAACGGGATGGTACTGACTTTCATACAGGTGCCTAAGGAGAAATTCTTTGCAACCGAAGTGAGCCGAGGAGCCGAGTGACGTGCCAACGCTACTTATTGAGTGCCAGCACGTAGCTGTGCTGTTAGTTAGATGGGAGCTGGCGCCTTTCGAAGCACTTTCTAGTGTGCGCTAACGTTTGATTGCAGCTAGCGTGCTTGACTAAATAGAAAGGGCTTTTCTCGCTTGTTTAGTAAAGTCAAGTTTTTGGCCTTATCTTGCAGGTGAAGAAAATAATATTCTTCTAAAATTTGCCTAATTAATCTATAAATATTATTTGCCGTATTCCTATCATCAAAAACTCTGAATACAATAACACTTTTTTGAATATTTCAATTGTCATCTGTCCAATGACATGTTATATCCATATAAGAATGTACTTGCCAATGATCACGCTAGCTATATGCACATATCCATTAAAATTCATAAAAAAAAAAGTTTTGTATATCTTTTTTTTCTTTTTTATAAATATTTTTAATTTTGCGTTTAAGTGTATTTTTAGGAACACATTTTACTTGTGGAACACATGCATTTTGTACAAATTGAATAAAACCAAATCTTTCACCAAAACTAAATGATAAATGTTCAACGAAACAAATTTATTTAATTCTTCGTTATAAGTTTTTTCATTATAACTAAATATAGGAGGAGTGTTAGGATTGGCGTACCTGAAAATTTATTGTTGCTTAGCGTCAATTTCCGCTTCGGTTGGATGTTTCGCCTTAAGATACCGTTAAAATATTCCATATCCGGCCCCACCGATATATTTTTATTTTGTCCCACAAATTTTACAAATTACATCATACCTTTTTGGAGGGCAAAAGTACAGCAGAAGTGTCAATATTTGTGTATGGCGCTCACTTTAGTGTCAATATTTTTTTATCACTTAAGTGTCAATTTTTTTGAAAAATAATTATTTAAATACCAACTCCGAGGAGGTCGCTGGAATTGGCACTAAAGTGATCGTTTTTTCTTCGATTTGGCACTAAAGTGATCATTTTTCGGATCACTTAAGTGCCAATTTTTTTTTAAAAAAAAATAATCCTTTAAGTGCCAACTCTGGTGAGGTCGTTGGAATCTCTCGTCGTTGGCACCTAAATGATCGTTTTTTCCTCCGATTTGGCACTTAAGTAATAAAAAAAATATTGGCAGTAAAGTGAGCGTCATACATAAATATTGACACTCCTACTGTACTTTTGCCCTTTTTGGAGCTACATCAAATCTTTCAATCTTCGTAAAATGGTCTCACATGTCAGATGTAAACTCCCGTTCCAGCTCATTTGTTATTGACATTTCTTCGATAACGGTAGGAGGATGAAGACTCTCTTGCGTTTGGACTTGCTCCATATTATGAATAATGTTGATTTCATCATCTACATCAACATCGAGTCCCCAATCTTCATAATCACGAGAATTAGAAGAATAATCGGATTCCCCCACTTGGTTCTTGCCTTTGCCACTAGTTCTATTTCCATTTGCCATTTTTTTTTATAGAATTGAGCTGATGAGAGAATTTGAGAGAATTGAGATGAAAAGAGAATTTGTGTGGAAAAAATGAGAGATGGAAAGGGGTATTTATAATATAGGTTGGAAATTAGTAAAGAAAAAAAAAAGGAGGTGACCTTTGGCAATGCTCACCAAAGAGCTCTTTCTTTTTTATTATTTTTAATTTTTTAATCCCGATTTTTTTCACGATTCGGAATCGACTTGGAACCGCCGATTTCGTGCCCAGTTCAAAGTTTGAAGAAACCATAACCAGGCCCATATGCCACGGGCCGGTTTCAGTTTGGAAACGCGGGCCTAGTCAACGGGCTGATTCCGGTTTTGACCTGGGCCGGTTCCGGGCCTAACCCGGCCCGTGGCCATGGCAACTGCCAATCCATTCTTCATACATCCTTAAATTTGCTAAGTGAGAAAGGTAGAGTTGGAAAGGTGATCTAGCTAATTTGCAATAAACAATATCGTTCATGTGTTGGTACATGCCTCTGAATCAGACAACAGAGAAAAGAAGAATTTATTCTTCCGTGAGGAAGTTGAAGCGTTTCTTGATATTTTAGAATATATTTTGCAATTATTAGGGAAGGTTCTATCTTAGCCTGAAAAATCCCAACTTTAGGACCAAGGTAACATTTCCTAGCAATTACCTTTGGAACCAATCAAGACGTGGGTACTAAGAGCCTTCCTTTGTTCCTTCTACATTTGCGTGGCACAAACCATGAGCTCTATATAAAGGTGATCTTTGCCCTGAAACTTGAACCCAAGAAAGAAAGCAATCCAAAGCCTTCACGTAACTTTCTTGTTTAGCTCGCTGTCCTCCTGCTAACTCACCCTCCAATGGCACCACATGCAGATCGCCTCGCCCATATTGGGAAGGAAGGTTTTGCGGTGGTGGAGAGTTTTGGCCGTGGAAGAATATCGGCTCAAGGGCCGAAGGATCAACATGACGTCTTTGGCAAAAAGGAATGTCGAAATGCTCCGGTTTCCTGCGACGAGAACGTAATCAACAGCAAGAAAGCAGCCGAAAAGTACAGAGGAGTGGTGATCATGGAGTACTCCCAGAAGAGGTTGGTGGGCTAGCTTTTTTAGGCTCTAGCAACTGCAGACTTGTAATGGTTCGAGTGACTTCCCAGGAGGTAGATATAAACCGGCCATACGAGTTCTTGTCACGGCGTTGTTCATGTTGGTCGTTTCAAAATTTAGTACTGTGTTTATGCTTACTTCTGTTTTCCTGCTTTCTGAAGGTTGGATGTGTCTAAGGTAGTAATTGGACCTCCTTTT
Source organism: Rhodomyrtus psidioides (assembly GCA_021437785.1). Classification (NCBI taxonomy): domain Eukaryota; kingdom Viridiplantae; phylum Streptophyta; class Magnoliopsida; order Myrtales; family Myrtaceae; genus Rhodomyrtus; species Rhodomyrtus psidioides. The sequence goes on along the minus strand of JAILYB010000041.1, from coordinate 2,058,311 downwards.
ACCCTAAACTTTCCCCTTTTGTTTCCTCTTTCTGGTAACAATTTACACCACTCTGTGCTTTGATTTTTCACTTGATTGGTGTGAAAAGAAGACTTCAATCGTTTTCAAAGTGAATGACCACAACCTAAAGAACTTGCCAATGTTCTGATCCAAAGACTGTCCTAGAACTAGGAGGGCTATTGGCCACAGTGGTTCCATTGTTGAGTCGCTCCTGCATGGTTCAGCTCATAATCTTGAGCAAGATTTGATAACGACTCGCCGTAGCTGAATCATCCCATTACACAAGATTCAGTAATAAAACCAGCAAGCAATTGCATCGTATAACTACACAGATGGTCCGTTCTTTGATTTAGTGGTGCAATTGAATTCATTTTCTTGTCTAGGATGCTAACTATTTTCTAGGATCAAAGGTCGCTGGTATTGTAACGGAAAAATATGTCCTCCAACTTCCCAGATATGGCCCGGATTATTCACCTGCCGTTCATAATTCACAAGCAGCAAGCATAAAATATGTGCTCTCACTTTTCATTAGACAGTGGGATTTGTGAAATTCTTCTCAGGCTTTCAATGCAGTTTCTCCAATCCGTTGGTACCCGGTGCTGGTGTGGATGAAGGTAACTATGGTGGCTAAAAACAGAATAGGTGAGGTTCTCCAAGAGCGAATCATATGACTGGAAGGTCGTGAAAAAGGAATCTCATAACACTCAGAAAAATTTGCACCGAGAGAGAGTCAATTTGGCGTAGCAATAAAGTCATTGCCGGCATGCCGAACAGCTTTTAAATCCCTCCCAAATCACCAAGATCTGAACCAAGAAACTACAAGTACCAAAATAATTTATTCAAATGGTGCTCGCTCCTCTCCATGCAAAAGAAGACCAGATGATCCTTTGAATGAATCGAGCAGCCAGACATGGCTTGACATAAACTTGTTACATCACGTTTCCTCAATTTGGATTTCCGCTATTAATGAATGTTCGGTTCACTAAAAAGCAGCGTTAACAGTACAAATAGACTCAATTCCTATGAGCAGATGCATCATAAATTTACACTGCTAAGATACCTCATGGGGATCCCTTGAGGAAACAACATCATGGTAGGGATGCAAAATTCATCGGTAATTACCTCTTTAAAAAAGCTGGCAGAAGCTCAGTTATAGTCGATATATCATACGATAAGGTCTTAACTTGAAATCCAAGTCGATGAATATTCCTTTGTTAGTTTAATAAGAAACGGACTTGGGAATTAGGCCGGCACCATTCTTCCACATTTCCTAATACTCAAACCAGCATTTAGGACTGTTTTTCTAGGACTGAAGTATGGAAATAGAAAGTTGACACTCTTTTCTGGGGAAAGAATCCTACTTATCCATACTTCTGCTTAGCAGTTTGCTTTATCCAAAGAAAAAAGAAATTGTCTACTTCTGCCTAAATCTCACTCACTGGAAGATGCTAATGGAAGTTCAGCTGCAAGAAATGCAGGCATACCACCGATGTTGCACACGCCTCAACTATCGCTTATCACGCAGCAATAAGTTTATGGTGCACCTTTAACGCCGGGTAGACTTTAACTACATATTCCCCACCGCCACCACACCACACACACACACACACCCCCCCCCCCCCCCCCCCCCCCCCCCCCGAAATATCTCCACGTTGCACTGGTTGAGTCATCACTTCATTTGTGTTATAACTCGATTTATTAGAATCACTTGTACGAGAATGCATAGACCAAGTCAAGGTTGGCCATGTGAAAAGGTGCAATGGATAAGTTTCTGATTATGGTCGTAGAATCTTTGGGAAAATAAGGCGTAGCATCTTCCCAGAATTTTTTACTTTGTCCTTCCAACTCCATCACTAGACACAAATCAAAGGAAAGCCAATACATCGCTTTCTTACTCAGCTCACTCGTCACTCCCATCTGCCAACCGCCTTGACGAAGTTGGAAGAGATGGGTGGTTAACAATACGAGACTGAATTTACAGCCCAAGGCCAATGTTTCAAGGAGCGAAGAAGAGTCGATACATCCCACAACAATCTCACGAGGCAACTCGAGACACAACGCCTCCGTATCATGATAATGTTTTAGATAATGTTCTATGATTTCAAATATGCCCTAGCATTCCAAAGTCTGAAAATAAGAGAATGCCCGAGCTCCAACATGTTCTTTCTAAGCTCTGTCCTTTAGACTAGCGCTGCTATGTGCTTGTTCCAACTATTGTTGCGATTACTCGTGTACTCGATCCATTCGAAACTGTAAAATATCGTGTTGCCTCATTTGATCGCGGTACTTATTACCTCAAATCTGGATCCAGGATCAAGCGACTGTAAACTTGGTGTCCAACCAAATGAGGTGTTACAAAAATCTTCACCAAACTCAACAAAAAGCCTAACATCTACAGGCGAGTTTTTACCAGAAGAAAAGTATGTGAAACACCACAATCTATACATTTTGCTATAAATGTTGCACTTCGAAACTTGTCCAGCAGGTTTACAGCAACTGAACTATGCAATTTTCGCAAGATAAAGTCGCAATAACTGAAGAAAAATAATTTTGGCCTTGAAATCAATGACATGGCGTGATTGATATTGAAGTGGCCTTTTTAATAAATTTTTTCTTTTTTTTTCCTTCCCTTTCTCTCGTTTGGTTTTAATGCGACCAGCGAGGGTTGTTGGGCCCTCGCTTGCCGCTGGTGAGGTCCATGAAGCCTCGCCAATTGGGGGCGAGGTTGTTAAGCCTCGCCAAGCTGGGGCGAGATCGCGACCCTCCCTCAAATCTGGGCAAGCGTTGGCCTCGTCCAGATATGGGCAAGGGCCGTGATCTTGCCCCAGCTTGGCGAGGCGTGATGGCCCTTGCCGGCGGCCGTCGAGGGCCAGGCACGTCGGCCACTGAAAACCTAATCCATAGAAGGGGAAAAAAATAATATTAGTATTAACAAAGAAAATCGAAAGATATTAAAAAATTATTAAAATTTGACCACATCAGTGCCGATCGCGCCATTTCAGCGATTTTCGGCCATTTTCCACCGTATGGACTGAATTGGTATAGAACCAAAAGATTTAATATTGAGACGGTAAAAGTGCAAAAAGTTTAGGACTTTTTTGACAGTTTCCCCCAAACTCTTACATTCATTTATAAGCACCACCTTAAATTTATCAATTTTTTTTTAGAAGTTACCAACTTAATTAGATATTAAGTTGTCAACTTTTATTTGAGTAACTTATTTATGGATTTTATTTTTTTAATTCTACCTTTTATTTTACTTTCCTAATGACGCTATAAATCTACACTGGGTACAAAAAAAGATCCTTCTTTTGGGAACAAATGACCTCGACGGAACAATCCTTGATGAACGCCTATGACCGAATCATTTGACTGGGAATGCTTCTTTTAGGGTTAATATCCTGCGTGGACCTCCTGTATTCACACGAGTGTCTGGAAGCATACTCAGTTTTCAAAAGAGGATTTTCTGACTGAAAACTTATTGACAGGAAGCGGAGGAAAAGAACCCGAATACAAACCGTGTTCGACCGAAAGTATAAGCTTGAATCGATTCTTTCTTTCTTTTTTATCGCTCTCGAATGCAGTTTTCAGATGGCGATGCTTGACGGAAGCATTGTTAGATCAGCATGCTTGATTCACTTCTTACGCTGTTTGTTCAGTAAAAATCCAGCTTCTTTACCATTCTCTTTTTTTCCTTTGGAGAGCATTGCCCTGATGAATTTGAAGCTCGGGGTCAATTAATCTTTGTGTCTATATGGTTGCATTAATATTTTATTCATTAATACTCACGAATATTTTAAATAAGGACCCAAAGTACTTTCGTTTTCTCAAATAAATGTTTGAAGTCGACCTGATTTCAAATTTTGACAAAAAAAAATCGTATTTCAAATAAATGCATGAATTTCCCTCATTTTCTCAAACAACGGTCTGAAGTGAACATTATTTCAAATAAGGGCCTGAAGTGGTCATAAAATCTCCAAAAGGGGCCTGGTCTCAATGGCATTTTCATCATTTCACTTAATTTGATTTTTTTCCTTTTTTATTTATATGTTTTTCCCTATTATTGTTTTTTTAAATTTAAAAGAAAAACACCCCAACACACAGGCAAGAGAGCCCCTCTTGCCTATAGTTAGTTGCCGCCCCACCGCTCCGGCCGCAAGGGGGGGGGGGGGGGGTGTAGGCCGGCACCTCTACAAGGGCCACCACCAGGCCCTCGCCAAAATCAAAAGAGGGTAGAGCCTTCTCCTGGATCTAGGAGTGGGTCGCCAGCACCTGCCCTGGTCAAGGCGAGGGCCAGCTGGCCTTCGTTGACCCCTTCGGCGGTGGGGCAACGGCCACAACCAAGAAAGGCAGCCCTCTCACCTCTATGTGTGGGTGTTTTTCTCTCTTTAAAAAAATAGATAAAAAAAATTAAATAAAGTGAAATGACGAAAATGCCCTTTAGGCTAGGTCCTTTTTGAGACTTCATGGCCACTTTAGGTTCTTATTTAAAATAAGATTCATTTCGGGCCTTTATTTGAAAGAATGAGAGAATTTTTTCCTTATTTGAAATTTTTCCTTAATACTCAATTTGGACTTAGGGATTAAAAAGTAAGAGAAAAGCATTACCTTGGGTACGAAACTAAGCTATCGAAAAGCAAGGAGGATAACCTAGGGGTGAGGTTGAAAAGAGCTTCTTAGCCAATGGAAGACTCACTAAGGCTATTTAAGTTAGAGTTCTCATATCAGCTCTCGGGAAAGAGCTAGCCCAGCAAAAGCAAGATTAACATCGAAAACCCCGCATATCTGACTTAAGGGGCTAATTAATTAGCCATATCGAAGACTACCTGAAAACTCCGCATCTCTGACTTGAAAGAGTCAATTGCCCATCCCCCGTAGTCTTGGATTTCACTGTCCCTTTGTGATGTGACTAGGCCCCTTTTCCGCTTCACGCAATAGCACGCTCCAAAGCAAACGAGCTTCATCGATAGTAGCCTCATGAATTAGTCGAGTAGCTTCTTTCTGGTAAAGCTTATCAATGTTACGCTCCTTTCACCTATTCTTTGTCTGGTGGAGCTATTCCGAATCCTCGATCCTCCTGTCGTACTCCTCTGCCATCATAATCGCCATTCTTCATCTCCCTCTAGGATTGAGAGAATGTGAGACAAGGAGGGTTAGAGAGATGGATAAGACTCCCAGAAGGCTAATGTTATTATTATTTTTCTTTTTTCTTTCCCCCCCCCCCCCCCCCCCCCCCAAAAAAAAAAAAAAAAACAACAACAACAACAACAACAACCAATGCTATGATGGCTAGCTAGGATAATAGCAATTAATTATCAACATAATATAGTTCTTACCGCAGTCGTGGTAAGGCAGAACGTGTGCCGTGGGCCCGTGGCTAGGATAATAGCAACTAGACTCCGGAGACGACACTCCCAGATTGAACGCTAGGTTTGTGAGCTCAACCTCCTCAGCTAGCGCCTCAACAAGCGTTGCTGCTAGAGAGAGACAACGTGTTCACCTCCAAAACCACAATGAATGGTATAGTGGCTAGAATAATGGCTACTATCACCGTAATACAGTGCTTACTACGACCATGGTATGGTGGGACGTGCACCGTGGCAAGAATCTCTCCCATGTGTCACGTCGGAATGATAATACTTTCAATTCAAATCATAAAGAGTTCATTTGTTACACGAAAGTTGCACACACAAAAAAAAAAAAAAATGTAGTACCAACCCATGGATAGCTCAGTTGGTTAGGGCGCACTTGGGATTGTGTGGTTAGGCGCACTGGTCCCAGGTTCGATTCCCCAACTGAGCACATGTGATTTAAGTGAGGGGCCATGGCGATGGGTTGCTGTACTAATCTCCCCCGAGGAATAGTCGAGGTGCGCGCAAGCTAACCTGGACACATTGGTTATCAAAAAAAATGTTTTTATTAGGATAATGGCAACTAATACTATCATCACAGTACTTATCACAGTTGTTGTAATGGCAACTATCATCAAAGTTGGTCGAATGGATTGAACTGGCATAAATACAAAAAGTTTATGATTGAATTAGTACGAAAAAAAAAAATTCGGTACTCAATTGGCACAAACAGAAAATGTTTAGGACTGATTGGTAAAATTAAAAGGCTCAAAACTAAATTGACAAAAATGCAATATATATCGGATTTTTTTTTTTTTTTGACAATTTTTCCATCGGCACAGCACCATGGCTTTCATGGACTTTGTTGGTGCTAACTCGATTTGTTAGAATCACTTGTAGGAAAACGGATCGACCCAATCAAGGTTTTCCATGTGGAAACGTACCGATGCAAAAGTATGTGGTTACGATCCTAAAATCTATGGGACCATGAGGCATAGCATCTTCCCAGAAAATCTCACTCCTTTTACAAGTGCTTGCAGATCTTGGGGTTCAATAATGCGGGAACTCATGAGGCCTTGCTTTATTCCTTCTATAATTTTGCGACACTTGCCATGAGCTCCATTATAAAAGTGATCCTGGGCCTCCCAACACCATTACTAGACACAAACCAAAGAACAGTCGATACCCCCCCGCTTCCCTTACTCAGCTTCCCCGCCGCTCCTACCTGCGATAAATCTCAAATGGCACCTCGTGCCGACCGCCTTGACGAAGTCGGAAGAGATGGGTTTGCAATACTAGACAGTATTTACAGCCCAAGGCCGACGGCTCAAGGCGCAAAGTACCGGGACATCCCGCAACAATCCCATGTGGCGGTTCAAGACACGGCAGCTCCTTATCATGATGAGGTCGTTGATAGCAGGACGGCGGCTAAGAAGTACAGAGGAGTGGTTATTGAGGAGATGTACAAGAGCAGAGTTCCTGGTTAGAGTTTCTAGAGTCTGTCTTGTACATGGTTCCATTAATACCCTAGTATTCTAGCGTCAAAGAGTCTTAAGGGAATGTCCGACCTCCGACATGCTCTTTCTAAGCTGTGTCCTTTAGGCTAGTGCTGCTAGCCTGCTATGTACTTATTCCAACTTCTTCTATGTGATTAAGAGTGCACAATCCATTCTGAAGAGTAATATTTGTGTCTTTGCCGCCTGCGGCACCAACTACCTAGCATCTGGATCGCTGATCAAGCAACTGTAAACTCGATGTTCAACCAAGCGTGGTGGTATGAAAATCTTCACCAAGTTCAAACAAAAAGTTACAACATCAGAAAAAAGCGAACTTTAATGTCATGCGAAACTCGTCCAGCGGATTTACATCTTGCATAAGATGTTGAAGGTTTTAAATTGCAGAGCAGGTTACTATGACCAGAGGGGAAACTCCACCCAGACACATGGTTCAATTTATTGCTGAATTTAGTGCTAATTGCTTTAAAAAGGACTTCTCAACATATGTGCTTTGCAAAACTTGCATGACCTTAACTCAGAGGGGTGATTTAAGAGAGGAAAAGAGAGAGAGAGAGAAGAACATGAAGCTTACATTGAGAACAGTTACCATACTCGGAATATGTCTAGCGATCGCCACATGTTTTACGTCCCCGACCGATGCTCACGTGCCCGCGCCTTCACCTATCACAGATGATGATCCATTCGCGTCTGCTCCGGTTCAAACGGGCAGAGACCCTGCCTTCACCTATGGCGGATGATCCTTTCCCAGCTGCTCCGGCTCAAACAGGCGGAGACCCTCCAATGACTCCAACATCGCCCGTGCCTTCACCTCTGGCGGATGATCCAATCGGGATTGCTCCGGCTCAAATGGGTGGGGACCCTCCAATGACTCCAACATCGCCCGTGCCTTCACCTCTGGTGGATGCTCCAATCGGGACTGCTCCGGCTCAAATGGGTGGAGACCCTCCAATGACTCCATTATCACTAGTGGGAGTTTTCAATGTCATGGATTATGGCGCAGTGGCCGACGGAAAGACGGATAGCAGCATGGTGCATTCTCGAGTTTTAAGACGCATATTGACATATCACAATCGTTAACAGTTATATCTATGTACTAAAATTGAGGTAGTTAGATTGGAGAGCATATTCATCTTTTGCAGGACAGGTACTAAATTTGCAGAAGGGGGGGGTAGGGTGGGGTGGGGAAAGAGAACTGACAGCTACTTTTTGCCTAGAGTTACATCATACATGTCCTATTTTAGAAAATTGGAATTAGATGGTAATCAAGAATTGAGACAACATATTTTGACTCCAAGCAATACTTGAACAGGCATTCTTGTCAGCCTGGGAGGAAGCATGCGCACACCCCGGGCAATTCGACCGTCTTTGTACCCGACAAACACTTTCTTGGTCGGTCCAGTTTCGTTCACCGGACCGTGCCGCAATCCCTATTCTCCGAGAGTGGAGGTCAGAGGGACTCTGAAGGCGCCGACGTCCCCCAGTCAGTTCCCGTCCAACAATTGGATTGTTTTCCGAGACTTGGACGGACTAGTCCTCACGGGCGAGACCGGGAGGGCTTTGTTCGATGGCCAAGGATCAGAAGCCTGGAGCGACCCAAGCTGCCAGAGCAAAAGCAGATGCAACAAGCTGATAACTGTAGGTTCGACTTCAATTCGCATCCGAAGGTTCGGCAATTGACCTCCAATTGATGCTGTAACAATCTCTTCGTGCTTCATTCTTATGCAGTCGCTGAGATTGAGCAATGTCTCGCACGCGACAATCTACCACATCAACCTGCTTAACGGCAAGAGCTTCCACATGAGCTTCTACAGGTCCAGCAACATCAGAGTGCACAACATCAGCATTATGGCACCGGGAGACAGCCCGAACACCGATGGAATCCACGTTAGTCACTCGGCAAACATTTCCATTACTTCTTCAACTATTGGCGTGGGGGATGACTGTGTCTCAATCGGACCTGGCAACACCAATATATCAGTTTCCTACGTAGATTGCGGTCCAGGACATGGAATCAGGTAGGCAGTTGCACTTCCAATCAATGTACGGTCCGGTCACGCCGCATTGACCGCGCCCCCCGTGCTAGCAGGATTCTAGTATTATAATCCTGAAATCTAATGCCAGCTTGACAGAGGGAAATCGGGTTTGTGCTTGATCCCAATTGCAATGTGAACTCTTGTCTCCGTCATGGCAGTGTCGGGAGCCTAGGCAAAGGCAAGAATGAGGAGAAAGTGGAGCTGATCAGAGTGAGCAATTGCACAATCAACGGGACGCAGAACGGAGTGCGAGTGAAGACGTGGCCCGGGGCTCCGCCGAGTGAGGCTTCCGACATGATATTCGAGAACATTGTCATGACCAACGTCACTAACCCCATCATCATAGATCAAGAGTACTGTCCATCAAAGCAATGCGACATCCTGAAGGTACCCAAGCATGCAGCTAAGCAATTCATTCAAGAACGCGCTCTTCATTTCCCAATACATATACTTCATCATGATAACAAATCGCTATTTAATTAATCTGCAAAATTTCCTTTTGTGGGGTTCAGGCCTCACTAGTGAAGCTCAACAACATGCTGTTCAATAACATAACCGGCACATACAACAGCAAGGAGGCGGTGACCATGCTGTGCAGCCCCAGCGTGCCATGCGAGAATGTACTGCTCGTCGGCATTCGTCTGAACGGGACGGAGCAGGCAGATCCTCGGGTGGGCCGCGTGAGCTTGAAGGGTCTAATCCATGGTTTGGACATTATCAATTCCAGTTTCTAACGGAGAGAAATGAGGACTTGGCTACTCCGAGGATGAGGGCCCAAGACTGAGTTTTTCCATAGAGTTGGTCATTCGTCCTTTGGCTAGCAGTTGCTGCGGATAGGACTGAGTAATGGGATTTCAAGAATTTGAAGGACATAAATTCTGGATACTGGAGTTTTTTTTCCACTTTGCGTCAGGTTTTTGACATAGGATTGCTTTCTTTTCCTTAAGATATAGGAGCTCAATCTACGTGCTTGTCTATGAATTGAGTGGTCCTCTGCTTTTTTTTTTTTTTTTTTGGGTTGGGGGGCAGACCTCGGTTAGCTTTTGGCATGGAACTTTTTGCATATATGATAATTTCCTTACTTTTTATGTCTGCAATTGTTGAATAACTCTCAACTATTCTAAAAATTTTAAGCCAAATGAGGACTTTATTCTCCAATATTATCTCAAATTTTCAGGCATAATTAAGCGTAATTATCCTTAAAAGTAGATCCGCTCAAAAACAAGAATTTTGGCGTGCTTATGAACTTCCTCTTAATTCGAATTCGCAACTTCGAGCCCGCCAAGGATTTCACGGTTGCCCTCCATGTCGAGCACCACCTCAATTACAAGTCCAGCATGTGTCGGACCGCGATCCTTCAACTGTGCGTCTGCCGCAGGTGGCCCATCTTCCAATTGCTTCGCGCGAGGTTCGCCCGGATTCCTCGCAAACCCTAATTACACCTTCGCTGGGGTCGGGTGGAGGAAGACGCGAGGATGCTTGAGAAGGACTACGGGCTTTGCGTTTCGCCCACCGCCGATATCCAGGGGATGGACGGACGGGCGGGCGAAGAGGTTCGGGAATTGTATGTGGGGCTACAAGGTTCTCTAGCAGTTGTGGAAGAAGGTCCTCGACGACAAAATATAGATATCATCCTAGAGTTTCTAAGTTTCATTCAACAGATTCGGATACAAAGATAGAAAAAAACTTTGTCGTGTTTGGAATCTCGAATCCCTATTTGTCAATCACGTCACAAGCGTAGGACTGATTGCGCAAGGATTTCCTGATGTCTTATAAGCGTCATAGACTTTAGAGTAAATTAATATAATCTCAAAAAGTAAAAAAACACGCGTTAAATTTACTCTATATAATATAATCTCAAAATGAATTAATTTTTTGTATGGATAATTAAGTGTTCACCGATTACAATGATATATATACATTCGGAGAATATAGAACGCGTGGACCTTTTCAAATCTTCTTTAAATCTGTGCATTAAAATTGGAAGAAAAAAAAATTGAAGTTGTCAATTGTTTCTACTTCATTTGTTCTTTAATGCTATGTATTGGGAAATGGGTGATTTGCTACCTAGCCCTAACTTTCAACACACCAGAAGGCATAGGGAAACTATAATATGTTGCAAAATGTTCATTGACTTTAGTTAATTATCTGTTCGTTTTTAGTATATAACCAAAAGTATACTTTCGATGAAATTCACTATATTTGCACTTCGATATAAAAAAAAAATTATTTAGGATTAGGACATTGCATATTACGGTGATGAGTCAATTAAATCATTTAAAATTTCTAATCCTACCAAATAATATACAGAAGTTGGATATTGATTTTGCTAATTCGATTATTCAGGATGATGCTCGGAAATATGTGCAGATTGCAGGGTAGTCTAGCTCGGTTCTGAACCCAATCTACAGATAAATATTAGTGTCCTCGTCAATAATGTCTGATAAGTGATCAAAGGTCTACCAAGGTACTCGGACTGATGGCGAGGAAGTGAGAAAATATCAAGTATCATGTCGCATAATGTTTACAATAATCCATTCAAAACACGATACGTGTCGCGTTAGCCCCACCTGTCATCTCTTTCCTCTCTCTTGCATCTACCATGGCTCGTGGCCACATTGGCCATAGAGCTCGACCTCAAACGTAGCATTGGCCACTTGAGCTTCGAGCTCATGGCCATGGTGGCCCGAGTTTTGAACTTGCAACCATGGTTGCTAGATTGAGTCGACACTCGTGGATACGGCGCTTTGACATGTTGGGGCCTGGGTGTCACTTGAGCTCAAGCTTGCGGAAGCCATGGCCATAGAAGCTTCGGGCGTGGGGCTGTGGATGTTCGATGTGAAAAGGCAACGGAGAAGAGGAGGAAAAAAATAATAATAATAACGAAGAGAGAGGTGACAGGGGGCCACGTGTCGCCCTCTGAAGGGACTGTTGTAAATATCACGTGACATCAACGTGGTGCCCAATATTTTGTCCAGGGAAGTTGTCTCTTTGTGCAGTTCAATGGAAAAAGATCATGGATCAAGACATCTTTTGCAACTTACGACAGCATGTAACCCAGGAAACCTGCAAGTCCTACTAAGAAAGCTTCTTGGTCTTGGCTAAAGTTTTCATCAAAATGGCCGTGCTAAATCCCTGGATCGACACCAACCGATTGGGATTTCGGTGAACTCCCAATTCATGAACCGGAGTCACTCGTTCAAGCTCAGATCTCACCACTTCGGTGTAAATCACTATGGCTTGAGCCATTTACACGAGCTTAATCGATTCACGAGACATGCAAAAAAAAAAAAAGTTGTGCTAACAATTAGGGGTTTACAAAAGAATCAAGAACCGCCTAGAATCAGACCGAATCGATCCATTCTCAGCGATTTTCATGTGAACCGGTTCGGTTTTTGCAACCGATGAGTACTGATCTAGTTCCTAATTCTAGGTGTGGAACTGCCCACCAAAACGCAACAGGCATATATGTGTGTGTGTGTGTGTGTGTGTGTGTGTGTGTGTGTGTAGCAATGCTCTCAAACACCTGATCTCGCTTTCTTCTCTTTCACGATTCCTCTCAAGTCTCGCTCTCGATCACCTTTCACCTCTTGTCTCCCACCCTCTATCGGTCGTTCTTACCTTGAAGCTGTGATGAAGGTGTCCACTTTCATATTTTTATTAGGATTAGGTGCATAAACAAAATAAAATAGAGAGTAAAGAACAGAAAGAGAAATAAAGACACAAGATTTATCTAGATTCATCTTTATGATAGAGCTATATCGAGCGGACTCCGAACCAAACTCTTTACCATAACTCTCAATTACAAGAGAGAGATGGCACAAATCCAAACTACTATTAGAACATTGACTCAAACTATAAAATTTATTTGGCATCCCACGAGTGATTGCCCCTGAGACCCCACCGGGTTGGCTCCTTGGGCCATACCCCGCTCATCGAGGAGTGAGACTATCGTTATGAAGAGTATGAACCATACCCCATCAATTTTTGGAAATGGACATCAATCATATTTCCAGATTTGATTATATCTTGGTGATCTGCAAGTTTAAAGGTGTTTATGTATTACAGGTTTTGGGAACATGCATATTTCCAGGTTTAATGCGTATTTCCAGCCAGGTTTAAGGCTTATTTCCAGGTTTTTGAAACGTGCATATTTGCATGTTTAAGGCACACTAGCAGTGGGATTGTTTGTTAGAATATTCTGTTTTAATATTCAATTGTGGGCTTTATTAATTGTTACTGTAATTATTATTTGGTCTAATAAGAAAGAGATATATTATTTCCTAATTCAAGTAGGATATGGTGCTGGATAGTATGGGCCGAGATATCCTTATCCTTGATGAGGGGGTAGGGTTCATTCTCTATAAATAGTGCTTAAGTCCCTCCTCTAAACCCTAATGTCCACATAACCTCACATATAGAAATCGTCAGAAACGACAGTGAGGGGCCGTCTCATTGAAGCCAGTGATCAAGGGGGTTCATAGAGGAGAAGCTCTTAAGCGTCGGATTCTCGCAATTCCGCATCAAGAACGATGAATCCAAAACAAGGTGCGTTAACTCTTTGACTCTATGGATGGAACAGGGATTTGTGTATCTGTACGTGTGTATCTTGGGTCGCTGCATACAGGATTAAATACACAGCTTACATGTGGTATCAGAGCCTGCACGTATTAGGTCACGAATCGCGTTCCCGGTGTATTTTCGAAATTTTATTTTTATCGAAATTCAAAGAAAATTATATATTCGGAAAGGGCTCGACGAGACGAGCAAAACCATATAAAGATCGCCGCCAGAAGCCGCCGGACGCGCCGCCACGCGCCACCACTCGCCGGTGGCTATCGTGCGCGTGGCGGCCACGCGCCCCATGCGCATCACGCGCTGGCTCGGTCCCCGCACGTGCGCGGCACGTGGGGGCTGACGTCATCTTAGCCGGGAAGACCCGACCCGACTCGTTGACCCGACCCGACCCGCAGACCCGACCCGGATGGTTGACCGTTGACTCAGACTGTCCGGTCGGACCGGTCGTTGACCGGTTCGACCGGATCCGCTCGACCCGGTTCGCTAAACCGGTTTAAGGTAGCGGTCGGACCGGTTCGAAGACCGGCTGAGGCACTGAACACGTGCGATGCACGTGTCAGCGCGTGAAGCTCACGCGCCGAAGCTTTAGGCGGCGCGTGAGGGCGCGTGAGAGCTGCGATGGAGGTGTTCCAAGTACCGGCGTGCTCGTATGCTCATGCTCTACAGGATGGTACATTTATTTTTCATGTTTGGTATTTTCATGGATGGAAATACGTACGGAACGCCAAATATGAGGGTATTTTGGGGTATTTTTGAGGTATTTTATGGTATTTCTGTAAGGATTTGTGAAGTACAGGTATAGGCTTACATGAAAGTATCACGTGGAATTATGTGGAAATTTTTTGATCAATTTCATGTTTATGGTTTGACATGAATTATTGAGGTATCGATGTAAATTAGCGGCGTGTAATTTTGTGGATGATTGCCCCTAATTTCTGAAATTACATGCATACGGTAGATGTGAAATATAAAGTTATATCTCAATTTCAGATAAATTCAGTTGGGTTGTGACCGCCAAAGCGGCACACTTAGTTGAGTTTAATAAAGATCAATTTACAAGTATTGGGATGTCTCTTGTTCTAATGCGTAGTTATACTCCCAAAGGAGGTAGTAGCGTGTTTTTGCATGGAGGGTTACATGTACAGCATATGGTTGAGGATTGATTAGTCTAAGTCATGTCATACACCCAAAGGTGGTGATTAATGAAGATTGAAATAAGTTCTCATGGCCGCTGTAATGTAGGGAGTATACAACTACATGTCATGTTTTCTGCCCAAAGGTGATTATGTGATGATGTATGTATCTCTCAAGGTGAAATTTCACATCGTGCTGATTGAAAACATTGATTATTTTTATTTTGTCACCGTTTCTGTGAACGGCAATTCTGTTAGAATTAAGACTTATTGAGAACTGAATGAGGATTTTCTGTTTACGAAGAACTGATAAATACTTGTATAATTCTTGTTAAGAAAGACCCCGTAGTTCTCACTTTCATTAGTGAGAACTTTCAAGAGCATTATGTGCTTATTGGGTAAAGAGTGATCGGATTCGCTTATTTGATATGAAGCGGTCCATTAAAGAACACTTGAAAAGTGTTTTCTGCTAGTTAACTACACTGCTAAGTAAGTAAAGGAAGCCTTGGAGGGTTTGGAATTATATCTCATTTATTATTAAGAGTGGTAAATATCTGCAATGACTCCTCAACATCAAGTGTAATGGTTTTATTAAGATTAATGATTACGTCTTAAAGTTGATGAAATTGTATTTTGAACAGTTCTAAAATCATACTCATAAAGTATTATATTAAACCACCGGTCATTCTGATGATTAAAATCCATGAAAAGTATCCTTTGAAAAGGATGTTGATTGCTACTTCTTTTACAAAAAGAAATATCACATAAAAAAAGACTACAGTTAATACAAAGACTTGGTTATCTAAGTATGAGCATAAAGTAATGATTTTTTGGTATTGGTTGAGAATTCATTCTGTCTTAGGCCTCATCCGGTTATGTGATGGCTAGATAGTGGTGCGACATATTGTGTTGCGTTTACTATATAGAAATTCATAAACTGAAAGGTACCAAATCAGGTTGAATCAAGCTCATTATGGAAACACTTATAAAGTTGACGTTAAATTGATGGGAATGTCATTCCGGATTCTGGTTTTATTGTGACATTATGAAACATATTTTATGTGCTCTTCTTAAAGATGGAATTTATTTTCCGTATCAAGTATGGACATGTGTAGTTACTCCTTTTTGTGATTTCAAATAAAATAATTACTATTTCTTTTAAAATAAAGTTGGTTACTACTCTATGTCCAATGAATTGTACAGATTATGTTTATCTCCCAATGAATTATACGTCATTTATACAGCTGAAAAGTTACTTACAAAATTTATCTGCCTAAGGAACAATCATGCGCATTATGGAATCAATTTCTTGGTCACATCAGTAAAGAAAGAGTGAAAAGACAGATAAAGGCAAGCATTCTGCTCACTCTTAAAAGTGACCTAGACACATGCGAAGATTGAAGCAGATATAAAATAACTAAGATAAATGGTGAAACTGTAGTCGATAGTTATGACCTATTGAAAGTCATTTATACTTGTATAAGTGGATCATATATATATCAATATTGTGTAGAGTTTTTATCACATTTCAATGATGATTTTTCTCTACATGTTTTTTGTACTTAATTAAAGAAAATTTTTATTTTCATGACAAGTTTAACGTTTTTCTGACTATAGTCGATATATTTATAATAAAAAAAAAAAAGGAGTTGTCAGTTTTGACCAAGGTGGTGAGTATCATGGTTGACATAGCAATGCTGGATAGCTTAAAGAGCCATTTGCCAAATATTTGAGAAGATTCTGGGTTGTGATTTTGTGCCCGATACTCCTCAATAGAAAGGTGTGACTGAAAGGAAAAATCACACCATACGGATATGATGACGAGTATGATCTGTAAAATCAATTTATATATTTTTTCTGTGGGGTAAAACTTTAAAAATAACCCATTATGTTTTTATCAAAATATTTCATTGACTTCTTTTGAGTCATGGACTGGACGTTAATATAGTTTGAACCATATTAAAGTTTGAGGTGTTCATGCAGAAATAAAGTTACATAATCCAACATTAGATAAATTGGACTCCAGAAGCACTCGGTTTTACTTCGTGCCTTACCCATATCATCTAAAGGGGTATTGATTTATCATCCCAAAAGAGGAACAAGAATTGTGGAATTACAGATAGCTAAATTGCTGGAGCTTGATATAGCCGAATAATGGTAGTTGCTCACAGACTATTAAAGGTAACAGTATAGTAGGGACAATTGTATCATTTTTCTCTGTCTATACAGATGATCATGGAGCATTCTACATTACAGTATGATTCTGTTGGGGTTCAGGTTCTTGTTATTAAGATAATACCTGATGAAGTTTATCATACCCTACAAGTGCAGAATAAAGGTTAAAGTAGCTCTACCTAAAAGATCTATCATGCAGAGACGATCAGTTGTATCAAGTCACATTGTATAGTCTATCCGGAAGAGCATGACTACAAAATCGACTATGTAAATAATCTAGTAATTTATACAGTCGCTATTTCTTGTTCTTAATTATAATTGTGATTGGGTGCATGGTAGATGAGATATAGACTATAAAGCATGCGGTGTTTGAAAGCTTATTAGTATGCCTCAAGGTCACAAGTCCATCTGCTGCAATTGGGTGTGCATAACTTAAGGGACTCCAGATGAAATTTTTTTGTCTACTTTATTATATCAAATTATATTTTGATCAATGTTTTTTATTTAAGAAGTTTAAAGACAGATTGGTAGCGAAATTTTTCACTCATAAAGAATGAGCAGACTTAAAATAATTTTTATTCAGTCTCTCATAAAGAGTTTTTCAGAGTGATTAAGGTATTAATAGCTCATTATTATAAGGAGCTTTATTATACAGGTATTAAAACTTCTTTTTAATTGGATACTTCGAGGTAGTCTTTTTATGTAACCCGAAGGTTTTGCAGCAGATGATTTAAATAAACTTGTGCATAAAGAACGAAGAATCTCACAAAGTTATCATGGAATAAAGTTTGATCATATTTATGGAGATTCTAGACTGAAAAGTCTATTTTATGGGATCAAGTATGCTTTTAGACAATTGTGGCTTGAAGTTTCATAGTATTATAGCTTTATCATGTTTTGTCAAGAACAAAGTAAATTAGTATATATATACTACAAGATCAATGGGAGGAATTTATTTTCCTTGTGTTCTATGCAGACGATATCTTGCTTGAAAGGAATTTTCTTGAATTATTGCATAAGATGAAGCAGATATTGTCGAAGCATTTTTTACGTGATTGATCTTGATATAGAGTGTTTTGTCCTAGGCATTGAGATTCGTATGGATCATTCTTGTAATGTATTGGTTAAATCCAGGACACGTTCACTAGGTGATTACTAAGAAAGTTTTGAGGTACTTAAAGAGGACAAAAGACTATATGTTAATTTACAGACATATTCAGGACCTGCATTAGTAAAGTATTCAGATTCAGGCTTTGTTAGCTGTCAGGATAATGTGAAGTTGACAACTACAAACATTTATATGTCAAAAGAAAAGTGCAGTATTACAGAAAAGCGTAAACATAAATCTATGTAATCCTCAATCAAGAAAGCGGAGTTTGTAGTATGCTTGTCAGCTGCTATTCAGGTTATTTAGCTCCGGAATCTCATTAAAGAGTTGACCGTATTTACTTTGTGGATAGACCCATACAGTTGTATTGTGACTATAATTCTGCAGTGTTGTTCATTAACAACAGCATGAGTCGCAAGGTGTCTAAACATCTAGCGGTCAAGTTTTTGACCATAAAGGTAACAGATGAAAGGGTGACACTACAGTAGAGCTTATTACACAGATAATAAGACTGCAGACTCAATAACTTAAGGTCTCTTCCCATACACATTTAGATGACATGTCGCAAATATAAAAGCATCGTGGGATGCTGATATGACGTGTTAATTGATGGGTTGAGTAAGCATCATGAGATGCTGTTGTTCAGTGGGAGCTGCATTCGATATTTGCTCTAATAAAGTTTACAATGTTATATTACTTTTAGTAATGATTTTGATATGTATTGAACTTCTACATTCTTTGAAGTTTTTTGAATGTGATATTGAATGCATATCTGTTAAAAATCTCAAGGAATTGTGTAAACCTTGAGTGATGGCTGGGGCATTTATTTTAGCCAAAAGGCATATGTCTTGTTACACGTAAAGCATAGTTAACTATAAAGGTGAGACATATGTTGGTTCGTTGGAACCGTAAAGATGTTCTCTCGTGACACATCCGGTTTTGTGATACATAAAGTGAGAGAATGGTGACTGACAATGAGGATAACATATAAGCCATCTCTATTATTTGAGATGTTATCCGATTGCCATACTACCATATCAAATCCATATCAGTAAAGTTAAGAGTATTTGTGATTGTGGATGGCTATGTGTCTTCTGATGCAGTTACTGGCATGGTCCGGTACTTAAGACTTTATGGGATCGGATTGACTGTTGGGAATTATCTCTAGACCAATATAAAGATGCGCATATACAGTACAGTTTCAATTAATTTAGCCTAAGTGGGAGAATGTTAGAATATTCTGTTTTAATATTCAATTGTGGGCTTTATTAATTGTTACTGTAATTATTATTTGGTCTAATAAGAAAGAGATATATTATTTCCTAATTCAAGTAGGATATGGTGCTGGATAGTATGGGCCGAGATATCCTTATCCTTGATGAGGGGGTAGGGTTCATTCTCTATAAATAGTGCTTAAGTCCCTCCTCTAAACCCTAATGTCCACATAACCTCACATATAGAAATCGTCAGAAACGACAGTGAGGGGCCGTCTCATTGAAGCCAGTGATCAAGGGGGTTCATAGAGGAGAAGCTCTTAAGCGTCGGATTCTCGCAATTCCGCATCAAGAACGATGAATCCAAAACAAGGTGCGTTAACTCTTTGACTCTATGGATGGAACAGGGATTTGTGTATCTGTACGTGTGTATCTTGGGTCGCTGCATACAGGATTAAATACGCAGCTTACATTGTTGAGTCTTGGAAGGCATGATCGGTTCCATGGACGCATCTCCTGATCCGTTTTTGGATGAGTCCAGGAACCAATGGGTGGTTCCCAGTTCCTAATTTCGTAAATCCAGCCCTGGGTGGTTCTCGACTTTAAAGTGGGAATCGGCCACCCTATAAGCAATAGCCCTCAATAATAGCTATTAGTAAGCCCTACACTATTGTATTGGATGTACACATGATGTCATTAAAATCGAGATTTCAAAAAATAAAATAAAATAAAGGAATATGTGTATAGAAATCCTAAAATTTGTTATCAAAATGTAATTGAGTCCTAAAATTTACAAAAAGTACAATCGTATCCTAAAACTTATCAATAATGTGCAATCGAATCCTAAAACTAGCAAAAAGTGCAGTCGATTCCTAAAATTTATCAAATTGATGCAATCGAGTCCCTAAAGTTAACTCTATCTCATTTGGTTAATCGAAATAATCAAATCCTAAAATTTGCAAAAAGCGCAGTCGAGTCCTAAAATTTGTCAAATTGGCACAATCAAGTCCTATAGTTAACTCCATCTCATATACGTGGCGATAATGTGGCTAGAATGACGTCACTTTGGTCCGAATATGATTTTAATTTACTTTCTATTTGAATTAACTTAAAAAATAAACTAAAACTTATAATAATAATAATAATAATAATAATAATAATAATAATAATAATAATAATAATTTTTTACTGGCAAAATTCTGCCCAACCTGGGAGTATGATGTCTCCAGTTTGAGCGGGGTCCGATATTCTTCTGCTTTCCGCTGGACTGGTTGGAGGGAGAACAAATTCTGGATCCTAGCATTCAGGTCATGCTCTGCAGAATCACCCAATATTTTCATAAGCATCGTGTCTTGAGGCGAGAGAAATCCCACCTTAAAACACAAAAATCTATTTTTGAATGAATGAGAATTTGGGCGAGGGCGAGCCCTCGCCATCAGTCGGCGAGGATCACCAGCCCCTTGGTCGGGGTCTGGTGACTCCTGTCGATCACTTCCCCATTGTCGCCGACACTTTCTAACGGTGGTGCTGCGGCAGCAACGAGATGGATGTGTTGTTTTCTTCCTTGTTCTTCTTCTCATTTTCAAATTTTAATTTTAACTTATATTTAAGTTAATTCAAAGGAAAATTACATTCACAACCAGATTCGGATAAAAAAAAAGTCATGTCATTTTCATGTAAGAGAGATAAATTATTTATTAAAAAAAAGTCACGTCAGTACCTTCCACTAGCTAACTTGAATGGAGTTAACGGAAAGTCTTGATCACACCAGTTTGATCAATTTTGGGACTCGATTGCAAAGATGATAAGTTTTAGAACTAGATAGCATTTTGGTGATAAATTTTAGAATTCGATTGCATTTTTTTTAAGTTTTTAAACTTAATTATATTTTGGTAATAAATTTTAGTACTTGTGGTAAACATATCTCAAAAATAAAACATAACACGATGGTTGCACGTCTAATGAAATCGCAAGTACGTTGCCACGTCACGTGATTATTTTTTAGGAAAGAAAAAGGCCAAATAGAGAGAGATCAATGGATTCCGAGGAGATATTGCATACCAGGGCTGTCAATTTGACCCGCGCCGGATGGGCCGGCCCGGCCCGAAAATTTCCTTGCATTTTCCGGCCAGGTCTGGTACTCGGGCCGAGTCGGGCCGGCCCGGAGCCAAACTTTTTTTAATACCCTTTTTTTCTTTTAAATTTAATTTAGTTTTTATATTTTCTTTTTTTTATTTTTTCATTTGATGGTTTGTTAATTGATTTTGATTCAAAAAAATTTTAAAAAAAGGAAAGAAAAAAATAATTTGGCCTGAATCCGGCCCGGCCCGAGCATGGTACTGCTCATTTCGGGCCGGGCCGAGACCCAGCCCGACCCGGCCCATTGACACCCCTATTGCATACCCTCTTAGTGCCACCTCATTTTTCCTCTTGTCCCATTATTAAATGACACGTGTTTGATGGACCCCACATTTCAGCTTTTCAAAAATCTGTTTCTCCCTCACTTTCTCTCTTTCATAAATGCCCCTCCACCTCTCCTCTGCGTCTCTTTTCTGCAACACTAGAGCTGGCAATATTAGGGGTGAGCAGTTTCAGGTTCTGGGTAGGTTCCACCTAGAACCTGGAACCTACCCGCTACTATAGGTTCCTCAATTTCTGGAACCTATAACCTACCATCTATACTCTGGAACCTGGAACCTACCCTGTCACAGGTTCTGGATCCGGTTCCAGGGTACCCTAAAACCTATCAATAAAACTCCATTTGCACCAAAATAGAAGAAAGTAGGGGTGAGCGGTTTCAGGTTCTATCCAGGTTCCACATATATTATTGATTGAACGATCAATGCGAATAATTACCTCTAATGACCATCATCTACTACTAAAATCTGTTAACTATAACTCATACATATATACACGAAAAGTATAAAACAATAATAGAGTAAAAAACTCGATGATAAAGTAGTTTCAAATTACATACTCATTATCGTCCTTATGAAATCCCTCATAATGACGTGATGACATATACTAACAAATAATATAAAAGATTGCTTCAGGTTCCAGGTTCCGGTTCCAGGTTCCACCTACTTGGAACTTGGAACCTACCCATCAAAGCAGGTTCCCAAATTTTTGGAACTTGGAACCTACCCTCTTACCTTGGAACCTGGAACCAATCGGTTCCTACCGGTCCAGTTCTACAGGTTCCAGGTTCTACCCTGAAACCATGCTCACCCTTAGGCAATATGGGTCATAGGCCCATATTTGACCTATATTTTGTATAAAATGGGTCATATATGGGTCATTAACTTTTAAATGGCTCATTAAAAATAGGTCTAAAATGTTGAAGTAAAATTAATTGGGTCACACACTTAAATCCATTTTCGACCCATATTCGACCTATTTTCGACCCATAAGCACATTTTCCTTCCACAAGTTGCAAATAGTCCTGGTCGTCGGTCGCAGGCCTCGGAGTGATAGGGGCAGAGACCGGGACCAGGGTCGGGGCCTGCAACCGTGACCGAGGTAGGGACGGGGGACCGGGGCAGAGACTGGGATCAAGGTCGGGGCCTACAACCGGGCCGAGACAAGGACAGGGGATCGGTAGAGGGACCGGGGCCGAGACCGGAGACTGGGAACAGGACTGAGGCTGACAATCGGGGCCGAGGCTGGCGACCAGAGCTAGGGCCAGCGATCGGGGGCTAGGACCGGTGCTGGGACCGAGGGCCGGGACAGTGGCTAAGGCCGAGGATCAGATACCGGGACCAAGGCTAGGGCCGAGGACCAAGACCGAGTCCGGGCCCGGGGTCCGGATACCGGGATTGGGTCTGTGGCCGGGGACCGGGGCCGGGGCGGAGGCCGGTGACCAGGACCGGTGGTCAAGGCCGGCGATCAGGACCGGGGCTGGTAGATATTTCTTACCAATAACAATATATCGCAAAGAGAAGTATTCCATCGAAACCTTAACACATGCGGATAAGACCCTGGCAATTAAGGATGCGCATGCTAACACTTCTGGAAGTGGATTTCTGTTTTAGACATGCTTCTGAAGTAGAAATACTAAACTCTGAAGCAAAAATCCGTTTGGTAAAAATTTTTACTTCTGAAAGAATTTTCTACTTCTAAAGTGAATTTTCACTTCTGAAGTTATTTTTCCCTCAATTTGAGAAGTTAAGAAAACTAGCTTCTCATCCGCAAATAGAGTAGCGGATTGGATCGTAAAATCTCTTTCTTCTAATAATCTATCTTTTTCATGGTTAGTTAAGCCTCCCCAAACTCTTTGGGATCTTTTACGTGTAGATGCCCCTTCAATGGGTGCTTTGTGTAAGGACTAGTAATTTTCAACCAAATGGGAGGTACTTTCGAACAAAAAAAAAACTTAAGAGGTACTTCTTGGACAAAAAAGAAAAAAACTCACAAAGTACTTCTCGGCTCATTTATCCTTTCGTTACGCCTTCGCCCTATTTTCGATTAGATCCGCCTTTGCATTGCCGCCCACCACTGACCATTGACATCCTCCGCCGCCACCGCCGCCAACCGCTGACCACTGACATCCACCATATTTTGAAACCACTAGTTTAAGTTTTCATTTTTTATCCATGATTGAGATTTTTACTTAGTCGATATTTCATACTCTTCGTTTGTCCTAAATATAACAGATAATGGTGGATATTTTACTGCAATCATTCAATAAAAAATACAAATGAAATATGGGTAGACCTTGAAAGCGATTCTGAAACTACCTGTGATAGTGACAGAATAAGTTCCACGTTCCAAGGTATCATGACAAATATTAAGTTCTGAAAATTGGAGAACCGGTGTTAACGTGTAAGTTTTAGGTGGAATCTAGACTCGCCATAAAACTACTCACTCTTCGGAACATATGGCATTTGCAATGCCGGCTCTACTAATTTACTTTACTTTTTTTACCCAAGGAGGGAGGGAGGGAGGTAGGGAGCAGCAAGTAGGGGATAAAAACTCATTTAATAAGAATTGATATATCGATTAAAGTAAGCTGGCCACATTATATATCGGTATGTACCCTGATTTGGCAAATGACACAAACGTGGTCTTAGACTTTTGGCACAAGTCGAATTTAGTCCATAACTATATGAAAATGATCAATATTATCTTTCTAATGGCCATATTGAACAAATTAAAGGTTCATTGACCGCATTAAATAATTTTTGAAGTTTAAGGATCACATTATATACTGGGCCAAATTTCAAAGGCCATTTATGTCATTGTTTTTACCTTGGTTTTAATTTTGCAAAGCAACCTTAGCACACCCAACATTGTAAATGGCGCTATAACCATGAAAATTTTGGCTCCAAAATTTTTTGTGTAGTTATAGGTTACTCGATATCATTTGGTCAAACACAAGTGCCTTCCCCATGTTTTCTATTTTTCAAATGAGATAACATATTCTTTTTTATAAAAGCCTCACTCCTTTGTCACTAAATCGCAAAAGTAATACTTACTAAGTGAATGACTCTACGCGGCTGCAAATAACTAAAAGTCCCATCTCATGCACATTGCTCTCGTTATCCCCCTCTTGTTAGTCGTTACACTTAAAACTTCCACATAATCGAACTTAATTGACATATGATATCATCTCCTCGACGATCAAAATGAAGAACGGAAGAGCAAAACTTTAGATTTTTTGGCAATGTAATGAAGCTGAAGAGACATCGACCTTGTCTTGCAACGAGCATCATCGGCGATGAATGGGCTCTTCTTGGCGATATCATTGTGGATGACAATCTAGTAGATCACCAATGCAAGATGGTATTCGGCACAACTATAAACTTCGTTCCTGCTCGTATCGAGCGTCTTTAAAGACGAGCGAAACAGAGACTGATCACGATAGTGAAGGAAAAAACTTAACAAACAGTTTGCGACGGTACCAAATTCTCGAGGCTTTTTAACAAATGGAACGGCGACAGGGTGTTCGATAACAAAACCAAGCTCAATTGAGCAGCAACACCTCCCTGCCCCCCCCCCAAAAAAACAGAAAAAAATGGAAAAAAAAGAAAAGAAGGAAAAAAAAAAGCAGAAGATGAAGCTAGATAACAGATTCTAACCGCAACTGTCAAGAACCTCCCCAAGAAAATCCCTATCAGCTGTTTCATGTAAAAAAACATAATGTCATTATGCTTTGCACGTGAATGTCTACACATAAAATCGAGAACAAACAATTCCATGCAGGGGTCAAGGGTGCTACGCCCCCTTGCGAGGCCCCTCATGGGGTCAAGGGGCAGAGCCCCTTGCGGTGGTCTCGCTGATCGATCAACGAGCGGGGTTCGAAGGGGCAGCGCCCTTCGCAGGGGGTCGGGGGCAGCGCCCTGAAACCTAGACAAAATTAGGGTTTCCTATTCAACTTCAATATAACAGAAGTAGCTTTGATACCACTAACAATGCCATCTATCACCATGAACTCGGAGGCTAAGCCGTCGAATCATATGCTTTTCTCCACCAAACAGTGCTTTTATTCTTGAGGAAGAATAGGAATACCGCAGATAACGGCTCTTGATGACTCGTCTATTGAACTTATTCATAACGTCCATGTACCATTTGTCCATGTACCATTTCCTCCATTCCACATCATCCCATCCCTTCGACAAGCATAACATCCATGTACCATTTTCTCCATTGCACAAACATAACCTATCATCACCATCACCAAAAAAAAAAAATAATAGAGACCAACCACCTGCTCGGCAGTGTGATTGCCAAGCGGGTGGTCGCTCAGCAATAACACTGTGGAGCGGGCCGTCGGTGAGCAGGTCGCCGGCGACTCACCGACGGCCTGCTCGGCAGTGTGACTGCTAAGCGGGGGGCTGCTCGGCTGTAAGACTGCCGAGCGGCCATGGTCCGGTAAATAAAAAAAATAACACATCATTTGGTAAATACTTTGTTTTTTAGGCCAAGTTTGGAAAAAAGCCCCCAAGAAAATCCCTATCACCTATTTCATGTAAAAACCAATCTTATTTCCTTAGTCAATGTCGTCGTCCTTGCTGCTGTCATCTTCACCGTCCAATTCTTCCCATTCCCCCGGTGGGCTGGCGTGGCTTGTTGTGCTGGAATCACTGGCTGGGCTAGCGGAGCTTGTGGCGCCGGCGGGGCTGCGGGCAAAGGAAACAAGATATACATCTCGGCCCCCATTGGTCGTCGGGTTCTTGTATGGACGAATCGTCGCACCATATAAACTGTGTTTCCTAATGTTTCGATGGTGAATACCTAAGAACCAAAAGAAAAAACACTCACAGTCTATAAGATATTCAAGAACTGATCTTCGCATAGGATGTATATTACCAACATCAATCGGTAGTGCCGTGTCAATCCGACAACCCGTGAAAAGCACCGACTTCT
This sequence comes from Rhodomyrtus psidioides, assembly GCA_021437785.1. Lineage (NCBI taxonomy): Eukaryota > Viridiplantae > Streptophyta > Magnoliopsida > Myrtales > Myrtaceae > Rhodomyrtus > Rhodomyrtus psidioides. Next base: position 2,031,837 of record JAILYB010000041.1, on the reverse strand, counting down.
CTAAAGCTTTCTAGAACCTTCTTGATTTGTCCAAACATTCTAGAGTTTTCCCCTACTTTCTAGAACCTTCATGACTTGTCTAGATATTCTAGAGTTTTCCTCAACCTTCTAGAATTCTGAAGATTTGTCTAGATACTCTAGAATATTCTAGTGCTTTGTCCAAGCACCATATTCACCCTCTATAAATAGGAGCTAGTGCTCCATCTTGTGTATGGTGTGAGAAGTCCAAGAGAGCAAGAAGTGAGTGGTGTGAGTGACTTGTACATTGTGTGAGTAATGTGAGGAGTGCTCGTGAGAGTATTGTAAATTTGAGTGATCTTCCATCAATAATAAAGAGAGTTTCGTTTACATCTTTGAGACATCCACTTGATTCTCAACAACTTGAACGTAACCGTCCAAAGCCACTCGGAAGGTGGCGCCGGCAACCTCCCACTCCAGCGAGACGAATTGATAGTGCTCTGTTCCTGGAGCTGCCTAGAAAGATGCTGTCACGCCCCACTCCTCACAGCGTGCGCAACACATCCTACTTTAAACATTCTTACCCAAGATCAACTCTCAAGGTCTGATGCAAATGAGACTCGCATGCATAAGACTCAAGAAAACTTCAAACCTCCAAATCCTTCAAATAGAATGAGAAACGAAGGGAAACATTACATGCATAGCCCAAAGATCAGTCATTCCAAGAAGGAAGTAGGGATACTAACAACCCACCAACATTCCGGAAAAGGGGACTACCAAAAATAAAACAAACCCCAGTCCAGCAAAAAGCTACCACCCCCAAAAGACATTTCAAGACCCTATGGTCCTCTAAGTTTGCTAAGTCGAGCTTCTATCCCCGGTGACGTCCTTGTCTTCTTCTAGGTTTCCCAAGCGAGTAGGTAGCGTCTTCAATCCCTGCGATCTGAAAAAAAAAAAAAAAAAAAAAAAAAAACGGTCCCACGAAGGGGTGAGACTTACGTCTCAGCAAGTGAAACCTAACCCAAGCTAAACTCCTAGTCTCACTAGACCACACGACAATGCACAAAATGCAGGGACTAGTCAAGCAAAGGCATATAGCAATTTATCCTCACATGTCAAAGTACTTGGCGTAAATAAACAATCATCAAACACATGTCACCTCTTGTGACCCAAGCTTCGTACATTAGCTCCAAATAAACGTGCCACTCTCCTAAAGCATCAGTGTGGCCAATCGTTCTACCATCACCAGGCCCACGGCCAGGATGTATCGCCAGGGCTCAAAGCCGCGATATAATTACATAGGGCTCACAGCCAAATCATCTTCAGGGCCCACGGCCACGATGTCACCTCAATGCGTTCAGTCATCTCCAAGGCCCAACGGCCGCGATGTATTTACAAGTACACTTAAGCATCGCCAGGGCCCACGGCCGCGATGTCATTTTCTCAAATCCTTCCTTCGTTGCGGGACGCACGACCCGTTCAACAACATAAGAGTATACAAGCCAATCAACATCGCAAGGGTATACAAACCAATCAACATCACAAGGCATACAAGCCACACAAGTCACACGCCGCCAACCACAATACTTTCGTCACATCACAACACCTCGTATTTCAATCGTCCAGTCGCGTCTTAGGAATTGAGTAAGGGTTTAGGAACCACTTACCTTGATTCCTATTAGCAATTTTAACAACACAAGCTTCCCGACAAGCGTGATTCCGGCACAACACAAAGCTGTCCAAAAATAGGGCAGTAAATAATCAGCAGCGATCCAACAATTCAACCAATTTTTCATTCTAATTTCAACCCCACTACTAGTCCATCTCAATGGCAACACCCTCATCCTTTTGACATGCCCCCAATCAGCAGATAAGGAACTTGTTTCCCCCAAGACCAAATCAAAACAGAACCGGTTTGCACAAAAATCCAACCAAGCAGAACCGGTTTCGCTCAATCTACTTCAATCCGTCAATTCTTTCGTCCGATCCCTAAACCACGAGACATAAACCTCAATAACACATCAATAAACATCCTAGTACGTCTCAACAACAAAATTTAAATTCAATTTCACCAAGAACAGCCCCCTACAACTCAGCAAAACAGAACCGAAACAAGGTACCCCATGTTCTGTTTCAATCCAGCTCAAACAGCCCCAAATCTCAACTCAATTCCTCAATTTATCCACAATTACTCTTGCTAAAACAAATTTCTACATGTAAAGGGGCCTCACTGAAAATTTTGGCTCAAGGAGACGCCGGATGACCTTCGAAAGGCGCCAATTCCTCCGAGTCTGCAAATGGACAGAATCTGCCCTTCAAACATCACAATGGATCAAGGTCAAAATGTTGTTCTTTTTTGTCCAAATTTTTACAGAAACTCCGTATATGTGTCTACTAGGACTCCACAAAAATTAAGCTCAAAATTCGTCCATTAAGGGGTTCAATGAAAAGCAAACCGGAGCCTACCTCCAGTTCAGTCAGTTTCCGTCGACTCGCGGGAGATTGGCCGGCCGGAGCTCCTCAGGTGGCCAATCGGCGTGCTTCCAGTTGGAAAAGTTCGGCAACAGAGAGATCTTCGCGATGATATGTGGCTTGCTAGCTGGAGATCGACGGTTGAAGAGTTAGGCGGCAAAGAAGTGGACGACAATTTCTGGTCTTGCAGAGGCAGTTCTGGGCGTGAGGAACCAGAGGAAAAACGATGAAGATGATGGTGAGGGAGCTGCTGGTCGTGAACTCTGCAGATGAGGGGAAGAGAGAGGCCTTATTCTCATCCCACTTAAGCTTCTAGAGATGTCTTTGGCTAGTGGAAAATTAATGCATCTCATCCAAATATTGACACTTGGCACAATACACATAATATCCAATCTTTTTCTTCCAATTTTATCCCTTAGAATTCAGCTGATGCATTGTATCCAAATGACAAAAATGCCCTTGTCCAATTAATAAAATAGGGTCGACGCTCTAGGGGCAAAATGGTCTTTTCACACCCTTCGTCCGAAAAAATCATTTTTTTCGCTAATTTTCATCCTCAATTAGGCGTCTTCCAATCCAAACTCATTGCTATCAATCTTCATTTCCATTTTCCATTTTCGAGATCCCAAATCGTGATCGATTTCTCATCGTCTGTAATTTCAATTTATCTCGAACTAACGGGCGGTTTTTGCGGACATTACACGTATCGACTCTATGATTCTCTTCACACTCAGGAAAATTCAAACTACGAAAATCTTGGTTGTCATGTAATCGCAAGGGTCTATTACTAGCCCCGGCGACCGCGATCGTCATAAATCGATTTAGGAAAATTTCGCAAATCATACGTTGGTTAAGCGGCATCACCCACGTCCCAATCGTATAACGCTAGCAATGGATTCCTTAATCGTTTTCTGATCGGCCTCGGCTCTAAATATCCCTCGACGATCCTTATGGTCAAAACGTCGTGTTCGAATCGAATTTCCTAGGTCCACGTACCTCGTCGCGCGTTAGCCTTTCCCCTTCGATTAGTTAACTCAAGACTGATCAGGTCAGAGCGAGAAATAACTGAAATACTTTGATAGATATCTTACAATCAAGGTCTCGAAATTACAGGAAAATCATACTGTCACAGATGCTGCTATCTAGCCTAGTCCTCGGGCCATCTACCCCTGGAGAATCACCTCCGAGGGCTCCCGAAACAACTGCAGGTTCCTTTCGCGGCTATAATCGAAGATACCAAAAAACCTGCCGACGAACAAACTAAAGAGCCTACCGTTATCCATGTGAGAGAAGTTATGATTTCTTTTGCTGCTGCGCACGCGAGCATTGGGGGTTCAATACGTTATTTAAATGATGGGGGTAGGGAACCCCGCCGAGGCGCTATGGCGTTTCCCATCCACGACCACGCTCACGCTCGCCTATGCGCTCGTGTGCGCCACTTCATTTAGTTTATTCGGTTTATTCACTTGATTCGGTTAGTATTCATCCATTCCCACTAGAAGATTCAGTTTTTTCGGTTTACTGCCATTTGGAACTAGGCACTGAATTTGATTTTCCTCTGTGCACTCTTTTTAATAATTTCTAATTTTATTTATTTACTACTTATATTTTTCATTTTTTTTAATGTAACTTTAATATTTTAAAATTTTATATTTCTCTTTTCTTTTTTTTCTCTTTTTCCTTTTTTTTTGTGTTGTGGGGGGGTCGGAGGTACTTCGCGGTCTTAGATAGTTTTTCCGGTGCTTGACAAGTCCAATCCAATGTAAAAAGAAGTTTCTAAAATTTTGAGGTTGTATCTCTAGAATCAACACTAATTTGCCTGGCTGCCAGTAAATCAAGTGTGGCCAAAATTTGCAAGTGCGCAATGATTTTATTCATGGCGGCTCAAAAGGTTTGTTTTGTAGTCGAGGACGGTTGCTAAGTTGCAATAAGTGTATTTTTTAAATATTAGAAAAGGAAATTTGTACTTACTATAATTATAAAAAAAAATTGTACTTACTATGCATAACACCTGTATACTTCAACTTCTTGAATTTGACCAGGGGATACCCTTGGACGCCATTAACAAAAATCATCTCTTTGACAAAAAATTTTAACAGCATTGATACATATAAATAATGAAACAAACTCTCGCATGTTTTTCAATCTAAATTCTTCATGTGAGGATAAAAGATTTAAGACAAATATGAATTTATGTTTTACTTAATCTAAATGTTGCAGTTCACGCACTTTGACTTTTTTTTTAACACTAAACTCCCGAAAAATTTCACAACACTCAAATGTTCGATACATGTATTTACTAATTATAATCTTCTAAAATTTGAATAAAGGTGAAAAAGAAAAAAATTACTTTTTTGTTTATTTGTTAGGGTAAACAACAAGCCCTTAATACCCACCCATAGGTAGTTCAGTTGGTTAGGGCGCACTTGAGATTGTGTGGTTAGGCTTATTGGTCTCAGATTCGATTCCCCAACTGAACACTTGTGATTTAAGTGGGGGGCCATGACGGTGGGTTACTGTGCTAGTTTCTCTCGAGGAATAGTCGAGATGCGCGCAAACTGGCCCGGACACCTCGGTTACCAAAAAAAAAACATCAAACCCTTAATTATTTACCCAACCAAAAAAAAAGGCAACAACAAGGCTATTAATTAAAAAAAGATCCCTTGAGAAATATTCCTACCTACGAATTGGATAGACGAGGCCTCCATATTACTATATAGTGGCTAGACACACCATGAAAATGGCTAGTCATTAAAAGACTCTTTATAAAGGTAAACATTATTCAGAATAAAAAGGAACAAACATTAACCAACATCACAAAAGATTGGAGACACACTGCATCAGGAGTGCAACGAGATTGTTCTATTGAATCTAACACGACTCGCATAATGCAATCTTTGGATAAGGACTTCACTCGAACTTCAATATGTGTTGGGCTTATTACTCTTGAAAGAAACAAGTTTTGGTAAATAGTGTCATTACCGTGCGTACACTAAGACGATTCTGCTAATTTTGGTGCCCATAGTTCCAATTCTACCAACTCATCGGCCAAAACTAACTAGGGTATCATTTACCAACAAGGGAATCATCTTTGCGTTGAGTTTTCTTCCGGGCATCTGATCGCAACCTCCCCAAAAAATGCATCCACGACATCTCCTTCTACATCGCCGACACCTCTTAGTTCCTCACCCTCACACTCTGTTACACGGACACGCGGGTTTTAAATTTTTTCCCGTGTCGGACACGAACACTTGCCCGACACTGCGGGACACCGCCGGACTCTCCTCGAACATGCTATCAACACGCGTCCGAGTCCGGACTCGGGTCAACTACACGGACACGCGAGGGACGGCGTTAAAATAGACAGAAATCCCCAATTTATTGACCTAATTTCTAGCTCATCTCTCTCTTTCGCCTAACTCACCTCTCCCTCTCCCTCTCATGTCAACTGGCATATCCCTCTCCCTCTCGCGACTAACCGGTTCTGATGTGAATCGCTGCGGAAACTGATCGTTCTACGAAGATCCAAGGTTTGAGAATTGCTAACCTTGACCCCGAATCGAACCTGTGATTGGTAACCTCAGTATGAGCGTGAACCGTTGACGAACCTGTGTCAACCAATCCACGCTATAGACACCACGAACAAGAGAATTCGCAATCTTGCTCGATGAGTCGATCGATCGCCACAAGAAAGCCTTGATAGGATCTAGTCTTCAAGAGAACTCGAAGAGGAGAAAACTCTCTGTGTAAAATTCTGAATCAATGTTGTTTTCAGAAACTCATAAGCACCCTTATATATGGTGCTAACCCTAAAAGGCAAAAATTACAAAAAATACCCTTAATTAATAAAAATTCGCCTAAAAATAGAAAAATGCCTAAAAATCCATCTAAACGATGTCGAATGGCCGAAATTCATTACAGCTCATGGCGTATGGCCATGAGTATTGATCAGGACACCGTTTCTCTTCAGCTGATCAAATTTGAGCTCATTCGGAGCTCGTTAGCCCTAAATCCGTTCAGAATTCGCGAAGCTAAATGTAATCGTGTTGCGCCAAGGAGATTCAGAATCTTCAATTCTCGAATCAAGATCACCTCTACTCCAAAGATCTTGAACCATGATGCCGATAGCTTGCTTGAATTCCCTCGCTCTCGCTCGAGTAATTGGACCAAGCAAATAGAACAACGAGTCCCTAGCACCTCCTCCTCGATATGGTTCGATGTCCACATCATTTCCTCCGCCGTGCAAAGGATTTTCCCTCAAATCATCACATGCATCAAAAAGAGTCAAGTCAGTAACATTAAAAGTAGCACTAATGCCATACTCACCTGGAAGATCAAGCTTGTAGGCATTATCATTGACCCTCTCCAACACCATGAATGGTCCATCCCGGCGCGGTAATAACTTAAAACGTCGTTGCTCGGGAAAACGCTTCGTGCGCATATGAACCCAAACCCAATCGCCGGGTTCAAACACTACTTTCTTACGCCCTTTGTTGGCTTGCTTTGCATATTGCTCTGTCTTGTGTTCAATATTCAATCACGTTTTTTCATGCAATGTCTTCACAAATTTGGCCTTCTTAGCACCATCTAAATACACACGCTCTTCAACAAGCAAAGGAGTTAAATCTAATGGAGTTAATGGATTAAAACCATAAACAATCTCAAACTGTGTGAATTTAGTAGTAGAATGCACACTCCTATTATATGCAAACTCAACATGCGGTAAACAATCTTCCCAAGATTTAATATTCTTCTTAATAATAGCACGTAACAATATTCCTAAAGTCCTATTAACTACTTCATTTTGACCATCAGTTTGTGGATGACAAGTAGTAGAGAATAAAAGTTGTGTACCTAATTTCTTCCACAATGTCTTCCAAAAGTAGCTAAGAAATTTAGTATCTCGATCAGAAACAATGAACCTAGGCATGCCATGCAAACGCACAACCTCACGGAAGAACAAGTCAGCAACATGTGATGCATCATCGGATTTATGACATGGTATAAAATGAGTTATTTTTGAAAACCGATCTACAACCACATAAATAGAATCCTTACCATGCTTAGACCTAGGTAATCCTAACACAAAATCCATAGAAATATCAACCCAAGGATGGGTCGGGATAGGCAAAGGCGTATACAAGCCGTGTGGTTTAGTTGTAGACTTAGCCTGTTTACATGCAATGCACCTTTCATAAACACGTGTGACATCTCGTTTCATATGTGGCCAATAAAAATGTTCATGCAGCACTTCATAGGTTTTATTGATTCCAAAATGCCCTATTAAACCACCACTATGCGCCTCTCGCACCAACAACTCTCGCAAAGAGCATCTAGGCAAACATAACTTGTTTTCACGAAAGAGATAGCCATCGTGCCTATAGAATTTTTCAAACGCAGCATGTTCACAAGCTTCAAACACTCTTCCAAAGTCGTCATCATCAGTATATATCTCTTTGATATGCTCAAAACCTAGGCACTTTGCTCCTAAAGTAGTTAGAATTGCGTACCTTCGAGAAAATGCATCGGCTACCACATTTTCCTTACCTTTTTTGTACTTGATTACATATGGAAAAATCTCGATGAACTCCATCCATTTAGCATGTCTTTTGTTCAACTTTTGCTGTCCCCTCAAGTACTTTAATGTCTCGTGGTCGGTGTGGATCACAAATTCCTTTGGCCACAAGTAATGTTGCCAAGTCTCCAAAGCTGGCACCAAAGCGTACATCTCTTTATCGTAAGTTAGATAATTCAATGTTGCTCCGCTTAACTTCTCGCTGAAATAAGCTATGGGACGTCCTCTTTGCATCAACACAGCTCCAATTCCTGTACCAGAAGCATCGCATTCTATTTCAAAAGTAGCACTGAAATTTGGTAAAGATAACAAATGAGCATTAGTTAACTTATCCTTCAACAGATTGAATGCTCTCTCTTGCTCTTCTCCCCATGTGAAACTCACGTGCTTCTTGATGGCCTTGGTTAAAGGTGCGGCAATGGTGTTGAAATCCTTTACAAATCTGCGATAGAAACTGGCTAAGCCATGAAAGCTGCGCACCTCTCCTACAGTCTTTGGTGTCAGCCATTCTCGGATCGCTTTCACCTTTTCTTCATCAACCTGTATTCCATCAGCTCCAACAATAAACCCTAGAAATACTAATTTGTTAGTCACAAAAGAGCACTTCTTCAGATTAGCATATAGTTGCTCAGCCCTTAAAACTTGTAAAACAGCTCGCACATGTTCAATATGGTCATCAAGGCTTCGACTATATATCACAATATCATCAAAATAGACAACCACAAATCGACCAATAAAAGCACGCAGAACATGATTCATAAGTTGCATGAAAGTACTAGGTGCATTAGTTAAACCAAATGGTATGACTAACCACTCATACAACCCATACTTGATCTTAAATGCAGTTTTCCATTCATCCCCTTCTTTCATTCTAATCTGATGATAACCACTTTTCAGATCAATTTTAGTAAATACGCAAGCTCCATTTAACTCATCTAACATGTCATCTAATCTAGGAATAGGATGTCGATACTTTACCGTAATATTATTGATTTCTCGGAAATCGACACGCATTCGCCAAGACCCATCCCTCTTCGGCACTAACAAAACAGGAACAGCACACGGGCTAAGACTTTCTCGCACATATCCTCGTTCCAGTAATTCACTAACTTGCCGCTGAAGTTCCTTTGTCTCCTCGGGATTATTACGATATGCGGGTCGATTAGGTAATGGCGCACCAAGTATCAAGTCGATTTGATGCTCTGTGCCTCGAATCGGTGGTAGACCTCCAAGAACCTTATCAGGAAAGACATTATCAAATTCCTGCAATAAAGTAGAGGTGGCAAAATGGGTCTAGAACCCATATTTGGCCCATATTTGATGGTGGTGGGTCAAAAATTGGTTAGCTTAAGTACTTAAATGGGTCATAAATGGGTTGCTTAAAAACTTTATGGGTCATAAATGGGTTTCAAATGGGCCATAAATGGGTTAGCTAAGAAAACTATCTTAAGGCAATCATAAATAAGTTTTGTGAATATTTTTTTAAACATCTAATTTTTTAATATTTTAATAATTTGTTTTTTATATAATTTTTTTTCTTTTCTATTTTCTTTTTTCTCCTGCCTTGGCCGTCGCTCTACTTTGGCCGCCAATGGTCACCGCTGCCCACCTCCGGTCACCATCACCAACCACCACCCTCCACCGCCGCCGGCCGTCGACCGCCGCCACAGTGCGTGTACGAGTCAATTAGTATTGAAGTCTTTTAACTTAACTCGGCAAGATAAACTAGAATCGAGTACGAGTCAGCGTCGAAACCTGCCGGAGCACCTCCCTTCCCGAGCTCCGATTACGCCCCCTACGCCTTCAGAAGCGGCAGCCCGTGCGGGGAGAGCTACAGCTTCGGCGACGGAGGTGGCGAGCAGCAGTTTGAGGGGACGACGATGGCAGGAAGCAGGCAACGGTCAACAGTGGCGAGCAGATGTCGCAGGTGGCCGATTATAATAAAAAATTATTTTATAAAGAAAAAATTTAAATTTTTTCAGAAAAATTCAATTGCATGTTTTAGCAATATAATTTTTCTTAATAAATTATAAGAAATAAATATTTCATAATTTAGCTAAATATATAAGTATTTAAGTAATACGGGTCGGGTCGGGTATGGGTCGGGTATGGGTCACTAAATTTGCATTGGATGAATATGGGTCAAAACGGGTTAAATGGGTCAATATGGGTCGGACCATATTCGACCCGACCCACCCATTTGACGCCTCTACAATAAAGACACGACAAAACTAGGCAAACTCGGGTCAAGATCGTCAGTAGTAAACAATGCCTCTTTGTACAAAAGTACAAGCATCGGTCGGTCCAGAACCAAAGCTCTCCTCACTTCGCTCGATTTTGCATAGAAATTATTTTCTCTCTTTTCTTTTCTCTCTGTTTTTCCCTTGGCTTTTACCACTATGTTTTTCTCTGTCTCTCCTCTTCCTTGCGTCTCAGACTCTCTACGCAAGCTCTCAGTTTTCTCACTTTTTTTCTCTTTCTCAGCCCCACGTTGTAGTTTCAATTGATCTTCATACACCTCGATAGGTGTCATTGGCACCAAAATGTAAGTTTTCTAATTTATCACCAATGAATATCGGTTAGTGTACCCATCATGATGTACCCTCCGATCATACTTCCATGGTCTACCAAGTAAAAATTGTCCCGCCTACATAAGTACAACATCATACACCACCTCATCCTTATATCGCCCTATCTCAAATGGAACTAGAACTTGCTTCGAAACTTTCACTTCACCACTATCATTCAACCACTGAAGTCTATATGGTCTAGGGTGCTTTGTAGTCTTCAATCCTAGTTTCTCCACCGTAGTACAACTTGCCACATTTGTACAACTACCTCCATCAACAATTAAACTACAAATCTTACCGTTCACCAAGCATCTTGTATGGAACAAGTTATCACGTTGCTGGTGACGCTCCTCCTCTTTGACTTGCACGCTAAGAGAACGTCTAACCACCATCAATTCACCATTGACTGGCATCTCGACATCGCTACAGTCCTCCAATGGAGGCATGACATCATCCTCTTCCTCCCTGTTACTTTCAGATTGAACATCTCCAGGTCCAGTCATTATCATCACCCTCCTATTAGGGCATTGATTCGCCATATGACCCCTGCCTAAACACTTAAAACATTTAATTTCACGAGTTCTAGTGTTAGGATTTTCAATTTTACTTGAAGCCGGATTCGAACCAACTCTGCCATCTTTCTCCTTCTCCCTTGAAGTTTCAATCGTGGTGTTGTTTCCCTTCCAGTTCGGCTTCTCGTCTCTCTTCCAATTGGGTTTCCAATTCGAGCTTGAACCTCCACCACTCCTGTAATTTCGGTCCAACTTCAATTTCCTCTCTACTTTGATAGCTTTGTCCACCAATTCTTCCAACTCGACATAATGTTGCAGCTCTACCACTCTTGCTATATCTCGGCTCAAACCACATAAGAATCGTGACATATTAGCTTCACGGTCCTCTACCACATTAGCACGGATCATGGCAATCTCCATCTCTTTATGATACTCTTCCACACTCTTGTTACCTTGTGTGAGATTTTGCAGTTTATGGAACAAGTCTCTGTGGTAATGACTTGGTATGAAGCGCTTCCTCATCACTACTTTCATCTCATCCCACGTTTCTACCGATCTCTCACCATTGCGTCTCCTGCTATTCACAAGCTGATCCCACCAAATTATAGCATAATCAGTGAATTCAACAGCTGCAATTTTTACCTTCTTGAGCTCCGAATATCACTAGTAGTCAAATACCATCTCCATTCGTTTCTCCCATTCTAGGTATGCATCAAGATCATTCTTTCCTTGGAAAGATGGAATCTTCATCTTGATATTGCTAAGCTCATCATCTTCTCGATGTCTGAACTCTCGGCGTCTATTTCTCCTCCCAAACCTGCCATCTCGGTCATCTTCTGTATCGAACACATATTCATCGTCAAATTGTCGCTGCCATCTGGGTTGCGCCCTAGGCTCATCTCGCTGATTTTGTGGTCTCCCTCATGGTGGCTCTCGATCACCATCAAGCATCGTCTCACACCTCACAACTCGGTTGCTAAGTGATTCAAGTTGTAAGCTCAATTGTTGGATGCCTGCTAAAATTGCATCATCTCTTGGGTTGGTGACATCCTCCTTTTGATTTACGCTTTCTTGGTCTGCCATGATTTTTTTTTAACTAAACCTGCAAGATAACATTAGAAATAAAAGAAATCTCACCACACTCCCTCACGTGTTTCGCTCAAGGTATTTGTCACTCCCCTGGTGTTTAACTCAATCTCGGCTTTTTCTTCCCTCAATTAAACTCACACACTCTTGCCGTTTTCCTCTCGTTTCCTTCTTTCAAGCTCTTTATCAGACTAGAATTTCATTCTCACAAGCTCCTCATAACAGTCGACTAAACCACCAAGCAAGATCAATTTAGCAATATACTGCTCAATTCAGCAACTCAGCAACTTTTACTAGATTTGAATTCAGGTTCAATGTTTGCTACTATATTTTTTTTCTATCCGGTCCAACTAACAATAATAATAATAAAAATAAACGAGTCGTCCTCTTGATTTTTTTTTCGGCCTTTTTTTCAATTTTTTTAATAGGTACTTTTTTGTTTTTTTTACTGATTTTTTTTTTGTCGATTTTTTTACGAACTCAATACAATCAAAACAACTAGGACCGAAAACCCTACGTCAAAAATTGAAATCGCAGCAAGAACAATTCAGAATCCTAATTCAATTAGTAACAGATCCCCAATTCTATAAACCCTAATTCTATAAACCCTAGATTGCTGAATTAAAATCAGTAAAAGTAAGATAACTAGACCTTGTAGAACCAGCTCTGATACCAGATGATGTGAATCGCTGCGGAAACTGATCGTTCTACGAAGATCTAAGGTTTGCGAATTGCTAACCTTGACCTCCAATCGAACCTGCGATTGGTAACCTCGGTATGAGCGTGACCTATTGACGAACCTGTGTCAACCAATCCAGGCTATAGACGCCACGAACAAGAGAATTCGCAATCTTGCTCGATGAGTCGGCCGATCGCCACAAGGAAGCCTTGATAGGATCTAGTCTTCAAGAGAACTCGAAGAGGAGAAAAACTCTATGTGTAAAATTCTAAATCAATGTTGTTTTCAGAAACTCATAAGCACCCTTATATATAGTGCTAACCCTAAAAGGCAAAAATTACAAAAATACCCTTAATTAATAAAAATTCGCCTAAAAATAGAAAAAGGCCTAAAAGTTCATCTAAACGATGCCGAATGACCGAAATTCATTGCAGCTCATGGCGTATGGCCATGAGTATTGATCAGGACACCGTTTCTCTTCAGCTTTGAGCTCATTCGGAGCTCGTTAGCCCTAAATCCGTTCAGAATTCGTGAAGCTAAATGTAATCGTGTTGCACCAAGGAGCTTTAGAATCTTCAATTCTCGAATCAAGATCACCTCTACTCCAAAGATCTTGAACCATGATGCCGATAGCTTACTTGAATTCCCTCGCTCTCGCTCGAGTAATTGGACCAAGCGGATAGAACAACGAGTCCCTAACACCTCCTCCTCGATATGGTTCGATGTCCACATCAAGTTCACATTGCGACTCGCAAGTCGCCACTCACCTTTGCTCGCAAGTAGCGACTCGCCTTCACCGGTTTCTGCTCGCGCCTCTGCTCAAGCTTCTGCTCTTGTTGTACTCCCTCTCCTCTCGTCGACCTTTGCTCTCGCCTCAGCTCGCCGCCTCAAGGTATCACCATCCTCTGCTCGAGCCTCGCGCCAGAAACCAATAAGTTCTCATCTGATAAGTGTAGTTCAATTTAAGTTGGAAACTCTAATTTGGTTGAGATAGATTGAGGTTTAGTGCCTCTCGCCCACTCATTCACTGTCAATATGCTGCCATGATGCGCTTAGTTTTCTTCACACCTGAATCAGTGTTGTCACTTGTCAATTTTTTTTCCGCCTTGTTCTTTTGAACGAACCGATGATTTGGCCAGAAAAAATCTTTGTCTTGGCCAGAAAAAACCTTTGTCTACCTAGAGCATTGTTCACAAGAAAACTGAGAAGCATTCTTCATAATGTCGATTCTGCTCAATCTCGCTGCTTGAATGAATTGCTGTTAAAATTTTGCGCATAATCTAAAGAACTCCTGATAATGCGGTCCTAACATGGTCGTCAGTAATTGGAGTTTTCTTCTTGTTTTCCTCATAGACTCGACTAACTTCGGTAAATTTCTTTTCTTTTCTTCAAAACCAAAATTTCTCTACCTCTTGAGCTGTGGCCTCTTGGAACTCATTCAAATGACAAGAATCACTTGCATTTTTGTAGGGTGATATCAACTTATCAAGCATGGACAACAGTAGCAATGAAGATTTAAATAAACCACTGTGGAGGTATATTACTAAGTTGGCTAATCATGGAGATGCGGGGGCGGGGGGATTGCTCTTGAAAATGCAATTTTTGTGAAAAAGATTTTAAGAGTTCCTACACAAGAATTAGGGCTCATTCGTTGATGATAAGTGGAAGAGGGATTGCAAAATGCAGAAAAGTAGAAAAAAAAAATCTTTTGGAGATGGAAAGATTAGATAGGGAGATCAGCGATAGATTTCAGAGTAATGCTCCTAGAAATGTGTCTTTGCCACCTTCTAGTTGTAGTAGTGTGCAAATGGATCCATTCTCTAAGAAAAGGAAAATGGGAAGTGGGAGTGGAGGACCAATTGAGAAAGCATTCAACATGTCTCAACCGGAACATTTAGATCATTTGATTGCAAGGATGTTCTATTCGGCGGGCTTACCGTTTAACCTAGCAAATAGCCCTTACTTTCAAGAAGCTTTCATTTATGCCGCTAATCACAACATTGCGGGATATGTACCACCAAAATTTAAATTTTTTTTTTTTTTGGTAAGGTGAGAATCCCAAAATTTAATTTGTTGAGAATACTTTATTACAAAAAGAGAAGGCAAATATTGAGAGCTTGTGTGCACCTATTAAAAAAATGTGGAAGGATAAGGGTGTAAGTATCGTAAGTGATGGATGGAGTGACTCATAGAGGAGGCCACTTAATAAATTTATGGCGGTGTCAAATGAAAATCCTATATTTATAAAATCGATTGATTGTTCGAATGAAAGGAAGAGCATGCATTTCATTTTCAACTTATTGAAAGAAGTAATCATTGAAGTTGGACCTGAGAATGTGGTCCAAGTTATTACAGACAATGTTTCAAATTGTAAGGGCGCGGGATAACTCATTGATCAAAAAAATTTGTCCATTGTTTGGACGCCTTGTGTGGTGCACACACTTAATCTAGTTTTGAAGAATATTTGTGCCGCAAAGAATGTGGAGGCCAATGAAATAGCATACGAGGAATGTAATTGAATTACAAAGATTGTTGATGATGTTATGCAAATCAAAAATTTCATCATGAACCATTTGATGAGATTGGCAATATACAACGAGTTTATTCACTTAAAGTTGCTTTCCGTGGCGGATACCCGTTTTGCATCGATGATTGTGATGCTTAAGAGGTTTAAGTTGATAAAAGGTGGTCGGGGACAGGGGCCGAGGCCAGGGACCGGTGTCAAGGCCGAGGATCGGGACCGAGGCCTAGGCTACGGACTGGGACCAGGGCCGGGGCCGAAGACCTGCGACCGGGGCCAAGGCTAGGGATCGGGATCGGGACCGCGACCAGGACCGGGACCAGGATCAGGACCGGGACCGGCACTGGGGCCGGGGCCGGGGCCCCAGACTATCAACTCCGTTAGGGTTTTAAAAACCAGAGTGAAATATGAAGAAACTAGATTAAAAAAAAAAAAAACACACAGTTGCATCACGGAATTTCTCGGAAGGAACGCATAAAACCCTTGATCAGTCAGTTCACCAACAGAGAACTCTCCACCGAAACATTTACATTCTTTCTGACCAGTTCATGGAATATATAGCCATAAACACTGATGTACACTAAATCATGAAATCTGATAGCCCAATATCATCCACTGATTGAACCTTGACGAATATAGCATTACCAAGTTAACACATTGTTGTCAACCCCATGGGAAACTTCTCCCTCGCGGCATCACCAATTCCATCCACTACTAAACTCCTCAGCATTTTCTTGAATGCGAAATGCACATAATTCGACAGCGCAATCCAACATATGACTTCATACACAAAGTCAAGTGCGAAACCTGAACCAGAACCAAACCGCGAAGACGAATCATCCTCTCAATTATGTCCTCCGAAGTTCCATCCACTGCTGTCTCCGCCGCCGTTTACGCCGCTGGGGCCACCCACCAAACGGGTCGCTGCCGTAAAATCCAGAGTCTCCCCCTTCATCGGGGCAATCTCCAGACAATGATCTCCGCCTCGATCGCCGCTTTCTCCGGACGAGGCGGCGAGGCGGGGTTCTGCAGGCCTGAGATTTCACGACGGCGGAGGAAATTTGGAGGACCGAGGCGGAAGGTGCTGATTAGTCGCCGGGCGAATCGGAGAGAGCGATGTGGTGATGGGATCGAGCGAGCGAGAGCTTCGCGAGCCCTAGTGGGAAGATCGAGGAGAAAGCAAACGATGGCGACAATCGGAAGGGGAAGTTTAGGGCTCGAGGGGGGACGATTTTCCCGGGAAAATTGCGGAAATTGACGAGAAAACCCGAGCAAAGCGTGTGGGGGAAAAAACATGAAGAACGGAAAGAAACCAACTGTAGGGCTTGGGCTTCAGCTTTATTAGAAGGCCCACTTATTAATGGAGATAAGATCTTGTTTGTTCTAAACTCGGAGGTTTTTATGCCCCATTTTGTCGGTGGGCCTTGTCGGATCCAAGCTTCTGACCCGAGAGAGGTCAGCGTTGAAATAGGCCGAATCCCACCTATCTACGTTATTCAAACACGACACACTAAGGAAAACACGTTTTGTTATTGGAATAACATCATCAATTGACCAAGAAACAAGCTATCCCGAAATTGCCAATTGTCGGCCGATGGCGAGACGTGGAGCGTCTCCGGCGATCTGCCTATAGCCGATTGTCATAGCCTCATATGTGATTTGCCAATCGCTAGCCAGTCGTCGACCTGTCCCCAGACGTCATCAGTCGGCTGTCGGTCATCGGCGGCTTATCGCCAGACGTTGCGGCGGAGGAAGAAGAAAATTCGGTGATTTCCTAAAAAAAGGAAATATAAAAAAATAGAAATTTATTACAAATAAGTTTTTTTTAATCGAATTGAATATGAAAGTTCTTTATTAATATGAATTGGGTTGAGTATGAATGGCTTGATTTGTATTGCATGAAAAATGGATCAAAAAGGTTTAATGTGTCAATGCGGTCGAACCATTTTCAACCCGGCCCACATATTTGACTGGTCTAATGATAGAATATGAAAGTATCCGATTTTATTGTAGCAATTCACCAAGTAGTTGATAGAAGATGGCAAGTTTTTTTAAAAAAATTTCGTATCTCATCTTATTCATTGATATCTTAACTAAAAATCCAAACAACTAAACGCAGCTATACGAAATATTGTCTCCAAGCATTGTCAATCTTAGATGTCGATCCACACGAGTGTGCCTTTTCACTTAAGAAATAAAATGAAATGAAATCAACCAAAAGCCAATTTCCCCAAAACAGCACGATATATATCTTCGTTGCCATTTCAACTTTGCCCCCACTTCCCGAGCTTCTGTCCCCCTTTATTTACTACTCTCTCTCAAAGATCAATCAAAATCTGGGATCATTTCCTCTCGACGATTTTGCCGATCAATTTCTCTTAAATCTAGGCCGAGGCTTCCGGTCAATGACTTTCGCGCTCTATGTGCAATCGATTCCTTCTCTTTGTCGATCATCTTGTTCATCGGCCACTTCCGTCTTTGACCGAACTTTGTTCTCGCCTTAGTGCGGCCAAAATTAATTCAATTTTCCTCGCACAATATGAATATTAGTACCTAGTTAGAATCGTCATGCAATTGCAATATGCCGAACATAAAGTAACAACCACATCAATATTTTTCGTATAATAAACCAAATCATCGATCTGGTCCCACCAACTTTTTCACAACAGTAGCCTATCAATTAGTCAAATCCGGTATGCCCGAAAAAAAAAACAAGCAAATTAACCATCTAATTGCTTTAGTTTAATTTGTTGATTAAGGAGGAAGACATGCTCCGATTCTAGAAGTCCGGACAAGCGCGTGTGCGTGAGCACTCCTCCCGCCGGTGACGGAAGTTTTACGTTTGACTTGCGTTTCGAATCGTTAGAAGTATTTCGGCTTTTTTTTTTGTTTTGGGGGGGGGGGGGTAGTTCAGTTTACTATGCTGCACTGATACTTTTGAGATGCTGACGAATCGCTGGACATGGATGAGCATTTGACCAATTGTGTAGTTTTCTTTGCTCTTACTGATGATGCTCGAAAAGATGTGCAGAATGGGCAATCCGGGTGGGTTGTGAACCGAATCCAGAGATAAATATTAGTGTCCTTATCAATAATGTCTGAGGAGTGATCAAAGGTCTGCCTAGGTGCTAGGACTAATGGCAAGGACGTGAGAAAATATTGGGTACCATGTCGCAAAATGTTTACAATAATCCATTCATAGCACGACACATGTCGCGTTAACCCCACTCGTCATCTCCACCATGGCTAGTGGTCGCATTGGCCATAGAGCTCGACCTCAAACATAACCTTGGCCACTTGAGCTTCGAGCTTGTGGCCATGGTTGCCCGAGCTTTGAACTTGCAACCATGGTTGCTAGATTGACATGCGTGTTGCCGCCAGGATGTCACTTGAGCTTAAGCTCGCGGAAGCCATGAAAAACAGGAGCTTCGGGCGTGTGGCTGTGGATTTTCGATGTGAAAAAGGCAGCGGAGAAGACGGGACAAAATAATAAAGAGAGAGAGGGAGGGGTGACAGGTGGGCTAGGCGACACACGTGTCGCGCTCTCAAGGGACTATTGTAAATATCACGCGACATCAATGTGGTACCCAATATTTTGTCCAAGGAAGTTGTCTCTTTGTGCGGGTTCAATGAAAAAAGATCATGGACATCTTTTGCAACTTATGACAACTTGTGGTTGTGGCCCAGACAACGCGGCCCGTACAAGTCCTACTAAGGAAGCTTATTGGTTAAAATTTTCATCAAAAATGGGCGCTGTCCCTGGATCGACACCAGCCAATTGCGATTACGGGGAATTCCCAATTAACGAACTGGAGTCACTCGTTCAAGCTCATACGTCACCACTTGCGTGGAAATCACGATGGCTTGAGCCATTTACACGAGTCAATGACCTCGACTTAATCGATTTATTGGACATGCAAAAAAGAAGAATAAGTTGTGATAGCAATTATTAGGGGTGTACAAAAGAATCAGAAACCGCCTAGAACCAGACCGAATCGGCCGATTCTGAGCGATTT
Source organism: Rhodomyrtus psidioides (assembly GCA_021437785.1). Lineage (NCBI taxonomy): Eukaryota > Viridiplantae > Streptophyta > Magnoliopsida > Myrtales > Myrtaceae > Rhodomyrtus > Rhodomyrtus psidioides. The sequence continues at coordinate 2,012,448 of JAILYB010000041.1, read as the reverse complement.
TCATGTGGACTGATCTGATTAATGTAAGCGGTGAATACTGATCCTGTTCCCAATTTTAGTGCGGAACCGTCCACCCAGACCCAGCAGATATATATGTGTGTATATATGTGTTTCTATATTTTTATGTCAAAATTTTCAAAAGCCCTAATTTGGCAATCTCTATAGTGAGTGACGCTCACAAACACCTCATCTCGCTCTCTTGTCTGTCACAATTCCTCTCAAGTCTCAACGCTCTTGCTCTCGGTCACTTCTCACCTCTGGCCTTCGACCCTCTATCGATCGCTCTTACCTTGAAGCTGTGATGAAGGTTTCCATTTTCGTAAGTTTTTTTTGTTAATATTAGGTGCATAAACACAACGAAATAGAGAGTAAAAGCCAAAAAGAAAAATCAAGACACAAAGTTTATCTTGATTTACTCTTAAACTAGAGCTATATTCAGCGGAATATGAACTAAGCTCTCTGCCACAACTCTCAATTACAAGAGGAAGAGATGGCACAAGTCCAAACTACTATTAAGATATTGGCCCAAACAATAAAAGCCATTTGGCGTCCCATGGGCGATGCCCCTTAGACCCTACCTGGGGTGGCTCCCTAGACCCTCGCCCGCTCACCGGAGTGCGAGACTCTCGTGCCTTCCTATCTATGAAGAGTACGAACTATACCCCCAACAATTTTTAAAAATGGACGTCCAACGTATTTCCACATTTGTTTATAACTTGCTAATTTGCAGGTTTAAAGGTGTTTATATCTTGCACGTTTCGGGAGCATGCATATCCAAGTTGAATGCATATTTCTAGCCAGGTTTAAGGCATATTTCCAGGTTTTTGAAACATGCATATTTCCAAGTTTAAGGCACACTTGCAGTGGGGATTGTGGAGTCTTGGAAGGCATGGCCGGTTCCATGGACCCATCGCAGAAAAGGAACCAATCGGTGATCCGATTCCGGGTGTGTCCAGAAAATCAATGGGTGACTCTCGGTTTCAAATTTCGCAAATCCAACCCTTCGTGGGTGGGTGGTTCTCGATTTTAAGGCGATAGTCGACCGACCCCCTCTAAAAGCGATCGCCCTTGATAAAATCTATTAGTAAGCCTGGCTGGCATTGCCCTCGCGATGACAACGTTTGCTTTTCCTTCCCCTCCCGTCTCTAAACGTATCGTGTCGGATGTACACGCGACGTCATCAAAATCGAACCGTACAAAGAAAGAAAAGTTTTCAGACGATGATTGTACGTCCAGTAAAAGACTTCAGCTACGTCGTAACGTAACGTGATTATCTTAGGAGGAAAGGAGGAGGCACAACCGAGGGAGATCAATGGCATCATGGCCGGTCAATAACGTACGGTCCCTGGATTCGCTCATCTCGTCACCGCTTGATCTGCATACAAACAAACAAAAAGCAAAACCAGCGGGGGGAGGGGGGAGGTGGGGCCCCCCTCTCTTTTGTCCAATTTTTTCTAATCAGAGATTGGCCCAATCGTAACCGCCCCTCCCTGGTCCCTCTCCCTCCATCCCTCCACCCTCAAATTACTTTTATAAATCTCTCTCCACCCCACTCTTATTCCTTCGTTCACACTCCTCTCGGATGAGCCATCTCCCCCTTTGTGCGTCATGTGCGGAGGCGCGATCATTTCCGACTGCGTCGAGGAGCGTCTGGACCTCGGCCGTCCCAGGCGGAAGCTGACCGATCACGACCTCTTCGGCTTCGGCGGTCCGGTTGCCCATGGCCATCCCGGCCCTTTCTCTCTCGTCCCTAACCAACTCAACCAAGGTCTGTCGCGTTCCTTGCATATCTGAGTTTCATTCATCATTCATTTCTCTCTTTTTTTCCTCTTGCGCGATCTTCAAATTGATGTGGACCCTTTGTTATCCATATAATAACCCTCGACTTGACGAACCGGTGCTCGTGATTTGTACGGTAGACTCGCCTCACTGGATCAATTTTGGCTAAGCGTTTAGGATGACAACCGATTTAAGTCTTCATTTATATCGTGTTATTATTTAATATTTAGTACGTATCATCTTTAGATCGATGTAGACTAAACTTATTGTTTACTTAATGGCCAAAAAAGGAGGATTGTCGTTTGGTTATCGAAGTGTTTTTTCCCCTTAATTATTTGTGCTTGTACAAATGCCAGTGACGATAAGCAAAGAGAAGAAGAGTGAGGAGGCGGGTCATGGACACGTGTCGGAAACCCAGAAGAACAAGAGCAAAAGCCAGAACCAGAGCCAGAGGGCTCGTAAGAACGTTTTCAGAGGGATCCGGCAGAGGCCCTGGGGCAAGTGGGCCGCCGAGATAAGGGACCCCCACAAGGGCGTTCGCGTCTGGCTCGGCACCTTCAAGACCGCCGAGGAGGCGGCTCGAGCTTACGACGAAGCCGCCAAGCACATCCGTGGCAACAAGGCCAAGCTCAACTTCTCCGCCCCCCACCGGCCCCCGACCCCGGTCCAGCCATCGGCTAAGAAGAGGTGCGTGGCTCCCGAGGAGCCGGTTCGATTGCCCGAGGCGAAGGATGAGGCCGGAGCCGCAGAATGTGAGCTGAAGGAGCAGATCGCCAGCTTGGAATCTTTCCTTGGGTTGGAGCCGCTCAAGCCGGGCGCGGGCGCCGAGCCGCCTTCGGCTGATCTCTGGATGCTCGAAGACCTCGTCACTCATCACCAGCACCGTTTTGATAACCAGCTTGTTTATTAGATAATTGAGCTGATCACTGAAAATAGTGCTTTAATCTTTGTGTTCTAGCTTGTGATGCTTAATTACCGCATGTTTCAGACATGTAACAATCGTCGTGTTTCGGAGTGTTGTGAACACGGCACCTAGTATCTTTTTGCCGTCTCCCCCCTCCTTCCCTCTCTCTTCGCCTTAGATCTCGAAAATCTGGTCCGATTTTCGCGATGTCCGTGATGTCGGTGCATGTATATACCCGTGTTTCATTATTAATCATTAAGCAGCATTACTATATGCTTTTGGTGTTATAACACTCACTAATTGTCTATAAGGGGGTGATCATTTAATCCTAATATAATGAGATAGGACGTTTCTACTTTCTCGGCAACTTTCAAAAGGGGGACTTTAGAGATTGGTGGCTTTGCGATCAGTTGTGGAATGTGAGGAAGGTCTAGAAAAAAAAGGCTTGAATAGAACAAACGAAGTTCGGACAAGTGCACGTACCTTCCGCATTAAACAAATCATATTTGACAATTAGGAATCTTTTGGAAATTGGTGTTTGGTGGTATTGCGATAATCCAGACAATAGTAATTATACTATAGAACATAGTAAATTAATTCATAGACGGTGAAAATTAATTGAGCACCGAAAATTTGAACTCATTACAAGTTTGAACCCGATAGCTAGTCAACAAGTCAATCTCGCCTTCTTTTAAGAGAAGATTGAGCTCGAATGTCTTCCCTTAACTTTAAGGAACATGAAGATCTCACGATGCTGAAGCTGCTTCCCGTGGGAAGATCCTCGCGAAACGACGTCGTAGGATTCCGTACGAGGAAGGCCCTTTTTTTTTTTTTTTTTGGTGGGGAGGACATCGTGTAGAATTTTCTGGTGTTAATAAACCTGTGAAGGTTGCTAACACGCATTAGGAAAGGGAAAATCACCAAAAAAATCATAAACAGATTACAATTGTGTCAATTTAATCTTAATTTTTTTTACCGATTCAATCCTAAACTTTTTATAATTGTGCCACTTCAATCCATCCAGCGAATTTTGGCTGGCCGGCGCTAACGTGGACACAGGCCCATCGGCAGCCCAATATTTTAATAATTTTTTAAATTGTTTATGTTTTTTCTTTTATCTTTTTTTCATTCCATGGGAAAAAGAATAATAATATAATATAAAAATTATTTAAAAAATCATAAAAATTATATATATATTAGAATATTTGGTCGCCGGCCGGCATCCACGTCAGCACCGTCCAGCCAAAATTCGTCGGATGGACTAAAATGGTACAATTGTAAGAAATTTAGGATTGAATTAGCATAAAAAAGGGGTTTAAAATTGAATTGGCATAACTGCAATAAATTTAAAGCTTTTTGGGTAATTTCTCCCGCATTAGGAAATGATCAAGGAGTGATTTATGAAAATGGAGAAAGCAAATTATGTCAACTGTATAGGGCGACAGAAGGGTTGATAGGGTGGTGTTAGCGCCGGTGTTGGGTGATGAAGTCGATGGTAGTGGCCACTCAATGGTGATGGCAAATGGCCGTGGCAGACGGTGGTGGTAAGATAAATCATCTCTCTAATGCATAAACTCGTGTTTGTAACCAGAGTATTTGAACGATGCTTCGTCGTCACGTACCAACCGAACCCCGGAGTGGTTAGGAGTAGTATTTGATCGAAAGGTCAATATGGGTGAAGTGTAATCAATCGGTTTAAGGACCACGCTTTAACCTAAACAACCCTAACATAGACCACAAGATCAATGATGCTTAACATCAAGCCAAAACTAGTAGCGCTAATCCGACAAGTGACCCAACACATCTTGGCAAAAATTTCAACAAAATCCACTTCGCTGAACATCTAACGGTCACGGTTCGAACTGAAATTAGATACGTGGGGTTGAGACCATGGCCCGTGACCAAAGAGGGATGTGGAAAATGATGTTCATCGAGTCTATTGCAGCCTAACTATAGGCAAAATTAATTGGAGAGAGAGAGAGAGAGAGAGAGATATTTGAATTTGGAAAACCCACGTGAGTCGAGCAATACTTGAATGTTCTCGGTTCACATGAGCCCGGTTGATCCAATAGCGGATTCCGGGTGGGGAGCCGACATGATCGGGCCGGTCGGATACACTGGGATGGTGGGCAGTGTGCACCTAGAGGCTAGAGCGGTTAATAATTTTCTTGCGGAGTCACTTTCATCTGCTACAGCTATTCAGTGCATTTTGCCTAATCGTTTCTTTCTCCAATCGTTCAAAATTCTCATCATGGCGTCCGTCAACGGGTAATCACAAGCAATGCCCGCACCCAGATCTTTCTCCTTGACGTTCTCTAGATTTTGGTCGATTATGGCTTTTTGACTAAGCTCGATTCGGATGTCACCCTTATAATCCTATTTGTATTTGCTTCTCCGGGGGGAAAGAAAAACACAGAGATGCTTTATTAGGAAATCCAGGGCCTGAGCATCCGTGACACGTGTCGACCACACGCTTCGAGAAAATATCCTCACCCGAACTATTAAGCCAGGGATTCAAAAGCAGGTGCGTAAGAGTCAAATTGGTATACCTGATTGGTGGAACAATGATATGACTTGGTTGAAATGGAAGGGCTTGTTGCCCGTCAAGGAAGATGCATGAACCGAACCAAAGGATGCGTCACTCAAACCAAGTTGGGGTCTTTGATTGAGGACATCAATCAAAGGAACGAAGTTTTGAGTTTTATACTGCAGCATTTGCAACTGGTGCAGATTTCTCCTGTCTCTTCCACATTCTCTGGGTCACTCTGGTGCAATCATCACTCATCACCATGTTCCTGCAGTGCAAATTGCTGTAGAATGGAGAATATTAGGAAACGAAGAGAAAAAAAAAATTGTTCATGTCAGCTGAGTCAGCTCACATTCTCTTTGAGACAGAATCACCATGCTTTCAACTTGGAAATGAAAACTTACTCAGAAATTAGTTGCATCGATAGGGACCATACCACTCGGAGAATTTCCCTTTTGTGAGCAACATCCAATTTCTTTTCATAATGTATGACCAACATGTCGGTGCTTTAAAATGATTACGCAGCCCTTAAGAAAAGCCAAGTGCTTATTAGAATCCTTCACTTCCTCTCCGACTTAATCAAGGCCTTTACTGCATCTCTTAACAGAGCAAAGTACCGAAAAACCACCTTAGACAAATAACAATCTACTGGAGGTACATAGATCCTGGTTGAAAGTTAATCAAGTAATTCGCACTGATAAAAAATACATATCAACTATGTAAATCCCAAAAAATGACCGACAGAGACTATGCCAACAAAGGTAAATTGGAAAACTAACAATCCTTGCAAAAAACAAAAAGCGACCACCCTCATTAGAGGGTGGTCAAACAGTGTTTTCAGGATAATTTTCTCGCGTGGTCTATGATGGGCTCAACAAAGGTAAATTGAAAAAACTATTAATCAATGCCAAAGCCACTGATAACTTTTTATGCTTCAGCAACAATGATTAAACTTGCACTCTATCTAGTGACCAAGAAAAAGAAAGCCTTTGAGACTCAACACACGGCACCGGAGCTGCAGAGGAATAAGCTCCCTTCCCATTAATTTTCTATTGTTTAAGCAAGGGAATATAACTCTGTTGCTAAAGAAATGCCGTCAGAAGTGCGATATCAAATGGGATGCAAAGCACGATCCAACAATAGTACAGGGAAACTAGTTGAAAAGAAGTAGCCCATGACATTCACAATGAATCCTCTCTAAGCTAAATGACCAAAAGGGCAAATTGATTGAGCATTCAGAGACATCGAATGCTTCTGCTTGTTTTATTGAAGCAGTCAAAGCATAGAGAGAGAGAGAGAGAGAGAGATACAAAGAACACAGACACACTTTTCAGAATGGAGATAAAAAAGAGAATCGCACTGCACATTCAACAAAAAAAGGGCATGACCAGAGGCTTGACAAGCATTCCTGTATTGAATAAAAGGTTGAAAATGTTCAAATCCTAGCATCCTGTTCTTGTCATTTACTCATCCTTCCTCCCTCTTTACAAGGTGGCTCTGGTGCAAGTATAAAAGTCATATTTGCCAATGCACTATGAAGACACAATCTTGATAGCACTTATATAACTAGTAAAGAATTCAAGCATCATCATCACCATAAAAGAAATATAGTACAATCCACTTGTAATACTTCTCCAAGGGAAAAGGGTGGGAAAAAAGGAGCCCTACTGCTATGTGGGCCAAGCCAACCCGTGATTGAAGAGTACTAACATACCGAGACCCAAATGAATTGTGAACAAATTTCATGTTCAGGGATGAAGACCAATCTTGCTTCAAGTTAGAGCACCTCAGTCTCCAAAAAGGTAGCTATCCTATGAAAAATAACGAGGAAGATCATTTTGTTCATGGTTGACGACAAATAATTTTCCAATTGCAGTATCCAGGTCCCCTGAGCCTTTCTTGAACAAAACCATCAGCTTTGACATGGACGCTTTTTACAAGGCTTAATACAGTCTCATCCATTATATCCTCAATCCTCTCCAAATTGACCTCAACAGCTTCGGACTTAACCAACAGCTAGGAGATCCAATGCTCTTGTCATTTTTTGTGGGAGAGATCTGTTCTCCCCCATGCACTTTACCTTCTATTTAAAAGAGCAAGCAAAATAATGTAATACATAAGGAGACCCTGAGAGGAAGATCAATCTGGTTTACAGCAGTCAGGGAGTCTATGGAAACGACTTGCTATTGAGGAATCGACAGCTGATCGCAACAGTTCCTCAAGGTTCAAAGCATTAAAAAAGACATCACTTTTGAGACACCATATGATATAACATTCTCGCGAAGTGCACAGGTTTAAAAAACCAGAGTGAAATATGAAGAGACTAGATAAAAAAAAAAAAATTCACAGTTGGATCAAGGAATCTCTTGAAAGGAATGCATAAAACCCTTGATCAGTCAATTCACCAACACAGAACACTCCACCGAAACATTTACATTCTTTCTGACCAGTTCATGGTATATAAGCTTATAGCCATAAACATGTTATGTACACTAAATCATGAAATCTGATATTCACATTGCCCCGACGGCATATACAGCCCAATATCATCCACTGATTGAACCTTGACGAATATAGCATTACCAAGTTAACACATTGTCGTCAATCTAATGGGAACCTTCTCCCTGGCGGAATCGCCAATTCCATCGACTACTAAACTCCTCAGCATTTTCTTGAATGCGAAATGCACACAATTCGACAGCGCAATCCAACATATGACTTCATACACAAAGTCAAGTGCGAAACCTGAACCAGAACCAAACCGCGAAGACGAATCATCCTCCCAATTATGTCCCCCGAAGTTCCATCCACTGCCGTCTCCGCCGCCGTTTCCGCCGCTGGGGCCAAAACCCCCACCAAACGGATCGCTACCGTAAAATCCAGAGTCTCCGACATCGCCCCCTTCATCGGGGCAATCTCCAGACAATGATCTCCGCTTCGATCGCCGCTTTCTCCGGACGATACGGCGAGGCAGGGTTCTGCAGGCCTGAGATTTCACGACGGCGGAGGAAATTTGGAGGACCGAGGCGGAAAGTGCTGATTGGTCGCCGGGCGAATCGGAGAGAGCGATGTGGTGATGGGATCGAGCGAGCGAGAGCTTCGCCAGCCCTAGGCCCGAAACGAGCGTGTCGATCGACAGAGCGACGTCCATGGTGGGAAGATCGAGGGGAAAGCAAACGATGGAGAGAATCGGAAGGGGAAGTTAGGGTTCGAGGGGAACGATTTTCCCGGGAAAATTGCGGAAATTGACGAGAAAACCCGAGCAAAGCGTGGGGGGGAAAAAACATGAAGACCGGAAAGAAACTAACTGTCGGGCTCGGGCTTAAGAGTTATTAGAAGGCCCACTTATTAATGGAGAAAAGATCTTGTTTGTTCTAACCTCGGACTCGGAGGTTCCCATGCCCCATTCTGTCCGGTTGGGGCTTTTCGGATCCAAGCTTTTGACCCGATAGAGGTCAGCGCTGAAATAGGCCAAACCCCACCTATCTACGTTATTCAAACACGACACACTTAGGAAAACACGTTTTGTTATTGGAATTTGGAATATCATCATCAATTGACCAAGAAACATAGTATCCCGAAATTTCCGTTCGTCGGCCGATTGCGGGACGTGGAGCGTCTCCGGCATCGGCTTGGTGTCGATTGTCATAGGTGATGTTGGGTACTAAACCCATTCTGACTAAAATCTAATTTGCGGAAGCATGCCCAATTGGATCACTTGAATCACTGATCGACAAAAGAACATTACCAGAACGTACCTTAATGATCACAGGTTAAGAGCCCTTTGTGATTGCGTCGAATTCTCTGTCGTCAATGCCGAATCAACGATGAGTCGGTAGGGAGGAGTGTTCTGTATTTACTGTTTTTTGAGAGCGACAGAAAATGTCGATTAAAGAAACTGACAGGCAAACGTCATTTTTTAACCAAATCCATTCAATGTGACTTTTCATGTTTGAATTGAATAAGGGGGTGTGATTGCCTGCATGGGCGCACATCGTAACCCCCGTGGACCCCACATCATTATCCAATATCTCCCATTCGTCCATGTAGGGCAAACAACTCCCACTCGCCCACATAGGACAAAACTCAACTCTTAATATTTTCGCAAAGTTTATATTGACAAATAACCCATGCGACCAGCATACTCTGAGAGCTCGTTGTCATACATTCGTTGGGAGTATATGACAGCTCTAAAAAATAGACATATTCAAATATAGATTTTGGTATGCTGTACCCTAGATCGATCAGTCACATATATATATATATATATCTTTCTAGATTTCATTTAAAATTCGATATATTATATTCACAATTATGATCACACTAAATAATCATAACTGACCGGTCTGTGAATATAATTCATAATGTGACTTAAAACTCCAAATCAATCTTCCTCCCCCATTAGACCTCTCAATCTCAGTTCAGCTTGCTTTTCTAGAAGTGTCCCTTTAGATCGAATCAATTTAATGACCATAGGCAACACTCTAAGATAGCAAACACTAAATAGAAATCTTGAGAATAATGAAGAGTCAAGAGGGTACTAAAATTGAGAAATTTTATCCTCGAGAGTCTCACACGACTTAAAAAGTTGAGATCATAACTTTTGCCAACTCTCATTGGTCGACTATGCATACGTAATATGAAATATGTATTACGGTATTTTCTCCTTTCCCATTGGTCGACTTAAAACTAACTGTGGGGCTCGGGCTTAAGAGTTATTAGAAGGCCCACTAATTAATGGAGATAAGATCTTGTTTGTTCTAACCTCGGACTCGGAGGTTACCATGCCCCATTCTGTCCGGTTGGGGCTTTTCGGATCCAAGCTTTTGACCCGAGAGAGGTCAGCGTTGAAATAGGCCAAATCCCACCTCTCTACGTTATTCAAACACGACACACTTAGGAAAACACGTTTTGTTATTGGAATTTGGAATATCATCATCGATTGACCAAGAAACATGCTATCCCGAAATTTCCGTTCGTCGGCCGATCATGGGACGTGGAGAGTCTCTGGCGATCGGCCTGGCCTCGGTCGGCCTGGCCTCGGTCGGCCTGGCGTCGGTCGTCATAGGTGATTTGCTGCCGGTCAGTCGTTGTCCTATCGCCAGACGTCGTTAGTCGGCTACCGGTCGTCGGCAGCCTATCGCCAGACGTAGTGGTGGAGGACGAAGAAAATTCGGCGATTTCCTAAAAAAGGAAAAACAAAACCAATAAAAAATTATCACAAATAATTTTTTTTAAAAAATCAAATTAAAAATGAAAGCGCTTTATTAATATGAATCATGTTGAGTATGAATGACCTGATTTATATTGCATGAAAATGGGTCAAAGCGATTTAATATGTCAATACGAATCGGACCATTTTCAATCCGACCCACATATTTAACTGGTCTAATAATAGAATATGAAAGTATCCGATTTTATTGCAGCAATTCACTAAGCAGTTGATAGGAAATATCAATTTTTTTTTTAATTTCATATCCCATCCTATTCATTTATATCTTAACTAAAAATCCAAACAACTGACCGCAGATTTACGAAATATTGTCTCCAAGCATTGTAATCTTAGATGTCAATGTGTGCTTTTTCACTAAAAAATAAAACAAAATGAAATCGACGAAAAGCCAATTTCTCCAAAGCAGCACGATATATCTCTTCGTTGTCATCTCAACTTTGCCAACTTCCCGAGCTTCTGTCCCCCTTTATTTACTACTCTCTCTCAACGCTCAATCAAAATATGGGATCATTTCCTCTCGACGATTTTTTTTTTTTTGGGTAAGTAATCCTCTCGACGATTTTGCCGGTCGATTTCTCTTAAATCTAGGCCGAGGCTTCCGGTCAATGACCTTCGCTCGCTATGTGCAATCGATTCCTTCTCTTTGTCAAACATCTTGATCACCGGCCACTTCCGTCTTTGACCGAACTTTGTTCTCGCCTTGGTGCGGCCAAAATTAATTCATTTTTCTCGCACGGTGTGAATATTAATATCCCATTAGAATCGTCATGCAATTGCGATGTACCGAAAATAAAGTAACAGCCACACTAACATTTTTCCTGTAATAAACCAAATCATGGATCTGGTTCCACTAACTTTTTTGACATCAGTAGCTTATCAATTAGTCAAATCCGGTATGCCCCCCAAAAAAGAAAACTAATTAACCATCTAATTACTTTAGTTTAGCTTGTTGATTAAGGAGGAAGACATGCTCCGATTCTAGAAGTCCGGACAAGCGCGTGTGCGTAAGCACTCCAACCGCCCATGTAGTCGGAATTTGTTAAAAATAAGAAAATGAAAAAGAAGGGAAATTTCGAGATTTTCGTATCGTCGCTGTTTTCAGTTTCCGTGGAGCAGTTGTGTACAGCGAAATCAACTCAAAACTAACTCTCTCTCTCTCTCTCTCTCTCTCTCTCTGGCGATCCAGAAAGCCAAATCGAAACCGCATTGTTCTGCCCGATCGTCTCGGAGATTCTTGATCGCCCGAGAGATCTCTCTCGCCCGTGAGACTCGAGTCCAATCCAAACCCGTTCGGAACTGGTACTTCCCAAATTCGCCAATCGATCCGGCGCAGGTAGAGCTCTCGTTTTCTTCTCGGGGTCGGCGCGATCGCGAGGAGATTTCTTTTCTTGAGCTCCGATGGCGTCGGAGCAGTTGATGGGGACCGGTGGCCACCGGTACTTCCAGATGGAGTCGGAGCCTTCTCTGGCGACGGCGTCGTCCGCCCCTTCGTTCCGTCAGGGCTCCGCGGAGCTGACTCGGATCTTCGACGAGTTGCCGAAGGCGACGATCGTGTCCGTCTCGAGGCCCGACGCCGGCGATATCAGCCCGGTGCTCTTGTCTTATACGATTGAGTTCCGGTACAAGCAGGTAGAGGTTCTATGCTCGCTCGCGCGCGGTGCGGGATTGAGATTGTACCTTTTGTGCTCTTTGCCGCGATCACTCGTTTGAGTTTTACGTTTGACTTGCGTCTCGAATCGTTATGTTTTTTTTTTTTTTTTGGGGGGGGGGGGTGCTAGTTCAGTTTACCTTGCTGCACTGATACTTTTGAGATGCTGATGAATCGTTGGACATGGATGAGCATTTGAGCAATTGTGTAGTTTGCTTTGCTTTTACTGATGAGCGTCTCTTTACACCATTGGATGTGATACCCTCTGATGTTTTACTTTGTTGATTGATGCTGCAATTATGTTTAGCTTGAGATGAGTCGATATGACGCTTCTCAATTTTCTGTCGTTTTGGTGCTTCAATAAGTGTAAATTCTGTATTCTTTGATAACCACAATCTGAAAGTGGTTAGTCTAAGTAGCTGAAATTCCTGCTCTTTGACTCTTTTTTTTCAAACGTCAGTCTGCAAATGTACATCCTTGATCAGAATTTATTATATTGCAAGCTGGTATTTTTCTTCAAGATTCTTTTTTTCTGTATTCACGGATAAAAGTTTGATGTTGTACCTCACGCCATCGTGATTTTCTAAGTTTTATGTGATTGTGCATGTTATTATCTCACATTCTGCTTTAAAAGCTTGGTTGGTGAGTTTCTCTCTCTTTGTCGTGAATGCTCTAGTTCAAATGGCGTTTATTGAAGAAAGCATCCCAAGTCTTCATTTTGCACTTTGCATTGAAGAAACGTGCCTTCATCGAGGAAATTCATGAGAAGCAGGAGCAGGTGTGTCCTGGATTGTAATATTCTAGATTAATTAAGTTTACAGCTGTTCAATTCCCTTCTATCCTTTTTTTATGCTCTATTACCTTAGTTATTTAATGCTAATGTTTCAGAAGATGCGGGCTTTTGATGTACTTCTTATTGGAATATTAAGGTTAAAGAATGGCTTCAAAATCTAGGATTTGGAGATCAAGCACCTGCTGTGCAAGATGAAGATGAAGTTGATGATGAGGCGGATCCTTTTCATCATGATGAAAGTTTTAAAAATAGGTAATCCCAGCACTATATGGCCCATTAATTTGGATGGTTATGATTCGAAGCATCCATAATTTTAATAATTCTTACAGGTGGGTTTTTTGTTCAGAGATGTTCCCTCAAGAGCTGCTCTTCCTGTCATTCGACCTGCTTTGGGAAGGCAGCAATCTATATCGGACCGTGCCAAGATTGCAATGCAAGAGTACTTGAATCACTTCCTTGGAAACATGGATCTTGTCAATTCTCGAGAGGTATACCACGGTAATTATGCTTAACTATATATGGTAGTTATTTTTCCTTATTTTTTATGTGCTTTGGTTTCTGAAAGTTTTGCTTTCATGTCAAGATTGTTAGAAGTGTTGTGTCTAGTTGTAGCTAGCTGATATGGTCATATCTTTGTCTGTGAGAGCTGTATCTTTTATGAAGTCCTGCTGAACAACATCAATTTACTTGTAAAGGAATTTTAGTGTTAAACAGTATTATTGCACTGCATGTGGGCACCGTGGTACGACCACTTTGAAAGCAATTACCATTTCGACATCACTATTTGCTGAAATAATTGTCAAAGGTTCTCCCTGGTAACCACTTCATGTGAAAAATCTGCTTTTTTTAGTTTCTTGACTAAGGTTTAAACATGTTTCTCAATCAATTGTTTTATCATCTAAAAAGAGAAGCAAATGGTCGTGGTTTCTTTGCACTTGAATGGGAGCTTGTAGCAGTACTGCTATTGGCCTAACATCAGCTCTTTTATGCTTGGTGAGCTACACCGTAGGTGTGCAAGTTTTTGGAGGTTTCCAAGTTATCTTTCTGCCCGGAGTATGGCCCCAAACTGAAGGAGGAGTATGTAATGGTGAAGCACCTGCCAAAGATTTCTAAAAGTGATGATTCCAGAAGATGCTGTGCATGTGATTGGCTCAATTGCTGTAATAATAACTGGCAAAAGGTGATATCATGCATCCATGCAGTTGAAGTTCATACTAGTCATATTTGTTGTGGCAGTAGGTGTTCATGTAGCCTCTCTCTTTGAGAACCTTTCTTTCTTATTCCTGTCACAGCATGTATTTATACATGTGCATTTGCCTTTTTTCCCTTCTTTGCAAAATGAAGTATTATTTGCTCATTATATACTGGATGCCATACCGCCACTCACAAACAGATTGATGATTTTTGCTACCAGATCTTGAAACTGAATCAGTTTTAACGAGTCCTATATTTATCATGATCATTTTTCCTTTTGTTTTCGCCATGGTACATCGTCAACCATTCCTCTTCTTTTTGTCTTTCTCCTTTTTCTCTGTATATATCAATACTCCTTTTGGCATTCAAACTTTCTGACTGGAATAGAAATTTTGTCCAGTTTATTTCTATGGTGCACTTTCAGATATATTATCCTCGCAACAAACCATTAAGCACACTGTACATTTCAGGTGTGGGCAGTGCTAAAACCTGGATTTTTAGCCTTGCTGGGTGATCCCTTTGATGCAAAACCTTTGGATATAATTGTTTTTGACGTGTTACCAGCATCAGATGGAAATGGAGAAGGTAGAGTGTCGTTGGCTAAAGAAGTGAAGGAAAGTAATCCACTTCGCCACGCGTTCAGGGTAAGAAAGCATGCAGCATGCAACAGTTCCCTCAATGCGTGTGTTTGGGTGTGGGTGTAGAAAACTTATTGACTTGGTACTCTCTAGTACTTTTGATGTCGGCATCATAATGGATGAGTTTAAATGTACTTCATCTTCTCTACAATTGCCACAGTGCGGCTCCGCTCTGGGACCTTAGCCTGTATATGCAGAAAATTGGAATCTAGGCTAAGAGTGTTGCATGAGAAAAGTGATAGCAACTACTGTTCTACTGACTCCCAGGCGTTAGTGGTACTTTGAACTACTTTATTTGGATAAGTTTGTAACTTAACTATGTATTATTCACAGAGGAGATTTACTCATTTTATTGATAAAATATCCAAAGATTATTTATTTAGCTCATTGACAGAAAATCTGACTGAAAGGAATTGGTAGAAGTTTACTACGTCATGTTTTTTGTGGTTATTGAGTGGTTGAGAAACATCTTAGATAGTTGTTTCGGTGGTAAAACCTTAATGAACAATATTTGGTGATTGTTAGAAAGGATGAGGAACACTTGCTTTGACTCCCCATTGGATGCAGGATGATATGGGCGAAGGATATATGTCTCGAATGATTGAGACATCATAATACGTTTTGATTTTATCATGGCTAAAACCTGAATGACACATTTCACTTAATGGAATTAATAGGAAACATTTTAATAATGAACTAATATCGCGTAATGTGGAAGGTGTCTTGCGGTACCCGGAACATCAGATTAAGAGTCAAGAGCAATTCTAAAGTTAAAGATTGGGTGGCAGCTATCAATGATGCTGGTCTTAGGCCTCCAGAAGGTTGGTGCCATCCCCATCGTTTTGGCTCTTTTGCTCCTCCAAGGGGTTTGAATGACGATGGTAGCCGGGCTCAGTGGTTCATTGATGGCCAGGCAGCATTTGAAGCCATTGCTACATCTATTGAAAATGCAAAATCGGAGGTTTGCGTCTCCCAACCCTGACTCTTCTCAACCCTGACTTTTTGTTTTGTCAGAATGTAATGTAATTCTTGAATCACTTAGATCACATAAATAAAGTGAAAAGGGTCACATAATGCATGTCATAACCAGCCAATGGTTACTGCAGATTTTTATCTGTGGATGGTGGGTGTGCCCAGAACTATATTTAAGGCGTCCTTTTCATACCAATGTCTCCTCAAGGCTTGATGCTTTATTGGAAGCAAAAGCTAAGCAAGGAGTGCAGGTAAAATTTACTGTTGACGACAGATTGGGGTCATTATGTGTGCTTTTATTTTTCTTGTGATACTGTTGAGCAGATACAGTTTTCTAGCAATTGACTTACAATAATAGATAAATACACAAGTAGATGATCAGTTTTAGCTCAATTACCAAATATTAATGTAGGACTATGAATGTAGTCAAACTCGCTTTTTCGCCTAGGATCTGAATCGGGGAATTGTAAGATTTTACAAACTTTGTGAAGTAGGTACAAGATTTTACGAGTCTAATGCATATGGGATCTGAAAGCTCAAAACTACTAAAAAGCAGTTACTGACATTATCGACTAGAACTTCAGATTAAATCTTTGTTAAACATTAACTAATATTTGCTCAATCGGAAAGATTAAAGGCGGTCACTTTGAAATAACTGGAGCTCATTGTCTAGAATACACAAACAATGCCTAAATTAAATGCTTACCAAAAGGAATTACTAGTTGTTCAAAGTTCATTTGGTCAAAGGAGTTAAAACTTTTAAATATAATTTAGAATTAAACTTCTGAATAAATTTTTTGAAAAATGAGTATACTGATAAAGCTAAATAACCACTGATCGAGATTAAATTTTTAGGACAATAAATCCAGAAATTTGCTTCTATCATTTAAAATTCAGGATACAAAAGACATATGTAGGTCAGATGTGATTATGTTGTTGGAATTGCTCTAAAGCGATGTTGTGGCTGATAAGGAGCGATCATTATTTTTGAGATGTTGCTTGAGCAAGTCCCTTGGGGTGAAGCACGAATTTTATTGGTCTAAATGTTTTCAGTGACGAGTAAACACGCGATTTTGACAACTCTGATGAAGATAGTGAAGTCCTTGCACCTTTTGCGCTATTCTCCTCCTTTTCCTTTCTTTTTCCTAAATCTACATCTAGTGAAAAACCCATTGTCCATCACTATTTTTTCTAATACTTGGAGGCTGTCTTTGTTTGTTTTTATTTTGTGATTGCAGATTTACATTCTTTTGTACAAAGAGGTGGCCCTCGCTTTGAAAATCAACAGCGTGTACAGCAAAAGAAAGCTTCTTAGCATTCATGAGAATGTGAGGGTACTTCGATATCCTGATCACTTTTCTAGTGGTGTCTACCTATGGTATGCGACTTTTAGGAACGATTGATAGGTTTGTAAGGCTTTCTAGACATTGTTCTTGGGGGCTGGCAATTTCTGATATTAGCATCTGGCTGGATTCAGGTCCCACCACGAAAAGATTGTCATCGTGGATTACCAGATTTGTTTCATAGGTGGACTAGATTTGTGTTTTGGTCGTTACGACACCTCTGAACACAAGGTCGGTGACTTTCCCCCTTTGATCTGGCCTGGAAAGGATTACTATAACCCAAGGTAAGCTTCATCTGCATATCAGCAATCCTATTCTACAATTTGCGGTGGAGATTTTTTAGTAGTCATTTACATTAGTTGGAAGTGGAAGGGATTATTGCTGAATCATTAATTGAAAAGGCTTTTCGGAAACACTTCGTTCTGTTTGTGGTGATAAGAAACTGTACCTATCCAATTACTTGTTTAGATACATGGAGGACTTTGTCTTTTCCTTGACCTGCCAATTGATGAGCATTGCTCTTTAAAATGTGATCTATCAGGGAATCTGAGCCAAATTCTTGGGAAGACACAGTGAAAGATGAATTGGACCGTGAAAAATATCCTCGCATGCCTTGGCATGATGTCCATTGTGCTCTATTGGGACCACCCTGCAGAGATGTAGCTAGACACTTTGTTCAACGATGGAACTACGCAAAGGTCCATTTGGTTTTTCGTTTTCTCAGAATTGGTACATCTTCTTAGAAGTCATGAACCTGTGACTTACTGTGCATAATATTTAATCTTCAGAGAAATAAAGCCCCGTATGAGGATGCAATTCCTCTGCTTATGCCTCAACATCATATGGTTATTCCACACTACATGGGTAGAAGGAAGGAGTTGGAGGTTGAGAGCAAGAACGTTGAAGATGGTCATAGTAAAAGCCTCAAAAGACAAGACTCTTTTTCCTCTAGATCATCTTTACAAGATATTCCACTGCTTCTTCCTCAAGAGCTTGATAGTGTCGATGCTCCTCCAGAAGGGAGTCCAAAATCCAGCAGTCTTAATCTTGATATTTGTCTCATTGATCAGCCAAGCAGAGTAGGCAGGAATCATCACTTTCCTTTACGTAAACCCAAATATGAAGATGTGGTTGATACACCAATGAAGGGTTTTGTTGATGACCTTGACATGGATTTTCATAAAAAACCCTGTCCACCAGTTGGGTTGACTTTGAATCCAGAATGGTGGGAAACACAGGAGCGGGGTGATCAAATGGCACCTGCAGATGAAACTGGGCAAGTTGGTCCTTGCACTTCATGTCGTTGTCAGGTGGGTCATGTCTCCTGACTGCGGTGCTTCCTGTGTTATTCAAAATTTAATTGTTCTATGTATTAATCTTTTAAGTGATATGTTCTTTTCAGCATTTTGAATTTTAAATCTCTGATATTCTGATTTTAGGTGGAAATTTAGTCTTCTCTGCGAATTCTGGACTTTTGAAAGGATGATTTCGAGAAATATGTTGCATACTGATGCGTTCAATATTTCTCACAATTATCAGATATTAGAAATACTGATCTTGAGCTATAAATGTTTCCTCACAGGCGACATATTATTCGGGGAGTATGTTGGTGATTGTTGATAAGGTCATTTGAAAACTAATGTACTTTGCTTTTTATCAAAATAATTATTAGAATATGGTACTTGAAACTGCCCTTTGTGCTTTAGTATTTATTAATCTTTGGCTGCTAGCCTACAACAAACTACATCCCGATATTTCTGTGAAGGAAGTCTGTAGACTCTGGCAACAGAAGGAACTCACTCTGTCATGTGATGCCACGCCTAAGATACAACATCTTATTCTTGTTTCATATGTGTTCTGCTTGAGTACCTGGTAGATTGTCATATGCCCAAACTCTGTTTTATTTTGAACAACGTCAGCATGTGTCATCATCCTTGTTTTAGCCATCGTTACGTGAAGTGTTACAAGGGCTTGTGATCTACATGATTATTTATTATATTATGGTGATTTCCTTTACATAATTCATTGTCATGATTTCCAGGTAATTAGAAGTGTCAGCCAGTGGTCTGCAGGGACAAGCCAAACTGAGGAAAGTATACACAATGCCTATTGTTCTCTTATTGAGAAAGCGGAACACTTCATTTATATTGAGGTATGAAGACAAGCTCCATTTCCTGAAATTCTCCAGTTTTCAAGGCAAAGTTTGTGAAGGGAGCAGTTTTCGTTGGCAATAACACATTACTGGACAAAGAATTTTGTAGAACATACTCAACTAGGTGAAAATATGTTGCGGTGGATATCCTGTATCAAATAAAACATAATTCTTCTGAACATTCTAGTTCATTCTCTTGATACAAGCCATATTTCTATCTTCTTTTGCATTTAAAGGACATTTATGCAGTTGGCTATGCATCTTAATTCTCATACATTGGCGAATGCTGATTTTGATTATTTGGTCAAACTGTGCCTTTATATCTTGGCGTACCATAGAGTTTTATCGTTATGTTGGGTTTTGTTCTAATTATACTAATTGTTCACTCCTGACCTTGTCCAATTCATGGGCAACAAAATTGCCAGAATCAATTTTTTATATCAGGTCTTTCAGGTGATGAAATTATCCGAAATCGTGTTTTGGAATCGCTATACTGCCGGATTTTGAAAGCTCATAATGATAAGAGATCTTTCAGAGTTATCATTGTTATACCTCTCCTACCCGGTTTCCAGGTTTATTTCTCTATTCCTGAGATTGAACTTCGAGTTCATAACTTACGGTATTTTTTTTTTTTTTTTTTTTACTAAAAGTTGGCATTCAACAGGGTGGGATTGATGATGGTGGTGCGGCATCTGTTAGAGCCATAATGCACTGGCAATATCGAACCATTTGCAGAGGAAACAATTCAATATTGCACAATCTTTATGATCTACTTGGTCCTAAAGCTAACGATTTCATCTCTTTCTACGGTCTCAGAGCTAGTGGGAAGCTCTTTGATGGAGGCCCTATTGCATCTAGCCAGGTACGGTGCCATGACTAAAGCAAATTAACTCTATAGATATTTACTTTATCAGTTACTATCCTTATGCCTATGTTGCTTTTTTTCTATTTGATTCCATTTCTGCTATTTATCGGGTCTTGCATGGAACTGCAGGGAAGCATATTTACCATGCTGTTCTGAGTATTTGTGATCCTGTATTGCAGGTGTACGTGCATAGCAAAGTCATGATAATAGACGACTGCATGTCGCTTATTGGATCAGCGAATATAAATGATAGAAGTTTGCTTGGTTCCAGAGATTCTGAGGTACTAGTTGCTACTGGAGCTTCGGAGTCATGCAATTGCTTATCGGTACCTTAGAGACGGTTGAAGTCTTTCAGACTTTTTTAAAGTAATCAACACCTATAAGCATGAGAATGAGATAGCTGATCTTCTCACTAGCTTTCCCTTCTGCAGCGTTCTTAAACTGGTAGAGTGATGTGTCAGCTTTCAATTGATTAGTTTAGATCTATTATTTTCATTTCCACATTATCTTCATTCCTTTTGTTTGTCGTTCCTTCTTTTCTTCAGCTGAGATAAAATGATTATCTATTTTCTGTCCTGAAAATGGAGAGGCAAGCTATATACGTTACCACTGAATATATGAAAGTGGTTGTATCACCATATTGAATGGTGAAACTGTGAAAGATTTGATACATTAGGTTCTATTGCTCTGCTTCAGTAATACATGGTCTTGCATTACTGTCCTGGTATTTCTGCATCTACTTGATGTTTTTTCTTCCTCTCATCCTTCTTTACCCCTGCTTTTAACTTAGATTGGCGTGCTTATTGAAGACAAGGAATTAGTTGATTCAACTATGGGAGGCATTCCTTGGAAGGCTGGAAAATTTTCTCAGTCTCTTCGTCTTTCTCTGTGGTCTGAGCACCTTGGTCTTCATGCTGGAGAGGTTAGTGAAAATGGTCTCCTGTTTTTGGAATTTTGGATTGAGCTTGAGGGTTGTATACACATTAGCTTCTGGGTGCTGCATATGTGTGGATAAAAGTAGAGATTCATTTAAGTTTTTTATTTAATCGCAAGATAAAAGTAGAGATCCAAAAACTGCTCAGCAACAGTCGGACAAGTGGGGAATGTTGAGGTGAACCAGAAAAAGTTGGGTAGAGCCGGATCTAAATGTTGGCTAGGTAAGCGTCCTGTAGTAAGAGGAGTGGTTATGAACCCTGTAGACCATCCCCATGGGGGTGGTGAAGGGAGAGCCCCAATTGGTAGAAAAAAACCCGCAACCCCTTGGGGTTTTCCTGCACTTGGAAGAAGAAGTAGAAAAAGGAAGAAATATAGTGATAATTTGATTCTTCGTCGCCATAGTAAATAGGGGAGAAAATCGAATTTCTTTCTTCGTCTTTACAAAAAAAAAAAAGAGAGGAGTAATTAGTCGTGACACGTTCACTAAAAAAAAATCCTTTTGATTTTTTATGGGCGAACGACAGGAATTGAACCCGCTTGTTTTTGTTTTACTCAGGTGAATCAAATAATTGATCCAGTGGTTGATTCTACTTACAAAGATATATGGATGGCAACTGCTAAGGTAAGCGGCTTTTCACCCTGGTTTCAAAGATTTTCAGTGTACCTAAGGAGTATTCTTGGCTTTTGAAAATAGGTGAAACCACTTTTAGTTGTTTCCATTTCGTTTGGTAGAAACCAGGTCCCTCGTGTGAAGAAATCTGTCTGGAGTAATCTTGTGCAATGGGAAAGAAGAATAGGGCTTTTTAATATAGATACTAGAAGAGCTTCAATTTCTTAATTTTAGAACAGATGGGCGCCGATGTGAGCGTGCGAGCATGCCTGAGAGAGTGTGTGTGTGGGTGTGGGTTTGGGGGTTTGTATAATTTGGTCCAATGTGTACTATAGTCGTTCGATTGGGAATTGCCAGCATTTACTGATCATTTATTGTACATTTGGCAGACAAATACCGCAATATATCAAGACGTCTTCTCTTGCATACCTAATGATCTTTTACATTCCAGGTACAGTACACATCTGGTGTGGTCTTTTTTCTGCATCTCTTCTCTTCCTTTGCGTTGCTTATGAGTTGACTGTGTTTTGTGATGATTGTCATGCAGAGTCGCCATCAGAGAAAACACGGCCCACTGGAAGGAGAAAATTGGGCACACTACTATCGATTTAGGTATCGCCCCCAAGAAATTGGAGTCCTACCACAACGGCGATGTAAAGAGGACCGATCCATTGCTGAGATTGGAGTCAGTGAGGGGTCATCTTGTTTCTTTTCCCTTAGATTTCATGTGCAGAGAAGATTTAAGACCGGTATTTAACGAGAGCGAATATTACGCATCTCCTCAAGTTTTCCACTGAGCATCGTTTTTCGGGGGAGCTTATAGGGTTACGACCATGAAAGCACGGACAGTCGCATTTGTATCACCACATATGCATATATGATTACAATCCGAAAAACGATTCGACTCCATATTTTTTTCTTTTATTTTGGTGGGGGTCATTGTGGGGGTAACGAGGGAAGTTGTAGTTTCGTCATAGAGATAAAAGTGCGACTTTAGGAATAATGTTATCCTTTGTCATTTGAACTTTTGCTGCTTCTCATTATGAAGCTTCATTTCGTTAAATGCTTCTTGTTTCGAGTCAAAAGATGGAGTCTGCCGCTTCCGAGCCGATGCTTCATGTTATCCTAAATGGAAATCATCCAAATAAAGCCTATTTTTTTTTTATAAAAAAAAATCCGAAATCTTTTGTATTGCAGTCAATTCAGTATTAAAAATTTCAATTGTGTCAATTTAGCTTTTATTTTTTTGACAGTTTTTTAATTTAATTTTATTTTAATTGTGTCAATTTAATCTTAAATAAAAATCATCCAAAAAGAACTTGTTGAAGCCTAGTTTAGAAAAAAAAAAAAGGAGTTTGTTGATTTCTCAGTTGAAGAAGAAATTCATTAAAAATTATGATTGGGCTGAGATTAATAACTCTTTTAATGCTGATCCCGAAAGTGAAACAACGAGAGATTTCGGATAGAACTCTTTCAGTTGACCAACTGAAATAGAACCGTAAAAAAAAAGACTAAATTAGCATAATTGAAATGTTTAATACTGTTGACTGCAGTGCGAAAGATTGGAACCACTATCTCTTTGATTCACACTTTCTTGACCCAACATCTTTTTTTTTTAATCTGCAATAAAACGTTAGAAATAAAAGAAACTTCATCAAACACTCCCTCACGTGTTTCTCTCAAGGTATTTGTCTCTCGTCTCGTGTTTAACTCAATTTTGGCTTTTTTTTTTCCTTCCTCAATTAAGCTCACACTCTTTCTTTTTACCTCTCATTTCTTTCCCACAAGCTCTTTATCAGACTAGAAATCAGTTTCAATCTCCTCACAACAGTCGACCAAACCACCAAACAAGATCAAAATCAATCTGGCAATGTACCGCTTAATTCAGCAATTCAGCAACTTTTCGCTAATTTCGAACTTAGACTCTCTGCTATTGAATTTCAATTCGGTCTAACTAATAAACGAGTCGTCTCTTTTTTTTTTCGAATATTTTTTTTTTCGACGAACTCAATTACAATCCAAATAAATTAGGGCCGAAAATCCTAATTCAAAATTGAAATCACAGCAAGAACAATTCAGAATCCTAATCCGATTAATAATGAATCCTCAATTCTATAAACCATAAATTGCTGAATTAAAATTAGTAAAAGTAAGATAACTAGATCTTGTAGAACCAGCTTTGATACCAGATGATGTGAATCGCGATGGAAACTGATCGTTCTACGAAGATCCAGGAGTTGCGAATTGCGAACCTCGACTCCCAATCGAACTTGTGATTGGTAACCTCGGTATGTACGTGACTTGTTGATAAACCAGTGTCAACCAATCAACGCTATAACGCCACGAACAAGAAAATTCGCGAACTTGCTCTATAAGTTGAATCGATCACCACAAGGAAGTCTTGATAAGATCTAGTAGTTAAGATAACTCGAAGAAGAGAAACCCTCTCTGTTTTAAATTTCAGAATCAATGTTCTCTTATCAAAAATCCATAAGCACCCTTATATTGTGATAACCCTAAAAAAAGGAAAAAGATGAAAATATCCATAATTAATAAAATTCGCCTAAAATAGAAAGCCTAAAAACCCATTTAAAAGATGCCGAATGGCCGAAATCCATCGCAGTTCATGGCCATAGGCCTTGAGTAATGATCATGACGTCGTTTCGCTTCAGCCGACCAAATTTGAGCCCATTCGGAGTTCATTAGCCCTAAACCTGTTCGGGATTTGGCGGTCCAAATATGATCGCGTTGCGTCAAGAAGTCCAAGATTCTTCAATTGTCGATCCAAAATTGCCTCCACTCCAAAGATCTTGAACCATGATGCCGACAGCTTGGAATTCTTTCGCCCTCGCTTGTGTGATCGGACCTAGCGGAAAAGACAACGTGTCCCTAGCACCTTATCCTCGATATGGCTCGATGCCCACATCAGTACACTAGAACGCTACAAAGCCCGACTTTTGGTAAGGGATTTCATCAGCAGGCTGGTATTAACTATAACGAG
The DNA here is from genome assembly GCA_021437785.1 of Rhodomyrtus psidioides. Classification (NCBI taxonomy): domain Eukaryota; kingdom Viridiplantae; phylum Streptophyta; class Magnoliopsida; order Myrtales; family Myrtaceae; genus Rhodomyrtus; species Rhodomyrtus psidioides. The sequence goes on along the minus strand of JAILYB010000041.1, from coordinate 1,987,853 downwards.
ACATTTAGCCCAATGGCTAAAACAGTCACCATTCGCACTGTTCTTGTACTTACTCCCGAGGATGGTTTATTCGATAGCTTGACGTATCTAATGCCTTTCTCCATGGATATCTATCTGAAGATGTGTATATGGTTCAACCTTAGGGGTTTGTTGACCCTCAACAAGCTCATCATATCTGCCGTCTCCATCGCTCTCTTTATGTATGAAACAAGCTCCTCAAGCTTGGTATCAACTTCTTAGCTCCTATCTCATCAACATTGGTTTTCTTATCTTCACTGTTGACTCGTCCTTGTTCATTTAACATACTGCATCTTACAGCATATTCTTATTAGTTTATGTGGACGACATAATCCTTACCGGCTCTCCCAATATTTCACTGACAGCTCTTTTGCATGCTCTACATGGTGAATTTTCCATAAAGGATCTCGGACCTATTCATTATTTTCTAGGTATCGAGGTATAATCCACCTTCGACGGTCTTCATCTACATCAAGCTAAGTTCACTCATGAGATTTTGAATCGTGCAAAGATGTTCGATGCTTGTGCTGTTTCTACCTCATGCACCACCGATGAACCATTGTCCATTCATCAAGGGAAGCCATTACTTGATCCTCTACTTTGCCGCTGCATTGTGGGTGCACTCCAATACTTAACCCTAACTCGGCCTGACATTACATACTCAGTGAATACAACTTGTCAATTTCTTCATGCTCTTATTATAGCATACTGGCAGGCTGTGAAACGTATTCTGTGCTATTTGGAAAATACTCCTTGTTATAAACTTATCTTCACTTGCAGTTCTTCTACGGTTCTTCATGAATTCTCTGATGTGGGGTGGGCTGGTGATCGTGATGATCGTCGCTTTGTTGGTGAATATTGTATTTTTCTTGGCCGCAATCTTATATCTTGGTGTTCACACAAACAACGCACTGGGGCATGCTCTAGTACTGAGGCTGAATACAAGTGCCTTACTGACACGTCTGCTGAAGTTATGTGGATCGAGTATCTTCTTCGTGATCTCCATGCTCTACCGCCTCATCCACCCACGCTTTGTTGCGACAACCTTTCTTCCTTTTATCTTGTAGCGAATCCAGTTTTTTATGCTAGTACAAAAATGTGGAGATTGATTATCACTTCATTTGTGATCGTCTTGCTCGCGGACAAATTTTTGTTCAATTTATCTCCTCAGTTGATCATCTTGCGAACATTCTTACTAAACGATTGTCGTCTACTCAGTTTCGCCTTTTACGGTCCAAGCTGATGGTTTGTTCCGCACCTTGCGAGGGTTGTTAACATCATCTCCAGCTCGCACCAAATCTAACCACAATCAGAATATCCGTGTGATAGGATCAAATCGCAGTCAGAATATCCGCGTGATTAGCAATATGAGATTGATTCAAATTATGGTTACCAATTCTGTTATCGATATTTATTTCTTAATATTCTTTCTAATGTATATATGTAAGAGTCATTATTCATTGTAACACATAATTCAGAAATCAAATACACAATTTTTCATATCTTGTTTACGCTCTGTTTTTCTGCATTTCTTCTTCTATCTTGAAGTAGCTGTCACAAGCTGATTTTGATAATGAGGCCTCGCCTCTTTCAACATCTTGAGCGGAACACTAATATCAATGATATGTCTATGGCTAGAGGTTACACAGATCGGGATGGAGTCCCCAATTGGTCTTTCAAAGTTGGGTGCCGTCTAGCTTTAGAAGAGATCGAAATGAGAATGTTCGTTACTAAATTCTCTATTAGAACCGAATCCTTGGAGACTTGGGGGATAAGTACATCGTGAGTGCCATAATTTATTTACGACATTCACTACTTTGAAAATGTTCAATTGAGTGCCATATCAGAGCAAAATTATTCACTTGAGTGGTACGTCAACTTTTCCGGCATCCTCGTCAGCTTTTTCGGCGTGTCACGTCAGTTTCCGGCAAGCAACGTCAGCTTTTCCAGCGTCTAGCTCAGTTTTTTCAGCGTCCACGTCAGCGATTACACTCAAGTGAACGATTTTTGAAAGTTATGGCACTTAAGTGAACGTTTTGAAAGTTATGGAACTTAAGTGAACGCCGTACAAAAATTATGGCATTGATAGTGTACTTATCCTGAGACTTGGAGTAAAGGAAACAAGTGTGCTTCCCAAGATATCTAGTACCTATAAAATGTATTTCTATATGACTCCTTGTGTGGAAAATTGAAAAGTCCTAAATCTTTTAGTTGTGCTAAATTAGTCCTAAATCTTTTAACATATCAATTTAGTCTGGAATATTTTGAAAATTTGCAAATTTAGCTCACACCTTGTGATAATTTGCCAATTCAGTCATTTAGACTACTTTTGGTTGAAAATCTATGACGTGGTTGCTAGTCAGCCTCCGACCATCCTATGTGGCGTGTCCTAAGTGAGTATGGTTTCATGATAGAACCTAAAAATCAGACGGGTTTCAGGTTTTCAAGTATGCAGTGTAGGTTTTAGGTTTCGAAAATTGGAAAACCTATTCCAACGAATAGGTGGAACCTATAGCTTGTAATTCGTAACAAGTTTTTGTGTTTTCCTTGATATATGTCTTCGCTCGATCCTGTGGTATTCCATATCATCCGAACATGAGTGCATAATTCGGAATCACTAGTCTGAATTTTCATTATTGACGATATCTATAATTGAGATTTTTACTTTATTAACGTTTCATATTTATTCATGTATCTAAATATGACTTGTGCTTAGGAGATTGTAGCAGTAAATGGTGATCATTAAAGATGATGATTCATTGCAATGTTCAATTAAGAATACATGTGAAATATAAGTAGACTTTGGAACTGACCTTGAAACCTATGACATGGTAGGTAGGGTCGGTTCTAGAATAAGGAACTTGTTTTGACGAATAGGTTTTAGGTAGAATCTGTACAGAACCTGAAACCGCTCACTTCTAATATGGTCAGTGCTAACACGAACAATTTTTTCATTTTTCTCTTTTTTTTCCTTTTCATTTCCTTTTGCGTAGGGCTAACGAAGGCTCGAGCCTCCTGGCTTGGCGAGGGCGGCCCTCGCTAGTCCAGTGAGGGCGACCCTTTTCCTAGGCCTACGAGAGCACGAGGATTGAACTCTTACAGCCCTCGCCTGTGGCCGGTTGCTGGTCATGGCCGAGTACATGACCGGCAACCGACCATAGGTGAAAGCAAAAAAAAAAAAAAAGAAGAAGGAAAAACCAAGAAACAATTTTAAAATATGAAAAAAAAATTATGTCAGAGCCAATCACGCCATGCAGGATGGCTGGCGGCCGATCAACATCCACGTTTGCAATTTTCGGCAAGCACTAGTGGGAATAACTAAATTGAAAAATTGCCAAAAAATTTAGGATTAAATTGACATAATTGAAATAGAACTAAATTGAAAAATTATTAAAAAAAGGACAAAACTGGCACAATTAAATGTTGAATACTGAATTAACTCTCCGTCCCTCTTAGTAAAGTTAGCAGGGCTTAATATTTTAGTGAGAGATACCTTATTGCAATACGCGTTGGAGAGACTTTGAGAATTCTCATCAAAGTCAGTTAATCCAGTACTCAACAAGGGAAGGGGGATAGCACCGAGCAACTGGCAAAGTGAGTTAGTTGTTTGATTCCAGGTTCCAGGGTAAAATAGATAGAAAGAAGGTGAGCTCTCTTAGGTTATCCTATAAAGATAGGAAGACCTAGATAGGTAAATGGAAAGGAGGCGGTCGGCTCCTTTCCAGGATGAGAGGAGAGGGTGTAGGAATCGAAGGAAGTTCGTGTCTCGCTGGCTGCGGTGCGAGATAAAACCTACATCTTCCACTCGTCATGAGGGTGGGAATCCATTCCAGCAGTCCTTCAGGGTGTCCCGTCCGAGGTGAAGCGAAGGATGCTCTAATACGGCGCATCCTTCCAAATGAAAAAAGAACTAACCTTACGTTGGACGCGTGAAACAGACTTGATCAATAGACAAGCGAAGAGTCCCACCGGTTTTATCACTACGCCTAGAAAATCATTATCGAGGGCGAAAGATGATATGAAAGTATTCACACTTGTTGATCAAGAATGATGGTTATCTTCGGAATCCCCGAAAGCACTTTCTCTAACATTAGTGATTTTAGATTAGGGAAATTTGATGTGGTATGCATGGATACTAAGAGAGTTTTATTAATCAACAGCCCAATCATAATTTTTAATGAATTTCTTCTTCAACTAAGAAATCAGCAAGCTCTCTTTAAAAAAAAAAAAACCTAGGTTTAGTAACTTCTCTTTTATTAATCTCCAATGATTGATTATTAAGACCATGGTTATTAATCCTTGTCCACACGAATATCATAAACATGTGCAAGCGCTGACGTAATTCCCTACCACCATTAAAACCAACTATCCTTTCGGACCGAACCCCTTAATTTTGTATAATCGTGTGGCCAAATACCGTGTTGTTGGTCACATCGCTGCTGTGAACGTCGATCGCCCGGATATTCGTCGCTTCATTGGTGGGCGATCCTAATATCTAACGTTTTAGTTTTTCGTACTATGGTCTTTGAACTTAAAAAAAAAAAAAAAAAAAAAAAACCTAGGCTTCAACTGAGAAATCGTTATCACCCGGGGGTGTCTCCAAATTCAATCACCCTCGCCAACCATATAACATTTAATAAAGCCAAACCTCGATTTTACTAAGCGGTCTCCAATGATTGATTATTAATACCAATGATGGAGAGGTGGCCACGTTGACCACCTCCAAAGGTGGCCCTGAAGCCAATCCTCGTCCACACGAATATCATAAACATGTGCAACCACTGACGTGATTCCCTACCACCATTAAAACCAGATATCCCTCCGGTCCGAACCCCGCAATTTTATATAACCGTGTGGCCAAATACCGTCTTGTCGATCATATCGCTGAGATGAACGTCGATCGTCCGGATATTCGCCGACACGTTGATGGGCGACCCTAATATCTTACTCCATCGCATCAGTGCACTGTGGATTCTAAATGTTAGACCCAATCGAGAGGGAGTAGTTTCGGGGTACGTTACAAAATTTGGTGATTAGGGGAATACTATGTTTTATCCATCTAACTGTGCTGGGAGATTCAATTCGCGAGGGAGGAGGAATTTCTATACAATTATTTTGCCTAAAATACAGTCCGTTGAAATTTAGGGGTACGTTACGAAATTTAAGTAATTATTTGTCTCCCAAATTGATCCCCTAATGATATAAATAGTTCTTGAATCTTGTCCAAATATAGTCCATGTACATTTAATTTATTTAATGTGGCTATTGAACTTTTATCTAATATGCAATGTCGTCCGTAAAGTTTTAAATTACTCGACGGGTCCTTAAAAGTTTGCTATATTTTCAATTGAGTCCCTGAGAGCCATTAGAGCGCTATTTTCTATTGCCGTTGGCCAACGTACACTTGAAAAGAAGTCGGCAATGGAGCAGTCTAAGACTCTAAGCGACACGTAACTACCTTCCCTCTTCTTCCTTCTCCTCTCGCGATCCTCTGAATTCCGGAGCCTAATCGACACTTGTTCGGCCGGAGGTAGCTAGCGAGCGAGCGAGAGATTCCGATCAGGTACTGGCGCTGACATCGATTTCTCTCTGTTCATCGTCACCTTTGGAGTTAACTCTTTGCTCGTTTTGCACTTTCTAGAGAGAGAGAGAGAGGAAATGGAGGTTTTGGATGGTTGCGATCATCAGGATTGAATGTGTAATCGGAGGATGAGACGATGCCGTCGCCATGATTGACGTGCTTTATTTCGTTTTCTTCTGTTTCTTTTCGCGTGTTGTGGTTGCTTTGTAGAGACCGATCCGAGTTTTCTTGTCTTTTGTTTCGGATTCTTCTGGGAAACGACTGTCGTACGTGAGGTCAATTACAAACCGTGCTGCATTCTGTGTGCTGAGAATCCGTTTTCACTGGAAACGAAAGAAGAAAAAGTGAAAGCATTCGTCGTCGTGACAATAGCAAAATGATTATACTAAGAAGTTGGTAGATGAAGAGGTGGTTGCAGGGAAACTTCAAGGTTATATGTCGTACTTTGTCATTATTTGTTGTCAATTATGGAGCAGCTGCAGAAGAGGTAACGAAATTCTCTTGCTCAGCTGAGCCTAATAGGCTAATACTGCCATCTGCAGTTCGGGTCGAGAAGGCTTTGGTTGTTTCCTTGAGAGCATGGTCGGTCACGGGAACTAGTTTTCTATTGGTTCTTCCGTGGTGTTTTGTTTCGGCAATCTAACAAGTCAGAGCCGTTTTTTGGGGGAAATTGGTAAGAATCAGTGGGCTCTATAGGTTTAGTTCTTGTGGTAATTTTGGACTTAAACATGCAGGGCCGTGGTTTTTTTTTTTTTTTTTTTTGGGGTGTATAATTGCATTTGTTTGATTGTATACTTTGCTATGAAGATGTTTCTTTGAACTATCAAATAGATCATCGTGTTTTATATGGTTTTGGTATGCTTTATTGATCTTTGTGAAGATGGATGCAAAGAAAGGGAAGCATTCTGTCTTCAGTTTTTGCTCAAGTATGTAAAGGGTTGGCAAAAATCCAACTATATTATGTAAAATCCATTTGGATCCCTGAATGTCTTAAACATGATTTTGAATCTATGTTCACCTTTTCATGTCTCTATCAGATTTCTGGGCAATTCATATTAAGTTGGTCTCTTGTTACAAAATGTCAAAGGCTTATGATTCATTGCCTTTTGCTGAGACACAGGGGCTATGGTCTATTTGCCAACTTTCCTGGATGGTCTTGCGAAAACCATATCTATCAAAAAAGCAAAAAGTTGTCCATATGATGTTGGAAGGGAAGCCGCAAATACCCTGGCCAAGGAAGCAAGGAGGAATGAGTCGATCTTGAGTTCTACAGCTGCTGTTAAGACTAGCAAGTCTACTAGACTTGCCTCAGCATGCTCCAAAAGGGGACGCAAAGGTATAAATCAGGATTGCTTCATACTCTGGGAGGTAGGTCATTCAATCCTCTTCTGGATTTTTCTGAAGCCAACAAACTATACTGCAAAAGAAGAAGATTCACGCAAATGGACCTTTCCTAAATTATCGTGCTTTTCTTGGCAGGAGTTTGGTTGTCAAGAGGACATGACCTTTTGTGGAGTATTTGATGGTCATGGTCCTTGGGGCCATCTCGTGGCAAAGCGGGCCAGGGAATTATTGCCTTCTTTTTTGCTGTGTAGATGGCAAGAAGCTCTCGGTTTAGGATCCCAAGATTGGAATTTCGGAATGGAGTTTGATGTAAACCTTCAGTACTTTGACATATGGAAGCAATCCTTCCTGAAGACATATGCTGCCGTTGACCAGGAGCTGAAGCTGCATAGGAGTATTGATACTTTCCTTAGCGGAACTACAGCTTCGACAATTGTTAAGCAGGTATCCCGATTAGACTCACACATTTTTTGGCCGCACTTGTTCAATGCATGTTGACCTGTCTGTTAATTCTTTTAAATAGTTACTAGAATATAATGTTGTCCGCCGAACTATTCAGTTTAACATACAGCCCCAGTTTGGCTTCATTTACATAACTGTTCTTTCTCACTGCGTTTGAAAAGATATGGGTAAAATTTTCACTGTATTTTTGAAATAATCAAAGCTCATTTAATTGCATTTTTATGACCTTCTTGTGGATCTCTCAGGTTTAACCTGTCATATTCTAGCATGAAGATTTCCTTTTCCATTTTCTATGATTTCAGGGTGAAAATCTTCTTATAGCAAATATTGGTGATTCGCGGGCTGTTCTGGCTACTTCTGATGATGATGGCAGTTTGGTTCCTCTTCAGCTAACCATCGATTTTAAGCCCAACTTACCTCGTAAGCCTCTCTCTCTCTCTCTCTCTCTCTCTCTCTCTGTGTGTACATGTTATTTACTTTCTCGTGTGTATGTGAGCATGCGATCCTCAGCATGGAGATACGTTTGGAAGACTTATATTGTGTTGTTGATGTTGATCACAGAGGAAGCTGAGCGAATAAAGCAGTCAAAAGGAAGGGTATTTTGTTCGCATGATGAACCAGGATTGTACAGGGTCTGGAGGCCAAATGATGAGACACCAGGATTGGCAGTTTCAAGAGCCTTTGGTGACTACTGCTTGAAGGACTTTGGACTTATCTCGGTGCCATCCGTGACACAACAAAAGATAACCAGCCGCGACCAATTTGTCATTTTGGCTACTGATGGATTAAGCATTTTCATAACTCATCCTATCTTGCTTGCTGTTGTTATATAAACCATCAGGACTTTCTAAATAGATGAAATAGGTTACTTTGATTGTTAATTTGGGAGGTTAGCTCGAGCTTCCGAGATAAGATGATATTAGGTGTAGCTCAATAGATTCTGCAGAAAACTGAGTAAATGAACCAATGTGAAAAAGATCTGCTTTTCTCTTATAAGTACGCATTAATCTTTGATCTAATTGATTGAGAACACGGTATAAACTAGTACGAATCATTGTTAAGCTAGCATGGAGGCCTCAAATGATTTAGATGGGAAATGGTTTGTGGCGGTGGCTAATGAAAATCGCCTAAACTTTCGATGCGTCTCATGTGATGATCTGAGGGTAGGCAATCCAAACCATGGAACTAATGCAAATATCAGTGAGCTCGCATATTTTTGTGGAAATTGCAAGCAGCATTAAAATGGGCACTTATCTTATAACACAATCTTAAGTTGAGACTAGAAGATTATTTGTTATATTTACCTTGATTTTCCTGTAAAAAGCTGATTTTCTACTCGTATGGGTGCCCAAGGAGAAGTACTGATAGTTCGAATCCTGAATGTTTATGCATCTATACGCGCAGGTGTGGGACGTGATAACCAATCAGGAAGCCGTCCAAATCGTGTCAGCGGCACCGGATAGGGAGACCTCGGCTAAGAAGCTCGTGGAGTGCGCCGCTCGTGCATGGAAGCTCAAGAGGCGAGGCATCGCGATGGACGACATCTCGGCTATCTGCCTCTTCTTTCGCACTGTGCAGTCCAATCCGTTCGACCCTCCTTTGAAGGCTCCAACAAGAGGAGTTGGTGTCAAAACTAGTTGAATCCAATCCAATCCAGGTTGCTGTATTTTTAGGATTAGTCGCTATACATACAAGCGAGAGTTCTTGCGTTTGTACGTCGCTAACCACATATCCAATCAAAGCAAAAAAGGCGTCTTTGTCCCAGCTCTGTGTATTTCGCCCTTGAAGATGGCGAGAAAAAGCTCTACCATCCCTCTTCTCTCTTCCTTTTCCTCTTCAATTTCAATCGCTGAATCAAGTCTCTTGCAATTCCGACAGATGAGAGAAGCCTCAAATAACAAATCGGCGGTCATAAAAGCACCGTTTAATCTGACAATTCGACTTTTGGGGAACGTGTGATAACAAGGAAGCGAGAGGAAAAGAGGGCCCGAGTGAAAAATCCCACATCGACCGTGTGGGCGTTTCCCAGAGTCTTTTGGCTCCTTATAACTTGCTCGGCTCGGGTACGACGAAACTTACTCGTCCTGTCAGGGGTGAAAGGCGACTCGTCAATGATCGTCTAGAGACGGCGGGTCGTGCCGACACCTACTACAAACGAACACACACTTTACACGGCGAGCGAGTCCTGCCCTACTTTTAGGTGGGTTCTCGCCCGCCAATTTTTGGAAGCCTCACCTTTTCGAGGGTGGGGCTCACACCTATTGTAATTGTTGACTTTTGACCAGAACGTGGGTCTTGAATTGATTTTTTAATTGCAAAAAATTCTAAATGGATCTGACAATTTAACAATTTATAGTTTGTTAAATCTAATGAGGTTTTTCGATCAAAAAAAAAAATCTAATGAGGTTTGGTTTTTCGTGATAAAAGAAATGAGGTTTTTGGTGATTGTTTGGGATTTTTATGTTATTAATCCTATATGAAGATTTTTAACGTGTAATGATGTCATGATTTTGATTAATGGAGAATCGCAATACTAACAAGAAGTATCATTGTCTATTTGATTTGAGCCGCCCACCCATAAATAATTTATCATCATTCATGATTTATCTAAATCAAAAAATTAATTACAAATTTAATTATCAATAACTTATTAATACGCTAACCAAACATCATTACTCTTCCTTTATTATTAATTTCTCAAGTTAAATTTTCGGAGCGAAGCAGATGATGGCCCCCCTTGACGGTGGGCTGGAAAATTGAATCAATTAGGAGATATTCCATGTGGGAGTGCTCAGCGACTAACCCCCAAGAAACAGTTCTCTTTCCTCTATCTTGTCCAATCCCCTTTAAAGGGGAGCATACAATGAAAGACTCGTCCGGTGCAATTTTGTTTATAAGGCGCATGACTCCAAGTCGCATAATTCGAAATCCCATTTTGACAACACTAATTTTGAGCCTCAATCTAAATCCCCCTGACGGGCCTCAACATTTTTCTTTTATGGGCTGAAATCGGAAAAACAATCCAACTAAGGTAATTCTCATATTTCACAATAGGCTTCGTCATTTTCCAGCTCCCTAATTAACAATTCCATCATCCTTTTGTACATAGGCATGTAATGGTCATTGATCATCGTTCTTGACAGTCTGATCTTACTGTACAATTCCCTCGGCGTCTCATAAATACCCGCACGTTCCTCGCGAGAGCTGTTGTGATCCATGTCGGCATCATCCGACGACGGCAGGGAGACCATGTGCATGATTCTCCCAGGAGGATAAAACCTGTGGGCCTCTAGGGAGTCGGGCGAAGAAGTTCCGGACTTCTGGCTCTCTGAAGCATCAACTATCTCATTTTCCTCCTCGGTAATTTCTTTCGCTGCAGCTGCTTCTTCCTCCTGGGCCTGAATGTCAGGCTCCTCCTCCTGCCTTTGAAGCTCCTTCTCCAATTCATACCACAACTCGCCTTCTGTTATGTTTTCTGCTTCTTCTGATGCAACTCTATCCCTTGGGATGAGCTCCTCCTCTTCATCTGAACTGTCGATTCCAGATCCCTCACTAGAATGAAGTTCCTTATGGCTTTGCACAGACTCTATTGACGTCTCTTCTGTCAGACGAGATTCACATGCTTTATCAAGTCTAAGAGGAGCTTCAGGCTGCTCCTCGACTTTCAAGTTTGATAAAGAACCCACATTGCGGCGACGAGCACCCATGCAGGACCATGAAGATAGAGACGAGCGAGTCCTAACTATAGCTTGAGCTACATTTTGTGCTCTCTTCATCACCCCCTAAAATAGGCCCAGCACACATTAATCAGATGGAATACCACAACTTTCTTTTATTCTTTCAACAACTAATGCAATTAAACCCTATTTCTCCAGCATCAAATAACCAAGTGCTCAGCACATTCAAACGTGCACAAGGCTGCGCAGAAGACGGTCCGAAATTTTAATTGTAATAATGACACCTAACATTACCTGTGTGCTACTTGAGACTGGGCGTATAAGTGCACCGGCACCAACTACTCTGGCTTTTGCACTAGCCATAGAAGGCAGACGAGATCCTATGGCAGTTGCAGAGCGATAAACAACATTTAGGACCCTCGTCCGTTCCACTTGATCCCTTAAATCATTCAACCAGGATGATGCTGTCACCTGATATTAGACTACTCAATTAGTTCGATAGTATGAGAGGAATAACAGCATTTTCTCTATTCCTACATATGAAAGGGCACTATATTGGGAACAAAGGAATCAACAGTTATCTACCTCCGAACGAAGATCATCAACAGAAACGGCTGAAAATGTTGGCACCAAATCAGAGCCATTTATTATAGTAGTCACAAAATCTTTGCCTGATTCTGCCAACTCCCATGTCATACATGCAGCTGCAGTATGGTAGAATTACAATAAGCTTCGTGCTAAAATTGAATTCTTACCATTCTATCTATGCAGTTTCCTTGTTAGGGTTACCAATCAAGTGCATATTTTACCAGAAGCAGCATAAGTATTTCTTTAAATTAAAATCAAAGAGTAAAGAAGACACCTTTCACTACGGTTTCACAGGGTCAGTCATTGCCAAGATAAGAAAGGAAAACACAAGTTTCAATGTGCCAGATCTACCATCACCAATCCCAGTCCTTCAGAAACAACTGAATCAATTTCCACTAGAAATTCGGAAAAGTTATGAACTGGCAGATGTACAATTAGTACCGTACATCCTTCAAACAGGACAATGAAGATCATCGCGTCTAGTCATAGATCCTGCTTCAATTAAAGAAGCAATCTCATGATCATGCAGTGGAAACACTGTGATGCCTATGTCAAAGACTACTTTGCTCATTGGTTGGTTAATTTCCTTCTGATGCTGAGATAAACCTCCTAGTCTCCACCAATAAGTACGATATCAATCCAAAAAGCTGATAATCTCTAGATCCTGATACCCCACAAGCTTCTAGCAGTTTCTTTTTCTTTGTGGCCAAAAACAAACCACAACCAGTTTAAACTAGCTGGAAACACAGTAAAAACAGCAGCGTTTGTATTCCCATGTCTACCAACTTCATTTTTTGCTGACAATTAGGAAAAGGCAACTGCCTACCCAATTGGGTAAAATTTAAAGGTGAAAATCATGTGTTACGGCTTACTCCAGCTAATTTCCATCTCATAGGTAATAATCATGTATTAGCATGAGAAATAAATTGTATTTACCAGGGGCGAACGTGACACATGTGGTTGAGGAGAACTCTTTCTGCTCTCTGAGAATGTAGGTTAAGAGTGCAGCAGTACCGCCACCTAGAGAATGTCCAACCACCTGGAAACAGAAATTCAAACACAAGCTTTACAAATTTAAGTAAAACACCACGACTTCACACAGAGTTGACAATTCAGAGTAAAAATTTATCTCTATCACGTTTTCGTTAGTCAAGAAAAAAATTTCACTAAAGAACTTCCAGTGATCCTTCCCAATAGGAGACATAAAGTACCTTAATCTTGTAGTCAGGATGTTCACCAAGAGCATTAAGCAGGTAAGGAGTACTAAGCTTAGCAATCCAACGAGCAGCAGCAACCATTCCACAGTGCGCGTATCCTAAAACTAAATTGCTAATTCCACCATCGCATAAAACTGAATGGTGAAAAGGGACCACTGCACCAGTTGCTGCAGTTAGCGTATCTTTGATGCTATGTGTACCCCGAATCAATAGGAGAAAGCACTTTTCACTTTTGTCACGTATTATCGTAAAAGCAGGCTTCAAAAGCTGCAAATATCATAAACAATTATTACAGAGTGAGCTCTTGCTCCTTCAAAGATAAAGTAGTCATTTATGAGCAATAGGGTTTTGCCAAGACTTCCACCCACAGCATAATATTTGAAAAACATACTAATTTGTCAGTAAAATAGTCAACAGTGTTGATAATCCACTACTGTGTTGTATATGACTGCTTGAATCTGGCGTATAGAATGAGAGTGCGAAATAGATGAAAATGGTGCAGAATGGATCGCCTAAAAATTCGAAACGTATCAAGCCATACTTCAAGAAAAAAACTGCAAAAGAGACATTCTCCAAAGTCGAAAAGTATCTTAAAATGTCGTAAGCTGGTGTGCCCATCCAATGTTTGGCAGGGCAATCATTCAAGGTGTCAGATCAATGTGACTGTGCTTACGAAGGTAACATACCGCAGCCTTGGGTTTTTGAAGGAGCACATCTTCTTGAGAGTATCCAGATGACTCCAAAAACACTGGAAATGGCTTCTTAGAGAAAAGCATGCAAAGCGTCAGCAACCTCAAGAGATGATTCACCTTGGCCAGAATCTCAGGGCCCTCCAGCCGTATAGAATTACTTCCAGCATATATACTTGCGACTGAGATATCCCCCTGCAAGAATACGTCATGCTGATAAAAAAGTTGCAAGGAGAAGAATATATGACATTATACAGAATCACCGTCCCTTTCAATTAATCTTTACAATTATAGACGTGCAAAATTAGACCTTAATGTCTCTATTAGACATGACAAAGCATAAGGTGTCTCATTCCCATTATTAAAAGCAACAGAAAACAACAATGATACCAACTCTATCATTTCCTGTCTGGATCTCGTATTGGTGTTGCTTAAACGTTCTTTGCTAAAGCTGTTTGTGATCGAGACAAAGTAAATGGCTGCTTTTCTAACAATCATATAAAATAGTTGACTAGCCAAAAAAACATGTATCATAACAACTTGTAGACAAATTACTTCGAAGTGCCATTCATAACTACAGCCAAGGAATGGAACTGGTTCATGTGGTGAAACAGCCGTGATTAAATGAAATGACATACTTCATACTAGGGAATCTAATTACAGCTCGAGTACTCAAATGCTTCAAACACATACAAAACAGTGATGAATCTACTGACCCTATCTTTATCAACTATATACAGAACGTCGACACCCTTCACAGGAAAATGACTGCACTGCCAGGGTGATATCTTCGAAGTTCACCATTTGAGGAGTGAGCGATGACTATCAGTAGCCAAGACATTGATTAAGAGACTCGAATTGCCACACTATAAGAACTAGTACAGCTCAACTACACTAATCTAAGACAAGCGACTGAGTTACCCCAAATTCGATAGCAGAACGGCCTAACAATTCGAAATCCAAATCAAAACCCAGCCAAGACCCGGAAACAAGCCCATACCTGCCTTCTCATCAGATACTTGATCCCGAACGCCAAGTCCCCAATCGGCCACTTCCCCAGAGTCTCGGAGTACGTGAACCTGAGCGTCTCCGCCAACGTCGCAATCGCCTCGAACAACGTCGCCGGCGCCTGAGCCGGCCGCCGAGCTATCCTCCTCTTCAACGATCTGCTCGATCCCGAAAGATCCCCGCCCCGGTCCCCGGGGGGCTCATCCTCGCCCTTCGGGGCCAGCGTCCTCCTCAGGACGTAGTACAGGATCACCGTTGCTCCCGCCGCGGTCGCCATCGTCCCCGTCGCCATCGATTACCGGCACCAGGGGGACAGAGGATCGGACGCGAGGGATGAGCCGGAGTTCCGAAATGTGGCTCCGGAGATTTGGAGAGAGCTTGCAGTCGACTTCGGAGTTGAAGGAATGAATGTAGCGCTGTGAACTGATGATGGCTGCCTGGCTGGAACTGGAAGGAGGAGGAAGGAAGGAGCGAGAGAGAGAGATTAGACGGGTTCATGTGCTGTGAACGAATTTACTGAAAAGTCCCGCCCATTTTATCTCGAAATTAGTAATTGGATGCAAGGGGGGCACGGAAATTTATACTAGATTCAGGGGCAATATAGTCATTTGGGAAGCTTCAATGGAGATGGGAATGGTGACGTGGAGGCTGCAAGCGCGTGTGGGACTAGACAGTGGCTGGATCCAACTTGGGCTTGTGGGCCCAAGCTGGTGGGCCAACCACTGCTTATCCAATGGCCCCATTCTCTCTCTCTCTCTCTCTCTCTCTCTCTCTCTCTCTCTCTCTCCCACATCAGCTTTACAACACCGTCGGACGGGAGCGACAACTCTCGACACACGGGAGACGCGACTCGAATTCGACACAGTCTCATCGAGAGAAATCTCGGGCCGGTCCGGCTATAACTTGAAATCGATACGGACACAAATTTTTTTTTTTTGCTTGATTCGTAACGGAAGATGTTGTAATCACGTCGAAATACTCTCGAAACGGCATGAAATGACGTGAACACAATGTGCAAATACGAATCCTAAGCCCGGCGTCGGGGTGAGGAGGGGGGTCGTTTTCGGTCTTTCTCTTCGGATTTCGTGCTGGTCTCGGCAGGCGAAAATCGCTATTGAACCACCACACGGTGTATCCAGAAAGTTAATCCTTCAATGCCATCGAATGAACCATATGGTTTTCGGAAGAATAATTGAACGGCCGTGCCATTCTCGTGGGATTTAAGAAGGATAATTAAATTTATAAACTTCTTAGGTAGATTTATTAGGTCAACTAGATTAATCCTCGTAGCACTTATTAAAAGCTAGGTCTGACACCCCAATTGTCTTTAATAGTGATTTATCATATTCTTTCTCTCTCTCTGTCTTTTCTTTTTTCTTTTTAAATTTGCTTGGTCTGTGTCACCTTTTCTTCTTGGCTCTCAAAGAGCAAAAGAGAAGGTGAGCAGAATAGGTAGGATCACTTTGGTCATCTTTGGTCAGATCTCAGTGCATGATGTAGAAACATTCTCCTGTATATTTGGTCAATCAGTCCTGTTTTGCGCATCCACCTTCAAGCAGCTGCTCATTCTATGTCACCTGTTGCACATTAAGAATGCTCGGAACACCTCTTTCCTGTTGAGGTGTGTTTCATACTCCCCGTGGTAGGAAGATACATGAATTTTGCTTTCCGGTGAGCAGGTCAAGGTCTGGGGCAGCTGTCCCCGGCACGCCAAATGGCTTTTATAGTTTGGGTCTATATTTTATTGATAGTTTGGGTGGCTTGAAACAATGAATAACTACTGCATGGTCTATACATGATATCTTTATTTTGTAATTGAGATTTGTAACAGAGAAATGAGAGGCGCTAATTGTATTGGAATTCTCTGTTGGATGTAACCCTAATTTAAGGGTGAATCAGAATAAACCCTGTGTCTCCATTTCTCCTTGTCGCTTTAACTCTCTATTCGGTTATATTTGTGCGCCTAATCTTTTCATACCCATTGATAGCCAAGTTTAGAAATGCTTTTCACGCAGTCAACAATCAATCGATCGTTAGTTTGTAGATAGAAATACAAGGATGGTCCTTCACCGGCTGTCCGACGACCCGACACCGACATGTGATCTTCTAAGGTCCGATGACTAACATGGCGCGGCCGCACATAATTCCTGATTTCTCCGCTTGTTTTCTAGCCTGAAGTTTTTGCCTAGTATGACAGAAGTAGTTGTCATCATGTAGCAGAAATGGAAGTCCAAGGAAGTGTGTGTGCCCACGGAACAAGATGAACTTTATCAGATTCTTTCTCTAGGAAAAAGGTGAAGGTTATGGCATTGGGATTGGACTTTCAAGTTTCAATTTTCAACTTTCTCATCAGATGTCCGATTCTTCCAGCACTTACAAGTTTGGAATCTCATTCTTTTCCTCAAATGCTAATCCAACAAAACACTGCGGCCACTCAGATTTTATTTTTCCACAAAATTATTCCTAGTTTGGATTAACCTCTTCTCTTTTCCCACACCCTCTTTGAGTCCGAGGCCAAGAACAGTCTATGTGCGTCGCTTGATCATGCCGATCTCCCTGGAGACAATTCTCTCACATCACCCTGCAAGCATTCGGGTTCTCGTCGCTGAAGATCGAAGTGATGTTTCCGCTCCCAGAGGCGCCGGCATAGCTGCTGTGGTGTGCCTCCCCGTAGTGGTCTATGCTCCGGTATTGACTGTAGTTGTATTGTGGCGGCGGTGATCTCACGTACTCGTATTCGGTGACATAAGGTGATGGCTTGTATGTGTTGTAGCTGTGAGTCACGTAGACCGGCGGCGGCGGCGGCGGCAGCGGCTGTTCTTGTTGGAATGCTTGGTGGCTGCTGCTGCTCGGGTACCTATAGTAGTGGCCATCGTAGCTGCGGTTGTAGACGTATGGTCTGTAACCGTAGTCTGGGGGGTGATGGTATAATACGTGAACCTCGCCCACGTCCTTAGGCATGGAGGGTTGCGGTGGCTGGTTTTCTTGCTGAGGCGGTTGGCCTTGTTGGGTGTTGGCGACAGCAGCTGGAGGCGGGTTTGCATCCGGCTGCGGATTTTCCGCTTGCTGAGGCGGTGGCGGCGGTGGATTTTCCTGAGGCGGATGTTCCTTTGGTGGTTCTGATGGCGGCGCCTCAGGTTGGGAAGGGTTTGCTGCCTCTGCAGGCGGTGGTGCGCCGCCATTGGGGGCTTGTTCTGTGGGCTGAGAAGGTTGCTCTGAAGATGGGTCTGTATGTGAACAGATGGTGGCATTTTTTCTGGTCTTCCTAATGGCTTTGACAATCCTTTCAGGATCAGCCCAACCAACAATTGTCAGTTTCTGTTGTGGGAAATCGATGTACAGATCATATATACCTGAAATTTTCACAGCAAAGCAAAGCAAACTCTTTCACTAGGAACAGAAATCCAGATAACAAAAAATGAACGAAGAAATCAATGCTGATGGTTTAGCAATTCTCGACTCCACTTGCCATTAATGCCATGTAGCGCCTTCTTGATCTTCTGTACGCAGCCATTACAGTCCATCCGGACATGTATCTCCGTGACCCGAGGCTTCTGTGCGGACACGAACGAAAAAGACTTGCATCATTAGAGAGCACAAACACAATGTCTAACAAATTGAAAACCCTTTTTTTTTTCCAGAAGGGGGACAGAAGAAATAGATGAATGGAGGGAATGGAGTCCTGAAGCATCAATACCTCCAATTCTGCCGGAATCATCAGGGAAAGCTTGGAATGATGAACTATCGCGAAGAGATTGGAGAAGAGGAGGCGAGAATGAGCATGTCTAAAGAGAGAATCAGAATAGGTGGCATTTATCTGTGCACTCAGAAGGGGAATATGTGAAAGGCAAAAGTGTGTGGGACATGTAAGGAATCTCTTTTCCAGGAGTGTGAGGGGAAATCAAATATTGCTTGTGTTTCTCTCCTTCTTTCATGTCCTTGTCAAATGTTAAAGAAAGGGTCTGTTTTTGTTTTCACCCAGAAATGTTGAGCTAAAGAGAATTTTCTTTTTAAAGATGGATGGCTATCTATAGTTGATGGGGGAGGCGTGAGTGCATTTAGGATATCCAAAACCGACCGGCGATAAATGATAAGAAAAGCAAAAAAGGAATAAACAAGTAGTAAAGCGAGGGTGCGGGACTGCAGAAGATAGATCAGTGACATGCAATGTGGTTGCATCAGTCAAAAGAGATGAAAGTTGCTTTTTTCAAGCATGATGGTCATGCACTCTCAGGGAATCCTTGTTTCTCAAGAAAAGCTCATATCATGCCCCAAACCGATAGTGACTAAAAATGGAACCCCGTCTCTAATGCATTGTCAAGAGGGTTTGCGACGCGCAGAGCCACCTTTCGTTTTTGCCATAAAGTTTGGCGAAGATTGGAAGGCCAGATTCCCCAGCTGGTACTGGAAGTCCTGGTATCCGGCAAAAGTAGCATGGCCGGTCCATGAACTTTCTGCACCACTTGCACCAGATATTTCTGGACACTACACCATCGGGTCTAGGCTAATTGCATCGTGTTGTGAAACTCTTTGATGTATGAGAGGCATTGAGCTGTTTTGGCCTAGTTGGTGATACCATCAATTACTTGCATAATCTGAAAGGAATAATAGCCCTTACAGACCAGAATTTGGTTATGCATGGAGGGCCTAGTGCAGGGGGAGTCTCTGTATCAAATTTGGGTATCTTCTAATTAAAGGACAGTCATCATGCTCAACCCTTTTGCTGGGGACACCTTTGACTGAGAATGGGAAGGATATTTTCCCTAGTCTACAGTGAACGGGAAAAAAATTCCCTTATGATTGCTTGGACCTGTGTGCTTTACTTAAAGAAAGGGCCACATTGGAGGGTAGCCATTACTATTACCTATGGGTTTGATCTGTTCAGGAAATTTTGTGAAATATATCGCCCAGGACAATTCAATCATGGATTTGTTGTCTCAAGGAATCTGGCTCGAGGAAAATGTCCCAAAAGGCAAAAGAAACATCTGTGGTTCTATTTGCCTCTGGTGGTCTAATGGGATTGAACAGGAAAATATGTTTTCCTGAGCTCATTGAGGAGCTTAATCCTGATACAAGTTGCGAACATGGCTCACAGACTAACTTTTTCACTCCATTCAACTTCTTATAGTCACTCCAGCAGTTCATAATCACATAGTTGTGAGATTACATATTAGCTTTTTGGCACGGACGCTGCGTCATTTGCAGAAACATCAAGATCGAGTAACAACTTTATTTGGAACAGACCGTTCTTTTGTCAGTAAGATGCATATGCAAGCAGTTTCCGTGATCTATACAGACTTCTCCATGTCATCAGCGGGTCTAACTTTTCATTATCGTACATGCCTCATACCAATCTCAGAGTCAAATATTCAATCTTTCCCAGGAAGCATCTCCCCGGATCATGCTACTGGCGAATGCTGCATGACACCTACCTGAAGAAGTCAACACGGCTTGAAGGCTGACGATTCGAGATTTCTATCTCCATAATCACAACACACAGAACTTTTGATTGTTAACTGTCCTCCAAGAACATTCCAAATTACAAATATGGTCTTGTCTGGAATGGATTAGAATTGAAAGCTCGAAGCTGTAAGAAAATACAGCTGATGCTGAAGTTAGGTAACACCGTCTGTTGAAATGTAGTCCGTTGTTACCCGCAAAAGAAGAACAGATACAGAGTCAAATTCAACTCAAAGTCTGTCGTAAACTTAACAACTAGTTGGCATAGCCTTTTTCCTTATTAATTCAAAGAAATGGGGTGTTGAGTCAAGAAAGGCAGGCCATCTCATTCAAAACTGCCAATCACGCTAGAATAATAGCCTCAGAGGAGAGGAAAACGCAGGCTTCTCTTCAATTTAAGCTTTTGTTTTGCTTTTTTTCTTTTTGGCCTAACTCAAATTTTTGCGAAGCTGCTTGTGATTGGGAGTCTTTATAATCAAGAAAATAGAGTCTCATTAGATCTATCACCATCTAATTCTTGAAGATGATCACATGATGTCTGTGTCAAAGGGACTTGCCAATTTCTAATGGCATGAAACTCCAACCAACTTAGCCGCCAGCGCCTTCCCTTCCACGGCACTCTCTCTCTCTCTCTCTCTCTCTCTCTCTCTAAAATGAACAGAAAACATGTTTCTTTTGATAACTTGACAACTTGAGCAATTGCAGAGCAAATTCACAGTCAGATAACTCATAATACTGAACCCAGATTCATCAAACCTCGTTTCACATGACAGTTCCTATTGAGCTCACCTCAGGAACAAGAACACTATTGAATGAACAAAAACAAACCCAGATCTGCTTAAAGAATTGTTCAGAAAGAGAACCTTTTACTTGCAGAATAGACAAAGGGCAAGACCAAAAAATCTTTTTTTCCCCTCCCTCAAGTGTAGGCATGCGGGTGTGCCATGAGGTAGGCCTCCACAACTTCATACATCCCAATTGCTCTGTCCTTCCCATGCTCTATGTCCTCCTCCTTGATCTCTATGCCCTCTTTGGCTTTGTACTCGCTGGTAAGCTTGCAGATGCACCCGGTGTAGCCGAAGGGCTCGAACTTGACCTCGTAGGTCACGTACTCGAGCTTCTCCATCCGCGGTTCGGTTTCGATCAGAGTATACTTGCAGCTGAGATTGTCCTTGTCGAGCGCGTCGATCCGGTGCTTCATGTACTTCAACGGACTAGCTGCAAAATCCAGAAGGAAACCCGGTTTCTTGTTACTCCTCAAGAGTTCAAACTTCTGTTTTCTAACTTGAGAAAGGAACTATACAAGAGAGATCATGATGAAAATCAATACGGATCAAGCTGTGTCTTCGGTTCTTACCTTCGGTGAAGTTGACCTGCTTGACGGTCCCGACCTCCCCATCGCCTTCGATGAACTCGATGTTCTTGATGGACGAGAACATGAGCTTCGGGGAGAGGACGTGGGAGTCGAGGATCAAGGCCTTGAACATCCTGGCCGGGGTCACCTGCGCCCGGAACGTATGGTGGTATCGAGTTATGCCCATGTTAGCTAAGAATTCGAGAGATCGAGATCGAGATCGAGAGAGAGCGAGCTTTAATTGATCCTGTGAACTTAGGTGAAGGAATTCAGATTGGAGACGAAAATGGGAAGGACGAAGTAATGCTGGTTTATGTAGTGATATGGGATTTGGATCGAACCTGTTGGTGGTCTGGTCTCCAATGTCTGAAGGGGGGAATATAGATAGGATTGGACTTTTACGTCTCTGCAAATCGTTGACCGATTCAACGCGTGGTTCGATTGTTCTATTCTCCAACTCTTAATTTTCTTGTCCGACGACTGCTCGATCCAGATGGAACGAAGCTTCCACGTTCAAGTGGGGGGCATATTGGAAGGGCACAAGGTTGCTTAGCAATGGCATTTCTTTGACGACGGGGTATAGATTGCATCAAAAGTTGGCTTTCTCATCCTTTGTGTAAATTGCTTAATGGCGACTATGGTACTTAAGGGTTTCTGAAGAAAGGAATGATCCGAAATTGATATCACATCTCTTGTGGCTTGGCGCAACACTTGAACATAATCTTAATTAGTCACCAAGATACTAGATTGGATCGGCCGTCCACTTACAAATTATGTACTTCCTCCATTGTGATCGGAGTATGATGTGTTTGTCCAGGGAGAATTACCAAAAAAAAAAAGTCCTAAACCTATTATAATTGTGCCAATTTAGTTTACTTTGCACGTTGGCGCTGGTGCAGATGATTGTTAATAATATTTTAATATTATTTTTTCCTTATTGTTTCTATTTCTTATGTTTTTCCTCTATTGCTACTTTGGTCAGCAAGGGCTTCGCGGTCCCTGATTGACCTCGCTAGCCACAAGTGAGGTGATCTTGCTCATGGCTAGCCGAGGCCATAGCAGGCTGTTAAGCGTTGCGAAGCCCTCAAATGCAGTCGGCGAGGGCTTCGCAACCCTCATCGGAGCTCGTCGACCATGGTAGCAGTAGAGGAAAAAAAAGGAACATAAAAAATAAGGAAAAATTTAAAAAAAATTAAAAATTGTCTATGTCAAAGCCGACCAATAGAATATAATGAATTGACACAATTACAAAAGGTCTAGGACTCAATTGGAAAAAAAAAACTTAGGATTAAATTGGCATAACATTAAGATCATAGTATTGATGAGGTACATACAAAAATTTTCTGTCTATATATTGAACAAAAGTTTGGGCAGGGGGAAGAAAAAGACCTTCAGCAGTGGGCGGACATTCTTGAACCTTACTGGTTTTTTGTTGTTGTTGAAAAAACTACTAGCTTTTATTGATTACCCAAAGAGTTCGTAAATAAAATGCCCGTTAAGGTTGGGGTGATCTAGCTATCCATGAGGAAGGAAGATCATTGAAACGATGGGCTTTTGCGACCCAATCAAAGACTTTGTTTTGCAGATCTGCAACAATAATGGGTCATTCGTTCTTGGGCTTCAGCTATCAGTGGTTCAATCGACCAAGTCATGCGTGTCTTCAACAGTACTTTATCTACCACTTATGCAGAGTCTGACTCAAACTCAACAATGCTCTCTCGCTCTCATCGAGTCGTATCTCATCAACGCTTCAACCAGAGCCATCGCCTCGGTTTGGATCGTTGATGAAGAAGGGACTTTGATGGCGAAACCATCCAGCAGTGTTCCCGTTTCGTCTCGAGGAACACTCGAGATCACTCCTTCGGTCGCATCTTCATAAAAAGCTCCGTCGACGTTGATCTTGAAGGTTCGTGGCTTCGGTGAGACGCAAACCTCAGTTGATTGAGCTTTTTCAGTATAAAGATTCGATCTTTGTGAGTTCCACTTGCTAAAATTTCTAGGTGTTGCCTTTGATGCATCAATTACGGACTTCGGATCTGGGGGCTTCCTCATGAAAATGAAATCATTTCTTGCTTTCCACAACAACCACAGCAAGGATGCGATATCTTCAAATATGGGTGAGTTTTCATTTTGCAACACTAGATCATGCAACCAAACCTAGAATCGTGTTATATTCTGACGTGAGATCTGTATGTTGATTTTAGGATATTTCCAAACAACTTCTGTCCAAATGCAGAGTAAGAATAGGTGTTCAATTGTCTCTGTTTCTTGCTTACAGAACGGGCAGGCTAGCGATGGTGAGATTTTCCTCTTGTAGAGATTCTCTATGGTGGGAATTGCATTTTGACATAAACTCCAGATAAAGGTTTTTGTTTTGGGGGGCATCTTCACACTCCAAATTTGGAGCCAGAGTTTTCTGGATGGTTAGAAAGATGATGATGCACATGTGTTCTGTTGTTGTTTGTCCCTTTCTCGGATGAAATTGTAAGCACTCTTAACTGTATAGTCTCCTTTCCGACAAAAAAAAAAAAAAACACTGTATAGTCTCCTGACTTCGATTTTGTCCATCTCAATTTGTCCAGTTTGGCTGAAGGATTGAGTGGCATAGTTAGGACTTCCTTGACCGTTTGTTCATCGAAAAGTGTACTAAGTTTTTGAGCATCCTAGCACATATCTCCTGGAACAATCAGTTCAGCCACTGTTTTGGGGTCATTCCTATTTGCTGGACCCCCTATAATCCCTTTCTTCAGTCATTTGTCTTCCCTGATATTAATATCTTTCCCAGTACCCACTGTCCAGATTACTGATTCAACAGTATTGTTCCTTCCCATTATTAAACTTTGCCACCCCCATGAGGGACGAGAACCCCTCCCTGCATTCCAAAATGAGGATGAAGGAAAATAAATTCCTTTTAAAACTCGACTACATAAGGCTGACTCATTTTGAGATGTTCTCCATGCCTGTTACCCAACATAGCCCTGTTTTTTTTTTTGGTCGAACAACATAGCCCTATTAAACGTCATCAAATCTCTGAATCCTAGCTCCCCTTCATCTTTCCTTGTTTTGAGCACCTCCCACCTTTTCCAGTGTAATCCCTTATGTGATTCTCCATTTTTCCACCAAAAAGCTGCTGTTCTTTTTTCTATTGGGTTGGCAGATTGACTTTGAAAATTTAAAAATAGACGGGGTATGTTGGGGGATTGCTTGTACCATAGCTTTAATTAGCACTTCTTTTTCGGCCTTCGAGATCAAGTTTTCCTTCCATCCCTCTAGCTTTATGTTCACTTTAGCCAAAATCCACGAAAATATTTCCTTTTTCGACGCTCCCCAATCCGAAGGTATCCCTAAATACTTTCCAAATTTTTTTTTTCAATTTCTGGGACTCGAAGCTCTGCTGCCATAGTACTTCTCAATGACTGTGGGAAACATGAGCCAAAAGAGATGCCAAACAGAGCAGTAATCTTTTCATGGATCAAGCGATTGAATCGAATTAGAGACCTTCGATATATACTTGCAGCATCTACTCAACAATATATGTTCGTCATCCCGATTTTGTTATTTTCTAACGTTGGCTATGATTTTACAGCCTAACATGCTTGTTTAAAAAATGGCGAACCACAGGAATCGCGAACCACGTTATAAGCCCATTGTTGAAGGACGAAAGCCTTGAGAGATGGGCGAAGTGTTTGAAGCCAGTGTTATTAAGGCGTCGCCTAGGCGACAAGGCGACATTGGGGGGCCAAGGCGTCCCGTCGCCTTGTTGGTGCTCCTCAAGGCGGGCACCTTGGTCGTCTAGGCGTCGCCTTGTGGACGCCTTGGACGCCTAGGCGACGCCTAGGGCGCCTTGCACAATATAGAGGCCCACGAATTCGGCGCCTTGCACAATATAGAGGCCCATGAATTCAGCCCAACTTTCAATACACAGAAAAACCTTCACGTGTAAGTGTCGGAACTCAGAAAATATCGTCATTAAGTTCAAGGCTTCAAGTTCAAGCAGAAGACGATTAGGGTTTCTCCGACGATTGCGAGCGAGAATCATCACGCCAGGAAGAAGTCATCGCTCTCTCGAGGGTTTCTTCGGTACGCGTCCCTCAATCTCGGGCCTCTCCCTCTCCTTCTCTCTCTGATCTCGGGTATTTTCATTCAAATTGCGCTCCTCGTTTCCGATTTCTTTGATGTTTAGGCTACACCACCAGTTTCGCGGGATACCCATGTTTTGATTTGGTTCAGATACATCGTGAATGAATGATTGGGGGCGTCCTGTTGAAATTTTTGGGGGATTTCGATTTTCGACCAAAAAAAAAAAACTTCTTGCTGGTGAATTTCATGAATGAACCCTCTGTCGTCGAAGTTGTGGATTTTGGTCCTACCGTCCTGCTCATCTTCGCCACTCACACCTGCAACGATTCGACCCCTGTTTTTTTTTTCTTTTTTTCCCCTCCCTCCCTCCGGAAAAACCACTTGGCTTCTTTCTCTTGGTAATCTACGCTTGACAATTGTGTGATTTTGGGTGCTTCTTCGGTTGTCTGGCCTGGGCCATTCAAGAATCTCGTGGGTTTTGAGAATGGAACTGATGCGGGTTGCGCCAACGACGATAATGGAAGTATTCCCGAGTCGTTCTACACGAATGGAGGTCTCAAATTGAGGGTTGTTTGGACTATAAGCTCTTTGATTGCTGCGTCTGCAAGGCACTACTTATTACAGTTGCAGCTCATAATTGCAGAGCACAAGACTCTTGATAGCTTGGTTGGTATTTTGCAGGAGTCCTGTGAATGAAAGTAGAGAATTTTACGGGTGAAGTGGTGTTTGCTTATGTATTTTGACAATGTTCAACAAGTGGGTCTTCTAGGGCCCCCAAAGTCTCTAGACTTTGTTGGGTAAGTATGGAAAACATAGTGGGTCTGTGCTGGCAGATTTTGTTAGATATCGCTGAGGAGTCTTAGTCTATGCAACTGACCATCCTCATGAATTCATCTAGCAGTTTGTCAGTCTTTTTGCCTGATTAAAATCATTGCATAGAACCTTACCCACTAAGTATGGAAAACATAGTGGGTCTGTGCTGGCAGATTTTGTTAGATATCGCTGAGGAGTCTTAGTCTATGCAACTGACCATCCTCATGAATTCATCTAGCAGCTTGTCAGTCTTTTTGCCTGATTAAAATCATTGCATAGAAACTTACCCAATATCTCTTGATTTTAGCGACACCTCTAGAGGTAATTTAATTTTCTACTTTTCGCTCCTGCTAGTAGAGATGTCATTTCTTTTGTCAGATGTAAAATATACAATTATACACACACACACACATATATATATTTAAAAATTTAGCTACAGTGTCGCCTTATCGCCTTGCGGACGACTGGGCGGGCGCCTAATCGCCTAGGCGTTTTGGAGGCCTCTAGCTCGCCTTGTCGCCTTAACAACTATGTTTGAAGCGTTGAGGTGAATCGAAGTTGTTAGGAAATTATATTTGATTTTGAAGGAAACAAAATCCACATATTTTGCTGAAAAGACTTTGATTTATACTTTGAGGATTTATTATAAATATATCTTATTCTTGATTATCTTAGTAGATTTAATTTCTCCACTAACGGTCAATTATCTGGTTAGGATTGCGTTTCTAAGTTAAATTGATTGACCATCAATCACAAAGATATTCTCATTACTTTCCATATGAGGACTCTTGATTGATTGTCAATCACCTTTAGATAATTTCTTTTATTAGAAGCTTGATTTATGGAGTTAAGGATTTGATTGTATGGGCGAGCAAATCCTCTCAAATCTCTGATTGCTCTTACCTCAAATATTCGTGATCTTTATTCAACAATTAACCAATGGCTAGTTTTGGAGATTGATTCTCGATGATTCTGTCTAGCGAGAAGTTTGGAAGATGAGGAGTATATAAAGAGCACCAAGTTCGAAAAGAAGGAAGAGAGATCAAGAGATCAACACTTATATATCAAGAGAGCTTCATCTGTTTCAATTATCTATTCGTGCTTAAAGTGAAAGCTTGTAAGAGGTGTTATACAGAGTAAAGTGTGAAGAGTGAGATAGCCTTGGTAGAGGCAGGGCTCGCTTATGTTGGAAGTGATTGTGGTTAAGCAATCACATATTTCTGTAATCTCTTACTTGATTACTTAGTGGAATACAACCAATAGGCCGTTAGTGTGGGAGAGTGGACGTAGGCTTTCTAAAGCCGAACTACTATAATCTTGTGTGCATTGCCTTCTTCTCTAAACTCGCATCTATTTACTGTCCAGTAGAAGCACTGAGTGACTCTGCTAATACATGTGCCTCTATCCAACTCGATATTTTCAATTTTGCTTTATTTATCGAAGTTTGATTAAATACACTTATTCACCCCCTCTAGGTGTATAGCCTAGCCAGGAACAACAGTATCGACTACCCGTGGATGAGTTGAATGGCCCGTAACATGATCCTATGGTTACGCTAGGGTTGTTCATTTTGGAAATGGAATGTTGAGTTCGTTAATCTCCCGGCCTATCTTACATGCTCAAGTGGACTCAAGTGGGCTTCCACCAATAAGTGCTATTTATATCTCTCTCCTCTCTCGTTTTCACTTAATTTTTTTTTAGGTCGAATCGTCTTCACTTAATTCACTTATATGTTTTCGCCCCACTTAAGTCCGAACGTGCGGAGTTTCCGGTCTCAGTCTTACTTCTACTGGGCTAGCTCTTCCAGGGGAGCTGACTAAATAAAAAGAAATTAACATCCCACAAGATTCGAAACAGGACGGACTTCAACGGATGGTGAATATCAAAGAAATAATCAGCACAGCAGTGTTTGGTACGGGATTCCATGGGCCATTTCGTGAAAGCACTAGTTATGCGACCAGTTAACGCTCAGTCCTCCACTGGGCCAAGAGCTCAAGCCTTAATGTTGGCAGAGGAATAGATAGAAGAAAAGATATTCATGCACTCCTAATGGAAGACAGAAAATATCTCGAGCACTTATTGACAGGACTTCCTACCTATGTAGCATGGACACGCCCTCAAAGCCACCATTTTTCGCGTGTCGAATACGAACCAGACTCGGACACGCACCGACTCGGTCAGAAACACCCGGCCTAGCTTCAGAGATGGGATCAACATCCGAAGAATAAATTGAAAAAAATTTTAAATTTTGAAACTAGAATCAGCCCTAAGACGATGGGGCTTACCTCATGGCCCAAAGAACCAAATAAGTAGGAAAAAGTAGCTACTCAGCCGCCACTTTGTGCAAGCCTTTCCCTCTCTTCCACTACTAAGGGTGCGTTTGGCACCAGCTTTCCCAAGGGGCTTTGGACCCCCAAAGCCCCTTGGGAAAATGCAAATGGCAATAGAGGCGTTTGGCAATTTTTTTTTAAAACACCCTTAGCTCAAAGTGAGCCTTGTGAAGGCTGAAAGCCCAAGGCAGCTTCAAGGCTGCCTTGGGCTTTCAGCATTCTGGAGATGCAATCAGTTACTGTTCATCGTCCTGCTTGGCGGTGCCTCGCCTCACCTCGCCGCGCCTGGCCGTGCCTCGCCTCGCCACGCCGTGCCGTGCCTCGCCGTCCCTCTCACAACCTCGGCGAAGTCGCGCCTCATCCAGATCTGGCAACGTCACTGTTCATCGTCTTCTTCACTGTTCATCGACTCTTCAAAATTCGAGACGCAACCAGCGCGTCGCCCGGCCATGGCGAGGCCGCGCCTCGTCGTCCCTCGCCCGGCCATGGTTGCGACTCGCCGTCCCTCGCCCAGCCTCCGCGAGGTCGCGCCTCCCCCAGATCTGGCGTCGTCACTGTTCATCGTCTTCATCGTCTCTTCAAAATTCGAGACGCAACTAGCGCGTCACCTGGCCATGGCGAGGCCGCGCCTCACCCAGATCTGGCATGGCGAGGTCTCGCCGTCGTTCCCCCCGTCGGGATTCCGCCTGGGTTCGCGACCCTCGCAGAGCACGTGCTCGTACACGCACTCGACGTCGTTGACCGTCACCGACAGGGACGATTTTGGCGCCAAAGAGGAGGTGAGGATGAGGCCGATCAACAACAGCAGGTTCGTGTATCTGGGTCCGTGACCTGCTGCTTCCAGAACTAGCGCCTTCATAACCCTTCCAATTACAACGGTGGCTTCCAGAACTGCTGTTGCTGCAGCAGGTTCGCGTATCTGGGCCGATCAACAACACGCACTTGGAGACTGCGTTCCCAGGGTACTCGATCGATGGCTTTCGATTTCAGGTCTCGTCGAGGAAGACATGAGGAGTCGATCAGAGGAGGGCGGTGGCTTTGGTAAATTTCAGACCCGTGAGAGTTGAAACGGGCAGGAGGAGTCGATCGGAGGGTCGCTCGACTTTGAGGTCGTTCGACCTCAGAAGATGGTCGCCGGCGCCAATTTGGGTCGCCGGCGACCGTGTGCCCTTTGCCGGCGCCAAATTTGGGTCGCCGGCGCCAAAAGTGTTTTACAAGTATAATTTTTCCAAACGCTATTTTTTCCAAAGTTACTTTACAATGGGTTTTTAGGTTACAACTTACCAAACAGCTTTTGCATTTCACCAAACCCCTTCAGACTAAAGACATTTGCATTTTCCAATGACTTTCCCCAAAAGTTTTCCAAACGCACCCTAAATGGCCGGTGGGACACAAAGAACCATCCTTCGTCAACTTTAGGCCTAGGCTGTTGAGGGTGCGTATGGTAACGCTCTAGAAACGCTTCAGGAAGAGCATTTCTGTTCCAAAGATGTTCCCAGAACACTTTTGGAATAGAAACGCGTATGGTTCAAAAATGTTTCAAAAGTGTTCCGCGGAACACTTTTGCATTAGAGAATACTTTTGAAGAAAAAAAAACTTGTTTATGAGTTTTGGAATACCTTTTGGAACAATTTTGGAACCATCACCCATCGGCCTTCGTCGCCGCAGGTCGCCGTCCGCCGGTCGCCGTCCATCGGCCGCCACCGCTGCCTCCAATCAACGGCAGCGACGGAAAAAATTGTTTATTTTTTTTAACTTTACAAAAGCGTTTCTGTTCCCAAAAAACGTAGCCGGGAATAGAAACATAAAAAACTGTTTCTGTTCAAAAACAGTGCCCAGAAACAGAAACGTTCTCATACGAACCCTGAGTCTCCCTCTTGAATAGTGACGAGCTTTTCTCCGGTTTATTCCGTTCTCATCATTGCATATTATTATAAATTCATTTTAGAGCTCTTCTTATTATTTATTTATTTGTAAAATCATAAGTATATATAAATATATAATTAATATATAACGTGTCCCGCCGTGTCGAAATTTTCTATTTTTTGAGAAATCACATGTCGGCGTATCGTATTTTGTCGTGTCCCGTGTCGTGTCAGTGCTACATAGTTTCCTACTTCTTAGATTTATCTAAGAGAGAATATGAAATTTCAAGCATAAACATCAGGGTTTAGGAGGATGTATGCTTCGGCAATCTTGTACTGTTGTACATACCCAGAGCCTTCCCTTTGCCCTCCTTAACATCCTCTTCTTTAAGCTCGGCATCCCCTTTTGTGTAATATGTGCTTGTCATCCTGTTCTTGCTCCCGTCTTTCAGTGTCGGCTCAAATTTGACTTTGTAAACAATGGATTCAAGCTTCTTATTCAGATCGATCATGGTGTACTTGTGTGTGAATGTCTCCTCATTCAGCTTGTCCAAGCAATTCTTCATGCTGCTAAGCTAACTTCCTGAAGACAACAAAAGGATCATATCATGCCGTACTTTATGTGGCGTAATATATGTTTAAGCTAGGGAAAAAAAGCTAGCACATTGATATAGCAAAAGTGTATAATTACCTTCAATGAATTAGTTGATCTGCTTAATGTTTCCGGTCCCTCCATTGCCTTGGATGATGTCAATACTCTTGATAGCTTGAGGAATGGGTTTGTGAATTAGGTTACGTGAGTCCAGAATTAGGGCCTTGAACAATCTTGCTGGAGGAATTATTGATACGTGTTCATTTTCACAAGTGAACACACCCACGATAATTTCCTAAGTTACTAGCTAGAGAAATGTGAGCAATATGAGTGGAGATGGAGGAGGTTTGTGAGCTTGGGATAGAAGAGATGAGAATGAGATGTGTATTTATAGTTTGGCCGTGGAGAAGTCCCCAATTTTTTTTTTTTTTTTTTTTTTTGCAAAGTGTGTCTCATTAGCTGATAAATTCTAGAAATTGCCGGACTGATGTTTTGCATGAAAAAATCCATGAGTTCATTAGTTGGATTAGGGTTCATTTGACACTGATTAAGGATGCGAATGATAATCATTTTATTTATCTATTTTTTATTTCTCTATTTCGGGAACATAAATTTTGTATTTTTATCAAACACATCTCTCTGCTTCGAAACACGTCTAGGGAATAAAAATAGAAAAATTTATTTCTAATGAGAAATTATCTTCAGAAATAGAATGGTTATCATTCGTGCCATAAGGGAGACCATTAGAATCCAAAAGAGAATATTTCTCATGTTCACTTCAAGTGATACAAAGGCAACCAAACGAAACGACGAATCTTAATAATTAAAGGAGCTAATGTACTATGCTTCAGATTCTCAAAACTCACCATGACTGATCAGTCCACGCTTGATCCAATTCAAGCACATGAACTAAACGCCTCTAATGCCGACTCCAATTTCTCCTATTTAGTCTACCTCGCATATGTATTTCCAATAACTTGGCTGTCAGCACCTTCCCTTCCACTGCACTCTCTCTCTCTCTAAAATGCGCAGAAAAAAATGCTTCTTTTGATAACTTGACAACTTGAGCAATTGCAGAGCAAATTCATAGTCAGATGACTCATAATACTGAACCCAGATTCATCAAAACCTCGTTTCACATGACAGTTCCTATTGAGCTCACCTCAGGAACAAGAACACTATTGAATGAACAAAAACAAACCCAGATCTGCTTAAAGAATTGTTCAGAAAGAGACCCTTTTACTTGCAGAATAGACAAAGGGCAAGAACGTAATTTTTTTTTTCCCGTCCCTCAAGTGTAGGCATGTGGGTGTGCCATGAGGTAGGCCTCCACAACTTCATACATCCCCATTGCTCTGTCCTTCCCATGCTCTATGTCCTCCTCCTTGATCTTTATGCCCTCTTTGGCTTTGTACTCGCTGGTCAGCTTGCAGATGCACCCGGTGTAGCCGAAGGGCTCGAACTTGACCTCGTAGGTCACATACTCGAGCTTCTCCATCCGCGGTTCGGTTTCGATCAGAGTATACTTGCAGCTGAGATTGTCCTTGTCGAGCGCGTCGATCCGGTGCTTCATATACTTCAACGGACTAGCTGCGAAATCCAGAAGGAAACCCGGTTTCTTGTTACTCCTCACGAGTTCAAACTTCTGTTATCTAACTTGAGAAAGGAACTATACAAGAGAGATCATGATGAGTATCAATACGGATCAAGATGTGTCTTCGGTTCTTACCTTCGGTGCAGTTGACCTGCTTGACGCTCCCGACCTCACCATCGCCTTCAATGAACTCGATGCTCTTGATGGACGAGAACATGAGCTTCGGGGAGAGGACGTGGGAGTCGAGGATCAAGGCCTTGAACATCCTGGCTGGGGTCACCTGCGCCCGGAACGTGTGGTGGTATCGAGTTATGCCCATGTTAGCTAAGAATTCGAGAGATCGAGATTGAGAGGGAGCGAGCTTTAATTGATCCTGTGAACATAGGTGAAGGAATTCAGATTGGAGACGAAAATGGGAAGGGCGAAGTAATGCTGGTTTATGTAGTGATATGGGATTTGGATCGAACCTGTTGGTGGTCTGGTCTCCAATGTCTGAAGGGGGGAATATAGATAGAATTGGACTTTTACGTCTCTGCAAATCGTTGACTTATTCAACGCGTGGTTCGATTGTTCTGTTCTCCAACTCCTAATTTTCCTTTCCGACGACTGCTCGATCCAGATGGAACGAAGCTTCCACGTTCGAGTGTGGGGCATATTGGAAGGGTACAAGGTTGCTTAGCAATGGCATTTCTTTGACGACGGGGTATAGATTGCATCAAAAAGTTGGCTTTCTCTTCTTTTGTGTAAATTTTTTAATGGCGACTATGGTACTTAAGGGTTTCTGAAGAAAGGAATGATCCAAAATCGATATCACATCTCTTGTGGCTTGGCGTAACACTTGAACATAATCTTAATTAGTCACCGATATACTAGATTGGTTCCATCGTCCACTTACAAATTATGTACTTCCTCCATTGTGAACGGAGTATGACGTGTTTATTCAGGGAGAATTACCAAAAAAGTCCTAAATCTATTATAATTGTGCCAATTTAGTCTACTTTGCAGGTTGGGGTTGATGCAGATGATTGTTAATAATATTTTTATTTTATTTTTTCCTTATTTTTTTTTTGTTTCTTTTGCTTTTTCTCTACTAATACTTTGGCCGGCGAGGGCTTCGCGGCCCCTGATCAACCTTGCCAGCCACAAGTGAGGTGATTTCGCTCACGGCTAGCCGAGGCCATGGCCGCCTTCAGCCGCGGTTGTCAAGGCCATCGAGGGCCGCGAAGCCCTCAATGGCGGCCAGCGAGGTCTTCGCAACCCTCGTCGAAGCTCGTCAGCCACAGTAGCAACAGAGGAAAAAAAACATAAAAAAAGGAAAAATTATTAAAAATTATCCATATCAACGCCGGTTAACAGAGTGCAGTGAATTGGCATAATTACAAAAGGTTTAGAACTCAACTAGAAAAAAAAACACTTAGGATTAAATTGGCATAACATTAAGAGACCATAGTATTTGATGAGGTACATACCAAAATTTTCTGTCTATATATTGAACAAAAGTTTGGGCCAGGGGAAGGAAGAGGCCTTCAGCAGTGGGTGGACATTCTTGACCCTTAATCTTTTCATGGATCATCGATTGAATCGAATCAGAGGCCATCGATCTATACTTGCAGCATCTACTCAACAGTGTGACTTCGTCATCCCGATTTTCTTATTTTCTAACGTTGGCTACGATTTTACAGCCTAACATGCTCGTTTCAGAGATGGTCAACCTCAGGAACCGCGAACCACGTTATAAGCCCATTGTTGAAGGACGAAACCCTTGAGAGATGGGCGAAGTGTTTGAAGGGTTGAGGTGAATCGAAATCGCATATCGACTACCCATGGATGAGTCGAATGGCCCGTAACATGATCCCGCGGTTCCCCTAAGGTTGTTTATTTTGGAAATGGAATGCCGAGTTCGTTAATCTCTCGGCCTATCTTACATGCTCAAGTGGGCTTCCACCAATAAGTGCTATTCACATCTCTCTCTCCTCTCGCGTCTTCACTTAAATTTTTTTTTTGGGTTGAATCGTCTTCACTTAATTCGCTTATATGTTTTCGCCCCCCTTAAGTCGGAGGTGCGGAGTTTCCGGTGTTAGTCGTACTTCTGCTGGGCTAGCCCTTCCAGGGGAGCTGACTAATTAAAAAGAAATTAACAGCCCACAAGATTCGAAACAGGACGGACTTCAATGGATGGTGAATATCAAAGAAATAATCAGCACAGCAGTATGTTTTGTACGTGACTCCATGGGCCATTTCGTGAAACCACTTGTTATACGACCAGTTAACTCTCAGACCTCCACTGGGCCAAGAGCTCAAGCCTTAATGTTGGAAGATGCAGAGATAGAAGTAAAGAAACTCGGACACTTCTAATGGAAGACAGAAGATATCTCGAGCACTTATTGACAGGACTTCTTAGATTTATCTAAGAGAGAATATGAAGTTTCAAGCATAAACATCAGGGTTTAGGAGGATGCACGCTTCGGCGACCTTGTACATACCCAGAGCCCTCCTTTTTCCCTCCTTAACGTACTCTTCTTTAAGCTCGGCATCACCCTTTGTGTAATACGTGCTCTTCATCCCGTTCTTGCTCCCCTCTTTCAATGTCGGCTCAAATTTGACTTCGTAAACAATGGATTCAAGCTTCTTATTCAGATCGATCATGGTGTACTTGTGCATGAATGTCTCCTTGTTTAGCTTGTCCAAACAATTCTTCATGCCGCTAAGCTGACTTCCTAAAGACAACAGAAGGATCATATCATGCGGTACTTCTATGTGGCATAATATATGTTTAAGTTAGGGGAAAAAAAACACATTGATATAGCAAAAGTGTATAATTACCTTCAATGAAGTTGATCTTCTTGCCTTGGATGATGTCGATACTCTTGATAGCTTGAGGCATGGGTTTGTGAATTAGGTTACGTGAGTCCAGAATTAGGGCTTTGAACAATCTTGCCGGAGGAATTATGACACGCATGATAATTTCCTAAGTTACTAGCTAGAGAAATATGAGCAATATGAGTGGAGATGAAGGAGGTTTGTGAGCTTGGGATAGAAGAGATGAGAATGAGATGTATTTATAGTTTGGCCGTGGAGAAGTCCCCATTTTTTTGCAAAGTGTGTCTCATTATATGATAAATTCGAGAAATTGCCGAGCTCGATGTTTTGCATGAAAAAATCCATGAGTTCATTAGTTGGATTAGGGTCCATTCGACACTGATTAAGGACACGAATGATAATCATTTTGTTTATCTATTTTTTTTTTGGTTTCGGGAACATAAATTTTGTGTTTTTATCAAACACATCTCTTTGCTTCAAAACTAGTCTAGGGAGTAGAAATAAAAAAATTATTTATAGCGAGAAATTATTTTCAGAAATAGAATGGTTATTATTCATGCCCTAGGAGAGACCATTAGAATCCAAAAGAGAATATTTCTCATGTTCACATCTCTCGTTTTTTCAAGTAATACAATGGCAACCAAACGAAACGACGAATCTTAATAATTAGAGGAGTTAACGCACTATGCTTAAGATTAATTCTCAAAACTCACCATGACTGATCAGTCCACGCTTGATCCAATCCAAGCACATGAACTAAACGCCTCTTATGCCGACTCCAATTTCTCCTATTTACTCTATATATCTCGCACATGTATTTCCTAGAATCCGAAAATTAATTTCAAAAACTTTTTTTCATTGGCTAAATTATTTCATTATTTAATAAAATCATAGAGACGTCCTACGTAGCACAGATTGACATGCCTAGAAATTCCACTACAAAAAAACACGTATTTTTCTATGAATTTTGCGACGCAAGAAAAATTCGTCGCTAACTCTGCGTCGCAAACGTTGCGACGAAAATTCGGAAATTCGTAGCAAATTTGCGACGAATTTTGCGACGAATCTTTTATTCGTAGCAAATTTGCTATGAAATGGTGATTCGTCGCAAATTGCGACGAAAGGTGATTCGTAGCAAATTTGCTACGAATTTTGCGACGAAAGTGTGATTCGTAGCAAATTTGCTACGAGACATGATTCATCGCAAATTTGCGACGAAAGTGTGATTCATAGCAAATTTGCTACGAATTTGATTTTTCGTCGCTAATATGATGTCGCAACATTTGCGACGAAAATATTGGTTCGTCACCAAATTTAACGACGCGAGATTTGCGACGAATTTCTTTCGTGGCAAAATTCATCGCAAGATCAATTAGCAACGAATTTTGCCAAAATTTTCATTATTATTATAATTTTACCAAAATAATTTTCTTTTATTTTTCAATTTGCGACGACCGAGCAGAGGACGGGTTTTGCGACGAACTTTCATGTTGGTATGATAAAATAATTTCTTTTATTTTTTATTTTAAATCTAATTACAACAAAATTAATTTCTAAAAATTTATATTTATTATTGATTAAGCAAGTAATAAGATCTAAATATTATAAGAATATGAAAATTAAATACATTCATCTACCATTGTCAAAGTGGCTAAATACTATACAAACACAATGAACAATAACAGCTAATCAAATAAATAAATGAAAAATGTCAAAGTGAAAATTATCTTTGCCTAGAACATTGTCCAGTCTCTAGCCAATAAGTTCTCCAAAGATTGGCACCATATGCTCCTCCCCATAGCTAGTCTCGTTTACCTTGATAATAGAGGTAAATTGTGTCATGCTTCCATGAAAAAGTAATAAGCACCACGGCCACTATAAACAGAGTTAAGATATGACAAGAAAAGAAATAAAAAAAAATGCTAATGAAGAATAATAAAGCCATCGGGACCAAAAGGATGCAAAGAAAATGCTGAGTACAGAAAAAGACAAGATGGAATAGAAAGGCCATAAAGTATTATCACCTCCTCAAGGAAATCAATTTCTGACTTGCATAAACAAAGGGCCCTCCCCTTGCAATGGTACTCGATATAAGCTCACTGTACATTTTGTAGCAACAGTGAACAATGGATGAGTACCAAGCATCAGTCTAAAAAAAAACAAAAGTGGATGCCGAAAATAAAGCCAAACTTTTATTCTCTCCAAGCTTTAAAGATATACCTATAAACATTAAGCATGTCCAAAAAGATCAATGAAATCTGTGACAAGTATGTTCCGAGAGAACTTGCAACACTTGTGTTTGTCTACAAAACCAAAATGAGCATAAACAATGGCCATCCAATTTTTAAAGATGAATTGCAGCAAGATACAAATATATCATTGGCATCATCTATCTCAATTAGAAACACCAACTACAGTGGCTTTAACAAATATTACTCAGTCCCTCAATTATTACTGGATTCACCAGCCCCAACAACAAACTCTGAACTATATCCATTCAATCATGGAATGAAGAGATCAAGAGTAAAAGCAAATGAAGAGATTGTATCTACGCTGCCAATCGCAAAACTGCAAAATTTTGATCATGCACCATCACACAAATCATTTTTGGATAAATTCATACCAACAGAACGCAATCAACAATGTGAAGCAGCAAGCCTCAAGATGGAGATGCAAGCATAAAGAGATAATTTCAGAAGCCGTACTATCTCAGTTCATGATGCCAATACCTCTACTGCTGATAGGACGCTATCATTTGACACTGGAATCCTGATCTTCACGAAAATTTCTAGGAGGAGAGGTCATCAGTCGCTTTGCAATGGGATCCCCTGCAGGAGAATTGAAATGAATTAAACCTTAGCAGTTTGTCCCATTTACAATTTGTGTTTCCACTATGATTCCTCAAGTATTAGCAAAAACGTGAAAGCAGCTCATACCAGCTCTACGTCATGAGATGCAAGTGAAAGTTTTGTAAAATAAAATATTTACTAAATGTTAAATTCCACAAGAATAGATCTCCAAGATACATTGAAGTCTCTCCTCAAATATGATGTCATGATGCTAAGGTTTAAATATCCTGGATGTTTATGGGAGATAATAATTATTCAAAAAAGAGCCTAAAGCCATCAAAGTAACAATCTCCATTTCTTGGAAATAATTGTGATTAGGTTCCTCTAGTTAAAGCATATTCATACTCTTTCTAGAAGTTCAGGATTCAAGTTTACCCCAATCAAATTATATTTGGATCATGGAAAACAATCTGAGGTAGATATTTTCACTGCACCTTTTTTTACTCCTTGAGGAGACAGAGAACAGTTGGAGAAGAAAAAAATAGCTATAATATAACTCTCAGGAGAATTCGAAGTACAAGAAAGTTCTCATGAAAGAAAAACGAATCGAATTGTTGATTGTCATAAAGACCTTTATGTCCATGGCCCAATCAGTCCAGCCCCCTACCCCCAACACACACACACAAAAGAGGAATATGTGCTAGTGTGGCTCAATCCTGAAGTTATCGTACACGTCATAACTTAAAGTATGCAAAACATGACAAGCATGTTATACGCCCTTATCATATAGTTCTCAAATTCAATTGTGCTAACTTAGCAACTAGTAAAAGAAAAAATTCCTTCGCATAAGCACAGTCAAGCACAAACTAATGTCACAAACGCAGGACATAAACCAGAAAAAGGCCTCCCATGGTGATTATGTTATCCATGCTAATTGTGCAATTCAGTATGTATGCTCCAAAAGAGAGATTACGACAGTAATCAGCTTACCCAAGCTGGGAATGCTTCTTCGGTAGCATTGAAGCAACTTTATCGGTAAACTGCAAAGCAAGACATCAGAAAAAGCTACCAAGAGAAACTTGCGAAAAACTTAAAGTGTTCAACTTATAGTCCACTACCAAGAGAACAGGGTGATATATGGAAGCTGTCAAGTATATGCCCTGCTCGGGCAACACAACTGCAGATCCATAACCTACTCTAGATAAACAGAGAGGCAAAAACCCTAAAACTCATACGGTTCACCATGAAAAACCCAATACTCCGGCATCAAACCTAGAACCAGTCCCAAGATGCAACATTCCAAAGAAAGCAAGCAGAGCACCTATAGTGCATAAGCTTCAAATGCATACTTTTTACAAATTTCATCACTGAAATTGAACATCCTCACTATTTCCATGGGATACGGACTACTTTCAAGATGCATATCGCACACATAACCTGAACCTGTTGAAAACGTGATACCAGTAAAAATTGCTGCCATTAATACCAATACCCAATGAAATGACAATCAATATAAGCCCGCAGTGATGAAAGATTGGTGCTATTACCCTATTCTGGTGGGATACTTTGTGAAGTATGTCTCGCATATACTGAAAGGGATGAAGAGACAAATCAGTGCAGAGTCAAATGAAGGAAACAAGTAATCAATATGCAAGGGATTATGCTTGACCAAGTAATCTTTCGAATGAGATCTTTATGCTGGCCGTGAACAACCTTCTTTGCGTTTTCATGCTGCTTAACAATGGCATCATAAGCGACATTTCCATGAGCATCAACAGTCACCGGCAGAATTTTGGAGAAGAGCAAAATAAACATCAGAGTCAAACAGATGCAACTTCAAAATCACTAGGCAATGAATCACATAAGCTTCAAGCCTTCTTTCATCTCTGCATAACCTTATAGTAGAAGAAGAGCAAAATAAACAGCTTAACCAAATCACATGGTTTGTTTCATCAGCGCAAGACTTCTCCATGATACCACGAAAAACACAATATCTCAACATATAGCTACAGAAATGCTAAGAAGTCTTAGACTTTAGCATTTGCAAGTTTTAATAATGAGGGTGAGAGATCAGACACAAATTGTGATTGTCATATAGATGGATCGACATGATCTCCTTTGCACGACACGTTAAGTTGTTCCAATGCAAAATCTAAATACGAATCTACATGCATTTTTAGTACAAAAACCATATCATTTGAAAATTGAGAAAAAAAAAGTTACTTTTTCAGCTCAGACAAAATTAGCTTACATGGGAAACAGAACTACCCATGACCAGTTACCATGACCTACAACCCTGACTAGAGGGAAATCCTCGAAAACACACACTTCCTGTCATATTCATAACAACAATTCTTTCCAGATCCACCAACCAAGCAACATGGTAGCAGATTGTGAGAGACCAAATACACGATTATCATAACTACCTAATGAAAATAAAGAAACAATTTAAATGCCGCTTAAGACTTTGCACAATAACCGCTTCAAAATCAAAGAGATGCCGAATAAAAAGATTTGGCAATAATACAAATGACACCCTCTATGTAGGTTTTCCCTGATGGGTAACTCAAAATCACTTAGCTCAGAAAAAGGATGAAGATCACGGAGCTTGAGTCCTACAAAAGCAAATACATTGTGTCCAGCTCAGAAAGTTGCAGCATCACAACTGAACACTTGAAAAGTACACTTACAATCAAGAGGGAAACGACGGTTGGAAAAGTGAAGTTACCTACCTCTCTGAATCTCTTCATGCATGGCATCAGTCTCGGACTCGACCAGGGGCACCTGCTTCAAGTCAGCCGCGGCCCGGAGAACATCCTCATGTGATTGAAAAGTTGCAAGTGATTATAGGATTCAAAATTGAGCAAACTAAAAGCAATTTTCTTCCTGTGGATGGGCTGTGTTACTCATAGCCTTTCTTATAAGACCCTGTATTGCTACACAAATTAGATCACTCGTTTCCTCTAACCAAAAGTGATGTTCAACATAAACTTGCAGTCAGGATTCAGCAATCAAAGAGCGACGAAGCCCACAGATAATTCAATTGCAGAGTAACAAGATAGCAATCCAGTTGCCGTCATTTCCCTCATGCATTCATCTGACGCTTAACAAAGAAATTCAAACTAACGACTTGCCCCACTTGCTGAGGCAAACCCATGACTTTCCCACACCAATAGCAAGCATCAATCAAACGATCGACCAAGACAAGTCCTCTCGAACCTCGGCCGAGCCGAATCAAGAACCGCACAGTTCTATTCTCGCCCCTCATCCACACAAAAATCTACTGGAACCAAACAGCAAAAAGGGCACAACCGGCTCTTTACCGCGGGCGCATAACTCAGATGCCAAAAGAGAGCAAAATTCCATCCCAACAAAGTAAAGACCGAAACGCTCGAATCGGAACTCGTAAACATTACCAGGAAAAGAAACTCAATCAAAGAACGAAGAACAAGAAGGCGGACTCACAATCGAAAAATCGAGAGGAGAGCGGCGAGTCATCTTCTCTTCCTCCGCAGCCATCCTCGCAATCTGACCCTCCAACCTCCGATTACCACCGACCGAGACCGTCGCTCCACCCGGAAACCTCAGGGCGGCCATGGGGAAAGAGCTCCGAACGGCACAACTCCGCGAATCGCAGAACGCCCCCGATCTCGCTGCGGGATTCGTCTACAGGCGAGGGGAGTCGAGTCGCGAGGTTTCATCTCTGTTGGGAAGTGCGAGGGCTAGGAGGTGAAGAGCCGGGGTAATTGGAGGGAAGTGAGAGGGAAGCAAGAGGGGGGACAGATGCGAAGGAGAGAGCAGACGAGGGAGCCCGGGGTCAAATGCTTTGGAGGGAAATAACGCGCCTTCGACGAAATGTTTTTTAACCCGGCGCCACTTTTTCGACGAAATCTCATTTCAACGCTAAAACGACAAAAAAAAAAAAATTCTGTTAATAAATTTATATTCGCAAATTTGCAACGAAAGGTGAATTTCGTCGTAAATTTGTGTGACAGAATTTTACCTTTTGTCGCTAAATTTTTTATTTTTTATTTTTTATTATTTATTTAATTTATATCAGCAATTTGGGACGAAAGGTTAAATTCGTCGCAAAATTTAATAAATTTGCAGCGAATTACACCTTTCATCGCAAATTTATTAAATTTTTGTGGAAATTAGCGACGAAATCATTTTTTCGTCGCTAATTATTTTTTTATTTTTATTTAATTTATATCAAAAAAATTGCGACGAAAGTTGAAATTCGTCACAAATTTTGCAGCGAATTTAACCGTCTCAAATTTATTTAATTTTTTCTGGCAATTAGGTACGAAATTTTATTTAACCTGGCGCCACTTTAGCGACGAAAACACTTCGTCACTAAATTAGCAACGAATTCACTTTTTCGTCGCTAAAAAATACTTACTTTTTTTCATATGCTATTTTGATATAGTCACTATGTTATATGCTATTTTCATATATTTTTCAATTTCTTAATTTATTAAATTTTTATTAAATATGTACTTTCTATTTTTATTTTTGAAAAAACTAAAATTCAAAAGAATTCAAATTTGGAATTCTATCCTATTCGAAATTTCGTCGCTAAAAGCTAAATTAGTGACGAAA
This sequence comes from Rhodomyrtus psidioides, assembly GCA_021437785.1. NCBI lineage: Eukaryota > Viridiplantae > Streptophyta > Magnoliopsida > Myrtales > Myrtaceae > Rhodomyrtus > Rhodomyrtus psidioides. The sequence continues at coordinate 1,944,970 of JAILYB010000041.1, read as the reverse complement.
GCTTTCTATGTATCTCTTGATTTTTATAACATATGAATGACATTCTTTTTTTTTTACCAAAAAATATTTAAAAGAGAAATGGAAGAAAGACTTTGTTCTATCTCTTCTTAATCTTATTGTGGATAGCGTAAGAGCCGAATTCAACATGATAGATATTGTGAGAACTTGCATCATATCCTAATTTGAAACGTGACAAAGCTGATTGATGGGTTGCATATAAGAGACCAAAGCATGAAGAAAAATCGAGGAACACTGAAAGGATACAACATATCAACAAGAGAAAGTTTGTAACACGGTTGAAACTGAGAAATATAACATTCCGATTTTATGAAATCCATGTGGAGTTGTGATAGACGTAGATCCAACTGAAATTTATTTAGACATTCCGCACTTTAAAATAAGTATATAACGTTTCCATTTTTTTAGGGGAAAATTTTAAGCATGTTTTAAATTTTTTATCCACTTGCTATGAAATTAAATCTACAATCGATATTAATTCATTTCCTTATATCATGAGCTTTTTTGTCGAATATATCAAGAGTTGAACATCAAGAAATTTCATGTATGCTTATTAAATAATTGATCGCTCTTCATTTATACTTATTAATGTAATATTTACTTAATTAATAATATATTTGATTTTTTAATTTAAAGAATATTTGCTCTATTTTCATTTTCTATTAAAAAGAATTAATGTAAATTAATATAAAATAGGATATAAGAAAGAACATAAATAAGCTAAGCTAAACGACGTATTATATGCATTTCTTATTTAAGTCACTCACCGATTGAAGAAAGCGAGGATTGCAAAGAATCGAATTTTTTTTATGTTATACTTTATAAAAATTGACCTCTATTTTTTGTTTGTTCACAACTTTACATATGTAATAAATATAAAAAAAAGGTTCTAATAAAACTAGAAAAAATATAAATTAAGGATAGTAATTAGCGACAAACAACTATTTTCGTTACTATAAAAAAATTACACATCTAAATATAAGTATGTCAAGAGCTTTTTTGTCGAATATGTCAAGAGTTGATTTGTTATAACTTATATTTCAAAATTAGGATATCATTTGTAATCTAAATTACGCATAATATATAAATAAGTACTAATGTTAAAATGTTTAGGATTGATTTGTTAGAACCAAAAGTTTTCTATATATCTATTGATTATTATAACTTATGAATGGAATCCTTTATTTCGACCAAAAGGATATTTAAGAGATAAATGATGGAAAGACTTTTTTTATCCACTTGCTATGAAATTGAATTTACAATCGATATTAATTAATTTCCTTATATTGAGAGCTTTTTTTTTTATCGAATATATCAAAAGTTGAACATCAATAAATTTCATGTTTTCCCCCTATTTATTCATTCTCTGTAAAATACATGTCTAAATATAAGTGTGTTCGACATTTTAATATGCTTTTAACAAATTATATAGAAAAATTACATATCTAAACATAAGTATGTCAAGATCTTTTTTTTCGAATATGTCAAGAGTTGAACATAAAAAAATTTCATGTTTAAATATAATTAAATAAAAAATATAATATAATTAGCTACGAAACTAAAACATTCGTCGCAAAATTGGCGACGAAATGGACCTTTCATCTCAAATTGATAATAAATTTAAATAAAAATAAAAAATAAAAAACAATTAGCGACGACAAAAAGGTTTCGTCGCAAATTTTCAAAATAATAATAATAATAATTTGCGACGAAAGGAAATATTCGTTGCAAATTTCCAGAAAATATTAAATTAAATTGAGACGAAAGATAACATTCGTCGCAAATTGCTACAATAATTTAAATAAAAAAGAAAATAGTTTGCGACGAATGTATGGTTTCGTCGCAAATTTCCAAAAAGTATTAATTAATTTGCGACAAAAAGCAATATTCGTCGCAAATTGGCAGAACAAAATTGCTACAATAATTTAAATAAAAAAGAAAATATTTTGCGACGAACATACGTTTTCGTCGCAAATTTCCTGTAAATATTAAATTAATATGTGAGGAAATGCAAAATTCGTTGCAAAGTAGAACAATTTAAATAAAAAAGAAAAAAATAAAAATAATTTGCGACGAAAATATGATTTCGTCGCAAATGTCCAGAAAATATTAAATTGAGTTGCGACGAAAGTCAAAATTTCGTCGCAAAATTTGCTAGAACAATTTAAATATTAAATAAAAAATAAAAATAAATTTGTGACGAAATGTGATTTCGTCGCAAATTTCCAGAAAATATTAAATTATTTGCGACGAAAGAAAAAATTCATCGCAAATTTTGCGACGAAATTCGCCTTTCGTCGCAATTTGCTAATATAATTTCAATTAAAAATTCAAAATTAAAAATAATTGCGACGAAAATTTGTTTTTGTCGCAAATGTCGTAGCAAATTAGCTACGGATAACAATTCGTCGCTAATTTCGTGGCTAATTTGCTACGACATTACATTTTCATCGCTAAATTCGTAGCTAATTAGCGATGAAATTATGTGGTCACTATTTTCGTCGCAAATTTCGTCGCAAATAGCTACAAAGTTTGTTTTTCGTAGCTATTTTCGTCGCAAATTTGCTACAAATTATTTTCGTCGCAAATTTTCGTAGCTAAATCCATGTTTTTTTGTAGTGTTCATTCCCTACCAAATTGCCAAAGCGGAAAATAATACTTGAATGCTAACTTGTAGTCTGTGTCATAAAAACTAGAAACATAAGGATAAGCTCAGTGGATTATATATGTTTCTCTTTTTGGGTTGCTCAAGAAAAGAATATATGGCCACTAATCTTTGAATTCGTTGTCCGCCAAAAAAAAAAAAAAACACTATAATCGTCGACATTGTCCTATATTGAATGATGTTCTCGTTAAGCCTTTGTAGTGTTATCTCAAACTTAACTCTCAAATGCTAATTGGGGATGTTCTTGTTAAGGCGGTTTAGGTTTATGGTTCCTCAAATTCTTAACCTTGCGTAGAATCTTTTCCTCGAGCATTTTTTTTGATAATATCTTTAAAGTCATCGTTAATAATTGTGAAATTTTCATCATCGGTCTTGAATTGGATTTGACCGATTCGGGCCTGAGGGGTTGGGTTAGGGGGCCACAGATTAGGACGTAGGCTCAGCCTTTGGACCGACGGTAGATAAACGTAACTCTTTTTGTTTGAGACAGCTATTCAGAATTATCAGAGAGCTCTTCCTGCAAGGCATATTGAGGTCCCGTCATAGGACTTGATTAATCGTTCCTTCTTGTTCTAAATGAATGGTTCCGTTTTCGTAATTCCCTAGGTATTCCAAGGCCTTATAAGTTATAAGTTAGAATTACTCATATTCAGCTTTTCTTGTCCTATCTTAGAGTATCTATCCTCTCGAAACGACTCTGTCCTCTTTCCTTTGTTTATATTCCCTTTTAAAAGTATCCAAACTTATCATTAATTCAAGATTAGAATTATCTTTGGGACACTGTTTGGACAAAAAGAAGAAGAAGAAATTATCAGCAAAATTGTTTCTTTTAGGCAAGCTCCCGCGATTCAACAGGGTCACTAACCTAGGCCACGGCCCACGCGACTTCCTCGTCGCCCATCAAACCTATCCAGGTAAGTATGTCACGAGGCCAGCTCTTATTCTCTTGTCTCTGGCTTAATGCTCAACGTGGGACTTAACAATTACAGAACAATTATGTGACAGTCCTTAATTAATTGTGAAATTAACGGTCTGTCCTGCGTCACAAAAAATATAGAATAAATAATTAAAAATTATTGTCGGATCTGTTCTTTTAAGAACTCGTGGCTTACAACATGTTGTTACTCTCGTAGTTACTCAAAAACTTTTATGTTATTAAAGAATAAAAGCTCCCAAATTCATATCTACAGCACGAATAGCACTGACACCGACACGCGACATGGGGCACGACACGACATGATACACTGACACGTCATTTCTAAAAAATAAAAAATTCTGACACTTTGGGACACGTTGTATATTAAATATATATTTTTATATACACATGATAAATTATTACTTTTATGATTATTTCAATCAAATTGATTTAATTTACATTCACAAATAAAAAATTAATTATAAAAAACCTAGAATTGGTTCCATATCGGTGGTGAGGGAGAGAGAAAAAAGCAAATGACTTGAAAAAATGACAACTAAAACATGATATTTGAAGATTTACGAAGACTATTTTGATCTTTCTCTTTTGCGCCCTTCTTTCTTTCTTTCTGAAAACTGCGAAACTGCAAGTCGAATGGGAAGATGACAGTGAGGATAATGCAATTGAAATCAACAGAAAGCATGGCATTGTCCAGACCGTGGATTGTACCTAGACTTAAAGTTGATTTCGTCCCACTTGTGCGGCTCGCAGAGGTAAAAAGAATTGGACTTGAAACACAACACCACGATTCGTCTGGTATAGGGGAATTGTCACGCAATTTAACCACGTCCCATATTGGTGGTGAGGGAGAAAAATAAACATGAAGACTCTTTAAGAAGTCAAGAATAAGATTTGTAGGCTTACAAATTGAAGGATGGAGGCCCACATAGACTACTTAGTGAGGATAACAAGTAAGAAACCTCTTTAAAATACCAAAGATGAAGTGGAAAGTTATTTTTTTTTTAATTTAAGGAAAATATTTTTAAGGTTGTCAACATGCATGTCCCACACGTTGACTAAATGTCAGGAATCTAACACGTGTTGACCGCTTGTCGGGCTCGTGTCCGCACGTGTTGAACGTGTGTCGATACCAGACACGTGACACGCACCCTCCTATGGCATGTTGGTGCTTCTTAGTCTACAACACATCCATACCCAAGGATGGATATTGACCATTTCTAAAAAGTACTGCCTCCACTAATGATTTTCAAGTTAAAGTGGCTTCTTATTTTATGTAATGTCAAACGAAACAAACGTCGAAATATCATCGGGTAAAACATAGTGAGTGACTTACGGAAAAAGCATTGAAGGATTTGACCCACAAAATTATTACCAACTGCAAAGTACATATCTTTATCAACAATTCAAACTTGCAAAAAAAAAAAAAATTGAAGTATCCCGAGGACTTGTTGGAGAAGGTTGCTCCAAACTTTTTTAAGAGTTCTCTTTCTTAAGGATCAAGCATAAGCATTCCGGTTTTGAAGGAGGTATGCTTCGGCAACCTTATACATTCCCAACGCTCTCTCTTTTCCGGTCTTGATGTCCTTTTCTTTAAGTTCAGCATCGCCCTTGATGTAGTAGGTGCTAGTCATCTCGTTCTTGCTCCCACTCTCCGGGGTTGTGTCTTGTAATGGTTGAAGCAATAGCAAAGCCTCACAATCATTACCTTCAACAAAATTGATCTACTTAATACTCCCGGCCCCTCCATCGCCTTTGTCGCGACCTAAAATTTAGGCTAATAGATTATTAGGTCAATTAAATTAACTAACCTAACTCGGACTCTCCCAAGCCCTACCAATTCGCAACTTAGGTTTTACTGAAATGTTTATAAATTAGGAGCCGCCACTAATCATTTTTTGATAGATAGATTAGAAACCTAAATAAAATAGTGGGAGAACTATTTTATTTCTACGAACCAGAGTTAACGAGGTCGGGGACTTGATTACGTTAATTAAAAATTAACGCCCTTTCGGTACCAATTTCGTGGAAATGCCTTTTTCGATTGGTTCATGCGACTTGAACGTTTTTTTTTAAATGTTTTTCGGTTTTTTCCTTTTTTTTGTTCTTTTCGAATTTCTTTAAAAAAAGGAGGGATTTGAACAAAATTAAACAAGAATGCCCATAATATACCTTGATATCTGAATTTTCGATAATTCACTCATTCCCGAAGATTCGGATTAGAGTAGAATTTTTAATGCCACATCCTCAAAGATTCGAGTCAGTATGCGAGTACATGTATAAGACGACAACGTCCCTCTTGCCAGAGGGAAAGAATACGAAGTCTTATACTAAACCATCATCCCACCTCATCAGATCATGAGTAAGGTATATGATTTAATTTTTCGAAGGGACATAGGCACGAGGGGAGCATATATTATAGGCATGCTTGTTTAAAAGTGAGCAAATATTTAAAAAAATTTCGAGAACCACCTAAAGTGGTCGAAATTATCAAGGGGATATGCCCCTATCCACCAAGGATGATATCTTTTAAAATAAGAAGGATTATCCATTAAGATTTTCAGAGAATTTTAGATAATCTTAAGGATTAAAAAAAATCTTAATTCGGGTGAAATCTTATCTCATATTTTCACAATTTGGGAAAGTTATCTTTAAAGGTTTGTAAAGATTAACTTAGATAACTTTCTTAAATTTCCGGATACATTCCAATTCGACCAATCTTATCTTTAATCAAAACCTAATCAAATAATACCGCAAGAGATAAGATATGGTGAAATCAATCAGATAATCTGTAGGCCAGAGATAACAATCAAAATTCAAATTAAACAGCAATGGTCCGCATGATTATTATCTACATTCCATGTGATAAGGTTAAACAACCTACGGATGAATTCAACTCAGCCGCATCAAGAATCAAGCTTTCTATTGAATGTAATTTTCGACCATGAGTGGATGGTTGCTAGAAATCAATTTTTTGATCCATGACAAATTCCGATTTTATGTCCAATTTAATTTTTACTCGCAACAGGAAACATTCGGCAATAATTCATGGCAAATTGATTCACTTCATTCAAGCCAAAAGACGAACAATAATGCACATCAGAATTTTTACGCACCCCCAAACAGTTTTCGGTTCTAGTGCAAGTTCGAGAGAAAAGATTCAATTTTTCAAATTCTAATTGCTAATCAACGTATGTCCATCCAAGTATTAGAACATGAACGCGAGTTTTCCGAACCAACTAGGACAAATTGCGACTAAAAGGTTGAAAATTTTACCTTTTTCGGACTGAAAATCCTGCACTTGAATGATCAATGGACGTTTGCCTTAGAATAGCTGCCTTTTGGTCCGAACGTCGCTGAAAACATCCTCGAACAGCAAGGGAATCGACGTGGATCTAGGAGCTTCAAACGGCAGCGACAATCAGCTTTGAACAGCAGCAAAAACGGTACTAGATAGAAGCAAAATCGGTGTTTGATCAGCAGCGGCGTCGTCAACAGCATGAGCAACGGATGTGACGAATATGATGGTCAGGCGCCCAGGAAAAATCGGCTGGAACTTGAAGGGAAGGTCTTGACCTTGGGGGAAACCCTCGACCTTCTCTTGTTGTTCTTTTTCCTCATGTCGAGCTCGAACAGAAAATTTCGGCTGGATCTCTTTCTCTCTCTCTAATCTCACGTGGAAGCCAAGTGTTATGAGTAGAAAAATTTTGCCGACCCCCAAAACCCTAGACATAATGCAATATATATAGTGATTTAGGGTAATATTCTAGGATTTAATCTTGACTGTCAAGTTTTCATGCAAGATATCCACCGTAGGATTGGAATTTTTTGAATATCTAAGACTTTTTCATGAAATTTTCGGCCATTATAGAGGGGAGACAAGGCTTGGCCGAAATTTCCCATCTAATGGGCTTATTTGTGCGAATTTAGGGCATAATCGGGCTCTAATCAATTAAATAGGTAATTAATTAAAAGCCTTCCATTTTAAAAGAACTAAATTAAACTCGAATGAGGCCCAAACCCATATAAATTCGGTCATCCCTTCTTATGGTCGAAAACTTCATATTGATATTAAATTGTGCTCAATCGACTCGCCTTTGACCCTAATGCAGATGACATGACTGATAGAAAATAAATATGTAATGCATGAAGATTTATTTTTTGCAAGAGTTATGAATAACTCTCATTTTATGTTTAAATGAATTTCTAAAATTTAAAATTTAAGTGTCAACAGCTGCTCCTCTTTGAGTGGAAGCTCGCAGATGTTTCGATAAAAGACCAAATCGAACCCTAAATTTTAAATGATGATGAAAATTTTTTGCGGGAGTTTTTAAATCCCATTTTCTGATGCAAAAGAAAATGATGCATGAAATGCAATGCCAGAAATAACGTGTGCTAAAACTTCTCATATCCCACATCAAAGAAGTCCGCACATGAATCGCCTATGAAAATACATGTTTTATCAAATACCTCATAAGCTAATGATTCCCTTAACCTCCAAACTTCCAATGGATGCCAAGATGCTAAGGTATTAGCCCATCTGTTGCTAGGAGTTTCCTTTTGACGCGAAACGACGCAAGATCTGTGTGGAGTTTGAATATGTGCTCGAGTTATGGTTCAAGCTGGCCATTTTTTTTTTTCGAAATCACAAGAGCGCATACATTGTGAAACCGAGAAAATAAACCAAGATCACATGTGGATCTTAAGTATTGGGGACCTTATCCGTTACCAAAGGTTTCCCTTCGATGCGGGACAGCGCATGATCTGTGTAGGGTTGAAAAATGTGTTCGAGTTATGGTTTGAGCTGGCCATTTGTCTCTAGGGACCTCTTCAATGGGTCACCATGAGTTGATAAAAATAATCTCTCGCGAGACCGTATCAAGACGAGAGATGCCTCTTGGGACCTCCTCAACGGGTCACTATGAGGCGGTAAAATGTCTCTTGCGACCTCCTCAACGGGTCAGCATGAGTCGGTAAGGTGTTTCTTGCGACCTCCTCAATGGGTCAGCATGAGTCAATAAGATGTCTCTTGCGACCTCCTTAACGAGTCAGCATGAGTCGATAAAATAATCTCTCTCGACCTTCTTCAGAAGGTCTCACCATATCAAGGCGAGAGATGCCTCTTGGGACCTCCTCAACGGGTCACCATGAGGTGGTAAAAATAATTTCTTGCGACCTTTTCAAGCAGGTCTCACCGTATCAAGACAAGAGATGATGTATCATCTGAATTGAATCAGTATGTATACAAAATGATATGATGCCTGAAAAATCATCAGTGCAATAATAGGGTGTACGACTTAAGTTGCTTTTAAAAGGGTTCAGAAAACTTACCTGGATTTTCTGGGCAAGTGGTGGCTAGGCTGACAACACCGTATCTGTTCATTCGCTTGAAAAACATGATAATATGCATAAACTGTTGCAAATGCAATGTTATATGCCAGAAAAATTTTGGGAGCTTTTGCAGCGTTATTAAGCTCTACTGGGGAATTTTGTCGATAAGGAAGCCTATCTGACCCTTTCGACAATTCTGATCAAGTTGAATGAGGAATTTCAGTCAGAAAGGACTTTTCACTCATTCTTATGAAAATGGCTTTTGAGACTCGACCATTGATGCGAGTAAGAGAATCACTCAGAGCTATCATTGTTGACACCTGATTTTTGACCCAGCCTTTTTCATTTTTATTTTTTTGAAAAATCATAAAAAATTCATAAAAAGTCAAAAAATTACAAAATCAACTTTGGTGGCCTTGGCCAAGCCCAAGGAACCATTCTTGACCAAAAAATAATTTTTCATATTTTTCATATTTTTTAGTATTTTTGGAAAATAGAAAAACACTTAAAAAATCAAGAAAAATAGCATTTGAGGTCACAAAAATATGGAAAAATATCCAATATTTTTCCTTTTAATCCCTTGTATTTTTGACCTCACAAAAAAGTCAAAATCAGATTCAATTTTAGGTGTTCCTTTGTAACCCATACTATTGAATTTGAAGAAAAAAATAACAATTGAGTCTTTTAATTTGCAATTTTGGCATTTTTTAAGATCTTGACATTCAATCTAACTAACCCCTATTTCAATTTAGCCCAATTGTGTGTGCAATTTGCTCAATTGCACGGATTTGACAAAATTACATACTAAAATTGCATTTTAGTCCTTGAAATTGAGCATAATTGAAATTACTTTCAATTCAAGGGCTATCACTGCAAATTGAACATGCTACCCAATGGATTTCACCATTTTAAATCGATTGGCATAGGTGGTTTGACTCAATTTGATCATTTGCACCCTCAATTATACGATCCCCAATTTCCAATTAAATGAAAATTTGGGGATTTTGTAGAAATTGATGAAAACTTTTGGGCAAAACCACATTTCTAGATAGAATTCATGCCCTAGATTCGATTATGAGGTTCAATTGTAAAAATTTCCCATTAATTTGGGTTTAATTTCGAAAATGGTGAGTCGGAACCGGTTCTGACCGGTCCGACCGCCGGTCCGACCGGTCAAACCGGTCCAGAACAGTGTCATCTTCTTCCCCGAGAGTCTGCGCAAATGAACAGTGAAAAGCCGAGCTTTGACAGCTAAATTGACAGACCAATCGACCACAATCGGAGACACACTGGTGGGGGTTTAAAGCTTTAGATCGTCCCCCGTTGATTGACACCAAGATCACGACCAATGGTTGCCTGAGGAGGGAGTAATCGGACGGTCAAGGTCGCCGGACCTGCAAAAGTCAACAAAAGCAAAAAATAGCTCAAATCCTTGCCAAATTCGTGCGAAATAAAGCCGGCCGCAGAGCCAAATGGGATTAAACGGAATGCCCATCCTCTCCAACGTCATTCTGACCTATTTGCACGTGACTACACGTGCCAAATGGAGTTGGTTGAAGCTCCACCGTTCGGCGCCAAAAATCCAACAGGCTATATAAGCCTACGTCGGCTTTCAGTTAAGGAGAGGTTGATTCAGTTGCAGAGGGGCGAAACTGAATCGAGAGAGAGAGAGAGAACGCGAGAGAGAGCTCGTTCTCCGACCCTCCGTCGTCGAGAACTTGAGTTCGACTGCAAAGCGCTGGTTAGGCCGTCTCCGGCCAAACCGAAGCTGAAGAAGACCGTCAGAAGTTCGCTTTGAGTGCTAGGAAGCGACCGCCATCAACCGCGCAGCCCAAAATCGCCAGAACATGTAATCCCGAACTTCGAGCTCAAGCTCAGGTCTTCAATGGCGGACTTTGATTTCGGCTTCAATCTTTGCAATTCCTGTGTGCTTTTCATCCCTTAGACATTACTGACCATGCTCGCATCTCCATTTTGCATCGATTTTGCTCGCATACCCCGAATTGAGTCCTCCGATTTAGCCTCCATAGCCGATTCTTGCCCAGCCAAATCTGGGCCGAGCGAGCTCGATCGGAGCTCGAGGTAAGTCTCCTAAACATTGAATGATGCTTCCCTGTTAATGAGTTGGTTCATTACGCCATGAATCGAGCGATTTGAGTGTATGTGTACGTACTGGTTCATGTTCGATCGTGCTTGGCCCCGTGAATGGATTCGCGTAATCTTGAGATATGTTAGAATAGATGCGATTGCGAGTCGATTGCCGTTAGTTTCATGAGGTTTCATCGAGAGTTCATCGTCAGATCATCGTCGGAGAGCCACAGCCGTCCATTCTGCCGGAGTCGCGAGGTTGAAGACGAAGCTGACATGGCGCGGTCAACCGGTCAAAGTCCTAGTTGGCATTCGGCCATTGGTCCACGTGGTGTCGAGTCAGCACGGCCGTTAGGTCTGTTATTCAAATAAAAAAGATCGGACGGTTCAAATAAATCGAACGTAAATTCTAGTGACCGTCCGATTAATAATTAGGTTTATCCGAAAATGTTTTAAAATCAGAAAATCAAAAATAAACTGAAACGGTGTCGTGTAGGTTAGTGGCCGTGCGGTGTCGTCTAGGTTAGTGTGAATCGACGGTCTAGATCAAGTCTCCGGATCTAATCATGGCCGTAGGTTCAAGTAATCTGATCAGACGGCTCTGATCGAGTCTTCATCCAATCTGGACCGTAGGTTTTAGTAAACAGATCTAAGCGACACGGACAAGCCACGTGGTCCATCAGGGACCGTCGGATTAAAACCGGAAAATCCAAAAATAAAAAGTGTGATACGGCGTCGTTTTCGATCAAGGTTTTCGCGGGTTCGGGTCTGGACCGGGTTCCGACCCGAGTGGGTCGGGTCGACCCGGTCCGAATCATATTTTTTTTAATAAAAAATAAAAAACGATTTTAAAAAATAAAAAAAATCGGAAAAACTTCAGAAAATCCAAAAAAATGCTAGAAAATTCCAGAAAATTCCAAAAAATGTGGAAAAATTTGTGAAAAATCCTAGACATTCCAGAAATCCCCAAAAAATCGAGGGTTGACCACAGACAACTGGTCAACCCTATTTTTGGGGTTTCTTATCCAATTTTCCGAGACTTGACGACATTACCCTTTAGGGGTAAGTCGCCTCTATTGTGCATGCTAGATAAGGCCGATAATGCCAAGGTGAGAATTAAGGTCGATTAGACGACCAATTCTTAGGTTTGGGTTTTCGAGTCCCGCCTCTTTTCTCAAAATGACGACTTTGCCCTTTAATGGGAAAATCGTCTTTCTTGTCTTAATCAAGTTCTGAAAATTGCTTGAAGTTAGGGTTTGGGTCAGGTGGACGACCAACCTTAATATTTGAGATTTTCAGTTCTCATCTTTGTCCAAAACGACGACTTTACCCCTCCAAGGGTAAAATCACTTTTAAAATTCCAGAAAAATCCTGGAAATTCTAGAAAAATAGGAAATGGATTGGATTGATGGCCAATCCTATTTCCCCTGTCTTTTGACTTCCCAATTCATCTAAAATGACAGATTTACCCTTTCGAGGTGAATTTTCCCCGAAGTGCTCCAAATTACGATTTTGCCCCTTATAGGTAAATCATGCCAAAATCATTCCTAAGCCTTGATTGATATTTCTCTAGGCTAATAGGGCCTCATTAGGGATGCCATGCTGATTTCATGTGTTTTATCCGCATGTACTGGATCCTTGATTTGCGCACTTATTTCTATTGATTGTGATTGATAGGGTAGCTATTCCCATCTGCATGAACTCCTAGATTTAGGATCTGTACCCCACTCATCTGTATGAAATCCTAGGATCAGATAAACCATCCAGCTTAGGTACCGAAAGGGCGTCAACTCTGACAGTTGGCGTAACTAAGTCCCCGAACCCACTTCTCTGGTTTCCGCAGAATCGAATAGACCACTCCCAACTATTCGATAGGGTTTCCGATCGTACCCTCCACGAAACGATTGGTGGCGACTCCTTGGCATGTACACTCATCACATGTCACTAGACCACACTGAAGGTCGACCACGTATATCCAGCAGTTGCGACTTGGGTAATGGGCCTTGGGAGAGGCCCGCGTCCGATCCAACCAGCGATCGTGGCGGCCCATTAGCCCGCTCCCGCCTCAGAGCCTCGTGGGAGAGGGTCGCGACAGACTGGCGACTCCGCTGGGGAGCGAACCTAAAACCAGAATCTCTGGTTGCTCATTCCAGAGGACTTGAGCCGATTAAAAAGTTGTTTGGTTTATCTAACATTGTTTTCTGCAGATGCTCTCGAAGGTGAGGTACGTACACTAACCATTGTGTTAAATGTTTTTGCAGATTTGAGAAATAAGGGGTGGAGTGATTGTTGACATTTTTTCCTGCAGGTTGGAGTTGGGAATGTATGTTTACTTTATGCATTTACTGAAGCGGTGTTTGATACAAACTGCTGTGCATGACTTTGCATTGTGATGATCACGACACATCGCACACACTGGCGGTCAAACCCCGACTGCAACCACCCTTAGGTTACCTTAGATAGGGAAAGGATGCGAAAAGGATCTTGTGTTTGATGGCACTTGAGACTTTCGTATTCGTTCCCGCCTACCATCTGCATTGGCGATATCTAGCCCTCTTGGGTAGGTACCCTTGGGGAGGAATCTGCCTCGTGCGGATCGTGGGAGCCTGAGCCGTAGGTTCCTCACCTGACTTTCGGTTTTCTTTTTTAGAGTATACCCACTTGTCGCATGCGCATGTCCATGGATGGTTGGTATACCTAAAACCACCCATTGATACAGGGGGCATTCCACGTCCCCCAAAGTGTGGTTGGTAAGACATTTATCTCTAAACGTACTTTAATTCCTGCTTCATGATATGACTCATACATTGCATACATCCATATGCATTCGCATCATGAAGATTACTCGGGTGACTAATGAGAACAACAATGATTATGGGGTAGGATGTCGCTGTTCCCTAAGAGCTCGACGGAGTTGGTGACCTTCGAGTACTTGAGAAAAGTCACTCGCCCCGGACCAAACACGAGGCTACACTTTACTAGATTCGTGTATGGTCGAGAACTGACTGGACGTAAGCTGGGGTATACTGAGGACTGTCAAACCCGCTACTACGTTGATAATCTCAGATTCAAGCGACAATCAGACGAAATGATGAAGGATTATCTGGAGATGAAGAGACAACGTCGCAACCAGCTGGCTAGGGAAGCGTACGCTCGCAGGAAGGCTGAATTGCTGGCCAAAGAGAACATACCCATGATTACTTCTTGGGGTAGGAAGAGACGCCCTGCGATCAAGACCAAGCCAAGGCGCATCACACTCAAAAAAGTGGAACCCGAGAAGGCTCCCGAAGTCATCGTACCCTGGACTAGAAAGTGGCCGGAGGAACTACAACCTCTCGACCAAACCACTGAAGATAACTCCCCTACCCTAGATTAAAGGAGAATTCCTGACCGACTGTCATTTGGGTAGACTTCTAAAGAAAGAGTGATCTAGACCCTCACGTTCCATTGTCTTTTATGGCTTTCTTGTTTGAAAAACCTTTCTTTACCGTTCTTTTATTAGACATCTTGACTGTAATAAGAGTACATCCCACTTTGCTCCTTTGATGTGTTGACCAATGGAACGTGACATTGCTGTTCCCTTTAGTCACTGAGTAAACCTGACTAAATTGCATAATTCACTTCCCTGAAATGCAAGTTAGGCTTTGAGTCAGGCTTTCAAGACCTGAAAAAGGATCCTAATCTCCATTTCTTCAAATTGAACTATGCAATCAAGTTAGCTCATGCATGCTTCATGACATCTGCATATTCATACATTTAAAGTAATTTCTGGCGATTGACCTTTTAAAATCATTTGCATATTTTAGACTTGATGGGAAAGAATGATATTCAAGTGTTCAAGATCCCCCGAGCTGAACTCCAATCATGGTGGGATGGCATGGGCGAAGCCAGCCAGAAGTATGCGGAGTCACGACTAGGATACCTACTGGACCTACTGAAGATTGAGTGCCCACCTGCCTTTATTCAAGCCATGGCGCTCTACTGGGATCCTACCACCGCTACATTTTGCATGGAAGGATTAGAGATCACTCCCACTATCGAGGAATACAGCGCTGTCATCGGAGCTGAATTCACCCCTACGCTCGTCCGACCCCCTATAGGACTTGAACCCCTAAGTCAGGTAGCTGAATTCCTTGACACAAACCTAAATGAAGTCAAAGTAGATGCGAAAAGCAATTCTGGAAGAGTTTCCCTATCCTTCCTTATAGACCGATTTTCCCGCCTTCCTGCTTCTAAAGGAACCAAATCTGGTAGAGCCTTTATCTTGGCATTCTTTAGCTTTGTGCTATTCCCAATCTCAACTGTCACCTTCGACCCTATCATGGCTATAGTAGCTAGGCAAGTCTGTTGTGGATGGGATTACTCAAACATCCTCCTTGCCGAAACCTTCCTCTCCCTAAATCGTTTCAAGAAAAGCAAAAAGGGAATCTTTAGAGCTTCTAGTGATCTGCTGTATCTGTGGTTCACATCCCATATCAGACAATTCCACATCCGCATGGGTTTCACTGAAATCAGCCCCAATGCACACCCTCTTAAAACATTTGCTAGAACCCATACACGTGTTCCTAAGTTTAACTTTGTAGAATGGAAGAACTTCCTCAAAGTCCTAAAACCTGAGCAACTCCGATGGCGGCTAAGGTTGCCGACGCTGAGCAAAGTCAGATTGACCTGCGATGACGGAAGCCCAGTCCCCTTGCTAGGATTCACAGGCGCAACTGCATACTATCCAAGGAGGGTGATTCGACAGTTTGGAGCACTTCAGGAGATCCCTTCTTCACCGCGACCTTGTGTCTTTTCCTTTGACTTACCAAGCCAGACCCTCACGGAGGAGGAGAAGAAACAACTTGAAGCCAAGGTGGCATCCATCATACTCTCCTTGAAGAATTCCCAGGCTGAAGAAATAAGTTGGCCAGAAGACATGACTCGAGAAGAAAACACTCATAGAGCCACCACAGAATACATTCAACATTTCAAAGCGATCCGACGAAGCCTTGTCGAGCCCTACATACCTGAATACATCGTGCCTTACGTACCTGGAATAGAGCCCTACATACCCGAAGACATAGGGCCACTGTCGTGTTCAGAAGACGAGGAACCCCAAGCTGAAGAGGGGAATCTATACTGGGATGATGAGGATACCTTAGGCTTCAAACGTCCTAGACTTGAATAGACTATTCTGTCAAGTGTAAAATAAGCAAACATTGTGATGCCTTCTCATACATTCTCATTTCCGTGGAATACTATCTTAAACACATGAGCATGAATGTGAACATGTTTTTACAAATGCATAAAAACTATCATCAGAAATTACGCTTCTTTCAATTCCATGAATTCTTGTCGAGAAATGATTAAAAGAACTACTTACATGAGGCTAAGGCTCACAAGGTAGCCCTTTTTCTCATCTACTGGCAAGAAGCATGCAACTGAAAGAATTAACTGCTTCTTTTTGCTAAATAAGCGAAGCACTCACAGATATATTTTTAAACAGGTACACTCTCATCACGGAATTGCCAACACATCGTTTCCGTACCCGCCTAAAGACGAGAATGGAACAGCAGGAATTGACTCCGCGCGTAGGCATGTTGGAATCTCAGA
Source organism: Rhodomyrtus psidioides (assembly GCA_021437785.1). Taxonomy (NCBI): domain Eukaryota; kingdom Viridiplantae; phylum Streptophyta; class Magnoliopsida; order Myrtales; family Myrtaceae; genus Rhodomyrtus; species Rhodomyrtus psidioides. The sequence goes on along the minus strand of JAILYB010000041.1, from coordinate 1,928,339 downwards.
TGACTGCCCTGGCAACTATGATGGCTGACATTAAGGCCATGCTGGAGACCAACCAAGCTAGACAGACAACCACCCACAATCAGAACAACTCAGGCCCTTCCATGGTACCTGATGTAACAGATAAAGAAGCAACCAGGGATACCCAACATACAGAGGAAAACGCTCATGAACCAAATAGTCGGGCACAACAAAAAGCCTCACCTGTTGTCATCAACCTTGAAAAGGAGGAGAAGGGAAAACAAACTGTGAAGACAGAGGCAGAGGCTAAGAGATTGGCCAAGATCGAAGAATGCCTGAGCAGCCAAGGCTATGAGCTGGCCCGCTGTTGACACCTAAATTTTGATCAACATTTTTATTTTTATTTTGATTTTTATTTTTGAAAATTCATAGAAAATCCATAAAAAGTTGAAAAATTGAAAAATCAATTTTGGTGACCTTAGCCAAGCTAAATGAACCATTTTGACCAAAAAAATTATTTTCATAATTTTAATTTTTTTTAATATATTTTCGAAAAATACAAAAAAAGAAAAAAAGAAAAAGAAAATCAAGAAAATCAAGAAAAATAATATTTGAGGTCACAAAAATATATAAAAATATTCGGTATTTTTATTTTATCCATTTTCCGACCTCATAAATAGTAAAATTCAGGTTTGATTTTAGGTGTTCTTTGATCATCATAAAATTGAATTTGGCAAAAATATTAGTAATGATTAAAAGGAAAAGGAGTGAAAACATCATCATTTAAAAGAAAAGGGGACTAATCATTTTGTCTTCGCTTTTGATTATTTTATAATTATTTTTACTTTTTAGTATTTTATTTTATTATTATTTTATTATTTTATTATTTTATTTTTAGTATTTAAGGCACCTCCCCCCCATCATCCGTGGCTCCTTCTCCTCCTCCTCCTCCTCCTTCTTCTTCTTCTTCTTCTTCTTCTTCTTCTTCTTATTCCTCTCCCACGCTCATTCCATATATTCTCTCTTCCATTTTTTTTGTCATCACATTACCACCCTCCACATTTCTTGCGTTTCCGGCCGATCGGACCGTTGGATCGAGCTGAATTTTTGTGTACAAGGTCTTCTTGATCCCTTCTTCATATCCACCGTTCGAATCTTTAAACAAATCTCTCAAAGTGGTCGCACAACAGCCAAATCAGAAGCTGTTCCAGGCGTGGGAACTGTATACCCGCCGACATTTCTTGCGTTTCCGGCCGATTGAGCCGTTGGATCGAGCTGATTTTTTGTGTGCAGGGTCTTCTTAACCCCTTCTTCATATCCACCGTTCAGATCTTTAAACAAATCTCTCCAAGTGGTCGCACAGCAGCCAAATCAGAAGTTGTTCCTGGCGCGGGAACTGTTCATCCGCCGGTATTTCTTCAGTTTTTGATCAATTCGACCATCGGATCGAGGTAAAATTGTGTATAATCTCATCTCAATTCTTTCTTCATCTTCACCGTTCGGATTTGTGAAAATAGTTCAACGTCCTCCTCATCCGAGCTCGGATTATTGTTTATTTTGTATTTTTTCGTATTTACTGTGTATTTACTTTATGTCATAGCATTTCTATATTTCGCATAAAAGACCCAGAATCGGAAGGCCGAGCCTCCTGTTGGTGTCTAAATATTTGCTGTGTATTTACTTTATGTCATAGCATTTCTTTATTTCGCATAAAAGACCCAGAATCGGAAGGCCGAGCCTCCTGTTGGTGTCTAAATATTTGCTGTGTTTTTACTTTATGTCATAGCATTTCTATATTTCGCATAAAAGACCCAGAATCGGAAGGCTAAGCCTCCTATTGGTGTCCAAGGTGTTTTATTTATTTATTTTCTGTAAATTATATTGTGCTACCCCAGAATCGGAAGGCCGAGCCTCCTGCTGGTGGTTTATATCCCCACACATTGTTGCACGAGCACCGACGGACTCCGACGTCGTAAAATTCACCGGATCCCATCTCCTTTGCTTATGTTTATGTTGTATAATGACTTAATATCTTCTTTATTTTTTGCATTGTGTTGCGTACTATAAAAACAAAAACAAAAAAATGCTAGATTGGATGGTTGTAGATGAGCCACGTGCCGTGATCCGATGATTTTCAAAATAAAAAATATTTTTAACATTAAAAGAAATGAATTTCAAATTTTACAAAAATTAAAATGATTCGATTATCACCGAGACGCCACGTGGCGAGTTAGGGACCGTTCAGTTGGGACTTATTTTCAGGAAATTTAAAAAAAAATCAAATAAAAAAAAGTGAATTATTAAGGAAAAATTCAAAAAAAAATTGAGAAAAATTGCAGAAAATTCAATCAACTTAGGTACCGAAAGGGCGTCAACTCTGACAGTTGACGTAACTAAGTCCCCGAACCCATTTCTCTGGTTATCGTAGAATTGAATAGAAACTCCCGACTATTCAATAGGGTGGTCCAATCATACCCTCCAAAAAATGATTGGTGGCGACTCCATGGCATGCACACTTAGCACATGTCACTAGATCACACTGAAGGTCGACTACGCATACCTCCGTTGCGATTTGGGTAACGGGCCTTGGGAGAGGCTTGCGTCCGACCAGACTGGACGGCCCATTAACCCTCGAGAGCCCACATGCAACCTCGAGAGGGTCGCGACAGACTGGCGACTCCGCTGGGGACTGGTTCTTAACCATTTAGTGGACTTGAGCCGATTAAAAAGTTGGTTGGTTTTTCTGACATGTTTTATGCAGACGCTCTTCAAATTGAAGTATGTACTTTAACCCTTGAGGTATTAAACGTTTTTGCAGATTGGAGAAATAAGGGGTGTAGTCCGTGATTAACATTGTTTTATGCAGGTTGGCGTAGGAATGTATGTTGTGTGGGTGATTTGAAGCGCTGATTGATAAACTATTATGCATGACTTGCATTATGATGATCACGACACCTGAACACACACAACCGCGCCTAAAACCCCGGGCGCCCCTATAAGCAAACAATAGAAGGAATTGAAAATGGAACCTCCGTGAGGAAAAACACGGGGTAATCCATTTTTAATTTCGCTCACTTCGAACTATGGATTGGGTCCCAATGCAACGATAGTTGTGCAATGGAACCTACCCTTTCTAGAACTCGAGGTGGGAGCCTTTAAGCCTCAGGAACCTTACCATTTAGGTGTCAAAACTTCACAAGTTTACATGCGCATGATCGATGTGTTTGACATGTCTTACCCCCTTCAAAAGGTCTGTAAGTATCATTCCTTTCACCCTTTGAACTCAGTATAGCTTTTTTCCATATGCTAACACGTCTTTCTACCTACCACAGGGCAGGTAGCTTTAATCACGGAACCAAGAATAACTCGTATTATAACTCGTCTCCGAGCCAGAATGGATCAAGAGGAGTTGGGATCTCGCGTGAATAGTTTGGAAGGTCAGATGGCGTCAATGGCCACCATGCTAGCAGAAATGAAAGACATGATGGTGGCTGCACAAGAAAGAAATCATGACATCAGCCAGGATGCTCCGCCCGCACCCCCCAATGCTTCGAATGTGGCGCGAACTCGGGAAGAGAATGTGGCAGAGAATGTTAATCGAGTGTTAGCAGCTGATGCACTACCGAAGGCCGCTTCTGTAGTCATCGACCTAGAAAAAGACAAAAAGGAGAAACCCCCGGGCAAAATCGAAGAAGGCGCAAAGAGGCTAGCGAAGATAGAGGAATGCCTAAGCAGCCAAGGATATGAGTTGGCTCGATTTGACAAGATATCACCATTTGCAAAAATTGAAGCGCCGTCAGACTATAAAGAACCCGATTTCATCAGAAAATACAACGGGACGAGCTGCCCCCGAGCCCACTTAAAATATTACCTACGCAAAATGGCACTTTTTTCTGACTACGTTCCCTTGCTGATGAACACATTTCAAGAGAGTCTGGCGGGTGCTGCTCTGGCTTGGTTCATCGAATTAGATTTGGAGGACTATGATGGATGGGAAGACCTGGCGGAGGACTTTTTACATCAATATAAGTTCAATACTGCTACAGCCCTTTCCAGAGAAGAATTGCTGAGGACCACAAAAGGGAAGAATGAGGCAATCCGCGCCTACGCTCAAAGATGGCGGGCCTTAGCAACACAAGTCAAACCGTCCATTCCAGAGGACGAGCTGGTCGACCTTTTCTTAAGAGCGTTGCCTTACGAGTATTTCGATAGGCTGAACACATCTGGTTGTCAAACATTTGTACACCTCATAAAAATCGCAGAAAGGCTGGAATGGGCGATGAGGGAAAGGAAAGCACCAGAAATCGCAACAAGACGCCAATATCCAGCCCGAAGGGAGAAGGAGGCTGAAGTTGATGTGGCCTTCGTACCAAACCCACCCAACCCTAAGCAGTTCTCTAATCCAAGTACGGTGCAAGGAAACTCGTCGATGTCGGTACAGAAACCATATGAACTAAGGAGGAAGTTGCCTCCCAAGCAGTTCACCCCCTACCAAGGCCGTTATCGAAATTACTTCCTATGTTACTAGAGGAGCACTTAGTGGCTAAAGAGCCTCCAAGGCCGAATCCGGTGAAGTTTAACGGGTACGATGAAAGCCAGTCATGTGCCTATCACATGGGAGAGAAGGGCCATAACGTAGACAATTGCATTGTTTTGAAGCACAAGGTGCAAGCCCTTATCGATAATTGCATCCTTGAATTCGACAAAACAGAGCCGAACGTGCAAAATAATCCACTTCCTGATCACCAAACCGTGGGGGTGATCTTCGACAACAAATTCGACTGGTTCTTCTCCAAGGATTCCAAATGGTCGAAGGACGAGGGGATAAAAACGACATCGGAGGAACTTGATTTGACCAGCTTGTCTTTGGGAGATTTTGTCAATTCACTCGACGGTGACGCTCCTACCATGGAGTAAAGAGATATCTGTCTCTCTTCGACGCATCTAAATCCACATTAGGTGCCTCAGGCTTTTTCTTACGTGTTGTATTGTAATATAAGTATACTAAAAAAAAAACCAAAAAAAAAACAAAAACAAAAAAAAATCATCAAAAATCAAAAATAAAAAACGGGGACTTGTGGGAGCCACAAATCAGTCAATGACGAAAAAAAAAAAAACTGAGACCTGATTTCCCACATGTCTCCTGGTTTGCAAAGTTTTGGGATGCGAGGATGCCCAATGATATGAGGGCTAGCTCCCATCCTACCCTTTCAATTTTTCTTAAGACGTCTCCCAAGGAAGTTTATCATTACATGAACTTTCTCTATTTTATAACCGTCTTTGTGACATTTCAAGCATGCCATTCCAAGCATACATAGCAGTTGTTAAATAACTCAGGTTCCCGAGGAGGAGCTTCCCTCCTAAATGGGGAATAAAACGATGCGGAGCCATCCATTCCAGCGACGATCAAAAGCAGGGGAATCAGATGGCAGTGCTTCCAAATGACGAAACAAGGAGTACCCCTTTTTCATAACATAAGTCTGACTGAATGTTTTCAAGAGCGTTCTAATGGCTCAATTTGTGAACAAAATCTTTGAGAAAACCTGAAAAAGTTTCTCATCACCTGAAAATCTCTGTGAAAAGAATGCTTGAAAAGAAAATCTCAAGTTTTATCAATACCTTCTTTGAATAGAATGAAAAGCACGAATTCATAGATGACCAGGATTGGCAAAACTCGTGGGAGCAAGTCTCTCCCTTTTCTCCGAGAAGCCCAGCCAGGGACAAACTCTCATGATCCCCCCCTAAAAGTGCAACAGACCAGGGTCATCAAATCCAAATAGGACAAACAGCGAAATCGGCCTCACCGGGGCAGATTGCTCGAAAAGCACGAAAGGACGAAACTTCGGAGGGAGTACCTCTTTTCAGAAATTCCAAATGAAGTCAGATAAAAAACCCACGTCTATTTCTTCACATGCAGGTGCGTGGACTCCTTCAGATTGGATTAGAAATCTCCAACAAAAGCGGAAAGCGTTAAGACATGACTGGGGCATGCGAATCAATTTTGCCCTGGGCAAAGAAAGACGTTTCTTCTCTGGCAAAATCCGTAGACGCAATGACAGAGTTATCTGCATCAGAAATAAACCCCAGGATCCAAACCTAGAGGCGGTAACTTTGTATCGTTCCAATTTGATCTCCATAAATCCCATGCTTAACATGAGTTTTCCTCATTTAACAGGAAGTCGTTGGCGCCAAAAGCCACAAAAGAAAAGAACTCGCCAATGAGGAGGCGAATAAAATTATTAACCTTGGGAGTCAGCACTCCAAGGAAGGGTCTTTGATCAAGTGGAGGAACTATGAAGAGTGACGCTGAAATGCGCCCAAAAACACAAATGGATTTCCTCTGGGGCAAATCCTCGAGAATGATTCATCGCCAACCAAACGGAGGAATCGTGGCCACAATATAGAAGGCCAATTTCTGCAAGCCGCGCGTTTATGTTCAAATGAAAACACCAAGCGAGAACAAGGCGGTATCGTTCCAATTTGTCTTTAATTTTGGAACGCAAACTGACACTTATTGTTTGTTTTTGACAAGGGAGTCGCCTTGGAGACGAACAAGTTTTTACATCCCACGTACTACTTGTTAGGGTACATGACCGAGGGTAGGATGTATCGTTTCGATTTTCAAAAAAATTCGTGAATATACAATGATATGCTTCTCTTACATTTTCAGGGGTCTGCAGCCGCAACAGGTAGGTAAGTATCCATTTCCCAGTTAGCTGGAGATAAAGAATGTTAAAATCCTTTCAGTCGTCATGAAAATTATCCAATGCATCGATGTTCATGATTTAAATCGGGAGGTTGCCCAAAGCATGAATAAAACATGCACGATACATCACAAAATCCCCTCAATGGATAAATTTTGGGAAAGAAGGGAGTGAATTTTTCCAAATATCATTATTTGTCAAATCATTCAAAAGGAAGTTTACTCAAAAGAGAGGCGAGTCTAATCCAAACATGTCCAACACACACTTGAGAGAGGAGTGGAGTGGACAGATAACAAAATCTGGGTCTACGATGGTAGGGACCATTTGCAGCGATTACATGGGTTGGGACGACAGAGGCATTCGTTTCATATCCCCAAACACTACAGGTGGCCGTTGATAAACCCCTTTGAACGGCGTTTTTCATTCTTAACCCTGTCAAGAACCACCCCACATCGGGGCAAAATGGAGGTGAGTCCAGCAGCATCAGGAGAAAATGGTTAGAAATTTTCTTGCTCGGACTAACATTAATCTTTGTGTGTTATGGTAATCCAAGTGCCATAGGATGATGAGAAGCATTCATTTCTCTATCCCACACACCGAATCCTTTGCATAGCCAAGTTGAGCCTGCAAAATCATTTCATAAACCTGTTGGTGATCATTGCACATTCCAAGACGGATGCAGCATCACTTCAGAAACGAAGGAGTTCAAGACTTAGGGTTTGCAAAAAATTCCTAAGTTAATGCTTAACCTTGTTAGACCTTTGATCATAGGTTTAACACGATCCCATGAAGAGGAGAAAAAAATGGGATTTCAAAAATGAATGAGAAAAATCCACGGCATTAAGAAAAAGCAAAGTGCCTGGTAAAAGCAAGGCCGATGCTCGTGCAAGTTGTTTGATTGATCCCCAATGAAGCCGGATGGGAAAAGAGGAAATCCTTTAATGAGCCAAACCCAAAAGGGCTGCTCCCCAAATGCTGCCAAACACAGAACAAAGACATAGAGAGAGTCGGTCTCTGAATGCAACAAGAGACGCTCTCTAAAGAGCTGGTGCATGTCGCGACCCGTCCGAAAGCGGACGCGGCTAATGGATTACCGATCGCGGGTCTTGGATCGGCGCGAGCCCTCCCAGGCCCATACCAAATCACGGCGGGAGTATTTTTCAGAAGGATTCGACGATAAGAGTCGATCGCTTTCGACCTTAGTGTGGTCGTGGTGGCATGTGCAACTTGTGCATGCATTTGGAGTCGCCACCGGTCTTTCTTGGAGGGTAGACCGGAAACCTTACTGATCGATTGGGAGAGATCGATCAGTTCTACGGAACCAGAGTTTTTGGGTTCGGGGACTTGGTTACGCTGGTGTCGTTACCAACGCCCTTTCGGTACCTAACGCTAGTGATTTTCCTAACTAGGATTTCATGCAGGCGCAATTTTGGGTGAGGTAAGTCTGACATTGCACATTAACCAGTTTAACATGCTCACGTAATCATAATAAATAGATAGATGTCAATCACATAAACATCTATCCTACGTGGTGATCATGGAATTATGATTTAATGGGTCTCGAGCCAATGAGACCACATTTAATCATTTTAATATTTTAATAACGGAGAGCCGCTCTTCGCTTCTTCTTGGTTTCTTGAACTCTTCAAGAATTGGGCCCCAAAAAGCTCGCCGACTTAAAAGGCTCCTCCACGTAATCCTCGTAGCATTTACATCAACAATTGACTATGCTAAAAATAAAGATTACATGAAAAATAAAAGGAGTACGCAGCCTCCATTTAATAATTACAACCCCAAATATATAAATAATCATCATACATTCATATATACATCAATCACATTGATTAGGGATTTTTCCATGATCACCACCATTTCACGTAAGTAATAAATTCACAATTTAAAACTTAGGAAGGCACAATAAAAATTCTACGTTGAATCATATTCAGAATTTTTACGTAAAATAAGATAGCCATAAATTTTCGATTCAAAATTGATTTAGTCTCAATTTTTGCTACGTTGATTAATTTATCATATAAAATAATCAATCTCCATTAGCCATGTAAGACGAACAATTCGTTAATACATATTGGCCATAGTATTGCAAAAATTGCAAAAAATCAATTAAATGCACGAAAACACCTAAGGATTGGCTCTGATACCACTGTTGGGATCCACGTAACACGTAGCGGAAATAAATAACAACCCATACATGTATCTCCAGAGGCGTACTTCGTGCATTTCAATCAAAAAAAAAATCACAAAGTCTCAAAGGGAGTAAATAGATTACCTCTCGTAGCGTGCTTGAACGGAGGTGTCGGTTCGATGTTCTTCGATCTCAGCCTCCACAAGTGTTAGGCATCTAGTTCGGACGCACCACCAATTGACGAACGGGGAGACGACTAATAACTCCACAACAATTGTGCTAGCAATATGCGGAATCAATATTCCGAACTTAGTATATTTTGCTCACTCAAGATTATGAGAATATAGAGAGTGTTTGTGTTCTTCTCTCTAAGCTCTCAAAAATTTGCACACTCTACAAAATGTCTCGCCCCTTCAACCTCAAAACTCTTGCCATCCTTTTATAGCCAAAAATACCTTCCAATAAATTGTATTTAAAAATAGCACTAACAATTATAAATTCTATCTAAAAATAGCACTCACAAATAAATGACATTTAAAAATAGCACTAACAATAGCACTCACAATTTATAATACAAAAATGCTATTTAAAAGTAGCACTAACAATAGCACTCACAATTTATAATACAAAAATTCTATTTAAAAATAGCACTAACAATTATAAATTCTATCTAATAATAGCACTCACAAATAAATGACATTTAAAAATAGCACTAACAATAGCACTCACAATTTATAATACAAAAATGCTATTTAAAAATAGCACTAACAATAGCACTCACAATTTATAATACAAAAATTCTATTTAAAAATAGCACTAACAATTATAAATTCTATCTAATAATAGCACTCACAATTTATGATAAATAAATGCCATTTAAAAATAGCACTAACAATAGCACTCACAATTTATGATAAATAAATGTCATTTAAAAATAGCACTAACAATAGCACTCACAATTTATAATACAAAAAATGCTATTTAAAAATAGCACTAGCAATAGCACTCACAATACAAAAATGCTAAAAAAGGCACTAACAAAGGTGTTAAAAATAATAACCATTATTATTATTACAAGAGTTAAAGAGGTTACCAAACAATACAAATATGCATAACGTATAAATACGTATGACGTATAAATACGTAGAGCATACGTATACATCCGTGAAACCGGGGACTAATTGAAAGAAAAATGTGCAATTAAGCCCTTTTGGTAAAAATTGATTAAATTGGAGGGCAAATTGACCTAATTGCACTTTAAGACTTTAGAATCCAATGTCATAGCTTATAAAAAGTGAGAATTGAAAACTAAAAGACTCGAAAATGATTTTTTTTTTTTTTAGGCTCGGTTCGGGTTTATGTTTGTGAAGGAACATAGTGACCCGAGCCGAATTTTTGAGATTTAAAGTGACACACTTGAATAGGAAATTAAAACAAAATTATCGAATATTTTTGGGTATTTTTCTGACCACGAATGGTATTTTTCTGATTTTTTGGGTATTTTTATAATTAAATAAACTCGAAAAATATTAAAAATACCGAAAAATATTTTTTGTTCAAAATTGGTTCCTAAGGTTAAACCAAGGCTTCCAAAGTTGATTTTGTGATTTTATGACCTTTTTTGATATTTTTAATTAATTTTAAAGAATAAAAATCACAATAATAAATGGTAAAAAAAATCAGGTGTCAACAGCTGCCCCTCTTTGAGAGGAATCTCGTTAGAGGTTTCTTTCAAAGATAAGGTGGCACCTGATTCCTAACCGACTCAACTGAGAAAATAAGAGAAGAAATGTTATGACATCGGATCCTTAAGCCTATTGATAAAAGCTCAAATCAATCCCCGGTTTGCTCTAACAATTTGAACATGGGCCGGAGTGAGAGAGGCTTACCTGAAGCTCACCTGTCGGATGCTGCCGGTTGCGACGACTTTCAATGATCACCACCCTTCCACGTAAGTAATAAATTCATAATTTAAAACTTAGGAAGGCACAATAAAAATTCTACGTTGAATCATATTCAGAATTTTTACGTAAAATAAGACAGCCATAAATTTTCGATTCAAAATTGATTTAGTCTCAATTTTTGCTACGTTGATTAATTTATCATATAAAATAATCAACCTCCATTAGCCATGTAAGACGAACAATTCGTTAATACAAAAATACCATTCGTGGTCAGAAAAATACCCAAAAATATTCGATAATTTTGTTTTAATTTCCTCTTCAAGTGTGTCACTTTAAATCTCAAAAATTCGGCTCGGGTCACTATGTTCCTTCACAAACATAAACCCGAACATCGAACCGACACCTCCGTTCAAACACGCTACGAGAGGTGATAAAAGAGACAATGCACCCAAAAGCTCATGCATTCAAGTGACAAAACAGACGTCGCCCAGCTGGGGAAAATGAACCGTAGGCGTTGCAAATACCTTCAAGCACGGATGGAGGAATTTGATAGATGTTGTGCAACATCAAAACGGAATGCAAATCAAGTGTAAAAGGACGTATCGTTCCAAAATGATTATTTTCTTGATATGGGAATAATGCTTCCTTTCTTTTTCCTCTCAGATGATGATCAAGAGCAGAGGACGCATGATGTAATGCTTTCAAATAACAAACAGGGAACATCAAATACCTCAAATGGCGACTGTGATCGAGAGAATCACCAAACCGCCACATGACGAATCCCAAGAATATCAAGCTGTCCTTCGATCACTTTCGACCTTAGTGTGGTCGTGGTGGCATGTGCAACTTGTGCATGCATTTGGAGTCGCCACCGGTCTTTCTTGGAGGGTAGACCGGAAACCTTACTGATCGATTGGGAGAGATCGATCAGTTCTACGGAACCAGAGATTCTGGGTTCGTTCCCCAGCGGAGTCGCCAGCTGTCGCGACCCGTCCGAAAGCGGACGCGGCTAATGGATTACCGATCGCGGGTCTTGGATCGGCGCGAGCCCTCCCAGGCCCATACCAAATCACGGCGGGAGTATTTTTCAGAAGGATTCGACGATAAGAGTCGATCGCTTTCGACCTTAGTGTGGTCGTGGTGGCATGTGCAACTTGTGCATGCATTTGGAGTCGCCACCGGTCTTTCTTGGAGGGTAGACCGGAAACCTTACTGATCGATTGGGAGAGATCGATCAGTTCTACGGAACCAGAGTTTTTGGGTTCGGGGACTTGGTTACGCTGGTGTCGTTACCAACGCCCTTTCGGTACCTAACGCTAGTGATTTTCCTAACTAGGATTTCATGCAGGCGCAATTTTGGGTGAGGTAAGTCTGACATTGCACATTAACCAGTTTAACATGCTCACGTAATCATAATAAATAGATAGATGTCAATCACATAAACATCTATCCTACGTGGTGATCATGGAATTATGATTTAATGGGTCTCGAGCCAATGAGACCACATTTAATCATTTTAATATTTTAATAACGGAGAGCCGCTCTTCGCTTCTTCTTGGTTTCTTGAACTCTTCAAGAATTGGGCCCCAAAAAGCTCGCCGACTTAAAAGGCTCCTCCACGTAATCCTCGTAGCATTTACATCAACAATTGACTATGCTAAAAATAAAGATTACATGAAAAATAAAAGGAGTACGCAGCCTCCATTTAATAATTACAACCCCAAATATATAAATAATCATCATACATTCATATATACATCAATCACATTGATTAGGGATTTTTCCATGATCACCACCATTTCACGTAAGTAATAAATTCACAATTTAAAACTTAGGAAGGCACAATAAAAATTCTACGTTGAATCATATTCAGAATTTTTACGTAAAATAAGATAGCCATAAATTTTCGATTCAAAATTGATTTAGTCTCAATTTTTGCTACGTTGATTAATTTATCATATAAAATAATCAATCTCCATTAGCCATGTAAGACGAACAATTCGTTAATACATATTGGCCATAGTATTGCAAAAATTGCAAAAAATCAATTAAATGCACGAAAACACCTAAGGATTGGCTCTGATACCACTGTTGGGATCCACGTAACACGTAGCGGAAATAAATAACAACCCATACATGTATCTCCAGAGGCGTACTTCGTGCATTTCAATCAAAAAAAAATCACAAAGTCTCAAAGGGAGTAAATAGATTACCTCTCGTAGCGTGCTTGAACGGAGGTGTCGGTTCGATGTTCTTCGATCTCAGCCTCCACAAGTGTTAGGCATCTAGTTCGGACGCACCACCAATTGACGAACGGGGAGACGACTAATAACTCCACAACAATTGTGCTAGCAATATGCGGAATCAATATTCCGAACTTAGTATATTTTGCTCACTCAAGATTATGAGAATATAGAGAGTGTTTGTGTTCTTCTCTCTAAGCTCTCAAAAATTTGCACACTCTACAAAATGTCTCGCCCCTTCAACCTCAAAACTCTTGCCATCCTTTTATAGCCAAAAATACCTTCCAATAAATTGTATTTAAAAATAGCACTAACAATTATAAATTCTATCTAAAAATAGCACTCACAAATAAATGACATTTAAAAATAGCACTAACAATAGCACTCACAATTTATAATACAAAAATGCTATTTAAAAGTAGCACTAACAATAGCACTCACAATTTATAATACAAAAATTCTATTTAAAAATAGCACTAACAATTATAAATTCTATCTAATAATAGCACTCACAAATAAATGACATTTAAAAATAGCACTAACAATAGCACTCACAATTTATAATACAAAAATGCTATTTAAAAATAGCACTAACAATAGCACTCACAATTTATAATACAAAAATTCTATTTAAAAATAGCACTAACAATTATAAATTCTATCTAATAATAGCACTCACAATTTATGATAAATAAATGCCATTTAAAAATAGCACTAACAATAGCACTCACAATTTATGATAAATAAATGTCATTTAAAAATAGCACTAACAATAGCACTCACAATTTATAATACAAAAAATGCTATTTAAAAATAGCACTACCAATAGCACTCACAATACAAAAATGCTAAAAAAGGCACTAACAAAGGTGTTAAAAATAATAACCATTATTATTATTACAAGAGTTAAAGAGGTTACCAAACAATACAAATATGCATAACGTATAAATACGTATGACGTATAAATACGTAGAGCATACGTATACATCCGTGAAACCGGGGACTAATTGAAAGAAAAATGTGCAATTAAGCCCTTTTGGTAAAAATTGATTAAATTGGAGGGCAAATTGACCTAATTGCACTTTAAGACTTTAGAATCCAATGTCATAGCTTATAAAAAGTGAGAATTGAAAACTAAAAGACTCGAAAATGATTTTTTTTTTTTTTAGGCTCGGTTCGGGTTTATGTTTGTGAAGGAACATAGTGACCCGAGCCGAATTTTTGAGATTTAAAGTGACACACTTGAAGAGGAAATTAAAACAAAATTATCGAATATTTTTGGGTATTTTTCTGACCACGAATGGTATTTTTCTGATTTTTTGGGTATTTTTATAATTAAATAAACTCGAAAAATATTAAAAATACCGAAAAATATTTTTTGTTCAAAATTGGTTCCTAAGGTTAAACCAAGGCTTCCAAAGTTGATTTTGTGATTTTATGACCTTTTTTGATATTTTTAATTAATTTTAAAGAATAAAAATCACAATAATAAATGGTAAAAAAAATCAGGTGTCAACAGTGCACACCTCAAAATCGGTTGTGCACCTCAAAGACTAAAGATGCAAAAAGGAAATGACAGGAGGCAAATCAGCAATGATCACCAATGTCAAACCCGTCACGAATTCTGAGCCAAAAACAAGCCTTTTTCGATCCCCAATCCTACCAATATTACAACCTTGAAACAGTCTTCTCTGACTAAGACACTTGGGTTAACATATTGCTTAACTCGAAGAAGTACGAGCAAGACTATTTCTTTCTCATTTTGCAGGGTTCTTGACTTGTAAACCCGGAGCAGATGGTGAAGACTTTCATTCAATGGCCCCGACTCAAAAGTGAGTCCCCCCCTTGAAAACCAATATCCAAGCCCAACATTACGGTCCCGTGGAAGACCTCCCGACCGATCAAAATGTATGCGCTGCGAATGAGCCTAAAACCAAGGCACAGGTTAGTAGGGAATTGAATGCGTTCCCTATAAAAAACCACTATCGCAAAACAGGTGAGAAGACCTCCTTGTCGAGAAATATTCCAATTGGTGTTTTGAACAAACTCTTTTTGGAATTTTCAAACTGTTGGTCCAGATTTTCCGTGCAAGAGATTTGTGATCACATTTGCATGTTGCAAGAATGCTTTGGATAACCTCTAGCATCAAAATGCACATTTCACGATTAAAACTTAAGTCATACGGTTTTTTGTCAAATGGACAGCCGTGGTCTTCCCAAAGATTACTAATGTTTTCTTGGTGAAGAAAAATCTTTCAGGCTCAAACTTCTGTAGGATACCTGGAGAACCCAGCTCCCAGAATGTCGCCTCAACAAACTCAAGTGAAGCTTTGTCAAAATAAAATTTTTCACTGCTTCAAAACTGAATTCCCGGCAAATTTCGGGATCTTTCAAAAGAAGGGGTGAGGTTAGACCCCATTTTCAAAAATCAAGCAGTCCTAGCATGACGTGGAGAACCCTCGTTCTAGAACCCCTTTTCAAAAATATCAAACAGTCTCACCGGACGTGGAGAACCCTCGTCATGAGACCCTTTTTTTAAAAAAATCAGGCAGTCTCATTGGACGTGGAGAATCCTCGTCATGAGACCCATTTTCAAAATCAAGCAGTCCTAGCATGACGTGGAGAACCCTCGTCCTAGGATCCCTTCTCAAAAATATCAAACAGTCCTAGCATGACGTGGAGAACCCTCGTCTCTGGACCCCTTTTCAAAATTTAGGCAGTCTCATCGGACGTGGAGAACCCTCGTCATGAGACCCCTTTTCAAAGCAAACAAAGGTAGATACCGCCTGAAGGGTCATCTTACGGTAGACACCGCATGAAGGGTCAACTCAAGGTAGAAACCGCCTGAAGGGTCAACTCAGGGTAGAAACCGCCTGAAGGGTCAAACTCATGGTAGAAACCGCCTGAAGGGTCAACACAACGGTAGAAACCGTCTGAAGGGTCAACCAAATAGTAAAAATCACTTAAATGGCCAACTCAATGGTCCGATCCACCATACGGATCAAAATCCTTGGCAAATCCCAAATGGGACGCGTCTTCCTTAGATTCCTATCAGTTAGGAATCCCATTATGGTTTGACCTACCATACGGGTCAGAGCTTAACCTCTCTAGGATACTCTAGTAACGAGTTTCTAGAAATTCTCTTGAATCCATCAAACACCGCGAAAATCGCACAAACATCGAACAGGTAAGTGGCAGGTATGTCTCTCTATTATCTCACTCTCATGTCAAATGAATGTTTCCCCCTTCAAGAAAGAGCATACATGGACAAGCATGAAGATTGGATGTCATGACTCCTTTTCCTTTAGTTTCCCGAGTCGAGTCGATCAGGACTCAGGTGTCACCTTATCTTTGAGAGAAACCTCTAACGAGATTCCTCTCAAAGAGGGGCAGCTGTTGACACCTAAATTTTGATCAACATTTTTATTTTTATTTTTATTTTTATTTTTATTTTTATTTTTATTTTTGAAAATTCATAGAAAATCCATAAAAAGTTGAAAAATTGAAAAATCAATTTTGGTGACCTTAGCCAAGCTAAATGAACCATTTTGACCAAAAAAATTATTTTCATAATTTTCATTTTTTTTAATATATTTTCGAAAAATACAAAAAAAAAGAAAAAAAGAAAAAGAAAATCAAGAAAATCAAGAAAAATAATATTTGAGGTCACAAAAATATATAAAAATATTCGGTATTTTTATTTTATCCATTTTCCGACCTCATAAATAGTAAAATTCAGGTTTGATTTTAGGTGTTCTTTGATCATCATAAAATTGAATTTGGCAAAAATATTAGTAATGATTAAAAGGAAAAGGAGTGAAAACATCATCATTTAAAAGAAAAGGGGACTAATCATTTTGTCTTCGCTTTTGATTATTTTATAATTATTTTTACTTTTTAGTATTTTATTTTATTATTATATTATTATTTTATTTTTAGTATTTAAGGCACCTCCCCCCCATCATCCGTGGCTCCTTCTCCTCCTCCTTCTTCTTCTTCTTCTTCTTCTTCTTCTTCTTCTTCTTCTTCTTCTTCCTCTCCCACGCTCATTCCATATATTCTCTCTTCCATTTTGTTTGTCATCACATTACCACCCTCCACATTTCTTGCGTTTCCGGCCGATCGGACCGTTGGATCGAGCTGAATTTTTGTGTACAAGGTCTTCTTGATCCCTTCTTCATATCCACCGTTCGGATCTTTAAACAAATCTCTCAAAGTGGTCGCACAACAGAAAAATCAGAAGCTGTTCCAGGCGTGGGAACTGTATACCCGCCGACATTTCTTGCGTTTCCGGCCGATTGAGCCGTTGGATCGAGCTGATTTTTTGTGTGCAGGGTCTTCTTAACCCCTTCTTCATATCCACCGTTCGGATCTTTAAACAGATCTCTCCAAGTGGTCGCACAGCAGCCAAATCAGAAGTTGTTCCTGGCGCGGGAACTGTTCATCCGCCGGTATTTCTTCAGTTTTTGATCAATTCGACCATCGGATCGAGGTAAAATTGTGTATAATCTCATCTCAATTCTTTCTTCATCTTCACCGTTCGGATTTGTGAAAATAGTTCAACGTCCTCCTCATCCGAGCTCGGATTATTGTTTATTTTGTATTTTTTCGTATTTACTGTGTATTTACTTTATGTCATAGCATTTCTATATTTCGCATAAAAGACCCAGAATCGGAAGGCCGAGCCTCCTGTTGGTGTCTAAATATTTGCTGTGTATTTACTTTATGTCATAGCATTTCTTTATTTCGCATAAAAGACCCAGAATCGGAAGGCCGAGCCTCCTGTTGGTGTCTAAATATTTGCTGTGTTTTTACTTTATGTCATAGCATTTCTATATTTCGCATAAAAGACCCAGAATCGGAAGGCTAAGCCTCCTATTGGTGTCCAAGGTGTTTTATTTATTTATTTTCTGTAAATTATATTGTGCTACCCCAGAATCGGAAGGCCGAGCCTCCTGCTGGTGGTTTATATCCCCACACATTGTTGCACGAGCACCGACGGACTCCGACGTCGTAAAATTCACCGGATCCCATCTCCTTTGCTTATGTTTATGTTGTATAATGACTTAATATCTTCTTTATTTTTTGCATTGTGTTGCGTACTATAAAAACAAAAACAAAAAAATGCTAGATTGGATGGTTGTAGATGAGCCACGTGCCGTGATCCGATGATTTTCAAAATAAAAAATATTTTTAACATTAAAAGAAATGAATTTCAAATTTTACAAAAATTAAAATGATTCGATTATCACCAAGACGCCACGTGGCGAGTTAGGGACCGTTCAGTTGGGACTTATTTTCAGGAAATTTTAAAAAAAATCAAATAAAAAAAAGTGAATTATTAAGGAAAAATTCAAAAAAAAATTGAGAAAAATTGCAGAAAATTCAATCAACTTAGGTACCGAAAGGGCGTCAACTCTGACAGTTGACGTAACTAAGTCCCCGAACCCATTTCTCTGGTTATCGTAGAATTGAATAGAAACTCCCGACTATTCAATAGGGTGGTCCAATCATACCCTCCAAAAAATGATTGGTGGCGACTCCATGGCATGCACACTTAGCACATGTCACTAGATCACACTGAAGGTCGACTACGCATACCTCCGTTGCGATTTGGGTAACGGGCCTTGGGAGAGGCTTGCGTCCGACCAGACTGGACGGCCCATTAACCCTCGAGAGCCCACATGCAACCTCGAGAGGGTCGCGACACCCGCTTCGACAAAATATCTCCTTTCGCTAAAATAGAGACTCCTCCTGACTATAGGGAGCCAGAGTTCGTGAGAAAATACAACGGGACAGGCTGTCCCCGTGCCCACCTCAAGTACTACCTGCGCAAGATGGCGCACTACTCGGATTACATTCCGTTGTTAATGAACACATTCCAAGAGAGTTTGGCTGGCGCTGCTCTGGCTTGGTTTATTGAGCTAGACTTAGAGGATTATGACGGATGGGAGGACCTTGCAGAAGACTTCCTCAGGCAGTACAAATTTAACACGGCTACAGCCCCAACAAGAGAAGACCTCCTACGAACTTCAAAAGCGAGGGGCGAATCGATCAGGACATATGCTCAGAGGTGGCGAGCCTTGGCTACCCAAGTAAAGCCTTCAATCCCAGAAGAGGAGCTGATCGACTTATTCCTAAAAGCACTCCCCTACGAGTACTTTGACAGACTGAACACTTCTGGATGTCAGACATTCGCACACCTGATTAAGGTTGCTGAGAGGCTGGAATGGGCCTTGAAAGAAAGAAGGCCTCAGGAAGCTCCTACTAGGAAGCAGTACCCTCTGAGAAAGGAAAGAGAAGCCGGATTGGACATAGCATTTATACCAGATCCCCACAAGTTAAAGCCATTTGGCAATTCTAATCAGGCCAAAGGCGGATCATCCTGGTCAGCGCCAAAGGTACAAGAGCCTAGAAGAAAGCAACCCCAGAGACAATTCTCTCAACTCCCGAGACCTTTATCCAAGCTACTCCCGATGCTGCTGGAGCAACACTTGGTGGCAAAAGAACCACCTAGGGCAAACCCCGCAAGATATCCTGGCTTTGATGAGAGCCAGACCTGTGCCTACCATATGGGCGAAAGAGGGCATAATGTGGATAACTGCTATGTCCTGAAGCTGAAAGTGCAAGCCCTAATTGATAGTCAGATTTTGAAATTTGACAATGCAGCCCCAAATGTACAAGAAAATCCGTTGCCAGATCATCAAGCAATAGGGGCAATATTCACTGAAGAAGAGGAGGATTACCTTAAACTGAAGGTAGATATGCCTAAGCTGGACACCCTGCTAACAATCGCTTCATCATACCCAAAAGAAGGGGAGATATCAACCGACCAAAAGAAGTTGTGTATCGACAAGATGAAGAGCTTGGGGATAGTGTCCGATATCACTGATGAAGAATTTGAAGGGATCGAAGCATCTCTATCTTTGAAAAGAAACCACTTCTTGATCACAGCTGGGCAGAGTAACACCTGTGGTACCTCACATGAGAACTTGGTAAGCAGCCTGGGACCAGCTACTCAGTCAGAGGAAGAATTTGAAGAAGACGAAATAGAAGCCAGAAGGAGAAGTCTAGCAGACCTCAAGTTTATGGCTGACGCACTTGGGAAGAGCGAAATTATAGACAACCTGGGTCAAGATTCTGGAGGATACAATTTCAAGGTGAAATATTCGGCCCCTCCCAGCTTTTATCAGAAGATTGAAGACATCATACCGGACGGATGGGGAGGTATGGATGATCTCTCTCAACCAGAAACCTCAAACGGTATGGAAGAACTCGACAACGCCATATTGATGATCGAAGTAGCCACGACCGTAGTGATCAGATTGCATGAGCTGGATAGCCTGAACAAGATGGAAGATTGCCCAGTGAGGCCTGTCGTAATTCAATTGCCTCAGGAGGAAGAAAGCAACACGTCAGGGCCAGAGATACCTCATCAGACAACTGTAACGATAAAAGTCCCTCAAGTAGAAGAGTATGATCCCAAAGTTGTTCATTGGGACTATGGGACCACACAAGTAGATGCAATAATGAGGTCTGGAAGATTTTATGCCCCCAGAGAGGGTGAATCTGAAAAGAAAGATGTCTCAAAGGAAGATGCCGAAAAGCTCGTATCGATCATCAAAACCAGTGAGTTTGAAGTGATAGAGCAGCTGAGGAAGATGCCCACTCAGATATCCCTGCTAGACCTATTCATCAATTCAGAGAAGCACAAGGACGCACTATTGAAGGTACTCAATGAAGTACATGTCCCTGAAACAATTAATGAGGTCCAACTAGGGGACTTTGTAGGGGCAATTCTCTTAAAAGACCAATTGAGCTTCTCTGACGAGGACTTCCCCATGGAAGGAAGAGGGCACAACAAAGCTTTATACATCTCTGCCCAATGTAACGGCAAAAGAGTGGCACACGTATTGATCGATAATGGATCAGCCTTTAACATCTGTCCTTTGGCTACCATAAGGAGGCTGGGAATCAATGAAGAGATGGTCAAGGCATCCAAGACAGCTGTAAGAGCATTCGACGGCATGAGGAAGACTGTAGAAGGAGAGATCGAGCTTGACGTATTCATCGGCCCGACAAAGTTCTCTATAAACTTTCAAGTAATGGATCTGCCCAGTGCATTTGGATTCATGCTAGGAAGACCTTGGATCCATACAGCAAGAGCTGTCCCTTCGAGCCTGCACTAAAAAGTACGTTTCGTTGTAAATGGGAAGGTGATTACCGTACATGGGGAAGTCGACCTCCAGGCATACCAGAACAGTGCCATTCCCTATATTGAGCCTGAAGAGAAAACTGAAGCGAGCTATCACTCTCTAGAGTTGGTAGCAACAGTTCATACCCCAGTAGGGTCGAAGTTGAGAACTCCTTACATCTCAAAAGCCAGTCTTCTACCAGCTAAGATGCTGCTGGCATACGGGTTCAATCCTGAAAAAGGCCTAGGCAAACATAATCAGGGTATAAATGCCCCGCTACAGTTGAAGGCTAATCCACATAAAATGGGCTTGGGGTACCGGAAGTATCCCATGAATGATTCTGTCCCGAAAGCAACAGGCCGAGGCCGAGGCAAAAGCCTGGGACGCCGTGGAGGCGAAAACAGCCCGAATAACTCATTCATCGGTTCTCCAACCTGGAAGGGAAGGTCTCGAATGTTCAAGAATCCCTTAAATACCTACTTCGACCAGAACTCCAAATGGCTATCTGAAGAGGGTATCACTTCGCCGATGGAACCAGATCTGACAAATCCTTTTCTCGAAGATGACTCTGTGAATGTCATCATGGAGTAGTTGGACAGTGAAGCCACTTCTTCTGAGTAAATAGACTCTTCCTTCATCTTTAAATATTGTGTTTAGAACTTTCTGCATTTCACTGTATTTTCTTTCCTTATTGAACGCATAAGAAAACGCCTTTGGATCTCCGGCCGTTGGTCCAAATAGCACATCTTGTAATGCGGCCCATTTCGCATTCAATAAAACCACGCATGTTTTGTTAAGGACATATGGAACCACGAATCAGCCCGATGATGATAATGGTCTTCCATATAGAAGCTTGAGGCCTGATTTGCCATATGATTCCTAATCTTCAAAAGATTTTCAAGGGGCCGGGATATCCAATGACATGAGGATTAGTCCCATCTGTACCTACATCTATTTCGAAAAACTTTTTAAAAAAGACTTTACATAAGCATGCATGTCATTTTTACTGAGCACAAACTAACCATACTCATGACATTTCAGGCATATCATCTCAAACATGCATACCAGGTTGTTACAAAATTCGGATCCCTCCATTAACCACTCCTATAACATTGAGGAAGATGAAGACGAGGATTACGCATCTATCCGTAGGGATTGGAACACCTTTGAAGAGTCAAAGCCTCCTACCTCAGAAGAACCAATTGTCATTAACTTGGGAGACACCGTGAACGTCAAAGAGGTCAAGATCGGCGGACACCTATCCCGTGATGAAAGGCTCGAGTTCACCAAGCTACTAAAGGAATATCAAGACATCTTCGCATGGTCTTACGCGGATATGCCAAGCCTTGATCCTAAGATTGTGGAACATGCATTGCCCACAGATCCTGGCATCAAACCTGTCAAACAAGGCAGTAGGCGGATGAAAGCCGAGTTAGAAGACAAGATTAAAGAAGAAGTCATGAAACTCCTTAGGGTAGGCTTCATTGAAGCTATCCCATATTCAGACTGGGTTGCAAATATAGTCCCCGTCATGAAGAAAGACGGAAAAGTTCGGATCTGCGTAGATTACCGAGATCTGAATAGAGCAAGCCCAAAAGATGATTTTCCACTCCCCCACATTGATGTATTGGTGGATAGTACGGCGGGTTATGAATTATTCTCATTCATGGATGGATTCTCGGGATACAACCAAATCTTCATGAAACAAGAAGACAAACCCAAGACTGCATTTACCACACCATGGGGGAATTTTTGCTACAAAGTCATGCCCTTTGGATTGAAAAACGCCGGGGCTACCTACCAGAAGGCTATGGTCACGTTATTCCATGATATGATCCACAAAGAGATTGAAGTATATGTTGATGACATGATCGCTAAATCCAAGAAAGGACAAGATCACATACAGGTATTAAGAAAATTATTTGAGCGCCTGCGCAAATACAAGTTAAAGCTGAACCCTAACAAATGCGTGTTTGGGGCAAGATCCGGGAAACTCCTTGGGTTCATAGTCAGCAACAGGGGCATTGAGATTGATCCCTCAAAAATCCAGGCCATCCACGATTTATCAACTCCATCCACAGTAAAAGAAGTGAGAAGCCTTCTAGGGAGATTGAACTATATTGCCAGGTTCATCAATCAGCTGTCTGATGTGGCTAAGCCAATCTTCAAATTGCTTAAGAAAGGCGCGAAAATAACATGGGACGCCGAGTGCAGCAAGGCATTCCAAATGATCAAAAACTATTTGATCACACCACCGGTGCTTGTGCCACCAATTCCTGGTCACCCATTGACCTTATACCTGACCATACGACAAGAGTCCTTGGGAGCCTTACTTGCCCAGACAAGCCCGATAGATGGTAAAGAGAGGGCTATCTATTACCTGAGTAAGAAATTCACGCCATCTGAAGCAAAATATATACCAGTCGAAAGGGCCTGCGTAGCAACGGTATGGGTACTTCGCAGACTGAGGCAATATACCCTACACCACCATATCCAGCTCATAACAGAGAACGATCCTGTCAAATACCTCCTGGAGAAACCCGCTCTAATTGGAAAATTAGCGAAGTGGCAAGTAATGTTGTCTGAATTTGACATCAAGGGTTCCCCACAGAAATCGGTAAAAGGGAGAGCTATAGCTGACATGCTGGCAGAAAGCCCGTCAAGCGGTGAGTCCCCTGAAGTAGCGAACACAGAAGGCCGAATTCTGAACTTAGCAGAGGATAAGTGGATCATGTATTTCGATGGTGCTGTTAACCTATCAGGGGCAGGCACTGGGGCAGTACTGATATCCCCAGATGGTCAACATTACCCTGTCGCGGCAAAGATAACTTTCCCTTGTACCAACAATATTTCAGAATATGAGGCGTGCATTCTGGGTCTACGACTGGCCCTTGCTATGGAGATACCTAGGTTACAAGTCTTTGGAGACTCCATGCTCATTATTCTACAGACACAAGGGGAGTGGAAGACGAAAGATGCAAAACTCATCCCCTACCATGAATACCTTGAAGAATTGATACTCAAGTTTGAAGAAGTGTCATTCGAATACCTATCAAGGTCTCACAACCAATTCGCAGATGCATTAGCCACCCTAGCCTCGATGTTACAAACGATTGAAGGGTTGGATATAGAACCTCTGAGGATCGGCATTGTTGAAAAGCCAGCTTATTGCATGCTAATCGAAGAGGAATGTGATGGAGAGCCATGGTACTATGACATCAAGAATTACCTCTTGAAAAGGGAATTCCCTGAAGGATGCCAGTCAGGAGACCGAAAATACATAACCAAGATGGCCAGCAAGTTCTTCCTCAATGGACAAATTCTATACAAGAGATCGTTCGATTCCACTCTACTAAGATGCGTAGATGCCAAAGAAGCAAATATTCTCATGAAAGAGATTCATGAAGGTGCGTGTGGGCCTCACATGAACGGCCACCTCCTTGCCCGGAAGATCATGCGGCTAGGTTATTATTGGATGACCATCGAATCAGACTGCTGTCAGCACGTCCGGTCATGCCACCAATGCCAAATATATGGGGATAAGATTAACGCACCCCCGAACGAACTACACCAAATGTCTGAAGTTTGGCCTTTCGCTATGTGGGGGATAGACATGATAGGGCCTATTAATCCTATGGCTTCGAATGGTCATCGCTTCATCTTGGTAGCGATTGATTACTTCACCAAATGGGTAGAAGCCAGCTCTTACAAGAATGTCACTGCAAGAAATGTGGCAAGATTTGTCAAAAGAGATATCATATCCCGGTATGGTACCCCTCAAGCGATCATCACAGATAACGGGTCCAACCTAAACAACAAGATTGTCGATGGTCTGCTGGATCATTTTAGCATTCGACATCTGAATTCATCTCCTTACCGCCCACAGATGAATGGGGCAGTGGAAGCCGCCAATAAAAACATCAAGAGAATCTTGGCTAAAACAGCAGAAAACTACAGGGATTGGCACGAAAGGCTGCCCTTCGCCTTGATGGCTTACCGAACGTCGATCAGGACTTCTACAGGGGCAACTCCCTATAGTTTGGTATATGGGACAGAAGCAGTTCTACCAGTAGAAGTTAAGATTCCCTCTTTGAGAATCTTATCCGAAGATAAACTCCCTGAGTCAGAGTATTTCAAGCACAGATATGAACAGCTGAACTTAATAGATGAGAAACGTCTTAAAGCCATTTGCCATGGACAAACTTACCAGAAGAGGGTAGCCAGGGCGTTCAATCGAAAGGTCAAGACCAGAAACTTCGAAGTAAATGACTTGGTAATTAGGAAAGTTTTGCCAAGTACTACCCATCCAGGGGGAAAATTCACTCCAAATTACGAAGGCCCCTACATTGTTAAGAAGATCCTCACGGGAGGAGCATTAATTCTTGTAAACTCCGAGGGAGAAGAATTGGGGCACCCTGTGAATTCAGATGCTGTGAAGAAATATTACCCTTGAAATAAAATCAGATTCTGGTCATATGCCCTGCCTCGAATTGAGCCTACTCTTCATGATAGTCTTTGCATAAGCATGTCACGCATCTATGCATACATTAGCATGTGTTCAATATTGCAGGATCCAAGGAAGCAGGGTCGCGATAAGTTGGAACGCATGATCAAGGAGACCTAACGTCATGGTGGTCAGGTGCACGTCTTCTTCTCCAAAGACGGAGAATTTCAAGAAATTTTAGAACAACTTAACCATCTTGTGTTGTTAAGAAAAATGCAGATTTTCGCGAATCTATCCACTTCCATAGGAATGCATGATCAAGGGTAAGGTGTATCGTTCTAATTTTCTGAAATTCGAGAGCATACACTGACATATTCTTTTTATGTTTTTCAGGAATCTCTAGCCGCGCTGGGCAGGTAAGTATTCCTTTCCCAATCTTTTAGGTTTTTAAGACTGTTAGAGTCCTTATTGCTAAAATTGGGAGGCTTTTTGGAATCTAGCATACATTCAAATCTCATGTCTAGAAAGACGTAAAATTCTCACAGTCATGTCATTAGCATTCATGTTTAGATCTGGAGGTTATCTGAACATGATTGAAATATACATTGTGCATCATAAACCCCCTTCGAGGGTCAGTTTTGGAGAAAGCAAAATGAACTCTTCCAAACAAAAGTTGTTTAAATCATTCAAAAGGGTGTTTCCTCAGACAAGGGGCAAGCCTGGTCCAAACACATCCCATACACACTTAAGAGATAAGTGGAATGGTAAGGATAGCGAGACCTTAACCTACGGACGTAAGGGTTATTCGCGGTGATTACATGGATTGAGACGACGGAGGCATTCGTTTCTCTACCATAAACACTACAGGTGACCATTGATAACCATTTGAACGACCATTTTATTCTATACCCCTGTCAAGAACCACCCCACAGTGGGGCAAACTGGAGGTACGTCCAGAGGTATCAGGAGGTAAATGGTTAGAAGTTCTCTTGCTCAGACTTGCATCAATCTTCGTGTGTTGCTTGTCATTTTAACTTCTATGGTAATTCAGGTGCTTTAGGATGACGAAAAGCATTCGTTTCTCTATCCTACACACTTTTACCCTTTGTACAGCCCAGTTGAGCCTATACATTCATTTTACAAACCCGTTGGTGATCATTGCATATTCCAAGACGGAAGCGACGTCCCTTCAAGAGCGGAAGAGTTCAAAACACAGGATTTGCGAAAAATTCCTAGATTAATGGAGTGCTGAGATTCAAGTTGTACATCTGGCACACGCATTTGAAAATTCTGATCCCCAAAAGAAAAGACAATGTGGGATCTCGACAAAAGATGAGAAAAAGAAAAGAAAGAGAAAAATTCAATCCTGGGCATCAAGAAAAAGCAAAGTGCCCGGTAAAAGCAAGGCCAATGCCGTCCAAATACTTGTACACTTGTGAATCATGTGTTTGATTTTGTAAATGCCAAAAGATGGCATGATACCTTTGTTTAGGTCACTAGTGAGATCTGATTATAAAAAAATCCCAAGGGAGCTGGACAGCAAAAGATACTCCCAGATTATGTCACATTTAGATGACAAAAGCATAGACAAGGTACTGACGCCGTCTTGACATGAGAGAGACGTTCTCTAAAGACAAATATGCACTTCAAAGACTAAAGACGCTCTTTGGACGAGAAGGGACAAGATCGGCGGCAAACCTGCAGTGATCACCAATGTTAGACCCTTCGCATATTCTAAGCCAAAAACAAGCCTTTTTTGGTCCCCAATCCTACCTACGTTACAACCCTGAAAAGCCTTTTCTGATTAAGGCACTTGGATTGACATAGGGTTTAATGTCTAAGCTTAGCTCGAAGAAGTTCGAGCAAGATTATTTCTTTCTCATTTCGCAGGTTTCTTGACTTGTAAACCTGGAGCAGACGTTGAAGACTTCTCTTCGAAAGCCTTGACTTGCACGCAAGTCCCCCTTTGAAAACCGTTGACCAAGCCCAACATTACGGTCCCTTGGAAGTCCTCCTGATCGATCGAGGTGTATTCACTGCGAATGATCTTGAACCCTGGGCGCAGGTTTGATAGGAAGTTCGAGTGCATTCTTGGTAAAAGACCATTACCTCAAAACGGTGAGAAGTCATCTTTGATGAGAATACTCCGTTGGACGTTTTAACCAAACTCTTTTGGTAATTTCAGATTGTTTGATTCAAACTTTCCCCGCAAGGAACTTTTGATCACTCTCGTATGTTGCAAGGTGTTTTGGGTAACCTCCAACCTCGTAATATATTCACTGAAATTTTTTCATGACTATGATATAAGTCATAAAGTGCTGTCAGTCTGACATCACATATCACTTAAAGACCATTGATGTGCCTTTGGTAAGAAAATTTTCAGGTTGGAGCTTTTGCAAGATTCTTGATGACTTCAGCTCCCAGAATGGCTTGCAGCACTCTTGGTAAGAAACAATTTACATGTCTAAACTTCTGCAGAATTCCTGGCAATCCCAGATCTCAGAATAACACAAACTCTCTTGGTAAGAAAGAGTTTACATGTTCAAGCTTCTGTAGGACCCCTGGTATCCCCAGACCTCAGAATGCTACTTCTTTTGTGAAGAATATATTCCAAGTTTAAACTTCTGCAGGACCCCTGGTAACCCCAGGTCTCAGAATGACACATTTCTCTAAGAAGGAGAGTTTATATGCCTAAGCTTCTGACAGATTCTTGGTAACCTCAGATTCTAGAATGCTACTGTTCTTGGTTAAACTTCTATAGGAATCATGGTAGCCCCAGATTCTAGAAGGATGCCTTGCTCTGTGAAGAAGAGCTTTCAAGTTTATTTTCCTGCAAGATCCCTGGTAATTCCATATCTTAGGAAAACATATTCTTATGAACAATTTTGCAGGTTTGATCTTTCTGCAGGATACCTGGAGCTCCCAGATCCCAGAATGTCACCTCCAATGTCAAAAGGACAATCTCCGAAATCATCCCTCTGTGAGATTTCAAATTTATAGGATACCTGGAGCTCCCAGGTCCCAGAATGTCACCTTCAATGTCGAAAGGACAATTTTCAAAATCAGCTTTCTGTGAGGTTCTAGGTAACCCCTAAACCCAGAATAGCCCATTTGGTAAAGCCTCAAGGTCAGGCACACCTCATTTGTATAAATCCTAGTTAATTCATTAGAATATAGGATCAAAATGTTCCACAATCCCTAAGAGGCTGGGTGCGTCATCCATAGGTTCCTAGCAGAGAGGAGTCCTATTCTCGGCCTGATCCCCCTGAAGGATCAAAATGTTCGACAATCCCTAAGAGACTGGGTGCGTCATCCATAGGTTCCTAGCAGAAAGGAGTCCTATTCATGGTCTGATCCACCATACGGATCAAAACCCCTGACAATCCCTAAGAGGCTGGGTGCGTCATCCATAGGTTCCTAACAGAAAGGAGTCCTATTCATGGTCTAATCCACCATACGGATCAAAACTACTGACAATCCCTAAGAGACTAGGTGCGTCATCCATGGGTTCCTAGCAGAGAGGAGTCCTATTCATGGTCTGATCCACCATACGGATCAAAATCCCTGACAATCCCTAAGATACTGGGTACGTCATTCACAGGTTCCTGTCAAGTATAGGAATCCCATTCTGGTACAGCCTACCATACAGGCTAGAGTTTAATCGCCCCAGGATACTCAAAAGACGAGTCCCTAGGTATTCACTTGAACCCACCATACGCCGCGCATGCCGCACGAACATCAGGCAAGTAATCAACAGGTAAATGGCAGGTGGGTCTCTCTACTTTCTCTCTCACTTCTACGAAAGAATGAAGAGCAGAACGTTCACCGGTGGGACAAGAAAGATTGAGTGTCAAGATTCGTTTTTCTTTTCCACAGTCGAGTCGGTCTAGACTCAGGCGTCACCTGTCTTTGAGAGAAACCTCTCACGAGATTCCTCTCAAAGAGGGGCAGCTGTTGACACCTGATTTTTGACCCAGCCTTTTTCATTTTTATTTTTTTGAAAAATCATAAAAATTCATAAAAAGTCAAAAAATTACAAAATCAACTTTGGTGGCCTTGGCCAAGCCCAAGGAACCATTCTTGACCAAAAAATAATTTTTCATATTTTTCATATTTTTTAGTATTTTTGGAAAATAGAAAAACACTTAAAAAATCAAGAAAAATAGCATTTGAGGTCACAAAAATATGGAAAAATATCCAATATTTTTCCTTTTAATACCTTGTATTTTTGACCTCACAAAAAAGTCAAAATCAGATTCAATTTTAGGTGTTCCTTTGTAACCCATACTATTGAATTTGAAGAAAAAAAATAACAATTGAGTCTTTTAATTTGCAATTTTGGCATTTTTTAAGATCTTGACATTCAATCTAACTAACCCCTATTTCAATTTAGCCCAATTGTGTGTGCAATTTGCTCAATTGCACGGATTTGACAAAATTACATAATAAAATTGCATTTTAGTCCTTGAAATTGAGCATAATTGAAATTACTTTCAATTCAAGGGCTATCACTGCAAATTGAACATGCTACCCAATGGATTTCACCATTTTAAATCAATTGGCATAGGTGGTTTGACTCAATTTGATCATTTGCACCCTCAATTACACGATCCCCAATTTCCAATTAAATGAAAATTTGGGGATTTTGTAGAAATTGATGAAAACTTTTGGGCAAAACCACATTTCTAGATAGAATTCATGCCCTAGATTCGATTATGAGGTTCAATTGTAAAAATTTCCCATTAATTTGGGTTTAATTTCGAAAATGGTGAGTCGGAACCGGTTCTGACCGGTCCGACCGCCGGTCCGACCGGTTTAACCGGTCCAGAACAGTGTCATCTTCTTCCCCGAGAGTCTGCGCAAATGAACAGTGAAAAGCCGAGCTTTGACAGCTAAATTGACAGACCAATCGACCACAATCGGAGACACACTGGTGGGGGTTTAAAGCTTTAGATCGTCCCCCGTTGATTGACACCAAGATCACGACCAATGGTTGCCTGAGGAGGGAGTAATCGGACGGTCAAGGTCGCCGGACCTGCAAAAGTCAACAAAAGCAAAAAATAGCTCAAATCCTTGCCAAATTCGTGCGAAATAAAGCCGGCCGCAGAGCCAAATGGGATTAAACGGAATGCCCATCCTCTCCAACGTCATTCTGACCTATTTGCACGTGACTACACGTGCCAAATGGAGTTGGTTGAAGCTCCACCGTTCGGCGCCAAAAATCCAACAGGCTATATAAGCCTACGTCGGCTTTCAGTTAAGGAGAGGTTGATTCAGTTGCAGAGGGGCGAAACTGAATCGAGAGAGAGAGAGAGAGAACGCGAGAGAGAGCTCGTTCTCCGACCCTCCGTCGTCGAGAACTTGAGTTCGACTGCAAAGCGCTGGTTAGGCCGTCTTCGGCCAAACCGAAGCTGAAGAAGACCGTCAGAAGTTCGCTTTGAGTGCTAGGAAGCGACCGCCATCAACCGCGCAGCCCAAAATCGCCAGAACAGGTAATCCTGAACTTCGAGCTCAAGGTCAGGTCTTCAATGGCGGACTTTGATTTCGGCTTCAATCTTTGCAATTCCTGTGTGCTTTTCATCCCTTAGACATTACTGACCATGCTCGCATCTCCATTTTGCATCGATTTTGCTCGCATACCCCGAATTGAGTCCTCCGATTTAGCCTCCATAGCCGATTCTTGCCCAGCCAAATCTGGGCCGAGCGAGCTCGATCGGAGCTCGAGGTAAGTCTCCTAAACATTGAATGATGCTTCCCTGTTAATGAGTTGGTTCATTACGCCATGAATCGAGTGATTTGAGTGTATGTGTACGTACTGGTTCATGTTCGATCGTGCTTGGCCCCGTGAATGGATTCGCGTAATCTTGAGATATGTTAGAATAGATGCGATTGCGAGTCGATTGCCGTTAGTTTCATGAGGTTTCATCGAGAGTTCATCGTCAGATCATCGTCGGAGAGCCACAGCCGTCCATTCTGCCGGAGTCGCGAGGTTGAAGACGAAGCTGACATGGCGCGGTCAACCGGTCAAAGTCCTAGTTGGCATTCGGCCATTGGTCCACGTGGTGTCGAGTCAGCACGGCCGTTAGGTCTGTTATTCAAATAAAAAAGATCGGACGGTTCAAATAAATCGAACGTAAATTCTAGTGACCGTCCGATTAGTAATTAGGTTTATCCGAAAATGTTTTAAAATCAGAAAATCAAAAATAAACTGAAACGGTGTCGTGTAGGTTAGTGGCCGTGCGGTGTCGTTTAGGTTAGTGTGAATCGACGGTCTAGATCAAGTCTCCGGATCTAATCATGGCCGTAGGTTCAAGTAATCTGATCAGACGGCTCTGATCGAGTCTTCATCCAATCTGGACCGTAGGTTTTAGTAAACAGATCTAAGCGACACGGACAAGCCACGTGGTCCATCAGGGACCGTCGGATTAAAACCGGAAAATCCAAAAATAAAAAGTGTGATACGGCGTCGTTTTCGATCAAGGTTTTCGCGGGTTCGGGTCTGGACCGGGTTCCGACCCGAGTGGGTCGGGTCGACCCGGTCCGAATCATATTTTTTTTAATAAAAAAATAAAAAATGATTTTAAAAAATAAAAAAAAATCGGAAAAACTTCAGAAAATCCAAAAAAATGCTAGAAAATTCCAGAAAATTCCAAAAAATGTGGAAAAATTTGTGAAAAATCCTAGACATTCCAGAAATCCCCAAAAAATCGAGGGTTGACCACAGACAACTGGTCAACCCTATTTTTGGGGTTTCTTATCCAATTTTCCTAGACTTGACGACATTACCCTTTAGGGGTAAGTCGCCTCTATTGTGCATGCTAGATAAGGCCGATAATGCCAAGGTGAGAATTAAGGTCGATTAGACGACCAATTCTTAGGTTTGGGTTTTCGAGTCCCGCCTCTTTTCTCAAAATGACGACTTTGCCCTTTAATGGGAAAATCGTCTTTCTTGTCTCAATCAAGTTCTGAAAATTGCTTGAAGTTAGGGTTTGGGTCAGGTGGACGACCAACCTTAATATTTGAGATTTTCAGTTCTCATCTTTGTCCAAAACGACGACTTTACCCCTCCAAGGGTAAAATCACTTTTAAAATTCCAGAAAAATCCTGGAAATTCCAGAAAAATAGGAAATGGATTGGATTGATGGCCAATCCTATTTCCCCTGTCTTTTGACTTCCCAATTCATCTAAAATGACAGATTTACCCTTTCGAGGTGAATTTTCCCCGAAGTGCTCCAAATTACGATTTTGCCCCTTATAGGCAAATCATGCCAAAATCATTCCTAAGCCTTGATTGATATTTCTCTAGGCTAATAGGGCCTCATTAGGGATGCCATGCTGATTTCATGTGTTTTATCCGCATGTACTGGATCCTTGATTTGCGCACTTATTTCTATTGATTGTGATTGATAGGGTAGCTATTCCCATCTGCATGAACTCCTAGATTTAGGATCTGTACCCCACTCATCTGTATGAAATCCTAGGATCAGATAAACCATCCAGCTTAGGTACCGAAAGGACGTCAACTCTGACAGTTGGCGTAACTAAGTCCCCGAACCCACTTCTCTGGTTTCCGCAGAATCGAATAGACCACTCCCAACTATTCGATAGGGTTTCCGATCGTACCCTCCACGAAACGATTGGTGGCGACTCCTTGGCATGTACACTCATCACATGTCACTAGACCACACTGAAGGTCGACCACGTATATCCAGCAGTTGCGACTTGGGTAATGGGCCTTGGGAGAGGCCCGCGTCCGATCCAACCAGCGATCGTGGCGGCCCATTAGCCCG
Organism: Rhodomyrtus psidioides; assembly: GCA_021437785.1. NCBI lineage: Eukaryota > Viridiplantae > Streptophyta > Magnoliopsida > Myrtales > Myrtaceae > Rhodomyrtus > Rhodomyrtus psidioides. Next base: position 1,894,959 of record JAILYB010000041.1, on the reverse strand, counting down.
CTCCCGCCTCAGAGCCTCGTGGGAGAGGGTCGCGACAATCATCATCACACCTCACAAGGGTTCGGGTCTTCTTGCAATTAGTATGACCAGGCCAATCCGTGAGGTCTTTTATAAGGATTGTAATTTAGGCTCAATCAAAGGCTTATTCAAAGGGGACTCATGTGAGTCATTTAGGCCATGAAACGGCATCTTCATCAGCTACATTGGGTTTACAAGTCAGGAACTCTGCGAAATGAGATAGAAATGATCTTGTTCGCACTTCTCCGAGCGATATTCATAAGCATTTGAAACCCTCTATTAATTCAAGTGCCCTAATTTGAAGAGACTTTTGGTGAGGATTGTAATGTAGGTTTAGGGTAGGCTTGGAAATGAAGGGCCTATTTTCAACATGGGGTTGTATTATGATGAGAAAATTAATGATCATCCACCTCTGTCACTCACAAATGATCTTTCATTTCCTGAACCAATTTGGATAAGACCTCCATTCCTTCCGGAGATTTTTTGAGAGGGCTCTTTTCTTTTTTCTTTTTTTTTCTTTTTTTGATGAGAGTGGGCGTTTTTGCTCCCTTCTTTTTGTACGGCAAGCTTTTCCTTTTTTGCATGGCCAACTTTGATTTTTTTTTTTGTTGTTGCATGGCAAGCTTTTTTCTTTCTCTCTTTTTAAAAGGAAGGAATTGTCTTATCTGAATTGTCTGAATATAATGCTGGCAGATTTTCCAAGTTTCAGCTTGCCCTGAGGCACTTTGCTCGTCTGTCGGATTGTCTGAAATAATTTCCTTTCAGGATGATCACCGATCGAGTTTCAAGAAATGAATTCGCCACTCAAATTGGGTTTTGCAAAGGATGAGTGTATATGGGTATATAAGTGAAATGTTCTTCGTCACGTCTAAGGCACTTGAGCTAACATAGAATTCACGTGCAACAAACTCACTCATAGATTGATGCAAGTGAAAGCAAGAAAATTCCACTCATTCTTTGAACTTCTGAGATTTGCCCCGATGCGGGGTTGTTCCTGACAGGGGTACGAAATAAAACCACCATTCAATGGGTTTAGCAATGGGCAACCTGTAGTGTTTGGATAGAGGAAATGAATGCCTCATGTCATTTTAGTCATCATACTTCTTGCGAGATAACCCTTTACCTTGGACATAAGTACACTTTTAGTGCTAAAAGTTACGTACGGAGACCATTTTAGTGCCAAAAGTTTCAAACGGACAACTTAAGTGCTAACTTTTTTTTTAAATGATCACTTTTAATGCCAACTTCTTTTAAAACGATCACTTTTAGAGCCAACTCTGATGTGCCACGTCAGTTAAAAAAATAATAAAAATAACACGTGTCGGATTTTCGGCGAGCCACGTCAGCTCTAGCACTAAAAGTGATCACTTTTAAAAAAAGTTGGCACTAAAGTTGTCCGTTTGAAACTTTTGGTACTAAAGTGATCTCCGTATATAACTTTTGGCACTAAAAGTGTACTTTTGCCCTTTACCTTGTAAGCATGGAAATTCTCACATTGCTCACTAGGGATTGTGATATAGGACGTGTATGGAAACGGCTCGCCTTTCATCGTCCTAACATTCCTCATTCAATATGATCAATCCAATTAGATAAGAGAGACCTCTTGGTTGAAATTATCTCACAGTGGAAATTAATAATGCAAATAAAATAGCAGACAAGCAGACAAATATAGCATGAATAAACATAAAATGAAATGCTATAACTTGATCAGAAAAAACGTCAGGGCACATCAAGTGTAGTATTTTTTTACAGCATCAGAGTTAACAGGACTAGTGAAAACATGACCATCCATTTCTGCAAGGATCAAAGCACCTCTTGGGAGTACCTTCTTCACGACATATGGACCGCCATAGTTCGGAGCAAACTTTCCTTCTGGCAGCGAAACAATAGGCAATAGCTTTCGCAGAAGAAGATCTCCTACCTGAAAATGCCGAGGCCGGACTTTCTTGTTAAAGGATTTAGAAACTCTCTTTTGATAGGACTAGCCGTGGCATTAAGCTTTAAGCCGCTTTTTGTCGATCAAGTTCAACTGGTCCATCCTCTGCTGGATCCAATCAGCTTCAGTTAGCTTAACTTGAGATAATATGCTCAAGGAAGGGATTTCCACCTCAACTGGTAATACTGCTTCTATTCCATATACAAGAGAATATGGGGTTGCCCCAGTAGATGTTCGGATCGAAGTCCGACAAGCTATAAGTGCGAAAGGCAACCTCTCATGCCAATCTCCATAATTCTCAGCCGTTTTGGCCAAGATTTTCTTGATGTTCTTAATGGCTGCTTCCACCACTTCATTCATCTGAGGACGGTACGGAGAAGAATTCAGATGTTTGATCTGCAATTTATTGAACAAATCATCGATCACCTTGTTGTTTAAATACGAGTTGTTGTTGGTGATTATGACTTCGGGCGAACCATATCGAGCGATGATGTCTTGACTAATGAATTTCACGACATTTCTTGCTGTGACTGCCAGATACGACGCCGCTTCGATTCATTTAGAAAAGTAGTCGATGGCGACCAAAATGAAGCGATGACCATTTGACGCTTTGGGGTTAATTGGACCAATCACATCAATGCCCCACATAGAGAAAGGCCATGGTTCAAATAATTGGTGCAGCTCGTTCGGAGGAATATTGATCTTGTCGCCATGAATCTGACACTTGTGACAGCTTCGAACGTGCTTAATAAAAATTTGCCTTGTTAGGAAGACACGTATACATCTAATTGTTTACTATGATAAGAGACATAACACCATTTGGAAAAACTGTCTAAATGAGACTTCTTATGAAATTTTTGGGAAAGTGAAGTGGAATTCAGAAAAATCCTTGAACTTCCATAGGATGAATCACTAGCGATCCACCATTTTGAACGAGGTACAAAATACGTATCCTTATTCCCATCCACACTCAAAAGGACGATCGTGTCCATCACCAAAAAAAGACAAGCCAAACACCTAAAATATAGAAGGCACAAAGCACCGCGAGTACTTCCAAATTTATTTGAGAGAACAACTTCCGGAATCATGCGTAAGCATCGGGGTTCTGGAGGAGGTATGCTTCGACGACTTTGTACATTCCCAAGGCTTTCTCTTTGCCGGCTTTGATGTCTTCTTCTTTGAGCTCTAAATCGCCCTTGGTGTAGTACGTGCTGGTCATCTTGTTCTTGCTCCCACCGTCTGGCGTCGGCTCGAACTTAACCTCGTAAGCGATAGAGTCGAACTTTTCCATCAACGGACTGCCTTCGATCAACGCGTACTTATACGTGAGCGTCTCCTCGTTTAGCTCATCTACTCGGTTCTTGATGCAGCTGAGTTGGCTACCTGTGTATGAAATGAGACAATGCGTGCTACTTAGATTTGAATCAATCACAGAAGATAAATAACATTTTCGAGAAAACTTAGTGCGAACGAAGAGTATAACACTTAACAATCGCCATGTTGCCCTTTTCGCTGTGCCATCTTATAGTTCTTACGAAAATTTAGCAATTTTATTTCACAAGATTGGCAGCATCAGTAGTTTAAAAACCCTTGAGAAAGATTCACCTTCGGCGAAATTGATTTGTCTGATGCTTCCGGCTCCTCCGTTGCCTGGGATGATGTCAATGCTCTTGATAGCTTGAGGCATGAGCTTGGGGATGAGGCTGTGGGAGTCCACAATCAAGGCCTTAAACAATCTGGCCGCGGGGATTGGGGAACTGTACTCATCGATGAACGTGAACACACCCGTGATCGATCTCTACGAAACTCGCTAGCCGAAATTATACCAAACGAAATCGAAAATGAGCTTTGGTTGAGCTTTGGTGTGAAGGAGACCGGCAAAGGAGGGCAGTATTTATTAGGTCCGAGAGGAGTCGTCCTCGTTGAATCGGTTTTATGTTCTGTTGGCTCCTAAAGTACACAAGATGTCTTTCGTTGTCGTGATTCGGAGGAAATTTAAAGAAAATTCACGAGTTGATTGGGACAGAGCGTCGTTCTCAAAGCGGAGTTATGGATAATACAAGATGCTTAGAGCATGGTTTAGTGAATGGAAGAACTTGCCGGCATTTGATTCGCGTCTCGTCGCATCGTCTAATAATGCAAAAAAATTTCGAGGAGTCAACTTAATCCGAGAGGATTCTTAATCTCGCCAATGTACCTTAGTTATCGAATAGAAGGGCTTGACAAACAAAGAGAATGCATTCATCGAATAAGCCCGGAATGTAGCCACACTTAAATAGACAAATTAGCTTGCTAAGATGGATTAGCTGGTTCCTAAGGGTGAAAAATTAAATGGGCTATCGTAAAACTTTACAAATATTTGATTTAATGCTGAAGTTGGATGAGAAAGAAGAGGTCCCGAATCAAGTTATGATTAATAGACCACTTTGTCCTATGTCCTCAGGGATATTCTCTTGTGCCTTCCTATGGTGCTGTGATAGATTCTGGGAAAAATTCTAAATAAGGGTCTAAAGTACATTTATTTTTTAAAATAAGGACTTGAAGTAGACATTGTTTCAAACAAGGGCCCGAAGCACTCAAATCGTCTAAAAAAGGGCCCCAACGAAGTGCTTCTTGCACTTCTTTCCTTTTTTTGTTTTTATTTTTTCTCCCCTCCCCCGCCAGCGTCGGTCGCAAGCTCAGGTGACCCTCGTTGGTGTCGGACAAGGGCGGCCCTCGTCAGCCAAGTGAGGGCGAGGGTTGCCCTCACCGACGTCGAGCGAGGGTGTCCCTCGCTTGGGTTGGAGGCCCTCGCCCGCGGGCGATTGGAGTGGGGAGGTGGAGAGAAAAAAGAAAAAAGAAAAAAGAAAAGGAAAAAAAAAAAGAAAAAAGAAAAAAATCAAAAAAGAAAAAATGATAAAAATGCTCTTCAGTCAGACACTTCTTTAAAATAATGATGACACTTTAGGCCATTCTTTAAAATAAGGTTAACTTCATACCTTTATTAAAGAAAATAAAGACATTTCAAATCTGTATTTAAATTTTTTTCTGAATTGTATCGTGTAAGTCAATGTATCCAACAACAAATAATTGAAGTGTTTGCGTGCGTGTCCTTGTCAGAGTGTTGTGATTACTTGCTCAAGAGGCTGCTTGATTGCTCATTTAATGCTGGCACCGATTTATTTATTTTTTGGCTGGCTCCGATTTGATGATGAACAGTTTGGCTTCATATGTCCATATATTGCTATAACTGGGAAAGAAAGAAAAGAAAACAAAAGCAAAGAATTGCGTCTATCAGATCCACCTGGAGCTAGTATTGTCGTTGTTTGGCATAGTTGAAACATGACCCAAGATTTTAGTGCATGGGATTGTTAAGAGTCAAGGGTTTCTAGGCCATTAAATTTATGAGATGAGACCCACTTCTTAAATATGACCGGGTGAAGTTCCTTGGAAATAAGCAGGCATGATGACCATGTTCATTAATGATGGAGCTTATGTACTCAATTACATGCTCATTACATGCTTATATGAAATGTCATGACCATCTTAACCTCTCATCTAATGCAATAATAGAGCTATTTGGGTTAGAATTACATTGCAAAGAGTGGCCAAATGCAAATCGACCTTTCTTTCGAATGAGCATAATGTACATTACACATCAGTTTTAAATAGACGAAATTCGCTCAGACATAACATCTTGAAGCATGAAATGCAATCAATGGAATGAACAAGCTAATGGAAAGTTGATACCGTTTAAGAAGCACACCCAATTTTTTTCAAATGCGTCAAGCAATCTCATTCACTAGTCTTCGAGGTACACGCGATATATGCACCACTGCAACATCATTATACCTTCACCGTGCTCCGAGGCACTTTTTGACAAGCCAAAGTGCGATAATAGAATCGGAGATTCTTTATTGTAATAGCAACATCATTAGAACTCTCCATCAAGGGTACTGTCCCACGTATAGAGGACCCGATTATAATTAGCAGAATTTCATCGGTCCACGAAGAGAGATGCAAAATTTGCTTCAGACATAGACAAATGACATAAAATAAAAGATTTTTAGGCATAGGCCTCTGGGTTGGCCAAGAGATAAGCCTCCACGGCCTTGAAGACGGCCATGGCCTTCTCTTTCCCGGCCTTGATCTCCTCCTCATTGATCACAACCCCTGGTTTTGGGTGGTACTTGCTCACGTTCGTGCCCTTGCAGCCCCCGTCGGGAGACATCTCCATCTTCATTTCGTAAGAGATCGACTCGATCTTGTCAGCCAATTCGCCTCCCTCCACCAACGAGTAGCTATACGTCATCTTCTCCTTGTCCAGTGCATCGATTTTGTGCTTCAGGTACTTCAGATGACTGCCTGTGCTTAAAGGGCAATCGCGTAATTGCGAATGTTCATTATTGTTAGATGTGCCCACGTTTCACACTAATGAGATAAGGTGCTCTATCGGACCACCAAAAAAAAAAAAAGGTGCTTTAGATGCCGGAAAATTGAAAAGACTAAAAGTAGTTTAATTGTCCAATAAGGTCCTTCGCCATAACAATATTTCAATTACTAAAGAAGAGATAGTGCCAAAATGTGGCACGCATGTTACTAGTCACTAGAGTCACCTAACCTTCGGCGAAGTTCATCTGCTTGATGCTCCCGGGGCCTCCATCGCCATGGACGAGCTCGACGCTCTGGATGGCCTGGGGCATGAGCTTGGGGATGAGATTGTCGCCGTCGACAATCAACGCCTTGAACATCCTCCGCGCCGGGACGGGGCTGCTGAATTCTTCAGTGAATGTAACTGGGGTGCTCATGATTGTTCTACTTCCTTTTTTTCCCTCTCCCCACGGATGTAATTGAAAGACGAGAATGAAATTGAGATAAAAATGTCAATATGGAATAGATAAGATTCGTAGATGTAAGATGACATTATGAAGAGTGGAGGAAATATTTATAGGACTAGGATGGGTCCTTACAATTAATGTCCATCGTGGTAGCTAAACGTCACATCTTCTCCTGTCCCAGGTTAATGATTCCCCCTCAAAGGTCCTAACCTAACAATTCTCCTACATTTTAGTGGCTGCCATTCATTTATCTCCTTTTAGTTTTTTTTTTTTTCACATAGAGTAATTTCATTTGTATGACCGTGCCGGTCAGGTATGAATATGATATGAGTCAAGTCGGGCACGGATCAATAATTTTGCATTACGCATAAATGGATTATAAATATGTTAATTTGAGTAAGATCATTATGACCCGACTTAGTCCCGAGTCGACCACTTATTTCACAGGTGTATATGATACGAGGATCAATAGCGCACTAAGTAGGGCATTCTCCATTGGACATTAGTCACGATGAGAAATTGAAGTGGATTTGTATTTTCACTCGGCTGAAGCCTGCTCTTTTATTTTTCATTTTGCTAATTATAAGCGCCATGATATTGCACCCTCTATTTTTTTTTTTAAACTGTCAGAGGACATGTTAAATAATGGGGTCGGCCTAAAAAAAAAACTTCCTATGTCATTAATGCATTTAGGGCAGCTCCTTTATTTGCATGAAAAAGCTGCTGAAGCAATTGAAGTAGAAGTTTTTACTTGGCAAGAAATTCCATGCACCGTTGAATGATTCATTTATAGTGGTATAGGAAAACAAAAGTCAACGAACAAAAAAATAAAAATAAAAGAAAAAGGCCAAAACACGAGATGAAGTGGTTCGAGAGTCATCTTGATCCACTCCATGACACCTCTTCGCCATCTACCAACTGCTAAGACTAATAAAAGCAGTCGGTGCAACTCCCCATAGATAGTAGATGCATCCAAAATTCTACCACATGAAATATATAAAAAAAAAATGTAATGCATGTCCTTTAAATGAGGGAAAATTGAAAAAAAGAGAGAGGCCTGAACGTCCTTCATTTCCTCAAATAAAGGGCTGAAGTGATCTTATTTCAAATAAGAGCCTGAAATACCATAATTGTCAAAAATAAAAGCATCAAGTGGATATTGTTTCAAATAAGGACATGAGGTAACCTTATTAGTCTCAAAAAAGGGAATTCACTGGTAATAAGGGATTTTGGTCAATTAAGTATTTTAAATATTATATATATATGTTCTTTTTTCAGATTTTCGAAAGTTAAAAAAAAAATTAAGAGAGAGAGAGATACAGGCGGGAGGGGGCTATCATCCTTGCCTGTGGCCGTCACCCCACCACTAATGGGGCGGCGGCCATGGCTAGCGAGGTCCACGGCTCCTCAGTAAGGGTTGGCGACCCTACCAACCAAAAGCAAGGGCCTCTAGTCCTCGCCAAAGCCGGGTAAGAGCCGTGGCCTTCAGATAGACCATGGTGAGGGACGTTAACCCTTCAGTCGAAGGTGGCGACCCTTGCCATGGTCCGACACCTCTGGTCGGTGGGATCGTTGGCCCTCAATGAGGCGCCGGACCCTCCGGCCATGGCCATCTCCCCATCAGCAGTGGGGTAATGGCGAAAGAAGGGAGGGCAGCCCCCTCCTGCCTATATCTCTCTTTTTTATTTTACTTTTAATTTTTTTAGTGTTTAATATAATTTAACTAAAAATTAGGTTAAAATTATGTTTTGACAAAAATGCCTGTGGTTGGCCGAAATATTTGATCGGCCGGCAAGGTTAGGCCATTGTTTGAAACAAGCATGGCCACTTCAGATCTTTCTTTGAGACAAAAAGAGCACTTCGAGGCCTTAGATGAAACAATGATCACTTCAATCCCATATTTGAGAAAATGAAGGCATTTTGGACACTTATTTGAAATTTTTCCTTTAAATGAAGTGGGCCTATCGTGGATTCAACCTAACCTAGGTTTACGAAAACGAATTATAGGTGAAGGGAGATAAAAATAAATAAATAAATAAATAAGGAAATATGGTCTGTTTGGTTCAGTTTTGGGAAAATGTCCTTGAGAAAATGCAAATGCCTTTTGGGCTAAAGAGGATTTTCGAAATGAAAATAGTATTTGGTAAAGTGCATTTTAGCAATACATTGAAAAATAACTTTGACATAAATCCCATTTGGCAAAAAATACAATTGTAAATAATTTGATTTTTAATTATTTTTATTTTTAATTACTTTCTTTAATTTTTTTTTGCTTCTTTCTTTGTTAAATTTCTTCTTAGCCTGTCGCCGACCATAGTGGCAGCTGGCGATCAGCCACAAGCTAGGCTCGAGCTTGCTGACCTCTCCGGAGGCCGAGAGCTTAGACCAAGCCTTACTAGCCTAGAGCGAGACCGAGCTCGCCGAACTTTGTGTCATGGTCAATCGTCGAGCAGCCACCGCCGTAGAGATCTGTCGTCGATGGAGGCAGAAGCAGAAGCAAGCAGAGGAAGGAGGAAGAAGGAGAAAAGAAAAAAGAAAAAAATAAAATAAAGAAGGAAAAATGAAAAATTGTAGTCGCATTTCGAAAATGCAACTTTTCAAAATACCTCCGGAGCTACTTTTAGGCTAAAGAGCCTTTAGGGGCCTTTAAAATTGCAATTGTATTTTCCCAAAGTTAAGCAAAAAATGAACCAATTGCTATTTATATTAGAGGTGAGCATGGTTCCAGGGTAGAACCTGAAACCTTGTGTGAACCGGACCGGTGGGAATCGATCGGTTCTAGGTACTAGGGTATAGAGAGTTGGTTCCAGTTTCAAAAATTAAGGAACCTATTTTAACCGGTAGGTTCCAGGTTCTAGGTAGGTGGAACTTGGAACCCAAACCTAGAACTGGAACAAGTTTTTATATTTTTTTTCTTAGTATATGTCTTCACGTCATCTTGAGGTATTGTCGCGACCCGTCCGGAAGCGGACGCGGCTAATGGATTACCGATCGCGGGTCTTGGATCGGCGCGAGCCCTCCCAGGCCCATACCAAATCGCGGCGGGAGTATTTCTTAAGGGATTCGACGATAAGAGTCGATCGCTTTCGACCTTCAGTGTGGTCGTTGTGGCATGTGCAACTTGTGCATACATTTGGAGTCGCCACCGGTCTTTCTTGGAGGGTAGACCGGAAACCTTACCGACCGATTGGGAGAGGTCGATCAGTTCTGCGGAACCAGAGATTTTGGGTTCGGGGACTTGGTTACGCCGGTATCATTACCAACGCCCTTTCGGTACCTAACGCGAGTGATTTTCCTAGCTAAGAATTCATGCGGGTGCAATCTTAGGTGAGGTAGGCTTGATTCAGGGTTTCATACAGATTGGAAGACTATTCCTATCAAACATAATCAATTTAAATGAAAGCGCAATCAAGTACATAAATAAATCACTTTAATGCACATCAATTCAGATCAATGGCTTCCTAGCATAACCATAAAGGCTTAATGAATGTGTTATTTCGAACCAGGGGTAAAATGGGAGGATTCGGAGGCGATTTAGCCCGAAGGGCAAAATCGTCAATTTTTGGAAGATTTGGATACCGAATTACCCAAAATATTCCATGGCTAGTTGATTGTAGCCATTTCCCATTCTTGAGAATTTTTTGGAATTTCTTGATTTTTCTTCAATTTTTTTGGGAACGATTCGCCCAAAGGGCGAAATCGTCATTTTTAAGAAGGATCGGGTTCAAAACACCCGGGATGAGCCTTGGCCAGTTGATTGTGGCCATTTCCTATTTTTTTGGGATTTTTCTAGAATTTTTCTGAATTTTTCCGATTTTTTTGAGTTTTTTTATGATTTTCTATTTTTTTATTGATTTTTTTATTGAATTTTTATTATTATTTTATTATTAAAATATTTTCCGGACCGGGTCGGACCCGGCCCAAGCCTCTCGGGTGTCCGGCCCAAACCCACGGTCGAAACCGGCCTCGCAGAAACGACACCGTTTCGCGATTTTTCCATTTTTTAATCAATTTTCGATTTTTTATTCATTTTCTATAATTTAACCGAAAATCCGCTGATCGGACGGTCCTCCTCGCGCCACGTGGCTGATTCTGGTGCATCCGATCTTGAGCATGATCGGACAACCCACAGGACGCCACGTGGTGCACTCTCAGCCGTCGGATTCGTTGACCGTTGACCGTAGACCGTTTGACCGTTGACCGTTTGACCGCCGGCGACTTCGCCAGAGAAGACGATGAATAGTGCTTTTTCCGGCGAAGTCGCCGGAGGCGCCCGAACCGACGTAAAATTTCCCGTTTTAAACCGTGATTTTTGCACTAAAACGATCCTCAGTAATCCCACAATCATTCCTACTCTTTTCATGGCAAATACAACGTCGGGAACTACCCCGAACGTACGACGACCGAATCGGCTCCGGCGATAAAGTTGCAGAAATTTTTTTTGTTTAAACTCGGCTTCGATCGTTCACGTGGCATCCCTTGGTAGCTTAAAGACTTACCTGCAGCTCCTTGAAGGTTGACAGCCGCCCGAAATACCTCGTTGAGCTCCCGGTCCGAGCCGTGGCCGTCGAAGCTCCGAGCCCGGTTTTCCTCGCGGTTTTAATGCAAAATAAGGAGCATATGGAGCTCAGAGCCAGTGATAACGAATGTTTAAGGTGAGATTCGTGTGGCACGGGGTCGGGAAAGGCACAACCGGGAATTGTAACTTGCTAAACTCGTTCAAGCATATTGTCGAACACGTGACGTGCGTCGGAAAAACGGAGTTCGGGGGATGATACTGACCTGCTCGAGGGTCGCCGGCGGCTACGGAAGCTTCAACGGTGAACTGCAGGCGTAGGTAAAGGTCCAGAACCGCCGCTTGGACCTCGGTCTCCCGCGAAAACTCCCCTCTCCCTCTCGGCCGAGCTCTCTCTCTTTTCTTTTTTTTTTTCTTTTTTTTTGCAACCGAGCACCCACCATTTTCGCCTTGGCCGACCGGCCTTTTGTGCTCATTTCCCCATCAAAAGCCAACATACAACTTTGTTTTTGTCCCCCACGTTCACCGTCCTTCCCTTCTTTTCGTTAAAAAAATGTCCCACGATCGCCCCTTTTTTTTTGCCTCTCGGTGGCCACGACGGGTCTGCAACAAAGTTGCAGACCCGGTCGGACCGGGTCGGGTCGGATCTGACCCGACCGACCCGGTTCGACCAATTTAGCCAAATTGGGCCCCAAATCGACCCAATTTCATGAAATTGTTGGCAAAATCGAACTCCTTGACCTGTTTTCTATCCAATAGGGGTATTTTCGTGAATCAATTGATTGAAATTTAGTGAAAACCCCAAATCGCCCTTAGGATCCGAAATTGATTTTTGCTTAATCGAAGGTGCAAATGATCGAATTAGCCCAAATTAAGGCCACCGGTGGATTCGGCATGATGAAAACTATAGGGTAGGGATGTTTAATTTGAATGGGTATGCCCACATGAAATTTAATTTCAACAATTGAGAAAACGGGGACTAAATTGAAAGAAAATTGTGCAATTAAGCCCATTTGGTTAAAATTGATCAAATTGGAGGGAAAATTGACCTAATTGCATTTCAAGACTTCAGAATCCAATGTCATAGCTTACACAAGGTGAGAATTGAAAACTAAAAGACTCAAAAAGGATTTTTTAGGCTCGTTTCGGGTTTATGTTTGTGAAGGAACATAGTTACCCGAGCCGAATTTTTGAGATTTAAAGTAACACACATGAAGAGGAAATTAAAACAAAATTATTGAATATTTTTTGTATTTTTCTGACCACGAATGGTATTTTTCTGATTTTTTGGGTATTTTTATAATTAAATAAATTCGAAAAATATTATAAAATACCAAAAAATATTTTTTTGTTCAAAATGGGTCCCCGAGGCTAGGCCAAGGCTTCCAAAGTTGATTTTGTGATTTTATGACCTTTTTTGATATTTTTAATTAATTTTTAAAGAATAAAAATCACAATAATAAATGGTCAAAAATCAGGTGTCAACAGGTATTCCATAAGGTCCAATGATAAGTGTATAATCCGGAGCCACTTTATCATTGAAACTTTTACTTTGTTATTATTTCATACTTTTTGTGTGTCTAAATATGAGTTGTGGTTAGTGGATTTTAGCAGTAAATGGTGGCCATTAAATGTAATTAGTCATTGTAATCATTCAATTAAGAATGTATATGGAACTTGAGTGAAACCTGAAACTGACCTTGGAACCTGAGACATTATAGGTTCTAGGTTCCAACGTACGCAAAATTAAGAATGTATATGGAACCTGAGTGAAACCTGAAACTGACCTTGAAACCTGAGACATTATAGGTTTTAGGTTCCAAGATACGCAAGGTAATTTCTAAAAAATGAAGAACATGTATAGATTGGTAGGTTTTAGGTTCCAGATGGAACCTGGAATAGCTTACCTCTAATTTACATTTAGCCAAAGGATTTTAGAGCCCCAAAGCCCTTTCAAATGCTGAATCAAATAGGGCCATAATCCGACTTTAATACTATGATAGAAAAGTCAAACCCAAAAGCTCATACTTACGAACGAAGAGAGGTCGTATGCATATATAAAGAACATCTAGATCTCCTAAATAAACGATGTGGGACAAGCTAACAAAATGTTAGTCAAAACTCCGTGAAAAAGTAGAAGACTCGCAAAAGTCGTGACCCAATCGCCAAGATGTAACGAAGGAGTTTTGAATTGCCGGCAAAGATCAAGGATTGGCGGGAACCAGCCCAAAGAAAGAAAAAAAAAACTTGTCGCCATTCAATCACTGTCGCCATCGTACAACCCATTGATTCGACCTAGGTTGCACCACCATGCCCCACAGCGAAGCTCTCAAAAGAAACAACACAGTAGCAATTCATGGAAATTGATTTTGTAAGGTTGGTGGTTAGAATAAGCTAGAATTGCCCATTACGGTTAACTTCACTTCGGTCTGGAGCTCAACCCTTCTAACTTTGAGCTGAGGGTTTGTGTAATCCGACTTCGGCCCAGGATGGATTGGTGACTACTTCGAGCGGAGTGAGAAAGAGTGCCTCGATCTGTTTGAATCAAGTGCGGGAATCGTCGTAGAATTGAACCGGTTCACGGACGAAGGGACAGTTATTGCAGGACGGCGGGATTACCATAGAAGTGATCGAGATCGAGGACATGGATGAAACCATGGAAGCATCGGAGCAGCTAGGGAAAGGATTACGGGTGAACTCCAAAAACCATTGAAGGAGATCTCAGGAATTACGCAGAAAGAAGACGCATTCTAGTGGTTTTGATCACTTTAACTTATAGAATAATTTAAGCATTAAAATACGCTTTCATCTAACATCTTAAACTTGTAGAATAGTTGATGGTGTTCTCACAGAATCTCACATTTAGGCTGAGAGTAAAACCAAAGAACAAACTTTTGTTCATTTTTCCATTGGTCTATTGGCACATCTTAAACTTGTAGAATAGTTGATGGTGTTGTTGGAACTAGCAATAACACCTAGAGGGGGTGAATAGGTGCTTGTGAAACTAATTGAAATATGTTACGAAAATAAAACAATTTCAATCCACGATCAGGAACAAGAATAATATAATAACGTGCAAACAATCCAAACACAGAAATAGAGTTTAGAGTAGAGAAAGTGCACGCTCAGTTTATAGTGGTTCGGCTTGTTAGGCCTACGTCCACTCTCCCATGATGACAGCCGATTGGCTGGATTTCACTAGAATGATTTGATGAAGATTACAAGTGATAATGAACATTTAGTCTCTCTTACAAATCCTCACAGTAAAATGAATGTAGAACTCTCAGAATAATTTAGTGAATTTGAACAACTCTTGCACTTTGAATTTCTGGTTCACAACTCGTCGCAGATCACCGTGGTTCTTCCTTTATAATCCTTTGTCTCCAAACTAGCCGTTGGATAATCCATCGAAGGATCGCTCTTCAATCTTTGATTGGACGTCATTAATCGTGATTGAATGAGATTGTATCTGAGAAGATATGATAACCGCTGAACCCTTCTGATTCAGCCGCCCATATCTTCAGTTTCCAAAAGTGGAGTAGATTCAAATAAGTCACCAAATATATTCTTGGAAGGTAATATCCAATCGTAGATTTCCTCCTAATTGATTAAAAAGGAATATCTTATCAATCAAATATCACACACTTCCATAATGAAACTTGCCTTGATTGGAAACTTGCCATTCGTGGGTCTTCAAAATCTATTTTGTAAATAGGCACAGGATCTGACCAGTGTCAGAAGCAATCTTTAGAAGAAAACTATCTGAATCTGAACAGATAACTTGGAATGGTAAATCTGAGCTTCAATAAAGTCTATTTGACACATCATATAGTTCTTTAGACGAATAAACATTCAAGTGAGAAACCATGTTGCATCTGACCCTCAGAAGCAACTCCATCTGAATGTCTTTAGAAACACTCCATCTGATTGTCTTCAGAAGCACTCCTTGTGAATGTCTTCAGAAGCAATTACATGACTACTCTTTCTCGAGTCTAAATGTCAGAATTGGAGCAATACAAACTTCTGTTTACACATTCTTCCTGCAATGAAACATTACAAATATCACACAGATTCTGTTGATAGTTTTGTCATAATCAAATTAGAAAGAAGGTTTCCACAACAATCTCTCCCTTTTTGATGATGACAAAACTTCCTTAATATCAAACTGATTTTAATAAGAGAATTTTGAATGTAAATAAAGAAGGATTTCACAAGTATTTAAAGAATTGTATAGCATGTGAAATTTTAATAGATAAAGGGTGTAGGAATATCGCCAGAGAGTCTTGATTTAAAGTTTTAGACAGTTTTACTCGTTTCATCCTGCAAACAATATAAAATAAAGGCTTCTCTCCCCATTTTTGTCATCAACAATAAACAGAAAATGTAATTCATGGCATAAATATATTAATGCATAGTAATGAAGGTTTCTCTCCTCCTTTCAGAATTGTTCAAAGAAGAAAATAAAAATAAAAATTGAGCTTAAAATGTCACGCCCCACGTTCCTCTGTGAGCTCGTCACATCCGCCACGTCGTAATAATAATCCTAGAATCCATCGATCGTTGCACAAGGAATGAAATAAAACAAGCATGCGGAAGGAAAATAAACAACCCAGACAATAAATACAAGGATGACTCGGGATGACATCAAGGCATATATACATATCATAAGCATCAAGTCTACAACCAGCGGTCAGAGGAAAGACATAAACCAAACAAACTTTTGGGTCAGAGGAACTAAGGGCTATAACCAAGCATCAAAAGGTTACATCCCCAAAAATTGCCTATGGCAACTAAGGCTACTCAGTAGAACTGCACATCTCGTCATCGTCTTCGAATTCGTCTTCATCGGGAACATAGTCGGAAAAGGTCTCAGAACACACCTCCAAGGTATCATCCTCCATGTCGTCCTCTGAAACTGATATCTCAATCACCTCTATCTCTTATTCCACAGTCGGGGTCTTCTCTGGAACATTTCTCGATCCGACCACTGACACCTCAACCTCAATCTCATCGCGAATCGAGTGACACCAAGAAGGCACTACACCCCTAGGGACCTCAGTAGGCTGTAAGGGACCAGTAGTTACCTCCCCGACTCTACGAAACCATGCCTCGAAGAGATGCGGTTGCCAATCCTCTCCTCCCTCATCGACTCAAACAGTAGTACGCTTCCTAACGTATACTACACCTTGACCATCTGGGAACTCATCAAAATAGGCGGTCATCTCATTGGAATCGCCTAGACGTATCGGAAACATACTTCACGGCTTGGGGTTTGAAAAACACGTCCTACTACGGGGTGAGATTTACATCTCAGCAAGTGAACCCTAAACCTAAACTAGACCGCTAGTCCCTCCAGACTATGCAACAAAGCAATATGAAGAAAGTTCACCAAGACCATTAGCACAAGGCATTCAAACATCGTAACACTTTTAACGTAACTGGCATGAACAAGAATCATAACCAAGCATACACAACACCATGAGACCAAGCTTAACGCACTAGCATAGAATGAACTCATAATTCCAAAAATTATCTCAATGGCATCACATTCTCTCATCGCCAAGGGCTCCCTAACCGCGATGTATTCCTCAAGGGCTCAATAACCAATTTCGACGCACGAGAGCTCACTAGCAATTTTCAAAGTATAAGAGCTCACTAGCCAAATTCATCACTGTCGCGACCCTCTCGAGGTTCGCCGTGGGCTCTCGAGGGCTAATGGGCCGTCCAGTCTGGTCGGACGCAGGCCTCTCCCAAGGCCCGTTACCCAAATCGCAACGGAGGTATGCGTAGTCGACCTTCAGTGTGGTCTAGTGACATGTGCTAAGTGTGCATGCCATTGAGTCGCCACCAATCATTTTTTTGGAGGGTATGATTGGACCACCCTATTGAATAGTCGGGAGTTTCTATTCAATTCTACGATAACCAGAGAAATGGGTTCGGGGACTTAGTTACGTCAACTGTTAGAGTTGACGCCCTTTCGGTACCTAAGTTGATTGAATTTTCTGCAATTTTTCTCAATTTTTTTTTTGAATTTTTCCTTAGTATTCACTTTTTTTGAATTTTTTTTATTTGATTTTTTTTATTATAAATTTCCTGAAAATAAGTCCCAACTGAATGGTCCCTAACTCGCCACGTGGCGTCTCGGTGACAATCGAATCATTTTAATTGTTGTAAAATTTGAAATTTATTTCTTTTAATGTTAAAAATATTTTTTTTATTCTGAAAATCATCGGATCACGGCACGTGGCTCATCTGCAACCATCCAATCTAGCATTTTTTTGTTTTTGTTTTTATAGGACGCAACACAATGCAAAAAATAAAGAAGATATTAAGTCATTATACAACATAAACATAAGCAAAGGAGATGGGATCCGGTGAATTTTACGACGTCGGAGTCCGTCGGTGCTCGTGCAACAATGTGTGGGGATATAAACCACCAGCAGGAGGCTCGGCCTTCCGATTCTGGGGTAGCACAATATAATTTACAGAAAATAAATAAATAAAACACCTTGGACACCAATAGGAGGCTTAGCCTTCCGATTCTGGGTCTTTTATGCGAAATATAGAAATGCTATGACATAAAGTAAATACGCAGCAAATATTTAGACACCAACAGGAGGCTCGGCCTTCCGATTCTGGGTCTTTTATGCGAAATATAGAAATGTTATGACATAAAGTAAATACACAGCAAATATTTAGACACCAACAGGAGGCTCGGCCTTCCGATTCTGGGTCTTTTATGCGAAATATAGAAATGCTATGACATAAAGTAAATACGCAGCAAATATTTAGACACCAACAGGAGGCTCGGCCTTCCGACTCTGGGTCTTTTATGCGAAATATAGAAATGCTATGACATAAAGTAAATACACAGCAAATATTCAGCAACCTTAAAATTCCAGAACATAGCCTATCATCTTAGGAAGCCATCACCGAAAATTTCACCTTAAAAGGAGTCCAAATGAGTGAGATATGACCACAATACCTCAATTCGCTCGATTTTCGTCGACTGTTTTTCAAAAAATCACCATAATTTAACCAGACCTCGAAAATTCACGAAACCAACGGGAAATTGTTAAGGACATCTTAACTTAACCTGTGATGGTCAGAGGGAGGCGCAAAGGTCGCCGGAAGGGCTGATCGTGGAGGACGACGGCGGCGGCAGAAACTGGTCGTTACAGGGTCAGCAGCGACCTTTGTTCATTCAAACGGCTCCATCGGACGAATGGCTGGGCCAAATGAGCCTTATAATATATCCCTGGAAAGATAAGACGATAAGCTTTCTATTGGAGGTGGTTTCGTCTCGATCTGATATTGGACGACGGAGTTATGACCGGAACAGTGAGATGATTCGGGAAAGGGAGAGGAGAGAGGAAGAAGAAGAAGAAGAAGAAGAAGAAGAGGAAGAGGAAGAGGAAGAGGAAGAGGAGGAGGGGGGAGATAAATAGGCAGCGGGAAGGAGAGAGGGAGTGGGGAGAGAGAGAGAGAGAAAGAAAAAAAAATATAATAATAATAAAATAATAAAATAATAAAATAAAAAAAGTAAAAATAAAATAAAATAACAAAAAGAGAAGACAAAATCATTAGTCCCCTTTTCCTTTTAAATGATGATGTTTCCCTCCTTTTCCTTTTAATCATTATTAATATTTTTGTCAAATTCAATTTTATGGTGATCAGAGAACACCTAAAATCAAACCTGAATTTTACTATTTATGAGGTTAGAAAATAGATAAAATAAAAATAAAAATACCGACTATTTTTATATATCTTTGTGACCTCAAATATTATTTTTCTTGATTTTCTTTTTCTTTTTTTTTCTTTTTTTTGTATTTTTCGAAAATATATATAAAAAAATGAAAATTATGAAAATTATTTTTTTGGTCAAAATGGTTCATTTAGCTTGGCTAAGGTCACCAAAATTGATTTTTCAATTTTTTCAACTTTTTATGGATTTTCTATGAATTTTCAAAATAAAAATAAAAATAAAAATAAAAATAAATAAAAAAAAGTTGATCAAAATTTAGGTGTCAACAGCTGCCCCTCTTTGAGAGGAATCTCGTTAGAGGTTTCTCTCAAAGATAAGGTGACACCTGAGTCCTGATCGACTCGACTCGGGAAACTAAAGGAAATGGAGTCATGACATCCAATTTTCATGCTTGTCCATGTATGCTCTTTCTTGAAGGGGGAAACATTCATTTGACATGAGAGAGTGAGATAATAGAGAGACATACCTGCCACTTACCTGTTCGATGTTTGTACGATTTTCGCGGTGTTTGATGGATTCAAGAGAATTTCTAGGAACTCGTTACTAGAGTATCCTAGAGAGGTTAAGCTCTGACCCGTATGGTAGGTCAAACCATAATGGGATTCCTAACTGATAGGAATCTAAGGAAGACGCGTCCCATTTGAGATTTGCCAATGATTTTGATTCGTATGGTGGATTGGACCATTGAGTTGACCATTTAAGTGATTTTCACTATTGGATTGACCCTTCAGGCGGTTTCTACCTTTGATTGACCCTTCAGGCGGTTTCTACCATTATTTTGACCCTTCAGGCGGTTTCTACCTTGTGTTGACCCTTCAGGCGGTATCTACCCTCATTTTGACCCTTCAGGCGGTTTCTACCATGAGTTGACCCTTCAAGCGGTATCTACCATAGTTTTGCTTTGAAAAGGGGTCTCATGACGAGCCACGTCCGATGAGACTGCCTGATTTTTGAAAAGAGGTCTCATGACGAGGGTTCTCCACGTCCGATGAGACTGATTGAATTTTGAAAAGGGGTCTCATGACGAGGGTTCTCCACGTCCGATGAGACTGTTTGATATTTTTGAAAAGGGGTCCTAGGACGAGGGTTCTCCACGTCAAGTTAGGACTGCTTGATTTTTGAAAAGAGGTCCTAGGACGAGGGTTCTCCACGTTTGCTGGGACTGTTTGATTTTTTTTTTTTTTTGAGAAGGGGTCTCATGACGAGGGTTCTCCACGTCCGATGAGACTGCCTGATTTTTGAAAAGGGGTCTCATGACGAGGGTTCTCCACGTCCGATGAGACTGTTTCTTTTAAAAGGGTTTTTCTTCCCCCCTTTTTTAGAGATCCCGAAGTTTGTCGGGAATTCAGTTTTGAAGCAGTGAAAGATTTTATTTTGGCAAAAATTTCACTGGTACGCTGATGATGCGGGAAGTGACTTTTCTGGGAGCTGGGTTCTCCAGGTATCCTGCAGAAAAATAGATTTGTACGTTCTTCTCTTCAGAGCGAGGCCTTCTTCTGGGAGATTGGCGTCTCTAATGGATCCTGCAGAAGTTCGAGCCTGAAAAATTTTTCTTCACCAAGAAAACGTTAGCAATCTTTGGGAAGACGACGGTTGTCCATCTGACAAAACCGTATGATTTAAGTTTTAATCATGAAATGTGCATTTTGATGCCGGAGGCTGTCCAAAGCATTCTTGCAACATGCAGATGTGATCACAAATTCCTTGCATGGAAAATCTGGATCAACAGTTTGAAAAATTCCAAAAAGAGATTGTTCAAAACATCAATTGGAATATTTCTCGACAAGGAGGCTATCTCACCTGTTTTGAGGTAATGATTTTTATAGGGGATGCACTCAATTCCCTATTAACCTGTGCCTAGGTTTTAGGCTCATTCGCAGCGCATACATTTTGATCGGTCGGGAGGTCTTCCACGGGACCGTAATGTTGGGCTTGGTATTGGTTTTCAAGGGGGACTCATTTTTGAGTCAAAGCCATTGAACGAAAGTTTTCACCATCTGTTTCGGGTTTACAAGTCAAGAACCCTGCAAAATGAGAAAGAAATAGTCTTGCTCGTACCTCTTCGAGCTAAGCTATATGTTAACCCAAGTGTCTTAGTCAGAGAAGGCTGTTTCAGGGTTATGATGTTGGTAGGATTGGGGAACGAAAAAAAAAAAGCTTGTTTTTGGCCCAGAATTTATGAGGGAATTGACCTTGGTGATCATTTTAAACTTGTCACCTGTCTTTTCCATTCTGTATCTTCAATTTTTGAGACGTGCAACCGTTTTTGAGGTGTGTACAAACTCTTTAGAGAGCGTCTCTTGTGGTATTAAGAGGTTGACAACTCTTTCTGTGTTTTTGCTCCACGGTTGACATCATTTGGGGAGCAGTCTTCTTGATCTGACTCCATTAGGGGTTTTTCCCTCTTCTTTTCCCTACCAGGTTTCTTTAGGGATCGATCAAATTGTTCACCCGAGCATCGGCCTCGCTTTTACCAGGCACTTTGCTTTTTCTTGATGCTGGGGATTTCTTTAATCCCTTGTCGCAAGTGGGATGCTTGGCAATTGTGCTAGATATATGACTTGGCTCTTAGCACGCTTGAGTATCAACTTAGTAGTTTCTTCGTAAACCCTAAGTCTTGAACTTCTCCGTTCCTGAAGTGATTTGCCTTTGTTTTGGAACTTGCGATGATCACCGATGGGTTTATGAAATGAATTCGCAGGCTCAACTTGGCTATGCAAAGAATATGGTGTGTGGGATAGAGAAATGAATGCTTCTCATCATCCTATGGCACTTGGATTACCATATAAACAACACACAAAGATTAATGTTAGTCCGAGCAAAAAAAAATTTCTAACCATTTTCTCCTGATGCTACTGGACTCACCTCCATTTTGCCCCGATGTGGGGTGGTTCTTGATAGGGTTAAGAATGAAAAACGCCGTTCAAAGGGGTTTATCAATGGTCACCTGTAGTGTTTGGGGATATGAAACGAATGCCTCTGTCGTCCCAACCCATGTAATCGCTGCAAATGATCCCTACCATCGTAGACCCAGATTTTGCTATCTGCCCACTCCACTCATCTCTCAAGTGTGTGTTGGACATGTTTGGATTAGGCTCGCCTCTCTTTTGAGTAAACTTCCTTTTGAATGATTTGACAAATAATGATATTTGGAAAAATTCACTCCCTTCTTTCCCAAAATTTATCCATTGAGGGGATCTTGTGATGTATCGTGCATGTTTTATTCATGCTTTGGGCAACCTCCCGATTTAAATCATGAACATCGATGCATTGGATAATTTTCATGACGACTGAAAGGATTTTAACATTCTTTATCTCCAGCTAACTGGGAAAGGGATACTTACCTACCTGTCGCGGCTGCAGACCCCTGAAAATGTAAGAGAAGCATATCATTGTATATTCACGAATTTTTTTGAAAATCGAAACGATACATCCTACCCTCGGTCATGTACCCTAACAAGTAGTACGTGGGATGTAAAAACTTGTTCGTCTCCAAGGCGACTCCCCTGTCAAAAACAAACAATAAGTGTCAGTTTGCGTTCCAAAATTCAAGACAAATTGGAACGATACCGCCTTGTTCTTGTTTGGTGTTTTCATTTGAACACAAACGCGCGGCTTACAGAAATTGGCCATCTATATTGTGGCCACGATTCCTCCGTTTGGTTGGCGATGAATCATTCTCGAGGATTTGCCCCAGAGGAAATCCATTTGTGTTTTTGGGCGCATTCCAGCGTCACTCTTCATAGTTCCTCCACTTGATCAAAGACCCTTCCTTGGAGTGCTGACTCCCAAGGTTAATAATTTTATTCGCCTCCTCATTGGCGAGTTCTTTTCTTTTGTGGCTTTTGGCGCCAACGACTTCCTGTTAAGCATGGGATTTATGGAGATCAAATTGGAACGATACAAAGTTACCGCCTCTAGGTTTGTATCCTGGGGTTTATTTCTGATGCAGATAACTCTGTCATTGCGTCTACGGATTTTGCCAGAGAAGAAACGTCTTTCTTTGCCCAGGGCAAAATTGATTCGCATGCCCCAGTCATGTCTTAACGCTTTCCGCTTTTGTTGGAGATTTCTAATCCCATCTGAAGGAGTCCACGCACCTGCGTGTGAAGAAATAGACGTGGGTTTTTATCTGACTTCATTTGGAATTTCTGAAAAGATGTACTCCCTCCGAAGTTTCGTCTTTTCGTGCTTTTCGAGCAATTTGCCCCGGTGAGGCCGGTTTCGCTGTTTGTCCTCTCTGGATTTGATGACCCTGGTCTGTTGCACTTTTAGGGGGGATCATGGGAGTTTGCCCCTGGCTGGGCTTCTCGGAGAAAAGGGAGAGACTTGCTCCCACGAGTTTTGCCAATCCTGGTCATCTATGAATTCGTGCTTTTCATTCTATTCAAAGAAGGTATTGATAAAACTTAAGATTTTCTTTTCAAGCATTCTTTTCACAGAGATTTTCAGGTGATGAGAAACTTTTTTAGGTTTTCTCAAAGATTTTGTTCACAAATTGAGCCATTAGAATGCTCTTGAAAACATTGAGTCAGACTCATGTTATGAAAAAGGGTACTCCTTGTTTCGTCATTTGGAAGCACTGCCATCTGATTCCCCTGCTTTTGATCGTTGCTGGAATGGATGGCTCCGCATCGTTTTATTCCCCATTTAGGAGGGAAGCTCCACCTCGGGAACCTGAGTTATTTAACAACTGCTATGTATGCTTGGAATGGCATGCTTGAAGTGTCACAAAGACGGTTATAAAATAGAGAAAGTTCATGTAATGATAAACTTCTTTGGGAGACGTCTTAAGAAAAATTGAAAGGGTAGGATGGGAGCTAGCCCTCATATCATTGGGCATCCTCGCATCCCAAAACTTTGCAAACCAGGAGACATGTGAGAAATCAGGTCTCAGTTTTTTTTTTCGTCATTGACCGATTTGTGGCTCCCACACGTCCCCTTTTTTTGATTTTTGATTTTTGATGATTTTTTTGGTTTTTTTTTTTTTGGTTTTTTTTGGTTTTTTTAGTATACTTATATTACAATACAACACGTAAGAAAAAGCCCGAGGCACCTAATGTGGATTTAGATGCGTCGAAGAGAGACAGATATCTCTTTACTCCATGGTAGGAGCGTCGCCGTCGAGTGATTTGACAAAATCTCCCAAAGACAAGCTGGTCAAATCAAGTTCCTCCGATGTCGTTTCTATCCCCTCGTCCTTCGACCATTTGGAATCCTCAGAGAAGAACCGGTCGAACTTGTTGTCGAAGATCACCCCCACGGTTTGGTGATCAGGAAGTGGATTATTTTGCACGTTCGGCTCTGTTTTGTCGAATTCAAGGATGCAATTATCGATAAGGGCTTGCACCTTGTGCTTCAAAACAATGCAATTGTCTACGTTATGGCCCTTCTCTCCCATGTGATAGACACATGACTGGCTTTCATCGTACCCGTTAAATTTCACCGGATTCGGCCTTGGAGGCTCCTTAGCCACTAAGTGCTCCTCTAGTAACATAGGAAGTAATTTCGATAACGGCCTTGGCAGGGGGGTGAACTGCTTGGGAGGCAACTTCCTCCTTAGTTCATATGGTTTCTGTACCGACATCGACGAGTTTCCTTGCACCGTACTTGAATTGGAGAACTGCTTAGGGTTGGGTGGGTTTGGTACGAAGGCCACATCAACTTCAGCCTCCTTCTCCCTTCGGGCCGGATATTGGCGTCTTGTTGCGATTTCTGGTGCTTTCCTTTCCCTCATCGCCCATTCCAGCCTTTCTGCGATTTTTATGAGGTGTACAAATGTTTGACAACCAGATGTGTTCAGCCTATCGAAATACTCGTAAGGCAACGCTCTCAAGAAAAGGTCGACCAGCTCGTTCTCTGGAATGGACGGTTTGACTTGTGTTGCTAAGGCCCGCCATCTTTGAGTGTAGGCACGGATTGCCTCATTCCTCCCTTTAGTGGTCCTCAGCAATTCTTCTCTGGAAGGGGCTGTAGCAGTATTGAACTTATATTGATGTAAAAAGTCCTCCGCTAGGTCTTCCCATCCATCATAGTCCTCCAAATCTAATTCGATGAACCAAGCCAGAGCAGCACCCGCCAGACTCTCTTGAAACGTGTTCATCAGCAAGGGAACGTAGTCAGAAAAAAGTGCCATTTTGCGTAGGTAATATTTTAAGTGGGCTCGGGGGCAGCTCGTCCCGTTGTATTTTCTGACGAAATCGGGTTCTTTATAGTCTAACGGCGCTTCAATTTTTGCAAATGGTGATATCTTGTCAAATCGAGCCAGCTCATACCCTTGGCTGCTTAGGCATTCCTCTATCTTCGCTAGCCTCTTTGCGCCTTCTTCGATTTTGCCCGGGGGTTTCTCCTTTTTGTCTTTTTCTAGGTCGATGACTGCAGACACGGCCTTCGATAGTGCATCAGCTGCTAACACTCGATTAACATTCTCGGCCACATTCTCTTCCCGAGTTCGCGCCACATTCGAAGCATTGGGGGGTGCGGGCGGAGCATCCTGGCTGAGGTCATGATTTCTTTCTTGTGCAGCCACCATCATGGCTTTCATTTCTGCTAGCATGGTGGCCATTGACGCCATCTGACCTTCCAAACTATTCACGCGAGATCCCAACTCCTCTTGCTCCATTCTGGCTCGGAGACGAGTTATAATACGAGTTATTCTTGGTTCCGTGATTAAAGCTACCTGCCCTGTGATAGGTAGAAAGACGTGTTAGCATATGGAAAAAAGTTATACTGAGTTCAAGGGGTGAAAGGAATTATACTTACAAACCTTTTGAAGGGGGTAAGACATGTCAAACACATCGATCATGCGCATGTAAACTTGTGAAGTTTTGACACCTAAATGGTGGGGTTCCTGAGGCTTAAAGGCTCCCACCTCGAGTTCTAGAAAGGGTAGGTTCCATTGCACAACTATCGTTGCATTGGGACCCAATTCATAGTTCGAAGTGAGCGAAATTAAAAATGGATTACCCCGTTTTTTTCCTCACGGAGGTTCCATTTTCAATTCCTTCTATTGTTTGCTTATAGGGGCGCCCGGGGTTTTAGGCGCGGTTGTGTGTGTTCAGGTGTCGTGATCATCACAATGCAAGTCATGCATAACAGTTTATCAATCAGCGCTTCAAATCACCCACACAACATACATTCCTACGCCAACCTGTATAAAATAATGTAAATCACGGACTACACCCCTTATTTCTCCAATCTGCAAAAACGTTTAACACCTCAAGGATTAAAGTACATACTTCAATTTGAAGAGCGTCTGCATAAAACAATCAACTTTTTAATCGGCTCAAGTCCACTAAATGGTTAAGAACCAGTCCCCAGCGGAGTCGCCAGTCTGTCGCGACCCTCTCGAGGTTCGCCGTGGGCTCTCGAGGGCTAATGGGCCGTCCAGTCTGGTCGGACGCAGGCCTCTCCCAAGGCCCGTTACCCAAATCGCAACGGAGGTATGCGTAGTCGACCTTCAGTGTGGTCTAGTGACATGTGCTAAGTGTGCATGCCATGGAGTCGCCACCAATCATTTTTTTGGAGGGTATGATTGGACCACCCTATTGAATAGTCGGGAGTTTCTATTCAATTCTACGATAACCAGAGAAATGGGTTCGGGGACTTAGTTACGTCAACTGTTAGAGTTGACGCCCTTTCGGTACCTAAGTTGATTGAATTTTCTGCAATTTTTCTCAATTTTTTTTTTGAATTTTTCCTTAGTATTCACTTTTTTTGAATTTTTTTTATTTGATTTTTTTTATTATAAATTTCCTGAAAATAAGTCCCAACTGAACGGTCCCTAACTCGCCACGTGGCGTCTCGGTGACAATCGAATCATTTTAATTGTTGTAAAATTCGAAATTTATTTCTTTTAATGTTAAAAATATTTTTTTTATTCTGAAAATCATCGGATCACGGCACGTGGCTCATCTGCAACCATCCAATCTAGCATTTTTTTGTTTTTGTTTTTATAGGACGCAACACAATGCAAAAAATAAAGAAGATATTAAGTCATTATACAACATAAACATAAGCAAAGGAGATGGGATCCGGTGAATTTTACGACGTCGGAGTCCGTCGGTGCTCGTGCAACAATGTGTGGGGATATAAACCACCAGCAAGAGGCTCGGCCTTCCGATTCTGGGGTAGCACAATATAATTTACAGAAAATAAATAAATAAAACACCTTGGACACCAATAGGAGGCTTAGCCTTCCGATTCTGGGTCTTTTATGCGAAATATAGAAATGCTATGACATAAAGTAAATACGCAGCAAATATTTAGACACCAACAGGAGGCTCGGCCTTCCGATTCTGGGTCTTTTATGCGAAATATAGAAATGTTATGACATAAAGTAAATACACAGCAAATATTTAGACACCAACAGGAGGCTCGGCCTTCCGATTCTGGGTCTTTTATGCGAAATATAGAAATGCTATGACATAAAGTAAATACGCAGCAAATATTTAGACACCAACAGGAGGCTCGGCCTTCCGACTCTGGGTCTTTTATGCGAAATATAGAAATGCTATGACATAAAGTAAATACACAGCAAATATTCAGCAACCTTAAAATTCCAGAACATAGCCTATCATCTTAGGAAGCCATCACCGAAAATTTCACCTTAAAAGGAGTCCAAATGAGTGAGATATGACCACAATACCTCAATTCGCTCGATTTTCGTCGACTGTTTTTCAAAAAATCACCATAATTTAACCAGACCTCGAAAATTCACGAAACCAACGGGAAATTGTTAAGGACATCTTAACTTAACCTGTGATGGTCAGAGGGAGGCGCAAAGGTCGCCGGAAGGGCTGATCGTGGAGGACGACGGCGGCGGCAGAAACTGGTCGTTACAGGGTCAGCAGCGACCTTTGCTCATTCAAACGGCTCCATCGGACGAATGGCTGGGCCAAATGAGCCTTATAATATATCCCTGGAAAGATAAGACGATAAGCTTTCTATTGGAGGTGGTTTCGCCTCGATCTGATATTGGACGACGGAGTTATGACCGGAACAGTGAGATGATTCGGGAAAGGGAGAGGAGAGAGGAAGAA
Source organism: Rhodomyrtus psidioides (assembly GCA_021437785.1). Taxonomy (NCBI): domain Eukaryota; kingdom Viridiplantae; phylum Streptophyta; class Magnoliopsida; order Myrtales; family Myrtaceae; genus Rhodomyrtus; species Rhodomyrtus psidioides. Next base: position 1,866,866 of record JAILYB010000041.1, on the reverse strand, counting down.
GAAGAAGAAGAAGAAGAAGAAGAGGAAGAGGAAGAGGAAGAGGAGGAGGGGGGAGATAAATAGGCAGCGGGAAGGAGAGAGGGAGTGGGGAGAGAGAGAGAGAGAGAAAGAAAAAAAATATATAATAATAATAAAATAATAAAATAATAAAATAAAAAAAGTAAAAATAAAATAAAATAACAAAAAGAGAAGACAAAATCATTAGTCCCCTTTTCCTTTTAAATGATGATGTTTCCCTCCTTTTCCTTTTAATCATTACTAATATTTTTGTCAAATTCAATTTTATGGTGATCAGAGAACACCTAAAATCAAACCTGAATTTTACTATTTATGAGGTTAGAAAATAGATAAAATAAAAATAAAAATACCGACTATTTTTATATATCTTTGTGACCTCAAATATTATTTTTCTTGATTTTCTTGATTTTCTTTTTCTTTTTTTTTCTTTTTTTTTGTATTTTTCGAAAATATATATAAAAAAATGAAAATTATGAAAATTATTTTTTTTGGTCAAAATGGTTCATTTAGCTTGGCTAAGGTCACCAAAATTGATTTTTCAATTTTTTCAATTTTTTATGGATTTTCTATGAATTTTCAAAATAAAAATAAAAATAAAAATAAAAATAAATAAAAAAAGTTGATCAAAATTTAGGTGTCAACAATCACATAAGGGCTCACTAGCCAAATTCATCACATATGGGCTCACTAGCCAAATTCAATCATAAGGGTTCTCTAGCCATTTTCAATCATGAGGGCTCACTAGCCAATTACAAGCACGAATGCCGATCAAGATTTAATTGCCACACGATCATGCTAATCCTCATAATAGCCAATATCACACTACGCCATTTTAAACATGGAATTCACCAATCAATCCATTCATCAATCAAATTCACCCAGTAGTGTCCTAGCGTCCGAGTAAAGGTTTACGAGTCACTTACCCTTCAATCAAAAGCAAATTTTGATCCAAATGACCCTCCAAGGTCAGCTAGCTCACGGCCAAATAGGGTACCCGCGCCGCGCCAAGGAAAACCACATTTTCCACACCAAAACTCATTCATTTCTCAATTCCATTACGCAAAATACTTCAATAACACATCAATTAAAATTCTAATACACATTAATGGTGATTTTATAGCAAGGCGACACCTCCTCATGTCCTTAATGTGTTCGGTTTGCACAGTCCAAAATATGGCAGATTCAGTTATGCCTCTAATCACCCTAAACTGTCCATAAATCAATCATAAGCTTCAAGTTACCATAAAAACAAGGTGCAAAAACCTTAATCCACAAATCTAGGTGGCTCACCAAGAGTTTCGAAGTAAAATAACCCTCCTAGGTCTTCCAATCGGCCCGATCCTACTCGGTTCTCAGGCGAGCAGAATCTGTCCGTGGGAAATCACTCTAAATTAGCCATGGAAACCCATCAAAACTCAATTAAACTTGCAACCCTAACTCAGCCAGCTCAAGTGCAACATGTCTAGAAGATCTCACCGCAAGTTTGAAGCCAAACGAAGTCTCGAAGTGGATGAACGAAGGCCTTCCCTCAGCTTGGTCAGAATCTGTTCACTTTTGCGTTTGGGGCTGGATGGGAAAATCGGGACCACCAATTGACGAACGGTCGACGGGAGCTTGAAGAGAAGAGGTTGAAGATGATGGTGATGGTCGGCGCTCGGTCGGGAGGTCATCGGAGGCGGTGGTCATGGGCGGCGAAACGGAAACAGTGGCTGGTCGGGTGTTGACACCTGATTTTTTGACCAAGTCTTTTTTAGTTTTATTTTTGAAAAATCACAAAAAATTCATAAAAAGTCAAAAAATTACAAAATCAACTTTGGTGGCCTTAGCCAAGCCCAAGGAACCATTGTTGACCAAAAAATAATTTTTGTTTATATTTTTCACATTTTTTAGTATTTTTAGAAAATAGGAAAATACTCAAAAAATTCAAGAAAAATACCATTCGAGGTCACAAAAATATGGAAAAATGTCCAATATTTTTATTTTTAATCCCTTGTATTTTTGACCTCACAACAAGTTCAAAATTAAATTCAATTATGGGTGTTCCTTTGTAACCCGTACTATTGAATTTGAGAAAAAAATATCAATTGAGTCTTTTAAATTCCAATTTCGGCATTTTCTAGGATCTGGACATTCAATCTAATCGTCCCCCACATCAATTTGACCTAATTGTTCGGATAAATTGTTCAATTGCAAGCATAATTGCATTTTAGTCCTTGAAATTGAGCATAATAGAAATTATTTTCAATTCAAGGGCTACCATTACAAATTGAACATGCCACCCAATGGATTTCACCATTTTAAATCGATTGGCATAGGTGGTTTGACCCAATTTGATCATCTGCACCCTCAATTACACGATCCCCAATTTCCAATTAAATAGGAATTTGGGGGTTTTGTAGAAATTGATGAAAACTTTTGGGCAAAACCACATTTTTAGATAAAATCCATTCCCTAAATTTGATTCTGAGGCTCAATTGCAAAATTTTCCTAGAAATTTGGGTTTAATTTGAAAAATGATAAGTCGAAACCGGTTCGGAACGGTCAGACCGCTGGTCCGACCGGTCGAACCGGTCCAGAACAGTGTCGTCTTCCCCACCGAGCCTCCGTGCAGATGAACAGTTCCAAGATGAGTTTCAACAACAAAATTGACCGATCGATCGACCATAATCGGAGAGGCATTGTTGGGCGTTTAATCCTTTAGACCATTCCCCATCGATCGGGACCGGAATGGTGATCAACGACCGCCGGAGCAGATAATAATTGGCCGGTCAAGACACGAGACCTGCGAAAGTCAACAAGTGCCAAATGCAAGCCAAATTCGTGCCAAATCGCTCAGGATTAGAACCCGCCGGAGGATCAAACGAAGCTAAACAGAATACCCCAGTCTCCCCGACGTCGTTTGGACCTGAAATCACGTGGCTACACGTGCGATTCAAGTCTGTTAGTCCTTGCCGCCCCCCGCCAAAATTCGAAACAGGTATATAAACTAAGAAGCCTTCGCGAAGCAGGTGGTGGTTGAATTCAGTTCGAGGAGAAGAAACTGAATCGAGAGAGAGAAAGAAAGAGAGAGAAAGAGCTCACCTTCCCTCGCGGTGGTCGAAGGTTGGAGCTCAAATTGCAGAGCGCCGGTTGGGCCTTCCGAGGCAAAACCAAAGCTCCACGAGGTCACCAAGAGGCCGCCCAGAGTCCCTTGAGTCGATCGTTGTCAAGCCGCGCACGTGAAGCCCACGAAAACAGGTAAGACGCAGCTTCAAGCTCTCTACTGTGCATCAATGGCGACTTGCCTGTTTCACGATCATTCTTGCGATTTGTGTGTGCATTTCGTTCCTTGAACACCACTGACCATGTTCACGTCTTGATTTTGCATCGATTTCGCTCACAACCCCTGAATCGAGTCTTTACACTTAGCCTCCACAGCCGATTCTTGCCCAGCCAAACCTGGGTCGAGCGGGCTCAATCGGAGCCCGAGGTAAGTCTCCTGAACCTCCTGCCATGTTAATCCGTGGAAGAATTGATCTGATTTCGTGTGACCTGTGTGATTGAGTTTCCATGGCCGTACTCGGCAGTTCGCATGATACTCTCGATTCTGCAAGTAGGTCGCCTCGATTCTAAGATATGTTAAGATAGAGATGATTGCGAGTCGATTGCCGTCGGTTTCATGAGATTTCATCGAGAGTTCACCGCTAGATCATCATCGGAGAACCACAGCCGTCCACTCTACCGGAGTCGCGAGGTTGAAGACGAAGCTGACATGGCACGGTCAAACGGTCAAACTCCTAGTTGGCATTCGGCCATTGGTCCACGTGTTTGTCGATTCAGCTCGACCGTTAGTCTGTTAGGGTGAGTCAGCGTAGATCGGACGGTTCAGGTTAATCGAGTCCAACAAATGGTGGTCGTCCGATTAGAAATTAGGATAATTCGAAAAAGATTTTAAATCGGAAATAAAAAATGGTTGAAACGGCGCCGTATGGGTTAGTTAGTGGACGGCGTTGTTTAGGTTAATATGAATAGACGGTCTAGATCGAGTCTTAGGATCTAATCGTGGCCGTAGGTTTAAGTAATCCGATCAGACGGCCCTGATCGGGTCTTCGCCTAATCTGAACCGTAGGTTTTGGTAATCTGATCTGGCGGTCGTGGATTAGCCGCGCGGTTCAATAGGAACCGTCGGATCAAGTCTAAATAATCAGAAAAATAAAAAGGAATAAACGGCGTCGTTTCGTGGCTGTGGATCGCGCGGGTCCGTGTCTGGGCCGGGTTCCGACCCGAGTGGGTCGGGTCGACCCGGTCCGAATCACATTTTTTAATTAAAAAATCAAAAAATGATTTTAAAAAATAAAAAAAATCAGAAAAATCCTAGAAAATCCAAAAAATGCTAGAAAAATTCTAGAAAATTCCAAAAAAAAATGTGGAAAAATTGTGGAAAAATCCTATACACCCCAGAAACCCCCCAAAAATCGAGGATTGACCACAGACAACTGGTCAACCCTATTTTTGGGGTCTCTTATCCATTCTCCTGAGACTTGACGACATTACCCTTTAGGGGTAAGTCGCCTCTGCTGTGTATGCGAGATAAAGCCGATAACGCCAAGGTAAGAATTATGGTCGATTAGACGACCAATTCTCGAGTTTGGGTTTCGAGTCCCGCACCTTTTCTCAAAATGACGATTTTGCCCTTCAATAGGAAAATTGTCTTTCTTGTCTCAATCGAGTTCTGAAAATTGCTTAAAGTTAGGGTTTGGGTCAGGTGGACGACCAACCCTAATATTTGAGATTTCCAGTTCTCGTCTCTGTCCAAATGACGACTTTACCCTTCCAAGGGTAAAATCACTTGAAAATTCCAGAAAAATCCTAGAAATTCCCGAAAAATAGGAAATGGATTGGATTGATGGCCAATCCTATTTCCCCTATCTTCTGACTTCCCAATTTATCTAAAATGACAAATTTACCCTTTTGAGGACAAATTTTCCCGAATTATTCAAAATCACGATTCTGCCCCTCATGGGCAAATCATGTCCAAATAACTCCTAAGCCTTGATTGATATTTCTCTAGGCTAATAGGGCCTCATTAGGGATACCATGCTGATTTCATGCGTTTTATCTGCATGTACTGGATCCTTGATTTGCGCATTTACTTCTATTGATTGTGATTGATAGTGTAGTAATTCTCATCTGCATGAACTCCTAGATTTAGGATCTGTACCCCACTCATCTGTATGAAATCCTAGGATCAGATAAACCATTCAGCTTAGGTACCGAAAGGGCGTCAACTTTGACAGTTGACGTAACTAAGTCCCCGAACCCACTTCTCTGGTTTCCGCAGAATCGAATAGACCACTCCCAACTATTCGATAGGGTTTCCGATCGTACCCTCCACGAAACGATTGGTGGCGACTCCTTGGCATGCACACTCATCACATGTCACTCGACCGCACTGAAGGTCGATTACGTATATCCAGCAGTTGCGACTTGGGTAATGGACCTTGGGAGAGGCCCGCGTCTGATCATGCAACATCGGACGACCCATTAACCCTCGCTAGCCCATTAGATGGCGCTTGCGGGGGTCGCGACAGACTGGCGACTCCACTGGGGACTATTCTAAACCATAATATCTGGTTATGAATTCTAGAGGATTTGAGGCGATTAAAAAGTTATTTGGTTTATCTGAGCTTATTTTCTGCAGATGCTCTCGAAGGTGAGGTACGTACACTAACCATTGTGTTAAATGTTTTTGCAGATTGGAGAAATAAGGGGTGGAGTGATTGTTGACATCTTTTCCTGCAGGTTGGAGTTGGGAATATATGTTTATTTCATGCACATACTGAAGCGGTGTTTTGATACAAACTGTTGTACATGACCTTGCATTGTGATGATCACGACACATCGCACACACTGGCGGTCAAACCCCGACTGCAACCACCCTTATGTTACCTTAGATAGGGAAATGGTGCGAAAAGGATCTTGTGTTTGATGGCACTTGAGACTTTCGTACTCATTCCCGCTCATCATCTGCATTGGCGATGTCTAGCCCTCTTGGGTAGGTACCCTTGGGGAGGAATCTGCCTTGTGTGGATCGTGAGAGCCTGAGCCGTAGGTTCCTCACCTGATTTTTGATTTCTTAGAGTATACCCACTTGTCTCATGCGCATGTCTATGGATGGTTGGTATACCTAAAACCGCCCATTAATAAGAGGGGGACATTCCACATTCCCCCAGATATGGTTGGCAAGGCATTTACTTCCGATGCACTTTACTATTCCCTGCTCCATGATATGGCTCATGCATTACATACATTCATGTGCATTCACGTCATGCAAAACGCTCAAGTGACTAATTGAAACAGCAATTGTAATAGGGTAGAATGTCGCTGTTCCCTAAGAGCTCGACAGAGTTGATAACCTTCGAATACCTGAGGAAAGTCACTCACCCCGGACCAAACACAAGGCTACACTTCACCAGATTCGTGCATGGTCGGGAGCTGACTGGACGTAAGTTGGGATACGCCGAAGATTGCCAAACCCGTTACTATGTCGATAACCTCAGATTTAAGCGACAAGCGGACGAGATGTTTAAGGACTATCTGGAGATGAAGAGGCAGCGTCGCAACCAGTTGGCCAGAGAGGCATATGCCCGTCGGAAGGCCGAACTACTGACCAAAGAAAGTGTGCTCATGGCCACTTTCTGGGGAAGAAAAAGGCACCCCGCGACCAAGACAAAACCAAAGCGTATCACACTCAAGAAGGCGGAACCTAAGAAGGCTCCTGAAGTCGCCGTACCGTGGACCAGAGAATGGCCAGAGGAACTACAGCCTCTCGATCAAAACACTGAAGACGACTACCTTACACTTAATTAGAGGAAGATTCCCAACCAACTGTCATCTGGATAGACCTCTAAGAAAAGAGTAATTTGGATCCTCACGTTCCAACGGTCTTTTACAGCTTTCTTGTTTGAAAGATCTCTCTTTACCTTTCTTCCATTAGGCATCTTGATTGTAAAAAAGAAGAAGAAGAAGAAGAAAAAGTTTACTCCGCTTTGTTCTTTTGATGTATTGACCAATGGAACGTGACATTGCTATTTCCCTTAGTCACTGAGTAAACCTGACTAAATTGCATAATTCACTCCCTTGAAATTCAAATTAGGCTTTGAATCAGGCTTTCAAGACCTGAAAAAGGTCCTAATTTCCATTTCTTCATTTGAACTATGCAATCTAGTTAGCTCATGCATGCCTCATGACATTTGCATATTCATACATTTAAAGTAATTTCTGATGATGGACCTTTCAAAATCATTTGCATATTTTAGACTTGATGGGAAAGAATAATATTCAAGTATTCAAAATCCCCCGTTCCGAACTCCAATCATGGTGGGACAGCATGGGCGAAGCCAGCCAAAAGTATGCTGAATCACGACTAGGATACCTACTGGACCTACTGAAGATTGAGTGTCCACCTGCCTTTATTCAAGCCATGGCGCTATACTGAGATCCCACCACCGCTACATTTTGCATGGAAGGACTAGAGATTACTCCCACTATCGAGGAATACAGCGCCGTCATCGGAGTTGAGTTCACTCCTACGCTCGTCCGACCCCCTATAGGATTTGAACCCCTGAGTCAGGTGGCTGAATTCCTCGACACAGGCTTGAATGAAGTCAAAGCAGATGCAAAAAATAATTCTGGACGAGTCTCCTTATCTTTCCTTATAGACCGATTTTCACGCCTCCCTGCTGCTAAAGGAACCAAATCTGGTAGAGCCTTTGTCTTGGCATTCTTTAGCTTTGTACTATTCCCAATCTCATCTGTCACCTTTGACCCTATCATGGCTATAGTAGCTAGACAAGTCTGCTGCGGGTGGGATTACTCAAACATCCTCCTTGCCGAGACCTTCATTTCCTTAAATTGTTTCAGGAAAAATAAAAAGGGAATCTTTAGAGCCTCTAGTGATCTTCTATATCTGTGGTTCACTTCCCATATCAGACAGTTTCACATTCGCATGGGTTTCACTGAAATCAGCCCTGATGCTCACCCTCTTAAAACCTTTGTCTGAACCCATACACGTATCCCTAAGTTCAACTTCATAGAGTGGAAAAACTTCCTTAAAATCCTAAAACCTGAACAACTCCGATGGCGGCTAAGGTTGCCAACGTTGAGCAAGGTCAGATTGACCTGCGATGACAGGGGTCCAGTCCCTTTGCTAGGATTCACGGGCGCTACCGCATACTATCCAAAGAGGGTGATTCGACAGTTTGGAGCTCTACAAGAGATCCCTTCTCCAACGCAACCTAGTATCTTTTCCTTTGACATACCAAGCAAGACTCTCATGGAGGAGGAGAAGAAACAGTTTGAAGCCAAGGTGACATCCATCATTCGCTCCTTGAAGAATTCGCAAGCCGAAGAAATAAGTTGGCCAGAAAACATGACTCGTGAAGAAAACATTCATAGAGCCACCGTAGAATACATTCAACACTTCAAAGCGACCCGACGAAGCCTTGTCGAGCCCTACATACCCGAATACATCGTGCCGTACGTACTTGGAATAGAACCGTACATACCCGAAGACGTGGGACCGCTGTCATGTTCAGAAGACGAGGAGTCCCAAATTGAAGAGGGGAATCCATACTGGGATGATGAGGATACTTTAGACCTCAAGCATCCTAGACTTGAATAGACTATTCTGTCAAGTGTAAAATAAACAAACATTGTGATATCTTCTCATACATTCCAATTTCTGTTAGATACTATCTTGAACACATGAGCACGAATATGAACATGTTTTGCGAATGCATAAAAACTATCATCAGAGATTACGCTTCTTTTAATTTCATGAATTCTTACCAGAAAATGTTTAAAAGAACTGCTTACATGAGGCTAAGGCTCACAAAGTAGTCCTTTTTCTCATCTACTAATAAGAAGCATGCAACTAAAGGGATTAGCTGCTTCCTTTTGTCAAATACAAAAGAAATACTCACTGAGAATCCTTCTGAAACAGGTACCCTCCCATCACGGAACTACCAACACATCGTTTCCGTACTCGCCTTAAGACAAGAATGGAGCAACAAGAATTGACTCCGCGTGTGGGAATACTGGAATCTCAGATGACCGCCCTAGCAACTATGATGGTAGACATCAAGGCCATGATGGAGGCCACCCAAGCTAAACAGACAACAGCCCATAATCAGAACAACTCAGGCCCTTCTACGGTACCTGATGTAACAGATAGAGAGATAACAAGGGATACCCAACATACAGAGGATGATGTCCATGAACCAAACAACCGATCACAACCAAAGGCCTCGCCTATTGTTATCAACCTCGAGAGGGAGGAGAAGGGGAAGCAGACCATGAAAACCAAAGCGGAGGCTAAAAGGCTGGCCAAAATCAAAGAATGCCTGAGCAGTCAAGGTTACGAGTTAGCCCGCTTCGACAAGATATCTCATTTTGCTAAAGTAGAGACTCCTCCTGATTATAAAGAGCCAGAGTTTGTAAGGAAATACAATGGGACAGGTTGTCCTCGAGCACACCTCAAGTATTACCTGCGCAAGATGGCACATTATTCAGATTATATCCCGCTACTAATGAACACATTCCAAGAGAGTCTGGCTGGCGCCGCTCTGGCATGGTTCATTGAGCTAGATCTAGAAGATTACGATGGATGAGAGGATCTTGCAGAGGACTTCCTCAGGCAGTACAAGTTCAACACGGCTACAGCCCCAACGAGGGAGGATCTTCTACGAACTTCAAAGGCGATGGGCGAATCAATCAGGACATATGCTCAGAGGTGGCGAGCCTTGGCTACCCAAGTAAAGCCGTCAATCCCAGAAGAGGAGCTGATCGACTTATTCCTGGAGGCACTCCCTTATGAGTACTTTGACAAGCTGAACACTTCCGGGTGTCAAACATTTGCACACTTGATAAAGGTTGCTGAAAGGCTAGAATGGACCTTGAGAGAAAGAAGGCCTCATGAAGCTCCTACTAGGAAGCAGTATCCTTTAAGAAAGGAGAGAGAAGCCGGACTGGACATAGCATTTATACCAGATCCTCACAAGCCCAAGCCGTTTGGCAATTCGAATCAGACCAAAGGAGGATCATCCTGGTCAACACCAAAAATGCAAGAGCCTAGAAGAAAGCAACCCCAGAAACAATTCTCCCAGCTTCCGAGGCCTTTATCCAAGCTGCTCCCGATGCTGCTAGAACAACACCTGGTAGCGAAAGAACCGCCTAGGGCAAACCCTGCAAGATATCCTGGCTTTGATGAGAGCCAAACCTGTGCCTATCATATGGGCGAAAAAGGGCATAACGTGGATAACTGTTATATCCTTAAGCTGAAAGTGCAAGCCCTGATTGATAATCAGATTCTAAAATTTGACAATGCAGCCCCAAATGTGCAAGAAAATCCACTGCCGGATCATCAAGCAGTAGGGGCAATATTCTCTGAAGGGGAAGAAGACTACCTTAAGCTGAAGGTAGATATGCTTAAACTGACCGACCTACTAATAACCGCTTCATCATGCCCAAAAGTAGGAGCGATCTCGACTAACCAAAAGAGACTATGCATCGCTAAGATGATGAGCTTAGGGATAATGTCTGATATCACCAATGAAGAGTTCGAAGGAGTCAAAGCCTCTTTATCTTTGGAAGGAAGCTACTTCGTGATCAAGACTGAGCAAGGTAATACCTGGAGTGCCTCACATGAGAATCTGACAAACAGTCTTGGGCCAGTCATTCAGTCAGAAGAAGAGTCCGAAGAAAACGAATTGGAAGCCAAGAGACGAAGCCTAGCAGACCTCAAGTTTATGGCCGACGCACTTGAGAAAGGCGAAATTATTGACAACCTTGGTCAAGATTCTGGAGGATACAACTTCAAAGTGAAATACTCGGCCCCTCCCAGCTTTTATAAGAAAATTGAAGACATCATACCGGACGGGTGGGGAGATTTGGATGATCTCTCTCAACTAGAGACCCCGAACGGCATAGAAGAACTTGACAACACCGTATCGATGGTCGAAGTCGCTTCGATAGTGGTAATCAGATTGGAAGAACTTGATAGCATGAGCGGGGCGAAAGACTACCTAGTCAAGCCCGTTGTGATTCAACTGCCGCGAGAAGAAGCAGATGACGCGACTAAACCGGAGATATCTCATCAGGCAACTGTAACTATAAAAGTCCCCCAGCAGAAGAATACGATCCTAAAGCAGTCCATTGGGACTATGGGACCACACAGGTAGACGCGATAATGAGGTCCGGACAATTCTATGCCCCTAGGGAGGGCGAATCCGAAAAGAAAGAGGTCTCAAAAGAAGACGCGGAAAAACTCATATCGATCATCAAAACCAGCGAGTTTGAGGTGATAGAACAGCTGAGGAAGTTACCCGTTCAAATATCCATATTAGATCTATTCATCAATTCCGAGAAACATAAGAACGCACTGTTGAAGATACTTAATGAAATACATGTCCCTGAATCGATTAATAAGGTACAATTGGGGGACTTTGTGGGGTCAATCCTTTTAAAAGACCAGTTGAGCTTCTCGGACGATGACTTCCCCATGGAAGGAAGAGGACATAACAAGGCATTATATGTCTCCGCGCAATGTAACGGGAAAAGAGTAGCGCACGTATTGATCGACAATGGATCAGCCTTCAACATTTGCCCTTTGGCTACCCTGAGAAGATTGGGAATCAATGAAGAAACGGTTAAGACATCTAAAACGGCTGTAAGAGCTTTCGACGGAATGAGGAAGACTGTGGTGGGCGAGATTGAGCTTGACGTATTCATCGGCCCGACCAAATTCTCTATAAACTTCCAAGTAATGGATCTGCCCAGTGCATTCGGATTCTTACTGGGAAGACCTTGGATCCATACAGCAGGAGCCGTCCCTTCAAGCTTGCATCAAAAAGTACGTTTCGCAGTAGATGGGAAGGTGATTACTATACATGGAGAAGTCGACCTCCAGACATATCAGAACAGTGCCATACCCTATGTTGAACCTGAAGTGAAAACAGAGGCGAATTATCATTCCCTAGAAATGGTAGCCACAGTTCATACCCCGGCAGGGACAAGGTTGAGAACCCCCTACATCTCAGAAGCCAATCTTTTACCAGCCAAGATGCTACTGGCATATGGGTTTGATCCTAGAAAAGGGTTGGGCAAACACAGTCAAGGGATAAACGCCCCCTGCAGTTAATAGCTAACCCGCATAGAACGGGCTTGGGGTACCAGAAATATCACATTGATGGATCTGGCCCAAAGACAATATGCCGAGGTCGAGGCAGAAGCCTGGGACGCTTGGGATGCCGAAATAGCCCGAATAACTCATTCATCGGTTCTCCAACTTGGAAAGGCAGGTCTCAAATATTCAACAACCCTTTGAATGCTCAGTTTAACCAAAACTCTAAATGGTTGTCTGAGGAAGACATCACTTCACCAATGGAATCAGATCTGACAAATCCTTTTCTCGAAGGTGACTCTGTGAATGTCATCTTGGAGTGGTTGGACAATGAAGCCACTTCCTCTGAGTAACAAGACTCTTCCCTTGTCTTTAAATACTGCATTTAGAACTTTCTGCATTTTATTGTATTTTCTTTCCTTATTTGTACGTATAGGGAAACGCCTTTGGATCTCTGGCCGTTGGTCCAAATAGCACATCTTGTAATGCGGCCCATCTTGCATTCAATAAAACCACACATATTTTGTTAAGGACATATGGAGCCACGAATCAGCCCAATGATGATACTAGTCTTCCACACAGAAGCTTGAGGCCTGATTCGCCATATGATTCCCGATTTCCAAAAGATTTCTTTGGGGCAAGGATATCCAATGACATGAGGATTAGTCCCGTTTATACCTGTACCTATTTCGAAAACTCTTTCAAAAAGACTTTCCATGATCATGCATCTCATTCTTATGGAGTACGAACTAACCATACTCATGACATTTCGGGCATATCATCTCAAACATGCATACCAGGTTGTTACGAGATTCGGACTTCTCCAGTAACCATTCTTATAACATTGAGGAGGATGAAGACGAGGGTTATGCGTCTATCCGTAGAGATTGGAATACCTTTGAAGAGTCGACACCTCCTACTTCGGAAGAACCAATCATTGTTAATCTAGGAGACTCCGCGAATATCAAAGAGGTCAAAATCGGCGGGCATTTATCCCGAAATGAAAGGCTCGAATTCACAGAGTTATTAAAAGAATATCAAGACATTTTTGCATGGTCTTACGCTGATATGCCAGGTTTGGATCTTAAGATCGTGGAACATGCATTACCCACGGATCCCGGTGTCAAGCCTGTCAAGCAGGGCAGCAGACGGATGAAGGCTGAGTTGGAGGACAAAATCAAAGAAGAAGTCATGAAGCTTCTTAGGGTAGGCTTTATTGAAGCTATCCCATATTCCGACTAGATTGCAAATATAGTCCCCGTCATGAAGAAGGATGATAAAGTTCGGATCTGCGTAGATTACCGAGATTTGAATAGAGTAAGCCCAAAAGACGATTTTCCACTGCCGCACATTGATGTGTTGGTGGATAGCACAGCAGGTTATGAATTGTTCTCGTTTATGGACGGATTCTCGGGATACAACCAAATCTTCATGAAACAAGAAGACAAACCAAAGACTGCTTTTACCACGCCCTGGGGGAACTTTTGCTACAAAGTCATGCCATTTGGATTAAAAAACGCCGGGGCTACCTATCAGAAGGCCATGATCACATTATTCCATGATATGATCCACAAAGAAATTGAAGTATACGTCGACGACATGATCGCCAAATCCAGGGAAGGACATGATCACATACAGGTATTAAGAAAATTATTTGAGCGATTGCGCAAATATAAGTTGAGGTTGAACCCTAACAAATGTGTGTTTGGGGCAAAATTTGGGAAATTTCTTGGGTTCATAGTCAGTAACAGGGGCATTGAGATTGATCCTTCAAAGATTCAAGCTATCCACAATCTGTCAACTCCCTCCACAGTAAAAGAAGTGAGAAGCCTTTTGGGGAGACTGAATTATATTGCCAGATTTATCAATCAACTGTCTGATGTGGCTAAGCCAATCTTCAAATTGCTTAAGAAAGGCGCGAAAGTAACATGGGATGCTGAATGCAGCAGGGCATTCCAAATAATCAAGAACTATCTGATCACACCGCCGGTACTCGTGCCACCAATTCTCGGTCACCCATTGACCTTATTGTCGCGACCCGTCCGAAAGTGGACGCGGCTAATGGATTACCGATCACGGGTCTTGGATCGGCGCGAGCCCTCCCAGGCCCATACCAAATCGCGGCGGGAGTATTTTTCAGGAGGATTCGACGATAACAGTCGATCGCTTTCGACCTTAGTGTGGTCGTGGTGGCATGTGCAACTTGTGCATGCATTTGGAGTCGCCACCGGTCTTTCTTGGAGGGTAGACCGGAAACCTTATTGATCGATTGGGAGAGATCGATCAATTCTGCGGAACCAGAGATTTTGAGTTCGGGGACTTGGTTACGTTGATGTCATTACCAACGCCCTTTCGGTACCTAACGCGAGTGATTTTCCCTAACTAGGATTTCATGCAGGCGCAATTTTGGGTGAGGTAAGTCTGACTTTGCACATTAACCAGTTTAACATGCTCACGTAATCATAATAAATAAATAGATGCCAATCACATAAACATCTATCCTACGTGGTGACCATGGAATTATGATTTAATGGGTCTCGAGCCAATGAGACCACATTTAATCATTTTAATATTTTAATAACGGAGAGCCGCTCTTCGCTTCTTCTTGGTTTCTTGAACTCTTCAAGAATCGGACCCCAAAGAGCTCGCCGACTTAAAAGGCTCCTCCACGTAATCCTCGTAGCATTTACATCAACAATTGACTATGCTAAAAATAAAGATTACATGAAAAATAAAAGGAGTACGCAGCCTCCATTTAATAATTACAACCCCAAATATATAAATAATCACCATACATTCATACATACATCAATCACATTGATTAGGGATTTTTCCATGATCACCACCCTTCCACGTAAGTAATAAATTCACAATTTAAAACTTAGGAAGGCACAATAAAAATTCTACGTTGAATCATATTCAGAATTTTTACGTAAAATAAGATAGCCATAAATTTTCGATTCAAAATTGATTTAGTCTCAATTTTTGCTACGTTGATTAATTTATCATATAAAATAATCAACCTCCATTAGCCATGTAAGACGAACAATTCGTTAATATATATTGGCCATAGTATTGCAAAAATTGCAAAAAATCAATTAAATGCACGAAAACACCTAAGGATCGGCTCTGATACCACTGTTGGGATCCACGTAACACGTAGCGGAAATAAATAACAACCCATACATATATCTCCAGAGGCGTACTTCGTGCATTTCAATCGAAAAAAAATCACAAAACCTCAAAGGGAGTAAATAGATTACCTTTCGTAGCGTGCTTGAACGGAGGTGTCGGTTCGATGTTCTTCGATCTCAGCCTCCACAAGTGTTAGGCATCTAGTTCGGATGCACCACCAATTGACGAACGGGGAGACGACTAATAACTCCACAACAATTGTGCTAGCAATATGCGGATTCAATATTCCGAACTTAGTATATTTTGCTCACTCAAGATTATGAGAATATAGAGAGTGTTTGTGTTCTTCTCTCTAAGCTCTCAAAAATTTGCACACTCTACAAAATGTCTCTCCCCCAACCTCAAAACTCTTGCCATCCTTTTATAGCCAAAAATTCCTTCCAATAAATTGTATTATAAAATAACACTCACAAATAATAAATACTTTCTAAAAATAGCACTCACAAATAAATGACATTTAAAAATAGCACTAACAATTATAAATTCTATCTAATAATAGCACTCACAATTTATGATAAATAAATGCCATTTAAAAATAGCACTAACAATAGCACTCACAATTTATGATAAATAAATGTCATTTAAAAATAGCACTAACAATTGCACTTACAATTTATAATACAAAAATGCTATTTAAAAATAGCACTAACAATAGCACTCACAATACAAAAATGCTATTTAAAAAAGCACTAACAAAGGTGTTAAAAATAATAACCATTATTATTATTACAAGAGTTAAAGAGGTTACCAAACAGTATAAATACGCATAACGTATAAATACGTATGACGTATAAATACGTAGAGCATACGTATACATCCAAACGACCAAATTAGCCTGAATTGAGGCCGCCAATGGATTGGGCATGATGAAAATTATGGGTAGAGGTGTTGAATTTTAATGGGTATGCCCGTGTGAAATTCAAGATCCGTGAAACCGGTGACTAATCGAAAGAAAAATATGCAATTAAGCCCTTTTGGTTAAAATTGATCAAATTGGAGGGCAAATTGACCCAATTGCACTTCTAGCCTTTAGGATTCAATGTCATGGCTTATAAAAAGTGAGAATTGAAAATTAAAAGACTCGCAAAGGAATTTTTTGGGCTCGGTTCGGGTTTATGTTTGTTAAGGAACATAGTGACCCGAGCCGAATTTTTGAGATTTAAAGTGACACACTTGAAGAGGAAATTAAAACAAAATTATTGAATATTTTTTAGTATTTTTCTGACCACGAATGGTATTTTTCTGATTTTTTGGGTATTTTTATAATTAAATAAATTCGAAAAATATTATAAAATACCAAAAAATATTTTTTGTTCAAAATCGGTCCCCGAGGCTAGGCCAAGGCTTCCAAAGCTGATTTTGTGATTTTATGACCTTTTTTGATATTTTTAATTAATTTTAAAAAATAAAAATCACAATAACATATGGTCAAAAATCAAGTGTCAACACTTATATCTGACTATATAGCAGGAATCCTTGGGAGCCTTACTTGCCCAAACAAGCCCGATGGATGGTAAAGAAAGAGCCATCTATTACCTGAGTAAGAAATTCACACCATCTGAAGCAAAATATGCACCAGTCGAAAAGGCATGTGTAGCAGCGGTATGGGTACTTCGCAGACTGAGACAGTATACCCTACACCACCACATTCAGCTCATAACAGAGAACGATCCTGTCAAATACCTCCTGGAGAAACCCGCTTTAATTGGGAAATTAGCGAAATGGCAAGTAATGCTATCTGAATTTGACATCAAGTGTTCTCCACAGAAGTCAGTTAAAGGAAGAGCTATAGCTGACATGCTAGCAGAAAACCCGTCAAACGGTGAGTCTCCCGAAATAACAAACACAGAAGGTCAAATTCTCAACTTAACAGAAGACAAATGGGTCATGTATTTCGATGGTGCTGTCAATCTATCAGGGGCAGGCACTGGGGCAGTACTAATATCCCCCAATGATCAACACTATCCTGTGGCAGCAAAGATAACTTTCCCTTGCACCAACAACATCTCAGAATATGAGGCGTGCATTTTAGGTCCGCGATTGGCCATTTCCATGAAGATACCTAGGTTGCAAGTTTTTGGAGATTCCATGCTCATCATTCTACAGACACAGGGAGAGTGGAAGACGAAAGATGCAAAGCTCATCCCTTATCATGAATACCTTGAAGAATTAATACTCGAATTCGAAGAAATATCATTCGAGTACTTATCAAGGTCTCACAATCAATTTGCAGATGCATTAGCCACCCTAGCCTCGATGTTGCAAACAACTGGAGGGTTAGATATAGAGCCCCTAAGGATCGGCATATTTGAAAAACCAGCTTATTGTTTGCTGATCGAAGAAGAATTTGACGAAGAGCCATGGTATTATGACATCAAGAATTACTTCTCAAAAGGAGAATTCCCTGAAGGATGCCAGCCAGGAGATCGAAGATACATAACCAAGATGGCCAGTAAGTTCTTTCTCAATGGACAAATTCTGTACAAAAGATCCTTTGATTCTACTCTATTGAGGTGTGTAGATGCCAAAGAAGCAAATATCCTCTTGAAAGAGATCCATGAAGGAATATGTGGGCCTCACATGAACGGCCACCTCCTCGCTAGGAAGATCATGCGCCTTGGCTATTATTGGATGGCCATCGAATCAGATTGCTGTCAGCACGTCCGGTCATGCCACCAGTGCCAAATATATGGTGATAAGATCAATGCACCCCCAAACGAACTACACCAAATGTCTGAAGTTTGGCCTATCTCTATGTGGGGGATAGACATGATAGGGCCTATTAATCCTGTGGCTTCAAACGGTCATCGCTTCATCTTAGTAGCAATTGATTACTTCACAAAATGGGTAGAAGCCAGCTCTTACAAAAATGTCACTGCAAGAAATGTGGCAAGATTCATCAAAAGAGACATCATCTCCTGATATGGTACCCCTCAAGCAATCATCACAGATAACGAGTCTAACCTAAACAACAAGATTGTCGATGATCTACTAGGTCACTTTAGCATTCGACATCTGAATTCATCTCCTTACCGCCCACAGATGAATGGGGCAGTGGAAGCAGCCAACAAAAACATCAAGAGAATTTTGGCTAAAACAGCAGAAAACTACAGAGATTGGCACGAAAGGCTGCCCTTCGCCTTGATGGCTCACCGAACGTCGATCAGGACTTCCACAGGGGCAACTCCTTATAGTCTGGTATATGGAACAGAAGCAGTTCTACCTGTAGAAGTTAAGATTCCCTCTCTGAGAATCTTATCAGAAGACAAACTCTCTGAGTCAGAGTATTTTAAACACAGATATGAACAGCTTAATTTAATAGACGAAAAGCGTCTTAAAGCCATTTGCCATGGACAAACTTACCAGAAGAGGGTAGCCAGGGCGTTCAATCGAAAGGTCAAGACCAGAAACTTCGAAGTAAAGGACTTGGTAATTAGGAAAGTTTTGCCGAGTACCACTCATCCAGGGGGAAAATTCACTCCGAATTACGAAGGCCCCTACATTGTCAAGAAGATCCTCACGGGAGGAGCATTAATCCTTGTAAACTCCGAGGGAGAAGAACTTGGGCACCCTGTAAATTCAGATGCTGTGAAGAAATATTACCCTTGAAAATAAAATCAGATTTCAGTCATATGCCCTACCTCGAATTGAGCCTACTCTTCATGATAATCTTTGCATAAGCATGTCATGCATCCATGCATACATTAGCATGTGTTCAATATTGCAGGACCCAAGGAAGCATGGTCGCGATAGATTGGAATGCATGATCAAGAGGGCTTACTGTCGTGGTGGTCAGGTTTTCACGAATCTATCCACTCCCATTGGAGTGCATAATCAAGGGTAAGGTGTATCGTTCTAAATTTTCTGAAATTCGAGAGCATACACTGACATATTCCTTTTATGTTTTTCAGGAATCTCAAGCCGCGCTGGGCAGGTAAGTACTCCTTTCCCAATCTTGTAGATTTTTTAGGACCGTCAGAATCCTTACTACTAGAATTTGAAGGCTTCTTAGAATCTAGCATGCATTCAAATCTCATGTCTAGAAAGACGCAAAATTCTCACAATCATGTCATTGCCATCCATATTTTAACTCGGAGGTTATCTGAACATGGTTGAAATATGCATTGTGCATCATAAATATCCTTAGAGGGTAAGTTTTGGAGAAAACGAAATGAACTTTTCCAACAAGAGTTGTTTAGAATTGTTCAAAAGAATGATTCCTCAGCCAAGAGGCAAGCCTAATCTAAACACGTCCTATACACACTTAAGAGATAAGTGGAGTGGTAAGGATAGCGAGACCTTGACCTACGGAAGTAGGGGTTACTCGCAGTGATTACATGGATTGAGACGACGGAGGCATTCGTTTCTCTATCATAAACACTACAGGTGACCATTGATACCCCTTTGAACGGCGGTTTCATTCTTTACCCCTGTCAAGAACCACCCTACAGTGGGGCAAACCGGAGATACGTCCAGAGGTATCAGGAGGTAAATGATTAAGAAGTTCTCTTGCTCAGACTTGCATCAATCTTCTTGTGTTGCTTGTCATTTTAATTTCTATGGCAGTTCAAGTGCTTTAAGATGACGAAAAGCATTCGCTTCTCTATCCTATACACTTTCACCCCTTGCACAGCCCAGTTGAGCCTATACGTTCATTCCACAAACCCGTTGGTGATCATTGCATATTCCAAAGCTGAAGCGACGTCACTTCAAGAGCGGGAAAAGTTCGAAAGATATGATTTAAATTCCTGGACTAGTGTTTGAGTGTTGAGATTCAAATTGTACATCTAGTACACTCATTTGAAAATCCTGATCCCCAAAAGAAAAGAAAAGACGGGATCTCAAAAAGAAAGAAGAGAGAAAAATTCAATCTTGGGCATCAAGAAAAAGCAAAGTGCCTAGTAAAAGCAAGGCCAATGCCCGTCCAAATATTTGTACACTTGAGAATCAGATGTTTGATCTTGTAAATGCCAAAAGATGGCATGATACCTTTGTATAGGTCACTAGTGAGATCTAATTGTAAAAGAAAATCCCAAGGGAGTTGGACAGCAAAGGATACTTCCAGATTGTATCACATCCAGATGATGAAAGCGTAGACAAGGTGTTGACGCCATCTCAACAAAAAAAAAGATATTCTCTAAAGACAAATGTGCACTTCGAAGACTAACGATGCACTTCGAAGACTAACGATGCACTTCAAAGAATGAAGACGCTCTTCGAACCAGAAGGGACAAGATCAACAGCAAACTTACAATGATCACCAATGTAAACCTTTCGCATATTCCGAGCCAAAAACAAGCCTTTTTTGGTCCCCAATCATACCTACGTTACAACCCTGAAAAGCCTTTTCTGATTAAGGCACATAGATTGACATAGGGTTTAATGTCTAAGCTTAGTTCGAAGAAGTTCGAGCAAGATTACTTCTTTCTCATTTTGCAGGTTTCTTGACTTGTAAACCTGGAGCAGACAGTGAAGACTTCTCTTCAATAGCCTTGACTTGCACACAAGTCCCCTTTGAAAACCGTTGACCAAGCCCAACATTACGGTCCCTGGGAAGTCCTCCTGATCGATCGAGGTGTATTCACTGCGAATGATCCTGAACCCTAGGCACAGGTTTGATAGGAAATTCGAGTGCATTCTTGGTAAAAGACCATTATCTCAAAACGGTGAGAAGTCCTTTTTGATGAGAATACTCCAATGGACGTTTTAACCAAACTCATGTGGGTAAGTTCAGATTGTTTGATTCAAACTTTCCTCACAAGGAATTTTTGATCACTTCCGTATATTGCAAGGTGTTTTGGATAACCTCCAGCATCATAATGCATTCATTGAAATTTTTCATGACTATGATATAAGTCATAAAATGCTGTCAGTTTGACATCAGATATCACTTAAAGACCATTGATATGCCTTTGGTAAGAAAATTTTCAGATTGGAGCTTCTGTAAAATTCTTGATGACTTCGGCTCCTAAAATGGCTTGTATCACTCTTGGTGAGAAACGATTCATATGTCTAAACTTATGCAGGATTTCTGGTAACCCCATATTCAAGCTTGAACAACCTCTCTTGGTAAGAAAGAGTCTACATGTTCAAGCTTCTGTAGGACCCCTGGACTCGTGGTAGCCCCAAGTCCCAAAATGACACATTTCTCTAAGAAGGAGAGTTTATATGCCTGAGCTTCTGACAGATTCTTGGTAACCCCAGATTCTAGGATGCTATTGTTCTTGGTTAAACTTCTATAGGAATCATGGTAACCCCAGATTCTAGAAGGATACCTTGCTCTGTGAAGAAGAGCTTTCAAGTTTATTTTCCCGCAAGATCCCTGGTAATTCCATATCTCAGGAAAACACATTCTTATGAACAATTTTGTAGGTTTGATCTTTCTGCAGGATACTTGGAGCTCCCAGATCCCAGAATGTCACCTCCAATGTCAAAAGGACAATCTCCGAAATCATCCCTTTGTGAGATTTCAAATTTACAGGTTTGAACTTTCTGCAGGATACTTGAAGTCCCCAGATCTCATAATGTCACCTCCAATGTCAAAAAGACAATCTCCGAAATCATCCCTCTGTGAGATTTCAAATTTATAGGTTTGAGCTTTCTACAGGATGCATGGAGTACCCATATCCCAGAATGTCACCTTCAATGTCGAAAGGACAACATTCAAGATAATCTTTCTGCGAGATCTCAGGTAGCCCTTAGATCCCAGAAGAATCTTATCAAGGTTTTTGCAGGTTTAAGTATTTTGCAGAATACTTGGAATCCCCAAATCCCAGAATAACGCCTTGCATGTCAAAAGGACAATTTTCAAGATCAGCTTTCTGTAAGGTTCTAGGTAACCCCTAAACCCAAAATAGCTCATGTGGTAAAGCCTCAAGGTTAGGCACACCTCACTTGTATAAATCCTAGTTAATTTCTTAGAATATAGGATCAAAATGTTCGACAATCCCTAAGAGACTGGGTGCGTCATCCATAGGTTCCTAGCAAAGAGGAATCCTATTCTCGGCCTGATCCCCCTGAAGGATCAAAATTTCCGACAATCCCTAAGAGACTGGGTGCGTCATCCATAGGTTTCTAACAGAAAGGAGTCATATTCATGGTCCGATCCACCATACGGATCAAAACCCCTGACAATCCCTAAGAGACTGGGTGCGTCATCCATAGGTTCCTAGCAGAAAGGAGTCCTATTCATGGCCTGATCCCCCTGAAGGATCAAAATTTCCGACAATCCCTAAGAGACTGGGTGCGTCATCCATAGGTTCCTAACAGAAATGAGTCCTATTCATGGTCCGATCCACCATACGGATCAAAACCCCTGATAATCCCTAAGAGACTGGGTGCGTCATCCATAGGTTCCTAGCAGAAAGGAGCCCTATTCATGGTCCGATCCACCATACGGATCAAAACTTCCGACAATCCCTAAGAGATTGGGTGCGTCATCCATAGGTTCCTAGCAGAAAGGAGTCATATTCATGGTCCGATCCACCATACGGATCAAAACCTCTAACAATCCCTAAGAGACTGGGTGCGTCATCCATAGGTTTCTAGAAGAAAGGAGTCTTGTTCATGGTCTGATCCACCATACGGATCAAAATCCCTGACAATCCCTAAGAGACTGGGTGCGACATCCATAGGTTCCTAGCAGAAAGGAGTCCTATTCATGGTCTGATCCACCATACGAATCAAAACCCCTGACACTCCCTAAGAGGCTGGGTGCGTCATTCACAGGTTCCTGTCAAGTATAGGAATTCCATTCTGGTACGGCCTACCATACAGGCTAGAGTTTAATCGCTCTATGGTACTCAAAAGACGAGTCCCTAAGTATTCACTTGAACTCGCTATTCACAGCACACGTCGCACGAGCATCAGGCAGGTGATCAACAGGTAAATAGCAGGTTGGTCTCTCTACTTTCTCTCTCAGGCTAGCAAAAGAATGAGGAGCATGGCGTTCACCAGCGGGACAAGAAAGATTGAGTGTCGAGATTTGTTTCCCTTTTCCCCAGTCGAGTCGGTCTAGATTCACGTGTCACATGTCTTTGAGAGAAACCTCTCACGAGATTCCTCTCAAAGAGGGGCAGCTGTTAACACCTGATTTTTTGACCAAGTTTTTTTCAGTTTTATTTTTGAAAAATCACAAAAAATTCATAAAAAGTCAAAAAATTAAAAAATCAACTTTGGTGGCCTTAGCCAAGCCCAAGGAACCATTGTTGACCAAATTTTTTTTTTTTATATATTTTTCACATTTTTTAGTATTTTTAGAAAATAGGGAAATACTCAAAAAATTCAAGAAAAATACCATTCGAGGTCACAAAAATATGAAAAAATGTCCGATATTTTTATTTTTAATCCCTTGTATTTTTGACCTGACAAAAAGTTCAAAATTAAATTCAATTATGGGTGTTCCTTTGTAACCCGTACTATTGAATTTGAGAAAAAAATATCAATTGAGTCTTTTAAATTCCAATTTTGGCATTTTCTAGGATCTGGACATTCAATCTAATCGTCCCCCACTTCAATTTGACCTAATTGTTCGGATAAATTGTTCAATTGCAAGCATAATTGCATTTTAGTCCTTGAAATTGAGCATAATCGAAATTACTTTCAATTCAAGGGCTACAATTACAAATTGAACATGCCACCCAATGGATTTCACCATTTTAAATCGATTGGCATAGGTGGTTTGACCCAATTTGATCATCTGCACCCTCAATTACACGATCCCCAATTTCCAATTAAATAGGAATTTGTGGGTTTTGTAGAAATTGATGAAAACTTTTGGGCAAAACCACATTTTTAGATAAAATCCATGCCCTAAATTTGATTCTGAGGCTCAATTGCAAAATTTTCCTAGAAATTTGGGTTTAATTTGAAAAATGATAAGTCGAAACCGGTTCGGACCGGTCAGACCGCCGGTCCGACCGGTCGAACCGGTCCAGAACAGTGTCGTCTTCCCCACCGAGCCTCCGTGCAGATGAACAGTGCCAAGATGAGTTTCAACAACAAAATTGACCGACCGATCGACCATAATCGGAGAGGCATTGTTGGGCGTTTAATCCTTTAGACCATTCCCCATCGATCGAGACCGGAATGGTGATCAACGACCGCCGGAGCAGATAATAATTGGCCGGTCATGACACGAGACCTGCGAAAGTCAACAAGTGCCAAATGCAAGCCAAATTCGTGCCAAATCGCTCAGGATTAGATCCCGCCGGAGGATCAAACGAAGCTAAACAGAATACCCCAGTCTCCCCGACGTCGTTTGGACCTGAAATCACGTGGCTACACGTGCGATTCAAGTCTGTTAGTCCTTGCCGCCCCCCGCCAAAATTCGAAACATGTATATAAACTAAGAAGCCTTCGCGAAGCAGGTGGTGGTTGAATTCAGTTCGAGGAGAAGAAACTGAATCGAGAGAGAGAAAGAAAGAGAGAGAAAGAGCTCACCTTCCATCGCGGTGGTCGAAGGTTGGAGCTCAAATTGCAGAGCGCCGGTTGGGCCTTCCGAGGCAAAACCAAAGCTCCACGAGGTCACCAAGAGGCCGCCTAGAGTCCCTTGAGTCGATCGCTGTCAAGCCGCGCACGTGAAGCCCACGAAAACAGGTAAGACGCAGCTTCAAGCTCTCTACTGTGCATCAATGGCGACTTGCCTGTTTCACGATCATTCTTGCGATTTGTGTGTGCATTTCGTTCCTTGAACACCACTGACCATGTTCACGTCTTGATTTTGCATCGATTTCGCTCACAACCCCTGAATCGAGTCTTTACACTTAGCCTCCACAGCCGATTCTTGCCCAGCCAAACCTGGGTCGAGCGGGCTCAATCGGAGCCCGAGGTAAGTCTCCTGAACCTCCTGCCATGTTAATCCGTGGAAGAATTGATCTGATTTCGTGTGACCTGTGTGATTGAGTTTCCATGGCCGTACTCGGCAGTTCGCATGATACTCTCGATTCTGCAAGTAGGTCGCCTCGATTCTAAGATATGTTAAGATAGAGATGATTGCGAGTCGATTGCCGTCGGTTTCATGAGATTTCATCGAGAGTTCACCGCTAGATCATCATCGGAGAACCACAGCCGTCCACTCTACCGGAGTCGCGAGGTTGAAGACGAAGCTGACATGGCACGGTCAAACGGTCAAACTCCTAGTTGGCATTCGGCCATTGGTCCACGTGTCTGTCGAGTCAGCTCGACCGTTAGTTTGTTAGGGTGAGTCAGCGTAGATCGGACGGTTCAGGTTAATCGAGTCCAACAAATGGTGGTCGTCCGATTAGAAATTAGGATAATTCGAAAAAGATTTTAAATCGGAAATAAAAAATGGTTGAAACGGCGCCGTATGGGTTAGTTAGTGGACGGCGTCGTTTAGGTTAATATGAATAGACGGTCTAGATCGAGTCTTAGGATCTAATCGTGGCCGTAGGTTTAAGTAATCCGATCAGACGGCCCTGATCGGGTCTTCGCCTAATCTGAACCGTAGGTTTTGGTAATCTGATCTGGCGGTCGTGGATTAGCCGCGCGGTTCAATAGGAACCGTCGGATCAAGTCTAAATAATCAGAAAAATAAAAAGGAATAAACGGCGTCGTTTCGTGGCTGTGGATCGCGCGGGTCCGGGTCTGGGCTGGGTTCCGACCCGAGTGGGTCAGTTCGACCTGGGCCAAATCACATTTTTTAATTAAAAAATCAAAAAATGATTTTAAAAAATAAAAAAAAAATCAGAAAAATCCTAGAAAATCCAAAAAATGCTAGAAATATTCCAGAAAATTCCAAAAAATTGTGGAAAAATTGTGAAAAAATCCTAGACACCCCAGAAACCCCCAAAAAATCGAGGATTGACCACAGACAACTGGTCAACCCTATTTTTGGGGTTTCTTATCCATTCTCCTGAGACTTGACGACATTACCCTTTAGGGGTAAGTCGCCTCTACTGTGTATGCGAGATAAGGCCGATAACGCCAAGGTAAGAATTAGGGTCGATTAGACGACCAATTCTCGAGTTTGGGTTTCGTGTCCCGCACCTTTTCTCAAAATGACGATTTTGCCCTTCAATAGGAAAATTGTCTTTCTTGTCTCATTCGAGTTCTGAAAATTGCTTAAAGTTAGGGTTTGGGTCAGGTGGACGACCAACCCTAATATTTGAGATTTCCAGTTCTCGTCTCTGTCCAAATGACGACTTTACCCCTCCAAGGGTAAAATCACTTGAAAATTCCAGAAAAATCCTAGAAATTCCCGAAAAATAGGAAATGGATTGGATTGATGGCCAATCCTATTTCCCCTATCTTCTGACTTCCCAATTTATCTAAAATGACAAATTTACCCTTTTAAGGACAAATTTTCCCGAATTATTCAAAATCACGATTCTGCCCCTCATGGGCAAATCATGTCCAAATCACTTCTAAGCCTTGATTGATATTTCTCTAGGCTAATAGGGCCTCATTAGGGATACCTTGCTGATTTCATGCGTTTTATCTGCATGTACTGGATCCTTGATTTGCGCATTTACTTCTATTGATTGTGATTGATAGGGTAGTAATTCCCATCTGCATGAACTCCTAGCTTTAGGATCTGTACCCCACTCATTTGTATGAAATCCTAGGATCAGATAAATCATTCAGCTTAGGTACCGAAAGGGCGTCAACTTTGACAGTCGACGTAACTAAGTCCCCGAACCCACTTCTCTGGTTTCCGCAGAATCGAATAGACCACTCCCAACTATTCGATAGGGTTTCCGATCGTACCCTCCACGAAACGATTGGTGGCGACTCCTTGGCATGCACACTCATCACATGTCACTAGACCGCACTGAAGGTCGATCACGTGTATCCAGTAGTTGCGACTTGGGTAATGGACCTTGGGAGAGGCCCGCGTCCGATCATGCAACATCGGACGGCCCATTAACCCTCGCTAGCCCATTAGATGGCGCTCGTGAGGGTCGCGACATCGGGCAGGGCAGTTCGGGTGGAAGAAGGAAGAAGAAAAAGAAGAAGGAAGGGAGAGAGACAGGGAAGGTTTGGCTGAAGCTAAGGGGGAAGGGAAGCCTTCCACACAATTTACCAAGGTCAAAGATGAAGATTGGTAGGTAAGAGTGGGAAATTAATGCTAACCACCAAGGGATGACACTTGTCTTTACTCTCATAAAAAGCTTGGCATCCAATGACCACTCTACCCTTGTATTTTCGGCAGCCTTGGGGAAGTACAAATGACTAAAACGTCATTCAATAATTCTTAAGACAAGGGTAAGACTCGAGGGGCAAAATGATAATTTTGCACTTACCGTCCGAAACTTCACTTTTCCAATTTTAAATTACCATTGACGAGGCAACGTCAAATTCCATTCGAATGTTGGAATTCTTTATTGTCCATTTTCTAATTTCGAGATTCCATTTCGTGATCGATTTTCCGTCAATTGTAATTTCAGTTTATCTCGAACTAACGGACAGCTGTTGCAGACTTTACACGTATCGACTATGTGATTCTCATTACACTTTGGACGACTCAAGTTGCGACGATTTTGGTTGTTATGTAATTGCGAGGGTTCATTGCTAGTTTCGACGATCTCGATCGTCATAGTTCGATTTAGGAAAATTTTGCAAAGTATACATTGGTTAAACGGCGTCACCCGCGCTTCAATCGTATACCGCTAACAATGAATTCCTTAATCATTCTTAGATCGGCATTTATTGGTTCTAAATGTTCCATCGGCAATCCTTATGGTCAAAACACCGTTTCTTTTTTCGAGCTTTCTAGGTCCACGTACCTTGCCATGCGTTAGCCTTTCTCTTTTGGTCAGTTTACTTAGGATTGATCAGATCTGAGCGAAATGAAACTGAAATACATTGATAGATATTATTCATTCAATAGTCTCGAAATGGTAGGGAATTCAAAATGTCACATAAAAGCTTTAAATAGAATGAGGTTGAGGCGGTTTGGAAGAAGAGGGAATATCGGCATGCTCTTTATCAACCTCCTTTGTGGAATCCTTGAGGTAGTTTGCTCCCACTTGTAGTGCATGATCTCAGACTGCTTGAGAGTGTGAGAATTCTTGGGCCACCTTCTCATTTTTGATCAGGGTGTATGTCTATATACTAGCTATCTTAGCACAGAACATCCTGCCGTAGAGATCAAGAGATTTCTCGAGTGTATCTACTTTCTGTGCTAATCCTTGCATCTTATCATCTATCTTCTTTTCAAAACTAGTCATCTTCTACTCAATCATTCTCTCCATTATGGCCATACTCTGAATTATGAGCTGTTGAAGTTGTTCCACCTACTTATGAACTCCAAACTGAGATGCTTTTGTTTCATGGAACTCTGCAATAAAAGTATTGACAGTCTCTATTGGATTCATCTTTTTGGCAGTTGATGATTTTCCTTGTCCGGCAGATTCTTGCACTTTTCGAAGCCTTGCCTCCCTCTTAGTTTGAGGTTGGTCTTCTGAGTGCTGCAGGACAGATTCAGAAATTATAATTTCTTCCATGATAACATCAGAATTTGCCAAAGGTTGCTCCCCCTGAACAAGAGCTTCCTTTCCCTTAGTCTTTGTTCTTGTAGCAGTTTCTTTTTCTACACAAATATCCATTTGTTCTGTCGGAATATTCTGGTCTTTTAGAACTTGCTCCTCCTGACACTAAGACTTCGTGTTCAGCAGTCTCAACCTGAACTAGAGATTCAATCCGCATTGGAATGCTGGTCAATGCGTTAGGTAAGTTTGAATTTTCTGCAGGGAGTTCTGGTATTGGTACATATAGTCCAATTTCTGTGTCATCAGCTTCTGCCATCTGTTCATCTGCAACAAACTGAGCATTCCACAGCTCATTTTCATAAAAATTGACAAGTGTCTCATCATATTTTCTCTCAATCTCTTCTCTTTCTGTGGATTCTGCAGTCCACATTTGGAGTACTCTTCCTGTGCAATCTCAACTTCATACTCAGCATTATCTATTTCCTGTGTCTCATTGAGGCCCTCTTCTTTGTCGATAGAGTCCTCCTGTTCAAACTGACTCACAGTTTCTCCAGCTGTTTCATCTGCATCTGCTACACCTCCAGAAGGAAGAAAAACTGTAGCTTCTGAATCTGATACCTCAGTATCAATTTCATCTTCTAGAAATTCCTCATTATTTGAGGAATCAACTAATCGTCCTTTGCTGGCCATGACCTTTCTTCTCTTGGGAGGTCTTTGTCCTATTCTGTCTTCAAATTCTACAAGAACTATGTCAGAGTTCTTGTTCCTCCACCCACTTGCTGTCATCTTGAAACCCATCTTCTTTATCATTTCTTCACCAACAATCATCATCTGACTTTCATTTGATATAAAGACCGCAGGAATCTTGATTTGGAGAAAATTCACAATCCTGTAAGTCAAACCTGCATATAAAAGCTGTCCCTTGGTTTTTTGTATAGTCTTGTACATATGAAGCAAAACAATGTGTGCAAAGGATATTTTCTTCCCTGTCTACATTCCCCACATCAATTTGGCTTCATACTTTGAAATATTAGTCTTGGATGCTGCTTTGGGTCTGAGGCTTTCAATGATAGCTTTGTGCATCAATGTATGTTTCAGTGGAAAGTCATTGTAAGCTATATGAGCCTTTGATTTTCTCGAAAAACTTTTCTTCCCAGTAAGAAAACAGAATGCTTCCTCAGATGAAACATCCAAAGGTGTGAAGTTTACCTTGTCATCACCCATTAAGAAAGCAAGTTCATGAACATGCATATGATATATTTTTCTTCTAAGAGTAAAGAAGAAGGAGTTGAAGTTTCTAAAGTGAAGGTTGGAATAAAAATAAGCAGCTAGATTAGGAAAGACCTGTCTTCTTTGGATTGTAAAGTTTTCTAGATTAAGCTATTGAAGATGCTTATGAATAGGAATCTCAACTCTATCAAAATACTTCAGATCAAAACTCTGTGAGGTATGACACCTTTTTGCTTCAAAGCCTAAAATCTTTCTCTGTGTTCTTTGTTTTGGAACAAAGGATCAGGAAAGTTTATGTCCACGTTGAAACCCCTGACTTTCTTAAAGACATTAAACATGACATCATCATCATTATCAACATTTCCTTTAATATTACTAGCACTGTCTTTACTCCTTATCACTACACCTTTAGAAGGAGTCTTCCTAGGGGTCGATGTCGAACTGGTGCCCACGACTTTCTCATTTTCCTTACGAGAAACTGATTCAAGCATTTGTACAGCAATGGGTTCAACAACCCATCCAAGCAAATTTACGAACTCTAGCAGTTCATTTTCACTTTCAAACTTATGAATATCCAATAATCGTTTAAGATTCTCTTCAAATCCTTCAACTACCTTAATGCTATCAAACAGAGGCTTAAGACCATGACCAAGAGTTCCTTTTTCTTCAAATTCGGATACATACAAACATTTTTCTCTCCGAAGATCTTCCCTTTGATCATTGAAATCAGAGTATGAGATTTCGACAGGGGTTGTATCTCGAGAAAATAGTCTTCTTGATGCACGAGTAGGCTTCTTTGAGGCGGAGGCTGATTTTAGAGCCATTGAGATGAAAAAGTTTGAAACTTTGGAAGAGAGAGAGATTAGGCGAGGAAGAATTCGAGAGCGATGCTTAGGGTTTGTGTAGAATGTGAGTGATCTTTTAGAAGGTTAGAAACATTGGTGACGGTTCATAGTTTTAAAATGGGAACTATAAAGCGGTTATTTTTAGAAACAAAATCAATTTCGAATATTCTGAAAAAAGATATACTTTTAATGAACTAATCCAATCAATCAAAGACAATCAAATATTTAGAGAGAAATTAACGAAACTTACCTTTAAAAAAAAAATTGACCTTTGATTTGTGAACTTCCCTTTTAGATGACCTTTCTGAACGTTTGCTTGTGAGTGGTTCCTTTTGACGTTCCTTCTGATGGTTCTTTCTAACGTTCCATCTGAGCGTCCTTTTGACGTTCCATCTGACGTTCCTTTTAACGGTCCTTCTGATGGTTCCTTCTGATCATGTTCTAAAAGATACTTAAGACAAAAGATTAGTGATAGCTAATTCATTTCTAATAAAATTTAAGGTTTCTTTGTCCAAGGGTTTGGTAAAGATATCTGTAAGCTGATTTTTTGTATCAATATAATGAACATGAACATCACCATTCTAAAGATGATCACGTATGAAGTGATGTTTGATCTCAATATGTTTTTCTCTTGAATGAAGAATAGGATTCTTTGTGAGATTTATGGTGCTTGTATTATTGCATTTGATCTGCACATTTGTATCTTCAACACCATAATCTTTTAGTTGTTGCTTCAACCAGAGAATTTGAGCGCAACAACTTTCAAGAGATACATATTCTGCTTCAGCTGTACTGAGGGCAACTGTGCTTTGCTTCTTGGAATACCATGATATAAGCATATTTCCCATGAGTTGACAAGTTTCAGAAGTACTCTTTCTATCAATTTTGGAACCTGCAAGATCTGTATCTGAATATCCTCTCAGAATAAAATCAGAACTTTTAGAATACCATAGACCATAACTAGGATATGTCCCAATGTCTTTTATAATCCTTTCGATTGCTGAGAGATGTGATTCTTTTGGATTTGATTAAAATCTGGCACATAAACAGACACTGAATAGAATGTCTGGTCTTGAAGCTGTGAGATAAAGTAGTGATCCAATCATTCTGCGATATAGCTTAGGATCAACTTTTTTTCTATCTTCATCTTTATAAAGTTTAGAGGAATGAGACATAGAAGTTTCTATCTTTTTGCAGTTTTCCAAACCAAACTTCTTTACAATTTTCAGGGCGTATTTCTCTTGATGAATAAAAGTTCAATTCTATGACTGATGAATTTGAATTCCAAGAAAGAATCGTAACTCTCTCATCATACTCATTTTGAACTTATCCTACACTACTTTAGAAAAATTCTTGCAGAGAAATTCATTAGAAGAACAAAAAATTATATCATCAACATAAATTTGAACAAGTAGAATATCTTTACCTTGCTTATGAATGAAAAGAGTGGTGTCTACGTTATCTTTGACAAACTTTTGTTTAGACAAGAAACTACTTAACCTTTCATACCAAGCACGAGGTGCTTGTTTTAATCCATAGAGTGCTTTTCTTAGAGCATAAACAAGGTAATTTCCTCTAGATTTTTCAAAACCAGGGGGTTGCTCAACATAAACTTCTTCTTTGATGTAGCCATTTAGAAATGTACTCTTCATATCCATCTGAAAAAGTTTAAAGTCATTGTAGCAAGAATAAGCAAGAAGTAGCCTGATGGCTTCTAACCTGGCAACAGGTACATAAGTCTCATCATAGTCTATTCCTTCTTCTTGGGAATAACCTTTTGCTACTAGTCTTGCTTTGTTTCTGACAACTTTTCCTTTGTCATCCAGTTTATTTCTGAACATCCACTTTGTTCCAATTACTGGACCATTTTTGGGTCTGGAAACTAATTCCTAGACATTTTTGACTTTGAACTGATGTAGCTCTTCTTGCATTGCATTGATCCAGTTCTCATTCGCTAGTGCTTCTTCAATTCCTTTTGGTTCCAATTCAGATACAAGAGCTATGTTACTCAATGCTTGTTTAAACTTGGATCTTGTCTTGATACCATCATCTAGATTTCCCATGATGAGTTCCTTTGGATGACTGGATTTGTGTTTCCAGTTTTTTTGAAACAACCATTTGATGAATCTGCAGATTCAGTCTGCACTGCTTCTGAGCTTTCTTCATTCAGATGAACTTCCTTCTGAGTAGTTTCAAAACCAGTATTTGCTTCTGAGTCTTGCTTCTCTTCAAATTCTATCTATGAATCTGAGATTTGTGGAAGTATTGAAGCATGACTAGGTTCAGATTCATCATTTTGAAGACTTTCATCAAACTTGATGTTCATTGATTCTTCAACAACACGAGAATTCTTGTTGTAGACTCTGTAAGCTTTGCTTGTTATTGAATATCATAGGAAAATGCCTTCATCTGATTTCTCATCAAACTTCTCAATATGATCATTAGCATTATTTAGAATGAAGCATTTACATCCAAATACACGAAAGTATGCAACATCAGGTTTTCTTTCTTTGAAAAGTTCATATGGAGTTTTCCCAATAATAGGTCTGAGAGAAATATGATTTAAAATGTAGCAAGCTGTGGAAACTGCTTCTGCCCAAAAGTAAGAAGCAATTTAACTTTCAATCAAAAGTGTTCTAGCTATTTCTCGCAAAGACCGATTTTTCCGCTCCACTACCCCATTCTACTGAGGAGTATAATGAGCAGAAAAATTATGTTGAATTCCAAATTCATCACAAAAATCAGAAAAATTTTGATTTTTAAATTCTCACCCACGAGCTGTTTTTATGCAGGAAATGTTACAACCTTTCTCATTTTGAACTCTTTTTTCAAATTTTGAAAACGATATAAAGGCATCATTTTTGTGTGCAAGAAATAATACCTATGTAAATCTTGAGAAATCATCAACAATAACAAGACAATATTTATTACTTCCAAGACTTAAGGTTCTGTTTGGACAAAAAATATCCATATGAAGCAGCTGCAATGTCTGTTTAGAAGAAACTTGATTTATAGATTTAAAAGAACGTCTTACCTACTTACCTAATGTGCATGCATGACAAAATCCTCCTTCTTCAAACTTTGTTTGAGGTAGCCTTCGAACAAGCCTCCTTTTAGAGAGCCTTGAAATATGCTTCATACTGATATGCCCTAATTTTCTGTGCCATAGATCAGATTCATCCTTAATAGAGATGAGACATTTCGCATATTCAGAATCAACATCCAGAACACAAATATTTCCATGCCTTCGACCAGTAAAGTTTGCTTCTTGACTTTGTTCACACCTGTGCATTTTAAATCTTGGAAACATATTTCATAACCAGAATCACAGAGTTGACTTACATAGATTAGATTGTAGTTTAGTCATTTGACTAATGAGACATCATTCACTATCAGATTTCCAATTTTGACAATTCCTTTTCCAATTCCTTTTCCTTTGTTTTTCCCTCCAAAAGACACACTTCTACCATTGTATTCTGATAGAGATATAAACAATTCTGGGTCATCAGTCATGTGGCTCGAACATCCACTATCAAGAAACCTTATGTTCTTCTTTCTCTTTGGAACCTGCAAAAGTTAAACAACTCACTATTTCTTTGGTACCCATGCTTTCTTGGGTCCTTTTATGTTAGTGGAACCTGATGACCTTCTGTTAACAGGCCTCTAGATTTTCTTGTAATAGTCCTTAATGTGACTAGGATCACTACAATTCACACAAGGTTGACGTATGTAAGATATCATGAATTGCTTGTAAAAATGCGATCTATATGCAAAAATTGTAGGTTTTCGAAAATTTATTTTAGGAAAATAATTTTTGAGATCACTTTCCTTTTTAAAACCCAAACCTGATCTATCATTGAAAGGTATTTGTCTAGAAATGATGTTATCTAAAGTTTTTAAGTTTTGTGAAAATCTTTTTGAAATATCATCGATTTTAACTTTTAGAAGAACATTCTCTTTTGAAATAGAATCATGACTTTCTTTCAACTGATGAAATTCTCGTTGCAAAAATTCAATTTTCTCCTTTTGAGAAGTATCGTGCTTTTTTGAAGAAGAGATTTCCTTTTTCAAAACGGAAACCCTTTAAGAGTTTCTTTATAGTTTTTATAAAGTTCATCGATATATTCTGTAATTTCATCAGGGAGTTCAGATAAACATACTTCTGTTTCTGAATCTGAACTAGAATCTGATTCTGAATCCGAGTTGGCCATCAAACAAATGTTTGCATAGTCATCTTCACTATCATCAGAATTGCTTAACGTTTCTGCCTTTAAGGCCTTTTTGTACTTCTAGTACTTGATTTTGTCCTTTTTCAGAATAAGATAATTTGGCTTGATGTGTCCTGCTTTCTTGCAATGAAAGCATATCACATCTTTGCTTTCTTGAGAATCATTACTTGATAATTTCTGATAATTTTTCTTTAATGACTTCTTTCCCTTGAAGTTTCTGCCCTTTTGAGCCATCTTTCTAAATTTCTTAACCATAAGTGCTAGCTCTTCATCATCTTCGTCTTCATCATATGTATCAGACAAACTTTGAACAATTTCAGTTTTTAAAGCAATTGATTTCTTACCTTTTTGATCTCCCCTTTTGTTGGCACGTTCTGTCTCATAAGATTGCAATGTCCCAACAAGCTCATCCACTGAGAGTGGTCTAATTGTTTGACATTCTTGGATAGAGGGTTTTATGTAATTTCAATCATCTGTGAGACCTCTAAGTTACTTTCTGACTTGCATTGGTTCAACAATGGGAGCACCTTGTCTTGCTAGACCATTTGCCAGACTTTGAAACCTGTCTATCATATTAGCAATGAATTCATCTGGTTTCATCTGAAATGCTTCATAATCACTCAGTAGAATATTGAGTTTCGTTTCTTTCACTCTGTTGGTTCCTTGAAAGGTAATGTGAAGTCTATCCCATATT
Organism: Rhodomyrtus psidioides; assembly: GCA_021437785.1. Taxonomy (NCBI): domain Eukaryota; kingdom Viridiplantae; phylum Streptophyta; class Magnoliopsida; order Myrtales; family Myrtaceae; genus Rhodomyrtus; species Rhodomyrtus psidioides. Next base: position 1,831,044 of record JAILYB010000041.1, on the reverse strand, counting down.
GCTTTTGCAGATTCTTCTTCCGAGACACGATTGTATAGAAGAGTTGATAAGGCACAAAAAAAAGCATTGACAGCCTTGGAATCCAAGCCTCGTCTTTTGGCTCTTTCAGTATCAATCATCGTTGTAGTAGAAGTTGTTTCATTACCAACGGATGCAGTTGCAGCAGCAACAGGTACAACGCTATTTGTGATAACGTCCCACATCAGATCATCATAAGCCTTGAAAAACCATTTCATTTTGTTGCTCCACATATTGTAATCATTTCCATCAAAATATGGTGGTTTGTTGGCAAAATGCGAGTTTTATGTTCCTAAAGAGTAATTGCTAGACATAATAGATCGTTAACTCAGAAGCCAAAAACACTTCTCAAACAAGAGTAACATGCTCTGATACCAATTGTTGGAACTAGCAATAACAACTGAGGGGGGGTGACTAGGTGCTTGTGAAACTAATTGAAATCTATTGTGAAATTAAAACAATTTCAATCCACGGTTAGGAACAAGAACAATATAATAACGTGCAAACAATCCAAACACAGAAATAGAGTTTTGAGTAGAGAAGGTGCACGCTGAGTTTATAGTGGTTCGGCTTGTTAGGCCTACGTTCACTCTCCCACGATGACAGCCGATTGACTGCTGTCGCGACCTAAAAATCCGTTTTTTAGGTTAATGGATTACCAGACTAATTAAATTAATTAACCTAGTTCGAGTTCTCCCAAACTCTACCAATTCGCAACTCAAATTTAATTACTAACATGCCAAGATTTTGAAATTTGGAGTCGCCACTAATCTTTTGTGGTAGGTAGATTAGAAACCTAAACAAAGTACTTGGGAGGAAATACTTTATTTCATGCAAACCAGAGATCGAATGAGTTCGGGGATTTTGTTACAATAATTTTTCAATTACTGCCCTTCCGGTACCAATTTTCATGAAAAAGTTCTTGATTTGATGATTTAATTTTTTTGGGATTTTCTCTTATTAAATGCAATGCTAATGCGATCTAATTATATGAGATGCAAAATGCATGACATGGCATAATGACGTGGCAAAAGTGCATGACATGGCCTAATGACGTGGCGAATATGAATGACATGAAAAATATGACATGCAATCATGAAATATGCAATACAAATGATATTTTTTGGTATTTTTTAGGAATTTAACTAAAAAGGTTAAACATAAAAATTTGAACAAAAATAAACAATCTTGCCCATAATTCACCTTAAATTCCGAAAATTCCGATTAATACGCAACATGCCCTTGGATTAGGGCCAGAGAACGGATTACATATAGAATTACCGTCACCCCTATATACGTAGGGCAAACCATGAAATCCTTTGGAGTTATCAATCCGCCCCTCAAAATAGAGGGTTTGATGTATAAAACTCATATATGTTCGAACACGATCATACTTCAAAAACGAAGTCAAATTGTGTGCATTGACATACATATTCCGAAGGGACAAGGCACAAAGGAGCATGAATTATAGGCATGATTGTTTATTTAAGTGCAAATTTCACAATAAGCAAGCACGACAAAAGAAGCAAAAAAAATCACATGATATATTAAATCGACCGACAACACATGAGATAGCACCAGGTAATTACGAGACAATATAATCCAGACCAACATGATAACTCAAGGCAAGGATTATTCCCATTACATGACAAATTCAATCATGAGGATACATGCATGCAGAGAACCTCCTTTTTTATATAAACATTCTGTCTCCATTTTTTTACAATTGAATAGCTTGTTGATTAGAGGAGAAAAGTGTTCTTAACTTCATTCTGTCAATCCAAAAAAAAATCAACATACAATTCAATTCGTGGATCAACTCATCTTAAAAAAAATTACATTAAGAACATCAATTTCTGGTTTCAAGCATGGATTCAATAAAAAGGTTTAGTTTTCTCTCGTTGTACTTGCAAATCAAACGTGTTCAGGGGATCCAAGAGTGACGATGCAAATTTTCAAGTAAATACACATAGATTAGCAATCAAAAGCAAGAGATTCATACCTTTTCAAAGCAGCCCTTTTTTTTTTTACATGCACAGCCTGGAAAATTTGTCCAAGAACGCGCCTCGCAACTCGATTTATCGCCAAAATTTCCCGGGAAGTCTACTACAAGTAACAAAAGAATTAGATCTTCAAATAATGCCAACGGGAGCTAATCGAACTCGACGAACAGCAGAAGGTCTCGGGCTACGCGGATTAGTTCTCGATCGACGGTTGTGACCACGTGCGTCGGCGGTGATGAGTGGACCGTGATGGTTTTGGGGCTGCCCGTGGCGGCTCGGGGGATGAGCACTGGGCGAACGGTGGCAGCGTCTGGGTTGATGATGTTGCGATGATAAGCCACGCGAGAGATGCTCGGTCAAAGCTTACTTAGACCGAACACCTTTTCTTTCTTTTGCCTCTCTAAGCTCACGTATTTTTTGGTTTTCTTTCTCTCTGATGGAATTCTCCCGTCCCCCCCGTGTAGTGAAATTCTAAAAAATTCTCCCCGTCCTTTTGGTCCGTAGCTAACTTGCTTTTATAAGTGGGATGGCTGCAGTTCTCAAAGGAAAGAACAATTTTTCTTTCTTTATTCTGATGCACTCAAATATTTTATATTTTATTCCTTTTCTTTGTTGACCGATTCTTTCTTTGCCCAGTGTGCGATTATATTTGGCTTGATTTCCCATGCCCAGACAGTGATTCTCTCTCTCTTTTTAACCAAAATTTCACGTGAACAATGGCTTTTCTCAAGGAAGATTCTTGCCTAACGCGAGACACCGATTTGCCATATAATTGAGATTTGTTAGCCTTCTTGATCATAATCTGCTCAAATTCATAATCATTCCTGAACAGATTTATTAAAAGCCCACATGCCCCGGTCCAAATATTTCAATTAAGCTCATAATATTCCTCTGTTGTCGATCCAAAAAAGTGTCCTTCATGCTGGCCGACTTTCAAACCTACGTGGGCTTAACTTGTTTCAGGATAGGTCCCCCATGCTCCTTTGTATTGACAGCAAACATCACATGTGAGTTCATCATGTGAGCTCAGGTCCAATTCCACATATTTGCTAAAAAACTTCATTTAAGTAACCGACTTCCCAATCAAAGCCTTAGAATATAAGCTCGCAAAAAGAACCAATCCTTCTTAATAATTTTCCGCGCAATTCTTCTAATCACACAAAATTTCCCATCAATTGGGTCCAAATCGCTTGATAAATTATACTCAAACGCCCAGTCCAAATGCAAATGCAAATGCAATATACAGCACAATAACAATAAGAATAAACATGTGAAATGGTTTATTTTTTATTTATTTTTTAGAATCAAGGCTAATTCTCATTTTTGTGAAAAAATAAATAATTTTAGAAAAATCAAAATTTAGCTGTCAACAACTGCATTTCACTAGATTGATTTGATAAAGATTACAAGTGATGACGAACACTTAGTCTCTCTTACAAATCCTCACAGTGAAAGGAATTCAGAACTCTCAGAATAATTTAGTGAATCTGAACAACTCTTGCACTTTGAATTTCTGGTTCACCACTTGTCACAGATTACTATGGTTCTTCCTCTATACTCCTTTGTCTCCAAACTAGCCGTTGGATAATCCATCGAAGGATCGCTCTTCAATCTTTGATTGGACGTCATCAATCGTGATTGAACGAGACTGTATCTGAGAAGATATGATAACCGTTGAGGTAGAATCTAAACCCTTCTGATTCAGCCGCCCAGACAATCAAATCTTCAGTTTCCAAAAGTGGAGTAGATTCAAATAAGTCACCAAATATATTCTTGGAAGGTAATATCCAATCGTAGTTTTTCTTCTAATTGATTGAAAAGGAATATATTGTCAATCAAATATCACACACTTATATAATGAAACTTGCCTTGATCGGAAACCTTCCATTCGTGGATCTTCAGAATATGTTAAGTAAATAGGCACAGGATCTGACCAGTGTCAGAAGCAATCTTCAGAAGAAGACTATCTGAATCTTTACAGAAAACTTGGAATGGTAAATCTGATCTTCAATAAAGTGCATCTGACACATCATATAGTTCTTTAGACGAATAAACATTCAAGTGAGAAACCATATTGCATCTGACCCTCAAAAGCAACTCCATCTGAATGTCTTCAGAAGCACTCCATCTGACCGTCTTCAGAAGCACTCCTTTTGAACTTCTTCAGAAGCAACTACATGACTACTCTTTCTCGAATCTGAATGTCAGAATTGGAGCAATACAAACTTCTGTTTACACATTCTTCCTGCAATGAAACATTACAAATATCACACAGATTTTGTTGATAGTTTTATCAGAATCAAAATAGAAAGAAGGTTTCCTCAACAGGTGTTCTCACAGAATCTCACATTTAGGTTGAGAGTAGAACCAATGAACAAACTTTTGTTCATTTTTCCATTGGTCTATTGGCACATTTCTTAGATGGCCTTAGATCCAATAGTAATGCTTGGTTTTTGCAATTAAAAATCCATTAATTATTCCATTTAGGCGAGATACTATATAGGGCAGGCCAACACCAATCATGTCAACTCAAAAACTAGCTCAAAAATTAAGGCTTTCTCTCACACTTATAAACTGACCACCAATCCCTTCCATAATCGATGTGGGACAACTCTATCAACCTCCTCTTCACACATCGGACCATGGGTCGGAGGGAGCGACAACCTGTATCTCTCTCGTTTGACTGTTGGGATAACCCGGGCTTTGATACTAGTGTTGGGTGGTCTTGGGTCTCTCTCAACCCAAAAGCTAGCTCAAATGTTGAAATTTTTTCTCACACTTATAAACCGACCACAAACCACTTCCACAACCGATGTGGGACAACCCCAACAAATAAAGCATGAGGACCATTGGGTATTTGAAAGCTCATGAATGCTTAAATTGATTCTTGATATTGGAAACTTTTTTCATCGATCAATTATTTCAAGCGATACACGCAATTATTTTTTTTGTGAAAAATATTTCTTAAAATAATTCATTTTTCGTAAAATAAATGAATCCTAAATATTTATATATTTGGATTCATTCAATTGCTGAAACCTGACTTGTATTATAGAGTGAATGATTAGGAAATAATTTATCTGACGCATGAAAGCGGCCAAGGTTGGGGGACAAAAAAACATTGTCTAAATGGTCACTGGGTTTTTATTTTACAAATTGTGGATGAATTAGATTGTAAAATGCACAACACTACACCCATATCATTTTCATATTGTCTGTAATTAGATTGACTTTGCATGGTATACACTAATTTAATTTGATCCAAATGACAAGTTTGTTGGAAGAGTATGTATTAATAATAAGGGAAAATACACAAATAGTCCATGAACTTTGACATAAGGTGCAATGTGGTCCCTGAACTTTTAATTTGTTCAATGTAGTCCATGAACTTTAGCCCAATGTGCAATTTGGTTCCTAAATTTGTGAGTTGTTCAATGTATTCCCTGAACTATTAGTACATGTTCAATTTAGTCCTTGGACCATTTGAAAATATTCATTATTGTCCATGATCTTAAATAAATGGAAGGACTCCATCGAACATTTTCATATAGTTCATGGACTAAATTGAACATGTAGCAAAAGTCTAGAGACCACATTGAACAAACTGAAAGTTTATGGACCATATTGAACATTAGGCAAAAGTTCAAGGACCATATTGAACAAATTTAAAGTTCATGGACCATAATGCACATTAAGTCAAAGTTCAATGACTATTTATATCATTATCCCTAATCATAATTAAGTAGGCAAATCGGTTTGACTACGAACTCAATATCGATTATTTAGTACATTATAATTAAGAAGGTGTAAACGAATTGGAGTTTTAAGTATCGAGCGTAATATAGAAATCACTCTAATCAGTATTACATAGGACCTCAAATACCTAGCCAGTCTTTATAAACTAATTATTTAACAATTTATTCTTTCGTAGAATAAATTGTTAGCTAAGGTGTCATATAGTCGACTTAGGGCAAAAGTACACTTTTAATGGTAAAAGTTGTGTACGAAGGTCACTTTAGTGCAAAAAGTTTCAAACGGAGATCACTTTAGTGCTATCTTTTTCTAAAAACGATCACTTAAGTGCCAACTTCTTTTAAAAACGATCACTTCAGTGCTAGAGCTGACGTGGCTCACTGAAAATTCGACATGTGGCATTTTTATTATTATTTAAGCTGACATGGCACATCAGAGTTGGCACTAAAGTGATCATTTTAAAAAGAAGTTGGCACTTAAATGATCGTTTTTTAAAAAAAGTTGGCACTAAAGTGATTCGTTTCAAACTTTTGGCACTAAAGTGATCATTTTATCTCCGACTTGGCGCTAAAGTGACCGTTTGAAACTTTTGACGCTAAAGTGATCTCCGTATACAACTTTTGGCATTAAAAGTGTACTTTTCCCGTCGACTTAGTATACACATAATGTTTGTGAGGACACCAATTAATTTAGAAATAAAGAGCACGTTACCTTCTGATGGTTGACCTTTTCCCTACTTAGTTTTCATGTATCAAATTAAGGGAAAAAAAATTGAGCGCATGCTAAGAAAATAGAAAGAGGAGTTCCTTTGAATTTATTTGCTGACATCACACCGTTCTCAAAATACTCAAAAAGCAGAACGATCTCAGAGGCTACAGGGCAAGCCTGAGGCTCCTTAATCTGAACATAAACCCAAGATTAAAAATGAACAACCATGTAGAGACACACACCCTTTAGAAGACATCATCATAAGATCAACAATCTTATGGTAATAGATGGTGATCACCCCGCACGTCTGACATGCTTAGCAAGCATTAGGGTTGGCCAAGAGATAACCCTCAAGAGCCTTGAACAAGCCCAAGACATTTTCCTTGCCTTCCTTGATTTGCTCCTCTGTGAACTGGATGTCACCAATGGCGTAGTACTTGCTCCTGTTCTTGCATATGGACCCTCCGTCGGGACCGGCCTCGATCTTGATGTCGTACGAGATCTTCTCAAATATGTTCATCAGGGCGTCGCCCTCGATCCAGCTGTAGCTGTATGTCAACTTCTCTTGGTCCAGAGCGTCGACTCTGTGTTTCGCATACTTGAAATGGCTAGCTGCAATTGTTATCGGTGAATCAAATATAAGAGAGCGTTACTTGCAAACATATTGATGATATGCCAATATTGTTTCTATGCAAATTGTGATACCAATTCACAAGAAGCATTGGACACAAGATGGTGTGGCGTAACTTGACGGTAGTCACTTTGTAGCTAAGGATTTTCGCCTTTGCTCTAGGGTTGTAAATGTAAACAAACAAAAGAATTCCGCGGTCACTCTCAAACATAATTAGTATATCTGTAGACTCTCTATGCATTTTGTAAATTACTTTGAACTATCATATACCAGCGTCTATATGACTCATGATTTGCAGAATTTTATGAAACCACTGTGAACTGATCCAAAACTTAATCAAACTACCACACGAAGGCATAGTTTCAAATTGGAAGAGTTTAGCATAAAATCCTTTTCTAATGACATAAAAAAATAGCGGATTTTTGTTGTTTGGAAATTCCAATTAGTCTATCGAGATTTTTGAAAGTTCTTAACCTTCTCCAAAGGTAATCTTCTTGATGGTTCCGGGCCCTCCATCACCTTCGACGATCTCAATGCTTTGGAAGGCTTGAGGGATGATCTTTGGGAATATCTCATCGCTGTCGAAAACAAATGCCTTGAACATCTTGGCCGGAGGAATCGGGGTGGCAATCTCCATGTCATAAGTGATGAGACCCATGTTCTAATGAGGGTTTTCGACAGCGAAAATGGGAAAAAAAAAATCGAAGAGATAGATAGAGCTTTTTTTTTTTTTTTTTCTGGATTTGGATCGAGTACCGAGCTTCTTCGGAATGGTGCATTTCGAGTGAAGAAGATGAAGGTATTTATAGATAGGACGTGAAGACGATCGTGCTAGATAGTGTCCTCCATGGATATACAAGAGACTGAGAGTAGGTGAGTCTCTAATTTTTTTAAGCAGTTTTGAATGGTTCTAACAAAATGGTTTTAGGCATTATCTTTTTATTTTTTTAAGGGATTGATTGGTTTTTAATTTATTATTTTCATTGGTCAAAGCATTCATCCTATGAAGTTGCTGGAAAAATGCAAGTTGAGCTCATATATGTGTCTGCACGATCTGTTGTCTATATCTTTTTTTGAAATAATTATGAGAGAACGAACTGATCAGATTCATATTTTTTAAGGAGAAATTGTATCAGGACGTGCCATCAAAATTATCTTGAACATTAATTGGGAAACAAAATAGGAATTTGACTTCGTCAGGGCAGTTGGATCGGAAATTTCATCTTGGATAGAAACATGTATAGAAACTTGCGAGGGTTGACCGAAAAAAAAAATAGTACTTTATAGGACAAAGGGATTCATAATATCTCTGCAAAAATGGGAGTTCCTTTCTTTTCCGCTGATCAAGTTAATTTGATGCTATTCATACGGTTGCTTAAAAGAAACAAGCGATCAAACACAATAATAAACAAAATAAGAAAATGTATTGACATCGGATTTACGTGATCTGATTGGTGAGGTATACTCCATAAGGAGCAGCACATAATTCACCATTAATCAAGCGTCAAAATGGAAAATTATAGCTACACTTGAGTAACTCAAATACTCTCACTTCTTTCTCGTCCACACAATTCATCGCAAGACAATCTGATGAAAGAATTCACAATTTTTCCACAAGATTTACTGACTTGATCACCAAAAGCTCCTCATGGATGAAATTCACGAAGAAGACCTATTCCTTATATAGAAAAGACTGAGATCCAAAATAACAAATTCCATTTTGAAAAACTTGCTCAAAATTAGAAAACCTATGGAGATTGATGGTGCATTTGTTTCGCGGAAAACTCTATGCTAAAGAAAAATGCTTTTTAGGGAATCATTTTTCAGGAAATTAGTTTATTTTCCTTTATTTGGTGACATATTATTGAAAATATTTCCTGGTGTTTGTGTTGGAAAGCGTAGCGGAAGTCCGATACTTTCACCTGGGGAGATGGTCAAGAGGGAGCCCAAGTCCGAGCCATTCAATATATCCAGTTGGACCCACCTTCACTAAAAGTTTAAGCAAATAAGTTATGGGCCAATTTGGATATATCAACTACTCTCCAGTGTTATGTTTGCTCCCCCTTAATCCAAGTATCCTTTCGCACCAACTTATCTCAACTTGAATCTCAATTAACGCCTATCGGGCCTGTTGATTGGCCCGGAAACCGTGTTACCTCAATCTCAATCTGAATCTTTATCAATGCCCATCGGGCCCGCTCTGCTACACCACAACGCCCACCGACCCAGAAACCACATTGGCACCAGATTCCTCCTTGAGATACGATCACCAGATTCTTTCTTAAGATATTCTCCGGAACAGATTGGAGGCCCACCAATCAACCATCGGCTCTAACACCATTTGTTGGGGAAGCACAACGGAAGTCCGATACTTTCACTTGGGGAGATCGACAAGAGGGAGCCCAAGTCTGAACCCGTCAATATATCTAGTTGGACCTACCTTCACTAAAAAGCTTAAGCCAATGAGTTATGGGCCAATTTGGATATATTAACTGCTCAACACCACATTAATTCTCCAATGTGGGATTTCTATAACACAACTCACATGTGCATCCTACAGTTTGTATCTTATATGAAAAATGACTTCAATCTCATGATTTTATCTCAAGGAAAAAAAATTAATTTTTTATAATTTTTTATATTTCTTTTTTCTTCTATCTCTACGGTCGCCGGGCCTCAGCAATGTCCGATGACCAGCCATAGGTGCGGGATTGCGAGGTTCAAACCGTCACTTAGGCCTGGCAACTCATTGATGGAAAAATAAATAAAAAGAAAAAGAAAAAAGACAATATAATATTATATGACATAACATTAAAAATATTAATGTAAAAATTATTTAAAAAATTCTAGAGGAGCAATTCCTCTAAGTGTTTTCACCTCTCTAGATTGATGAATTCACTTTTCTAATTTTATGCGTGAAATATTTTCGTCGATCGAAAAGTATTTTCGATTGACTTGTCATTTCCGACGAATCAAACAGGTGAAAGTTCAAAAAATGAATTCTTGGAAATCACTTTCCACTCGAACGACACTTGGAGTTTCTTTTACTGGGTCAAACTCGGACCATATTCTTAACACTCATATCTATAGAAGATTTAAGAAAAATTAGAGGACTCAAGATTCATGAATTAGATTTTAATTTGATGAAAACGGTCTAACCGCGTTGGTCATTACGACAAGCAAACAGTATTAATCCAAGCTCCAACTTGAGACTCATCCTTAATTACTAGTAGTTAATGGTACATTATCATCTTATTCCATACGTTACTGTCGTATGCAAGTTTATAAAATGTTTTCTTGAGTTAATGTCCCGTGGTTTCGACATTGACCTATGGATATTTGTTACTGTCATCTCATTCCGCAAGCAACCCTCGTATTTATTATTAGGGCCAGTTATAAGTCCCTTTTTAGTGGACCTTCTTCTTCATCAGTAGAATAATAAAGATTTTCTCTTGCTTCCGTCCCTAATACTCTAGCTTGGGCGTACCCTTCATTCAATTTTTCATTTTTGAATGATCGATATCATTAAGAGGGTGATTTTAGTATTGACCATAGTGTGGTTCGACGTCGATATAATGTAAGTAAATGTATCGTTGATGGAGAGACCTCAAACCGCACCACTTTATAAAAATTTAAAAAGATTATCTTGCGGCGATTTCTCAAGTACACTATGTTAGTTCTTTAACTGATTGACTTTCTCAGAAATTGATGATACAATTAGCTGGTGGCCGGCCATGTGTAAGGCTCTTCCTAAATGATAGTGAACCTAAAGATTCATATAATGGCCGGTCCATATGCATTAAGGGTTGACTTTTGACCTGTTCCGTGCATGCACTGAGACTGAAAGTTTCAAGCCATCCCAATGGAAGATAACGTGTGCTTCTGAATGAGCCAGGAATTTAGCATATTCCATTTGAAGATTAATTTTCAATTTATGTGAGAAAAAAATGTTCTGCATGATAACTTGATATAACATAAGAAGAACAGAATATGCTTTGGTTTCTAATTGATATTTAAAGTGATGTTTGGTTGATGTAATAATAAGAAGATAATCAAAATTGTTTATGATTTACTTGTATAAAAAGATGAAAAGTATGAAATGTTTTTTTTTTGAAACAGTAATAGGAAAAATTACATAAATCATAGTCAACTTTGCTTTTCAAGTCAATCACTCTCCTCAAGTTTCAAAACCTACATTTAATCTCCCCACTTTCTGTGATCTCGATTTGCGTTATAGATGTGTACTTCCCCCCAACTCAACAGAATCAAACTACAGGCCTACCATTGGTCTCCCTCTCTCCAGCGTGCGCGCCACCATTGCTCCTCCATAGGCCATCATGAACGTCGTGGACCTCAAATACTAGGCCGCCGATGATTGCAAAACTCGAAACCGGTGTTAGAATGCATGTGTGAGTTGTATTAAAGAAGTCACATATAAAAAAAAATGATATGGTATGGAGCAATTAATATCCATCATAACTCATTAGCGTAAGTTTTTGAGTGAACATGGATCTAAATGAATATATTGACAGATTCGAAATTGAGCTCTCTCTTGACAGGGCTTCCTCTTGACAACCTCCTCAGTGAGTGTATTTGACTTTTGCTACGCGCCGCCAATAATTGGGATCAGACGTCGGACAATTGCGTGGTCGATGGGCAGGACGAGGCAGTTGGCAGCTGACTTCAGTTTCATGAGGCTGCTGCATTAGCCGGCCCATTTGATTTTTTCGGCCAAGCCCCAACAGCACTATATTTTAAGCCATTTGGGCCTTTATGTAATTAATGGCATGAGGCTTGAGACTCCCAAGTCCCATCTACGCTGGCAATTTCCCTAAAAAAAAAAAAATGGACATTTGACATTTTACAGAACAGATAGATTTAGATAGAGATTGCCCGCGAAAAGATGGAGCGCATCCATCGGTTTGGATCGGTGGCAGAATTCGAGTCCTTGTCCGTGGCGGCCGATCCCATGTCGGACTTGTTCTTTCTTTCATCCCCTCGATCAAGATAAGAGAGTCTCGTTCGTCGAGTCATAAGAAGTTCATTTGACTTCAAAAGCACAACGGACTTGCGACACTAAAACGCCCTTTTTTTGCTTATGTGTTCTAATCCTGGAGGGGCAAACGCATTCGCGAACTCACCCAATGCGTTGGGCCAAACCGTAGCTCGGAGAAATTGCAATAACCAACGTAGCTAGTATATGAGTTTCCCAAATAAGCCCTTGTAATAGGTTAGAATTTTGATAAGGAATCGAGGGCTATGAAAGCTGGATATACGCAATAAGGGGACTGTCTGGGGTCAATTGTGTTGTCTATTACTGATTCCAAAACCTCTCAATTAGCACAGATGGACTTTTTTCTTCCAATCACGGTGGGAAGCAGCCACGGATGGCGGATAAGTTATTGGGTGCGGCGCGCCTGATTCCGTTTGGTCCACTGCGCATCATCTATCGGATCATGTGGATCCCGTGTCGGATTCACGAGATCTAAAAGAATTTTAGATGTGCCGCCCATTGTGCGCATACCCAAAGCGTCATAGTAACATGAAAAGTATCTATGGCAATTCAATTCGGCATTGGATGGGTAAAAGGGAATTGTAATAGTAATTATTTATGTATTTCAAACTTTCAGCAAATGTTGACTTGTTCAATTCTTAGGCAACCTAGAGCAGTGCTCGATCTGTCGTCGTTTTAGTTCTGGGACCGGTGATGGGTCCATCCCCAACGAAATCAGTGGATAAGGCGTCTTGAGCTGGATCAAATGTTGATTAGGATGATCGGGACATCAATTAAAGACCACATTTTCCAAAAGATGATTCTAACGAATATGCCGAGCACCATGTAGTGCGAATTCTCGTATGGCCAGTGGCCTACTTGTGATGTAGAACAGATGGCATGTGATTATCTTGAGAAATTGGATCGTAAGAAGTCCACGCGACTTTACCGTTTTGATCGGGAAAGTTACTGCACGCATGAAGTTCCTGAATAGGTAACTTACCGAACTTCCGATCTACCAAATTCGATATCGTTTAGATTTGATTCTAATATTCGTTTTAGGATACATTTAGATTTGATTTGCAATATTTCAATATTCGTTTTCTATTTTAGGAAACTTAGCACTAGAGATATATGCGATATTCGTTTTAAATTCTCTTTTGATTAGATAAGATTTGATTTGTTTTAGCATTATCTTTTGTAATTCTATTTCCTTTAGGAGTCCTATCTATATAAAGGATATCCGCTCTTTGTAATCGACAGACTTCAGACATCTATAAATCGAATACAGTTTATTCAGAGGAATTATTTTCCTGTTTATCGCTACCCTGCGTCATTTGGTATCAGAGCGAGGTTTCTCCTTGTGACGATGACAAAGAACGTGAATCAACAAACCTCCGCAGCTGAGGACGCTGAGCCTATTTCGCGTGAGGAATTTACCCAGTTCGCTGAGGAAACTTGGCGAGCTCTGCACAACCACCAAAGGACAATGCAAGAATTGCTTGCCGCCATCCAACGGTTGTCTGCCAACCCCAACCCTAACCCTGGTGATCTTCCAGCCGAGCGTATTCCTATCGCTCGTGTCCCCGAAGTAGCTATGGAGCGAAGGGCGAATCCCCGACAAAGACGACCAGGCTATGTCGAGGATTTTGAAGCAGAAGATGAGGATGAATTCCAGTATGCCCCTGTTCGTGGAAACCACCGATATAGAGACATCCTGGATGAACCTGTTCGTGGAGGTCATCAACATGGAGGATATCGACGAGAGCCCGAGCAATATCAGTTAAAGGTCGATCTTCCTACTTTCAATGGTAACTTAAATATTGAAGATTTCCTATATTGGCTTTGGGAGGTTGAGAAGTTCTTCGATGCTATGGAGATTGACGGGGACCGCCAAGTCAAACTTGTGGCGTATAAACTGAAGGGTGGCGCCTTCGCTTGGTGGGAGCAAACACAACTCACCCGACGTCGACAAGGGAAGATCCCTATCCGAACTTGGAATCGTATGAAAGAGTTGCTGAAGGATCGGTTTCTCCCTCCTGATTTTGAACAAGTTTTGTTCCAACAATTTCAGTCTTGCAAACAGGGAAATCGTTCAGTTCAAGCCTATACGGAGGAGTTCCTTAGGCTTTCAGCCCGCAACAATCTTGCTGAATCTGACGCGCAGCAAACTGCCAAGTATATCAACGGTCTTCGTTTGAATATTCAAGATCGTGTGTCGTTGCATCGTTTATACTCTGTTGAAGATGCACAAGAGATGGCCAGAAAAGTGGAATCTCAGTTGGAGCGGAGCAACTACTCAAGTAGGGGGGAAAATTACACTCCACGAGGACAATTTGTACGAGGAAAAACTCTGGAAGCAGGCGAGTCCTCTGGTCGGCAATTCAATAACACAAACCGAAATTCGGGGAGTAATGTTGATGCGCCCATGCCTACTAAAACCCCTATAACAAAGGCTCGTGATGTTGCTTCGAATCCCTATGCCAAACCCTATTCAGGGAAGTGCTTTAAATGCAATGAACCTGGGCACCGTTCAAGTGATTGTCCACGACGGAAGATGACAAATCTAGTCGAGCCTGAAAATGAGCCTTATGAAGAAGATTGGGGAGACGAAGAAGAGATAGTCGACGAAGAGGGCGAACATGTTAATTGCGTGGTTAGGCGACTGCTGTTAGCCCCACGGAAGGAAGATTCACAGCGAAATAATCTTTTCCGCACCCGTTGCACTGTCAGTGGAAAGGTCTGCAACGTCATCATTGATAGTGGTAGTTGCGAGAATATAGTATCGCAAGCACTTGTCGATTATCTCCAACTGAAGACTGAAGCTCATCCATCACCTTATACGATTGGTTGGATTCGTAAGGGACCGGAATTAAAGGTAACTCGAATTTGTCGTTTGCCTATTTCAATTGGAAAAACGTACAAAGATACGATAATATGTGATGTTGTTGAGATGGATGCATGCCACGTTTTGCTGGGACGGCCATGGCAGTATGATGTTGACGTTATTCACCGAGCGCGTGAGAATGTTTATTCGTTTGTATGGGATAGGACGAAAATCACCCTTCGTCCCTTAGATGAAGCTGCACGTGTTCCGTGGGCTACTCAAAAGCAGAACAATGATAAGGCTGGTGTTTTGCTTAACGTTCGCAAGAAGAATGATATGTATTTAATTGTGGAAAGTGGTTCTAAGCAGGAAACCATTGAAATTTTAGAAGTACTTCAACCATTATTGAAGGCTTTTTCTAGTCTTATTCCTGAGGATCTACCGGATGGATTACCACCAATGCGGGACATTCAGCATCAAATTGATTTCCTACCGGGTGCTAGTCTTCCAAATCTACCTCATTATCGCATGACCCCGAAGGAGAATCAAATACTACGGGAAAAGGTGGAAGAGCTTCTTCGGAATGGATTTATACGAGAAAGCATGAGCCCTTGTGCGGTTCCCGCTTTACTTACGCCAAAGAAGGATGGAAGCATGCGGATGTGCGTGGATAGTCGAGCAATCAACAAAATTACTGTGAGGTATCACTTCCCTATTCCTCGTTTAGATGATATGCTTGACAGATTGGCTGGGTCAAAGATCTTTTCGAAGATCGATTTGAGGAGTGGATACCACCAGATTCGCATGAGGCCTGGGGATGAGTGGAAGACGGCGTTTAAGACCAACGAAGGACTTTATGAGTGGTTAGTCATGCCATTCGGACTTACCAATGCTCCGAGCACTTTTATGCGCTTGATGACGCAAGTCTTTACACCTTTCTTGGGAAAATTCGTGGTAGTTTATTTCGATGATATACTCGTTTATAGTCCAAATGAACAGCAACATGTTGACCACCTTCGAGATGTTTTACAGGTGTTGGAAGAAATTCAACTCTATGTCAACTTGCCTAAATGCAGTTTTATGACAAGTGAATTGCTGTTTTTGGGATATATTGTTAGTGCAGATGACCTACGAGTTGATGAAGCGAAAGTTGCTGCGATTCGAGAGTGGCCTACACCCAAGACTGTTGGAGAAGTGAGAAGTTTTCATGGATTGGCAACCTTCTATCGCGGGTTCATTCGTAATTTCAGTACTATCCTAGCACCTGTCACAGAATGTTTAAAGAAGGGCCAGTTTAGGTGGAGTGACGAGGCTGAGGCAAGTTTTGCCTTGATCAAAGAGAAATTATCTACTGCTCCTGTTCTTACTCTGCCAAATTTTGATAAATTGTTCGAGCTAGATTGCGATGCTTCTGGAGTAGGAATTGGTGCAGTCCTCTCACAAGAAGGTAAACCGATTGCTTATTTCAGTGAGAAATTCAATGAAGCTAGACGTCGATGGTCTACTTATGAGCAAGAATTTTATGCGGTAGTTCGAGCTGTTAAAAATTGGCAGCCTTATCTCTATCAGCGTGAGTTTATACTCAACACTGATCACCAAGCGCTCAAATATATTAAGGGCCAGAAACATTTGAATAGGATGCATGAGCGCTGAGTTTCTTTCCTGGAACAATTTAATTTTGTGCTTTGACATAAAGCAGGTCATCTGAATAAAGTGGCAGACGCTCTAAGTCGCCGAGCTGCATTACTTGTGACTATGAAGAATGAAGTAGTGGGCTTTGAATCCTTATGCGACCTATATCCTAATGATGGGGATTTTCGAGATACTTGGGTAAAGTGTGAAGCTGATGGTTCTGATGGTGATATGATTATATGCGACAAATTCTTGTTTAATGGCAACATGTTGTGTATTCCGCGCAGTTCTCTTCGAGAGAAACTAATTCGAGAACTATATGGAGGAAGCCTTGGAGGACATCTGGGGGGTGATAAATCGATCGCCTTGGTAGATGAGCGCTATTTTTTGCCCCAATTGAAACGGGATGTTGGGCGTTTTGTGCAGAAGTGTCATGTCTGTCAAGTTGCAAAGGGACATTCACAGAATACTGGTCTTTATACGCCATTACCAATTCCAACCGGACCTTGGGTGGATATATCCATGGATTTTGTCCTAGGATTACCGCGGACACAACGAGGTATGGATTCTATCTTTGTGGTAGTGGATAGATTTACGAAGATGTCACATTTTATACCCTGTAAGAAGACATACGATGCCTCTCATGTTGCTGGTCTTTTCTTTCGCGAAATAGTTCGCTTACATGGTGTTCCAAAGACGATAACTTCTGATCGAGATACTAAGTTCCTCAGTCACTTTTGGAGGACTCTATGGAAGTTATTTGGTACTAACTTGCAGTATAGCAATTCTTTCCATCCTCAGACTGATGGGCAGACTGAGGTGGTTAATAGAACAATGGCGGATATCATTCGTTGTCTTTGTAGTGACACGCCAAAACAGTGGGATCGATATCTGGCTCCAGCAGAATTTGCTTTCAACAACTCGGTTAATCGTTCCACTGGCAAGTCCCCATTTGAAGTCATTTATGGTCGAGTGCCTCAACATACACTTGATCTGGTTCCTTTACCTAAGATTCCTGGTTATAGTGTAGTGGCAGAAAACTTGGCGACGAAAATTCTGGAAGTTCAAGCTGATGTTGCACGCCAACTTGCTGACTCCAATGCAAAATATAAAGAGCATGCTGACAAGCGACGTCGTTCCAAAACTTTTAAAGTGGGCGATGAGGTCATGGTCTTTCTACGCAAGGAGCGTTTTCCTGTTGGTACGTATAATAAGCTGAAGAACATAAAGATTGGTCCTTGCAGAATCCTCAAGAAAATCAACGACAATGCCTACGTTATTGATCTTCCTGGCGATCTTAATATTTCTCCGACATTCAACGTGGCGGACTTATCTGAGTATCATTCTCCAGATATTCCTCTTTATGCTGATGATAACTTGAGGGTGAGTTCTTCTGAAGAAGGGGAGAATGATGTAGAACAGTTGGCATGTGATTATCTTGAGAAATTGGATCGTAAGAAGTCCACGCGACTTTACCGTTTTGATCGGGAAAGTTACTGCACGCATGAAGTTCCCGAATAGGCAACTTACCGAACTTCCGATCTACCAAATTCGATATCGTTTAGATTTGATTCTAATATTCATTTTAGGATACCTTTAGATTTGATTTGCAATATTTCAATATTCGTTTTCTATTTTAGGAAACTTAGCACTAGAGATATATGCGATATTCGTTTTAAATTCTCTTTTGATTAGATAAGATTTGATTTGTTTTAGCATTATCTTTTGTAATTCTATTTCCTTTAGGAGTCCTATCTATATAAAGGACATCCGCTCTTTGTAATCGACAGACTTTAGACATCTATCAATCGAATACAGTTTATTCAGAGGAATTATTTTCCTGTTTATTGCTACCCTGCGTCAACTTGTTTTGTGTTATATCTTAACATTCGAATCCAGCCAAGCTCATGAGCATAAAGGACAAGGGAAAGAGATGATTATGGACATTGTCTTGTGATTTTTTTTTTTACTAAAAGATCTGCCACCACTTCTCCAAACCAATCTCATACTATTGGAAAATTATATCATGCAATCACATCATTTTCTCGTAGGATAGGAAACCCTGAAAACGAAAATGTGAATAGTAGCTCGATCATGAGAACTCTTCACTCCGACCCGACCCGATATTTGGTCAATTTAGTCGTAGAACATCAACCACTCCCATGGGAACTTAGTCAATCACACTCGGAATGACAACACAACACACTTTGGGAAGAGATTGGGGGGGGGGGGGGGAGCGATTGGGGTGGGGGTGGATGTGGAGGATTAGGGCAAACTGGCGCACGACGGAAACGGTACAATAAGTTGCGGTTTAAGCGTAAGCATCGGGGTTTGCCAAGAGGTACTCTTCGACAACTTTGTAGAGTCCCATGGCCTTTTCTTTGCCCTGCTTGATCTCTTCTTCCTTGAGCTCCACACCTTCCTTAGTGTGGTATTCGATGGTCATCTTGCAGACGCATCCACCGTCGCCCGAAGCTAAAAATTTGACCTCGTAGACGGCGGATTCGATCTTGTCGAAGATCACATCACCTTCGATCAGGGTGTACTTGCAAACCAGGTTGACAGTGTCGAGAGCGTCAATTCTGTGCTTCAAGAACTTCAAGTGACTACCTATAATACCACGCGAAAAAACCAGAAAACGTTATATCGGAGGTGCACAAATAAATAGACATTCGCATGAAAGTGAAACGAATGGGACTCTTTGAGGATCATTATAAACTAACCTTCGGCAAAGTTGGTGACTTTGATGCTTCCGGCTCCTCCATCTCCTTCGATGAACTCGATGCTCTTGATACCCTGAGGAGCAATCTTGGGAATTAGGTTGTGGGAATCAAGAACAAGAGCCGTGAACATTCTTGATGGAGCAATGGGGGTCGTGAACTCTTGGTTATATGTGGTGACACCCATGTTTTTGTCTTGCGAGAGGAAAGAGAATTCAATTAGAGATTCGGAGATAATGTGAAGGAAAGTGTGCGAGTTTTTCTTGCTAGTGTAAAAACTTGAGTTTGATGCAGAAGATGAATAACCAGGGCGCTATTTATAGACTCTTTGAAAGGGGGGCTTGGCTTTTAAGGATTTGGCTCACATGACTTACCAAAAAGTAAGTCACCGTGACTTACTTTTTATCTAAGCCGTTCATTTGGAATGAACGGCTCAGATAAAGCCACGTCATATACGGCCAAAAGACATCCGAAAATTTGAGCGCGAAAACGGTCCCTGTAGATTTCCTTTTTGTTTGTTCCCTTTTTCCCCTCCCGACCTCCTCTTCCCTCCCTCTCTCCTCTGTGTCGTCAAACCTCGGGAGGATCGCGATCAGACCTCCATCGTGTTTTGCTGTTGCCTTCCCTTTCCCTCACAGTTCGACCTTCCTCGTGCCTCCTCCACCTCTCCGACGCTCCGCAGATCCGCCGCCGACGCCAGGGCATTTGTCCCTTCCTCGATCTTCCTCCTCGGCTTCGCTCTTACCTTCCCTTTCCCTCACAGTTCGACCTTCCTCGCGCCTCCTCCACCTCTCCGACGCTTCGCAGATCCGCCGTCGACTGTGGCGGAGCAGATCTGCCGCCGACGCCAGGGCATTTGTCCCTTCCTCGATCTTCCTCCTCGGCTTCGCTCTTACCTTCCCTTTCCCTCAAAGTTCGACCTTCCTCACGCCGCCTCCACCTGTCCGACGGCAGCCTCGACAGTTGAAATTACGGTAACTCTGTTCACTGAATATCTGATGTGGGGTAGGCGTTTGTTGGTTTGGGGGAGATTGGGATCTGGGCTTGGGGCGGTGAATGATTTGCGAAGCAAATACCCAGTTTCTTGATCTGGTAATTTTGATTGTAGTTTCTGCAGTTTTGCTCGAATAATGGAGCTTCTTCTTCGTTTTGATGTTTGCTATATGGTCGTGCATTTGATGAAATGAAATGATGTTGCCAGCATTGTGAAGTGCTGTTCTTTCAGTCAACCACTCTGCGAGACTGCTTTCTGCAGTTTTGCTCGAATGATGGAGCGCTCTTCTTCGTTTTGATGTTTTATATGTGGTCCTGCATTTGATGAAATGAAATTATGTTGCCAGCATTGTGAAGTGCTGTTCTCTTAGAATTTTATTAACGTGGTTTGAGATTAGCGGTCTAGCAGAGTGGTTGACTGAGAGGTGGTTAAACGTTCCTAATCGAGTTAC
The DNA here is from genome assembly GCA_021437785.1 of Rhodomyrtus psidioides. Taxonomy (NCBI): domain Eukaryota; kingdom Viridiplantae; phylum Streptophyta; class Magnoliopsida; order Myrtales; family Myrtaceae; genus Rhodomyrtus; species Rhodomyrtus psidioides. The sequence goes on along the minus strand of JAILYB010000041.1, from coordinate 1,810,314 downwards.
ATTCACATTATGTTCTGGCTTTCTTAGAGGAAAATCACTAGTTATGTATTATTAAAAGTGCAGAAATAGGATGATCTTGGATTGTTATATGATGCTATGGAGATCAATTTTGATGATATCGCGGTGTTAATGACAGTTCATTTTTGAATTGATGAAAAAAAAATCAGAGATTCGAGTATATAGTGTGGTGGTTCTCAATTGTGCGATCTTTCAAGGGGTGTTTGGAGCCAGCAGTCATGTCATTGATCTTTCGTGAAACAGGGTGTTTCTCTTCATCCGGGTAAAGGCACTTAACCTAAAGATATGGGTTCTGGGGACTGGTTGTTCTTATGTTGCTAATGCTTCCTCAATTCTGCATTTCCTGTTCCTGAGGGTTTGGTGTTTCGTTCTAACTTCGAGTTCCAATTGAGAGAGAGAGAGGGAGGGAGAGAGATTTGTCTTGTAGCTTGAGTCCCGCTTCCCTGTATTTTTTGCTTCTTTTTCATGATCTGCTGGGCATTGTCGGCATTGTCTTCGTTTGAGCTTTGAAAGAATGTGAGGTACGAAAAGATGTGTGAAGTTTATGGATAGAACGACTTTTTTGCTATTCTATTTATAATGTCCTCTTGTCGCATCAATGTAGGAATCGTGCTGTTTGAGTGCACTAATAATTCAACTTTTGAGAGTGCTTTGAAGAATCTGTTGCCACAGACTCCACTTCTCTGGTCTCGTACATGGTATCTCCCTAGATTTTCCTAACACAGAAACCAGCTTCAAGATCCTTCTGTCAGCTAATCTTTAATTTTTCTCCAAAAGAAGGATAAATATCTTACTGTAATTAAAATGGCCTGAAAAACTGACGGAGTGTGCATTCATTAACTCGAAGAGAGATGTCTTTTTGTGCTTCACTGTCCAAAATAACACCAATGAGAATTTGAAGCTTCTACAATTGCTTCCTGGGTCAACTGTGAGATATGTCCCTCATTAAAAGTTTCCTGCAAATGAATAACAGGGATGATTGTCATGAAAACTTTTGGTGCAGTAGTATCTGCCAGATGGCTTCCTTGAATCTCATATCACTTAGGTTGATACACTAGAAGAACTATAGTAAGTCTGCAGAACTTAATTCATTTTTGAGATGACAGAACATATGTCATGTATGCTCATATGTGCACTGAGATCTTCTGTGATTTGTTGATCAGCACCAAAGTGCGAAATTTGATAAAATAAACTACCATGGATGAAGAAATTCTGCTGTCATGACTGCTAAAACTTTTTTACATTGTGTAGCTGATACATTTTGGAAAATAAATTTAAGTAAGAAAGTGTTGTTTCCTCGAATAAATGAAGGCCCTAAGATACCATTAATAGGTTGAGGCAGTATAAACTCTCATCATTAATTATTTTTACTCCAATCTTCTCAGTTATTTTGACATAATTTCTGCACTATTTCAGCTTCGAGGTCTGCCTTGTAATTTCTCATGTGATTTTTCTTGTCTTTCTGATGCAGACGCATTATGTTCTATTGCTCTATTCCTTTAAAGAGCAACTACAACAACATGTTCGTGTTCATGCTATGGAAGCAATGATGGCTTGTTGGCAACTGGAGCAATCACTTCAAAGCTTAATAGGTTCTTTCCTTTTCCTAATCCTATGTTTCATTGTCTCCTCATGTAGATTACTTCCACTGAGTTCAGATTACCAATTGAACATATGACTATTCGTCAATGAATAGTCAACTACCGAAGAATCCCACACAACATACCTACTGCCAAACCTCACCATAGGGGTAAACTCATCATCTTTGATATGTGAGCAATCCTACGATCAGATCCAATTTCCTCAACTTCTAGAATCAAACAAGATCACACTCACAATCATGTATATCACAGTCTAATGGAATTGCAACTTCCCATGCGTGTCCCGTTCAATTTGCAAAACAACACTAAAACTAAACAAGGAATAACATAAAAAGTTTATATCCTCTCTCATCAGTTCATAACAGATGCACTTATAAGAGCGCATCATATTGAACTCTATTCACCGGCCAAAGAGGACAAAAACTGCCATCAAAGTGAACTGCATAAAAATGATCATCTACAATAAGACAAGATTCGGCTAAACATCAACTCATCATATTTCATCAAAAATGTTATACACTAAATCCAAATGAAACATCAACTTACACAACGAATCCATTTGCTTTGCCCCCAATAGTTTCTAATCAATGTTAACATTCCTAAAGCCACTAATAATATCTCGAAAGTTGTCCGTCGCCACCCTTGTATGCTGTAGCTCCAGTACAGTCACTCGAAGTGAATCTTGGCTATGTTCAAGCTCTCTTTGAGTCTGTTCCAGCTCCTTTTGGGTTTGTTCCAACTTCCTTTGGGTTTGTTGCAGCTGCCTTTGAGTTTGTGCCAACTCCCTCCGGGTTTGCTCTAGCTCAGTAGGACGAAATCGTGGAGGCAAATGAATTGTCGTTGGCAACTCATCCATATTAAAAAATTTTAAGTACGCATGTTTTGCAGCTTCCCAATTGTTATATCCTTGGTAATTACAATGACTATAACCACATACTTGGGCTGAAGTTTCAGGCCAATTATCATAGATGCCGATGTTATGGCCTTTGAAAACAACATAATATGCCTTCGGCATTTGAACAAACCTAAAACATCAAAGAGAAGTGAGACACAACACCAAGGACATTACAAATATGTTCATCATTCTTAAAAGTGTAGGAATCCAAGTTTTATACATCATATGACTGACCCAATTCATGGTAGACCTAACAACCAATAAAGAACATGCGAAGCAGAGAAATACTTTAGAATTGTGCAGTAATGCTTGAACGACATGAAAACCATTTATTGATAGTATACATAACACCAATATAGGGTCCAATTTTAGTTTTCACTTTCTATGGAAACACAGAAACGCTTGAAAAGATTTTACAAAAAGTAATAATCTATAATATTAGTACATATTGGGGTAGATATGCTCTATCAACGGAATTGACGCAAATTGTGAAAGATTGGCTTTATCAATGGGATAATTGGGAGAGCACATTGGATATTAGCTGAGTGATATCAGTGCATTGATGACTGATGGAGACCTCACTGATAATGCCAGCTTGCATTTTAGATATGACCGGTTAAAAAAAAAAACGAGGAAAGAATAATATCAAAATGTTGAGAAATTGATGAAGAAAGTGGAAACCACATATCCAGACTCCAGTTTCTGATGTATCTAAAACAGAGTAGTTCCCACATTGCAGTTGTGTGCAGCGAAACAAGCTTGATCTTTCGGTAATAACTGACAAAAGGGAAAGGAAAAGCCCGATCTTAAGCTCACCATGGTACTTTCTAAGATTAATCTAGCAAAAGGAAACCAAGATCTTAGCCATTCTTGAAGTTGATGGTCTCTCTCTGTGAGTGGAAAAAGAAACCAGAAAAAGGAAATCATACTATTTCACACTCTTACTCCTGCATGCTCAGATTAAGCTAAGAAAACAGAGCAACGACCAGAGAAAACACGGAAAGGGAACACAAAAAGAAGACACAGAGAGAGATCTCCGCAGAAGCAACAGATTTATTACCAAGAAATCAGGAATGGCTCCTTCAAGTAGTTGTACACACTGATGATTAAGTTGTCATTAGTGATTGCATCGATTTGAGGCCCTGGAAACTGCCCATTGATCAAAATGCCCTGCGCCAATCCAAAAATTAAGTCCAATTCTTCAACAAATTCAAGCATAATACAAAAGAACATGTAGAAGTTTTCTTGCTTTCAGCAGAACAGACCAAGGGAAGTAATTAACAAACGGAAAACTACTGTGTCTCAAAAGCTACAAGATTCCCAAACGTTGTCCAGTCCAGTCTGTGTACAAGATTTGAGTGCATATTGATTCAGCATTGTAAAAAAAAAAAAACAAAACGAACTTTCTTGTCGAGACCACAAAGAGAGTCTAAACTCGTAGTTAATTTCGGAGTCTAAAAAATTTGCCGATTTCACAGATATTCATTCATCGCCTTAGTTTCATTCGAATTTAACATCCATTAACTGAATTAATTTCGGAGATGAATGTTCCAAAACCATGAAAAAGGTGAATTAATGCTGCTTGCTTTTATCACATGCCAGATATATTTGCGTTCGTTGCACTTCAATTTTATGTAGTAATCAAAATGGTAAAAAAGATCGAACATTGCCACCTCAGGAAGAATATGCCCCATTATTGCATCATATTTACAGCGTTGACACTTTCCCACTAGATTTTTTATTAATTGATTGACAATCAAGCATGGGAAATCACATTCTGCTACGGCAAGGAATTCTAGGTGAAGAACACAATACATAACTTCCGTAGAAGATTAGAACTAAATGCACCCCTAAATTATTTTCCTGTCTTTTTAAAGTTTTCGGTTGAGCAATTAGTTGGACACATAACACCCATACAGAAAATCGTTTCTCAACCATGATTTTCATCAGCAAGTTATAACAGACAAAAAAGGAGCCGAAAGCAGCAGATAATATCAGAGATAAGGTGGTCTTACCCTACAATCTGACTACCATTTGAAGTGATACATGCATTTAATCTCGTTAAAACAAATAGCATCTCCACTTAAAGCAATTAAAGGCCTTTTCGTTTTTCACTGACCAATTTCGCATCCCTCCATCGAATTCTCTAAAATATCTTATCTTACTGCACACTAGTAGGGAGACTGATTAAAGATAAGCAGAACAGAGAGAAGTTAAAGCAATTGCCTTTACTGCACACAAGCCCGTGTCTGATTGACGCATCTTTTTCATTACCATAGTTCAAAACTGAGAAACCAATACTATAACAATTGGTAAATACCGATGATTTAAATCCCATGACCAATTTCGACAAATTCATCAGTAGCTTACCTTCTTGAAGGGTGTCGTAGACTTGCTCCTACTCAGTCGATTCACGGCGAAAATCCTCAAAAGGGTGATCGAGCCTTCTTTCCCTCAGTGGAGTTAGTTGCAACGGGTTTTTGAGAGAGTTTGGACGGGCAGAGACGGAGGGTTTCTACTTAGGGTTTCTTTGGAGGAGAGAGAAAGTGCCGACAGTGGTGGCGGCCCAGGAAGCTTCGACGGTGGCGGGTGGTCGGAGTTGGTGGCAACGGGTAGGCGAACAGGCGGTCGGAGTAGATCGTAGCAGATTTTTGAGAGAAGGCGAATAGGCGACAACGGATCTCTTCTTTAGAGGAGAGAGAAAGTGCCGGCAGTGGTGGCTAAGCAAGAAGCTTCGACGGTCGCAGGTGGTCGGAGTTGGTGGCAACGGGTAGGTGAACACGCGGTCGGAGTAGATCGTAGCAGATTTTTGAGAGAAGCCGAACAGGCGACGACCGAGGGTTTTTTTGAAGGAGAGAGAAAGAAGTGACGGTGGCGGGTGGTGGTGGTGGTGCCGGAAGCTTTCACTGTGGCGGGTGGTCGGAGTTGGTCCCAGAAGGTTTTTGAGAGAGAGGGCGTACGGGACGGGCGGCGGTGAAGGATTTCCAGAGAGAGAGAAAATGGATCTCACGGAGTTTATTTGGAGAATTTGGTTTTTTTCCTTCTTTATTTTTGAATTTCAAAAATATTTCATCTGAGCCGTTCATTCCAAATGAACGGCTCAGATGAAAAGTAAGTCACCATGACTTACTTTTCAGTAAGTCATGGGAGCCGGATCCGGCTTATAAGGCCTTTACATTCACGTTAAGAGAGTACAGAGCATTCCATGGTGGACTGACCAACCAAACACTTTGTTTTTTCTTCTTTTTTCTTGGTTTAACTAACACGCTAATGATGCACAGTTCTTGGATTCCAATAGGCAAGATGGTACTATTTCAAAATGACACAAATAATTTCTGAATTTTTATTCAATATGCAAAATAATCCGTGAACTTTTAATTTGTTCAATATGATTCATGAACTTTAGTTCAATGTGCAATGTGGTCCATGAACTTTTAATTTTTTCAATGTGATTGTTAAACTTAACTATATGAACATGTTCAATGTTGTCATTGAACTTGAATAAATGGGAGGACAATATGGAACATCTTCATATAGTTCATGGATTAAATTAAACATATAGCAAAAGTTCAGGGACCACATTGAATAAATAAAAGTTGAGGGACCACAATGCATTTTAGGCTAAAGTTCAGGGATTATGTTGCATATTAAACAGAAAAAAAATCCACATATATGACAAATGTGCAACTTGAAATATGCAGTTTCTTTTAAATGACTTATTTTTATTTCTCTTTTATATTAAAGGACAGGAGTCTCCTTTGTATTTGCAAGGTGTATAGCGAATTTATTATGTTATTACGCTCGAGCTTCCCGAATGGTTCGTTTCGAATAGTAGCTTCTACATCTCGTGTAGCAGTTCAGGTTTTTAAGTAAATTGGTGGTTTTAGTGTTCATAAACTTGAAAAAATTACAAAATAAATAATATCTGGAGGTGCCAAGTATATATCAATAGGAAAAAAAAATCTACATAGATGACAAATAAATAATATCTGGAGGTGCCAAGTATATATCAATAGGAAAAAAAAATCTACATAGATGACAAATGTGCAACTTGAAATAACATAAGATTGTATTTATTGGGAAAAGTGTCATAAAAGTCCTAAACATATTGTATGGGTAATAATTCAGTCCTAAACCTTTTGAATTGTGCCAATTGTATTCATCCGACCAATTTTGACGTGGGCACCGATTGTCATACGTGGCACAATTAACACTGATGTGGACATTTTTAAATATATGTTCAATATTTTTTATATTGAACATGATTTTGGGGGTTTTTTTTTTCTTTTATGTACATTTTTATTATTATTGATGGTCGACGAGGGTCACTGGCCCTCACCTGGGGCTAATAGTGGTTGGCGGTAACCCTTGCCTAGCCCTCAATAAAAAAAAAAAATTACAGAACATCGATACTGCCCCAATTAAGGAACATAGGAATTTTGCCCCTCCATAATACTAATAACTTTCTTTCACTCCATCCTAAGACAAAATGTACGTCAATCTATTTCTCAATTCATTAAATCTTATTTTACTATTTTCTCTCAAATAAGTTTCGGCTGACCTCTTCCTTTTTTTTGTTATGCACTCGGTAGCAAATTAATTTTTTTTAAAATATATAACAAAATACAAAAAAAAATCCATGTTGCCAATCATGCCACGTGGGAAGACCGACATCCACATCAGTGATTTGCAGCTAAAATTGGGTAGATGGACTCAATTGGCACAAATGAAAAAAATTCAAAACTGAATTGATTCCATTAAAAAATTTATGACTAAATTGACTTTAATGCAATAGATTTAGGACTTCTTTTATTTTTTTTTCGCATTTATTAGTCTGCCTTTTTGGACTTCAACTAAAAAAAGGGGGCTGAGACCCCATAATTTTGGCATGCGATGGCTTATGGATGTATCGCAGAAAGATCGCAACCAACTCATGATGGGAAGATGACAAGAAACCACTTCGCATCGGTTATTCTGTCATTCCCACCATATATGCTACAGAAAGATAGAGAATACCTTATACAATATTGAGCAAATTTGTATGCACTATATCTGTCTTTATAGATATTTCATATTTAAACATGTGAAATGATGGGGGAAGAAAGCACATTGGTTGTTCGTATTATGTTATGTCCAGCATTGTGCTACTATTAGATGATGTACATGTACCTTGTTATGAATTCGCTGACATTTTTATGTTGAATGTTGTATGTGTCACTCACTAGAACTGATAAAATTTGGGCTGCGAGAACTTAGAATGCATGCCTGTAGGGTAGATTCTAGGTTAGGGCAAGTATTCTACCCACCCTAAAACCTTAGTCACTCTAAAAATTGCACCCTCATAATTAAAGCCCAATGTTTGATCCACAAAAAGATAACTAAAGCCGAATGCATTTAAGCTCCATTTATTTCGTGAAAGTTGAATGATTTGAAAAATATTTTGAAAAAACGTAAATAAATTAAGCTGGATAATATACACTATAAGTGCCAAAGTTGTGTAACGACGCTTAATTTAGTGTCAAAACTTTCAAAACGATCATTTAAGTGCCAATTTTTTTGAAAAAAGCTCACTTTAGTACCAACTCTGATTTGAGTTGACATAGCTCGCTGAAAATCCGATGTGGCCTATATTTGACTAATATTTGAGCTAATATGGCTCGGCGGAGTTGGCACTAAAGCGAGTGATTTTCAAAAAAATTGACATTTAAGTGATCGTTTTGAAAGGTTTGGCAGTAAAGTGAGCCATATATAAGGTTTGGCACTTATAGTGTACTTAAACCAAACTAGGCGTAGTATAGCTTATAAAAAATGAATGAACGAAAAAATATTTTTGTCATCTATTAAGCTGTATAGGCATAAATAGTTATCGATAATGAAATAATTGATCATTGACTATTTTTTAAGAGATATATTCAATGGCTTTTTTGAAAAATATTTTTCAAATCACTAATTTCCTGTGAACCTAAAGCGCTCGGAAACTGATAACCATTACCACTAGCTTTTCCTTGTGAAACTTATAAGTTCCAACCCATTTAACAACATGGCTATGCTTAGAGGTGATCGGTTCCAGGGTGAGTAGGTTCCAGACTTAGAACCTGGAATCTATCCTTTATAACTGATTCTCAGTTTTTGGAATTGGAACCTTTCTTGTTTTTCTGGAACCGATTCTACAATCTATCCTATTTTTTCGATCCGATTTCAAGGTCTACCCAATTTTTTTCCCTTTTTTGTATTTCATTTTTTAGAGCAAAACAGTATGAGCAACAAAAGGGCTCAAACTAAAAGATGATCAATATAAATCCATATATGCCAAATACGTGATTACATACAAGTGGAAACGATGAATATTCAAACATGTAGCCACGTGCAATTATAAATAATAAAAATGGCAAACACATACATAAAATATAAATTATAAAACTTTGTTCCCCATTCATCATAATAGATTTTTAAACACCATTATTCATTCATCCATAAAAATATTGCTTTAAAGAGTAGAAAAAGAGGCGACAAAGAATGGAGAAGAAATAAATGAGGCGAGTTAGAGTTAGACTCAACTCTCGATTCCAAAAAACTAGTTTGGATAGGTCTAATTCCCAGTTCCAAGTGAATATATATATACATAGATACTTGGAACCGGGAATCGGGCCTATCGAAACCAAATTTTTGGAACCAAGAACCTTACCTGATCACAAGGGAGTCGGGAAGCGGACCGGTAGTTCGGGTGGTCCGGTCTGGTTGCACACCCCTAGCGATGATACTTCAAGGGACCAATCCTCTGTACATCCTTCCTAATCCAAAGCGCCATTACACAGATACTAAACAATTATCAAAAGTACATTAAAACCATTCATACGAAAGTTACGATACAAATAACATGGATTATGATGGGTAAAAAAGGGATTAATCGCCTTCCATTCAAACGATGTTTTTCAACACGTGTTGACTATTCAGTTCTTTAAGTAATCAACAACAGTTGTTGATCTGTTACCGCTTTCGTTCTGGGACCTGCGATGGGTCCATCACTAACTAAAATCAATGGATAAATCTCAAGCTGGATGATTTGTTGAAATGAATGATGGGGACATTAACTAATATTACATCTGCAAAAAAACACTTCTAACGAATATGCCGAGCATCATCGTATAGTGGGAATGATGAGATAGCCATCGGCCAACTTGTTTATGTTATTTCTGAACATCGAGGATAAGAGAAAGAGATGATTATAAATAATATCTGGCGATCTTTCTTTAAATGACATTGACCACGGTCACATCACATTCTCATTGGACGGTTGATTCATACACAACTAAAGCATGAGTATCAATGATTCCAATGCAAATTTATTCAATCACACTCAGAATTGCAATGGATCACACTTGGATATCACTTATAGTGACAGACATGGAAAATTAGGGCAAAATAGCGTATGACGGAAACGGCACAAGAAGTTGCAAATTAAGCGTAGACATCGGAGTTCGCTAACAGGTACTCTTCAACAACTTTGTTTTGAGTCGCATATATTTTTCCTTGCCTTGTTTGATGTCTTCTTCCTTGAGCTCTACATCCCCATTAGTGGGGAAAATTGTCAAAAAAAGTCCTAAACCTATTGCACTTTTGCCAATTTAGTCCTAAACCTTTTAATTTTGCCAATTCAGTCCTAAACCTTTTGCATTTGTGCCAATTCAGTCCTAAACTTTTTTTTTGTGCCAAATCAGTCCTAAACCTTTTGCGTTTGTACCAATTTAGTCAATCCGTCTAATTTTAACCGGCCAATACTGATGTGGATGCCGGACGGCGCTGATGTGGAAGCCGGCACTGACGTGGATAATCTTTTTAAATCTTTTTTATTTTTTTATTTTTTATTTTGGTCCTTTTTCTTCTCTTTCCTTTTTTTCTTTACTTCTTTCTTCTTCAAACAACCAGTCGCCGGTGGCAACCGGCAAGCAGTTAGGCCAACGTTGAGCTAGCCGGCTACTAGCGGGGCCGAACCTCGTCAGCGTCGGGCAAGGCCAGCCACGGCTCGCCCTTGACAATTTTCCTTGTCGAATCAATCTCTTCGCAGGTGATGTTGCCACCGAACAGAAGCAAATAGAAAGATTCAAATCCATCGTGAGAAGATTTTGGCTCGTAGCTTGTGACATTCAACCTCGCTAAAAGATGAGAAATGGTTAGAGGAGAGAGAGACGAGAGAGATTTGCTGGCAAAATCATTCTGGGCGAGCCTCTCCCTTGCAACTTTTCATCTTCTCTCGGGATTGCAAGTGATTTTTGCAACTTTTCATCTTCTGCTGCCTGGTTGGTGCCCAGATTTGGTATCACGATGTCTGCTCTTCTCTTTGGAGGGCAAGCATCGCCATCCATGGCCGACTGGTCGACCTTGCCCAGGCCAGATCTGGCTGAGGTCTCACCTCGCCGTCCATGGCGAGGCTGCCATGGCTGGACCGACCTCACCTAGGCCAGATCTGGGTGAGGTCGCGCCTCGCCATGGCCGGCCTCCCCCGGCGAGGGCGAGGCTCAGACCCGCCAGTGGCCGGAGAGGTTGAACTCGCCGGCTTAGCCTCTGGCCAGTTGACACCGGCTGTTTGAAGAATAAAGGAGTAAGAAAAAAAAAAAGGAAAGAGAAGAAAAGGGTAAAAAATAAGAAAATCGCAAAAATAAAATATAATCCACGTTGGTCGGTCAAAATTGGATGGATGGACTAAATTGGCACAAACGCAAAAGGTTTAGGACTGATTTGGCACAAAAAAAAATTTAGGACTGAATTGGCACAAATGCAAAAGGTTTAGGACTGAATTGACAAAATTAAAAGGTTTAGGACTGAATTGGCAAAAGTGCAATAGGTTTAGGACTTTTTTGACAATTTTCCCCCCATTAGTGTAGTATTTCACTGGCCACCCTACAGACACATCCATTATCGCTTGAAGCCAAGAATTGAACCACGTTGATGATCCTTTCGATCTTGTCAAAGATCACATTGCATTCGATAAGAGTGTACTTGCAGACCAGGTTATCCGTGTCGAAAGTGTCGATTTTGTGCTTCAAGAATTTCAAGTGACCACCTATAATACCACGTAAAAATTGGATGGCATTATTTAGGAGATACTCTAACAAAGAGGCATTCGTATAGCGGTGACACAAATGGGACTTTTCAAACATCATTTGATACATAAAATAACCTTCGGCGAAATTGGTGACCTTGATGCTTCCGGCACCTCCATCTAGTGGTGGCCACGGGCCCGTTTGGGCCCGGAACCGGCCTGGGTCAAACCCATAACCGGCCCATTGACTAGGCCCGCCAATTCCAAACCGGAACCGGACCATGCCATAGGGGCCGGTTACGGACCCCTCAAATTGGTGAACCGGCTTATAGCCGTTGGGCCTAAATTGTAAGGCCCAATGGCTTAAAAAAATAATAATAATTGGGAAAGAGCTCCAGCTCTTTCTCGTCCGTTGGTTGTTCAAAAGACTTTCTTTTTACCCTTTGACCATTGCAAGGCAAAGGCAATTTGTCCGCGCCCTCTCCCCTCCTTCCTCCCCTCCCCTTTTTTAAATTAATTTTTTAAATCTATCTTAACTATTATAAATACACCTTTCCATCTTTCATTTTTTCTCACAATTTCTCTCAAATTCTCTCAATTCTATCAAATTCTCTCAATCCGCTCAATTCTCTCAGTCCGCTCAGTTCTCTCAATTTTCTAAATCCTCTTTTTACCCAATTCTTTCAAAAAATAGCAAGTGGAAGTTGAGCTAGTGACAGAGGATAGAACGATGGGGGAATCTGAATATCCTCATGATCCTCGTGATTTTGCATATTTTGGGGAGGCGATGTTGATGATATCAACATTATTCTCAATGTCGAGCATGTCCCAACACAAGAAATTCTTCATCTCCTACCGGTGTCGAAGAAATGTCAACAACAAAGGAACTGGAACGGGTAGGTACATCCAACATATTGGAATACTTCACGAAGGAACATTTAAACACAAATAAGTATGAGATAAAATGTAAATATTGTGGGGCAACATACAAATTTACAGGTGGAGGCGGCTATGGAACATTAAAACGACATATGAGGTCGAAACATTCAACGCAAGCGGGGATCGATACCAGCCAATAACAAATTTTCGGATATGCCAATCCTCGCGCTCCTCCTTTATTTTGTCACAGTTACAAATTTTATAAAGAAGAATTAGCGAGATTTGCTGCCGCTGAACATTTATCGTTTAATATTTATAAAAGAGAAAAGAATATTTGAAAAACTTTTTTATGAATTTCAATGGACGTGTGCATATAGGTAGCGACATTTGGAGTGATCATCGGCAAATTCATTCTTCTTTGGATATTACATGTCATTGGATAGACGATGATTGGAACATTCAAAAAAGAGTTATTGCATTTCAAGTTTTTAATGATTGGCATACGGAAAATAATATTTATAGAATAATTTTAAAAGAATATTTTTTATTAATAAAAATTTTTTAGTTGATTTTGATAATGCCGCGACAAATACTGCTTCTATTCCTGACTTAGAAAATATTTGTAAACATGCTTTTGATGGATAATTTTTTCACCTTAAATGTTCTTGTCATGTTTTAAATTTATGTGTACAAGATGGTTTACAAATTCTTAATGTTTTTCTCAGCCCAATAAAGACAACAATTCGATTTTTATAGAGTCATCCCCAAATTATGAAAGAATGGAACAGATTTTGTAAAGCAAATAGAAGAAGACAAAAAAAATTCAAAAGATGTTCCAAGTCATTGGAATTCTGCATACGAGTTGCTTAGTCAATCTTTTTGCATATAAAGATGTATTATGTACGTTTATTTCGAATAATGTTTCTCAAATTGATTTACTCCCACAATTGTGGCATATTTGCAAAAAAAGAAAGAGAATATTTTTCAAAAGTTTTTAATAATGCAACTTATTATTTATCCGGTGTTTATTATCCTACTACGCATTTATTTTAATAGAGTGTGTTGATATTGCTGGTGTTTTTGAATAAAATGAAAAAGATGATTAATTAGGTCCGACTATTATAACAATACGAACAAAATGGCTGCATTATTATACCGAAATTCCTCTTATTTATTTGGTTGCTTGTGTTTTCGATCCACGTATCAAATTAGAATGTTTATGTGATTATTTAAACACGTATTATGACTGTTTATATTTGACTACAATGGTAGATAATAGAGCTACCCGAGTAGTAGTTAAAAACGCAATAATAGAATTGTATAATGAATTTGTAGTAGATATAATCTAGGTGATAGTGGATCTTCCCAAGTTAGTGAGGTACAAAGCGGGGACCTGTGTAAAATTAGTAGAGGGTACAAAATGCTGATGAATAGGCAAAAAAGGTAAAAGAGAGCGATAAGAAATATTTTTGAAATAGAGACCTATTTAATCATTGCTTTTGAGTTTGGTGAATCCGAAAGCAGCACAGATTTCAAAATTCTAGAGAGGCGGAAGAGGCATTCAACCTAATTTTAAATTCTCGCTCTCATCGCAAGATAGGTTTTAGCAACCCCTTATTCAACAGTTGCGGTTGAACAAGAATTTAGCACTGGAGGCACATTTTAGACGACCGACGTTCAAGATTAGCTCAGAGTTCGCTGGAGGCTCAAGCTTGTGTCAATGATTGGACAAAGGCTCAACATCGACAACATGAGATGGATTGCAGCAATGAAGCCGAATTCTTCGAAGATGTAGATACCACTGCCATGGGTACAGGTACCGAAACGGGTAATGACGATTAACAATGAGATAAGTATGGGGTTATCAAAGGTAAAAGAATTACATGGGCTTTGATTCTTCTATATCTAAGAAGATATGTAGGTGCTTAATGATAATTTATTAAGTTCAAGCCTCTTTCCCTCCCTAAGAATATTCTTTTGCCTCGGTTAATCAAATTTTAAGGAATTTTATACTTCTTACGAATAACAGTTGTTTAACATTACGCATGATAGATTTCAGGGTGGATAAGTTCTAGACCTGAAACTTGAACCCTCCCTTGTTAGATTGGTTCCAGTCTTTAAAACCTTAAACCTCTCATGTCTGCCTAAATCCTACCATGTTTTCCGATTTGGTTCATCCGGTTCCTGAGTATACCGGTCTAGTTGAACGACCCTATTTAACATGATACATCAGTTTTGAAAACTGATTTCCTTCGTAACAGTTTTTGTTTGAACTACACTGTTAAGAAATGCGTCCACATAGGATTATATTAGAAACTATTGTCGAAAAAATCATAAAATTATTGCATTATTGCCAATCAAATCCTAAACTTTTCAATTTTGACATTTTAATGCTAAAACTTTAGACGATTACCAATGTAGTCATCCTGGTCAATTTTAACTTGAGAATGCTTATGTTGATACATAGTCAGTGTCAGATGGCACTGACATGCATAAGTTTTGCATGTATTATTTATTTATTTATTTTGAAATTTTCTTTCTTTTTGTTTTCATATTTTTTTCTGTATTGGATTTTCGGCCGGTTGGGACGCCGACTACAGGTGAAGGCCTTTGTGCCCTCGCCGACTCTAGCGACATCATGAAATTTGATAAAGGAAAAAAAAAAAGAAAAGAAAAGAGAGAAAATAAAAGGAAAGGAAAATTTCATAAAATTATTAAGAAGTTTCCAAACATTGTCCACATCAGCAAGGTTGTACCAAGTAGGATAGCCAACGTTGACGGGATATTCACATGAGCACTTTTCAGTCAATTACACTAGCAAATCATCAAACTATTCAGAAGTAAATTAACAAAAAGTTTAAGACTTTTGAGATAATATTTTCAATTATATGGTAGTACTGATACACTTAAAAACGTTACAAGAATAAATTATATGTCGCAAGGCCAGCTAGATATCAATGGGGCAAAAAAAGAAAAAAAACAAGGGAAAATTTCGTTTAAGAGCTTGAAGTGCTCTCGATTTCTCAAATAAGAGCTCGAAGTGAAGTTGTTTTAAATAAAGGCTTGAAGTGCCATTGTTGTTTCAAAGAAGGGCCTGTGAACGGGTATTTTTTTTTTTTGTAAGTTAAGTATATATAAACTTTTCAAATCACTAGGTACAGAATGATAACCGGACACAAAAATCATAAACAAAGATTGGCAAAGGTGCCAATCTGGGTTCAATGGTGAACCAGTTGCAAGAAAACTCATGCAGTAAGGCGCATCCACCTAATGGCCAGAGGCGGCCAAGAGAGGAATACGAAGAGGCCAAATAAACGGCCAAAAGGTCCTAGGACCAAGACGAATCAGAAAAAGAAAAAAGGAAACATGGCCAAAACAAGCGGCCAATAAAGGAAAAAAGGAGGGAGCACTAGTCCCATGTAAGGAGCAGTCGATCCAACAAGCAAGCGATATCCAGGTTAGCGTCAAGACGGCCAACGGAAAGATCTGCCACAGTGGGTGAAATCTGTATGTGTGGAGCAAAAAAAGATGGCCAAGAGTTGGCCATACCAGAAATAGAAAGGCCAAACAAGCGGCCATAAGCAAGGAAACAGAATAGAAGGCCAAAACAACGGCCAAAATATGAAATCTAACTATGTAAACAAGCCAGATTACAAACTGCAGAGTGCATAGAGAAAAGGAAAATCGAACAGCAGCAAACCAGGTAGGCAACCGGCTCCAATCTTGAGGGATAGTCGTGATATCCCCAATTTCTTTGTATACTCCTATTACAAGGGTGGTCTTGAATATGGCCAAAAGATAATGTTTTATGTTTGACCAACTTAGTGAGGTGCATAATGATGGCCGACACAAAGAGTCTTTTAGCCCGGAATAGAATATTGTTCATTTCGGTCCATATAATGTGGCAAAGAGCTCCAAGAGAGAACCTTGCTATCCGGTGCCAGAAAGAATAACCCTTTATGTGTCGTTTAGCCCATCGAATGTGTTCTTTCCAAGGACGATTTGTCCAAGTGAGGTTGCATTTAGAGACCCATACCGAAGCTAGACCACCAGTGATGGAGCATCCAAAGAAAAAGTGGTCAATCGAATCCGGATCACCTTGACAAAAGGCACAAACTCCTCCTTCAATTCTTCGATGTCGGAGTAATAAGACCAGTGTGGGAAGCCGATTAAGGCATATTAACCATAAAAGAAAAGAATCCCGCGGAGTGATAACCTTATCCCACACAAGGGAATGCCACCGAACAAGTTGACCTTTTGGTCTAATAAGCCGCCATACCACAGCCAATGAATGGGTATTTTAGTCATTTCATTTTTTTTGAATTTTTTCCTTTTCTTTTTTCTTTTTTTTCCTTTTTATTTCTGTCCTGGCTCACCAGACGCTGGCCACGTGCGAGGGAGGCAGCGGCCTCACCGGCCCTCACAGGGGCGAGGGAGGCAGCGGCCTCATCGGCCCTCACAGGGGCGAGTAGAGGGTGGCCCTTGCCGGCCTCACCCAGGCAAGTCGAGGGCTTCCCTCGCCGGCCAAATCTGGCGAGGGCATCCGTCGGCTCGTCGAGCCGAGGCAGCGATTTGCCCGGACGAGGCCATTGAGTCCGCCCTTGGCTTGCCCAGGCAAGGCTGGGAGGGCGAGCTTGGCTTCAACTGCATCGAGACACTGGCCTTCACGGCGAAGGCTGCCACGTCCGAAGTCGTCAGGCAGTGCTGGAGCTTTGACTTGGGGAGCACGAAGTTGATCTGGCTCTGCACGAGCTCGTCCTCGTTGGCCTGAGTCGGGATGAACTCCTCGAGGATGAGGAAGAGGCGCTCCGGGTTTCGCGATGGCGAGGGCTAGAGGACGAAGACGAAGACGAATCCCAAAGAAGAAGAAGACAAGGACGAGGCACTCCGGACTTGACAAGGGCTATATAAATTTGCGGTCCGAATTCGATGTGAGAGGGTGAATCGAGAGTCCTAATGCCAATGATACCTGAGGGAGGTGTCGTTGGAGGTGAAGACCTCGTTGCCGACGGCGATAGTGGTGATGTTGGTGGCGGGGAGGAAGGACTGGACGATGGTCTTGACCTAGGAGAGAGCGTCCTTCATTTGGGCCAAGAACTCGTTACCCAGGCCGCTCGTGAACTCGATGCCTATGCGGGAGAAAGGCACAGAGGACGCGGGGGTCTACTTCGTAAAGCTTGACTCGAGTCGCCCCAATTGCATTCACCAGTGCCACTGCATGGTCCGGCGGCGGCAAGTTGTTAGCGATCTAGCCATAGTTGACGCCAATCGGAGCCGCCATGGTGAACGGGGACGCGAGGCCAGCAAGTGGAAGCAAACCAGTTACAGAATGTAGTTCCGAGAGAGAGAAGAGAAGACTGAAGAGAGAGGTGCCACACAGGCTGTGTGCTTTTTTTTTTTAATTGAAAGTCAGAAAAAAAGGAATAAATAGAGAAAAATATGAACCGATGAAAATGCCCTTAGGCTAGACCCTTTTTTGAAACACTAAAGCCACTTTAGGCCCTTAATTGAAACATACTATATCATTTCAGATCCTTATTTGAAATAAGATTCATTTGAGACCCTTATTTGAGAACAGAAGACTTTGGGTCCTTTTTGGATTTTTCCCAAGAAACAACAACACGATAAATATGCTACTTTTAAATAACATGAGATGCCGTTGATTAGTCTGCCATTTCGGACTCGATAAAAAAATAAATAAAAAATAATAAGGTGAGAATTCATAAGTTTGGCATGTGAAGGGTTTATGGAAGTCTCGCAGAAAGATCGCAACCACATCATGATGGGAAGACGACAAAGCTTTGTCAGACATCTTTTTTAGGTAATGGGAATCATGGAACATGGTCGAATGATCCGAGGCCAAATTGCCACATGCATGACCTGCAATGGATTTGTATTTCCTTTTTGTCAATGACAAGATAGACATTTGTTATTTCTGTCTGAAAAGGCAAGTTATGAGGATATTATTACAACAATATTCTCAGTGATTCTTTTTAAAATTTTCAGAAAAAAAGATACACATGAAATTTTTTTAATCGAGAGAAGGAATATAGCAAGGAACAGAAATGTTGGACCATGTCACAAGCCCGAACAGCAATAAATGCTATAGATTTGAGGCCTTTACAAATTGAAGATGAGGCTTCTGTTTTGTCAGTCATTTCCATTCATTTGGTTGAGGGTATACTTTATCAGGGCAATCTGATATAAGCTCCAGCTGTTGACCGGAAAGTGAAGGATTCAGAACGTATTTTCTTAAAAATGATGATTTACTCTTCTTGAAATAATTAGCGATTAAAATTATTTTTCATTATGGATAATAATCCACATTTCAACATTTCATGAACGATAAAATCTATATTTGTTCATTCATTGAGGAATATAGGCAATCAGTTTTATGAAAGTACTTTTCAAATCATTCATTTTTCGTAAAACAAATAGGAAGATAGATTCGATAACTTCGATAAAAGTAGACTAGTTAGTAGAAGGATCTGTGGTAAAAGTAAGTTAGTCAATTAAAAAGAGTACGGAAATCATTTACATAATAAGTAATTTACGAGTCACATTTTGCTAAAAGTATTTTTTTTTCGGGGACAATGAAATGATGACAAATCCGGATAAACAAGTTACTGTAAAAGTAACTTACCAATCAATTTTCGCATCCAACAAAATTGGGAAAAAGAACATCGGGAGTGTCAAAAGTTGTGAACGGTGCCCACTTTAAATGCCAAACTTTTTGAAAAATAAATTACTTAATGGCTAGAGCCGATATGCTTGGCCGAAAATCCAACGTGGCAACCTTTTACTTGTATTTGAAGTCGATGTGGTTCCATGGGGTTCCAATCATCAATAAAAAGGCTAAAAGTTGAAAAAATAATAATAACAAATAACAAATACAAATTAATTAGATTAAAAATAAAAAATTTAAAAATTACAACAAAGAACATGTGTATTAAAGGTCCTAAAACTTGTTATAAAAGTGCAATTAAGTCCTAAAACTTACAAAAAAAAATGCATTCAAGTTTTAAAACTTGTCAAAATGGTGCAATTAAGTCATTCATTTAACTCCGTCAATTTGTGCTAACAGAAAATACGGACCTTTTTTTTGTATTTTCTCTCTCTTGCTTGGTAATGACGTGGCTAAGATGATGTCATTTTTATTCAAATCCGATTTATAATACAAATTTTATTCAAAATAAATTTAGAGATAAGCTCAAGATTTTTAGAGAGAGAGAGAGAGAGAGAGAGAGAGAGAGAGAGAGAATTAATCACCAAAGGTGGAAACCAGGCGGTGACGTCATTTTGATTCAAATTCGATTTTTAATACATGTTCTTTGTGCAAGGTTTTGGCCGGAATATCTTGCCCGAGGCACTAAATGATCTTAATTTTTTTTCATTCAACACTAAAGTGATTCGGAGGAAATTTCTAGCATTAAATTGAGCATTGTACACAACTTTTGGCACTTTTGGTTTTCTTCTCTCATAAAATGTAATTACTAACGTTTGTATAAAATTTACGAATTTGGAACGGTTCTCTATTATTTGGCTCATGGAATGTAGAATCACTGTTATGTTTAGCAATTAAAAAGAAACGCTTGCTCAGTTTTGTCGACATTGATTTGTAGTGGTTATTTCCAAGGCCCAAAAAGCTATGAGCACAGCTTTGCGTTCCATTGACTGAAATTGCTCTCGTTCAACAGTTTGTGAATCTTCTGTTAAACACGTGCGGGAGTTTGTCCTTAAGTGTCACGGATCATAAGTGGATCCAAAAGTAAAAATAGTCACATGCAATTATAATCTTACTTCTCAAAGTACTCCATTTATTTCAATGTGACAACTCTGGGGAGAGCTTAAGGCCCATCGACTTAAGATCTCCCAAAGCAAATCCAACACAACATGGCCCAAAAGAAAATATTTAATTGAAAAAAAAACACACATAATTTTTTATGAAAACAAAAGGTCTAATTAAAAGGCGCATCGCATCAGGCATAAACGTCGGGATTGGCCGACGACCTTGTGCAGCCCCATAGCCTTCTTTTTCCCTTGTTTGATATCCTCATCCTTATAAGCTCCACACCAGCTTTCGTGTGGTATTCGCTGGACATCTTGCTGACGCATCCACCATTGCTTGAATCCTCGAATTTGACCTCGTAGGCAACAGATTCAGTTTTTTTTTTTTTTTTTATCAAAGATCACATCGCCTTTGGTTAAGGAGTATTTGTAGACGAGGTTATCAGAGTGGAAAGCATCAATCTCATGTTTCAAATACTTCAAGTGACCATCTGACATAAGAAGTCGACAACTTAAAACTCTTGCTAAGATTCACCGCAAGAGGATACCAATAAGAAGGACGAATTCGAGCATGCTCATCAGTGATTAAGGACAATAAGTACCTTCAGCAAAGTTGATCTGCTTGATGCTTCCAACTCCTCCATCTCCTTCGTTGAGCTCAACATATACTCTTGATGCCCTGGGGGGCGATGTTGGGGATGGGATTGTGGGAATCGAGAACCAAAGGAGCGACCTCTCTTAAATGGGCACCTAAGTCATTGTAAAGGATTATCGTTTAGAATAAAAATTTATCCTTTGGAAACTTTTTCTAATTATCTCTTCCTCTACGTCATTTGGTTAGAGCGGGTTTCTCATGTGATGATGGCTAATAACACCAATATCAATCTACTTACAACTGTGGGCCGTGAAAACGAGCCTATCATATGGGTTGAGTTCAGCTATTTTTTTTTTTTTTTACAAGGAGTTCAGCCATTTTGTGGAGCAAAACAAATAGAGGTTGCAAGAAATACCCGACGCCATCCAATATTTGTCCACCAACCCCATACCTGGTAATCGTCCGGCCAAACGTGCTCAGTCCGCTCGAGTTCCGGAAGTAGCTATGGAACGTGGGGCAAATCCCCAACAAAGGCGACAAGCCTATGTTGAGGATTCCGAAGAAGAAGAAGAGCTCTTGGATGTGCCTATTCGCGGAGAATGCCGAAATGGTGGATATCAATGGAAGGTTGACCTCCCAACCTTCAACGAAAACTTGAATATCCAAGACTTTCTGGATTGGCTAGTTGAAAAATTCTTCGAAGCTATGGAGATCGAAGAGGATTGCCAAGTAAAACTGGTGGCATACAAATTGAAGGGCGGCACCTCAGCTTGGTGTAAGCAGACACATCTAACTCGATGCTGACAAGGAAAAGCTCCCATCCAGACATGGAATCAGATGAAACAAATGTTGAAGATTCGATTCCTCCAAACTGATTATGAACAGCTAATGTTTCAATAATTCCAGAACTGTAAGCAGCTTAACCGATCAGTCCAAGCTTATCCATAAGAGTTTCTCCAGCTCTATGCCCGCAACAACTTGGCTGAGTTGGAGGCACAACAAACTGCCAGGTACATCAAAGGCTTGCGACTCAACATTCAGGATCGTGTTTCACTACATTGTTTGTTCTCCGTTGAGGATGCCCAAGAAATGGCCCGAAAGATGGAGATGCAACGAGAGAGAACTAGCCCCATTGCTTGGGCTAACAATTATTCTGCTTGTGGATCATTCGGAAGGGGCAGACAACTAGATGTTCCGAGATCCTCTAACTAGCAAACCAGCGATATGAACAGAATTTCAAGGACTACTGCTGGGGTGCCAAGGAACCGGTTGTGCAAATAATCGTAACACCAATATGAATGCCTAGAATCCATATAGCAAGCCACAACCAATCAAATGCTACAAGGGTAGCGAGCTTGGCCATCATTAAAGCGACTGCCCATGGCGGAAGATGGCCAATATAGTAGAGCATGATGATGACGTATATGAAGATGAATGGGCGGATGAAGAGGAAGTGGAGGATGAAGAGGGCGAGCATGTTAATTGCGTTGTCAAGCAACTGTTACTTGCCCCGTGAAGAGAGGACACCTAACAGAATAGTTTTTTCCGTAGCCGATGTATTGTCAACGGCAAAATCTGCAACGTCATCATTGACAATGGCAGCTATGAGAATATAGCATCTAAGACCTTGGTGGATCATTTACAGCTGAAGACAGAGTCACATCCCTCCCCTTATATTATTGAATGGACTCGAAAAGGAGCAGAACTGAAGGTAACACAGTTATGTCATTTACCTATTTCAATTGAAAAGTCCTATAATATGCATGCCATGTCTTGCTGGAACGGCCGTGGCAATACGACATTGACATCACCCACAGGGCCCAAGAGTACCCTTACTCCTTTGTATGGAAAAAACAAAGATTAAGTTGAAATCGAAGAGTAACACTCTCCAGCTCTCAAATAAGCAAAGTTTAGGCGTTACACTAAATGTCCGTAAACGTGAAGGAATGTACATGATTGCGGAGAAAAGTGATCAACAAGCTATTATTCGTATTCCTGAGGCTCTTCAGGCCTTGTTGAAAGCATTCAATGATGTTATGCTGAAGGAGGTACCTATTAGATTACCTCTTTTAAGGGATATGCAACATGAGATTGACTTTCTTCCATGTGAATGCCTCCCTAATTGCACTATAGGATGAACCTGAAGGAGAATCAAATTTTGCAAGGCCAGTTGGCAGAGCTCCTTTAAAAAGGCTTCTGGCAAGAGAACAAGAGCCCTTGTGCAATCCCCGCACTCCTCACACTGAAGAAAGACGAGAGTATTCATATGTGCATTGATAGCGGGGTAGTTAATCGGATTACTCTCAAGTATTGATTTACAATCCCTTTCCTTGACGACATGCTCAACCGACTTGTTGGATTAAAGGTCTTTACAAAGATTGATTACGTAGTGAATGCTACCAAGTTCGCATCCACCCTAGTGACGAGTGGAAGATGGCTTTTAGAACAAGAAAAGGGTTGTATGAATGGCTTGTCATGACGTTTCACCTCATTAGCAAGTTTGTGGTGGTCTTCTTCGATTACATCCTCATATATAGTCTAGACGATCGGCAGCACATGGAGCATTTAAGGCGACATTGATTTGTAATGGTTGATTGTACCCCCTCGTTTCAGTAAAATACAAGAGTCCAAGAGGTTACTTCCTCGTTCCATTGATTGAAATGCCCTCGTAACTTTCCCATTGTGAAGCAGTAAGCAACTAAGCACCTCAATCGCTCCATGCCCATAGATCATGAATGAGGAAATCAGATTCGCAAGGCCATTAATTTTGTTCTTGTGTTACATCGTTTTTTACTGCGACTTTCCATTTATTGTTCCGGGATATGGTTGTGAAGGGGCAAAAGGTGCAGTTGGTCTCTATGCTTATCAATTGCTCTCATTCAACAGTTCGGGAATCTTCTGATAAACACGTGTGGGAGTTTAATTCACGGACCATAAGTGGATTCAAAAGCGAAAATAGTAACATACAAATTTAACGTTACTTCTCAAAGTACTCCATTTATTTCAATGTGACGACTCTGGGGAGAGCTTAAGGCCCATCGACTTACGATCTCCCAAAGCAATTCCAACACAACATGGCCCAAAAGAAAAGATTTAAATGAAAAACCCCACACACAAATTTTTATGAAGATAAAAAGGTGTAATTAGAAGGCGCATTGCATTAAGCATAAACATCGGGATTGGCCGAAAGGTACTCCTCGACGACCTTGTACAGCCCCATAGCCTTCTCTTTGCCCTGTTTGATATCCTCTTCCTTAAGCTCCACACCAACTTTTGTGTGGTACTCACTGGACATCTTGCAGACGCATCCACCATTGCTTGAAGCCTCAAATTTGACCTCGTAGACAACAGATTCAGTTTTATCAAAGATCACATCGCCTTCGATTAAGGAGTACTTGTAGACGAGGTTATCGGAGTCGAGGGCATCAATCTTATGTTTCAAATATTTCAAGTGACCACCTGACATAACAAGTCACCAACTTGAAACTCTTGCTTAGAATCACCACAAGAGGATACCAATAAGAAAGACGGATTCGAGCATGCACATAAGTGATTAAGGACAATAAGTACCTTCAGCAAAGTTGATCTGCTTGATGCTTCCAACTCCTCCATCTCCTTCGATGAACTCAATACTCTTGATGCCCTGGGGGGCAATCTTGGGGATGAGATTGTGGGAATCGAGAACCAAAGCCTTGAACATTCTGGATGGGGCAATTGGGGTTGTGAACTCTTGGGTAAACGTAGTGATGCCCATGCTTGTTTTTGAGAGTAAGGAAAACTGGAGAGATGTGAAAAAGATTTGCTTGAAGGTAGAAGAAGACTGATGAGTTTGCCGTGAAGATGTTGAGCAACAAGGATGTGTATTTATAGATTCTAAGGAAATGTATGTAATGGTTTAGTTGTTTTTAGCTAACAAAACATTCAAGTTCAATCTACTCGTAGCACTCCACCTTGGACTGGCCCCACTTCTGGATGTAAAAACATATATATTCCCAATTTTTGGAGAGATTCGCTGAAGTGTAAAACCTAAATAAAATAAACTTGAAATGAGCCATACTGGCCATTGACCGCCGTAGTAGGGCAAATTCTGGATATTTTCGTAGTTTCTATATGGTAAGATAGACCCAACACCAAGAAAAAGTGATTCTTTTCTTTATTTTCTTTTTCCTTTTGGCCATGTCATCATTCTGTCCGTAGATTCCTTCTAAATTAAGAATGATGTGGCACTAAAATGCGTTAATTATAAATGCCACGTGTATTTTTTGGTTGGAAACTCTCGCCGTTAGCACTTATTGTTTTTTCTCCATATTTGGCATTCAAGTGAGACACCAAAAAATTTTGGCACTAAAGTATACACTTGAGGTATCCTTCTGTCTTTTTTTTTCCTAAAAAAATAAATGTTTTCAAAATCTCCACTTCATGCCACGGACCGGCCAAATTCTAGAGAGTCACAAGGGGAAAGAAAGAGCCCTTGCCAGCGACTTGGACCATATTGTCAACTTAACTTATACGTTAATCAGGCAAAATTCTTGGGTTGAAATAGGAAATATGGTATGAATTTCATTTTTGGAACGAGGTATGTTTATTTCGATGAATTTAGACACTGCTCCACGATAAAGAGGAAAGAGAGAAATAATTGGATAAATTCACTTCTAGGAAGTTGGATGAAATGCCATTCGCTTAGGCAAGTAATGGCGGTGATTATTAATTAGAGTGGTACTACGACTACGAGCACACGAAAGAGGAACACAAAAGAATGAGAAAAGAGAGAAAAAGAAAAAGAAAAAGGGATCATGAAAAGAAGAAAATGAGAACACATCTTAGTAAGTACAAATTAATATGCTAATGTATTCATTTTATTAATAGGGGTAATTTATGGCATAAATTTACCCTTAAATATAGAAGATGACAATCCTACAAAGATTGTAGTTGAAGCTAGGGAAAACTGTCCAAAAGGTCCTAAACCTATTATACGGCGGCCCATTCAATCCTAACCCTTTTAATTGTGCCAATGTAGTCCTAAACCTTTTGAAGTTCTGCCAATTTACTTCTATTGTCATTTTGCCAGTTATGTAAATAATAGATTTACGACTAAATGGAAGAACTTCAAAAGGTTTGGAACTAAATTTGTATAATCGAAATATTGAGCACCGAATCGGCTACCATATAATAAGTTTATGACTTTTTAGATAATTAACCCTTTGAAGCCATCATATCACTTTCAACAGTAGAAATTGTTGCGGAAAATTATGCTAGACAATCACGGTTGAGGTCTTATCAAGAAGATGGAGATGGTAAGATGCCGCATGATAACCCACAAGAAGTAGAATTTCCCTGCCAGAAGTCAATATGACAAGAAAATTCGTTTGGTAAAATTACTTCCAAAGCTGAAATGCGTTTGGTAAAAAAATTGACTTATGGTAAGATTTTTTATTTCTGGTTGGATTTTTGGCCAACTTGAGAAGTTAAAAATTTTTACTTCTCAGCTCCAGAATCATTTTTTCAATCACATGAACCTCGGCTGACCACCGTTGCCACCCGTGGCCGGACGCTGCTGCCCGCCGCTGCCGCCCGCCGCTGCCTCTCGCCGGTCGTCGGCCGCCGGCGCCCGTCGCCGACCGCTGCGGCCGTCAAAGATTTTGTTAATAATGTTTCAAAAATATAAAATTTCAACCTTTACCAAACGAATTTCTTTGATCAGAAGTCAATTTGGAGTAGAAGTAAAAAAGTCAACTTTTGCTTTTGAAGAGAAGTGGAGAAACCAATTTCTGATCAGCAGTTGAGAAGTTGGCCAGATGTGTTACCATGTAGGGGCTAAATGGACAAAGATCCCATGCCAACAAAAAGTCGATTGTTGATCGTTGCACAAAAGTGTTTTTCCATTAAAAGTCAACTTTCTGACATAAAAAAATTAGAAGATTAGCTTGTTATTCGAAATTAATTAACCTAGTAAAAGTTGACCAATTAGTCAATGTGATAATAATCGTACATCTGCCCTTTCCTTGTCCTTTTAGATACCAGCTGCAATTGATCAGACAACATTTATTATGTTACACTGGCCTTCGCTAAAATTTTAATTAAGTGATCTGATGTTACTTTATTCATGGATCATGTAAGAACCCACCGACAAACTGCCAATAAAAATTGATCTAGGTTTAATATCTCAAAAACTTCATATCAAAATTGAAAAATTTCTCTTGCCTCGGTTAATCAAATTTTGAGGAATATAGTAAGTTGCTTTGGAAATATTAGGAGATTCTCTAGAAGAAATATTTTGTAACAGATTATCTATTTTTATATTTTAGTGTGTAGATGGTATCTTATGAATAAACACTGCACGTGATAGATTTTACTTTTCAGGGTGGATAGGTTCCAGACCTTAAACTTGAAACCTGCCTTGTTAGAATTGGTTCTCATTCTTTAAAACCTGGAACCTGTCATGTTTTCCCTAAATTACCATGTTTTTCTTGTTTGGTTCCATCGCTAACTCATTATTGATATAACCACCCACCTGGGTGGCGCTGCTGCAGCGGGCGCTCTTCCTTTCACGAGAGGTTGAGTGTTCGAATCCCGGGCGTCGCAAAGGTGACTTAACCGGTGGCACGTGTGTGGTGGCTAGCACGTGTTGCCCCGAGGATTAGTCGGGCTCCACGCCGGTTTGAGCTCGGTGCTCGCCGAAAGGTTTGAGCTCGGTGCTCGCCGGCTGCGCGGAAACCTCGGTCATAAAAAAAAAACTCATTATTGATATAAGCATTTTTCATCAATTACATTAGCAAAACGTCAAAAGGCATATGACTAAATTAACAAAAAGGTTAAAGACTTTTTAGATAATATATCCAATTATAGGGTAGTATTGATACATCCAAAAACATTACAAGAAAAAATTATATGTCGGGATGCTAACTCTATATCAAATGGACACTGTACATGATAAACATGCTTTAAATATCATGAGATCGCTTGGATTAGTTGCCATTTCTGACAAGATAAAAAGAAATAAGCTGAGAACGAGAGAACGAATAATTTTGGCATGTGAATGGTTTATGGAAGTCTCACGGAAAGATGGCAACCACTTCATGATGGGAAGACGACAAAGCTTTGTTAGAAAACTTTTTTAGGCATACATTCACGTAACATGGTTGAATGAATGGCATGATCTTTCGTTTACTCGATGAAGACAAACTTTAGAGGGAATATCGCCACTCATTCGAGGCCAAATTGCTACATGCATGACTAGAGGTGAGAAAAAAAATCGGGATCCACCAAAATCAGATTGAATCATATCCAACCGGCTGATTTTGGGTGATTTCCACTAGATACTGGTCCGGTTTCCTATTCCAATTTGCTGGAAACGGCGAGTACCGGTTCGATTCCATGTTTCATGTGAGAACCACTCAACCGGATCAACTGAGCCAAACTTATTTATACAATATACATAAGTATGTGTATATTCCCTTAATTCAATAAATGCATTCCTTCCATATCATTTCTTTCTGTTTTTAGCTGCATCTATTTTTGAATATCCCATTATGTCATTTTTGCAATAAGACTTGCAAGGATAAAGATGAAGCGGAGGTTTGGTTTAGTGACTTGAAAGCATTGATTTCTCAATGCCGCCGTAGGAAAGTTAGAATAGAATCAAGAAGTGATGGAATTCCATCTGAAGCGACCCGTTCCATGGATCCACTTGGGAACCGGACCGGACCAATGTTTCAGTTCTCGGGTGCATCCATGGAACGAGCGAACGTTTTTAGCACTTACGTAAGCATTGTACATAACTTTTAGCACTTATTGGGGTTGTTCTCCCATAAAATTGTACTTCACTAACGTTTGTATAAAAATATGCCAATGGTTTCCTATTAGGCAAAAGCTTACATGACAGTATGATAGTACTGTTAGTTATTTTTTATATTAGATCCATACACCATCACCGCGTGTTTTGCATAAAACACTTAATAATTGAAAAATCGTGAGGTCATAAATAATAACAGTACTGTCAAACTGTCATGCTAGCGGGAGCTTTCCTATTATTTGACACATGGAAGGTAGAATCAATGTAATGTTTAGCAATTAAAAAGAAACCCTTTGCTGGGTTGGGGTCGTTTCTTCGGTTCGATTTCCTCGGTCTATAGTAAGTGCCTATTCGTTAAAGCTGTATCTGAATTACAGTTATCTTGTGCTATATGAACTGTGAAAACTTTGTATATTTGGTAATGCATTGTTTTAAAGTTTTAGCAACTCAAAAAATTGAGTAAAAAACAGTTTCCCAAAAGTTGCTATAAACTGTTAAAACTTTGGATGTGCTGTAGGTCTGACGTGCTTGTCAAACACCTCATAGAAGCTGTGGCACCTCTTTAACGGCCGAAGCTATCGGCGGGAACCGTACCAAATTGTATCTAGAACTCTCGAAAATTCCGGCCTCGCTTCTTTACCTCATAAATCGGGTCGTGATCTTTGTGATGAATCTAGTTACTTAAGCGAGGTTTTGTGAAGATTTGCTTATGACTTTATCTAATCGCAGGACCCCTCTCATTGAAGCAGTTTGTTCAATTTGGGCGACATTGATTTGTAATGGTTGATCGTAACCCTGGTTTCAGAGTAAAACAAGAGTCCTGGAGGTTACTTCCAAGGCCCAAAAAGCTATGAGCACAGCTTTGTGTTCCATTGACTGAAATGCCCTCGTAACTTTCCCATTGTGAAGCAGTAAGTACCTCAGTCACTCCACAACCATAGATCATGAATGAGGAAATCAGACTCACAAGGCCATTAATTTTGTTCTTGTGTTACATCGTTTTTCACTACGACTTTCCATTTATTGTCCTGGGACATGGTAGTAAAGGAGCAAAAGGTGCAATTGGTCTCTATGCTGATCAATTTGTCCACTCAACAATTTTGTAATCTTCTGACAAACACGTGGGGGAGAGTTTGTCCTTAACTTTCACGGATCATAAGTGGATTTAAAAGTAAAATCAGTAACATATAACTTTAAGGTTACCTCTCAAAGTATTCCATTTATTTCAGCGTGACAACTCTGGGGAGGGCTTAAGACCCGTCGACTTAGATCTCCCAAAGCAAATCCAACACAACATGGCCCAAAAGAAAATATTTAAATGAAAAACCCCACACACAATATTTTATTGAAAAAAAGTCTAATTAAAAGACGCATCGCATCAAGCATAAATATCGGGATTGGCCAAAAGGTACTCCTCGACGACCTTGTACAGTCCCATAGCCTTCTCTTTGCCCTGTTTGATGTCCTCTTCCTTAAGCTTTACACCAGCTTTCGTGTGGTACTCACTGGACATCTTGCAGACGCATCCACCATTATTTGAAGCCTCAAATTTGACTTCATAGGAAACGGATTCAGTTTTATCGAAGATCACATCGTCTTCGATTAAGGTGTACTTGTAGACGAGGTTATCGGAGTCGAGAGCATCAATCTTATGTTTCAAATACTTCACGTGACCACCTGACATAACAAGTCACCAACTTGAAACTCTTGCTTGGAGTCACCACAAGGCGTTACCAATAAGAAGGATGGATTCAAGCATGCACATAATGTTAGAATGTGCACGTGTGAGTTGGGTTAGAAAAGTCCCACATTTGAGAATTAATGTGGTGTTGAGTACTTAATATATCCAAGTTGGCCCATTACTCATTAGCTTAAGCTTTTGAGTTAAGGTGAGTTTGATTGGATATGTTAATGGGCTCGGACATGGGCTCCCTCTTGGATATCTCCCCGAAAGAAGGTATTGAACTTCTGCTGCGCACTCCCATCAAATGGTATCAGAGCCGATGGTTGATGTCCTCCATGCGGTTACTGAGCGGGCCCAAAGGTAGACTTCATGGTTATGAAGTTGGGCTATTCAACTTGAGATAAGTTGATGTAGAATGATACCCAAATTAATGTGGTGTTGAGTATTTAATATATCCAAGTTGGTCCATAACTCATTAGCTTAAGCTTTGAGATAAGGTGGGTTTGAA
This sequence comes from Rhodomyrtus psidioides, assembly GCA_021437785.1. Classification (NCBI taxonomy): domain Eukaryota; kingdom Viridiplantae; phylum Streptophyta; class Magnoliopsida; order Myrtales; family Myrtaceae; genus Rhodomyrtus; species Rhodomyrtus psidioides. The sequence continues at coordinate 1,779,514 of JAILYB010000041.1, read as the reverse complement.
TGTGGAGAATTAATGTGGTGTTGAGTACTTAATATATCCAAGTTGGCTCATAACTCATTAGCTTAAGCTTTGAGTTAAGGTGGGTTTGACTGGATATGTTAATAGGCTCGGACATGGGCTCCCTCTTAGATATCTCCCCGAAAGAATGTATCGGACTCCTGCTGCGCACTCCCATCACATAAGTGATTAAGGACAATAAGTACCTTCCGCAAAGTTGATCTGCTTGATGCTTCCAACTCCTCCATTTCCTTCGATGAACTCAATACTCTTGATGCCCTGGGGAGCAATCATGGGGATGAGATTGTGGGAATCGAGAACCAAAGCCTTGAACATTCTTGATGGGGCAATTGGGGTTGTGAATTCTTGCGTAAAGGCAGTAATGCCCATGCTTGTTTTTTAGAGTAAAGATCTGAAGCTGCAGAGATGTGAAAAAGATTTGCTTGAAGGTAGAAGAAGACTGTTGAGTTTGCTGGGAAGATGTTGAGCAACAAGGATGTGTATTTATAGATTCTAGGAAATGTGTGTGTCATAGTTTCGTAGCACCCCATTTTCGGCTGGCCCCACTTCTAGATGTAAAAACATATACGTCTACAGAGCTGAAGTCTAAAACGTATATAAAATAAACTTGAAATGAGCCATACTGGCCATTGACCGCCGTAGTAGGGGAAATTCTGCATATTTTCATAGTTTATATGGTTAGATGGACCCAACACCAAGAAAAAGTGATTCTTTCCTTTATTTTCTTTTGCTAATCTGATCGTTTCGTCCATAGATTCCTTCTATGAAAAAAGAAAAAGGAGAGGCAAAAAAAAAAAAAAACGCACCTATATAAAATCTATCTTGAAGAATATGACCTTTTGGTGGACGGGGGAGGGGGGAACATATTCCTCAATTATTTTCATATGGCAGATAAACTTAAGGTCTCAAGATTTTTCTTGTGCCTACATCTTATTCAATTTTAGGGTGTGTTTGTTTCAAGGAAAGTAGTTTTCAGGAATTCATTTTCTAAAAAGTGGTTCCCTGAAAATCACTTTATCGGAAAACGATTTGTTTTCTTTTGTTTGGTAATATGTTACCGAAAATATTTTTCGGTGTTTGGTTCTCATTTGGAAAACGATTGCCCATTTTCAAAGAAAGTGAGAGACTCAAATTTGGGAAAGTGTTTTCACCTTTTTATTTTGGGGAATTTACTTTCCTATTTTAATGAATAAAATCTTTGTTGACTGGAAAGTACTTTCCGTTGACCAAATCATTTTTCGCGAACCAACCAAACGAAAGTCCAGAAAACACTTTACTTGAAAATAATATTTTAGTAATCAAATCTGTTTAGAAAGTTTTATCATTATCAAAAAAGGATATTGATGAGAAAACATCTTTCTAAATATTTTGATTCTAAAAAAAATGTCAAATACTTTATAGAATCTCGTAAATAATCGAAGTGTTTTATTTCAGGTGTAACACATTAATGGAGAAGCTTATATTAATCCTAATTGGTGCTCAGACTCAACACAAAGATATTGCATATTTCATTATGAATGAGTTGAATTATGTTATCTAGATTAAGTGGGATATCACTTGTGTAAATTCATTTTACACTTTTGAAGAGGACTTATGTGCAAGCATCAATGAGTACTTTATCGAGCTCATGTTCAATGTTGTGACGCCCTGAAAATCCGACTTCGGTAAAGTCCCTGAATTCGATAAAATGGATTAAGATTGAAATTCAGTCGTTAAAATTTATTGGATCGAAAGGACTGAAGATACGATGTTTGGACGAATTCTGAAATTCAGTCGGTTTAGATTAGGTTCAAAATTCCTAGTCGCCGTAAATTAGGATTTCAATCCTCGCGACCCGAGCCTAATCCCGACCGAGCCTAGCCTAGGAAATTACCAAAATACCCTTTGTCCGTTGTACCGAAAATTCGTTTCAGTCCCGATTCGCCAAAAGACCGTTTTGCCTTCGGATATTTGCAAATAGGACAAAAATGCCCCAAAAGTCTTCCTAGGGCCCCACCCCCAACTCCCATCAACCTCTCTCTCTCTCTCTCTCTCTCTCTCTCTCTCTCTCTCTCTCTCTCTCTTTCCCTTTCCTTCTGCTCGCGCGACCCCCTCCCCCCTGACCGAACGCCCACCTCCCATCTTCCTCCTCCTCCCGTCGGATTTGCGCCGACCACCGCCCCACTTCTAACTACCACCACCTTCACCGATCGTCCGCCGTCCCATAGGGCCAAGACCGGCCGCCGTTGGCCGCCGGAAGTCCGCGAAACCGCCGCCAACACCCTGCCCTGTTTTCGGCCCGTTCTGGTCGTGGGTTTCACCGTCGATTCCCGCCATTCCCGGCGCACCCAGGCCCGGCCGTCGCCACTCCAGCGTACTCCAGCCTTTCCTCGACACCCTCGACCTGACCCGCCGCCGATCGACCGCCGGACCCGCCGCGATCAGGCCCCGAAGCCACCGTACGCTGTTTTTGTACCCAGCCTGGTTTATCTTCAGATCCTGCCGAACCGGCCGCCGCCGTCGCTCACCGCCAACAGACTCCCCGACCACCCTTCTACCTTCTCTCAGCTCGGCCGAGCTCGCCGCAGCGCGTGGTGGCTAGAAAGCCGCCCGAACCGCCGCCCCTGTTCTGCCGCGCGAAGACCCTATTTGCGCCCGGTTCTGTTCGGCTGCTGCTCCACCGCTCCCGGCCGCCGTCGGCAGCCTTTGGCCGGTCCCGTAGGTCGCCCTCGACCCCTAGGTGAGATCTCCGACCTTGGCCGGCCTCGTCCCGGCCCGTGGGGCGGAGAATCCCTGGAAAACAGCCTGGTTCCCCTGTTTAACCCTGCTGCCCGATTCTGTTTTAGGCCGCCACCGCCGTCGCCGCCGCCGCCGTCGCCGCCGCCGCCGTTCGCCGTCGTCGGCTGTTGAGACCGCCCGAGCTTAATTTGATTGTGAGTTGACCCTAATCCTTGGTTAGGGCGCTAATTGCGCCTAGGATTAGTCATTTAGTCAATTATGGTATTTAGGTACACGATCGAGGCCGGTCTAAATAGAAATTGGGATTAGGATAAATGGCCGATCGATTTGGTTAGCCGGACTGATTAAATTGTCTGTGGCTAGTTGTTGTTAGAGAATTATTGATTAATTGATTGGGCAATGGATTGCCGCTGTTTGATCGCGAGCGAGCGATAGGCTAGAAACGAGCGAGCGATTGACGACGTTTAAGTCGGATTGACTAATAAATAATTATTGTATGAATCCGAGCCTTTATGTGGCCTAATTGGACTGATTGTTCGTGTTTGTGTTGAATGCCTTGTTGGATGGTTTGATTGATTGGATGGAATGATTTTTGGCGTCAATCGTTGATTGGGGGTTAATCGCCCTGCGAGTGGTGACTAGTGGTTAGTCTGCATTTGCATATGACCGTGTGCGAAGTCAAAATACATATTTTAGCATGAAAATGGCATTTGGCCAAGATTTGTACATGCTGAATGAGCATGTGGCTTTAACCAAAGATAATGAAATTGGTTCATTGCTGGATGGGGATTGTATGGTCATATAAGGATAACGATGAGCATTCCTGGCAAGTTCGTGTCGTACCAATATGATGGAATCAAACGACTTGCCGGAAGCACGACAGCTCTGATCCGGTGTTAACTAGTACGGATGCAGAGTTGGTCGGATGCCGGTCGCAATGGAGGTTGGACCGACGCCCCGTACAGGGATGCCTACTTGCTGGTGCCGTGCCAGACGCACTGGATACACCGCTTGTAGTAGCCGTTGCCGAGAGTAAAGGAACGTAGGCCGGTTTTATCGGTAGAACGCTGGATCACACTAAGGTGTTAGATCGCGTTATTTGTGAGAGCCGAATCACGCCCTCTTTCGCGTAGATCTCTCATGTGCCGATGGCACGATCATCGTTAATAAAAGAATTGAGTGCAATGTAACTTCGTACATGGGTAAGTATGAACGTATCCCAACTACGACGTTTGGAATGAGACGAATGGAGTAGGAAGACGGAAGTTCATACTCACTTGTGTTCGAGTTATTATTGTGTCGTGTGCATTGTCCTGGTGAATGTCCTGTGCATACTGGTGGATGTAATGCTGTGATTGAGTGACTGATTGACGTTGACTGCTGAGTCATGTCGAGCATTGCATTATGTATGGCTGAAGCTGGTAAGTGTGCATGTGGATGATGGTTATATTGTTAACTGTGGATAGTTGCTATATGTGTATGTGTGATTTGTGAGCTTCGGTTAGGATTCCCTGGGCGAATCAGTTTCCTAACCGAGCTTAGGCTTGATTCACTGAGATTTATTCTCACCCCGTCGTGGGATAAAATTTCAGGTCGCAAGTGACGAAGCCTCGTGGACGCCATGGATTGGCTGTTGGAGTAGTCTATTGAAGTAAGTGAGAAGTTGACCTCACCTGACCAAGTGACCTTTTGAGGTTTTGTCTAGTCGCCCCGAATTATGGGGTTGTGTACATTCGTTAGTATGAATAAGGTCTTGATTGGTTTGCTGGTATGTATGAATTGGGATTTTCATTTTGTGAATGTCGATTGTGACTGCCTACTTTGCTATCCCTGCTTGTTTATGCTGTTAGGGAGTTAGAACGTTTCCGCATGTGTAGTTAAGTGATAGGTCGATAGCGTGCCTGAGAAGCTATCTCTATGACCTCGTGGCGATTTGGCAAGGGATGTCGCGGGCTCGAGAGTCGGGGCGTGACATCCCCGCCCAAGGTGGTATCAGAGCAAGGTCAGCCTGATTCATCTGGTCATTGGCATGGAGTGATAAGGAACGTTGGGATTTGGGATAGTTAGTAGGATTATAAGCTTTTGCATGTGCTTGTTATCTATGCTTTTGACTGTTTATTGGTTATCTCATTACGTGTTGCCTGGGGTGGACAGGACTCCATAAGTTACCTGTATATTGGGCGACCGTAATGAGATGATGTCAAGTGGAAGGATAGTTCAAGAAGGTCCCAGAGTGGACGGGATCCTGCAGACTTTGGAAACTTTGAGAGCTGTAGCTGGACAGCAAGGGTGTAGTCAAGCGAATGTTACTGCCGTTTCGCATGAAGACTCATTGATTGGAAATGAGAGTGGTACGCGATCAATACCTGAGTTGATGGAAAGGTTTCTAGACCTAGGACCGCCGAAGTTTGAAGAGATAGAAGATCTAGAGGCTGCAATCTGGTGGATTTTAGAAATAGAGAAGGTATTCGCCTTGCTGAGATGCTCCGAAGAGGACAAGGTGACGTTAGCCGTTTATCAACTTCAAGGTGACGCTAATGCGTAGTGGAAAGTCACACAAGAAAAGATCTTTCCCGAAGATATGGTACCTGTATGGGATACCTTTGTGGAAGCCTTCTATGGCAAGTACTTTTTGGACTGTAGGCGAGAGAAAAAGATGGTTGAATTCCTGCAGCTTCGTCAGGACCATTTGACAGTAGAGCAATATGAAGTGAAATTCGCCGAGCTGTCTGAGTTTGCACCATGGATGATTAGAGATCCTATGAATAGGATGAGAAGATTTTATGATGGATTGAAACCTGAGATTAAGGATCGACTGGTGTCGCTAGACATAAGGAGTTATAGAGAATTGTATGAAAGGGCCCAATCTGTGGAGAAGAGCATGACTGACAGAGCAATCGCATCTGGATCGCGATTCGTGCTTTCTTCTAGGGATAACCGTCGGATAGAGAAGAGGCCGATGTTTGCCAACAAGTATCACATTCCGTCTAACCGGAGAAGTGCAATCAAGAAGCCGATGTTCCGCCAAAGCGAGAAGTGTCGCCTGTGTCGTCTAAGGCATGGGTCTGGTCCCTGCCCGTATAGAGGTGGAGAATGTTTTAAATGTTACCAACCGGGACACCAAGTGAAGGACTGCCCGATGAGAAATAAGACAGAGCAAGCACCGCTACCGCGAGAAGGACAAACTCGAGGAATTGTTCAGCTGGACAACCAGGATTGACTCTACTGGGAGTAGGGTAACTTTTGAGCTAAGATGTTCTAGTACTGATTAGCATTAGCTAGTTGAGTTTGAAAAGACTTTTTGTGGATAAGGCTTATGGATATGGGCTTGTATTAAGGCACTTAGTATTTTGTGGATTGCATAAGTTTGAAGTGTTGTTTGGCTTGGATTGTCTTAGCTGTTGTTTTTCTGTGGATCCTAATTAGTGACTAGATGATTATTCACAGAGGAGCGAACGTGAATGGTGGCATTGATCTTTAAGGTGTAATGAGCTCCCAATTAGTCAAAAGGTACGAACTGATAAGGATCGATGTGAAGGCAGCTAATGGGTGAAGAGTAACAGGGAAAAATCTTCCGCTACACATACTTTAAAGAATTATGAAGGTTGGATTATACCTCCGAATCTTGACCGGAGAGGGCCTTGTAGTATGTCAAAGACATTGTTGAAATGACTTGAGGCCCGTATGGTCCAGTGGGCTAGTAACTTATTAAGGTCGTGAGGAAGTGTACACTGCCTGAAGACTATATTTGACGAAACCTTAGACATGTGTATAGAATAAGGACGGTAAAGACGAACAAGGAAAGTTCGTAAGGACAATATGAGGTTAGACGACATGGTAGGTCGCCAGTTGGTTGCTTAGGCTATGGAGATTGGTGATACCCCTGAATAAGATTAAGATTGCGAGATGTGACTATTAAGGTTGGCTAGTTATCACAGTGGCGCATCGGAAGCATCGTAGGGCCACGTGATTTCTTGGGACAACGACCATAAGGGTCTTGCTCTTGGTAAAGAAGAAAGTTGGTCAGAACTCACCACAGTAGTTTCAGTGTTAGTTCGAATAGCTTGAGGAGACACCAAGATTTGAGATAAGGTCACTAAGGGATTGGCAGAAAGATTGATACGGCCAAGCTTATGGTGAAGAGCTAGCATATCGGTAAGTCGAAGAGCAGCATTACAAGCCTAGCTGACTATTGTAGTCATTGGGAATTCTAAGGTAAAGGTAGGCGAAGATCACAATGGATTCGTGAGGAAACTTCCTAGTCGTCGAAGGATAAATGACTCAGTTTGAAGTGCAGTAAGCAGATTGACGATACAGGTGCAGATTTTAACAGTGTGAAGAGATTCAGTTTGGTATAAAAGTGATGCTCTAAGATCTAGAACCCACCCAAGCTTAAGATTCGGACTGTTCGCAAACAACGACCAAGGGTTGAGGAAGCCACCGAGAGTTCAGAGGTCGCCCTCGACGTGGATGATGGCCTGATTTACCAGTTAGCTGTGCTGATTGAGGTTCGACTGTGTGGCGATCTGAAATCAAGCACGGAACGATTTAGGTTGATCTGGCTCAGCTGTAAGTCAACCATAGGATCACCCTGAAGTCGACCAGGGATTGATTTGTGGCATGATTTGTGAGCTGACATTGATAGATATTCAGGATAGCCATGGACCCAGTGAGGACGATTTGTACTAGAACCTCGTACCAACTGCGCACTAGCGAAGGGCTGATCACCCTGAGTCGTGACGTGTTGTTGGAAGAATGCGGGTCGAGTTGAACCAATCCTGCATCAATTTGAGTTGGTCATGAGAGGTAATCTCGATAGTGTTCGATTGTACCACCGGTTTAGGAACGGGTGATTCCAACCCTAAACCGGAATATTAAGGTGGTCCTCGACTCGCTAGTCGCTTGTGAGTTGACATTGTTCGACAGAATGGATGTCCTGGCCCTCAGTTGGATTTGGAGTCCGAGTTCGGTAATTCGTCAGAAGTTTCTGGAAACGACAAGTGATAACTTCAGACCATAAGGAGTTGTCGGTTAAAAGGCAAATCATTAGTCGACCTTCTTCATGTAAACAGAATGCCCAAATTGCCATTTGTGTTAGTCATGATTGACATCTTTGGATCAAGAGGAGAAGCAACGTTAAATTCTTCTAATTGGAAGTTAAGAAATAGTTAATGGATTCGTGAGAGTGATTAATTACTGTGGCCACTGGGACAATCGACATCGGAAAGGGACAGTAAAGTTAGATGATCACAGTAGAGTTGTATCCTTTGAGCTGGATGGTCCAACATGTTTAAACGAATTGTGGATATAGAATTACGGCTTATTGATAAATGAGGATCGTAAGTTTGAATCTGACTTGGATTCGTTAGTCGCACTGTGGTCTTGATTCCTTCAGTAGAAATAAAGATTTATTTTAAGCGAGCGTAGTGTGGACTCTGGGGCTATGAAATTGTAGTTCAGTACGGCCTATCATCCGAAGATGGATGGTTAGTTTGTAAGTACAAATCAGACTTTGGAGTACAGGTTTAAGACTTGGAGTTGAATTTCAAGAGTAATTGGGAGGAACTATTGTACCTGTTGGAGTTGCCTAACTAACATACAGTAGTGAAGCATTAAAGTAGTGCTTTTTGGGGCATCGAGTAGTAGAGTGTGTAGAAAGCTAATCTATTTGGACGAAGTTGGAAAAAGAAAAGAAGTTATTGAATCAGAATCAGTAGATTAGTCGATAGACGCTATCAGGGTTATCAGAGACAAACAGAGAACAGTGCAGAGTCATCAGAAAAGTTATGCCATTAAGAGGCGAAGACCTATGGAATTCTAGATGGACAATTATATCTTGTAGAAGGTGTCGCCTATGAAAAGGGACATCTCGTTTTGGAAATAAAGGAAAGTTAAACCCAAGGTATGTCAAATCATTCGAGATTTTGGAAAGAATTGAGAATTTGGCGTACTATCTGGTGCTGCCGCCGAAGCTTATTCGAGTGTAACATCTTCCACGTGCCAATATTAAGAAAGTGCGAATTGAACCCGCTTAGGTACTGAGTTGAGAAAATTGATCTAGAAGAGTGAGCATCACATGTGGAAAGTCCAGTCAGAATCGTGAATAGGAAAGATCGAGTAAGGTGGAACAAGACGATTCTGTTAGTCAAGGTGGTTTGGTAACACCATGAATCCCAAGGAACTATTAAAAAGATTGAGGAAGTTTCAAGAACCGAAGTAGTGAGGACTAAGTATTTTTATTCGTTTGAAGGATTGTAGCAGTACTTCAATTTCAAGGACGAAATTTCCTAAGTGGAGGAGAGTTGTGACGCCCTGGAAATCCGACTTCGGTAAAGTCCCTGAATTCGATAAAATGGATTAAGATTGAAATTCAGTCGTTAAAATTTATTGGATCGAAAGGACTGAAGAGACGATGTTTGGACGAATTCTGAAATTCAGTCGGTTCAGATTAGGTTCGAAATTCCTAGTCGCCGTAAATTAGGATTTCAATCCTCGCGACCCGAGCCTAATCCCGACCGAGCCTAGCCTAGGAAATTACCAAAATACCCTTCGTCCATTGTACCGAAAATTCATTTCAGTCTCGATTCGCCAAAAGACCGTTTTGCCCTCGGATATTTGCAAATAGGACAAAAATGCCCCAAAAGTCTTCCTAGGGCCCCACCCCCAACTCCCATCAGCCTCTCTCTCTCTCTCTCTCTCTCTCTCTCTCTCTCTCTCTCTCTCTCTCTCTCTCTCTCTCTCTCTCTCTCTCTCTCCCTTTCCTTCTGCTCGCGCGACCCCCTCCCCCCTGACCGAACGCCCACCACCCCTCTTCCTCCTCCTCCCGTCGGATTTGCGCCGACCACCGCCCCACTTCTGACTACCACCACATTCACCGATCGTCCGCCGTCTCGTAGGGCCAAGACCGGCCGCCGTTGGCCGCCGGAAGTCCGCGAAACCGCCGCCAACGCCCTGCCCTGTTTTTGGCCCGTTCTGGCAGTGGGTTTCACCGTCGATTCCCGCCGTTCCCGGCGCACCCAAGCCCGGCCGTCGCCACTCCAGCGTACTCCAGCCTTTCCTCGACACCCTCGACCTGACCCCGCCGCCGATCGACCGCCGGACCCGCCGCGATCAGGCCCCGAAGCCATCGTGCCCTGTTTTTGTACCCGGTCCGGTTTATCTTCAGATTCGGTCGAACCGGCCGCCGCCGTTGCTCACCGCCACCGCCAACAGGCTCCACGACCACCCTTCTACCTTCCCTCAGCTCGGCCGAGCTCGTCGCTGCGCGTGGTGGCCGGAAAGCCGCCCGAACCGCCGCCCCTATTCTGCCGCACGAAGACCCTGTTCGCTCCCGGTTCTGTTGGGCTGCTGCTCCGCCGCTCCCGGCCGCCGTCCGCCGCCTTTGGCCGGTCCCGTAGGTCGCCCTCGACCCCCAGGTGAGATCTCCGGCCTTGGCCGGCCTCGTCCCGGCCCGTGGGGCCGTGAATCCCCGGAAAATAGCCCGGTTCCCCTGTTTAACCCTGCTCCCGGTTCTGTTTTAGGCCGCCGCCGCCGTCGCTGTTCGCCGTCGTCGGCCGTTGAGACCGCCCGAGCTTAATTTGATTGTGAGTTGACCCTAATCCTTGGTTAGGGCGCTAATTGCGCTTAAGATTAGTCATTTAGTCAATTATGGTATTTAGGTACACGATCGGGGCCGGTCTAAATAGAAATTGGGATTAGGATAAATGGCCGATCGATTTGGTTAGTCGGACTGATTAAATTGTCTGTGGCTAGTTGTTGTTAGAGAATTATTGATTAATTGATTGGGCAATAGATTGCCGCTGTTTGATCGCGAGCGAGCGATAGGCTAGAAACGAGCGAGCGATCGATGACGTTTAAGTCGGATTGACTAATAAATAATTATTGTATGAATCCGAGCCTTTATGTGGCCTAATTGGACTGATTGTTCGTGTTTGTGTTGATTGCCTCGTTGGATGGTTTGATTGATTGGATGGAATGATTTTTGGCGTCAATCGTTGATTGGGGGTTAATCGCCCTGCGAGTGGTGACTAGTGGTTAGTCTGCATTTGCATATGACCGTGTGCGAAGTCAAAATACATATTTTAGCATGAAAATGGCATTTAGCCAAGATTTGTACATGCTGAATGAGCATCTGGCTTTAACCAAAGATAATGAAATGGGTTCATTGCTGGATGGGGATTGTATGGTCATATAAGGATAACGATGAGCATTCTTGGCAAGTTCGTGTCGTACCAATATGATGGAATCAAACGACTTGCCGGAAGCACGACAGCTCTGATCCGGTATTAACTAGTACGGATGCAGAGTTGGTCGGATGCCGGTCGCAATGGAGGTTGGACCGACACCCCGTATAGGGATGCCTACTTGCTGGTGCCGTGCCAGACGCACTGGATACACCGCTTGTAGTAGCCGTTGCCGAGAGTAAAGGAACATAGGCCGGTTTTACCGGTAGAACGCTGGATCACACTGAGGTGTTAGATCGCGTTATTTGTGAGAGTCGAATCACACCCTCTTTCGCGTAGATCCTCTCATGTGCCGGTGGCACGATCATCGTTAATAAAAGAATTGAGTGCAATGTAACTTCGTACATGGGTAAGTATGAACGTATCCCGACTACGACGTTTGGAATGGGACGAATAGAGTAGGAAGACGGAAGTTCATACTCACTTGTGTTCGAGTTATTATTGTGTCGTGTGCATTGTCCTGGTGAATGTCCTGTGCATACTAGTGGATGTAATGCTGTGATTGAGTGACTGATTGACGTTGACTGCTGAGTGATGTCGAGCATTGCATTGTGTATGGCTGAAGCTGGTAAGTGTGCATGTGGATGATGGTTATATTGTTAACTATGGATAGTTGCTATATGTGTATGTGTGGTTTGTGAGCTTCGGTTAGGATTCCCTAGGCGAATCAGTTTCCTAACCGAGCTTAGGCTTGATTCACTGAGATTTATTCTCACCCCGTCGTGGGATAAAATTTCAAGTCCCAAGTGACGAAGCCTCGTGGACGCCATGGATTGGCTGTTGGAGTAGTCTATTGAAGTAAGTGAGAAGTTGACCTCACCTGACCAAGTGACCTTTTGAGGTTTTGTCTAGTCGCCCCGAAGTATGGGGTTGTGCATATTCGTTAGTATGAATAAGGTCTTGATTGGTTTGCTGGTATGTATGAATTGGGATTTTCATTTTGTGAATGTCGATTGTGACTGCCTACTTTGCTATCCCTGTTTGTTTATGCTGTCAGGGAGTTAGAACGTTTCCGCATGTGTAGTTAAGTGATACTTCGATAGCGTGCCTGGGATGTTATCTCTATGACCTCGTGGCGATTTGGCAAAGGATGTCGCGGGCTCGAGAGTCGGGGCCTGACAAATGTTCTAATCTGTTCAGTCTCTGAAGACAATTTCTATTTCTGAAAGCTGTTTCGATTATGCAATATATCATTATAGATTCTGAAGATCCATGCCTGACGAATGCTCGTTATTGCTGAAGTACTTATGGAAGTTTATAATCTTTGATTGATAAGATTATTCTACAACATATTAGTAGAATATTCTTGTTTGGAAATTACTTTCTAAGAGACAAGACTATTGAATATATCATCGCCTACTCTAGAATATTCAATAGTATGACTCTTCGCATTTTCGATAAGCTGTCGAAAAACTGTTCGGTTCCCAAAGGTGTCTTTTCAGCGAGCGTGTTAAAGTGTTTTTATTGTCTTCATTGCTTTATTGTTTCTCAAGAGTCATCATTAGTTGTGTGTCTCGAGAGTCCTTTAGTATTCCGATGTGTAATTATGGCTGTGTATCTAGACGTGTCCTTTCACGTTCTTGGGGTATGTCGAGAGTCATGTTTGATGCCTATATAAAGGCGAGTCATGTAACCATTTAAAAAAAGTGAATAAGGCAAACAAAAGTTTATCCATCTCCTCTCTTGAGAGCTTCTCCTATGAGTGTTGTTGAGTGAGCCTTTCACCTTCGATTATCAGAGCTGCGCCTCTCTTTGATTCAACAAGTGGTATCAGAGCCCAGTTGTTTGTCGGAGCACGGTTGTCAGGGACCGTGAATTAAGTCTTCCGGAGCGTGATTTGTGAAGACAGTGGTCAGGGACCATTGTTCGTATGTAAGCGATTGAGGACCGGAGTACGTCGAAGTTCTGCCAGTATATAGTCAGGGACTGTGTTCGATTGGTCAGGGACCAAGGTGTTTTGGAGTAGTGCCGGACATTATTTCTAGTCAGATGGCAGAAATTTCAAATTCGACGAATGGCATTGAGAAGCTCAATAGTTCCAATTATAATAATTGGAGTACCCGTATGCAGCTTTACTGCTGGGTCAAGACTTGTGGGATATCGTTGGCGGCAGCAACACCACGGCACCCAGAGATGATGATGAGCAAAGGAGATGGAAGATCAAAGCTGGTAAGGCTCTTTATGCTCTTGCTGTAACTGTTGAAGATGACTTGTTCCAGCACATTAAGAGTGCACAGACTCCCAAGGAGGCGTGGAATAACCCGGAAGCGTTATTCGCGAGGTTGACTGATGCCAAGTTACAAAGGTTGGAGAACGAGCTGCTGTCGATGTCACAGCAAAATATGACGGTGAGTTAGTATTTCTCCAAAGTAAAGTCCATTTGTGACGAGATTTCGAAGCTGGATCCGAATAATGCCATCTCAGAAACGAGAATGAGAAGGATTATTATTCACGGGTTGAAGCCGGAGTACAACAGTATTGTTACGGCTACTCGTGGATGGGTAACTCAACCGACGTTGACCGATCTGGAGAATATCCTAGCCAACCAAGAGGCTTTAGATAATGAAATGTCTAAAGTCACAATCAAGGGAGACGAGAGTGCCCTCTTCAGTGACACGAGAGGGTTCAAGAGCCAGAGGAGATTCGGTGCCGACAATAGAGATGGCAAGCCGGAGAAAAGCTATGTCGAAAGGCAACATCAACCAGCTCGTGGAGAATGGCAAAGGCGTCCAAGAGAGACGTGTCGCCAACCAGGGGGAGCTTGCGGAGTCGCAACAAAAATGGCAATGACAAAAGACGTAAATGACGTTGCTACGTCTGCGGCAAGGAAGGTCATTTTGCCAGAGACTATCGAGCCAAGAGAGTTGAAGGAAATGTTGCAGCTTCATTGAAGAAGATCGATGGCGACGAGGAATGGGATTTCCATGCGTCAATTGCAACGGAGGTGCAAGAGAAGCTCGCTGCCTCGTCTATTTCCGAGATGAACGATTGATGGTTTTAGTCACTGTAAGTGATAAGTTGATTAATTATTATGTTGATTGGATTGTTGATTTAGGATGTTCGAATCACATGACTGGAGATCAAGGCAAGCTGTCGAACTTGCTTGATTATGCTGGTGGACGTGTTGTCATTACTGCAGACAATATGAGGTTGCCAATTTCTCAAATTGGCAAGATGGTGATAACTCCCCGATTCAATTCAGAGTAGGTTGAATTGAAAAATATATATCATGTGCCAGGGATGAAGAAGAATTTGTTGTCTGTGTCTCAGCTCACAGACTCGGGTAATTTTGTGATGTTCGGTCTACGAGATGTTAAGGTGAACCGAAATGTGAAGCCCACTAGTCAACCTATCATGGAGGGACATCGACTGGAGTCTGTTTACGTGATGTCTGCTCAAACGGCATACGTAAACAAAATCTGAAGAAATGATACACCTGACTTGTGGCATGGGCGACTTGGGCTTGTAAGTTATCACAAGCTGAAGATTATGATGCAGAAGAATATGTTGAGGGGTCTTTCATAGTTGGAAGTTCAAGAAGACGTGGTTTGTGCCGTGTGCCAATACGGAAAGGCACATCAACTTCCTTATGAGGAATCATCGTTTAAAGCTCGTAGACCTCTTGAGCTCATTCACTCGGATGTGTTTGGTCCAGTGAAGCAATCGTCTGTCAACGGATTCAACTACATGATCACTTTCATCGACGACTTCTCCAGGTATGTATGGGTTGATTTCATGAAGGATAAATCTGAGGCATTTATCAAATTTAGAGAGTTTAAGGAAAATGTTGAAAGTGATGTAGGCAAGAAGATTCTTTGCCTTTGTACTGATAATGGAGAAGAATATACTTCCTATGAGTTCACGAAGTATTTACGTAAGTGCAAGATACATCGACAATATACTTGTTCGTATACGTTGCAACAGAACGGAGTTGTCAAAAGAAAGAATCGGCATTTGGAAGAGGCATGCAGGAGCATGATACATGCGAAGAATGTCTCACCGAAGTTTTGGGCAGAGTGTATGAAGACAACGGCACACGTGATCAATAGATTACCGCAGGCAAGGCTTGGATTTATGTCACCGTATGAAAAGTTGTGTAATCGCAAGCCTATGGTAAGTCATTTCAGAGTTTTTAGATGTGTATATTATGCTTTTGTGCCAGATCATCTTCGCAACAAATTCGACAAGAAGGCCGTTCGCTGCATATTCGTTGGCTGTGATGATCAACGAAAAGGGTGAAAATGTTGTGATCCTACAACAGGGAAGTGTTATATTTCGAGGAATGTTGTGTTCGACGAATTGTTGTTGTGGTGGTCACCTCAAGCTATCGAATTGCCGAATTCACGACATATCGAAGAAGAGGTCGAAGAAAGATTGAAGGAATTCGATGAGGATCAGCCTGTCGACAAAAATGTCGAAGCACAGTCACCAGGATCGACAAGTTCATCTGGTGAGCGTCGAATATCGAAAGAAGAACTTCGATCAAGTCAGGTCGAAGAAATTGAAGAAGAGGAGCCTCAACTTCGGTGATCAAGGAGGCAAAGGAGGCCAAACCCCAAGTATGTCAATGCGGCATTGACAGAAGACATTGGTGTGATCGAGCCATCGACGTATGAGGAAGCATCGAAGGGTACAGAATGGATGAAGGCCATGGAAGAAGAAATCCTGGCATTGAAGAAGAATGAGATGTGGGACTTGGTAGCGAAACCTGAAGAGGTACGCCATATTTCTTGCAAATGGGTCTATAAACTTAAGACTTGGCCAGATGGGTCGATAGAGAGGTATAAAGCACGTCTAGTGGCTCGAGGATTTTCACAAAAGTATGGCGTTGATTATGAGGAAACCTTTAGCCCAATGGCAAAGGTTATCATAGTTCAAGTCCTGTTAGCACTGGCAGCAAGTAAGTCATGGAATTTGTGGCAAATGGATGTGAAGAATACCTTCTTGCATGGAGAATTAGACATTGATATATACATGGAGAGTAAAACTCATCATGGGTACGTCTGTAAGCTAAAGAAAGCGATGTATGGCTTGAAGAAAGCCCCGAGAGCATGGTACGACAAGATTGCAGAATTCTTGTTGAAGAGCGGTTATTCTGTAGCTCCAGCAGATTCGAGCATGTTCGTGAAGGCAGAAGATGGAAAGATTGCAGCTGTGCTGATTTATGTGGATGATCTCATCATTACTGGAGATGCTAAAGATGAGATACATCGAATCAGAGCCAACCTCTCTGTTTGGTTCCAAATAAAGGAGCTTGGAGAACTGAAACACTTTCTGGGACTCGAGGTTGACAGGACAAATGAGGGATTATTCCTATGTCAGCAGAAGTATGCACGAGATCTCTTGGAAAAATTTGGGATGCTCGATTGCAAGCCTATATCTACTCCGATGGATGGGAATTCAAAGTTATGTGCTGATGAAGGTCAAGAGCTAGAAGATTCGACCATGTACAGGCAACTGGTAGGTAGTCTAATTTACCTACCATAACTCGGCCTGATATTGCTTTTGCAGTGGGAGTAGTGAGTCGATTCATGGAAAAGCCATGAAAGCCGCACTTGGATGCAGCCAAACGCATCTTGAGGTATGTAAAGAAGACTTATGATCTTGGTCTTTTGTATAAGAGAGGATCATCGGGTGAGTTGGTTGGTCATTGTGACGCTGACTTTGCTGGAGATCGATACACTTGACGATTGACTACTGGATACTCGTTTAATCTTGGGTCAGCAGTAGTATCCTGGTGTAGTAAGAGACAGTCGACGGTTTCGTTGTCTACGATAGAGGCTGAATATAGAGGAGCAGCAATACCGGCTCATGAGAGCAAGGGGCTAGTGCAGTTATTGGATGATCTTCATCAATCGATAGACTATTTGACAACATTGTTTTGTGATAATCTATCCGTTATAAGCTTGGCAGAGAATCCAGTTTTCCATGCTAGGACAAAGCATGTCGAAGTCTAATATCACTTTCTACGAGAGGTCTTGCAGGGCGAGATCAAGATGGAGTACACCAAGACGGGTGATCAAGTTGCTGATATCTTCACCAAAGGTCTGGGAGCTGGAAAGTTTGAAGAGTTTCGAGCTCAACTTGGTATGGTCGCAAGGACTATCCTCAGAAGGAGTAGTCGGTGAGGGGGGTATTGGAGATATCACCGCCTACTCTAGAATATTCAATAGTGTGACTCTTCGTATTTTCGATAAGCTGTGGAAAGACTGTTGGTGTCTTTTCGACGAGCGTGTTAAAGTGTCTTTATTGTCTTTATTGCTTTGTTATTTTTCAAGAGTCATCATTAGTTGTGTGTCTCGAGAGTCCTTTAGTATTCTGATGTGTAATTATGGCTATGTATCTAGACGTGTCCTTTCAAGTTCCTAGGTGTTGACACCTGATTTTTGACCATATATTATTGTGATTTTTATTCTTTAAAATTAATTAAAAATAGCAAAACAAATCATAAAATTACAAAATCAACTTTAGAAGCCTTGGCCTAGCCTCGGGGACCAATTTTGAACAAAAAAAATATTTTTGATATTTTATAATATTTTTCGAATTTATTTAATTATAAAAATACCCAAAAAATCAGAAAAATACCATTCGTGGTCAGAAAAATACATAAAAATATTCAATAATTTTGTTTTAATGTCCTCTTCAAGTTTGTCACTTTAAGTCTCAAAAATTCGGCTCGGGTCACTATGTTCCTCAACAAACATAAACCCGAACTGAGCCCAAAAATTCCTTTTCGAGTCTTTTAATTTTCAATTTCCACTTTTTATAAGCTATGACATTGGATTCTAAAGTCTTGAAGTGCAATTAGGTCGATTGGCCCTCCAATTTGATCAATTTTAACCAAAAGGACCTAATTGCATAAAAATCTTTTATTTTAGCCCCCGGTTTCGCGAATCTTGAAATTAAATTGCACACGGGCATACCCACCAAAATTAAACACCTCTACCCAATAGTTTTCATCATGAGGAATCCATTGGTGGCGTCAATTTTGACAAATTGGTTTGTTTGGACCTTCAATTAAGCAAAAATCAATTTCGGATCCTAAGGGCAATTTGGGGTTTTCACTAAATTTCAATCAATTGATTCACGAAAATACCCATATTTGATAAAAAAAAACATGTCAAGGAGTCCGATTTGGATGTCAATTTCATGAAAAGGGGTTAATTTGAGGCCCAATTTGACGAAATTGACCGAACCGGGCCGGTCGGGTCAGACCCGACCCGACCCGGTCCGGACCGGGTCTGCAACTTAGTGTTGCAGACCCACCGACGCTAAAAGGAGGAAGAACGGGGGATTAAAGAATGGAAGGGGGTCCGGCAGGCCGAAAGCGTGGATAGTGGTAGACAAAAAGCGATGGTGAAGGATCATTTTGGGCAAAGGGGGAGCGGCCACGAAGGCTGGTCGGCCACGCAAAAGGAGAGGGAGACCGAGAAGGAGAGCAGAGTTGGAGAGGGTGAACAAAAAAAAAGGAGAGCGTGAAGAGCATCCCCGGAAGTTCGGCGACACCCACTAATCATCGCCGAATCTTCAGTGGTCTCCGGCGGCCTCGAAACAGGTCTGTATTCTCTCTAAACCTTCATTTCCCAGAAGCACACCACCTGTTCGGCGTAATGCCTGAGTGAGCTTTGGATTTTTCGAGCCTCGGTCGTGCCTTCCCGGGCCACACTTAGTGTAAGACTTGCCTTAAAACCTCGCTAGAACTGCCTCTATGCTTGCTATGACTTTTTTTTTTGCATTGAGAACCGCCGAGGACACGAGCCGGAGTTTCGCCGGCCAAACTCGGACCGAGAGCTGGACGAAGATGTTCCCGTGGCTTCCGACCATCATGGGGGCTCAGGTAAGCTTCTAGGTCTCCTTAGGATACTATAAGAATGATTAGCATCGAGTTTTAACATGAAATAAATTTTCTGCAAATTCGTTGCCGGCGCCGGTTCTGTGGCTGGCCATTCGAGGCTTTTCCGACGCTATTTCTTCCATGATTTGATTGAATGTTGATCTGGGCTTGATGGGGATCGTCTTTGTGTAAAAATCGCGACTCAAAACGGTCGATTTCACGTCGGTTAGGGAGGTTCCGGCGAGGGTCGCCGGAATTTTCACTGTTCATCGTCTTCTCCGGCGACCCTCCGGCCGGTCAACGGGTCAACGCTGACGTGGCATGCAACGTCAGCGGCCACGTCAGCGTGGTGGGTCCCGGCCGTGAAAATAAATTAAAAAAAATCAAAAAAATCCGACGGCTCAGGAGTTGCCACGTGGCTCGATCTGGGGCGTTCCTTCCCGATTGATGAAACGGCGTCGTTTTGGTCGTGGAGGGGATGAGCCGGGCCTGGGTCGCGGGTCCGGGTCGTGGGTCGGGTCTGACCCGGCCCGGAGAATATTTTAAAATATTAAAAAATTCAGATAAAAATAAAAAAATAATAAAAATCAATAAAAAATGGAAAAATCATAAAAAATTCAAAAAAAAAATCGGAAAATTCAGAAAAATTATAAAAAATTCCAGAAAATAGGAAATGACCACATTCAACTGGCCACGACCTGTTTTGGGTCTTTTGACCCCCGATCTTTCCAAAAATGACGGTTTTGCCCTTCCGGCAAACCGTCTTCCAAAAAATTCTAAAAAATTCCAGAAAATAGGAAATGGCCACATTCAACTGGCCACGACTTGTTGTGGGTCTTTTGACCCCCGATCTTTCCAAAAATGACGGTTTTGCCCTTCCGGCAAACCGTCTTCCAAAAAATTCTAAAAAATTCCAAAAAATTTCTCAAAAATGGGAAATGGCCACAATCAACTGGCCATGGAATATTTTGGGTAATTCGGTATCCAAACCTTCCAAAAATTGACGATTTTGCCCTTCGAGCTAATCGCCTCCAAATCTTCCCATTTTACCCCTGGTCCGAAGTCACACCTTTCTTAAGCCTTTTTGGTTATACTAGGAAGCCATTGATCTGAATTGATGTGCATTGAAGTGATTTATTTATGTACTTGATTGCGCTTTCATTTAAATTGATTGTGACTGATAGGAATAGTCTTCCAATCTGCATGAAACCCTGAATCAAACCTACCCCATCCAAAATTGCGCCTGCATGAATTCTTAGCTAGGAAAATCACTCGCGTTAGGTACCGAAAGGGCGTTGGTAATGACACCAGCGTAACCAAGTCCCCGAACCCAAAATCTCTGGTTCCGCAGAACTGATCGACCTCTCCCAATCGGTCAGTAAGGTTTCCGGTCTACCCTCCAAGAAAGACCGGTGGCGACTCCAAATGCATGCACAAGTTGCACATGCCACCACGACCACACTAAGGTCGAAATCGATCGGCTCTTATTGCCGAATCCTTTAAAAATATACTCCCGCCGCAATTTGGTATGGGCCTGGGAGGGCCCGCGCCGATCCAAGGCCCGCGATCGGTAATCTATTAGCCGCATCCGCCTTTCGGACGGGTCGCGACAGCTGGCGACTCCGCTGGGGACTTGCTCAAGAACATATGATTCTAGACCTCAAGTGGACTTAGGCCGTAATTAAAACGCTGAGTGATTTTTCTAACCCTGCAGGCGCTTTTGAAGGTGAGGTAAGTCCGCTCATGGTAGGTGTTATATGTTTTTGCAGATTGGAGTGATAAGGGGGGTAGTCTGTGATTAACATTGTCTTATGCAGGTTGGCGTAGGAATGAATGATTGTGTGTATGTTTTATATTGAAGCGGTGATTGTTAAATAAGATGCATGTTTATCGCTTTAGTACGACACCAAAAATACACACAACCGCGCCTAAAACCCCGGGCGCCGCCTATAGGAAAACAATAGAAGGGATTGAAAATGGAATCTTCGTGAGGAAAAACACGGGGTAATCCACTTTTCAATTCCGCTCATTTCGAACTATGGATCGAGTCCCAATGCAACGATAGCTGTGCAATGGAATCGGCTCTTTCTAGAACTCGAGGTGGGAACCTTGACCTTAGGTGCCAAATCCTTTGATTTTTAGAAGTTTTATCCTCACTTGTCTCATGTGCATGTCTTTAGATGGTTGGTATACCTAAAAAAAAAAAATCGGTGATCCTGGAGTCACATCTCGAAGACTGGAACTGGGGCATCTCCAAGTGTCCGGACCACATTCCTTTGATTGATTTGACATTCTTAGTTCTCTTGTATAAGATTAATTTTGCTGAGATCCTCTCTATCTCGTCACTTAGATTGATTGTATTAGGGATCTATTTGTATTGTATACATCTTGATAAGGCTCATTTCTATCGAAAATGGGGGCAAATTCCCCAAACCCGTGGAGCATAGGGGAATTCGTCCCTTCAGTGCAAAATACATTTGGCCGCAGAGCCACTCGTTTGGTGAAAGGACGTATCGTTCCAAAATGATTATTTTCTTGATATGGGAATAATGCTTCCTTTCTTTTTCCTCGCAGATGATGATCAAGAGCAGAGGACGCATGATGTAATGCTTTCAAATAACAAACAGGGAACATCAAATACCTCAAATGGTGACTGTGATCGAGAGAATCACCAAACCGCCACATGACGAATCCCAAGAATATCAAGCCGTCTTGAGACAGATAAAATTGATCAAGGATTCTGACAAATCGAGATGAATGATCAGAATCTGCAAAAATCAATGGGAGCAGTTTCCCCCCATTTGCTTCGAGGAGCCAAGCTGGGGGCAAACTCTCATAAACTCCATGAAAGCACATCAGACCAGGGTTATCAAACCCAGAGATGACAAACATCAAGACAAGCGTCACCTAGCTGTGATAAATCACGCCTAACTGGGGCAAGTGAATTAATTTTGCGCTGGACAAAGAAAGATGTGTCTTCTCCGGCAAAGTCAAATAGCAGAGTCGTCCGCATCAGAATCAAACCCCAAGATACGAATTTGGGTGAACGGTAACTTTGTATCGTTCCAATTTGATCTTCGAAGATCACGGGCTTAACATGAGTTTTTTTTCATTTAACAGGAAGTCGTTGGCGCCAAAGCCTCAAAAGAAAAGAGCTCGCTGACAGGGAGGCGAATAGAATCATTGGCCTTAGAAGTCAGGATTCCAGGAAATGGTATTTGATTATAAGATCGAGTGGAGGGTAAAAAGTATCGCTTCCACACTTCATGCTTTGACATGCATTCCGATAACAATTTCCTTTTTCCTTGAATAAAAGGAACTCTGAAGAGTGGCGCTGGAATGCGTCCAAAAACACAAATGGATCTCCTCTGGGGCAAATCCTTGAGAATGATTCATCGCCAACCAAACGGAGGGATCAAGACCACAAGATAGAGGGCGAGATTCTGCAAGCCGCGCGTTTGTGTTCAAATGGAAACACAAAGCAAGAACAAGGTTGTATCGTTCCAATTTGCCTCGAATTTTGGAACGCAAACGGACACATAATTCCCGTCTTTGACAGGGGCTCGCCATCAAGGCGAAACAGGTTTTCACATCCCATGTATTACCCATTGGAATACATGACCAAGGGTAAGATGTATCGTTCTAATTTTTTGAAAAAATTCGTGAACGTACAATAACATGTTTCTCCCGCATTTTCAGGGATCTCCAACCGCGGCGGGTAGGTAAGTATCCCTTTTCCCCAAGTCGTTGAAGAAAAAAAGTGTTAGGACTCTTTCAATCATTATGTCTGAAAAGAGGCATCGAATTTTTAAACTCATAGACATCCACAGTTGAAGTTGGGAGGTTGTCTGAACATGAATGAAACATGCATGTGCATCATAAAGCCCCATTGGGAGGAAATTTTTCGGAGAAAACAAAAAGAATTTTTCCAATAAAAATTGTTCAAACCGTTTAAGGGTGTTTTCTCAGACGAGAGGCGAATCCTAATCCAAACATGTCCAACACACACTTGAGATGAGTGAAGTGAGCAGATAACAAAATCTGGGTCTACGGGTGTAAGGACAATTTGCAGCGATTACATGGGTTGGGACGACGGAGGCATTCGTTTCATATCCCCCAAACACTACAGGTGACCGTTGATAACCCATTTGAACGGCGGTTCTCATTCTTAACCCTGTCAAGAACCACCCCGCACCGGGGCAAAAAGGAAGTAAGTCCAGCAGCGTCAGGAGAAAATGGTTAGAAATTTTCTTGCTCGGACTAATTAATCTTTGTGTGTTGTTTATATGGTAATCCAAGTGCCATAGGATGACGAGAAGCATTCATTCTTTATCCCATACACTGTATCATTTGCACGTCAAGTTGAGCCTGCAAATTCATTTCATGAACCCATTGGTGATCATTCCAAGACGGATGTCGCACCACTTCAAAAATGGAAGAGTTCAAGACTCAGGGATTACGAAGAGAATTCCCGGACTGATATTTAAAGCATGTTTAGACTATATATCTAACATGATCCCATGAAGATGAGAAAAAGTGGGATTTCAAAAATGAAAATGAAAAAAAATCCCCGGCATCAAGAAGAAGCAAAGTGCCTAGTAAAAGCAAGGCCGATGCTCGTGCAAGTTGTTTAATTGATCCGCAATGAAGCTGGATGGGAAAAGGGGAAATCCCTGAAGGAGCCAAATCCAAAAGGACTGCTCCCCAAATGCTATCAAGCGCAGAACAAAGACATAGAAAGAATCAGTCTCTGAATGCAACAAGAGACGCTCTTGTAAGAGCTGGTGCACATCGCAAGATAGGTTGCGCACCTCAAAGGCTAAAGATGCAGAAAAGAATGGACAGGTGGCAAATCAGCAATGATCACCAATGTCAAACCCGTCACGAATTCTGGGCCAAAAATAAGCCTGTTTCGGTCCCCAATCCTACCAATGTTACAACCCCGAAACAGTCTTCTCTGACTAAGACACTTGGGTTAACATGTAGCTTAGCTCGAAGAAGTACGAGCAAGACTATTTCTTTCTCATTTTGCAGGGTTCTCGACTTGTAAACCCGGAGCAAATGGTGAAGACTTTCATTCAATGACCTTGACTCAAAAGTGAGTCCCCCTTGAAGATCAATAACCAAGCCCGACATTACGGTCCCGTGGAAGACCTCCCGACCGATCAAAATGTATGCGCTGCGAATGAGCCTAAAACCTAGGCACAGGTTAGTAGGGAGTTGAGTGCATCCCCTATAAAAATCACTATCTCAAAACAGGTGAGAAGACCTCATTGTCGAGAAATATTCCAATTGATATTTTGAACAAACTCTCTTTGGAATTTTCAAACTGTTGATCCGGATTTTCCATGCAAGGAATTTATGATCACATTTGCATGTTGCAAGAATGCTTTGGATAACCTCCAGCATCAAAATGCACATTTCATGACTAAAACTTAAGTCATAAAATTTTGTCAATTGGACAATTATTGTCTTCCCAAAGATTATTAACATTTTCTTGGTGAAGAAAAATCTTTCAGGTTTGAACTTTCTGCAGGATACCTGGAGAACCCAGCTCCCAGAATGTCGCCTCAACAGAATCAAATGAAGCTTTGTCAAAATAAAATCTTTCTCTGCTTCAAAACTGAATTCCCGATAAATTTCGGGATCTTTCAAAAGAAGGAGTGAGGATAGAACCTTTTCAAAAAAAAAAATCAAGCAATCCCAGTAGACGTGGAGAACCCTCGTCTCGGGACCCTTTTTCAAAATCAAGCGGCCCTATCAGACGTGGAGAACCCTCGTCTCGGGACCCTTTTCAAAATTTCAAGCAGTCTCATTGGACGTGGAGAACCCTCGTTATGAGACCCCTTTTTAAAAACCAAGCAGTCTCATTGGACGTGGAGAACCCTCGTCATGAGACCCCTTTTTAAAAACCAGGCAGTCTCATTGGACGTGGAGAACCCTCGTCATGAGACCCCTTTTCAAAATTCAGGCAGTCTCATCGGACGTGGAGAACCCTCGTCATGAGACCCCTTTTCAAAAAAAATCAAGCAGTCCTAGCTTGACGTGGAGAACCCTCGTCCTAGGATCCCTTTTCAAAAATATCAAACAGTCTCACCGGACGTGGAGAACCCTCGTCATGAGACCCCTTTTTAAAAAATCAGGCAGTCTCATTGGACGTGGAGAACCCTCGTCATGAGACCCCTTTTCAAAATCAAGCAGTCCTAGCATGACGTGGAGAACCCTCGTCCTAGGATCCCTTCTAAAAAATATCAAACAGTCCTAGCATGACGTGGAGAACCCTCGTCTCAGGACCCCTTTTCAAAATTTAGGCAGTCTCATTGGACGTGGAGAACCCTCGTCATGAGACCCCTTTTCAAAATCAAGCAGTCCTAGCATGACGTGGAGAACCCTCGTCCTATGATCCCTTCTAAAAAATATCAAACAGTCCTAGCATGACGTGGAGAACCCTCGTCTCAGGACCCCTTTTCAAAATTTAGGCAGTCTCATCGGACGTGGAGAACCCTCGTCATGAGACCCCTTTTCAAAACAAACAAAGGTAGAAACCGCCTAAAGGGTCAAACAAAGGTAGAAACCGCCTAAAGGGTCAAAACAATGGTAGAAACCGCCTAAAGGGTCAAATCAAGGTAGATACCGCCTGAAGGGTCAACACATGGTAGATACCGCCTGAAGGGTCAAACCATGGTAGAAACCGCCTAAAGGGTCAAATCAAGGTAGATACCGCCTGAAGGGTCAACTCATGGTAGAAACCGGCTAAAGGGTCAAATCAAGGTAGAAACCGCCTGAAGGGTCAACTCAAGGTAGAAACCGCCGAAAGGGTCAAAACAAAGGTAGAAACCGCCTAAAGGGTCAAAACAAAGGTAGAAACCGCATAAAGGGTCAAAAATATGGTAGAAACCGCCATAAGGGTCAACTCATCGATAAATACCGCCATAAGCATCGACACAAAGGTTCGATCCACCATACGGATCAAAATCTCTGGCGAATCCTCAAGCGTGGGATGCGCCTTCCTTAGGTTCCTGCCAGTTAGGAATCCAATAATGGTATGACCTACCATACAGGTCAGGGCTAAATCTCCATAGGATATTCTCAATGACGAGTCCTAGGTATCTTCTTGAAAGTTATCGCAACCCGCAGCATCCGACAGGTGAGCTTCAAGTAAGCCTCTCTCGTCCCGGCACATGTTCAAGTTGTTGGAGTAAACCGGGGATTAATTTGAGCTTTTATCGGGAGCCTTAAGGATTCGATGTCATAGCATTTCTTCTCCCATTTGAATCGGTTAGGAATCATGTGCCGTCTTATCTTTGAGAAAAACCTCTAACGAGATTCCTCTCAAAGAGGGGCAGCTGTTGACACCTGATTTTTGACCATCTATTATTATGATTTTTATTCTTTAAAATTAATTAAAAATAGCAAAACAAATCATAAAATTACAAAATCAACTTTGGAAGCCTTGGCCTAGCCTCGGGGACCAATTTTGAACAAAAAAATATTTTTGGTATTTTATAATATTTTTCGAATTTATTTAATTATAAAAATACCCAAAAAATCAGAAAAATACCATTCGTGGTCAGAAAAATACATAAAAATATTCAATAATTTTGTTTTAATGTCCTCTTCAAGTGTGTCATTTTAAGTCTCAAAAATTCGGCTCGAGTCACTTGTTCCTTAACAAACATAAACCCGAACTGAGCCCAAAAATTCCTTTTCGAGTCTTTTAATTTTCAATTTCCACTTTTTATAAGCTATGACATTGGATTCTAAAGTCTTGAAGTACAATTAGGTCGATTGGCCCTCCAATTTGATCAATTTTAACCAAAAGGACCTAATTGCATAAAATTTTTTTATTTTAGCCCCCGGTTTCGCGAATCTTGAAATTAAATTGCACACGGGCATACCCACCAAAATTAAACCTCTACCCAATAGTTTTCATCATGAGGAATCCATTGGTGGCGTCAATTTTGACAAATTGGTTTGTTTGGACCTTCAATTAAGCAAAAATCAATTTCGGATCCTAAGGGCAATTTGGGGTTTTCACTAAATTTCAATCAATTGATTCACGAAAATACCCATATTTGATAGAAAACATGTCAAGGAGTCCGATTTGGATGTCAATTTCATGAAAAGGGGTTAATTTGAGGCCCAATTTGACGAAATTGACCGAACCGGGCCGGTCGGGTCAGACCCGACCCGACCCGGTCCGGACCGGGTCTGCAACTCAGTGTTGCAGACCCACCGACGCCAAAAGGAGGAAGAACGGGGGATTAAAGAATGGAAGGGGGTCCGGCAGGCCGAAAGCGTGGATAGTGGTAGACAAAAAACGATGGTGAAGGATCATTTTGGGCAAAGGGGGAGCGGCCACGAAGGCTGGTCGCCCACGCAAAAGGAGAGGGAGACCGAGAAGGAGAGCAGAGTTGGAGAGGGTGAACAAAAAAAAAGGAGAGCGTGAGGAGCATCCCCGGAAGTTCGGCGACACCCACTGATCATCGCCGAATCTTTAGTGGTCTCCGGCGGCCTCGAAACAGGTCTGTATTCTCTCTAAACCTTCATTTCCCAGAAGCACACCACCTGTTCGGCGTAATGCTTGAGTGAGCTTTGGATTTTTCGAGCCTCGGTCGTGCCTTCCCGGGCCACACTTAGTGTAAGACTTGCCTTAAAACCTCGCTAGAACTGCCTCTACGCTTGCTATGACTTTTTTTTTTGCATTGAGAACCGCCGAGGACACGAGCCGGAGTTTCGCCGGCCAAACTCGGACCGGGAGCTGGACGAAGATGTTCCCGTGGCTTCCGACCATCATGGGGGCTCAGGTAAGCTTCTAGGTCTCCTTAGGATACTATAAGAACGATTAGCATCGAGTTTTAACATGAAATAAATTTTCTGCAAATTCGTTGCCGGCGCCGGTTTTGTGGCTGGCCATTCGAGGCTTTTCCGACGCTATTTCTTCCATGATTTGATTGAATGTTGATCTGGGCTTGATGGGGATCGTCTTTGTGTAAAAATCGCGACTCAAAACGGTCGATTTCACGTCGGTTAGGGAGGTTCCGGCGAGGGTCGCCGGAATTTTCACTGTTCATCGTCTTCTCCGGCGACCCTCCGGCCGGTCAACGGGTCAACGCTGACGTGGCATGCAACGTCAGCAGCCACGTCAGCGTGGTGGGTCCCGGCCGTGAAAATAAATTAAAAAAAAATCAAAAAAATCCGACGGCTCAGGAGTTGCCACGTGGCTCGATCTGGGGCGTTCCTTCCCGATTGATGAAACGGCGTCGTTTTGGTCGTGGAGGGGATGAGCCGGGCCTGGGTCGCGGGTCCGGGTCGTGGGCCGGGTCTGACACGGCCCGGAGAATATTTTAAAATATTAAAAAATTCAGAAAAAAATAAAAAAATAATAAAAATCAATAAAAAAATGGAAAAATCATAAAAAATTCAAAAAAAATTTCGAAAAATTCAGAAAAATTATAAAAAATTCCAGAAAATAGGAAATGACCACATTCAACTGGCCACGACCTGTTTTGGGTCTTTTGACCCCCGATCTTTCCAAAATGACGGTTTTGCCCTTCCGGCAAACCGTCTTCCAAAAAATTCTAAAAAATTCCAGAAAATAGGAAATGGCCACATTCAACTGGCCACGACCTGTTTTGGGTCTTTTGACCCCCGATCTTTCCAAAAATGACGGTTTTGCCCTTCCGGCAAACCGTCTTCCAAAAAATTCTAAAAAATTCCAGAAAATAGGAAATGGCCACATTCAACTGGCCACGACCTGTTTTGGATCTTTTGACCCCCGATCTTTCCAAAAATGACGGTTTTGCCCTTCCGGCAAACCGTCTTCCAAAAAATTCTAAAACATTCCAAAAAAATTCTAAAAAATGGGAAATGGCCACAATCAACTGGCCATGGAATATTTTGGGTAATTCGGTATCCAAACCTTCCAAAAATTGACGATTTTGCCCTTCGAGCTAATCGCCTCCAAATCTTCCCATTTTACCCCTGGTCCGAAGTCACACCTTTCTTAAGCCTTTTTGGTTATACTAGGAAGCCATTGATCTGAATTGATGTGCATTGAAGTGATTTATTTATGTACTTGATTGCGCTTTCATTTAAATTGATTGTGACTGATAGGAATAGTCTTCCAATCTGCATGAAACCCTGAATCAAACCTACCCCATCCAAAATTGCGCCTGCATGAATTCTTAGCTAGGAAAATCACTCGCGTTAGGTACCGAAAGGGCGTTGGTAATGACACCAGAGTAACCAAGTCCCCGAACCCAAAATCTCTGGTTCCGCAGAACTGATCGACCTCTCCCAATCGGTCAGTAAGGTTTCCGGTCTACCCTCTAAGAAAGACCGGTGGCGACTCCAAATACATGCACAAGTTGCACATGCCACCACGACCACACTAAGGTCGAAATCGATCGGCTCTTATTGCCGAATCCTTTAAAAATATACTCCCGCCGCGATTTGGTATGAGCCTGGGAGGGCCCGCGCCGATCCAAGGCCCGCGATCGGTAATCCATTAGCCGCATCCGCCTTTCGGACGGGTCGCGACACTAGGGTATGTCAAGATTCATGTTTGATGCCTATAAAAAGGCGAGTCATGTAATCGTTTAAAGAAAAAAGTGAATAAGGCAAACAAAAGTTTATCCATCTCCTTTCCTGAGAGCTTCTCCTGTGAGTGTTATTGAGTGAGCCTTTCACCTTCGATTATCGGAGCTGCACCTCTCTTTGATTCAACGAAGACAACTTCCATGTTTGAAGAATTCCATTTATAGAAATGGAAGATTGAGTTGAATGGGCGAATGAATTTGAGGGGTTCGGATTCGATGTCAACAGTCATCAAATCTCCTAAGATACAGTCTTGTTTAATCAGCGATTGAAGAACGATCATTTGAAGGCCAATCCAACGGCTAGTTTGGGGGTGAAGGAGTATAAAAGGAGATCCATGATGCCACTATGGTGTGCGATCAGATTCATCAATTCCAAAGTGTTAGAGTGCTTTAGACTCTATATTTGTTCTCGAGAACTACATACTTTAATCTGTGAGAGGTTTTGTAAAAAGTGCGAGAGAGTAATCACTTGTAAACCTTCATTGATTCATCTAGTGAAATCCAACCTATCGGCTGTTAGCGTGGGAGAGTAGACATAGGTTTGATCAAAGATGAACCGCTATAATCTTCGTTTGCAAATTTCTGTATCTCTAAACTCTTTCTCTTACATTTGATGGAGTATTGCATAATGTTATTCAAAATCACCGACCGCAATTATTCAGATTCTAAATTGGTTCTTAGTTTGACTTGTTTCATTTAGTTCCGCAATTTAGAGTCACATTTGTTCAGAATCACCTATTCACTCTCTTTAGGTGATATTGCTAGATATACCTCCATCTCCATCGATGAACTCGATGCTCTTAATACTCTGAGGGGCAATCTTGGGGATTAGGTCGTGGGAATCAAGAATCAAAGCCTTGAACATTCTCAATGGAGCAATGAAGGTGTGAAGTCTTGGGTTAAGTGTGGTGACACCCATGTTTTTGTCTAGAGGAAAGGGAATTAACCTAGAGATTTGGAGAAATTATGAACGAATTTGTGTGAGTGTTTCTTACTAGTGCAAGAACTGTGTTTGATGTAGAAGATGATGAACCACAGTGCAATGTAGACTCTTGAAGGGTGTTTTATTTTTTTAACCAGAAAAACGGTGTTTTATGTCTACTCACTTTTCAAATTTTTTAAGGCCTTCCCATTCATATCAAGGTAGTTAGAGAGCACACCATGGGGGAATGACAGGCCAATAATTTGTGTTTGTTCGTCTTGTTTTTCTGTAAAAAAAAAAAAAATCAAAGTTTTCAAAGTCTGCACTTCATGTCACGGACCAGCCAAATTCTAGAGTCACAAGGAGGAAAAAAGAGCCCTTGCCAGCAACTTGGACCATGTTGTCAACTTAACTAATACTTTAGTCATGCAAAATTCTTGGATTGAAATTGGAAAGATGGTATCAATTTCATTTTTTTTAATGAGATATCTTTATTTCGATGAATTAAGACACTGCTCCACGAAAAAGAGAAAAGAGAAAACTAAGATGTTGGATAAATTCACTTCTAAAAGGTTGGATGAAATTCCATTCACTTAGGCAAGTAATGGCGGTAATGATTAATTAGAGGGGTCCTACGACTACGAGTACACGGAGGAGGAACACAAAAGAACGAGAAAAGAGAGAAAAATAAAAATAAAAATGGATTAAGAAAAGAAGAAAATGAGAACACCTCTCAGTCAGTAAAAATTAATATGCTAATGTTCATTTTATTAGTAGGGGAAATTTACGGCATGAATTTTCCCTTTGATATAGAATATGGACAATCTTACACAAGTTGTAGTTGAAGCCAAGGAAAATTGTCCAAAAAATTCTAAACCTTTTGTCCGATGGTCAATTTAGTTCTAACTCTTTTAATTGTGCCAATTATGCAAATAATATATTTAGGACTAATTTGGTAGAACTTCAAAAGGTTTAGACCTAAATTGACACAATTAAAAGATTTAAGACTACATTGACACAATCAAAATATTTAGTACTGATTGAATGTCATAAAAAAATTTATGACTTTTTAGATAATTATGCGAAGCCATTACAACACTTTCAACAGTTGAAATTGTTGCGGAAAATTATGCTAGACAATCACGGTTGAGGTTTTATGAAGAAGATAGAGACGGCAATTGGACAACGATCCCATGCCAACAAAAAGTCGACGTTGATCGTTGCACAAAGTGTTTTTCAATTCAAAGTCAACTTTCTGACAAAAAAATTAGAAGATTAGCTTGTTATTCGGAATTAATTAACCTAGTAAAAGTTGGCCAAGTCAATGTGAGAATAATCCTACATCTGTCATTTCCTTGTCCTTTTAGACATCTGCCCATTCCTTGTCCTTTTAGATACCAGGTGCAATTGATCAGATGACATTTATTATTCGCTAAAATCTTAATTAAGTGGCCTTATCTTACTTTATATCTCAATAAATTCATACCAAAACTGAAGAATTTCTCTTACCTCGGTTAATCAAATTTTAAGGAATATAGTAAGTTGCTTTGGAAAAATTAGGAGATTCTCTGGAAGAAATAGCTTGTAACAGATTATTTATTTTTGTCTGCCAGTTTATAGATGTATCTTTTGAATAAACATTACACATGATAGATTTCAAGGTGGATAGGTTCCAAAACTTAAACTTGAAGCTTACATTGTTAGAATCAGTTCTCACTCTTTAAGATCTGGAACCTATCATACTTGCCCTCAAACCTACCATGTTTTTCCAGTTTGGTTTCATCGTCTACTCGAGAATCTATTTTTCATTTGTTCCACTTCCTTGTTTCATTTTTTACAGCAATGTTATATGAGTTACAAAGCGATTCAACGTAAAAGATGAACAAGGGCATGATCTAATAAAAGGATAGAAAGAAAAGGAAAGAGAAAAAAAAAAAGAGAGAAAATTAAAGAAAACGAAAAATTCGAAATTTCTTCAAAAAAAAGTTCAAAACATTGTCCACATAAGCATTTTTCATCAATTACATTAGCAACATGCCAAAAGGTTTAGGAGTAAATTAACAAAAAGGTTAAGACTTTCTAGATAATATTTTCAACTATATGATAATATTGATGCATCTAAAAACGTTACAAGAATAAATTATATGTCGGGAGGCCAACTATATATCAATGAAATAGAGAAACGCACATGATAAAGATGCTACTTTAAGTAACATGAGATCGCCTTGATCAGTCTGCCATTGACTCGATAAAAAGAAATAAGCTAAGAACGCATAATTTTGGGATGCGAAGTGTTTATGGAAATCTCACGGAAAGATGGCAACCACTTCATGATGGGAAGACGACACAGCTTTGTCCGAAATTTTTTTAGGTATAGATTCACGGAACATGGTTGAATGTAGGGTTGAGTAGGAGTGTGAAAAAGGCCCGGGTCAGGCGGGCCGGCCCGGCCCGTAAATTCAGTTGATTTTCAGGCCTTTTCGGGCCGGCCCGACGCCCAGATGGTTTTTAACATCCATATTTTCTCTTTAATTTAATTTAATTTTTTCTTTTTATATTCTTTCATTTGGTAGATTTGTCAATTAATTTTAATTTCGAAAAAACAAAAAAATGAAAAATAATAATAATAATTCGGCCCGGCTCGGCCCGGGGACGCCCGAACTCTGTACTGTTTACCTTCGGGCCGGCCCGGCCCATTGACACCCCTAGGGTTGAGCATGGCCGGGTGGGTAGGGTCAAAACCTAGATCTTGAAATTGATCATGTTATAAGCGGTTCTCAATTTTGTGAAACCGAGAACCTATCTTGTTTGTCCTGGAACTTGTTTTGAAATCGACCCTGCTTTTCAGTTTGGTTTTAAGGTCTACTCGAGAACCTATTTTTCTTTTGTTTCTTTTTCTGATTTTATTTTCCATCAAAATAATATGAGTATCGATGAAATGATCCAAAGAAAAAAGTGAATAATAAAACTCACTATCCGCCAAAAGCAACAATTCCTGATATGAGCAATAAAAATTACAATCCATCAAAAACAACAATATAAAATATATTAATAGATAATAATATGACCCGCCAAAAGCAATAATCTCTAATACGAGAAATAGAAGTTACAATTCACCAAAAGCAATAATGATCCCACTGAACATTGAATTAACAAATCCACTAATAATCTCTCCTTTTTGTCTTGCAAGTTAATAGACTCGAAACCCACTTTGAGACTCACAGGCATAACTCCTCCTCAAACTTGCATGCATAACTCCTCCAAGAGTGAAATCACGAGCCAATCTGCTTAGTACAAAATATCTCACAAAAATCGGTTCTAAAATAGATACGGGTGGGTCTTCACCTAGAACGAGGAATCGAATCGGTTTCAACCGGTTTCCAAAAAGTGAAACCGGTTTCTGGACTAATTTGAACAGGAATCGATTCTCAACTTTGTTTTTTGTGTGGTCCGAGCTGTTAGGATGTACGTGTGAGTGAGTTGTCTTAAAGAGTTAAAGAAATCTCACGTCGGAGAATCGAAGTAGTGTAGAGCAGTTAATATTTCCATGTTGGCCCATAATCCATTAGCTTAAGCTTTTGAGTGATGGTTGGTTTGACTGGATATATTAACGGGCTCGGACTTGATCTCCTCGGACGAAGATATCAAACTGCTGATGCACTTTCCCATCAAAATGTATTAGAGCCAATGGTTGGTGTCTCATGAGATTACTGAGTGGACCCAAAGGTAGACTTTATGGTTCTGAAGTTGGGCTATTCAACTTAAGATAAATTGATGCAGAAGGATATCTGAATTAAGGGGAAGCAGATCGGACCTAACACTAAACTCACACGTGAGGAGGAGATTGTTAGGATGCACATGGAGTGAGTTGTATTAAAGAGTTAAAGAAATCCCACATCGGATAATCGAAGTGGTGTAGAGCAGTTAATATATCCATGTTGGCATATAACTTATTGACTTAAACTTTTGAGTAAATGTGAGTTTGATTTGATATATTAACTGGCTCGGATTTAGGCTCCCTTTTGGTGATCTTCCCGGGCGAAGGTATCAGACTTTTGCTGCGCGCTCCTATCATGATCCGGATTTGGGTAAACCCAGTTTGGTTGCGCACCCCTAATTGAATGAATGGCATAATTTATTTTTTAAATTTTTCAGAAAAAAAGCAACATATGGATTTTTTTTAATCGAGAGTAGGAATATAGCAAGGAGCAGAAATATTGGGCTAAGTCACAAGCCCGAACAGTCACATATGCTATAGAATTAAGGCCGCCACAATATCATGGCAATTTGATATAAGCTACGGTTGTTAACCGCGGCAAGTGAAGGATCCGGAATGCATTTTCGTAAAAATGATGATTTATTTTGCTTGAAATAATTAGCGATTAAAAATTATTTTTGTCATGGATAATAATTTTTACGAATATATTTTCTAAATCATTCATTTTTCACAAAATAAATGGGGACATAACTTTGATAAAAGTAGATTAGTTATTAGAAGGATATGCGGGGAAAGTAGGTTAGTTAATTACAATGAGTAGGCGAATCATTTACAGGACAAGTAATTTACGAGTCACATTTTGCTAAAAGTAGTTTTTTTTTCCTCAATGACAAGAAAATGTTGACAAATCCAGATTAACAAGTTACTGGAAAAGCAACTTACTAACAATTGTGGAGAACAACATTAGGAGTACCAAAAGTTGTGAACATCACTAACTTTAGTGCCAAAAGATTCCCTCGGATGACATAAGTGCCAAATTATTTGAAAAATAATCACTTAATTGCTAAGTCCGATCTGCTTGAAAATCCGATGTGGCAATTTTTTATTATTAATATTTGAAGTTGACATGGCTCGCCGGAGGTCCAGTCAGCAATAAAAAAAGCTAAAATTTCAAAGACGTAATAAAAAAAAACAAATACAAACTTAATTAGATTAAAAATAAATAAATTTAAAAAAAACACACATGTACTAGATGTCCTAAAACTTGATAAGCAGATAATTAAATAACAAATACAAACTTTATTGGACAAGCTTTGCCGGCAGTGACTAGCGATCTTCGATCGGTGATCATTCTCTTAGCAAATCTCTTTGTTCAAAAGTTGAGTGAAGCTCATACGAATTGTGTCTGGGTCGAGCGACCCCCGAGTCGCCTCGCTTGGAGTTATGCGACCTAGGTTGGGTGACCTAGTGTCGTAACGCCTGCATCACGTGACTCAAGTGACCTGCAACGTCGAGGTCGCCTAACTGCTGTCAAAGGGCTAGATCTAGGTCCCTCGACCCTCGACCTTGACCTTAACCTCGACCCACAGTAGGTCAAGAGAAAACAATGGTTCGACGACACGCGCGGCCCTCGATCTCATCCTAGGAGATGGTCGACCTTGACCTTGACCTCAACCTCAACAACGAACCAGCGAGCAGAAGGAAGAAGATGAGCAACATTTTTTAAGGGCAGAAGTTGGACAATTTCTAGTGGGGGCAATATTGAAAAGAAAACAAATTCATTCAACTCTCACAATAGCATTTCGAAAATGCTAGA
Source organism: Rhodomyrtus psidioides (assembly GCA_021437785.1). NCBI lineage: Eukaryota > Viridiplantae > Streptophyta > Magnoliopsida > Myrtales > Myrtaceae > Rhodomyrtus > Rhodomyrtus psidioides. The sequence goes on along the minus strand of JAILYB010000041.1, from coordinate 1,743,644 downwards.
AACTCAAAGCTAGTTCATGTTAAGTGATCTTGGGCCTCTCTCAACTCAAAAGTTGCATATCTCATCCTAAAAACTAGCTCAAAGATTAAGGCTTTCCTCATACTTATAAACCGACTATCAGCCCCTTCCACAATCGATGTGGGACAACCCCAATAATCTCCCCTCACACATTGGACCACCAGCCCATTTTCACAATCGATGCGGGACAACCCCAACCATCTCCCCCTCACACATCGGGCTATGGGTCGGAGGGAGCGACAACCCGTATCTCACTCGTGTGACTGTCGGATCCAAATTTGTTGGTAACATGCGCTCTGATATCAGTGTTGAGTGGTCTTGGACCTCTCTCTACCCAAAATCTAGCTCAAAGGTTGAGGCTTTCCCTCACACATATAAACCGACCACCAACCCCTTCCACATCCTATATGGAACAACCTCAATAGTTCTAACCTGCCATGGGCATTTTAGCTTTCCAAATGTTAGCATTTGGCCAATGGAGTCTCAAAACACTTGTCAAACACCTCATAATTTTCTCAAAGCTCATTGAAAAAGTTGAACCAAACATATATGATGAGTTTAATGTGGTCCTTAAATATTGTTTCAATGTGCAATGTCATTCTTAATTTTTAATTACTTCAAGGTGATACATAAACTTCTCATTTGTGCTATTATATTCCAAAATTTATTGTAATTTGAGAGGGAACCACGCCATCTCTATTGCCTTGATCCTCAAACCGGTCCAAAGTTCAATTTTAGAAAGAGAATATTCATCAGGCAAGGTAATATTTCTTACCTTAATTGATTCGAAATATTCACATGCCTAATTTGATCATATCTTGTCATATTTTGCACATCTTGCATATTTGCATCAAAGTGGATATTTTTAAAATATAGGAAAATTTTATAATCCGCAACTTGACGTATAATCGAGAAAGTCCATCTTTAAAATTATCGATGGAATACTCGATTAGGCAAGGATTTGGGTCTCAATTGTGCATTTGTTTAATTTGCATGTCATCTAGTTTAGTCTTACATTTAATTCATGTCGTTGCATCCTAGAATAATTTCATGGATCACATGTAGTATAGTTTTTCATGCATTCATATAAAAATTGAAAACTAAAAAAAGAAGCGATGTTTTGTGTGGCGCGTGCTCTCTTAATTATATTGATTTCTGGATGTTCAATTAATTGATTGCGCACCCGCATGACAACCTTTGTTAGTGACTTAGGTTAAAAATCAATCAGTGTTGCCTTCTCAAATGATTTTTTCATGAAATAAAATGGTACCGAAAGGGCGTTAGAGTAATCTAGCGTAATCAAGTCCCCGGACTCTTAATCTCTGGTTCGTAGAAGTAATTTAGTTCTCCCGCTAATTTACTTAGGTTTCTAATCGACCTATCAAAAATGATTAGTGGCGACTCTATTTCAAAATACATTGCATGTTAATCAAATTGAATCTTAAGTTGCGATTTGGTATGGATTTGGGAGAGTCCGAGTTAGGTTAGTTAATTTAATTAACCTAATAATCCATTAGCCCAGGAAATCGTTTTTTTTAGGTCGCGACAGCTTGGCGACTCCACTAGGGACTTTTGTCCTTAATTTTTGAAAAATTAAGAACCTAGTGGACTTAGGCCTTAAAATATTTCATGAAAAAATCGCATTTTTTGTTTGGCAGCATGGACTCCAAGTAAGTGCCTAACCATGTCTTAAATGATTTTGCATATGGGAGTTATAAGGGATGGAGTGTTTGGCTAACCCTTTGTCTTGCAGGTTTTGGTGTTTAGGAATTGCTTGTTTAATTATGCACATTTTGAAGCAGTGATTGCTTATTAATTGTTGTGCATGATTAATTGTATTAGCACTACACCAGACATAACCCGTGGCCGGACCTGGGCCGTTAGTTTTAGGATGGTATTGAGATTGGATCCTAACGTTCTTCGTGAGATCACGTTTGAAAGTTAGTCCGAATTGGATCCCGACTCTCTTTTCAAAATTGAGTTTCAAAAGTTAGAACTCGTGCTCGGTAAGATTAACGAAGTGGGGATATAATTTTTAACTCGAAAAGCCGAAGTTGAAATGACCCGGCTAATCCTGGTTACGTCGTAAGATTACGACTAATCTTGATTATGTTCGCGAGATTGTCGCCTTGTCGCAAGTCTTTCACTTCAATTTGCCAGCCTTTAGGATAGTTAGACTAAGGTTATCCTCACAATCCATGTGCATGTCTATGTGATTGTCATGTTATTTTTCAAGGTAAAGTAAGTCCTCTAACTTTATCTTGATATTTTTTTTGGTCGGTCCATGTTAGATGTTAATCAAATTTTGAAGTACATCATGGTCCTTTTCTTCAAAAAAATAAAATAAAAATAAACTGGTGGTCCATTTTCAAAAAAGATAAATGTAGAAAAATCCCTTCAGGAAATTTTGTTGACCAGTAAAAATTTTGTCATATCTTTCCTTAATGTTGGGTAGAAAACTTTTCATGATAAATTCACCCTTGGAAATTCATTGTGGTAAAAGAAGAAAGTTATTTGGGAAACTTTTAAAATAACAAAAGGATTTTATCACATATTTCCCAAGTCATTAATGTGCAAGAAGATTTCTAAAAAAAAATGAGCAAATTTTATTTCGTAAGGAAATCTTGTCTGATTTTTGCATGGAAAAGAAAAACAAAGTCGACCGATTGAGCGAGTCATGGACCGGCCTTTTTCTTGAATCACATGCTCATTATTTCTTCTACTTTTCATGGAAATCATGGATCGCTTGCAGCAAAAATGGAAGAATTGTGAGAGAAAAAGTAGAGAGGGTTACAGGAGTTTCTTCCATTCGCATACACGGCATTCTTAGGAAAATCCAGAATTCTCCATTGAGAATTCACGAGACGAAGCATGGAGAGGCTCTCATGATGGCAGCATGGAGGTTTATGGTGGAACATACGAGATAGTGGCAAGGATTCCACATATTGTTCCAGGAGGTGCTGTCCAATGGTATTGTTCGAATTGTTTCTTTTGGCCAAGTGTCCGAAATACGAATCAGCTGCTTAGTCATTGCCACCAGCTCAGCCCCTTGCTGTCCTTTGCTTCGCGCAATGCCTCGCTCGATAGTGTTCGAAGCTGCGGATCAACCTGACCTTGGCGTTTCCAGTCCGCTCAACGAGAGCAAACCAATAAGGCCGCTATCTCGATTAATTTTGGATCAACAACGAAGCCTGCGATCTAATCAGAGGAGCCTCTGAAGACGACCAGCCGTATCGCGATCTTGATGAAGATATTGATCCGTGGATCTTGACGAAAATTTGCCACTCTGTGCTCTCCTTCAACAGGTTTAGCTGACTAGTAACATCCGGCCATCAATTCGACGGTTTCGCATGATCACAATAGCCACTGAATTCCATCATTGTGCTCGATTAAGATTGCCAAGTTCTATCTTTTCCCTTGCATTGATAATTCTTCTTGCAGGTTCCACTATGAGAGACAACACCTAGATAAATTCCAAGCTGTTCGGTGCACTAATGGTTAGTTAGTGGGTCAGAGGAATATGTGGTCAAAGCCATGGACGGAACTTGAAGCCAAACTGACTTTGTCCGAATAATCTTGCTATCCAGCATTGTTCTGAGGTCGACTCAACCTTATTTTTATCGTTATTGAGGGTCTAATATGGTTACCTATCTCGTGTTAGAGTTTTGACGATTTTGGACATAGATTTGAGCCAAAAAGGGGGCTGTTTTGGGCGAATGTCCAACAAGTGCGCAAGTGCAGAATTTTAGGCTCGGGAAAAGGTAACATCCGGACAGCTCCTCATCACCGTTAGGCTTGAGTTTGTGAATACAACTACGAAGCAAATAGCCGGTTCCATCCGCAAGCAAGCTAGAATCGATCGGAAGCCGTTCAAATTCAGAGAGGTTATTTGCAATTTTAGGGAATGATAAAAAAAATAAATGATTCGTTTGCCCAAGGTTGGAACTCCAATTTTCGAATCAAGCCAAATCTGGAGGCAATTCTTGATGTAATCCACTTTGCATAACCCATCCTGACTGAAAATGGGCAAACATGCCGCAAACTCCAGCCTTAGAAAGGGAGTATGTATTCTTTAAGCCATTCAGCTTTGAAGATAACACTCTATTTTTTCTTGCAGGGACATACAATCTATTCCAAAATTAAGGAACCTATCCAAATCCAAGAACCTCTTCGATTCAAGGAATACATTAAAGGGGTGAAATTGTATCTTGAGAACATACATTGACACGTTCCCTCTTGATTTTTACAGGGCTCATTGCCATGCCAGATAGGCCAAATTTTTGGCAATCAACTTGCATCATGCCTAACTGGGGCAAGTGAATCATTTGTGCGCTGGACAATAAAAGGACGTTTCGTCTCCAGCAAAGTCAACGGACACAATAGCAAAGTCATCCACGTCAAAATCAAACCCCAAGATATGAACTTCGGGTGAACGGTAACTTTGTATCGTTCTAATTTGATCTTCGAAGATCCTATGCCTAACATGAGCTTGTTCTCATTTAACAGGAAGATATCGGCATTGAAAAGCCTCAAAAGAAAAAAACTCGCCAACAAGAAGGCGAAAAGAAATATCGACTTCGGAAGTCAAGGAACCCTGAAGAATGGTGGGGAATACGTCCAAAAGCATGAATGGATCTCCTCTAGTGCAAATCTTTGAGAAGGATTCGTTGCCCCAACTAGACGAAGAGATCATGGCCACAAGCTACATGGCCAATTTCTGTAAACCGCACATTTGTGTTCTAATATGAATGCAAAGAAAGGGAAAGGCGGTATCGTTCCAATTTATCTTGAATTTGGAAACACAAACTGACATTTAATTTTTAATTTTGATAGGGACTTGCCAGCATGTAGACATGGGTCACTGTCGTGCCGGATAAGGGAGTATTTCTCTTCCTTAAAACTGGGGCAATCCCAATCCTCATTCCTTCAGAATTTTCTCATGCTTGCATATTATGTTCTTTAAGCAAACACTTGACGAGCTATTTGAAAATTCCGTCCAATGCTCACACACTGCACGGTTTATGCATGATTACTCTTCATGTTCAAATTACCAATTCTGGATAAAAAGCGTGAACCACACGAGATGTATCAAATGTACAGAATGGGGCATGACAGGATGATGAAAGGCAAGACATTTCCATACATCCCTAAATTTTAACCCCCAGTAAGTTGAGTGGTACTATTCCGCATCCTTCAAGGCAAAGGGTTTTCTTGCAAAAGGTACGATAGCCGAGGTTACAGAGGCATTTATTTCTCTTCCAAACACTACAGGTCATCCATTGTTACCCCTTTTGAACGGAGATTTCACTTCTATTACCCCTGTCAAGAACCACCCCACATTGGGGCAAAACAGAAAATTTCAGAAGCAAGTTGAGGTAAATGGTTAGAAATTCTCTTGCTCAGACTAACATCAATCTTTGGGTGTTTCTTTGCATTTATGCTTGAACATTAATTCAAGTGCCTTAGGATGATGAAGAGCATTCATTTCTCTATCATATACATTTTATCCCTTGCATAGCCCACTTGAGCCTGCAAATTCATTTCTTAAACCCATGTTGGTGATCATATGCTCAATTCAAAGCAAGTATGGCTGATCTATGAGCAGAAGAAGTTGAAAAATTGGGTCAATAGAAAATCCCCGAAAGAACTCGTCAAAAGGCGGAAAATGCAACGGCCCAGCGAGATTAAAAAAAAAAGAAGAGAGAAGAGAAAGAGCAAAGAAAATGCTGATCTCTAAAAAAAAAAAATTCTGGGGCATTTAAAAAGCAAAGCGCTTGGTAAAAGTAAGGCCAACGCCCATCCAAATTCTTGCTCATTTGCAAAATCTTGCTGAATGCCATTCTATAATGTCAAAAGGCAAGTCCTTAGCAGAAAGTTTGTACCATCTCTCAAGCAATGATGGCATCATTTGAAGGCGAAGATCAGTGACAAGCAGCAATGATCACCAATGTCAAGCCCTTCTCATATATTTTCTGAGCCAGAACAAACCTTCTTGTTCCTCAGTCCCCAATTCTAACCTACCTTACAACCCTTCAAAAGTCTCTTCTGACTAGGGCACTTGAGTTAACGTAGAGTTGAATGTTTTAAGCATCGCTCGAAGAAGTTCGAGCAATATTATTTCTCTCTCATTTTTGCAGGGTTCTTGACTTGTAAACCCGAAACAAATAACGAAGAATTTCATTTCAATAGCCTTGACTCGATTGGAGTCTCATTTGAAAACCCCTGACCTAGCCCTCATTATGGTCCTTATCAAGACCTCCAGATCGGCTCGATCGTACCAATTGCGAGATTACTCGGACCCTTGTCGAATGCGATGATGGTAAAGTTGAGTGATTTCTTTTGAATCCTGCAGTTGGGATATACAGCTTTTCCCGAGAGTGAGAGAAAGCCCTTTCGAACTGGAATCCCCCATTCAGATTACATTTGAGGCATTCACAATGTGATAACCTCCATGAACAGAATTGGTAATGCAAACTTGATAGAATAGTTATGCATGAACCACATGATGATTCATAAGCAAAATGCACAATGCAAGATTAACATAGTAATTTCACATGATTTCATTGATGAATTTCAGCAACTATGTTTGCACATGCTACCTCTGACATTGTCTGGCAGGTAGCATATTTTTGATGATCGAGTTGGCTCTTAAAATCTCGAAATTCATCCAAGGACCATTGAATGAGCAAACCTTACTGGCAAATGCCGACCAGGTAGTCTTCCAAATCCTCAGGTAAGTATATCTTTAACCTGAACCACTTTAAGAGAATGGGTGAAAGCCCTTTCTGACTGAAGGTTCCTCATTCTATTTGGTCAAATTTTGTCGAAAGGATCAGACAATTCTCCTTATTGATAAAATCCCCAGTGGAGCTTTACAATGTAGGTAGAAGCTCACAAATTGTTGCATTTGCATTAAGATTCATGCAAGACAGCATTTTCTTATGAACTGAACAGGTTGAGCACGCCAATTTAGCAAATCCTAAAAGTCGGGTTTCAGTCAACTCAGGTAAGTTTTCTGATTTTTTTTCAGACTTGGATGACCGCATCTTCAATGTTGCAGGTATCAAGCTAAGCATGGTGATCTAGACAGAAGATCCCCTAAGACAATCAGGCCCGCTCGATCCATAACTCGAGCACCATATCCAGATTTGCTCAGGTTGCGATGCCAGCATTTCACAATTCTGTTCGCTGTTTCATGTAAAGGATGAACATGATTCATATTTTCTCAGATTACGATACCAGCATTTCGCAATTCTGTCCACTGTTTCATGTAAAGGATGAACATGATTCAGATTTTCTCAGATTACGATACCAGCATTTCGTAATTCTGTCCACTGTTTCACATAAAGGATGAATGTGATTCAGTTTTTACCTGATTGCGATACCAGCATTTCACAAATCTGGCCCTCAGCTAATGCTTCACGTGATGAGCGGATGATCGTGATGCAGAAGCTTTATTCTTAGCCTACGTTCCACGTAATGAGCGGATGATCGTGGCTCGAAAGTTTATTCCCAGCCAATGCTTCACGTGATGAGCGGATGATCGTGATGCGGAAGCCAGTTCTCAGCTGACATTCCACAGGATGAGCGGATGATTGTGGTTTGAAAGTTTTATTCTTAGCCTACGTTCCACGTGATGAGCAGATGATCGTGGTTCGAAAGCGTTATTCTCAGACAATTCTCAGTTGACGTTCCACGTGATGAGCGGATGATCGTGGTTCGAAAACTTTATCCTTAGCCAATGCTTCACGTGATGAGCGGATGATCGTGATGCAGAAGCTTAATTCTCAGCTGACATTCCACATGATGAATGGATGATTGTGGTTTGAAAGCTTTATTAGCTGACGTTCCACGTGATGAGCGGATGATCGTGGTTCGAAAGTTTTACTCACAGCTAATGCTTCACGTGATGAGTGGATGATCGTGGTGCAGAAGCATTACCGATTTGCGATCCAGAACTCGCAAAATTGGCTTACAGACATCTTGCGTCGCCTCGAGTCAGGAAGAAAGAAATTCCTGAGGACGGGTGGGCCCAGTACCTTAAGATCCTCACAGCGCTAGTGATTAAGGGAATCCTCAGCGTATAAGATATTTGTGGAAACAGATACCCCTTACGCGATCCATGCGCAAGTTCTTTGAAAAAAGAAGTTAGACGCATTTTATTTTCAGTCTTGCATTACATCATTCCCACAAAAAAAAATCGATTTAGATGAAAAGTTAGGTGCCACTTTTAGTCTTTGAGCAAAACCTCTATGAGCTTCCACTCAAAGAGGGGCAACTGTTGACACATAAATTTTGATTTATTTTCTTTCAGCCATTGTCTGCATAAAAATTAGAATTAATTTTGGTTCTAAACAAAAATAATTAATCTTCAATTTTAGTATGCATTGCATTTTGCATCAATTTGGACCGACGACGGCAGAATATTATGAGCTTAATTGCAATATTTGGACCGGTGCACGTGGGCTTTTATTAAATTTGTTTAGACTCATGGCCGAAAATTGCGTGCGCTTCATATGTGGATTATCCTGAATTTGAGCATATTATGATTAAGAAGGCTAACAAATCTCAATTTTATGGCAAATCTGTATCCACGAATAGTCAAGAATCGCATTGAGTTTTTGGTCGTATTAAACATGGTCTGCATGTTATCACAAGAGCTAACAAAAGGACGTGGTAGGGTTTTTGTGTGGGAAGAATATTTTCATGAGTAAAAATGGAAATTGTGCAAAAATTTAATTCTTAAAGCCCAATCTCCTCCTGCGCGAAGATCAATTGCTATTGTGAGAGTGATTTTCTAACGGAACAATGCATCGAGTCAGAAAACTGAGCAAAGTTCAATCAACGTGAAGGGCGAGGGATCAATCAGCATCAAATGGAAAGAATTGATGAATGATTTTCAGCGTGTTTTTAAACAGGAATGTGTGAATCACAAGATAAATCATGCTCGGCATATTCGCATATCATTCTCAATCAAGGGATGATTTGGCTGCCGAGGGAAAGAATAAATTCATGGCCAATTTGTACTAATAATTGACAGCTATATTTTGGTAATTGACTCCGTGAATCCATATTTTCCAAACGAACGTGTGAGTTGTTTTTGCTATAAAGCTCTCATTCACAGGAGCAGGAAGAGAGAGAGATTTGACTAAAAAAATTCAGAAACGTGAGAGATAAAACACCTCCAACAAACACCGAATCGGTGGGGGGATTTTCTTTTCCTCGTTCTCTGTCGTTGGGTGTGTTGTTCCAGTAGTCTGGTGCTCGGTCTCTCCCATATTCAAAATCCTCTACTACGATTTGTGCATACCCGACGGCACCCTGTTATAGCATCAATTTAGGCTTCATGATCAGCCCTTGTTTAGTGGTAAAACAACACTTTCTTTTTATCCTTATTTGAGATCTAACGTGGTTCTCAGCTTGTGTTAGAATCTCGGTTGAACTTGAGTTCAATCCGTAGCAAACTTGGAGTAAGAGGGGGCGACTCAATTGTTCATACACGGCAACTTTGAGAGATGTAAAAAAAGTGCTCCTGTTTTCCACGGTGAGAGGGGGGCCATCCATCAGAATATTCGGTGAGAAAAAAGGTCATTCTCGGGGCCGCATCATTGTTCGAATACGATCACATTGAGAGCGTGACAAAAGCAGAGAGATCGTGAGGTAGGGGTTCCTTCCATGGTGAATACATGGCCACATGAAGAAAAGAAGGCTATCGGACTAAAAGCATCACTACAAGACAATCCAAGTCGCTAGACGCAAGCTTGAACCAAGGATATCGTGCTTCCCGACGTGCCCAACCGTGGTGCCATGTTTTGTCTAGGCACTGCGAGAAGTTTCTTTTGTATTCTTTTGCAGGATCCGTGAGCCATCCTGAATCAGATTTGCGCACCCAATCACCAAGACGCCGGTTGTCGACCACCAATCTATGATGAACACCCGCTGATGCACGCGGGCCGAGCCTTTCTTTTCTGGTCTCTCCGCCCATAATTATTGCTTTGAGGAGAAAAGCACTGCACCCACATCCGATCGATTGAAATCTATCAATGGATATTGTCTTTTGCTTGGTCAACAAATTCAGATTCTTTGGTTGGACTAACAACATGTCCAACGTGCTGACTAGGTCAGATTTGACCGGCAAAATCTCAGGAAGATCCATACGATGACACATGGACTTTGATGCAAGCTGCATTTGGCTGATTTGTGTTAGATTTTCCAACCATATTTGATGTGCCCAAGTTTTCCACCAAATTGGTCATTTGACATTGTTTAAAGTTTTATATTTGCAGCCTTGCCTATTCTTTTTTTAAAGGTTCTGACGCCGAGTGGTCTTAGTCCACACACTGACCTGCTTCATGCCTATGAATCAAGCTACTGCACCGTGAATCCATCGAGCCGTGAAGCTATCTTACCGCCAGAGCTGATTTCGAACGGTCAACAGAGCACGCACGCTATTGATTTCCTCATCCTCACCGAGTGACCTTACGAATTTTCATTGCAGTGGGTTCGGGTAGCCACTACGAATGCTAGGCGGCTCATTCCACTGACATGCGAGGTGAAACCACGCCATCTCTATTGCCTTGATCCTCAAACCGGTCCAAAGTTCAATTTTAGAAAGAGAATATTCATCAGGCAAGGTAATATTTCTTACCTTAATTGATTCGAAATATTCACCTGCCTAATTTGATCATATCTTGTCATATTTTGCACATCTTGCAAATTTGCATCAAAGTGGATATTTTTAAAATATAGGAAAATTTTATAATCCGCAACTTGACGTATAATCGAGAAAGTCCATCTTTAAGATTATCGATCGAATACTCGATTAGGCAAGGATTTGGGTTCAATCGTTAATCGTAGGATTACGAATTAAAGATTGATTCAAATATTCGCGAAATATTTCAAAATTTGATTGATATATCATATATCCACTTTCTTGATTGATATTGATTGGCATATTCACTTTCCTGTTTTGATTCGAATTATTTTGATTGTCATATTTTTAGAACATATCCCGTCGCATGATATAACCTCGAAAATTCTAAAAAAATTACATTCATTCACATCCCATATTTGAAAATTGCATATCTTTTAAAAAATTGCATCATGTAGACAATTGCATATCTAATCCCTCTTGTAAGATATTTAGACTAGCTTGCATTTTAGGACAGAAATCGCATGTTTAAATAGAATTTCGTGTCTAAAATAATTCGTCTTCAATATATTAGGGTTCAGGTCAATTTAGACTCTAAAATATGCAAGATAAGAATTGTTTTGGCATAGTTCTATTTTAGGAAATAAATTCATCCGAAAATAATAATAAAAATTCATCCTTGCCATGTCATCTTTGACACGTCATCTATGCCATGTCATCTATGCTACGTCATCTATGCCACGTCATCCTTGCCACGTCATCCATGCCATGTCATTCATCTTTGCCATGTCATCTATGCCATGTCATTCATCTTTGCCATGTCATGTTAGATTGCATTTTAGCTTAAATTGCATATTAGAATTGCATGTCTTGATTTTAATTAATTTATATGTCACGTAGTTAATTTAATTAAATCATGGTCTCAATTGTGCATTCGTTTAATTTGCATGTCATCTAGTTTAGTCTTACATTTAATTCATGTCGTTGCATCCTAGAATAATTTCATGGATCACATGTAGTATAGCTTTTCATGCATTCATATAAAAATTGAAAACTAAAAAAAGAAGCGATGTTTTGTGTGGCGCGTGCTCTCTTAATTATATTGATTTCTGGATGTTCAATTAATTGATTGCGCACCCGCATGACAACCTTTGTTAGTGACTTAGGTTAAAAATCAATCAGTGTTGCCTTCTCAAATGATTTTTTCATGAAATAAAATGGTACCGAAAGGGCGTTAGAGTAATCTAGCGTAATCAAGTCCCCGGACTCTTAATCTCTGGTTCGTAGAAGTAATTTAGTTCTCCCGCTAATTTACTTAGGTTTCTAATCAACCTACCAAAAATGATTAGTGGCGACTCTATTTCAAAATACATTGCATGTTAATCAAATTGAATCTTAAGTTGCGATTTGGTATGGATTTGGGAGAGTCCGAGTTATGTTAGTTAATTTAATTAACCTAATAATCCATTAGCCCAGGAAATCGTTTTTTTAGGTCGCGACAGCTTGGCGACTCCACTGGGGACTTTTGTCCTTAATTTTTGAAAAATTAAGAGTGGACTTAGGCCTTGAAATATTTCATGAAAAAATCTCATTTTTTGTTTGGCAGCATGAACTCCAAGTAAGTGCCTAACCATGTCTTAAATGATTTTGCAGATGGGAGTTATAAGGGATGGAGTGTTTGGCTAACCCTTTGTCTTGCAGGTTTTGGTGTTTAGGAATTGCTTGTTTAATTATGCACATTTTGAAGAGGTGATTGCTTATTAATTGTTGTGCATGATTAATTGTATTAGCACTACACCAGACATAACCCGTGGCCTGACCTGGGCCGTTAGTTTTAGGATGGTATCGAGATTGGATCCTAACGTTCTTCGTGAGATCATGTTTGAAAGTTAGTCCGAATTTGATCCCGACTCTCTTTTCAAAAATGAGTTTCAAAAGTTAGAACTCATGCTCGGTAAGATTACCGAAGTGGGGATATAATTTTTAACTCGAAAAGCCGAAGTTGAAATGACCCGGCTAATCCTGGTTACGTCGTAAGATTACGACTAATCTTGATTATGTGCGCGAGATTGTCGCCTTGTCGCAAGTTTTTCACTTCAATTTGCCAGCCTTTAGGATAGTTAGACTAAGGTTATCCTCACAATCCATGTGCATGTCTATGTGATTGTCATGTTATTTTTCAAGGTAAAGTAAGTCCTCTAACTTTATCTTGATTTTTGTTTTTTGGTCGGTCCATGTTAGATGTCAATCAAATTTTGAAGTTAACATCATGGTGTCGCGACCCTCTCCCGAGGCGGAGGGCTAATGGGCCGCCCGATCGCTGGCTTGGATCGGACGCGGCCTCTCCCAAGGTCCATTTCCCAAGTCGTAACTGCTGGATATACGTGGTCGACCTTTAGTGTGGTCTAGTGACATGTGATAAGTGTACATGCCAAGGAGTCACCACCAATCGTTTCGTGGAGGGTGCGATCGGAAACCCTATCGAATAGTTGGGAGTGGTCTATTCGATCCTGCGGAAACCAGAGAAGTAGGTTCGGGGACTTAGTTACGCCAACTGTCAAAGTTAACGCCCTTTCGGTACCTAAGCTGAATGGTTTATCTGATCCTAGGATTTCATACAGATAAGTGAGGTGCTGATCCTAAATCTAGAAGTTCATGCAGATGGGAATAGCTACCCTATCACTCACAATCATTAAAAGTAATAGCACAAGTCAAGGAATCAGTACATGCGGATAAAACACATGAAATCAGCATGGCATCCCTAATGAGGCCCTATTAGCCTAGAGAAATATCAATCAAGGCTTAGGAGTGATTTGGACATGATTCACCCACGAGGGGCAGAATCGTAATTTTGAATAATTCGGGGGCAATCCACCTCTGAAAGGGAAAATTTATGATTTCAGATGAATTGCGAAGTCAAAAGACGGGGGAAATAGGATTGGCCATCAATCCAGTCTATTTCCTATTTTTTGGGAATTTCCAGGATTTTTCTGGAATTTAAAAGAGATTTTACCCTCAAAGGGGTAAAATCGTCATTTTGGACAAAGAAGAGAACTGAAAATCTCAAATATTAAGGTTGGTCGTTGTCGCGACCCTCTTGAGGTTGTCGGGCTCTCGAGGGCTAATGGGCCGTCCTGTCTGGTCGGACGCGGGCCTCTCCCAAGGCCCATTACCCAAATCGCAACGGAGGTATGCGTGATCGACTTTCAGTGTGGTCTAGTGACATGTGCTAAGTGTGCATGCCATGGAGTCGCCACCAATCATTTTTTTAGGGTGTGATTGGACCACCCAATCGAATAGTTGGGAGTTTCTATTCAATTCTGCGAGAACCAGAGAAATGGTTTCGGGGACTTAGTTACACCAACAGTCAGAGTTGACGCCCTTTCGGTACCTAAGTTGACTGAATTTTCTAGCCTGAGATTCATGCGGATGAGTAAGGTATGAACCCTAAATCTAGAAATTCATGCAGATAGGAGTGATTATCCTAGCAATCACAATCAGTAATAAAATGCGCAACTCAAGGAATCTAGATATGCAAATAAATCACATGGCATTCCTAGTAAGGCCCTATTTATCAATCACAGCTCAAGAATGATTTAGCTGTCCTAGCCATTCTACACATGATCTAACCTAAGAAAAGCATTAGGAAGCATCGAAGGAGTTCGAGAGTACTCACATGGGGTTCGCCGTGCCCTGGTTTGGTCTTGGACGAGCTATCGAGCTCATGCCGACCCGATTATATTTGGGGATCCACTCGGCGTTTTACACCATAAAATCATGTGAAACAAAAACGAAAATATTCAGCAAGGGGAATTTATTGTAGATGGTGGTCGATCTAATTGGACGTCAAGACTAAAAAATATGTAGAAATTTACAAATTAAAATACTCGAATGACATTTTTTTGCCAAATTCAACTCTATGCGTCGTGAAGAAACACATGCAATTGAACTTGAATTTTGACTATTTATGAGTTCAAAATGAAAAGGAAATTAAAATAAAAATATTGACTATTTTTCTATATTTTTACGACATCGAACGCTATTTTTCTTCATTTTTCATGTATTTTTCTATTTTTGGAAAATATTAAAAAATATTAAAAAATATGACAAATTATTTTTTATCAAAAATGGTTCCTTTAGCTTGGTCAAGGCTACCAAAGATGATTTTTTAATGTTTTTAACTTTTTATAGATTTTTTATGAATTTTTTAAAAATAAACTATGAAAGACTGATCAAAAATCAGGTGTCAACAGCTGCCCCTCTTTGAGAGGAATTTCGTCAGAGGTTTCTCTCAAAGACAATGTGACACCTGTGTTCCGATCGACTCGACTGGGAAAATAAAAGAAATCATGACATCCAATTTTCATGCCCATCAATGTGTGCTTTTCCTTAAAAAGAGATGTGCTCATTCAATTCCCTGATATGATGTAAGAAAGTTAAGGAGTAGATAGACTTCCCTGCCCCTTACCTGTCGAATGCTTGCGGCATTTGCTTTGTCTGATGGGTTCAAGTAGATTCCTAAGGACTTGTCATCGGAGTGTCCTGGGGATGTTAAGCTCTGACCTGTATGGTAGGTCAAACCATAATGGAATTCCTAACTGATAGGAACCTAAGGAAGACGCATCCCACATTTGGGAATTTGCCAAGGGTTTTGATCCGTGTGGTGGACTAAACTAGAAATGGCTTGCCTAATGTAAGGCTTATTAGGGAAAACGAATCCTCCCGCGTTCGGGATTCATCAAGGTTTTGATCCGTATGGTGGATCGGACCATTGGGTTGATCCTTCAGGCGGTCTCTACCAGTCCTTTGACCCTTCAGGCGGTTTCTACCATTCATTGACCTTTCATGCGGTTTCTACAATTGAGTTGACCCTTCAGGCGGTTTCTACCATTGGTTGACCCTTCAGGCGGTTTCTACCATACATTGACCCTTCAGGCGGTTTCTACCATTGTTTTGACCCTTCAGGCGGTTTCTTCCATTGGTTGACCCTTCAGGCGGTTTCTACCATACATTGACCCTTCAGGCGGTTTCTACCATTGTGTTGACCCTTCAGGCGGTTTCTACCATTGATTGACCCTTCAGGCGGTTTCTACCATTGAGTTGACCCTTCAGGCGGTTTCTACCATTTATGAGATTCCAAACTGATATGAATCAAAGGATGACGTACCCGCTCTTCGGGGCTAGTCGAAGACTCGATCATTCTATGGATCGGTCTTAGAAAAGATTTGCCTACTAAAAGGCTTCACCTAAGGATGACGCACCCAGTCTTTGGGGCGGCCAAAAGTCCTGCAGAAAGCTTAGACCTGAAAAAATTTTCCTCGCCAAGAAGATATTAGTAATCTTTGGGAAGACAATAATTGTCTAACTGACAAAATTCTACGACTTAAGTTTTAGTCATGAAATGTGCATTTTGATTGCTGGAGGTTATCCAAAACATTCCTGCCATATACAGATGTGATCATAAATTCCTTGCACGGAAACTCTAGATCAAACAATTTGAAAATTTCAAAAAGAGTTTGCTCAAAACATCCATTGGAGTATTTCTCATCCAAGAAGGCTCCTCACTACTCTATGATAATGATCTTTAATAGGGAAAGTGCTCAATTTCCTACCGACCTGTGCCTGGGTTTCAGGATCATTCGCAACGCATACATTTCGACCGATCAGGAGGTCTTTCACGGGACCGTAGTGTTAGGCTTGGATATCGGTTTCCAAGGGGGACTCACTTTTGAGTCAAGGCCGTTGAACAAAAATTTTCACTATCTGCTCTGGGTTTACAAGTCAAGAACCCTGTAAAATGAGAAAGAAATAGTCTTGCTCGTACTTCTTTGAGCTAAGTTATACATTAACCCAAGTGTCTTAGTCAGATGAGACTGCTTCAGGGTTGTAACATTGGAAGGATTGGGGACCGAAAAAGGCTTATTTTTTGCCCAGAAATTGTGAAGGGTTTGGCATTGGTGATCATTGCAAATTTGCCACATGTCCTTCGAAGAACATCTCCATTTCTTGAAGTGTACACTCCTCTTTTAGAGCGCACAAGGATGTTTAAAAGCGTCTCTTGTTACATTAAGAGACCGTCTGTTTGTGTGTTTGCAATTTGAGCACGACATCATTTGGAGAGTAGTCATCTTGATCTGACTCCTTTGCAGGGTCTTTTCATCGTATATCTAGACTTTACTGGGGATATTTTGAATAGACATCAGCCTTGCTTTTTACCAGGCACTTTGCTTTTTCTTGATGTCTAGGGATTTTTCTTTTCCCCCTTTTTTTAATCCCGTGTTTTTCTTTTCTTTTGGAGCTAGGATTTTCGGCAATCATGCTAGATATGCAACTTAAACTTTGGCACGCTTCCATTCCTAGAGTGATGTTGCCTTTGCTTTGGAATATGCAATGATCACCAATAGGTTGATGAAATGAATTTGCTGGCTCAACTTGGTCGTGCAAAGGATAACAGTGTGTAGGATAGAGAAATGAATTATTCTCGTCATCCTATGACACTTGGATTATCATATAAACAACACACAAAGATTTATGTTAGTCCGAGCAAGAAAATTTCAAACCGTTTACTTTCTGATACTGTTGGACTAACCTTCATTTGCCCCAATGTGAGGTGGTTCTTGACAGGGTTGAGAATGAAAATCGCCGTTCAATGGGGTTCTCAATGGGCATCTGTAGTGTTTGGAATGAAGAAATAAATGCCTCTATCATCTCGATCCATGTAATCGTTGCGAATGACCCTTATATCCATAGGTTAAGGTTTCGCTATCATTTCCAATCTCCTCATCTCTCAAGTGTGTATGGGACGTGTTTGGATTAGGCTCGCTTCTCTTATGAGAAAATACCCTTTTGAACAGTTCAAACGACTCTTGTTGGAAAAATTCATTTCATTTCATCAAGATTTATCCTTCAAAGGGATTTTGTGATGCACCATACATGTGTAATTCATGTTCAGACAATCTCATGTTTTAAAACATGAATGTCAATGAAGTAAGAATTCTATGTCTTTTTAGATGTGAGAATCGAATTAATTCTGAAAGTTTTTAATCTCCAATGAATTGGGAAAAGGGATACTTACCTGCCCATCGAGGCTGGAGATCCTGGAGATATAAAAGGGATATGTCATCGTATATTCTAAAACTTTACAAAAATTGGAACGATACATCTTACCCTTGGTCATATGCTCCAACGAGTGTATAAGGGTTGTGAAAATATGTCTGCCCTGATGGCGAGCTCCTGCCAAGGATAAATATTAAGCATTATTTTGGGTTTCCAAATTCAAAACAAATTGGGACGATACTACTTTACTCTTGATTTGAATTCCATTCTGCATGCCAATGTGCAGATTGTAGAAGCCGGCCCTCAAGCTTGTGGCCATGATTTCTTCGTCTGGTTGGGCAACGAATCCACCTCGAGGATTTACGTCGGAGGAGATTCATTCATCTTTTTGGGCGTGTTTCATGCACTGTTTTGTTATTTGAATGCATGGCTTCTTGGGTGCCTCGTCTCTGTTCATCACCTGAGAGGAAAATGAGAGAACATTATCCCCGCATCTGATTGAAAATCATTTAGGAACGATACGTTCTTTTTACCAAATGGGTGGCTCCGCGGCCAAATGCGTTTTACATTGAAAGGATGGATTCCATTACGCTCTGCAGATTATAACTATCGCTTCAGGGACTTGCCCCACGGATTAAACGATGAATTTGATGTCTTCGGCTTCGACATGCTTTCCGGATGTAGGAATGGTTTGCCCCCATTTTCAGTGGAGATGGGTTTTGTCGAGTGGGCAAGATCAAAAACTCATCCTAGATTTGGCTTTAGTCGAAGGTTGAAATCCCGACCTTGGATAAGCGAATCATGATTCATCTCCTTCTGCTTCGGATTTGTCATTTGCATGCTTCACATTTTACAATACCAACTTCGCCGCTTGATGAAAATGAATCGATGATTTTCGAATTGCCCCAAGTTCTATAGTCATCTGCGTCGAATCTCTTTGAACTTCATCGGGTGATAGACCAACTGATAAAATGATTTTTCAATCCCGAGATCGAACTCCTGACGTTTCGTACCACTTCCATTTCACTGACTACCAAGACACAGCACTATTGGCGTCCCTAACTGGTTCGTTTTTTGTTATAAAATTCTTGAAGCAGTTAGCGACCCCCATCGAGAATGAAACAAGCTCAATTTAGAGTTCATAACGACTAAAGGTCCCTTAGAACGATACAGAGCTAACCGTCTTTGAGCTCGCTCGGGCTTTTGCTCGCATTTTCCTATGTGAAGCCTTTAAATGTTTTTCTTCGTGGCGTTCAATTGATTCGCCTCGACTCTAATCTAACAAGGGATTGTCGCACTCAAGCATGATGATGCTCGCAGGTAGTACTGATCGCTGCCCCAGATTAACTCTAGGCATTAAGGAAGGTTATCTTGCATGGAAGACTTTATGACAAAAAGATTAATGATACATCCAGCCACATGTGCCTAGTTCCCTTGAGGATTCTCGGTGATCAGCCAGTTACACCATGAATCAGACATATAATCGTCATTTTGGATCATAACTTCATAAGTCCATCAGTTTTAAACTGATCGATCCAGATATGGAGCTCCTCATCAAGGAAATCTTTTGATTCTTCGAGCAACTGATATTCGGGTTGACCATCATCGCTTGGCGTTGAAGGATTCCTGTTTCTGTTGTGAGCGATCTGATTCTTCGAGCTAGAACCTTCGTCGTTGCTCGAGATTATAAGAGGATGATTGATCGGTTCACTATCAAAAGCACCTTCCATTTGGGAATGGAAGAAACAAAAATCCTCAGAGCATCCGCCCGCTTGATCTTCCGAAATCATATGCCCAAGCCGGGCAGATCTTTGAACACTAGGCGCAATATGTTGATCGGGGATAGGAAGAGCACTAGCGAAAAGTTGCTGCTCAAACCAAGGAGTTCGTACCTGCTGCACTTGTGGCATATACTCTTGAGGGGTGCTGAGATGATTCGGGGGAATATTCTGATTAGCGCCCAAGTAGTCGATGGTGCTGCTACCAGCTTGGTCGGTGCCTAGATTAGGCAGGGTATTTCTTACTTCAGGGGCATTGTAGTTATAGCCATGCCTAGTGTTTAGGCACAAGTTGAGTTCTTTCAGGTTCAGTGCTGTGTGGCGCTGTCTTAGCGCCCTTCTGTAGCTCTTGAGGTGACTCGCGACTCCATCTTTAGTGAGTCCTGGTATGTTCATGATCTCAAGTATGCGCGTTGGATATGCTGAGTTGATCCCTAGTTGCTGAACCGCACTAAGGAACTTGAGATGAAGCTCGGGGGACCAATTGACCCTCGTCTTCTTGCGAATCGGAACAGTGTTGACAACTTGGCTATTGCTCTCTGGCCTATTTCCAGTAGGATTTGATCGAGCCGGAAATTGTTGTGGAGGGAATTCATCAGCTTTGGATTGGTCGGTCGTGATAGTAAGCTCATCGTTAAGGAAACTCCAATCATGGTGACGCATATCACATCCTTTAGAAGGCATCGGTATTGACTTCGTAGAATTGATTTGTTCATGCATATCTCCAACAAAATCCGATTGTATCGAAGATGGTTCGAGGGAGTGGGGTGGTGAATGAGCATTTTCAATCCTCATATAAGGCTTATCAAGGAACATTTCGCCGAGAGTGATAGGGCCACCGCAATTAAGGCAAGCGATAGTGCTGGGAGCTTTCTTATACCTCATGTTCTCCGCTCGAAGCTTTTCGTTTTCCTCCTTTAGAATCGCAAGTTCTTGACGTCTGTGTTGAGCCCTCAATTTGGCTCGCTTATTTTGAAACCAAAACTTGACCCTCAAAGGTTTCATCCCTAGCTTCTGGCCCAATTCATTTCTTTGTTTCATGTTCGGGAGAGGGCATTCACTAAAGAAAGCTTCAAGCTCTTGGATTTCATTCTGAGTGTGGCACTGGCGACGTTTCCTTTTCCGGGATTGACCATCGCTGCTGCTGTTGTCGTCGCTGCTGAGATCCTGAACTTCGTTGCCGAAAGGGTTGGGTTCTGTGATTCTGGTACCAGACGCCATCCTATAATCTTCGAGATCTCTCAGTAGTTCATTTTCTGAGATTTTTGGATCAGTCACCTCTAGCAACTGATGGTAACTCTCAAACATGTTGGATCGAAAAATGTTCGATCAATTTTTTCTCACTCAGGGTTCTCTACTCTCTCATGTATGCTCACTCTCTCTAAATTTTCTTTTGAGTGGTTCTGTATGCCCATGAAACGTTCTTTAAACATGGATGAAGATCATCAGGCAAGCGTTGCTCCCAAGATTTCGTATTTCCCGCTTTGTCGTCTTCTTTCTTCTTTTCAACGTGGAGGGACACCAAATCGATTTCCTTTTCTCGATATCCATGTCTGTCTCCCACTTTTTCGATAGTTGCGCTTTACTCCCGTTCAATTTTAATATGGTGACACCGACATATCTTTTTACAACTTTTTTAGGTTTATCAAGCCTGAAATCGCGGACTGGGACAAATCTGATGGTTCACCGAAAGAGCCACCATCGCTTTACCCAATTAACTTGGCTCCACGAGCATTATTGTTGTGCCTTTCTTCATTCTCGAGTTGCTATAAAAGGAGGAGTTAATGCAGAGAAGATTAACACTCTTACATAATTGCCTTTTCGTATTTTAATCACTCTACCACACTCATCTTCTTCTCCCTCACTCCAACGAAAATGACCTCCTCTCCTATTCGCGCTTTCTCGTCCGAAATTTTGGCCCAGTGGGAAAAACTCTATAACCTCCTCGGTCGAGGCTATGCTCATATAGCCGATCACCCAGAAACTGAAGATGAAATCCGTATTTTGCTCGTGGAAATAGACACCACCTCCATCGAGGGCACTAATTTAGAGAGGGAATATAGAATCTTCCCAACCCTCTTTATAAACTTTTTAGAGACTTACCGTGTCGCTCATCGAAAAGCTACCGTGGCTCACGTTTTGCGAGCTCGCTATGAGGATCGGTCCAACTGCTTGGTGTTGGCCAACCTTGTGGCCGATAGTCACAGAAAGGCTGTTGAGTTCGCCAACAAGCGAGTCTCGATGTTGCTTCGCGAGAGGGGAAATTTGGTGGAGCGCTTGGCCTTATCCCTGACCACCTATGAGCACGACCGTCGTAATGTCGTGTTGAAGTTTCAATGTGAGTGGCAGGAAGAAAGGCTTGACAGCATTACCGCGGATATAGCCCATGGGAGAGGACTAGTTCGGGACCTGGAAATAGCCGCCGAAGATCACGGGACCAAGGTTGCCGATCTTAAAGGGGAATGTAAACGCCTTCTTCTTAAGCTTGCAGATCTCGAGTCTCGAGGTGGTGAGTATAAGCAAAGCATCAATAATATGGAGGGCCAACTAGGTTCCTTTGTGATGCTAATTAGGGCTCATTGCGGTTTTATGTTTCCACCCCGATGATTTGTATGATCTGCTTTTAAGGTCCCTCGATTGAGCGAAATGAATGAAAGCTCTAATGTGTGTGTCTCAACTTCTGTATGGATGACTTTCTCGAACACCTGACCACTCTCAACCTAGGCAAGCTGCGCTTTGACATTGATGATTCGAGCGTGTACATCTTGATTTTTTAATCTTGCTTATGATCGGATAAAGGAACCTCCCACCGCGATTATCCACAAAAAGACTTCTCTTCTCTACTTGTTTTTAACCTGTTTCAAATGAAAAGGCAGAATCAGAAGAAAGAATTTGAAAAATAAAGCATAAATCCTTTCAATTATATGCTTACTTGTGATTAATATGGATAAGAGCTTTTACAAGGGTTTTGGCCTTGTGCAAAAGCTTTTATCAATATTCCTCAAAGGAAAGCATATCATTGAAAGGAATGTAATTCACGATAATCGCCTTTGATCAATTCCAAGAAAATCAATGGAATGTTCAAAAGTACACAATTACGATGTGTTTTAAATTCAATTGAAGATACGGTATCCAAATTAAAGCTGTTTGCTAAGAACGAGAGTAATTTGGATATCTATCTTTTCATTAAATTTGAAAAACACGAGTACTCTTGATCAATTATTGTGGATTACCAATGATGCAAAACATGCATGAACCAATTCAAGTTTATAGTTCCTTCTGGCGAAATTGGGATTGTATTGCCCTATACGGCCAAAAGGTTGTATAAGACTTCCAATTTCAATTTCATCCAAAGGAATTATAAAATTAATTTTGGAGTATTCGAGTGATTAGAAGAAATGCCACTATCACATTCTAATGACAAGTCAATAGAAATACAACAAATTTCAATCTGAATGTATATAAACACAAATAGATCCCTAATACAATCAATCTAAGGAATCAGATAGAGAGGATCTCAGCAAAATAAATCATATACAAAAAGGCTAGAAATGAAAAATAAAACAAAGGAATGTGATCTTAATACTTAGAGATGCCCCAGTTTCGATCTTTGAGACGTGACTTCAGGATCACCTATTCCAAATTGTCATCTTCATTAGATGATACCTCAATGATGTCCATAGTAGGCTCTTCTTGTCCACTTGGCGCTCATAATGGGATGACACCATCTTCATCTTCCATCAAGAACATTGGGAGGAAAACACACATATCTATCCTCAAAATGGCATTTAATCCAATCACCGGAATTATGCAATGAATATAATGATTAAGAGCTGTAACAAGTTCGAGGGATAGAAAAGTCTTACCAACCAAACTTAAGAGAAAATCAAGCTTCTCTGTATTTTTTGCAGTGTTAGGTATACTAACCTTCCATAGACAAACGCATGAGACAAGTGAGAGAAAACTCCTAAAAATCAAAAGATAGGGCTTGGTACCTAAAGCCAAGGTTCTCACCTCGAATTCTGGGAAGAGCCGATTCCATTGCACAACTATCGTTGCATTGGGACTCAATCCATAGTTCGAAGTGAGCGGAATTGAAAAGTGGATTACCCCATGTTTTTCCTCACAGAGATTCCATTTTCAATTCCTTCTATTGTGTTCCTAAAGAGGACGCCTGGGGTTTTAGGCGCAATTGTGTGTATTCATTGTGTCGTGCTAAAGCAATAGACATGCATTTTATTTAACAATCACCGCTTCAATATAAACATCCACACAATCATACATCCAAAACTCCTGCCTGCATAAAACAAAGTTAACAAGCACTTCACCCCTTATTTCTCCCGTCTACAAAAACATCTAACACATTCGTTAGCATATATACCTCACTTTCGAGAGCATCTGCATAAAATTAGGTTAGAAGAATCAATCAACTTTTTAATCGGCTCAAGTCCACTAAATGGTTAAGAACCAGTCCCCAGCAGAGTCGCCAGTCTGTCGCGACCCTCTTGAGGTTGTCGGGCTCTCGAGGGCTAATGGGCCGTCCTGTCTGGTCGGACGCGGGCCTCTCCTAAGGCCCATTACCCAAATCGCAACGGAGGTATGCGTGATCGACTTTCAGTGTGGTCTAGTGACATGTGCTAAGTGTGCATGCCATGGAGTCGCCACCAATCATTTTTTTAGGGTGTGATTGGACCACCCAATCGAATAGTTGGGAGTTTCTATTCAATTCTGCGAGAACCAGAGAAATGGTTTCGGGGACTTAGTTACACCAACAGTCAGAGTTGACGCCCTTTCGGTACCTAAGTTGACTGAATTTTCTAGCCTGAGATTCATGCGGATGAGTAAGGTATGAACCCTAAATCTAGAAATTCATGCAGATAGGAGTGATT
The DNA here is from genome assembly GCA_021437785.1 of Rhodomyrtus psidioides. NCBI lineage: Eukaryota > Viridiplantae > Streptophyta > Magnoliopsida > Myrtales > Myrtaceae > Rhodomyrtus > Rhodomyrtus psidioides. The sequence goes on along the minus strand of JAILYB010000041.1, from coordinate 1,719,252 downwards.
ATCCTAGCAATCACAATCAGTAATAAAATGCGCAACTCAAGGAATCTAGATATGCAAATAAATCACATGGCATTCCTAGTAAGGCCCTATTTATCAATCACAGCTCAAGAATGATTTAGCTGTCCTAGCCATTCTACACATGATCTAACCTAAGAAAAGCATTAGGAAGCATCGAAGGAGTTCGAGAGTACTCACATGGGGTTCGCCGTGCCCTGGTTTGGTCTTGGACGAGCTATCGAGCTCATGCCGACCCGATTATATTTGGGGATCCACTCGGCGTTTTACACCATAAAATCATGTGAAACAAAAACGAAAATATTCAGCAAGGGGAATTTATTGTAGATGGTGGTCGATCTAATTGGACGTCAAGACTAAAAAATATGTAGAAATTTACAAATTAAAATACTCGAATGACATTTTTTTGCCAAATTCAACTCTATGCGTCGTGAAGAAACACATGCAATTAAACTTGAATTTTGACTATTTATGAGTTCAAAATGAAAAGGAAATTAAAATAAAAATATTGACTATTTTTCTATATTTTTACGACATCGAACGCTATTTTTCTTCATTTTTCATGTATTTTTCTATTTTTGGAAAATATTAAAAATATTAAAAAATATGACAAATTATTTTTTATCAAAAATGGTTCCTTTAGCTTGGTCAAGGCTACCAAAGATGATTTTTTAATGTTTTTAACTTTTTATAGATTTTTTATGAATTTTTTAAAAATAAACTATGAAAGACTGATCAAAAATCAGGTGTCAACAGTCGTCCACCTGACCCAAACTCTAACTTCGAGCAATTTTCAGGGCTCGATTGGGACAAGAAAGACGGTTTTCCCATTGAAGGGCAAAATTGTCTTTTTGAGAAAAGGGACGGGACTCGAAAATCCAAACCTAATAATTGGTCGCCTAATCGACCCTAATTCTTACTTTGGCATTCTCAGCCTTATCTCGCATACACAGTAGAGGTGACTTACCCCTAAAGGGTAGTATCGTCAAATCTTGGAAGAACGGATAAGAAACCCCAAAAATAGGGTTGACCAGTTGTCTGTGGTCAATCGTAGATTTTTTAGGGATTTCTGGAATGTCTAGGATTTCCCCACAATTTTTCCACATTTTGTTTGGAATTTTCTGGAATTTTCTAGCATTTTTTTTTGGATTTTTTAAGATTTTTCTGATTTTTGTTTATTTTTTTTATTTTTTTTAAATCATTTTTCGATTTTTTTTATTTTAAAGATATTATTCGGACCGGGTCGACCCGGCCCACTCGGGTCGGAACCCAGCACAGACCCGGATCTGAGCGATTGAAGCCTTGAAACGACGCCGTATCGCCCTTTTTTATTTTTCTAATTATCCGTGCTAGATCCAACGGTTCCTATAGAGCCAAGTGGCTAATCCACGGCTGTTGGATGGACTGACTGAAATCTACGGCCTAGATTGAACAAAGACATGACTAGAGCCGTCTGATCGACCTACCAAAATCTTCGGTCAAGATTAGAACGCAAGACTCGATCTGGACCGTTCACCCTCTCTAACCTTAAACGACGCCGCACTGCTACTAACCTAAACGGCACCGTTTCAGCTCATTTTGATTTTCTGATTTTAAAGATTTTCGGATAAACCTAATTACTAATCGGACGGCCGATAGAATTTAGACTCGATTTATCTCATCCGTCCGATCTGTTTATTCAAATAACAGACCCTAACGGCCATGCTGACTGGGCTAACACGTGGACTATTCGCAGGACGACACTTGGATATTTGACCAGTTGACTATGCCAGGTCAGCATCGTCTTCAACCTCCCGACTACAACTGAGCGAATGGCTGTGGATCTCCGACGATGATTCAACGGTGGATTTTCGATGAAATCGTACAGAACCGACGGCAATCGACTCGCGATCGTCCCTATTTTAACATATCTGATAATCGAAGCATCCTACTCGTGGAATCGAGAACATTGTGCGAATTGCCGAGTACGGCCATGGAAGTTCAATCATGCGATTTACCCAAAATCAAAGAAATTTAGTCACAGAATAGCACCAACGGAGGTTTAGAAGACTTACCTTGAGCTCCGATTGAGCTCGCTCGACCCAGATTCGGCTGGGCAAGTATGAACAGTACTCGGCGATGGAGGCCGGGATTGGGAGACTCAATTCGGGGTGTTTAAGCAAGGTCGATGCAAAAAAGGTATGCGACGATGATCAGTAATGTTCAATAAATGAAACGCCCATAGAAATTGCAAGAACGGGCATGAAAGACAAAAATCGCCATTGAAGCACAATGAAGGACTCGAGGTCAAGACTCACCTGTTTCGGAAGTTTCCGGCTATGCGACTGACGGCGAAAGCTTCCTCTCAACACGGGTGACCTCCTGGTGATTTTCGCGAGCCCTGGTCTAGCCTGTGAAGGCCCGACCGCCGCTCGGTGAATTCGAGCTCAGTCCTCGACAATGGCGGTTGGAGGACGAGCCCTTTCTCTCTCTTTTTCTCTCTCTCTCTATTCTGTTTCCTTTCTTTCAACTGAATCCCCTCTTCTTTTTCTTCGCGAAGGCCTGTTAGCTTATATAGCTTGTTCGATTTTTGGCGCCGAACGGTGGATCTTCAACTGACTCGGTTTGGCACGTGTAGTCACGTGCAATTGGGTCAAAACGAAGTCGGGGAAGATGGGCATTTCGCTCAATCACTTTTGGTTCCGCGGTGAGCTTCATTTCGCACGAATTTGGCAAGAATTTGAGCTATTTTTGCCTTTGTTGACTTTCGCAGGTCTTAAGGTTTGACTGACCTCGCCGGAGCTCGTCCGACGGTCATTTGTCATGGGGCCGGTCTTGATTGGCAGGTCTTGAGGTAAGGAGTAAGACGTCCACCATTCCCCTTTCAATTAGTCGCGAATTGACCTTCAATTTGGTCTTGGAAACTCGGTCTGTCACTGTTCATTTGCACGGGTGTTTTGAGGAAGACGACGACACTGTAGAAAACCGGTTCGACCGGTCTGAACCGGTTCCGAATTGGATTTTTCAAAATTAAACCCAAATCAGTAGGAAATTCTTACAATTGAACCTCCTAATCAAATCTAGGGCCTGAATTTTATCTAGAAATGTGGTTTTGCCCAAAAGTTTTCATCAATTTCTACAAAACCCCCAAATTTTCATTTAATTGAAAATTGGGGATCGTGTAATTGAGGGTGCAAATGATCAAATTGAGTCAAACCACCTGTGCCAATCAATTTAAAATGGTGAAATCCATTGGGTAGCATGTTCAATTTGTAATGATAGTCCTTGAATTGAAAGTAATTTCGATTATGCTCAATTTCAAGGACTAAAATGCATTTATGTTTGCAATTGAACAACTTGTCCGAGCAATTAGGTCAAATTGAGATAGGGAACAATTAGATTGAATGTCAAGATCCTAGAAAATGCCAAAATTGGAATTTAAAAGACTCGATTGATATTTTTTCTCAAATTCAATAGTACGGGTTACAAAGGAACGCCCACAATTGAATTTAATTTTGAACTTTTTGTGAGGTCAAAAATACAAGGGATTAAAAAGAAAAATATTGGATATTTTTCCATATTTTTGTGACCTCGAATGCTATTTTTCTTGAATTTTTTGAATATTTTCCTATTTTCTAAAAATACTAAAAAATGTGAAAAATATGAAAAATTATTTTTTATCAAGAATGGTTCCTTGGGCTTGGCCAAGGCCACCAAAGTTGATTTTTTAATTTTTTGACTTTTTATGGATTTTTGTGATTTTTCAAAAATAAAACTAAAAAAAGACTTGGTCAAAAATCAGGTGTCAACAGCTGCCCCTCTTTGAGAGGAATCTCGTGAGAGGTTTCGCTCAGAGACAAGTGACACCTGAGTCTAGACCGACTCGACTGGGGAAAAGAAAAACGAATCTTGACACTCAATCTTTCTTGTCCCACTGGTGAACGCTCTGCTCCTCATTCTTTTGCTGACGTGAGGGAGAAAGTAGAGAGACCCACCTGTTACTTACCTGTTGATCACCTGCCTGATGCTCGTACGGCATGCGCGGTGTATAGCGGGTTCAAGTGAATACCTAGGGACTCGTCTTTTGAGTATCCTAGGGCGGTTAAATTCTAGCCTGTATGGTAGGCTGTACCAGAATGGGATTCCCATACTTGACAGGAACCTGTGAATGACGCACCCAGTCTCTTAGGGATTATCGGGGTTTTGATCCGTATGGTGGATCAGACCGTGAATAGGACTCCTTTCTGCTAGGAACCTAGGGATGACGCACCCAGTCTCTTAGGGATTGTCAGGGGTTTTGATCAATATGGTGGATCAGACCATGAATAGGACCCCTCTCTGTTAGGACCTATGGATGACGCACCCAGTCTCTTAGGGATTGTTCGGGATTTTGATCCGTATGATGGATCAGACTATGAATAGGACTCCTTTCCGCTAGGAACCTATGGATGACGCACCCAGTCTCTTAGGGATTTGTCGAACATTTTGATCATATATTCTAGGGAATTAACTAGGATTTATACAAATAAGGTGTGCCTAACCTTGAGGCTTTACCACATAAGCTATTCTGGGTTTAGGGGTTAACTAGAACCTCACAGAAAGCAGATTTTGTCAACAGTTTTTGATCCTATATTCTAAGGAATTAACTAGGATTCATACAAGTGAGGTGTGCCTAACCTTTAGGCTTTACCACATAGGCTGTTCTGGGTTCAGGGATTACCTAGAACCTCACGGAAAGCTGATTCCTAAAATTGTCCTTTCAACACGCGAGGCGTTATTCTGGGATTTGGGGATTCCAAGTATCCTGCAGAAAACTTAAACCTGCAAAAACTTTGATAAGATTCTTCTGGGATCTAGGGGCTACCTGAGACCTTGCAGAAAAACTATCTTGAATATTGTCCTTTCGACATTGAAGGTGATATTCTGGGATCTGGGTACTCCAGGCATCTTGCAGAAAGATCAAACCTGTAAATTTGAAATCTCACAGAGGGATGATTTCGGAGATTGTCCTTTTGACATTGGAGGTGACATTCTGGGATCTGGGGATTCCAGGCATCCTGCAGAAAGACCAAACCTACAAAATTGTTCATAAGAATGTGTTTTCCTGAGATATGGAATTACCAGGGATCTTGCAGGAAAATAAACTTGAAAGCTCTTCTTCATAGAGCAAGGCATCCTTCTAGAATCTGGGGTTACCGTGATTCCTATAGAAGTTTAACCAAGAATAATAGCATTCTAGAATCTGGGGTTACCAAGAATCTGTCAGAAGCTCAGGCATATAAACTCTCCTTCTTAGAGAAATGTGTCGTTTTGAGACCTGGGGTTACCAGGGGTCCTGCAGAAGTTTAAACTCGAAATATATTCTTCACAAAAGAAGTAGCATTCTGAGGTTTGGGGATACCAGGGGTCCTACAGAAGCTTGAACATGTAAACTCTTTCTTACCATGAGAGGTTGTGTTCTTCTGAGATCTGGGATTGCCAGGAATTCAAAGGTACATCAATGGTCTTTGAGTGATATCTGATGTCAAACTGACGGCACTTTATGACTTATATCATAGTCATGAAAAAAATTCCAATGAATGCATTACGATGCTAGAGGTTATCCAAAACACCTTGCAACATACGGAAGTGATCAAAAATCCCTTGTGAGGAAAGGTTGAATCAAACAATCTGAAATTACCAAAAGAGTTTGGTTAAAATGTTCAGCGGAGTATTCTCATCAAAGAGGACTTCTCACCGTTTTGAGATAATGGTCTTTTATGAAGAATGCACTCGAATTTCCTATCAAACCTATGCCTAGGGTTCAGGATCATTCGCAGTGAATACACCTCGATCGATTAGGAGGACTTCCAAGGGACCGTAATGTTGGGCTTGGTCAACGGTTTTCAAAGGGGACTTGCGTGCAAGTTAAGGCTTTTGAAGAGAAGTCTTCAATGTCTGCTCCAGGTTTACAAGTCAAGAAACCTGCAAGATGAGAAAGAAATAATCTTGCTCGAACTTCTTCGAGCTAAGCTTAGACATTAAACCCTATGTCAATTCAAGTGCCTTAATCAGAAAAGGCTTTTCAGGGTTGTAACGTAGGTATGATTGGGGACCCAAAAAAAGCTTGTTTTTGGCTCAGAATACGCGAAGGGTTTAACATTGGTGATCACTGCAAGTTTGCCGCCATCTTGTCCTTTCTGGTTCAGAGAGCGTCTTCAGTCTTTGAAGTGCATTGACAGTCTTTGAAGAGCATCGTCAGTCTTCGAAGCGCACATTTGTCTTTAGAGAATATATGTTTCATGTTGAGACGGCGTCAACATCTTGTCTACGCTTTCATCATCTGGGTGTGACATAATCTGGGAGTATCATTTGCTGTCCAGCTCCCTTGGGATTTTCTTTTACAATCAGATCACACTAGTGACCTATACAAAGGTATCGTGCCATCTTTTGGGCATTTATAAAATAAAACACATGATTCACGAGTACACAAGTATTTGGATGGGCATTGGCCTTGCTTTTACTAGGCACTTTGCTTTTTCTTGATGCCAATGATTGAATTTTTCTCCTTTTTTTTTTCATCTTTTGTCGAAATCCCACCTTTTCTTTTGAGAACCAGGATCTTCAAATGAGTGTGCTAGATGTGCAACTTGAATCTCAGCACTCAAACATTAGTCCCGGAATTTTTCATAAATCCTATATTTTGAACTCTTCCGCTCTTGAAGTGACGTCGCTTCCGTCTTGGAATATGCAATGATCACCAACGGGTTTGTGAAACGAACGTATAGGCTCAACTGGGCTGTTCAAAGGGTAAAAGTGTATAGGATAGAGAAACGAAGGCTTTTCGTCATCTTAAAGCACCTGAATTACCATAGAAGTTAGAATGACAAGCAACACGCGAAGATTGATGCAAGTCTGAGCAAGAGAACTTCTAACCATTTACCTCCTGATACCGCTAGATGTACCTCCAGTTTGCCCCGCTGTGGGGTGGTTCTTGACAGGGGTAAAGAATGAAACCGCCGTTCAAAGGGTTATCAATGGTCACCTGTAGTGTTTATGATAGAGAGACGAACGCCTCAGTCGTCTCGATCCATATAATCACTGCGAATAACCCCTACTTCCGTAGGTCAAGGTCTCGATGTACTTACCACTCCACTCATCTTTCAAGTGTGTATAGGACGTGTTTGGATCCAGCTTGCCTCTTGTCTGAGGAAATATCCTTTTAAACAGTTCTAAACAACTCTTGTTGGAAAAGTTCATTTCGTTTTCTCCAAAACTTACCCTCAAAAGGGGGTTTATGATGCACAATGTATATTTCAATCATGTTCGGATAACCTCCAGATCTAAACATGAATGCCAATGACATGATTGTGAGAATTTTGCGTCTTTCTTGGCATGAGATTTGAATGCATGCTAGATTCCAAGAAGCCTTCAAATTCTAGCAATAAAGATTCTGACAATCTTAAAACCTAAGAGATTGGGAAAGGAATACTTACCTGCCCAGCGCGGCTAGGGATTCCTGAAAAACATAAAAGGAATATGTCGGTGTATGTTCTCGAATTTCAGAAAACTTAGAACGATACACCTTACCCTTGATCTTGCACTTCAATGGAAGTGGATAGATTCATGAAAATCACGACAGTAAGTTCTCTTGACCATGTATTCTGATTGATCGCGACCCTGTTTCCTTTGGGTCCTGCAATATTGAACACATGCTAATGTATGTATGGATGCATGACATGCTTATGCCAAGACTATCATGAAGAGCAGGCTTAGTTCGGGGTAAGTCATATGGTCGGAATCTGATTTTATTTCAAGGGTAATATTTCTTCACAGCATCTGAATTTACAGGGTGCCCCAGTTCTTCTCCTTCGGTGTTTACAAGAATCAATGCTCCTCCCGTGAGGATCTTCTTGACAATGTAGGGGCCTTCGTAATTCGGAGTGAATTTTCCCCCTGGATGGGTAGCACTCGGCAAAACTTTCCTAATTACCAAGTCATTTACTTCGAAGTTTCTGGTCTTGACCTTTTGATTGAACGCCCTGGCTACCATCTTCTGGTAAGTTTGTCCATGGCAAATGGCTTTAAGACGCTTTTCGTCTATTAAATTCAGCTGTTCATATCTGTGCTTGAAATATTCTGACTCGGAGAATCTACCCTCTGATAAGATTCTTAAAGAGGGAATCTTAACTTCCACGGGTAGAACTGCTTCCACTCCATACACCAGACTATAGGGAGTTGCCCCCGTAGAAGTCCTGATTGACGTTCTGTAAGCCATTAAGGCGAAGGGTAGCCTTTCATGCCAATCCCTGTAGTTTTCTGCTGTTTTAGCCAAGATTCTCTTGATATTTTTGTTGGCTGCTTCTACTGCCCCATTCATCTGTGGGAGGTAAGGAGATGAATTCAGATGTCGAATGCTAAAGTGATCCAGCAGATCATCGACAATCTTGTTGTTCAGGTTAGACCCATTATCTGTGATGATCGCTTGAGGGGTGCCATACCGGGATATGATATCTCTTTTGACGAATCTTGCCACATTTCTTGCAATGACATTCTTGTAAGAGCTGGCTTCTACCCATTTTGTGAAGTAATCAATCGCTACCAAGATGAAGCGATGACCATTTGAAGCCATAGGATTAATAGGTCCTATCATGTCTATGCCCCACATAGAGAAAGGCCAAACTTCAGACATTTGGTGCAGTTCGTTTGGGGGTGCATTAATCTTATCCCCGTATATTTGGCATTGGTGGCATGACCGGACGTGCTGACAGCAATCTGATTCGATGGTCATCCAATAATAGCCAAGGCGCATGATCTTCCTAGCGAGGAGGTGGCCGTTCATATGAGGTCCACACACACCTTCATGAATCTCTTTCATGAGAATATTTGCTTCTTTGGTATCTACATATCTTAACAGAGTAGAATCAAACGATCTCTTATACAGAATTTGTCCATTGAGGAAGAACTTGCTGGCCATCTTGGTTATGTATTTTCGGTCTCCTGACTGGCATCCTTTAGGGAATTCCCCTTTCGAGAGGTAATTCTTGATGTCATAGTACCATGGCTCTCCATCAAATTCTTCTTCAATTAGCATATAATAAACTGGCTTTTCAACTATGCCGATCCTCAAGGGCTCTATATCCAACCCTCCAGTTGTTTGCAACATTGGGGCGAGGGTGGCTAACGCATCTGCAAATTGATTGTGGGATCTCGATAGGTATTCGAATGACACTTCTTCGAATTCGAGTATTAATTCCTCAATATATTCATGATAAGGGATGAGTTTTGCATCTTTCGTCTTCCACTCTCCCTGTGTCTGTAGAATGATGAGCATGGAATCTCCAAAAACTTGCAATCTAGGTATCTTCATGGAAATGGCCAATCGCAGACCTAAAATGCACGCCTCATATTCTGAGATGTTGTTGGTGCAAGGGAAAGTTATTTTTGCCGCCACAGGATAGTGTCGATCATTGGGGGATATCAGTACTGCCCCAGTGCCTGCCCCTGATAGATTGACAGCACCATCGAAGTACAAGACCCACTTGCCCTCTGCTAAGTTCAGAATTTGACTTTCTGTGTTTATTACTTCGGGGGGGTTCATTGCTTGATGGGTTTTCTGCTAGCATGTCAGCTATAGCTCTCCCTTTTACTGACTTTTGTGGGGAACACTTGATGTCAAATTCAGACAACATTACCTGCCATTTTGCTAATTTCCCAATTAAAGCGGGTTTCTCCAGGAGGTATTTGACAGGATCGTTCTCTGTTATGAGCTGGTTATGGTGGTGTAGGGTATACTGCCTCAGTCTGCGAAGTACCCATACCTTTGCTACGCAGGCCCTTTCAACTGGTATATATTTTGCTTCAGATAGCGTGAATTTCTTACTCAGATAATATATGGCCCTTTCTTTTCCATCTATCGGGTTTGTTTGGGCAAGTAAGGCTCCCAAAGACTCCTGCTGTATAGTTAGATATAAGGTCAACGGGTGACCAGGAATTGGTGGCACAAGCACTGGCGGTGTGATCAGATAGTTCTTGATCATTTGGAATGCCTTGCTACATTCAGCATCCCATGTTACTTTCGCGCCTTTCTTAAGCATCCTGAAGATTGGCTTAGCCACATCAGACAGCTGATTGATGAATCTGGCAATATAGTTCAACCTCCCTAGAAGGCTTCTCACTTCTTTTACTGTGGAGGGAGTTGATAAATCGTGGATGGCTTGAATTTTTGAGGGATCAATCTCAATGCCCCTGTTACTGACTATGAACCCAAGTAGTTTCCCGGATCTTGCCCCAAACACATATTTGTTAGGGTTCAGCTTTAACTTATATTTGCGCAGGCGCTCAAACAGCTTCCTTAATACCTGTATGTGATCTTGTCCTTTCTTGGATTTAGCGATCATGTCATCGACATATACTTCAATCTCTTTGTGGATCATATCATGGAATAATGTGACCATAGCCTTTTGGTAGGTAGCCCCGGCGTTTTTCAACCCGAAGGGCATGACTTTGTAGCAGAAATTTCCCCATGGTGTGGTAAATGCAGTCTTGGGTTTGTCTTCTTGTTTCATGAAGATTTGGTTGTATCCTGAGAATCCATCCATGAATGAGAATAATTCATAACCCGCCGTACTATCCACCAATACATCAATGTGGGGGAGTGGAAAATCATCTTTTGGGCTTGCCCTATTCAGATCTCGGTAATCTACGCAGATCCGAACTCTTCCATCCTTCTTCATGACGGGGACTATATTTGCAATCCAGTGTGAGTACGGGATAGCTTCAATGAAGCCTACCCTAAGAAGTTTCATGACTTCTTCCTTGATCTTGTCTTCTAACTCGGCTTTCATCCGCCTACTGCCTTGTTTGACAGGTTTGATACCGGGATCCGTGGGTAATGCATGTTCCACAATCTTAGGGTCAAGGCCTGGCATATCCGCGTAAGACCATGCGAAGATGTAATGATATTCTTTTAGTAATTTGGTGAACTCAAGCTTCTCATCTCGGGATAGGTGTCTGCCGATCTTGACTTCTTTGATGTTCACGGCGTCTCCCAAATTAATAACGACTGGTTCTTCTGAGGTAGGAGGCTTCAACTCTTCAAAGGTATTCCAATCTCTACGGATAGATGCATAACCCTCGTCTTCATCTTCCTCAATGCTATAGGAGTGGTTAATGGAGGGATCTGAATTTTGTAACAACCTGGTATGCATGTTTGAGATGATATGCCTAAAATGTCATGAGTATGGTTAGTTTGTACTCCGTAAAAATGACATGCATGATCATGAAAAGTTTTTTCGAAAAAGTTTTCGAAACAAGTATAAGTACAAACGGGACTAATCCTCATATCATTGGACATCCCGGCCCCGCGGAAATCTTTTGGAAATTAGGAATCATATGGCAAATCAGGCCTCAAGCTTCTGTGTGGAAGATTATTATCATCATTGGGCTGATTCGTGGTTCCATATGCCCTTAACCAAAACATGCGTGGTTTTATTGAATGCAAGATGGGCCGCGTTACAGGATGTGCTATTTGGACCAACGGCCGGAGATCCAAAGGCGTTTTCCTATGCGTACAATAAGGAAAGAAGATACAATAAAATGCCGAAAGTTCTAAATGCAGTATTTAAAGGCAGAGAAAGAGTCTCTTTACTCAGAGGAAGTGGCTTCATTGTCCAGCCACTCCACGATGACATTCACAGAGTCATTTTCAAGAAAAGGATTCGTCAGATCTGGTTCTATTGGTGAAGTGACATCTTCTTCAGACAGCCATTTGAAGTTCTGGTTGAAATAGGCATTTAAGGGATTCTTGAACATTCGAAACATGCCCTTCCAGGTTGGAGAACCGATGAATGAGTTATTCGGGCTGCTTTTGCCTCCCTGGCGTCCCAGGCTTTTGCCTCGGCCTCGGCCTGTTGCTTTCGGGGCAGATTCATTCATGGGAAATTTCTGGTACCCCAAGCCTCTTCTATGAGGGTTAGCTTTTAACTGCAAGGGGGTATTTATCCCTTGGCTATGTTTACCCAGACCTTTTTCGGGGTCAAACCCATATGCCAGTAGCATCTTAGCTGGTAAGAGATTGGCTTCTGAGATGTGAGAGGTTCTCAACCTTGTCCCTGCCGGGGTATAAACTGTTGCTACCAGTTCCAGGGAGTGATAACTTGCCTCTGTTTTCACTTCAGGTTCAACATAGGGTATGGCACTGTTCTGGTATGTCTGGAGGTCGACTTCCCCATGTACGGTAATCACCTTCCCGTCTACAACGAAACGTACTTTTTGATGCAAACTCGAAGGGACAGCTCCTGCTGTATGGATCCAAGGTTTTCCTAGCAAGAACCCAAATGCACTGGGCAGATCCATCACTTGGAAGTTTATAGAGAACTTCGTCGGGCCGATGAATACGTCAAGCTCGATCTCACCCACTACAGTCTTCTTCATGCCATCGAATGCTCTTACAGCTGTCTTGGATGCCTTAACCATCTCTTCATTGATTCCCAGCCTTCTTATGGTAGCCAAGGGGCAGATGTTGAAGGCTGATCCATTGTCGATCAGTATGTGTGCCACTCTTTTGCCATTACATTGCGCGGAGATGTATAAAGCTTTGTTGTGCCCTCTTCCTTCCATGGGGAAATCCTCGTCAGAGAAGCTCAATTGGTCTTTTAAAAGAATTGCCCCCACAAAGTCCCCTAATTGTACTTCATTAATTGTTTTAGGGACATGTACTTCGTTGAGTATCTTTAACAGTGCGTTTTTGTGGTTCTCTGAATTGATGAATAGGTCTAATAAGGATATCTGCGCGGGTAACTTCCTCAGCTGTTCTATCACCTCAAACTCGCTGGTTTTGATGATCGATATGAGCTTTTCGGCATCTTCCTTCGTGACCTCCTTTTTTTCGGATTCACCTTCCCTTGGGGCATAAAATCGTCCAGACCTCATTACCGCGTCTACTTGTGTGGTCCCATAGTCCCAATGGACTGCTTTAGGATCGTACTCTTCTATTGGGGGGACTTTTATCGTTACAGTTGTCCTCTGAGGTGTTTTTGGTTCAGACGTGTTGTCTTTTTCCTCTTGTGGCAATTGAATCACGACAGGCTTGACTGGGCAGTCTTCTTCCCTACTCAAGCTATCTAGTTCATCCAATCTAATCACCACGGTCGTGGCTACTTCGACCATCGATACGGTGTTGTCAAAGTCTTCTGTGGAAGGTTCTTCCATGTTCTTCGTAGTTTCTGGTAGAGGGGGATCATCCATACCTCCCCATCCGTCTGGTATGATATCCTCCATTTTCTGATAATAGCTGAGAGGGGCTGAATATTTCACTTTGAAATTGTATCCTCCAGAATCATGACCCAGGTTGTCTATAATCTCGCCTTTCTCCAGCGCGTCGGCCATAAACTGGAGGTCTGCTAGACTTTGTCTCTTGGCTTCCAGTTCGTCCTATTTGAATTCTCTCTCTGACTGAGTCGCCGGTCCAAGATTGTTTACCAGATTCTCATGCGAGATACCCCAGGTATTACCCTGCTCAGTCTTGATCGCGAAGTAGTTACCTTCCAAAGATAAAGAAGCTTCGACTCCTTCGAACTCTTCATTGGTGATGTCAGACATTATGCTCAAGCTCATCATCTTGGCGATACATAACTTCTTTTGGTCAGCCGAAATCTCTCCTGCCTTTGGGTATGACGAAGCGGTTGTCAGTAGGTCGGTCAGCTTGGGCACATCTACCTTCAGCTCTAGGTAGTCTTCTTCACCTTCAGTGAATATAGCCCCTACTGTTTGATGATCTGGCAATGGATTTTCTTGCACATTTGGGGTCGTATTGTCAAATTTCAAAATCTGACTATCAATTAGGGCTTGCACTTTCAACTTAAGGATATAACAGTTGTCCACATTATGCCCTCTTTCGCCCATATGGTAGGCACGGGTCTGGCTCTCATCAAAGCCAGGATACCTTGCAGGGTTTGCCCTAGGTGGTTCTTTCGCCACCAGGTGTTGCTCCAGCAGCATCGGGAGTAGCTTGGATAAAGGCCTGGGGAGCTGGGAGAATTGCTTCTGGGGCTGCTTTCTCCTAGGCTCTTGTACCTTTGGTACTGACCAGGATGATCCGCCTTTGGCCTGATTAGAATTACCGAATGTCTTGAGCTTATGGGGGTCTGGTATAAATGCTATGTCGAGCCCAGCTTCTTTCTCCTTTCTTAAAGGATATTGTCTTTTGGAAGCTTCATGGGGTTTTCTCTCCCTCAAGGCCCATTCCAGCCTTTCAGCAAAATTTATCAAGTGTGCGAACGTTTGACATCCGGAAGTGTCAGCCTGTCAAAGTACTCGTAGGGGAGCGCCTTTAGGAATAAGTCGATCAGTTCCTCTTCTGGGATTGATGGCTTTACTTGGGTGGCCAAGGCTCGCCACCTCTGGGCGTATATTCTGATCAACTCACCTCTTGCCTTTGAAGTTCGCAGAAAGTCCTCTCTTGTTGGGGCTGTAGCCGTGTTGAACTTGTACTGTCTGAGGAAGTCTTCTGCGAGATCCTCCCATCTGTCGTAATCTTCCAGGTCTAGCTCAAAGAACCAGGCCAGAGCGGCGCCAGCCAAGCTTTCTTGGAATGTGTTCATTAATAGCGGGATATAATCAGAATAGTACGCCATCTTGCGCAGATAATACTTGAGGTGGGTGTCGTGACCCTCTCGAGGTTCGCCGTGGGCTCTCGAGGGCTAATGGGCCGTCCAGTCTGGTCGGACGCGAGCCTCTCCCAAGGCCCGTTACCCAAATCGCAACGGAGGTATATGTAGTCGACCTTCAGTGTGGTCTAGTGACATGTGTTAAGTGTGCATGCCATGGAGTCGCCACCAATCATTTTTTTTGGAGGGTATGATTGGACCACCCTATTGAATAGTCGGGAGTTTCCATTCAATTCTGCGATAACCAGAGAAATGGGTTCGGGGACTTAGTTACGTCAACTGTCAGAGTTGACGCCCTTTCGGTACCTAAGTTGACTGAATTTTCTGACCTAAGATTTCATGCAGATGAGTGGAGTACGAATCCTAAATCTAGGAATTCATGCAAATAAGAATGACTATCATAGCAATCACAATCAATAATAAAAGGCGCAAATCAATGAATCCAAATATGCAAAATAAACACATCAAATCAACATGACACTCATAAGAAGGCTCTATTAACCTAAATAAGTATCAATCAAGCTTAGGAATGATTTAGACATGAATTTACCCATAAGGGGTAAAGTCGTAATTTTGAGACAAAAGGGACGATTTGCCCCAAAAAGGCAAAATCATCATTTCGGAATGAATTCAGAGTAAAACAAAGTCAAAAATAGGTCTGGTCACTCAATTGACCCATTTCCTATTTTTTTTGCAATTTTCATGATTTTCTGGAATTTTAGAAACCGATTTACCATTCGAAGGGTAAAATCGTCATTTTCTAAAAATGAGAATGAAATGTGGAAATCCTAGACATAAGGTTTAGCCACCTATTTGGCTCATCGCCAAATTCTAAGCAATTTCCACAATTCATCGGAATATCAAAGACGATTTACCCTTTGAGGGGTAAAATCGTCGTTTTGGATTAAACGAGAGAAAATCCTGAAAAACGACAACCAATCAATTTCTTTTGATCATTTTCAGCCTTGGGAATTTTCTAGAATTTTTTTTTAGTAATTTTCTGCAATTCTTCTCAATTTTTTGTTTTTCTTTAATTTTTCCATTTTTTTGGCATTTTCTGATTTATTAATATTTTTTATATTTTCAGAAAATATTTTAACAAAAAGCATATCATTGGCAATAGACAACACTCAACCAAATAAATAAGCTAACTACTGAACTAAGATAAATACATGCAAACCAAATCTATAATGGCGACATTTTAGAAAAATAACCCTGATATACGGATCGGGTACGTAAAACATACCGGATTGGACACCGGCCTTCAATCGCTCAGCCCCAGCCTGCGACCATCTCCATGCACATCACCTGTCGATCACCACATCAAAATGTCAACAATCAATTTTACAAGTTTTAAGACCGGCAATAAATAATAATAATTTTAAAAATAAATAAATCCGGGCTCGGAAACGGGCCAATTCGCTCAGCCATGGACCGGCTATGGGCTCAGCCACGGCCCAAGATCACGGCCTCGGCCCACGGCTTTGGCCCACGGCCTCGGCCATGGGCTCGACCATGGGCTCGGCCATGGCCTTGGCCTACAGCCTCGGCCCACGGCCTCGGCCATGGCCCAAGATCACGGCCGCTCGGCCCACGGGCTCGGAAACGGCTTCGACACGCTCCGACACGGCGACACGCTCCGACACGTCGACACGCTCCGACACTCCCGGACACGCTCCGACACGCCCGGACACGTTCCGACGACGGGACGGTGACCCGAGGCCGTTTCTGAGCTCCACGCGGCGCGTAGGCTCCACAAGCTCTGAGGGAGGAGGTAGGACTCCGGGGCGGTCGCCGGAGGCGATAGCGCGCTTTGGCGGTGACGGATTTGGCCCGATCCGAAACAAACCCGACCAAACTCCAAAACGGGTGGAGGCCGAGGGTCTTGAGGTGTTCACGGCGGCTTTGAGCGACGGCTAGCGACGACGGCGGAAGGGTCGAAGGCGAAAGCAAATAGTGCACGAAGGTGGGGGTTCCATTTTTTTTTTTTGAAGAAGAAGAAGAAGAAGAAAAGAAGAAGAAGCCGAAGTGGAGGAAGGAGCTAGATGAAGATGAAGAAGCTGCCGAAGAAGAAAGAGAGGAGACGGATGATGGGAGGGGGGAGGTGAATAAAAAAATAATAATAATAAAATAATAATAAAATAAAATATTAGAAAGTAATAATAATAATAAAATAATCAAAAGCGAAGACAAAATGATTAGTCATCTTTTCCTTTTAAATGATGATGTTTTCAATCCTTTTCCTTTTAATTATTACTAATATTTTTGCCAAATTCAATTTTATGGTGATCAGAAAACACCTAAAATCGAACCTGAATTTTACTGTTTTATGAGGTCAGAAAATAGATAAAATAAAAATAAAAATACCGACTATTTTTATATAATTTTTGTGACCTCAAATATTATTTTCCTTGATTTTCTTCTTTTCTTTTTTTTTGTATTTTTCGAAAATATTAAAAAAAATTAAAATTATGAAAATTATTTTTTTGGTCAAAATGGTTCCTAAGGCCAAGCCAAGGCTTCCAAAGTTGATTTTGTGATTTTATGATCTTTTTTTGATATTTTTAATTAATTTTAAAGAATAAAAATCACAATAATAGATGGTCAGAAATCAGGTGTCAACAGCTGCCCCTCTTTGAGAGGAATCTCGTTAGAGGTTTCTCTCAAAGATAAGATGGCACCTGATTCCTAACCGACTCAACTGGGAAAATGGGAGAAGAAATGCTATGACATCGAACCCTTAAGGCTCTTTGATGAAAACTCAAATTAATCCCTGGTTTGCTCTAACAATTTGAATATGGGCCGGAGTGAGAGAGGCTTACCTGAAGCTCACCTGTCGGATGCTGCCGGTTGCGACAACTTTCAAGTAGATACCTAGGACTCATCATTCAGGATATCCTATGGAGATTAAGCTCTGACATGTATGGTAGGTCATACCATTATGGGATTCCTAATTGGTAGGAAGCTAAGGAAGGCTCATCCCCATGCTTTGGGATTTGCAAGAGATTTTAATCCGTATGGTGGATCGGACCTTCGTGCTGATCCTTAAGGCGGTATCTACCTCGTGTTGACCCTTATGGCGGTTTCTACCATGAGTTGACCTTTTAGGCGGTTTTTACCTCGTGTTGACCCTTTAGGCGGTTTCTACCTTGTGTTGACCCTTATGGCAGTTTCTACCATGAGTTGACCCTTTAGGCGGTTTCTACCTTGAGTTGACCCTTTAGGCGGTTTCTACCTTGTGTTAACCCTTATGGCGGTTTCTACCATGAGTTGACCCTTCAGGCGGTTTCTACCTTTAATTGACCCTTCAAGCGGTTTCTACCTCGGTTTGACCCTTCGGGCGGTTTCTACCATTGTGTTTGATCCTTCAGGCGGTATCTACCATGAGTTGACCCTTCAGGCGGTATCTACCTTGGTTTGACCCTTCAGGCGGTATCTACCATGAGTTGACCCTTCAGGCGGTATCTACCTTCAGTTCGCTTTGAAAAGGGATCTCATGACGAGGGTTCTCCACGTCCGATGAGACTGCCTAAATTTTGAAAAGGGATCTCATGACGAGGGTTCTCCACGTCCGATGAGACTGCTTGATTTTTGAAAATGGGTCCATGACGAGGGTTCTCCACGTCCGATGAGACTGCCTAAATTTTGAAAAGGGGTCTCATGACGAGGGTTCTCCACGTCCGATGAGACTGCTTGATTTTTGAAAATGGGTCTCATGACGAGGGTTCTCCACGTCCGATGAGACTGTTTGATATTTTGAAAATGCGTCCTGGGACGAGGGTTCTCCACGTCTGATAGGACTTTTTCTTTTAAAAGGGTTTTTCTTCCCCTCTTTTTTTTTAGAGATCCCGAAGTTTGTCGGGAATTTAGTTTTTGAAGCAGTGAAAGATTTTATTTTGACAAAACTTCACTTGAGTCTGTTGAGCCGACATTCTGGGAGCTGGGTTCTCCAGGTATCCTGCAGAAGTTTGAGCCTGAAAGATTTTTCTTCACCAAGAAAACGTTAGTAATCTTTGGGAAGACCACGGCTGTCCATTTTGACAAAACCGTATGATTTAAGTTTTAATAATGAAATGTGCATTTTGATGTTGGAGGTTATCCAAAGCATTCTTGCAACATGCAAATGTGATCACAAATCTCTTGCACGGAAAATCTGGATCAACAGTGTGAAAATTTCAAAAAGAGTTTGTTCAAAACATCAATTGGCATATTTCTCGACAAGGAGGTCTTCTCACCTGTTTTGCGATAGTAGTTTTTTTATAGGGGATGCACTCAATTCCCTATAACCTGTGCCTAGGTTTTAGGCTCATTCGCAGCGCATACATTTTGATCGGTCGGGAGGTCTTCCACGGGACCGTAATGTTGGGCTTGGATATTGATTTTCAAGGGGGGCCCGCTTTGGAGTCGAGGCCATTGAACGAAAGTTTTCACCATCTGCTCCGGGTTTACAAGTCAAGAACCCTGCAAAATGAGAAAGAAATAGTCTTGCTCGTACTTCTTCGAGCTAAGCTATATGTTAACCCAAGTGTCTTAGTCAGAGAAGACTGTTTCAGGGTTATGATGTCGGTAGGATTGGGGACCGAAAAAAAAGCTTGTTTTTGGCCCAGAAATTACAAAGGGTTTTGACATTGGTGATCATTGCAAATCTGCCACCTGTCCTTACCTTTCTACATCTTCAGTCCTTGAGATGCGCGCCCATTTTTTAGGTGTGCACAAGTTCTTTAGAGAACGTCTCTCGTCGCATTAAGAGACTGATGACTCTGTCTGAGTTTCTGGTCCACGCTTGACACCATTTGGGGAGTAGTCTTTTTGATCCGACTCCTTTAGGGGTCTTTCTCTTTTTTTTTTTTTTTACCAGGTTTCATTAGGGATCGATCAAATTGTTCACCCGAGCATCGGCCTCGCTTTTACCAGGCACTTTGCTTTTTCTTGATGCTGGGGATTTCTTTAATCCCTTGTCGCAAGTGGGATGCTTGGCAATTGTGCTAGATATATGACTTGGCTCTTAGCACGCTTGAGTATCAACTTAGTAGTTTCTTCGTAAACCCTAAGTCTTGAACTTCTCCGTTCCTGAAGTGATTTGCCTTTGTTTTGGAACTTGCAATGATCACCAATGGGTTTATGAAATGAATTTGCAGGCTCAACTTGGCTGTGCAAATGATACAGTGTGTGGGATAGAGAAATGAACGCTTCTCCTCATCCTATGGCACTTGGATTACCATATAAACAACACACAAAGATTGATGTTAGTCCGAGCAAGAAAATTTCTAATCATTTTCTCCTGATGCTGCTGAACTTACCTCCTTTTTGCCCCGATGTGGGGGTGGTTCTTGACAGGGTTAAGAATGAAAACCGCCGTTCGAAGGGGTTATCAATGGTCACCTGTAGTGTTTGGGGATAGGAAACGAATGCCTCCGTCGTCCCAATCCATGTAATCGCTGCGGATGGTCCCTACTTCCGTAGGTCCAGATTTTGCTATCTGATCCGCTCCACTTCTCTCTCAAGTGTGTATAGGACGTGTTTGGATTAGGCTTTGCCTCTCGTCTTTTGAGAAAACGTCCTTTTGAAAGTTTTGAACAATTTTTTATTGGAAAAATCTCTTTCATTTTCTCCATGAATTTTACCCGTCAAAGGGGATTTTATGATGTCCCATGCATGTTCTTATTCATGTTCAGACAACCTCCTGTTTCAAAACATGAATGCCAATGAAATTTGAATTCTATGTCTTTTCTAGACATTACATTCTGAAAGCTTTTCTTTTCTTTTCTATTTTTTATTCAACATCTTCAAGGGATTTGGGAGAGGAATACTTACCTGTCCCTCGCGGCTGGAGATTCCTGAAAATGCGGAAGAAACATGTTATTGTACGTTCACGAATTTTTCAAAAAATTAGAACGATACAATTTACCCTTGGTCATGTATTCCAACGGGTAATACATGGGATGTGAAAACCTGTTTCGCCTTGATGGCGATCCCCTGTCAAAGATGGGAATTAGGCGTCAGTTTGCGTTCCAAAATTCAAGGCAAATTGGAACGATACAGCCTTATTCTTGTTTTGTGCTTCCATTTAAGCACAAACGCGCGGCTTGCAGAAATTGGCCATCTATATTGTGGCCATGATTCCTCCGTTTGGTTGGCGATAAATCCTTCTCAAGGATTTGCCATAGAGGAGACCCATTTGTGATTTTGAACGCATTCCAGCGCCACTCTTCATAGTTCCTTTTATTCAAGAAAAATGAAATTTTTATCAGAATGCATGTCAAAGCATGAAGTGTGGAAGCGATACTTTTTACCATCCACTAGGTCTTATGATCAAAGACCATCTCCTGGAATCCTGACTTCTAAGGCCACTGATTCAATTCGTCTCCCTGTTAGCGCGCTCTTTTCATTTGGGGCTTTCAGCGCCAACGACTTCCTGCAAAATGAGTAAAAACTCATGTTAGGTATGTGGTCTTCGAAGACCAAATTGGAACGATACAAGGTTACCGTTCACCCAAATTCGTATCTTGGGGTTTGATTCTGATGCGGACGACTCTGTTATTGCGTCCATTGACTTTGCCAGAGGAGAAACGTCCAGCGTACAAATGTTTCACTTGCCCCAGTTAGGTATGGTTTTGCTGTTTGTCATCTCTGGATTCGGTGACCCTGATTTGATGCGCTTTCATGGGGGATCATGAGAGTTTGCCCCCGGTTTGGCTCCTCAAAGTAAATGGGGGGGAACCTGCTCCCATTGATTTTTGCAGATTCTGATCATCTGTCTCGATTGTCAGAGTCCTTGATCAATTTTATCTGTCTCAAGACATCCTGATATTCTTGGGATTCGTCATGTGGCGGTTTGGTGATTCTCTCGATCACAGTCGCCGTTTGAGGTATTTGATGTTCCCTGTTTGTTATTTGAAAGCATTACATCCTGTGTCCTCTGCTTTTGATCATCATCTGAGAGGGAAAAGAAATGAAGCATTATTCCCATATCAAGAAAATAATCATTTTGGAACGATACGTCCTTTTACACTTGATTTGCATTCCGTTTTGATGTTGCATATTGATATGAACAACATCTATCGAATTCCTCCATCCGTGCTTGAAGGTATTTGCAATGCCTACGGTTCATTTGCCCCAGCTGGGCGACGTCTGTTTTGTCATTTGAATGCATGAGCTTTTGGGTGCATTATCTCTTTTATCACCTGAGATAAAAAAAAATGGAGAAAAACTTATCCTCAGATCTGATTAAAAATCAATTAGGAACGATACGTCATTTCACCAAACGAGTGGCTCTGCGGCCAAATGCATTTTGCACTGAAGAGACGAATTCCACTATGCTCCACGGGTTTGGGGAATTTGCCCCTATTTTCGATATAAATGAGCCTTATCGAGATGTATACAATACAAATAGATCCCTAATACAATCAATCTAAGGGACGAGATAGAGAGGATCTCAGCAAAATTAATCTTATACAAGAGAACTAAGAATGTCAAATCAATCAAAGGAATGTGGTCCGAACACTTGGAGATGCCCCAGTTCCAATCTTCGAGATGTGACTCCAGGATCACCGATTTTTTTTATTTTTTTTATTTTTATTTTTTTTTAGATATACCAATCATCTAAAGACATGCACATGAGACAAGTGAGGATAAAACTTCTAAAAATCAAAGGATTGGATTTGGAACCTAAGGCCAAGGTTCCCACCTCGAGTTCTAGAAAGAGCCAATTCCATTGCACAACTATCGTTGCATTGGGACTCGATCCATAGTTCGAAGTGAGCGAAATTGAAAAGTGGATTACCCCATGTTTTTCCTCACGGAGATTCCATTTTCAATTCCTTCTATTGTTTTCCTAAAGAGGGCACCCGAGGTTTTAGGCGCGGCTGTGTGTGTTCATTGTGTCATGCTAAAGCAATAAACATGCATTTCATTTAGCAAACACCGCTTCAATATAAACATCCACACAATCATACATCCTAAACTCCTACCTGCATAAGACAGAGTTAACAAACACTTCACCCCTTATTTCTCCAATCTGCAAAAACATTTAACACCTCAAGGGTCAAAGTACGTACCTCACCTTGAAGAGCATCTGCATAAAACATGTTAGAAAAATCAATCAACTTTTTAATCGGCTCAAGTTCTCTAAGTCCCCAGCGGAGTCGCCAGTCTGTCGCGACCCTCTCGAGGTTCGTCGTGGGCTCTCGAGGGCTAATGGGCCGTCCAGTCTGGTCGGACGCGAGCCTCTCCCAAGACCCGTTACTCAAATCGCAACGGAGGTATATGTAGTCGACCTTCAGTGTGGTCTAGTGACATGTGTTAAGTGTGCATGCCATGGAGTCGCCACCAATCATTTTTTTTGGAGGGTATGATTGGACCACCCTATTGAATAGTCGGGAGTTTCCATTCAATTCTGCGATAACCAGAGAAATGGGTTCGGGGACTTAGTTACGTCAACTGTCAGAGTTGACGCCCTTTCGGTACCTAAGTTGACTGAATTTTCTGACCTAAGATTTCATGCAGATGAGTGGAGTACGAATCCTAAATCTAGGAATTCATGCAAATAAGAATGACTATCCTAGCAATCACAATCAATAATAAAAGGCGCAAATCAATGAATCCAAATATGCAAAATAAACACATCAAATCAACATGACACTCATAAGAAGGCTCTATTAACCTAAATAAGTATCAATCAAGCTTAGAAATGATTTAGACATGAATTTACCCATAAGGGGTAAAGTCGTAATTTTGAGACAAAAGGGACGATTTGCCCCAAAAAGGCAAAATCATCATTTCGGAATGAATTCAGAGTAAAACAAAGTCAAAAATAGGTCTGGTCACTCAATTGACCCATTTCCTATTTTTTTTGCAATTTTCATGATTTTCTGGAATTTTAGAAACCGATTTACCATTCGAAGGGTAAAATCGTCATTTTCTAAAAATGAGAATGAAATGTGGAAATCCTAGACATAAGGTTTAGCCACCTATTTGGCTCATCGCCAAATTCTAAGCAATTTCCACAATTCATCGGAATATCAAAGACGATTTACCCTTTGAGGGGTAAAATCGTCGTTTTGGATTAAACGAGAGAAAATCCTGAAAAACGACAACCAATCAATTTCTTTTGATCATTTTCAGCCTTGGGAATTTTCTAGAATTTTTTTTTAGTAATTTTCTGCAATTCTTCTCAATTTTTTGTTTTTCTTTAATTTTTCCATTTTTTTGGCATTTTCTGATTTATTAATATTTTTTATATTTTCAGAAAATATTTTAACAAAAAGCATATCATTGGCAATAGACAACACTCAACCAAATAAATAAGCTAACTACTGAACTAAGATAAATACATGCAAACCAAATCTATAATGGCGACATTTTAGAAAAATAACCCTGATATACGGATCGGGTACGTAAAACATACCGGATTGGACACCGGCCTTCAATCGCTCAGCCCCAGCCTGCGACCATCTCCATGCACATCACCTGTCGATCACCACATCAAAATGTCAACAATCAATTTTACAAGTTTTAAGACCGGCAATAAATAATAATAATTTTAAAAATAAATAAATCCGGGCTCGGAAACGGGCCAATTCGCTCAGCCATGGACCGGCTATGGGCTCAGCCACGGCCCAAGATCACGGCCTCGGCCCACGGCTTTGGCCCACGGCCTCGGCCATGGGCTCGGCCATGGCCTTGGCCTACGGCCTCGGCCCACGGCTTTGGCCCACGGCCTCGGCCATGGGCTCGGCCATGGCCTTGGCCTACGGCCTCGGCCCACGGCTTTGGCCCACGGCCTCGGCCATGGCCTTGGCCTACGGCCTTGGCCCACGGCCTCGGCCATGGGCTCGGCCATGGCCCAAGATCACGGCCGCTCGGCCCACGGGCTCGGAAACGGCTTCGACACGCTCCGACACGGCGACACGCTCCGACACGTCGACACGCTCCGACACTCCCGGACACGCTCCGACACGCCCGGACACGTTCCGACGACGGGACGGTGACCCGAGGCCGTTTCTGAGCTCCACGCGGCGCGTAGGCTCCACAAGCTCTGAGGGAGGAGGTAGGACTCCGGGGCGGTCGCCGGAGGCGATAGCGCGCTTTGGCGGTGACGGATTTGGCCCGATCCGAAACAAACCCGACCAAACTCCAAAACGGGTGGAGGCCGAGGGTCTTGAGGTGTTCACGGCGGCTTTGAGCGACGGCTAGCGACGACGGCGGAAGGGTCGAAGGCGAAAGCAAATAGTGCACGAAGGTGGGGGTTCCATTTTTTTTTTTTTGAAGAAGAAGAAGAAGAAGAAAAGAAGAAGAAGCCGAAGTGGAGGAAGGAGCTAGATGAAGATGAAGAAGCTGCCGAAGAAGAAAGAGAGGAGACGGATGATGGGAGGGGGGAGGTGAATAAAAAAATAATAATAATAAAATAATAATAAAATAAAATATTAGAAAGTAATAATAATAATAAAATAATCAAAAGCGAAGACAAAATGATTAGTCATCTTTTCCTTTTAAATGATGATGTTTTCAATCCTTTTCCTTTTAATTATTACTAATATTTTTGCCAAATTCAATTTTATGGTGATCAGAAAACACCTAAAATCGAACCTAAATTTTACTGTTTTATGAGGTCAGAAAATAGATAAAATAAAAATAAAAATACCGACTATTTTTATATAATTTTTGTGACCTCAAATATTATTTTCCTTGATTTTCTTCTTTTCTTTTTTTTTTGTATTTTTCGAAAATATTAAAAAAAATTAAAATTATGAAAATTATTTTTTTGGTCAAAATGGTTCCTAAGGCCAAGCCAAGGCTTCCAAAGTTGATTTTGTGATTTTATGATCTTTTTTTGATATTTTTAATTAATTTTAAAGAATAAAAATCACAATAATAGATGGTCAGAAATCAGGTGTCAACAGTGGGCACGGGGACAGCCTGTCCCGTTTTATTTTCTCACGAACTCTGGTTCCTTATAGTCAGGAGGAGTCTCTACTTTAGCAAAATGAGATATCTTGTCGAAGCGTGCCAGTTCGTAACCTTGGCTGCTCAAGCATTCCTCAATCTTGGCCAATCTTTTAGCTTCAGCTTCTGTTTTCATGGTCTGCTTCCCTTTCTCCTCCTTCTCGAGGTTGATGATGACAGGAGAGGCCTTCTGTTGTGATCGGCTATTTAGTTCATGTATGTCCTCCTCTGTACGCTGGGTATCTCTCGTTACCTCTTTATCAGCTACATCTGTTACCGCAGAAGGGCCCGAGTTGTTCTGGTTATGGGCCGTTGTTTGTTTAGCCTGAGTGGCTTACAGCATGGCCTTGATGTCGGTCATCATAGTTGCTAGGGCAGTCATTTGGGATTCTAGCATTCCCACGCGCGGAGTCAATTCTTGCTGCTCCATTCTTGTCTTAAGGCGAGTACGGAAACGATGTGTCGGTAGTTCCGTGATGAGAGTGTACCTATTTTGGAAAGATTTCTAGTGAGTACTTCTTTTATTTCTGGCAAAAAAGAAACAGCTAATCCTTTCAGTTGCATATTCCTTGTCAGCATATGAGAAAAATGGCTACTCTGTGAGCCTTAGCCTCATGTAAGTAGTTCTTTCAATCATTTCTCAACAAGAATTCATGGAACTAAAAGAAGCGTAATTTCTGACGATAGTTTTTATGCATTTGCAAAACATGTTCACATTCATACTCATATGTCCCATATAATGTCTAACAGAAATGAGAATGTATGAGAAGGTGTCACAATGTTTGCTTATTTTACACTTGACAGAACAGCTTATTCAAGTCTAGGACGTTTGAGGCCTAAGGTATCCTCATCATCCCAGTATGGATTCCCCTCTTCAGTTTGAGACTCATCATCCTCTGAATATGACAGCGGTCCCATGTCTTCGGGTATGTACGGCTCTATTCCATGTACGTATGGTACAATGTATTCAGGTATGTAGGGATCAACGAGGCTTCGTCGGATCGCTTTAAAGTGCTGAATGTGTTCTGCGGTGGCTCTATGAATGTTTTCTTCACGACTCATATTTTCTGGCCAATTTATTTCTTCGACCTGGGAATTCTTCAAAGAACGTATGATGGATGCCACATTGGCTTCAAATTGTCTCTTCTCCTCTTCAGTGAGGGTCTGGCTTGGTAAGTCAAAGGAAAAGATACCGGGTTGTGGTGGAGAAGGGATCTCCTGTAGTGCTCTAAACTGCCGAATCACCCTCCTTAGATAGTATGCAGTAGCGCCCGTGAATCCTAGCAAAGGGACTGGACCCCCGTCATCGCAGGTCAATCTGACTTTGCTTAGTGTTGGCAACCATAGCCGCCATCGGAATTGTTCGGGTTTTAGGACTTTAAGGAAGTTCCTCCATTCTATGAAGTTGAACTTAGGAACACGTGTATGGGTTCTAACAAATATTTTTAGAGGGTGTGCATCAAGGTTGATCTCAGTGAAACCCATGCGGATGTGGAATTGTCTGATATGGGATGTGAACCATAGATACAGAAGATCACTAGAAGCTCTAAAGATTCCCTTATTATTTTTTTTTAAAACGATTTAAGGAAAGAAGGGTCTCGGCAAGGAGGATGTTCGAGTAATCCCACCCACAACAGACTTGTCTAGCTACTACAGCCATGATAGGGTCGAAGGTGACAGTTGAGATCGGGAATAGCACAAAGCTAAAGAATGCCAAGATAAAGGCTCTACCAGATTTGGTTCCTTTAGTAGCAGGAAGGCGGGAAAATCGATCTATAAGGAAGGATAGGGAGACTCGTCCAGAATTACTTTTTGCATCTGCTTTGACTTCATTCAGGTTTGTGTCAAGGAATTCAGCCACCTGACTCAGGGGTTCAAGTCTTATAGGGGGTCGGACGAGCGTAGGGGTGAACTCAACTCTGATGACGGCGCTGTATTCCTCGATAGTGGGAGTGATCTTTAGTCCTTCCATGCAAAATGTAGCGGTGGTTGGATCCCAGTAAAGCGCCATGGCTTGAATAAAGGCAGGTGGACACTCAATCTTCAGTAAGTCCAATAGGTACCCTAGTCGTGATTCCGCATACTTCTGGCTGGCTTCGCCCATGCCATCCCACCATGATTGGAGTTCAGCTCGAGGGATTTTGAACACTTGAATATCGTTCTTTCCCATCAAGTCTAAAATATGCAAATGATTTTAAAAAGTCAATCGTCAGAAATTACTTTAAACGTATGAATATGCAGATGTCATGAGGCATGCATGAGCTAACTTGATTGCATAGTTCAATTTGAAGAAATGGAGATTAGGACCTTTTTCAGGTCTTGAAAGCCTGACTCAAAGCCTAATTTGCATTTCAGGGAAGTGAATTATGCAATTTAGTCAGGTTTACTCAGTGACTGAAGGGAACAGCAACGTCACATTCCATTGGTCAACACATCAAAGGAACAAAGCGGGATGCATTTTTATTACAGTCAAGATGTCTAATAGAAGAAAGGTAAAGAGAGGTCTTTTCAAACAAGAAAGCCATAAAAGCCAATGGAATGTGATGATCTAAATCACTCTTTTTCCAGAGGTCTACCCAAATGACAGTCGGTCAGGAACTCTCCCTTAATCTAGGGTAGGGGAGTTATCTTCAGTGTCTTGGTCGAGAGGTTGTAGTTCCTCTGGCCATTCTCTAGTCCAGGGTATAATGACTTCGGGAGCCTTCTCGGGTTTCACCTTCTTGAGTGTGATACGCTTCGGTTTTGTCTTGGTCGCGGGGCGTCTTCTTTTTCCCCAGAAGGTGATCATGGATGTACTTTCTTTGGTCAGTAATTTGGTCTTCCGGCGGGCGTTTGCCTCCCTGGCTAACTGGTTGCGACGCTGCCTCTTCATCTCCAGATAGTCCTTGAACATCTCGTCTGCTTGTCGCTTGAATCTGAGGTTATCGACATAGTAACGGGTTTGGCAATCTTCGGCGTATCCCAACTTACGTCCAGTCAGCTCCCGACCATGCACGAATCTAGTGAAGTGCAGCCTTGTGTTCGGTCCAGGGCGAGTGACCTTCCTCATGTATTCGAAGGTTACCAATTCTGTCAAGCTCTTAGGGAACAGCGACATTCTAACCTATTACCATTGCTGTTTCAATTAGTCACTTGAGCGATTCGCATGACGTGAATGCACATGAATGTATGTAATGCATGAGTCATATCACGGAGCAGGGAATAGTAAAGTACATTGGAAGTAAATGCCTTACCAACCATACCTGGGGGAATGTGGAATATCCCCCTCTTATTAATGGGCGATTTTAGGTATACCAACCATCCATAGACATGCGCATGAGACAAGTGGGTATACTCTAAAAACCAAAAATCAGGTGAGGAACCTATGGCTCAGGCTCCCACGATTCACACGAGGCAGATTCCTCCCCAAGGGTACCTACCCAAGAGGGCTAGATATCGCCAATGCAGATGGTGAGCGGGAACGAGTACGAAAGTCTCAAGTGCCATCAAACACAAGATCCTTTTCGCACTCTTTCCCTATCTAAGGTAACCTAGGTGTGGTTGCAGTCGGGGTTTGACCGCCAGTGTGTGCGATGTGTCGTGATCATCACAATGCAAGGTCATGCACAACAGTTTGTATCAAAACACCGCTTCAGTATGTGCATAAAAGTAAACATACATTCCCAACTCCAACCTGCAGGAAAAAATGTCAACAATCACTCCACCCTTATTTCTCCAATCTGCAAAAACATCTAACACAATGGTTAGTGTACGTACCTTACCTTCGAGAGCATCTGCAGAAAATAAGGTCACATAAACCAAACAACTTTTTAATCGGCTCAAGTCCCCTGGAATTCGTAACCAGAGATTCTGGTTTCAAATAAATCCCCAGTGGAGTCGCCAGTCTGTCGCGACCCTCTCCCGAGGCGGAGGGCTAATGGGCCGCCCGATCGCTGGCTTGGATCGGACGCGGGCCTCTCCCAAGGTCCATTTCCCAAGTCGCAACTGCTGGATATACGTGGTCGACCTTCAGTGTGGTCTAGTGACATGTGATAAGTGTACATGCCAAGGAGTCGCCACCAATCGTTTCGTAGAGGGTGCGATCGGAAACCCTATCGAATAGTTGGGAGTGGTCTATTCGATCCTGCGGAAACCAGAGAAGTAGGTTCGGGGACTTAGTTACGCCAACTGTCAAAGTTAACGCCCTTTCGGTACCTAAGCTGAATGGTTTATCTGATCCTAAGATTTCATACAGATAAGTGAGGTGCTGATCCTAAATCTAGGAGTTCATGCAGATGGGAATAGCTACCCTATCACTCACAATCATTAAAAGTAATAGCACAAGTCAAGGAATCAGTACATGCGGATAAAATACATGAAATCAGCATGGCATCCCTAATGAGGCCCTATTAGCCTAGAGAAATATCAATCAAGGCTTAGGAGTGATTTGGACATGATTCACCCACGAGGGGCAGAATCGTAATTTTGAATAATTCGGGGGCAATCCACCTCTGAAAGGGAAAATTTATGATTTCAGATGAATTGCGAGTCAAAAGACGGGGGAAATAGGATTGGACATCAATCCATTCTATTTCCAATTTTTTGGGAATTTCCAGGATTTTTCTGGAATTTAAAAGCTATTTTACCCTCAGAGGAGTAAAATCGTCATTTTGGACAAAGATGAGAACTGAAAATCTCAAATATTAAGGTTGGTCGTCCACCTGACCCAAACCCTAACTTCGAGCAATTTTCAGGGCTCGATTGGGACAAGAAAGACGGTTTTCCCATTGAAGGGCAAAATTGTCTTTTTGAGAAAAGGGACAGGACTCGAAAATCCAAACCTAAGAATTGGTCGCCTAATCGACCCTAATTCTTACTTTGGCATTATCAGCCTTATCTCGCATACACAGCAGAGGTGACTTACCCCTAAAGGGTAGTATCGTCAAATCTTGGAAGAACGGATAAGAAACCCCAAAAATAGGGTTGACCAGTTGTCTGTGGTCAATCCTAGATTTTTTAGGGATTTCTGGAATGTCTAGGATTTCCCCACAATTTTTCCACAATTTTTTGGAATTTTCTGGAATTTTCTAGCATTTTTTTTGGATTTTTTAAGATTTTTCTGATTTTTTTTTATTTTTTTTAAATCATTTTCCGATTTTTTTATTTTAAAGATATTATTCGGACCGGGTCGACCCGACCCACTCGGGTCGGAACCCAGCATAGACCTGGATCTGCGCGACTGTAGCCTTGAAACGACACCGTATCGCCCTTTTTTATTTTTCTGATTATCCGTGCTAGATCCAACGGTTCCTATAGAGCCAAGTGGCTAATCCACGGCTGTTGGATGGACTGACTGAAATCTACGGCCTAGATTGAACAAAGACATGACTAGAGCCGTCAGATCGACCTACCAAATCTACGGTCAAGATTAGAACGCAAGACTCGACCTGGACCGTTCACCCTCTCTAACCTAAAACGACGCCGCACTGCTACTAACCTAAACGGCACCGTTTCAGCTCATTTTGATTTTCTGATTTTAAAGATTTTCGGATAAACCTAATTACTAATCGGACGGCCGCTAGAATTTAGACTCGATTTATCTCATCCGTCCGATCTGTTTATTCAAATAACATACCCTAACGGCCATGCTGACTGGGCTAACACGTGGACTATTCGCAGGACGACACTTGGATATTTGACCAGTTGACTATGCCAGGTCAGCATCGTCTTCAACCTCCCGACTACAACTGAGCGAATGGCTGTGGATCTCCGACGATGATTCAATGGTGGATTTTCGATGAAATCGTACATAACCGACGGCAATCGACTCGCGATCGTCCCTATTTTAACATATATGAGAATCGAAGCATCCTACTCGTGGAATCGAGAACATTGTGCGAATTTCCGAGTACGGCCATGGAAGTTCAATCATGCGATTTACCCAAAATCAAAGAAATTTAGTCACAGAATAGCACCAAAGGAGGTTTAGAAGACTTACCTTGAGCTCCGATTGAGCTCGCTCGACCCAGATTCGGCTGGGCAAGTATGAACAGTACTCGGCGATGGAGGCCGGGATTGGGAGACTCAATTCGGGGTGTTTAAGCAAGGTCGATGCAAAAAAGGTATGCGACGATGATCAGTAATGTTCAATAAATGAAACGCCCATAGAAATTGCAAGAACGGGCATGAAAGACAAAAAACGCCATTGAAGCACAATGAAGGACTCGAGGTCAAGACTCACCTGTTTCAGAGGTTTCTGGCTATGCGACTGACGGCGAAAGCTTCCTCTCAACACGGGTGACCTCCTGGTGATCTTCGCGAGCCCTGGTCTAGCCTGTGAAGGCCCGACCGCCGCTCGGTGAATTCGAGCTCAGTCCTCGACAATGGCGGTTGGAGGACGAGCCCTTTCTCTCTCTTTTTCTCTCTCTCTCGATTCTGTTTCCTTTCTTTCAACTGAATCCCCTCTTCTTTTTCTTCGCGAAGGCCTGTTAGCTTATATAGCTTGTTCGATTTTTGACGCCGAACGGTGGATCTTCAACTGACTCGGTTTGGCACGTGTAGTCACGTACAATTGGGTCAAAACGAAGTCGGGGAAGATGGGCATTTCGCTCAATCCCTTTTGGTTCCGCGGTGAGCTTCATTTCGCACGAATTTGGCAAGGATTTGAGCGGTTTTTGCCTTTGTTGACTTTCGCAGGTCTGAAGGTTTCACTGACCTCGCCGGAGCTCGTCCGGCGGTCATTTGTCATGGGGCCGGTCTTGATCGGCAGGTCTTGAGGTAAGGAGTAAGACGCCCACCATTCCCCTTTCAATTAGTCGCGAATTGACCTTCAATTTGGTCTTGGAAACTCGGTCTGTCACTGTTCATTTGCACGGGTGTTTTGAGGAAGACGACGACACTGTAGAAAACCGGTTCGACCGGTTCCGAATTGGATTTTTCAAAATTAAACCCAAATCAGTAGGAAATTCTTACAATTGAACCTCCTAATCAAATCTAGGGCATGAATTTTATCTAGAAATGTGGTTTTGCCCAAAAGTTTTCATCAATTTCTACAAAACCCCCAAATTTTCATTTAATTGGAAATTGGGGATCGTGTAATTGAGGGTGCAAATGATCAAATTGAGTCAAACCACCTGTGCCAATCGATTTAAAATGGTGAAATCCATTGGGTAGCATGTTCAATTTGTAATGATAGTCTTTGAATTGAAAGTAATTTCGATTATGCTCAATTTCAAGGACTAAAATGCATTTATGTTTGCAATTGAAAAACTTGTCCAAGCAATTAGGTCAAATTGAGATAGGGAACAATTAGATTGAATGTCAAGATCCAAGAAAATGCCAAAATTGGAATTTAAAAGACTCGATTGATATTTTTTCTCAAATTCAATAGTACGGGTTACAAAGGAACGCCCACAATTGAATTTAATTTTGAACTTTTTGTGGGGTCAAAAATACAAGGGATTAAAAATAAAAATATTAGCATTTTCCCATATTTTTGTGACCACGAATGCTATTTTTCTTGAATTTTTTGAGTATTTTCCTATTTTCTAAAAATACTAAAAAATGTGAAAAATATGAAAAATTATTTTTTTGGTCAAGAATGGTTCCTTGGGCTTGACCAAGGCCACCAAAGTTGATTTTGTAATTTTTTGACTTTTTATGGATTTTTGTGATTTTTAAAAAATAAAACTAAAAAAAGACTTGGTCAAAAATCAGGTGTCAACACATGGTCCTTTTCTTCAAAAAAAGAAAATAAAAATAAACTGGTGGTCCATTTTCAAAAAGGATAAATGTAGAAAAATCCCTTTAGGAAAATTTGTTGACCAGTAAAAATTTTGTCATATCTTTCCTTAATGTTGGGTAGAAGACTTTTCATGATAAATTCACCCTTGGAAATTCATTGTGGTAAAAGAAGAAAGTTATTTGGGAAACTTTTAAAATGTCAAAAGGATTTTATCACATATTTCCCAAGTCATTAATGTGCAAGAAGATTTCTAAAAAAAATGAGCAAATTTTATTTCGTAAGGAAATCTTGTCTGATGTTTGCATGGAAAAGAAAAACAAAGTCGACCGATTGAACGAGTCATGGACCGGCCTTTTTCTTGAATCACATGCTCATTATTTCTTCTACTTTTCATGGAAATCATGGATCGCTTGCAGCAAAAATGGAAGAATTGTGAGAGAAAAAGTAGAGAGGGTTACAGGAGTTTCTTCCATTCGCATACACGGCATTCTTAGGAAAATCCAGAATTCTCCATTGAGAATTCACGAGACGAAGCATGGAGAGGCTCTCATGATGGCAGCATGGAGGTTTATGGTGGAACATACGAGATAGTGGCAAGGATTCCACATATTGTTCCAGGAGGTGCTGTCCATTGGTATTGTTCGAATTGTTTCTTTTGGCCAAGTGTCCGAAATACGAATCAGCTGCTTAGTCACTGCCACCAGCTCAGCCCCTTGCTGTCCTTTGCTTCGCGTAATGCCTCGTTCGATAGTGTTCGAAGCTGCGGATCAACCTGACCTTGGCGTTTCCAGTCCGCTCAACGAGAGCAAACCAATAAGGCCGCTGTCTCGATTAATTTTGGATCAACAACGAATCCCGCGATCTAATCAGAGGAACCTCTGAAAACGACCAGCCGTATCGCGATCTTGATGAAGATATTGATCCGTGGATCTTGACGAAAATTTGCCACTCTGTGCTCTCCTTCAACCGGTTGAGCCGACTAGTAACATCCGGCCATCAATTCGACGGTTTCGCATGATCACAATAGCCACTGAATTCCATCATTGTGCTCGATTAAGATTGCCAAGTTCTATCTTTTCCCTTGCATTGATAATTCTTCTTGTAGGTTCCACTATGAGAGACAACACCTAGATAAATTCCAAGCTGTTCGGTGCACTAATGGTTAGTTAGTGGGTCAGAGGAATATGTGGTCAAAGCCATGGACGGAACTTGAAGCCAAACTGACTTTGTCCGAATAATCTCGCTATCCAGCATTGTTCTGAGGTCGACTCAACCTTATTTTTATCGTTATTGAGGGTCTAATATGGTTACCTATCTTGTGTTAGAGTTTTGACGATTTTGGACATAGATTTGAGCCAAAAAGGGGGCTGTTTTGGGCGAATGTCCAACAAGTGCCCAAGTGCAGAATTTTAGGCTCGGGAAAAGGTAGCATCCGGACAGCTCCTCATCACCGTTAGGCTTGAGTTTGTGAATACAACTACGAAGCATATAGCCGGTTCCATCCGCAAGCAAGCTCGAATCGATCGGAAGCCGTTCAAATTCGGAGAGGTTATTTGCAATTTTATGGAATGATAAAAAAATAAATGATTAGTTTGCCCAAGGTTGGAACTCCAATTTTCGAATCAAGCCAAATCTGGAAGCAATTTCTTGATGTAGTCCACTTGGCATAACCCAGCCTGACTGAAAATGGGGACATACAATCTATTCCAAAATGAAGGAACCTATCCAAATCCAAGAACCTCTTCGATTCAAGGAATACATTAAAGGGGTGAAATTGTATCTTGAGAACATACATTGACACGTTCCCTCTTGATTTTTACAGGGCTCACTGCCATGCCAGATAGGCCAAATTTTTGGTAATCAACTTGCATCATGCCTAATTGGGGCAAGTGAATCATTTGTGCGCTGGACAATAAAAGGACGTTTCGTCTCCAGCAAAGTCAACGGACACAATAGCAAAGTCATCCACGTCAAAATCAAACCCCAAGATATGAACTTCGGGTGAACGGTAACTTTGTATCGTTCTAATTTGATCTTCGAAGATCCTATACCTAACATGAGCTTGTTCTCATTTAACAGGAAGATATCGGCATTGAAAAGCCTCAAAAGAAAAGAACTCGCCAATATGAAGGCGAAACGAAATATCGACTTCGGAAGTCAAGGAACCCTGAAGAATGGTGGGGAATACGTCCAAAAGCATGAATGGATCTCCTCTAGTGCAAATCTTTGAGAAGGATTCGTTGCCCCAACTAGACGAAGAGATCATGGCCACAAGCTACATGGCCAATTTCTGTAAACCGCACATTTGTGTTCAAATATGAATGCAAAGCAAGGGAAAGGCGGTATCGTTCCAATTTATCTTGAATTTGGAAACACAAACTGACATTTAATGTTTAATTTTGATAGGGACTTGCCAGCATGTAGACATGAGTCACTGTCGTGCCGGATATGGGAGTATTTCTCTTCCTTAAAACTGGGGCAATCCGAATCCTCATTCCTTCAGAATTTTCTCATGCTTGCATATTATGTTCTTTAAGCAAACACTTGACGAGCTATTTGAAAATTCCGTCCAATGCTCACACACTGCACGGTTTATGCATGATTACTCTTCATGTTCAAATTACCAATTCTGGATAAAAAAACGTGAACCACACGAGATGTATCAAATATACAGAATGGGGCATGACAGGATGATGAAAGGCAATCCATTTCCATACATCCCTAAATTTTAACCCCCAGTAAGTTGAGTGGTACTATTCCGCATCCTTCAAGGCAAAGAGTTTTCTTGCAAAAGGTACGATAGCCGAGGTGACAGAGGCATTTA
Source organism: Rhodomyrtus psidioides (assembly GCA_021437785.1). Taxonomy (NCBI): domain Eukaryota; kingdom Viridiplantae; phylum Streptophyta; class Magnoliopsida; order Myrtales; family Myrtaceae; genus Rhodomyrtus; species Rhodomyrtus psidioides. The sequence goes on along the minus strand of JAILYB010000041.1, from coordinate 1,683,119 downwards.
TTTCTCTTCCAAACACTACAGGTCATCCATTGTTACCCCTTTTGAGCGGAGGTTTCACTTCTATTACCCCTGTCAAGAACCACCCCTCATTGGGGCAAAACAGAAAATTTCAGAAGCAAGTTGAGGTAAATGGTTAGAAATTCTCTTGCTTAGACTAACATCAATCTTCGGGTGTTTCTTTGCATTTATGCTCGAACATTAATTCAAGTGCCTTAGGATGATGAAGAGCATTCATTTCTCTATCATATACATTTTATCCCTTGCATAGCCCACTTGAGCCTGCAAATTCATTTCTTAAACCCATGTTGGTGATCATATGCTCAATTCAAAGCAAGTATGGCCGATCTCTAAGCAGAAGAAGTCGAAAAATCGGGTCAATAGAAAATCCCTGAAAGAACTCGTCAAAAGGCGGAAAATGCAGCAGCCCAACAAGATTAAAAGAAAAAGAAAAGAAGAGAAAAGAGAAAGAGCAAAGAAAATGATGATCTCTAAAAAAAAAAAAATCTAGGGCATTTAAAAAGCAAAGCGCCTGGTAAAAGCAAGGCCAACTCCCATCCAAATTCTTACTCATTTGCAAAATACTGCTGAATGTCATTCTATAATTCTCTTGTAAGTGCCAAAGAGGTTGAGAGAAAAACCTATGAAAATGTCAAAATGCAAATCCTTAGCAGAAAGTTTGTACCGTCTCTCAAGCAATGATGGCATCATTTGAAGGCGAAGATCAGTGACAAGCAGCAATGATCACCAATGTCAAGCCCTTCTCATATATTTTCTGAGCCAGAACAAACCTTCTTGTTCCTCAGTCCCCAATTCTAACCTACCTTACAACCCTTCAAAAGTCTCTTCTGGCTAGGGCACTTGAGTTAACGTAGAGTTAAATGTTTTAAGCATCGCTCGAAGAAGTTCGAGCAATATTATTTCTCTCTCATTTTTGCAGGGTTCTTGACTTGTAAACCCGAAATAAATGATGAAGAATTTCATTTCAATAGCCTTGACTCGATTGGAGTCTCATTTGAAAACCCCTGATCTAGCCCTCATTATGGTCCTTATTAAGACCTCCAGTTCGGCTCGGTCGTGCCAATTACGAGATTACTCGGACCCTTGTCGAATGCGATGATGGTAAAGTTGAGTGATTTCTTTCGAATCCTGCAGTTGGGATATACAGCTTTTCCCGAGAGTGAGAGAAAGCCCTTTCGAACTGGAATCCCCCATTCAGATTACATTCGAGGCATTCACAATGTGATAATCTCCATGAACAGAATTGGTAATGCAAACTTGATAGAATAGTTATGCACGAACCACATGATGAGTCATAAGCAAAATGCACAATGCAAGATTAACATAGTAATTTTGCATGATTTCATTGATGAATTTCAGCAACTATGTTTGCACATGCTACCTCTAACATTGTCTGGCAGGTAGCATATTTTTGATGATCGAGTTACCTCTTAAAGTCTCGAAATTCATCCAAGGACCATTGAATAAGCAAACCTTACTGGAAAATCCCGACAGGTAGTCTTCCAAATCCTCATGTAAGTATATCTTTAACCTGAACCACTTTAAGAGAATGGGTGAAAGCCCTTTCTGACTGAAGGTTCCTCATTCTATTTGGTCAAATTTTGTCGAAAGGATCAGACAATTCTCCTTATTGATAAAATCCCCAGTGGAGCTTTACAATGCAGGTAGAAGCTCACAAATTGTTGCATTTGCATTAAGGTTCATGCAAGACAGCATTTTCTTATGAACTAAACAGGTTGAGCATGCCAAAACAATTCTTATCTTGCATATTTTAGAGTCTAAATTGACCTAAACTCTAATATATTAAAGACAAATTATTTTATACATGAAGTTCTATTTAAACATGCAATTTCTATCCTAAAATGCTATCTTATCTACGTGATGCTATTTTTAAAAGATATACAATTTTCAAATACAGGATGTGAATGAATGCATTTTTTTAAAAGAATTTTCGGGATTATATCATGCGACATATATATTCTAAACAAATACGTCCATCAAGCAAATCAAATCAATATATCAATCAATGCCAATCAATAAAGTGGATATATCAATCGAGTTTTGAAATATTCCGCGAATATTTGAATCAATCTTTAATTCGTAATCCTACGATTAACGATTGAACCCAAATCCTTGCCTAACCGAGTATTCCATCGATAATCTTAAAGATGGACTTTCTCGATTATACGTCAAGTTGCGGATTAGAAAATTTTCCTGTATTTTAAAAATATCCACTTTGATGCAAATTTGCAAGATGTGCAAAATATGACAAGATATGATCAAATTAGGCAGGTGAATATTTCGAATCAATTAAGGTAAGAAATATTACCTTGTCTGATGAATATTCTCTTTCTAAAATTGAACTTTGGACCGGTTTGAGGATCAAGGCAATAGAGATGGCGTGGTTTCACCTCGCATGTCGGTGGAATGAGCCGCCTAGTATTCGTAGTGGCTACCCGAACCCACTGCAATGAAAATTCGTAAGGTCACTCGGTGAGGATGAGGAAATCAATAGCGTGCGTGCTCTGTTGACCGTTCGAAATCAGCTCTGGCGATAAGGTAGCTTCACGGCTTGATGGATTCACGGTGCAGTAGCTTGATTCATAGGCATGAAGCAGGTCAGTGTGTGGACTAAGACCACTCGGCGTCAGAACCTTTAAAAAAAGAATAGGCAAGGCTGCAAATATAAAACTTTAAACAATGTCAAATGACCAATTTGGTGGAAAACTTGGGCACATCAAATATGCTTGGAAAATCTAACACGAATCAGCCAAATGCAGCTTGCATCAAAGTCCATGTGTCATCGTATGGATCTTCCTGAGATTTTGCCGGTCAAATCTGACCTAGTCAGCATGTTGGACATGCTGTTAGTCCAACCAAAGAATCTGAATTTGTTGACCAAGCAAAAGACAATATCCACTGATAGATTTCAATCGATCGGATGTGGGTGCAGTGCTTTTCTCCTCAAAGCAATAATTATGGGCGGAGAGACCAGAAAAGAAAGGCTCGGCCCGCGTGCATCAGCGGGTATTCGTCATAGATTGGTGGTCGACAACCGGCGTCTTGGTGATTTGGTGCGCAGATCTGATTCACGATGGCTCACGGATCCTGCAAAAGAATACAAAAGAAACTTCACGCAGTGCCTAGACGAAACATGGCACCACGGTTGGGCTCGTCGGGAAGCACGATATCCTTGGTTCAAGCTTGCGTCTAGCGACTTGGATTGTCTTGTAGTGATGCTTTTAGTCCGATAGCCTTCTTTTCTTCATGTGGCCATGTATTCACCATGGAAGGAACCCCTACCTCACGATCTCTCTGCTTTTGTCACGCTCTCAATGTGATCGTATTCGAACAATGATGCGGCCCCGAGAATGACCTTTTTTCTCACCGAATATTCTGATGGATGGCCCCCCTCTCACCGTGGAAAACAGGAGCACTTTTTACATCTCTCAAAGTTGCCATGTATGAACAATTGAGTCGCCCCCCCCCTTTTTGAAATGAACGAAGTTTGCTTTTTATAGCAAACATTAGTTACATTTTCTAGGAAAATTTGGACCTGGGGAATCAATTCCTGCAATCTGGCTCCTGATTGCTACTGAAAATCGGCCGTCAATCAATGCAAGAAGAATTCCTATTGTGTCGGTCTCCACGAATTACTCTTCTCTTCGTGTCCAGATACACTCCACCTAGGGCTCGTTCACTTTTAAATTTTCCTTCTTCGTCTTGCATGAAGAGAAGGAAGAGAATGATAGATGACCGTCAGAATCAATCAATCAAGCTAATGGCCTCTCTTTTCATTGTGAGATTCGCTTGTATTCTAATGAGCCGAACTAAATTAAATAAATTCCAACAAGGTCCTTGATCACTCGAGCAATTCAGCTTCCTTTATATCCATGGGTGTCGCCGAACTTTGACGGCCTTAGGCCTCATTAGGATAATGGACCTAACGCTTTTCTCTCTAATTGGAGCCCTAACCCTTGATGCTACCCGAAGTTCTAGCTCAGTACCCGAACTAGGTCCAGTCCATTTAAGCTCCAACTTCTATCACCGTCAGGTCAAATTAAAAGACAAAGAACAATGCATGCTGAACAAAAAAAACCTATGCATGAGGAAATTTAATATTTTTGGTGAGAATCAAGGCTAATTCTCATTTTCTGTTTAATCAATGCATTTTCCTAAAATTAAAATTTAGGTGCTAACAGAGAGGGTGCGGCGGCTGTGAGCAATTAACCAAACACCTTGAAAACTGCAGCACATCTTTCATAAAACCCACGACGTGCTGTACCAATGTAGTTTAAGACTATTAATATAATATCGATCATAAGTATGTCTTGGCTGGATTTTTGGAAAATTTCCATTGAACATACAAAATCGTTCTTACTTATTTTCTGTTGTAAATGATTTCGTTTGTTTAAGGGAAAATAAATAATAAGAAAAATATTTTCCTAAAAAATAATCATTTGTATCAGCTTGAGATAGTTAGTGGATGGAAAATGTCTTTATTATCGTAACAATTTATGTCAAACATTTTCTGAACTATGAAGATTTTTTTTTGTTCTTTTATTTTTATAAGAAGCGATACAGAAAAATATTTTTCAAATTTTACGTTTTTTCTGTGAAATTAACGCATTACGAGTCTTTCTTTTCTAAGCTACTAGTTCGCTTTTGTGAACATTCCACAAAATCATAATATATGTTTGCCACACATTTCAAATATACGTTTTTATTGGGTCTTGAAAACAGAGAGCTTTCTTTAAGACATCTATTTTTCCACTCGATAGTGATTAACACGTAAAACAGTCACATTGTATCCCATTCACTCGTTTTGAAGTCCTACTCTTACTCCAATTATATCTTGAAAAATTGTGGTCTTGAAAATGTTTATTATTGTTCCTGACTTAAATTAATGGAAGGATTACATTGAACATTTTCATATAGTTCAAAGACTATATTGAACATGTACGAAAAGTCCAGGGACTACATTGATCAAGTCAAAAGTTTAGAGATCAAATTGCACATTAGGCTAAAGTTCATGGACTACATTGAACAAATTAAAAGTTCAGGGACTACATTACACATTGAGCCAAAGTTCAGAGACCATTTGTGCCATTTTCCCATTATAATTTATGTCATAAAGGTTTCTCAAGATTATTGGTCCATATTTTCCTTTTTTAGTACGAAGTAACCATCGTCTTCTTAGCAAACATATATGATCTCTTATGTTTCTTTCGGCAAGGTTAATTTTTCTCGAGTACATGTTGAAATTGTTCCTCTTTTACTGTTCAGAGTCTTTCATCTTTCAATTCACACTCTTATTTTATAGGATTTCACAAATAGCGATGAAGGGATTTGAAGCGATTAGCTAAAGTTCCATGCATTAATGAAGAAGATTATGTGGTTATTGCTTTGAGTTCATTGGGTTCTTTTCCTTCTTTGACCTAGTTATGAAAATAATTGTCGTTTCGGCGAAGATCTTTTGTTTAGCAACGATGGTGACGGCTCTTCCCTTATGAATTATACGCTTTAATTTTATCTTCTATGTTTCCCTCTGGATATTATTCGCCTATGTGATGGCTCGGTTTCAATTTTTTTCCCAATTTGTTGCTGGTAATTTTTCCAATTGATGGCTCAGTAAAGCAGTTCTTGTACTCTCACTCCTATTCTTTGTCATGTTACCTCCTCCTTGTCTAATTGATTGGTATGAACATTAGCAATGGTAACTTGATGGTTGGGGAGTTAGGATAGTTCTTCTTAGTTCAGGAAAAAACTTTGTTAATCTAAGTAATTTTTGTTAAGGAATAAAGTTTAATTGCGAGGCCCGCAACAGTGAGCAGTTCGCCAAGCACTTTAAAATTGGCACGAGTAAACAATGACCCCAAAGAAAAAAAAAAACAACAACAACAACAACACAATCCGTTGACCATTCTTCTCAAGGGATTGTTCAAGTCCAATAGATTATTTATTTTGGTTTATTTTATGTTCCAAATTCATATTTAAATCTATCTTATTTAAGCTAATTCAAACTTCGAACATTCCAATAATAAATACCAGACCCCCAAAAAAATAATAAATACATATTTCTTTTCCAATTCCATGTTCACATCACACATGTAAAATGCACTAGTATTTCTTGGGGGTCTTGGAAAAAAGAGATTTTCTTTAATATAACCACACGATATTTGAATTTATAGATAGCGATTAAACTGGATTAACTCTGACACCCAAAAAAAAAAAAACTGGATTAACACGTAAAGCAGCTACATCGTATCCCATCCAATCCAAGTACACGTTCCTACTCCTCTTATGATTGCCCTGGCCTTCTCGTCCCAATATAAAAATAAAGAAAACCCTTAAAGTTTTGGCTTTTTTGGCCGAAGCATCAATCCTTGGAGGTACGTGATTTTTACACTCAATTGCTAAATTAATCAGCACTTGTTCAATTTTCCCCCTCCCTTTACTTGCATACTCTTCTCCATCAAATTGATCCTTTTGTTAAATCTCGTGGTCCTTGATTCTATTTGTGCACAAGAGACAACTTATGTGCTTCTTATTACCCATGATGTATTATGAATGATCCATAGAGGCGTCAAATGGGTGGGTCGGGTCGGGTATGGGTCGGGTCGAATATGGTCCGACCCATATTGACCCATTTGACCCGTTTTGACCCATATTCATCCAATGTAAATTTAGTGACCCATACCCGACCCAACCCATACCCGACCCGACCCATATTACTTAAATACTTATATATTTAGCTAAATTATGAAATATTTATTTCTTATAATTTATTAAGAAAAATTATATTGCTAAAAAATGCAATTGAATTTTTTCTGAAAAAATTTAAATTTTTTCTTTATAAAATAAATTTTTATTATAACCGGCCACCTGCGACCTCTGCTCGCCACTGCTGACCGTTGCTCGCTTCCTGCCATCGTCGTCCCCTCAAACTGCTGCTCGCCACCTTCGTCGCCGAAGCTGTAGCTCTCCCCGCACGGGCTGCCGCTTCTGAAGGCGTAGGGGGCGTAATCAGAGCTCGGGAAGGGAGGTGCTTCGGCAGGTTTCGACGCTGACTCGTACTCGATTCTGGTTTATCTTGCCGAGTTAAGTTAAAAGACTTCAATACTAATTGAGCTTTTCCGTTAGTTGCATTCAAAATATCTATAGCTGCCTAAATCAGACATCGAAATCTTTATAGTTTGTGTTGCTAACCTCATATCCAAGAAAATAATAAAATAATCTGAGTTCTTACGGCCCAAGCTTGTGACGGTCTTCAATTTGACTGTACGATCGAGTTGAGTTAAGCTACGGTATTCAAAAATTGCTATTCAAGTAGGCTCAACTGTACCCCACCCTAGTTCGTCATGTTCGGATGAATTGATCGGGAAAAACGAAGCGTGGGTCGATTTTTTTCCATGCAACGCTATATCGATGATGTCGATCTGGAAATATACAGCACCGGCACGTACTCCTCATCCAAAACCAAAATCAGAATTTGGCGTCGTCTCTATTAATGGCGTAAAGCAATGTTCGTAGAGGCAACTGCACACGCACTGTGGCGGCGGTCGACGGCCGGCGACGGTGGAGGGTGGTGGTTGGTGATGGTGACCGGAGGTGGGCAGCGGTGACCATTGGCGGCCAAAGCAGAGCGACGGCCAAGGCAGGAGAAAAAAGAAAATAGAAAAGAAAAAAAATTATATAAAAAACAAATTATTAAAATATTAAAAAATTAAATTTTTAAAAAAATATTCACAAAACTTATTTATGATTGCCTTAAGATAGTTTTCTTAGCTAACCCATTTATGACCCATTTGAAACTCATTTATGACCCATAAAGTTTTTAAGCAACCCATTTATGACCCATTTAAGTACTTAAGCTAACCCATTTTTGACCCACCACCATCAAATATGGGCCAAATGTGGGTTCTAGACCCATTTTGCCACCTCTAATGATCCATGACCTCGCTTGATTTTATTCCCTAATGCACTTGTTTGTGCGTAACCCTTCATTTAATTCTCATCTTTGAATTATCCAGATTAATGAAAGGATAATTTTATTGATAACCATTCGACATCGATATAATGTTGGTGAAAGTATCATTGTCGGAGCAACCTTATACGGTACCACTTAAATAAAACTAAAAGGGTTAATACTATATAATTAGATAGTGGCCGTGTAGAAGGTTTTTCTTTAATGATTGTGTTGGGTTTTATGGGTGGGCCGTGGGCCGCACATGTTGAGCTAATCCAGCCCATTACCCACTTGAAAAAACTTCCAATGAAAATTATCTTTCTTAGAACGTGATGAAACGAACGTTTTCTTACGTTCTTCAATCATTCTAAAAAACTGACCTCACACAGAGAGGAAAAAAAATAATGAAGAAAAGACTGACGACGTTCTTCCATTTCTCTTCCGAACATTAAATCTGTTAGATCTAGCAATATCACCTAAGGGGGGGTGAATAGGTGATTTTGAATCTAATTAAAATTTCTTGCGGAATTAAAATAATTTCAATACACGATTAGAATCAGGAACAGTATAACAACGTGCAGGGAAAACTAAATACAGAGATAGAGTTTAGAGAAGAGTAGTGTGCACGCTGAGTTTATAGTGGTTCGGCTTGTTAGGCCTACGTCCACTCTCCGACGATGACAGTCGATTGGCTGGATTTCACTATGATAATTCGAAGAAGGTTACAAAAGATAGGACACACAGTCTATCTCTCTTACAAATCCTCACAATGAAAGGAATTTAGAACACTCAGAATACTTTGGTGAATTTGAACAACTCTTGGCCATCTTCCTCCATGGGCATTCATATTTATGTTATGATTATGTGCAGCGACCGGTTCCTTGGCACCCCAGTTGTAGTCCTCGAAATTCGATTCTTATCGCCGATTTGCTGAGTAGAGGATCCCAGAACATCTAGTTGTCTATCCCTTCCGAATGATCCACGAGCAGAATACTTGTTATGTCACGCCACGAACCCGGCGAGCACGCGAACATCGCCCCAGGTGTCGCGACCCGTCCGAAAATCAACGGACGCGGCTAATGGATTACCGATCGCAGGCTTTGGATCGGCGTGGGCCCTCCCAGGCCCATACCAAATCGCGGCGGGAGTGTCTTTTGAGGGTTCGACGATAAGAGTCGATCGCTTTCGACCTTAGTGTGGTCGTGGTGGCATGTGCAATTTGTGCATGCATTTGGAGTCGCCACCGGTCTTTCTTGGAGGGTAGACCGGAAACCTTACTGACCGATTGGGAGAGATCGATCAGTTCTGCGGAACCAGAGATTTTGGGTTCGGGGACTTGGTTACGTCGGTGTCATTACCAACGCCCTTTCGGTACCTAACGCGAGTGATTTTTCTGACTAAGAGTTCATGCAGGCGTAATTTTAGGTGAGGTAGGCTTGATTCAGGGTTTCATGCAGATTGGAAGACTATTCCTATCAATCACAATCAATTTAACGAAAGCGCAGTCAAATGCATAAATAAATCATGTCAATGCACATCAATTTCAATCACTGGCCTCCTAGTATGGCCATAAGGGCTTAGGGAAGATGTGATTTAGGGCTAGGGGTAAAATGGGAAGATTCGGGGACAATTAGCCCGAAGGGCAAAATTGCCATTTTTTGGAAGGTTTGGATATCGAATTACCCAAAATATTCCATGACCAGTTGATTGTGGCCATTTCCCATTTTTGAGAATTTTTTGGAATTTCTTGATTTTTCTTCAATTTTTGGAAGACGACTCGCCCAAAGGGAGAAATCGTCATTTTCAAGAAGGTTTGGGGTTCAAAACACCCAGGATGAGCCTTGGCCAGTTGTTTGTGGCCATTTCCTATTTTTTGGGATTTTCCTGGATTTTTTAGAATTTTTGGAAGACGGTTAGCCGGAAGGGCAAAACCGTCATTTCTGAAAAGATAGGGGGTCGAAAGACCCGAAACAGGTCGTGGCCAGTTGTTTGTGGCCATTTCCTTTTTCTGAAATTTTTTAGAATTTTTCTGAATTTTCCGAATTTTTTGAATTTTTTTATGATTTTTTCATTTTTTATTGATTTTTTGATTATTTTATTATTTTTTATTATTTTCTGAATTTTTTAATATTTAAAAGTATTTTCCGGGCCGGGTCAGACCCGGCCCACGCCTCTCGGGCGCCCGGCCCGACCCTAGGGGTCGAAACCGGCCTAAAAACGACGCCGTTTTATATTTTTAAATATTTTTCCTATTTTTTAACAATTTTTTTGATTTTTTATCTATTTTACTTAATTATCCGAAAATTCCCCGGATCGAACGGCCCACGTCGTGCCACGTGGCTTCGTCTCGTGCGCCCGATCTTCCACTAGATCGGGCGACTCACAGAGAGCCACGTGGCTCGATCACGACCGTTGGATCAAAAATCAATTTATTTTCTTTTTTAGAAAAAAACCAAATCGGACGCTCTAGATTGTGCCACGTGGCGTCCCTAAATGCGTCCGATCTTGAATTAGATCGGATGCTCCACAGGCTGCCACTTGGCACATTTGTAGCCGTCCGATCGATTTTTAATTAATTATCAGAAAATTATTTATTTAATTCGAAAATCATTTTTTTATTTCCCAAAATTCCAGGATCGCGACACGTGTCGCGATCCGGACCGTCGGTTTTGTTTTGTTTAATTCTCGCCGCGGGCCCCCGCATGCTGACGTGGCTGCCTACGTGGCATGCCACGTCAGCACTTGACTGTTTGACCGGCTGATGCCACCGGAGAGGATGACCGGTGACTCGCCGGAACAGTGATTATTCCGGCGAAGTCGCCGGATTTCTCGCCGGAAAATCGGGACCGAAGCCAAAACTCCACATTCTTGTTCCCTTTTTGCAGCATTCGATTCCCTCAGCATCCCTCATCAACATATGGCAATATTTTCGACCAAAGACACGTTGGAGATCGGCAAAATGAACCCCCCACAGGTTTGGTTCCGGCGAGGAACTTCCCAAAAAAAATCGTCGTTCAAAGCTTGTTCTGACCATTCAGAGAACATGTAATAGGGGTTTAGAGACTTACCTGAGATCACTTGAACCTCGACGACCTCCGCCCTCGCCGGACCGAGCTCTCGGCTCGGGTTAGGACCCGGGGAGCTCCAACCACCATCCGACGTCATTCAATGCAAGATAAACATCCCAGGAAGCTTAGAGTCGATCTTAGGATTAACTTAAGGCAGTGAACGAGCACGAACTACTTGAATAACGCACGGCCGAAAACCAAACCGGATCTAGAGGTACACAGGTATTCCATCGAACATGTGGCGGACGTGCGATAAAACGGGGTTTAGGCTAAATCCGTGGACGTTTCACGCAGAACCGAAGCAAAAGAACGTTTAAGCATCAACATAGAAGTTATAAGGGACGTCGGAGTGCATTTGGTTCGGACCGATTTGGTCGAAAATCAATTCGGGCCGAAACTCACAGTGAGCAAAAAAAACAGGGGATGAAAACAGGGTGATACCGACCTCGGCCGAGAGCTGACGGCGACTTCGAGCTTCGGCGACGATGCCTCGAGTCTTCTGGAGCTTGAAAGAGGTCCAGGCAGTCGTCCCTCTCTCTCTCTCTCTCCTCTTTTTTTGCTTGTGCTCGAGCTCGGTTTTAAAAACCAGCTTCCTCCTCTTTCCCGGTGGCCGACCGGCCCCACCCTTTTTTAGTGCCCCCGAGCCTGTCACCGGCGAGCATGGACCTCTGCCAGTGTCCCCTACGCGTGCTCGTCCTTTGCTTCTTCGAAAATCGTTCCCCCCACGCATTTTTTGTCCGTCCCCTGTTCTGCCCATGCGCGGCGTGCTGGGTCTGCAACATTGTTGCAGACCCGGTCGGACCGGGTCGGGTCGGGTCTGACCCGACCGGCCCGGTTCGACCAATTCGTCCAAATTGGGTCCCAAATTGACCCCTTTTCATGAAATTGATGGCATAATCGGACTCCTTGATACATTTTCTATCAAATAAGGGTATTTTCGTGAATCAATTGATTGAAATTTTGTGAAAACCCCAAATTGTCCCTAGGATCCGAAAATGAATTTCACCAAATCGAAGGTCCAAACGATCGAATTATTCAAAATTGAGCCCACCAATGGATTCAGCATGATGAAAACTATAGGGTAGGGGTGTTTAATTCTAATGGGTGTGCTCGTGTGAAATTTAATTTCGAAGATTGTGAAACCGGGGACTAAATTGAAAGATTTTTATGCAATTAAGCCCTTTTGGCTAAAATTGATCAAATTGGAGGGCAAATTGACCCAATTGCATTTCAATACTTTAGAGTCCAATGTCATAGCTTATAAAAATCGAGAATTGAAAATTAAAAGACTCGAAAAGGATTTTTTAGGCCCGGTTCGGGATTAGGTTTGTGAAGGAACCCCATGAACCGAGCTAAATTTCCCTTATAAAAAGTGAAAATATTGAAGAGGAAATTAAAATAAAATTTCTGAATATTTTTGTGTAATTTTCTGACCACGGATGGTATTTTTTCTTATTTTTTGGGTATTTTAATAATTAAATAAATTCCAAAAAATATAAAAAAATTCAAAAAATATTTTTTGTTCAAAATTGGTTCCTAAGGCTAGGCTAAGGCTTCCAAAGTTGATTTTGCAATTTTTTGACCTTTTTTGCTATTTTTAATTAATTTTAGAAATAAAAACTAAAATAAAATATGGTCAAAAATCAGGTGTCAACAGCTGCCCCTCTTTGAGAGTGAGCTCGTCAGAGGTTGCTTTCAAAGACAAAATGACACCTGAATCTTAACCGACTCGAGTGGGGAAAAGAAATGCTATGACATCGAACCCTTAAGTCCTTTGATGAATGTTCAAATTAATCACCGGTTTAGTCTTGCAATTCGAACATGGGTCGGAGTGAGAGAGGCTTACCTGAAGCTCACCTGTCAGATGCTGCCGGTTGCGATGACTTTCAAGAAGATACCTAGGACTGGTTCAGAATATCCTAGGGAGATTAAGCTCTGACCTGTACGGTAGGTCATACCATTAGTTGACCCTTATGGCGGTTTCTACCATTCAATCGACCCTTATGGCGGTTTCTACCATGGAGTTGACCCTTCAGGCGGTTTCTACCTTTGAATTTAGTTTTGACCCTTATGGCGGTATCTACCTTGAGGTTGACCCTTATGGCGGTTTCTACCATTGAGTTGACCCTTATGGCGGTTTCTACCATTCAATTGACCCTTATGGCGGTTTCTACCATCATTTGACCCTTCAGGCGGTTTCTACCTTCAGTGAGACTCCAGACTGATAGGAATCTAAGGATGACGCGCCCGTTCTGTAGGGTTTGTCGGAGACTCGATCGTTCTGTAGATCGGTCTTGGAAAAGGTTTGCCTACTAAAAGGCTCCGCCTATGGAATGACATATCCCGTCTTGTTGGGACTAGTCGAAGACTCGATCGTTCTGTAGATAGATCTTGGAAAAGGTTTGCCTACTAAAAGGCTCCGCCTATGGAATGACATATCCTTTCTTGTCGGGACTAGTCGAAGACTCGATCGTCCTGTAGATCGGTCTTGGAAAAGGTTTGCCTACTAAAAGGCTCCGCCTATGGAATGACATATCCCTTCTTGTCGGGACTGGTCGAAGACTCGATCGTTCTGTAGATCGGTCTTGGAAAAGGTTTGCCTACTAAAAGGCTCCGCCTATGGAATGACATATCCCGTCTTGTTGGGACTAGTCGAAGACTCGATCGTTCTGTAGATCGGTCTTGGAAAAAGTTTGCCTACTAAAAGGCTCCGCCTATGGAATGACATATCCCGTCTTGTTGGGACTAGTCGAAGACTCGATCGTTCTGTAGATCGATCTTGGAAAAGGTTTGCCTACTAAAAGGCTCCGCCTATGGAATGACATATCCCTTCTTGTCGGGACTAGTCGAAGACTCGATCGTTCTGTAGATCGGTCTTGGAAAAGGTTTGCCTACTAAAAGGCTCCGCCTATAGATTGACATATCCCTTCTTGTCGGGACTAGTCGAAGACTCGATCGTTCTGTAGATCGATCTTGGAAAAGGTTTGCTTAACTCTAGGTTCACCTGAAGGCTATTCTGGGATTTATGGGTTACCTGAAATCTCGCAGAAGGCCGAGTTGTCCTTTCGACATGCGAGGTACCTTTCTGGGATCTGGGGACGCCAATTATCCTGCAGAAAGCTGAAACCTGCAAACTTTTCATTAAAAAGGTATCAGTTTGGGACCTGGGTTCTCCAGGGATCCTGCAGAACATGACCCTATGAGCTTTTCTTGACAGAGCAAGGCATCCTCCCGGGATCATGAGTTCTCCACGTCCGACGAGACTGTCTGAATTTTGAAAAAGGGGGTCTCATGACGAGGGTTCTCCGCGTCCGATGAGACTGTTTGATATTTTTGAAAAGGGGTCCTAGGACGAGGGTCCTCCACGTCTACTGGGATCGCTTGATTTTTGAGAAAGGGGTCCCAAGACGAGGGTTCTCCACGTCATGCTAGGGTTGCTTGATATTTTTTGAAAAAGGGTTCTATCCTCACCCCTTCTTTTGAAAGATCCCGAAATCTGTTGGGAATTCAGTTTTGAAGCAGTGAAAGATTTTATCTTGACAAAGCTTCACTTGGGTCTGTTGAGGTGACATTCTGGGAGCTGGGTTCTCCAGGTATCCTACAGAAGTTTGAGCCTGAAAGATTTTTTTTTCACCAAGAAAACGTTAGTAATCTTTGGAAGACAACGGTTGTCCAATCGACAAAATTTTATGACTTAAATTTTAGTCATGAAATGTGCATTTTGATGCTGGAGGTTATCCAAAACATTCTTGCAACATACATATGTGATCACAAATTCCTTGCGCGGGAAATCTGGATCAACAGTTTGAAAATTCCAAGAAGAGATTGTTCAAAACATCAATTGGAATATTTCTCGACAAGGAGGTCTTCTCACCTGTTTTGAGGTAATGATTTTTATAGGGGATGCACTCAATTCCCTACTGACCTGTGCCTAGGTTTTAGGCTCATTCGCAGCGCATACATTTTGATCGGTCGGGAGGTGTTCCACGGGACCGTAATGTTGGGCTTGGTATTGGTTTCCAAGGGGGACCCGCTTTGGAGTCGAGGCCATTGAACGAAAATTTTCACCATCTGCTCCGGGTTTACAAGTCAAGAACCCTGCAAAATGAGAAATAAATAGTCTTGCTCGTACCTCTTCGAGCTAAGCCATATGTTAACCCAAGTGTCTTAATCAGAGAAGACTGTTTCAGGGTCGTAACTTTGGTAGGATTGGGGACCGAGAAAAGGCTTGTTTTTGGCCCAGAATTTGTGAAGGGGTTGACATTGGTGATCATTGCGAACTTGCCACCTGTCTTTTCCATTTGCATCTTCAATTTTTGAGATGCACGACCGCTTTTGAGGTATGTGCAAATTCTTGTGAAAGCGCCTCTGGCTGCATCAAGAGATTAACAACTCTATCTGCGTCTCTGCTCCTCGCTTGATACCGTTTGAGGAGTAGTTTTTGGAATCTGACTCCTTCTGAATTTTTCTTCTCCTGTTTCTAAACTGGTTTCACTGGTGGGATTGATACAAATTGTTCACCCAGGCATCGGCCTTGCTTTTACCAGGCAATTTGCTTTTTCTTGATGCTGGGGATTTTTCTCATCATCTTTTCCTTTTCATTTTTCTTTTGAAATCCCGCTTTTTCTCATCTTTGAGAGGTCGTGTTAGACATGTGACCAAATGTCTAAACACGCTTTAAGCATTAGCCTAGGAATTTCTTTGTAATCCCTAAGTCTCGCACTCCTCCGTTTCTGAAGTGATGATGCATTCGTCTTGGAATGTGCAACGATCACCAACGGGTTTATGAAATAATTTGGCAGGCCCAACTTGGCTGTGCAAAGGGTATGGTGTGTGGGATAGAGAAATGAATACTTCTCGTCATCCTATGGCACTTGGATTACCATATAAACAACACACAAAGATTGATGTTAGTCCGAGCAAGAAAATTTCTAACCATTTTCTCCTAATGCTGCTGGACTCGCCTCCATTTTGCCCCAATGTGGGGTGGTTCTCGACAGGGTTGAGAATGAAAACCGCCGTTCAAAGGGGTTGTCAATGGTCACCTGTAGTGTTTGGGGATATGAAACGAATGCCTCCGTCATCCCAATCTATGTAATTGTTGCGAATAATCCCTACTCCCGTAGGTCCAGATTTTGCTATCTGATCCGCTCTACTCACCTCAGGTGTGTATAGGACGTGTTTGGACTAGGCTTTGCCTCTCGTCTTTTGAGAAAACGTCCTTTTGAAAGTTTTGAACAACTTTTCTTGGTTGGAGAAAATCTCCTTTCGAATGATTTGAAAACCTCTTGCTGAAAATGCTCATTATCACTCTTTTACTCATTTTTGTTAAGGCTAGACATTTCGAATACGGACCTTGGGGGTTTCACAGGGTCCTAGAGACTTCTGAACTCAAACGAGTTACGGTAGTCCCTTTTTCCTGTAAATTTGACGATGACCTCGGCTCATTGCAGTCGCAGCTCCTATTTCCACGTATCCTCGTCAAGGGTCTGGTCCTTGAATCTCTCATCAATCCTGCGAATGTGAAAGATGCGCATGTATGTATGGAATGCATGAAATGTGTGCCGTGGTCCTATAGCGACTCAGATCATTAAGAAGATAGTCAAATCGGCTTCTGATTCTATTTCAAGGATAGTACTTCTTGACCGCATCGGCGTTTACGGGGTATCCCAGTTCTTTCCCGTCTGAATTCATAAGTATCAAGGCTCCTCCTATCAGGACCTTTTTTACAACATACGGGCCCTCGTAGTTCGGAGTGAACTTGCCCCCAGGATGAGTCCCGTTTGGCAGTGTCTTCTTCACCACGAGGTCTTCGACTTCAAAATGTCTGGGTTTGACCTTCCGGTTGAACGACTTGGCCACCCTTTTCTGGTAACTTTGGCCGTGGCAGATCGCCCTCAGGCGCTTCTCGTCAATGAAATTAAGCTGTTCATATCTGTGTCGTACCCACTCAGCCTCAGAAAGCTTGACCTCTGATAGGATTCGCAATGATGGAATTTCCATTTCCACAGGCAGGACCGCCTCCATGCCGTAAACGAGGGAGTAGGGAGTTGCCCCAGTTGAAGTCCGAATCGACGTCCGATATGCCATTAATGCATAGGGTAACCTCTCATGCCAATCTCTGTAATTCTCGGCAGTCTTTGCCAGAATTTTCTTGATGTTCTTGTTCGCCGCTTCCACTGCTCCGTTCATTTGCGGGCGATAGGGGGATGAGTTGAGATGACGGATATTGAAGTCGTTCAGCAGGTCATCGACCACCTTGTTATTCAAATTAGACCCATTGTCTGTGATGATCGCTTGAGGAGACCCATATCGAGAGATTATGTCCCTCTTAATGAATCTTGCTACGTTCTTTGCAGAGACGTTTGTGTATGAACTGGCCTCAATCCACTTGGAGAAGTAATCGATCGCTACTAAGATGAAGCGATGACCATTGGAGGCGGCAGGGTTTATTGGCCCGATCATGTCTATCCCCCACATGGAGAATGGCCAAGCTTCTGACATTTGATGGAGTTCATTCGGAGGTGCATTGATCCGGTCTCCGTACACCTGACATTGATGACAAGATCTGACATGTTGATTGCAGTCCGACTCCATGGTCATCCAAAAGTAACCAAGTCGCATGATCTTCCTTGCAAGGAGATGGCCGTTCATATGTGGACCGCATACTCCATCGTGTATTTCTTTCATGAGCAACTTTGCCTCCTTAGCGTCTACGCATCTCAACAGAATTGAATCGAATGACCTTTTGTACAAGGTCTGACCGCTCAAAAAGAACTTGGTGGCCATCTTAACTATGTATCTCTTATCAACTCCTCGACTTCCTTCGGGAAACGTTCCTTTTAAGAGATAGTTTCTAATGTCATGGTACCATGGTTCACCATCAAATTCCTCCTCGATCGCCATACAATGGGCCGGTTGCCTGATCACGTCTATTCTCAGGGGCTCGATGTTAAGCCCGCCTGCTACTTGCAACATAGAGGATAACGTGGCCAAAGCGTCCGCGAAATGGTTTTGCGTCCTTGGCAGATATTCAAAAGTGATTTCCTCGAACCCTAGAGCTAGCTCCTTCAGCCACTCATGATAAGGAATAAGCTTGGAGTCTCTTGTCTTCCACTCTCCTTGAGTTTGGAGAATGATAAGCATGGAATCCCCGTAGACTTGTAATCTTCGCACCTTCATAGAGGCAGCTAGTTGCAAGCCGAGAATACATGCCTCGTATTCCGATATATTGTTGGTGCATGGAAATATCAATTTGGCAGCGACGGGATAATGTTGTCCTTCTGGGGATACCAGTACTGCTCCAGTGCCGGCTCCTGATAGGTTAACCGCACCATCGAAATACATGACCCACTTGTCTTCTGATAGCATCAAGACTTGGCCTTTGATTTGAGCTGCCTTCGGGGCTGCTCCTGCATGGGGGTCTTCTGCTAGCATATCCGCTATAGCTCTTCCCTTAACAGACTTTTGGGATGAACTTTTTATGTCAAACTCGGATAACATAACTTGCCATTTAGCCAACTTTCCGATTAGAGTCGGCTTCTCTAACAGGTATTTGATTGGATCGCTCTCTGTCACCAACTGTATGTGATGGTGTAGGGTGTATTGTCTCAACCTGCGAAGCACCCAGGCTGCTGCAGCGCACGTTCTTTCCACGGGGGAGTAATTCATCTCGGACGAGGTGAACTTTTTACTCAGATAGTATATGGCCCTTTCCTTGCCATCTCCCGGACTGGTCTGTGCCAGTAGAGCTCCCAGCGACTCTTGATGAACAGTCAAGTACAGAGTCAACGGATGTCCCGGAGTCGGGGGTACTAGAATCGGTGGGGAGGTCAAGTATTCCTTAATCCTCTGTAGTGCCTGATGACATTCCGCATCCCAAGTTACCTTGGCGCCCTTCTTTAAAAGCCGGAAGAATGGCCTAGCTGTGTCAGTTAGTTGGCATATAAACCTGGCAATATAGTTCAATCGCCCTAAAAGGCTTCTAATTTCTTTCACCGTCGACGGGGTTGCTATGTCATTTATAGCTTGGATTTTAGAAGGATCAAGTTCGATGCCTCTATGACTGACTATGAATCCCAGTAGCTTTCCAGACTTTGCCCCAAATATGCACTTATTATGGTTCAGCCTCAGCCTATACTTCCGCAAACGCTCAAACAACTTCTTTAATACCTGAACATGGTCTTGTCCTGGTCCGGATTTGGCGATCATGTCGTCGACATATACTTCGATTTCCTTGTGGATCATATCGTGGAACAAGGTTACCATGGCCTTTTGGTACGTTGCCCCGGCATTCCTCAACCCAAAAGGCGTGACTTTGTAACAGAAATTTCCCCATGGGGTTGTGAACGCGGTTTTAGCCTGATCCTCCTTCTTCATGAGTATCTGATTGTAACCAGAGAATCCATCCATGAACGAGAACAGTTCATATCCCGCTGTACTGTCTACTAAGACGTCTATGTGGGGAAGCGGGAAGTCATCCTTCGGGCTTGCCTTGTTCAGGTCCCGATAGTCTACGCAAATACGGATCCTTCCATCCTTTTTCATCACCGGGACGATGTTGGCGATCCAATCAGAATACGGAATTGCCTCAATAAAGCCCACCCTTAAAAGTTTCATCACTTCTTCTTTGATTCTATCAGACAGCTCTGATTTCATCCTTCTGCTTCCCTGTTTTACGGGCTTGAAACCGGGATTGATGGGCAGTGCATGCTCTACGATACTAGGATCCAGGCCTGGCATGTCTGCGTATGACCACGCGAAGATATCCTGATATTCTCTTAGCAATTTGGTGATTCTGGCCGCCTCCTTTTGAGATAGGTGTCCACCGATCTTTACTTCTTTGACATCTTCCGAGTCTCCCAAGTTAACGGTCAACGGTTCCTCAGTGGTGGGAGGCATGGATTCTTCGAAAGCAATGCACTCTCTCTGGATGGCCCTCTGACCCTCATCTTCAACATCTTCAATATCACAAGAAGAATCTTCCTGATGATCCGAGTCATCTAATAACCTGGTATGCATGTTGGAGATGATATGCCTGAAATGTCATGAGAATGGTTAGTTCATCCAATTCGTACGAACGAAACTCAGGAAAAATCCTTTTTTTTGTTTTGTTTTTTTTTGTTTTTGTTGTTTTTTTTTCTTTTTTCCTTTTTAAATAAAATGAGGAATGCCGAAAGACGGGACCAATCCTCGTATCCCCCGATACTATTGATCTCTGAAACTCACTTGAAAATCAGGGGACATAAGGTAAATCGGGCCTCAAGCCTCAAACCAAGGAGGCGATCATCATAGGGCCGATCTGTTACCCTATGTGCCCTTAATAAAACGAGAGATGTTTTGCAAAATGGACCGTGTTACAAAGCGTGCCAATTGGACCCACGGTCGGAGATCTAAGAGGCATTATCCGCTCACACCGGAAGTAGAAAGGGAAATGACTAGACTGAATTGAAATGCAACACAAGCAATAAAACGAAATGCTGAAAGTGAAAGAGAGGTCTCTTTACTCAGTGACGTCATTGTTTGCACCGAGCCAGTCAATGATGACATTCACAGTGTCTTCCAGGAAAGGATTCTCCAGATCAGGATCGATCTCGTCCAGCGCAACTTCGTCTGCCAGCCACTTGGAGGCCTTGGAGAAATACTGCTCAAGCTCGTTGCCAAACGCCTTAGCTTTGCCTTTCCAAACACTTGAGCCAATGAACGAACCGTTTCGTCCTCCTCTGCGTCCGTTGCTTCTTTGATTCTCACCTCTGTTTCGGCCAGAGCCTCTACCTCCAGTACGGCGCCAATTTCGCTCGCCAACATATCCTAAGCCAGCCCTGCCTTCGTTCGAGTTCAGCTTTAAAGGTGCTCGGATTCCCTGGTTATGTTTACCTAAACCGCCTCCTGGAGCGAATCCATAGGATAACAGCATCTTTCCTGGCAAAAGGTCATACTGAGAGAGGGCAGGGACTCTTAGCTTGGTCCCTGCGGGCGTGTGGACGGCTGCCACCAGATCAAGGGAATGGAAACTTGCCTCTTCTTTCCCTTCCGGTTCCACATGCGGAACAGCACTATTCTGGTATGTCATGAGATCCACTTCACCGTGCACAGTGATTACTTTGTTGTTAACTACAAAGCGGACCTTCTGATGTAGACTAGACGGTACAGCTCCAGCTATATGGATCCACGGTCTCCCGAGAAGGAATCCGAAGGCACTTGGTAGGTCCATCACCTGAAATCCGATGGAAAAGCTGGTTGGGCCTATGAAAACATCCAGTTCAATTTCCCCGACCACGGTCTTCCTCGTTCCGTCAAAGGCTCTAATACTGGCTTTAGAGGTTCTGATCAGTTCTTCATTCACGCCCAGACTCCTCAAAGTGGCCAAAGGGCAGATGTTAAAAGCAGAGCCATTATCAACCAATACATGAGATACTTGCTTGCCATGGCATTTCGCTGCTATATACAGTGCCTTATTATGCGTCCGTCCTTCCATCGGGAAATCCTCATCGGAGAAACTTATCTGATCCTTCAGCAAAATAGCCCCTACGAAATTCTCCAATTGCACCTCGTTAATGGATTCGGGCACGTGCACCTCGTTCAGGACTTTCATAAGCGCGTCCTTGTGCTTTTCAGAATTTAAGAACAGATCCAGTAGGGAGATCTGGGCTGGCATCTTTCGCAACTGCTCTATGACCTCGAACTCGCTGGTTTTAACGATAGACAAAAGCTTCTCGGCGTCTTCTTTAGACACTTCTCTTTTCTCTGGCTCACCCTCTCGTGGTGCGTAGAATCTTCCCGATCGCATCACGGCGCTGATCTTATCTGTCCCATAATCCCAATGGACCTCCTTAGGGTTGTAGTCGTCTACAGGGGGAATTTTTATTATCACCGGTGACTTCCTTCCAATTTCCACGCTCGATTCATCATCAGCTTCATCGTCAGCGAGGCGGATTACAACTGGCTTAGGCGGGTGGTCACCATCTCCCTTCCAATTGTCAATTCTATTTAGGCTGATGATGAGGGGCTTAGTACTTCCCACCATTCCAACTAAACCGTCGAGCTCCATTGAATTAAACCTCCTCGAGGATTCACCCTGCGACCCCTTGGCCAGTGACCAGTCCCAAAGAGTCCCGGCATTTTTCGCGTCGGCATACGTTCCTCCTTTGAGATATCCCTTTTTGGGATACCTTTCGGGTTCGCCAATCACCATCATACTCAATGGCTTCGTTAGATATAATATTCCATTCCCCTCTGGGATATCTCCTCTGCTCCGGCCGATTGGAATGACTGTCGAAGCCACGCGAGACTTGCCCGTACCCGTTTCAGATCCAAGGCGATTCTCTTCTTCGTCCTCAAAGATTACCCCTACAACTTGATGATCTGGGAGTGGATTTTGCTGGACGTTCGGTTCCATTTTGTCGAATTCGAGAATACGACTATCGATGAGAGCCTGCACCCTGCATTTCAAAATAAAGCAGTTATCCACATTGTGGCCCTTCTCTCCCATGTGATAGGCACATGACTGGCTCTCGTCATAACCATTAAATTTCACCGGATTTGGCCTCGGGGGCTCTTTAGCGACCAGGCGCTCCTCTAGCAGCATAGGCAGCAACTTTGATAATGATCTAGGCAAGGGTGTGAACTGCTTGGGGGGTAACTTCTTTTTTGGCTCAAATTGCTTCTGTGCCGACCACGATGGCCCTCCTTGGACTGGGCTTGAATTGGAGAACTGCTTGGGCCTAGGTGGGTTCGGTACAAATGCCACATCGATCCCGGCTTCCCTCTCCTTCCGGGCCGGATACTGACGCCTTGTCACTATTTCTGGCGCCTTCCTTTCTCTCACCGCCCACTCCAATCTTTCAGCAACTTTGATCAGATGCGTGAATGTCAGACATCCCGACGTGTTCAACTTGTCGAAATACTCATAGGGGAGTGCCTTCAAGAATATGTCAACCAGCTCGTCTTCCGGAATAGACGGTTTGACTTGTGTGGCTATGGCACGCCACCTTTGAGCGTAGGTGCGAATTGTCTCACTCTTCCCTTTCACAGTCCTCAACAAATCCTCTCTAGAAGGTGCCGCAGCGGTGTTGAACTTATATTGGCGTAAAAAATCTTCCGCCAGGTCCTCCCAACCGTCATATTCTTCCAAATCCACTTCGATAAACCAAGCTAGTGCCACTCCCGACAGACTTTCTTGAAACGTATTCATCAGCAAGGGGACGTAGTCAGAGTAATGCGCCATTTTGCGTAGGTAATATTTCAGGTGAGCTCGGGGACAACCTGTCCCATTATATTTTCTCATGAAGTCGGGTTCTTTGTAATCTGGTGGCGCTTCTATCTTCGCGAATGGCAACATCTTATCGAATCTGGCCAGCTCGTATCCTTGGCTGCTCAGGCACTCTTCAATTTTTGCCAGCCTCCTTGCACCTTCTTCAGTTTTGCCGACGGGCTTCTCCTTTTTATTTCCCTCTAGGCTAATGAGCACGGGTGCAACCTTCGGTGGTGCGTCAGCCATTGGCACTTGGTTAACCTTTTCGGTCATGTTTTCCTCTGGAATTTGCGTCGCATCTGAAGCAACGGATGCCGAAGGACGCGCAGCTTGGTTAAGGTCCGGTACCGGTACGGCGTTCCTCTCTTGTGCAGCTACCATCATGGCTTTCATTTCGGCCAGCATAGCGACCATTGACGTCATTTGGCCTTCCAAGTTATCCACTCGGGACCCCAACTCCTCTTGCTCCATTCTGACTCGACGACGAGTTCTAATATGAGCTCTTCTAGGTTCCGTGATTAGAGACTACCTGTCCGAAAGACCAAAAATTAGATTTACGTTGATGGAAAAGCAGTCACAGGGTGTGTGATTCCTTGGTAACATGTTCATGAACAACAATCACCATGCCATTTGGGCAACGAGTAATCCACGACAATCAAGATTTGAGTTTTCAAAGGATGTTTTAATGCATAAGCCAAAATGTTCATTACAAATAAAAGGGCTCTTAGAAGAGCTTGATGAGAATGCGATAACGACATTTCGACATCCTAGGCTTGATGGGAAGGATTGCTCCTTCATCACCCCTCGGCGTCATAAAATCCCTGGTTGTGGACCACTTCGACTTCCTGATAAACTGACGGCCCGACGTCCTCCGGTATGTATGGCTCCACTCCTGGCTGGTATGGGACAATGTACTCGGGTACGTACGGTTCAACCGGCGTCGGTCGAATCCTCTTGAAGGCTCGAATGTACTCTTCGGAGGCCCGATGTAAGTCCATTTCAGGGTCCAGCTGATCCGGCCACTCCACGTCTTGGGGCGGGGAGTCCTTCAGTACTTGTTCTATGTCATCAATCATGGTTTGGAGGCGCGCCTTGGTTTTCTTGGTAATCGTTCCTTGGGGAACATCGAAGGCGAATTTGTCAGGGAGAACTTGGGGAGGGATTTCCTGCAGCATGCCAAATTGTCTGACAACTCTAATCGGATGATATGATACGGCCCCTGTGAATCCTAAGAGTGGGATCGGTCTCCCACCCTCGGTAGTGATGAGTGCCTTGCACATTTTGGGCCGCCTCAGCCGCCATCGGAGTTGTCCGGGTTCTAGCCTTTTTAGGAGATTGTACCAGCCAATGAAAGAACGATTGGAAATGAGCGATTGACATTTGAGGAAGGACTGGATAGGATGGATATCCTCGTCGATTCGGGTGCAGCCCACATGAAGATTGAGCATTTTAAGGTGAGAGGTGATCCACATGAAGAGGAGACCATTGGAGGCTTGAAAGATAGTCTTCCGAGAGGACTGGGAATGGTCTAGAGCAGCTTGGTAGCGATTCAGGGATAGGAAAGTCTCTGCGAGGATCATATGCGAGTAGTCTAAACGGTCGCATGCCTGGTAGACTATGTGGACGATGGAAGGATTGAATGTGGTTCTGGATGTAGGGAACAGCACGAACCCAAAGAACGCTAGGATGAAGATCATTCCCGACTTATGGCCAGTGTCAATAGGCAGATTCGAGTAGTTGTCAAATAGGAATGAGAATGGGAATCTACCGGAGTTAGATTTGAGAATCTTTTCAATCTCGGTGGTCTTGAGACGAAGGAATTTGGATAGCAGTTTGG
Organism: Rhodomyrtus psidioides; assembly: GCA_021437785.1. Taxonomy (NCBI): domain Eukaryota; kingdom Viridiplantae; phylum Streptophyta; class Magnoliopsida; order Myrtales; family Myrtaceae; genus Rhodomyrtus; species Rhodomyrtus psidioides. The sequence goes on along the minus strand of JAILYB010000041.1, from coordinate 1,657,974 downwards.
ACGGGTTAAGGCCTAAAGGAGGACGAGCTGATTGTTCTTGGAATTTGACTCCGATGACGGCTGTGTACTCCTCCAGTGTGGGCGTGATCTCTAAGCCCTCGAAGTTAAACGTCAGCGTAGTTGGATCCCAGTATCGTGCCAACGCTTGTATGAGTGCTGGTTGATATCTGATTTTGACAAGATCCACGAGGTGCCCCAGTCTTTGCTTGACGTAAGTCTGGTTGGTCTCGTTGAGGCGCCCCCACCACATTTGTAGCTCCTTATGCGGGACCGGGATGATTTGGATGTCACCTCTCCCCATCAAGTCTAGAATATGATAATGTGATTAATTATCCATGGATTACTCGGGCATTAGATTCGTTCAAATCATTATTTACCCTAGACGTGATGAAGGTTGGGCTCCCCGTTTGGATAAAAGGAATACCAAATTGGGGTTCCAACGCTAACCCCATCAGAGGGTATGATGAAACGGACGAAAATAATGATGCCGTGCAGATGATATGCTTATGCATGGCGTGAATTGATTCAATCACATGTCGCATGTGTCATGAAATGAGAATTAGATCCTCGCACTTGTGTCGAACAAACAAGACGCGAGTTCTAACTAAGATTTCAAATGGCAGCGACATACGATTGGACCAGGGAAGTCTGAATGGTTGGGTGGAATTCCAATGTCGCGTTCCGGTATTAAGACGCCTATGACTTGGGAATTAAAGCGCGAGGGATATGAGGGAGATCCACAGGCGGATGCCCTTTACAGACTCAAAAGACCGACTAACTTTCGAAGACATAGCCGAAAAGCAACCCTAAAGAACCTAAGGTGATGCCCCAGATCGGATCGTCAGATGATGTCGGTTGCCCCTGCTGTCCTGCCTAGATCAGGTCCTCTTCCTCATCGGATGGAAAGACCACAGGGTGGGTAGGTGACGCATGTCCTCCAGTAGACTCTTCTCCGTCTGACAAAATCTCGATAACATCTGGAGGGGGCGCTGGTATCGCTCCTATCCTGCCGAACACGTCCCTGAGTTTCAGATAAATATTCCACATCTTTTCCCTGTCAAGCTCGAACTTGTGTGCGCGCTCGAGTTGTTTCGCGGACTTGGTGTAAAAACAATTCGTTCCTCGGATGAGGTTGCGTCCCGTAAGTGCCCTTCCTTGGATGAAACGAAAGGAGTGGAACCCATTGAACGTCTCGGTGGCTTCGTGTCGGACGACGCGTCGCTCGTATTGGAATACCTCTAGGACCTTGGGCCGATTTGGGGAAACCATCTCTATTTTATACGTACTGTAAAATGGAATTAGACTCAACCATTCAAACTTGATGAGTGCAGCATGCTATGCAAGAAGTAAAAGACAGCAAGTGGTCCTAATAATAATGAAAAGATTTTACCAGAAGAGATACCCAAAGATTTTTTGGTTTTAGGTATACCAACCATCCATATACATGCGCATGAGACGAGTGAGGCTTGATCTAAAAATCAAAGGCTTAGGTGAAGAACCTAGAGGCTTCCCTCTATCCGAGTCGATAAATTCGTCCATGAGTGCAATCCACAACAAATGGATAAAAGTCTCGACTTGGATAGTGAGTGGGATCGAATATGGTCGACCCCAGCGCAATCCACACTAGGGCGTTGCATATCGATCCCTGATCTATGGCTACCTGAAAAGGTGATTTCGCGGCCTGGGTTTGGGCGCTTTGTGCAAAGTGTCGTGATCCTCAAATATGCAGTGAATCATGCGCAACAATTTATATATCAATCAGCGCTTCAAATCACCCATATAACATACATTCCTACGCCCATCCTGCATAAGACGATGTTAATCACAGACTACACCCCTTATCACTCCAATCTGCAAAAACATATAACACCTATCGTGAGCGGACTTACCTCACCGTCAAGAGCGCCTGCAGGGTTAGAAAAATCACTCAACGTTTTAATTACGGCCTAAGTCCACTTGAGGTCTAGAACCAAGTGTTCTAGAACAAAGTCCCCAGCGGAGTCGCCAGCTGTCGCGACCCGTCCGAAAATCAACGGACGCGGCTAATGGATTACCGATCGTAGGCTTTGGATCGGCGTGGGCCCTCCCAGGCCCATACCAAATCGCGGCGGGAGTGTCTTTTGAGGGTTCGACGATAAGAGTCGATCGCTTTCGACCTTAGTGTGGTCGTGGTGGCATGTGCAATTTGTGCATGCATTTGGAGTCGCCACCGGTCTTTCTTGGAGGGTAGACCGGAAACCTTACTGACCGATTGGGAGAGATCGATCAGTTCTGCGGAACCAGAGATTTTGGGTTCGGGGACTTGGTTACGTCGGTGTCATTACCAACGCCCTTTCGGTACCTAACGCGAGTGATTTTTCTGACTAAGAGTTCATGCAGGCGTAATTTTAGGTGAGGTAGGCTTGATTCAGGGTTTCATGCAGATTGGAAGACTATTCCTATCAATCACAATCAATTTAACGAAAGCGCAGTCAAATGCATAAATAAATCATGTCAATGCACATCAATTTCAATCACTGGCCTCCTAGTATGGCCATAAGGGCTTAGGGAAGATGTGATTTAGGGCTAGGGGTAAAATGGGAAGATTCGGGGACAATTAGCCCGAAGGGCAAAATTGCCATTTTTTGGAAGGTTTGGATATCGAATTACCCAAAATATTCCATGACCAGTTGATTGTGGCCATTTCCCATTTTTGAGAATTTTTTGGAATTTCTTGATTTTTCTTCAATTTTTGGAAGACGACTCGCCCAAAGGGAGAAATCGTCATTTTCAAGAAGGTTTGGGGTTCAAAACACCCGGGATGAGCCTTGGCCAGTTGTTTGTGGCCATTTCCTATTTTTTGGGATTTTCCTGGATTTTTTAGAATTTTTGGAAGACGGTTAGCCGGAAGGGCAAAACCGTCATTTCTGAAAAGATAGGGGGTCGAAAGACCCGAAACAGGTCGTGGCCAGTTGTTTGTGGCCATATCCTTTTTCTGGAATTTTTTATAATTTTTCTGAATTTTCCGAATTTTTTGAATTTTTTTATGATTTTTTCATTTTTTATTGATTTTTTGATTATTTTATTATTTTTTATTATTTTCTGAATTTTTTAATATTTAAAAGTATTTTCCGGGCCGGGTCAGACCCGGCCCACGCCTCTCGGGCGCCCGGCCCGACCCTAGGGGTCGAAACCGGCCTAAAAACGACGCCGTTTTATATTTTTAAATATTTTTCCTATTTTTTAACAATTTTTTTGATTTTTTATCTATTTTACTTAATTATCCGAAAATTCCCCGGATCGAACGGCCCACGTCGTGCCACGTGGCTTCGTCTCGTGCGCCCGATCTTCCACTAGATCGGGCGACTCACAGAGAGCTACGTGGCTCGATCACGACCGTTGGATCAAAAATCAATTTATTTTCTTTTTTAGAAAAAAACCAAATCGGACGCTCTAGATTGTGCCACGTGGCGTCCCTAAATGCGTCCGATCTTGAATTAGATCGGATGCTCCACAGGCTGCCACTTGGCACATTCGTAGCCGTCCGATCGATTTTTAATTAATTATCAGAAAATTATTTATTTAATTCGAAAATCATTTTTTTATTTCCCAAAATTCCAGGATCGCGACACGTGTCGCGATCCGGACCGTCGGTTTTGTTTTGTTTAATTCTCGCCGCGGGCCCCCGCATGCTGACGTGGCTGCCTACGTGGCATGCCACGTCAGCACTTGACTGTTTGACCGGCTGATGCCACCGGAGAGGATGACCGGCGACTCGCCGGAACAGTGATTATTCCGGCGAAGTCGCCGGATTTCTCGCCGGAAAATCGGGACCGAAGCCAAAACTCCACATTCTTGTTCCCTTTTTGCAGCATTCGATTCCCTCAGCATCCCTCATCAACATATGGCAATATTTTCGACCAAAGACACGTTGGAGATCGGCAAAATGAACCCCCCCACAGGTTTGGTTCCGGCGAGGAACTTCCCAAAAAAAATCGTCGTTCAAAGCTTGTTCTGACCATTCAGAGAACATGTAATAGGGGTTTAGAGACTTACCTGAGATCACTTGAACCTCGACGACCTCCGCCCTCGCCGGACCGAGCTCTCGGCTCGGGTTAGGACCCGGGGAGCTCCAACCACCATCCGACGTCATTCAATGCAAGATAAACATCCCAGGAAGCTTAGAGTCGATCTTAGGATTAACTTAAGGCAGTGAACGAGCACGAACTACTTGAATAACGCACGGCCGAAAACCAAACCGGATCTAGAGGTACACAGGTATTCCATCGAACATGTGGCGGACGTGCGATAAAACGGGGTTTAGGCTAAATCCGTGGACGTTTCACGCAGAACCGAAGCAAAAGAACGTTTAAGCATCAACATAGAAGTTATAAGGGACGTCGGAGTGCATTTGGTTCGGACCGATTTGGTCGAAAATCAATTCGGGCCGAAACTCACAGTGAGCAAAAAAAAAGGGGGATGAAAACAGGGTGATACCGACCTCGGCCGAGAGCTGACGGCGACTTCGAGCTTCGGCGACGATGCCTCGAGTCTTCTGGAGCTTGAAAGAGGTCCAGGCAGTCGTCCCTCTCTCTCTCTCTCTCCTCTTTTTTTGCTTGTGCTCGAGCTCGGTTTTAAAAACCAGCTTCCTCCTCTTTCCCGGTGGCCGACCGGCCCCACCCTTTTTTAGTGCCCCCGAGCCTGTCACCGGCGAGCATGGACCTCTGCCAGTGTCCCCTACGCGTGCTCGTCCTTTGCTTCTTCGAAAATCGTTCCCCCCACGCATTTTTTGTCCGTCCCCTGTTCTGCCCATGCGCGGCGTGCTGGGTCTGCAACATTGTTGCAGACCCGGTCGGACCGGGTCGGGTCGGGTCTGACCCGACCGGCCCGGTTCGACCAATTCGTCCAAATTGGGTCCCAAATTGACCCTTTTTCATGAAATTGATGGCATAATCGGACTCCTTGATACATTTTCTATCAAATAAGGGTATTTTCGTGAATCAATTGATTGAAATTTTGTGAAAACCCCAAATTGTCCCTAGGATCCGAAAATGAATTTCACCAAATCGAAGGTCCAAACGATCGAATTATTCAAAATTGAGCCCACCAATGGATTCAGCATGATGAAAACTATAGGGTAGGGGTGTTTAATTCTAATGGGTGTGCTCGTGTGAAATTTAATTTCGAAGATTGTGAAACCGGGGACTAAATTGAAAGATTTTTATGCAATTAAGCCCTTTTGGCTAAAATTGATCAAATTGGAGGGCAAATTGACCCAATTGCATTTCAATACTTTAGAGTCCAATGTCATAGCTTATAAAAATCGAGAATTGAAAATTAAAAGACTCGAAAAGGATTTTTTAGGCCCGGTTCGGGATTAGGTTTGTGAAGGAACCCCATGAACCGAGCTAAATTTCCCTTATAAAAAGTGAAAATATTGAAGAGGAAATTAAAATAAAATTTCTGAATATTTTTGTGTAATTTTCTGACCACGGATGGTATTTTTTCTTATTTTTTGGGTATTTTAATAATTAAATAAATTCCAAAAAATATAAAAAAATTCAAAAAATATTTTTTGTTCAAAATTGGTTCCTAAGGCTAGGCTAAGGCTTCCAAAGTTGATTTTGCAATTTTTTGACCTTTTTTGCTATTTTTAATTAATTTTAGAAATAAAAACTAAAATAAAATATGGTCAAAAATCAGGTGTCAACACCAGGCCACTCTTATTTCTCACATTCTAGGATCCTTAGGCCCACTTCTTCCTCACACGATTACATACAAATAGGCAAAAGTAAGAAATCACCTCCATATAAAATCAATACAAGATGACTTGGGACAATAGTTGTACATTTCTACTTACTCACCAATTACAATTCTACTTCAAAGCGTGACGGATTCCTTAACGTCACAAAATATCATTTAACCAACCAACTACTACTTCCTCGAAATTTCCATCCGTGGCCGGCTGATGTTTCGTAGCTTAGAACCTGAAAAAAAAAAAAAAGGATCCCACGACGGGGTGAGACTTACGTCTCAGCGAGCTATCCTAATCCTAGATTAAGCTATCCGTCCCACCGAATCAAAGCAATCACAGTAACATTCAATCTTTGAATAAAACAGTGCATGGCAATTTCTCAAAGCATTGAATCATGCTAACACGAGAATTTCAATCAAGGCAAACATGACATCAAGTGATCAAGCTTCCGTACTAGCATCAGAAAAATTCATATCATCATAAAATTATAAGGTGGTTCCACTTCGCTTCACATTTCCAGATACTAGCCCCCATTCAGACGCCTCAGGCTATCCCCATCAATAAACCCGCGTTCAGACGCATCAGGTTTAACAGCTTATCACCAAGCTCATGTCGACATGTACAATTCTCATCCCGCATTTAGATGCATCAGGATGGACTTTCATAACTCAACCCCGCGATTAGATCGCCTCAGGGTGTGTCTCGTTTCCCAACCCCGCGATTAGATCGCCTCAGGATGTATCTCATCATGCAGTCCCCGCGTCGTCTTAGGCGCATCAGGGTGTTTCTCATCAAGTAATCATCGCGTCATCTTAGGCGCATCATGGTGTTTCCACGGCTCAGCAGCCCACTTTCTCAACCAATTCCAGTCAAGAACCATCACCACAAACATTTCACTACCGCTTCATCATGAGGAAATTTCAGTCACACGATCATAAATCAATTACTTGCCAAACAAATGTGCTTTGCCATAAAAACAACAATTCCGAAGTCGGATATCGTATTATTACATAGGCAAGTAAGGCGCATCAACAAGCACGCCATCAAATTTTAGTCATGAGAACACAATTCCATGGCAAACTAGTACCCACGACTCATTCCTCATCAAGGCCGTTTGACTTTCAATCAATCATGCATAAAACATCAACCAATTCATCGATTTCCCAAGGAAATCCATCCAGTCACGTCCAAACGTCCTAATAAAGGGTTAGGGGTCACTCACCTCTTCATGCAACTAGCAAACTCCAATGACCATGCTCCTCCAAGGTCAGCAACTTTCAAGGTCGAACAGGGCATCCACAGCGCACCTAGGAAAACCATATCAAAGCTCAATCATTTCTCATTTTCTTCGTGCCAATACCTCAATAGCACACCAACCCCTTATTCTCAGGTCTTCACAGCGCCAATTCAATGGCTCTAAGCATGAAAATCGCCGTTCTATCAAGGTAAGTCATCATGAATATCATTCCACCCAACACTGCTCTATTTAGGCTCCACGTTCAGCTTCATTCATAAATAAACTGACATTGGCCCTTTGAACTTTTATGAAATCAACTTTTAGAATCTTAAACTTCAATGTCTTATGGAAGTGTGGGCGAAAACGGAGCTCAATTCGGATATCGGATGACATAGAACGACTCATTTCAAATTTGGTGCGCGCCAAAGACAGATTATAAGGCATCTCACGTTTTCACTTCTATCAGCCCTTAATTTCACTTCTAACTTCGATTCCAACAATCGTACACCTCGTTAACATCTCAATTAGCAATCTAGTATGCCTTAACGATGGAATAAAAACAAGCGATACTCCCCTCAGCCCACCATAGAATCGGTTTGCACAAAAACATAACAGGGCAGAACCGGTTCTGTGATTCTCTATGCCAACAGCCCACAAATCACCCATAAGCTTCAATTTAACATCAATTCCTCTTGCCGACACCTTAATCTACAAGTTATAGAACCTCACCGTGAATTTCGAAGTCAATCCACGCCCCTAAGACTTCCGAGCAGCTCACTCTTCCTCAGTCCACCGACGGTCAGAATCTGCTCCAGCAAAACTCCTCATTTCAACCATTGAAACTCATCCAAAGCTCAATCAATTCAGCAACCCTAACTCAACTACTAATATACTTCAAGTCAAGAGAGTCTCACCGAAAATTTGGAGGCAATTGAGCTCTTGAAGTGGGCGAACTCAAGCTCTCTCCAAAACTGGCCCGATTCTGACCACGTCCTGACCTTTGTCCACTCAATTCGACCTAAGGAAAGGAATACTGGGCCAAATCAAGCTTATAATATGTTTCTGGAAAGGCAAGACGACAACCTTTCTAATGGCGGTGGAATTACCTCAATCGGCCATAGAACGAGGAGGCATCGAAACTGGCAGCAAGCTGGGCGAACCAGAACAGTTTCTGTTCTTGAAGGAAACACAGGAAAATGAAGGGGAAGGAGGGAATTGCCACGAAATTCTCAGAAAATGAAGTTGAAATTCAGCTTCATTCAACCTTGGTCAAGCTACTAGAAGAGTGAGATGTCATTGGGCAATTAATGTTAATCCCTCACTTGATGACACTTGTCCATGTATGCATAATATCCAATTTTCACTTTCCAAATTGCCCTCACAATTTTCGGCAGCTCCAAGGGCTATAAATGACCAAAACACCCTCCACACATTGTTAAGACAAGGCCAACTCTCCAGGGGCAAAATGGTCTTTTCACACATTTCGTCCGAAATTTCATTTCTCCGATATTTTTAACCCTCAACTAGGCGACGTCCAATCCATATTATTTGTTACGATTCTTTATTTCCATTTCCAACTTCCGAGATCCCATTCCATGTCTCAAGTCGCTAGGGCGGAAATTTCAGAATGTCACAACTCTTCCCCCCTTAACGAATTTTCATTCTCGAAATTCGCCATTCCCCGTTGTCCAATCTCATGAGGGTACCTACGCCTCATCGTATCATCACTCTCCAAACTAACTCTTCTCAAATTGACATTCTCGATTATCTTTTCCGATACAAGCTATCCTTCCTCAGGACTTGTTTCTTTTAGTCCTCATCATGTATTTACTTTTCTCTTTTCTCTCTCAACATTTCTAATCTCTGTCGGTGATACCCTGCGAGCATTCGGATTTTCTTTTTAATTTGCCTATTGATCCAAGGATAACACGTGCATCGAACTGCAACCCTGCTTTTAACACTCCCAGTCAGAAGGCTTTTCCAAAACATCACCTTAAATCCATGTTCTTTTCCTATCACGATCATCACCAAATTATCGCGAGAACGTACTCTTTGGTACCTCTATCCTTTGGCATAAGAATCCAATTCAAACGTCCTTTCGTACCGTCAAAGATGCATAAATTTTATTAACTTACCCCCAATTGTCCACATCACACCATAACCTTCTTGACTTTTCAGGCAAACTCATAATTGAGTCCTTAATAGCTCTCCCTCGATTACATTCGAGATCCTCCAATGATCAATTTAATCTGCCCACCTGCAACGGTTATGCTTTCCCTTCAATCCCCTTGAAGCAGTCAACATTTCCAACTCTTACAGTTCATACAGTTGCGAGATCTTCTCTTACACAAGCAACGCTCCCTTATCCGTAAGTAATTTCATCTATCAGCGTTGCTTCTCATCAACTCTTCTCGGGAAAACTACTACTCGATATCTTTGGGATAGATATATACTTGAAGTCTTCTTCCGCTCAAACAATGTTTCCCAACTTTGTTATGAGGACATCCACAAACCAACTCCAATCATGCTTTAAGCATTCCAATTCATATAGCCTTAACATTACGATGGACACACAAGGCCCACTTCTGGTTGCCTTGTTATGCTTCAGGCTTCATTCCGCGTTGTGTCAATACGACCCTCACAAGCTTTTCAACTCTCAACCGAAAACGCCATAAACAGCGTAGTTATCAGCTTAACTCAAGTCCGTGAAAACTCTTTTAATGTTCATTTATCCATTCACATTATGTCTCTTTCTTAGTCCATTTCACCAATGGAACCGCTTTTGTGGGGAAACTTCTACGATCCGTCTGTAATAATTCATCAATCTCAGGGAATCTCTACTTCCCGCAACTCACATCGACCCTAATCGATTCATCACTGATTTCACTTCTTGAGTGCTCTACAGGAATTTCACTTCCTAGAAACTTCACAGCTAAGGAATCTTACCTTATCTACTCCGCAACTCGTGCGCTCCACATTTAGCATACAGCGAGCACCTCCTTAGAATCCACAGGATGCTCTCAAAAGCTGTTCAGGTTTCTTATGACTCCTTGAATTAGTCTAATTATCGTCTCTCAAGACAGTAACGACCAATCACATTATTCCTCGGATATTCAATCCGACTATTAACCATTTCATCACTAGCAGATGTCGGCTCATTCTTGCTATCCATGGTACCCTTCATATTAGGGCTCAAACCTCGGCCTTCTATTCTCAAGGGTCTCCATTGGAACCGAACAACATTTTGTCACTCTTTCTTCAAGAAGCATTAATCCCCTGACCTTTCGATTTCGCAACTCTCTACTGCGACCTTGTCTCAATTTCATCCATTCAACTGAATATCGACATTATTCTGGAATTCAACGTTGTATACATGACAATCTCTCGAACTTCACTTCCAGGAATCATTCAAGTTCCGCGTCTTCTTTCTCAGTCTAGAAGCTCATTCTTAATATCAGGACAATTAAGATTTCCTCTTCCTTCCATACTAGAGTCTTTTACTCTATGAAGGAAACTAAACACTTTGGTGGCATTCTTTTACTTCGAATCCACCTTGTTCTTCCCATTTCTTAAGGTGCCGATCTTGAAGTCTGTGATAACGGCAGTAACTCCACTCCAGGATTCAAATTCCTCATATCCAACACTCTTTTTCAGTGACTCAATCACCTCAAGTAAGAAAATTCCAAGGGGTCGAGGTTCCTCCTTGGTCTCACAAATTCCCGTGTTGAATACTCAATTCGACGATCTCGAGTCACTTTGTAATTTCACTCTAAGCGCTCTTTTCGCTTGTTCCATCATTCATTAGGATTGTGACAGTCGGGACTATCAAGTCCATTCACTTTTCCTTTCATCAACGACCATTTCATAGTCCAATCGCCCTTTAAGAGTGACACCCTACTCTTTAGGGGTGATAACTCGTAACGTCACTTCTCGTGGTTCCGTTTCAATCTCAATCATTCTCATTTTAATCCACAATGTCAACAACTGGCACAACTCTTTCCTTAATTTTACCACAACGGAAGAAACAAATTGTCAATCCCTCATGACACGCTTTACGGCAAGGTGATAGCCGTTTCTCGCAGGTGCAATTCACGTTCCATAGTGAACATCCCTTTGCTCGTAATCCATGAGGTTGAGTTCTCTTATTCATAAGTCTTCCGATCCTTCTCTTCTTTTACTGAGTCCATTGCCATTTCTCAAAATCAAGTATAACAACTAGCTATAAGGCTTTCAAGTTCCAATCCACTCATGGATTTACTTATCTTATTCAAGGAGTCCTTGACCACTCTTAATGTACTTAGGAGACCGTGAGAACTCTGTCTCATATTGGTCGATCATCCCCTGATCCTTGCAAAACTATCAGGATCCAAACAACCCTTGCTCTCAAGCAAATCCAAGAAAGTACTTTCCGTCGAACACCTCAATAGAGGTAGTGCAGGCATATATTATGCCTTCGAAGAACCCTTCCTCTAGTGACTTTTCACCAATTATTAACAGTCTCACAAGGCTTAAAAAACTACCGGGATCGCTTTCTTTCTTCAGTGCATCCAAAACCCATAAGGTTTCCTCACAAAACCCTCAATTCACAAGAAGGCAGTTTCAAGCTCATTTTCTCTATCGAACCTTACTCGACCTCAACCTCGTGGTCCACTTCACAAGCTAATCGAACTCTTGTGGTTCTTTTTTCCACTCTCCCAATTTAGAAATGAGTAACCTCAGAGTCACCTTCTCGTGACTTCCATCACTTAACTCAATAGCACTAGCATCAGTCGTTTCAAAGACTTAGTTGACAATGGCAGCTCTTTCTTGAGTTTGCCTTCCCATCTACTTTTCCCTTTTTTTTCATCCCAAAGTTCTCACGACCCATTCAGTTCTTGGGTCATACGTAATCAACAAAATCGAGCCATACTCTCTTCTCGTACTCATATTCCAATTGTTATCTTTACTCAATTCTCACCATCCCTTTTTTTTTTTAGTTCTCGAATCTTCCATACCATATATATACTCAAGCCCAATGCTCTTCCACGACCATACTTTGGTCATTCAACTTCATCAGGTTCTCATGTCACTTGAACCACTATGATTCCCTCCAGGAATCAAAGACTTAGGTCATCTAAGCCTAGCAGTCTCAGGCTACTCCTCTCATTAACTTTTACCATCAACCATCAGTGGTTTCCAAGTAATTCTCAACTAGTCGCTCGTTATACAAGACTTCTAATTCACTCTTAAGCAGCAACCACATAACAAGTCAGCCTCCACGAGGCAACTTTTCAATTAACAGCCATTACTAGGCAAGCCTCAACTTGACTCAACTAGGTCAGCACCAAGCAAATACTCAAGGCGTTACTTCTATAAGTCAATCTCTCATATTTTAAACATAAGGTATCTGCCATCCGTCACAACCACGACAGGCTTTCTCATCCCCAATAGGCATCAGTTCAACGGGGTATAAACTCTCCACATGCCGCCTAATCTCTCATTTAGACCTTGGCCAAGGTAATCACATGATGCCAAACATAAAACATGCCTAACAGGCTAATTATAACATCACTTTTCTTTTTCAATCGACATCCACTGTCAACCACAAAGCTTTTCACCATGCCACTCATAAGCATCATTTCACATGTCATGTTACCTCTGAAAATTCACTTTAAAAAAAAAAATCAATCACGTGCCGTACATCACTTAACCACAACCAGAATCAACCTGATACCTAGACTTTCTCTTTCAATTTATGGCCTGGGTCATTCCTGCCTCCTCGATCTTAGAAGCCTGCCAGGAGCCGCTCCTTGTCCGTACCTCTCTGTACCGGCGATCACTCCCCGCCCTCATTGGACCTGGTCGTTGCAGGTTGCCCCAAGTCATACATCTACGAAGGAAACCCCGTTCCATACGTCCCATAACATATTTCCTTACGGTTTGTAGGTATCCCACCAGCTCGTCCCATACCAAGCGATGGTTTATCAAGTCTGACAGCGATAAGCTCATGCATACACCCTCTTCAACTTTCGTTTCCATTCTACGAACACATACACCACACATTTATTCTCGCAACCCATCATGCCATGGTCGTTTCCCAATCAATTTCCACCCATAAAAGATTTCTAATTCTCACAAGCGATCATAATCTCTTTCGAATCAATTTCCTTTGTTCAATCATACACCTCAAGTTTAGTCACTACTCCAGTCAAATCCACATGCCTCTGATCGCAACTGGCCTTTAATCAAAATATTCTTAACCCACTTCCTCGCATACACATCATCTCATACCTTCCAAGGTTGTCCTTAGCAATCGATATCTGAAAGTCATCCATATAACTTGCAATTCAAGCTTGAATTTCACTAGTACCAATCGTCTCTTTATGACTCCTATTCCCAAATTGGGCCATCGACAAGCCATAATCATAATCATATTCATATATTACGATCGACCCTCCATTCATAAGCTATTCTCTAGCAACTTCAATCCCAAGCTTATGACCCTTCAACTCCTACTCATTTCCTTGTGAGCCTTATTCATAAAATCACTCATGATCATCAATCAAACTCACTCTAGAACCATTAGAGGGCATACAAGTTCAAGCTTATCCCTAAAGGTCTCACTACCTAATTGTCCTCAAGTCATCACTCCTTATCACTCCAAGCCTCAATCACAATGGAACGAGCTGACCTTGCTCTGATACCACTTCAACGGGGATGTCACGCCCCGAACCCGACGAGCACGCGAACGTCGCCCCAGGCCACTCGTATTTCTCACATTCCAGGATCCTTAGGCCCACTTCTTCCTAACACGATTACATACAAATAGACGAAAGCAAGAAATCACCTCCATACAAAATCAATACAAGATGACTTGGGACAATAGTGGTACATTTCTACTTACTCACCAATTACAATTCTACTTCAAAGCGTGACGGATTCCTTAACGTCACAAAATATCATTTAACCAACCAACTACTACTTCCTCGAAATTTCCATCCTTGGCCAGCTGATCCTTCGTAGCTTAGAACCTGGAAAAAAAAAGGATCCCACGACGGGGTGAGACTTACGTCTCAGCGAGCTATCCTAATCCTAGATTAAGCCATCCGTCCCTCCGAACCAAAGCAATCACAGTAACATTCAATCTTTGAATAAAACAGTGCATGGCAATTTCTCAAAGCATTGAATCATGCTAACACGAGAATTTCAATCAAGGCAAACATGACATCAAGTGATCAAGCTTCCGTACTAGCATCAGAAAAATTCATATCATCACAAAATTATAAAGGTGGTTCCACTTCGCTTCACATTTCCAGAGACTAGCCGGCGTTCAGACGCCTCAGGCTATCCCCATCAATAAATCCACGTTCAGACGCATCAGGTTTAACAGCTTATCACCAAACTCATGTCGACATGCACAATTCTCATCCCGCGTTCAAACGCATCAGGATGAACTTTCATAACTCAACCCCGCGATTAGATCGCCTCAGGGTATATTTCATTTCCCAACCTCGCGATTAGATCGCCTCAGGGTGTGTCTCGTTTCTCAACCCCGCGATTAGATCGCCTCAGGGTGTATCTCATCATGCAGTCCCCGCGTCGTCTTAGGCGCATCAGGGTGTTTCTCATCAAGTAATCCCCACGTCATCTTAGGCGCATCAGGGTGTTTCCACGGCTCAGCAGCCCACTTTCTCAACCAATTCCAGTCAAGAACCATCACCACAAACATTTCACTACCGCTTCATCATGATGAAATTTCAGTCACACGATCATAAATCAATTACTTGCCAAACAAACGTGCTTTGCCATAAAAATAACAATTCCGAAGTCGGATATCGTATCATTACATAGGCAAGTAAGGCGCATCAACAAGCACGTCATCAAATTTTAGTCATGAGAACACAATTCCATGGCAAACTAGCACCCACGACTCATTCCTCATCAATGCCGTTTGACTTTCAATCAATCATGCATAAAACATCAATCAATTCAACGATTTCCCAAGGAAATCTGTCCAGTCGCATCCAAACGTCTTAATAAAGGGTTAGGGGTCACTCACCTCTTCATGCAACTAGCAAACTCCAATGACCATGCTCCTCCAAGGTCAGCAACTTTCCAGGTCGAACAGGGCATCCACGGCGCACATAGAAAAACCATATTAAAGCTCAATCATTTCTCATTTTCTTCGTGCCAATACATCAATAGCACACGCAACCCCTTATTCTCAGGTCTTCACAGCGCCAATTCAATGGCTCTAAACATGACAATCGCCGTTCTATCAAGGTAAGTCATCATGAATATCATTCCACCCAACACTGCCCTATTTAGGCTCCACGTTCATCTTCATTCATAAATAAACTGACATTGACCCTTTGACCTTTTATGAAATCAACTTTTAGAATCTTAAACTTCAATGTCTTATGGACGCGTATGCGAAAACGGAGCTCAATTCGGATATCGGATGACATAGAACGACTCATTTCAAATTTGGTGCGCGCCAAAGACAGATTATAAGGCATCTCACGTTTTCACTTCTATCAGCCCTTAATTTCACTTCTAACTTCCATTCCACCAATCGTACACCTCGTTAACATCTCAATATCAATCTAGTATGCCTTAACGACGGAATAAAAACAAGGCGACACTCCCCTCAGCCCACCATAGAATCGGTTTGCACAGAAACATAACAGGGCAGAACCGGTTCTGTGATTCTCTATGCCAACAGCCCACAAATCACCCCTAAGCTTCAATTTAACATCAATTCCTCATGCCGACACCTTAATCTACAAGTTATAGAACCTCACCGTGAATTTCGAAGTCAATCCACCCCCCTAAGACTTCCGAGCAGCTCACTCTTCCTCAGTCCACCGACGGTCAGAATCTGCTCCAGAAAAACTCTTCATTTCAACCATTGAACATCCAAAGCTCAACCAATTCAGCAACACTAACTCAGCTACTCATATACTTCAAGTCAAGAGAGTCTCACCGAAAATTTGGAGGCAATTGAGCTCTTGAAGTGGGTGAACTCAAGCTCTCTCCAAAACTGGCCCGATTCTGACCACGTCCTGACCTTTGTCCACTCAATTCGACCTAAGGAACGGAATACTGGGCAAAATCAAGCTTATAATATGTTTCTGGAAAGGCAAGACGACAACCTTTCTAATGGAGGTGGAATTACCTCAATCGGCTATTGGTGGAGGAAGTTACGACCGGAACAGTGAAGGCATCGAAACTGGTAGCGAGCTGGGCGAACCAGAACAATTTCTGTTCTTGAAGGAAACACAGGAAAATGGAGGGGAAGGAGGGAGATGGCCACGAAATTCTCAGAAAATGAAGATGAAATTCAGCTTCATTCAACCTTGGTCAAGCTACTAGAAGAGTGAGATGTCATTGGGCAATTAATGTTAATCCATCACTTGATGACACTTGTCCATATATGCATAATATCCAATTTTCACTTCCCAAATTGCCCTCACAATTTTCGGCAGCTCCTAGAGCTATAAATGACCAAAACACCCTCCTGACATTGTTAAGACAAGGCTAACTCTCCAGGGACAAAATGGTCTTTTCACACCTTTCGTCCAAAATTTCATTTCTCTGATATTTTTCACTCTCGACTAGGCGACATCCAATCCATATTATTTGTTACGATTCTTTATTTTCATTTCCAACTTCCGAGATCCCATTCCATCTCTCAAGTCGCTAGGGCGAAAATTTCAGAATGTCACATGTTAGCTCGAGCAGTGGAGCTAGTTTGCTCCAATTGCATCTCCATCTTTCAGGCCATTTCTTGGGCATCCTCAATAGAGAACAAACAGTGTAGTAAAAAATAATCTCGAATGTTGTGTTGCAAGCCTTGGCTGAGGCGGTTTGTTGTGCTTCCGACTCAGCCAAGTTGTTACGGGCATAGAGCCGAAGAAACTCTTCCGGATACGCTTGGATTGATCGATTAATCTACTTACAGTTATGGAATTGCAGAAACAATAGTAGTTCATAATCAGTTGGGAGGAATCGAACCTTCAACATTTGTTACATCCGATTCGTTGTTCAGATGGGAGCTTTTCCTTGGCATCGAGTTAGCTGTGTCTGCTCCCACCAGGCTGAGGTGTCGCCCTTCAACTTGTATGCCACCAATTTTACTTGGCGATCCTCTTCGATCTCCATGGCTTCGAAGAATTTCACAACTTCCTAGAGCCAATCTAGAAAGTCTTTGATATTCAAGTTTCTATTGAAGGTTGGGAAGTCAATCTTCAATTAATATCCGCCATTTTGGTGGCCTCCACGAATAGGCACGTCCAAGAGCTCTTTTTCTTCTTGGCAATCCTCGACATAGGCTTGTTGCCTTTGACGGGGATTTGCCCCCACGTTGCATAGCTACTTTCGGAACTCTAGCGGCCTGAGCACGTTCGGCAGAACGATTACCAAGTATGGGGTTGGTGGACAAATATTAGATGGCGATAAGAATGTCTTGAAACCTCTATTCGATTTGTTCCACAAACTGGTAGAACTCAGCCCATGTAATAAGCTCGTTTTCACGGCCTTCAGCTATAGGGAGATTGATATTGGTTTTATTAGCCATCAACACAAAATGACGTATCTTACTTTTACCCAAAAAAAAAAAACACAGAATGACGTAGAGTAAGAGATAATTAGAAGAATTTTCCAAAGGATAAATTTTTATTGTAAACGATAATCCTTTGCAATGACTTAGACGCCCATTTATAGAGCGGTCGCCCTTTTGGAAATAATCAAATACTCAAAATCAAATAACAGAATGAAAGATAAAATATTCGAAAATAGGAAAGTCTTCAAAACGCAATCAAAATTTTGGCTTAAGTACACCCCAAGTGTCATAAGTTGTGTACGACGCTCACTTTAGTGCTAAAACTTTCAATTCGATCACTTCAGTGCTAATTTTTTGTAACTTCAATCATTTAAGTGTCAATTTCTTTTAAAAACGATCAGTTTAGTGCCAACTCTGATTTAAGTTGACGTGGCTTGCCAAAAATCCGACACGTTTATTTTTTATTATTATTTGAGCTGACTTGGTTCATTGGACTTGGCACTGAAGTAATCGTTTTTAAAAGAAGTTGACACTTAAGTGATCGAAGTTACAAAAACTTAGCACTAAAGTGATCGATTTGAAAATTTTGGCACTAAAGTGAGTGCCATATACAACTTATGGCACTTGAGATGTACTTAACCCCAAAATTTTTTATCTCGCAATAATGAAGGGAAACGTGTGAATCTTCAAAACGCATCTTAAATATTTGATCTCACAATAATTGCGCGAATATTCAAACGCATCCTAAATATTTGATTTCGTAATTTTCATCAATTTGATATGTTGCCCACTTTTAGGATGCTTAAAGCTTTCCATACACGCATTTGCCAACTGTTTTATATAATTTTTTCTGAAGAAAACTAAAATAAATAAATAATAAGAACTTTGTTGTAATACTGTTCCCCATAACTTGCTTTTAAGGCAGAGATATATGTATTATAAAGGTTTTAAGAAGTTGTACAGACATATCCGTCACAGGTCATGCATGTGGGTTGAGGCAAACTTGGCCTCGAACGAGTCACGATAGTCCCTCAAAAGTTTGTCTTCATCGAACAAGCCAAACATCGGGCCATCTTTGTCGATCCATCATATAATATGAATCCATACCTAAAAAGTTGTCACGATAAGCTTCTCATCTTCCCATCATGAAGTGGTGGCGATCTTCTGTCTGACTTCCATAAACCTTCACAAGCCAAAATTATGCATTCTCAGCATTTTTTTCGGTTTGTCAAGTCCGAAATGACAGACTAATTATTGTCATCTTATGTTATTTAAAGTATCATATTTATCATCAATCTCTTTTTTTTCCTATTAATAAATATTTGGCATCAATTTATTGAGATATTAAAGCTGGACCAATTTTCATTTGCATTTTGTCGGTGGGCTCTTGCATAATTTGGAAGTTTGACAAACTTCGTCGTTCATCATTTACAGTCTTTGATAGATTCATTATTCTAGTAGTGCCTCAGGCCATATTATATAAGGACTTCATGTAGTAAAACAGTATCATATTGGTATCCCTATTAATCACGAGAATTTTTGCTTGAGAATGCAGTGGTTAGGACAATGAAATATCTTTAGATTACTACATAACAAATTGGGCATCCTATGAATTAACATGTTCATAAGAAGATTATCACATAATAAGTTATAAAACAAGGTCGATTTTCATTGAATCCTTTCGGTGTCTCTATATAAATAAGCAATGAACATATATATGTATGCATAAACTTTCTGTTGACCGGAAAGAATTTTCCGTTGGCTAAGTTATTTTCGGCGAACCAAATAGGTGAAAGTTCGAAAAATCAATTTCCAAGATGGTACTTTTCCTCAAACAAACACACCTTTCCTTTATAATCTTTCGTGTTTGGAAAATAAAGTCTTCCTTCCTCATCTTCTAGATGACTGGTGGCTCCGCCCCACCCCCCCCCCCCCCCCCCCCAAAAAAAAGGGTTAAAGCGAGGCCGAATGGTCCAATTAGGAGTGCTTTGAGCTTTGAATGATGAAGGACGGCTGAACTATCAACTTGCCTATAAATACCAAGTAATTCTCTTCACTATCTTCATCAGCTCAAGCTTCTTCAATAGCAATCGCCCCAAATCCTTCCATCTCCTACTTGAGTTCATCTTTCTCTGCCTTTTACAGACATGGGTGTTGTCACTTACTCTCAAGAGTTCACATCTGTCGTCGCTCCATCGAGGATGTTCAAGGCTTTGGTCCTTGACTCACACAACATCCTTCCCAAGATTGTCCCCGAGGGCATTAAGAGCGTCGAGTTCATCGAGGGAGATGGCGGAGTTGGCAGCATCAAGCAAACTAACTTTGGTGAAAGTAAGTCTACAATAGATGTTTTTACACGTATGAAGTTAATTTATTGAATGTTAAACTCAGAATTAATCATTTTGCTCTTGGGAATTCATTCCACAGGTGCTCACATCAAGTACACAAAGCACAAGATTGACGCTCTTGATGTTGAGAACTTCTACTGCAAATACACGTTGATTGAAAGTGATGTCAAATTCGACAAAATTGACTTCATCGTCTATGAGGTGAAGTTCACATCAGCTGATGATGGATGCATCTGCAAAATGACGAGCGACTATCATGTTAAGGAAGGTGCGGAGCTCAAGGAAGATGACATCAAGCACGGCAAAGATAGGGCGATGGGATTGTTCAAGACAGTTGAAGAGTACCTCTTGGCAAACCCCACTGTTTGTGCTTAAACTATCTGTTCTAAATCCTTCGGAGTGATAACAACTGGAAGTCGAGTGATTTTCTTTTTTATGTTCCTTTTGGCTCTAGCTTGGAGCTTTTGCGTGAGGAGTGGTCCTTCTATTGTCCTTTAATTTTCTAAAGGAATTGTTCATTGTGTAGAAGGTCGTGTCAGAATAAAACATGAAAAAGCGATGTGCAATTCAATAATTGGTGCATTACCTTGGGTTCTTCCCTCAACTAGAAGTCCCTTGATTATCATTCATCCAATTGAATTGGTAGGCTAATTTAGTCTATACATACATTGTCACAGCCCTCCCCAAGCGACATACGGAAGATCAGGCGTCCGCCCGGATGATGGCCTGCCAAGCGAGAGCGGCCAGAACCTCTTACAACTGTGCTAACGCTCGGCTCTGGTTCTTTCAAATCCTACCAATGCGCGAAAGTTGATTGACTCGTTTCACTGTCCTTTCATTTTGGAGCCACCACTAACCTATTTTAGGCGGGTTAGGGATCAAGTGAGAGCCCGAGGTGTTCCATCATCAAATCCAACAAGAGGAACTCGAGTTCTTATACCGTTCTCTTGCTTGTTCTTGTCAATATATGGAAACCAGTCCTTGAAAATGCAATAGGCAACTTGATAGTTCATTTTGTATAAACACTTGCTTTCCAAAATCAGTAGGCCAATTTTTAGATGACCCGTACAATCTTCACATTGAATTTGTCATTTTCAATCAACGATTTGATACAAATTGTCACCAGTGAAAAAACAAACACAATCGGAGGTCAAAGTCTATCCCCAAGTCATTACGTAAATGACTTGGTGAAGAAAAAAAATTACAGAAGCCAATCCCATAGAGCTGGGGGTCCATCCTTTGGCGGGAGCTGAAATTCCCTAATTTGTAAGGGATTTTATTGAAGCATGGGACAACTTCCATATTAAGAACTAGCTGAAATCGAGCTCCAATGGCACTTACTTTTGCAGGAGAAGCACCGGAACCTTTTCCCATGCGACGAGGAGAGGCACGTCCTAGCAATCTATCTAACAGTCCTAAGCGGCGAGCTCAGTGACGACACATTTCGGCAAGCCACCGTACTTTTCACAATTTTTTTTCTTTTTTTTTCATCGTTTTGCTTATTTTTTTTATTCGAATCATTTTGCTTAATTGGCAAGCCTGTTTGGTAACATTTCTCTTCTTCTAATTCTGCTCCTTGGAACAAAAAAGAATCAGAAACGTGTTTGGTAACACAAATGATTTTGATTCTGATTCTGTTCCCGAGAACACTTTTGGACCAATTTTGAGAAACAAAAAAAAGTTTTTTCTCAAGAAAAAAAAACACTTTTGAGGATGAAAAAGGCAATGATATCTTCTCTCACTTTTGTCGAATGCTCGAGAGGCGTGGGCCGAGTCAACCCAACTCACTCCGGGTATTTTTTCTAATAAAAATAATAAAAAAATTAAAAATCAGAAAATGATTTATAGAGAATTCTTTTCCCTAATTTGTAGATGCTTGACTTGTCGAAGAAGTTTGTCTGATTGTGTATATATGGGTCTATACATACTTGATCAAATAAGAAGAAAAAAAGGAAGAGAGAGGGTGAGGTATTTGACCGAGAACATAGGCATATTGTCAAATCTCATTAAATTGTGTGCTCTTTATGTTCTTTATCTATTTTCCGGCACATCCAAATTAAATAAGCTGGTGTCATTCTATTACTTTGGTCAAATGTATTGGATAGCGAAATTATTAGGCGTTTCTCCAGATTGAGGGATGAAAAAAAGCTAAGCAATTTGTCAATTTGACTTCTACTTTTCAAATCGATTGCACATAAATTAGGGGTCCTCTTTGATATGGCTAGCAGAATACCTATATGGGGTGAATAGATGAATTCAAAAAATTTGATAAGTCATCACGGAATTTAAACAACCACGTTCAGAACCAAGTACGTATTATTACATGAATAGTAGTATAATCATAATCACATATAAACAAGATTAATCGGAATGAACAGTAGTTTTATGAGTTTCTTTATGAATATAATTTTTGAACCCTTTCTCTTCTTATTTCTATAACTAGAGGCAAGGTGGCCTTTTACTTGTTAGAGTTTTCCTAAGTGTGGGCATATATTAATTGAGATTATAATTACCATTATACGGTATTAATTTACCGTTAACGGGGTTGGTCTAATAAAGTGAGATATAAGGATTCTTAATTAGCCTAATATGGACCTGGCTGGTGTGGGCCGAGTTCGGCCCGGCCTGTGATGAGAGGGCCCGGCCAAATGACTCTATAAATAGGCTAAGGCAACCCCCCTCTAACCCTAACTCTCCATAAATCCACACACTCAACTTCCTTGAGAAGTTGCTTCACTAAGGAGGTTGTTTCCTCCTATAAAGTCAAGTGAAGGTGAGGGTGGTGGTCTCATCGACGCCAGGATTCCGGAGGGTGATAGAGGTGATGCGCCTAAGCTGAGGAATCGCCGGAGTTCCGCCTAAAGACCGGCGAATCCAAAACAGGTACACAAGCTCGTCTCTTTCGCTGTACGGCATCCGATTCTCTGCTATGGTGATCCGGGGAGTGCCGTGGTAAAGTTTCTCACGGCCAACATTACTTTCTTTAGTTTCTCTTCCTATGCCATCACCCTAGCTATCAGGTCATTAATTGACCATGTCTCATCTTAGGAGTTGTGATTAGTCTTGATAATCCCAAAATCAAGTGGAAGGGTGTTTAGAGCTTGATGCACAATGCAAGTATCATAAATAGTCACATTAAGAGCCTAGTGTTTTGTCTGAAGGTGTACCATCATAAGCACGTAATCCCTAATCCCCCTAGAACCATCATATCTCATGTTGAAGAGTCCTTGCATATGTGTCTCAATCTCATCATTAGACGATACGCGACTCATAGCCACCAAGGATGCCATCATTTGTCTAGTAGTGCAGTCAGCTGGCAAACCACTCTTCAAGTGTTCCTGAATAAATCACTTAATAAATAATAATCAAATCTGATTACACTTTCCCCAAGCAGCAGATTATGCTTTCTTGAGTTCCTTACTAGTAGTAGTGAGATCTGCAAGCTTATCCTCAGTAAGAGTAATATGAACATCTGCCAGCTTCATATCATATAAAAACTCCTCTCTTCATTTCTTAAAGTTTGAACCAATAAGAACCTCAACTTTAATTGAGTTGTTGTTTGCAATATAAGGTGAATGAATACCAACCAATGTGTGCGATTAGCATAATGTGAATGTTGTGTAACTTCAAATCGTATAAGTAGACATCCTTGAGTGTTATATGCATTAACATCTAATCACATTCAGTCAAAATACATGACATGCAGTTGTATACACTCCACAAGACAGTGATCACGAGAGTACATTCCAACCTTGATGAATTCACCACCTTTGGGTATATGAACCACTAGAATCAGCCACTCCTCAATCATATGTTGTACATGAGACTCTCCATGAACTAATACACAATCACCACATTTGAGGTATGACCACGCATTAGAACACAAAATATCCCACCACAGTATGAGATCGACATTTTTCAAACCCAATAGTGTATCACTTTGGCGCTCCATACCCAATTCAATATTTGAAACTCTCCAATACATAGGATATAAACTTTATGTTCACATTTGTAATTTTAGACTTGAAGACATGGACAATTTGCCACTAAGATTTACATGATATGCTAGTTACATTATTTCACTCATCAATACATGTTAAATCTTATGCATGCTATTAATGAATCATACTCTACACATTTTGTATGTGGCCATAGACATGTGAACTAGCATCTGTATTTCTGAAACCATAGAAAATACATGAAAATGAAAAAATACCCTAAAAATACACATATTTAGGGTTCTATATGCATTTTTCACATCCCGAAAAGTATCAACTATGTCAACTAAATATGCCATGGTGAAGAACATGATGATACGAGAATGTCAGTACCAACCATGCACAAATCGGAGCTCCCACATGCCCTCACGCTCTGCTTGAGTGCACGGCGCATACAGTGCACGTGCGAGTACCTTATTCGACTTGACTGGTCTACCGGTTCAGGTCAATCGGGTCATTGATGTCAACCCCAATGCTTGCAATGCGAGGCAACGCATGCCGACCCTAGAGATGCGCGGCCGCCAAAAGTTCTCTTCTCAATGAGATCTATTTGTCTATGTGATCAAACATAGTTTTCAAGACAAAAAATTTCGAAAACGAGGCAAATTGGAAAGTTCAAGACCTAAACTATGGCAGTTCCGGTACTACATGTAAGCCATGACAATGATACTCTAAGATTATCATAGCCAGGATCTAGAACACAATAATTGAGAAAAACAAACTTGCACACTTAATTTGGAATCCATCATTCTTGATGCAGTACAGAGATAATCTAAAGTTCAGGTGCTTTTCCTCTAATACCCTCTGTATCATTGGCTCAATGAGAATGCCCCTCACGAATAGTATTGCGTATCACTTCTTATGTGTGGTTATTTTTGCATCAGGTTTAGAGGAGAGACTTAAGCATTATTTATGGAGTTTTCACCCATAGACCCTCTTATCACAGGTCAGGCTTTTCTCGGCTCACACCAGCTAACCCAATATTAATTAATAAAAAATATTTATATTTTATTTTATTAGACCATTCCCGTAAAATGATACATATCAATTTCAATTAATGTAATCCCGATCGGAGAAAATCTTACAAAATCTTGGTCGATCACTGCATTCTACATTGCAAAAACACGAGAAACACTTGGTTGATTATTGAAACGCTTCCAATTTTTCCCCTTAACTGATTAATCAATTACAGTACGATAACTGAAAATCGATCTATCACAAGTCCACGACACGAGGGATGGATAACGTAATCGATGGATCACTGCACAACCCATCACGGACCAATCTGTCGGAAAATTGATTTGTTTAGCTAAAATTGTTATGAGATTATGTGCTAGTCGATGATTCAAATGAATAAAATTTGTCGGCTTTCTATGTTTGTTTGATCTTTTAAATCGTGGGCCATGAGTTAATCCAAGATAGGGATAAAAAAGCAAAGCAAAGAAAAGACGTGATGTCAGATAATTTGTTAATTCGGATTTGTCAACTTTTTCTCATTACTACTCACATTATCGACTCTTTCATCAATTTGTCAATGTTAAGCACAGCCTCAACTGAATGAATCGACATGACTGGCAAAACAAACGCCTAATCTTCAATTTGTAAAGGCCTAATTCTCTAACATGTATATCTTTTTGTTCGTTTCTATATTTTCTAGCCACATTAAAATTTCGCACA
This sequence comes from Rhodomyrtus psidioides, assembly GCA_021437785.1. Lineage (NCBI taxonomy): Eukaryota > Viridiplantae > Streptophyta > Magnoliopsida > Myrtales > Myrtaceae > Rhodomyrtus > Rhodomyrtus psidioides. Next base: position 1,632,437 of record JAILYB010000041.1, on the reverse strand, counting down.
TATTGTTTGAGTTTGAGCCAATAAATAGCTACTGCTATATAGTATCTCTTTCGTTTGTAATTAAGAGATATTACGAGAGGTGCAAGATGTTAATTATAATGGAATCATCCGCTGCATGTATCCCTAATTTAAGGATGAACCAATATAAACACCTTATGTCGATTTTTCTTTCTCACTTTACGCTTTACTTCGTTTATGGTTTGCGCGTCGAATTCTCACACATAATTTTTTTCCAAAGAAAACTAAAAAAAAGTAAAAATAAATGAGGACTGTGTTGTAATAATGTCCCCATAAAGTGCTTTTTAAGACAGAGATATATCATACATGCATTACAACTTGCTATAGAGACATATGCGTTACTGGTCATGCATGTGCGTTGTGGCAATTTGGCCTCGACCGAGTCACGATATTCCCTCTATAGTTTGTCCTCATCGAATAAACCAAAATCGTGCCATTCTTATCGAACCACCATATAACATGAATCCACAACTAAAAAAATTGTCATGATAAGCTTGTCATCTTCCCATCATGAAGTGGTTGCGATCTTTCTGTAGGGCTTCCATAAACCTTCACAAGCCAAAATTATGCACTCTCAGCTTTTTCTTCCTCTTTTTCTGTCAAGTCCAAAATGGCAGACTAGTCATTGTCATCTTATGTTATTTTTTTTTTGGTCGGAACATCTTATGTTATTTAAAGTAGCCTTTTTGTCATATATATACACACACACATTGAGTTATTAAAGCTGGACCAAGTTTCATTTGCAGTTTGTCGGTGGGTTCTTAAATGATTGTCTTCCAATGAGGTGCACTTGGTAGCTGAAAGGAACGGAAAAAAGCAGACAAGACCTCCTACTCTACTCTTAATTGGCGTAAAAGAAGTAGTGAGAATCAGGCGTAAAAGCAACGCGTAAGATTTTATGAGATCATTATCAACGATTCTAAAAATTTAAATTTTTAGATGAAGATCCGGTTTAATATTTTATACTCTAACAGCAGAACATCCATCCACATGGCTTTATCAAGGGTTGATTTTAGAAGGTTTTAATTGAAAAATATCTATGCAGCGGTGAATATCGACTTTTTATTGACATGGGATCACTGTCCATTACCGTCTCCATTTTCTTGACAAGACCTCAACATGTAATTGTTTAGCAGTTGACCAAATTTTCACAACAATTTAACAGTTGAAAGCAGTGTTGCGACTTCAGGATTGCCATCTTCTGTAATTTTAGGGTAAAATTATGCCTTAAATAAACACTATTATGGGAAGAACACATGACCATGATAAGTTTTAAACTTGTGCAACCTTTTTTAATGATCTTATCAAACGAACTTAAGTATCTACAAAAATTCTACAGCGGTCGTACCTATAAATGTGTGCTAGTGTAAGACAATCCACAAATTGTTGTCCACAAAAATTTATAATCTCATGCATAGTTGTATTAGTATTTTCATTCAAAAGACATTTCTGATCGATATCTTCATATTAGAACGGGATAATTTGGAAGTTGACCAATTTCGTTGTTCTTCGTTTACAGTCTGTAATAGGTTTATTATTCTAATAGTGCATCAGGCAGATTTATATAAGGACTTCATGTGCTACAAAAGTATGATATTGGTATTCCTATTTAATCACGAGAATTGTTGCTTGAGAATGCAGTAGTTGGGATGATGAATATCTTTAGGCTCCAATATAGCAAACTGGGCATCTTATGAATTAACAAGTTTATAAGAAAATTATGACATAATAACTTTATAATACAAGGTTGTTTTTCATTGAATCCTTTCGGGAATGTTTGAAAAATAAGTCTTCCTTCTTCATCTTCTAGATGACTGGTGGCTCCGGCCAATAAGATATTAAGAAACGGTTAAAGAAAGTCCGAATTGTACAATTCGGTGGGCTTTGAACTTCGAATGATGTTAGACTACTATCAACTTGCCTATAAATACCATGTTATTCTCTTCACTATCTTCATCAGCTCAAGCTTCTTCAATAGCAATCACGCCAGATCCTTCCATTTCCTACTTGAGTTCATTCCTCTCTTTGCTTCTTGCAAACATGGGAGTTGTCACTTACTCTCAAGAGTTCACATCTGTCGTGGCTCCATCAAGGATGTTCAAGGCTTTGGTCCTTGACTCACACAACATCCTTCCCAAGATTGTCCCCGAGGGCATTCAGAGCGTTGAGTTCATCGAGGGAGATGGCGGAGTTGGTAGCATCAAGCAAACTAACTTTGGCGAAAGTAAGTCTATCATAGATGTTTTTCTACCGCGTGAAGTTTATTATCGTATGTAAAACTCAGAATTAATCTTTTTACTTTTGGGAAATTCATTCCACAGGTGCTCACATCAAGTACACGAAGCACAAGATTGACGCTCTCGATGTTGAGAACTTTTACTGCAAATACACTTTGATTGAAAGTGATATTAAGTTCGACAAAATTGACTTCATTGTCTATGAGGTGAAGTTCACATCAGCTGATAGTGGATGTGTCTGCAAGATGACTAGCGACTATCATGTTAAGGAAGGTGCAGAGCTCAAGGAAGAAGACATCAAGCATGGCAAAGATAGGGCAATGGGATTGTTCAAGACAGTTGAAGAGTACCTCCTGGCAAACCCCGCTGTCTGCGCTTAAATTATCTTTCAAAATCCTTTGGATTGATAATCACTGGAAGTCGAGTGAATATTTTTTTTTCCAATGTTATTTTTGGCTCTAGCTTAGAGCTTTTGCGTGAGGAATGGTTTTTCTGTTGTCCTTGTATGTCCTAAAGGATTTGTTTGTTGTGTGTGAAGTCATGTCAGAATAAAACTTGAAAGGGCGTTGAGCAATTCAATAATTGGTGCACTACCTTGGATTCTTCTCTCAAGTAGATCTCCCGTGATTATAATTCATCCAGTTGAATTGGTAGGAAAATATATTATATATATACATTTTCATTTTCACGACCTCCCTAATGGTTTGCCAATTGAGAGCAGCTAGAATCTCTTATATTTGTACTGTGCAGATTCTTCCAAACTCTACCAGTCTGCGATAGATGGTTAATTATGATTAACATAGCCTTTAATTTCTTTCAACCATATTTCGATAGTTAGAAAAATATGGAATTAAGCAAGGAACATTACTAAAACTATACTTTAGCACTGATAGATTTAGAGAAATGAATAATAAAATGCTTGATTTACCATTAGGCACACAGCCGATATAATTTTACATACAAAGAAGCGTATAAACATAAATATATACACTAAAGAAATAACCCTAGTCCTAATTTATACAATACATCTAACACCCCCCTCAAACTCAAGGTGGGTCAACCAACAAGAGTTTGGAAAGAAGAGCAGCAAATCGTTGTGATGTAAGAGATATCATGGCGAGTGATCGTAAGATAGACAAGATTGCCAACAAGAGTTCGGTAGCGAGTGACATCAGATAGAGGCTCACCATCATCCAGACGAAGCTATAAATTAAGTTCAATAGGAGTAGCTGCAGTACGAGTATCAGATAACTCATCATGAGTCATAATCTCAGCAATGTATTTCTGCTTGGAAAGAAGAATACTACGTCGACTACAAGAAGCCTCAATGCCAAGAAAATAACGTAAGAAACTCATATCTTTCATAGAAAACTGACGATGAAGATGTTGCTTAGTATAAGCAATATGAGCATAGTCATCTCTAGTAATAATCATATCATCAATATAAAGTAGCAGAATAATACAACCAGCAGGAGAAGTGTGAGTGAAGATAGCATGATCGTTCTCACTCTGAACAAAATCTGCTGATCGAACTACATCTGCAAAACGTTTAAACCAAGCTCGAGAAGCCTGTTTGAGACCATAAAAAGCCCGACGAAGACGACAAACCTGACCAAGAGAATGAGCCAAATCAGGAGGTGGCCGCACATAGAGTTCCTCCTAAAGGACCCCATGAAGAAAAGCATTCTTCACATCAAGCTGAAAAAGGTGCCAATTACGGATAAAAACTACTGCAAGAAGAGTACGAATAGAACCATTTTGGCAACAGGAGCAAAAGTCTCCTCATAATCAATCATATACTCCTGATCAAAATCACGTGCAACAAGACGCACTTTATAACGCTCAATACTACCATCAAAGTGAGTCATAGTTTTATAGATCCAATGACAAGATATCAAGGACTTCCCTGGTGGAATAGGGACAAGATCCCACGTACTAGTGCGCTCAAGAGCAGACAATTCCTCAAACATAGCATCACGCTATTCGGCATGTTGTATGACCATACGATAATGTTGTATGACCATACGATAATGTAATGGTTCCTAGAAAGTGTGGACAACAGCTATAAAGGAACCAAACTCATCAGAGTAACTCGTAGCAGCCACATACCTAGCCGAAGGACGGCGATCTCGCGGAGGATTCCGCCAAGGGGATGGTGGTCGAGAATCGTCAAGAGGCGTCGAAGTGGCAGGTGAAGTAGACGAAAGAGGAGGCACAATAGGAGAAAGTGGTGATACTGGGTCAGACGGAGAAGATATAATAGGAGGAATAAGAGATGACTCAAGAGGAAAATCCATAAAAACAGACAGAGAGGATTGTGAAGAAGTAGAGGTAGCAGAAAAGAACGGTAGATGCTCAAAGAATTGAACACTACGAGAGATACGAATATGACGTAAAGAAGGATCATAGCACATGTAGCCTTTATGTTCTGTGTTGTAGCCCAAGAAAGCACACCGAACTGACTTTGCAAAGAGTTTGGTACGCTCATGGGGGTGGAAGAAGCACATAATACGTACAGCCAAAAATACGAAGTTGGTGAAAAGTGGGTGGTTTCGATAAAAGATGTTGGTGAGGGGTGTCTTTGGTGAACACAAGAGAAAGAAGTCAATTTATGAGATAGACAATAGTAGAAAGTACTTCGGCACAAAATTCAGTAGGAACAAAATTGGACAATAGGAGAGCACGAGTATTATCTAGAATATGACGATGTTTTAACTCAGCAAACCATTTTGAGTAGGAACATTAAGACAGGACAACTGAGGTAAGGTTCCCTAAGAAGTTAAGAAAGAACGAAAAGATGTAAAAAGATACTCCACACCCGAATCAAAACGAAAAACTTTAATAGTTTTAGAGAATTGAGTAGAGATCATTACTGTGAAGTTTTTATAGATAGAGAAAAATTCATCACGAGAATGCATGAAATAAACCCAAGTATAACGAGAATAATCATTAATGAACAATCCATAATACTTGAAGCCACTTTTAGAAATTTAGGGGGCAAGACCCCAAACATCTGAATGTACTAAATCAAAATAAGAAGTGGAAACATAATAACTAAAAGGAAAAGAAGATGCGGATTGTTTAGTTAAAGGACAACTAGTACAAGGACGCATAACAGTAGATGAAAAAGGCCCAAGCACACTATGTTGATGTAGAAAAGACAAACGAGAAGCATATATATGACCCAAATGCTGATGCCAACAATCAAGGTCGAAGACAATGAGAACATGTTGAGGTGAGGGAAGCTGGAGATACTGCATCGTATACAATCCTTCATGTCTACTACCCTTGTCAATCATCCGGCCACACAAGAATCAACAGCAAATATCACCATATAACTCATATCAGCAAGTTGCCCAACAGATAAAAGATTCAAAGCTAAATTCGGTATATGCAACACATTATGAACATTAAAGCTACCAGGAATAGTAAGATGGCCTTGCATAATAGCAGTAATAGAGGATCCATCAGCTATAAAAAAAACTCTTATGAATTGTCTAGTGCAGTCTACTGAGTGAGATGATGAGCAGAGACAGTCATGTGATGGGCATCCCTAGAGTCAAGAATCCATTAAGAACTATCACCTGAGGATTGCCCAGCAGCTGCAGTAGCAACAGTGGAGGTTACACCAGAAAAATCAAGATAAAGCTGAGCTAAACGAGCAAGCTGAGCCTCAATCTTAGCAAAACGATCATCTGAAGACGAGGCTGAAGTAGCACCATCTGCAGTTGGAGAAGAGACAGGCACAACTAAGTGTGAGGGTGCATCATGAAGATCACCATCTTATGAAAACATCGATCCTCAGTATGTCCATTTTTCTTACAAAAGTTACAATAAAAATATGAACCTCGCTGAGAAGAGGCACGTTGGAAACCACGCACAGAATCACGCTAAGAACCACGTTAAGAATCACGATGAGAATAGCCAAACTGGAAACCAAGTTGAGAGGAGGTAGATTGGAAACCACGCTCAAAAGAGCCAGACTAAAAATCAAGCTGTAGGGTGGCCAATACGGTAGAGGGATCTAGCGATGGAGAAGCACCAGGAATTCCTCATCTAGTTTCCTCAGCCTAAAGTTCTTTGACTGCATCAGAAAAAGATAGTACAAGACAACGGTAGAGAATCTGACTTCGAACTCCCTCTAAATCTGGTGAGAGTTGCATCAAGAATTCATAAAGATGATTCTTATTCTGATCTTCAAGTTTAAACGCAGCACAAGCAATACGTGGAACATGCTGGATGAGCCAGTACATCAAGTTGGGACCAAAGAGATGTCATATAATTATAAAATTCATGAATTGATCATGTACCCTGAGTGGCGCGACGAAGTTCTCGCATAAGCTGATAAACATGTACAAAACATGTTTACGTAAACATCTCAGCAATTTGATCCCATAACTATTTCACACAAACAATCTGAGTAAATTGGGGGCGAAGATCAGGGCTAATAGAACCAAATAATATTGCCCATACTTTTCAATTAGCAACATGCCAAGCCCTAATTTCATATTCGTGTTGCGCAATCTGATCAGTACTAGGTTTAGGATCCGCAGTATCAAACAAAGATGTAGGACAAGAACAAGCACCATCAACATGCTCATATAAATCACGATAAACAAGAGTAAACCATAACTCTGATACCATGATAGATTTAGAGAAGTGAATAATAAAATGCTTGATTTACCATTTGGCACACGATCTATATAAATATACATACAAAGAAGGGTATAAACGTAAATATATATACTAAAGGAAAAACCCTTATCCTAATTTATACAATACATCTAACAAGCACTAAACCACTACCATATCCCTAGAATGCTATACTTTTTGCTTTTCAATTTACATTCTTTTCATGCCACTTTTTCACCTTTACTAACCAAAACAAAATTTAACGCTAAGTTGATAATACCTAGCGTGAATATCCACAAACAGATCATAGTTACACTTATCTAAACATACTAACAGTCTAACGCGTGATTTCGACACCGATACTTAAACTAACGTAAACAAGGCGCTCCGAGACCACTTGAGACCATTATCAGAGTCAATGAGAGCTGGAGGGGTTCTCGTCATCAACTCAACTAGAGGAACTTGAGTTCTTATACCGTTCTTGGCAAGACATGGAAAACAGTCGATCAAATGAAATAGGCAACTTTGATAGTTCATTTTATAAAAACATTTGCATTCCAAAATCACTAGCTTATATTATGGATGACATGTACAATCTTCACATTGAATTTTTCATTCTCAATCAACGGTTTGACAATAATTATCACCAGTGGAAAAATCAACACAATTGTTAGATATATTGTATATACTAGGAGTATGTTTTCTTTGTGTATTTACTTCTTGCCCTTCTTTGTATGTATATTTATATTGGCATTGTGCCTAATTGTAATTGTGTATTATATTATTCAATTCTCAAATCTATCATGGTATCAGAGCTAGGGTTTCCATAGGCGACATTCATGCTCCTCTTTTGACGATTTGCTCACAAACCCAGAATTCACCCACATCTATTCAGTCCCAAAGTCCCTGTTGTTACTCAATTTTCCTCGTCATTTGGTCTTGAACTTGTTGCTGTTTTGGGGAAGTTGTATTGTGGTTCTAGTATGGCTTTGGCGAAGTTTCTCCAGTTGCATCGTTGTCGTTCTTCTGCTGCTTTGGCGTCTTCTGCTATTACGGTTCTGGTACTTTTGTTGCGGTTTTCTCTTCTGTGTTTCTGGTGTTTTTCGTTGTGGTTTTGGTGTTTTCGCTGCAGTTTTCTCCTTTATAGCTGCGGTTTTCTCCTCTAGAGCTGCGATCCTTGCTATTTGTGGCAATCTAGTGTTCGTCTAGTGCTGGATTTTGGCATACGAGGCCCCTGCTGTTCACTCTTCAGTACCTTGCTGTTTGGTGCTGATTTAATCGCTGTTTGATCTCCGTTTTAGCTGTTGTTTGGTCTGAAACAGTGTTGTTTTGGCGGTTTTCTTTGCTGATTTTTAGTGCAGATTATATTTGCGGTTTGAGATTGAATACATGTTGTTTGGTGTTGCCGAAGGCACTGATTAATTGCTAAGGTGCAAGATTCCTTGGCCAATCAGTTTTAGCTTGGAGTTCAATTTTTCGTTCAAAGGAAAATTCAAATAGGAAAGCTCAATCTTCATCGTTCAGACTTCGTCTCGCCTGATCCTCTTCGTCTTTTGTCTTCTTCTCGCAATTGACCTCGGAGTTTGTTTTTCTTCACCCTACTTTCTCCTTGATTTATTGATCTTAGAATTATGGCCGATAATGATCGAATTGATCGCATTGATGTTAAGTTGGATGGCTCTAGTTATGTTATTTGAAAACCTTCAGTGATTGTTGCTCTTGTTTATCGCGATTTGTCTGAACATGTGAATAGTTCTCGTTCTTGTCCTGCATCTTTTTCCGATACTGCGAATCCTAAACCTAGTGTTGATCAAATTTCACAATGTAAATCTGATATTAGGGATTGGCATGTTGCTGATCGAAAAGCATGTGCAATATTATTTGGTTCTATCCTGATCTTCGCCCCCAAGTTTACTCAGATTGTTGGTGCGAAACAGTTATGTGATCAAATTGCTGATATATTTACACAAATAGGTTCCGTTCGTGTTTATCAGCTTATGCAAGAACTTCGTTGTGCCACTCAAGGTTCACGAACAATTCGTGAATTTTATAATTATATGACGTCTCTTTGGTCCCAACTTAATGTGTTGACTCGTCCACCATGTCCCACGTGTGCTGGTTGTGTTGCTTGAGCTGCATCTATACTTGAATATCAGAACAAGAATCGTCTATATGAATTCTTGATGCAACTCTCACCAGATTTTGAGGGAGTTCGAAGTCAGATTTTATATCGTTATCCTGCACTATTTCTTTCTGATTCAGTCAAAGAACTTCAGGCTGAGGAAACTAGACGAGAAATTCTTGGGGTTCCTCCATCTCTAGATTCCTCTACGGTGTTGGCCACTCCATAGCCTCATTTTCAGCATGGCTCCTCTCAACGTGGTCTCCAATATGGCTCTTCTCAAAGTGATTTTCAGTCTAGCTATTCTCAGCGTGGTTTTGTGCGTGGTTTTGTGCGTGGTTCCAGCGTACTTCTTCTCAACGAGGTTCACGTTTTTATTGTAACTTCTGCAAGCAAAATGGACATACTAAGGATCGATGTTTTCAAAAAATGCGCGATCTTCCTAATGCACCCTTGCGCTCAGTTGCACCTATCTTTTCTCCATCCATGGATCATGTCACTTGATCCTCGTCTTTAGATGATCGTTTTGCTAATATTGAGGCTTAGCTTTCCCGTTTAACTCAGCTTCATCTTGGTTCTTCTGGTGCACCCTCCACTATTGTTACAGCAGCTGCTGCGTAATCTTCATTTGATAGTTCTTCCTGGATTCTTGACTCTGGGGCTACTCATCACATGACTGCCTCCGCAGAGGTCAAAGTTTGTCCTCAGGTCTGCGCAGAGAGGAAGGATTCTCTACCATGAACGTAGAGAAACATTAAAATCCCACCCATCCATCCCCTACCCTTTGCCCCCTATAAATAGGGGACGGATGGGTAGGATTGCAATGATTCTCTATCTTCATGATAGAGAATCTGGATCCCTTCGCAGATGGTTGATGGGAAAACAAAATTACAGAAGTCAATCCCGTAGAGGTGGCGGTCCATCCATATTGAATAAGCAGGCGTCGTTGTATGACTTTTTCTTTTTCTTTTTTTTGGGGGGTCGGATCGTTGTATTACTCTAGTCAAATCTATTCGATAGCGAAATTCAAATCTATGAATTTGACTTCTACTTTTTCTAATCGACTGCACATAATTCATGGGTCCTCTTTCCTATTTTAGGATTGTCAACCATTTCCATAAATTTGTAATTACATAATGGTGTGCCCATATACTATGTGGACAGGAAGATAGGCAAGTGGAGGATGGTGGCTAATCACCAACGAGTCCGTTTTGGAGTGCTCTCAATATGAATTCTTGAAGGTGTGAGATGAGTAGCTGTGACAACCACGAACTTGATCAAGATAAATTAAATTCTGCTCTAGAGGAACTACAAATTATCCTTTAAACTAAGGCATTTTGGCAGGATTGACTGGAGGACGAGCAAAGACGAGCGAGGACAAGACGATCCAAGGCGGGAACCACCGGTCTCCATCCGACAGCCACGCGGCCAAGCCAAACAGGCCTGGCTGACGCTGGACTGTGCCGGACATGCGCCCAACCAGGGCTGGTCATGCCCAGCCGGCGCCATGCCGATCTGCCTAGCCTGGGCGGTGCATGGCCAACCGCCTAGGAGGGCCGGTGCCCGACCGCCCGGCCATGCCGCCACGGCTGCTTCGCCTCTGTCCCAATGACCGTGATTGCTAGTAGTCAATATAACTAAACCTTCATGTAACCGCGCTCGTGTCTAGACCCAAAAAAAAAATGTTCGGGTAACTCGGTTCGTTACAGCGATCGCACACAGATTTACTAAAAAAAAATGACCTTCATCTATGTAACACATAAAATGGCATGGAAGAGGTGATAAAGTTTACGATTATGTGTAAGTCGATGATTCAAAAAATTAGAAGTTTGTAAAGTTCATAGCTTAACACAATTATAATTCAGCCACAGCTATAACAAACAGGATCTTACTATGGACCGAGGAAATCAAACCGAAGAAATGACCCAAACCCAATAAGCATTTGCTATCTCAAATATAGCAGTCCTGCGTTCCAAGCACAAAAAAGGTAAAATAAAAACAAAACAAGAAGCTCTCCCATATTGGTAAATCTTATACAGATGCTAATGATTACAATTATGTTTTGAAGGCAAAAAGTGACTGGTAAGCTGCTAGTTTGGTAACTTGTTAATTCGGATTTGCCAACGTTTTCTAGTTGCTACTGAAATTTGTCGACTCTTATATCAAATTACCAATATTGAGTATAGCCTCAAACCGAACGAATCGAAATGACTGCCAAAAACATAAGCCTGATGTTTAACTTGTAAAGGCCTGCATTCTTTAGCCTATATGCCTTTTTGGGCATGCAACCTGGCCCAACATTTCTGCTCGTTGCTATATATTTTTTACCCTCGATTAACCTTTTCTGGAGAAATTAAAGAAATTCACAAGAACAGTGTTGTAATAATGTTCCCATACCTTGCTTTTTCAGACAGAAATATCCGTACTACCATATATTTAACTTGTCGCAGAGACATGCATGTGGCAAGTTGGCCTCGAACGAGTAGCGATATTCCCTCTAAAAGAATCTTAATTATCTCTATCCGATAAAACCAGCATCATGCCATTCATTCTGATAGAAAAGAAAAATTTAGAAAATTGAACTATTAGAAAGTCCAACCCAAAATCTTAAGCTATTAGGTGGAGAGAGATCACATGAATATACAAACCATACAAGACACATTCACAAGTGATGTTAGACGACAACAACAACTTCAACACCCCCTCTCACGTGCAAGCCGAATTACGAGCGACACGTGGAAATTGACTAAGGAGGTGGGTCTACATACGCGGAAAAGAATAACACTGACTCTAATACCATATTAGAAAGTCCAACCCAAAATCATAAACTATTAGGTGGAGGGAGACCACATAAATATATAGAGCATACAAGATCCATTCACAAGCGATGTGGGACGACAATAACAACTAGACGAGAAAAGGTAAAGCAGACTGCTTTGCTAAAGGACAAATAGAGCAGGGATGTAGAACACTAGAGAAAACTGAACCAAGAACCTCATGTTGATGAAGAATAGAGAGAGAGGAAGCGTGCCCGAGACGCTGATGCCATCGCGCAAGGTCTAAGGTGTTGGCTTGTGAAGCTAGAATATATTATTAAGAATATATCATTGAGATTTCTTTTTATTTTTTGTCCTTTCATTTTCTTCTAGGTTTAAAGATACATCTTATATATTATGGATATATAGGTTGTAGCCGTCAGAAGATAAGAGCAGATAGAAAGCATAGAAGATGAGAGCAGATAGAAACGCAAAGTAGCGGATAAAGAGAAATAGAAAGAGAAAGGCCGTGACGGCATTCTTGAGAGTTCTCGTTTTTTTTTTTCGATCTTGTGAGAAGATCGTCATTTGTATTCCTACTTTTCTAAAAAACTAGTGGATTTGCAGAGTGCCTCTGCGCGGAGACATAACTCAAGTTTGGGTGAATTTCGATAATAATTCTCTAGTGTGTTCTTCTGATTCTGTTCTTTTATCGTTATATTCTGCTAGTGCGTATTATTTGCTTGAGTTATTTTTCTGAAATTGGGGCACGATTCCTATCACATGGTAGCCAGCACAGGATAAGAAGAGGAACTGTAGGTGGATGGAAGGTGAAGAGACTGCATAGTGTATATTCCACCATGCCTTTTGCCCTTGCCAATCATCCTGCCACTCGAACGATCCTGCACAAAACTAGAGTGGTCAGTAAAATTCACAATACAACCGACATCAATAAGCTGGCCAACAGACAATAAATTAAGCGCCAGAGAAAGGACATGCAGCACATCAGGAACACAAAAATTCTGAGGATAGACAAGAGTCCCTTGTCGAGTAGCCAAAAGAGGAGAACCATCGGCCGTAAAGAACCGTGCTGGAAACTTGAGCTTAGAAAGCTTAGTGAGACAGGCAGTAGAAGTAGACATGTGTCTAGCAGCTCATGAGTCAAGAATCCAAGTAGTAGAAGAACCACTTGAGGAGGGAGCTGCAGCTGCAGAAGAACCAGCAGGAGAAGAATCAGCGGGAGTAATAGCAACTAAATGGCCTAAACTGGACAATTGAGAGCCAAGCTAAAACCGATTCAAGCGGACTAGCTGGGCTTCAAGAGCAGCATATCATTCATCCACAGAAGGAGAGGCGAGAGAAACATTCTGAATCGGAGTAGTAGCGGGTAGAACCCTAGAAAAGCGATGTGTATCGCGTCGCTTCTTAAAATAGTGGCTCAATATGACCACGACGATGACAATAAGAACATTGAGCAGCCTAATGAGAACCTTGAGTTGAAGCAGATTGATGAGAACCCTGAGGAGCATGAAGCGGAAGCGTAGATCAAGCAGCAGCCCATGAAGAAGTAGCGAGAATGGTTGTGGGGTCAGATACCACAGAAGATGAGAGAAGACCCAACCAGGTTTCCTCATATTGAAGCTCCTTGACAGCATCAAGGAGAGAAGGTGGAGGATTCCTATAAAGAATCCAACTACGAACACCCTCAAAAGCAATTTGGAGCTTCATAAGAAAATCATAGAGCCGCAGGCGATCCTGAGTCTGCAACCGAGAAGACTGACATATGGCACAACTAGAACATGTGGAACATAAAGTGGGAGACAAAATGTCGAGCTGACTCCAAAGCGACTTCAAATAATTATAAAACTCACGGATTGATCGAGCGCCCTGAGTAGCGACATCAATGTCTTGATGTAACTGGTAGGCACGGATAAAGCCAGTTTGAGTAAAACATGTCTGCAAGATGATCCCATAAATTCTTCGTACCGGTGATGTGCGCAAACTGTGGACGAAGGGTATGATCAAGAGAGCCGAATATGATGGCACAAGCCCTCCGATCAGCAACAGTCCAGTTTCGAATGTTAGATTTATACTGAGCAATCGCATTATCTGTGAGTTTGGATTGCTCAGCGTCCTTGAATTCAGCGGGACAGATGCAAACACCCTCAACATGCTCAAACAAATCTCGATAAACAAGTGCAACCATAGCCGATGGCCGCCAAAGAACGTAATTGGAGCCATCGAGTTTGACATCAATCCAATCATTCGAATCACCCATATCGACTAAAGTCAAATCGCGAAGTCGGCGTGATGAAAACATCGTGGAGTGGCTGGCCGATATAGAAGATGAACGGAAGAAAAAAAATTAGGATTGGTAATAAGTAAACCATAGTTTTGATACCATGATAGAAAAGAAAGATCTAGAAAATTGAGCTGTACATTGTATTGAGGCATAACGCCGTAATAAATAGATAAAATGAAGATTGATCTAGAAGGAAACAATCCTAGAGAATAAACAACAATAATTCTAGAATATATACAGAATAAATAAAATATTCTAACATTATTCTAACACATTCAACCATGTTATGTGAATCCCATGCCTAAACGAAAGTTGTCGGATAAGGCTTTGTCGTATTCCCATCATGAAGTGGTTGCGATCCTTCCGTGAGACTTCCATACACCTTCACATGGCGAAATAAATGTTCTCAGCTCTTTTTTTAATATATTTTGGTCAAGTACAAAATGGTAAGAGTATCATGGGAATGAGCAGTTCTGGCCCGATTAAGTAGACTCACGGAAAACGAAAGCTTATACTGATCCTACAAACACTCTGTTTACTATCAAATCCTCGGAAAGAAACTGTTACCACGTCCAGACAATTTCATAGTTTTTTTTTTTTGGTAAGTAAACAATTTCATAGTTTTCACGAGATAGTGAATAATTTCTTCCACTTCAACTCCATGTCTGTCTTCGACCCCCTAAAAAAAAAAAAAAATCTACATGCTCAAGAATTTGATTCTTGATTCCCATCATCTCATCCCCAAGATTTTTTAAGGAAATGGAGGAGTAGGAAGCATCAAGCAGACTAACTTTACCAAAGGTAACTATGATCCTTAATTAAGGATCATACTTGAATTCATCCTTCTTATTGATTCCTACTTGAATTCACAGGGATTATAATCCCCGTGATGCGCATACTTGAATTCATCATTCTTATTGATTCCTACTGTAATGATTCTAATCGAGAGTTTCAGTTTATGCCAGGTGATCACTTGAAATCTTTGAAACATATGATAATCTCATTTACAAGTACACATTGATCGAAGGTGATGTGATCTTTGCCGAAATTGAGTCCGTTGTCTATGAGGTCAAATTCGAGGCTTCAAGCAGTGGAGGGCGTGTATGCAAGATGTCCTATGAGTACAACACGAAAGCTGGTGTGGAGCTTAAGGAAAAGGACATTAAACAAGGCAAAGAGATGGCTATGGGGTTGTACAAGGTGGTCGAGGAGTACCTTTCAACCAATCCCGGCGTTCATGCTTGATGCGACTTTTGGGTTTTTTTTCGATTTAATTCTTAAAAAAATTATTTACAGAATTAGGTCTAAAAAAAATCGGCTAGCGCGTGTCGCGACCCGTCCGAAAGAGGACGCGGCTAATGGATTACCGATCGCGGGCCTTTTCCCCGCACTGGAGTGCGGATCGCGGGCTTTGGATCGGCGCGGGCCCTCCCAAGCCCATACCAAATCGCGGCGGGAGTATTTTTCAAAGGGATTCGACGATAACAGTCGATCGTTTTCGACCTTAGTGTGGTCGTGGTGGCATGTGTAACTTGTGCATGCATTTGGAGTCGCCATCGGTCTTTCTTGGAGGGTAGACCGGAAACCTTATTGACCGATTGGGAGAGATCGATCAATTCTGCGGAACCAAAGATTTTGGGTTCGGGGACTTGGTTACGTTGATGTCATTACCAACGCCCTTTCGGTACCTAACGCGAGTGATTTTCCTAACTAGGATTTCATGCATGGGCAATTTTAGGTGAGGTAGGCTTGGTTCAGGGTTTCATGCAGATTGGAAGACTATTCCTATCAATCACAATCAATTTAAATGAAAGCGCAATCAAGTGCATAAATAAATCTCATCGATGCACGTCAATTCAAGTCAATGGCTTCCTAGCATAGCCATAAGGGCTTAGGGAAGGTGTGATTTCGGACCGGGGTAAAATGGGAAGATTTGGAGGCGATTAGCCCGAAGGGCAAAATCGTCAATTTTTGGAAGACTTGGATACCGAATTACCCAAAATATTCCATGGCCAGTTGATTGTAGCCATTTCCCATCTTTGAGAATTTTTTGGAATTTCTTGATTTTTCTTCAATTTTTGGAAGACAATTCGCCCAAAGGGCGAAATCGTCATTTTAAGAAGGGGTCGGGGTTCAAAACACCCGGAATGAGTCTTGGCCAGTTGTTTGTGGCCATTTCCTATTTTTGGGGATTTTCCTGGATTTTTTTAGAATTTTTTTTTGGAAGACGGTTTGCCAAAAGGGCAAAACCGTCATTTCTGGAAAGATCGGGGGTTAAATGACCCGAAACAGGTCGTGGCCAGTTGAATGTGGCTATTTCCTATTTTCTGGAATTTTTTCGAATTTTTCTGAATTTTTCGAATTTTTTTTGAATTTTTGATTTATTTTCCATTTTTTTTTGAATTTTTCCTTAATAATTCATTTTTTTGAAAAATTTTTTATTAATAAAAGCCCAATTGCACCTTAAAGCCTAAATCACCAGCCAAGCCCGTACACTAGACTACACACAAAAGCATACTCACGCCACTTCTTAATGGGTTTGATTTTTTTATTAACATTTTTATTTTAGGGTCTTCTTCCTCCTGCTATTTCCCTTTATTTTTATTCCTTTTTTTTTATCACCACGCCCTTTCTTTGTGGGTTCTCAGGATGTGAAAGCAATTTCACAGTCCAATCCTATGAAAGAATGAGAAAGCATCTCACCATCGGCCTACGCATGCTCCTTCATCGAGCCTCTACCACCTCAGTCAGGCGACCTCTGCAACTTCCGGTGAACTTTGAAGATTCGACTTAAGACATCTAACAAACGCGTCCATTTTACACGTAACAACTACTCATCTCAACCGCATCAATATAACTCCGATTTAGCACAAGAAAACAAACTTGAACTATCCTACAACGAAACCTACACAACATAACCAGATATGAATTTTCGGTGAACACAAGTTTTTCTCATTTTTGATCATTATAGCTCAAATCTAAACACACATCAAACGTCAACAAAGGTTTAGGAAACTTATCTGGAGATCCTCATCTCTCGGTGATCGCCCGACGAAGTTTCCCGTTCTTGACGTCAGTGAGGTTTGGAAGGTCCAACAGTAGAGGTTTAAACCATTTTATGCGCAAGACATAGACAAAACAGAGCTTAGAAGGAGTTCGAAGCATCACTCAAAGTCAGAAAAATATCGAAGCAAGGCCATTCACGCTGACACAACACTTCAAGCGAAAGAGCATGATTGTGTTTAGGGGAACTCACATTTTTCGTATGTCGATATTGATGACGCAGCTTGGGTTTGGTTTGCAAAACCTTCGGAAATTCGCCTCGAATCAGAACGAAGCTTCGACGAGCTCTCTTTCTTCATCGACCACAGTCGAGACCTCCTCATCCCCTCCTCTTCTGTCTTTTTTTTTTTTTTAGCGGCTACCCAGGAGACACCCCCCTCTCAGCGCTCGTTGCCTTTCTCTCCCTCCCTTTTTTTTTTAACTTGCTATTATTTTTTTTCTTCTTTATTGGCACCCCACCTCAAGTAGAGATGAGTGGACGACAACATGGAGACTCTTTCCTCCCTCTTTTATCTTTTTAAATCAATCCCTTTGGCCTTCTCTAGGTTGTCTAGCTCTCCTTTTATTTTTTTTTATTGTTTTCCTCCCCTCCTTTCTCTCTTCGTGCTAATGAAGCAAGAGTACCACCCTACTCTTTTTTAATTCCCCAATGCTTTCTTTTTCTCAAATGGCTAACTCTCTCTTTTTTTTTTTAAATGACACGGCACTTTCTCCCCCTTGATCGGCCGAATGGTGTGACACTACTCCCCATTATTTCTTTTTATTTTTTATTTTTTTTTATCATTATCTTCCACCTTCTCCGGTTTCTTTCCGCTTAATGGCCGCTCATCCTTCCTTTGGGTCCTCTACTTTTCTTTTTAACACACTCCAATAATTCACTTTAGTCGTCCAAATAAGCAAATGGGCATTGCAACCAAATAAAATCGAAATGCGGGGCAATCCAATTAAATGCCAAAATCATAAATTAAAAGAGTCAAACGATATTTTTTAACCCAAATTTAACTCTATGTGCTGTGAAAGAACTCATAAAATAAAACTTGAACTTTCTCTTTTGTGAGGTCAAAATAAAATAATGATTTTTTCCTTTTTTTTTTGTTTTTTTGTGACCTCGAATGCTATTTTTTTTTCATATATTTTTCTATGATAAAAATATAAAAAATTATATTTTTTTTTTGGTCAAAAATGGTTCCTTTAGCTTGGCCAAGATCACCAAAGTCGATTTCATAATTTTATGACTTTTTTGTATTTTTAATTAATTTTAGAAAAAAAAATAAATAAATAAAAAAATAAAAGATGACCAAAAATCAGGTGTCAACAGCTGCCCCTCTTTGAGAGTGAGCTCGTCAGAGGTTGCTTTCAAAGACTAAATGACACCTGCATCTTAACCGACTCGCCTGGGAAAAATAAATGCTATGACATCGGATCCTTAAGACTTTTGATGAATGCTCAAATTAATCCCGGGTTTGCTCTTGCAATTTGAACTTGGGCTGGAAGGAGGGAGGTTTACCATGAAGTTCACCTGTCGGATGCTGTCGGTTGCGACAACTTTCAAGAAGATGCCTAGGACTCGTCATTCAGAATATCCTAGGGAGATTAAGCTCTGACCTGTATGGTAGGTCATACCATTATTGGATTCCTAACTGGTAGGAACCTAAAGAAGGCGCATCCCACGGTTTGGGATTTGCCAAGGATTTTGATCCGTATGGTGGATCGGACTTTTGTGTTGATCCTTACGGCGGTATTTACCAATGAATTGACCCTTATGGCGGTTTCTACCATATTTGACCCTTCGGGCGGTTTCTACCTTGAGTTGACCCTTCAGGCGGTTTCTACCTTGAGTTGACCCTTCGGGCGGTTTCTACCTTTGTTTGACCCTTCAGGCGGTTTCTACCTTTGAGTTGACCCTTCAGGCGGTTTCTACCATTGTTTTGAAAAGGGGTCTCATGATGAGGGTTCTCCACGTCCGATGAGATTTCCTGAATTTTGAAAAGGGGGTCTCATGACGAGGGTTCTCCACGTCCGATGAGACTGTTTGAATTTTGAAAAGGGGTCTCATGACGAGGGTTCTCCACGTCCGATGAGACTGCCTAAGTTTTGAAAAAAGGGGTCTCATGACGAGGGTTCTCCACGTCCGATGAGACTGTTTGATATTTTGAAAATGGGTCCTGGGACGAGGGTTCTCCACGTCTGATAGGACTTTTTCTTTTAAAAGGGTTTTTCTTCCCCCTTTTTTTGGAGACCCCGAAGTTTGTCGGGAATTCAGTTTTTTGAAGCAGTGAAAGATTTTATTTTGACAAAACTTCACTTGAGTCTGTTGAGGCGACATTCTGGGAGCTGGGTTCTCCAGGTATCCTGCAGAAGTTTGAGCCTGAAAGATTTTTCTTCACCAAGAAAACGTTAGTAATCTTTGGGAAGACCACGGCTGTCCATTTTGACAAAACCGTATGATTTAAGTTTTAATCATGAAATGTGCATTTTGATGCTGGAGGCTATCCAAAGCATTCTTGCAACATGCAAATGTGATCACAAATCCCTTGCACGGAAAATCTGGATCAACAGTTTGAAAATTCCAAAAAGAGTTTGTTCAAAACATCAATTGGAATATTTCTCGACAAGGAGGCCATCTCACCTGTTTGGAGGTAATGATTTTTATAAGGGACGCACTCAATTCCCTACTAACCTGTGCCTAGGTTTTAGGCTCATTCGCAGCGCATACATTTTGATCGGTCGGGAGGTCTTCCACGGGACCGTAATGTTAGGCTTGGATATTGGCTTTCAAGGGGGACTCGCTTTGGAGTTGATGCCATTGAATGAAAGTCTTCACCATCTGCTCCGGGTTTACAAGTCAAGAACCCTGCAAAATGAGAAAGAAATAGTCTTGCTCGTACTTCTTCGAGCTAAGCTATATGTTAACCCAAGTGTCTTAGTCAGAGAAGACTGTTTCGGGGTTGTAACATTGGTAGGATTGGGGACCGAAAAAAGCTTATTTTTGGCCCAGAATTCGTGACGGGTTTGACATTGGTGATCATTGCTGATTTGCCACCTGTCCTTTCTTTTCTGCATCTTTAGCCTTTGAGGCGCACAACCTATCTTGCGGTGTGCACCAGCTCTTTAAAGAGCGTCTCTTGTTGCATTCAGAGACCGACTCTCTCTATGTCTTCGTTCTGTGCTTAATAGCATTCGGGGAGCAGCCTTTTGGATTTGGCTCCTTTAGAGGTTTTTCTCTTTCCCCACGAGGCTTCATTGGAGGTCAATTTAACAATTTTCACGAGCATCGACCTTGCTTTTATCAGGCACTTTGCTTTTTCTTTTCTGATGCTGGGGATTTCTTTAATCTCTTGTCGCAAGTGAGATGCTTTGGCAATTGTGCTAGATATATGATTTGGCTCTTAGCACGCTTGAGTATTGACTTAGTAGCTTTTTCGTAAACCCTAGGTCTTGAACTCCCTCGTTTCTGAAGTGATCTGCCTTTATCTTGGAATTTGCAATGATCACCAACGGGTTTATGAAATGAATTTGCAGGCTCAACTTGGCTGTGCAAATGATAAACGTGTATGGGATAGAGAAATGAACGCTTCTCGTCATCCTATGGCACTTGGATTACCATATAAACAACACACAAAGATTGATGTTAGTCCGAGCAAGAAAATTTCTAACCATTTCCTCCTGATGCTGCTGGACTTACTCATGTTTTGCCCCGATGTGGGGTGGTTCTTGACAGGGTTGAGAATGAAAACCGCCGTTCAAATGGGTTATCAACGGTCACCTGTAGTGTTTGGGGGATATGAAACGAATGCCTCCGTCGTCCCAATCTAAGTAATTGCTGCGAATAATCCCTACTTCCGTAGGTCCAGATTTTGCTATCTGATCCGCTCCACTCCTCTCTCAAGTGTGTAGAGGACGTGTTTGGATTTAGGCTTTGCCTCTTGCCTTTGAGGAAGCGCCCTTTTGATTGTTTTGAACAATTTTTTATTGGAAAAACCTCTTTCATTTTCTCCAGAAATTTTACCCGTCAAAGGGGATTTAATGATGTCCCATGCATGTTCTTATTCATGTTCAGACAACCTCCTGTTTCAAAACATGAATGCCAATGAAATTTGAATTCTATGTCTTTTCTAGACATTAGATTCTGAAAGCTTTTCTTTTCTTCTCTATTTTTTATTCAACATCTTCAAGGGATTTGGGAGAGGAATACTTACCTGTCCCTCGCGGCTGGAGATCCCTGAAAATGCGGAAGAAACATGTTATTGTACGTTCACGAATTTTTCAAAAAATTAGAACGATACCATTTACCATTGGTCATGTATTCTAACGGGTAATACATGGGATGTGAAAACCTGTTCGTCTGTAAGGCGATTCCCCTGTCAAGGATAAATAACGAGTATCAATTCATATTCTCAAATTCAAGACAAATTGGAACGATACAACTTTACTCTTGGTTCTCATCCCGTTCTGATATTGCGTATTGATATGAACAACATCTATCAAATCCGCCTATCCATTCTTGGAGTGTTTGCAACATCAATGGTTCATCTGCCCCCAGTTAGGCGACGTCTGTTCTGTTATTCGAACAAATGGCTCCTTGAGTGATTTATCCACGTTTATCACCTGAGAAGGGAAAGAAAGGAGACATTACTTCGGTATTCGATTGAAGATCGTTTAGGAACGATACATCGTTTTACCAAATAGGTGGCTTCGCGACCAAACGTATTTCGTATTGAAGGAGTAGATCCCATTATACTCCGCGGGTGATAGTCATTGTTTGGGGAACTTGCTCCACGGATTAAGCGATTAATCCACGGCCCTCGGCTTGAAGATGCTCAAAGGGTGATGTTGACACTCACGCGCAATTAGTTCTAGACATTAATGAAAGATGTTCCCGTGGGAACCTTACAGTGCGATCAACAACATATTCAATAGGAGTGTTCCACCTCTTTCGTCTAAGCATTTTTCATCGAGTAACCATGCATTGCATCAGACGTTTGGTCACCTGCCTTGCGTCACCACTGCGATGGCCCTCCGGCTCCAAATTGATCGAGCCAAAGATTGAACTCATCGCCAAGGAAATTGCTCGGGTCTTCGAGCCATTGATGCTCAAGTTGGGTATCAACAATTGTTGGGGGCAGATTTCCTTCATCGCCTTCATTGTGAGGAACTGGAGTCTTTGAGCTGGAACCTTCATCATTGCCCTGTTGGGGTCGAGACATACATTCCTGAAGAGTATTGATCCAAGTGTCCAGCTCCTCCTCAAGGAAATCGCCTGTTCTTTCTAGCCCTTGGTGCCCAGATTGGCTGTCGTCGACTGCAAGCGAGGGATTCCTCTCTTTGCTCTCGCCGTGAGCAACTTGACCCCTCGAATTGGAACTTCCTCCAATGACCGGCAGGTTTATATGTGCACTCTCTACCAATGCCAGATCCGCTTCAGGGACAGCATTAATGACTGATTCGCGCTCAAACTGAGGAATCTCTATGTGCTGGAACTGTGGCATATACTCCTGAGGAGTATTGAGATAGCTCGGCGGAGCATTTTGATTTGGGTTAGAGGAGTCGCTGACACGACTGCTAGTCCCGTCATTGCTGAAACACGGTTGAGTGCTCTTGGCTCTCCAATCATCATGGTTGTAACTCTGCCCAGCACTTGAGCTCCAACTGGCTTTATGATGGTTTAACGCTATCCTTCCATCCCTTAGCAATCTCCTATAGTACTTGAGGTGAGACTCAACGTTAATTCTAGAGAGCCCCGGCACATTCATAATCTCGAGTATGCGTAGTGGGCTAGCCGAATCAACTCCCAGCTCTCGAATTGCATCAACAAATTTGGTGTGAAGTTCATAGGTCCAGTAAAACCTTGTTCTCTTATCACCCAAAATATCGTCAATACTTCGGTAGCTATTCTCTACGGGATCTAGTCGTTTCAAAAGTTGTCCAGGGAGGGACTCACCGACTTTGGATTGGCTGGCTGCGACAGCGAGTTCGTCATTGAGAGAATTCCCCCTGTGATGATTCATATCCCATTTCTCAGAGGATGTTGGTGTTGATCCTATGGTGTTGACTTGCTCATGCAGATCTCCGGCGGTATCTGGCTGTGTCGGAAAATGCTGTGGAGAATACGGTAACAGCTGAGCGTTATTCGTCAACAGGGATGGTTCATCGAGGAACACCTCGCCGAGGACAACAGGATTACCACAATTAAGGCAGGTGGCCTTGGTCAGAGCTTCCTTATATCTCGCGCTTTCAGCTTGAAGCTTCTCATTCTCCTCCTTCAGGACCAGTAACTCATGGTCTGCGTATTGCTGTTTCACCCGGGTTCGTTTGTTGGCGAACCAAAACTTGACCTTCGAAAGCTCCAATCCTATCTTTCGGCTCAACTCCATTTTCTGTTGTCTGCTTGGAGTGGGGCATTCATTGAAGAAAGCTTCGAGCTCTCGGATTTGGCCTGGAGTGTGGCGTTGTAGTTGCTTCCTTTTCCGACTCCGATCATCATTGTATACTCCTTCTTCGTAGCTGAAACCTAGAATTTCATCGCTGGAGGAGTCAGTCTCTATGGCCTTCGGGCAGGATTCAGCTCCAGGATCTTCAAAGTCTCCCAGCAGTTCGTGCTCAGAAATGTCCAGGTCGGGCGTTTCTAGCAGATGGGAATAACTTTTAAACATGATGGATCGGGTATCTCGGGCTGATCTAGTTCACTCAGCTTTCTCAATTCGCTCTTACGTGTTTGCTCACTCTAGAAATTTTCTCAAGTGATTGTGCGTGTCCTGGAACCATCCTTCAGGCTGCATATGAAGACTAGCAAGCAAGCGCTCCTCCCGAGATCCTGCAATTACTCATCGTCTGTATTCCCCTTTCTTTTTCCTCGTGATAGGATCACAAACTCTCTTGCATTGATTCGGTTTCATCGAGTAATGCGCTCGTCCCCTAGTTCAGTCTTCAAAGTGGTGGGTCTACAATCTTTCGGCGCCTTGTATGATTTGCTAGGCCCGAGAACGTGGGGAGCAGCGGTGGACCCGCAATTAATGACTCCGTTTAATTAATTTAGCTCCATGGGAATTAACGCCATGATCTTCTCTCAACCCCTTTTCATCGTTCAAACGAAAGTGGCATTTTCCCTGTGCATGATGTTACTCTTCATTTCAGCATCCCGGGCGCTTGGTGAGGAATGAGTTCGTGGCCACTCAAAATTTTAAAGACCGTCTCTGGTTTCAGACTTAATCTAACAAGGGATCATCACAACTGAGCATGACGATGTTCGTCGATAGCGTTGGTTTTCATACATAATTAACTATAGCCATTAAAGAAAAATGTTCCCATAGGAACTTTACAATGGATAAAAAGAGTGATCCACTCGTGAACATGCTCTTCTTTCCATGGGTGATCGTAGCGACCAACCCATCGTGCCCCGAGTCAGGTGCTAGATCATGGCTGTCCAAGCATGCCAGCTTCCCACTGATTGAACAAGGCATCGAGCCCCTCATCGAAGAAATCGTCTGTTGTGGGTTGACTAGCGGCAGGCAGAGCACCAGCCGACTGCTGCTCGAATGGAGGAGTGCGCACTCGCTGTACTTGTGACACGCGCTCTTGAGAAGTGTTGAAATGGCCCGGGAGGACATTCTGATCAGCTTTCAGTTTGCCGGTGGTCGAGTTGCTAGCTTGATTGATGCTTAGATTTGGTCGGGTATCTCTTGATGCCTGAGCATTACAATGGCGGTCGCCCCTAGCTTTTGAGCTCGAGACGGATTCCTCCCGGTTTAGCTCCGCTCGACGTTGTTTTAATAACTTTCTGTAGGCAGCAAGGTGATTCCTGACCAGTTCCTTACTAAGCCCCGGTACATTCATGGCCTTAAATATGCGCGTCGGAGTTGCTGAATCGATCCCCATTTGGTGAACCACGCCTAGGAATCTGGAATGCAGTTCAGGGGGCCAAGCGAACCTCCTCTTATCGTGGCCCAAAATTGCATCGATGGCTTGACGACTGATTAACTCATCTCCAGCAGGACCCGACCCTATCAAAAATTGTTGTGCATGAGGCTGATATGCTTTGAGCTGGTCGGCGGTAACATCCAGCTCCTTGAAACTGTAACTCCAATCAAAGCGATGCAAATCCCATCCCCCAGGAGGCGTTTGTATCGTCTTCGTAGGATCATCCTGCTCATGCATGACTCCGGCAAAATCTGGGTGAGCAGGAGATGCCCCGAGGGAGTAGGGTGGTAAATGAACGTCTTCAATCATTGCGTGAGGCTTATCGGGGAATATCTTACCGCGGGCGATGAGGTTATCGCAATGAGGGCAAACGGTAATATTGAGAGCTTTTTCATACCTCATGTTTTCTGTTCGCAGCTTTTGGTTTTCTTCCTTTAAAATCTCGACCACCTGACGTTTGCGTTGAGCCTTCGATTTGGATCTCCTATTTTGAAACCAAAACTGGATCCTCGACTGATTAATCCCCAACTCCCGGCTCAATTCAATTCTCCACTTCTTTTTCATGTAATGGCTTTTACTGAAAAGGGTTTCCAGCATTTGGGTTTCCTCCTGAGAGTATTGGTGAGGACGTCTTCTTTTCCCGAGTTGAGCATCGTGGATGTCGTTGTCGTCGTCGCCGTGATCTTGATTTTCGTTGCCAGAAGTGTTGGGCTCCATGGTTTTGGCGTTAGACTTGATCTTGGAATCTTCGAGATCCCTCTGTAGTTCAATTTCTGAGATTTTTGAGTCAGTCGCCTCTAGCAGCTGACAATAACCTCTTAAATATGTTGGATTGAGAAATGTTTGATTGGTTCTTGCCCACTCAGAGTTCTCCACTCTCTCCTGTATGCTCACCCCCTATAAAGTTTTCTTCGAGTGACTTCGTATGTTCAGGAGACGCTCTTCAAGCATCATTAGGCCAACGTTCCCCCTCAAGACTTTGAATTTCTCGCTTAGCTTTTCAACGTGATGGGACTGCCAAATCCTGTTAGGGCTCTCTTCGATAGTTGCGCTTACCTCCCACCTAACTCCAATAATGATGATCCCGACAAATCTTTTACATCTTTTAATTGATGAGCCGGAAATCGCGGATCGAAACGAATCCATTGGTTCTCGTGAGGGGACCTCCTGCTTTACCCCCTAACTGGGCTCCACCAGCATTATTACTAAGACCCTTCATCATCCTCGAGTTGCTATAAAATGAGGAATTAATGTATGGAAGGTTAACGTTCTCGCATAATCAGCCTCTTCCTTCTAATCTCTCTGTTAAACTCGTCTTATTCTCAAGCCAACCCAACGCAAATGGCCTCCTCTCCCGTACGCACTTTTTCAACTGATGTCTTGGCCCAGTGGGAAAAGTTTTATAACCTACTGGGTCGCGGTTACGCGCACATAACCGATCATTCTGCAACCGAGGATGCAATCTGTGTCCTGCTCGAGGACCTTGATACCACTTCTCTCGAAGGTACTACACTGGGGAGGGAATATAGAACTTTCCCGACTCTCTTTGCACACTCCTTAGAGGCCTATCGTGTTGCTAATCGGGAGATTCTGGTGGCTCGCGTCTTGCGGGCTCGTTATGAGGATCGATCTGATCATTTGGTGCTGACCAACTATCTGGTTGATAGTTACAAAAAGGCCGTCGAGTTTGCTAATGAGCGGGTCGCGACGTTGCTTCGCGAGAGGAGAAATCTGGTGGATCAATTGGCCATATCCCTGACCACCGGCGAGCATGACCGCCGCAACGTCCTGTTGAGGCTTCAGAGCGACTGGCAGGAAGAACGGCTCGACAAGATAACCGAGGACATAGCTCGCGGGAATGGACTGGTTCGGGACCTGGAAGTAGTCACCGAAGAACACGAGGCCAAGGTCGCCGAAGTTAAGGGAGAATGCAGAAGTCTTCTCCTCAGGCTTGCCGACCACAACATGCGGAGCTGGGAGTATGAGCAGAGCATTAATAACATGGAGGGTCAGTTGGGATCCTTTGTGTCGTTAATTAGGGCTCACTTTGGCTTTACTTTTCCACCCCGACTTGTATGACCTGCTTCTGAAAACCCTCCGCCGAGCAAAATAAATGAAAGTTCTCGTGTGTGTGTTTTAACTTCTGTATGGTTCATTTCTTCGAGCATCCAAACATCTTCAACTTGGGTGAGCCGAACCATAATATCAATAAGCCGAGCAAATACGTCCTGATTTTATAACTCGCTCATGATCAGATGGAAGAATAGTTGCAGATTTGTCCAAGAGAAGATTTCTCTATACTACTTGTTTTTCACCTGCAAATGAAAAGACCGAGTCAGAAGGAATAATCTGAAAAAGAAAGCATAGACCCCTTTCAATCTTATGCTTGCTCGTGATTAATAAGGACAAGAACTTTTACAAGGGTTTTAATCTTGCGCGAAAAGTTTTTATCAATATTCCTCGAAAGAAAGCATACTATTGAAATGAATGTAATTCACAATAATCGCTTTTGATCAATTTCGAGAGGAACGAATTACTCAAAAGTGCGAGGCATAATAACGTGTTTTGAATTTAATTGGAGATACGGCATCCAAATCAAGGCCGTTTTGTTAAGAACGAGAGTAATTTGGACATCTATCTCGTCATTAAATTCAAAACAACGTCGATATTCTCGATCAATTATCGTGGATTACCAGCGACGTAAAACATGCACGAAACAATTCAAGTGTATAATTCCTTCTAGAGAAATTGAGATTGGACTACTCTATACGACCAAAAGGTCGTGTAAGACTTCCAATTTTAATTTCCTCTAAAGGAATTATAAACTTGACTTGGGAGTATTCGGATGATTAGAGAAAATGCCACTATCACATTCCCATGACCCGTCAAAAGAAATACAACCAAGTTCCATCTGAATGTATACACCAATAGATCCCTATTACAATCACTCTAAGGGGTGGGATAGAAAAAGCCTCGATAAAAATAAACCCTATACAAGAGGACTAGTAATGGAAAATGAAACAAAGGAATGTGATCCTAACGTTTAAGGATGCCCCAAGTTCGATCTGTGGCTTCCGGATCACTTGCCCCAACTCGTCATCTTCATTGGACGATATCTCAATAAGGTCCATAGTAGGCTCTTTTGTTGCTCACTTGGTGTTCGCCATGGGATATCATCCTCCTCGTCTTCTATCAAGGACGTTTGGGAAAAACACACACATCTATCCTTGAAATGGCATTCAATCTAATCACCAGAATGCAATGAATGAAATGCCTATATTTATATGAACTGTAATCGATTTGAGGGATAGAGAGTCTTACCAACCAAACTCGTCGATTTATGTGCGGTTTTAGGTGTACCAACCGCCCAAAGGCATGCGCATGAAACAAGTGATGGTAAACTTCTAAAAATCAGAGGATTTGGCACCTAAGATTAAGGTTCCCACCTCGAGTTCTGGAAAGAGCAGATTCCATTGCACAACTATCGTTGCATTGGGGCTCGATCCATAGTTCGAAATGAGCGGAATTGAAAAGTGGATTACCCCGTGTTTTTCCTCACGGAGATTCCATTTTCAATCCCTTCTATTGTTTTCCTATAGGCGGCGCCCGGGGTTTTAGGCGCGGTTGTGTGTATTTTCGGTGTCGTGCTAAAGCGATAAACATGCATCTCATTTAGCAAACACCGCTTCAATATAAACATCCACACAATCATACATCCTAAACTCCTACCTGCATAAGACAGAGTTAACAAACACTTCACCCCTTATTTCTCCAATCTGCAAAAACATTTAACACCTCAAGGGTTAAAGTACGTACCTCACCTTGAAGAGTATCTGAATAAAACATGTTAGAAAAATCAATCAACTTTTTAATCGGCTCAAGTTCTCTAAAGTCCCCAGTGGAGTCGCCAGTCTGTCGCGACCCGTCCGAAAGAGGACGCGGCTAATGGATTACCGATCGCGGGCCTTTTCCCCGCACTGGAGTGCGGATCGCGGGCTTTGGATCGGCGCGGGCCCTCCCAAGCCCATACCAAATCGCGGCGGGAGTATTTTTCAAAGGGATTCGACGATAACAGTCGATCGTTTTCGACCTTAGTGTGGTCGTGGTGGCATGTGTAACTTGTGCATGCATTTGGAGTCGCCATCGGTCTTTCTTGGAGGGTAGACCGGAAACCTTATTGACCGATTGGGAGAGATCGATCAATTCTGCGGAACCAAAGATTTTGGGTTCGGGGACTTGGTTACGTTGATGTCATTACCAACGCCCTTTCGGTACCTAACGCGAGTGATTTTCCTAACTAGGATTTCATGCATGGGCAATTTTAGGTGAGGTAGGCTTGGTTCAGGGTTTCATGCAGATTGGAAGACTATTCCTATCAATCACAATCAATTTAAATGAAAGCGCAATCAAGTGCATAAATAAATCTCATCGATGCACGTCAATTCAAGTCAATGGCTTCCTAGCATAGCCATAAGGGCTTAGGGAAGGTGTGATTTCGGACCGGGGTAAAATGGGAAGATTTGGAGGCGATTAGCCCGAAGGGCAAAATCGTCAATTTTTGGAAGACTTGGATACCGAATTACCCAAAATATTCCATGGCCAGTTGATTGTAGCCATTTCCCATCTTTGAGAATTTTTTGGAATTTCTTGATTTTTCTTCAATTTTTGGAAGACAATTCGCCCAAAGGGCGAAATCGTCATTTTAAGAAGGGGTCGGGGTTCAAAACACCCGGAATGAGTCTTGGCCAGTTGTTTGTGGCCATTTCCTATTTTTGGGGATTTTCCTGGATTTTTTTAGAATTTTTTTTTGGAAGACGGTTTGCCAAAAGGGCAAAACCGTCATTTCTGGAAAGATCGGGGGTTAAATGACCCGAAACAGGTCGTGGCCAGTTGAATGTGGCTATTTCCTATTTTCTGGAATTTTTTCGAATTTTTCTGAATTTTTCGAATTTTTTTTGAATTTTTGATTTATTTTCCATTTTTTTTTGAATTTTTCCTTAATAATTCATTTTTTTGAAAATTTTTTTATTAATAAAAGCTCAATTGCACCTTAAAGCCTAAATCACCAGCCAAGCCCGTACACTAGACTACACACAAAAGCATACTCACGCCACTTCTTAATGGGTTTGATTTTTTTATTAACATTTTTATTTTAGGGTCTTCTTCCTCCTGCTATTTCCCTTTATTTTTATTCCTTTTTTTTTATCACCACGCCCTTTCTTTGTGGGTTCTCAGGATGTGAAAGCAATTTCACAGTCCAATCCTATGAAAGAATGAGAAAGCATCTCACCATCGGCCTACGCATGCTCCTTCATCGAGCCTCTACCACCTCAGTCAGGCGACCTCTGCAACTTCCGGTGAACTTTGAAGATTCGACTTAAGACATCTAACAAACGCGTCCATTTTACACGTAACAACTACTCATCTCAACCGCATCAATATAACTCCGATTTAGCACAAGAAAACAAACTTGAACTATCCTACAACGAAACCTACACAACATAACCAGATATGAATTTTCGGTGAACACAAGTTTTTCTCATTTTTGATCATTATAGCTCAAATCTAAACACACATCAAACGTCAACAAAGGTTTAGGAAACTTATCTGGAGATCCTCATCTCTCGGTGATCGCCCGACGAAGTTTCCCGTTCTTGACGTCAGTGAGGTTTGGAAGGTCCAACAGTAGAGGTTTAAACCATTTTATGCGCAAGACATAGACAAAACAGAGCTTAGAAGGAGTTCGAAGCATCACTCAAAGTCAGAAAAATATCGAAGCAAGGCCATTCACGCTGACACAACACTTCAAGCGAAAGAGCATGATTGTGTTTAGGGGAACTCACATTTTTCGTATGTCGATATTGATGACGCAGCTTGGGTTTGGTTTGCAAAACCTTCGGAAATTCGCCTCGAATCAGAACGAAGCTTCGACGAGCTCTCTTTCTTCATCGACCACAGTCGAGACCTCCTCATCCCCTCCTCTTCTGTCTTTTTTTTTTTTTTAGCGGCTACCCAGGAGACACCCCCCTCTCAGCGCTCGTTGCCTTTCTCTCCCTCCCTTTTTTTTTAACTTGCTATTATTTTTTTTCTTCTTTATTGGCACCCCACCTCAAGTAGAGATGAGTGGACGACAACATGGAGACTCTTTCCTCCCTCTTTTATCTTTTTAAATCAATCCCTTTGGCCTTCTCTAGGTTGTCTAGCTCTCCTTTTATTTTTTTTATTGTTTTCCTCCCCTCCTTTCTCTCTTCGTGCTAATGAAGCAAGAGTACCACCCTACTCTTTTTTAATTCCCCAATGCTTTCTTTTTCTCAAATGGCTAACTCTCTCTTTTTTTTTTTAAATGACACGGCACTTTCTCCCCCTTGATCGGCCGAATGGTGTGACACTACTCCCCATTATTTCTTTTTATTTTTTATTTTTTTTTATCATTATCTTCCACCTTCTCCGGTTTCTTTCCGCTTAATGGCCGCTCATCCTTCCTTTGGGTCCTCTACTTTTCTTTTTAACACACTCCAATAATTCACTTTAGTCGTCCAAATAAGCAAATGGGCATTGCAACCAAATAAAATCGAAATGCGGGGCAATCCAATTAAATGCCAAAATCATAAATTAAAAGAGTCAAACGATATTTTTTAACCCAAATTTAACTCTATGTGCTGTGAAAGAACTCATAAAATAAAACTTGAACTTTCTCTTTTGTGAGGTCAAAATAAAATAATGATTTTTTCCTTTTTTTTTTGTTTTTTTGTGACCTCGAATGCTATTTTTTTTTCATATATTTTTCTATGATAAAAATATAAAAAATTATATTTTTTTTTGGTCAAAAATGGTTCCTTTAGCTTGGCCAAGATCACCAAAGTCGATTTCATAATTTTATGACTTTTTTGTATTTTTAATTAATTTTAGAAAAAAAAATAAATAAAAAAAAAATAAAAGATGACCAAAAATCAGGTGTCAACAGCGCGCAAGCGTTGCGCGCTAGTTATCTTGCGCGCGAGTTATACCGGCGCGCAAGAGCTTGCACCAAGTGTTTTTTAATTCTTTTTTATTGCATAATTTTTTTTACAATAAAAAACTTATATTTATTATTAATTTTCGATAAATTTTATTATGGACTAATTTTATTAGCGATGAATTCTACGACGAACGTGTTGTTGGAAATGTACGCTATATATTTTACAACGAAATTTGCAATAAATTTGATGTTTCGTTGCAAATTAGCGAGGAATTTTTTTCTTCGCTAATTTTCCGTAGCTAAAATCTTTTTTTTTTATGTTTTTCAATTATTTTATATTTTTAGAAAAAAAATTATTTTTTTTGTATTTGTCCTCTATGCAATGAATTTCTAAGCTATATATTTTGCGACAAACGTACCACAAATTTCGTCGTGCGACACGTTTATATTTTGCGACAAACTCATGCGACATGTTTGTTGCAAAATATAAAGCGGACATTTTCAACAACAAACGTGTCGCATGAGTTTGTCGCAAAATATAAACGTGTCAGACGACGAAATTTGCGACAAGCTCATGCGACACGTTTGTCGCAAAATATAAAGCGTACATTTTCAACGAGAAATGTGTTACATGAGTTTGTCGCAAAATATAAACGTGTCGCACGACGAAATTTGCGGTACGTTTGTCGCAAAATATATAGCTTAGAAATTCATCGCATATTGGGGACAAATACAAAAAAAACAATTATCTAAAATATAAAATAATTTAAAAACATATAAAAAATTTAGCTACGGAAAATTAGCGAAGAAAAAAAAATTCCTCGCTAATTTGCAACGAAACGTCAAATTTATTGCAAATTTCATCGTAAAATATATAGAGTACATTTCTAACAACACGTTCGTCGTAGAATTCATCGCAAATAAAATTAGTCCCTAATAAAATTTATCGAAAATTAATAATAAATATAAGTTTTTTATTGTAGAAAAAACAATTATGCAATAAAAAATTTAAAAAATACTTGGGTGCAAGCAAGCGCGCGCTTATACTAGCGCGCGAGACCTAAATCCGTAAATACTTTTTTTTTAGACTTAATTTTGTAAATAATTTTTTTTAGAATTAAATCGGAAAAAAACCCGCGCCTTTTAGCTAGACCGATCGTTTTCTCCAAAGTTTGTGTGAGGATCTTCTGTCAATCTTTTCGGTTGGAACATGTTGTATTGGATTTGCTTTGGGATATCTAAGTCAGATGGATCTTAAACTACAAATCCCACAATGTGCCAATCCAGAGGGTCTAAAAATATCGAGAAAAGAATTACATACTTTCAAGTACAAGAGGTCTACAAACAAATTAGAGTTCTCGCTATTAGTAATAAAGATAGTAAATATCGACGGAAATTATTGTCTCGTGCAAGTGTTTTCTGGATGTCAACAAACAATTTGAAGGTAGTGCTAACACACCGCTTTGTTCTGTAGATTAATTGTCAAGATTGATAGATTTAGAGAAGTAGAATGATCTAATTACAATTAGGCACAAGATCGATATAATATACATACAAGGAAGGGTATAAACGTAAATACATACACTACAGGAAAAATCATAATCCTAATATAGACAATATATCTAACAAAGATATCTAAACGGATCTCCAAAATGCATCATAAGGAACTTTTGTCACTCTCTTCGACAAAGTAACACCAAAACAGAATGCTCTGTTTTTCTTATGCGCTCCAAAACTCTTTGCCTTTGCCTTTCGGCTCAAGCATTCGCAGCAATGGCGTTAAGTTTCTAAGTTTTCAGGCCCCGAGAAGAAATTCATTAGGATGGAAAATGAACTGCCTCATAATGCATTAATTATTGAATTGATCATCGCCCTTTCGAGTTTTATTCTGACGTGATCTTACACACAGCCAACAAATCCT
Source organism: Rhodomyrtus psidioides (assembly GCA_021437785.1). Taxonomy (NCBI): domain Eukaryota; kingdom Viridiplantae; phylum Streptophyta; class Magnoliopsida; order Myrtales; family Myrtaceae; genus Rhodomyrtus; species Rhodomyrtus psidioides. The sequence goes on along the minus strand of JAILYB010000041.1, from coordinate 1,598,511 downwards.
TTAGAACAGACAAGGACACTAGAAAAACCATTCCTCACACAAAAGCTCCAAGCTAGACCCCAAAGGAAACATACAAATTTCGCTCAACTTCCAATAATAATCCCCCCAAAGGATTTTCAAAAGATCATTTAAGCACAAACAGCGGGGTTTGCCAAGAGGTACTCTTCAACTGTCTTGAACAATCCCATAGCCTTGTCTTTTCCCTGCTTGATGTCATCTTCCTTTAGCTCTGCACCTTCCTTAACATGGTAGTCGCTAGACATCTTGCAGACACATCCACCATCAGCTAATGTGAACTTCACCTCGTAGACAATGAAGTCGATTTTGTCGAACTTGATATCACTTTCAATCAAAGTATATTTGCAGTAAAAGTTCTCAACATCAAGAGCGTCAATCTTGTGCTTCGTGTACTTGATGTGAGCACCTAAACTCCCAAAAGCAAAATGATGAAGTCTAAGTTTACATTGTACGAATAAACTTCAAGCAGAGATAAACATCTATGATCAGACTTACTTTCGCCAAAGTTAGTTTGCTTGATGCTGCCAACTCCACCATCTCCCTCAATGAACTCGACGTTCTTGATGCCCTCGGGCACAATCTTGGGAAGGATGTGGTGCGAGTCAAGGACCAAAGCCTTAAACATCCTTGATGGAGCAACGACAGATGTGAACTCTTGAGAGTAAGTGACGACACCCATGCTTGCCTAAGAAGCAAACTAAGAGAAATGAATTCAAGTAGAAAATGGACGGATTTGGTGTGATTGCTATCGAAGAAGGCTTGAGCTGATGGAGATAGTGAAGAGAATTACTTGATATTTATAGACAAGTTGATAGCTCAGCAGCAGGCCATCGTCATTTAAAGTTCAAAGCACTCCGAGTTGGACCATTAGGCCTTGCTTTAAGCGTTTCTTCTTTTCTTATTGGGTGGGGCCACCTGTCATCTAGAAGATGAAGAAGGAAGACTTCACTTTTCAAACACGATTTATTCTCAATCCATACTTTAAATTTCGGGTTCTCTTTTGCCACTTTTATATTGGTTCACTTACCTACACTATTTGAATCTCCATGACAAACAACGATATGACAATCCATAAGATAGTCAGATAATATGTAAACCTTATGGAAAATTTAACTCTTTACACACATAGATGTTAAGAGCACATACTAGAAACCCGATAACTTTATCCAGAGAGATCGCCAAGAATGAGCCCAAGTCTAAACTCATCAACATATCTAGTTGTTACAAATGGCGCACCAATTCCAGAAAAAATATCCAAGCAAACAACCTATACTAGCAAAATATAATAATAAAAGAACAACATCAGAAAAACACATGAGAGAATTTGTTATCGAGGTTCACCCAAACTTGTGCTACATTTCTGTGCAGAGGGACTCTGCAAATCCACTAGTTTTCAAGAAAAGTAGAAATACAATTGATGATCTTCTCACAAGATCAAGGTACAAAAAGATTGGGAACACTCAAGAATGCCGTCACGGTCTCTCTCTCTCTCTCTCTCTCTCTCTCTCTCTCTCTCTCTCTCTCTTCGAAACTTTGCATTTCTTTTTTTCTGCTCTTGACAGCTACTACCTCTACGTCGCTTATATAAGAGATATTGCTTTTAACCTAGAAGTAAAAAGAAGATAAAAGACAAATAGAGCCCTCAATGATAATTTTGGCTTTACACGCCAACAATCTCCCACTTGAAGACAATATATCTGATGCACCAAGCAATTTCGAATTCATCATTTTCAAAAAGCTAGTAACTGAAACTTATGCCTCTATGATACTCCTCATCAATTAACATGGAGCAATGCAAATAGTAATAATACATAAAGTATGCTTGCCTCTATCTACTACCTTGGTAAACATGTATGTTGGACTCTTTGAATCATCAATCTTCTGTAGTTTTAACTTATTATCTTTCAATATTGATATGATGAAATGATAAAGCTTCTTGATATGTCTTGTCTTTAAGTGATAAGCTGCATTCCTTGTTAAGTGCACTACACTTTGACTATCACTCCACAGTGTACCCATTGGCACCTTTCGATGTAGTCCTCCATCTAATCTCGTAACTTCGTGATTGTCACGTACTCTGCTTATGTCGTCCGTAGCCCCACTACTTTCTTTAGTTAAGATACACAACTCACTATTGTACCTGCAATTATTAAGACATATCCAGTGGTACTCTTACTACTATCTTGATCATTCGAGTGATTTGCATCAACAAAACCATACAATTCTAGAAATGTACATTCTTAACAGAGAGAGTAATTCGATATGCCTGCTAGATATTTCAATATCTATTTTATTACATTTCAATGTTCCCTACTCACTTTCTGCAAATATCGACTCACAACTTTCACTGTCTGTGCAATGTCTGGTCTCGTGCTCACCATAGTATACATCAAACTTCTCACTACTGATGTGTATGGAATTATTGCCATCTCATCTTTCAAAATTTGAGTAATCAGACACATATCATTGAAAAGTTTGAATTGACTCGCTATAAAAATCACAATCGATTTTACCTTATCCTTATTGAATCTCTTCAACACCTTGTTCACATAATTTCCTACGACAACCACAATTTATTATTTTTCTTGTCCTTGATGGTTTTCATGCCTAAAATCTTCTTGGCCACTCCCAAGTCTTTTATAGCAAACTATGATGCTAGCATCTTCTTTACTTCTATGATTCTTTTCATATTAGAACTGGCCACAAGTATATCATCAAATAAGAGAGATATATAATATCACTATCGATGTACTTGCGAAAATAAATACAATGATCAGCCTCACGGTGTGCAAATACTTTTTTCCATAAAAACCATCTAATTTTAAGTACCATCGTCGTGAAGCTTGCTTCAAGCAATACCAACTTTTCTTCAAGCGTCATACCATCTACTCCTTACCTTTGACCTCAAAACCTTCAAATTACGCCATGTATAACTCTTCATCAAGATCACCATGTAAAAATGCCGTCTTTACATCTAACAGCTCGAAATGAAGATCCTCCATCATAACTATACTCAGTAAAACTCTAATTGATGTCATCTTCACTACTAGTGAAAATATCTCGGAGTAGTCGATCCCTTCCTTTTTTAGTAAAGCCCTTTACTACAAGTATCGCCTTGTATCCGATACTACCATCTACTTCGCTTTGGTCTTGCACGCCGAGTTGTTTAACAAAATTTTTTACTAGTAGGCAGCTCGGTCAACTTTCAAGTTTTGTTATGAAGTTACGAGCTCATCTAGTCTTTCATTACACGCTCCCACTGCATGTGAGATGTGTTTTTCCTTGCCTCATCATAAGTCTCTAGCTCTCCCGAATCTGTATATAAGATCCATATTTATCTCTGTCATATCCAATAAAGACGCATTTCTGGGACTTAGCATCAAGTTTCTTCTTGTCCTCTCGATCAATCAAAGCACATGCAATATAAAAAAAATATGAATAATTGACCTTTTTACATTATCACTGCTCTTGCGGTATTCCTGCATCCAGCGCACTAGATGGACTCCTGTTAATCAAATATACAGTTGCACCAGTTAAAACAACCCATAAGTGTAGTGGGAGAGCCACATGTAGTACCATGCATCTGGTATGCTCCAAAATAGTCATTTTCATCCTCTCAGTTACACCGTTCTCTTGAGAAGTTCTGAGAACAATCTTTACCACCATTGGGCGAGGACTAGCTCCTTGCCAGCCCTTAGCAAGGGCGTCCTCGCCCAGGGCCATTGCGGCTTCGCTGACCGCGCGAGTGGTCACAAAGGCTCTCGCCGGCTAAACCCTAAGTTTAAGAAAAACGAAAAAAAATAACTAAAAAATACATTTAAAAAAATTATTAAATAATATCCACGTCAACATCAACCGTCTTAAGTGGCATCACCAGCGTTTACGGCAGTAATTTTCGGCAAAAATTGATCAGATGGAATGAATTGATACCAATGCAAAAAGGTTTAGAACTAAATTGGTCTAATTGAAAGATTTAAAACTAAATTGGTACAAATATAATAAATTTAGAACACTTTTTTTTTGTACTTTTTCATGCCACCTTGCGCCGAACTTGGGTTTTCTTCCCCGACTAAACCAAAATCGATTTATTTATCTTCCTCGAACTAGGGAACATAAATTTCGGGGAGATCTTTTTCCTTACTAATTCGGACGGGCGCATCTATTTTTGACAAGATTGATACGACAATTGTTGCTGTACGGACCGTAAATATATCCAGTCATATGTGAAAGTACATTTTTAGAGACGATGAAAAGTACTTGGATTTGTGAAAATGGAAAAAAGTCAAAGACGACCGAGCTTTCAATGCAAAGAGCTCTTGATACAGTCGTCGTCGAATGCAAGCTGAGTTTTCACGATCATCGTGGGCCTACCACAAAAACTTGGTCAAAAAGGAATATTTTTCCTGTATTAAATTTTGTCTCACCGGCGTTTAAAACGGGAATGACTAATTCAAGATATTAGCTATCGAGTATAGACAACATTATGAAAACATCACTGGTCTGGTAGGCCGTAGGCCCCCATGATCCTTTGACGTTGCAGAGGAGACTTTGGAATTCGTTGGTCAACCATTCCACACTGTAAATTTGTCTCCAATATTTTGCCCTCGAATTTGTTGAGGTCCATCTTGTTTGGATCGGTATCGATGAAATTAAATCATGCGCGGGATAATTGAATTATCGACTGATTCGCTTGGTTTTAGTTTTTAAAATGAAACTTGGTCTAATTAGGCATGCTAATGGTCTCAGCTTTTGATTCTCTTTGGGTGATCTTTCGGTCGTATGGTACTTGATTATGATTGTTCATCATAAAAGGTGCTGCCGGACCATATAATTGATTAGATAATTTCCTAACATGTATGTCACTCATTATTGTCAACAAAGGGATATCACGAATAATAAGGATGCCAAGAGAGTATGAAAAAAATATTGCTGGTAATGGTTCTCAATGTGGGTGATGTGGAGGTGGTTAATGGAGGATGCTTGTTGATGGTGGCCGCCGGATGTAGGCCGTCAAGAGAGAGGTAAGTCGGCTTATTGATTTGCACAATGTAATGAGACCTCTATCACTTTTGATTAGAGGTGGCAAATGGGTGGGTTGGGTCGGGTTTGGGTTGGGGTTGGGTCGAATATGGTCCGACCCATATTGACCCATCTGACTCATATTGACCCATATTTAATGATCCAAACCCGACCCGACCCGCGACTCACCCATACCCGACCCGACCCGTTTTGACACATATTATCAAAACACAACAACAATTTAAGAAAATAATATTACTAAAATATTTCCCGACCCCGGTCCCTGCACTGGTCTCGACCCTGGTCCTTGCCCCGGCCCTGGCCTCGGCATTGGTCTCGACCCCAGCCCGAGGACACGGCCCTGGCCCCAAGACCCGATCCCGACACCGGTCTCGGTCTCGGCCCCGGACCCGGCCTTAGCCCCGGCACTGGGACCTGAGACCCGGTCCCGGCCTCGGGGACTCAGCCCCTGCCCCGGCCTCGGGACCCGGCCTTGGCCCCCGATCCTGGACTTGAGCCCGGGACCCGGCCCCGGCCCCGGTCACGGCCACGGTCCCGGCCTCGAGACCCAGTCCCAACACCCGACCCTGGTCCCGGGACGCGGCCCCGACCTCGGCCCCGGCCCCGGGACTTGGCCCCGGGACCCGCTCTCGGCCCCGGGACCCGGCCCTGACCCCGGTCACAGCCTCGGTCCCGGCCTAGGGACTCGGCCCCAAGACTCGGCCCCGAGACCCGGCCCTCGGTCCCGCGAATCGGACCCGGCCTCGGCCTCGAGACCCCGCCCCGGGACCCGACCCCGGGATGCGGCCCCGGGACTCGACCTCGGACCCGGCCTCGGGAACCGCCCCCAAGACCCGACCCTTGGTCCCACGTCCGGACCTGGCCTCGGCGCCCCGGGACCCGACCTCGGACCCGGACCCGGCCCCGGGACCTGACCTCGGACCCAGACCGGGCCCCCGGCCCCGGCACCCGACCTCGGCCCGGGACCCGACATCGGACCCAGACCGGGCCCCGGGACCCTGCCCCGGGACCCGACCACGGCCCTGGGACTCGGTCTCGATCTCGGTCCCACCCCGGCCCCGGCCCCGGACCCGGGACACGACCACGGCCCCAACCCTGGGACCCGATCTCAGGACCTGGCCTAAGCCCCGGGACCCAATCCAGGCCCCAAGACCCAATCCCGGCCCTGGTCCCCGCCCCGGGACCCGACCCCGGCCTTGGGACCCGACCCCGGACCTAGACCTGGCCTCGGCCCAGGGACCCGCCCTCGGGACCCGGCCCCGGCACCCAACCCGGCCCCGGGACACGGACCCGGTCCCAGCCCTAGGACCCGACCTCGGACCCAGACCCGGCCCCGGGACCCGATCTCGCTCTCGGTCCAGGACCCGGCCCTGGACCCGGACCCGGGACACGACCCTGGCCCCGGGTCTTGGCCTCGGGACACGGCCCCGAGACCCGGGACCCGACCCCGGCCCCGAATCGGAGCCGGGACACGACCCCGGGACACGACCCCGGGACCCGACCCCGCCCCCGAGACCAGAGACCCGATCCTTGCCCTGGCTCGGAGACCCGATTCCGGCCCCGGGACCCGACCTTGGACCCGGCCCCGGCCCCGAGACCCGATCCCGGCCCTGGTCCCGGCCCCGGACCTGGGACCCGACCCCGGCCCCGGCCCCCGGGACCCGACCCCCGCCTCGTCCTCGGGACCCGATCTTAGGACCCGGCCCCGAGGCCCCGGTCTCGATCCAGGCCCCGGCCCTGAACCTAGGACACGGCCCCGGCTCCGAGACCCGATCCCGGCCTCTCCCCCGGGACCCGGCCCCGGCCCCGAGACCCGATCCTGGCCCCGAGACCCGATCCCGGCCCCGGGACTCGACCCCGGCCCCGGGACCCGATCTCAGGACCCGACCCCGAGGCCCCGGTCTCGGCCCGGCCCAGGCCCCGGACCTGGGACACGGCCCCGGCTCCGAGACCCGATCCCGGCCCCCGCCCCCGAGACCAGATCCCGACCCCACCACCGAGATCCGATCCTGGGACCTGGCCCCGGCCACGGGACCCGGCCCAAGGACCCGACCCCGGATCCAGCCCCGGGACCCGGTCTCAGGACCCGGCCCCGAGGCCCCGGTCTCGGTCCCGGCCCCCGCCCCGGACCCGAGACACGGCCCCAACCCCGAGACCCGATCCCGGCCCCTGGTCCCGAGACCCGATCCCGGCCTCGGCACCGAGACCCGATCACGGCCCCGGCCCCTGTCACGGCCCCGGTCATGGCCCCGGACCCAGCCCCGGCCCCGGTCACGGACCCTGCCCCGGTCACGGACCCGACCCTGGCCTCGGTCCCGACCCCCGACTCCGGCACCCGGCCTCGGCCCCCGGCCCCGGTCCCAGGACCATAGGGCTTAGGTAGTACTTAAAAGGGATATTTACATAAATGGTCTCTGAACTTTGACAAAATGTGCAGTTTGGTCCATGAACTTTTAATTTGTTCAACTTAGTCCGTGAATTTTGGCAGAATGTGCAATTTGGTCCCTAAACTTTTGACTTGTTCAATTCAGTCCCTAAACTTTTATAAATGTTCAATCTAGTCCTTGGACTATATGAAAATGTTCAACATCCCTGATCTTAAATTAACAAAAGGACTAAATTTAACATTTTCGTATAATTCAGTGACTAAATCGAACATTTACTAAAAGTTTAGGAACTGAATTGAACAAGTCTAAAGTTTAGGGATCAAATTGCACATTCTGCTAGAGTCCATGGAATAAATTGAACAAATTAAAAGTTCGGGGACCAAATTGCACATTCTGTCAAATTATATGGACTATTTGTGTCATTTTGCCTACTTAAAAATGTTTGCAATATCTCTTGTATGTTTGTCATTATATTTAAAAAATTAATCAAAAAGTTTATCAAGGAAAAAAGAAGCACTTCCTCTCTTTTTTTCCATAATGTGGACGCATGAGCGTAGAAGCTCAAATAACTAAGGAAACATCCTACCCGTCTCATGCAGGTGTTTCGTCTGCAGACGTGTGACCCTAACCCAGAATAGTTTGTATGCAGTCGATAAGATTTAACCTAGCTAATAAATTTGAACTTTGATCTGAAGTCCGCTTACATGTCAATCCAAATGTTTAAAAACATCTCTAGAAAATATTAGAGTGGTTATTGTTAGTACTAAAAATGGGCAATATTTTCAACATAATGGTCCTATGAAGTTTTGTGTTGATGTCAAACAAACAATATTATGTCAGTGTTAAAACATCGATTTGGTCTGTGAATAAATTGTGAAAGTGTCTAATTAGCAATCTCCAAATGTTTTATATGAAACATTTTGTTCATTTTTGCACTCTTTTCTTTTCTAGATGTTTCTTCACATACTCCGACCAAGCAACACCAATTCGAAGTCCCTCGCGATTTGACAAGACCCAAAAAGAGAAAAAAAATACCAAAAAAAAAAATCCTAAACCTATTCAGTCGTAAACCCCTTATTTTTGGTCAATTTAATTATAAACATTTTACATTTATATCAATTCAATTATTTAGTTGGCCGGCACTGACGTGGCACTACCGACGCTGACTGGACATTTTTGAAAAACAATGTAATAATTTTTTTTTTTATGATTTTTTCATGTTTCTTTTTTGCGGGTGAGGGCACGTGTGGCCCTTGACCTAGATCTAGCAAGGACCGTGATGCATCGCCGGCTCAAGGGATAGGGAAAAAATTTAAAGAAAAGAAAAAAATATATAATTATTTAAAAAAGGTCAACGTCAGCATCGGTCAATGAAATGGACTGAAACAAAAGGTTTATGACTAAAGTGGTACAATTACGATAGATTTAAGATTTCGCTAAGTTTCAAGGCCGCAAATATTCCGAATTCATTAGGACAGAAATATAGCATAACTTTTTCTTCTGGGGCCAGAAGGAAATTTTTGACAGATTAAGCAACTAATGCATATATAGAATAAGTTCGCGAACAAATTCAACTAATAATCAAGAGAGATCCACCTGAGGGAAATAACCAAGGTAACGCATCAAATATTTAATTGCTCATCGCTCTTTCAAGTTTTATTTTGACGTGACCTTACACACAACCGAAAAATCCTTTAGAACATAGAAGGACACTAGAAAAAAACCATTCCTCAAGCAAAAGCTCCAAGCTAGAGCCCAAAGGAAACATACAACAAAAAATCACGCAACTCCCAATAAGAATCACTCCAAACGATTTTGAAAAGGTGATTCAAGCACAAACATCGGGGTTTGCCAAGAGGTACTCCTCAATTGTCTTGAACAATCCCATAGCCCTGTCTTTGCCCTGCTTGATGTCATCTTCCTTAAGCTCTGCACCTTCCTTAACATGGTAGTCGCTAGACATCTTGCAGACGCATCCGCCATCAGTTGATGTGAACTTCACCTCATAGACAATGAAGTCGATTTTGTCGAACTTGACATCACTTTCAATCAAAGTATATTTGCAGTAAAAATTCTCCACATCAAGGGCGTCAATCTTGTGCTTCGTGTACTTGATGTGAGCACCTGAATTCCCGAAAGCAAAATGATTAATTCTGAGTTCTACAAAGTAATAAATAAACTTCATGCAGAGATAAACATCTATCATCCGACTTACTTTCGCCAAAGTTGGTCTGCTTAATACTTCCAACGCCACCATCTCCCTCAATGAACTCGACGCTCTTTATGCCCCCGGGGACAACCTTGGGGATGATGTTGTGCGAATCAAGGATCAAAGCCTTGAACATCCTCGACGGAGCAACGACAGATGTGAACTCTTGAGAGTAAGTGACCACACCCATGCTTGCCTTGTAAGAAGCAAAGAGAAATGAACTCAAGTAGGAAATGGTAGGGATTGGTGTGATTGCTATTGAAGAAGCTTGAGCTGATGAACATAGTGAAGAGAATTACTTGGTATTTATAGGCAAGTTGATAGTTCAGCAGTCCATCGTCGTTCAAAGTACAAAGCACTCCGAATTGGACCATTCGGCTTGCTTTCATTTAATTTAAATTTATTAGGAGGTGTCCTCAACATGGCTTTCATTTAATTTAAATTTTACAGTGCACACAACTTGACTTTTTTAACGCCAAATTAACATCTAAAACTTCCCCAATTTAAAAATTTGGAAAACTTTTATCGAATAGTCCTAAATGATTGGCCAAATATACACTCAATTCCTAGACATTTGAATTTCTGCAATTAAATCCTAAATGTTGTCTGTCGAGTGCAATTTGATGCTTCTGGCGAGGTCATGATTGTCATTTTATGCTGGAATTCGACGTGATAATATTAAATACATATCTAGAAAAGTATGGTATTGCTTCCATCGTACCATATAGCAACTGCGAATTATCATAATTTTCCGTACTAAGGTGGTCCATCTCCATGACAAGCATCCCTGATTTGCAGACTATTATATTTGAAATTGTAGACTTTATCAGTCTCTCAAAATGTCATTTTATAAGTTTTTTTCGTCTAGAAGTAGGACAGTCCAGCGTGGAGTGCTACGAATAGACTAAACTCCTCTCATAAACAAACTTGGGCATCACTATCTTGTTGGGAAAAATAGGCAGCGGCGGATATAACTTTCCCCCTTTGACTAAACCTGTGAGAAACCGATTCGAGCTAACCAATGGAAATATGCAAATTGAAAGAAAACAACACCAGAATTTTTACGTGGAAAACCCCTTCAATGCGAAGGATAAAAACCACGAGACCGATCACGGAGTCTACCCGAATCTCCACTATATATTAATCGTTTGGGTACACAAACTCGATGAATACAACGACAATAAAATCCCAAAACTATAAGTAGAGATCAAGCAGCAACAACACATTAAACGAGAGAACCGGATGAAAATCACCCCCAAAATATGCAGTCCCGAAATACCCACGAACTGATACAGTAAATACCTTCAAATCACGATCCAACCGTACAGAATCAAGAACAACGAGTCTTGAAGATGCTGTCAAACGTTTAGCCCAATCGGACCACGGAAAGACCTCCGATCGTCGATTTGATCTCAGATGGACGCACAGAAAATCTGCTGCTGCGCCCCTGCACTGTTTGCTGCGTTTTCTCTCTCGGTGGCTACACTCTCTCGTGCGTATTGTATGTCTTTTGTCTGCTGCTTCCCTAGGTATTGAATTAACAAAACAAAGGGCAAGTGGGCTGGACTTGGCTTTAAATAAAAAGCCCAACAAATCTCCCCCTCCAGCCCATTAAGGAAGATCCCGACACAAAAGAATTCATTAGAAATCCATGCCGGCCTGACGCCGACAAAATTCATACTTCTCTCTAGTGAGAGCCTTTGTCATCATATCTGAAGCATTATCTTCTGTGTATACTTTCTCAAGTTCTAATCCTTTGAATTCCAGAGTTTCTTGTATCCAGTGATATCTCACATCAATATGCTTTGACCTGGCATGAAAAGTGAAATTCTTTGCAAGATGTATAGCACTTTGATTATCACAAAGTAAAACATACCTCTCTTGACTGAAACCAAGCTCCTGCGTGAACTCTTTCATCCAAAGCAATTCCTTACATGCTTCAGTTGCTGCGATGAACTCTGCCTCTGTCGTCGACAAGGCAACACATTTTTGCAACCTTGACTGCCAAGCCACAGCTCCCCCTGAGAAAGTAATCAGATAACCCGAAGTAGATTTTCTTGTGTCAATATCCCCTGTCATGTCAGAATCAGTATATCCAACAAGAATCGGCTTATCACTCCCAAATAAAAGTCTCAAACTAGAAGTGCCTCGGAGATATCTCAATATCCACTTCAATGCATTCCAATGCTCTCTACCTGGATTTGACATAAAACGGCTAACCACTCCAACTGCATGAGCTATATCTGGTCTTGTGCAAACCATTGCATACATCAGACTACCCACTGCAGAAGCATAAGGAACTTTTTCCATCTCTTTCAGATCTTTCTCAGTTGACGGACATTGTTTATGACTAAGCTTAAAGTGTGTAGCAAGAGGTGTACTTACAACTTTAGCTTTGTCCATTTTGAATCTTTGAAGTACTTTCTCTATGTACTTCTTTTGAGATAACCATAATCTCTTCGCCTGTCTGTCACGAGTGATCCTCATACCAAGAATCTGCTTAGCCGGTCCCAAGTCTTTCATCGAAAAAGACTTGCTCAAATCTTGCTTTAACTTGTCAATCCTGGAAGTATTCTGACCAACAATCAACATGTCATCAACATAGAGCAATAAGATAATAAAATCACCTTCAGAAAATTTCTGCATAAATACACAATGATCAGAAGTAGTCTTCTTATAGGATTGCTCCCCCATAAAAGACTCAAATTTTTTATACCATTGCCTCGGCGCCTGCTTTAAGCCATACAAGCTTTTCTTCAGTTTGCAAACATAATTCTCTTTACCTTTTACCTGAAAGCCTTCAGGTTGCTCCATGTATATGTCTTCCTCCAAATCACCGTGAAGGAAAGCAGTCTTCACGTCCATCTGCTCATCCTCAAGATTAAGGCTAGCTGCTAAACTCAAAACAACTCGAATTGAAGACATTTTTACAACTGGTGAGAAGATCTCATCATAGCCAATTCCCTTTTTCTGATTGAAGCCTTTAACAACCAATCTGGCTTTATATCGAGGACGTGAAGTCGTCTCATCTTGCTTCAATCTGTAAGCCCATCGATTCTTCAAAGCACTTTTACCCTTAAGTAATGCCACCAACTCAAAAGTATGATTGTCATGCAATGACTTCATCTCATCATGCATTGCATCAAACCACTCCTTCTTGTTTTTACCTTCTACTGCTTCTCCAAAAGTTTCGGGTTCACCTGCATCTGTCAACAGAACATACTCATTAGAGGAATATCTAGTAGATGAGGTGCAGTCTCTGGTAGACCTCCTCAAAGCAGTAGTTGGTGGAGCTAATGATGCAATCTCTTGAACATCAATGTCATCTGAATGATGCTGATCACCCTGAGCCTGATTTTCAATCGACTGATCATTATGAGTCTGACCCTGAACCTGCTGATCTATAGTCTGACCATCGTCTTCAACTTGATCATGCAACTGTTCCTGCAACTCAAAAGGTGAGATTGAGCTAGTATCAACTAACATATCAGAATCACGGGAATCTGTCTTCTTCAACTTCTCAATATCACAAATGGTTTCATTCTCAATGAATACTACATCTCGACTTCTGATAATTTTCTTTGCAACTGGATCATAAAGCCTATAGCCAAATTCATCAGAACCATAACCAAGAAAGATGCACTCTTTTGTCTTGACATCTAACTTGGATCTCTCATCATTTGGAACATGAACAAAAACTTTACAGCCAAACACCTTTAGATGATCATATGAAATTTCCTTTCCAAACCAAACTCTGTCTGGAACATCACCATCTAAAGCAACAATGGGAGAAATATTAGGAACATGTACCACCGTACTCAAAGCCTCTCCCCAAAAAGATTTTGACAATTTTGCATCTGAAATCAAACATCTGACTCTCTCAATCAGTGTTCTGTTCATTCTTTCCGCTACGCCATTTAACTCAGGCGTTTTAGGAGGTGTCTTCTGATGTCGAATTCCCTGTTGCCTGCAATATTCATCAAATGGTCCAATGTACTCACCACTGTTATCTGAACGAATGCATTTCAACTTCTTTCCAGTCTGTCTTTCAACTGAAACTTGAAACTGCTTGAATGCATCTAACACTTGATCCTTCGTCTTCAAGAAATAAACCCATAATTTTCTTGAATAGTCATCAATGAAGGTTACAAAGTAAGCTGCACCACCAAGTGTTAGTGGTTTTATTGGACCGCAAACATCTGAATGCACTAGTTCTAGCAACTCTGATTTTCTCGAAGGCGGATGACTCTTGAAAGAAACTCTTCGTTGTTTTCCTGCTAAACAATGTGCACACTTCTCAAGTCTTGCACTCTTTACTCCAAAGAGTAAACCCTTTTTAGCTAATAAGCCAATTCATTTCTCACTAATGTGACTAAACCTCTTGTGCCATAATGCAGTTGCATTCTCATCTTCCACAACATTACACATGTCCTTGGAAATCTTAACCTGAAACAAATATAAGGAAGATTGTTTCATACCTCTAGCCACAACTAATGAGCCTCTGGTGAGTTTCCACTGTCCATGGTCAAAAGTACTGCAAAATCCTGCATCATCAAGTTTTCCAGTCGAAATCAAATTCAAACGAATATCAGGAACATGTCTAACATCTTTCAGAATTAGTTTTGCTCCAGTACTAGTCTCCAAGCATATATCTCCTATACCAACAACAGTAGCCAAACCGTCATTACCCATCCTTAAGGTACCAAAATTTCCTGACCTGTAGGATGTAAAGAATTCTTTCCTGTAGGTAATATGAAGAGAAGCTCCACTATCAATAACCCAGTTTGAATCATCACATGCAAAATTAACATTATCATCATAGCAAACAATAACAAGTTCATCAGTAGCAGTTGCCACCCGATCATCACTACCATTATTTCTTCTCCCGTTATTTTCATTGCCATTTTTCTTCTCATTCATCATCTCATTTTTCAGCTAGAAAGCAATTTTTCTTCATATGACCCATCTTACCACAGTGATGACACTCAATAGTCTTCTTCCATGATCTTGACTTGTTTCGGCTCTTGTATCTACCTTTCGGACCTCTACTCTGACTTCTGCCCCTGTTTTCAACAACTAGAGCTTCTGAATGAGAGGAAGAACCATGTGTTTGTCTTCTCATCTCTTCATTCAGAACACCACTTTTTGCAAAATCCATGATAACAATACCATCAGGTGCAACATTAATTAAAGACATGCGAAAAGTCTCCCAAGATTCCGGCAAGGTACATAGCAACCAAAGTCCCTACACTTCCTCGTCAAATTTAATATTCATGGCAGAAAGTTGATCTATCACTCCCTGAAACTCATTCAAGTGATCTAATATAGATTAGCCATCTCTGTAATGCAACTCCATAAATTGCTTAATCAAACATA
Organism: Rhodomyrtus psidioides; assembly: GCA_021437785.1. Taxonomy (NCBI): domain Eukaryota; kingdom Viridiplantae; phylum Streptophyta; class Magnoliopsida; order Myrtales; family Myrtaceae; genus Rhodomyrtus; species Rhodomyrtus psidioides. The sequence continues at coordinate 1,583,481 of JAILYB010000041.1, read as the reverse complement.
TTTTGTTGTTGCCAATCTTCTGTGCATATAATGATTCCAGCTTATTCCACAAAGCTCTAGCATGTGATTCTTTACTGATGTGATTCAAAACATTATCATCGACAAATTGTCGAATAAATCCACACACAATTTTGTGCTCAAGATTCCAATCAGCATCGCTCATATTATCAAGTTTAGTATCAGCAAACATTGGTAAATGCTACCATTTCACATATAGTAAATCTTCCATATTTTCTCTCCATACATGATAATTCTTTCCATTCAAACTAATCATTCTGCTCACGTTCGGTTCCATCGTTCAGTCAAAAATAATGCTCTGATACCACTATGTTGGGAAAAATAGGCAGCGGCGGATATAACTTTCCCCCTTTGACTAAACCTGTGAGAAACCGATTCGAGCTAACCAATGGAAATATGCGAATTGAAAGAAAACAACACCAGAATTTTTACGTGGAAAACCCCTTCAATGCGAAGGATAAAAACCACGAGACCGGTCACGGAGTCTACCAGAATCTCCACTATATATTAATCGTTTGGGTACACAAACTCGCTGAGTACAACGACAATAAAATCCCAAAACTATAAGTAGAGATCAAACAGCAACAACACATTAAACGAGAGAACCGGATTAAAATCACCCCAAAATATGCAGTCTCGAAATACCCACGAACGGATACAGTAAATACCTTCAAATCACGATCCAACCGTACAGAATCAAGAACAACGAGTCTTGAAGCTGCTGTCAAAATTTTAGCCTAATCGGACCGCGGGAAGACCTCCGATCGTCGATTTGATCTCAGATGGACGCACAAAAAATCTGCTGCTGCGCCCCTGCACTGTTTGCTGCGTTTTCTCTCTCGGTGGCTACACTCTCTCGTGCGTATTGTATGTCTTTTGTCTGCTGCTGCCCTAGGTATTGAATTAACAAAACAAAGGGCAAGTGGGCTGGACTTGGCTTTAAATAAAAAACCCAACATATCTTTATACAAGAATTCACAACAAGAATTGCTCGTTCAATATTGTTCAAGGCTTTGATTCTCGATTCCCACAATCTCTTTCCCAAAATTTCCCCCAAGGGATCAAGAGCATTGACTTCATTGAAAGAGATCGACAAGTTGGGAGCATCAAGCATACTAACTTCGCTGAAGGTTCTTATTGTCCTTAATCTGTGATGCGTATACTAGAATTAGAGCTAGCAATATGGGTCATAAACTCATATTTGACCAATATTTTTTATAAAATTGGTTATATATGAGTCATTAACTTTTAAAGAACTCATTAAAAATGAATTTAAAAGGTTGAAGTAAAATTGAATGAATCAATAATGGGTCATACACTTAAACCCATTTTCGACCCATATTGGACCCATTTTCGATCCATAAGGACAGTTTCCTTCCACAAGTTGCAAATAGTCCCGATCGCAAGTCGTAGGCCCCGGGGTTAATGGGGCCGGGATCTGGACCTAGGCCGGGGCTGGCGATCGAGGCCGGGACTGGGGACCAGTATTGGGATCGGAGCCGGCAACTGGGACCGAAGCCTGGGCTTGGGCTGGCGACTTAGACTTGGGCTAGGCCTGAGGCTGAGTCTGATGCCGACGATTGGGGCCAAGGGCAAGGACCGGGGTCGGCGACCGGGGCCGATTATTGGGACCGAGGACTAGGACCGAGACCGGGACAAGACCTGGAATGGGGCCGGGGCAAGGGATCGGGAAGGCACCGGGACCGATGCAGAGGCATGGGTCGGAGCTGGGGCCAGGGTCGGGGATCGGACTGGGACCGGGGTGGGGCCAAGTCCGAGGACAAGGACCGGGACCGAGACGGGGCTGGGGTCAACAATCGGGACCAGGGACTGGGATCGAGACCGGGTCTTGAGCCAAGGGCCGGGGACCGAGATCGAGACCAGGAACGACACTAAGATCAGGGTCGGTCCCGTCCGGGACCGGGGATCGGGACCGGGACAGGCGACCGGGGTCGGAACTTGTGACCAGGATCGGGGATCGATCACCGGCCCCGACCCCGATCCTAGTCCCGGCCGCAGGCCCCGGTCCCGGTCGCTGTTGACACCTAAATTTTGAACTTCAGAAATTTATTCATTTATTCATAAAATGAGAGTTAACCATAATTCTCACAAAAAATAAATTTTCATGCATTGCATATTTATATTTTGTCATGCATCGGCAGTCAGTCGAAGACGAGTTGATCGAGCTTAATTTAGCAAGCGAAGGGCCCTCGCCGGCTAAACCCTAAGATTAAGAAAAACGAAAAAAAAAACTAAAAAATACTTTTTAAAAATAATATATTATTAAATAATACCCACGTCAACATTGATCATCCAAAGTGGCATCACCAGCGTTTACGTTAGTAATTTTCGGCCAAAATTGATCAGATGGATTGAATTGGTACCAATGCAAAAATGTTTAGGACTAAATTGGTCTAATTGAAATATTTAAGACAGAATTGGTATCAATGCAATATATTTAGAACTTTTTTTTGTACTTTCTCATGCTATCTTGCACCGAACTTGGGTTTTCTTCCCCGACTAAACCAAAACCGATTTATTTATCTTCCTCGAACTAGGGAACATAAATTTCGGGGAGATCTTTTTCCTTACTAATTCGGACGGGCGCATCTATTTTTGACAAGATTGATACGACAATTGTTGCTGTACGGACCGTAAATATATACAGTCATATGTGAAAGTACATTTTTAGAGACGATGAAAAGTACTTGGATTTGTGAAAATGGAAAAAAGTCAAAGACGACCGAGCTTTCAATGCAAAGAGCTCTTGATACAGTCGTCGTCGAATGCAAGCTAAGCTTTCACGATCATCGTGGTTCTACTACAAAAAGTTGGTCAAAAAGGAATATTTTTCCTGTATTAAATTTTGTCTCACCGGCGTTTAAAACGGGAATGACTAATTCAAGATATTAGCTATCGAGTATAGACAACGTTATGAAAACATCACTGGTAGGCCGTAGGCCCCCATGATCCTTTGACGGTGCAGAGGAGACTTTGGAATTTGTTGGTCAACCATTCCGCACTGTTAACTTGTCTCCAGGTTGAGTAGGAACAAAAGAGGGTCTCCTCTTCAATATTTTGCACTCGAATTTGCTGAGGTCCATCTTGTTTACATGGGTATCAATGAAATTAAATCATGCGCGGGATAATTGAATTATCGACTGATTCGCTTGGCTTTAGTTTTTAAAATGAAACTTGGTCTAATTAGGCATGCAAATGGTCTCAGATTTTCATTCTCTTTTGATGATCTCTCGGTCGTATGGTACTTGATTATGATTGTTCATCATAAAAGGTGCTGGCGGACCGTATAATTGATTAGATAATTTCCTAACATGTATGTCACTCATTATTGTCAACAAAGGGATATCACGAATAATAAGGATGCCAAGAGAGTATGAAAAAAACATTGCTGGTAATGGTTGTCAATGCGGGTGATGTGGAGGTGGTTAATGGAGGATGCTTGTTGATGGGGGCGGCCGGATGTAGGCGGTGAAGAGAGAGATAAGTCGGCTTATTGATTTGCACAATGTAATGAGACCTCTATCACTTTTGATGAGTAGGAATCCGAACCACAGGGCTTAGGTAGTACTTAAAAGGGATATTTACATAAATCGTCCATGAACTTTGGCAGAATGTGCAATTTGATCCATGAACTTTTAATTTATTCAACTTAGTCCCTGAATTTTGGCAGAATGTGCAATTTGGTCCCTAAACTTTTGACTTGTTCAATTTAGTCCCTAAATTTTTAGTAAATATTCAATCTAGTCCCCGGACTATATGAAAATATTCAACATCCCTGATCTTAAATTAACAAAAGGACTATATTGAATATTTTCCTATAATTCAAGGACTAGATTGAACATTTACTAAAAGTTCAGGGATTGAATTGAAAAAGTCTAAAATTTAGGGATCAAATTGCACATTATGCTAAAGTCCAGGGACTAAATTAAACAAATTAAAAGTTTAGGGACAAGATTTCACATTCTGCCAAAGTTTAGGGACTATTCGTGTCATTTTGCCTACTTAAAAATGTCCGCAATATCTCTTGTATGTTTGTCATTATATTTAGCAAATTAATCAAAAAGTTTATCAAGGAAAAAAGAAGCACTTCCTCTCTTTTTTTCCATAATTTGGACGCATGAGCGTAGAAGCTCAAATAACTAAGGAAACATCCTGCCCGTCTCATGCAGGTGTTTCGTCTGCAGACGTGTGACCCTAACCCAGAATAGTTTGTATGCAATCGATAAGATTTAACCTAGCTAATAAATTTGAACTTTGATCTGAAGTCCGCTTACATGTCAATCCAAATGTTTAAAAACATCTCTAGAAAATATTAGAGTGGTTATTGTTAGTACTAAAAATGGGCAATATTTTCAACATAATGGTCCTATGAAGTTTTGTGTTGATGTCAAACAAACAATATTATGTCAGTGTTAAAACATCGATTTGGTCTGTGAATAAATTGTGAAAGTGTCTAATTAGCAATCTCCAAATGTTTTACATGAAACATTTTGTTCATTTTTGCACTCTTTTCTTTTCTAGATGTTTCTTCACATACTCCGACCAAGCAACACCAATTCGAAGTCCCTCGCGATTTGACAAGACCCAAAAAGAGAAAAAAAATACCAAAAAAAAAAAAATCCTAAACCTATTCAGTCGTAAACCCCTTATTTTTGGTCAATTTAATTATAAACATTTTACATTTATATCAATTCAATTATTTAGTTGGCCGGCACTGACGTGGCACTACCGACGCTGACTGGACATTTTTGAAAAACAATGTAATAATTTTTTTTTTTTTATGATTTTTTCATGTTTCTTTTTTGCGGGTGAGGGCACGTGTGGCCCTTGACCTAGATCTAGCAAGGACCGTGATGCATCGCCGACTCAAGGGATAGGGAAAAAATTTAAAGAAAAGAAAAAAATATATAATTATTTCAAAAAGGTCAACGTCAGCATCGGTCAATGAAATGGACTGAAACAAAAGGTTTATGACTAAAGTGGTACAATTAAGATAGATTTAAGATTTCGCTAAGTTTCAAGGCCGCAAATATTCCGAATTCATTAGGACAGAAATATAGCATAACTTTTTCTTCTGGGGCCAGAAGGAAATTTTTGACAGATTAAGCAACTAATGCATATATAGAATAAGTTCGCGAACAAATTCAACTAATAATCAAGAGAGATCCACCTGAGGGAAATAACCAAGGTAACGCATCAAATATTTAATTGCTCATCGCTCTTTCAAGTTTTATTTTGACGTGACCTTACACACAACCGAAAAATCCTTTAGAACATAGAAGGACACTAGAAAAAAACCATTCCTCAAGCAAAAGCTCCAAGCTAGAGCCCAAAGGAAACATACAACAAAAAATCACGCAACTCCCAATAAGAATCACTCCAAACGATTTTGAAAAGGTGATTCAAGCACAAACATCGGGGTTTGCCAAGAGGTACTCCTCAATTGTCTTGAACAATCCCATAGCCCTGTCTTTGCCCTGCTTGATGTCATCTTCCTTAAGCTCTGCACCTTCCTTAACATGGTAGTCGCTAGACATCTTGCAGACGCATCCGCCATCAGTTGATGTGAACTTCACCTCATAGACAATGAAGTCGATTTTGTCGAACTTGACATCACTTTCAATCAAAGTATATTTGCAGTAAAAATTCTCCACATCAAGAGCGTCAATCTTGTGCTTCGTGTACTTGATGTGAGCACCTGAATTCCCGAAAGCAAAATGATTAATTCTGAGTTCTACAAAGTAATAAATAAACTTCATGCAGAGATAAACATCTATCATCCGACTTACTTTCGCCAAAGTTGGTCTGCTTAATACTTCCAACGCCACCATCTCCCTCAATGAACTCGACGCTCTTTATGCCCCCGGGGACAACCTTGGGGATGATGTTGTGCGAGTCAAGGATCAAAGCCTTGAACATCCTCGATGGAGCAACGACAGATGTGAACTCTTGAGAGTAAGTGACAACACCCATGCTTGCCTTGTAAGAAGCAAAGAGAAATGAACTCAAGTAGGAAATGGAAGGGATTGGTGTTGATTGCTATTGAAGAAGCTTGAGCTGATGAACGTAGTGAAGAGAATTACTTGGTATTTATAGGCAAGTTGATAGTTCAGCAGTCCATCGTCATTCAAAGTACAAAGCACTCCGAATTGGACCATTCGGCTTGCTTTTTGCCTTTCTTCTTTTGATATTGGTCAGAGCCACCGGTCATCTAGAAGATAAAGAAGGACGACTTCATTTTTCGAACACGAAGGATTATAAATTGCAAAGTAATATTCCTGATAAACGTCCTCACAACTTACATTTATAGAGACAACGGAAGGATCCAATGAAAATCGTTCCTGTAGATTTAACTCCTTGGTGCATCTGAGTTTATGTAATCTCTAGGGTCAATTGAAATCTTTTCACTGATCGTATTAAAAGGCCCATTTAACCGCTAATATTACCTACAATACAAACAACGCTTGCATTTATCGGATCGATATAAATCATGGATTATTTTGACAACTTCAAAATATATTAGGAGTGTCCTCAACCTGGCTTTCATTTAATTTAAATTTTACAGTGCACACAACTTGACTTTTTTAAAGCCAAATTAACATCTAAAACTTCCCCAATTTAAAAATTTGGAAAACTTTTATCGAATAGTCCTAAATGATTGGCCAAATATACACTCAATTCCTAGACATTTGAATTTCTGCAATTAAATCCTAAATGTTGTCTGTCGAGTGCAATTTGATGCTTCTGGCGAGGTCATGATTGTCATTAAATGCTGGAATTCGACGTGACAATATTAAATACATATCTAGAAAAGTATGGTATTGCTTCCATCGTACCATATAGCAACTGTGAATTATCATAATTTTCCGTACTAAGGTGGTCCATCTCCATGACAAGCATCCCTGATTTGCAGACTATTATATTTGAAATTGTAGACTTTATCAGTCTCTCAAAATGTCATTTTATAAGTTTTTTTCGTCTAGAAGTAGGACAGTCCAGCGTGGAGTGCTACGAATAGACTAAACTCCTCTCATAAACAAACTTGGGCATCACTATCTTTATACAAGAATTCACAACAAGAATTGCTCGTTCAATATTGTTCAAGGCTTTGATTCTCGATTCCCACAATCTCTTTCCCAAAATTCCCCCCAAGGGATCAAGAACATTGACTTCATTGAAAGAGATCGACAAGTTGGGAGCATCAAGCATACTAACTTCGCTGAAGGTTTTTATTGTCCTTAATCTGTGATGCGTATACTAGAATCAGAGCTAGCAATATGGGTTATAAACCCATATTTGACCAATATTTTTTATAAAATGGGTTATATATGAGTCATTAACTTTTAAAGAACTCATTAAAAATGAATTTAAAAGGTTTAAGTAAAATTGAATGAATCAATAATGGGTCATACACTTAAACCCATTTTCGACTCATATTGGACCCATTTTCGACTCATAAGGACAGTTTCCTTCCACAAGTTGCAAATAGTCCCGATCGTAAGTCGTAGGCCCCGGGGTGAATGGGGCCGGGATCGGGACCTAGGCCGTGGCTGGCGATCAAGGCCGGGACTGGGGACTAGTATCGGGATCGGAGCCGGCAACTGGGAGCGAGGCCTAGGCTTTGGCTGGCGACTTAGACCTGGGCTAGGCCCGAGGCTGAGTCTGGTGCCGACGATTGGGGCCAAGGGCAGGGACCGAGGTCGGCGACTGGGGCCAATTATTGGGACCGAGGACTGGGACCGAGACCGGGAAGGGGCCTGGAACGGGGCCGGGGCAAGGGATCGGGAAGGGACCGGGACCGGTGCAGAGGCATGGGCCGGAGCTGGGGCCGGGGTTGGGGACTAGATTGGGACCGGGGTGGAGCTAGGTCCGGGGACAAGGAGTGGGACGAGGACCGGGACAAGGCCGGGGCCGGGGTCAACAATCAGGACTAGGGAGTGGGACCGAGATCGGGAGTGGGACCGAGATCGGGTCTAGGGCCGGGGGCCGGGGACTGGGATCGGGACCAGGATCGAGACTAAGATCGGGGTCGGTCCCGTCCGGGATCGAGGATCGGGGCCGGGACCGGTGACCGGGGCCAGGACTTGTGACCGGGATCGGGGATCGATCATCGGCCCCGACCCCGATCCCAGTCCCGGCCGTAGGCCCCGGTCCCGGTCGCTGTTGATACCTAAATTTTGAATTTCAAAAATTTATTCATTTATTCATAAAATGAGGGTTAACCATAATTCTCACAAAAAATAAAGTTTCATGCATTGCATATTTATTTTCTGTCATGCATCGGCAGTCAGTCGAAGACGAGTTGATCGAGCTTAATTTAGCAATCGAAGGGCCCTCGACGGCTAAACCCTAAGTTTAAGAAAAACGAAAAAAAATAACTAAAAAATACTTTTTAAAAAATATATATTATTAAATAATACCCACGTCAACATTGATCATCCTAAGTGGCATCACCAGCGTTTACGTTAGTAATTTTCGGACAAAATTGATCAGATGGAATGAATTGATACCAATGCAAAAAGGTTTAGAACTAAATTGGTCTAATTGAAAGATTTAAAACTAAATTGGTACAAATATAATAAATTTAGAACACTTTTTTTTTTGTACTTTTTCTTGCCACCTTGCGCCGAACTTGGGTTTTCTTCCCCGACTAAACCAAAATCGATTTATTTATCTTCCTCGAACTAGGGAACATAAATTTCGGGGAGATCTTTTTCCTTACTAATTCGGACGGGCGCATCTATTTTTGACAAGATTGATACGACAATTGTTGCTGTACGGACCGTAAATATATCCAGTCATATGTGAAAGTACATTTTTAGAGACGATGAAAAGTACTTGGATTTGTGAAAATGGAAAAAAGTCAAAGACGACCGAGCTTTCAATGCAAAGAGCTCTTGATACAGTCGTCGTCGAATGCAAGCTGAGTTATAAATTGCAAAGTAAAATTCCTGATAAACGTCTTCACAACTCACATTTATAGAGACATCGGAAGGATTCAATGAAATCTTTAACGCTAAACATTGACATCTTTTCACTGATCGTATTAAAAGGCCCATTTAACCACTGATATTACCTACAAACAACGCTTGCATTTATCCGATCGATATAAATCATGGATTATTTTGACAACTTTCCTCAACATGGCTTTCATTTAATTTAAATTTTACAGTGCACACAACTTGGCTTTTTTAACGCTAAACATCTAAAACTTCCCCAATTTAAAAATTTGGAAAACTTTTATCGAATAGTCCTAAATGATTGGCCAAATATGCACTCAATTCCTAGACATTTGAATTTCTGCAATTAAATCCTAAATGTTGTCTGTCGAGTGCAATTTGATGCTTCTGGCGAGGTCATGATTGTCATATTGATAATATGGCATGCTGGAATTCGACGTGACAATATTAAATACATATCTAGAAAAGTGTGGTATTGCTTCCATCGTACCATATATCAACTTGTGAAATATCATAATTTTCCGTACTAAGGTGGTCCATGACAAGCATGCCTGATTTGCAGACCAATATATTTGAAATTGTAGACTTCATCAGTCTCTCCAAATGTCATTTTATATGTTTTTTTCGTCTAGAAGTAGGACAGTCCAGCGTGGAGTGCTACGAATAGACTAAACTACTCTCATAAACAACCTTGGGCATCACTATCTTTATACAAGAATTCACAACAAGAATTGCTCGTTCAATATTGTTCTAGGCTTTGATTCTTGATTCCCACAATCTCTTTCCCAAGATTTCCCCCAAGGGATCAAGAGCATTGACTTCATTGAAAGAGATCGACAAGTTGGGAGCATCAAGCATACTAACTTTGCTGAAGATTCTTATCGTCCTAAATCTGTGATGCGTATACTAGAATTAGAGCTAGCAATATGGGTCATAAACCCATATTTGACCCATATTTTGTATAAAATGGGTCATATATGGGTCATTAGCTTTTAAAGGGCTCACTAAAATTTGGTTTAAAAGGTTGAAGTAAAATTAAATGGGTCATACACTTAAACCCATTTTCGATTCATATTGGACCCATTTTCGACCCATAAGGATAGTTTCCTTCCACAAGTTACAAATGGTCCCGGTCGCCAGTTGCAGGCCCCGGGGTGAACCGGGCCAGGACCAGGACCGGGACCTAGGCAGGGGCCGGCGATCGAGGCCGGGACCGGCGACCGATATCGGGATTGAGGTCGGCAATCAGGACTGGGGCTGGGGTTGGCGACCTAGACCGACGCCGGGTCCAGGGCCTGGGGCAAGGACCGGGGCCGAGGACTGGGATTGGGACCTAGAACTGGGCCGGGGCAGGGGACCGGGACTGGACCGGGGTCGGCGACCGGGGCTGAGGCTGGGGCCAGGGCTGGGGACTGGACTAGGACCGGGGTGGGGCCGGGACCGGAGTCGGCGACCGGGGCCAGGGCCGAGGTCGACAACAGGGGCCGAGGACAGAGATTGGGACCGAGTCTTAGGCTGGGGGCCGAGGACCGGGATCGAGACTAGGACCCGGACTAGTATCTGGATCGGTCCCGTCCGGGACTGGCCACCGGGATCGGGACTGACCATAGGCCCCGGTCCTGGACCCGGTCGCCGGCCTGGGCCCCAGCCACGGTCCGGTCCCGGTCGCTGGCCTCGGCCCTGGTCCTGATCCCGGTCCTAATTGCCTCTCTCGGTCCCGGTCGCTTAAAAAATTTCACTACATTTTTTATTATATGGAAGTATTTTAGTATTATTATTTTCTTAAAATATTATTGTATTTTAATAATATGGGTTAAAACAAGTCGGGTCGGGTATGGGTCAGTCTCGGGTCGGGTATGGGTCAATATGGGTTGGACCATATTCGACCCAATCCAAATCTGACCCGACCCACTCATTTAACACATCTAACTAGAATTCATCCTTCTTTTTGAATCCTATTGTAGTGATTCTAAGGGAGAAATCCTTAGTCGTTAGCCATCATCATTTACTTATCTTCCTGTCCACATTGTATGTGGACCCAAGTCATTCAATGTCACATGCTTACTCAATTTGGATTGATCCCCCACATCTAAGCGATTGACTTCTGTAATTTTGATTTTCATATAAATCATTCACACAATGACCTGAGGATAGATTTTGACCTCCAGTTGTCTTGATTTTTCCACTGGTAAAATTTTTCGGTCACTTCGTTGATTGGAAAATGACAATTTCAATGTGAAGATTGATCAGGTCATCGGAAATTGACCTATTGATTATGGAAAGTGAAGTTACCTATTCCATTTTCGTCGTCTGCTTTCCAGGAACACGACAGGAACACCTAAGTCTTGTTGGTACTGTACGGAATTCATAGGAGCACTCCACAGCGGACCACAGGAAATCACCTTCCAAACTCTGGTCTCTTTCTCCGACCAAAAAAATAAAGGTCTTCTAAAGGATCATGAAAATTATTTCACTTATAAAAAGGAAAACAACTCGAAGACGACCGAACTTCCAGTGCAAACAGCCCTTGAAAGAGTTGTTCTCAAATGGAAGCTAAGGGTGTGCATGGCAACACTTCTGCTTCAAAAATACCACCAGAAGCATAAGTTGATTTTTCAACTTCTCCATCAAAAGTAGAAGTTAATTTTTCAACTTCTCTATCAAAAGTTGATTCTTATTAAAGAAAGGTGTTTGATAAAATTTCTACTTCTGAAATTTCTACTTTTGAAACATTATTAACAAAATCTCCGATGGTGGTGGTGGTGGTGGTGGTCGGTGGAGACCGGCGTTAGCAGCACCAGTGACCAGCAACCGGAGGCCGGTGATCGGCGATCGGTGGCGACGGCGGGTGACGACCGGAGGCCAGTGATCGGCTATAGGCGGGGGCGGCGGGCGGCGACCGGCGGCAGCGATAGCCGGCGATTGACGGCAGCGGCGACGGCGACCTCCAGCGGTCGGTGGTCGTAGGGTGCCAGCAGGCGGGCGTTAGTCGGCAAAGACTGGTGTAGTTGAAGAAGTGATTTCTGAAGCTGAGAAGTTATAATTTTTAACTTCTCAAAGTTGGCCAAAAATCCAACCAGAAGTAGAAATCTCTTCCATAAGTAGAAATTCTCTTCTAGAAGTGTTACCATGCGCGCCCTAAGTTTTCTACGAGTGCTCATTTTTATTGTGGGCCTACTACAATTGGGTACATCTCGAGGATGATCTTTTATTTTATTGGACCCATTTAGACTCAATGAATCTCTATGATTCTCTCTTTACTCTCTCTCACCCTCACTCGATCTCGCGCTCTCACCTCAATTATGATATAAATTTTTCCAGATCAGATTATATATTGAGATGTTTTAACAATATGGGTCAGATCGGATCAAGTATATGTTTAGTAAGGGTCGGGTCGGGCCGGGTGGAGTATATATTGGGCGTGGATAGGGTCGAGTATGGATCACTATATTATATTGCATCAAAATGAGCTAATTTGGGCGGATCATTTTCGACTCATCCGAATCTAGCTATAGAGTATAGGAACATAAGTGGTAGGGCCCTTAATATTCTCACTGTATGGAGGAGATTAGAATTCGCTGCTCAACTCATTCCGACTTCAAATGCAAGAGACTTTGGACACGACTAGCGAGGAAAAAATCAACAAAATGTTGCTAATCGATTAGGAATGTTAGTGGGCTCAAAATTTGGGTTCCTTTTGCGGATTAATTGTCAAATTTGTCTAATCAGCATTTCTTAATCTATGAGATGGAAAACTCTTTTCGCTTTTACGATCGTGCCCTTAAGGTCTCTTTTTTATGGAATACGCTTTATGACAGGTTTTTTTTTTTACCTGAGATTGACAGCATACTATGAGGAAAAAATTAATAATAAATTATTATTATTGAGTCCATTCCTTCAAGAATTTGTAGCCCACAATATCTTGTTATTCTCATAGTGAACAAAAAAAAAATTTATTATACTAACAAAGTCCATTTTTAAATTTTTCTAGGTGCTTTTTTTTTCACGCTCTCTGACCAAGTAACACACTCCGACAAAAAAAAAGGACCAAGTAACACCAAAACAGAGTCCTCTGTTTTTCTGATGCCCTCTAAAACATCATATTGCCTACCTTTCGGCTCACATGCTTTCGCATTTCAGAAGCCACAAGCAACTCATTCGCATCAATTCTGTTAAATTTCTAAGTTTCCAAGGCGCGATGAACTTCAAATTTAATTCAATGGGAAATAAAGATATATCCAGTGAAAATAACGTTATCATAATTCGAAATCTTCGAGCATCATGATTTGGAAAGAGAAATTTCGGATCACTTTTCTTTTGGGGCTAGAAGGTAATTTGGCAACTGATGTGTGACTAGAATAAATTCGCTTACAAATTCGACTCCACAAATGATCACCACAAAAGGAGATCTACTTGACAGAAAAAAATTCAAGGCAATGCATCAATCATGAAATGCTCATTTGCTCCCTCAAGTTTTATTCTGACATGACCTTATACTGAACAACAAATCATTTAGAATATAGAATAAAGACACTAGGAATGCCATTCCTCACATAAACTCCCCAAGCGAGAGCCAAAAAGAGCAAAGAGAGAACCCCTCAAGTTCCAATATTTATTGCTCCAAAGGATTTTGAAAAGATGATTTAAGCACAAACAGTGGGGTTCGCCAAGAGGTACTCTTCAACTGTCTTGAACAATCCCATAGCCCTGTCTTTGCCCTGCTTAATGTCATCTTCCTTGAGCTCTGCACCTTCCTTAACATGATAGTCGCTAGTCATCTTGCATACGCATCCACCATCAGCTGATGTGAACTTCACCTCATAGACAATGAAGTCAATTTTATCGAACTTGACATCACTTTCAAACAAAGTATATTTGCAGTAAAAGTTCTCGACATCAAGAGCGTCAATCTTGTGCTTCGTGTACTTGATATGAGCACCTGTTACATGAATTCACGAAAGTCAAAAGACTAATTCTGAGTACCGCGGTCTATGAATGAACTTCATATGGTAGTTAAACATATATTATCCAACTTACTTTCGCCGAAGTTGGTCTGCTTAATGCTGCCAACTCCACCATCTCCCTCAATGAACTCGACGCTCTTGATTCCCCCGGGAACAATCTTGGGAATGATATTGTGTGAATCTTGGACCAAGGCCTTGAACATCCTGGATGGAGCGACGACAGATGTAAACTCTTGAGAGTAAGTGATAACACCCATGTTTGTAAGAAGAAAAGAGAAACGAACTCAAGTAGGAAATGGAGGGATTTTGTGTGATTGCTATTGAAGAAGCTTGAGCTGATGAAGACAGTGAAGAGAATCGCTTGATATTTATAGGCAAGCCGATAGTTTGGCGGTCTATCATCAATGAAAGTTCAAAGCACTCCCAATTGGACCATTCGGCCTTGCTTTAAGCGTTTCTTCTTTTCTTGTTGGGCGGAGCCACCGGTCATCTAGAAGACGGAGAAGGAAGACTTCAGTTTTCAAACACGAATACAATCAACCTTGTATTAAGAGTTAATGTTGTAATCTCCTTTTGCCTCGTTTGTTATGTCTGAATCTTAAGACATACATCATCCTAACTACTTCATTCTCAAGCAATCATTTGTCGCGAGATTTCAGTACTACCAACACTGAACTATTGTAGTACAAGAAGTCTGTAGACAATATTTACTCCAGTGCTGATAGAATAATTAAACTTTAAAAAAAAATTGTGGATGACGACCAACCAAGTTGGTCAACTTTCGAAAAGCATCACGTTCTTTATTAAGATATATATAGATAAGAAATGCATAAGCTTTTAAATTTCGGGCATTTTTATGGGGGTTGTACTTGTACATATATACCAATTATTTTAACTTCATGAATTCTTAAATTTTTCTATCTACAGCAATTCGTTGAATTTTTTTTCTCTTGTTGCCAACCAAAATGATCTCAGGCGCCAGCAAGCGTCGTCGCTAAAGCTGGGAAAAGTCGGTAGGAGTTGATTGGTAATGTATCGATTTGCCCCGTTCGCACAGATCTAGCCTCCTTATATATCACTCCTTAACAAAACTATTCTTATTAGACCCCCCAAAAAAAAAAACTATTCTTAAACTGAATATCCCACTATATAGCATAGTCATAATCTTAGATGTCACTAATCATTAAGAGCCCATTTTGTACAATCGTGGCTGAACTGTGACTGTACTTTGTTGTACTGTACCCGTGCTGGAAAGTACTGCAAGCTATGTGTTTGGCAATGAATGTTAATAAAGTTTGGGCACCTCAAAGTCGGGTGTTCGACCAAAAAAAATAATAATAATCGGGTGAAACTAATGACGCATAAAATTGCCCGGTGGCCCAAAAACCAAGAGCAGGGTGGCCAATCTTTTCAGGTTCTTATTGGCTCATGCTGGGCCGCAGCGCTTGAGATAATAGCATAGAGGATTTTGGAGAAAAGTGTCAAAAAGTTTATTGTATTTGTATCAATTCAATTCTAAATCTTTTTAATGCCAATTCAGTCCTAAATCTTTTGCATTGATGTCAGTTCAGTCATAAACCTTTTATTGGTGCCAATTCAGTCCTAAACATTTTGCGTTTGTGTCAATGCGGTCCTAAATCGGCCAATAGAATTAGCCTAAATGTAAAAGATTTAGGATTGAATTCGCACAAATGCAAAAGTTTTAGGATTAAATTGGAACCGATAAATTTTTAGGAATGTATTGACGTCAATACAAAAGGTTTAGAGCTGAATTGACACAAAAGAAAATTAGGATTGAATTGGCACTAATACAATATGTTTATGATTTTTTTGACACTTCTCCCGAGGATTTTGAAAAGAGCACTTAAGCACAAGCACTTGGATTTTCCAAGTGGTACTCTTCAACTGTCTTAAGCAATCTCTTAGGATGCGTTTGGTCGTCCGGATAAAACTTAGGTTATAATATATTTTATCATATTCTGTGTTTAGTAATTACTCATGACCGGATAAAGGGATTATAGAGGGGGATAATTTATCCTAGAAGAGGGGTGGGGAGTCAGATAGGATTTATCTTATCTATCGGTCAAGCCATCCCCTTTTCGCCATGCCCCATCCATCTCTCTGCCATGCCCAGCCACCTCTCTAGGTGCGGTAGGTAACTTCTCCGACAGGAGGCCGCCTCTCCAGTTGTGGCGGCTAGCTTCTCTGGTGGCGAGCGGCCAGAGCAATTTTATCATAAACAGTAAAAATTTTCGAGCTTGTAGCCAAGAGGATAATGACCAACTTTCATGTTTGGTGGTTGAGCTGGAAACGAACCAATTAATGTCAGTTTAATGCTTTTCTCCAAAAAATCATGTCCAAAAAGCTGTCTATCCTCCTTTGGCAAAAGAACGAAAGACACCCTAAAACTATAGATTAAAATCTCAAACTTTGCAGGAAATCAGTTGAAACATCAACCTACAATTTTCATATTTCATGATTTATCAGGGGAAATCATTTAATATGAATTATCCGCAAAATGGTCCTAGAGTATGAAATCGTGTGAAATTCCAGCCTGCTCCAATTCGGCCATTAATTATATGTTAAATAGAAAACACTTGGGATAATGACACAAATTTTTCACATGATAGATGAGGATCCCATGCATGTTTTTTATTTGAAGTACAGAAACTGAATCCAACTTGAACAAGATGTAAAAATTCAAGCAAACCCGTAAGGTCAAAATGTAATAAATACTAAATAGCTGACTGAAAGTAAAATCAAGCCTAAAATCTGACAAAACTTTCTTAACTAAAGACTCAATGATACCAAACAAAGCAAAGACAAGACTCGAACGACTAAAAGCCTATCACTTTGAGGGCCCGGCTCTATTCTTCGATCTCTTGGGTTGGGGGTCGGCTTGAGTCTTCAATCGTTTGATGGTCTTCTTTGCCATGGAAATTTCTTCGTGAGCTTCGACCAGCGATCGCCTAAGCTCATTGTTCGTGTATCGGGCCAAAGTGACATCGGGGAGCTTCGAACGCCACTCTTCAGGATGGAGTGCTTCAGGCAGTATGCTTTCGTAGAACGATAGGCCTCTTCAGCGAACTCCAACGGCTTTCTTAGAAAAGAGAGTTTGATCGGTTGACAAGCCGCCCATAGATTGTGAGTAGTGATGACGATTTGCTCATGATCCGACATAATCTTCTCAAAGCTTACCTGAGTCTGGGCGGACGGTAAGGGCGGAGGTAACCTCTGGACGTATCCTAACTGACCGACGACTTGAGGCGGATAATATTCAGCTGCTCTACCCAAGAGAGGGACCGGCCCTGATTGACGGGAAGTAAGACGAGCTTCCTTACCTTGGAGCCATATAGCGTGCCATTGGAAGGTCTTGGCGGATGGATTCCTCACGAGTATTAGCCAGTCAAAAACATGATGATCAGGGAACTTATCCTGCTTTTCTTTGAAAATGACCAGTTCCTAATAATATTAGTTGACACAAGCTCTTGATATTCCTTTATATGTGACAAAAACCAGACTTGTAAAAGCCCAACATGGGCTCTTAAGATCTTAGACTTCTCCTGCCTAAAGTTATTCAGAGAGATGACGGTCTTGGCTAAAATAGCATTTACAAAATTCTTTTCCTCGTAAAATTGTTGAACAAAACATGCTAGGCAAAGATTGACTGATTTTTTGTGATGAGGAAAAATAATCAAACCAAAGAATGCTAGTAAGGCTGCGTATGGTAGCGTTTCTGTTCCAAGGAGCATTTTTTGAATAGAAACATTTTTTTGTGTTTCTGTTCAAAATTACGATTTTTTGGAAAAAAACGCGTTTTGTAATTAAAAAAAAAAACACTTTTTTCAGTCGCCGACCGGCGGCGGACGGCGACGGCGGCCGGCGATTGGCGACGGCGGCCGGCGGCGGACGGCGACGGCGGCCGGCGGCGGACGGCGATGGCTGCCGGCGATCGGCGACGGGGGACGGCGGCCGGCGATCGGCGACGGCGACGGCGGCCGGCGATCGGCGACGGCGGACGGCGATCGGCTACGGCGGCCAGCGATCGGCGTCAGCGGCCAGCGATCGGCGACGGCGGCCAGCGATCGGCAACGGCGGACGGCGGCCGGCGACCGGCAGACGGCGGCCGGCGACTGGCGGCCAGCTTTTAGCGAGGCGGCGAGTGGTAATCGCGTCGGCGACGATGGATGGTGGTTTCAAAATTGTTCCAAAAAGTGTTCCAAAATCCCAGAAGCAAGTTTTTTTTGTTCCTTCAAAAGTGTTCCCTGGCACAAAAGTGTTCCGCGGAACACTTTCGGAACATTTTTGAACCATACGCGTTTCTACTCCAAAAGCGTTCCCGGAACACTTTTGGAACAGAAACAGTTTCCCCAGCCACCATCCATACGCAGCCTAAAAAGACTTTGCCCCTTTACAAAGATAGAGCTTTGTTAAAACAATCTATGAGAAAAGTGAAAGAGCAATGCTCGTAATTTGCTTTTAAAGCCTTCTTAATAATAAGCAATTCAACCTTTAGATATTCGGCTAAAATGTGGGAGGCATCCTCCTTCAAGCACGGGCCAATGATCTCAGAGTCAAGAGACTTACCAATTAAAACGCTATATTCCTCCGAGGTAGGGGTGAGTTCGTGCTTACCAAGCAGAAAAATGACCGTCTGAGGTACTAAATAGTGAGCAAGGGCTTAGATCATCCCAATACGGACCTTGATGTCAAGTAAGTGAATCAACTTCCCCAGTCTACTTTCCACGTAATGTCGCGTGACTTATCAAGTCGAGGTAGCCAGTCAATCAAATTCTTCTTAGTTATTTAAATGGTACGAATGTTGTCGTGCCCTATAAAGTGGTAGACCAAAGTAACGACGCACCTAACAGCCATACACCGACTCAGGAAAAGTATAGGAAGAGTAATTATGCAAAAACATGATAAAGATTATCATAGACAAGCAGAATAACTTTATGCGTGCTTTATTAACTAAGTTGTTTAGGGTTTCCAAGGGCGAATCCGAGTTAACGATTTAAATCGTATCTAGCCCTTTTCAAGCTCAAGAGATGCTAAGAAATCCTCTCATGCCCAGAGATTCAGGCCAGAACAAGGAAATCTCAACATAGTCGGGGTCGAGGATAAGATCATCCTTTACTTTATCTTGAGATTAGGCAGATTCTTACCCAAACACCATCCTAGGTTCATCTAACATTTTAGGTCAAATGCTATGTCATGGATCATGCATAATAGGTATAATTCACTTAATCATGGCAACTTGCAATACAATAATTAAATAAAGTACCGAAATTGCAAAAAAAAATCATCTGAAATAATAAAAATGGTTGAAAACCCATCAAAACGATCTCGGAATGCTAAAATTCATCGCAGTTCATTGCCAAAGACTGTGAGTATAGATCAAAAGACTGTTTTCCTTCAACCCAGCAAATTTGAGCCCTTTATGAGCTGGCCGATTCTAAATTCAGTGACCCCGGCATAGTCGAATGGAAGGTAAACCGGCTCAAAAAAATTGATCTGAAAATTAAAAAAAAATCACAGTCAACCAATCAAGGAATATATCATGAAATCAATGGCTTAAGTCCACAAAATTTTTAATTTTTTTCTAAAATTAAAGGGAACTTCGAAAATCCAAATTCTGATTTATGAAGGTTCTAGGTTCTAGCATTCGGCGCACCCTTTTTATTTTCTCAAGAAATTAAAATTAATCCCCAGTGGAGTCGCCAAGCTATTACGACCTAAAATAAAATCAGGTTAACGGATTATCAGGTTAATTAGAGTAACTATCCTAATTCGGATTTTCTCAAATCCTACCAAATCGCAACTTAGGTTCAATTCGTGTAAAAATTATTAAATTGGAGCCGCCACTAATCATTTCTTGATAGGTTGATTAGACACATAAATCAAATAGTGGGAGAACTATTTTATTTCTGCTAATAAAAGAAAATAGGTTCGGGAACTTGATTACATTAATAAAAAAAGTAAAGCCCTTTCAGTACCAATTTCATGAAATATCATTTTCAATTGATCGATGTGATTTTTTTTTTGGTATTTTCGGATTAAACAAAAAGCAATCAAAAATTTGAACAAGATTAACCAAAAATGCCCATAATATACCTTGATATTCAGAATTTATTTTTTTGAAAATCCACGCATCCCCAAAGATCTAGGTCAGAGAAGGAATTTTCATCCGTTACATTTTCAAAGATTCAAACCACTATGTGGACAGAGTATAATACGACAGTGTCTCTTTTGCCAAAGGGAAAGAATACGAAGTTTTATACTAAATCGCCAGCCCATTCCATGAGATCATGACTAAGGTATGCAATTTAATTTTCGAAGGGTCTAGGCACAATGGGAGCATGTATTATAGGAATATTTATTCAAAATTGTGCGAATTTCATAATAAATAAGCAAGAAAAAAAATGAAAAAAAAATAAAATAAAACTAAGTCAATTAAAGTTTCAATTTCGAAAATTTGAGAGGAGTGGCCAAAAATATAACATTGGAATCCATCTTTCCTCATTAAAAATCTTGTTTAATTAAACATGATTTTAAACATGATTTTGGTTGATCAATATATATTTCAGTGAGCATGCTATCAATCAAACAAACATGAATTAATGGCGAAAAAAGTCAAGAAATTTTACCTTTTTAGAGCAAATTTCAGTGCACAAGCGACTTCAAGATCGCCCCCAAAATAGCCTCCTTCGAGCAAGTTTGAGCTCTAAATATTCGAGGGATCTTAACACCAAATAATCGCAGGATTAATAATTCAATTTCAATAAAAAAAAAATAAGGTTGAATCAACCTCAAATAGGGGTTGATCAATGGCCGGACAGCAGCTCAAGTCTGGCGGAACAGTAGGCTAGAATCGGGCTGCAGGGTCGTGACTTCAAAGGCTTGGACAGAAAGCTTCCGACGTCGGATCGATGCGCCGTCTATGGATGGTGATAGATCGTCAAGTGCTGAATATTTTGATAACTGACACAAGTCGATCGGAGTACAGATGGCGACGCACGGTCTATTGGCGCGAAACTGCTTAGGGCCTCTAACAGGGTGGGATTCGGCCGTGTTTCCTCTTCTTTCCTGTCGCGACCCTCTCGAGCTCGGAGGCGGGAGCGGGGCTAATGGGCCGCCCGATCGCTGGCTTGATCGGACGCGGGCCTCTCCCAAGGCCCATTACCCAAGTCGCAACTGCTGGATGTACGTGGTCGACCTTCAGTGTGGTCTAGTGACATGTGATGAGTGTACATGTCAAGGAGTCGCCACCAATCGTTTCGTGGAGGGTACGATCGGAAAACCCTATCGAATAGTTGGGAGTGATCTACTCAATTCTGCGAAAACCAGAGAAGTGGGTTCGGGGACTTAGTTACGCCAACTGTCAGAGTTGACGCCCTTTCGGTACCTAAGCTGGATGGTTTATCTGATCTTAGGATTTCATACAGACGAGTGGGGTATAGATCCTAAAACTAGGAGTTCATGCAGATGGGAATTACTACCCTACCAATCACAATCAATGGAAATAAGTGCGCAAATCAAGGATACAGTACATGCGGATAAAACACATGAAATCAGCATGATATCCCTAATGAGGCTCTATTAGCCTAGAGAAATATCAATCAAGGCTTAGGAGTGATTTGGACATGATTCGCCCATGAGGGGCAGAATCGTAATTTTGAACAATTTGGGGAAAATTTACCCTTAAAAGGGTAAATCTGTCATTTTAGACGAATTGGGAAGTCAAAAGATAGTGGAAATGGAATTGGCCATCAATCCAATCCATTTTCTATTTTTCGGGAATTTCCAGGATTTTTCTGAAATTTTCAAGTGATTTTACCCTTGGAGGGGTAAAGTCGTCATTTTGGACAAAGACAAGAACTGAAAATCTCAAATATTAGGGTTGGTCGTCCACCTGACCCAAACCCTAACTTTAAGCAATTTTCAGAACTCGATTGGAATAAGAGAGATGATTTTCCCCATGAGGGGCAAAATCGTCATTTCTGCAGGAATGATAAGATTTGAAAATCCCAGCAAAAGGATTTGCCACCTAATTGGCCTTATCCTAATCTAGGCATTTTCGATCAATCTCGAAACGCAAGGCAGGGACGAATTACCCCTAAAGGGCATTATCGTCAATTCTTGGAAGAACAGATAAGAAACCCCAAAAATAGGGTTGACCAGTTGTCTGTGGTCAATCCTCGATTTTTGGGGATTTCTGGAGTGTCTAGGATTTTTCCACAATTTTTTTATATTTTTTTGGAATTTTCCGGCATTTTCTAGCATTTTTTTTTTATTTTCTGAAATTTTCCCGATTTTTTTATTTATTATTATTATTTTTAATCATTTTTCGATTTTTTTATTTAAAAAATGTTATCCGGGCCGGGTCGGGTGACCCGGCCCACGGCCCACGGCCCAGCCCGGACCCGGGTCCGCGCGACCCGCGCCCAAAACGACGCCGTTTGATGCTTTTTTTTTTTTTTGAATTGTCGAATTTGATCTAACGGCCTTCATGGCGCCGCGTGGCTGACGCAGGGTCTTCGGATTGACTTACCGAAACCTACGGCTCAGATTGAATGGAGACTCGACCAGGGCCGTCTGATCTAATTACTTAAATCTACGGCCACGATTAGAACGTGGAATCTGATCTGAGCCGTCTATTTTCATTAACCTAAAACGACGTCGCCTAATCCTTCCTCTAAACGGCACCGTTTCTTATCCTGATTGATTTTACGATTAAAATCATTTTCGAATAATCCTAATTTCTAATCGGACGGTCATCATTTATTAGACTCGATTATTCTCGGCCGTTGGATTCTTTTTATTTGAATAACAGACTAAACGGCCATGCTGACTCGACATCCACGTGGACCAATCACGTGTTGCCACCTAGACCTTTGACCAGTTGACCGCGCCACGTCAGCTTCGTCTTCAACCTCGCGACTCTGGCAGAATGGACGGCTGTAGTTCTCCGGCGATGATCGTGCGGTGAAATCTTAATGGAATCACTCGAGACCAACGGCAATCGATTCGCGATTAGCTTTAGTTTGACATATCTAAGAATCGAAACATCCTATTCACAGAATCAAAAACATCGTGCGAATTGCCGAGTACGGCCATGGAAGCTCAATCATGCGATTCACTCGAAATCAAAGAAATTCAGTCACAGAATAACACCAATGGAGGTTCAGAAGACTTACCTCGAGCTCCGATTGAGCTCGCTCGGCCCAGATTCGGCTGGGGAAATATGAACAGTAGCTCGACAATGGAGGTTGGATTTGAAGACTCGATTGGGCATGTTAAGACAAAACCGATGCAAACAAGATACGCGATGATGGTCAGTGATGTTCAGGGAATGAAACGCACACATTAATTGTATGAATGATTAAGAAATGCACGAATCGCCATGGAAGCTTGAAGAAAAACTCGGGACTGCAACTCACCTGTTCTTGCGATTTCACTGGGCGCGGCCGGCGGCGATCGCTTCAGGGGACTCTGGGCGATCTCTCAGCGACCTCGTGGAGCTTTGGTTTTGCCTCGGAAGGCCCAACCGGCGCTCTGCAATTTTGAGCTCCAACCTTCGACCACCGCGAGGGAAGGTGAGCTCTTTCTCTCTCTTTCTTTCTCTCTCTCGATTCAGTTTCTTCTCCTCGAACTGAATCCGTTCTTCTTTTCAACAGAAAGCGATCATGAGCTTATATAGCTCGTTGGATTTTTGGCGCCGAACGGTAGACTGTGTACCGGCCTCAATTGCACGTGTGATCACGTGCAATTAGGTCGAAACGGCGTCGGAGAGGACGGGCATTCTGTCCAGTCCCGTTTGGTCATCCGGCGAGCTCTATTTCAAGCGAATTTGGCACGAATTTGGACAAGTTTCATCTGAGTTCTGTCGCCGTTGACTTTTGCAGGTGCAGCAGCCTTGACCAACCGATTATTCTCCGTTCTGGCAACCATTGCTCGTGTTTTTGGTTCGAATCGATGGGCAATGATTCGAGGAACAAAACCCCTCTTCAAACTCTTCCAATCATGGTCGTTTTCTCCCTTAATTTAGCCATTGAAATTGACCCTGACACTGTTCATTCGTACGGTTCTCTGAGGAAGAAGAAGACACTGTTCTGGACCGGTTTGACCGGTTCAACCGGCGGTCAGACCGGTCCAAGCCGGCCCCGACTTGCAATTTTTCAAATTAAATCCAAATTAACAGGAAATGTTTGCAATTGAACCTCATAATCGAATCTAGGGCATGAATTATATCTAGAAATGTGGTTTTGCACAAAAGTTTTCATCAATTTCTACAAAATCCCCAAATTCTCATTTGATTGGAAATTGGGGATTGTGTAATTGAGGGTGCAAATGATCAAATTGAGTTAAACCACCTATGCCAATCGATTTAAAATGGTGAAATCCATTGGGTAGCATGTTCAATTTGCAATGATAGCCCTTGAATTGAAAGTAATTTCAATTATGCTCAATTTCAAGGACTAAAATTCAATTTTAGTATGTAATTTTGTCAAATCCGTGCAATTGAGCAAATTGCACAAACAATTGGGCTAAATTGAAATAGGGGATAGTTAGATTGAATGTCAAGATCTTAAAAAATGCCAAAATTGCAAATTAAAAGACTCAATTGTTATTTTTTCTTCAAATTCAATAGTACGGGTTACAAAGGAACACCTAAAATTGAATCTGATTTTGATTTTTTTGTGAGGTCAAAAATACAAGGGATTAAGAGGAAAAATATTGGATATTTTTCCATATTTTTGTGACCTCAAATGCTATTTTTCTTGATTTTTTAAGTATTTTTTCTATTTTCCAAAAATACTAAAAAATATGAAAAATGTGAAAAATTATTTTTTTGGTCAAGAATGGTTCCTTGGGCTTGGCCAAGGCCACCAAAGTTGATTTTGTAATTTTTTGACTTTTTATAAATTTTTTGTGATTTTTCAAAAATAAAACTGAAAAAGACCTGGTCAAAAAATCAGGTGTCAACAGCTGCCCCTCTTTGAGAGGAATCTCGTGAGAGGTTTCGCTCAAAGAAAGGTGACACCTGAGTCTAGACCGACTAGACTGGGGAAAAGAAAAACGAATCTTGACACTCAATCTTTCTTGTCCCACTGGTAAAGGCTTTGCTCTTCATTCTTTTGCTGACGTGAGAGAGAAAGTAGAGAGACCCACCTGTTACTTACCTGTTGATCGCCTGCCTGATGCTCGTGTGGCCTGCGCGGTGTATAGCGGGTTCTAGTGAATACCTAGGGACTCGTCTTTTGAGTATCCTAGGGCGATTAAACTCTAGTCTGTATGGTAGGCCGTACCAGAATGGGATTCCTACACTTGACAGGAACCTGTGAATGACGCACCCAGTCTCTTAGGGATTGTCGGGGTTTTGATCCGTATGGTGGATCGGACCATGAATAGGACTCCTTTCTGCTAGGAACCTATGGATGACGCACCCAGTCTCTTAGGGATTGTCAGGGGTTTTGATCCGTATGGTGGATCAGACCATGAATAGGACTCCTTTCTGCTAGGAACCTATGGATGACGCACCCAGTCTCTTAGGGATTGTCGAACATTTTGATCCTATATTCTAATGAATTAACTAGGATTTATACAAATGAGGTGTGCCTGACCTTGAGGCTTTACCAAATGGGCTATTCTGGGTTTAGGGGTTACCTAGAACCTCACAGAAAGATGATTTTGAAAATTGTCCTTTCGACATGCAAGGCGTTATTCTGGGATTTGGGGATTCCAAGTATCCTGCAGAAAACTTAAACCTGCAAAAACTTTGATAAGATTCTTCTGGGATCTAGGGGCTACCTGAGATCTCGCAGAAAGACTATCTTGAATGTTGTCCTTTCGACATTGAAGGTGACATTCTGGGACCTGGGAGCTCCAGGTATCCTATAAATTTGAAATCTCACAGAGGGATGATTTCGGTGATTGTCCTTTTGACATTGGAGGTGACATTTTGGGATCTGGGAGCTCCAGGTATCCTGCAGAAAGATCAAACCTGCAAAATTGTTCATAAGAATATGTTTTCCTAAGATATGGAATTACTAGGGATCTTGCAGGAAAATAAACTTGAAAGCTCTTCTACACAGAGCAAGGCATCCTTCTAGAATCTGGGGCTACCATGATTCCTATAGAAGTTAACCAAGAACAGTAGCATTCTAGAATCTGAGGTTACCAAGAATCTGTCAGAAGCTTAGGCATATAAACTCTCCTTCTTAGAGAAATGTGTCATTCTGAGACCTGGGGTTACCAGGGGTCCTGCAGAAGTTTAAACTTGGAATATATTCTTCACAAAAGAAGTAGCATTCTGAGGTCTGGGGATACCAGGGGTCCTACAGAAGCTTCAACATGTAAACTTGTCGCGACCCTCTCGCGGCTCGGAGGCGGGAGCGGGCTAATGGGCCGCCCGATCGCTGGCTTGATCGGACGCGGGCCTCTCCCAAGGTCCATTACCCAAATCGCAACTGCTGGATATACGTGGTCGACCTTCAGTGTGGTCTAGTGACATGTGATGAGTGTACATGCCAAGGAGTCGCCACCAATCGTTTCGTGGAGGGTACGATCGGAAGACCCTATCGAATAGTTGGGAGTGATCTATTCGATTCTGCGGAAACCAGAGAAGTGGGTTCGGGGACTTAGTTACGCCAACTGTCAAAGTTGACGCCCTTTCGGTACCTAAGCTGAATGGTTTATCTGATCCTAGGATTTCGTACAGATGAGTGGGGTACAGATCCTAAATCTAGGAGTTCATGCAGATGGGAATTGCTACCCTATCAATCACAATCAATAGAAATAAGTGCGCAAATCAAGGATCCAGTACATGCGGATAAAACACATGAAATCAGCGTGGTGTCCCTAATGAGGCCCTATTAGCCTAGAGAAGTATCAATCAAGGCTTAGGAATGATTCTGGCATGATTTGCCCATGAGGGGCAGAATCGTAATTTTGAATGATTTGGGGAAATTTACCCTTAAGAGGGTAAATCTGTCATTTTAGACGAATTGGGAAGTCAAAAGGCAATGGAAATAGGATTGGCCATCAATCCAATCCATTTCCTATTTTTCGGGAATTTCCAGGATTTTTCTGGTATTTAAAAAATGATTTTACCCTTGGAGGGGTAAAGTCGTCATTTTGGACAAAGATGAGAACTGAAAATCTCGAATAGTAGGGTTGGTCGTCCACCTGACCCAAACCCTAACTTCAAGCAATTTTCAGAACTCGATTGAGACAAGAAAGACGATTTTCCCACTAAAAGGGCAAAATCGTCATTTTGAGAAAAGAGGCGGGACTCGAAAACCCAAACCTGAGAATTGGTCGTCTAATTGACCTTAATTCTCACCTTGGCATTATCGGCCTTATCTAGCATGCACAACAGAGGCGACTTACCCCTAAAGGGTAATGTCGTCAAGTCTCGGAAAATTGGATAAGAAACCCCAAAAATAGGGTTGACCAGTTGTCTGTGGTCAACCCTCGATTTTTGGGGATTTCTGGAGTGTCTGGGATTTTTCCACAATTTTTCCACATTTTTTGGAATTTTCTGAAATTTTCTAGCATTTTTTGGATTTTCTAAGATTTTTCTGATTTTTTTTTTATTTTTTTAAATCATTTTTGAATTTTTTTATTTAAAAAAATGTTATCCGGGCCGGGTAGGGTGACCCGGCCCACGGGCGACTGACCCGGCCCGGATCCGGGCCCGCACGACCCGCGCCCCAAAACGACGCCGGTTCACTCTTCCCGCTTAAATTTTCAAACTCCCGCCTATACTTGAACCAGCGGCCCTGATTGCGCCAAGTGGCGGGGTACGGACGGCCTGATCTCCATGATGAAACCGACGGCTGTGATTTCACTACGCGTTGATGTACGAGCGGCTTGATCTTCACAATGAATCAACGGACCAGATTGAAACGCTTGATCGAACTACAGCCGTCCGATCTAAGAGATTTTTAATTTCTGAAAATCATTTTTAATTTCCGAAAAAAGCGAGATCGCGACACGTGGTGCGCCTACCACCGTCCGATCATTTTATTAATCGGTTATAACCGAACGTGCTGACGTGGCTGCCACGTGGGCGCCACGTCAGCGACACGTGTGCGTTGACTGGTCAACTTTCGTTGACCAGTCAACCGGCCCGCCGAAGAAGACGACCGGCGCCGGCTCTGTTTCGCCGGCGCCTCGTCGGAATACGTTTTCTCCACCTACAGGTCACCAAAGCTTGCGAAACCAACGCCATTCGACTCATCTCGTTCTCCTTTACAACATATCGAAGCCTTGATATAGCAGAATCAAAGTTGAACAACTCACCAACCTAGGCCGGAGCTAATTTCCGACGAAAGTCCGCCCTAGCCATTTCTAGCGATATCCGAGCCTATCAATCAATCAGGAAGCATCGTGGGAGATCGAGGAGACTTACCTGGCCATCAGGGAAGGTCGACGTAGCTCGAGGCGAGCTCTCGAGCTCATATCCAGTCGCGGATAGGTGGAGGTCGACGCGAGGTTTTACACGACGAAGATGCAAAAAACGAGTTGGAGAACGATCAGGGAGGTGCAGGGAGTAATTCTAGATCGATAACTCGTAAAACAAACAAGCAGAACCCGAGTTGCCATTAACGACCGAGAGGAAGTTCGAGAAAGAGCCTCACCTGTTTCGAGGGCGTCGGTGGATGTGAGTCGATCCAACGCGTTCTCTAGGTTGAGGCGAGGCTAATGGGGGCGGCGGCGTCGAACGGCGTTGTCTAGATCGCCAAGGATCCGAGCTCGAATCTCTCGAGCTCGGAGCTTCAATGGCCGCAGCGCTCTCACTTTCTCTCTCGCTCTCTCTCTCTCTCTCTCTCTCTCTCTCTCTCTCTCTCTCTCTCTCTCTCTCCTGCGCGAACAGACTTCCTCTCCTCCTCTCGCCCCCCTCCGTTTTTGTTCTTCGTTCCTCTAACTAACTCGTTTTTTTTGCTAACTGACTTCCCCTGCTTCACCAATTTCCTTCGCCCACTAATCATCGCCCCTTCATTCGTTCTTTTCTCTTTGTTTTTGGGCGAACAGGCGGAGCGGATCCCTCTGCGTGGCTGACTGGGTTGACTGATTCGGGTCAACCCGATTCAGTTGACCCAGTCCGATATTTTCCAAATTTCAATGCCAAAATGAGCTTGAATCACCAAATTGATCCTGAAATCAGACTCTGCGACACAAATTCCATCTGAAATAGGTAAACTATGGTTAAATTGGTTTTAATTTGTGCGAAAGCCCCAAATTTAAGGCAGGATCCGAATTTGATTTTTGTCAAATTGAGGGCCCTAATGGGCGAATCGACCTCAATTGGACTGACCGTTAGATTTAGGGGATCGAATACTATAGGGGGGAAACTTTGGGGTTCAATGGGTGCCCCTCAAAAAAGTTTAATTTCAGAATTGGCATTATAGGGACTAAAATGAAAAGATTTTTTTGTGCAATTAGGTCCCTAAAGCCAAAATTGATCAAATTGGCACACAATTGAACCCAATTGAAATGTCGGGCAATCAAGTTGAATGTCAAGACTCGTAAAATGCAAAAAATTGCAAATAAAAAGACTCAAAACGTATTTTTTGGCAAATTTAACCTTGTGCGTTACAAAGAAACACACAAAATTAAACTTTAATTTCAACTATTGATGAGGTCAAAATGACAAGGGATTTAAAAGAAAAATATTGACTATTCTCCTATATTTTTGTGACCTCAAATTCTATTTTTGTTGATTTTTCTAGTATTTTTCTATTTTCTAAAAATACTAAAAAATGTGAAAAATATGAAAAATTATTTTTTTGGTCAAGAATGGTTCCTTGGGCTTGGCCAAGGCCACCAAAGTTGATTTTGTAATTTTTTGACTTTCTATGAATTTTTTATGATTTTTCAAAAAAAAAAATGAAAAAGGCTGGGTCAAAAATCAGGTGTCAACAGCTGCCCCTCTTTGAGAGGAATCTCGTGAGAGGTTTCTCTCAAAGACAGGTGACGCCTGAGTCTAGACCGACTCGACTGTGGAAAATAAAAACGAATCTTGACACTCAATCTTTCTTGTCCCACTGGTGAACGTTCTGCTCTTCATTCTTTCGTAGAAGTGAGAGAGAAAGTAGAGAGACCCACCTGCCATTTACCTGTTGATTACTTGCTTGATGTTCGTGCGGCATGCGCGGCGTATAGTGGGTTCAAGTGAATACCTAGGGACTCGTCTTTTGAGTATCCTGGGGCGATTAAACTCTAGCATGTATGGTAGGCCGTACCAGAATGGGATTCCTATACTTGACAGGAACTTGTGAATGACGCACCCAGTCTCTTAGGGATTGTCAGGGTTTTGATCCGTATGGTGGATCGGACCATGAATAGGACTCCTTTCTGTTAGGAACCTATGGATGACGCACCCAGCCTCTTAGGGATTGTCAGGGGTTTTGATCCGTATGGTGGATCAGACCATGAATAGGACTCCTTTCTGCTAGGAACCTATGGATGACGCACCCAGTCTCTTAGGGATTGTCGAACATTTTGATCCTTCAGGGGGATCAGGCCGAGAATAGGACTCCTCTCTGCTAGGAACCTATGGATGACGCACCCAGTCTCTTAGGGATTGTCGAACATTTTGATCCTATATTCTAATGAATTAACTAGGATTTATACAAATGAGGTGTGCCTGACCTTGAGGCTTTACCAAATGGGCTATTCTGGGTTTAGGGGTTACCTAGAACCTCACAGAAAGCTGATTTTGAAAATTGTCCTTTCGACACGTGAGGCGTTATTCTGGGATTTGGGGATTCCAAGTATCCTGCAGAAAACTTAAACCTGCAAAAACTTTGATAAGATTTTTCTGGGATCTAGGGGCTACCTGAGATCTCGTAGAAAGACTATCTTGAATGTTGTCCTTTTGACATTGCAGGTGACATTCTGGGATCTGGGTACTCCAGACATCCAAGAGAGGTTGTGTACTTCTGAGATCTGGAATTGCCAGGAATTCAAAGGCACATCAATGGTCTTTCTAATGTCAAATTGCCAGCACTTCATGACTTATATCATGGTCATGAAAAATTTTAATGAATGCATTTTGATGCTGGAGGTTACCCAAAACACCTTGCAACATACGGGAGTGATCAAAAGTTCCTTGCGGGGAAAGTTTGAATCAAACAATCTGAAATTACCAAAAGAGTTTGGTTAAAATGTCCAACGGAGTATTCTCATCAAAGAGGACTTCTCACCGTTTTGAGGTAATGGTTTTTTTTACCAAGAATGCACTCGAACTTCCTATCAAACCTGCGCCTAGGGTTCAGGATCATTCGCAGTGAATACACCTCGATCGATTAGGAGGACTTCCAAGGGACCGTAATGTTGGGCTTGGTCAACGGTTTTCAAAGGAGGACTTGCGTGCAAGTCAAGGCTTTCGAAGAGAAGTCTTCAACGTCTGCTCCAGGTTTACAAGTCAAGAAACCTGCGAAATGAGAAAGAAATAATCTTGCTCGAACTTCTTCGAGCTAAGCTTAGACATTAAACCCTATGTCAATCCAAGTGCCTTAATCAGAAAAGGCTTTTCAGGGTTGTAACGTAGGTAGGATTGGGGACCAAAAAAGGCTTGTTTTTGGCTTAGAATATGCGAAGGGTCTAACATTGGTGATCACTGCAGGTTTGCCGCCGATCTTGTCCCTTCTCGTCCAAAGAGCGTCTTTAGTCTTTGAAGTGCATATTTGTCTTTAGAGAACGTCTCTCTCATGTCAAGACGGCGTCAACATCTTGTCTACACTTTCGTCATCTGAGTGTGACATGATTTGGGAGCATCTTTCGCAGTCTAGCTCCCTTGGAATTTTTCTTTTACAATCAGATCTCACTAGTGACCTATACAAAGGTATCATGCCACCTTTTGGCATTTACAAGATCAAACACATGATTCACAAGTGTACAAGTATTTGGATGGGCATTGGCCTTGCTTTTACCAGGCACTTTGCTTTTTCTTGATGCCCAAGATTAAATTTTTCTCTCTTCTTTCTTTTTGAGACCCCATCTTTTCTTTTCTTTTGGGGATCAGAATTTTCAAATGAATGTGCTAGATGTATAGCTTGAATCTCAGCACTCGAACATTAATCTAGGAATTTTTCACAAATCCTGTGTTTTGAACTCTTCCGCTCTTGAAGTGACGTCGTTTCCACCTTGGAATATGCAATGATCACCAACGGGTTTGTGAAATGAACGTATAGGCTCAATTGGGCAGTGCAAAGGGTAAAAGTGTATAGGATAGAGAAACGAATGCTTTTCGTCATCCTAAAGCACTTGAATTACCATAGAAGTTAAAATGACAAGCAACACACGAAGATTGATGCGAGTTTGAGCAAGAGAACTTCTAACCATTTACCTCCTAATACTGCTGGACGTACCTCCAGTTTGCCCCACTGTGGGGTGGTTCTCGACAGGGGTATAGAATGAAACCGTCGTTCAAAGGGCTATCAACGGTCATCTGTAGTGTTTATGATAGAGAAACGAATGCCTCCGTCGTCTGGATCCATGTAATCACTACGAATAACCCCTACTTCAGTAGGTCAAGGTCTTGCTGTCCTTACCACTCCATTCATCTCTCAAGTGTGTATAGGACGTGTTTGGATCCAGGTTGCCTCTTATCTGAGGACACATCCTTTTAAACAGTTCAAAACAACTATTGTTGGAAAAGTTCATTTTGCTTTCTCCAAAACTTACCCTCCAATGGGATTTATGATGCACAATGTATATTTCAACCATGTTTAGATAACCTCCAAGTTTAAACATGAGTGCCCATGCTATGATTGTGAGAATTTTGCATTTTTATTGACATGATAATTGAATGCATGCTAGATTCCATGAAGCCTTTCAAATTCTAGCAATAAGGATTCTGACAGTCTTGAAAACCTAAAAGATTGGGAGAGGAATACTTATCTGCCCAGCGCGGCTAGGGATTCCTGAAAAATTCAGGAGGAATATGTCAGTGTATGTTCTCGAATTTCAGAAAATTAGAACGATACGCCTTACCCTTGATCATGTATTCCAACGGGAGTGTATAGACTTGTGAAAGTCTGCATTTTTCTTAACAACACAAGATGGTTAAGTGTTCTAAAACATCTTGAAATTCTCAGTTTTTGAAGAGAAAGGACTTGCACCTGACTATTGCTACAGTAAGTCCTCTAGATCATGTATTCCAATTTATCGCGGCCTTGCTCCCTTGGGTCCTGCAACATTGAACACATGCTAATGTATGCATGGATGCATGACATGCTTATGCAAAGACTATCATGAAGAGTAGGCTCAATTCGAGGCAGGGCATATGACCAGAATCTGATTTTATTTCAAGGGTAATATTTCTTCACAGCATCTGAATTCACAGGGTGCCCCAATTCTTCTCCCTCGGGGTTTATAAGAATTAATGCTCCTCCCGTGAGGATCTTCTTAACAATGTAGGGGCCTTCGTAATTTGGAGTGAATTTTCCCCCTGAATGGGTAGTACTTGGCAAAACTTTCCTAATTACCAAGTCATTTACTTCGAAGTTTCTGGTCTTGACCTTTCGATTGAACGCCCTGGCTACTCTCTTCTGGTAAGTTTGCCCATGGCAAATAGCTTTAAGACGTTTCTCATCTATTAAGTTCAGCTGTTCATATCTGTGCTTGAAATACTCTGACTCAGAGAGTTTATCTTCGGATAAGATTCTCAAAGAGGGAATCTTAACTTCTACTGGTAGAACTGCTTCTGTCCCATATACCAAACTATAGGGAGTTGCCCCTGTAGAAGTCCTGATCGACGTTCGGTAAGCCATCAAGGCGAAGGGCAGTCTTTCGTGCCAATCCCTGTAGTTTTCTGCTGTTTTAGCCAAGATTCTCTTGATGTTTTTATTGGCGGCTTCCACTGCCCCATTCATCTGTGGGCGGTAAGGAGATGAATTCAGATGTCGAATGCTAAAATGATCCAGCAGACCATCGACAATCTTGTTATTTAGGTTGGACCCATTATCTGTGATGATCGCTTGAGGGGTACCATACCGGGATATGATATCTCTTTTGACAAATCTTGCCACATTTCTTGCAGTGACATTCTTGTAAGAGCTGGCTTCTACCCATTTGGTGAAGTAATCAATCGCTACCAAGATGAAGCGATGACCATTCGAAGCCATAGGATTAATAGGCCCTATCATGTCTATCCCCCACATAGCGAAAGGCCAAACTTCAGACATTTGGTGTAGTTCGTTCGGGGGTGCGTTAATCTTATCCCCGTATATTTGGCATTGGTGGCATGACCGGACGTGCTGACAGCAGTCTGATTCGATGGTCATCCAATAATAACCTAGCCGCATGATCTTCCGGGCAAGGAGGTGGCCGTTCATGTGAGGCCCACACGCACCTTCATGAATCTCTTTCATGAGAATATTTGCTTCTTTGGCATCTACGCATCTCAGTAGAGTGGAATCGAACGATCTCTTGTATAGAATTTGTCCATTGAGGAAGAACTTGCTGGCCACCTTGGTTATGTATTTTCGGTCTCCTGACTGGCATCCTTCAGGGAATTCCCTTTTCAAGAGGTAATTCTTGATGTCATAGTACCATGGCTCTCCATCACATTCCTCTTCGATTAGCATGCAATAAGCTGGCTTTTCAACAATGCCGATCCTCAGAGGTTCTATATCCAACCATTCAGTCGTTTGTAACATCGAGGCTAGGGTGGCTAATGCATCTGCGAATTGGTTGTGAGACCTTGATAGGTACTCGAATGACACTTCTTCAAACTTGAGTATCAATTCTTCAAGGTATTCATGGTAGGGGATGAGTTTTGCATCTTTCGTCTTCCACTCCCCTTGTGTCTGTAGAATAATGAGCATGGAGTCTCCAAAGACTTGTAACCTAGGTATCTCCATAGAAAGGGCCAGTCGTAGACCCAGAATGCACGCCTCATATTCTGAAATATTGTTGGTACAAGGGAAAGTTATCTTTGCCGCGACAGGGTAATGTTGACCATCTGGGGATATCAGTACTGCCCCAGTGCCTGCCCCTGATAGGTTAACAGCACCATCGAAATACATGATCCACTTATCCTCTGCTAAGTTCAGAATTCGGCTTTCTGTGTTCGCTACTTCAGGGGACTCACCGCTTGACGGGCTTTCTGCCAGCATGTCAGCTATAGCTCTCCCTTTTACCGACTTCTGTGGAGAACATTTAATGTCAAATTCAGACAACATTACTTGCCATTTTGCCAGTTTCCCAATTAAAGCGGGTTTCTCCAGGAGGTATTTGACGGGGTCGTTCTCTGTTATGAGCTGAATGTGATGATGTAGGGTATACTGCCTTAGTCTTCGTAGTACCCATACTGCTGCTACGCAGGCCCTTTCGACTGGTATATATTTTGCTTCAGATGGCGTGAATTTCTTACTCAGGTAATAAATGGCCCTCTCTTTTCCATCTATCGGGCTTGTCTGGGCAAGTAAGGCTCCCAAGGACTCTTGTCGTATGGTCAGGTATAAGGTCAATGGGTGACCAGGAATTGGTGGCACAAGCACCGGTGGTGTGATCAAATAGTTTTTGATCATTTGGAATGCCTTGCTGCACTCGGCGTCCCATGTTATTTTCGCGCCTTTCTTAAGCAATTTGAAGATTGGCTTAGCCACATCAGACAGCTGATTGATGAACCTGGCAATATAGTCCAATCTCCCTAGAAGGCTTCTCACTTCTTTTACTGTGGATGGAGTTGATAAATCGTGGATGGCCTGGATTTTTGAGGGATCAATCTCAATGCCCCTGTTGCTGACTATGAACCCAAGGAGTTTCCCGGATCTTGCCCCAAACACGCATTTGTTAGGATTCAGCTTTAACTTGTATTTGCGCAGGCGCTCAAATAATTTTCTTAATACCTGTATGTGATCTTGTCCTTTCTTGGATTTAGCGATCATGTCATCAACATATACTTCAATCTCTTTGTGGATCATATCATGGAATAACGTGACCATAGCCTTCTGGTAGGTAGCCCCGGCGTTTTTCAATCCAAAGGGCATGACTCTGTAGCAAAAATTCCCCCATGGTGTGGTAAATGCAGTCTTGGGTTTGTCTTCTTGTTTCATGGAGATTTGGTTGTATCCCGAGAATCCATCCATGAATGAGAATAATTCATAACCTGCTGTACTATCCACCAATACATCAATGTGGGGGAGTGGAAAATCATCTTTTGGGCTTGCTCTATTCAGATCTCGGTAATCTACGCAGATCCGAACTTTTCCGTCTTTCTTCATGACGGGGACTATATTTGCAACCCAGTCTGAATATGGGATAGCTTTAATGAAGCCTACCCTAAGGAGTTTCATGACTTCTTCCTTAATCTTGTCTTCTAACTCGGCTTTCATTCGCCTACTGCCTTGTTTGACAGGTTTGATGCCAGGATCCGTGGGCAATGCATGTTCCACAATCTTAGGATCAAGGCCTGGCATATCCGCGTAAGACCATGCGAAGATGTCTTGATATTCTTTTAGTAGCTTGGTGAACTCGAGCCTTTCATCACGGGATAGGTGTCCGCCGATCTTGACCTCTTTGACGTTCACGGTGTCTCCCAAATTAATGACAATTGGTTCTTCTGAGGTAGGAGGCTTTGATTCTTCAAAGGTGTTCCAATCCCTACGGATAGACGCGTAATCCTCGTCTTCATCTTCCTCAATGTTATAGGAGTGGTTAATGGAGGGATCCGAATTTTGTAACAACCTGGTATGCATGTTTGAGATGATATGCCTGAAATGTCATGAGTATGGTTAGTTTGTGCTCAGTAAAAATGACATGCATGCTTATGTAAAGTCTTTTTGAAAAAGTTTTTCGAAATAGATGTAGGTACAGATGGGACTAATCCTCATGTCATTGGATATCCCGGCCCCTTGAAAATCTTTTGAAGATTAGGAATCATATGGCAAATCAGGCCTCAAGCTTCTATATGGAAGACCATTATCATCATCGGGCTGATTCGTGGTTCCATATGTCCTTAACAAAACATGCGTGGTTTTATTGAATGCGAAATGGGCCGCGTTACAAGATGTGCTATTTGGACCAACGGCCGGAGATCCAAAGGCGTTTTCTTATGCGTTCAATAAGGAAAGAAAATACAGTGAAATGCAGAAAGTTCTAAACACAGTATTTAAAGATGAAGGAAGAGTCTATTTACTCAGAAGAAGTGGCTTCACTGTCCAACCACTCCATGATGACATTCGCAGAGTCATCTTCGAGAAAAGGATTTGTCATATCTGGTTCCATCGGCGAAGTGATACCCTCTTCAGATAGCCATTTGGAGTTCTGGTCGAAGTAGGTATTTAAGGGATTCTTGAACATTCGAGACCTTCCCTTCCAGGTTGGAGAACCGATGAATGAGCTATTCGGGCTGTTTTCGCCTCCACGGCGTCCCAGGCTCTTGCCTCGGCCTCGGCCTGTTGCTTTCGGGACAGAATCATTCATGGGATACTTCTGGTACCCCAAGCCCATTTTATGTGGATTAGCCTTCAACTGTAGCGGGGCATTTATACCCTGATTATGTTTGCCTAGGCCTTTTTCAGGATTGAACCCGTATGCCAGCAGCATCTTAGCTGGTAGAAGACTGGCTTCTGAGATGTAAGGAGTTCTCAACTTCGACCCTACTGGGGTATGAACTGTTGCTACCAACTCTAGGGAGTGATAGCTCGCTTCAGTTTTCTCTTCAGGCTCAATATAGGGAATGTCACTGTTCTGGTATGCCTGGAGGTCGACTTCCCCATGTACGGTAATTACCTTCCCATCTACAACGAAACATACTTTTTGGTGCAGGCTCGAAGGGACAGCTCCTGCTGTATGGATCCAAGGTCTTCCTAGCAGGAATCCAAATGCACTGGGTAGATCCATTACTTGAAAGTTTATAGAGAACTTTGTCGGGCCGATGAATACGTCAAGCTCGATCTCTCCCTCTACAGTCTTCCTCATGCCGTCGAATGCTCTTACAGCTGTCTTGGATGCCTTGACCATCTCTTCATTGATTCCCAGCCTCCTTATGGTAGCCAAATGACAGATGTTAAAGGCTGATCCGTTATCGATCAATACGTGTGCCACTCTTTTGCCGTTACATTGGGCAGAGATGTATAAAGCTCTGTTGTGCCCCCTTCCTTCCATGGGGAAGTCCTCGTCAGAGAAGCTCAACTGGTTTTTTAAGAGAATTGCCCCTACAAAGTCCCCTAGTTGGACCTCATTAATTGTTTCAGGGACATGTACTTCATTGAGTACCTTCAATAGTGCGTTCTTGTGCTTCTCTGAATTGATGAATAGGTCTAACAGGGATATCTGAGCGAGCATCTTCCTCAGCTGCTCTATCACTTCAAACTCACTGGTTTTGATGATCGATACGAGCTTTTCGGCATCTTCCTTTGAGACATCTCTTTTTTCGGATTCACCCTCTCTGGGGGCATAAAATCTTCCAGACCTCATTATTGCATCTACTTGTGTGGTCCCATAGTCCCAATGAACAGCTTTGGGATCATACTCTTCTACTGGGGGGACTTTTATCGTTACAGTTGTCTGATGAGGTATCTCTGGTCCTGACGTGTCGCTTTCTTCCTCCTGAGGCAATTGAATTACGACAGGCCTCACTGGGCAATCTTCTACCTTGCCCAGGCTATCCAGCTCATCCAATCTGATCACCACGGCCGTGGCTACTTCGATCATCAATATGGCGTTGTCGAGTTCTTCCATACTGTTTGAGGTTTCTGGTTGAGAGAGATCATCCATACCTCCCCATCCGTCCGGTATGACGTCTTCAATCTTCTGATAAAAGCTGGTAGGGGCCGAATATTTTACCTTGAAATTGTATCCTCCAGAATCTTGACCCAGGTTGTCTATAATTTCGCTCTTCTCAAGTGCGTCAACCATAAATTTGAGGTCTGCTAGACTTCTCCTTCTGGCTTCTATTTCGTCTTCTTCAAATTCTTCCTCTGACTGAGTAGCTGGCCCCAGGCTGCTTACCAAGTTCTCATGTGAGGTACCACAGGTGCTACTATGCTCAGCTGTGATCAAGAAGTGGTTTCCTTTCAAAGATAGAGATGCTTCAATCCCTTCAAATTCTTCATCAGTAATATCGGACACTATCCCCAAGCTCTTCATCCTGTCGATACACAACTTCTTTTGGTCGGTTGATATCTCCCCTTCTTTTGGGTATGATGAAGCGATTGTTAGCAGGGTGTCCAGCTTAGGCACATCTATCTTCAGTTTAAGGAGTCTTCTTCTTCTTCAGTGAATATTGCCCCTACTGTTTGGTGGTCTGGCAACGGATTTTCTTGCACATTTGGGGCTGCATTGTCAAATTTCAAAATCTGACTATCAATTAGGGCTTGCACTTTCAGCTTCAGGACATAGCAGTTATCCACATTATGTCCTCTTTCGCCCATATGGTAGGCACAGGTCTGGCTCTCATCAAAGCCAGGATATCTTGTGGGGTTTTCCCTAGGTGGTTCTTTTGCCACCAAGTGTTGCTCCAGCAGCATCGGGAGTAGCTTGGATAAAGGTCTCGGGAGCTGAGAGAATTGTCTCTGGGGTTGCTTTCTTCTAGGCTCTTGTACCTTTGGCGCTGACCAGGATGATCCGCCTTTGGCCTGATTAGAATTGCCAAATGGCTTTAACTTGTGGGGATCTGGTATAAATGCTATGTCCAGTCCGGCTTCTCTTTCCTTTCTCAGAGGATACTGCTTCCTAGTAGGAGCTTCCTGAGGCCTTCTTTCTTTCAAGGCCCATTCCAGCCTCTCAGCAACCTTAATCAGGTGTGCGAATGTCTGACATCCAGAAGTGTTCAGTCTGTCAAAGTATTCGTAGGGGAGTGCTTTTAGGAATAAGTCGATCAGCTCCTCTTCTGGGATTGAAGGCTTTACTTGGGTAGCCAAGGCTCGCCACCTCTGAGCATATGTCCTGATCGATTCGCCCCTCGCTTTTGAAGTTCGTAGGAGGTCTTCTCTTGTTGGGGCTGTAGCCGTGTTAAATTTGTACTGCCTGAGGAAGTCTTCTGCAAGGTCCTCCCATCCGTCATAATCCTCTAAGTCTAGCTCAATAAACCAAGCCAGAGCGGCGCCAGCCAAACTCTCTTGGAATGTGTTCATTAACAACGGAATGTAATCCGAGTAGTGCGCCATCTTGCGCAGGTAGTACTTGAGGTGGGCACGGGGACAGCCTGTCCCATTGTATTTTCTCCCGAACTCTAGCTCCCTATAGTCAGGAGGAGTCTCTATTTTAGCAAAAGGAGATATTTTGTCGAAGCGGGCCAGCTCATAGCCTTGACTGCTCAGGCATTCTTCGATCTTGGCCAATCTCTTAGCCTCTGCCTCTGTCTTCACAGTTTGTTTTCCCTTCTCCTCTTTTTCAAGGTTGATGACAACAGGCGAGGCTTTTTGTTGTGCCCGACTATTTGGTTCATGAACGTTTTCCTCTGTATGTTGGGTATCCCTGGTTGCTTCTTTATCTGTTACATCAGGTACCATGGAAGGGCCTGAGTTGTTCTGATTGTGGGCGGTTGTCTGTCTAGCTTGGTTGGTCTCCAGCATGGCCTTAATGTCAGCCATCATAGTTGCCAGGGCAGTCATATGAGATTCCAACATGCCTACGCGCGGAGTCAATTCCTGCTGTTCCATTCTCGTCTTTAGGCGGGTACGGAAACGATGCGTTGGCAATTCCGTGATGAGAGTGTACCTGTTTAAAAAGATTTCTGTGAGTGCTTCGCTTATTTAGCAAAAAGAAGCAGCTAATTCTTTTAGTTGCATGCTTCTTGTCAGTAGATGAGAAAAAGGGCTACTCTGTGAGCCTTAGCCTCATGTAAGTAGTTCTTTTAATCATTTCCCGACCAGAACTCATGGAATTAAAAGAAGCGTAATTTCTGACGATAGTTTTTTATGCATTTGCAAAACATGTTCACATTCATACTCATGTGTCCAAGATAGTATTCCACAGAAATGAGAATGTATGAGAAGGCATCACAATGCTTGCTTATTTTACACTTGACAGAATAGTCTATTCAAGTCTAGGACGTTTGAAGCCTAAGGTATCCTCATCATCCCAGTATAGATTCCCCTCTTCAGCTTGGGGCTCTTCGTCTTCTGAACATGACAGTGGTCCCAGGTCTTCGGGTATGTAGGGCTCTATTCCAGGTACGTACGGCACGATGTATTCAGGTATGTAGGGCTCGACAAGGCTTCGTCGGATCGCTTTGAAATGTTGAATGTATTCTGTGGTGGCTCTATGAGTGTTTTCTTCTCGAGTCATGTCTTCTGGCCAACTTATTTCTTCAGCCTGGGAATTCTTCAAGGAGTGTATGATGGATGCCACCTTGGCTTCAAATTGTTTCTTCTCCTCCTCCGTGAGGGTCTGGTTTGGTAAGTCAAAGGAAAAGACACCAGGTCGCGGTGAAGAAGAGATCTCCTGAAGTGCTCCAAACTGTCGAATCACCCTCCTTGGATAGTATGCAGTTGCGCCCGTGAATCCTAGCAAGGGGACTGGGCTTCCGTCATCGCAGGTCAATCTGACTTTGCTCAGCGTCGGCAACCTTAGCCGCCATCGGAGTTGCTCAGGTTTTAGGACTTTGAGGAAGTTCTTCCATTCTACAAAGTTAAACTTAGGAACACGTGTATGGGTTCTAGCAAATGTTTTAAGAGGGTGTGCATTGGGGCTGATTTCAGTGAAACCCATGCGGATGTGGAATTGTCTGATATGGGATGTGAACCACAGATACAGCAGATCACTAGAAGCTCTAAAGATTCCCTTTTTGCTTTTCTTGAAACGATTTAGGGAGAGGAAGGTTTCGGCAAGGAGGATGTTTGAGTAATCCCACCCACAACAGACTTGCCTAGCTACTATAGCCATGATAGGGTCGAAGGTGACAGTTGAGATTGGGAATAGCACAAAGCTAAAGAATGCCAAGATAAAGGCTCTACCAGATTTGGTTCCTTTAGAAGCAGGAAGGCGGGAAAATCGGTCTATAAGGAAGGATAGGGAAACTCTTCCAGAATTGCTTTTCGCATCTACTTTGACTTCATTTAGGTTTGTGTCAAGGAATTCAGCTACCTGACTTAGGGGTTCAAGTCCTATAGGGGGTCGGACGAGCGTATGGGTGAATTCAACTCCGATGACAGCGCTGTATTCCTCGATAGTGGGAGTGATCTCTAATCCTTCCATGCAAAATGTAGCGGTGGTAGGATCCCAGTAGAGCGCCATGGCTTGAATAAAGGCAGGCGGGCACTCAATCTTCAGTAGGTCCAGTAGGTATCCTAGTCGTGACTCCGCATACTTCTGGCTGGCTTCGCCCATGCCATCCCACCATGATTGGAGTTCAGCTCGGGGGATCTTGAACACTTGAATATCATTCTTTCCCATCAAGTCTAAAATATGCAAATGATTTTAAAAGGTCAATCGCCAGAAATTACTTTAAATGTATGAATATGCAGATGTCATGAAGCATGCATGAGCTAACTTGATTGCATAGTTCAATTTGAAGAAATGGAGATTAGGATCCTTTTTCAGGTCTTGAAAGCCTGACTCAAAGCCTAATTTGCATTTCAGGGAAGTGAATTATGCAATTTAGTCAGGTTTACTCAGTGACTAAAGGGAACAGCAATGTCACGTTCCATTGGTCAACACATCAAAGGAGCAAAGTGGGATGTACTCTTATTACAGTCAAGATGTCTAATAAAAGAACGGTAAAGAAAGGTTTTTCAAACAAGAAAGCCATAAAAGACAATGGAACGTGAGGGTCTAGATCACTCTTTCT
The DNA here is from genome assembly GCA_021437785.1 of Rhodomyrtus psidioides. Taxonomy (NCBI): domain Eukaryota; kingdom Viridiplantae; phylum Streptophyta; class Magnoliopsida; order Myrtales; family Myrtaceae; genus Rhodomyrtus; species Rhodomyrtus psidioides. Next base: position 1,540,765 of record JAILYB010000041.1, on the reverse strand, counting down.
TTAGAAGTCTACCCAAATGACAGTCGGTCAGGAATTCTCCTTTAATCTAGGGTAGGGGAGTTATCTTCAGTGGTTTGGTCGAGAGGTTGTAGTTCCTCCGGCCACTTTCTAGTCCATGGTACGATGACTTCGGGAGCCTTCTCGGGTTCCACTTTTTTGAGTGTGATGCGTCTTGGCTTGTTCTTGATCGCAGGGCGTCTCTTCCTACCCCAAGAAGTAATCATGGGTATGTTCCCTTTGACCAGCAATTCAGCCTTCCTGCGAGCGTACGCTTCCCTAGCCAGCTGGTTGCGACGTTGTCTCTTCATCTCCAGATAATCTTTCATCATTTCGTCTGCTTGTCGCTTGAATCTGAGGTTATCAGCATAGTAGCGTGTTTGACAGTCCTCAGCATACCCCAGCTTACGTCCAGTCAGTTCCCGACCATACACGAATCTAGTAAAGTGTAGCCTCGTGTTTGGTCCGGGACGAGTAACTTTTCTCAAGTACTCGAAGGTCACCAACTCCGTCGAGCTCTTAGGGAACAGCGACATCCTACCCCATAATCATTGTTGTTTCCATTAGTCACTTGAGTAATCTTCATGATGCAAATGCATATGGATGTATGCAATGTATGAGTAATATCATGGAGCAAGAAATAAAGAACATTTAGAAATAAATATCTTACCAACCACACTTTGGGGGATGTGAAATGCCCCCTGTATCAATGGGTGGTATTAGGTATACCAACCATCCATGGACATGCGCATGAGACAAGTGGGTATACTCTAAAGAAAATCGAAAATCAGGTGAGGAACCTACAGCTCAGGCTCCCACGATCCACATGAGGCAGATTCCTCCCCAAGGGTACCTACCCAAGAGGGCTAGATATCGCCAATGCAGATGGTAGGCGGGAAGGAATACGAAAGTCTCAAGTGCCATCAAACACAAGATCCTTTTCGCATCCTTTCCCTATCTAAGGTAACCTATAGGGTGGTTGCAGTCGGGGTTTGACCGCCAGTGTGTGCGATGTGTCGTGATCATCACAATGCAAAGTCATGCACAGCAGTTTGTATCAAACACCGCTTCAGTAAATGCATAAAGTAAACATACATTCCCAACTCCAACCTGCAGAAAAGATGTCAACAATCACGCCACCCCTTATTTCTCCAATCTGCAAAAACATTTAACACAATGGTTAGCATACGTACCTCACCTTCGAGAGCATTTGCAGAAAACAATGTCAGATAAACCAAACAACTTTTAAATCGGCTCAAGTCCTCTGGTCTGCGAAACCAGAGATTCTGGGTTCGTTCCCCAGTGGAGTCGCCAGTCTGTCGCGACCCTCTCGCGGCTCGGAGGCGGGAGCGGGCTAATGGGCCGCCCGATCGCTGGCTTGATCGGACGCGGGCCTCTCCCAAGGTCCATTACCCAAATCGCAACTGCTGGATATACGTGGTCGACCTTCAGTGTGGTCTAGTGACATGTGATGAGTGTACATGCCAAGGAGTCGCCACCAATCGTTTCGTGGAGGGTACGATCGGAAGACCCTATCGAATAGTTGGGAGTGATCTATTCGATTCTGCGGAAACCAGAGAAGTGGGTTCGGGGACTTAGTTACGCCAACTGTCAAAGTTGACGCCCTTTCGGTACCTAAGCTGAATGGTTTATCTGATCCTAGGATTTCGTACAGATGAGTGGGGTACAGATCCTAAATCTAGGAGTTCATGCAGATGGGAATTGCTACCCTATCAATCACAATCAATAGAAATAAGTGCGCAAATCAAGGATCCAGTACATGCGGATAAAACACATGAAATCAGCGTGGTGTCCCTAATGAGGCCCTATTAGCCTAGAGAAGTATCAATCAAGGCTTAGGAATGATTCTGGCATGATTTGCCCATGAGGGGCAGAATCGTAATTTTGAATGATTTGGGGAAATTTACCCTTAAGAGGGTAAATCTGTCATTTTAGACGAATTGGGAAGTCAAAAGGCAATGTAAATAGGATTGGCCATCAATCCAATCCATTTCCTATTTTTCGGGAATTTCCAGGATTTTTCTGGTATTTAAAAAATGATTTTACCCTTGGAGGGGTAAAGTCGTCATTTTGGACAAAGATGAGAACTGAAAATCTCGAATATTAGGGTTGGTCGTCCACCTGACCCAAACCCTAACTTCAAGCAATTTTCAGAACTCGATTGAGACAAGAAAGACGATTTTCCCACTAAAAGGGCAAAATCGTCATTTTGAGAAAAGAGGCGGGACTCGAAAACCCAAACTTGAGAATTGGTCGTCTAATTGACCTTAATTCTCACCTTGGCATTATCGGCCTTATCTAGCATGCACAACAGAGGCGACTTACCCCTAAAGGGTAATGTCGTCAAGTCTCGGAAAATTGGATAAGAAACCCCAAAAATAGGGTTGACCAGTTGTCTGTGGTCAACCCTCGATTTTTGGGGATTTCTGGAGTGTCTAGGATTTTTCCACAATTTTTCCACATTTTTTGGAATTTTCTGAAATTTTCTAGCATTTTTTGGATTTTCTAAGATTTTTCTGATTTTTTTTTTATTTTTTTAAATCATTTTTGAATTTTTTTATTTAAAAAAATGTTATCCGGGCCGGGTCGGGTGACCCGGCCCGGATCCGGGCCCGCACGACCCGCGCCCCAAAACGACGCCGGTTCACTCTTCCCGCTTAAATTTTCAAACTCCCGCCTAAACTTGAACCAGCGGCCCTGATTGCGCCAAGTGGCGGGCTACGGACGGCCTGATCTCCATGATGAAACCGACGGCTGTGATTTCACCACGCGTTGATGTACGAGCGGCTTGATCTTCACAATGAATCAACGGACCAGATTGAAACGCTTGATCGAACTACAGCCGTCCGATCTAAGAGATTTTTAATTTCTGAAAATCATTTTTAATTTCCGAAAAAAGCGAGATCGCGACACGTGGTGCGCCTACCACCGTCCGATCATTTTATTAATCGGTTATAACCGAACGTGCTGACGTGGCTGCCACGTGGGCGCCACGTCAGCGACACGTGTGCGTTGACTGGTCAACTTTCGTTGACCAGTCAACCGGCCCGCCGAAGAAGACGACCGGCGCCGGCTCTGTTTCGCCGGCGCCTCGTCGGAATACGTTTTCTCCACCTACAGGTCACCAAAGCTTGCGAAACCAACGCCATTCGACTCATCTCGTTCTCCTTTACAACATATCGAAGCCTTGATATAGCAGAATCAAAGTTGAACAACTCACCAACCTAGGCCGGAGCTAATTTCCGACGAAAGTCCGCCCTAGCCATTTCTAGCGATATCCGAGCCTATCAATCAATCAGGAAGCATCGTGGGAGATCGAGGAGACTTACCTGGCCATCAGGGAAGGTCGACGTAGCTCGAGGCGAGCTCTCGAGCTCATATCCAGTCGCGGATAGGTGGAGGTCGACGCGAGGTTTTACACGACGAAGATGCAAAAAACGAGTTGGAGAACGATCAGGGAGGTGCAGGGAGTAATTCTAGATCGATAACTCGTAAAACAAACAAGCAGAACCCGAGTTGCCATTAACGACCGAGAGGAAGTTCGAGAAAGAGCCTCACCTATTTCGAGGGCGTCGGTGGATGTGAGTCGATCCAACGCGTTCTCTAGGTTGAGGCGAGGCTAATGGGGGCGGCGGCGTCGAACGGCGTTGTCTAGATCGCCAAGGATCCGAGCTCGAATCTCTCGAGCTCGGAGCTTCAATGGCCGCAGCGCTCTCACTTTCTCTCTCTCTCTCTCTCTCTCTCTCTCTCTCTCTCTCTCTCTCTCTGTCTCTCTCCTGCGCGAACAGACTTCCTCTCCTCCTCTCGCCCCCCTCCGTTTTTGTTCTTCGTTCCTCTAACTAACTCGTTTTTTTTGCTAACTGACTTCCCCTGCTTCACCAATTTCCTTCGCCCACTGATCATCGCCCCTTCATTCGTTCTTTTCTCTTTGTTTTTGGGCGAACAGGCGGAGCGGATCCCTCTGCGTGGCTGACTGGGTTGACTGATTCGGGTCACCCGATTCAGTTGACCCAGTCCGATATTTTCCAAATTTCAATGCCAAAATGAGCTTGAATCACCAAATTGATCCTGAAATCAGACTCTGCGACACAAATTCCATCTGAAATAGGTAAACTATGGTTAAATTGGTTTTAATTTGTGCGAAAGCCCCAAATTTAAGGCAGGATCCGAATTTGATTTTTGTCAAATTGAGGGCCCTAATGGGCGAATCGACCTCAATTGGACTGACCGTTAGATTTAGGGGATCGAATACTATAGGGGGAAACTTTGGGGTTCAATGGGTGCCCCTCAAAAAAGTTTAATTTCAGAATTGGCATTATAGGGACTAAAATGAAAAGATTTTTTTGTGCAATTAGGTCCCTAAAGCCAAAATTGATCAAATTGGCACACAATTGAACCCAATTGAAATGTCGGGCAATCAAGTTGAATGTCAAGACTCGTAAAATGCAAAAAATTGCAAATAAAAAGACTCAAAACGTATTTTTTGGCAAATTTAACCTTGTGCGTTACAAAGAAACACACAAAATTAAACTTTAATTTCAACTATTGATGAGGTCAAAATGACAAGGGATTTAAAAGAAAAATATTGACTATTCTCCTATATTTTTGTGACCTCAAATTCTATTTTTGTTGATTTTTCTAGTATTTTTCTATTTTCTAAAAATACTAAAAAATGTGAAAAATATGAAAAATTATTTTTTTGGTCAAGAATGGTTCCTTGGGCTTGGCCAAGGCCACCAAAGTTGATTTTGTAATTTTTTGACTTTCTATGAATTTTTTATGATTTTTCAAAAAAAAATGAAAAAGGTTGGGTCAAAAATCAGGTGTCAACAGCTGCCCCTCTTTGAGAGGAATCTCGTGAGAGGTTTCTCTCAAAGACAGGTGACGCCTGAGTCTAGACCGACTCGACTGTGGAAAAGAAAAACGAATCTTGACACTCAATCTTTCTTGTCCCACCGGTGAACGTTCTGCTCTTCATTCTTTCGTAGAAGTGAGAGAGAAAGTAGAGAGACCCACCTGCCATTTACCTGTTGATTACTTGCCTGATGTTCGTGCGGCATGCGCGGCGTATAGTGGGTTCAAGTGAATACCTAGGGACTCGTCTTTTGAGTATCCTGGGGCGATTAAACTCTAGCCTGTATGTTGACACCTGATTTTTGATCAGTCTTTCATAGTTTATTTTTTAAAAATTCATAAAAAATCTATAAAAAGTTAAAAAAAATTAAAAAATCATTTTTGGTAGCCTTGACCAAGCTAAAGGAACCATTTTTGATAAAAAAAAATAATTTGTCATATTTTTTAATATTTTCCAAAAATAGAAAAATACATGAAAAATGAAGAAAAATAGAGTTCGATGTCGTAAAAATATAGAAAAATAGTCAATATTTTTATTTTAATTTCCTTTTCATTTTGAACTCATAAATAGTCAAAATTCAAGTTCAATTGCATGTATTTCTTCACGACGCATAGAGTTGAATTTGGCAAAAAAATGTCATTCGAGTATTTTAATTTGTAAATTTCTACATATTTTTTAGTCTTGACGTCCAATTAGATCGACCACCATCTACAATAAATTCCCCTTGCTGAATATTTTCGTTTTTGTTTCACATGATTTCATGATGTAAAACGCCGAGTGGATCCCTAAATATAATCGGGTCGGCATGAGCTCGATAGCTCGTCCAAGACCAAATCAGGGCACGACGAACCCAATGTGAGTACTCTCGAACTCCTTCGATGCTTCATAATGCTTTTCTTAGGTTAGATCGTGTGTAGAATGACTAGGACAGCTAAATCATTCTTGAGCTGTGATTGATAAATAGGGCCTTACTAGGAATGTCATGTGATTTATTTGCATATCTAGATTTCTTGAGTTGCGCATTTTATTACTGATTGTGATTGCTAGGATAATCACTCCTATCTGCATGAATTTTTAGATTTAGGGTTCATACCTTACTCATCCGCATGAATCTCAGGCTAGAAAATTCAGTTAACTTAGGTACCGAAAGGGCGTCAACTCTGACAGTTGGTGTAACTAAGTCCCCGAAACCATTTCTCTGGTTCTCGCAGAATTGAATAGAAACTCCCAACTATTCGATTGGGTGGTCCAATCACACTCTAAAAAAATGATTGGTGGCGACTCCATGGCATGCACACTTAGCACATGTCACTAGACCACACTGAAAGTCGATCACGCATACCTCCGTTGCGATTTGGGTAATGGGCCTTGGGAGAGGCCCGCGTCCGACCAGACAGGACGGCCCATTAGCCCTCGAGAGCCTGACAACCTCAAGAGGGTCGCGACACTGTATGGTAGGCCGTACCAGAATGAGATTCCTATACTTGACAGGAACTTGTGAATGACGCACCCAGTCTCTTAGGGATTGTCAGGGTTTTGATCCGTATGGTGGATCGGACCATGAATAGGACTCCTTTCTGTTAGGAACCTATGGATGACGCACCCAGCCTCTTAGGGATTGTCAGGGGTTTTGATCCGTATGGTGGATCAGACCATGAATAGGACTCCTTTCTGCTAGGAACCTATGGATGACGCACCCAGTCTCTTAGGGATTGTCGAACATTTTGATCCTTCAGGGGGATCAGGCCGAGAATATGACTCATCTCTGCTAGGAACCTATGGATGACGCACCCAGTCTCTTAGGGATTGTCGAACATTTTGATCCTATATTCTAATGAATTAACTAGGATTTATACAAATGAGGTGTGCCTGACCTTGAGGCTTTACCAAATGGGCTATTCTGGGTTTAGGGGTTACCTAGAACCTCACAGAAAGCTGATTTTGAAAATTGTCTCTTTCTTACCAAGAGAGGTTGTGTTATTCTGAGATCTGGGATTGCCAGGAATTCTGCAGAAGTTTAGACATGTAAATTGTTTCTTACCAAGAGTGCTGCAAGCCATTCTGGGAGCTGAAGTCATCAAGAATCTTGCAAAAGCTCCAACCTGAAAATTTTCTTACCAAAGGCACATCAATGGTCTTTAAGTGATATGTGATGTCAAACTGACAGCACTTTATGACTTATATCATAGTCATGAAAAAATTTCAATGAATGTATTACGAGGTTGGAGGTTATCCAAAACACCTTGCAACATACGGGAGTGATCAAAAGTTCCTTGCGGGGAAAGTTTGAATCAAACAATCTGAAATTACCAAAAGAGTTTGGTTAAAATGTCCAATGGAGTATTCTCATCAAAGAGGACTTCTCACCGTTTTGAGGTAATGGTCTTTTACCAAGAATGCACTCGAACTTCCTATCAAACCTGCGCCTAGGGTTCAGGATCATTCGCAGTGAATACACCTCGATCGATTAGGAGGACTTCCAAGGGACCGTAATGTTGGGCTTGGTCAACGGTTTTCAAAGGGGGACTTGCGTGCAAGTCAAGGCTTTCGAAGAGAAGTCTTCAACGTCTGCTCCAGGTTTACAAGTCAAGAAACCTGCGAAATGAGAAAGAAATAATCTTGCTCGAACTTCTTCGAGCTAAGCTTAGACATTAAACCCTATGTCAATCCAAGTGCCTTAATTAGAAAAGGCTTTTCAGGGTTGTAACGTAGGTAGGATTGGGGACCAAAAAAGGCTTGTTTTTGGCTTAGAATATGCAAAGGGTCTAACATTGGTGATCACTGCAGGTTTGCCGCCGATCTTGTCCCTTCTCGTCCAAAGAGCGTCTTTAGTCTTTGAAGTGCATATTTGTCTTTAGAGAACGTCTCTCTCATGTCAAGACGGCGTTAACATCTTGTCTACACTTTCGTCATCTGAGTGTGACATGATTTGGGAGCATCTTTCGCAGTCTAGCTCCCTTGGAATTTTTCTTTTACAATCAGATCTCACTAGTGACCTATACAAAGGTATCATGCCCCCTTTTGGCATTTACAAGATCAAACACATAATTCACAAGTGTACAAGTATTTGGATGGGCATTGGCCTTGCTTTTACCAGGCACTTTGCTTTTTCTTGATGCCCAAGATTAAATTTTTCTCTCTTCTTTCTTTTTGAGACCCCATCTTTTCTTTTCTTTTGGGGATCAGAATTTTCAAATGAATGTGCTAGACGTATAGCTTGAATCTCAGCACTCGAACATTAATCTAGGAATTTTTCACAAATCCTGTGTTTTGAACTCTTCCGCTCTTGAAGTGACGTCGTTTCCACCTTGGAATATGCAATGATCACCAACGGGTTTGTGAAATGAACGTATAGGCTCAATTGGGCAGTGCGAAGGGTAAAAGTGTATAGGATAGAGAAACGAATGCTTTTCGTCATCCTAAAGCACCTGAATTACCATAGAAGTTAAAATGACAAGCAACACACGAAGATTGATGCAAGTCTGAGCAAGAGAACTTCTAACCATTTACCTCCTGATACCTCTGGATGTACCTCCAGTTTGCCCCACTGTGGGGTGGTTCTTGACAGGGGTATAGAATGAAATCGTCGTTCGAATGGTTATCAATGGTCACCTGTAGTGTTTATGATAGAGAAACGAATGCCTCCGTCGTCTCAATCCATGTAATCATTGCGAATAACCCTTACGTCCGTAGGTTAAGGTCTCGATATCCTTACCATTCCACTTATCTCTTATGTGTGTATGGGACGTGTTTGGACCAGGCTTGCCTCTCGTCTGAGGAAACATCCTTTTGAATGATTTAAACAACTTTTGTTTGGAAGAGTTCATTTTGCTTTCTCCAAAACTTACCCTCCAAGGGGATTTATGATGCACAATGCATATTTCAATCATGTTCGGATAACCTCCAAGTTTAAACATGAATGCCAATGACATGACCATGAGAATTTTGCGTCTTTCTAGACATGAGATTTGAATACATGCTAGATTCCAAGAAGCCTTCAAATTCTATCAATAAGGATTCCGACAGTCTTGTAAACCTAAAAGATTAGGGAAGGAATACTTACCTGCCCAGCGCGGCTAGGGATTCCTGAAAAACATAAAAGGAATATGTCAGTGTATGCTCTCGAATTTCAGAAAATTAGAACGATACACCTTACCCTTGATCATGCATTCCTATGGAAGTGGATAGATTCGCGAAAATCTGCATTTTTCTTAACAACACAAGATGGTTAAGTTGTTCTAAAATTTCTTGAAATTCTCAGTCTTTGGAGAAGAAGACGTTCACCTGACCACCATGACGTTAGGTCTCCTTGATCATGCGTTCCAACTTATCGCGACCCTGCTTCCTTGGATCCTGCAATATTGAACACATGCTAATGTATGCATAGATGCGTGACATGCTTATGCAAAGACTATCATGAAGAGTAGGCTCAATTCGAGGCAGGGCATATGACCAGAATCTGATTTTATTTCAAGGGTAATATTTCTTCACAGCATCTGAATTCACAGGGTGCCCCAATTCTTCTCCCTCGGAGTTTACAAGAATTAATGCTCCTCCCGTGAGGATCTTCTTAACAATGTAGGGGCCTTCGTAATTTGGAGTGAATTTTCCCCCTGGATGGGTAGTACTTGGCAAAACTTTCCTAATTACCAAGTCATTTACTTCGAAGTTTCTGGTCTTGACCTTTCGATTGAACGCCCTGGCTACCCTCTTCTAGTAAGTTTGTCCATGGCAAATGGCTTTAAGACGTTTCTCATCTATTAAGTTCAGCTGTTCATATCTGTGCTTGAAATACTCTGACTCAGAGAGTTTATCTTCGGATAAGATTCTCAAAGAGGGAATCTTAACTTCTACTGGTAGAACTGCTTCTGTCCCATATACCAAACTATAGGGAGTTGCCCCTGTAGAAGTCCTGATCGACGTTCGGTAAGCCATCAAGGCGAAGGGCAGCCTTTCGTGCCAATCCCTGTAGTTTTCTGCTGTTTTAGCCAAGATTCTCTTGATGTTTTTATTGGCGGCTTCCACTGCCCCATTCATCTGTGGGCGGTAAGGAGATGAATTCAGATGTCGAATGCTAAAGTGATCCAGCAGACCATCGACAATCTTGTTGTTTAGGTTGGACCCATTATCTGTGATGATCGCTTGAGGGGTACCATACCGGGATATGATATCTCTTTTGACAAATCTTGCCACATTTCTTGCAGTGACATTCTTGTAAGAGCTGGCTTCTACCCATTTGGTGAAGTAATCAATCGCTACCAAGATGAAGCGATGACCATTCGAAGCCATAGGATTAATAGGCCCTATCATGTCTATCCCCCACATAGAGAAAGGCCAAACTTCAGACATTTGGTGTAGTTCGTTCGGGGGTGCGTTAATCTTATCCCCGTATATTTGGCATTGGTGGCATGACCGGACGTGCTGACAGCAGTCTGATTCGATGGTCATCCAATAATAACCTAGCCGCATGATCTTCCGAGCAAGGAGGTGGCCGTTCATGTGAGGCCCAGACGCACCTTCATGAATCTCTTTCATGAGAATATTTGCTTCTTTGGCATCTACGCATCTCAGTAGAGTGGAATCAAACGATCTCTTGTATAGAATTTGTCCATTGATGAAGAACTTGCTGGCCATCTTGGTTATGTATTTTCGGTCTCCTGACTGGCATCCTTCAGGGAATTCCCTTTTCAAGAGGTAATTCTTGATGTCATAGTACCATGGCTCTCCATCACATTCCTCTTCGATTAGCATGCAATAAGCTGGCTTTTCAACAATGCCGATCCTCAGAGGTTCTATATCCAACCCTTCAATCGTTTGTAACATCGAGGCTAGGGTGGCTAATGCATCTGCGAATTGGTTGTGAGACCTTGATAGGTACTCGAATGACACTTCTTCAAACTTGAGTATCAATTCTTCAAGGTATTCATGGTAGGGGATGAGTTTTGCATCTTTCGTCTTCCACTCCCCTTGTGTCTGTAGAATAATGAGCATGGAGTCTCCAAAGACTTGTAACCTAGGTATCTCCATAGAAAGGGCCAGTCGTAGACCCAGAATGCACGCCTCATATTCTGAAATATTGTTGGTACAAGGGAAAGTTATCTTTGCCGCGACAGGGTAATGTTGACCATCTTGGGATATCAGTACTGCCCCAGTGCCTGCCCCTGATAGGTTAACAGCACCATCGAAATACATGATCCACTTATCCTCTGCTAAGTTCAGAATTCGGCCTTCTGTGTTCGTTACTTCAGGGGATTCAGTGCTCGATGGGTTTTCTGCCAGCATGTCCGCTATAGCTCTTCCTTTTACCGACTTCTGCGGAGAACATTTAATGTCAAATTCAGACAACATTACTTGCCATTTTGCCAGTTTCCCAATTAAAGCGGGTTTCTCCAGGAGGTATTTGACGGGGTCGTTCTCTGTTATGAGCTGAATGTGATGATGTAGGGTATACTGCATTAGTCTTCGTAGTACCCATACTGCTGCTACGCAGACCCTTTCAACTGGTATATATTTTGCTTCAGATGGCGTGAATTTCTTACTCAGGTAATAAATGGCCCTCTCTTTTCCATCTATCGGGCTTGTCTGGGCAAGTAAGGCTCCCAAGGACTCTTGTCGTATGGTCAGGTATAAGGTCAATGGGAGACCGGGAATTGGTGGCACAAGCACCGGTGGTGTGATCAAATAGTTTTTGATCATTTGGAATGCCTTGCTGCACTCGGCGTCCCACGTTATTTTCGCGCCTTTCTTAAGCAATTTGAAGATTGGCTTAGCCACATCAGACAGCTGATTGATGAACCTGGCAATATAGTTCAATCTCCCTAGAAGGCTTCTCACTTCTTTTACTGTGGATGGAGTTGATAAATCGCGGATGGCCTGGATTTTTGAGGGATCAATCTCAATGCCCCTGTTGCTGACTATGAACCCAAGGAGTTTCCCGGATCTTGCCCCAAACACGCATTTGTTAGGGTTCAGCTTTAACTTGTATTTGCGCAGGCGCTCAAATAATTTTCTTAATACCTGTATGTGATCTTGTCCTTTCTTGGATTTAGCGATCATGTCATCAACATATACTTCATTCTCTTTGTGGATCATATCATGGAATAACGTGACCATAGCCTTCTGGTAGGTAGCCCCGGCGTTTTTCAATCCAAAGGGCATGACTTTGTAGCAAAAATTCCCCCATGGTGTGGTAAATGCAGTCTTGGGTTTGTCTTCTTGTTTCATGGAGATTTGGTTGTATCCCGAGAATCCATCCATGAATGAGAATAATTCATAACCCGCCGTACTATCCACCAATACATCAATGTGGGGGAGTGAAAAATCATCTTTTGGGCTTGCTCTATTCAGATCTCGGTAATCTACGCAGATCCGAACTTTTCCGTCTTTCTTCATGACGGGGACTATATTTGCAACCCAGTATGAATATGGAATAGCTTCAATGAAGCCTACCCTAAGGAGTTTCATGACTTCTTCCTTAATCTTGTCTTCTAACTCGGCTTTCATCCGCCTACTGCCTTGTTTGACAGGTTTGATGCCAGGATCCGTGGGCAATGCATGTTCCACAATCTTAGGATCAAGGCCTGGCATATCCGCGTAAGGCCATGCGAAGATGTCTTGATATTCTTTTAGTAGCTTGGTGAACTCGAGCCTTTCATCACGGGATAGGTGTCCGCCGATCTTGACCTCTTTGACGTTCGCGGTGTCTCCCAAATTAATAACGACTGGTTCTTCTGAGGTAGGAGGCTTTGATTCTTCAAAGGTGTTCCAATCTCTTCGGATAGATGCATAATCACCGTCTTCCTCTTCCTCGATGTTATAGGAGTGGTTAATGGAGGGATCTGAATTTTGTAACAACCTGGTATGCATGTTTGAGATGATATGCCTGAAATGTCATGAGTATGGTTAGTTTGTGCTCAGTAAAAATGACATGCATGATCATGTAAAGTCTTTTCGAAAAAGTTTTCGAAACAGATATAGGTACAAAGGGGACTAATCCTCATGTCATTGGATATCCCGGCCCCCATGAATTTTTTTTTTTTGAAGATTAGGAATCATATGGCAAATCAGGCCTCAAGCTTCTGTATGGAAGACCATTATCATCATTGGGCTGATTCGTAGTTCCATATGTTCTTAACAAAACATGCGTAGTTTTATTGAATGCAAGAAGGGCCGCGTTACAAGATGTGCTATTTGGACCAACGGCCTGGGATCCAAAGGCGTTTTCCTATGCATACAACAAGGAAAGAAAATACAATGCAATGCAGGAAGTTCTAAACGCCGTATTTAAAGATGAAGGAAGAGTCTATTTACTCAGAAGAAGTGGCTTCACTGTCCAACCACTCCATGATGACATTCACAGAGTCATCTTCGAGAAAAGGATTTGTCAGATCTGGTTCCATTGGCGAAGTGATACCCTCTTCAGATAGCCATTTGGAGTTCTGGTCGAAGTAGGTATTTAAGGGATTCTTGAACATTCGAGACCTTCCCTTCCAGGTTGGAGAACCGATGAATGAGCTATTCGGGCTGTTTTCGCCTCCACGGCGTCCCAGGCTTTTGCCTCGGCCTCGGCCTGTTGCTTTCGGGACAGAATCATTCATGGGATACTTCTGGTACCCCAAGCCCATTTTATGTGGATTAGCCTTCAACTGTAGCGGGGCATTTATACCCTGATTATGTTTGCCTAGGCCTTTTTCAGGATTGAACCCGTATGCCAGCAGCATCTTAGCTGGTAGAAGACTGGCTTCTGAGATGTAAGGAGTTCTCAACTTCGACCCTACTGGGGTATGAACTGTTGCTACCAACTCTAGGGAGTGATAGCTCGCTTCAGTTTTCTCTTCAGGCTCAATATAGGGAATGGCACTGTTCTGGTATGCCTGGAGGTCGACTTCCCCATGTACGGTAATCACCTTCCCATCTACAACGAAACGTACTTTTTGGTGTAGGCTCGAAGGGACAGCTCCTGCTGTATGGATCCAAGGTCTTCCTAGCTGGAATCCAAATGCACTGGGCAGATCCATTACTTGAAAGTTTATAGAGAACTTTGTCGGGCCGATGAATACGTCAAGCTCGATCTCTCCTTCTACAGTCTTCCTCATGCCGTCGAATGCTCTCACAGCTGTCTTGGATGTCTTGATCATCTCTTCCTTGATTCCCAGCCTCCTTATGGTAGCCAAAGGACAGATGTTAAAGGCTGATCCATTATCGATCAATACGTGTGCCACTCTTTTGCCGTTACATTGGGCAGAGATGTATAAAGCTTTGTTGTGCCCTCTTCCTTCCATGGGGAAGTCCTCGTCAGAGAAGCTCAACTGATCTTTTAAGAGAATTGCTCCTACAAAGTCCCCTAGTTGTACCTCATTGATTGTTTCAGGGACATGTACTTCATTGAGTACCTTCAATAGTGCGTTCTTGTGCTTCTCTGAATTGATGAATAGGTCTAGCAGGGATATCTGAGCGGGCATCTTCCTCAGCTGCTCTATCACTTCAAACTCACTGGTTTTGATGATCGATACGAGCTTTTCGGCATCTTCCTTTGAGACATCTTTTTTTTCGGATTCTCCCTCTCTGGGGGCATAAAATCTTCCAGACCTCATTATTGCATCTACTTGTGTGGTCCCATAGTCCCAATGAACAGCTTTGGGATCATACTCTTCTACTGGGGGGACTTTTATCGTTACAGTTGTCTGATGAGGTATCTCTGGTCCTGACGTGTTGTTTTCTTCCTCCTTAGGTAATTGAATTACGACAGGCCTCACTAGGCAATCTTCTACCTTGCTCAGGCTATCCAGCTCATCCAATCTGATCACCACGGCCGTGGCTACTTCGATCATCAATATGGCGTTGTCGAGTTCTTCCATACCGTTTGAGGTTTCTGGTTGAGAGAGATCATCCATACCTCCCCATCCGTCTGGTATGATGTCTTCAATCTTCTGATAAAAGCTGGGAGGGGCCGAATATTTCACCTTGAAATTGTATCCTCCAGAATCTTGACCCAGGTTGTCTATAATTTCGCTCTTCTCAAGTGCGTCAACCATAAACTTGAGGTCTGCTAGACTTCTCCTCCTGGCTTCTATTTCGTCTTCTTCAAATTCTTCCTCTGACTGAGTAGCTGGCCCCAGGCTGCTTACCAAGTTCTCATGTGAGGTACCACAGGTGTTACTCTGCCCAGCTGTGATCAAGAAGTGGTTTCTTTTCAAAGATAGAGATGCTTCGATCCCTTCAAATTCTTCATCAGTAATATCGGACACTATCCCCAAGCTCTTCATCTTGTCGATACACAACTTCTTTTGGTCGGTTGATATCTCCCCTTCTTTTGGGTATGATGAAGCGATTGTTAGCAAGGTGTCCAGCTTAGGCACATCTATCTTCAGTTTAAGGTAGTCCTCTTCTTCTTCAGTGAATATTGCCCCTACTGTTTGGTGATCTGGCAACGGATTTTCTTGCACATTTGGGGCTGCATTGTCAAATTTCAAAATCTGACTATCAATTAGGGCTTGCACTTTCAGCTTCAGGACATAGCAGTTATCCACATTATGCCCTCTTTCGCCCATATGGTAGGCACAGGTCTGGCTCTCATCAAAGCCAGGATATCTTGCGGGGTTTGCCCTAGGTGGTTCTTTTGCCACCAAGTGTTGCTCCAGCAGCATCGGGAGTAGCTTGGATAAAGGTCTCGGGAGCTGAGAGAATTGTCTCTGGGGTTGCTTTCTTCTAGGCTCTTGTACCTTTGGCGCTGACCAGGATGATCCGCCTTTGGCCTGATTAGAATTGCCAAATGGCTTTAACTTGTGGGGATCTGGTATAAATGCTATGTCCAGTCCGGCTTCTCTTTCCTTTCTCAGAGGATACTACTTCCTAGTAGGAGCTTCATGAGGCCTTCTTTCTTTCAAGGCCCATTCCAGCCTCTCAGCAACCTTAATCAGGTGTGCGAATGTCTGACATCCAGAAGTGTTCAGTCTGTCAAAGTACTCGTAGGGGAGTGCTTTTAGGAATAAGTCGATCAGCTCCTCTTCTGGGATTGAAGGCTTTACTTGGGTAGCCAAGGCTCGCCACCTCTGAGCATATGTCCTGATCGATTCGCCCCTCGCTTTTGAAGTTCGTAGGAGGTTTTCTCTTGTTGGGGCTGTAGCCGTGTTAAATTTGTACTGCCTGAGGAAGTCTTCTGCAAGGTCCTCCCATCCGTCATAATCCTCTAAGTCTAGCTCAATAAACCAAGCCAGAGCGGCGCCAGCCAAACTCTCTTGGAATGTGTTCATTAACAACGGAATGTAATCCGAGTAGTGCGCCATCTTGCGCAGGTAGTACTTGAGGTGGGCACGGGTACAGCCTGTCCCGTTGTATTTTCTCACGAACTCTGGCTCCCTATAGTCAGGAGGAGTCTCTATTTTAGCAAAAGGAGATATTTTGTCGAAGCGGGCCAGCTCATAGCCTTGACTGCTAGGCATTCTTCGATCTTGGCCAATCTCTTAGCCTCTGCCTCTGTCTTCACAGTTTGTTTTCCCTTCTCCTCTTTTTCAAGGTTGATGACAACTGGCGAGGCTTTTTGTTGTGCCCGACTATTTGGTTCATGAACGTTTTCCTCTGTATGTTGGGTATCCCTGGTTGCTTCTTTATCTGTTACATCAGGTACCATGGAAGGGCCTGAGTTGTTCTGATTGTGGGCGGTTGTCTGTCTAGCTTGGTTGGTCTCCAGCATGGCCTTAATGTCAGCCATCATAGTTGCCAGGGCAGTCATCTGAGATTCCAACATGCCTACGCGCGGAGTCAATTCCTGCTGTTCCATTCTCGTCTTTAGGCGGGTACGGAAACGATGCGTTGGCAATTCCGTGATGAGAGTGTACCTGTTTAAAAAGATCTCTGTGAGTGCTTCGCTTATTTAGCAAAAAGAAGCAGTTAATTCTTTCAATTGCATGCTTCTTGCCAGTAGATGAGAAAAAGGGCTACCTTGTGAGCCTTAGCCTCATGTAAGTAGTTCTTTTAATCATTTCTCGACAAGAATTCATGGAATTGAAAGAAGCGTAATTTCTGACGATAGTTTTTATGCATTTGTAAAAACATGTTCACATTCATGCTCATGTGTTTAAGATAGTATTCCACGGAAATGAGAATGTATGAGAAGGCATCACAATGTTTGCTTATTTTACACTTGACAGAATAGTCTATTCAAGTCTAGGACGTTTGAAGCCTAAGGTATCCTCATCATCCCAGTATAGATTCCCCTCTTCAGCTTGGGGCTCCTCATCTTCTGAACACGACAGTGGCCCTATGTCTTCGGGTATGTAGGGCTCTATTCCAGGTACGTATGGCACGATGTATTCAGGTATGTAGGGCTCGACAAGGCTTCGTCGGATCGCTTTGAAATGTTGAATGTATTCTGTGGTGGCTCTATGAGTGTTTTCTTCTCGAGTCATGTCTTCTGGCCAACTTATTTCTTCAGCCTGGGAATTCTTCAAGGAGAGTATGATGGATGCCACCTTGGCTTCAAGTCGTTTCTTCTCCTCCTCCGTGAGGGTCTGGCTCGGTAAGTCAAAGGAAAAGACACAAGGTCGCGGTGAAGAAGGGATCTCCTGAAGTGCTCCAAACTGTCGAATCACCCTCCTTGGGTAGTATGCAGTTGCGCCCGTGAATCCTAGCAAAGGGGACTGGGCCTCCGTCATCGCAGGTCAATCTGACTTTGCTCAGCGTCGGCAACCTTAGCCTCCATCGGAGTTGCTCAGGTTTTAGGACTTTGAGGAAGTTCTTCCATTCTACAAAGTTAAACTTAGGAACACGTGTATGGGTTCTAGCAAATGTTTTAAGATGGTGTGCATTGGGGCTGATTTCAGTGAAACCCATGCGGATGTGGAATTGTCTGATATGGGATGTGAACCACAGATACAGCAGATCACTAGAAGCTCTAAAGATTCCCTTTTTGCTTTTCTTGAAACGGTTTAGGGAGAGGAAGGTTTCGGCAAGGAGGATGTTTGAGTAATCCCACCCACAACAGACTTGCCTAGCTACTATAGCCATGATAGGGTCGAAGGTGACAGTTGAGATTGGGAATAGCACAAAGCCAAAGAATGCCAAGATAAAGGCTCTACCAGATTTGGTTCCTTTAGAAGCAGGAAGGCGGGAAAATCGGTCTATAAGGAAGGACAGGGAAATTCTTCCAGAATTGCTTTTCGCATCTACTTTGACTTCATTTAGGTTTGTGTCGAGGAATTCAGCCACCTGACTTAGAGGTTCAAGTCCTATAGGGGGTCGGACGAGCGTAGGGGTGAATTCAACTCCGATGACAGCGCTGTATTCCTCGATAGTGGGAGTGATCTCTAATCCTTCCATGCAAAATGTAGCGGTGGTAGGATCCCAGTAGAGCGCCATGGCTTGAATAAAAGCAGGTGGGCACTCAATCTTCAGTAGGTCCAGTAGGTATCCTAGTCGTTACTCCGCATACTTCTGGCTGGCTTCGCCCATGCCATCCCACCATGATTGGAGTTCAGCTCGGGGGATCTTGAACACTTGAATATCATTCTTTCCCATCAAGTCTAAAATATGCAAATGATTTTAAAAGGTCAATCGCCAGAAATTACTTTAAATGTATGAATATGCAGATGTCATGAAGCATGCATGAGCTAACTTGATTGCATAGTTCAATTTGAAGAAATGGAGATTATGACCCTTTTTCAGGTCTTGAAAGCCTGACTCAAAGCCTAATTTGCATTTCAGGGAAGTGAATTATGCAATTTAGTCAGGTTTACTCAGTGACTAAAGGGAACAGCAATGTCACGTTCCATTGGTCAACACATCAAAGGAACAAAGTGGGATGTACTCTTATTACAATCAAGATGTCTAATAGAAGAACGGTAAAGAAAGGTTTTTCAAACAAGAAAGCCATAAAAGACAATGGAACGTGAGGGTCTAGATCACTCTTCCTTCAGAAGTCTACCCAAATGACAGTCGGTCAGAAATTCTCCTTTAATCTAGGGTAGGGGAGTTATCTTCAGTGGTTTGGTCGAGAGGTTGTAGTTCCTCCGGCCACTTTCTAGTCCAGGGTACGATGACTTCGGGAGCCTTCTCGGGTTTCACCTTTTTTAGTGTGATACGCCTTGGCTTGGTCTTGATCGCAGGGCGTCTCTTCCTACCCCAATAAGTAATCATGGGTATGTCCTCTTTGGCCAGCCATTCAGCCTCCCTGCGGGCGTACGCTTCCCTAGCTAGCTGGTTGCGACGTTGTCTCTTCATCTCCAGATAATCCTTCATCATTTCGTCTGCTTGTCGCTTGAATCTGAGGTTATCAGCATAGTAGCGGGTTTGACAGTCCTCAGCATACCCCAGCTTACGTCCAGTCAGTTCCCGACCATACACGAATCTAGTAAAGTGTAGCCTCGTGTTTGGTCCGGGGCGAGTAACTTTTCTCAAGTACTCGAAGGTCACCAACTCCGTCGAGCTCTTAGGGAACAGCGACATCCTACCCCATAATCATTGTTGTTCTCATTAGTCACCCGAGTAATCTTCATGATGCGAATGCATATGGATGTATGCAATGTATGAGTCATATCACGAAGCAGGAAATAAAGTACGTTTAGAGATAAATGTCTTACCAACCACACTTTGGGGGACGTGGAATGCCCCCTGTATCAATGGGTGGTTTTAGGTATACCAACCATCCATGGACATGCGCATGCGACAAGTGGGTATACTCTTAAAAAAGAAAACCGAAAGTCAGGTGAGGAACCTACGGCTCAGGCTCCCACGATCCACACGAGGCAGATTCCTCCCCAAGGGTACCTACCCAAGAGGGCTAGATATCGCCAATGCAGATGGTAGGCGGGAATGAATACGAAAGTCTCAAGTGCCATCAAACACAAGATCCTTTTCGCATCCTTTCCCTATCTAAGGTAACCTAAGGGTGGTTGCAGTCGGGGTTTGACCGCCAGTGTGTGCGATGTGTCGTGATCATCACAATGCAAAGTCATGCACAGCAGCTTGTATCAAACACCGCTTCAGTAAATTCATAAAGTAAACATACATTCCCAACTCCAACCTACAGGAAAAAATGTCAACAATCACTCCACCCCTTATTTCTCCAATCTGCAAAAACATTTAACACAATGGTTAGTGTGCGTACCTCACCTTCGAGAGCATCTGCAGAAAACAATGTCAAATAAACCAAACAACTTTTTAATCGGCTCAAGTCCTCTGGAATTCGTAACCAGAGATTCTGGTTTTAGAATGTTCCCCAGTGGAGTCGCTAGTCTGTCGCGACCCTCTCGAGCTCGGAGGCGGGAGCGGGGCTAATGGGCCGCCCGATCGCTGGCTTGATCGGACGCGGGCCTCTCCCAAGGCCCATTACCCAAGTCGCAACTGCTGGATGTACATGGTCGACCTTCAGTGTGGTCTAGTGACATGTGATGAGTGTACATGTCAAGGAGTCGCCACCAATCGTTTCGTGGAGGGTACGATCGGAAAACCCTATCGAATAGTTGGGAGTGATCTACTCGATTCTGCGGAAACCAGAGAAGTGGGTTCGGGGACTTAGTTACGCCAACTGTCAGAGTTGACGCCCTTTCGGTACCTAAGCTGGATGGTTTATCTGATCTTAGGATTTCATACAGAAGAGTGGGGTATAGATCCTAAAACTAGGAGTTCATGCAGATGGGAATTACTACCCTACCAATCACAATCAATGGAAATAAGTGCGCAAATCAAGGATCCAGTACATGCGGATAAAACGCATGAAATCAGCATGATATCCCTAATGAGGCTCTATTAGCCTAGAGAAATATCAATCAAGGCTTAGGACTGATTTGGACATGATTCGCCCATGAGGGGCAGAATCGTAATTTTGAACAATTCGGGGAAAATTTACCCTTAAAAGGGTAAATCTGTCATTTTAGACGAATTGGGAAGTCAAAAGATAGTGGAAATGGAATTGGCCATCAATCCAATCCATTTTCTATTTTTCGGGAATTTCCAGGATTTTTCTGAAATTTTCAAGTGATTTTACCCTTGGAGGGGTAAAGTCGTCATTTTGGACAAAGACAAGAACTGAAAATCTCAAATATTAGGGTTGGTCGTCCACCTGACCCAAACCCTAACTTTAAGCAATTTTCAGAACTCGATTGGAATAAGAGAGATGATTTTCCCCATGAGGGGCAAAATCGTCATTTCTGCAGGAATGATAAGATTTGAAAATCCCAGCAAAAGGATTTGCCACCTAATTGGCCTTATCCTAATCTAGGCATTTTCGATCAATCTCGAAACGCAAGGCAGGGACGAATTACCCCTAAAGGGCATTATCGTCAATTCTTGGAAGAACAGATAAGAAACCCCAAAAATAGGGTTGACCAGTTGTCTGTGGTCAATCCTCGATTTTTGGGGATTTCTGGAGTGTCTAGGATTTTTCCACAATTTTTTTATATTTTTTTGGAAATTTCTGGCATTTTCTAACATTTTTTTTTATTTTCTGAAATTTTCCCGATTTTTTTATTTATTATTATTTTTTTAATCATTTTTCGATTTTTTTATTTAAAAAATGTTATCCGGGCCGGGTCACGGCCCACGGCCCAGCCCGGACCCGGGTCCGCGCGACCCGCGCCCAAAACGACGCCGTTTGATGCTTTTTTTTTTATTTTTGAATTGTCGAATTTGATCTAACGGCCTTCATGGCGCCGCGTGGCTGACTCAGGGTCTTCGGATTGACTTACCGAAAGCTACGGCTCAGATTGAATGGAGACTCGACCAGGGCCGTCTGATCTAATTACTTAAATCTACGGCCACGATTAGAACGTGGAATCTGATCTGAGCCGTCTATTTTCATTAACCTAAAACGACGTCGCCTAATCCTTCCTCTAAACGGCACCGTTTCTTATCCTGATTGATTTTACGATTAAAATCATTTTCGAATAATCCTAATTTCTAATCGGACGGTCATCATTTATTAGACTCGATTATTCTGGGCCGTTGGATTCTTTTTATTTGAATAACAGACTCAACGGCCATGCTGACTCGACATCCACGTGGACCAATCACGTGTTGCCACCTAGACCTTTGACCAGTTGACCGCGCCACGTCAGCTTCGTCTTCAACCTCGCGACTCCGGCAGAATGGACGGCTGTAGTTCTCCGGCGATGATCGTGCGGTGAAATCTTAATGGAATCACTCGAGACCAACGGCAATCGATTCGCGATTAGCTTTAGTTTGACATATCTAAGAATCGAAACATCATATTCACAGAATCAAGAACATCGTGCGAATTGCCGAGTACGGCCATGGAAGCTCAATCATGCGATTCACTCGAAATCAAAGAAATTCAGTCACAGAATAACACCAATGGAGGTTCAGAAGACTTACCTCGAGCTCCGATTGAGCTCGCTCGGCCCAGATTCGGCTGGGGAAATATGAACAGTAGCTCGACAATGGAGGTTGGATTTGAAGACTCGATTGGGCATGTTAAGACAAAACCGATGCAAACAAGATACGCGATAATGGTCAGTGATGTTCAGGGAATGAAACGCACACATTAATTGTATGAATGATTAAGAAATGCGCGAATCGCCATGAAAGCTTGAAGAAAAACTCGGGACTGCAACTCACCTGTTCTTGCGATTTCACTGGGCGCGGCCGGCGGCGATCGCTTCAGGGGACTCTGGGCGATCTCTCAGCGACCTCGTGGAGCTTTGGTTTTGCCTCGGAAGGCCCAACCGGCGCTCTGCAATTTTGAGCTCCAACCTTCGACCACCGCGAGGGAAGGTGAGCTCTTTCTCTCTCTTTCTTTCTCTCTCTCGATTCAGTTTCTTCTCCTCGAACTGAATCCGTTCTTCTTTTCAACAGAAAGCGATCATGAGCTTATATAGCTCGTTGGATTTTTGGCGCCGAACGGTAGACTGTGTACCGGCCTCAATTGCATGTGTGATCACGTGCAATTAGGTCGAAACGGCGTCGGAGAGGACGGGCATTCTGTCCAGTCCCGTTTGGTCATCCGGCGAGCTCTATTTCAAGCGAATTTGGCACGAATTTGGACAAGTTTCATCTGAGTTCTGTCGCCGTTGACTTTTGCAGGTGCAGCAGCCTTGACCAACCGATTATTCTCCGTTCTGGCAACCATTGCTCGTGTTTTTGGTTCGAATCGATGGGCAATGATTCGAGGAACAAAACCCCTCTTCAAACTCTTCCAATCATGGTCGTTTTCTCCCTTAATTTAGCCATTGAAATTGACCCTGACACTGTTCATTCGTACGGTTCTCTGAGGAAGAAGAAGACACTATTCTGGACCGGTTTGACCGGTTCAACCGGCGGTCAGACCGGTCCAAGCCGGCCCCGACTTGCAATTTTTCAAATTAAATCCAAATTAACAGGAAATTTTTACAATTGAACCTCATAATCGAATCTAGGGCATGAATTCTATCTAGAAATGTGGTTTTGCCCAAAAGTTTTCATCAATTTTTACAAAATCCCCAAATTCTCATTTGATTGGAAATTGGGGATTGTGTAATTGAGGGTGCAAATGATCAAATTGAGTTAAACCACCTATGCCAATCGATTTAAAATGGTGAAATCCATTGGGTAGCATGTTCAATTTGCAATGATAGCCCTTGAATTGAAAGTAATTTCAATTATGCTCAATTTCAAGGACTAAAATGCAATTTTAGTATGTAATTTTGTCAAATCCGTGCAATTGAGCAAATTGCACAAACAATTGGGCTAAATTGAAATAGGGGATAGTTAGATTGAATGTCAAGATCTTAAAAAATGCCAAAATTGCAAATTAAAAGACTCAATTGTTATTTTTTCTTCAAATTCAATAGTACAGGTTACAAAGGAACACCTAAAATTGAATCTGGTTTTGATTTTTTTGTGAGGTCAAAAATACAAGGGATTAAGAGGAAAAATATTGGATATTTTTTCATATTTTTGTGACCTCAAATGCTATTTTTCTTGATTTTTTAAGTATTTTTTCTATTTTCCAAAAATACTAAAAAATATGAAAAATGTGAAAAATTATTTTTTGGTCAAGAATGGTTCCTTGGGCTTGGCCAAGGCCACCAAAGTTGATTTTGTAATTTTTTGACTTTTTATAAATTTTTTGTGATTTTTCAAAAATAAAACTGAAAAAGACCTGGTCAAAAAATCAGGTGTCAACATTTCCCTCGAATTTTGTATATTCTTTTGATGTGTATTTTCAGATTGAATGGCCCTCCCCCAACCCTACGCTTAAACTTTGTATTTATATATGCATCCTCTAACTTGATGGACAAGAACACAATATTCAATATTCATTTTCGAAGAGCGGATCTTAAAAATATGAATATTTGATAAATATCTCATGCCTTTAAAAAGCAAATTTTGGCCATTAGACATATGCAAGAGAGATTGTCCGAATATCACATGTACATCCTTGAATATTTGCCAAATCTTCCTTTTTTTTAGAATGCAATTTTCGGCCACAATGCATGTGCACATGGGATAGCAGAATTCCACATGTCTTTCCTATTTTATGATGAAATTTTTTGCCATGAGGAATTGTGACATGGGCCAGCCCAAAATTATGCTCTTGCGGAGCTCATTCGTGCGAGTTCAGGGCCTAATCGAGCTTTAATTAACTAAATAGATAATTAATTAAAAGCCTCACATAAATTCTAATTGAGTCTGAAACCATACAAAATTCGGCACCCCTTATTGGCCTTAGTCGAAAATTCATAATGCATTCTAGTCTAACTGCTTGTGAAATTAAGCTCAACTGACTCACCTAAATGCAATGACACAACTGACAGAAAATAAATATGCAATGCATGAGGATTTTATTTTTTGGTGAGAATTATAATTAAGTCTCATTTTATGTTTAAATGATTTTTCTAAAAATTAAAATCAAAATTTAGGTGTCAACAGTATTGTCAAATTTTCAGGCTAGCGGCTTCCAATTTATAACGACTTGCACAAGATTTGAACCACTTGGTGGTAAGTATCTTCCATCCGATAATGAATTTGGGATGTCACATAGGATCTCTCGTCACTGATGGTGCTTGGCATCAGAGATAGTGACATGGTTCAAGAGGTCCTCCTCCAGAGGCAATATCACTCAAGAACCGGATAAGGAACGAGGAATTCTTGTTGCAAAGATTGTTTGGTTCTAGTGTTTCAATTTTAAATGTGCCTCGTTAACAAATATTTTTGGTGCTAATTAAGTTTATCTAATATGAAATAATTTAATTTTCAAATTGGTCAACTTTCCACAAGCAACACATTCGATTATTGAGATTTAATCAGTAATAGTACAACAAAAAAGCCTAAACTTGTACTTTTGAGATAAATTTATCCCGAACTAATTTTTTCACCGCCAAAATTTCAAAACGGTACACGTGTGACAAATTTACCCTCTTAGTTTTCGTTAATTTTTATCATTAGGTTGTTAGTTGGATGACACAGAGCAATTGACGAGTGTATCAGTTTGAGATTTTTAACCCTTCGTTTGCACTTTGGGGTTTTTGTGGAATTAACACAATTTAATAAAACTTATCATAAGGTAAATTTGTTACACATGTATGAGGTTGAGATTTTTTGTGGTCAAGAAATTAGTTTAGGGTAAATTTATCACAGACTTACCTGTTTGGAATTTTTCATGGTATTAACCCATATTATATGTGGATTTTACGTGTACTATATATTAATTTTTTAACAGAATGAGTTCATTGTCTATGACAATTTGTGGAATTTTCTTTTTCTGGTTATCACTAGAAATGGTCTTAGGCTCTAGGAAAAGTCACCGTTGAAGCTGGAAAAATAGCCGGTCGAAGTCGATGGGTAATGTAGCGATTTGGCCCCATTGACAAATGTTAACTTATACAAGTTACAAACTCCGAATCATTCTATTAAAGCTCCTCCTACATAACTCAAAGAGAAATTTCCTTACTTGTCCAAGATTTTAAACGTTGGTGTCAATTAGGCGATATGTGGATGGCTTGAGCTTTATGAAAATGGCTAAAATATTTGCCGATACATGTTTCGTTTAAATATTCATCAATTGAAATCTAACTGTCTTTTGACTAACCTAGCCTCCTCGGTCCCTCGAGATCAAGCTTGGCTATGGAAGAATTGCGGAGCATAAATCTAAGAATTTGAAGAGCTTGTTTTAAGTAGATGGTACTAGAGCCTTTTGTCAGCAAGTTGTTTCATGTTTTATTTTCTAAACTCAATCTTTTCAACTTGCTCCTACAAAACCAAGAGTCGAATTAAGTCTCATAAATTAGATCCAATAGAGTTATTTATTGAAATACCTTATCTAACGGAAGGTGCCCCTTGTCTGGTACAGTACTAAAGATATCATCGAAAACTTACGGTAGCTTGCCAGACAAAGGCTAAGAGAAGAAAATCGAGGTACATCTTTTTTTTTAATCAAGGGTTGCATCGATCATCATCCTATTGATAGTACAGAAAATTGGTATGTCCGACCGGGCCTCTACTATATCAATTGTACTTAATTGGCTTGAGTGGGTTTCGTTATTGGGTTAGCCATATACTGTACATGTAGAAAAGGAAAAGCTCTCCTCTTTATTCAATGAATATTTTTTCTGTACATTTACAATACTCAATCCTGTCATATATATAGGACAACAGACAACCATAATTAGGAAATATACAATAGGAAGAATTCTATACTAGGAAGAAATATATACAATAAAACTTTCTAAGAAATAGGCTAAAATAGCTCACGACCACACTCCTCCTCAAGTGGGTGCAAAGATGTCTTTGATACCCAACTTGATAAGTGAGCTATGAAATTCTCTACTTGACACAACCTTTGTCAATATATCAGCTAACTGGTCTTCATACTTCACAAATGGTAACTGGATCACTTTTGCATCCAAATTCTCTTTGATGAAATGTCTGTCAATCTCCACATGTTTGGTTCTATCATGCTGAATTGGATTATGAACAATGTTTACAGCTGCTTTATTATCACAAAACAATTTGATTTCTAAACCTGGTGGATACCCGAGCTCGGTTAGCAGCTTTCGAAGCCATAGAAGTTCGCATAACCCATTTGCTACACCTCTAAATTCAGCTTCTGCACTAGACCTAGCTACAACCTTTTGTTTCTTACTTCTCCATGTAACAAGGTTACCTCCCACAAATGTAAGATATCCTGATGTAGACCTCTTGTCTATCACACTTCCAGCCCAATCTGCATCTGTGTAACCCTCTACTTCAAGGTGACCATTTTTTGCAAATAACAATCCCTTTCCTAGGGCTGACTTCAAATATCGAATGATGTGCAACACAACACTCATATGATCCTCACTAGGTGCATGCATGAACTGACTCACTACACTTACTGCATAAGCAATATCAGGACGTGTATGTGATAAGTAAATCAAACGTCATACTAACCTTTGGTATTTTTCTTTATTAGTAGGCGTCTGATCAAGGTACTCTCCAAGCTTACATTTTTGTACCATAGGAGTGTCTGTAGGCTTGAAATCTAGCATGCCAACTTCAGTCAAAAGATCAAGAACATACTTCAGCTGAGACAAGTAAATCCCTTCCTTCGACCTAGCAACCTCGATTCCTAAGAAATATTTCAAACCTCACAAGTTCTTCATCTCAAACTTCCTAGATAATAACTTCTGCAGTCTCATAATCTCAGCACTATCATTGCATGTAATAATCATGTCGTCTACATATATGATAAGAGTTGTTATTCTTCCTTGAGTACCTTTCAAGAACAAAGTATCATCTGAATTACTTAGGGAGTATCCATACCTTTTCATAGCTGAGCTAAAGTGACCAAACCATGCATGAAGGGGCTGTTTCAACCCATACAATGATCTTTCCAGCTTACAAACCATGTTCTCTTGATCTGCGCATCTGTATCCAGGTGGAAGCTCCATATAGATCTCCTCCTCTAAATCTCCATGAAGAAATGCATTCTTCACATCAAATTGATGTAAAGGCTAGTCCAAGTTTGCAGCCATAGATAACAATACTCTTATCGTGTCTAACTTTGCAACTGGAGAGAATGTTTCCTGCTAATGCACCCCATAAGTCTGTGTATACCCTTTAGCTACCAGTTGTGCTTTATACCTCTCAATAGTGCCGTCTGCTGTATGTTTGACTATAAACACCCACCTACATCCAACAGGCTTCTTATCCTCTAGTAGTTCCACAAGTTTCCAAGTTCGATTTTTCTCCAATGCCTCCATCTCTGCCTCCATCGCTTGAAGCTATTTCGGATCCTTCATGGCTTCTTCGACCCTGTTTGGAACTTGAACTGAGGAAACCGTAGACACAAAAGCTTGTAGTGGTGTGGACAACCTCTTGGCAAACACATAATCTGCAATAAGATATCGAGACCAACGGTCCTCTACATCTGGAGAATATTGATTTGGTGGTTTACCCCTATTATGCATATCAGGCAGCTTATAACCAGTAAACACATTAGTATTTTCAAACGAATCAAGTACAGTAGAAGTACTTACCTCAGGTACATTCTCAGGAGCTTGGAGTGGTACTGAAGAGGGCGAAGAGGGCGAAGACAAGGAGGGCTATTGCTGTTGTGCATCTATTGACACATGCTCAGTTGCTACTTCTTCTATGCCGCCCGACCGTGCGCTTATCTCACGGCTGTGAGGCAGTAGCTCAGAATCTTCAGCCTCAGAATCGCGCTGCTGTGCACACCCATCCGTCGCACACCCATCTGTCACTCCTGCAGTCCCAACCTCCTACCAATGTCTAGTTCTACATTTAGTCTCCCCCTGAACAGGACACTGGGGGGGAAGAAAAATAGGATTCCATCTCGGTAAATGTTACATCCATGGTGACATACATGCGTTTTCCGGCAAGATCATAGCTTCGATACCTTTTTTGAGAAGGGCCATAGCCAAGAAACACACACTTAACTGCACAAGGATCAAGTTTGGTCTGCTGATTTTTGTGAAGATGGACATAAGTGACACACCCAAACACCTTAGGAGGTAATGTAAGAACCGAAGGAAGAGACACATGGGCGGCAAGTGCTTGCATTGGCGCCCGATAACGTAGAATGCGGGAAGGCATGCGATTCAACAAATAAGCAGCTGTAACTATGGCAGAATCCCAAAAACGATGGGGAACATGGCCACCCTCCAATAGTGCTCGAGTGGTTTCAAGTAGATGGCGATTCTTGCGCTCAGCAACACCGTTCTGCTGAGGAGTCTGAGGGCAAGAAGTTTCATGTATCAAACCATGTTCCTCAAAATAAGCTGCAAGAGGTTTACTTAAGTATTTGCCACCATTATCAAACTGAAGAACCTGAAGTTTGGCCCCAAATTGAGTCTGAATCATACGGTGGAAAGTCCGAAAGATAGCTTGAGCCTAATTCTTATGTTTCATCAAATATAGCCAAGTCATACATGTGCAATCATCAATAAAGATGATAAACCATCGAAACCCAAATACAATAGTAATAGGAGACACACCACATACATCAGAATAAATTAAGAAAAAATGAGTATAGCTGATATTCAAACTGGGAGGAAGACAGGTGCGGTGGCTCTTTGCCAAAATACAAGTATCACACTGAAAACTAGAGTTCGATAGACCATGAAATAACTTGGGAAACAAATGCCCTAAATACCCAAAGGATGGATGACCTAAACGACGGTGCCATAACCAAAGCTCATTCTCTTGAGCTAACTGTCCACGAGAATGATAGGTCCGTCCAGAAGTAATGTCATCCACGAAATACAGCCCATTCCTCTTAGTACCACTCCCAATAATCTCCTTGGTGAGAATGTCCTGAAACCTGCAAAAATCAGGGTACATAAGTACAACACAGTTTAACTCGCTGGTAAGCTGTCCAACTAATAACAAACGATTAGACAATGTAGGAACAAGTAAAGTATGAGATAGAGAGAGAGAAGACGTGATAGACACACACCCCACAGCCATCACAGGAAAGCTATGCCCGTTGGCATTGTAAATATGATCTCGACGTGGTGTAGTAGATGTAAGAAGGTCACTAGATTCCGGAGTCATATGATAGTAGCGCCAGAATCGATTATCCACCCATGATGACCATCACCATGTCCATTAGCAAAGACAAACCCACAATTACCTTCAAGAGATTCGGCATTAGCAAATTCAGGCTCCATAGGAATTAATGACAAGCCGCTAGTCACTAAGGAGGCTTGCCTTCCAGTGTGACAACACAAGCGCCATAAATCTTACAAAGAATCCTATACTCCACTCAAGAGCAAAACACATTAAGATCAAACATCATTTCATACGTGATCATGTTCAGAACAGTGATGTTAACATTCAATATATTGATACAAAAAATTAGCTTGCAGACATTTTCACAAAACCCTTGGATAAGGAATCCTTTAATTTTATTAGAAACAAATTAGCCATCATTAACCCTCTGTCTTAAGCGTATTTTAGAACAGATAGAGACTCAGAAGGAGCATCAGAAGGAGACTTAGAAGGAGACTCAGAAGGAGCGTCAGAAGGAGACTCAGAAGGAGAGTCAGAAAGAACGCCAGAAGGAACGTTCAATTTTTTTAAAAAAGGAAAGTTCATAAATCAAAGGTCAGTCATTTCCTAAAATTATTTTTAAGGTAAGTCCCTCATATCTCTGCGTATATTTGATTGACGGTGATTAATTGATTTATTAAAGGAATTTTTCATAATTTCTTTTAAAAAAAAATTTGTTTCTAAAAATAACCGTCACTTTTATAAAACATCGAACCGCCACCCCTGTTCTCTCACCTTCAAATCGATCTCATTCGAAACCTTAAATTGTGTTCAGAATCTCTCTCCTTCTCGATTTTTTTCCTCGAATCAACACACTCTCTTCCAAAGTTTTAAACTTTTTCATCTCCATGGCTCCGAAATCAGTCTCCGACTCGAAGAAGACCTCTCAGACGAAGAGAAAGTTCTCCTCTCCGACTGCAAGCACCACCGAGCCTTCGGAAACTGAAATCAACGAACAACGGGAGGCATTCCGATTGGCAAAAGGTTTGTCTTTATCTGTTTTTGACGAGAAAGAAGCAGTGGCACACATTGTTAAGCCCATGTACGACAGCATTAAGGCAGCAGGGGATTTTGGTGATGAATTGAGAAAACTGTTGGATATTCACAAGTTCGCTAGTAAGGGCGAATTGTTAGAATTCCATAGTTTACCTGGAAAGGTTGTTGAACCTATTGTTGTTAAAGAACCTAAATCGGCTTCTAGAAAGGGAAAGGAAAAAGTAGCAGGGTCTAGTTCGCAAGCAACTACAAGAAAATCCTCACCAATAAGGCCTAGCGGCACTAAAGCAAAGGTTGAAGATGATGATGATGTCTTGTTTAATGATTTTATGAAAAACATTGGGTTTACTACAGATGCAAACTTTCATGATCCTATGTTTCAAAGTCAAGCACATAAGGACAAGTTTGAGTCCTTGAAACAGAGAGGCACATAGGGTATTTGAATTGAAGTACTTTGATAGGAATTGCATCCCTCTTAGGAAGCATCTTCAAAAGGTCAATTTAGAGCACTTTATAACCCAAAAGAGCTACACTTTTCCTGATTTGGTGGCCTATTTTTACTCAAATCTTCATTTTGCCAACTTCAACTCCATGGCCTTCACTGTGCATAGAAAGCAACATGTTTTGCATGTTGATGAATTGGCATCCATTATGGGAACTAGTAAAAGGGCTTTCAAACCTTTGGATGTTACTGCTGAAGAAGCTTTTTGCTTTCTTACTGGGAAAACAAGTTTCTCCAGAGAGTCAAAATCTCACATAGCCTACAGTGATTTTCCTCTGAAGCACACTATGATGCATAAGGTTGTCACTGAATGCCTCAGACCAAAGGCAGCCTCAAAGACAGACATCTCAAAGTACGAGGCAAAATTGTTGTGGGGTATCTTACAGGGAAAGAAAATTTCTTTTGCCCACACGGTTCTACTTCACATGTACAGAACAGTCCTCAAGCCAAAGGGACATCTACCTTATGTTGGTCTGATCTATAAAATAATAAATTATTTTAAGATCAGGGCTTCTGCAGATCTTATCAAACAACAAATCCCGTTGATGACGGCTGGTGAAACTATGATGGGCAAGATGGGATTCAAAATGACTCATGCTGGATGGAGGACCAAGAATAATGAACCAGTTCTTGTGGAGTTCGAAGATAAGTCAAAACAGAAATATCCAAAAAGGAGAAAGGTTATGGCCATCAAGAGTCAACAAAAAGACACCTCATCTGATGATCACTCCAGAGCAAGCAAAGCAGAATCTGACTCTGAAGCTACTCAATCCAAAGGTGCCTCAGATGGAGAAAGTCAAACTGAGAGTCAAAGTGTAGAAAGCAATGAAGGAGGAGATGTAAATGAAACACAGTCCACAGATTCTGGTGTTTACATCTGTGAACTAACTAAGGAAGAATTCCTCACTATGTGGACTGAATATGATGCTGCAAGAAAAGAGAATGAAACAGAGCATGGTGATACTCTTTTCAACTTTGATTATGAGAAGTGGTCAGCACAAATACTAGCACAGATGGTCTCAGAGGAACAGGTGGCAGAGCCAGATGATATTGATGCTTATTCCATATCCTCTACCCGATTGACTACTCACAAAGCTGCCTCAAGCTTGGCAACATCACTTGCACGAGAGGATCAACTTTTGAGTGCTCAGTCCATACCAATGGACATTGATGAAGAAATAGAATCTGTGCCCAGTACAAAGGCTAAAGGAAAAAGGGCTATAACTCAGGGGGAGCCTTTACCTGCAACCTCTGATGTTTTTCTGATAGAAGTGTTTGCTTCTCAAGCCTTTCCTAAAGCTCAATCTGAGGGGGAGAATGTGCCAAGAAAAAGGATTGACACTACAAATCAAGAACAATCTCCTACATCACCACAAGTTGAAATTCAAAAGCAAATGGAGAATCTTCAACAAATCCTCATCCAGAATCTGGCTGCTATGAAAACCATGCTAGATCAGAAATTGCATAACTTTGAACAGAAGGTTGATGGGAAGTTGCAGGGTATGGCAAATTAGATGACCAATCTAGAGAAGTCCATTGACTTGTATGGCAGAATGTTCTGTGCTGAAATTGCAAACATGCCTTCATACACGCTGGTGAGGACTAACAGAGCAGCTTCAGAATTACCTACAACTCAACATGTCAGAAGCCATGCTCAAAGAATGGAAGGAGAGTATGTCAGACCTTCTTCAGTAGAGGCTGATGCAGAGCCTAAAGATGTTCCTTCTTCTTCCAAAATGCCCACACCTTCTTAATTTTTAAGCATAAGCATTTGTTATGCAATTTTTTAACTATTCCTTCTACAATGACTTAATCATATTCTTTATTATATACATTCTTTTTGCTGTTGACAAAAAGGGAGAGAGATTTCTCTATCTACCAGTTCTATTTATATTTACCATAGTGCAGGATATCATTTGTGCATATTATCATTTGTGCAGGATATTATTTACCACAGTGCAGGATATTTTCTGATTATGTTTACTTGCAGGAGCAGATTGAGTGATTACTTTTATTTACAATTTTTCACATACACTTGTTTCATTAAATTTTGTAGTTTTGTCACCATCAAAAAGTGGAAGATTGTTGTGGAAATTCTCCTATATTTTGATTCTGACAAAACTATCAAAAGGATTTGTATAATATTTTATGGTGCAGAAAGAATGAGTAAGCAGCAGGTTGTGTGGATCTAATTCTGTCACAAGGACGAAGGGTCAGAAGGAGTGCTTCTGGACCAAGGGTCAGATGGAAGTGCTTCTGACTAGGTCAGATGGAAGTGCTTCTGACGAGGTCAGATGGAAATGCTTCTGACTAGGTCAGATGGAATTGCTTCTGACAAGGTCATATGGAAGTGCTTCTGACGAGGCCAGATGGAGTGCATCTGAGGATCTTCAGATGGAGCTGCTTCTAAGGGTCAGGTTCAACATGATCTTCTAGTTGAACATTTCGTGCAACGATCTACATGCAGTGACAGATGGCCCTTATCAAATCTCTGAATTACCATTCCACTATAACTGATCAAATTCAGGAAGTTCTTTATGAAGATGAAACTTGAAATTAGTCAGTTTCTGCATCTCCAAAGCATGAAGACCCACGAATGGCAGGTTTCTGATCAAGGCAAGGTTCCTTATGGAAATTTGTGATATTCGATTTACATGATGTCCCTTCTAATCAATCAAAGGATTTTCTACAATTGATTATTACATTCCAAGAATATCTTTTCGGGGACCAATACGGATATACCACACTTATGGAAACTGGAGATTTAGTTGTATGGGCGACTAAATCAGAATGGTTCAATATCTTCTTCAACGGTTCTCATATCTTCTAAGATACAGTCTCGTTCAATCATGATTGATGACGTCCAATCAAGGATTGAAGAGCGATCTCTTGGCCAGGTATCCAACGGCTAGTTTGGAGGCATGTGAGTATAAAAGAAGAAACATGGTGACCTGAGAAGTATGACGAACAGCAATCCAAAAAGTGCAAGCGTGATTCGAATTTTACCCAAAAGTATTCTGAGTGCTCAAAATCTCATTCATTGTGAGAATCTATAAGAGAGAGAAATCGAGTGGTTGAGTGATTGTAATTCTCTTGATTCTTCATAGTGAAATCCAGCCGATCGGCTGTCATCGTGGGAGAGTGGACGTAGGCTTGACAAGCCGAACCACTATAAACTCAGCGTGCTCTCTTCTCTTCCCTACTTCATCGCTGCGTTTGAATTGTGTACTATCTCCTGTTGTTCTTATTTACTGATTGCGTATTGAAATTATCATTAATTCTGCAAGAAATTTCAATTTAGTTGTCGATTCACCTATTCACCCCCCTCTAGGTGATATTGCTAGATCCAACACCATCTTCACCCTCTATAAATAGGAGCTAGTGCACCATCTTGTGTTGTGTGTGTGGGAAGTCCAACAAAGAGAGCATACTAGTGTGCTTTGTAGTGAGTGGTGTGAGAGTGGTGAGTGTGAGTTAGAGAGTCCATTATGTGTGTACTTGTGACTTCTATCAATATAAAGAGAGCTCAATTTACATTTAGATATTCACTTGAATCTCAACATTTTAACAATACGATTTGAGGCCAATAAAACATTTTAACAATACAATTTTGAGGCCAATAAGGGCGGATTTAGTTGTTAAGGGTGTTTCGTTTAAGTGTTTCTAGGCTCGATTCCGTATAACACCCCTTTATTCAAATAAATCCTTCCAAGCAATCTACAACGTAGACTGCCAATATTTGACAATTACAAGTAGTTAGCAACGTGGCAACCATGGTTAACGATGTGCCCATGAGTGATAAACGCTTCCTCCTCCCATGACAACCGAAAAGCACAATCTATTCCATATTCTCCAAAGGATGTGCCCATGAGTGATGGAAATCCATCACAGATAAGTAATGGTCCATTCAGAATCTTGTCATTTGTCGTGCCTGGTGCATAGTTCAACAACACATACTCATTCTTCATGAATAGGTAAGCTTCATTTGTCCGAGATGAACGGAATGCAGCATCTATATAGCTCTCGGAGTTAGTTGTGCCATCAGCATACCAATTGGTCCCGGCAGAGTTGACAGACACTTGTCTTTTCTTTCTCTAGGGGCCAGCATCATCTTGACAAATGGTTAGGCATGCCCTCCTACCATTAGCCATGTAATCAAGTACTGGCCTTTGAATTCTGAGCTGCCTTGGTGGATGCGATTGTGGATTGAAGTTCCGATTTACTCTTAATATGGTATTGTTAAAATGATAATCCAATTTCTAAAATAGAATTGTCTAGAATTTTTATAGTCTAAAATTGTGTAGAAAAAGGAAAATCAAGCTTTGTGTAGAATTATCTAGGTCTCATAGGCGGTAGAAATTCTTGGAAGAGAAGCAAGAACACCTAGAATATTCTAGATGTCGGCTAAGTATGCCTATAAATATGTAAGTGGGCGATCATTTTGTGTGTGAGAAACCAACTATAGGAAGCCACCTCCAGTAGCATCCCCTCCACTTGAAATACCAAAAAGTCATCCTTCCTTGTATTGCCGTAAACAATTCAATAAATATTGAGCCATTTTCTTACAAATTTCTATCAAATCTTTGCCCAATTGCTTCCTCATCATCTCGAGCACATACCAAAAATCTAAACCCACTTCCGCAAAAACTAGCAGGTATCCACTCTCTCCCGTCTTGTATACATGCATTGCACAAGTGTCGTAAGCCCTCATTTTTAACTTTGCAATTCTATTATCTCACTAATATATTAAACATATCTAAACAAATTGTAGTCAATTAAAGTTGATTTCAAATGTAATGAAGAAATTTAAGTTCTAATGTATAGGGTAATTATAAGTTATAAACCCTCTCCGATCATAAGTAAGCCTGAAACGTTGAGCAAACCGAATATATTGAGGTGCGATGCCAGCAACAAAGCACACCTCATCTTGGGTAGTGTATCGGTAACGATCATCAAGAGTCTCAGCAGCCCAAATACCACCAGGAGCATATATCTCGTATCGATATAATTCAACAGGGGTGCCAGAGTTGAGTGGGGGATACCAACCGATGTTAAGCGTGGTGCTAACGAAGGGGTGGGTAGTGACCCTTCTGGAATCAACAGGCCTACCGCCATGGTGGACGTATTGATCCAGATTTGTAGTAGACCTCGTCGGTAGTGCCTTGTTGACGCCTTGCTTGGAATCCATTCCGAAAGATCTCCTGATAGGGGCTAAGATCCCAACGAAAGACATGATGAAGGATGTCACAGCCTTCGCTGCTGCTTCTATAAACAATGTCATGCAGATGAGAGGTTCCTAAAAGGCAATTAAAGTAGTAAACATGTTCTACAAAATATTGAGCCGCAAGCATGTCTATTTCACTAATAGGTTTACTAAAATTTCTTTTTTTTTTGTAAATACAATATCGAACGAAATTCGACGAGGGTACTTTTAATTAAACAATACCATCTTATACATATTATTATAAAGTAAAGAGAATATGTATTTAAATACTTTTTTTCCTAACTTGAACTACCCGTTTATAACTGCTATATCCATAGATAAATGCGTCAATTAGTAATTTTTATTTTTCGTTCATAAATTTCAGTTCTTAAAATTAGAATCTTATCTTAGCTTATTTTAACATCAATAAAAACATCCCTTCAATAATTTGCTGAAGACTCGCTGCGGGAGGCGTTGCCAAGAATCTCAATGTGAGCTTCATCCGTTCTGTTTTGAATCGTCCTTATCACTATCAGATTTTCCAATCTCAACTTCTCATCAAATCACAGATTTCGCTCCATCTATATCCAATCACGCTTCCAACCGAGCGTTCTAATATTGGGGCGATCGTCCCAACCAAATCTAGTAACCAAGTGAGAACAGTGACAAGGCTCCTTGAGCTCGCCAAGCCGGAGCTCCGCTTCCTTCTCGAAGCTGTAGGTCCTGGCAAGGCATCAGCCAAGTGTCCTTGCATGACGAGCCACCAGGGGACTCCAGGTTTGATACCATGTAGAAAAAGAAAAGCTCTCCTCTTTATTCAATGAATATTTTTTCTGTACATTTACAATACTCAATCCTGTCATATGTATAGGACAACAGACAACCCTAATTAGGAGATACATAATAGGAATGATTTTATACTAGGAAGAAATATATACAATAAAACTTCCTAACAAATAGGCTAAAATAGCTCACGACCACATTACAGAGTCTCCTCGAACCCCTACTAGTCATCCTTAAGCCACATATCTACTAGAGGGATCCTCATCCGATACAATCCATAATGACTCGTTCCGATCCACGTATGTCATGCCCCTCAAAGAAGTAGTCATAGTAATCGCACAATAATGAATTTGCGAAATCATCGGATGATCTCTCGTCATTGGTGGGGCATGGCATCAGTGATGGCAAGTTTTTATATTAAGAAGCACCGACTTCTCTAGAGCTTTCTAGAACCTTCTTGATTTGTCTAGACATTCTAGAGTTTTTCCCTACTTTCTAGAATCTTCATGACTTGTCTCGATATCCACCATCTTCACCCTCTATAAATAGGAGCTAGTGCACCATCTTGTGTTGTGTGTGCGGGAAGTCCAAGAAAGAGAGCATACTAGTGTGCTTTGTAGTGAGCGGTGTGAGAGTGGTGAGTGTGAGTTGGAGAGTCCATTATGTGTGTATTTGTGACTTCTATCAATATAAAGAGAGCTCAATTTACATTTAGATATTCACTTGATTCTCAACATTTTAACAATACGATTTTGAGGCCAATAAAACATTTTAACAATACGATTTTGAGGCCAATAAGGGCGGATTTAGTTGTGAAGGGTGTTTCGTTTAAGTGTTTCTAGGCTCGATTCCGTATAACACCCCTTTATTCGAATAAATCCTTCCAAGCAATCTACAACGTAGACTGCCAATATTTGACAATTACAAGAAGTTAGCAATGTGGCAACCATGGTTAACGACAAAAGGCAACTCCTGTTGTTTAATAAGATTAACTGTTTTAAAAATGAGTTATTTAATGAAATTTAATTTATATATTTTGTTAACCGTACCAAATACTTATATATTTTGTTAACTGTACCAAATACTTAGAAATGAAGGAAGTTTTTTTCAATATTATCATCAACATAATAAACCGTCGGATTACCAATATTATATGTAGAGCCAAAATTACTTTTTGCTTATTTTAATCACTTCCCACCTTACTCATTCGTTCCATAGTTTACTAAAATTTCTTTTCTTTTTTTGTAAATACAATATCGAACGAAATTCGACGAGGGTACTTTTAACCAAACGATACCATCTTATACATATTATTATAAAGTAAAGAGAATATGTATTTAAATACTTTTTTTCCTATCTTGAACTACCCGTTTATAACTGTTATATCCATAGATAAATGCGTCAATTAGTAATTTTTATTTTTCGTTCATAAATTTCAGTTCTTAAAATTTGAATCTTATCTTAGCTTATTTTAACATCAATAAAAGCATCCCTTCAATAATTTGCTGAAGACTCGCTGCGGGAGGCGTTGCCAAGAATCTCAATGTGAGCTTCATCCGTTCTGTTTTGAATCGTCCTTATCACTATCAGATTTTCCAATCTCAACCTCTCATCAAATCACAGATTTCGCTCCATCTATATCCGATCACGCTTCCAACCGAGCGTTCTAATATTGGGGCGATCGTCCCTACCAAATCGTAGTAACCAAGTGAGAACAGTGACAAGGCTCCTTGAGCTCGCCAAGCCGGAGCTCCGCTTCCTTCTCGGAGCTGTAGGTCCTGGCAAGGCATCAGCCAAGCGTCCTTGCATGACGAGGCACCAGGG
Source organism: Rhodomyrtus psidioides (assembly GCA_021437785.1). Classification (NCBI taxonomy): domain Eukaryota; kingdom Viridiplantae; phylum Streptophyta; class Magnoliopsida; order Myrtales; family Myrtaceae; genus Rhodomyrtus; species Rhodomyrtus psidioides. The sequence continues at coordinate 1,501,600 of JAILYB010000041.1, read as the reverse complement.
TACTCCATCATGGCAAGGATCGCCATGGCAAGCCGCACCAAGGAGATTTCTCCCTCGCATAGCCTCGGACGCCATCAATTGAATTAGATCGATCTTGGAGAAGAAGTAATTGCACCTATAGCCGACAACGATGCTGACTACGATATCGATGGACAAAAAAAATTCGTGGCTTGTTCACTATCCTCTCCAAGGTAATTAATCATTTTATTTTTTCTTTCTTTATATTTTTTTTTTTTTGCTAATTTTGTATTCTTCTTTTCAAATTTTTATATATATATTTTGGTGGTTCAGGTGTTCATCAATGTAGGCCTAATTGTCAGCTACGACTGCAATTATTCCTTCTTCTTCAAGATCAGATTCAAAGGGTGGCATCTCCTACTATGCGAGGGAGCTTGCCATCGCGCTCCTCGCAATGCCGGAATTCTCCAGTGGCTCATCGTGCAGGGACGCTTGGCCAATGGTGTCCTCGCCAAGACCTACAACTCCAGGAAGGAAGCTGAGCTCGGCCTTGGTGACATCAAGGAGGCTTGTTAGGAGGAAACACTTCATGGCCCCTATGTGTCTCATAATTCGAAATGTTCAAGCGTTATCATTTGTGTGGACAAGTTTAGGCTGATTTTTCTTTTACGGGCAGATGGAAATTTGGCTAATGATGTACGAATAGAATACATCCGTTTGCCAATTCGACTCGAACAATGATAATTACAAAGGGAGATCTACCTAAGGGAAAAATCGAACGCAATGCATCAATCATTGGATTGGTAATTGCCCTTTCAAGTTTTATTTTGACAGAACCTTATATTTAACCAACAAATCCTTTAGAACATAGAAACACACTACAAAAGCCATTCCTCACGCAAAAGCTCCAAGCTAGAGCCAGAAAGAAGCCATTCCAAAACGGACTCGTTATCCATCATCCTCAACTTATCTTCCAGTCCACATAGTATATGAACCGGAGTCATTCAATGGCGCACGCTTATACAATTTGGATTGATCCTTACATCAATGGATTGACTTCTGGAACTTTGATTTTCAAATTAACCATTTACGCAATGACGTAAGGACGAACTTTGACCTTCAGTTGTGTTGATTTTTCCAATGGTAAAAGTTTTTTGATCACTTTGATAATTGAAAATGAGAGTTTCAATGTGAAGATTAAAACATGTCATCTGAAATTGACCTATTGATTATGGAAAGCGATGTTTTTACCAAATGAACTGTTTAAGTTACCTATTCTATTTTCATCGACTGCTTCCATGGATACGACAAGAAGACCTCGCTGTCTACACCGTACCAACCTTTATTCATCTAGAAGATCACGAAAAGGACTTAACTTATAAAAAGGAGGAAGGAAAAAAAGTCAAAGACGACTGACATATCAGTGCAAAGAACCCTTGAAAGAGCGGCAGTCAAACGGAAGTCTAAAAAGTTTGGGATATCCCGCTGGATGGGGTCAAGAGGAGCTAATTTCTTTTGACTATTCTAATCCCAATGTAAGTGACCTTTTATTACGAGAATATGATTATGCAATAACTTTTTATTTACCGTGAGATTGACAGCATATTGTGAGCCCCAAAATATGAATAATAAATAATTAAAAATTATTACGAGGTTCATTCTTTCAAGAATTTATGACCGAAAATATGCTATTCTTCTTATAGTCACCAAAAAATTATTATACTAGTGAAGTTCTTTATTATATTGTGTCTCACCCGTGTCGAAAATGTGAAGGATCAACTTAAGTTATTAACTATGGGCTCATCTCTTAATCTATATTCGATGGGCTAAGTTGTTATATGCTTAGTTATATTCTGTAAAATGGGTCATAAATGGATTCAAAATGGTAAAGTCCAATATAACATGAGGGTCGAATGAGTTCTCAACTTCTCATCTCAGCTTGTGTTTGTATTTTTCTTAATGTGGGTTAAATACTAAAGCGTTTTGGAAATTATAGGTCGGGTCGGTATGAATATGAGTCATTAGATTTGCATTACATGGAGATGATTTAAAACGAATTAAATGTGTTGATTTCGGGCGAACCATTTTCGACCCGACCCACTCAATTAACGGGTCTAGCCATGGAGCATAGACAACGATATGAAAGCATAAGGGGTAGGGCCTTTAATACTCCTACTGCGTAGAGGAGACTTTGGAATTCTTTGCTCAACCCATTCCGACTTTCAGCGCAAAAGACTTCGGATACAACTTGAGGAAAAAAATCAACAAAATGATGTTAAAATCGTCCATCGAATAGTTGTCATCGAGGAATAGATATACGTACTTAGCTTACTATTCAATGACTTCAATTTTTAAACTGAAATTAGGAACAATTAGGAATGTTAATGGGCTCAAAATTCCGGTTCCTTTTTGCGGATTAATTGTCTAATCAGCCTTTATAAGGAACATTCTTTTCACTTCTGCACTCATGCCCTTAAGGTGTTTTTTAATTTTATTTTTAGGTGCTTTTTCCATGTCCTCCTTCCAGGCAACACCCAAAACAGAGCCCTCTGTTTTTCTGATGCTCTCTGAAAAAAATTCTTTCGCCTACCATTCCGGCTCCCATGCTTTGAAATTTGGAAGCCTCAAGCAACTCGTTCGCATCAATTCTGCCACATTTCTAAGTTATAAATCCGAAAAAAACTTCGAATCTGATTAGATGCGAATTGAAGTTGTGGTTAGTGAAAATAACCATAACATATTCGAAATGTTGGAGCATCATAATTTGGATAGGGAAATTTAGTATAACTTTTCTTTCAAGGCTAGAAGAAAATTTGGCAACCTGTGCGTGAATAGAATAAATTCACGTGCAAATTCGAAGAGATGAGTAATGATCACAAAGACAGGTCTACTTTAGAGAAAAACCCAAGACAATGCATCAATCATTGGATTACTCATTGCTCATTCCAGTTTTATTCTGACATAACATTCTAGTTGACCAACAAATCCTTTAGAACTTAGAAAGACAACTAGAAAACCCATTCCACACACAAAAGCTCCAAGCTAGAGCCAAAGAGAAGCATACAAAAGAGATCCCTTCAAGTTCCAATAATTATCACTTCAATGGATTTTGAAAAGAGCATTTAAGCACAAACATCGGGGTTCGCCAAGAGGTACTCTTCAACTGTCTTGAACAATCCCATAGCCCTGTCTTTGCCCTGCTTAATGTCATCTTCCTTGAGCTCTACACCTTCCTTAACATGATAGTCGCTAGTCATCTTGCATATGCATCCACCATTAGCAGATGTGAACTTCACCTCATAGACAATGCAGTCAATTTTGTCGAACTTGATATCACTTTCAATCAAAGTATATTTGCAATAAAAGTTATCGACATCAAGAGTGTCAATCTTGTGCTTCGTGTACTTGATGTGAGCACCTATTACATGAATTCCAAAGAGTAGAAAGATTAATTTCGACGTTTGCATTAAATAACAAACTTCACATGCTCAAGAAACATCTATGATAGACTTACTTCCGCCAAAATTAGTTTGCTTGATGCTGCCAACTCCGCCATCTCCCTCGATGAACTCGACACTCTTAATGCCTTCGGGGACAATCTTGGGAAGGATATTGTGTGAGTCAAGGACCAAAGCCTTGAACATCCTCGATGGAGCGACGACAGATGTGAACTCTTGAGAGTAAGTGACAACACCCATGTTTGTTTTGTGAGGAGCAAAGAGGAATGAACTCAATTAAGAAATGGAAGGATTTGGTGCTATAGCTATTGAAGAAGGCTTGAGCTGATGAAGATAGTGAAGAGAATTACATGATAATTATAGGCAAGTTGATAGTTCAGCAGTCCTCCATCATTCAAAGTTCAAAGCACTCCGAATTGGACCATTCGACCTTGCTTTAAGCGTTTCTTCCTTTCTTATTGAGCGGAGCCAACCGTCATCTAGAAGAGGAAGAAGGAAGACTTCATTTTCAGAGCACGATGTATTGTAGTACGTGAAGTCTGTACATACGAAACTGGTCAACTTTCCAAAACCAACACGCTCGATCATTAGGATTTAAACAGTAATGCGTAAGCTTTTAAACTTTGAATGACAAACACTAATATTATCGTGACAAAGTCTCCTAAATTTGATCCAGTAGAATTATTTATTGTAATGCCTTATCTAACGGAGGGCCCCCTTGTCTTGTACAGCACTAAAGATATCATTGAAAACTTACGGTAGCTTGCCAAACAAAGGCAAAGAGAAGAAAATGAAGGTATATCTTTTTTTTTTTTTATCAAAAGTTGAATCAATCATCATCCTATTGATAATATAGAAAATGGGTCTGTCCGACCGAGCCTGTACTATATCGATTGTACTTAATTGCCTTTAGTCGATTTAGTGGGTTAGCCATACACTTCATATGTTTCTAAAGCAGATGAAGCCTCAAAAGAAGTACTCGTGTAATTGTGGCCTCGCCTCCTTATGTATCACTTAACATAGTCTCCTCGAACCCATACTAGTCTATCCTTAAGCCACACATCTACAAGAGGGGCTCCTCATCCGATACAATCCATAACGACTCGATCCGGTCTACGTATGTCACGCCCCTCAAAGAAGTAGTAAAAGTAAACGCATGGCATCAGTGATCGCAAAAGTTTATAACAATCCAATTGCAAGGCTAATAATGGCGGATTTTGTTGGGTGCACGGAGCAAAAGTTCGATACTTTCGATACTTTCACTCGGGGGGATCGCTAAGAGGGAGCTCAAGTCCGAGCTCGTTAATATATCCAGTTGGACCCACCTTCACTCAAAAACTTAAGCCAATGAGTTATGAGCCAACTTAGATGTATTAACTCCTCTACCACATTAATTCTCAAATGTGGGACTTCTCTAACACAACTCACATGTGCATTCTAACAATCTCCCTCTCACGTGTGAGCTTCAGTATTAGGTTTTTGCTCTCCCTTAATCTAAGTATCCTTCCGCACCAATTTATCTCAACTTGAATATTCATCAATACCCATCGGGCCCGCTTTGCTACACCACAACGTCCACCCGGCCCGAAAATCGCGTTGCCTCCATCTCAACCTGAATCTCCATTAACGCTTATCGGGCCCACATTGCTACACCACAACGTTCACCCGGCCCGGAACTCGCGTTGTCTCCATCTCAACCTGAATCTCCATCAACACCCATCGGGCCCGCGCTGCTACACCACAACGCCCACCGGCCCAAAACCGCGTTGGCACTATATTCCTTCTTGAGACGCGATCACCAGATTCTTTCTTGAGATATTCACCGGAAGAGATTAGAGGTCCACCAATCAACCATCGACTCTGATACCATTTGTTGGGTGCACGCAGCAGAAATCCGATACTTTCACTGGGGAAGATCGCTAAGAGAGAGCCTAAGTCCGAGCCCGTTAATATATCCAGTTGGATCCACCTTCACTCAAAAGCTTAAGCCAATGAGTTATGAGCCAACTTAGATATATTAACTGCTCAGTACCACATTAATTCTCCAATGTTGGACTTCTCTAACACAACTCACACGTGCATTCTAACAGATTTAGTGACCCCCATTAAATGCATTTTATTACTCCAGCTCATTATATTATTGGGTTAGCCATAAAGTTTTTAACAATCCAATTGCAAGCCTCAGCTCAGGGAACGAGGATTTCTAGTTGCAAAGGGTGTTTCGTCCTAGTATTTCATTTTTTAATGTGCATCGTTAACGAATATTTTAAGTATATTTAATATGAAATAATTCGATTTTCATGCGGGGCGACCGGGCTTGAAATAATTATTCTATTAGGGCTGTTTGGTCTTTGGGGATTCAAGGTACATGAAGGATAACTCAGGAGGTGTTATGTTGACTTTTCTTATAGGGCCAAAAGATCATTAAGGATATAGCTTAAGCAACCTATGAATAAGTAGAATATGTTTTCGTACAGGTTCAACACATTGAATGATAATCACAGGTGTTTAGAATTTCATTGAAATTATCTGTCATGCCCACAATGTATTCTTATATACATTAATTGCTCCATTATGTAAATGTTCGAATTCATTCTTCTTCTTTTTTTAAGATTCTCTAGATATTTAACCATGCTTAACTACTCCATTCTCAAGTCAATATCCGCATTATCCGATATATCGACAAAAAGAGTTCACAGCTTTGATTCTATCTGTCCGGTATTGCATTAAAAAAAGAATTTAGACTTCGACCTCCTCTTGTGTTAATTTTTCATTAATAATAAAATTCCACAAAAACGTCCAAAGTCTAATCCTAATTCTGATCTCTAAGAAGGAATTCATTACTAATGAAATTCCACAAAAGACGAAAAACGTGTATATGAATTAATCTTTAAATGCAAATCTAATATCAATGCAATGAGATTTTTATCTTTTCAGTTTTTTTTTTACATTGTTTTCTTTTCATTTATTTTATGTGAAAAAAATACAATATAAAATTCGGATCTGTTTGAAAAATTCAAAGAAAATACCTCCCTAAACAAATGAGCCCGATCTAAAAGAAAATTCAATTAACACAATCAAAAATGCAACCCCCACAATAATCAAAGATGTAATCACTCCAACCAAAATGGCTAAAGACTCGCTGCAGGATACTCGGAATTTTCAAATCATTAGGATGACCAAACTAATCTTTTTATTACAGGAATCTCGTTGTGGTGAGCACGCTTGACTCACTTTTCTTAAATTGTTTGTCACCAAGCCGGCGTTTGGCTTCCTTCTTGAAGTTATAGGTCCTGGCGAGGATGCCATTCGAATCAGCTAAGCGTCCCTACTTGACAAACCACCGTGGAGATTTCGGCATGGCGAGGATCGCCATGGCGAGCAGGACCAAGGAGATTGCTTAGTTGTAGCCGACAACGATGCTGACATCAACATTGTGTAGGAAAATATGAAAAAGAAGTGACAATGTAATCGGACTTTGAGGCGTGTAATCACTTTCTTTTAGGATCAATTTGCCCCCACGAAGTTGCTATAGGTTTCTGGCAAATTCCCTTCAGGATACAACAAAGTCACTGCGAGAATACTGGATAGCAATTCCAGTAATTTTCCTAAAACTCTCTGCGAAACAATGAAAAGATGGATATCTCTCTTTTGAAGGAAAACGTAGAATGAAAGTTGATTCTGAAAACTAAACAGAATTGTCTATTATATAGACTAATAAACACCTTTTGGTGTCTAAACTGTCCATGTACGAACGCATCTATTCATGTTCAAAACATCGCATCAGTTCGTGTTCAGAACATCGCACCAATTCATGTCCGAAACATCGCACCAATTCACGTTGAAAAATTGCAATTCTGACATGACCGTTCGTGGTGAAAACAGTCATTCGAACACAACTGTTCGTAAGTGACAATCGCTGTTCGGACACAACTGTTCGTGTCCGAACAGTCACAATTTAAAAAATAAAATAAAATATAATTATAAAATATTTTATTTCGAAATAATAAAAAAAATAATTCAGAATTCGTCCGCGGCGCGCAAAGTGCTAAATACGTCTAATAATCACGTCAAAATCGCGCAATCACACTTTTGTTTTAGTTTTTTTTTTTCCTTCTTTTCACATCATAGGGGAACCGATTTATTTTCCTTTTTGTTTCCGAAAGGCAATTTGCTAGTTTGACTTTTCAATTGCTATAATTGCTACGACATCGGAACGGACTGAGTGTACACCAAACTTGGATTAACCCACAAAGACAAATGTCTCTCTCTTGGGACCCTTCTTTTCTTAATTTTTCTGTTAAGTACTTTTCTACCATTTTTATCTAGTCAAATTTTCTCTCTCTTCCTTTTTCTATTCATCTATAAGTCATGTGTAAATTCACCTTCACCACAAAGGGAGGTCTTTTCTTGGGCAAAATCCATAATTCATTGGATTGATCATTGCTCCTTCAAGTTTTATAATAATAATAATAAATTCCAATTCCATGGCTTACACACAACCATCAAATCCTTAATGTCATAGGAATCACACCATAAAAGCCTTTCCTCACCCGAAAGCTCCGAGGCAGAGAGCCAAAGGAGAAAACATAAGATACAATAGAAACTTTCCACTCCCTTTATTACGTCATCACTCGGAAAAGATCTTGAGAAAAGAAACATTTAGGCGCAGACATCGGGGTTGGCCACAAGGTACTCCTCAACAGCCTTGTACAATCCCATAGCTTTGTCTTTGCCCTTCTTGATCTCCTCCTCCTTGAGCTCACAACCTTCCTTGACATGGTAATGGCTGGTCATCTTGCAGATGCTTCCGCTGCCAGATGCGACGAATTTCACTTCTTCCTCGACGAACTCGATCTTGTCGAACTTGATGTCGCTTTCGATCATAGTATATTTGCAATAAAAGCTACCTGTGTCAAGAGCCTCGACCTTGTGCTTCGTGTACTTGATGTGGGAGCCTGTTGTGCAAATTCATCAAAGCGAAGAAGTCAATTCTTAATTCGAAGGTCTGTACATAGATTAGACATGGTAGAAGTATGAGTGTGATCCGACTTACTTTCAGCAAAGTTGGTTTTCTTGATGCTGCCAATTCCACCATCTCCCTCGATGAACTCAACGCTCTTAATGCCCTCGGGAACAATCATGGGTAGGACATTGTGGGACTCGAGGACCAAAGCCTTGAACATCCTCGATGGGGCAATGCTGCTTGTGATCTCCAGCGAGTAGGTGATGACTCCCATGTTGGCCTTGTAAGAAACAAAGAGAACTGACCTCAAGGAGTGTAGTGGAAGGGTTTGGTTTGATATTGCTAAAGGAGAAGGCTTGAGCTGATGAAGATGATGAAGAGAACTACTTGGTTCTTATAGGCAAGTCCATTGCATTGTACTCCATCCTCATTCAAAGTTCAGAGCACTCCGAATCGGACCGAGCCGAATTACTTTCAAGCTTTCTTGTTTTCTCATTGGTAGGAGCCACCGATCATCTGGAAGGTCAGGCGAAAGAACAAATCACGATCAATGCTGCTTTTGTACGGCCATTATTATAACAGCCTAAGGTAAGGTATTAGTTTGACCAAAAAAAAAAGTGAGGTATTGTGCCACCTCTCAAGAAAAAGTAATTCAAATCGAATATTTTGGTCATAATATGAATCCGATATTTTCGCGGGAACGAAATCGTAAAATAGACGAGGCTAAATAAGTAAATCCTTTTTTCAGTTGTGAATTTTCAAGATCCAATCTTTTTTATAAAGAAAGTTGAACTTTTATACCATGAATTGATTTCGACAAGAATTTTAGGCTTGATACCTGACAGCCATGACCACCGGTGTTAAGGTATACTTCTATGTTTGTTCGTCGTCCATGTCTCCCATCGTCATATCAAGGGCTGAAATTGATGGTGCATCAAAAGATAACAAATAAGTCATAGGTATTATTGGACGGTCGGCCAGCTGCTCATTAGTCGAAGATTGGTCAACAAGAGAATGTTGAAATACAACGCGCTTATAGATTCTTGCATCCTGCTTCACCACAATTCGGGTCGGAATTAGGCTTGGATCCGTAAACCACACAATGCAAATTGGGCATAGGAGCCGCATTTTCTTTTCTTTTTCGCAATCTTTAGTCGAAGATTGGTCAAAAAAATGGATCCGATTCATTGTGCTTCTGTTTACGAAAGTCAATTTTAGTAGTTTGATTTTTCAAATGCCGCTATAGCGGGATGACTGTACTCTAAACTTGGATTAACTCGTAAAGACAAATGTGTCTACTATGACCGTTCTTTTTCTTTTTTCAATTTTGTTCTACCTTTTATTTTCCTTTTTTGCTTGTCAAATTTCCTCCATTTTATTTGGGAAACGATGCTTGCTTTCCATGAATTTCAAAGAAGCACACTATACCTTATTTTATTTTATTTTTGGTCGAGACACTATCGCTTAGTGGAAAATTGTATTTCCAGAAATCAAATTTGCTAGTTAAAAAAAAAAAAAAAGAGTCCCCGGATATTCTCATCAAAAGCAAAGTGATTCACTACCACTTGTTTTTCGTCGAAAAACATTTGTGGAAATTATTTCCTGGATTGCCCGAGGATAGAATTGGGCAATTTTCCAAAATAATTTTTTTGAAAAAAATATTTACCAAAATAATAGTAAAAATAAAATAATTACCGAATTGGGTGCCAATCGGCACTTGGGCCGCCGATTGGCACCCATTGGGCCCCAATCGGCGGCCTAATTGCCGATTGTGGCAATTGGGCACCCAATCGGCACTTGGGCCGCCGATTGGGGCCCAAAATTATTTTTTTTTATTTTCTTTTTTTTCAATGGATTCGTCTCGAAAAATTATGCGAAATCAAAAAAAAATTCGTTCCAAACGGACACCCGAGCGATGAGATATGCCCTTTCAAAGTATTATTAATAATATTTAAATTTTTTTATAAAAGTAAAAAAATACTACATAATTCATATTATGTATTATTAATAAAATTTATATTTTTTATAAAAGTAAAAAAACACTACATAATAAAATTTGACTTTTAATTTATATTTATTATAAAAGTTTTCAATTAAATAATAAATTATAATTGAAATTTTATTAATAATTTAGGCATCAATTGAAAATTTTATAAAATTATTAATAATAAAATTTTTACTATTATTTTGGTAAAATTATTATTAATAAAATTTATATTTTTTTATAAAATTGACTTTTAATTTATATTTTTTATAAAAATTTTCAATTGATGCCTAAATTATTAATATAATTTCAATTACAATTTATTATTTAGTTGAAAACTTTTATAAAAAAATATAAATTAAAAGTCAATTTTATTATGTAGTTTTTTTTTTACTTTTATAAAAAATATAAATTTTATTAATAATACATAATATGAATTATGTAGTATTTTTTTACTTTTATAAATAAAAAAAATTTATTAATAATACTTTTACCAAAATAATAGTAAAATTTTATTAATAATACTTTGAAAGAGCATATCTCATCGCTCGGGTGTCCGTTTGGAACGATTTTTTTTTATTTTGTTTAATTTTTCGAGACGGATCTATTGAAAAATAAAATAAAATAAAAAATAATAATTTTCAGCCCCAATCGGCAGCCAAATTGCCGATTGGGTGCCCAATTGCCCTAGTCGGCAATTGGGCCGCCGATTGGGGCCCAATGGGTGCCAATCGGTGGCCCAAGTGCCGATTGACACATAATTCGGTAATTATTTTATTTTTACTATTATTTTGGTAAATATTTTTTTAAAAAAATTATTTTGGAAAATTGCCCGATAGAATTACTGTCCCATTAATTCCATTTCTTTTCATACGGCAATATATCTTGCTTACAAAATATATAATGACTTCTGTTGGGGTGCCGCAGCATAAACTCAATACCCAATACATTTCTGGTGGGGAGATCACTAAAAGGGAGTTGGACCCACATTTACTAAAAAGTTTAAGCCAATAATAAATTGTGGGCCAACTAAAATATATTAAGTGTCTACACCACATCAATTCTCCGACATGAGATTTTTCTAATCCAATCCACGCGTGCATTCTGTTGGGAAAAAACAGGCAGCGGATATAATTTTCCTCCTTTGACTAAATTTATGAGAAATCGATTCGAGCACAACCAATGAAATATGCGAATTGAAAGAAAAACAACACCAGAATTTTTTACGTGGAAAACCCCTTCAATGCGAAGGATAAAAATCACGAGACCGCTCACGGAGTCCACCCGAATCTTCACTATATATTAATCGTTTGGGTACACAACTCGCTGAATACAACGACAATAAAATCCCAAAGCTATAAGTGAAGATCAAGCAACAACAACACCGTAAACGAGAGAACCGGATGAAAATCACCCCCAAAATATGCAGTCCCGAAATACCCACGAACAGCTACAGTAAATACCTTCAAATCACGATCCAACCGTACAGAATCAAGAACAACGAGTCTTGATGATGTTGTCAAAATTTTAGCCCAATCGGACGACGGGAAGACCTCCGATCGTCGATTTGATCTCAGCTGGACGCCCAGAAAATCTGCTGCTGCGCCCCTGCACTGTTTGCTGCGTTTTCTATTTCTTTCGTGGTTGCTCTCTCACCGTTTTTCTGTCATGCGTGTTTTGCTGCCCTAGAAAGCAATTAAACAAAGGGCAATGGGCTGGATTGGGCCCAAAGCCCAACAAATTGTTGAGGTTGTCCCACATCGGCTGTGGAAGAGGCTGGTGGTCAGTTTATAAGTGTGAGGGAAAGCCTCAACTTTTGAGCTAGCTTTTGGGTTGAGAGAGACCCAAGACCACCCAACACTGGTATCAGAGCCCAGGTTACCAACAAGTCTGGACCCAACAGTCACACGGGAGAGATACGGGTTGTCGCTCCCTCCGACCCATGGCCCGATGTGTGAGGGGGAGATTGTTGAGGTTGTCCCACATCGGCTGTGGAAGAGGCTGGTGGTCGGTTTATAAGTGTGAGGGAAAGTCTCAACCTTTGAGCTAGCTTTTGGGTTGAGAGAGGCCCAAGACCACCCAACACTTTTATCTTCTTTATGCAAGTCATATATAAATCAAGTGAAAAATTCACCTTCATGACCAAAAAGGGAGATCTTTTCTTGGGCAAAATCCATAATTCATTGGATTGATCATTGCCTTTATAAGTTTTATTTTTTGCCATGGCCTTGCACACAATCATCAAACCCTCTATAACATAGAAAATCACACCATCCTCAGCCAAAAGCTCCGAGGCAGAGCCAAAGGGGAAACAGAAGATACAATACACACTTTCCGCTCACTTTTCTATGAAAGGATCTTGAGGAAAGAAGCATTAGGCGCAAACATCGGGGTTGGCCATAAGGTACTCCTCAACAGCCTTGTACAATCCCATAGCTTTGTCTTTGCCCTTCTTGATCTCCTCCTCCTTGAGCTCACAACCTTCCTTGACATGGTAATGGCTGGTCATCTTGCAGATGCTTCCGCTGCCAGACGCGACGAATTTCACTTCTTCCTCGACGAACTCGATCTTGTCGAACTTGATGTCGCTTTCGATCATGGTATATTTGCAATAAAAGCTACCTGTGTCAAGAGCCTCGACCTTGTGCTTCGTGTACTTGATGTGGGAGCCTGTTGTGCAAATTCATCAAAGCGAAGAAGTCAATTCTTAATTCGAAGGTCTGTACATAGATTAGACATGGTAGAAGTATGAGTGTGATCCGACTTACTTTCAGCAAAGTTGGTTTTCTTGATGCTGCCAATTCCACCATCTCCCTCGATGAACTCAACGCTCTTAATGCCCTCGGGAACAATCATGGGTAGCACATTGTGGGACTCGAGGACCAAAGCCTTGAACATCCTCGATGGAGCAATGCTGCTTGTGATCTCCAGCGAGTAGGTGATGACTCCCATGTTGGCCTTGTAAGAAACAAAGAGAACTGACCTCAAGGAGAGTAGTGGAAGGGTTTGGTTTGATTGCTAAAGGAGAAGGCTTGAGCTGATGAGGATGATGAAGAGAACTACTTGGTACTTATAGGCGTGTCCACTGCTTTGTACTCCATCCTCATTCAATGTTCAGAGCACTCCCTATTGGACCGAGCCGACTTACTTTCAGGCCTTTCTTGTTTTCTTATTAGGAGGAGCCACCGATCATCTGGAAGGTCAGGCAAAAGAACAAATCACGATCAATGCTGCTTTTGTACGGCCATTATTATAAATCCCAAGGTGAGGTACTAGAATTATAAGAACTAACATATTCTTTCGTAGATATTGTGAGCCCATTACGATCGTCCATACTTGGTATACTACCTCTCTAGAAAAAGTAATTCAACTCAAATACTTTTGTCATAATGTGAATTATCCATTTTCACCGGAAGGAAGGTATAAAATAGGTGAGTCTAGGTACAATCTTTGTTGAAGAGAACGTTGAACTTTTATATCATGAATTGATTTACACTAGAATTTTAGGCTCGATACCTGACAACCAAGACCACCGTTGTTAAGGTATAATTCTATGTTTGTCCGTTGCGCTATTGAGGACTATCGCGGAAATAAGTCCAGGAGCCGATTCTCTTGGAGAAAGGACAGACTCAGATCTCCCATCGTCACATCAAGGGCAGAAATTGATGGTGCATAAAAAAAAATAACAAATGAGTCATAGGTAATATCGCATGGTAGGCTAGCAGTAGCAGCTCAGCAGTCGAAGCTTGGTCAAAAAGAGAACGCTGGAACTCGCCGATGAAAGTCTAAGAGCAGCTCTTCTTCTCGCATGCGATATATGCTCAATCCCTCGACATCCAAAATGTAAATTTTGAAATCGATTGTAATGCCTTAATTGATGTCATTTAACAAAAGGGACTTTATCCTCGAAGTATTCAACATTTGATTACAGATTCTTGCATCCGGATTCACCGCAATCCGGGCGGCAATTAGGCTTGGATCCGGAAACCACATAAGGGAGCTACTCATGCTCCTGCATATTAGGCTTTTAGTCAAATAGGAATCCCATCTTCTTTTCTTTTTCACAATCTTCCACCTGAAAGTTAAAGAAATATTATACTGATAGAGCCTTCTTTACTTCATTTTTTTAATGTAGGTTTTCAGCATCCTGTTTGTAATGCTTTGTTTGAAATGAAAAGCCATTTCTAGGGAAAAGAAACGGATCCGATGCATTGTGCTCCTGTTTACAAAAGTCAATTTTCTTCTAGTTTGACTTTTCGATTGCAACTATATCTAAGTCATCGAATCGAGATGACCTTACTCTAAACTTGGATTAACTCACAAAGAAGTTTGACTTTTCGAATGGCACTAAAGCTAAGTCACCGAATCAAGATGACTGTACTCTAAAATTGGATTAACTCGCAAAGACAAATGTCTCTATTATGAGTATGACTGTTCTTTTTCCTTTTTTTTAAAATTTTGTTCTACCTTTTATTTTCCCTTTTTGCTAGTCAAATTTCCTCCATTTTATTTGGGAGATAATGCTTGCTTTCCATGATATTCAAAGAAGCACACTATAGCTTAAATAATCAACCTTAAGTTGCATAGTTATGATGAATACAGTTAGTGGAAAATTTCAGAAATCAAATTGGATAAGGAAAAAAACAAAAGACAGGGTCTCATTTTCTGGATTGCCAGAGTATAGAACTATTGTCCCATTAATTCCATTTCTTTTCATCCGACGATAATATATCTCGCTTAGGAAATGTATAATGAATTGATGCTACCTCTATCTCTTCTGTTAGGGAGCCCACAGCAGAAACTCGTTACCTTTCTGAGGGGGAGATTACCAAGTGAGAGTTGAACTAATATTTACTCAAAAGTTTAAGTTAATGAATTATGGAATAACTAAAATATATTAACTATTTTACATCACATCAATTCTTCGATGTGAAATTTCTCTAATCAAACTCACACGTGAATTTTAACATCTTCTTTATGCACTCATATGTAAATCAAATTAAAAATTCACCTTCACAACCACAAAGGTAGATCTTTTCTTCGGCAAAATCCATGATTCATTGGATTGCTCATTGCTCCTTCTAGTTTTATTTTTTGACATGGGCTTACACACAATCATCAAACCATCTATAACATAGAAAATCACACCATAAAAGCCTTTCCTCAAAGCTCCGAGGCATAGGCAAAGGGAAAAAAGAAGTTACAATACAAACTTTCCGCTGACTTTACTCTATCATCATCACTTAGAAAGGATCTTGAGAAAAGAAGCATTTAGGCACAAACATCGGGGTTAGCCACAAGGTACTCCTCAACAGCCTTGTACAATCCCATAGCTTTGTCTTTACCCTTCTTGATCTCCTCCTCCTTGAGCTCACAACCTTCCTTCACATGGTACTCGCTGTTCATCTTGCAGACGCATCCGCTGCCAGCCGCAACGAATTTCACTTCTTCCACAACGAAGTCGATCTTGTCGAACTTGATGTCGCTTTCGATCATAGTGTATTTGCAGTAAAAGCTGCCTGCATCGAGAGCCTCCACCTTGTGCTTCGTGTACTTGATGTGAGAGCCTGTCATGTAATTTCATCAAAGCAAAGAAATTAATTCTTAATTTCGAGATCTATACGTAGACATAGACATGGTAAAAGTACATAGTATGATCCTACTTACTTTCAGCGAAGTTGGTTTTCTTGATGCTCCCAACACCACCATCTCCCTCGATGAACTCAACGCTCTTGATGCCCTCGGGAACAATCTTGGGTAGGACATTGTGAGACTCGAGGACCAAAGCCTTGAACATCCTCGAGGGGGCAATGCTGCTTGTGATCTCTAGCGAGTAGGTGATGACACCCATGTTGGCCTTGTAAGAAACAAAGAGAACTGAAGTCGAGAAGGGTAAGTCGAAGGGTTGGTTTGATTGCTAAAGGAGAAGGCTTGAGCTGATGAAGATGATGAGGAGAACTACTTGGTACTTATAGGCAAGTCCATTGCTTTGTGCTCCATCCTCATTCAAAAGTCAAAGCACTCCGGAATGGACCGAGCCGAATTACTTTCAAGCCTTTCTTGTTTTCTCATTGGGAGGAGCCACCAATCATCTGGAAGGTCAGGCAAAGGGACAAATCACGATATATCAAAGCTCCTTTTGTACGGCCATTATTATAACAAACCCAACGTGAGGTATTAGTTTGACCAAAAAAAAAAGATTAATATCATGAAAAATCTCAAATTAGTACATCTATGATAAATTTATCTCAAATTATTTTTTTAACCACGAAAAACCCCAAATTGGTACATCTGTGATAAATTTACCCCAAACTATTTTTTTAACCACCAAAATTCTCAAACTAGTACATTTGTTGACAAATTTACCCAAAATTAATTATTTTTACCATGAAAAACCCTAAACTGATATACCTATGACAAATTTACCCTCAGATAAATTGGATTAATGCCACGAAAAATATCAAATTGGTGCACATGTGACAAATATAAAGTTAAAACCCCAAATTGATACATCCATAAATTACACGTGTCATCCGATTCATCAATTTAACTATTAGATTTAACGAAAACTAATATAGGGTAAATTTATCACAGATGTACCAGTTTGGGGTAAATTTGTCACAAGTGTACCAGTGTAGAATTTTTCATGATAAAAAAAAATTGGGGTAAATTTATCACAAGTATACCAATTTAAGGTTTTTTGTGATATTATCCCAAAAAAAAAATGAGGTATTAGAATTAATGAGAAATAACTCATTCATTCGCAGACATCGTGGGCCCATTACGATTGTCTATACTACCTCTCTAGAAAAAGTAATTCAAAAAGAATATTTTGGTCATATTAATCCTATATTTTCGTCGTAACGAAAGCATATAATAGGCGAGGCTAAATAAGTTAATCCATATGTCAGCTCTGAATTTTCAGGATCCAATCCTTTTCGAAAAGGAATTTGAAATTTGAAATCATGACCTGATTTGGACGCGAATTTTAGGCTTGAAACCAGACAAGCATGACCACCATTGCTAAGGTATACTTGTGTGTTTGTTCGTTGCACTATCGAGCAGTTGCGAAAATAAGTTTGGGAGGCGATCCTGCATACAATGGTTGTCCAAAGCGCCAGGCAGCACTACTAGCCAAAGGGCCAAAGAAAGAAGGGACTTTATAGGTGGGGCTATTTCTAGAAATGACAATTATACAACTATCACTTCTACACATCTTGCCTTTCCGCAATGGGAAAGGGGCAAACTTCTGGGTCCCACCATCAAATCAAGGGTTGTATTAAAAAGTCTAACCCAAAAACTTAAGTTATTAGGTGGAGGAAGACCACATGAATATAAAAAGTATACAAGACTTATTCACAAGCGATGTGGGACAACAACAACAACTTCAACACCATCTCTAACGTGCAAGCCGGATTACGCGCGACACGTGGAAATTGACTAATAGGGAGTAGGCCAACATATGCGGAAAGGAATAATACTGGATCTGATACCATATTAGAAAGTATAATCCAAAAGCTTAAGCTATTAGGTGGAGAGAGACCACATGAATATAAAGAGCATACAAAATCCATTCACAAGCGATCTGGGACAACAACTTCAACAAGCTGAAATTCAATGTTGATGTTGCATCAAAAAATAACAAAGGAGCCCGCACATGGACATCAGAAGTATCAAAGTTTGTGTACGGCACCCATTATGGTACCAAAGTCGGCTCACTTATGTGTCAAATCTTAAGAAAAAAAAAGGCCAACGGTGAGATAATTCAGCCAGACTGATTACGTGGCAATTATTATTTTTTTAAAAATAATATGTGGACAATCCCTTTAAAAAGTTAGTCTATGTGGAGTCCATGTGGCAATTTTTTTAAACCAGTCCATGCGGACTCCACATGGCGAATATTTCAAAAAATAAATTAATTTTAACATATAAATTTAAAAATTTTAAAAAAGAAAAAATAATAATGAAGAGCTTGGCACAGCGGCGAGAGTGTGGGATAGCCAGCGGGGGTTGTCGAGCCCCCGCCAGTGGCTGCCAACCCCCATCGATCGCAGACGAGGTCTCAACCACGCAGATCTCGGCGAGGTCGAGGCCAGGACACATCGACCCTAGCGAGTCCTCACTTGCAGTCGAAAGGGGTTGCCGGCCACTAGCCGAGGCTCGACGAGGATGTGTAAGCCCTTGCCACTACAACCCTTTCCTTTTCTTATTCTTTTTTTAATTTTTTTAATTTTTATTTTTATAGCTTATTTTTAAATTTTTTTCTGAACTTTTAGCTATTTTTATTACAGGATGGGATCCTCTGGTGAGTTACGCAGGATTAGGTTATTAATAAGGAAAATGTCACATACGATTTCCAACAAAACTCATTGGATTTGGTACTTAAATAAAAAAAAATCAGAAGAAAAAAATTCGCTCTTGAGTAATTAAAAAAATCGGTACTAAAGTGAGCCTCATATATAGATTTTGGCACTTCTGATGTTCATCTATCCAAAAGAGCCATAGGTATTATTGTAACAATGGGAAAAGTGCATTGGAAGTCCTAAAACTTGTTATGAAAGTACATTCGAGTCCTAAAAGTTTCAAAAAGTGTAATTAAGTCCTAAAACTTGTCATGAAAGTGCATTCGAGTCCTAAAACTTTCAAGAAGTGCAATAAAGTCCTAAAACTTGGCATATTAGTTCAATGAAGTCCTTCCATTGGTTGCATTTTTTGAAAATTTTAGGACTCGATTGCACTTTCGTGACTAGTTTTAGGACTTCAATGCATTTTTTGAAAGTTTTAGGACTCAAATGCTCTTTCATGACAAGTTTTAGGACTTGATTAAACTTTTTGAAGGTTTTAGGACTCATTTACGTTTATATTATAAACTTTAGGACCTCTAGTGCACTTATCCCTTGTACAATTGACTAGCGGCTTAATAGTCCAAACTTGGACAACAAGAGAATGTTGGAACTCACTGATAGAAGTGTGTAAGCAGGTCTCTTCTTCTCGCCTGCAATTATGCTCAGTCCCTCGGCATCCGAAAATAATTTTTTGAAACCAATTGCAATGTCTTAATTGATGTCATCCAGCAAAAGGGTCTTTGCCCTCAAAGTATTTAACCTTTTCATCGCAAATTATTGCTTCCTACTTCAACACAAGATGGGTTGGAGTTAGGCTTGGACCCATAAACCCAATAATGGAGCAACTCATACGCTTGCAAATTGGTCTTTTCATCAAAATAGTAAGCACAGCTTTCTTTTCTTTTTCACTGTTGGTTAATAAACCCATTCCTAATTCAATCTAATTTGTGGAAACATGCCCATATGAATCACTTGAGTCACTGATCGTAAAGAGTATATCATGAGGACATACCTTGATTGTCACAGATTAAGAGCCCTTTGCGATCTTAGAGTTACTTTGACGAACGTCAACCAGCAGTCGGTCGAGAGGAGCGTTCTTCGTTCTCTAATTTGGGAGTGAGTCAAATGTGACGATATAATCCTCTGGAGAGAATGACGTTCTTTTAAGTAACGTCTGTTGAACGAAGAAATGTATCCTTTCATTCAACATTACAGATAGCGTTTAGGGGGTGTGGTTGCCCGCATGGGCACACACCGTAACCCCGTGGACCCTACTTAATATAATCCAATATCTCTCACTCGCCCATGCAAGGTAAACAACTCACACTCGCCCACAAAGGGTCAAACATAACTCTTGATATCTTCGCAAAGTTCATATTGGCAAATAACTTGCGCAAAGTTCATATTGGCAAATAACTTGTGCGACCAGCATACACTGAAAGCTCGTTGTCATACATCCGTTGGGAGTGCATGACAACTCTTAAAAAAATGGACATAATCAAATATAGATATTAGTATGTTGTACCTTAGATCGATTAGTCACATTTGTACATCTCACTGGATCTCATTTAATAATTAGATACATTATATTCACAATTAAATTACACTAAATAACCATAGTTGACCGGTCTGTGAATATAATCCATAATGTGTCTAAAAACTTCAAATCAATCTTCCTCTTTCATTAGACCTCTCAATTTCTGTTCAGCTCGCTTTTCTAGAAGTGTCCTTTTAGATCGAATCAATTTCATGACCATATGCAACACTCTAAGATAGCAAATACTAAATAAAAATCTCGATAATAACGAAAAGTCATGAGGGTACTAAAATTGAGGAATTTTATCCTCGAGAGTCTCACACGGCTTAAGAAAGTTGAGATCATAACTTTTGCCAACTCTCATTGGTCGACTATGCATACGTAATATGAAATACGTATTACGATATTTTCTCCTTCCTCATAGAGCGTATGTCTTTCTATTTTAATACCATACAGATGATCATTTTGATACACTCAGTGTCTAACTTGAGTTCACG
This sequence comes from Rhodomyrtus psidioides, assembly GCA_021437785.1. NCBI lineage: Eukaryota > Viridiplantae > Streptophyta > Magnoliopsida > Myrtales > Myrtaceae > Rhodomyrtus > Rhodomyrtus psidioides. The sequence continues at coordinate 1,480,855 of JAILYB010000041.1, read as the reverse complement.
TAACAACTCCAACCAAGAGTTTCCATCAGAACTCTCATCTGGCAATAAAGACAGGTAAAGTGAAATATATGGGTCATTTCACTTTCGGACATTGTAAATTTTAAATCCTCACCCTAACATTTTGTTAAGACGGCAAAAATATTTTAAGCTTGAGCTCTCAATTATCACTTGGATATTCATTACACAATAAATAGAGGCGATTACCCGTGTGAGTGGGCTAATCTCTCATTTGTCCGACATACCTTCTCAATATAATGCGCCAAGCACTAACATGCATAAATATCAAAAAGACTTATAAACTTTCATATTGACAAACAACATCATCAATTATATATGTTCAAAGGAAAAATACAAATATTCAATACATCAATTTCTACACAATTCTAGAGTCTTTACATGACCAAGAAAGACATCTCTAGGAATTGGCTTTGTTATAGGATCTGCTAACATTTTATGCGTAGATACATAATGTAGGTTTACTTCCTTTCATGCTACCATGTTCTTGGCATAATTATACTTAATGTCTATATGTTTGGTCTTGCCATGGAACTTAGGATCCTTAGTGTAAGCTATTGCTGCTTGACTATCACAATAAACCTTCATAGGGTTTGCAGCATCTCTAGTAACACCCAAATAATCCAGAAATCTTCTAAGCCAAACACCCTCTTGTGCTGCCGCTGATAATGCCACGAACTCGGCTTCCATGGTGGATAAGGCTATACATTGTTATTTCTTACTGCTCTACGATATGGCGCCATTATTCAGTAAGAATACATTTCCAAAAGTGGATTTCCTCTCATCCAAATCTCCTCCCTAGTCAGCATCAGTATAGCCCTCAAGGTGCAGATCACTTCCTTGATACGTCAGCGAATAATCGGCAGTTGCTTTCAGATACCTCAAGATTCTCTTAACGGTAATCCAATGTGCTTGACCCGGATTGGATTGGTATCTATTAACCAGTCTAACTGCGTAACAAATATCAGGTCTTGTACACATCATAGCGTACATGAGACTTCCAATAGCACTGGAATATGGAACATTTTTCATACGTTCTTGCTCTTGTGGAGTCTTAGGATACATTCTTCGGCTCAACCCTTCACCTTTTGCAATTGGAGTATCAATGGGTTTACAATCTTACATACAAAATCGTTCAAGAACTTTATTGACATATGTCTCTTGCGAAAGAGACAATAACTTTTTCGAACGATCTCTCGAAATCTTAACTCCAGGAATATATGTAGCTTCACCCATATCTTTCATTTCAAAATTAGAAGATAGCTAACTTTTGACTGTCTTGACAAACTCCATACTGTTTCCAGCAATCAGTATGTCATCAACATATAATGACAAAATTACAAAGTGACTTTTAGATCTTTTGATATACATGCAATTATCTTCATTGATCAACTATGGCATTATGAAAGCGTATATTTCATTGTCTAGAAAACTGCTTAAGGCCATAAATCGATCTCAAGAGTCGACAAACCTTTTGTTCTTGGCCTTTTTTAACAAATCCAACAGGTTGTTCCATATAGATTTCTTCATCTAATTCTCCATTGAGAAAAACAGTCTTAACATCCATCTGATGTAACTTAAGATCCAAACTAGCCACTATTGTCAGAATAAGGCGAATCGAGGTAAATCTTACCACAGGAGAAAAAGTATCTTCATAGTCAATTCCTTCTTGTTGGTTATACCCCTTTGCCACAAGGCGAGCCTTATGCCTTTCAATTGAACCATCAACTTTGTGTTGAGAAAAACCCCTAGGTCATTTTAAATTTGACAAAACAATCCAAGTACTCTTAAGTATTCGAGATAATACAGTAGAATACTTGTTTTACAGATTATCCTTGGTGCGAGGATGCACAGGATCGAATCTGTCAAAAGGTTTTGCTCAGATGGAAATTCTGAGGGACTCAGATGCTGGTTAGAGCTCAGACGTTGAGTGGGGATAACTCAGACATTGAACGTTAAGCGGAGATAGCTCAAACGTTGGAATGATGCTCAATCTCTGAGTGGAGTATTCACGTACAGTAATCAGAACTTGAAGAGGAATTTCAAATGCGTTTATTTGAAATACTACAACGGATACAATCGAGTTGGATCATTCTTGATGATTCTCGAGGATAGAGATCAATCAAGGATGCGAAATCAAGGAGACAAACATACGATTTTCCAATTGAGTGAAATCATCTATGGAAACCCAGGATCATAATTGTATGTGCGATTTGATCCGAATGGGGAAGACTTTCCTTTAGCGATCCCCAACGGCTACAAGATCTTCTTTTGGTATGTCTTGTCCATACGAAAAGTTTTGGAGAGACCTCTTCTGGAAGCCCTACAACGGGTAGATTGGAGGCGGAGGAGTATAAAAGACATCTCAAGGTCGAAGGGACAAAAAGATCGGCGTTAAGAGGGCAAAGTTTTTATAATTCTTAGATCGAGAGTATTTCATTTCATTCACACTTCTTGATTCATCCATTGTAATTTTGAGGAGGTGTACACAAGAGTGTTGAGTGCTAGGTGAGGCATCCTGCGTGTCATGAAGATCACTAAGATGTAACCTCTCAAGCAATTTACTAGTGGAATCTAGTCGATTGGGTGATAGCCGAAGAAGTGGACGTAGGCTTAACCAAAGCCGAACCACTATAAACCTTTTGTGCAGTCTTCTTTATCTCTACTCTGATCATATTATATAAACTGTGATAGTAGAACTGCACACGAACTGTTTATATTGCTATACTGTGTTGCTATCATCTGAGACGTTATAAAAACGCATGTGCAATTGATATTCCGCGAAAAAAAATTAAATTGCACTATAATCACCTATTCACCCCCATCTAGGTGATAACGCTAGCCACAACACTTTGCGCTTTATTTTGAGAACCCATTTGTTCCTAATGGCTCTGCCGCCGAGTGTGCTCTGTATAAGGAGGGTCTTCGTGCAAGAGGGTCAGAGCGCACTGAACATCCAGACAAAAACTGCACAACGAACCCTCAAAGGAAAAAGGAGAAACTTCATGGCAAGCGGGGCATAGGGAAGGCTTACCCTTCACAAGCGTGAGTGGATATTCTCGGTGGACAGAGTGCTGTGTTTCTGAAGGGAATTCAGCGCAGGACTTGTGCAGGAACAAACGACATTCCTCGCAGCAATACGCTGAGCCCTAGATTCGATCTCCGCATGCATAGCATTCACGAGGATTGCAATCTCGACTCAACTCTTCCAATTTCAAGGCATGAGGGTGACTCAGATGTTGAAGAATATTCATTATTTTCAGAGAAAGAGACAGAGGAGCAACACCGTCGCTCCTCCTACTCAGCTTGTCTTCGTGCTCCACCAACACCACCGCACCACACCTTCACCATCTCCGACCACCATCATCATGTACGCTACCTTTGCCTGGCAGCCATCGAGCAAGGACGGCAGTGAACCATCCATCTTCTCTGCTCTGTTTTTCCTTTCGTTGGTCTACCGTTGCTGTTCCTCTTCATCCGTGCGTCCTCATCCACCACCACCACCTCCTTCGACCACCGCACACCACAGCCACCCTTCTCCGCCTGGTTGATAGCTCCAAAGTCGAGAGAGACAGCCCAGCAAGCCGAACTTTGTTATGTCCAATGTTTTTGCGACGTTACCCCTGTTTACCATCGTCACTTCTATTCCAGCGGCTACGACACCCTCCGACCATCACACGAGCTTCGTCGTCATCCTCAGCAGCCATCCTCGACCATTTGTCGCTCGTGGGAGTCAAGGAGCCGAGGCTCAGCCCCAAAATCGAGTCCCAACGCCCCTATTTCCCCTTCCTCTGTCCCGATACACTAGAGAACAAACAAAAGCTCTCTCAGGCCCCTTCCCTCCCATCAATGACAATGCTGAGGAGAAGAACCCTACCCGTCTCTCCACAATGTCGTCTCTTGCTATGCTTTGCCCTGTTCTTGCGCTCATCGCTTCTGGGTCGCCTCCGCCGTCGAACCTCCTGTTGCCGCCCGACGCATCCGCCCTCTTAGGGTTCAAGTCCACGGCAAATTTGAACGGCGTCCTTCGCTTCTCTCCCGGCACGGGCTTCCTTTTTTTCCAGTGGCGAGGCATCTAGTGCGTCCAAGGCAAAGCCGTCCGTCTCATCCTCAAAGGGCTCAAGCTCGGCGGCGAGCTCTCTCCCAACTCACTGACTCGCCTCGACCAGCTCTGTGTCCTGAGCCTGCAGAACGACTCCCTCGGAGGCCCGATTCCCGACCTTTCCGGCCTTGTCAACCTCAAGACCCTCTTCCTCGATGTTGACACCTGATTTTTGGTCAAGTCTTTTTGCAAATTATATTTCGAAAAATCACAAAAAAATCATAAAAAGTCAACAAAAATCACAAAATCAACTTTGGTGGCCTTAGCCAAGCCCAAGGAACCATTTTTGAACAAAAAATAATTTTTCATATTTTTCATATTTTTTAGTATTTTTAGAAAATAGGAAAATACTCAAAAAAATCAAGAAAAATAGCATTTGAGGTCACAAAAATATGGCAAAATAGCCAATATTTTTATTTTTAATCCCTTGTATTTTTGACCTCACAAAAAGTTCAAAATCAAATTCAATTATGGGTGTTCCTTTGTAACCCATACTATTGAATTTGAGAAAAAAATATCCATTGAGTCTTTTAATTTGCAATTTTGGAATTTTCTAGGATCTTGACATCCATTCTAACTGTCCCTTATTTCAATTTAGCCCAATTGATTGTACAAATTGTTCAATTGCACGAATTTGGCAAAATTGCATACTAAAATTGCATTTTTAGTCCTTGAAAATGAGCATAATTGAAGTTACTTTAAATTCAAGGGCTATCATTGCAAATTAAACATAATGCCCAATGGGTTTTACCATTTTAAATCGATTGGCATAGGTGATTTAACCCAATTTGATCATTTGGACCTTCAATTGCATAATTCCCCAATTTGCAATTAAAAGGAAATTTGGGGTTTTTGTTGAAATTGATATGAACTTTTGGGCAAAATCACATTTTTTGATAGAATTCACGCCCTGGATTCGATTATGAGGTTCAATTGCAAATATTTCCAGTTAATTTGGATTTAATTTGAGAAATTGCGAGTCGGGACCGGTTCGGACCGGTCTGACCGCCGGTTGGACCGGTCGAACCGGTCCGCTACAGTGTCATCGTCTTCCCTCAGCACCTGAGCAGATGAACAGTTCCAAAGGTGATTTCGATCCTCAAATTGAAGGCCAATTCGTGGATAATCGAGCACGCATTGGTGGGCGTATTGTTGCATATACTCCTACCTATCGATTAACACCAGTGGCGCCGCTCGACATCGTCGGAGTAAAAGGAAATTTGCCGGTCAAATTCTGGAGCTGCAAAAAGTCAACAAAAGCAAACACAAGCTCAAATTCGTGCCAAATCCGCGTGAAATGAAGCCCCCCGGAGAACCAAATAGAGTTGGACGATTCACCCATCCTCCCCGACGCCGTTTGGACCTAAAATCACGTGATGGCACGTGCTGTTCAAGTCAGTTGATCGTCCCCAATTCGGCGCCAAAACGCAAAAGGCTATATAAGCCTGTGGAGACTTTCAGTTGAAGAGGTTGGTCGATTCAGTTAGTAAAAGACGAACTAAAACGTGCGAGAGAGAGAGAGAGAAGGCGAGAAAAAGCTCGTTCTCCGGCCCTTCGCCGTCGAGAACTCGAGCTCAACTGCAAGGCGTCGGTTGGGCCGTCCCCGGCCAGACCACAGCCAGAAAAGACAGTTCGAAGTTCGCCCAGACCGCCAGAAAGCAATCGCCGCCGGCCGCGCCCCGCGAAATCGCGAAAACAGGTAAGGCTTAGCTTTGATTCTTGAACTGAGCTTCAATGGCGTTTCTAGCATTTCTCGCCTATTCTTTCAATTTGTGTGTGCGTTTCGTTCCCTGAACACCACTGACCATTGTCCAATATCTTGTTTGCATCGATTTTGTCTTAACACACCTAATCGAGTCTTCCAATCCAACATCCATTGTCGAACCACTGTTCATCTTTCCCCAGCCAAATCTGGGCCGAGCGAGCTCAATCGGAGCTCGAGGTGAGTTTTCTGAACCTCTACTGGTGCTGTACTGTGATTGAATTGCTGCGATTTTAGGTAAATTACGCGATCGAACTCTCATGGCCGTACTCGGCACTTTGCATGATTCTTGCGATTCTGTGAATAAAATGTTGCGATTCCTAGATATGTTAAAATAGAGGTCATCGCGAGTCGATTGCCGCCGATCTCGCTCCAATCCGTTAAGATTCTACCGTCGGATCATCGCCGGGGAGTCGTGGCCGTTCGTTCAGCAATGGTCGCGAGGTTGAAGACGATGCCAACATGGCAGGTCAACGAGTCAAAGTGCTTAGGTGGCGGTAGATCATTGGTCCGCGTGTCAATACAGTCAGCTCGGCCGTTGGAGGTTGTTGTTCGAATGGGGAGATCCAACGGTCGAGGTTATTCGAGTCCAACAAATAGTGGCCGTCCGATTAAGAATTAGGATAATTCGAAAATGATTTTTAAATCGGAAATAAAAAATGATGGAAACGGCGCCGTATGGATTAGTTAGGAGGCGACGTCGTTCAGGTTAGTAGGATTGGACGGTTCAGATTAAGACTTAGGTTCTAATCGTAGCCGTAGGTTTAAGTAATCCGATCAGACGGCTATGATCAAGTCTTCGTCCAATCTGGACCGTAGGTTCTAGTAATCAGATCCAATGGGCGCAGATTATCCACGCGGTGCATCAGGGACCGTCGGATTAAATCCGGATAATCCGAAAATAAAAAACGCGTGATACGGTGTCGTTTTGGCCGAGGGTTTCGCGGGTCCGGGTTTGGGCCGGGTCCCGACCCGGTCTGAATCACATTTTTTTAAATAAAATAATAATAATAATAATCAGAAATGATTTAAAAAAAATAAAAAAAATCAGAAAAATCCTAGAAAATCCAAATAATGCTAGAAAATTCCAGGAAATTCCAAAAAAATGTAGAAAAATTGTGGAAAAATCCTAGACACTCCAGAAATCCCCAAAAAATTGAGGATTGACTACAGACAACTGGTCAACCCTATTTTTGGGGTTTCTTATCCGTTCTTTCGAGACTCGACGACATTACCCTTTAGGGGTAAGTCGCCTCTGCTGTGTATGCAAGATAAAACCGATAATGCCAAGGTAAGAATTAGGGTTGGGTAGGCGACCAATTCTTAGGTTTGGGTTTTCAAGTCCCGTCTCTTTCCTCAAAATGACGATTTTGCCCCTCATTGGGAAAATCGTCTTTCTTGTCTCAATCGAGTTCTGAAAATTACTTAAAGTTAGGATTTGGGCCAAGTGGACGACCAACCCTAATATTTGAGATTTTCAGTTTCTTTGCCCAAAATGACGATTTTACTCCTCCGAGGGTAAAATCACTTTTAAATTCTAGAAAATCCTGGAAATTCCCGAAAAATAGGAAATGGACTGGATTGATGGCCAGTCCTATTTCCCCCGTCTTTTGACTTCCCAATTCATCTAAAATGACAAATTTACCCTTGCAAGGTAAATCTTCCCCGAATTATTCAAAATTACGATTTTGCCCCTCATGGGCAAATCATGCCAAAATCATTCTTAAGCTTGGATTGATATTTCTCTAGGCTAATAGGGCCTCATTAGGGATACCATGCTGATTTCATGTGTTTTATCCGCATGTACTGGATCCTTGATTTGCGCACTTACTTCTATTGATTGTGAATGATATGGTAGTCATTCCCATCTGCATGAACTCCTAGATTTAGGATCTGTACTTCATTCATCTGTATGAAATCCTAGGATCAGATAAACCATTCAGCTTAGGTACCGAAATGGCGTCAACTCCGATAGTTGGCGTAACTAAGTCCCCGAACCCAATTCTCTGGTTTCCGCAGAATCGAATAGACCACTCCCAACTATTCGATAGGGTTCCCGATCGTACCCTCCACGAAACGATTGGTGGCGACTCCTGAACATGTACACTCATCACATGTCACTAGACCACACTGAAGGTCGACCACGTATATCCAGCAGTTGCGATTTGGGTAATGGACCTTGGGAGAGGCCCGTGTCCGATCAAGCCAGCGATCAGGCGGCCCATTAGCCCGCTCCCGCCTCGCGAGAGGGTCGCGACAGACTGGCGACTCCGCTGGGGACTGAATTCGAACCCAGAATCTCTGGTTACGAATTCCAGAAGACTTGAGCCGATTAAAAAAGTTGTTTGGTTTATCTGACCTTATTTTCTGCAGATGCTCTCGAAGATGAGGTACGTACACTAACCATTGTGTTAGATGTTTTTGCAGATTGGAGAAATAAGGGGTGGAGTGATTGTTGACATTTTTTCCTGCAGGTTGGAGTAGGGAATGTATGTTTATTTTTATGCACATACTGAAGCGGCGTTTTGATACAAACTGCTGTGCATGACTTTGCATTGTGATGATCACGACACATTGCACACACTGGCGGTCAAACCCCGACTGCAACCATCCCTAGGCTACCTTAGATAGGGAAAGGGTGCGAAAAGGATCTTGTGTTTGATGGCACTTGAGACTTTCGTACTCGTTCCCGCTCACCATCTGCATTGGCGATGTCTAGCCCTCTTGGGTGGGTACCCGTGGGGAGGAATCTGCCTCGTGTGGATCGTAGGAGCCTGAGCCGTAGGTTCCTCACCTGATTTTCAATTTTTAGAGTATACCCACTTGTCTCATGCGCATGCCTGTGGATGGTTGGTATACCTAAAACCGCCCATTGATAAGAGGGGGACATTCCACTTTCCCCCAAGTATGGTTGGTAAGGCATTTATTTCTGATGTACTTACTACTCTCTACTCCACAATATGATTCGTACATTACATACATTCATATGCATTCACGTCATGCAAATCGCTCAAGTGACTAATTGAAACAGCAATGGTAATAGGGTAGAATGTCGATGTTCCCTAAGAGCTCGACAGAATTGGTGACCTTCGAATACCTGAGGAAAGTCACTCGCCCCGGACCAAACACAAGGCTACACTTCACTAGATTCGTGCATGGTCGGGAGCTGACTGGACGTAAGCTAGGGTATGCCGAAGATTGCCAAACCCGTTACTATGTCGATAACCTCAGATTCAAGCGACAAGCGGACGAGATGTTTAAGGACTATCTGGAGATGAAGAGGCAGCGTCGCTACCAGTTGGCCAGGGAGGCATATGCCCGTCGGAAGACCGAACTACTGTCCAAAGAAAATGTACCTATGATCACCTTTTGGGGAAAAAGAAGACGTCCTGCTACCAAGACAAAGCCAAAGCGTATCACACTCAAGAAGGTGAAACCCGAGATGACTCCTGAAGTCGTCGTACCATAGACCAGAGAATGGCCAGAGGAACTACCGCCTCTCGACCAAAACATTGAAGACGACTCCCTTTACACTTGACTAGAGGAAAACTCCCGACCGACTGTCATTTGGATAGACCTTTGAGAAAAGAGTGATTTGGATCCTCACATCCCAACGTTTTTTTTTTTTTACAGCTTTCTTGTTTAAAAGATCTCTCTCTACCTTTCTTCCGTTAGGCATCTAGATTGTAATAAAGGTTCACTTCACTTTGTTCTTTTGATGTATTGACCAATGGAATGTGACGTTGCTATTTCCCTTAGTCACTGAGTAAACCTGACTAAATTGCATAATTCACTTCCTTGAAATTAAAATTAGGCTTTGAGTCAGGCTTTCAAGACTTGAAAAAGGTCCTAATTTCCATTTCTTCAATTGAACTATGCAATCGAGTTAGCTCATGCATACTTCATGACATCTGCACGTTCATACGTTTAAAGTAATTTCTGACGATTGACTTTTCAAAATCATTTGCATATTTTAGACTTGATGGGAAAGAATGATAATCAAGTATTCAAAATCACCCGGGCCGAACTCCAATCATGGTGGGACAGCATGGGCGAAGCCAGCCAAAAGTATGCTGAATCACGACTAGGATACCTACTGGACCTGCTGAAGATTGAGTGTCCACCTGCCTTTATTCAAGCCATGGCACTCTACTGGGATCCCACCACTGCTACATTTTGCATGGAAGGACTAGAGATTGCTCCCACTATCGAGGAATACAGCGCCGTCATCGGAGTTGAGTTCACTCCTACGCTCGTCCGACCCCCTATAGGATTTGAACCTTTGAGTCAGGTGGCTGAATTCCTCGACACAGGCCTGAATGAAGTAAAAGCAGAAACAAAAAGCAATTCGGGACGAGTCTCCTTATCTTTCCTTATAGATCGATTTTCCCGCCTCCCTGCTGCTAAAGGAACCAAATCTGGTAGAGCCTTTGTCTTGGCATTCTTTAGTTTTGTACTATTCCCGATCTCATCTGTCACCTTTGACCCTATCATGGCTGTAGTAGCTAGACAAGTCTGTTGTGGGTGGGATTACTCAAACATCCTTCTTGTCGAAACCTTCCTTTCCTTAAATCACTTCAAGAAAAATAAAAAAGGAATCTTTAGGGCCTCGAGTGATCTTTTGTATCTGTGGTTCACATCCCATATCAGACAATTCCACATCCGCATGAGTTTCACTGAAATCAGCCCTGATGCACATCCTCTTAAAACCTTTGTCAGAACTCATACACGTATTCCTAAGTTCAACTATATAGAGTGGAGAACTTCCTTAAAAACCTAAGACCCAAACAACTCCGATGGCGGCTAAGGTTGCCAACGCTGAGCAAAGTCGGATTGACCTGCGATGACAGGGGTCCAGCCCCTTTGCTAGGATTCACGGGCGCTACCGCATATTATCCAAGGAGGGTGATTCGACAGTTTGGAGCTCTACAGGAGATCCCTTCTTCACCACAACCTGGTATCTTTTCTTTTGACATACCAAGCAAGACTCTCATGGAGGAAGAGAAGAAACAGTTTGAAGCCAAGGTGACATCCATCATTCGCTCCTTGAAGAATTCGCAAGCCGAAGAAGTAAGTTGGCCAGAAAACATGACTCATGAAGAAAATATTCATAGAGCCACTGCAGAGTACATTCAGCACTTTAAAGCGACCCGACGAAGCCTTGTCGAGCCCTACATACCCGAATACATCGTGCCATACGTACCTGGAATAGAGCCGTACATACCCGAAGACATGGGACCGCTGTCATGTTCAGAAAATGAGGAGTCCCAGATTGAAGAGGGGAATCCATACTGGGATGATGAGGATACCTTAGACCTCAAGCGTCCTAGGCTTGAATAAGCTATTCTGTCAAGTGTAAAATAAGCAAACATTGTGACGCCTTCTCATACATTCTCATTTCTGTGTGATGCTATTTTGGATACATGAGCATAAATGTGAACATGTTTTGCGAATACATAAAAACTATCGTCAGAAATTACGCTTCTTTTAATTTCATGAATTCTTGTCAAAAAATGATTAAAAGAACTATTTACATGAGACTAAGGCTCACGAGGTAGCCTTTTTTCTCATCTACTGACAAAAAGCATGAAACTGAAGGAGTTAACTGCTTCTTTCTACCAAAATGAACGAAGCACTCACTCGAAATCTTTTTGAACAAGTACCCTCTCATCACGGAACTACCAACACATCGTTTCCGTACCCGCTTTAAGACAAGAATTGAGCAGCAAGAATTGACTCTGCTCGTGGGCATGTTGGAGTCTCAGATGACTGCCCTGGCAACTATGATGGCTGACATCAAGGCCATGCTGGAAGCCACTCAAGCTAAACAAACAACGGCCCATAACCAGAACAACTCAGGCCCTTCTTCGGTACCTGATATAGCAGATAGAGAGGTAACAAGGGATACCCAATATACAGAGGAGGATGTCCATGAACCAAACAGCCGATCACAACCAAAGGCCTCGCCTGTTGTTATCAACCTCGAGAGGGAGGAGAAGGGGAAGCAGACCATGAAAACTGAAGCAGAGGCTAAAAGGTTGGCCAAAATCGATGAGTGCCTGAGTAGTCAAGGTTACGAGTTAGCCCGCTTCGACAAGATATCTCCTTTCGCTAAAGTAGAGACTCCTCCTGATTATAAAGAGCCAGAGTTTGTAAGGAAATACAATGGGACAGGTTGTCCCCGAGCACACCTCAAGTATTACCTGCGCAAGATGGCGCACTATTCAGATTATATTCCGCTACTAATGAACACATTCCAAGAAAGTTTGGCTGCCGCCGCTCTGGCCTGGTTCATTGAGCTAGACCTAAAAGATTACGATGGATGGGAAGATCTTGCAGAGGACTTCCTCAGACAGTACAAGTTCAACATGGCTACAGCCCCAACAAGAAAAGATCTTCTACGAACTTCAAAGGCGAGAGGCGAATCAATCAGGACATATGCCCAGAGGTGGCGAGCCTTGGCTACCCAAGTAAAGCCGTCAATCCCAGAAGATGAGCTGATTGATTTATTCCTGAAAGCACTCCCCCACGAGTACTTTGACAAGCTAAACACTTCCGGGTGTCAAACATTCGCACACTTGATTAAGGTTGCCGAAAGACTAGAATGGGCCTTAAGGGAAAGAAAGCCTCATGAAGCTCCTAGAAGACAATACCCCTTTGTCGCGACCCGTCCGAAAGCGGACGCGGCTAATGGATTACCGATCGCGGGCCTTCCCTCGCATAAGGGTGCGGATCGCGGGCTTTAGATCGGCGCGGGCCCTCCCAGGCCCATACCAAATCGCGACGGGAGTATTTTTCAAAGGGATTCGACGATAACAGTCGGTCGCTTTCGACCTTAGTGTGGTCGTGGTGGCATGTGCAACTTGTGCATGCATTTGGAGTCGCCACCGGTCTTTCTTGGAGGGTAGACCGGAAACCTTACTGACCGATTGGGAGAGGTCGATCAGTTCTGCGGAACCAGAGATCTTGAGTTCGGGGACTTGGTTACGTCGGTGTCATTACCAACGCCCTTTCGGTACCTAACGCGAGTGATTTTCCTAACTAAGAGTTCATGCAGGCGCAATTAGGTGAGGTAGGCTTAATTCAGGATTTCATGCAGATTGGAAGACTGTTCCGATCAATCACAATCAATTTAAATGAAAGCGCAATCAGGTACGTAAATGAATCACTTCAATGCACATCAATTCAGATCAATGGCTTCCTAGTATAACCATAAAGGCTTAAGGAAGGTGTGACTTCGGACCAGGGGTAAAATGGGAAGATTTGGAGGCGATTAGCCCGAAGGGCAAAATCGTCAATTTTTGAAAGGTTTGGATACCGAATTACCCAAAATATTCCATGGCCAGCTGATTGTGGCCATTTCCTATTTTTGGGGATTTTCTTGGATTTTTTTTAGAATGGTTTTGGAAAACGGTTTGCCGGAAGGGCAAAACCGTCATTTCTGGAAAGATCGGGGGTCAAATGACCCGAAACAGGTCGTGGCCAGTTGAATGTGGCCATTTCCTATTTTCTGGAATTTTTTGAATTTTTCTGAATTTTTCGATTTTTTTTGAACTTTTTTATGATTTTCTATTTTTTTTTATTGATTTTTGAATTTTTTATTATTATGCAGACCGGGCCAACAGACCCGGCCCAAACCGTAAAAGCCCAACTCGAGCCCTAAGGGCCCGAATTAGTCAGAGCCCAGAAAACAAATTTGGAGCTAGGCTCACATTTGCCTTTTTTTAATGAATTGAAGAAAGGCCCACTTTTTATTCTAAAACCCAATTCAGACTTAGACTAGCCTGGCCCAACTTTCTTCCTATTATCCCCTTTACTGGCCCAATCCGGAAATTCAATTTGTGGCCCAAACCCTATTAATTTCTTCACCTTTTCTACTGGGCTCAAAGCCCTTCTATCATAAATCGCAATAGACGTCCCCAACATGCACTCAATATGCCCGTCTTCATTATCCACGTTTTTTTATTTATTTTTTATTTATTTTATTAATATTTTCGGAAAATATTTTCTATGACAACATATAACACTTAACCGACTAAACAAGCTGACCACTAGATTGGAATAAACACTTGCAAATCAAATATATAATGACAATATTTTAGAAAAGTAACTCTAATATATAGATCGGGTACGCAAAATATACCTGATTGGACACCGATCTTCAATCATCAATCCGTGACACGCGACCGTCCCAATGCGCCTTGGCACAAAAGAAATAGGCCGAACTTCTTCCCCTCTTTTTTTTATATATGGGGCTGGATTTGCGATTCTTATGGCCCCAACTCCTTAACACCCATCACTTATTCTTCCTCTATGGACCAGCCCACTAACAAAATAGAGAGAACCAGCCCAACCATTCTTCACTCTCCTTACGCCAGCCCACCCAAAGAGAAAAGAAATAAGCTGCCACCCCATCACTATTCATCATCTCCCTCATGCAAGTATCACGCAGGGCCGCGGTTTCGAAGAGTTCCGTTTCCGCCGACTCTGGGCGGCTGAGACGAGTTGGTACATCATGCAGCGTTTGACGGAGGGATGGAGGCCGAGGAGCCTGATGAGCTGGTAACCGGCGCAGGGCATGTCAACGCCGGAGATGGTGATGGCAGTGGAGCCATGGATGGCGTCGACGAGCCCGTTGTGGCAGTTGGACAGCGAGCAGTAGTTGACCCAAACGTGGCTCCCGCCGAAGATGGACACGCCGTCGCCGTCCGATATCGTACGCCACTCGTAGTGCCCCGGCGAGTCCCGCACGTTGGCGTTCCCTCCCTGCTTGCAGTCATGGATGTTGAACTCGTGGAGGATAATGTTGGTCACGAACTGGACGGTGATGCACGGGTCGCCGGCAATGTGGACGCTGGCGCCGCGGCCGTCGAGGGTCTTGAAGGAGTTCAGCTCCTCTTTCAACTGGATGGTCATGTCGCGCTGGAAGATGATCCAGAGCGGCTCGTCCTGGATGACCGCATGGCGGAGCGTCCCGGGCTAAGGGGTGACGGGGTCGTCGTCGCCCGAGTCGGTGACCACGTAGATCTTGCCGTCACGGCCCCCGGTGGCGTTCTTGCCGAACCCGATCGCACAGTCGGTGAGGCGCTGGCGGTTACTCCCAGTCGGGGTCGCACCTCCAGCAGTCGTCGATCGGCTTCTCGGTCTCGCAGGAGAGGTAGCCGAGACTGGATAACGGCGCCGGGGAACCACACGATCGTCGGGTAGCTGAGGGCGTTAGACTGTGTTGAGAAGCCGGCGCAGAAGAAAATGGAATAATCGCAACCAGATGGAACGAGCAGCTAGAGAGATAGCCCGACGTGAAAGCCATCAGCCTGACTCCATGCTTTCGTTTCCCCGGTCTGCACTGGTAAAAAAAAGGCACTGTCCCAAGCCAAAATTTTACGCAGGTTATACCTTCCCGTTCCTTCCAGTTCACAAGATTCAACCAATTGATGGCTTCCTGGTTGGTCCACAGCTGCAAAGGACTCTAGAATGATATTAATTCCCTTGAAAAGCGCAGCCCGCTCAAAGCTCCAAGCTTAGATGAGCCACCTTTGGCGAGTCCAGAAGGGGAGGCGTTGGGGAAAGAGAAGGTGATTCGGGGTTTTGACAACGGTGGCAATCGAACGTAAATGGGGAGGGAGAGGATAAGGATCTGAGCAAAGGGAAAGAGAGACCAGACTGGAGAAGGCGAGTGACGGGATGGAGCCGAGGTGTTTGGTCCGTGATGTCCGGTTGCGGAATGTGTGTGTATATTCCTCTTTTTTCCGAAGCTTTCCGATGACTCCCTCAGAAAAAATAGGGGGACCCAGTGAAAAACGTGATATCCTGTTGTGTAATGTCCTCTTCCATTCCTCCTCCCTCTCACTATTTTATTCCAGAATCATCCACCATCTTCTGCCTCTTGGATTCGCTGTGGAGAGCATCTCTTTTTCATGCGCTCCACTTCCTTTTATTTTTTTTAAAATCCCCTGTCCGGCTCTCAACCCGCATCTCCCATTGTTCCTTCCTTCCACCGAGAAAGTGCTTCACTTTTCCTTTTAAAGCCAATCTCGCCACTCCTCTGGTCGGACGAATGGCGCCACTCCTCGGCTTTATGCTTCTTTGGTGAAGTGGTAGACGAGATGAGATACCGTCTTCCGTAATGCACCCTCCACTCGGTCGCCACATCGTATCAGCGGCCGCTTTTAATTTTGAACTCGACAACCTAGAGACTGAAATGACCAAATTTCTCAAGTGACATTTTTTTGTGCCAAATTCGACTTTATGCGTAAAAAACACACAAAATTTTATTTGAATTTTCTCTTTTATGAGGTCAAAATAAAAACGAAAAATAAAAATAAAAAAAAATAAAAATAAAAAATCGTGATAATAGATGGTGAAAAATCAGGTGTCAACAGCTGCCCCTCTTTGAGAGGAATCTCGTTAGAGGTTTCTCCCAAAGATAAGACGGTACCTGATTCCTAATCAACTCAACTGGAAAATGCAAGAAGAAACGCCATGACATCGAATCTTTAAGACTTTTGATAAGAGCTCAAATTAATCCCAAGTTTACTCAAACAATTTGAACATGGGCCGGGACAAGGGAGACTTACCTTAAGCCCGCCTGTCGGATGCTGCCGGTTGTGACGACTTTCAAGAAGATACCTAGGATTTGTCATTCAGAATATCCTAGGGAGATTAAGCTCTGACCTGTATGGTAGGTCATACCATTATGAGATTCCCAACTAGTAGGAACCTAAGGAAGGCGCTTCCCACGCTTTGGGATTTGCCTAGGATTTTGATCCGTATGGTGGATCAGACCTTTGTGTTTACCCATGAATCGACCCTTATGGCGGTTTCTACCATATTTGACCCTTCAGGCGGTATCTACCTTCAAGTTTAGTTTGACCCTTATGGCGATTTCTACCTTTGGTTGACCCTTCAGGCGGTTTCTACCTTTGGTTGACCCTTCAGGCGGTTTCTACCTTTGTGTTGACCCTTCAGGCGGTTTCTACCTTGTGTTGACCCTTCAGGCGGTATCTACCTTGGTTTTGCTTTGAAAAGGGGTCTCATGACGAGGGTTCTCCACGTCAGATGAGACTGCATAAATTTTGAAAATGGGTCTCATGACGAGGGTTCTCCACGTCTGATAGGACTCTTTCTTTTAAAAGGGGGTTTTTTTTTTTCTTCTTTTTTTAGAGATCCCGAAGTTTGTCGGGAATTCAGTTTTTGGAGCAGTGAAAGATTTTACAAAGCTTCACTTGAGTCTGTTGAGGCGACATTCTGGGAGCTGGGTTCTCCAAGTATCCTGCAGAAAGTTCAAACCTGTGTACTCCACTCCACGGAGCAAATGTTTTTCTGGGACTTGGGGTTTCCAAGAATCCTGCAGAAGTTTGAGCCTGAAAGATTTTTCTTCACCAAGAAAACGTTAGTAATCTTTGGGAAGACCACGGCTGTCCATTTGACAAAATCGTATGACTTAAGTTTTAATCGTGAAATGTGTATTTTGATGCCGGAGGCTATCCAAAGCATTCTTGCTACATGCAAATGTGATCACAAATACCTTGCATGGAAAATCTGGATCAAACAATTTGAAATTTCCAAAAAGAGTTTGTTCAAAACATCTATTGGAGAATTTCTCGACAAGGAGGTCTTCTCACCTGTTTTGAGATAGTGGTTTTTATAGGGGATGCACTCAACTCCCTACTAACCTGTGCCTAGGTTTTAGGCTCATTCGCAGCGCATACATTTTGATCGGTCGGGAGGTCTTCCACAGGACCGTAATGTTGGGCTTGGATATTGGTCTTCAAGGGGGACTCACTTTTGAGTCAAGGTCATTGAATGAAAATTTTCACCATCTGCTCCGGGTTTACAAGTCAAGAACCCTGCAAAATGAGAAAGAAATAGTCTTGCTCGTACTTCTTCGGGCTAAGCTATATGTTAACCCAAGTGTCTTAGTCAGAGAAGACTGTTTTAGGGTTATGATGTTGGTAGGATTGGGGACCGAAAAAGGCTTATTTTTTTTTGCCCAGAAATTACGAAGGGTTTGACGTTGGTGATCATTGCAAGCTTGTCACCTGTCTTTTCTTTTCTGCATCTTTAGCCTTTGAGGCGCGCAACCTATCTTGCGTTGTGCACTAGCTCTTTAAAGAGCGTCTCTTGTTGCATTCAGAGACTGACTCTCTCTATGTCTTTGTTCTGCGCTTGATAGCATTTTGGGGAGCAGCCCTTTCGGATTTGGCTCCTTCAGGGATTTTCTCTTTTCCCATCCGGCTTCACTGTGGATCAATCAAACAACTTACACGAGCATCGGCCTTGCTTTTACCAGGCACTTTGCTTTTTCTCGATGTCGTGGATTCTTTTCTCATTTTCATGGGATCGTGTTAGACCTATGATCAAAGGTCTAACAAGGTTAAGCATTAACTTAGAGATTTTTTTTTTGCAAACACTAAGTCTTGAACTCCTTCGTTTCTGAAGTGATGCTGCATCCGTCTTGGAATGTGCAATGATCACCAACGGGTTTATGAAATGATTTTGCAGGCTCAACTTGGCTATGCAAAGGATTCAGTGTGTGGGATAGAGAAATGAATGCTTCTCATCATCCTATGGCACTTGGATTACCATATAAACAACACACAAAGATTAATGTTAGTCCGAGCAAGAAAATTTCTAACCATTTTCTCCTGATGCCGCTGGACTCATCTACATTTTGCCCCGATGTGGGGTGGTTCTTGACAGGGTTAAGAATGAAAACCGTCGTTCAAAGGGCTTATCAACGGTCACCTGTAGTGTTTGGGGGATATGAAACGAATGCCTCCGTCGTCCCAACCCATGTAATCGCCGCGAATGGTCCCTACCCCCGTAGGTACAGATTTTGCTATCCGATTCACTTCCCTCGTCTCTCAAGTGTATGTAGGATGTGTTTGGACTGGGCTCGCCTCTCTTTTGAGTAAACTCCCTTTTGAATGATTTGACAAATAATCATATTTGGGAAAAATTCATTTCTTTCTTTCCCAAAATTCATCCATCGAGGGGATTTGGTGATGTACCGTGCATGTTCTATTCATGCTTCAGGTAACCTCCCGATTTGAATCATGAATATCGACGCATTGGAAAATCTTTATGCCGGCTGAAAGGATTCTGACATTTTTTATCTCCAGCTAACTGGGAAAAGGGATACTTACCTGTCCGTCGCAGCTGCGGATCCCTGCAAATGTAAAAGAAGCATATCATTGTATGCTCACGAATTTTCCAAAAATCAAAACGATACATCCTACCCCTGGTCATGTACTCTAACGAGTAGTACATGGGATGTAAGAACTTGTTCGTCTGCAAGGCGACTCCCCTGTCAAGGATGAACAATAAGTGTCAACTCGTATTCCCAAATTCAAGACAAATTGGGACGATGCAACTTTACTCTTGATTTTCATCACATTCTGATGTGGCGTGTTGATATGAACAACATCTATCAAATCCGCCTATCCATGCTTGGAGTGTTTGTAACATCAATGGTTCATCTGCCCCCAGCTGGGCAGCGTCTGTTCTGCTATTTGAACGCATGACTCCTTAAGTGATTTATCCATGTTTATCACCTGAGAAGGAAAAGAAAGAAGACAGTACTTCGGTATTCGATTGAAGATCGTTTAGGAACGATACATCGTTTTACCAAATAGGTGGCTTCGCGGCCAAACGTATCTCGCGTTGAAGGGGTAGATCCCATTATGCTCCGCGGGTGATAATTATGGTTCATGGAACTTGCTCCACGGATTAAGTGATTAATCCACGGCCTTCGGCTTGAAGATGCTTAAAGGGTGATGTTGACACTCACGCGCAATTAGTTCTAGATATTAATGAAAGATGTTCCCGTGGGAACCTTACAGTGCGATCAACAATATATGCAATAGGAGTATTCAACCCCTTTTCTCGAAGCATTTTTCATCGAGTAGCCATGCCTTGCATCAGACGTTTGATCACCGGCCTCGCGTCACCACTGCGATGGTCCTCCGGCTCCAAATTGATCGAGCCAAAGATTGAACTCATCGCTAAGGAAATTGCTCGGGTCTTCGAGCCATTGATGTTCAAGTTGGGTATCAACGATTGTTGGGGGCAGATTTCTTTCATTGCCTTCATTGTGAGGGATTGGAGTCTTTGAGCTGGAACCTTCATCATTGCCCTGTTGGGGTTGAGACATACATTCCCGAAGAGTATTGATCCAAGTGTCCAGCTCCTCATCAAGGAAATCACCTGTTCTTTCTGGCCCTTGGTGCCCAGATTGGGTGTCGTCGACTGCAGGCGAGGGATTCCTCTCTTTGCTCTCGCTGTGAGCAATTTGACCCCTCGAATTGGAACTTCCTCCAATAACCGGCAGGTTCATATGTGCACTCTCTACCAATGCCAGATCCGCTTCAGGGACAACATTAATGACTGATTCGCGCTCAAACTGAGGAATCTCTATGTGCTGGAACTGTGGCATATACTCCTGAGGAGTATTGAGATAGCTCGGCGGAGCATTCTGATTTGGGTTAGAGGAGTCGCTGACACGACTGCTAGTCCCGTCATTGCTGAAACACGGTTGGGTGCTCTTGGCTCTCCAATCATCATGGTCGTAACTCTGCCCAGCACTTGAGCTCCAACTGGCTTTATGATGGTTTAACGCTATCCTTCCATCCCTTAGCAATCTCCTATAGTACTTGAGGTGAGACTCAACGTTAATTCTAGAGAGCCCCGGCACATTCATAATCTCGAGTATGCGTAGTGGGCTAGCCGAATCAACTCCCAGCTCTCGAATTGCATCAATAAATTTGGTGTGAAGTTCATAGGTCCAGTAAAACCTTGTTCTCTTATCACCCAAAATATCGTCAATACTTCGGTAGCTATTCTCTACGGGATCTAATCGTTTCGAAAGTTGTCCAGGGAGGGACTCACCGACTTTGGATTGGCTGGCTGCGACAGCGAGTTCGTCATTGAGAGAATTCCCCCTGTGATGATTCATATCCCATTTCTCAGAGGAGGATGGTGTTGATCCCATGGTGTTGACTTGTTCGTGCAGATCTCCGGCGGTATCTGGCTGTGTCGGAAAATACTGTGGAGAATACGGTAACAGTTGAGCGTTATTCGTCAACAGGGATGGTTCATCGAGGAACACCTCGCCGAGGACAACAGGATTACCACAATTAAGGCAGGTGGCCTTGGTCAGAGCTTCCTTATATCTCGCGCTTTCAGCTTGAAGCTTCTCATTCTCCTCCTTCAGGGCCAATAACTCATGGTCTGCGTATTGCTGTTTCACCCGGGTTCGTTTGTTGGCGAACCAAAACTTGACATTCGAAAGCTCCAATCCTATCTTTCGGCTCAACTCCATTTTCTGTTGTCTGCTTGGAGTGGGGCATTCATTGAAGAAAGCTTCGAGCTCTCGGATTTGGCCTGGAGTGTGGCGTTGTAGTTGCTTCCTTTTCCGACTCCGGTCATCATTGTATACTCCTTCTTCGTAGCTGAAACCTAGAATTTCATCGCTGGAGGAGTCAGTCTCCACGGCCTTCGGGCAGGATTCAGCTCCAGGATCTTCAAAGTCTCCCAGCAGTTCGTGCTCGGAAATGTCCAGGTCGGGCGTTTCTAGCAGATGGGAATAGCTTTTAAACATGATGGATCGAAGTATCTCGGGCTGATCTAGTTCACTCAGCTTTCTCTATTCGCTCTTACGTGTTTGCTCACTCTAGAAATTTTCTCAAGTGATTGTGCGTGTCTTAGAACCATCCTTCAGGCTGCATATGAAGACCAGCAAGCAAGCGCTCCTCCCGAGACCCTGTAATTACTCATCGTCTGTATTCCCCTTTCTTTTTCCTCGTGATAGGATCACAAACTCTTTTGCATTGATTCGGTTTCATCGAGTATTGCGCTCGTCCCCTAGTTCAGTCTTCAAAGTGGTGGGTCTACAATCTTTCGGCGCCTTTTATGATTTGCTAGGCCCGAGAACGTGTGGAGCAGCGGTGGGCCCGCAATTAATGACTCCGTTTAATTCATTTAGCTCCATGGGAATTAACGCTATGATCTTCTCTCAACCCCTTTTCATCGTTCAAACGAAAGTGGCATTTTCCCTGTGCATGCTGTTACTCTTCACTTCAGCATCCTGGGCGCTTGGTGAGGAATGAGTTTGTGGCCACTCAAAATTTTAAAGACCGTCTCTGGTTTCAGACTTAATCTAACAAGGGATCATCACAACTGAGCCTGACGATGTTCGTCGATAGCGTTGGTTTTAATATAGAATTAACTATAGTCATTACAGAAAAATGTTCCCGTAGGAACTTTACAACGGATAAAATGAGTGATCTACTCGTGAACACGTTCTTCTTTCTATGGGTGTTCGTGGTGACCGACCCATCGTGCCCCGAGTCAAGTGCTAGATCATGGCTATCCAAGCATGCCAGCTTCCCACTGATTGAACAAGGCATCGAGCCCCTCATAAAAAAAATCGTCTGTCGTGGGTTGACCAGCGGCAGGCAGAGCACCAGCCGACTGCTGTTCGAATGGAGGAGTGCGCACTCGCTGTACTTGTGACACGCGCTCTTGAGAAGTGTTGAAATGGCCCGGGAGGACATTCTGATCAGCTTTCAGTTTGCCGGTGGTCGGGCTGCTAGCTTGATTGATGCTTAGATTTGGCCGGGTATCTCTTGATGCCTGAGCATTACAATGGCGGTCGCCCCTAGCTTTTGAGCTCGAGACGGATCCCTCCCGGTTTAGCTCCGCTCGACGTTGTTTTAATAGCTTTCTGTAGGCAGCAAGGTGATTCCTGACCAGTTCCTTACTAAGCCCCGGTACATTCATGGCCTTAAATATGCGCGTCGGAGTTGCTGAATCGATCCCCATTTGGTGAACCACGTCTAGGAATCTGGAATGCAGTTCAGGGGGCCAAGCGAACCTCCTCTTATCGTGGCCCAAAATTGCATCGATGGCTTGACGACTGATTAACTCATCTCCAGCGGGACCCGACCCTATCGAAAATTGTTGTGCATGAGGCTGATATGCTTTGAGCTGGTCGGCGGTAACATCCAGCTCCTTGAAACTGTAACTCCAATCAAAGCGATGCAAATCCCATCCCCCAGGAGGCATTTGTATCATTTTCGTGGGATTATCCTGCTCATGCGTGACTCCGGCAAAATCTGGTTGAGCAGGAGATGCCCCGAGGGAGTAGGGTGGTAAATGAACGTCTTCAATCATCGCGTGAGGCTTATCGGGGAATATCTTACCGAGGGCGACGAGGTTATCGCAATGAGGGCAAACGGTAATATTGAGAGCTTTTTCATACCTCATGTTTTCTGTTCGCAGCTTTTGGTTTTCTTCCTTTAAAATCTCGACCACCTGGCGTTTGCGTTGAGCCCTCGATTTGGATCTCCAATTTTGAAACCAAAACTGGATCCTCGACTGATTAATCCCCAACTCCCGGCTCAATTCAATTCTCCACTTCTTTTTCATGTAATGGCTTTTACTGAAAAGGGTTTCCAGCATTTGGGTTTCCTCCTGAGAGTATTGGTGAGGACGTCTTCTTTTCCCGAGTTGAGCACCGTGGATGTCGTTGTCGTCGTCGCCGTGATTTTGATTTCCGTTGCCAGAAGTGTTGGGCTCCATGGTTTTGGTGTTAGACTTGGTCTTGAAATCTTCGAGATCACTCAGTAGTTCAATTTCTGAGATTTTTGAGTCAGTCGCCTCTAGCAGCTGACAGTAACCTCTTAAATATGTTGGATTGAGAAATGTTTGATTGGTTCTTGCCCACTCAGAGTTCTCTACTCTCTCCTGTATGCTCACTCCCTATAAATTTTTCTTCGAGTGACTTTGTATGTTTAGGAGACGCTCTTCAAGCATGAAAGAAAATCATTAGGCAAACGCTCCCCGTCAAGACCTTGAATTTCTCGCTTAGCTTTTCAACGTGATGTGAGTGCTGAATCCTGTTAGGGCCTTTTTCGATAGTTGCGCTTACCTCCCACCTAACTCTAATAATGGTGATCCCGACAAATCTTTTACATCTTTTAATTGATAAGCCGGGAATCGCGGACCGAGACGAATCCAATGGTTCACGTGAGGGGGACCTCCTGCTTTACCCCCTAACTGGGCTCTACCAGCATTATTACTGAGACCCTTCATCATCCTCGAGTTGCTATAAAATGAGGAATTAATGTATGGAAGGTTAACGTTCTCGCATAATCAGCTTCTTCCTTCTAATCTCTCTGTTAGCCTCGTCTTATTCTCAAGCCAACCCAACGCAAATGGCCTCCTCTCCCGTACGCACTTTTTCAACTGATGTCTTGGCCCAGTGGGAAAAGCTTTATAACCTACTGGGTCGTGGTTACGCACACATAACCGATCATTCTGCGACCGAGGATGAAATCCGTGTCCTGCTCGAGGACCTTGATACCACTTCTCTCGAAGGTACTACACTGGGGAGGGAATATAGAATTTTCCCGACTCTCTTTGCACACTCCTTAGAGGCCTACCGTGCTGCTAATCGGGAGGTTCTCGTGGCTCGCGTCCTGCGAGCTCGTTATGAGGATCGATCCGATCATTTGGTGCTGACCAACTATCTGGCCGATAGTTACAAAAAGGCCGTCGAGTTTGCTAATGAGCGGGTCGCGACGTTGCTTCGCGAGAGGAGAAATCTGGTGGAGCAATTGGCCCTATCCCTGACCACCGGCGAGCATGACCGCCGCAATGTCCTGTTGAGGCTTCAGAGCGACTGGCAGGAAGAACGGCTCGACAAAATAACCGCGGACATAGCTCGCGGGAATGGACTGGTTCGAGACCTGGAAACAATCGCCGAAGAACATGAGGCCAAGGTCGCCGAAGTTAAGGGAGAATGCAAAAGTCTTCTCCTCAGGCTTGCCGACCATGACATGCGGAGTTGGGAGTATGAGCAGAGCATTAATAACATGGAGGGTCAGTTGGGCTCCTTCGTGTCGTTAATTAGGGCTCACTTCGGCTTTACTTTTCTACCCCGAATTGTATGACCTGCTTTTGAAAACCCTCCACTGAGCAAAATAAATGAGAACTCTTGTGTGTGTGTTTTAACTTCTGTATGGTTCATTTCTTCGAGCATCCGAACATCTTTAACTTGGGTGAGCTGAACTATAATATCAATAAGTTGAGCAAATATGTCCTGATTTTCTAACTTGCTCATGATCAGATGAAAGAATAGCCTCAGATTCATCCAGGAGAAGATTTCTCTCTATTACCTATTTTTCACCTGCAAATGAAACGACTGAATCAGAAGAAATAATTTGAAAAAGAAAGCATAAACCCCTTTCAATCTTATGCTTGCTCGTGATTAATAAGGAAAAGAAAACTTTTACAAGGGTTTTAATCTTGCGCAAAAGTTTTTTATCAGTATTCTTCGAAGGAGAGCATATTATTGAAAGGAATGTAATTCACGATAATCGCTTTTGATCAATTTCGAGAAGAACGACCTAGTCAAAAGTACAAAGCATAACGACGTGTTTTAAATTTAATTGAAGATACGGCATCCAAATCAAGGCCGTTTTGTAAGAACGAGGGCAATTTGGACATCTATCTCGTCATTAAATTCGAAACAATGCCGATACTCTTGATCAATTATCGTGGATTACCAATGATGTACGACATGCATGAATCAATTCAAGTGTATAATTCCTTCTAGCGAAATTGGGGTTGGATTACCCTATACGACCAAAAAGGTCATGCAAGGTTTCCAATTTTGATTTCCTCTAAAGGAATTATAAACTTGACTTGGGAGTATTCGGATGATTAGAGAAAATGCCACTATCACATTCCCATGACCCGTCAAAAGAAATACAACCAAGCTCCATCTGAATGTATACACCAATAGATCCCTAATACAATCACTCTAAGGGGTGAGATAGAGAAAACCTCAGTAAAAATAAACCCTATACAAGAGGACTAGTAATGGAAAAATGAAATAAAGGAATGTGATCCTAACGTTTAAGGATGCCCCAGTTTTGATCTGTGCCTTCAGGATCACTTGCCCCAACTCGTCGTCTTCATTGGATGATACCTCAATAATGTCCATAGTATGCTCCTTATCGCACACTCGGTGTTTGTCATGGGATATCATCCTCTTCGTCTTCTATCAAGGACGTTTGGGAAAAACACACACGTCTATCCTTGAAATGGCATTTAATCTAATCACCAGAATGCAATGAATGAAATGCCTATATTTATATGAACTGTAATAAATTTGAGGGATAGAGAGTCTTACCAACCAAACTCGTAGACTTATGTGCGGTTTTAGGTGTACCAACCGCCCAAAGACATGCGCATGAGACAAGTGATGGTGAACTTCTAAAAATCAGAGGGTTTGGCACCTAAGGTTAAGGTTCCCACTTCGAGTTCTAGAAAGAGCCGATTCCATTGCACAGCTATCGTTGCATTGGGACTCGATCCATAGTTCGAAGCGAGCGGAATTGAAAAGTGGATTACCCCGCGTTTTTCCTCACGAAGATTCCATTCTCAATTCCTTCTATTGTGTTCCTAAAGGCGACGCCCGGGGTTTTAGGCGCGGTTGTGTGTATCCACGTGTTGTGATCATCATAATGCACTTCATGCACAGCAGTTTATCAATCAGCACTTCAAATTATCCACACAACATACATTCCTACGCCCAACCTGCATAAGACAATGTTAATCACGGACTACACCCCTTATTTCTCCAATCTGCAAAAACATATAACACCTACCATAAGCGGACTTACCTCACCTTCGAGAGCGCCTGCAAGGTTAGAAAAATTACTCAGCGTTTTAATTACGGCCTAAGTCCACTTGAGGTCTAGAACCATAGGTTCTAGAACAAAGTCCCCAGCGGAGTCGCCAGCTGTCGCGACCCGTCCGAAAGCGGACGCGGCTAATGGATTACCGATCGCGGGCCTTCCCTCGCATAAGGGTGCGGATCGCGGGCTTTAGATCGGCGCGGGCCCTCCCAGGCCCATACCAAATCGCGACGGGAGTATTTTTCAAAGGGATTCGACGATAACAGTCGGTCGCTTTCGACCTTAGTGTGGTCGTGGTGGCATGTGCAACTTGTGCATGCATTTGGAGTCGCCACCGGTCTTTCTTGGAGGGTAGACCGGAAACCTTACTGACCGATTGGGAGAGGTCGATCAGTTCTGCGGAACCAGAGATCTTGAGTTCGGGGACTTGGTTACGTCGGTGTCATTACCAACGCCCTTTCGGTACCTAACGCGAGTGATTTTCCTAACTAAGAGTTCATGCAGGCGCAATTAGGTGAGGTAGGCTTAATTCAGGATTTCATGCAGATTGGAAGACTGTTCCGATCAATCACAATCAATTTAAATGAAAGCGCAATCAGGTACGTAAATGAATCACTTCAATGCACATCAATTCAGATCAATGGCTTCCTAGTATAACCATAAAGGCTTAAGGAAGGTGTGACTTCGGACCAGGGGTAAAATGGGAAGATTTGGGAGGCGATTAGCCCGAAGGGCAAAATCGTCAATTTTTGAAAGGTTTGGATACCGAATTACCCAAAATATTCCATGGCCAGCTGATTGTGGCCATTTCCTATTTTTGGGGATTTTCTTGGATTTTTTTTAGAATGGTTTTGGAAAACGGTTTGCCGGAAGGGCAAAACCGTCATTTCTGGAAAGATCGGGGGTCAAATGACCCGAAACAGGTCGTGGCCAGTTGAATGTGGCCATTTCCTATTTTCTGGAATTTTTTGAATTTTTCTGAATTTTTCGATTTTTTTTGAACTTTTTTATGATTTTCTATTTTTTTTTATTGATTTTTGAATTTTTTATTATTATGCAGACCGGGCCAACAGACCCGGCCCAAACCGTAAAAGCCCAACTCGAGCCCTAAGGGCCCGAATTAGTCAGAGCCCAGAAAACAAATTTGGAGCTAGGCTCACATTTGCCTTTTTTTAATGAATTGAAGAAAGGCCCACTTTTTATTCTAAAACCCAATTCAGACTTAGACTAGCCTGGCCCAACTTTCTTCCTATTATCCCCTTTACTGGCCCAATCCGGAAATTCAATTTGTGGCCCAAACCCTATTAATTTCTTCACCTTTTCTACTAGGCTCAAAGCCCTTCTATCATAAATCGCAATAGACGTCCCCAACATGCACTCAATATGCCCGTCTTCATTATCCACGTTTTTTTATTTATTTTTTATTTATTTTATTAATATTTTCGGAAAATATTTTCTATGACAACATATAACACTTAACCGACTAAACAAGCTGACCACTAGATTGGAATAAACACTTGCAAATCAAATATATAATGACAATATTTTAGAAAAGTAACTCTAATATATAGATCGGGTACGCAAAATATACCTGATTGGACACCGATCTTCAATCATCAATCCGTGACACGCGACCGTCCCAATGCGCCTTGGCACAAAAGAAATAGGCCGAACTTCTTCCCCTCTTTTTTTTATATATGGGGCTGGATTTGCGATTCTTATGGCCCCAACTCCTTAACACCCATCACTTATTCTTCCTCTATGGACCAGCCCACTAACAAAATAGAGAGAACCAGCCCAACCATTCTTCACTCTCCTTACGCCAGCCCACCCAAAGAGAAAAGAAATAAGCTGCCACCCCATCACTATTCATCATCTCCCTCATGCAAGTATCACGCAGGGCCGCGGTTTCGAAGAGTTCCGTTTCCGCCGACTCTGGGCGGCTGAGACGAGTTGGTACATCATGCAGCGTTTGACGGAGGGATGGAGGCCGAGGAGCCTGATGAGCTGGTAACCGGCGCAGGGCATGTCAACGCCGGAGATGGTGATGGCAGTGGAGCCATGGATGGCGTCGACGAGCCCGTTGTGGCAGTTGGACAGCGAGCAGTAGTTGACCCAAACGTGGCTCCCGCCGAAGATGGACACGCCGTCGCCGTCCGATATCGTACGCCACTCGTAGTGCCCCGGCGAGTCCCGCACGTTGGCGTTCCCTCCCTGCTTGCAGTCATGGATGTTGAACTCGTGGAGGATAATGTTGGTCACGAACTGGACGGTGATGCACGGGTCGCCGGCAATGTGGACGCTGGCGCCGCGGCCGTCGAGGGTCTTGAAGGAGTTCAGCTCCTCTTTCAACTGGATGGTCATGTCGCGCTGGAAGATGATCCAGAGCGGCTCGTCCTGGATGACCGCATGGCGGAGCGTCCCGGGCTAAGGGGTGACGGGGTCGTCGTCGCCCGAGTCGGTGACCACGTAGATCTTGCCGTCACGGCCCCCGGTGGCGTTCTTGCCGAACCCGATCGCACAGTCGGTGAGGCGCTGGCGGTTACTCCCAGTCGGGGTCGCACCTCCAGCAGTCGTCGATCGGCTTCTCGGTCTCGCAGGAGAGGTAGCCGAGACTGGATAACGGCGCCGGGGAACCACACGATCGTCGGGTAGCTGAGGGCGTTAGACTGTGTTGAGAAGCCGGCGCAGAAGAAAATGGAATAATCGCAACCAGATGGAACGAGCAGCTAGAGAGATAGCCCGACGTGAAAGCCATCAGCCTGACTCCATGCTTTCGTTTCCCCGGTCTGCACTGGTAAAAAAAAGGCACTGTCCCAAGCCAAAATTTTACGCAGGTTATACCTTCCCGTTCCTTCCAGTTCACAAGATTCAACCAATTGATGGCTTCCTGGTTGGTCCACAGCTGCAAAGGACTCTAGAATGATATTAATTCCCTTGAAAAGCGCAGCCCGCTCAAAGCTCCAAGCTTAGATGAGCCACCTTTGGCGAGTCCAGAAGGGGAGGCGTTGGGGAAAGAGAAGGTGATTCGGGGTTTTGACAACGGTGGCAATCGAACGTAAATGGGGAGGGAGAGGATAAGGATCTGAGCAAAGGGAAAGAGAGACCAGACTGGAGAAGGCGAGTGACGGGATGGAGCCGAGGTGTTTGGTCCGTGATGTCCGGTTGCGGAATGTGTGTGTATATTCCTCTTTTTTCCGAAGCTTTCCGATGACTCCCTCAGAAAAAATAGGGGGACCCAGTGAAAAACGTGATATCCTGTTGTGTAATGTCCTCTTCCATTCCTCCTCCCTCTCACTATTTTATTCCAGAATCATCCACCATCTTCTGCCTCTTGGATTCGCTGTGGAGAGCATCTCTTTTTCATGCGCTCCACTTCCTTTTATTTTTTTTAAAATCCCCTGTCCGGCTCTCAACCCGCATCTCCCATTGTTCCTTCCTTCCACCGAGAAAGTGCTTCACTTTTCCTTTTAAAGCCAATCTCGCCACTCCTCTGGTCGGACGAATGGCGCCACTCCTCGGCTTTATGCTTCTTTGGTGAAGTGGTAGACGAGATGAGATACCGTCTTCCGTAATGCACCCTCCACTCGGTCGCCACATCGTATCAGCGGCCGCTTTTAATTTTGAACTCGACAACCTAGAGACTGAAATGACCAAATTTCTCAAGTGACATTTTTTTGTGCCAAATTCGACTTTATGCGTAAAAAACACACAAAATTTTATTTGAATTTTCTCTTTTATGAGGTCAAAATAAAAACGAAAAATAAAAATAAAAAAAATAAAAATAAAAAATCGTGATAATAGATGGTGAAAAATCAGGTGTCAACACCCTTTAAAAAGGAGAGAGAAGCCGGACTCGACATAGCATTTATACCAGATCCACACAAGCCCAAGACGTTCGGCAATCCCAACCAGGCCAAAGGAGGATCGTCCTGGTCGACACCTAAAGCGCAAGAGCCTAGAAGAAAGCAACCCCAGAAGCAATTCTCCCAGCTCCCGAGGCCTTTATCCAAGTTGCTCCCGATGCTGCTAGAGCAACACCTGGTGGCGAAAGAACCGCCTAGGGCAAACCCCGCAAGGTATCCTGGCTTTTATGAGAGCCAGACTTGTGCCTACCATATGGGTGAGAGAGGGCATAATGTGGATAACTGTTATATCCTTAAGCTCAAAGTGCAAGCCCTGATTGATAGTCAAATTCTAAAATTTGACAATACGGCCCCAAATGTACAAGAAAATCCACTGCCAGATCATCAAGCAGTAGGGGCAATATTCTCTGAAGGGGAAGAAGACTACCTTAAGCTAAAGGTAGATGTGCTTAAGTTGACCGACCTACTAATAACCGCTTCGTCATATCCAAAAGCAGGAGCGATCTCGACTGACCAAAAGAGACTATGCATCGCTAAGATGATGAGCTTGGGGATAATGTCTGATATCACCAATGAAGAGTTCGAAGGAGTCAAAGCTTCTTTATCTTTGGAAGGTAGCTACTTCATGATCAAGACTGAGCAGGGTAATACCCGGGGTACCTCACATGAGAATCTGGTAAATAGTCTTAGGCCAGTCACTCAGTCAGAGGAAGAGTTCGAAGAAGACGGACTGGAAGCCAAGAGACGAAGTCTAGCAGACCTCAAATTTATGGCCGACGCACTTGAGAAGGGCAAAATTATAGACAACCTTGGTCAAGATTTTGGAGGATACAACTTCAAAGTGAAATATTCGGCCCCTCCCAGCTTTTATCAGAAAATTGAAGACATCATACCGGACGGATGGGGAGGTATGGATGACCTCTCTCAACCAGAGACCTCGAAGGGCATAGAAGAACTTGACAACACCGTATCGATGATCGAAACCGTCACGACCGTGGTAATCAGGTTGGAAGAACTGGATAACCCGAGCAAGGTGGAAAATTGCCCAGTCAAGCCTATCGTGATTCGATTGCCGCAAGAAGAAGAAGGCAACACATCTAAACCAGAGATACCTCATCAGACAACTGTAACCATAAAAGTCCCCATGTAGAAGAATACGATCCTAAAGCAGTCCATTGGGACTATGGGACCACACAGGTAGATGCGATAATGAGGTCCGGACGATTCTATACCTCTAGGGAGAGCGAATCCGAAAAGAAGGAGGTCTCAAAGGAAGACGCGGAAAAGCTCATATCAATCATCAAAACCAGCGAGTTTGAGGTGATAGAGCAGCTGAGGAAGTTACCCGCTCAGATATCCCTATTAGATCTATTCATCAATTCTAAAAAACACAAGAACGCACTGTTGAGGATACTTAATGAAGTACATGTCCCCGAAATAATTAATGAGGTACAATTAGGGGACTTTGTGGGGACGATCCTTTTAAAAGACCAGTTGAACTTCTCTGACGAGGACTTCCCCATGGAAGGCAGAGGGCACAACAAGGCATTATATGTCTCCGCGCAATGTAACGGGCAGAGAGTGGCACATGTATTAATCGACAACGGATCAGCCTTCAATATTTGCCCTTTGGCTACCCTAAGAAGTTTGGGAATCAATGAGGAAACGGTTAAGGCATCCAAAACGGCTGTGAGAGCTTTCGACGGAATGAGGAAGACCGTGGTGGGCGAGATTGAGCTTGACGTATTCATCGGCCCGACAAAATTCTCTATAAACTTCCAAGTAATGGATCTGCCCAGTGCATTCGGATTCTTGCTGGGAAGGCCTTGGATTCATACAGCAGGAGCCGTCCCTTCGAGCTTGCATCAAAAAGTACGCTTTGTGGTGGATGGGAAGGTGATTACTGTACATGGAGAACTCGACCTCCAGATATACCAGAACAGTGCCATACCTTATGTTGAACCCGAAGTAAAAACAGAGGCGAGCTATCATTCCCTAGAACTGGTAGCAACAGTTCATACCCCGGCAGGGACAAGGCTAAGAACCCCCTACATCTCAGAATCCAATCTTCTACCAGCTAAAATGCTACTGGCATACGGATTCAACCCCGAAAAAGGCCTAGACAGACACAATCAAGGAATAAATACCCCACTGCAGTTAAAAGCTAACCCGCATAGAATGGGCTTAGGGTATCAGAAATATCACATAGATGGATCTGGCCCAAAGACAACAGGCCGAGGCCGAGGCAAAAGCTTGGGACGCCTAGGAGGCCGAAACAGCCCGAATGACTCATTCATCGGTTCTCCAACTTGGAAAGGAAGGTCTCAAATGTTCAAAAATCCTTTGAATGCCCACTTCAACCAGAACTCTAAATGGTTGTCTGAAGAAGATGTCACTTCACCGATAGAACCAGATCTGACAAATCCTTTTCTCAAAGATGACTCTGTGAATGTCATCATGGAGTGGTTGGACAATGGAGCCACTTCCTCTGAGTAAAGAGACTATTCCTTTGTCTTTAAATACTGCATTTAGAACTTTCTGCATTTTGTTGTATTTTCTTTCCTTACTGTACGTATAGGGAAACGCCTTTGGATCTCTGGCCGCTGGTCCAAATAGCGCATCTTGTAATGCGGCCCATCTTGCATTCAATAAAACCACGCATATTTTGTTAAGGACATATGGAGCCGCGAATCAGCCCAATGATGATACCAGTCTTCCACACAGAAGCTTGAGGCCTGATTTGCCATATGATTCCTGATTTCCAAAAAAAGATTTCCTTGGGGCCAGGATATCCAATGACATGAGGATTAGTCCCGTTCATACATGTACCTATTTCGAAAACTCTTTCGAAAAGACTTTCCATGATCATACATGTCATTCTTATGAAATGCCAACTAACCATACTCATGACATTTCAGGCATATCATCTCAAACATGCATACCAGGTTGTTACGAGATTCGGACTTCTCCAGCAACCATTCTTATAGCATTGAGGAAGATGGAGACGAGGGTTATGCGTCTATCCGCAGAGATTGGAATGCTTTTGAGGAATCGACGCATCCTACTTCATAAGAACCAATCATTGTTAATCTGGGAGACTCCGTGAATATCAAAGAGGTCAAGATCGGCGGGCATTTATCCCGAAATGAAAGGCTCGAGTTCACAGAGTTATTGAAAGAATATCAAGACATTTTTGCATGGTCTTACGCTGATATGCCAGGTCTAGATCCTAAGATCGTGGAGCATGCCTTACCTACATATCCCAGTATCAAACCTGTCAAGCAAGGCAGCATGCGGATGAAGGCTGAGTTGGAGGACAAAATTAAGGAAGAAGTCATGAAGCTTCTTAGGGTAGGCTTTATTGAAGCTATCCCATATTCAGACTGGATTGCAAATATAGTCCCCGTCATGAAGAATGATGGTAAAGTTCGGATATGCGTAGATTACCGAGATCTGAATAGAGCAAGCCCAAAAGATGATTTTCCGCTTCCTCACATTGATGTGTTGGTGGATAGCACAGCAGGTTATGAATTGTTCTCGTTTATGGATGGATTTTCGGGGTATAACCAAATCTTCATGAAACAAGAAGACAAACCAAAGACTGCTTTTACCACACCCTGGGGAAACTTTTGCTACAAAGTCATGCCCTTTGGATTAAAGAACGCCGGGGCTACCTATCAGAAGGCCATGGTCACATTATTCCATGATATGATTCACAAAAAAATTGAAGTATACGTCGATGACATGATTGCCAAATCCAAGAAAGGACAGGATCACATACAGGTGTTAAGAAAACTATTTGAGCGCCTGCGCAAATATAAGTTGAGGCTGAACCCTAACAAATGTGTGTTTGGGGCGAGATCTGGGAAACTTCTTGGGTTCATAGTCAGTAACAGGGGCATTGAGATTGATCCTTCAAAGATTCAAGCTATCCACAATCTGTCAACTCCCTCCACAGTAAAAGAAGTGAGAAGCCTTCTGGGGAGACTGAACTATATTGCCAGATTTATCAATCAGCTGTCTAATGTAGCTAAGCCGATCTTCAAATTGCTTAAGAAAGGCGCGAAAGTAACATGGGATGCTGAATGCAGCATGGCATTCCAAATGATCAAAAACTATCTGATCACACCGCCGGTACTTGTGCCACCAATTTCTGGTCACCCATTGACCTTATATCTGACTATACAGCAGGAGTCCTTGGGAGCCTTACTCGCCCAAACAAGTCCGATAGATGGTAAAGAAAGAGCCATCTATTACCTGAGTAAGAAATTCACACCTTCTGAAGCAAAATATGCACCAGTCGAAAGGGCCTGTGTAGCAGCGGTATGGGTACTTCGCAGGCTAAGACAGTATACCCTACACCACCACATTCAGCTCATAACAGAGAACGATCCTGTCAAATACCTCCTGGAGAAACCCGCTTTAATTGGGAAATTAGCAAAATGGCAAGTAATGCTATCTGAATTTGACATCAAGTGTTCTCCACAGAAGTCAGTTAAAGGAAGAGCTATAGCTGACATGCTACCAGAAAACCCGTCAAACGGTGAGTCTCCCAAAGTAACAAGCACAGAAGGTCAAATTCTCAACTTAGCAGAAGACAAGTGGGTCATGTACTTCTATGGTGTTGTTAATCTATCAGGGGCAGGCACTGGGGCAGTACTAATATCCCCCAATGATCAACACTATCCTATGGCAGCAAAGATAACTTTCCCTTGCACCAACAACATCTCAGAATATGAGGCGTGTATTCTAGGCCTACGATTGGCCATTTCTATGAAGATACCTAGGTTGCAAGTTTTTGGAGATTCCATGCTCATCATCCTACAGACACAGGGAGAGTGGAAGACGAAAGATGCAAAGCTCATCCCTTATCACGAATACCTTGAAGAATTGATACTTAAGTTCGAAGCAGTGTCATTCGAATATCTATCAAGATCTCACAATCAATTTGCAGATGCGTTAGCCACCCTGGCCTCGATGTTGCAAACAACTGGAGGGTTTGATATAGAACCCCTAAGGATCGGCATAGTTGAAAAACCAGCTTATTGTATGCTAATCGAAGAAGAATTGGACAGAGAGCCATGGTATTATGACATCAAGAATTACCTCTCGAAAGGGGAATTCCCTGAAGGATGCCAGCCAGGAGACCGAAGATACATAACCAAGATGGCCAGCAAGTTCTTTCTCAATTGACAAATTATGTACAAAAGATCCTTTGATTCTACTCTATTGAGATGTGTAGATGCCAAAGAAGCAAATATCCTCTTAAAAGAAATCCACGAAGGAATATGTGGGCCTCACATGAACGGCCACCTCCTCGCCAGGAAGATCATGCGGTTTGGCTATTATTGGATGACCATCGAATCAGATTGTTGTCAGCACGTCCGGTCATGCCACCAGTGCCAAATATACGGCGATAAGATCAATGCACCCCCAAACGAACTACATCAAATGTCTGAAGTTTGGCATTTCTCTATGTGGGGGATAGACATGATAGGGCCTATTAATCATGTGGCTTCAAATGGTCATCGCTTCATCTTGGTAGCGATTGATTACTTCACAAAATGGGTAGAAGCCAGCTCTTACAAGAACGTCACTGCAAGAAATGTGGCAAGATTCATCAAAAGAGACATCATATCCCGGTATGGTACCCCTCAAGCGATCATCACAGATAATTGTCGCGACCCGTCCGGAAGGCGGACGCGGCTAATGGATTACCGATCGCGGGTCTTGGATCGGCGCGAGCCCTCCCAAGCCCATACCAAATCGCGGCGGGAGTATTTTTCAAAGGATTCGACGATAAGAGTCGATCGCTTTCGACCTTCAGTGTGGTCGTGGTGGCATGTGCAAATTGTGCATGCATTTGGAGTCGCCACCGGTCTTTCTTGGAGGGTAGATCGGAAACCTTATTGACCGATTGGGAGAGATCGATCAATTCTGCGGAACCAGAGATTTTGGGTTCGGGGACTTGGTTACGCTGGTGTCATTACCAACGCCCTTTCGGTACCTAACGCGAGTGATTTCCCTAACTAAGAATTCATGCAGACGCAATCTTAGGTAAGGTAGGTTTGGTTCAGGGTTTCATGCAGATTGGACGACTATTCCTATCAATCACAATCAATTTTTGGAAGACGATTCGCCCAAAGGGCGAAATCGTCATTTTAAGAAAGGTCGGGGTTCAAAAACACCCGGAATGAGTCTTGGCCAGTTGTCTGTGGCCATTTCCTATTTTTTTGGGATTTTCCTGGATTTTTTAGAATTGTTTTGGAAAACGGTTTGCCGGAAGGGCAAAACCATCATTTCTGGAAGGTTCGGGGGTCAAAAGACCCGAAACAGGTCATGGCCAGTTGAATGTGGTCATTTTCTATTTTCTGGAATTTTTTAGAATTTTTCTGAATTTTCTGAATTTTTTTGATTTTTTTATGATTTTCTATTTTTTTTATTGATTTTTGAATTTTTTATTATTTAATTATTACTTAATTAAAATTGTCGGATCCGGATAGGATTCTTGGGCCCGAATATGGATCAGGCCGCTCGGCCTAATCCGAACCAAGAAAGAGGACTTAAAACGGGCCCAATTCACACCAGGAATCCAAGCCCACCTTCTTTTCTTTTAAGCCTACTAACCGATTTGCCTAAGCCCCTCTTCCTCCCACCAGCATCAACACAGGCCCAGTCTTAAAAAAAAAAGCCTACAAGACCAAACAATTCACGTAACCAACCCAACATGAGAATAGCCCTTACCTTACTATTCATCGTCTTCAACACGGGACGTCCGCTTCCCCCATGAAAACAGGATCGAGCTCGCCGCCGCTGGGGACCTGAGTTCGACGATCCGGACCTGCTCGGGACCATCTCTGTCGGGCCCAGCCGCTGCATTCCGCCACCAGCGACTAGGTCGCTTGAAGCCGCCGCCGCCTCCGAGACTTGGCTCTTGCCTTCGAGTCCAGCGACTCGCCCCGCCGAAGGATCGTGGCCTTCTCCACACGAGGCTGGAGGATCTCGCCTGCCTGAGGTTGTCGGAGCTGGACCTCGAGGTCGACGGCTCCGACTGGGCGCCGACGAACTGCCTCCGCTGAGGGCTTTCGTTCGTCATTATCCGTCGACGAGTTGCACAAGCTTTGGGAACGGCTACCATCCCTCATGCGGTTTATTTCTTGCTTCACTTCTTCATATAGCTTTTCTCCCAGGCTAATAGCTTATCCAGAACTGTTGCATGGGTTTCATATTCATCTGTCAAGGTCATCCTTACCTCTGTCGCCATTGGGTATGCCACCTCTGAATGACTTATCCACATGATAACACGCATGACCCTCACAGAATGATCCATGTAGCTTTGATTGTCAGCGAAGTTAGGAAATGGTCGTCAACGTCGAGATGATGGGCAGCGGCTTCGAAGATGCTTCGTCTGCCGACCTTCCGCCTCTCGTCCATGATGAAGACCATGCAGGCGCTCGACATGCCGCCATACTCGCTCGTGGCGGATGGCCTTCATCTCCTCCTTGAGCCCGAGCTCGGCCTCGACTTGGGCCAGGATGGCTAGACCGCCGGGGCGAGCGATCCAGAAGTTGCTGTCCAGTCGTTGATCCTGATGGGTGCGAAGGATGGTCTAGGCAGCTGAGACGAGTTGGCATGCAGCGCTTGACAGAGGGACGGAGACCGAGGAGCCTGGTGAGCTGATAGTCAGCGGCTGCAACGGGAAGAGGGAGAGCCTGACGGGGACTCTTGAAAGAAGGGTTCACCGACTCGATCATCTCGAGGTCTTCGTCGATGGAATGGTGACGAAAGCCTCGAGGTCCTCGTTGGGACTTGAGGACAAAGGGGGGGTCGTCGAGCAGCGTCTTGGCGAGGTGGGGGCAGAGGGACTTGCGTGCGGGCGGGGGACGATGGCCACCGTAGCTGCACATGAGCTTCAGCTTCAGAGTAAAGGGGACGCCCCCAGCCGCGTTGGCTTCCTGCTCGTGGACTGTTCTTAGCTCACTGGCGGCATGCGGCGGTCGGGATGATGGCTGGAGGTGTGATGGATGGAGGAGGATTTGGCGGAGATTCGGTAGCGGTCTGGTATGGTGTTGTGGCGCACAGACAGCTCACAGAAGGGTCATGGGTCAGGTGCCAAGAAAAACAGGGGAGGGGTTCCTCAGGCCATTTCGCGGTGGTCCGGCGATTAAAGGCGATCTAGCTGGTGGCGGTGAGGCGGTAGCAAGGTGGCGTGATCACGGAAAGAGGAGGATGTGGTGAAGTGGCGGGCTAAGAAGTGGTTCCCCCCCTGCCGAAGTGGAGGTGGCCATCGCCTCTTTTTGCGCTTGAAACCCAGAAGAAGATGCCCCCCTCCTGAGTCCCCCGCCCTCTTTTTTTTTTTCATTTAGCCGTCTCGCTCCCTTTTTTGGTCCCCCGCGGCCGACCGCCTTTGGTAGTGGAACGCCCACCTTCACCACTATCCCTCTCATGGCATTCTTTTGCAAAGAAAAACCCCCGCGGCGGGCCTCCTCTGTTTGCCCTTTTCTTTTCTCTCTTTAAAACCAACCGCGTGCATGGGTCTGCAACTGAGAGTTGCAGACCCGGTCGGACGGGTTCGGGTCGGACCGGACCCGACCGGCCCGGTTCGACCAAATCGTCCAAATTGGGCCCCAAATCGACCCGTTTTCATGAAATTGACGGAACAATCGGATTCCTTGATATGTTTTCTATCAAATATGGGTATTTTCGTGAATCAATTGATTCAAATTTAGTGAAAACCCCAAATTGTCCTTAGGATCCGAATTTGATTTTTGCTAAATCGAAGGTCCAAATGATCGAATTAGCCCAAATTGAGGCTACCAATGGATTTGGCATGATGAAAACTATAGGGTAGAGGTGTTTAATTTCAATAGGTATGCCCGCATGAAATTTAATTTCAAGGTTTGTGAAACCGGGGACTAAATTGAAAGATTTTTATGCAATTAAGCCCTTTTGGTTAAAATTGATCCAATTGGAGGGCAAATTGAACTAATTGCACTTCAAGACTTTAGAATGCAATGTCATAACTTATAAAAAGTGAGAATCAAAAATTAAAAGACTCGAAAAAGGAATTTTTTGCTCGGTTCGGGTTTATGTTTGTGAAGGAACATATTGACCCAAACCGAAATTTTGAGATTTAAAGTGACACACTTGAAGAGGAAATTAAAATAAAATTATTGAATATTTTTGTGTATTTTTCTGACCACGAATGGTATTTTTCTGATTTTTTTGGTATTTTTAATAATTAAATAAATTCGAAAAATATTATAAAATATTATAAAATACCAAAAAATATTTTTTTGTTCAAAATTGGTCCCCGAGGCTAGGCCAAGGCTTCCAAAGTTGATTTTGTGATTTTATGACTTTTTTTTTGCTATTTTTAATTAATTTTTAGAGATAAAAATCACAATAATATATGATGAAAAATTAGGTGTCAACAATAATGGGTCTAATCTGAACAACAAGATTGTCGATGATCTACTGGATCACTTTAGCATGCGACATCTGAATTCATCTCCTTACCGCCCACAGATGAATGGGGCAGTAGAAGCAGCCAACAAAAACATTAAGAGAATCTTGGCTAAAACAGCAGAAAACTACAAGGATTGACACGAAAGGTTGCCCTTCGCCTTGATGGCCTACCGAACGTCGATCAGAACTTCTACAGGGGCCACTCCCTACAGTCTGGTGTATGGGACCGAAGCAGTTCTACCCGTAGAAGTCAAGATTCCCTCTTTGAGAATCTTATCAGAAGATAAACTCTCTGAGTCAGAATATTTCAAACACAGATATGAATAGCTGAATTTAATAGACGAGAAACGTCTTAAAGCCATTTGCCATGGACAAACTTACCAGAAAAGGGTAGCCAAGGGCGTTTAATCGAAAGGTCAAGACTATAAACTTTGAAGTAAATGACTTGGTAATTAGGAAAGTGTTGCCGAGTACTACCCATCCAGGGGGAAAATTCACTCCGAATTATGAAGGCCCCTACATTATCAAGAAGACCCTTACGGGAGGAGCATTAATTCTTGTAAACTCCGAGGGAGAAGAACTGGGGCACCCTGTAAACTCAGATGCTGTGAAGAAATATTACCCTTGAAATAAAATCAAATTCCGGTCATATGCCCTACCTCGAATTGAGCCTACTCTTCATGATAGTCATCGCATAAGCATGTCATGCATCCAGGCATACACTAGCATGTGTTCAATATTGCAGGACTCAAGGAAGCAAGGTCCTCGAGGGCAAATACCAAGAATGCCCGATGAAGATCAGGAAACTTCAAAAGAAGGGCATAGGAGCACGTTCCAAAATGGGTGAAGCCAATTAGAATGCATGATCAAGAGGACTTACTATCATGGTCACCAGGTACATGTCCTATTTCTCCAAAGACTGAGAATTTTAAGAAATTTTAGAACAACTTAATCTCTTGTGTTGTTAAGAGACGATGCATATTTTCACAAGTCTATCCACTTCCGTTGGAGTACATGATCAAGGGTAAGGTGTATCGTTCTAATTTTCTGAAATTCGATAGCATACACTGACATATTCCTCTTATGTTTTTCAGGAATCTCTAGCCACGCTGGGCAGGTAAGTATTCCTTTCCCAATCTTGTAGGTTTTTAAGACTGTCAGAATCCTGATTGCTAGAACTTGGAGGCTTTTTGGAATCTAGCATACATTCAAAGCTCATGTCTAAAAAGACGTAAAATTCTCACAGTCATTGGCATTCGTGTTTTAGATCTGGAGGTTATCTGAACATGATTGAAATATATATGGTGCATCATAAATCCCCTTGGATGGTAAGTTTTAAAGAAAACAAGATGAACTCTTCCAACAAAAGTTGTTTAAAATTGTTCAAAAGGATGTTTCCTCAGACAAGAGGCATGCCTAATCTAAACACGTCCCATACACGCTTGAGAGATGAGTGGAGTGGTAAGGATAGCAAGACCTTGACCAACGGACGTAAGGGTTATTCGCAGTGATTACATGTATTGAGACGACGGAGGCATTCGTTTCTCTATCATAAACACTACATGTGACCATTGATAACCCTTTGAACGGCGGTTTCTTTCTTTACCCCTGTCAAGAACCACCCCACAGTGGGGCAAACTGGAAGTACGACCAGCGGTATCAGGAGGTAAATGATTAGAAGTTTTCTTGCTCAGACTTGCATCAATCTTCGTGTGTTGCTTGTCATTTTAACTTCTATGGTAATTCAAGTGCTTTAAGATGACGAAAAGCGTTCGTTTCTCTATCCTATACACTTTTACCATTTGCACAGCCGAGTTGAGCATGTACTTCGTTTCGTAAACCCGTTGGTGATCATTGCATATTCCAGGACGGAAGCGACGTCACTTCAAGAGCGGAAGAATGCAAAACACAGGATTTGTGAGAAATTCCTAGATTAATGTTTGAGTGCTGAGATTCAAGTTGTACATCTAGCACACTCATTTGAAAATTCTGATCCCCAAAAGAAAAGAAAAGATAGGATTTCAAAAAAGAGATAGAAAAATCCGATTCTGGGCATCAAGGAAAAAGCAAAGTGCCTGGTAAAAGCAAGGCCAATGCCCATCCAAATACTCGTACACTCGTGAATCATATGTGTGATTTTGTAAATACCGAATGATGGCATGATACATTTGTATAGACCACTAGTGAGATCTGGTTGTAAAAGAAAATTCCAAGGGAGCTGGACTGTGAAAGATGCTCCCAATCATGTCATACTCAGATGGTGAAAGAGTAGACAAGATGTTGACACCGTCTCAACATGAAAGAGATATTCTCTAAAGACAAAAGCGCGCTTCGGAGACTCACAATGCTCTTCAAAGACTATCAATGAACTTCAAAGACTGAAGACGCTCTTTGAACCAGAAGGGACAAGATCAGCCGCAAACCTGCAGTGATCACCAATGTTAAACCCCTCGCGTATTCTAAGCCAAAAAACAAGTCTTTTTTGGTCCCCAATCCCACCTACGTTACAACCCTGAAAAGCCTTTTCTGATTAAGGCACATGGATTGACATAGGGTTTAATGTCTAAGCTTAGCTCGAAGAAGTTCGAGCAAGATTATTTCTTTCTCATTTTGCAGGTTTCTCGACTTGTAAACCTGGAGCAGACATTGAAGACTTCTCTTCAAATAGCCTTGACTTGCTTACAAGTCCCCCTTGAAAACCATTGACCAAGCCCAGCATTACGGTCCCTGGGAAGTCCTCATGATCAATCGAGGTGTATTCACTGCGAATGATCCTGAACCCTAGGCGCATGTTTGACAGGAAATTCGAGTGCATTCTTGGTGAAAGACCATTATCTCAAAAAACGGTGAGAAGTCCTTTTGGATGAGGATACTCCAATGGACGTTTTAACCAAACTCCTGTGGGTAATTTCAGATTGTTTGACTCAAACTTTCCTCTCAAGGGATTTTTGACCACTTCCGTATGTTGCAAGGTGTTTTGGATAACCTCCAGCATCGTAAAGCATTCATTGAAATTTTTTCATGGCTATGATATAAGTCATAAAATGCTATCAGTTTGATAAATAGATATCACTTAAAGACCATTGATGTGCCTTTGGTAAGAAAAATTCTCAGATTGGAGCTGCTATAGGATTCTT
Source organism: Rhodomyrtus psidioides (assembly GCA_021437785.1). Lineage (NCBI taxonomy): Eukaryota > Viridiplantae > Streptophyta > Magnoliopsida > Myrtales > Myrtaceae > Rhodomyrtus > Rhodomyrtus psidioides. Next base: position 1,437,797 of record JAILYB010000041.1, on the reverse strand, counting down.
GATGACTTCGGCTCCTAAAATGGCTTGTATCATTCTCAATCTCAGAAGAGCACAACCTCTCTTGGAGTCGTGATTCTAGAGGATACTTGGAGTCCCCAGATCCCAGAATGTCACCTCCCATGTCAAAAGAACAATGTTTGAAATTATCTCCCTATGTGAGATTCCAATATTACAGGTTTGATCTTTCTGCAGGATACCTGGAGTCCCCAGATCCCAGAATGTCACCTCCCATGTCAAAAGGACAATGTTTGAAATTATCTCCCTGTGTGAGATTCCAGTATTACAGGTTTGATCTTTCTGCAGGATGTCTAGAGTACTCAGATCCCAGAATGTCACCTCCCATTTCAAGAAGACAATATTCAGAAATCATCTCTCCATGAGATCCCAGTGTTACAGGTTGGAACTTTCTGCAGGATACCTGGAGCTCCCAGATCCCAGAATGTCACCTTCAATGTCGAAAGGACAATATTCAAGATAGTCTTTCTGTGAGATCTCAAGTAGCCCCTAGATCCCGGAAGAATCTTATCAAAGTTTTTGCAGGTTTAAGTTTTCTGCAGGATACTTGGAATCCCCAAATCCCAGAATAAAGCCTCGCATGTCGAAAGGATAATTTTCGAAATCAGCTTTCTGTGAGGTTCTAGGTAACCCCTAAACCCAGAATAGGCCATGTGGCAAAGCCTAAAGGTTAGGCACACCTCATTTGTAAAGATCCTAGTTAATTCCTTAGAATATAGGATCAAAATGTTCGACAATCCCTAAGAGACTAGGTGCGTCATCTATAGGTTCCTAACAGAAAGGAGTCCTATTCATGGTCCGATCCACCATACGGATCAAAACCCCTGACAATCCCTAAGAGACTGGGTGCGTCATCCATAGGTTCCTAGCATAAAGGAGTCCTATTCATGGTCCGATCCACCATACGAATCAAAACCCCTGACAATCCCTAAGAGATTGGGTGCGTCATCCATAGATTCCTAGCAGAGAGGAGTCCTATTTATGGTCCGATCCACCATACGGATCAAAATTTCTGACAACCCCTAAGAGACTGGGTGCGTCATTCACAGGTTCCTGTCAAGTATAGGAATCACATTCTGGTACGGCCTACCATACAGGCTAGAATTTAAACTCCCTAGGATACTCAAAAGACGAGTCCTTAAGTATTTACTTGAACCCGCTATACACCACGCATGCCGCACGAGCATCAGGCAGGTGATCAACAGGTAAATAGCAGGTGGGTCTCTCTACTTTTTCTCTCAAGTCAGCAAAAGAATGAAGAGCAAAGCCTTCACTAGTGGGACAAGAAAGATTGAGTGTCAAGATTCGTTTTTCTTTTCCCCAGTCGAGTCGGTCTAGACTCAGATGTCATCTGTCTTTGAGAGAAACCTCTCACGAGATTCCTCTCAAAGAGGGGCAGCTGTTGACACCTGATTTTTGGTCAAGTCTTTTTGCAAATTATATTTCGAAAAATCACAAAAAAATCATAAAAAGTCAAAAAAAAATCACAAAATCAACTTTGGTGTCCTTGGCCAAGCCCAAGGAACCATTTTTGAACAAAAAATAATTTTTCATATTTTTCATATTTTTAGAAAATAGGAAAATACTCAAAACAAATCAAGAAAAATAGCATTTGAGGTCACAAAAATATGGAAAAATAGCCAATATTTTTATTTTTAATCCCTTGTATTTTTGACCTCACAAAAAGTTCAAAATCAGATTCAATTATGGGTGTTCCTTTGTAACCCATACTATTGAATTTGAGAAAAAAACATCCATTGAGTCTTTTAATTTGTAATTTTGGCATTTTCTAGGATCTTGACATCCATTCTAACTGTCCCTTATTTCAATTTAGCCCAATTGATTGTACAAATTGTTCAATTGCACGAATTTGGCAAAATTGCATACTAAAATTGCATTTTTAGTCCTTGAAAATGAGCATAATTGAAATTACTTTCAATTCAAGGGCTATCATTGCAAATTAAACATACTGCCCAATGGGTTTTACCATTTTAAATCGATTGGCACAAGTGATTTAACCCAATTTGATCATTTGGACCTTCAATTGCATAATTCCCCAATTTGCAATTAAAAGGAAATTTGGGTTTTTGTTGAAATTGATATGAACTTTTGGGCAAAATCACATTTTTTGATAGAATTCATGCCATGGATTCGATTATGAGGTTCAATTGCAAAAATTTCCTGTTAATTTGGATTTAATTTGAGAAATTGCGAGTCGGGACCGGTTCGGACCGGTCGAACCGGTCCGCTACAGTGTCATCGCCTTCCCTCAGCACCTGCGCAGATGAACAGTTCCAAAGGTGATTTCGATCCTCAAATTGAAGGCCAATTCGTGGATAATCGAGCACGCATTGGTGGGCGTTTTGTTGCCTATACTCCTACCTATCGATTAACACCAGTGGCGCCGCTCGACGTCGTCGGAGTAAAAGGAAATTGGCCGGTCAAATTCTGAAGCTGCAAAAAGTCAACAAAAGCAAACACAAGCTCAAATTCGTGCCAAATCCGCGTGAAATGAAGCCCCCCGGAGAACCAAATGGAGTTGGACGATTCACCCATCCTCCCCGACGCCGTTTGGACCTAAAATCACGTGATGGCACGTGCTGTTCAAGTCAGTTGATCGTCCCCAATTCGGCGCCAAAACGCAAAAGGCTATATAAGCCTGTGGAGACTTTCAGTTGAAGAGGTTGGTCGATTCAGTTAGTAAAAGACGAACTAAAACGTACGAGAGAGAGAGAGAAGGCGAGAAAAAGCTCGTTCTCCGGCCCTTCGCCGTCGAGAACTCGAGCTCAACTGCAAGGCGTCGGTTGGGCCGTCCCCGGCCAGACCACAGCCAGAAAAGACAGTTCGAAGTTCGCCCAGACCGCCAGAAAGCGATCGCCGCCGGCCGCGCCCCGCGAAATCGCGAAAACAGGTCAGGCTTAGCTTTGATTCTTGAACTGAGCTTCAATGGCGTTTCTAGCATTTCTCGCCTATTCTTTCAATTTGTGTGTGCGTTTCGTTCCCTGAACACCACTGACCATTGTCCAATATCTTGTTTGCATCGATTTTGTCTTAACACACCTAATCGAGTCTTCCAATCCAACCTCCATTGTCGAACCACTGTTCATCTTTCCCCAGCCAAATCTGGGCCGAGCGAGCTCAATCGGAGCTCGAGGTGAGTTTTCTGAACCTCTACTGGTGCTGTACTGTGATTGAATTGCTGCGATTTTAGGTAAATTACGCGATCGAACTCCCATGGCCGTACTCGGCACTTTGCATGATTCTTGCGATTCTGTGAATAAAATGTTGCGATTCCTAGATATGTTAAAATAGAGGTCATCGCGAGTCGATTGCCGCCGGTCTCGCTCCAATCCGTTAAGATTCTACCGTCGGATCATCACCGGGGAGTCGTGGCCGTTCGTTCAGCAATGGTCGCGAGGTTGAAGACGATGCCAACCTGGCAGGTCAACGAGTCAAAGTGCTTAGGTGGCGGTAGATCATTGGTCCGCGTGTCAGTACAGTCAGCTCGGCCGTTGGAGGTTGTTGTTCGAACGGGGAGATCCAACGGTCGAGGTTATTCGAGTCCAACAAATAGTGGCCGTCTGATTAAGAATTAGGATAATTCGAAAATGATTTTTAAATCGGAAATAAAAAATGATGGAAACTGCGCCGTATGGGTTAGTTAGGAGGCGACGTCGTTCAGGTTAGTAGGATTGGACGGTTCAGATTAAGACTTAGGTTCTAATCGTAGCCGTAGGTTTAAGTAATCCGATCAGACGGCTATGATCAAGTCTTCGTCCAATCTGGACCGTAGGTTCTAGTAATCAGATCCAATGGGCGCAGATTATCCACGCGGTGCATCAGGGACCGTCGGATTAAATCCGGATAATCCGAAAATAAAAAACGCGTGATACGGTGTCGTTTTGGCCGAGGGTTTCGCGGGTCCGGGTCTGGGCCGGGTCCCGACCCGAGTGGGTCGGGTCGACCCGGTCCGAATCACATTTTTTAAATAAAATAATAATAATAATAATCAGAAATGATTTAAAAAAAATAAAAAAAAAATCAGAAAAATCCTAGAAAATCTAAATAATGCTAGAAAATTCCAGGAAATTCCAAAAAAAATGTGGAAAAACTGTGGAAAAATTCTAGACACTCCAGAAATCCCCAAAAAATTGAGGATTGACTACAGACAACTGGTCAACCCTATTTTTGGGGTTTCTTATCCGTTCTTTCGAGACTCGACGACATTACCCTTTAGGGGTAAGTCGCCTCTGCTGTGTATGCAAGATAAAACCGATAATGCCAAGGTAAGAATTAGGGTTGGGTAGGCGACCAATTCTTAGGTTTGGGTTTTCAAGTCCCGCCTCTTTCCTCAAAATGACGATTCTGCCCCTCATTGGGAAAATCGTCTTTCTTGTCTCAATCGAGTTCTGAAAATTGCTTAAAGTTAGGATTTGGGTCAGGTGGACGACCAACCCTAATATTTGAGATTTTCAGTTCTCATCTTTGCCCAAAATGGCGATTTTACCCCTCCGAGGGTAAAATCACTTTAAATTCCAGAAAATCCTGGAAATTCCCGAAAAATAGGAAATGGACTGGATTGATGGCCAGTCCTATTTCCCCCGTCTTTTGACTTCCCAATTCATCTAAAATGACAGATTTACCCTTGCAAGGTAAATCTTCCCCGAATTATTCAAAATTACGATTTTGCCCCTCATGGGCAAATCATGCCAAAACCATTCCTAAGCTTTGATTGATATTTCTCTAGGCTAATAGGGCCTCATTAGGGATACCATGCTGATTTCATGTGTTTTATCCGCATGTACTGGATCCTTGATTTGCGCACTTACTTCTATTGATTGTGAATGATAGGGTAGTCATTCACATCTGCATGAACTCCTAGATTTAGGATCTGTACTTCATTCATCTGTATGAAATCCTAGGATCAGATAAACCATTCAGCTTAGGTACCGAAAGGGCGTCAACTCCGATAGTTGGCGTAACTAAGTCCTCGAACCCAATTCTCTGGTTTCCGCAGAATCGAATAGACCACTCCCAACTATTCGATAGGGTTCCCGATCGCACCCTCCACGAAACGATTGGTGGCGACTCCTGGACATGTACACTCATCACATGTCACTAGACCACACTGAAGGTCGACCACGTATATCCAGCAGTTGCGATTTGGGTAATGGACCTTGGGAGAGGCCCGTGTCCGATCAAGCCAGCGATCGGGCGGCCCATTAGCCCGCTCCCGCCTCGCGAGAGGGTCGCGACACTCGACCACAAAGCCATGAGCTTTAGCATTAGATAGGTCGCAACATGACGATAGTCGCCCTAGGCCGTCGCCGCCTCGCTGGCCAAGGGGAAACCCAAGAGTTTCCTTTTTCTTTTTTTTTTAATTATTAAATAACTTAAAATAAAAATAAAAACATCCAAATAAATAAAAAATGACGTGGAATTTTCACATGGCACTTAGAAATTCAATAAATAATAGTGAAAAATCCACGTAATGTTTTCTGGAGAAAATAGCACTCAAGTGAATGCTTTTGGCCGGAATTGGCACTTATCTGAATATTTTTACTCCGATGTGGCACTCAAGTGAATGTTTTGAAAGTTATGGCACTTAAGTGAATGTCATACGAAAGTTATGGCACTTGTAGTGTACTTATCCCTTATATATCTGTAAAGAGGGATGTGTAAGTAATAACCTTATGTCATTGCACTTCCTTGTCATTCATGCCTTATCCTCTTTTGTTTCCCGAGAAATCCTGTTCCCGAAGACCATGCTACTCGACTTGAGCCGGGGCCCAATGATTTTGCACCTTCTAACATCTCGGGGTTGAGAATTCTCGTCACGGTTGGGGCTTCTATTTACTAAAGACAATTTTGCTAGTTTGGTTTTTCAAATGCCACTATAGCTAAATCATCGAAATCGAGATGACTTTACTCTAAACATGGATTAACTCACATAAGATCAGAAGCTTCTAAAATGGTTTGATCTCTTACTTGCGTATTAATTAATTTATTCACGAGGTCAGAATGGTCATTCTCTCGGGCAGCGCCAAGTTTTCTTTGGCCATCATTTGCTAGTTATCTATATTTTATTTTTATTAATCAAAATAAATTAAAAGAAAAGCTTAGGAAATGTATAAATCAAGTAAAAATTCACCTTCATGACCACAAAAGGGAGATCTTTTCTTAGGCAAAATCCATAAATTATTGGATTGCTCATTGCTCGTTCAAGTTTTATTTTCTTGCATGGCCTTACACGCAACCATCAAACCCTTGACAATATAGGAACCACACCATAAAAACCTTTTCCTTACCCCCAGAGCTCCGAGGCGGAGCCAAAGCGGAAAAAGAAGACACGACACGAGACTTTCCACTGACTTTACTATATCATCACTCGGAAGGGATCTTGGTAAAAAAAAAAAAGCACTTAGGTGCAAGCATCGGGATGGGCCACTAGGTACTCCTCAACAGCCTTGAATAATCCCATAGCTTTGTCTTTGCCCTTCTTGATCTCCTCCTCCTTGAGCTCGCAACCTTCCTTGACATGGTAATGGCTGGTCATCTTGCCGACGCTTCCGCTGCCAGACGCGACGAATTTCACTTCTTCCTCGACGAACTCGATCTTGTCGAACTTGATGTCGCTCTCGATCATAGTATACTTGCAGTAAAAGTTAGCGGTGTCAAGAGCATCGATCTTGTGCTTCGTGTACTTGATGTGGGAGCCTGTTGTGCAGATTCATTAAAGCAAATAAGTCAATTCTTAATTCCGAGGCCTATACTCTATACATAGACTCGACATGGCAGTAGTACGAGCATGATCCGACTCACTTTCAACGAAGTTGGTTTTCTTGATGCTGCCAACTCCTCCATCTCCCTCGATGAACTCAACGCTCTTGATGCCGTCGGGAACAATCTTGGGTAGGTAATTGTGCGACTCGAGGACCAAAGCCTTGAACAGCTTCGATGGTGGGACGGTGCTTGTGATCTCCAGCGAGTAGGTGATGACTCCCATGTTGGCCTTGTAAGAAACAAAGGGAACTGAACTCGAGAAGGATGGTGGAAGGGTTTGGTGTGATTGGTGATGGAGAAGGCTTGAGCTGATGAAGATGATGAGGAGAACCACTTGGTACTTATAGGCAAGTCCATTGGTTTGTACTCCGTCCTCATTCAAAATTCAGAGCACTCCGGATTGGACCGAGCCTAATTGCTTTCAAGCCTTTCTTGTTTTGTCATTGGGAGGAGCCACCGATCATCTGGAAGGTCAGGCTAAAGGACAAATCACGATCAAAGCTGATTTTGTACGGCAATTATTATAACAGCCTAAGGTGAGGTATTAGTTTGACCCCCAAAAAAATGAGGTATTAGAATTAATGAAAAATAACATATTCATTCGCAGACATCACTTGGTATGCCACCTCTCTAGAAAAAGTAATTCAAAATGAATATTTTGTTCATAATATGAATCCTATATTTTCGACGGAACGAAAGCGTATAATAGGCGAGGCTAAATAAGTTAATCCCTTTTTCAGCTCTGAATTTTCAGGATCCACTCTTTTTCGAAAAGAAAATTTTAAATTTTAAATCATGAACTGATTTGGACGCAAATTTTAGGCTTGAAACCAGACAAGCATGACGGCCATTGCTAAGGTACACTTGTACGTTTGTTCGTTTCACTATCAAGCAGTCACGGAAATAAGTTTAGGAGTCAATTGCCTTGGAAAACGGACAAACTTCTGGCCCCCACCATCAAATCAAGGGCTGAAATTCAATGTTGATGTTGTATCAAAAGATAACACTAGTGTCGGCATCGAAAGTGTCAAAGTTTATGTACGACGCTTATATTGGTACGAAAATTTTTCGTCGGTCACTTAAGTGCTCAATTAGACAAAAAATAATAATCATTTAGGCTGCGTATGGTAACGTTTCTGTTCCTTGGAGCATTTTTTGTGTTTCTGTTCCCGCTACGATTTTTGGGGAAAAAACGCGTTTGGTAAGTACAAAAAAAATATTTTTTTCCGCCGGCAGCGGTGGGGGCGGCGGGTGGCGGCCGGCGACCGGCAGAGGCAGCGACGGGTGCAGCCGACGAAAGGCGAAGGTGGCGGCGGCGGCAACCAGCGACTGGCGGCGGCCGACGGTGGGTGGTGGCCGCGCCGACGGCGATGTGTGGTGGTTCTAAAAGTGTTCCAAAACTCAGAAATAAATTTTTTTTTGTTTCTTCAAAAGTGTGCCCTAGCACAAAAGTGTTCCCCAGAACACTTTTGAAATATTTTTTAACCATACACGTTTATGTTCCAAAAGTGTTCCCGAAACACTTTTGGAATAGAAAACAGTTTCCCTGGAGAGTTACCATACACAGCCTTAAGTGCCAACGGCGAGATATTCCAACCAAACTAATTACATGACATTTATTATTAATTTTTTAAATATTATGTGGAAAATTCCTTTAAAAAGTCAATCAACATGGTGCCCATGTGGACTCGATGTGGCGAATATTTAAAAAAATAATAAATTTATTTTAATATATAAATAAAAAAATTAAAAAAGTAAAAAAGAATAAGGAAGTGCTTGGCACAGCGACGAGAGTGCGGGACGGCCAGCGGAGGTCGTCAAGCCCCCGTTAGTGGCTGCCGCCCCCACTGATAGCAGGCGAGGGCTTGACCTCGCAGATCTTGACAACGCCAAGGCCAGTCCCCACCGACCCTAGTGAGTCCTCGCTTGAGGTCGCCAGGGGTCGTCGTCCAATAGCCGAGGCTCAGCGAGGCTGTACAAGCCATCGCCGCTCCAGCCCTTTCTTTTTATTTTTCTTTTTTGATTTTTTTATTTTTATTGCTTATTTTTAATTTTTTTTTTTAAAAAAAATATCTTTTTTAATTATTGGATGGGATCCTCCGCTGAGCTATGTAGGATTAGGTTATTAATAACGAAAATGCCACATACGATTTTCGACAAACCTCGTCGGATTTGGTACTAAAATAATAGCTTTTCAAAACAAGTTGGCCCTTAAGTGATTAAAAAATTTGATATTAAAGTAAGCGTCGTACACATATTTTGGCACTTCTGATGTCCATCTTCCCAAAAGAGCCATAGGTATTATTGTACAATTGACTAGCGGCTTAATAGTCCAAACTTGGACAACACGAGAATATTGGAACTTGTTGGGAGTGTGCAGCGGAAGTTCGATACTTTCACCTGGGGAGATCGCCAAGAGAGAGTCTAAGTCCTAGCCTGTCAATATATCCAATTGGACCCACTTTCACTCAAAAACTTAAGCCAAAGAGTTATGAGCCAACTTGCTCCACGCCACATTAATTCTTCAAACTTCTCCAACACCACTCATACTTGCATCCTAACAATCTCCCCCTCACGTGTGAGTTCCAGTGTTAATTTTTCTCCCATTAATCTAAGTATCCTTCCGTACCAACTTATCTCAACTTGAATCTTCATCAACGCCCATCGAGCCCATGTTGCTACCCCACAACGTCCACAGGCCCGAAACCCGCATTAGCCATCATATTCCTTCTTGAGATATTCACCGGAATAGATTGGAGGCCCCCCAATCCACCATCGGCTCTGATACCATTTGATGGGAGCGCGTAAAAGAAGTAAAATACTTTTTACTTGGGGAGATCGCCAAGAGGAAGCCCAAGTCCGAACTCGTCAATATATCCAGTTGGACCCACCTTCACTCAAAAGCTTAAGCCAACGAGTTGTGGGCCAACTTGGATATATTAACTGCTCCACGCCACATTAATTCTTCAATTTGGGACTTTTCTAACACAGCTCACTTGTGCATCCTAACAGAACTTACCGATAGAAGTGTGTAAGCAGCAGCTCTTCTTCTCGCCTGCAATTATGCTCAATCCCTCGGCATCTGAAAACAATTTTTGAAACGGATCGCAATGTCTTAATTGATGTCATCGAACAAAAGGGTCTTTGCCCTCAAAGTATTCAACCTCTCATCGACAAATTCTTGCTTCCTATTTCAACACAATATGGGTTGGAGTTAGGCTTGGACCCGTAAACCCAATAATGGACCTACTCATACGCTTGCAAATTGGGCTTTTCATCAAAGTAGAAGGCACGGCTTTGTTTCCTTTTGCACCATCTCCCATTTAAAGTCAAATTTATTACATCAGTACAGTCTTCCTGAAATCACTGATCTAATGAAGGTACTTGTTTGTAATGCTTTGTTTAAAATAAAAAGTTATTTCTACGAAAGCAAACGGATCCCATCAACAGATAGACTGAGAGAGACTTTCTTTTTTTCTTTCTATAAGGCTCCACCGGATCCCTCTCTACCTTATCTTTAGATATCCTATAAAAAGGGATGTGAAAGTAACAGCCTTGTGTCATGGCACTTCCTTGTAATTCGTGCCTTATCCTCTTTTATTTCAATAGAAATCCTGTTCCTGAAGACCGTGCTACTTGGCTTGAACCGGCACCCATTGATTTTGCACCTTCTAACATCTCGGGGGTTGAGAAGTCTCGTCACGCTTGAGCTTCTATTTACTAAAGGCAATTTTGCTAGTTTGAAAAGTCAAATGCCACTATAGCTAAGTCTTCGAAATCGAGACGACTTCACTCTAAACTTGGATTAACTCACATAAGATAAGATCAAGAGATTCTAGAATGGTTTGATCTCTCTTACTTACGTATCGCGAGGTCAGAAGGCGTCATTCTCTCGAGCAGGGCCAAGTTTTCTTTGGCCATCATTTGCTACTTAAGTTGTCTATATTTTATTTTTGTTAATCAAAATGAATTTTTTTTTTTTTAAAAAAAACTTAGGGAATGTATAAACCAAGTAAAAATTCACCTTCATGACCACAAAAGGGAGATCTTTTCTTAGGCAAAATCCATAAATTACTGGATTGCTCATTGCTCGTTCAAGTTTTATTTTCTTGCATGGCCTTTCACAGAACCATCAAACCCTCGACAACATAGGAAGCACACCATAAAAGCCTTTTCCTTAGCCCCCACAAAGCTCCGAGGCAGAGCCAAGGGGGAAAAGGAAGATACAAACACCAGACTTTCCACTCAGTTTACTATAACATCACTCGGAGAGGATCTTCGGAAAAAAGGAAAAAGCATTTAGGCGCAACAGTCGGGATGGGCCAAAAGGTATTCCTCAACAGCCTTGAACAATCCCATAGCTTTGTCTTTCCCCTTCTTGATCTCCTCCTCCTTGAGCTCGCAACCTTCCTTGACATGGTAATGGCTGGTCATCTTGCAGACTGTCCCGCTGCCGGACGCGACGAATTTCATTTCTTCCTCGACGAACTCGATCTTGTCGAACTTGATGTCGCTCTCGATCATGGTATACTTGCAGTAAAAGTTAGTGGCGTCGAGAGCATCGATCTTGTGCTTCGTGTACTTGATGTGGGAGCCTGTTGGGTGCAGATTCATTAAAGCGTATAAGTCAAATTCTTAATTCCGACGCTCATACTCTATACATAGACTCGACATGGCAGAAGTAGGAGTATGATCCGACTCACTTTCAGCGAAGTTGGTTTTCTTGATGCTGCCAACTCCTCCATCTCCCTCGATGAACTCAACGCTCTTGATGCCGTCGGGAACAATCTTGGGTAGGCATTTGTGCGACTCGAGGACCAAAGCCTTGAACAGCTTCGATGGTGGGACGGTGCTTGTGACCTCCTGCGAGTAGGTGATGACTCCCATGTTGGCCTTGTGAGAAACAAAGAGGGAAGTGAACTCGAGAAGGGTAGTGAGAGGGTTTGGAGTGATCGCTTAAGGAGAAGGCTTGAGCTGATGAAGATGATGAAGAGACCTGCTTGGTTCTTATAGGAAAGTCACCCGGTTGGCACTCCGCCATCTTTCAAAGTTCAAAGCACACCAAGTTGGACTCTTCGGCCTTGATTGAAGCCTTTCTCTTTTTTTAGTATGCGAAGCTGTCGGTCGTCTAAAGAATGGAAAATGGACATCACTATCAAAGCCGGAAGAAAATTCTTTCACGTCGTTTCACATCTTGCTTCGGTCATTACTTTTTTTCCATTTTAATTTGTTACCATTTTCTTATAGTTTTACAATCAACCCTCCAAGTTAAATAATTTTTTGATAAATTACCAAAAAATCCTAAACATATTGCATTTGTGTTAATTCAATCTTAAACTTTTTTTAACCAATTAAGCTCAAAACATTGTGTATTTATGCCAAGTCATTCATCCAAATAATTTTCACAAATAATCATTGACAAGGCCGAAGCTCGCCCTTGCCAGCCACTTAAGAGGGTGGCCTGACCTTGACGTCGCTGGGCGAGGTCGACCTCGCCTAGATCTGGCGAGCCGATCGCTTGGTGTCGTTCAATCCAAAAAGATCGAGAGGTTTGTGCTTTGCTTATGTCTCCGGATGGAAGGAAGGAAAAAGTTGCTGTACCAATCCCACAGACGGGCATTGACCTCACCGCCCGTATGGGCATCCAGATTCCTTTCCCTACTCCCATCGGACATTGAACCACCCAAAAGGCGAGATGAATTAAGGCTGGAGGCGAAAAAAAAAAGAAATAAAACTGGAGAGTAGACAAAACGATAAGACTGGAGAGCAGACAAAATGATTTGAATCAACTCTCGATCTTTTGGTGGTGGCATTTTAAGTGACGCTGAAAGTGATGGAAAAAAGCTCGCTCGATCTTTTGGATTGAATGAAACCGAGTGATCGCCTCGCCAGATCTCGATGGCGAGGCTCCACCTCGCCCAACAACAGCAAGTTCGCGCCTCGTCGGACCTCCGCGACTAGTTGGAGGAAGAAGAAGAAAAGGAAGAAAAAATAAAACAAAAAAGAAAAACAAAACAAATTCAAGAAAATTAAAATGTATGTAACAATTATGAACATCAATTTCGGCTACGCCACGTCAGCAACTTTCATCCGAAATTGGTCGGATAAATTGAATTAGTACAAATATAAAAAAATTTAGGACTTAATTGGCAAAAATAATTAGGACTGAATTCGTACAATTGCAATAAGTTTAGTTATTTTTTTTTGGCAATCCTCCCTATTTTTGTGCAATTCCAAATGGTTTACTATTGAAACTAAGAACTTAAAATTTAACGATCCTTTATTTTATTTTTGTGGAACAACTTAATTTAACAAGCCATTTCATCACAAAAATAAAATTTTCCATTTTCTTATTAAACAAAAAAAAGGGGGAATTTATGGATTAGTAAGAAAATGAAAAAATTGATAAGACAATATATGATAAGAATTTTAAAAAAAAAATGGAGATGGGATAACAAGAAGAATCTAAGTCAATAACAGTGACTAGCATGAATGGGACACACTCACATCAATCAATCAAAAAAATATTAAATATATTATAATTATACCAATTCAGTTCTTTTTCTTTTTTCGAGTTGAGTTTAAACTTTTTACATTTGTGTCAATTTAGTAATGATGACGTGGACCACTTTAATGGGACTGAACAAATTGTTTTTGTGAATTTTGTACTTAATTTTTCTTATCTTTCTCTTTTCTTCTTTTTTCTTTCTTCCCTTCTTCCTCTAGAGGCGAGAGCCAGCAAGGTTGGCCTTACTGACCATTGGCGAGGGCGACCCTTGTCAGCGCTAGGCAAGGCCGACCTTGCTTGCCCTCGACGAGGCTCAACCTTGCCCAGCCGGGGCTCAACCTTATCGGCCAGTGGTGAGGGCAACCCTTGTCGGCGCTATACATGGCCGGCCTTGCTTGCCCTTGGGGAGGCTCGACCTCGCCCAGCCCCTGTTGGCATGGTCGAGCCTCACCCTCGCCAGCCACTAGCAAGGACAACCTCGTCCAGCGATTCCAAGGCTCGCATAGGGACAACGAGGCTCACTCTAGCCAGCCCTCGTCTTTGGCCGGTCATTGAGGTCCGGTGACCAGCTAGAGGAAGAAGAAGAAGAAGAAAATAATAAAATAGGAAAAAAAGTACATGAAAAATTTGAAAAATATTAAAATTTGCCCACGTCGGCGCCAAATAGGACGATCGGCGTCAACATCAGCATTTTTCAATCAAAATTGATCGGATAGACTGAATTGACTCAAATGCAAAAAGTTTAGAACTTAATTAGTAAAAGGAAAGATTTACGACTGAATTAATATAATTATAATCGATTTATGGCTTTTAAAAAAAAAATATTCTGCATCCATCCGAAATAAACAAATGAAGAACGGGTCTGAGACTCTGTGTGGAATCTGTGGATGATCAGGAAATCCAGCTGGAGGCGACGCTGCGAAAATTGGACCAGCAATTTTTTGGTTAATTGTGAAAAATAAATACGCCCACCCACTAGCGTGAGAAAGGGGGTCCAATTTCCTCAATTCATTCTCTGAAAATAAAAAATTCTTTTTTTTTTTTCCGCTTTCTTGCGAGCTTCGCGTCCTCTGCCGACAACTCTCCAGGCCACAACAGCGAAGCTTTGTCTTTCTAATAATTCATGCTTCGAGATAAACGTTGTACATTTTTATATATAATTCAAAGACCAAATTGAATATATGTACCAAGTAAATTTAAAATTCATGAATCATGCTTCTGTATTGAAATCAAAATTCAGGGTGCGTTTGTTTTGGGGAAAATATTTTCAGGAAAAGTATTTTCTGGACTTTCGTCTGTTTGGTTTGCGGAAAATGATTTGGTCAACGGAAAGTACTTTCCAGTCAACAAAGATTTTATTCATTAAAATAGGAAAGTGAATTTTTCAAAATAAAAAAGTGAAAATATTTTCCCAAATTTGAGTCTCTCATTTTCTTTGAAAACGGGACTAAGGCCGATCTCGAGGATCGATCCCGGTGATCGGGACCCGGGACCAAGGACCAAGAGCAAGGCCAGGACCGGGACCGAGACTGGTGACCGAGGATCAAGGCCGGGATGGGATCGGGGCCGAGACCGGGTTCGAGAACCGTGACCGGGGTTGGGGCTGGGACCGAGACCGGGGCCGAGCCTGGGATGGGGCCGGGATCGGGATAGAGCCGGGGCAAGAGATCGGGGACCGAGGCCTAGGCCGGGGGCCGAGGACCGAGGATCGGGGGGCCGGGGACCGGGGCCGAGACCGAGACCGAGACCGGCGGGGACCTTAGCCGGGACCGGGGTTGGGACCGAGCCGGACCGTGGCAGGGGCCGGGGCCGAGCCGGGCAGGGCAGGGACCGGGGCCGCGGCCGGGCATAGGAATCGGGGCCGGGGATCGGGATCGGGATCGGGGCCGAGGCCGAGGACCTAGGACCGAGGCCAGGACTAGGGACCGGGGACCCGGGTCGAGGCCCGGGCTGGGATCAGGGCCGGTGCCGGGACTGAGGCCGGTCTAAGGCCCGGGGCCGGTTCACATCAGCTCTCTCGACCATCTGGCTCTCCTCAGTATCAAAAGCAGTCCATTTGATGAGATTGAAATCGTTTTCCAAATAAGAACCAAACATCGAAAAATATTTTCGGTAACATATTACCAAACAAAGGAAAATAAATCGTTTTTCGAGAAAGTGATTTTCAGGAAACCACTTTCCAAAAAATGAATTCCTGAAAATCACTCTCCTTGAAACAAACACACCCTCAGAAATTATTTGTAGAGACCGGAACTAGGTCACCCTTGATTTTAAGCCTTTCTTCTTTTCCGTGTTAGGCGGAGCCGTCGGTCTTCTAGAAGAAAATGGAAAGTCGAAGTGGACATATCCTCATCCAACCCGAAGTAAAATGATCGTATTGAACGAGTCACTGGTATTGCTGGTTTTTTTTTTTAATGCGAATTTAGTTGTCCTTTTCACTTTCTTTCACATCAGGCTTTTTTTTTTTGTTTTTGTCCAAACATCACGCTTGGTTGATAATTTGACTTTTAATTAATTTATACTTTCGTGCAAGTCTAAACATAAATCGATCTTGCGAAATAACTTAGTATATTAAATTCGTTTTGTCATAAAACGAATATTCCTTTTTTTTTTTTTTGGTCGAAGAATATTCCAGTTGATTCTTCTGATTAAAAGTGGGGATTCGATTGATAAGTAAGAAAATGAAAGGGGGGAAGGAAAAGCGAAGCTTGGAGTGATAGAAATGGAGATTCGACTTCTCCCATCTGAATTATAGCGTTCGCAGTACAGCGAAGCTAGCTTAATAACAGCAGAGCAAGAGCTGCATGATGTCATTTGCTTAATATGAAATAGCGGTAAATAGGGCTTAGTTAATTGCTTTCAAGGAAAATTAATTATATAAGAAAAGGAATAAAACTTATTCTCGCCAGCGCGCCTCCGGCCGTCGTTAGACACTAGCCCCTCGCCCATTGAGTCGTCGATGTGTTGGCGTCGCGAAGGCGATGGAGGTTAAATGGGCGTTGGCGACGGGCCGGCGATGACGAAAGTTATATGGGTGACATCACCAGATCTGGCGACGCTGACCCCCTTGCGCAGGCTAGGGAGGCCTCGCCAGGTGTTGTCTTCGCTTGGGCAAGGGTCGGCCGAGGCAACTGTGGCGAGGCCAGCCTTTATCAGGACGCGGCCTACGATCGGCCACCGCAAAGAGAAGAGGATGACCAAAAAAAAAAAAAGATAGAGAAAGGAAAACAGGAAAATGTATAATAATAAAAAAATTATTGAAAGTTCTTAAAAAAAAATATTCATGTCAGCGGCAGCCGTGTCACATGGGACGATCTGCATCTACGTCGGATTTTCGTCCAAATCGATCGGATGGACTCAATTGGCACAAATACAAAAGAGTTTAGAATTAAATTGACATCAATAAAAAGTTGATGACTCAATTGGCATCAATAAAAAGTTTAGGATCCCTTTTTTTTTTTTTTTTTGGACACTTCTCCCTTATCATCCGTTGCTTATGGGGCGGGCAGAGGCACCAGTGAAAAGAAGAATTACATAGTTTTTGCGAGTAGAAAAGACTTCAAATTCAATAATAATAATAATAATAATAAAAGAAATCCCTTCATTTTTGTTCTATCCTGCGGGACCCACAGCCATTGTCTTTTATAGAAGAAAAACAGGGCAAATCCCATTGATTTTATAGTCCAGATAGACAAAAGGTTGCCTTGCCGCACCGAAAGGGGTGAAGAAGAAAAAGTCAAAACCAAATCTAGGGGGGAACACAAAAGAATTAAGCGGGGCAGAGAGAGTTGATTTTGGATTGGCTATAGATACGTCCTTTAACCCCAAACATTCTTCCGACACAATTCTTTCTACTCTTTACACTCAATAAAACAAAAAACAAAAAAAAAAACGAGTTAAGGTTCGAGTTTCTTCGAATTTATAACTCTTATAAATATTAACAAAAAAAAAAAAAACAACAACAACGGCTCGTTTGGCTCCGACAGCCGTGGATGACCAGATTTGAAGGACCCGTCGTCCAAAAAGATACCTTGACCGTGGCGCCAGTGGCGGAAAAAAGGTCGACGGAGGAAAAAGATACGAGATTTCAATTTTTTTTTTTTTTAAAAATGTCTTTCGACTCAATAACACGTGTCAGTATATTAAAAGCAAGCCATATCAGGATCGACGGGACATTTTGCAATCGATAAACTATATCGTGCAATGGGAATGATAGGGGAGAGAGAGAAAGAGAGAGAGAGAGAGAGAGATCTATCTAATCTATCTATCTCTCAGAATGAATGTCGTCATTTGGCTCGCTTTCCCCCCCACCTCACAGGCTGCGCAAACTTCGCATTGTCGCCATTTTCCTGCGCCTTCCACGAAGCTCCACCGCCCCAACCCCACTCCCAACTCAAAAACACGACTTTAATCTCTTTCATTTTTGACCATTCATCAAAAAGTTAACACTTACGCGATCATTTTTCTTTTTCTTTTCTTAAAATAATTTGACAGTTAAATGATTATTTTGAAAGTTTTGACATTAATATGATGTTGTACTCAAGTTTTGACACTTGTAGCGTACTTTAGCCCTTTCCTTTTTTACCATTCATCGGAGGATTCGAGAGGAGTAGTTAATGCAATTATCCTTTTTTTTAAAAAACCTTAAACGTAAGAATCTTACTCTCCCTACAAACAATAATCGAATGGAGCCCAACGGTATAACTTCCTTCACGGCAATATCGTTACGTCTACGGCCAATAATACCACTGACATATGATAGTGACTTGTCGTGTACATTTCCATATGATAAGGATTTTCGATGAACATGGCCAACTTGTCCTTTCTCTTTATGTCTCAATATCAATGTTATACATCAATCGCTCTCCCGCACGCTCTTAAATAATACCCTCCAACCCAATTATGTTAGCTTCCCAGCAAGACCTCAGTACCGATTATTCGGCTTGTGCCAACCCCCCCCCCCCCCCCTTTTTTTTTTGGCTGTCGATGCGGTTCATACTCCACATCGACAAGAACGTGAGGGGGATCCCGCTCCCCAGTGCGCGGGTGGCGGTTCGAGAGGGCCACCCCGGCACGGACCTTCGAGGCAACGCCTTCGGAACACCATATGTCTTTTACGGTTCCAGCCTGTATTTTATTGATAGTTTGGGTTTGATCCCATGAATTACTACCGTTATGTATAATATTTTTCATGCATAATTGAAAAATCGTAGCAAAGAGGTATAGGAAGCGCTAATCGTAGTGAAATAATCTGCCGGATGTAACGCTGGTTTAAGGATGCATTAGGATAAACCTTATGTCTCGACTTCTCTTTCCCACATTTATTCTCTCTTTTGTTGCGTTTGTGCGTCTAGTCCTAACACCATCCGACCCTTTTTTTTTCCCCTCTTACGGTCTCTTCCGATAAAATTAAAACGATACCGAGAAAATTAGGGCGACACGAGGACAGCGTCAAACCATTTTGGAGGGGCTTTTCTTCTATTGGATTCGTTTCTCCTTCGAAAGAAAAAAACGAGAATAACGGAAAAGAGTTAGAAGGCCCAGTTGCTGCAGCCCATATAGCCTAAAACTACTACACCCAAGCCCATGTAGGGCTTATATAGGTGTGATCTCTTGTGGATGAATGTTGCAGCAATATCTTTCTGGTCTATATATATATATATATATATATCCCAGAATTTTACCCTGCCTCTTTGCAGAACGTGAGAAACGAGCCCCGCATTGAAAACTAAATGTCCTTACCCCACTCGATCACCTTGCCACTGGACCGCACTTAGGCTAAATTTACTTAGGGCAATTTGATCCCTGTTTATCAAGGCGCACGCAGTCCTGATTTTTTTTTTTGGGGGGCAATTCAGCCTTAAACTTTTTATAATTGTGTCAATTCAATCTATCCGATCAACTTTGGTTGGCCTGCACTGATGTGGACATCGGCCGTCGCCGGCCGTCTTGTGACATAATATTTTACTGCTTTTTTGAATTATTTATTTTTTTTCCTTTTTCTTTTCTTTTTCTTTCTTCTTGTGTTTTTTTTTTTAACACTCTTCTTCCTCCAGCCGGTCAATATCGGCAACCGGCCAGATGAGACGACCAACCACCGGCTAGGTCGGCCTCTCCTGGGGCCAAAGAGGGTCACCTTACCAGTGGCCGATCACCGGCTGGAGGAAGAAGAAGAAAGAAAAATAAAAGGAATAATATTGAAAATATTATGTTGCTGGACAACCGGGGTCGGACGATCAAAATCGGCCGGATGGAATGAATTGACACAGCTGCAAAAAGTTTATGATTAAATCGCCAAAAAAAAAAAGTTTAGGACTGAAGTGGCATAGTCGCAATAGATTTAGGACTTATTTGATAATTTTTCCCATAGATTTACATATAATTTTGCTATATCCAATGGGAAAGCGATATTTTTCTACTTGATATTCAAATGGTTTTGTTATTCACTAATAATAATAAAAAGAATCGAGTTCAAGCTTGAAAGTATTGGGTTGAGCTCGAGTTTCAAAATTTGACTCGTAAATTATGTTTGCTTGATCCGGCTCGTTTGGATCGTGAGATGCTAATGGACGTCGCCTAAAAGATTTGACCAAATTGAAGGGCCATACGACTGTCAACCTGACCAAATGGAGCCCAAAATATTAAATACTGGCTTCAATTTCCATGCAAAATCATTTTATCTCACTTATTATTATTTTATTTTATTTTATTTTTGCTCTTTTGGTAATCAGATAAAAAAAAAATTAACTCATGTTTGGAAATTTTGTGGCATTGGATTATTTGATGATCCCTTCATAGCAATGTTTATCGTCGATGAAATAGACGCTAATTATTATGCTTACGACATGAAATAACACCAATTGTTCGTTGCAATACACAGGCGAAGGACTTCTAGATGTTCGAAACGGGAAAAAGGATGATTAATTTGATACGATTCCTTCGTCTACGATCGGATGGTTCAAATTTCCTCCGAGTCACACCCCGTCAATGAACAAATTATGTGCACGTGCATGCCGTCGTGAGAGGGTACGCTTGTTTCCGGACTAAGTATCAGTACTCAGTCATATAGATTGAATCATTGAATTTGGTGGAATAGGGAGGGTTATGACATATATTTCCCCAATGCAGACCATCCATTGAACAAGTTCAGAGTGGCTGACAAGTATATAGATAATTTATAATTATCAATACAACAATCATTCAAGCTCTCGTAGCTCAGTTGGTTAGAGCACCCGTTTAGTAAGCGGGAGGTCTTGAGTTCGACTCTCAACGAGAGCACTCGTTTTGTTTGTTGTTGCACGAGTTTCTTTTCCTTTTTTTTTTTTTTTTCCTTCATGAAACAGATTTGGTGTTAAATTCTCCAAGACAGAATAGACCAGTAACCAGTACTAATATGACTACCACAAATCGAGCTTCGATCTCGAGCATGGCATTATTATCAGTTCGCCTCGACTCGAGCAGGGTCAATACAGCTTGTTTCAGGAGTTGAACGATAACCTCGCCCAGCAAAACTCCACTAGTATTCACATTCAGAAGATTTAGCATTTGCTGCCCGAATCTCGTGTCTGCTTAAAGATCACGCAGACATGAAAAGGAAAATGGTTGCAACATTAATCACAAGATTAATATGGCCAACAAAAGGATAATGTTCAATCTATCATCACAAGATAATTTTCGTTGTCCAAATTCAACTGTTTTTTTTTTTTGGGGTATAGCAGGTTGATTCCGTGCTATATATGAATCGCCGAGAAAAATTAAGTTCTTTGAAAGACAATGCCAATAGGCTTCTTTCATTCATCTAATTTGGTCGACTTCTCGCAGAAAATTAAGATTGGGATTACTGTCAACAGTCTCCGAAAGAAAGGTGTATCGATGCAGATTGCTCGACTTGCTAACAACATCGTTATGTATGTACTGATATATTTTTAGACCTATCAATATTGAGTTCGTAGCTCAGGACACTCGCACTTAATGTCCGTGTCCTGCAACATGAAGCAAATATACTACTCTTGCCCCTACTCATCAATTTGGTTTTTTATTTTCTAAATGGCAGGGGATGGAAGGCTATGGTCGAAGAAATCTGCCTCATCACAAAGGATATTGCTGGCGATAGCATTTCTGCGCAAACTTCTTGTAACTTGTTCTTCTTCATCCAAGCGTTTTCATTCTCAGCTTTCTGAACTTGTCAGCTGAGAATTCTTCTGTGGACGACCCACGCAAGCTCGGAAAGATGGATTGTAACTGATAGACCAACATGGCCGGTGAAAAAACCAGAACATCGACGGTGAAAAAACCAGAACATCGAAAGACGGCACCCAGGGAAACACCCCAACGAGGCCAGTACAATTGCTAACGAGAACGAGAGGCCGAATATGAACAAGCACCGAGCCACCGTGAATCCCAACACGTCCTCAAGCGTCAACTCGAGGAAAATTCCACCAAAGCCGGCATCGCGACGTTGAAGTTTGGGAAGGAAAGAATCCTTCAAAAACTCAAATGGAATCTGTGAGGCGCCGTAGAATATCCGCCGGTCGGTCATTGCTTCAATCAGGAGATCAACTGCTCCCGTGGCAATTAAATGCGGGCTTTTTTCCAAACTATGCCAAAAAAACACAAATATTGACCAAAATAGGTTAAAAAAAATTTACCAAATCAGGTCCGGCTCGGTAGTCACACTGCCGAGCCGGCTGCCGGCGGGCACAAACAGTGACGCCCGGCTGCCGACGGTTATATACTGCCGAGCGGCACTGTTCATTCAAATTTTTTTTTTAATCATGAAACAGGGGCATTCGAAGACAAAGGTTATTCTAACGAGGACTATATAACCGTCGGTTATTTGCGACAGAACTAGCGACGAACAAATTTTATCACTAATTTCCGACAAAATAAACAATGCTTGGTCGCGACGAATTTTTTCGTTGCAAAATTCGTCATTGTAAAACTCGTCTCCTGCCCGGTTACAAAATCCATTGACAATATTTTAAAATTAACAAAATTTCGTCGCTTAAAAAAATGTTTGGTCGCGACAAATTTTGTCACGAAAACTCTGGCAATGCGACGAATTTTGTGACGAAAAAACCCTCATGGCTAAAAAGGCATCGTAATTTTTTTTCCTTCTTGCACGTAATGTCACAGCTATTAAAGGCATGAGTAGTGATAGTGGTGAATTTGACTATTCACGTTTATCCAATGCAGTGACTCTCTGTGTTGCAGTGAACAGTTTTTTCCTGCTTAAAAAAAAAAAAGCTTGGTCGCGACGAATTTTGTCACGAAAACTCTGGCAATGCGACGAATTTTGTGACGAAAAAACCCTCGTGGCTAAAAAAGCGTCGTAAATATAACGGCGACAAATATTAAATTTTGTCGTAGATTTGCGACGAATGTAAATTCATCTCAGATTTGCGACGAAAATAGATTCGTTACATGTCGTCGCAGATTTGCGCCTTGTCGCACATTTGCAACGAGGGTTTTTTCGTCACAAAATTCGTCGCATTGCCAGAGTTTTTGTGATAAAATTCGTCGCGACCAAGCATTTTTTTAAGCGATGAAATTTTGTTAATTTTAAAATATTGTCGATGGATTTTGCGACCGAGCACGAGACGAGTTTTACAATGACAAAATTCGTCGCAACCAAGCATTGTTTATTTCGTCGGAAATTAGCAATAAAATTTGTTCGTTGTTAGTTTTGTCGCAAATAAGCGACGGTTATATAGTCCTCGTTAGAATAATCTTCGCCTTTGAATGCCCCTGTTTCATGATTCACAAAAAAAAAAAAAATTGAATACTGCCGAGCGGCACTGTTTGTGCCCGCCGGACTTGGTTTGGTAAATTTTTTTTAAACCTGTTTTGGTAAATATTTGTTTTTTTTTGGCATAGTTTGGAAAAAAGCCAATTAAATGCAAAGCCTCCGAGAGGAAATTACCGGAACTTCATCGACAAGTAGAAACAGGTTGGTTGATTTCACAGATAAGGCGAAGTCAAACTCACTCAAGCATTTTTATCGAGCATTGGAATACCTTTTTTTTTTTTTTTTTATCAAGATCGGCTTGACAAGTCACAGCCGGGGGGGTTCCGCAACATCCTGCGCCGAGATCCTTGGAAAAATGGTTTGAGGGAAGGGCAAGTGCCTAGCCCTCGCCTGTGATCGGTGGGGCCGTCTCTGTTGGGAAATTAAATTTGATTTTGAAGGAAATAAAATTTACATACTTTGTTGAAAAAACTTTGATTTATACTTTGAGGATTTATTATAAATATATCTATATGCCTTTTATATGTAATGTGCTTAATGCTTTTATTTTGATAAAAGCAGACATGATTCATGACAGAGGTAGACTAATATAAGAATCATGACGAGATACATTTTGATTTTTGATTCGTCCTCATTGTTTAATCAATCTTATTCTTGCTTATTTTAGAAGATTAAATTTCCCTCACTAACGATCAATTATCTGGTTAGGATTGCGTTTCTAAGTTAAATTGATTGACCATCAATCACAAAAATATTCTCCTTATTTTTCGTATGAGGAATCTTGATTGATTGACAATCACCCTTTAGATGATGTCTTTTATTAGAATCTTGATTTATGGAGTTTAGGATTTGATTGTACGTATGGGTAAGTAAATCCTTTCAAATATCTGATTGCTCTTACCTCAACGGCTCGTAATCTTTATTCGACAATCAACCAACATTAGTTGCGGGAAGCTTGAAAAACGATGAGTATATAAAGAGCACCAAGTTCGAAGAGAAATAAGAGAGATGAAAAGATCAATATTCATATCTCAAGAAAGTTTCATCTATTTCAATTATTTACTCATGCTTAAAATGGGATCTTGTGTGAGGTGTTAAACAGAGTCTAAGTGTGTAGAGTGGAATAGTCTTAGTAGAGACGGAGCTCGCTTCTATTAGAAGTGCTTGTGTTCAAGCAATCACATCTTTATGTAATTTCTCATTTAATTACTTAGTGAAATCCAGACAATAGGCTGTTAGACGTAAGCCTACCAAATCTCCCACCACCGGCCATCGACCGCCGCAGCCACCCGCTGTCCCCGACTGCCGCCACCAATCACGACCGTCGATGCCGCTGACCGCTGCTTTTTTTTTTCAAAAAGTAAAAATATTTTACAAAGCTCATTTTTCACCAAATAGCATTTACATCAAAATTGCTTTCCAACGTATTTTTAAAATACACTTTATCAAACACTAATTGCATTTTGGAAAAGGCCTTTAGTCCAAAAATATTTGTATTGTCTCAAAATCTTTTGACCAAATGCTGAACCAAACAAGGCTTAAATAGATCGCATGCCAAAGTGAAAGATCATACTATGAAATTATGAATCAGTTCCTTGTTTGATACAGCTATGTGAGTAATATCAGATGAACAACAGGCACTCTTACACCGGAAAACAATCAAGAAGAATCATCAGGAGGTGAAAAAACAAACACGCGAGCACAAAGCCGTGTCTCCTCGCGCAACTATACGGCTCCGAACCGGATATTTCGGGGCGAGCCAACAAGGCAAATACATCTCCTCGAGAGCCAGGGGTTCCACAACCCACGATTGAAATCCTGGCCGGGTTCGTTTCTCAACATCATAGAGAAAGATGTACAGATCACTCTCCAGAACAGAGCAGACCAGTACCTGGTAGTAGTGCCGTGCCGATACCGTAAAAGGGACGACGGACTAATGCCGACCATACTATGAATCAGTTCCTTGTTTGATACAGATATGTATGTCAGATGAACGACAGGCGTTTTTACACCGGGAAACAAAAAAAGAATCATGAAGAGGTGAAAAAAGAAAGAACAAATCCGTGTCTCCTCCCGCAACTTTTACAGTATCAGTGCGGAAAAGATAGCTGCTAGGAAGATCGAAAGCATAATAGATGAATCAATGCCGGCACTATTGCCTGTTGGGTACATGGTTGGAAGCGAGCATTCTTCCCCATTGAAGAGTACTCTCGTAGGAAAGCCGTCTCCCTCCGGCACGTCGATCCCCCGGATGTTCTTCTTCGTGAACGAAATCACCGACTGCTGTTTCCCGGGGACCTCAGGATCTTTCCTGGGGTCCGCTCCGTCTGCTTCCCCCATGAGGTAATTCAATCCGGGAAGGCCCTTCATGAAAATCGTGTTGTTCACGTCGTCCATAAGAGTCCCATTGAACGAGTACGTCGCCTCGAACCCAGCAGCCACTTTGCCCATTTCCACCGCCGTGAACCAATTGACGAATGCGGTGTCACCCCAGTTGAAGATCGTGATCCTGGCGGTCCAACCGCGGCTGTAATCGGTGTTGACATGCCAGTTGATGCTGACTCCACAGTTATCGCCACAAGGCATTGGGTTTGGCACCTGAAGATGCTTTATTTCGGCCCAAGCGAGCGTCATGGCAGTGCGATTGCCGAACGGAACGAGGAGCGCTTGGGACGGGAGGAGGATCGCCGGGGAGGTGGCGCTACAGGCATGGCTAGTGCTGCTCGCGCAGCCACAGGCACACGTCCTGCACGGCACGATGGACTCGTTGTAGTAGGCAGAAAACGACACGCAGCATCGAGGAGTCGACCGCTGCATGATGTTGCACACCACCTGCCAGCTAGCAAAGGCGGTGGTATTCGACGATAACCCGCTCGGGCTGAAGAATTGGCTGGGGCTCACTCGAACAGGTGGGCCGCATTGATAATCGGGATTCAGCGTGCCGTTGATCCTCCAATTTTGAGGTGGGAAGAGCTCCGACCGGTTGAGGTCCGGCGGCATTTTGTAGACCTGCATTTGGAACACGGAACTCGACCTGCTCGAATCCATTGACGGAGGCAATATCGTGCCATTCCGACAGCAATTAGGAATTAACCCCAGGTTCATGTCATTAGCTTTCGTCGGCGGCAGGTCAATGACGGTGGGCCTCCTATCACAATTTAAGACGGTGGAGAAATCCATATCGGTGTAGTGCGAAGCTTGCGATCCGAACACACAGCCGCTCGAATCCACAACATAGGGATAAGCCCCCCTCATGGAGTAGATGAACTCTTCCCTCATCCAGTCCCAGCTCAATTTCCAATTATCAAGACGGCCGAGGGGGTTGTAATTCGAAATTGTGACCTGCGCCCAGTAGTTCGAGTCGTAAGTCCGAATCACATCGTACATGATCGTGAGATCGCCGCTCCGCCGGGGCAAGAATTCATCGGCTAGGGTGATGTTCGTCTTGAAGTTTGGATCTTTAGTGCAGCAAACCAGCATCAAACTCTTCCCTGAGAAACATTAAGGCATGAATTACAGCAATTGTCCGCCAACAGCAACAGAGACGGCGTACACAACAGAAACAACTCCTCTGAACATTCATTCATTCATTCTTCTTCTTTTCTTTTGTTGGCCCAAAATAACATACGTTTGTCTTTTGACAAGCCCCCAATATTCAACACCCCAATTACAAACTTCTAAACATAAAACACGAATCCGATTACCCCAAATTCTACGAAGATGAACATTAATCAAGTCGAACTCTACACTTTCCGCAAAACACGAGACCTTGCAATAAAACGGAATTCATTGTCAAAGAATCACCTTGCCGGGTCGGCACAGGACATACGAACCCATCGTTAGCGAGCGCGATGTTCGCGGGCATCGGCACGCTGGGCGGCTTCACGCCAAACTGCGTCCCCACCAGCCTCACCTGCGCCTGCATCTGCGTCACGTCCCCTGCCGTCTGGATCGCCGTCTTCAGGTCCGTCGACGGGAAACCGGCCAGGACGGTGCCGTTGCCGACGCTCGCTGGGAAGGTCGACCCGTCGGCTAGGACGGCTCCGGAGGCGGAGACCAGCAGCTCCTCGTGCCGGAAACCCACAAACGCCCTCCACGACTTGAGCTCGTCGAGGCCGTTGTTCGTCACCGTGAGGACCGACTCGAAGCGGTAGGCCTGGTGGGGCGGGTCGGCGGGCGGGAGCTGGGAGCCCCTGGCATAGAGGTAGGTCAGGAGCACGCCATTGCACTCGTCGGCCGGAGGAGACGATGGCGACGGCGCTCCGGTCTGAGCGACGTAGGAGGGTATGACGGTGGAAACGAGGAAGAGAAAGAGATGGGTGTGAAGGTGGAGGTTGAAGAAGCGAGTCATTTGTGGTGAAAGCCTTGCACTTTCTGGGAGAAACAGAGTGGGGTCGAAGCCAGAGATCTCAGAAGAGATTCCTGCGAGTCGAATTTGAAATTGTAGAGAGAGAGAGAGAATGTTGTTTTGAG
Source organism: Rhodomyrtus psidioides (assembly GCA_021437785.1). NCBI lineage: Eukaryota > Viridiplantae > Streptophyta > Magnoliopsida > Myrtales > Myrtaceae > Rhodomyrtus > Rhodomyrtus psidioides. Next base: position 1,410,270 of record JAILYB010000041.1, on the reverse strand, counting down.
CAGATTGTTGGTTTTGGTATTGGACTGCAATGTTCTTTGATTTTTGAATTTGGTAATGGAGGGGCATTGGCACTCCTGCCGAGCGGGTTTCACAACTGAGGAGGTCTTTGCTCTGGTCAACCAATGGGAGCATGCCACGTAGCAAAGTGAAAATTCGGAAACAGGGCACGTAGAAAGCCAGAGACATTTACAATGTCATGGTTTCAATATGCCAAGCAAGCACGTTTCCTAGTTTAAAGTCCCCAACGCTATGGAGCTTATCCAAAGAAGGGATTAAGAAGGAGTTTATTGTTGCTATACTAATTATTTGTTCTCATTTGCAAAAAATCATGGTGCAACCAAAAATGAAATATTCGGAGTTATTCACATGTTTCAACTAGGTAGAATCTAGCCTCAAGGAAATAAGTGGGATCTCAAGATACGAACTGGACCTGATCATGTGCGCGATAGCTAGTCCTGTCAAATGGGTGTCGGATTTAGGTCAAGTCATTAATGGGCCGACCTAAATTGACCCGTTAACCCGTTTATGATCCATTTATGCACAATACAAGTTGCATGACTTATACCGACTTATACCCAATCCGACCCACTTGAGAAAACACTTTCATATTTGATTCAATCTATAAAAATTTGTTTATTATGATTTTTTAATAAATTTATATTGCTAAAACATTTTCATGAAATACAACTGGACATTTTATAATTTTAGATTTTTTTTTAAAAAAAATTAATTTTAATTTTTCCTCTTTCTTTTTTTCTTTTTTTCCCCCTTCTACGTCAAAGGCTCGCCGGCCAACCCATTCAAAATCCAATTAAGTTTTTAAGCATCCCATTTATGACTAACTTAAAACACGTTTTTAAAATAGAGGTAAAGTTAATACATGACCTCTTTATAATGCTTTGGATCAACACTCGCGAGTAAATGAAATAAACGCACACAACTCTTAAAAGGAGACAATCTTCGTATTTTATTAGAGTCAGCCTAGTGAATGAGTAAACTCACAAAAAAAGTTGTCTTTGTTAGATCAATATTATTCAAAACTCCTATTTCCTTTTTTAAGTGTGACGATTAATTGTATCAGAACATAAATAAAAAAAAGCAAGAAAACCCAATACCCAGAGACAAAAACATCAGTCCCTTCGAACCCTGTCGAGTACAAGGAGCTCGGCTCGTCGGTCTCCCTTCGAGCTGCGGAGACTTGGTTCGTCGAGCCAAACGAGACGAAGACCAAGTATTCAATTGTCATCAGAGGAGCGAAGTGAGCACACGCCGGAGGCGCTCGGGGCGGCGGGAGCCGAGGTGGTGGCTGCCGGGTGGTAGGCTCGGTGGGAGTCAATTCGAAAAGGGAGAGAGAAGATCGTGAAGTTGTGTCGCATCGCAAGTTAATTAGTGAAGACTCAAGATTGAAGAAGAAGAGACTAGGTTAAATGGGTTCTAAATTGATCCAGATTAGACTCATTTAAGCCCATTTATTTTGGCCTTCTAATTTATAAAAACCACTATGGCTGATCTGGGAAATAAAGAGTGACCCATTAATGACCCATTTAAGCAAAGATGTGTTCGTAAATGGATTTTAGACCCATTTTGACGGATCTAGTGATAGCTCTGAATAGGCCCTCCCATAACACAAGGACCCCGGAAACAAATTCAAGCAAGCCTTGGTTAAATAGTCGGTTCTTTTCATACAATGGAAGAATTTGGTGAACCTAAAGAGATTGTATCGGGATAGATCGCTCATGGGGCACTCGACCCAATCATGTGCTTGGCAGTTCTCATGGGTCTAGACAGGCCCTCCCATGACACAAAGGACCCAAAATTTCTTCTACGAGTGCTTCGTCGGAAATGCGATGAACAGTGTTGAAACCTCTCGTGCCGCCGGCAATTTGCAACAGCCAACGCCGGGGAGAATGCGAGGGCCCATTGACAATGGACAATGGGCCTCTCCTTGCTTCATTCGACTTTCGAAATTAATGTTCCGTCCTGCTTTTTGTTTGTTCTTTCTCCTTCAAATCTGTTCGGTGTTAGAACGGAAGCTAGAAGCGGCATTGGACGCGAGGGGGCCTAACGATTGAGAACTCCGGGAGACTCAGCTCTGCCGCAGATCGCGATAGGAAGTTCGATCTAACGAGTCGCTCGGCAAGTGGTTTGAGATCATCCTTGATATCGCCGAGGGGCTCGTGCTCGGTCAAATCGATCGATTTTATTCAATCCAAGTACGACCGCATTCTCAATGCGTATTGCCTGTAGATGGAGACCCAATTCCTCTAGCTGGATGAAGATGGACTAGGCCCTGGTTCCAATAGCAAAGTCATATCTCTGAACTAGCTTCTGTTTTTAACTTGTAAGCTTCCATACTTTGGATAAGTGGTCATACGATACCGTGTTATATCTTGCTGGTTTTGAGCAAATATGTTCTGTTCTGGTCGATTCTATCCCAAGTGAATCTCCAGCCTACACATTTTAAGGTATGGTTCGAGCTCACTATTCTCCGTTCAGATCATCGATCAAGTCAGAGTCTTCTTACTAAGTAAACGAAGTATCGCTCCAGGAGAAGCAGACCGCCGCAACTCGCTCTCAATCTCCGACTCCAAATTGTCACCGGATCTAAGAAGACATAACCCATCAACCTCAAGTAGAACACAATATATTCTTCCCAACACCCATGTTGGTAGCGAGCGAGAGAGAGAGAGAGAGAGAGATATTATCCAGGCTTTTACACTTTGGACTCTTCCAGCTATCGTTCATGCTTTGCCAATGCCAAGACGATCCGCAGTCATAAAGAGAATTTCCCTGGAACAATCAGAAAGCAAAGCAAAAGCACAGCAAAAGGATTGAGTAAAAGCGCAAGATTCCTTATATTCTACGTTTATCTTTCTTGCTTTTTATGATGAATTTTACGCTTTTAATTAGACATAAAGAGTCACGTGCAGATTCTATCTTTGGCTTTTTCAAAATTTCTTGAAAGATTTGCTTTCGAAGGCCTCTTCCGAATGAAAAAAGTTCGACCGTTACGTTTGAACTCTCCAGCAGCCGACGGTATGAAAAGGAATTAGGGACGGATTGACTTTTCTCCTTCGCCAACTAAACCACAGATCGATATTGACAGTCTTGTGCTATTTTCGAATTATACAAGCGAAGCTTCAAATTATCGAGATTGTTTTCCCAGGTTAGATCTGTCTCGATTGAAATGCAGGATTCTAATGCACTTCACACGTGTATATCGAGAAATAATGGCGGGACAAGAATGTGTGCTGCGCATTCTAAATTCAATCCTCGGCATGGAAATCCAAGGAACAGTGCATGATCAATAGAGTTCGAGTCGGGACGGACTATGATGCATTCCATGTTGTTAGTGCGCATATTATGCCAAGGAGGCCCTCTCTAGGTCGGGGCTGTGTTCGCTTCAAAGTTCATCTGATCGATCGAAAGACCGCTACTGCGCTATCCAGCGCCACGAACATTCGGACCGGGTCTATCGACCCGCGGAAATCACCGACCCGGCCATGACGAGGGACCCTCAAGGTGGAACCGAAACTCGCAGACTTCACCGAGGCCAAGCGCTGACAAGAAACTAAGTTTCTATTTCCTCCACCAACAACCAAGCGAAATCACAGACAATGTTCGCTCAATTGCATCGAAGTTTGCACATGGATGGCTGGCTTTAGTAAATCCTCTGAAAGTGGGGAAGACAAAGACAGCAACCAAAAAGGACCACCGAACCAGATTTGGAAGAAGAGAACACACAATGTTCTCTTTCTCCCCCCACCTTAAACCCAGATTTGATTAGTAACCACCGAACCAGCCTGGAAAGATTATCTTTTTTAGGCGTGTGATTTTTTCTTCAAAGACTGATCCTTTGCTTTTATCGCCATGACTCTTTAAAGTGAGAGATCAATTCAATCTCCATTATCAGGGCATGACGACCCTCTCAAAAACAGATGGAGTGCTAAAAAAGCTGAACGAGTTACCAGTCTTTTGGAGAAAAAAAGTACAGAGTGGGAATGGAAGATGGATGGGGTTAGAAGATTCGCCACGTTAAATCCTCAAAAAGATCAAAGGGACCACCTGTCCGCACGTCGCGAGGCGTACGAAGCCACGCGATTCTCTTATGTTCATACCTTAGTGGGCAATGATAAGCCTCGACGATAGAGTCACGGGCTGCCCGTGGCGGTTCCTTCCCGACCTTTTCATTTCGCAATACATAGCTTGGATAAATGGCATAACTGGTTCCCCAACTTTGACTAATGTATAATATGATCTCCGAACTTAAAATTTATTCAGGGTCGTCCTTGAGCTTTAGCCATTTGTGCCAATGTCGCCCTTGCGCTTTCAACTCGTCCAACGTGGTCCTCGAGCATCGGTATATACTCAATTTAGTCCCTAGACTACATTCAATATCGACCTGAACTTGAATTAAGGAAGGTACAACATTGAATATTTTCGTACAATTAAGGGATTAAAATTGAACATGTAGCAAAAGTCCGGGGACAGCATTGAACAGTTTTAAAGTCCAGGGACCACATTGCATGCCAAGCCAAAGTTCATGGACTATTTACCCTATGGCGATATACATAACCCGACACAGTTATCGTACCGCGATCGATGAGGCTCCCTTTGCATTTTTTTTTTTTTACTTCTCTATTTTCTACTCCAAGTTCAAGATGTTCCCGTGCTTGATCCACTTTATCTGGTCTGCATACGGTGTTAAGCATTATTCAACATATGGAACATGAACATAGTGCAACTGTGATGAAAACGTGTTACTTCCTCCTCCTACATATTAAGCTTTTGCATGCGATCCTCTGTCAGCTATTAACTTTCGCAGGTTTAATCGAATGGTAAGACAGCTCGGACTTGGCGTCTCCAAGGGTGCGCCATTGCCAAAACATTTATTGCGGATAATAGAAAAAAACACACTATTAGTGCCATAACTTTCGTACGGCGTTCACTTAAGTGCCATAACTTTCAAAACGTTCACTCGAGTGCCACGTCGGAGCAAAAACGTTCACTTGAGTGCCAATTCCGGCCAAAAGCGTCCACTTGAGTGCTATTTTCGTCAAAAATCATGACGTGGAATTTTCACTATTATTTATTGAATTCTTAAGTGCCATGTGGAAATTCCATGTCGGTTTTTAATAGGTTTTGATTTTTTTATTTTTTATTCAAATTCAGAAAATCAAAAGCCAAAAAAAGGAAAGAAAAATCAATGAATTTTTTTTTTAAAAGAGAGAAACGCCTGGTTTCTCGGTGGTGACCGGCAAGGGTCACCGTCGGCCACCACCGGCGGCCCAGGGGCTAGGGTCGGCTCTCCTTGGGCCGGTGAGGCCGCGACGGCCCTCGGCCACGGCCGTCGCGGCCTGAGCTGGCGCAATCGAGGGCTTTGGCGACCGGCCAACACCGAGGGTTTGCCCTTTTTTTTAAAAAAAAAATCAATAATTAAAACAAATCAGATAAATAAAATATGCAAAAATAATAATAATAAATGCCACATGTACATTAAATATTCAGGAAAATCACTTCGACGGCGCCACATCAGCACTTCCGGCGGCCACATCACCTTTTCCGATGGCCATGTCACCTTTAGTGCTCAAGTGAACACTTTTTCAAAAAACTAGCACTCAAGTGAACGTTTTGAAAGTTATGGCACTTAAGTGAACGCCATACGAAAGTTATAGCACTTGTAATGTACTTTTGCCCGAATAATCTACAATGGGTGAGCCAAGTTTGCAAGAAAATGGCTAGCCGGGCAAGTTTTATGATCTCGACATGAATGGTCTATCTTTCGTCAAGGGATGGAGAAGATGCGAAGCGTCAAAACATAACTCGAAATATCGCGAAAACGCAAACAAGAGCGGATGGATCGGGTCGCGGAGTCGAACTTCGATGTTTGTTGAGTTAATCGCCCCGTGGTATCATTATTTGGATCACCCAAGGGTTCAGAATTTTTCCCCTCTCTTTTTCGCCACGGTGGGACGCTTATCGATCGACTCGGCTAATGCTAAAGCACGAGCATCAGCTTGGGGAGCATGAGTATAAGCCAATCACTGAGTCCGCCTCGGGACGTCCCATCGTCAATGGCCAAACCGCCGACCCAGATCGTCCAGAGCGATCCTCGACGCTGTCGCACGGTTGAAAAGCATCAAGAAGGGGCCTCTGGCCGTGCATGTGCCTCGGCACCACTTGAACCTACGCAACGAGAGATCGTCCAAGTATTATCCTAAAGAGAGGCTCATTACATTCGAGCGAGCAATCTAACGGTTCCCAATACAATGATATGAATCCAATCTGAGGCGTTTGGTGACCAGCGACAGTGGGTTCAGATCGCGAACACAGTTCTTCGCACCGAACATCACAGGCAGAGAATACGGACCGAGCAAACTCGTGTGATCCTAGCTAAAAGCTCAAGAGCCAAATTTGGGTCTTCTTGTCCCGGTCGGATCACTCATTCCCTCTCTCTCTCTCTCTCTCTCTCTCCTAGTCCTTATGATCGAGCTCGAGGAGCACTCGATGTAACTTCGATTCCTACAGTCCGACATGCTCGTACACACCTCGAGTGCCTGATCACGAGAATTCATCAAAAAAGAAAAAAGCAAAGGCCTCTCGATTCAGCGCTCTCAGATTTCGCCACGCTTGAGAAAGTTGGCTCCCCGTGTTTTTTTTAACTAACTGTAAAGAAGTAAAAACAAAACGCGGTCGGTGTCGTCTTTTCTGGAGGTGGAGGCCCCTCTCCTCTTTTGCTCTTTTTTGACCTTGTTAGCCCAGTTACGCTTACGCCACCATAAATTGGCCATCGCATGTGGCCTTGTGTCGATTCTAAGGCAAGACCCTCTTGTCTTCCCCGCTCCTCTTATATATATATATATATATATATATATATATATATATATATATATATATATATATATCTCTAGCTAAGACAAAGTTGCCATTTCTGTTGAGCTCCAAGTGATTCAGCCTCTCCGTGTAGTTTTCCTGCAGAAAAATGGAGAGAATTCTGAGAATGTCGCTCGCTCTCTTCGCTCTCCTAGTCCTTGCGATCCTACCCACCAACACGTCGCAGGAAGCCACCACCTCCGACTTGGCCACCTCCTCCAAGTACCAGATCGAATGCACCATGTGCGCCGCCTGCGACAACCCTTGCGGCCAAGTCCCCTCCCCCCCTCCTCCTCCTCCTCCTCCGCCCCCGCCCTCCACCTCCAGCTGCCCGCCTCCACCATCCCCTCCCAGTTACACATACTCATCCCCTCCGCCGCCGCCCCCCTACAAAGGGGGAAGTGGCGGCTCGAATTACCCCCCGCCCAGCAGCGGCGCCGCGTACTACCCCCCGCCGAGCTACGGCAACTACCCGGCGCCGCCGCCCCCTAACCCGATCGTGCCGTACTTCCCCTTTTACTACTATAACCCTCCACCGGCTGCCGTCTCCTCCAATGCCATCAAGCCAAGAGCTTGCGTTGCGATCTATGCAGTATCGATCGCTCTGCTTTTGGTTTGATCGTGAAGATTAAATTGGAGCAAGGATGGGGAATATTTCGAATAATGCCGGCAAATTTGGCAGATCAAGAGATAGATGGCGAACACTTTTTTTCTGGGGAATCTTGAATCTTCATGGAAGCCAAAAAAAAAAACAGGTCAGAAAGTGGGAGAGAGAGATAGAGAGGGAGGTTGGGAGGAGCACTTGAAAAAATCATCGGAGTCCCAGAACTGAAGAGACAGATTAGGTATCTTTGTGCATTGGAACCATGAATTTTTTTTTTTAAGGAAATTTAAAATTTCCATGATCATCATCATCATCATCAATCTGAGTGATGTAATTGTCTCTTTCCTCTTTCCTCTTTCCTTTTTCCTCCCCCCGAGATCACTCACTGATCTGTAGTTTTTTGGTGACAGTCCTGCAACTTGTTAGTTCTCATGAAATGTACCAACTCTTTTGGTGAGAAAAAAATAAGCAATGTCTGTGTTTTTTTTTTTGGGCAAACTCAAGATGGTGCTTGCCGGTTGAGTAAATGCGAAGTGAATTTTCTGTCTTGTGCCTCTTTCCTTGGGTTATTTTTCACTGGGAGTCCGTTTAATGAGTTCACGGTTGATGAATGAAAGCCAGGCGTTCACAATTCTCATGAGTCAAACCTGGAATTCCATTATTGACCAGCTTTCGTCTGCATAGTAGCAGCTAGGGGTGGGCAGAAAAACCACGATCCAACCAAACCGGACCGGACCGTACCCAACCGGTTGATTTTAGATGATTTTTGGCGGGTACGGTTTGGTTCTCGATTTTAATTTTTCAGAACCGGTTTTATGGGTTCGGTTTACGGATTTGAATGTGAACCATCCAACCCGCCCATGTACCGGTCCCCTTATATAATCTTAATGTATATTATTTTATCGGTTCGGTTCTCATTATTCTGCAGGTGCTACTCACCATGTTTTGCTGAGTTCTTTTATTTTGTCATTATGCTTTCTTGGAGCATAATCCTATGGCTACTTGCGATGGTTCGGTTGGTTCACGGTTCATAGAAGAAGTAGTTGGTTCACGGTTCGCATTTTGCGGAACCGGTTCCTAACGGATGGTTCTCGGTTCTAGGGTAAAACCATCCATCCTGTAAACCGATCACCCCTATTAGTAGCCGCGGGGATCATCTAGAAAAAGCCTTTACCCCTCCCTCTTTAACATGATCTTCGACCTGACAACCCCGGAATGGATGAAGGAAATGGCAGATGTGGCAACTAGGTTTACGAATATTGTGTCACGACATTGGTGTCGGATCACATATTTCTGAACTAGCTTCTGTTTTTAACTTATAAGCTTCGATTCTTCGGATAAGTAGTCATACAATACCGTGTTATATCTTGTTGGTTTTGAGCGAATCTATTCGGGTTGATTCGATCCCAAGTGAACCCCCAGCCTACACATTTTGAGGTATGGTTTTAGCTCATTATTCTCCATCGAGTCAGAGTCTTCTTACTAAGTAAACGATGTATATCGCTCCAGGAGAAGCAGACCGCCGCACTAGCTCTCAATTTCTGACTCCAAATTGTCACCGGATCTAAGAAGACATAACCCATCAATCTCAAGTAGAACATGATATTCCTCCCAACACCCATGTTGGTGGCGAGAGAGAGAGAGAGAGAGAGAGAGAGAGAGAGAGAGATGGCCAGGTTTTTACACTTTGGACTCTTCCAGCTATCGTTCATGCTTTTGCCAATACGATCTGCAGTCATAAAGAGAATTTCCCTGGAACAATCAGAAAGCGAAGCAAAAGCACAGCATGCAAAAAGATTGAGTAAAACGCAAGATTCCTTTATAATCTACGTTTATCTTTCTTGCTTTTTATGCTGAATTTTGCACTTTTAATTAGACATAAAGAGTCAGGTGCAACTTCTATCTTTGAGGGTTTCAAAATTTTTTGGAAGATTTGCTTTTGAAGGCCTCTTTGTGAATGAGGAACTTCAACCGTTACGTTTGAACTTTCCAGCATCCAACGGTATGAAAGGGAATTAGGGACAGATTGACTTTTCTCCTTCACCGACTAAACCACATATCGATATTGACAATTTTGTACTATTTTCGAATTATACAAGTGAAGCTTGAAATTATCGAGATTGTTATCCCATGTTAGATCTGTTTCGATGAAATGCAGGATTCTAACACACTTCGCACGTGTATATCGAGAAACAATGGCGGGACAAGAATGCCTGTTGCGCATTCTGAATTCAATACTCGGGCAGGGAAATCCAAGGAATAGTGCACGATAAATAGGGTTCGAGTCGGACTATGACGCATATATTCCATGTTGTTGGTGTGCATATTATGCCAAGGAGGTCCTCTAGGTCGGGGCCATGCTCACTTCAAAGTTCACTCGATCGATCGATCAAAAAAACCACTACAGCGCTCTCTTGCACCACGATATTTTGGACCGGGTCTATCAACCTGAAAAATCACCGAGGCCGTGATGAGGGACCTGAAACTCACAAACTTCATCGAGGCCAAGTGCGACAAGAACTGAGTTTCTATTTTATCCACCAACAACCAAGTGAAATCACAGATAATGTTTGATGAATTGCATTGAAATTTGCACATGGATGGCCGGCTTTTGTAAATCCTCTGAAGTGGGAAAGACAGCAATAAAAAAAAGGACCACCGAACCAGATTTTCTTTTCCCCCCCACCTTAACCCCGGATTTGATTAGAAACTGCGACTTACTTGAAATCAGCTTTAGTAACCACCGAACCAGGCTGGAAAGATTATCTTTCTAGGGGTGTAATTGATCAATTCAATCGCCAATCCATTATCAGGGTATGATGAGCCTCTCAAAAGCTGAACAAGTTCCAGTCTTTTGGAAAAAAGTACACAGTGGGAATGGAAGATGGATGGGGTTAGAAGATTCACCACATTAAATTCTCAAAAAGACAAGGGGCCACTAGTCCGCACGTCTCGCGAGGTGTACGAAGCCACGCGATTCTCTTATGTTCATACCTATGTTCATACCGTAGCCAGCGTCGAATTCCCATGATAGGCCTCGGCGACGGAGTTCCGAGCAGTCGCCATTCCTTCTATTACGATCCGCGCACAATCACAGCAAAAGTAAAACGTAACGACAAAGAAAAAATCATCACGCAAGATTTTATCCCGGTTCACATTTAAACTAAAGCTGCGTCCAGTAGAAAATTCAACTATAATTAGCTCGCCGCACCTCTCGTTACATCCCTCAATTACAAGAGAAATATATATAATAGCAACTATTCATAAGCTCAATCCCAAATTATTAAAGAAAAAATATGGACTTAAATCATAAAAGCCCTCTCGAGTCCAGAAAAGTATATATAGTAGCATCCCTACATATTTAATGTCGTAAGGGAGTATGAACCACACCTCAACACCTATCGGTTCTTGAACTTTGGCTCAATATATAATATGATCTCCGAACCTTAAACTTATTCAGTGCAGTCCCCAAACTTTAGCCCAGCGTGCAATGCCATCCTCGAATTTTTAACTCGTTCAATGTGGTCCCTAGACTTTCGATACATGTTCAATTTAGTCATTGGACTATATGAAAATGTTCAATAACGTCCCTGAACTTGAATTAAAGAAAGGCCAACAATGAACATTTTCATACAGTCTATGGACTAATTTGAGCGTGTAGCAAAAGCCCGGAGACAACATTAAATAAATTTAAAGCTCAGGGATCACATTGCACGTCAGGCCAAAGGTCATGGACTATTTACCCTGTAGCTTATTAAGAAATAGTGAGAGACCAATGTTAGACAGCAATATACACAACCCGACACAATTATCATACCGCGATGAATGAGAGGCTCCCTTTGCATCTTTAACTTCTGTATTTTCTACTCCAAGGTCAAGGTGTTCCCGTGCTTGATCCACTTTATCTGGTTTGTATATGGTGTAAAGTGTGATTCAACATATGGAGCATGAACATAGTGCAACTGTGAAGAAAACGTGTTGCTTCCTCCTCCTACATTTTGAGCTTTTGCCTCCGATCCTCTGTCAGCTATTAATCTTCACAGGTTTGATCGAATTGGTAATAAGACAGCGGGGACTTGGTGTCTCCAAGGTTGCGCCATTGCCAAAACATTTACTGCGGAGAATTTACCCTGGAAGAGCCAAGATTGCAAGAAAATGGCTGCCTGGGCAAGCTTTCTGATCTCGATCGATGTGAATGGTCTACGTACCTTTCATGAGGAGATGGAGCAGAATGTGAAGCGTCAAAAACTAACTCAAAATATCACGAAAACGCTAATAAGAGACGATGCATCGCGTCGCGTCGTGGAGTCGAAGTTCGATGTTTATTAAGTTAATCGCCCCGTCGTATCATCATTTGGATCAGGGCTTTCTAAATTTTCCCCCCTCTTTTTTCGCCACGGTGTGTAGCGCTTATCGATCAACTTGGCTAATGATAAAGCGCGAGCATCAGCTTGGGAGCATGAGTATAAGCCGATTGCTGAGTCCGCCTTGGGGATGTCCGATCGTCAAGGCCAACCGCCAACCTGATTGTCCAGAACAATCCTCGACGCTATGGCACGATTGAAAGCGTCAAGAAAGGGCCTCTGGCTGTGCCTCGGCAACGAGGTGCTCTCTCCCTACTTGAACCTACGCAACGAGAGACGGTCCAAGTATTATCCTAAAAAAATCTCATTACTTTCGAGCTAGCGATCCCTCCAATGGTTCCAATCCAATGATATGTGTTGCGCGAAACAAGCTATCGATTAAATAAACGGACAAAATGAGTAAAGTAAATCGGACATCAGATGTACGTGGTTCGGTCATAGAGACTTACGTCCACGAGGAGCAGCAAAGAATTCCACTATAGATCAAGCGATACACAAAGATTACAGATCACACTCGAGTCTCAAACATTCATAGTGTTTCTCAAGCCCCAATTATATCCAATAACGCACATAGTGTTTAGCCTCGCAATTTCTCGTGAAATAATCTTTCAATCTCGCAAAGGAATTACACAAGTCTAACCGCAAGATTTAACCGGCTTCGACACTTGAATTCTTGATGTAATTTCGCAAATAAAACGAAGACCCAACACCAAGCACTCGTAGCTTATATATTTTGCACAAAAGGACAATGAGACCGACTTCCACTTGGATAGCAAATCCATGAGATACGGCCAACCAACAAAAGCTTGGACTTTTTCCTCTTTTGTTATTGTCTTTTCACCCAAAAATGGAATCCAATGCCGAATCTGCATGGACATGGAGTTTCCTTTCTTTTCTCTTCTGCTGACCGCCCAACTCAAAATCCAAACTGGGAAGCTGGACTTTTCAAGTTGAGAACAAAAATCTCCAATTCGTACAAGGATATTGCTGCGTGCAAACGTATACTCATATATCCCTTTTGCTCGACTTCGGATATCCGCGAAATATCCAACATATATGCATGTCCTTTAATTAGTCAGCTTCCATATAATTAAATCTTGGATGGGTTTCGTTCGTGTTGTGAAATAGGACACTAGATCGGTGTCGCAGCGGAATAGGATCGACGAGCGTTTGCAATTAATGTCGGGAGCCGTAGAAAGTCGACAGAGAAATAAAACGGAATAATAATAAAGGACACGAGACTTACGTGGTTCGGTCCGAATGTCGGAACCTACGTCCACGGGGAGAGCCAACAAATAATCCACTAACAAATCGGAGAATTACAAGATTACAATCCCTCACGCTCAAGTGTTTCCCAACCCTAGATTATACACCCGATACCCACGGTGTTTAATAACTCAAATAGACTCGACGCGGCGAACAAGTCTTTCCGAGCTCACTTCTATCTCTTGAGCTCTCTCTTATTCGCTTGCTTTGTCTTCGGTTCTTCTTCTCCTTATATAGCCGAATGGAAGAGGAAGCATGCCAACTTGTGCCCAACTTATGCCTAACTCCCGAGTCAATGCCTAACTCGCGCCTAACTCCCGAGTCAATGCCTAACTCGCGCCTAACTCCCGAGTCAATGCCTAACTCGTGCCTAACTCCCGAGTCAATGTCTAACTCCCGAGTCAATGCCTAACTCGTGCCTAACTCCCGAGTCTTCGTATATGGGCTCAAACTCGAGACACAATTTTAACAATTCTCCACCTTGGCTCGATGTTTGTAGCCAAGCTATAGTATTCATGTTAACTCTCCCAGCGCCCCGATGGGCGCTTATGCTCTACAGACGCCAATCGAGCTCAAACAGAGCTCGAGCTTTGCCAAAGGAACCGGCTTCGTCATCATGTCTGCTGGATTTTCTGCTGTTGCTATTTTCATAATAGCAATCTCGCCCTTCGTTATGACATCTCGGATGAAATGGTACCTGATATCGATATGCTTTGTTCGCTCGTGATATATCGGATTATAAGCTAGATGTATCGCACCTTGGTTGTCACAATGTACAGTGACGCTTTTCTGATTCAGTCCAAGGTCCAAGAGCAAACCTTTCAGCCATATCGCCTCCTTTGCCACAAAGGTTAGTGCCATGTACTCTGCCTCAGTTGAAGATAAAGCAACATGATCTTGTAAAGATGCTTTCCAACTTACTGCACCACCTGCTAGCATAAAAACGTACCCCGCTAATGATCTGCGACCATCCGTATCACCAGCATGATCCGAGTCCACATACCCTGTGGTCTTACTGCCGTTCTTGTCCCTTTGGTATGTGATACCAACGTCTGATGTCCCCTTCAAATATCTGAGGATCCATTTCACAGCTTCCCAATGAGTCTTACCTGGGTGTTTCATGTAACGGCTAACAACACTTACAGCTTGTGAAATGTCAGGTCTAGTGCACACCATGGCGTACATAATACTACCCACTGCACTAGAGTATGGAACACGAGACATATGCTCCTCCTCTTCCTCAGTCTGCGGTGATAATTTGTCAGAAAGTTTAAAGTGTGCAGCTAAAGGTGTACTTACAGATTTTGCTGACTGCATGTTAAAACGTTCCACGATCTTCTCAATATATTTCTTTTGCGATAGACGCAAAATCCCTGCAGTCTTGTCACGCAAAATCTCCATACCCAATATCTTCTTTGCAGCACCTAAATCTTTCATTTCAAACTCAGCACTCAACTGCCGCTTCAGCACATCAATATCAGACATATTTCTAGCTGCTATCAGCATATCATCAACATATAACAGCAGATATATCAAAGACCCATCATCCAGTCTCCTAAAATAAACACAGCTATCCATCTGACTCTTAGAATAGTCCTGACTAGCCATGAAAGCATCAAAGCGCTTATACCATTGTCTAGGAGACTGTTTCAGCCCATATAAACATTTCTTTAACAAACAAACATGGTCTTCCTTACCCAGAATAGCAAATCCCTCGGGCTGCCTCATGTAAATCTGCTCCTCCAACTCACCATGAAGAAACGCTGTCTTTACATCAAGCTGCTCCAACTCGAGATCCTGTGCAGCAACTAAGGCAAGTAAAATACGAATAGAGGTATGCCTTACCACAGGAGAAAACACTTCATTGTAGTCAATGCCCTCCCGCTGTGTAAACCCCTTCGCCACAAGTCTCGCCTTATATCTCGCTGCCTCGACACCAGGAATGCCCTCTTTCCGTTTGTAGACCCATTTGCTTCCAACAATCTTCTGGCTCTTGGGTACTTTAACTAGCTCCCATGTCTGCTTCTGATGGAGTGATTCCATCTCTTCACTCATAGCCCCTAGCCACTGCGATGACTCAGAACTAGCCATCGCCTCAGAGTAAGACGAAGGCTCATCTGTCTCCACCTCATCACCTACGGTCAATGCATAGGCTATATCAGCATAACCATAACGTACCGGTGGTTTGATTTGCCTTTTCTGTCTGTTTGTGGCTATATTATGTTGCGGCTCCGCTGGTTGTTCCGTATCACCGTCTTCAGGAATAGTGACCTCATCCACAGTCTCAACATCTGTTACCTCTGAGGTCTCCGGAGTCTCCACCTGAAACTCCACCTCACTACTGACACCATGATCTGTCTGCTCTGCTGGTAGTGACTCAGGACTCCTCTGTCGAAGCATTGCAGTCTCGTCGAAAATTACGTCTCTGCTGATTATAAAATGGGGTGATCTGGGATCATTGCACCACAACCGGTAGCCTTTTACCCCTTCTGCATAACCCAGAAATATGCACTTCTTTGCCCTCGGCTCAAGCTTACCATCCCTCGCATGAGCATACGCAGGACATCCGAATATCCGTAATCCGGAATAATCAACAAGTTTTCCCGACCATACTTCCTCAGGAGTCTTCCACTCAATAGCAGAAGATGGAGATCTATTAACTAGGTAACATGCCATATTTACTGCTTCGGCCCAAAATTCCTTGCACAGTTCTGCATGTGAAATCATGCACCGAGCTCTCTCAAGTAGAGTTCTGTTCTTCCGTTCAGCAACGCCATTTTGTTGTGGTGTCCCAGGAACCGTGCGGTGTCTCACGATTCCTTCCCTTTGGCAGAACTCGGTAAAATCCTTACCACAGAACTCCATGCCGTTATCGGTTCTCAGGCACTTGATTTGCTTACCTGACTGCTTCTCAATCAATGCCTTAAATTTCTTGAACCGATCAAACACCTCATATTTGTGTTTCAAGAAGTATACCCATACCTTCCTTGAATAGTCGTCGATGAATGTCAGCATATATCTGGCACCTCCTTTCGAAGAAACTGGAGACGGTCCCCAGACGTCTGAATGGATGTATTCAACAGGTTGCTTGGTCGAATGTACAGCTGCACCAAATTTGACTCGGCGCTGCTTTCCGAAAATGCAGTGCTCACACAGGTCCAGCTTTTCTGTCTTCTGACCTTTCAGCAGCCCCCTTTCACTCAGCATCGTCATACCTGCCTCACTCATGTGCCCTAAACGCATATGCCATAAACGAGTCAAGTCAGAATCTGACTCACCTGATGAAACTGCAGCAATTCCAGACACGGTATCTCCCAGTAGATGATAGAGAGAATTCTTCTTCTTCCCTTTCATTACCGTCATGGCACCTCGAGAGATCTTCAGTACTCCACCTTCGGCGGTGTACTTGCACCCAATGTCATCGAGTGTCCCTAGAGAAATAAGGTTCTTCTTGAGTTCCGGTACATGCCTCACGTCTGTTAGCGTTCGCTCTATGCCATCGTGCATCCGGATCTGAACTGTCTCTATCCCCACAACCTTGCAGGCTGTGTTATTCCCCATAAGAACTCTACCACCATCTGTAGTTTGGTAGGTAGTGAACCAGTTCCTATGAGGAGTCATGTGATAGGAACATCCAGAATCTAGCACCCATTCGTCTCCTGACAAACTTGTTGATGCACATAGGACGGTCTCAGCATCACTGATACTCTGCTCGGCAATATTTGCCACATTGCTTGTGACGTTTTGCCCACCACCTTTATTTCTTAACTTTGGACAATCTCTCCGCATGTGCCCCTCCTCGTGACATTCAAAGCATTTCATGCGACCTTTGAATTTTCTGGGTCGCGATTTGGACCTGCTTTTGCCTCTGCTGCTGCTGGGCCACCGGTGTTGATCTCTGCCTCGAATCACCAGTCCTCGCGCCACATCTTGCGATAGGCCGTCATCTCGCAGCTTTCGCTGCCACTCCTTTGAAAACATAGCAGATTTTACCTCTTCAGAGGTAATTGAAGTTCGTCCCTGTAATAAGGAGTCAGTGAAATGCTCCCATGATTCTGGCAAAGACGCCAGCAGTATCATGCCTTGTTCTTCATCTTGAAGGTTCTTTCCGACATTCTTCAAATCCATCATGAGTTTATTAAACTCATCTAGGTGGGTTCTGATGGACGTACCTTCAGTGTATCGAAACTGATACATCCGCTTCAGCATATACAGGCGATTGTTCAAACCTTTTGTTACATAGAGGGCCCGAAGTTTTGCCCACATTGCTGCGGCATCTTTCTCTTCAGCAACCTCTATTAACACCTCGTCCGATAGGTTCAACAGGATTATACTTCTGGCCTTACTCATCAGCTCGTCCTTGTCGGCATCTTTCATTGATTCAGGCAATTTGGCTTTGCCTTCCAATGCCTGGGCCAGACCTTGAGTTGTCAGCAGCGCCTCCATTTTGACGCTCCATAACACAAAGTTGTTCCTTCCTTTAAATTTCTCAACTTCTACTCTTGCTCCAGACATAATTGCAAAGTCTTAGCTCTGATACCAATTGTTGTGAAAATAGGACACTAGATCGGTGTCGCAGCGGAATAGGATCGACGAGCGTTTGCAATTAATGTCGGGAGCCGTAGAAAGTCGACAGAGAAATAAAACGAAATAATAAAGGACACGAGATTTACGTGGTTCGGTCCGAATGTCGGAACCTACGTCCACGGGGAGAGCCAACAAATAATCCACTAACAAATCGGAGAATTACAATCCCTCACGCTCAAGTGTTTCCCAACCCTAGATTATACACCCGATACCCACGGTGTTTAATAACTCAAATAGACTCGACGCGGCGAACAAGTCTTTCCGAGCTCTCTTCTAACTCTTGAGCTCTCTCTTGTTCGCTTGCTTTGTCTTCGGTTCTTCTTCTCCTTATATAGCCGAATGGAAGAGGAAGCATGCCAACTTGTGCCAAACTTGTGCCTAACTCCCGAGTCAATGCCTAACTCGTGCCTAACTCCCGAGTCAATGCCTAACTCCCTAGTCAATGCCTAACTCGTGCCTAACTCCCGAGTCAATGTATATGGGCTCAAACTCGAGACACAATTTTAACACGCCTCCACCCTCCCCGCCCCCGCCCCAGCCCAGTTACACATACTCGTCCCCTCCGCCGCCGCCCCCTACAGAGGGGGAAGCGGCGGCTCGAACTACTCCCCGCCGATCTACGGGGACTACCCGGTGTTGGGATCCACATGACACGTATGGGCAAATAAAAATTAGTAAACGCAGCGGAAGTAAATAACAACCCATACATGTATCTCCAGAGGCGTACTTCGTGCATTTCAATCGAAAAATCACAAAGCATTAATGGGAGTAAATAGACTACCTCTTGTAGCGTGCTTGAAACGGAGGTGTCGGTTCGATGTTCTTCGATCTCAGCCCCACAAGTGTCGGGCCTCTAGTTCAGACACACCACCAATCGCGACGACGAACGGAAGAACGAACACGCATAAGACGTCACCTAAATTGTGCTAGCAATTCGTGGTGATATTTTTCTCACTTGTTGAATTTTTGGTCACCCGAAAGAGAGAGCATCAGAATGTTTCTCTCCTTGAAGAATTGCACACGCTCGTCACACAAGGGAATTTGAGAAAACCAATTTTCTGCTCTCCCTTTTCTTCTCAAGATCTCTATCTTGAAAAACACACGCACACTCCTCTCTCCTCTCTCTTCAAGGGAATGGAGGTTTTTATTATAAAATGGTCACCACCACTTTTTGCCAATTTCACACGGAACACTCCCTTAGCTCTCCCATAGATCTTATCATGGGAATGCCTTTTTTAAAAAACAAAGTGATCAATCATCACCCCTAATCACAACACCCACTTTGTGCAAGCAAGTTTGATTGAGAAAAGGGGAAAGCAAGTTTGATTGAGGGGAGAAGCAAACGGCAAGTTTGATTGAGGGGATAGATAAATAATAACAACAATTGTTATTATTATAAAAGTAAAAAGGTACACTATTCTCACGTGTGCAATTTGGGCACATCAATATGTGTCCGAACAATACGTGTATATCATTATATGTACGTACGTTAATGACCAAAAAATAAAATTAAATTAAATCTCATTTAATCTAATTTCAGACTGACTATCTCGATAGTCATGATTGCAAACATATTTGCACAATTTTCTTTCCGTTCAATGTCGTCATATATTGGTTAAGGTGTGTGACATTCCTAGGTTCATCACCGAGCTGGCAGCAAGACATGTACTAACACATTAGTACTTCCAAGAGAATCAATTGTCCCGATTAATCTCTAGGTCTAACAAGCCATGAGTGACATCTAGCAATATGTCATGACTACCCAGACAGTGTGAATTCTTCAAGAACATTATGAACCTGTCAGCTTTGGCTACAGTGTAATTCAATCCCTCTGTCTTACCATATCCCGATCGAACAAAGACCATGGAATATTTGTCAAGCCACCAATTCGATCATATGTACAAATTCAATCGACATGCATTTAAACGAGACATAAACATTTTATTCTCGGTTACAACCCCGGCCGAGGATTTCAATGCATTGTCATGATTAAATCGCATAGGATATCAAACCTTGCATATAGCAAGGAGACAGATTCCATATTGCGTACACATGTGACTTCGTATGTGCCTGAGCTACGACCATCAAGTACAGAGACGAATCAACGACCCGCCAATATGCGCACTTGTGAACCATAGCCATTTATCACACAAGTCAACACTGTACCTCAGATCTAAGGATTATTTATACAAGACCAAAGCATGAACGATTAGACATTGACCACGCTAAAAGCTTCCATGTCGCTAATCATTCAATGTGTGTCACGTTCAGTGAACTTGTCCGATACAAGCACCTGTGTTCTAACTCGGATATCGCAATACCCAATGACTTGTGGCTCGTCATTCTCTTAAGCATCCAATACTTTATTTGCGAAGTTAAGAACACACCGATCTCAACAGGATTATTGATATCCATTTAATGATCGATCGATCGGGAACTGTTTAAAGATTCAGTCTAACTGTGAACCCGTCACACATATTCTTAACGTCTTAAGAATAGGTCCAGTCACAACTGATCTTATGGATTTTATTCATTTATGTATTTTGACAAATGAATAAATACGTCTTTGCCACTGCTAAGAAATCAGAATTACAACTAATATCCCAAATATGTAACTATTACATAATTGCTTTAGGGCATATTTCTAACACCCGGCGCTGCCGCCCCTGAACCCGATCATGCCGTACTTCCCCTTTTACTACTATAACCCTCCACCGGCTGCTGTGTCCTCTAATACCATCAAGTTAAGAGCTTGCGATGCGATCTATGCAATGTCGATCGCTTTGCTTTTGGTTTGATCGAGAGGATTTACTTGGAGCAAGGATGGCGATATTTGGAATAATGTCGGCAAATTTGGCAGATCAAGAGATAGACGGTGAACACTTTTTTTTTTTGGGAATCTTGAATCTTCATGGAAGCAAAGGAAAAAAAAAAGATCAAGAAGGTGTCAGACAGAGAGAGAGAGGGATTGGGAAGAGTACTTGAAAAATCATCGGAGTCCCAGAAACTGAAGAAGCAGACATGTATCTTTGTGCATTGGAAGGATGAATGTTTTTTTTTTTCCTTTTTTTGAGGAAATAAAAGTTTTCATCATCATCATCATCATCAATGTGAGTGATGCCATTTCCAATTTCCCTTTCCTCTTTCCTTTCTTTGTCCCCAGATCACTGGTCTGTAATTTTGGTGACATTCTGTAACTTACTAGTTCGAATGTAATCTGTGCTAAATGTTCTATTTTGTGCCCACAAGAACGAAAAGGCCTTAACAATTCTCTGGAGTCAGACCCGGAATTTCATTATTGACCAGCTTCCATCTGCACACAGTAGCTGCAGGAGTCATCTAGAAAATGGCGGGCGGCAATTAGGTTTAGAGAGTATTGTGTCAAAAATTTCGTGCCAAATCACGTGTTTATCTGGCGATTTAAAAGCTTTTTGCGATGATTTACGATGGTTAAGTACCGGCTCCGAATTTTCGAGATCTGTTATTTATCTCCGCGATAAGCATACAATGGCGAATTTTGTAATGTTGGTGGATAATCGACCTCAAAGATGTTGTGTGTATGTGTCGTTTATGTTTTGTAGCCTATTGCTTACTTGAGTCAAAGTCAAGCTCTTCGAAGTATTCAATTTGTTATGTGCAGTCGAGACGTATTCAATAAGTAAAGTATCAATTCAATGCAATGCGTCCATGGCAATGCCTTTTTTTTCTCTCGCATGAATCCATGTGGAAGAAGTGGCGTTCGAAAGAGAAATGAAAAAGAAAGGGGTCTCTTTCACAAATTCTTTTGTTTTTAGGGTTATTATATGAATTATAATAATAATTTCCTCGAGACCACTTAGAACGTGCATAGCAACACTTCTGCTCTAGAAATTAACTTCAGATCAGAAGTTATTTTTTCTACTTCTGCTTCTGAGCAGAAGTTGATTTTTCTCCTTCTGAAGAGCAGTAGAAATAATTTACTTCTTCACGTGGCTTCGAAACTGCTTTTGGAGTAAAAAATAAATAAATGCTTCAGAAATAAATAAATAAATAATGGCATCGCGTAGCTAAACGAATTTATGCATTAAAAGTTGCGTTATCAAGCAAATTCATGTTCTAAAAGTACTTTTGAAGCAGAAATTATACTTCAGAAGTGTCGCCAAGCACGCTAGACATGCTCAATTTTTTAAAAATAAAAGATGATGTGGTTTTCAATATATGAATTTCTTTAGTATGGAAATGCTCTCGAACCAAAAAAAAAAAAGTAATTATCGTTTCGTTACTTTCGGGGAGATGAGACTAGTTAATTGTGGACCGTGGAAGCCACCGTCCATTTTGCATGAAAGAAAGAGCCCACGTTGACGAAAAGCTGGCAATTGTGAGGAATTTATTGGGCAATTTTTCAAAATAATTTTTTAAAAAAAATATTTACCAAAAAAATATTTCAAAAAAATATTTATCGAATTGGGTGCCGATCGGCAATTGGGCCACTTTTACAAGTACAAATATTGATGCGATGATCTAATTAGATTGTCGCTTTTACAAGTACAAATGGCTTAGAATTGCCATATCAAAATTTCGGGCTAAAAAAAACTTCATTGCATTTTTATTCATGATAACATCAGTTCTATTGAAAAAAAAAATTAGGAATTAATAATAAAAATTATCTTTTTTTCTTTTAGAAAAAAAAAAGGCAAGGGTCCTTGGTCTATATACTCCATGGTTGGATTTGAGATTAATCACTACATCAAACCTTTTTATGTGCATGACTAGGCTTAGTTTTATGCAATGGTCCCGCGCCTTATGAGCCGAATATGCTAGTACTCTACACGACAAGGGGCTCCTCACATATCATACAATTTTTTGGGCCTAAATTGTCTGCTCATGCAAATTGGTTCTTTCACCCCCACCCAACAGGATCCAGATCGCCTGCCCTTTTCTTAGAAGGGCATGCACTTGAGATTCAGGTTGTCCATTTTTGGACGACGGGCGGCCCAGATCTCCTGTTTCTATGGGGCGACTTTTTGGGTATTTTGTTTTTAGTTTTTAGTAATGATCCGTACCGTCCATTCATAACACGAATGCCTTGGATTTCAAGGGTAGAACCTGCCCTTCTGAGAAAAGGCAGGCGATCCATTTCCCACCCAACATCCCCCTCTCTCGTGTCGTGATCGGACGCTCATCGCATGGAATCTTAACATGGTTACAACCAGATGTTTTGCCAGATTATTTTGGTAAATTCACAAAAGCTATTGCAGGGTTTTTTGTGGTTAATTAATATGTCTCGCGATTTTTCCGCAAGCAGATGAATTTTCTTACTCTTCATACCTCGCACGCAAAGCCACGCGATACATCATGCACGATATTAAAGCTCCGATTGATTTACGGAAAATGAATTATTTTGGAAAATATATTTCTGAAAAATGGGACTTATATTCCTCGAGATAATTAGCCAATCAAAAATATTTTGTTATGGATAATAATTTATGTCTTGAAATGTTGAGTGATATGAAAAAGCATTTTCACGAAATTATTTATTTCTCACGAAACAAATAAACCTGAGAAATAATAATTATGTAACTCTATTCCTCGTGAATAAATAGATATTCATCTCTTCATTTTTTTTGTTGTTTGCCAAATGTGGTAAAAAAAAATTGTTCGAAAGTGATTTTTTTTTATATCGAAAGGTAAAAAAATTGTTGGAAAAGGGAAAAAAATGGAAAAAAAAAAATTAAAATCTGAATTTTAGAGCTCATTGGCAGGGGAGTGAGGGCACGCATGACAACATTTTTTTTGTTCCAGAATGAACTTTTGGAACAGAAATAGTTTTTTCTATTTCTATTTGTGGATGAGTTTTTGAGCAAAAAAATGCATTTGATAAGGCAAAAAAATTCTAATTCTAGAATAGAAATTTGTTTGATGGGGTGGCGGCAGTGGAGGTCGGTGGGCGATCGACGGTGGTCGCTGGCAACTAGCGGCGACCGACGACGAGGGTGAACGGCGGCAGCGGGCGGCAACCCACGGTGGAGGGCGAGGTGTGAATGGTGGGATTGGTCCTCCACGAAAATTTCTATTTCTATTTCTTGGAGAAGTAACTTTTTTATTTCTCATTTCTGCTTAAAATCTATTTCTATTTCTCAAAGGTGTTCCATAAATAGTTTCTTAGAATTGCGTTACCAAACAAGTTTCTGTTCCAAACATATTCCAAAAATAGGTTTTTGTTCCAAAAACAGTTTCTAGAGTGTTGTCATGCACTCCCTGAGTGTCACAGAGCTCAGCCTGCGAGTAGCCCTAACATCTCTCTCTCTCTCTCTCTCTCTCTCTCTCTCTCTCTCTCTCTCTCTCTCTCTCTCTCTCTCTCTCTCCTTCCTTCCAAACAAAACGTCAAGTCCAATTTTATATATATATGCTCGTGCGGGCAATGGCGATGGTCAATCTCCCTTCGAGAATGTTGCTACTGAGCCCCGAGGCCTCCCGAGCATCCGATCTTCTCTCCTCCCCCGGAATCTATGCGACTTCCTCGAGAGGCCGAACCAGGCGCTCTAGCAAGAGGCGGAGCCTCGCCATCAGATCGAACAACATCACTCCGGAGAACCCTGAAGCGTCACCTCACCGTGCTAAACAGGCCTCTCTGACTGTCATGAGTCGTTTTGCTTCTCTGTTTTCTCAAATAAGAACCTCAAGTGGAGGGGCTCTTATCTCTAGATTTTACTTTAGTCGATAGAGCAACGATTTCATAGATTGGATCCTCCAGTGAAATTGTAGTAGTATCGAGCGATTCTTCGACTTGCGCAACGTGAGAGAATTTTCAAACACGTATAATGGAAGACGATGTACAAGTTCGACTTGGAATCTCGTTCAGTCCATCGTGGTGACAAACAAATTGGAGCATATCAACTGCATCTGATATCCCAACCCAAAAAGGAAAAAAGAAAAAAACTGCATTTGACATGAGGATGTAGAACATGCAATGGGCTTGTAATGGGCCTTGACGAGCCTTAACTTCCCTAGCTTCCTAAATGGCAAGTAAATGGGCTTGGGCCCAACTTTAGGCAGATTCCTAACCCCACCAAACCCCAATGATAAATGCGATTATTGATCGGTTAAGTAATCATTTTTTTTTCTTTTTCGCTCTGATATTTAAGTGAGCCAGAGAAAAGTCGTGGTACTAAAGTGAACGTCGTACATAACTTTTAGTACTTTTGGTATCCTTCTACCCGAATTACGAGATTATATGCACATTTATGCACACGCACACACAAATAAAATGAAACATGACCATCAGAAGAAAAGAAACATGCAGAAAAATGATATGCGCACACATCGGTCAACAGTTAAATGATTTTTGGAAAATTGCTCTTGAAACTCAAGACATGAAGATCGGGTTATTTGGAGACTCATGAAACACCTTACAAATTTCATGAACTGGTTAAGAGTTTTTTCGGGATGGGTTTTCTTATCTTCACGATAACATTATTTTGATTTTGTTTGTGTGAGAGTCTTATTGTAAATTACTTTTTTTTCGCTTGGCAGTGCCTTCCTCGTTCCTAATACAAGAATTAATGACTTAAGTAACCCAATAGGTGATTTCAATGACGACTTCCATGCCCATTTAGAAATATCACGTTGAGTTCATCACGCAATAGAAAACAACAGTCTATAGATATGAAACTAGAATCCACTAACGGAAAACATCGAAGTTATTATTCCTCATCTAACTTATCAATTGTCGGAGCTCATCATGCGCTTTACGGCAAGACTACGCATGTCAGATACTAATGACAACCAATCTCTTGAAAAAGTATCATTCTAGCATTTATTCCATTGAATTTGATCTTTTTGGTATGGTCCCATTGACGACTGAGGTTTCAAGAGCCATTTTATTGATTCTTGAAAGGGAAATGTAAAATTCGTAAGAAATTCAAAGGTAACAGAACAAAAACAACATGTATTACCGGATTGATTGGACGGTCCATTAGACCATAGGTATTTATAACTCTAGCGACGTTTACATGTTACGGCTACTAAGAATCAAAATCTGTCCTATGTGGCTCCAAATATTGAGCAACGCTTACCTACAAAAGGTCACACATCCGAGATTGTCAATCTGTCAACCTTCCATCTATCAAAACACTCGAGCATTCTTTGGTGTCAACAACTTCATTCGCAATACATAACACACCTATTGCACGTGGCTCGTTTTCCCATTGCATCCCATTCTTGTTGGGTCAATAACTACACTACGCCTCATAAACGAATTGCTGAGCATTCAAATGCATTTTGGGTCACAATCAAAGTCACAATCGACCGAAGATGGCAAAAGACACAACAGCAGTAAAAATTGGTAAGAATCAAAATGGACAACTCTTATATTACGTCAGCACAAGACAGAGTAACAGAAGAAGACATCAAAATCTCCTCCACTTCTTACACTAGTTGGCCTCTTCTCTCTCTCTCTCGATTTCGGACAAAACAGATGGTCAAAAGAACACAAGAACTCACTAGAACATAATTAGACTTGCGCCTAAAGAAGCCCCCCCTCAAAACCTTTTTTTTTTTTTTTGCCAATTCGACATTCTTGATTCTTTTTCCCTTCTCTTTTTTTTTTCTCTTAAATTTATTTTTCTCAGCTAGCTAACTCTTTAAGCATAAACAGAGCCGTAAGACAGGGCCATCAGCATCACAGCCGCCTGCTCTTCCTCGCCCAGCTTCCTCCTCTGCCTCTCGAGACTCGATGTCGATGATGACGATGAGGACGAGGCCGATCTCTTCTGCATCATCACTTGTCTTCCGAGAAGAGCCAACAGCCTCTGCTTCAACGAATCGCCGAAACTGTCGTCGCTGCTGCTGTTGTTGATTGGGCTGCGGTTGATCTTCTTGCGCCTCTTGTCTTCGGTGGGTTTCTTGCTTATGCCCAGAATGTCCCTCCTCTTCTTCCTGCTCCTGATCCCACACGCGTTGCACAGAGACTGGGACGACGGAATCAAGATCACACGGTCAAAAACAGGGGAACGACCAGCTTACATCAAAGGGGTGCTTGACGATCAAGAAGAAATTTTTACAGATCCAAATTACAATTCGAGCCGATCCCATTTCAAGACACGTTAAAACGAGCTACCATTTCTTTGGATCGATCTCTCTATAACTGCTAATGAAGAACATATATATATATATATATTTTCAAATGACATTAGCAAATCCACATGTTTATGATCGATCTACAAGTGGACATACTCCATAAAGAGGGAAAAAAATTAAATAAAGTCCAATAAGAGCTGTCCCTTCGATTTATTAATTAACACATCAGACTAAACAAGCAAACTGACCATACTTGATTTTCAGAAAAAAAAAAATTGAATTTTATACCTTGGGGCCAGCTGGACCGCCACGCCAGAGAGGGGTTTTGGTGGTGCCGCAATCAGCACATGTTTTCTTGGTCTCTGTCGCGTGGCTCTCCTCCGACGAAGCCACGCCCGGCGACTCCGATCCCTGCTTTGAGCAACCCAAAAGAACAAAATGAAATTAGGGCTTCATCCCTCCACCAAATCAACCCCACCCCAAGATCGAATCAAGCCTGAATCACAGAAGCGAAGCCGCGATCAACTCACTTTGTCACTCGCATCCTGCATTTCCATGGCCTACTTCACCGATCTTCAAAGTCTCCTTTCTTCCCAGGTAAGAAGAAGAGCCCCCGCAAGCTGGGTCGAGCAGCAGCCAAAAGAAACTCTCGCGATCCCGACCGGAAGCTAGAACTATCGCGATCGCGCGAGAAGGAGAAGAAGAAGAAGAAGAAAAAGCAGAGCGAGGGATGTATTGGATCTAAAACAGAGAGACGAACGGATATAAGCGATAGCAATCGAACCCCTGAGCGGGAAAGACAAAAAGAAAATTTACGCGCCCGAGAGCTAGAGAGAGAGAGAGAGAGAGAGATCAGTGATAGAATTGGAACCGACATTGACACTGAGTGCGTGTGCTTATGTAGTGGCTGAGAGAGAAAGAGAGAGAGAGAGAGAGAGAGAGAGAGAGAGGAGAAGAAGAAGGAGGAGGAGAGATCAAACCGACAACCAACCCCAAAAAAAAAAAGGCGCAGGCGGATCCAAAAGAAGATTTACAAACGGGGAAGCGAAACCCTAGCTACCACCTCCTCGTTATTACGGAAATGCCACTTGAGAAACATTTTTGAATCCAGGTGGTGGTGCTGCTGGTTTTTTTTTTTTTGGGGGGGGGGGCTTTTGATGGCAATCCCTACCCGCCAAAAAGAGTTGCTGAAATGAAACCCCCCACCAAAAAAAGGGCGGGGATTTTGAGTAGTTTTCATCTTTCTTGGATTCGGGATTTGTAGGACGAACAAACAAGACCATCGTTTTCGCTGGAATAAATGGGTGTTTGGACCCAAAATAGCGACGACCTTTCGTCGAAGGATTGATCTCTCTCTCTCTCTCTCTCTCTCTCTCTCTTGGTCAGATGGTTCCGACCGCGATTCGGATGTGAATTGAATTGAATTGACGCAATCAAAAGATAGAGCGATAGATTTTTAGGCTGCGTATGGTAGCGTTTCTGTTCTCATGAGCATTTTTTTAACAGAAATATTTTTTTGTGTTTCTGTTCCCAATTACGATTTTCGGGGAAAAAAACGCGTTTGATAAGTAAAAAAAATATATTTTTTTCAGTCGTCGGCGACCGATGACCGCCGGCGGCGGCCGGCAGCAGCGGCCGGCGATTAGCGAGGCGGTGGGTGGTAGCCGCGTCGGCGACGATGAATGAAAGTTTCAAAAGTGTTCCAAAATCCATAAACAAAATTTTTTTGTTCCTTCAAAAGTGTTCCCTGGCACAAAAATGTTCCGCGAAACACTTCCGGAATATTTTTGAACCATACGTGTTTCTGTTCCAAAAGTGTTCCCGGAACACTTTTAGAACAGAAACACTTTCTATGGCTACGATCCATACGCAGCCTTACAAGTGAAGGACCGTAAATGGTTGGGATTTAAAGAATGCAGGTATCGATAAAACTTAAAAAGTACACATTGAAAACCATCTGGAAACTATTTCTGAAACAAAAACATATTTCTGGAATAGTTTTGAAACAGAAACTCGTTTGGTAACGTAATTCTAAGAAACTATTTCTGTGAAGCAGAAATGAGAAACAAAAAAAAATTACTTATCTGAGAAAGAGAAATAGAAATAGAAATCTCCATCGATGACCAACCCCGCCGGTCGCACCCCGTCGTTCGCCGCCGATCGCACCCCGTCGGTAGCCAGTTGCCTCCGATCGCATCCCGTCGGCCGCCGCCGCCGCCGCCATTACCCGCTCGCCGCATTTTTCAAAAGTAAAAATTTTCAACCGTTGTTAAACAAATTTTTATTCTATGATCAGAAATTTTATACCGTTATCAAACACATTTTTTTCCTCAAAAGGTCATCCAAAAATAGAAATAGAATTTCTATTTCTGTTTCAAGAAACTATTTCTGGACATGAATGGTTTTCATGCGCACCCTTATAATTGCGGCTCCGAGATTTTAAAAGGCTTATGTTTCTCTGTTCTTTTATTTTTTCTGTTCCAGGGAACGGGGTTTGGAACAAAAATCCGTTTGGTAAAACAATTTCATATGTATGTTTTCGGGACAAATTTTCAGCCTCAAAATAGGTTTGGAATGTGAATGAGAAATAACAATTTTCTACTTTATATTTTTGAAATAGAAACAAAAAATAAGAATTCTTCTCATCGACCACGCCCTCTCTCTCGAGTGCTGTCTCCATCTCTCTCGCGTCCCCGACAGATGGCCTGCCGGTTGGCATCCGTCGTGGTCACCGTTTGTCATCCGCCGGCCGGTAACGGTGAAAATTTCATGCTTTTATCAAGCTAATTTATGTTTCAAGAACGGAAATTTTGCATCGATATTAAACGCGTTTATCTGTTCAAAAACTCGTCGAAGGAATAGAGATAGACAAATCCATTTCTGCCAAAAAAAAAAATAGCTTTCGAGGAGCAAAATGGCTATCATTCGCGCTCTAAGCTTCCTATTTGCATACCGTTCTCATCTAC
Organism: Rhodomyrtus psidioides; assembly: GCA_021437785.1. Classification (NCBI taxonomy): domain Eukaryota; kingdom Viridiplantae; phylum Streptophyta; class Magnoliopsida; order Myrtales; family Myrtaceae; genus Rhodomyrtus; species Rhodomyrtus psidioides. The sequence continues at coordinate 1,380,552 of JAILYB010000041.1, read as the reverse complement.
AAATGGTTACAAATCCCCAATTCCCCATGCCATCATTGCATTTCCCCAAAGATCTCTAACTCAAGGTGTAAATGCTCAAAAAGAGAATACCATTTTGTTTTTTGGTCGAAAAATACCATTTAATTAGTGACTTTTGATGGGGGTTTTTTTTTTTTGTATAATATGTTCGAAGCTTAAAAAAGGAAGGGGGTTGGATATCTTTGTTTTCCATGAACATTGTAGCCTCCATGTTCTCCAAGCACTACTTAGCTAGATTTAGGGGCCCAACTCGTTGTGATCTTCGTCGACCTGTCTTGTTGATTGCCCTTTGATTTGGCACTCATCTATCGAAAGTCATCAATATGATCAAGCGATAAATGGAAAAAGGTTGTAAGACCAAAGTTGCAAAGTGAGCCTTTGGTGGCATTGGAAGTTGGTCTAAAAGAGATGTATTTTGTATAGTTCTCAAATGATTTTAGATAATTCACATTATATAAAAGTCAGGGTTACCTAAACCGTAAAGGGTAAGAAAATAAATAGTCGAAAGGAAGAGTCGTTAGACCTTTCCTGTCCTATCACTTACTCTAATGCTGATGATCAGAGCAAGATAATTAGTACACAAGTTCTCCATAAGGGCCAAGCGATTTGATAAACTAATTACTACGCGACGAGATAACGAATTTTGGCTGGCGAGGGGGTGCATTTAAGATGGCGCAAGTGAGTAATCACCTGCTTATCACAAAATGGTTGATCCAAAGCAAATGATCCATACGCGTATCAGTTGGTAAAAATTTGAGAACATTAGGAAAACCTACATAAAATAGTTTTTTTTTTTTTTACGAACTATTACCAATCAAATTAATCACGATTTTTTTTATATCTTTTAAAAGTTTAAAATTAAAAGATGAAAAATAGCGGATGTTATACTTGTTTGATATTCGTTGCTCATGTGATGTGATCCTTGGCAGAATCCTCACGTCCTTGTTCTTCCGATGATTACTTTTGACCTGGGTCTAAAGGTCAACTCTTCTCATCATCGATATATCAATTTCCCCACTTTCCAGCAAAAGATAAGGAAAAAAAAAAAAAAACCCTTTTCCTCTTCGGTTAATACATCATGAACCTTAACTGCACTTGTCTGGATTCAATTAAATCCTTCCCATTACAAATAACATAAAAGGAAAATACACTTCATTTCCTCTTTCTCAACCTTCAGACATTTTTAGACTTTCTAGAAACTCTATCAAATAAGGGTTGATAACATGAAAAACTCCAAACTGGTATATTCATGATAAATTTATCTTAAATTAATTTTTTTTATTAACAAAAACTATAATCCGATACACATGTGCCAAATTTACCTCCGTTAACTTCCGCCAAAGCTACAGTTGCTAACATGGTACGGGTGACATGGCAAGTCCACGTGGAAGCCAAAGGGTCAATACCATGAAAATCCAAAAAAAAAATTATATATTTGTGATAAATTTACTCAAAATTAATTCGTGGGATACTAAAAACCTCAAATTAGTACACATGTGACGCATCTTCCCTCCGTCATACTCCGAAATAGGGCCGAGTTGTGATGTGCAATCGAGTTTGTTTTCTAGATTTGTCTGTTGTTCTTTACCTCAGGATGTTGCCTATTATGAATGGTCGCAATGATTTTACTTTAATAGCAAAGCCTTTTTTCTTGTTGGTAATTGTTGGAGAATATTCTTATGATATTTTGATGATTACAAAGATATCTCTAGTTCTAATGTTTATCATGACGAGTGTAAATGGGTGATTAGTTACCACTATCAATGATCTTGCACCGTCAGCAAAGACGAGAAACTATGTCGTGACAGACGAGTGACCAAGTGCCACGAGAGTATTACATGGCAGCTTGGAAGGACCAATTAAGATAGTGTTCATGGATGTCTTTGGTCCTGATGAAAGGTGGTAAGATAGTTGCGGCTATCTTAACAAGTGTTTGAGCCGGTATCATCCCTATACTCGCAAGCAGCACTGGTAATAGTGCATGTGCTTGTTGGTACATAGTAATAGAGTTGGTATCATAATGAGGTGATATTCGCTGGCCATTCTGACTGTTGATAGCGCAAAATAGAGGCACGGATGAATAGTGTATCATCAAATATAATTCTTATGAGAATGACTAGAACAATACTTCGTAATCTCCTGATCTAGAGATGTAATATTTGTCTCTTGACCAAGAGCAGTACGTTTTGTCTCTTGCTTGAAATACTACTATTTGGTCTCCCATGCAAATAAGGATGTCTAGTGTGCCTGATGTCCAGTTGTACGTCCTTGATGGCCAGCTACGTATGCTTGATGACCTCCAACGGCTGCTTTGAAGACTAAAGGTCTATAGAAGGCCAAAGAGAGACTAAGGTATAAAAGAAGGATTTTCAAACTTAGAATCTCACATACACTCTTATGTTCCACATGCAACCGGCATCACTGTTCTTTCTCTGTATATGTGTTCACTTCAATAGCCTTAAGTACAAGTGTAAGAGCAGTGTTCGTCTTCTGATAATGTGACCTATCGTGTTATAGGAACGATACTTGCCAGTTGTAATCTCGAGTGCTGATTACAAGTGGAATCGAGCTGCTGTTAAGGTTGTTAACCTAAGAGTGGACCGCTATAGATCTGTGTGATTTTCCCTCTATACTCTGATTTACTTTTCAGCATCACACACATTAGTTTGTTGCACATAACCATCTTCACTAGTGATTATTTGTTATTTAGCAAAAGTTTTTAAGACATCACTACTCAATCTAATCAAGCCCCTTCTAGTTTGTTTATTAGCCCCAAAAGTAATATTCAGTAGTGAATTAGAAAGAAAAAAATCCAGGTAATGATGATATAAAGGCGATATTAAAGAAATATGGAAAATAAGCTCAATTGCATATCACAACTCGACCATGTTTGGGACTATTGACGGAGGGTAAATGCGTCGTGTGTGTAGCAGTTTGAGATTTTTTGTGACCCACAAAATTAGGTTGGGATTTTCTGTGGCATTAAGGGTGGGTTTGGTTCAGCTTTCCCAAGGAGCTTTCAGCCCTCAAAGCCCCTTAGGAAAATGTTGAAGCGCTTGGTTCAGCTTTAGGCGAGCATGGAAATGCTGAAAGCCCAATGCTGGTTGGGACCAGCATTGGGATTTCAGCATTTGACCAAATGCAAAATATTTGTTTTTCATTCCAAAACTATCCTCACTATTTTCCCATTTTTCCACTTTTGCCCCATCTATGTTACTATTCATCTTCTTCTTGGTGAGGGTTAGACCTAGGGTTTAGGCGAGGACCAGTGAAGGGCCGGCAATGCGAGGCCGGCCGCCGCCCAGGCTACAATGCCTGGGTCGTGCAACCCAGGCGGCGGCTCCTGGGTCGCGCAAACCCAGGCGAAGGCTCCTAGGTCGCGCGAACCCTGGCAAGCTCCTCCATGCCCGCATCCTCCGCCTCGGCCTCCTCAACGCCACCTTCCTCTGCAATGGCCTCGTTGAGTTGTACTCCGCATGCAGCAAGACGAGGCACGCTCGCTTAGTGTTCGAAAGCACGCCCTATAAAGACATTTACACATGGAATACGATTCTGGGTGCTTATTACAAGGCCGGAGAAATTGAAATCCACACGCCAACTGTTCGACGCAATGCCCGAGAGCAACCCCTTCTCATGGAACAACGTGATTAGCTCCTTAGTCAGAAATGGGTTCGAACAGGAGGCCACGGACGTTTATCATTCGATGATATGGATGTTGCCTGGGTTCGCGCGACCACAAGCGGCCGTCACCTGAGGTCACACGACCTCAGGCGACGCCTGGACCTAGGCGAACCCAGGCTTCGCCGGACCTCAGACGGCCCTCGTCTGGGTCGCGGGATCCTCGGCGAGGGCGACCTAAGGTCGGACGACGGCCGCCGACGACAGATTTGGCTTGCCGACGGTCGAAACTTCCGGCGAAGGTTGTTTTTGATAAAAAAAAAAAAATTGTGTTCAAAGCTCTTTTGCAAAGTTATTTTTACCAAACACTAGTTTAACCAAAGCTCATTTCAAACGATTTTTTACCAAACGCAACTAGCATTTTCTCAAACCCCTTTGAGTTGAAGGCATTATCATTTTACCAAAGCCCATTTCAAATGCTGAACCAAACCCACCCTAACTCTTTGGATTTGCTTGTGGACTTGCCACCTCACCATACCACATCAGCAAATTTAACATAAAATTTGACATAAGCTAACATATGGTAAATTTTTCACAGGTGCACTAGTTTTGAAATTTTTCGTGGTATTAAACCATAAAAAAATGTGCTATTTTCGGGAGCTTTATTTTGTCACTTGCTTGAAAGCTGCCTTGAAACTTTGGCACCATTGTGTAGTAGCTTTGTAGGTCTGATTTTTCTTGCCTGCATAGTCGTGCTGAATGTTACCTAAAAGTGGATCAATGCATCTTTCTTTGCCCAAATGACTTCTATAAGATGATTAATGACTTAGGAATGGTGACACAAATGCTCTTTAAAATTTATTTTTATGTGCAATGTGATCCCCGAACTTTTAAATTGTTTAATGTGGTCCTAAACTTTAATCTGATATACAATGTGATCTCCCAATTTTTAATTTATTCAATATGGTCCCTGAACAAATCAATATAATCCCAAAATTGTTTGAAAAGGTTTAATGTTGTCCCCCAATTAACTCAAGCCGAGAGAGAACTCCGAACGTTTTCATATTAGTCTGAGGGCTAAATTGAACTTGTACGCCAAAAATCGATATTGAACAAATTAAAAGTTTCTGGAACGACATTACACATCGAGATAATGTTCAGGGACCACCTTGAACAAATTAAAAGTCTAAGAATAATATTATACATTAAGCCCAAATTCAGCGACCATTTGCATCATTTTTCTATGAACTTAAGAAAATCGAGAGCGATACGGGGTTAATGGAAACTGAACCAATTTGGTTGAGGTTATAGGTTAGTGTTAGGCAACAATAGAAGATCCTTAATGATAGGGAAAAACAGTTTATGGTGACCTCGTTTTCCCCATAATTATAGAGATGGTGATTGGAGAAGGGCGTCCGAGAGGCAGTGTGTGGTGTAGGCAGCAACTTGATTGTCTGGATTGAAGAAAAGATGCCACAGCGAGCGGGACAGATTCCGCCAGATACGATGAGGCGGAGAGGGAAAGCGAGAGCTCCTTCATTTCTTTTTGTAATGTCTTCGAGATCAGACAAAAACTAAAGGACCACGGGGGTCTCACGACTCTTATTAGCGTGTCTTTTCAAGTTCATATGCTTTTATTTCTTCTCTATTTCTCTTAAACAGCTAGGCAAAGGCTCTCCCGAGAGCGCATTTCGAGTCACCATCGCGCCATGCGACGCGGACTTTCTCTCAAGAGCATATATTGAGTCACAATCAGGTTACGCGGCGATGCTATTCGAAGGGAACGGGGCCAATAACAAGTGTCGATTCGCGAAGAAATGTGGATTTGACAGATTTGGTAACGCATGATTCAATTGATTGGTTACATCAAATTTCTTGTTCTCCTCTAATCCCTAACAACGAGCGCGACAAAACTTCTAATCAAACTTCCTTAGGCATGACATGAGAGCAAAATTGTGCCACCATATAAGCCCACATCTATAAAGCAATCCTCAACCATTCGATAACACCAAAAATTCAAGTCAAGTCATACTAGCAACCTTAGTTGAAAGGATTCTCGTGTCAGGATGTGATATTACATGGTGTCATTCAGTGCATTGGTCGGATTGTACTCTATGGCCGAATCACTTTTTCTAGGGCAATCTCTAGTTCCATAGAAGGAAAAGAATAAGAAGAAGAAGAAGAAAACCCCTTTTAGAAACGTGTGAAATCCGGTAAAATTTTGGTACGGCGAGGTGAGATTAAAGCATTTAGTAATACATTTCTATGATCATAGGCCACTTAATAGACTCAGCTACACGTCTACCATAGTCTATTCTTTTTATTATTTTTTGGTGTAATTAAATCTCGGCATAGACTGTACTACTATAATCCCTCGTGTAAACATGTATGGATAGCCTCACGTTGCCCAAACTTTCAGTTTCTTGCAACACATGAAAGGGAAAAGATGGGCCGAGTCAGCATTACCAAATTCATTAGGCCCATCCAGGCCACAAACATCAGATTGATTGAGTTGAATCGCTCAGCCCCACCGTTATCGTTGGCGGGATCTACGGGCAGCCGGAAGTTACCGGATCGGTAGGCGGCGAGCTTGTGTCAAAGCTCATTCAGTTCTTCGGGAGCAATCAACGCAAGTCTCTCCATCTATCAGGACAACTTTGAGCCTCGTGGGTCAAGTTGGGGAGGTGGGCGAGCCTTGAATTCTCGGGGCTGATCTCCACCGAGAGCAGGATGATATCGAAAGTGTGTTTTATTGATCTTCTGTGCTGCTTCTCTTTGTGTGCATGCGTCTCTCTTCTTCTTTCCAATGTGGGTTAACATTGTACAAGCTTGGAGTCTGTGAATAGAGCCTTTTAATGTGGGAATGGAGAGAGAGTGAGAGAATTATGGGATATGGTTAGTTGAGTAGGTTAATGTCCTTATAGACAGGTTTGTTATGTAAGAAAATTTCAGGCTCTGCAGTTCTCCATGGGGCTTAGGCTTATAACATGCTCCCACAGGACCCGAAGGATTTCGTTGGGCCCCTGTGGAGCACACGCCAAGTAATTAGTTAATAACAGACACAGAGAGTATCTGATGTGTGTTCTTGACGCTTTATTCCATTGTGATTACTATAGTTATGTCTGCACGACAATAGATCATTTGCACTAACGTTCCAATGGATGATTCTACAATCCTCAAGAGGTATCACAGGACCAAATGCAACAGATCTCAACCTGGACGGTTATCATTTATGTTTTTCGATGCAGAGGTGAACAATCTAGGAGGGGCGCCTCGTGAGGACCACCATAGACTCGTTCAAATGCTACAATAGAAAGAGATAGATCTTTGCGAGGTGTAAAACCAAATGAATCTATTGATTCTTTGTTTAGGAGCAAAGTGAACAATACTTGTAGGCAATTTGCTTAGATAATCATGAGTGGTTCGAAAGAAAGACGAAACATACCTTTCTCTCCTCTCCTCTCCTCTCATGTTGTTAAGGATAATATTGGGGAAAAAGTGACTGCATTTGGCATAGAATGCAGGTGATAAGGCTAAGATACGAAAACTCAATAGTAATTGTAGACTTGTAGCACATCAGGAATGAGGTTTTCACATGTGTTCAATAGCAATAGTAAACTGACTCGAAATAGAAAGATGAGGGGCATGCAAAGATGGGCCAAAGCATTCAAGCGACTGCCCTCATGAATGTACCTATTGAGACACTCAAAAACTCGACATCGCAATCATTGAACGAGGACATGAAGGTCAAGTCCATAGGCTGCTTGCTTGCGACGATGTAGCACCGACAGACGTGCTCAGACACCCCTTTGACCACAACAGACACCAGACCAGACTATGACAGTGCAACCAGACATCCCAAGCTGTTCTGACTGTGAGACACAACTCTGACTTCAATAGCGCTCCAATGTGATTATCAATTGCCCCAATGTTAAATCCCTGCAATCAAGAGATAATCATCAGCGTCTTAGAAGACAAAGAACCAAAGTTCCTCAGTCCTCTAGTATGATCAGCTTAGAGTGCTCACTTCTTAGAGACCGCCCTATAGACAGCCCACAGCCCACGCTAGCTTCTCCTTAGTGGAAGCCCGGTTAAGAATTAACTTTTACACATCATGCTAATCGGCCAAAAAGAAAGGGATCCACATTATGCAATTAACTTTTACCTTCACTTAAAAGTTGAATCCACCAGATGGAACTGGTAGTCCATTGCCTCCGAAGTGCAAGGCCGGTTGAGAATTATCACCTGGAGGCACTATCTCATCATCCTCCTCCACCCAATATGTCTCAAGAATCTTGACTGACTTCTCATAGATCTCATTGTTGTCATGACTCTGGAGATTCTCAATCTTCTCCAGCCCCTCGGCATCATCTACCATCTGGGCATAGACATTATCTCCAGTATTGCCCTGTTCCTTCTCTGCTTGCCCAACCTTCAGAATATTCTCTAGTCCTTCTAAGCAGACAGTTACAATCCTTGGATCAGGGCACACAAGCAGATCACATAGTGGCTTGATACATCCGTGACTCACTAAATACCTACCATGACAAGGGGAAACAAGAATTATTTGATTCTTTGAAAGCAAAAATAAACAAGGGATTCAGGATAAAACTTAGAAAATACATACTTGATTTGGTCATGGGTACCACCAGATGTAGCATTTGATATTGCCCAAGCTGCCTCTTTCTTTATTTCAAACTCAGCATTTTGAAGCAGATTGAGGAGAGGGTCAATAAGACCAGCTTCTATGGCGGCCTACATCAAGTTATCAGGCAATTAACACAAAACACTACTGCCTACTTAGAGTAGCTTCCTAGGTCGGCTATATCTTAAATTCTTGATATTTCCTTCGATTAAGCATGTGAGAAGGAAACTCATGTATTGATAAAGGACAATACACATTAACTTCATTATCTTTTCTACAGCCCAAGCACGTTAGTTTGGACACACTTTGTGAGCCGTTAAACAACAATCAAGACATCAAGATCCACAGCATCATACTGCACAAATGCCTCCTATGAAACTTCCGAAACAATGTGTACCTGTATCTGCCCATTATTTCCAGCTGTGACATTTGAGATTGTCCAGCATGCTTCTTTCTTGATACTCTTTTTGTGATTGTGGGCCAACAGACTCAGAAGGCAGGGGAGTGCCCCATTATTAATAATGAACTGGTCAAAACACTCGCATTAGCATCATGGCTCTACAAAGCTCAAATAGAGAACATCATGAAAGCATGCAGACTGTGTTCCTATACTAACAAGGCCAGGGATATATCCGCAACCAACGAGGCAACTCTATGAGAGAACAGAGGAGCATAAAAAGCAAAACTTAGTTCTTAAAAAAAATTGGTTTCCCTAGCTTTTTTTTTTTTTTTTTTTTAAGTTTTTTCCCTAGCTAGTATTTTTTTTTGGGTAAGTAATTTCCCTAGCTAATATTATTGCCTTAAACATGGAGAATTCTTGCCTTAATCACATACTATAGCATCATGCATGAGCTAAGCAACTTCAACAATATATGATTCTATAACACTGAATTTGTCTATCCAAAGTCCATGAGTAAATTAAAAAGTAGGTAACCAAACAATCTAGTAAACTATATTCTACACTGCGTTTCTGTACTAACATGCTCAGGGATATATCCTCAAACTAACAAGGCACCTCTTCGAGAGAACAGAGGAGCATAAAAAGCAAAACTTAGTGCTTACAAATATTGGTTTCCCTAGTTAATTTTATGGCCTTAAACATGGAGAATTCTTGCCTTAATCGCATACTATAGCATCATGAATGAGCTAAGCAACTTCAACAATATATGAACCAGACTACATTCTAGAACACTGAATTTGTCAATCCAAAGTCCATGAGTAATTAAAAAGTAGGTACTACCAAGCCATCTAGTCAACTATATTTTCTCACGGAAAGGATAATAAAAGAAGAAGGGTGGCTGTTGAATAATTAAACCTGAGTTTGGACATCATCTCCAGTGACAATGTTTCCAACTGTACGAAGGGCAGGAATCAGCACTGAAGGAGAAGGGTGGCTGTTGAATAATTATATAAATTAGTATGACATGACAAGGAGCAATTGCTGATTAGTTTATCAATTAAATACTTACAGCAGAAGCTCAACTAGCCGAGGGCAGACACCTGCTTCAATAACAGCTTGAATTTTGTCATTTGTACCATCAGAAAGATAAGAAAGCGCCCAACAGGCATCTGTCAGAACTTCTTCATCATTCGAATGTACGAGACGCTCCAAAGATGGAAGCGCTGGCTTAACCAGCTCGAATGGAGGCTGTGGCTTGCCTCTACAGAAATTCGATAAAGTCCATGTGGCATTTCTCAGCATTGACAGCTTTGCATTTTCATTTAATTGAGCCAGTAAATGCATCAATGCTCCATGACCCAAGACTAAATCACGGCATTTGGGCGAGTCGCCAGCAACATTTCCCAATGCCCACACAGCCTGTAATGTACCAAATTCAACAAAGCTTAACTCCACAAATAAAATGTCTCCAACATAAAACTTTTGCAGTATAAAATTTTTGAGGTCAAGAAACCATATCAGAGGATACCTGTTCACGGACATCATCACTAGGTGAGGCGAGTAGCTTCACAAAGATGGGAACTGCCCCCTGATCAATCACAACCTTGGTGTTCTCTGAGGTCCCTGATGCGACATTAGTGAGAGCCCATGCAGCTTCAAACTAAGAGAGGAGTAGGGAATTACTATAGATATGCCGGACTGAATTTACCAACAGTGTTCTAAATCAATCAACAGTTTCAAACCTGAAGCTGTGGGAAATCTTCCCTAAGCAGAAACTCAACAAAGCGAGGAACTACACCGGATTGTATAACTTCCTCAATCGGAGGGCTTCTCTCTGAAAGTCAAAATTTTGCAGCTATATCAGGCTCAGTGTAGGTGTAACATAAGCGACTACCAGCACAATGCACAAAACCCGAACTTACACGGGAAACGGCGCTTAACGCAATTAAAAGGTTATAGTTTTCCAACTTCAAATTAGGTGGAAGGAAAAGTAAATAAAAGCCTCCTTACCAAAAAAAAAAAAAGTAAATAAAAGCCAGATAGAAACCAGCAAATGAGAAGACCCAATACAACTTCCAAATACCTATGGAAAGAAGCTTTCGGAACTGTGTAGTTGCTTCCAGTTGCGATGCAGAATCCTCAGACCAAACTTTGGCTACCATCAAAGGAAGACTCTCCAACTGCAACAAATATGAAAATAAGCCCACTAAAATGCCATTCTTCAATCAAACCAACCACTCCACAATAGCGAGAAAGCATATCAAGAAACGGTAATGTATCATCCAACAACTACACTGCGCTGCATTTTCGTGTAGACATTGTGATAGCGAACTTCAGGCGATACCGTGTAGCGGCTATCATTTGGTACAACCATTACATCATATACTTTTCATCTCTATGGCAACACAAAAATTAATTGAGATCGCCCAGCATCCAACAAATCGAGAGCCCTCATTCAATACTCAGCACTAATCAAACTCGAAATTTCAAATCCGAGAAACCTACTGATCGCCGCAGCCAAACCCTAACCGCCTAATACCGTGCACTCGACACGGAAACAAGAAGATTTCACGGGAAAAAAAAAGAAAAAAGAGAAAAGGAAAAACGAAAGAAGCACTGCGATACCTTCTCCGCGTTAGTCGATTGGAGAGGGGTAGCCAACTGCAACCCCTCGCGGCGCTTCTTAAGCAAGCTCTCCTCGCGCTTGCTCTTGCGGATCTCCACCAGGTTGTCCTCCCTGCGCCGCCGCCCCTCGTCGGCGTCCACCGCCACCTTGTAGCGGTTCCGGCGAACCTCCGCCCTCGCGCTAGGTCTCAGCGACATGGCTAGTGAAACAAAATCGAGGGTCGGAAGAAAATCGAAGCGAGAGCGCCGCTGTCGGCGTCGTCTTCTTGGCGATGCTAAATAGCCGTGCGACTCTTTTCCCTGTTTGTGCTTGTGCAGGGTTAGGCGAGGGAGAGAGGGAGAGCGAGAGCGAGCGAAGGGATTCAAATAATTGAGAGGGCAAATCCCGGTGCTCCTATGTATTTATGTGTATGTATGTGTGCCTACATGCGTACGATATGTATGTATGGTCATCTCTTATTAGCTTTATAACATTTAGGACCAAGACAATCAAGAGATCATTCTTTAGGCCCAGATCCACTAGACGTGTGGATTCGAAGGCAATTCCGAATAGGTTTGGAAGAACGTGCCTGGCTACACATCTCGACTCGATAGGACTCGAGCCAAGGCCGACTCGAATCGAAAAATGGTCCGAGTTTCAATTCAATGGAGAGTGGGCGTGAATAAAGATAGAAAGATAGGTCGCGACTCAAGGCTCAAGCCTATCTAATCCTATTAAATTATCACCACTAATCTCTACCATGTTCGTGTACGTCGAGATTTGATCGGATCTGTCATGCAATGGCTTATAGATCCAAGGTAATGACTTTGTAATTCGAATCTCACTAATTTTGCTTCTCACGATTAGGACTAATCACATTATCATAAAACTCGAGAATTTCTCATTTGCCTTCCGAAGAGCCCATGAGCTACGACGTCGTCTCATGTTATTATGTATATCCATAGTTCTTTCTTTTCTTTTCTTTTCTTTTCTTTGGTTTTTTTTTTTGGGGGGGGGGGGGGGGGGGGCGTTGCGTTGGCTGGGGGCGGTCGTATGTCCAGAATCAACTAGGGGCAAGATCGAGGTTTGTGATGGCAAATTGGTCCATGTTAGCTCAAATAGAGAAAGGAAATTGAACTTTTTTCGCGTTAGCTCAATTCTATAGAAGAAAGCACTATTGAATGGCTCGTGAATGCACCGTGATAAAATCTGAGAATTGAATCAATTTGGTACAACCAATCAAAACACAACTAGTGGCCGATTATTGAATCTCGCGTCATCACTAGCGATGAGCAGACATGAGACTTTCCTCTCCAGCAGCTACGGTTTTGCCAATAGGGGATATGCGCCTAAATTGCACCAATACCGTATAGAGACAATAACAATATCAACAAATTGAAAGAGCAAAAAACAAAAAACAAAAAGTATTGTAAATTCCAAATCTATATCGGAATGAAAGGACACTCAAATCTAGATATGCACAAAACTCTCCGCTTTGATCCTCAAGTTATGTACGTCTTTTTTAATGTGAAATGAAAAATTTTCTTTCTAACAAAAAAAAAAATTAGAAGAATGCACTCGTATAAAAAAAACAAGGCAAAAGTATAGCAGAAATGCCAATATTTGTGTACAGAGATCACTATAATGTCAATATTTTTTTTTATTACTTAAGTGTCAAATCGAGAAAAAAAAATGATCACTTAAGTGCCAAGTCGCTGAAATTGACACTAAAGTGATTATTTTTTTGCCGAAATTAGCACTAAAGTGATCGGATCACTTTAACTGTCAATTTTTCTATAAAAAAAAAGATCACTTTAGTGCCAATTCCGGCAACTTGACATTTAAGTGATCGTTTTTTCTCCGATCTGGCACTTAAGTGATCCAAAAAAAAATATTGGCACTAAAATGATCTCCGTACACAAATATTGACACTTCTGCTGTACTTCTGCCAAAAAAACAATGTTCTTTTTATTACCATCCAAAGATAAGTGACGACCACATCCGTGTGGAATCAGAAGAACGCAATAGGACTTTGGCACAAGACACAAAATACCAAGTGCGCTTATTGAGGGGGATTGTCCCAAATTCATTGACACAAAGCTCCTGAGAGTTGAGGCTTTTCCGGCATAAGTGTCGGTGGTCTTGGTGACGGTCCCGGGCCATCCGGCGTAGGCTTGAACTTGATTTCATAAGCAATGGATTCGAACTTCTGCTCGAGATCGCTTTACGGTACACCTGTTACTGTCGGATGAAGTCTGATATGCTTGACGGTCCTAGGCCCTCCGTCGCCTCGGAGGATGTCGATGCTCTTTGATAGCTTGAGGCATGAGCTTGGGGATGAGGTTATGAGAGTCCACGATGACGGCCCTGGACAATCTCGCCGGAGGAATCGAGGACGAGTGCTCGTCGTCGAATTTGAACACTCTTTCATGATCATCTCAAATAAGCAGCTAATTGCCTCTAACATCTCTTTGGTGAAAGAACGAGCTCAAATGGACTTAGGTTCATGGGGCGTTTGGGCGATTGCGGGGTTCCCTTTTTTCTTTTTTCTTTTAATAATTTTTTGGGTTTTAAAAATCAGAATTTTCTTAAAAAGTATAGTATTTTTTTAATCGAAAAACTTTAAGATATTATACATTTTGACGTGAAAGTTGATAGAAGTTTTGAGAATTTTTTTAAACCGTTCGTTAAAAGGATCGTTGGATGAGATAAATACGAATCGAGGGTGTTTCGGAGGAGACTTTTGCCTGGATTTCATGAGAGAGATTTGTGAGTGCTGCAACTGTTTTAAGCTTTTTAAAAAAGATGTTTGCGCACTCAAACCTTAAAGATGGTGTCCTAGCAAGAGGTTTAGTACAAGTAGCTACGGGGTTTGCCACGACTTTTTCGAGCCGTTTGATTCCCCGTGCTCCCCTTTCGCGTGGTTTGCGCGTTTCAATCCTCGGTTGTCCTACCCACCTTCGTTCGAGGGGGAGAGTTTTAGCGGTCATTAAAACCATCGAGAAGTCGAACAAATTACTTGGTGTCTAAGCAAACCCCGAATGCCACCCATCGTTCATGACCTGATAGTATCGTTCGGTCGAAGCGATCCGTCGCAACCGCGATCTCTTTACCATCCTATAAACACATTGTTGTTAATCCATGACTTATGTTTTTAAGGTTATAATTTTCTCCTCTTCTGCCGTAATCTCCTGATAACTTGTGCTTACTGTGAAGCACCAGAACCAAGCAAGAAGCTTTGCAGGAGCAGAGGGACTTTTACATCCATATGTCACTAGGCAGTACACAAGCCAGAGATGAATGGGATGATTCCCTATCAGCAAGTGTTGCTTCAGTGTCAATGACCAATTCATTTGGCATAAATGCTTTTATTCTACTAGTATCAGTTGTATTCTCTGCTTCATATGTGTCGTCAGTTCAGACAGATGCTGTCTCGAGATGTTTTTACAAGCATATGCTCGTGGAGAAACGGTTTCGTGGAATTGCTTTCCAGAATCGACCCGTCTCGTCATGCATTTGCGATCCTCCAACTCGATCCTTTCCTTTCTTTTCATTCGGAATTTGGTAGAATCTGGAGCTGGATGGTTAAACAGCTTCACAGTGCAGGGACCTTCAGGAAACTTTTGTGCTGTTTCTTCCCAATAGGGAATGACCTCCTGATGTTCATTTCTTGTCCCGTAAGACAGCAAATATACTTATTCCATGAGTACGAATTGCACCAAGACAAGATTCCCAAGTGTTCCTATTCTCCACCCAATTTGGTTTCCCGACGATGCCTCGCGAAATATCGGTTCTGCAGATGACGGCTTTCGCAGTTCACATTCGCTTTCCAGAAGATTTGGTCCAAGCGTCGGGCTATCCTCCAGTTTCACTTCGAAAGTAAGGAGAAAAAAAAGCAAAATGGCTTCTGAGAAGGCCTCGTGCGCGGAGGAAACGGGCATGAGCAGAAACCAAGCGATCTGCACGGCGCGGGAGCATAAACCGGAGGAGGGCGCATCAAGCTCCAACTTGGGAAAAGTGCTGGTCCAGAGAGCGCTGTTCGGGTCGCGCCGACGCCGATTTGGCGGCAAAAAGGGTTTGAACGAGGCTGCCAAGTTGCTTCCAAGCAGGCTAAGCAAAGTCTCCTTGGCTGAGGACCAAAAGACTGAGGTATGAACAAGCCTTCCAACAGCTTAGAGGTTAAAAAAAAAAAAAACGACTTTGATTTGATACAAACAGCCCAGTTTCCATGTACATGAGAGATGTGAAAAACAAATGTTAATGTAGCAAGTTATGATGAAGTTGTAAATTTCTACGATTAGTTAGAAAAAAAGAGAGATTATACAAGAACTTGCAAATGATTCTGAACTTCAGGGCAAGACGAGGGAAGTCGGATCTCGTGATTTTGCGACAATTTGCATATGATTTCGAACGCTGATATATATCAAACGACAGTCTTGTTTCCGACTAGAAATGATGAATCGACTCGTTGAAGTTCCATACGATGCGATATACTGTGTATGCAGAATTCGAAATATCTTGTCCAGTTTACTCTAACCCCTCCAGATATTGTCATCTGAATAGTCATGCCTAAGTGCTTCGTATGTTCAAACAAGCTCTGGGAATCAAGAAACCCTTTAACTGTGGCACATTGATTGAGAGTGAAAGGGGGAATCCATTCTTCATCTGTCTTGATGAACAACAGAACTGATGCATTAACCTTGGATCGTATCCGACAATACAAACCGAAGTAATCGAGCAGAAGTAAGCACTTCTACTGGAAAATACCCGGAAAAGAAATCGAAGGGGACAACGGAGGTTTCAGCTGGTAGACTGTCATTTGGAACAAGTATACTTTGAGCCTCAAGCATTGCTTAATCAACTAGGTTCTTCGCACCTTGTCCGGTATGCGATGATCGAGCTTTCCAACTTTCGAGCTGGTGAGAGAGTGCCCCTTTGGTCGATCGCGCAAGGGTTACCGAGGGTGTGAACAGAAGGGCCTCTTTGATCAAATGGCGAGCGACGCAAGGAGCCATGCAGGGCCACCCACCGACACAGGATCGACGTGGCTCTCGCTGCGGGATGCACGGTGAACGACGGTCCCAATGGACCGGAAGTAATCCCATCTCCAACAGTCCAAAGATTCAAATCTTTGCAATCACGTCATCGCCGACGGATTCGACGTTTCGCACGTGAGAAGAGACAGTCAGCATGCCAATTTATAAGTACTTGGCTGTGATCAGGGAATGCATATGGTTTGGACATCAACATCTTCATATGCCCGTAGGCCTTCCCAGGTCATGAGCTCTGGGGAAGCTAGTGAACAAAATCCCTCCTTTGTGATTCGTAGACTTTTGTGATGTTAAGTTCTGCTTATCTCCAGCTGACGCCTTCATGAAAATCCCAACTACCAATAATAATAATAATAACAACAGCAGCAGCAGCAACAAAGATGGTGCTTTTTCAAGAAGAATTAACTTTGCTTCGCCTAATCTTACGTCCTTATCTAAATTTCCATATCCATTGGAAAAAGGTACTCGGTATTTTTACTAATTACCTTTTCATAATAAAAAGGGACACCAAAGTACCAAAATTTTCATACAACTCGCATTTCAATGTCATAACTTTTCAATTGAGCGATTCTATCTTTAACTCTCATATCTTCTATTTTTACTCTGTCTCTTTAGAGAGCGCGGGAGTCGTGCTTCACATCTACGATATTAGCTGTTCCCACCTCGGCCGCATGCCTGCCGACAGTATATTAGGATCAGTTCAAAGAAAGGATTCGGGCATAAAGGAAGGACTAAGGAGGAGGGGGGGACATGATTTAACGTTACATTTGACTCTTATCTTCAAATGCTCCACCCAATGAGTCAATGACACAAGGGATTTTCTTTTTTGATACATTGTGTCACGTGAAAAAATCCTTTCTCGTTATTTTTGTTGTTAGAAGTGAAAAAAAAAAGTGTGTCGTCCCAAAAAAAATGTTACTAAGGCCTTTTCACTTTAATTATTTTTCCAGGAAAACAAAATCCTTCGTAGACATGCGATTCCAAAAAGTGCTAAATTTATTGCGCTTTAGCTAATTTAATCCTAAATTTTTCAATTTTATCAATTGAGTCATAAACTGTTTAACACTTTAACAACTAAGCCTCATCTGGCTAATTTTAGCTAAAATAGTTGACATGGACGGCAGACATCTCATGTGGCATTTGCCAAAAGAACGAGGCTAAGCAATTCTTACCGCATTGGTTTTTAGCCAAAAGCCGGGAAAGTCGGAACTTTGATTTTGATTTAGTCCGCTGTAAATAGTACGGCTTGTGTGACTTGGACAATGAGAAGAGGGATGGAACGGATGAATTACTGAATGAATGATGCCCCGGTATGAATTACATGCTCGATCGAGCACAAATTGGCAGTGTACATTAACTCGAGTTTAAAAGTAATGTCAAAAATCGACACATGTTCGCAAAACTAGTAACCAAGAAACGGCGCACCCCAAGATCATCATAATCGTAATTAGAAACACTATTGATGATAGAAAAGGAATTGACGCGCCTGGTTTGAAATCGATCGAGCTTGATGCAAAACGGCGACGATTCGATAGTCAAGTGCTTCCCCTCTATCCCATCTTCGGAACACTGGCCGAATGAGAGTGCCACTCAACCGAGCAGGTGCGTTCTTCATTTGTGTGAGATGAATTGCGCATTAAAGAATTAGAAGAGGGACTTGAGAGCCATTTATTATAGAGCCTTTCGGCTGCATGCCCTTTCATCAAAGGTCAGGTCCAACTTAGCCCACGTTAATCAGGCTCATATTAGACTCGTTAAAAATCCTTATATTTTACCTTGTTAGACTAGCCCGTAAAACGACAAACATCAATTTCAACAACGTAAGCCATATCGGAAAGACTCTTACGAAACTTTCTCGTAAATGGTGCCACGAACTCGTTCCAAAGCAAAGTAAAAACCTTAGCTTGTGAAGAAGACAAACTGAATGTTTTAAGGACTTCAATAATTCAATTGGCTTGTGTCGGGGCCAAACGAGGACAAAGGTTGATACCGTATTGGGCGAGGGCCAATTTGTGGAGGACCCTATGTTTGGTGCTTGGGGGGAAAAAGGGGCGGTGGTAGGGAAACTTAATGAAAACTGAACAGGTGCATTGAGTTGACAGAAATGTATTGCGGGCGTGGCATTCGAGCATACGATCGGGTTGTTCAGAGGGTGCCACGTGCGCCCGGCGCACTCAAGAATTTCCTCAGGGAGCTCCAAACTCCGATACCGATTTGGGAAATGAAAAGAACGACGGAACAATTGAATTGCCCATAGGAACGTGATCTTTGAGATTTCTCACGATAGGTGGATGGTATTAGATTTCGGTTCGTGAGGACTTGAAAAATCTACACACAAAAAAAAAATTCTAGGAATTCATTACGTTAAGATATATACACAGTACGATGTCAATATTCGGACATGATCCGTGACAATAATTATCGCCAAATGATGGTTTGGAGGGACAAAGGGATTGCTTGGAGGATATGTAGCCTCGTGGGTGGATATCTCCAAGATTATCCTGCCACACACTTTGGATGGCCCTGCGCTCGAGTCTGCCTAAAGAGAACAGAAGTGAAGTGGATCGTCACATTGGGCCTGCTTAGCGGCAGACACAATCATCCGTCGGCTAACGCCGGTCCGGCCCATGCTTGTGGGTGTGGGATCCTACTGATTAGTGATTTGATGCCCATAAAACCGTTTCCCAAGCGTAATTAACAACATCCAAATTGGAGTTTTTTTTTTTTAATAACTCTCTAATTGCATTTCCATGAGAGCCCCTCCTTAGAAGCTCTCTCCCAAGCGCCCTTACTGAAACTCGATCATGCGGATTCGATCGCGGTTTCACGGACATACCCGCTTCCGATTAGCGTCTTGCGCTGCGGATCCCGAATCTGAATCTGGACCCGGCGATATCGCATGCAATTCGCGATGATGACGAGCCGGGCAATGGTTGGAGATAAGAGTGAGTGAGTGAGGACTCAAAAAGCAAGGCGACTTAGCATCAGCACAGAAGAAAAGCAGCAAATCAAACAGGAAAAGCGACTCCTTTTTCTCTGTTGTTTTGGATATGGTCCAGCACTTGTTACGGTCGTGCGGAACGCTCACATCGGATCTGTTTCGCACGCTTCTTTTGGCTCCACCCCTTCTCTACATAATACTTAAGTCTCAGACCCTCACGACTCATATACCACGAGAAATACTGCATAGGATCTGAAAAGAAAAAGAGACTAATTGTTCTCTCTAGATTTGCATGATGTGTGCAATGGAGCACACGCATCCTGATAGCGAAGGCAAGAGGCCGCCAGAACTGAAGCTGTTCGGTGTTCCGGTGGCTGGGTCCGACGAGATGGCGGCGGCGGCGGCGGCACCATGTGATGGAGAAATCAGGAAATTTGAGTGCCAATATTGCCGCCGGGAGTTCCTGAATTCTCAAGCCCTGGGTGGCCATCAGAATGCGCACAAGAGGGAACGACAACGAGCCAAGCGAGCCCAGTTAATCAGCGACCGTCATCAACGACCATTGGCGATAGGGGGGCCTGTCATATCCGCACGTGCGGTGAAATTCGGACTGTCCGTTCACTCCCACCAGATAATGCACGGTGGATCCACCACTTCGGCTAGGTTCCAGCCTGGGCCGCCCCCACCTATTCGAATGCAGTCAGATGCCGATCTCGGCCATTCTTATGTTGTACGGGCAGCGTATAACCCAGCCATGGGTCGCAACAGCAGGTCCATGGAATGTCCCCAAGTTGAGACAAACGAAGTCGGGGTTGACCTACGCTTAAGCTTAGCATCAACCTCCACAGCATCATAAACCGGCAAGATTTCTGGCCGGGTGTGAGTTTAACTAATTTTCTGGAGAGACTTAGTCTCTCGCCAAATGTCTGAGTTTATGCAATGCTATGAACGCCCATTTTCATCAATAATGTATCCAACCATATTAGGAATATGATTTTCGTTCCTAAATCCAGGAGGCCAATTCCAGCGACCGAATCCGTTATCCAATTTTGTTATCGACCTCCATTATACATGGAAATGGAATGGTAAAACAAATGAACATTATTTACTTTTCCTGTATATGATTTCAAAACCCCAGTTGAATTTACAGTATCACTCACAAAAGGACATATATTGTCATTTTAACTTATACCTTTCCTCCGTCTATTTGCCGTCTCACCGAAGATCAACCACTTCAAACTTCGACTTAGAGTTCATAAAGACATGCGAACAGTGTTCATAAATTGGGCTACCTTCCAAAGGCTCCTCGTGTGGGTGAAACCCACGTTCTTGGCAGTTGCGAATCACATTGACACCTCCAGGGTCAGAAAGATGGAATATTCCATGTGGACTGTAAGTTGAAATGCACGGGTGGTGAGGATGATAACTGGTAACTAGCCGACTGAAAAATTTAAGAGTGAAAACATCCACTTCCAAAACATTCAGAGGGGAAGACTGTATGCATAAAATTACCTGGACGTGTCCGTAGGTGCCATTACAATCGCAATTGCCTCTGGCAACATAATCTACAAGTAAGTCCACAAAGCAAATTTTATCAGGAGATTCAACCCAAAATTTGATCGCACCACGGTTATAGTAATGAACCTATCAAATAAACTCAAATTAACTTTCCTTTCGTTATTGAGGTTAACTAAGTACTTTAGCCTTAAGAAAGTTGTAGATGCAGATTCTGCTGCTGTTATCTTTAAGAGAAGCACTCTTGTTTGTTAAATAAGTTACACATTTACCCAAAATTACAGATGACTATTGACTTCTTGGTCTATTAAACCATGCTGCAAATGGACAAATTTCAAATTGAACAGCTAAGACTACACATTTTATAAAACAGTTTGACCGTAGCTTTATCTACATGGCATGCCATCAGAGAGAAGGGAAAAATAAAATTACCTGATATGAATAATGTGTGTGCAGATCCACTGATGACATGAAGCAGGTCTGAGATGGATGCGTCTGTAAATTACAAACGTACCTTAGGTATCAAGCACTGGGGTAAAAAAAAAATTGATGACTGCTTCTAAAAGTACATTCAGAAAAGGAAACTATATGATAAACTGAGCATATGCGTCTCCTGGAAAAATTGCCCTAAGAATTCCTTCCGTGTTAACTGGCAGTACAAGCCGCGGTAGGACCAATAGTGTTCTCAATAAAGATGGAAGTTGAGCAGGCAGCTAGGGAATGGAAATGAAAAACAAGAGATACTTTTTCTCAAAATATGGATAAACATAAGTTTAACTCCCAACCAAGGTGCTTTACAAGGAGAAGAAATGTAATTAAGTTATATTCACACCAGTCATGACAAAAGGACACCACTTTGTGAAAATTAGAAAGAATGAATTCATGTTTTGACAGTACACTATTGGTAACAGGTACAATGCCAAATATTGAGGTATACACAAAGTGAACTCCCAGTTGTAACATACGACCAAAAAATAAATAAAAGTCGTAGAAAAAATCGGCAGGCTACCCGAGAGAAAAAAGATTAATGAGGATTGTAATAGTAGCTAAACTGAATTCGGCAACCTAGGATGCAGCAAAACTAAAGAACATGACACTCGGTGTCTACTTGTACAACTATTCACATTGAAATTCTCATCCCTCTGCCTTGTGAATTCAAAGTAACATTTCTAGTTTCTATCATTCAAATAAATTTCCACTTTCATAATACATGAATTGGATGAAAAAGGAAATCTTTGAATTCATCCACATGTTTGTATCTTCTAAACAGATGATATGCATAATGATTCAATTGATCCAGATTTGTCTTCATTTGTAGTAACTCTAAAAGTCAAATTTGTTTCCTAATTGATAATTATGTGAATATATAATCTCAAGTGCCAAACTGCAGTGTCACTTTTCCATAGATTCTGACAGACTACAAATTCTGTTTTCTTCTCTCTAATACCATCCACTGAGATTTGCCTCAACAGTTGAACTATCCATAAAAAAAAAAGGAAAAAGAAAACTTGCTTCTAAGCCACTCTCAGAAATATTCTCAACACTGATTTTCACCATCTAAGGATTTGCATCCACTAGTCTTTCCTGAATTATCTAAAATAATTAGATGCTTGAATGTATTTAGGATAACAACGTCAAGCAGGACTTGCAAAATTAAGGGATCTTCTCAACAAAGCAATGGATACATAATTGGCAGAAATCCAGGAAAATACGATAAGGTCTGTCATAATGAAGATGACAGAGTAGTCAATAACACTTACATGAATCCATCCAAGAGGGAAGAGTGATAATCTGTCCTGAACTTCAAATATTTCTTCTTCATTCAATGTCTGACACTGAACATCAGTACAACAATAGTTAGTGAACATGACAAAATGCCTAGGATGACAGAAAACTTGTAATCAAAAGAAAATGGATCAATTCTCCCAAGTAATAATGTAATAGATGAGACCAATATCCTACTGTCATCATTCAGCATCAAATCAAGTTACCAATGAGCAATTGAAAAAATAATTATGTGTTGACAGGCAGGTCCTTCTTTAACTGGTAAGTTACGCTGACCTAATAACAGAACTACGATAAAAAGTCATAAGCCAATTGCCACATCGCCACATTAAATGAAATGAGCAGAACAGTTTAACTTGAATACCGGATTAGAAACATACTGAATCTGAAGTAGACTCTTGCTTTGGAATAATTAGCGTAGTAATATGGAAAACCCTGTTTTTCTACAGCAAATGAAGAATAAGTCAGTTTTCATCCTTGGCACCCTCAATTCCAGGATGAGAAATAAACAATAAAGAAAGAGGAAAAAAAAAGAAAAAAGAGAGAACACTACAGGACTCACCAGTGAACCTGCAAGAACCCCACAAGTTTCCAAGTTCTTTGCAGTATTTTTTTGAGCCAATCGCAAAAAGTCTTGCATCATATTTACAGGCTGTGGTGCAAATCAAGCAGGAAAACAAGAAAGCGAAATCATCATCATGCAGAAAAGCAATCAGGACAGATTTTGCCACACAAAGTACATAACTTTTTCTTTAACAGCTATGAGAACATGAAAATTGTTCAAGGAAGATATACTACATCATCAGCACAGCAAACTCACCACATGCAGATGTTGATAAGAGCTTTCACTATGCTGTAAAGATTTTGCAGGTCCAGGTCTTGGATCTGCAACTTGAGATGGAGGGATAGGAGCAACGCCCTGCCGAACCTGAGCAAGAACAGGTGGTGGAGAAGGTTGCCTGATACCGACAAACTGGAAAGGATCTTCCATTGCTTCTGTAGCTAATGCAGGCCAAGACTGTTCAGCAGGACGTGACCATCTACCATCATCCAAGGAGAGCACCGAATCCATTGTAAATCTAGGCGACCCTGGATCATTATCTTTGACAGCCATATGATCATGTTGACCAGTATGATTGAGGCTGTTTCATCATCCACAAACGAAAATAGAGCTATTAAAGCAGCCTCATACAGGAATAATCAACAGGGATGAAATAAAACATTCATTCATTGATTTGATCCATTCTTGTGCAAAAAATAGAATGGGATTGAAAAGCTGAATGCCGTAGTCTAACTCATCAATGCAACAAATAAAATGTTCAAGAAGTTCAAACCTCAAATCTTCTGCAGGGTTGAAGTCTGTACTGCATGGATATTGGACCTGTAATTTCAAGCAACTGGTCACATCATCTATGCACAGTATTACATGTAAAAGGTGAGAATAATATAGGGAGGGATTCTACCTTTATCTCTGCACTGGGTCCTAGCCACTGGCCCTGAAGGCCATTTGGGCCTAATATAGAGTGTCTAGACAATGTTTCCTTTTTTGGAACTGGAAGACTAAGAGAACTGCAAAAATCTATGATGAAGTTAGTGTTTCATCGTAATATGCAATTGCAGCATGCAATTTAATGAAGATGTAGTCTTAGAAATAGAAGAAGATAACAACAGAAAGGTGAAACAAAGCAGGTTAGGGACAGATACTCAAAATAGAGGAGCATCTGATTTATCCAAAGCGCAGAACAGCTTTAAGGTCAATGTAAACCATTGAATAACTCAGCAATAAATATTATAGACCTGAAGCAATGACAATGCTCTGTTATGGAGGCTGCATGTCATCTATTTTCATACTTAAAGCGATGAACCAAGGCAATTTAGCATCTTGACAAGTTTAATCCATTTTGCTTTAGTTTAAGTCAACCACAAACTTAGGCAAAGGTTCACTATTATCGTGTTACCTTTTCATCAGATTTATTACTGAGAACTCCATGAAAACAGAGCCATTTGAACTCATATATTGAAACATAGCCAGGTGCTGCCCTCAAAGGATTCCTTCATAAATATCCTAAATCTATAAACACCATTATTGACAAATGAAGCGTTCAAAATGTTGTTTGGAACAAAATTGGGGGTAACACTCGATGACAGTCCATTTCGAATAATTGTACAGGGTGTGCCGAGAAAAAGTTGCAAATCTGGCAGTATCCTCCAATACAATCCAACCCATAGATACCAAGTTATGCAAGCCTTACAGTAGTGCAGGGAAAATGGTCAAGCAGTGGTTACATTGCCAGCCATATACCACTTTATATGCTTCTAATGAGAAGGGAAAAAAGCAAGAAGTAACCCAGAAAGCAAGAAGTAAACCAGTTATATCAGACCATTGATCTAAACGAAGAGAACTTAATATAACAAATCTTAACATTACTCACAGTTTCTGGAACTGCTTGTCAATTTGCATGGTATTCGACGACGGACTCTGAGTTTGGTTTTTTTTATATTTCCAAGAAGATGCCAAGCTATCAGGCTGCAGTAAACAATAAGTCAGACAGATAATGGCCACATCTCCAGGAGAAACGGGTAAATCACTATCCAACGTTAATCTTTCAAACAGTGAGATTCTCTGGCCTAAAAAGGCAAGAAAAAGTTACAATGTGAAAGAAAATTTCCCATCAAAGCAAGTTTTTTACACAATGTACATCGCTATGTGATTGTACCGGGGTTGAACATCAGAAAAGCCTTCTTTTACCTTCTTATCTGTGCTTGAGTAAGAATTCCTACTGGTGGAGGGCCATTCCAGTGGAAGTGCCCCAGAGGCATATGCAGTTCTCTCTGAATTATCAAATTCAAGCATTTGTGATCCCCCATCAGCTTCATTTAACTCATCCACTTGACGCTGGAATTCTGGTTTCAATGATTCAAGCTCCTCTACTACATCTAACAATTTCTGCAGAGATAAGGCAAGAATTGAAATTAAAAGTGTTGTCTGACATTCTCAAATTAGATTAAATGAACTAGTGCACCAATATATTTCACCTTTCTATAAGTCGATCTTTCTTTCGGACGCAGAAGCTGGTAATCTCGATGAAACGGTATAGTTTCAGACACCAAACTGAAAAATATCAAAGATATAATACATCTGTACTTTAAAATAAAGGAACAGAACCAAAGGAATGGCCTGGCACAGATCCTTTTACCTTGAAAACCGCAGAAGGTTGATGTACAGATCCACAATATTCTTCTCCTCCCGGTACACATTTGCCTAGACCATAAATGAGAAGATGCAGGCAATAAGAAAGTGCTGAGAACACCATGCCCCAGGAAAAGTAGCATAGACAATAATAACAAATGATGCTCATGGTACTCCAACAAAACCTACTTATAAAACCTGATGGCAAAAACAATTTCCTATTCTAAGTAGCAATAAACCAAGAGTTAATCCCACTCACTTTTAAGCGCATCATCCCCTGGTATAAATGTCAATCAACAAATAAGACCCGTCATTCCAACAAATTTAAGCTAGCCTTTCTTTCCAAGTTCCAGCACCTCTTGGATCTCAAGGACTTCAATAGGCACTTAATTGCTCAAACCAACGTGAAAAGGTGACACCCGTTTCTGTATCAAGATGACGAATCCATACGGAGGAGTTCAGATTTCCCACGCAAATTGATGCCAAATTAAACTCTGTGCAATCCTCATTATAGTTTGCGCCAATAAGACGCTCATCATTTAACTCCAGATGCCAAACTGTTGCATTTATCTAGTAAGCAAAATGTACCACTCACATATGCCTATCTCATCAGTGGTATTTCAATAGAAAAACACTAGAAATACCAAATCAGCAACTCCACCAATCGCCCTCTACTAGCACGGTTATCTAAGAACATGCAACGCCGGCAGATTTCAGAATCCTCTAGCTAATTGCATTATTTGCACGAGAGAGACAGACTCACGAACCCAGCTCGTTCTCGAGCTAAGGCAAAAAAAGGAAAACCCTCAATCAAAATTCTCCTATTCCGAGTTGCGACAAAGCCGATTCGACACGAAAAAGCTCGAGGAACAATGTGAAGTGCGAATCGGCACACCGAACGCGGAGAGGAGAAACGAGAAGTACCTGCTTGAGGAGATTGCCGGCGATCCGATAGTAGTAATGGAGAGGAATGCGATTGTCGACCTCGACTCTCCGAGCGACCGAGTTGACGTTGATCTTCATCTTCTCCGGCGGCGATCGCCGGCGCGCTGCGACTCCGATTCCGATTCCGTCCGCTGCCGAAGAAATCGCGCGCGCGCGCTCTCTCTCTCTCTCTCTCTAGTTGAAGAAGCGGAGGTTGAGAGGGATCAATGGGAAGACTTGCCCGTTAAGGTAAGAACACCGGAAGAAAGAAGTTTCTTCTCGCGTCGCATGTCGACATGGTGGTGATCGATTTCTATGTCCCTCTTCCTTACCAAATTATTGGCTTTTTTTCCTCTAATGTTTTCCCAAAGGGCTAATACCACTACTTTAAAAATAAAATAAAAACCCTAATCTTTGTCATATTTATTGTAAATTAATTTGTATATCGTACAAATTCCTAAGCTGATACATATGTACCATATTTATCCCAAACTAATCCAAATTGTGATAAATGTGAGAATTTTTTTAAGTAAATGTGACACGATTGTACTGGTTTGGAATAGATGTGTCAAATGGGTGAGTCGGGTAGAGTCGGATTTAGGTGGAGTCGAATATGATCCGATCCATATTGACCTGTCTAACACGTTTTTACCCATATGCAATGACTCATACTTGATCCAACTCACAACTGATCCATACCCGATTTCGACCCGTTTCAATCCATATTACCAAGTAATACTAATATTCTAAGAAAATGATAGTACTAAAATACTTCCACGCAATAAAAAATTTAGTGAAAATTTTTTCTTTTCTTTTTTAAAGATTTTTATGATTTTTTTCAATTTTTAAAATTTTTAAAAAATATTTTTGAAATTTTTTTGAAAAAGAGTCTCAAGTGCTCTAATTTTATCAATAAAGCGCATAAAGTGGACCTTATTTTAAATAAGGGCGTGAAGCCTCTTTGTTTCAGAAAACGGCCTCGGTAAGGGTTCTTTTTTTTTTTGTCTTTTTACACTTTCTAATTTTGTCTCATTTTCCTTTTCTTTATTTTCTTTATTTATTTATTTTTCCTTTTTTCTCCTTCCTCCATTGCAGGTCATCCCTGTCGTCGTCATCTTCTTCCTCCTCCAACAACTCCAATTCTTAGTTTGATTTTTTAGCAAGAATCTACCATCTTTCTGTATGCTCTCTCCTCCTCCTCCACCACCACCACCACCAAGCTCCCCTCCTCTCTCAGTAGAGGTGGCAAAATGGGTCTAGAACCCACATTTGACCCATATTTGATGGTGGTGGGTCAAAAATGGGTTAGCTTAAGTACTTAAATGGGTCATAAATGGGTTGCTTAAAAACTTTATGGGTCATAAATGGGTTACAAATGGGCCATAAATGGGTTAGCTAAGAAAACTATCTTAAGGCAATCATAAATAAGTTTTGTGAATATTTTTTTAAAAATCTAATTTTTTAATATTTAAATAATTTGTTTTTTATATAATTTTTTTTCTTTTCTATTTTCTTTTTTCTCCTGCCTTGGCCGTCGCTCTACTTTGGCCGCCAATGGTCACCGCTGCCCACCTCCGGTCACCATCACCAACCACCACCCTCCGCCGCCGCCGGCCGTCGACCGCCGCCACAGTGCGTGTACGAGTCAATTAGTATTGAAGTCTTTTAACTTAACTCGGCAAGATAAACCCGAATCGAGTACGAGTCAGCGTCGAAACCTGCCGGAGCACTTCCCTTCCCGAGCTCCGATTACGCCCCTTACCCCTTCAGAAGCGGCAGCCCGTGCGGGGAGAGCTACAGCTTCGGCGACGGAGGTGGCAAGCAGCAGTTTGAGGGGCGACGATGGCAGGAAGCAGGCAACGGTCAACAGTGGCGAGCAGATGTCGTAGGTGGCCGATTATAATAAAAAATTATTTTATAAAGAAAAAATTTAAATTTTTTCAGAAAAATTCAATTGCATGTTTTAGCAATATAATTTTTCTTAATAAATTATAAGAAATAAATATTTCATAATTTAGCTAAATATATAAGTATTTAAGTAATACGGGTCGGGTCGGGTATGGGTCGGGTATGGGTTGGGTCGGGTATGGGTCACTAAATTTGCATTGGATGAATATGGGTCAAAACGGGTTAAATGGGTCAATATGGGTCGGACCATATTCGACCCGACCCATACCCGACCCGACCCACCCATTTGACGCCTCTATCTCTCAGCAAGTGCATGTCAATAAGATAACAAGCAGCTCGCCTACGACGTCACCATCAATGACAACTTCACCGAGGGCTTCACCTGCAACAGCCTTCGTGATTCCTGCCGCTCTTACGTCGCCCTTCGATCCACCCCCTTCTATGCCTCCCTCGTCTCCATCTCCTACCCACTCAACTCTCAGCCGACCACAACCTCCACGACAAGAATAAGAAGGTCCTCCGGTTTATCGAGGAAGTCACGGCCACCGACGAGGTCCAGAGCCGGGTCCTTGTCGAGATCCTCTGCCGCAATTCTCATCTCGAATACGTGCGCCGCACGACCTCGATGGCCAGACCGATCACGAGTCCTTCAAGAAGACCATGCCCATGATCACCTACGAGAACCTCTAGCCGGACATCGCTCGTATTGCCCAGGCGAGAAGTCTCCGATCCTCTGCTCTCACCCCATTTCGGAGTTCCTCACCAAGTACAGGACATGGAGATTTTCTTTCTGGTTCTTGATTTTTCCAGCGAGCGTTGGGTGGTTCTTGGTAACTTCTTGCTTCTTGTCGAACGTTTGCTAAGTTGGGTTGATTCTTGATTTGGTACAGCTCAGGACGTCCGGAGGAGAGGGCACGCTGATGCCCACCATTGAAGAGAAGCTGAAGCCGGCGATGGGTGGGAGTGGGGAGAAGAAAAAGAAAAAGGAATAGGAAAATGAAAAGCAAAGGAAAACAAAAAAAATTAAAACAAAAAAAACAAAATTTAAAATGTAAAAAACGAAAATATCCTTGATTAAGCCCACTTTTGAAATAAAGAGGACACTCCGTGCCCTTATTTGAAATAAGATTCACTTCGGATTCTTTTTTGACAAATTAATAGCACTTGGGGCTCTTTTTTGAAAATTTTTCAATATTTTATTATTAAAAATATCTTCTAATTTTTTTAAAAAAATTATTTTTTATTTTATTTTGTTTTCATTTTTCTCCGGCGACCGGCGGAGGGCAGCGGTGGTTGGTGGCCGGCAACGATGGCGACCGGCGATTGGCGGCGGCGGCGGTCGGCGGGGGACAGTAGTTTTTATATTTTTCTTTTCTGATTTATTTCATTCACTTATAAAAATTAAAAAAATTAAAAAATAATAATGACAAAGCCTTTGAGGCCTTGGGCCCATTTGCAACTTGTGGAAGGAAAGTGCCATCATGAGTCGAAAATGGGTTTAAGTGTATAACTCATTTTTTTGCCCTTCTGATTAAACTTAAATATATTGGACCCATTTTTATTCAACTATTTACAAACTTAGAACCCATATACAATTCATTTGTACCAAATATGGGCCATTGACCCATATTGACGACTCTAGTTTAGAGTAAATGTACCAATGGTGTACTAGTATGGTGATTTTTGTGACTTAAGAATTAATTTGGGTAAATATAATACAAGCATACCGGCTAGAGATTTTTGGTGATAGTAAACCCTTTTCAAAAAAAAATATATATACTTTAGCTGCTACTTCATATTATGCTATGGCGGTCATCACCAAATTATCAAGAATGCTAAGTTCAAATTTCTAGCCATAATTGCAACTAAGTTTGAGAACGACTAAGAAAAAACGTGCCAATTAGCATTCGATTTGATTTCGATTTTCTTAATGATGATCATAGCCGAGTTTGATTATTGCCACTATTGGTGATTCTTTTCCTCGCTCTTTAAAATAAGCAGTGTGGCGAGACTCTGTATGCATGATGTAGTTCATCATGGTTGAACAGTCAGAGAGTCTCGGAGTCCATATTTTCAAATGGCAATTTCCATTCTTCAAACGACCGTAACATTCCCTAAGTTAATTATTGAGCTAAACGAAAAATAATTTGAAAAAGAACTAATTAATCAAATCACAAATGAAAATGCCGAAAATTGCTATTTACTGAAGCTGTTAAAGCCACGATATTGTCACACAAATACAAATCTATCTGTACTAATCGAAATAATTTTGTTTCGTGTCATCATTTTTCATTCAATTTCACGACTTCATTTCCCTCTCTCTTACTTACCAATGTGCTCAAGTTGATTTTAATAAAGGGTCTTTTGTAAAGAGGTTGAATACTCGAAATGATTTCTTTAATTGACATTTTTTTTAAAATATAAATTATGATGCAACTTTAACAAAAGAATTCTCTTTAGAATAACTCGAACTAAAGTATTGTATACCACAAGAAGTTATTTCGTATTGAACTTTAGAGAGACATTGTAAATAAATGTCTTTTTTATATTCCTTCAAATCAGGATCTCGATCATAGAGTTCCTTAAAATACTCAAATGTTATTCTCATGAAAAAGCAACGAACATGTAAAACTCTTAGATTTGTAGGGACAAAAATGGAAAAAAAAAACAACAGTTTTTTTTTTTTTTTAAACAATAGGAAAGGTTGATAAAATGAATGGATTGAATATTGATCCATTAATGATATATTTTTCTCCTTTCATCAATCTTGCCATTAATAAAGTCTCGGTGAGGGCTATTTTTAATCATTTAATTTTTTTGCGGGTGTGCCTTAAGCTATTTCAGGGGTTGCGGCAAAGAAGAGGAAGAAGCTATTTCCGGGGTGAAAATAGCGTCAGCCTTTATCAATGACCCGAAAGATCGTTCGCGCTTGTTGAAGGATTATAAATGAAATGATCACCATTATATTTGTTCCATCCAATCTATTTTACGTGGCGGACGACGTGGGTATCGGTGTTTAACAGGGCGCGGCAATTTTATCAACGAAAAATTCACAAGTAGATGAACATATTAGAAGCTAAAATGATGTTGGCCAAAAGAATTCAAAAACAAATCTGATTTTTTTAAGAAATTATAAGGGATAAAAAAAACATAAAAAGGGGTCTTCTTCAAGTCACTGCCCACTGCCCAGCCGTTGAAGAGTCCTTCGTGTGCGCCGTGGCAGTTGAAGATCGTCGCTTGAACGATAGAACGCGTACTCCGCCGTTGCTCGGTCTAGAGGCCCGGAATGAAATTTTTCGGGTTTGGGCTTTAGCCCGTTTCTTTTTTTCTTTTTTCTTTTTAAGTGATTTTTTTCAAAAAAATATTGCTCATCGTCATTTTCCAAAACAATAGCACTCAATTATCTTATACCAAACGAATAACTTAGAATTACAAAATTTCATCAAATGGAACGAAATCTCAACTTTAATGTAGCATAACTTCTCAAATTAGCGGGTCGTTTGTTGAGCAAGGTGGTGGCCGGGACCATGGTGGCGGCGGCAGTGGCGGCGAGGCAGGGTAAGAGCACCAATAAATGAGCAACATTAGCGAGTAGCAATATCGGTTGCTGTCGGCACAACAGCTAATTGGCGCCCTTATACTAATACATCAGATTCATATGGTAGTGGTAGTGGTAGTGGTAGTGGTAGTGGCTAAGTACGCCGAACATTCCATCTAGGCGCCGTTTCTGCTATATGTCCGCATCAGAAATGAAAATGAAGGAAGCACTCTTTTAAGACATATCATCTTGTAAGAACAGTCCATGTCAAAGGAGGAGCAACCACCCCATGACCGCCGTTAGGATGTAGTAGACGGCCTGCTCGGCATTCCTCGGTGCACCGTTCCCTTCGGCTTGAATGTGCTCGGCCACATTGAAGTTGCCTGCAAAACCGCACATTTTTGCTCGTCAGCGTCAGGAGGACGTCAGGCGTGCCGTAGATTTCGCTTTGGTAAATGTAGAAAAGTGTTGGTGTGTAAAAATCAGCGGATGAGTTTGCAAAAAGGCACCGTCTTCCAAATCCCCGAGACTACCTGAACTGTCTATTCATCACAGTAAAGTTACCGGTGAAGAGACTATATTCGCAAGTGACCGTACATCTTATGCCTATGGTAGAATACATTAGTTATGGTGATGCAAAATGCATTGGCAATACTCGCACAGTTGGTGGAACCAACCTCTTTCGGGTCCAAAGCCGCATCCCGCGTGGATTGTATCTTTGATGTCCCTTATCGTCGCGTGGTTGTAGAAAAGGAAGTTTGACAGGATCCCCTCGATGCATTTGAGCACCAAGTTCGTTTCGCTCAAGCATGGCCCGTTGCAGAATTGATCTGTATAATCAAGAGGGACATGGAGGTCTCCACTTTCATCCAACCTATAAGATTCTTCACAAGCCTTGTAGATCTACAGGACAACAACACCAGTTAGAGCAGACCAACTACATTACACTGTACAATTGTCTCTGGAGAACCGGGATTGCTTAGCTACTGCTTAGAGTCTAGACACAAACGAGCAATTGGCATTGTAATGTTAAGGGGGTTCTAACTCCTGCTTACACTTTTGTCATTGAAGCAAAGCAAAGCTTTCTCAATGATCTGAGGCGTATCGGCCTCCCCTGACCCACCTCCTCCTGACCCGCCTCCACCTGGTGGATAGAACCAGCCACCGACACCTCCTGCCCCGCCTCCCGACGGATTAGAACCACCCCCAACGCCTCCTACCCCGCCTCCCGACGGATTAAAACCACCCCCGACGCCTCCTGCCCCGGCCCCTCCTGCTCCGCCACCTGATGGAATGAAACCGCCGCTGCCACCGCCTCCGCCTCCTACCCCGCCGCCCGGCTGATTAAATCCACCACCGCCTCCAACCTGAGTCACTTGCCCTTTGGCTGTTCCTGTATGGACCATGGCCCAAAATAACCATACAGCATCAACTGAAAACCATAAATTCATTTTACATAAAGGAAAAAGAAAAGATCTTTAGCATCACATACCAAAGATGCAGCAGAAAACAGATATACATGCAAGAGTGAAGGCATAGACCCTCAATCTGGTCCTCACTGGCAATGCCATTGAAGAAGTTTTGCAGAAAAAAACTGAAGCTCGAGGATGAAAACACGACATTAGAATTTGAGTTGCTTTTTTATAACTTTGAGGTCGTACCAAACCTTAGAATTTGTCAGGTTGGATGCTAAATTGTAAATTCCAGGGCCCTTTAAGCCCCAGAAGGATCAACCTGAAAATGACAGCGCTTGTGTCATACATTTGATGGATGACCCACCTTTGGTCTCTCTGTTTTCTACACTTTTTGACCATATGGACATGGCCTACCGGTCTGGACAAGCAAGATTTTCAATTGACAGGTGAGTAGGGAATCCACCAGATGCAGATTAAGAAAGACGACTCCTTTGCCTAATAAACACTAGATGGACAATTCAGGTAGGTTCAGTTTAGAAAAAAGAAAAGCAGGCTGAATCAGACTTTCTTTTGGGCAAAATAGGTCAAGGCATGAGGATAACTTAAGAGAGGGAGAGAGCAGTTGGATTGCCAGCCACCAAACGCAAAAGCTTGGTGAAGGCATTTAACTACAGCGTTAAAAATTCAACAACCATGACTTCTTTTGCAGTTACATTATCTTTCCCTCCTCGTACAAGTAGAGATTACGTCCAATGAGCAGAGACATTAACAATTGGCTTGTGAGAGAGCCAAGAAAACCCCTGGGACGAGAACCAGTTAATTCAATGTACAGACCAATTGGTCATACCTGTGCATCTTAGGAAAAAAGTTGACAAATTCTTCAACACGCTCAATTCTTTTCTAGAAACTTGATACAACATTCAGATGAAAAACACTGAATTCAGCTATTCAAAGCAAACAAAGGATAGAGACATAAATTATCTCTAAACAAACGAATGCCCAAACCCCAACGTGTGATGTGCTCTGTTCTCGAGACCAGATACCTGTCCAGGAACAAATGTGGTGTAGCATGCTCACCAGAAACTCCCTATGTGCATCCACCCGCAGATTCAGACGATCAAAGAATCTAAACGGTAACCACATTAACTTTATATTATTTTCATGCTCCTCCATGCAAAGCACGGCAGGGCAGCTCTGGTTTCAGCCAAGTAACCAAGTATTCTGGAGAGGAAGCTTATGGAATGATTCTGGCACATCTTCGCATGACAACGCCGATCTTCTGATCCTGTAAAGCCAACTTTAAGTACAGAATATCAGGATGCCTTCCTGTATTCAACATTCCCACGAATGAAGTTCACTTTTCACCTTTGTGACACAATACAATTCACAATGTCCAGTCCTTTGAGCTAGGCAAATTACTGATGAGAATCAGTTGGATCAACGTCAGAGCCATTTTCTGGATTCTTCTGCCCACCAAAAAAAAAAAGATGCAACCAAATTCAAGCTGCAAGAACAGCAAGAGGTCTCGCTTAGTTACTTTGCCGTCAATAGTTTGCTAAATTTCACATGACCTATATTACACACTCAACGAGAAAATGAAACACGTAACTTAAACAATAACTATTCATCACATGTTCATGACTCGGGTAACTCTGCGACAACTATCAGGATACGTTTTCTATTTTCGCATGTATGACCCGAGGTCATAACCTACATAAAGATGTTGATAGCCTCATGTTACCTTAAGTACACAGCACTAGGACACTGATCTTGGACTAATACACACGTTGAGTATGGACAGTGGATGCTGCATGATAATGTCGCGACAGGGACTCATCTAAATTCATGGTACTCATATACCCAGCCCTTAGGAGGTCATATCCTAAATGCTGCAACAATCATTGTTCATCCCAACATGGTTAATGGTCTTGGTAGCAGAGAACAATACAAACTACATATATATTTATCATTTTCCGAGATTATACATTAAGTAAGCCGAAAAAAATTGAAAAATGAAAACCTGGGGAAGAAGCCATCAACGGTGTAGAAGGAAAATAGATCACTAAACCAAAGATTGACGTCAGCTACTCATTGGGTTAACAAACTGAAGTTGCTGAACATGTCATGGAATAATCAGTTTTACATTTCCAACTGGATCATAATACCAACCAAGGCTAAATAATGGAATTACAAAGCTTCCCAAGCCAATCTCGTGACTGACTCAAAGTTCAGTGAGATCTGGTAATGCTAGTCTTGCTTAGGTACATAAACGCAATACCTCAAAGCATTTAGAACTTATGAAACTCCATATTAAAGGAGGAACTAGCCATCCTACCAGAGATAACAGAAAGGAACTATGTGACCACAATGTGCTCAACTTCAGAATGGTACAAGCACCTTATAACATGGTTTATAC
Source organism: Rhodomyrtus psidioides (assembly GCA_021437785.1). NCBI lineage: Eukaryota > Viridiplantae > Streptophyta > Magnoliopsida > Myrtales > Myrtaceae > Rhodomyrtus > Rhodomyrtus psidioides. Next base: position 1,344,583 of record JAILYB010000041.1, on the reverse strand, counting down.
ACAAAATTGTTCAAATAATTACATTTCCCTCAAATAATGACCCAAAATTCCAGCAGACATTGAGAGCAATTCTGGAACAAATAAATGTGGACTGTATCAATAGCAATAGAGTTGAGTTCTCCAAAGTACCTCTAGCTCTTGAATTAGTAACTTCCACAAGAAAACAGAACGTCATTTGTTATCTAGTCGATTGCCATCAGGCTCAATGCTTTTACAATGCAGAGCGTGCTCATGAACCTCCAGTCATTACAATCCTTGACGACCTTCCCTATACAATAGGGATAACTTTTAGTATGATCTCTTGTTTATCCATACTCGATAATGTTTGCCTCTCTATATTGTCATTATCAGACTTTGGCCTCTAGAAAATAACTTGCACTCTAATAAGGTGCGCATCCATTTCCATCTATGGCAATAAGCTCCTTGGCCTCATCAGCTCGCCCTGATTCATGCAATGCCTTGATTAAAGCATTGTAGGTCTGCTTTTCAGGAGTCAAACCCAATGTCAACATTGAAAAGAAGAGCTTCCTAGCCCTTTCAACACGGTTAATCTTACAACAACTGTGGATAAGAACACTGAAACAAGAAATATCTGGGCTAATTCCATCTGCTTGCATTTTTCTAAGCAAGTTCAGTGATTTCCCAACATTTCCAGTAAAACACAGGGATCGGATCAATATGCTGTAAGTTATAGCATTTGGAGTGACGCCCCACTCCCTCATTTCTGCAAAACAATCTAGTGCATCTTCAACCTTGTTTACTCTACAAAGTCCATCAATTATTGCAGTAAAAGTGACAACATCAGGTTCAAAAGAAAACTTAAAAACCATCTCCAGCAGTTCCTGGGCTTTTCTCATGTCTCCTTCCTTGCAATGTGCACTAATGATGGTGTTGAGAGTCACAAGATTAGGTGCAATCCCAATATTTTGCATTTCTCTCAAAGTTTCCAGCGCCCTGCCCAGCATTTTGGATTGGCAGAAGCAATCAATCAGCATATTGTACAAAAAGACATTTGAGACTTGCCCATCCTCAAAGATCCGATTTAAGTACCGATCACCATCCTGAATTCTTCCAGCCTTGTATAGTGCTTTGATGAGGGCATAATAAGTACTGAACCCTGGCTTCACACCTTTCTCATTAAATCTATCAAGTAGCTCAAGCACCTCATTCAGATCCAAGCCTTTCAACAAACAAACAATAGCAATGTTAAAAGTCGCACCATCAGGAACGTAACCTCTCTCACCAAACATTCTCAAAAGACCAGCTGCTTCCCTTGCCATAGCATTGTTTGAAAGGCAAAAAAGCAAAGTGTCGCAAACTAATTTGATCGAGCTCGGTTCCCTCGCCACAAAGCTACACAACAAATCAAATGCCTTCCCGGCATCAGTGCATCGAAACATTCCATGAACCAATGATCTGATAGTGGCTTCATTTGGAGGCACATTCCTTTTCCTCATGGTTTCTATGACCTTGAATGCTTCATCAGCCATTTTTGCATTACAGAAACCATCGATAAGTATCGTGTACGTATACACATTAGGCTTATAACCGACCCCCTCCATTTGTTTAACCAAGCGACGTGCCTCATCCATCACGCCAGCTCGGCAAACCCCATGAATAAGTATATTGTAAGTAAACCTATCTGGTTTGCAGTTATCAGCAGCCATCTGCTGGAACTTCAAATAAGCCCTGTCCAATGAATTGGCTTTCACAAATGCATCGATCACCGCATTATATATCCTAGTAGTTGGACTAAACCCCAGAAACGAAATCTGCCCAAAAACTTCATCGCAGTAATTAGCCAATCCTAACCTGCCCCAGCTCCCAATCAACACACAAAGCAAATCTTCAGTGAACCGACCGCCAGAGTTCCTAATGTCCTGAATCAGTTCAGCTGACAATACAACAGGGCCCTTCCTGTTCAGCGCACTGGCCAAAACAGTTCTAACCGATTGATTCTTGGCGATTGCAGGGCTAAAACCCGATACCCAGATGTAGAACTTCAAAGGGAGAACCGCGTCTTCTTGATTCTGCAAAACGCTCGCGACAGACTGAGCACTGAGGACCGCCCTCTTCGCTTTGTGCTCGTGGGTAAGAAGCAAAAACCAGTCCTTTCTCGAAAGGGCTTGAGAAATGTAAGGGCGATCGATTTGCTTGTTTCGTAAACTGTGGTTTCCCCAAGGAAAGGTGTCCCTCGGGCGCGAGTTGGGCGAAGGCCTACCTCTGCTCGGTGCTTCCTGTGATTTGCTAATATGTTCCAGTCGAGCGGGTGGTTTGGGTTGGGACTTGGAGTGATTGTCCGGGAGGAGTTTCTTGTGAGCAAATGCTCCGTCGGAGAGGGTCGTGATTGCAGTCGAAGCCCTGGAAGCTAAAGGAGGAAGCCCTCTCATGTCATGTCCCCTTGCGAAAGTCCAGTAGCGGTCGGCTGAAGCAGATGGAGAAGACGAGGGCTGAGAAGTTCGTCCATAGACTCCACACTGTGTGTGTAGACCGGCCAACGAACCGGTTCGGTAAAATCTAGGTCGCAGTCCTAAAATTTATCCTGATTTGAGTTTGGCACTGTTACCCTTCCATCACCCCTTCCGGTTTGTCTATGATTAAGCACTTCCTTTGATGAAAACATATTCATTTGTAACAATTAAATGAAAGAGTGCGCATAATTACGAGGCAAATTTCTAAAACATGCCACAATAAAGTCCTAAAACTTGAAATTTCAATGCACTTAAGCTCTTTCGTTTAACCCCTTTAGTTTTCGGTGAAAGGAAATTGCAACGAGATGGTTTGCTTTTACTATCTGCGACGTCATTGTTTTGTCCGTCCGTTGAAAATTTAACGGAGCTAAGGAAGAACTAAAGTGGATGACCGTGATAAGTTCTCCGCTAGATGCATAGTGAGGAGATTAATCGCTTTAGAGGACAGTATTCATTCACGGAAAAAAAAAAAAAAGAAGGTGCATATTCCAGCTCCGTTTTGTTTCGCAAAAAATGAACGATCTAAAAAAAAAAATATTTCCAAAAAATGATGTCCGATATCGCTTAAAATAATTACTCTGCAGCAAATATTTTCACCATCGATAACAATTTATGTCTAAATATTTTCATCGATAACGATGATATTTTTCCACGGCATGAGATATTTTGCAAATCATTCATTTTTGTTTTTACACTTGTTAACCTAAATCGACTTATTAAAGTGTGAAGCACATGGAACACATAAGGGCAAGCTCTATCCACTCGTAACCAAAAAAGAAAAAAAGAAAAAATTTTAAATAAGGGCTCGAAATCCTCTCATTTTTTCAAATAAGAGCTTGAAATTGATTTAGTTTCAAAAAAGAGCCTGAAGCCCTCTTCTTATTTTTTTCAAAAGAGGGCCTGACCAGGATTATTTTTGTCATTTTTCTTTTTTGTCTTTATTATTATTATTTTTCCTTTGTTTCGCCATACCCAAACCTCGCATGTTTACCTCTCCAAAGCACTGTTCATGTAACCCAGGCCACTGTTCATCATCTTCAACCCAATGACTCTTCATCGTCTTTGCGAGCAGCAATCCCACCAGGGCCACCACTGCCACCCACACCACCATCTCCTTCGTTGCCGTTGTCCAGCCGCCACTGAGCCTGTCGAACTGCCATTGACCGTCCAAGATCACCTCGAGGACCCGCAACCCTCTCCTCTTTTCCTCTGCACCTGAGAGCCCTCACCCGCACGAGCTCGCAAAGCCATCCTTGGATTGTAGATCGCGATTATTGCTGTTGCTATTGTGAGGTTGATGGACCCAAAGGGTGAAAATGACTCCATAATTTGAGAAGAACTCTGAGGAAGAAGATGATTAAGAATCGGGCCGAGCAAATGGATCGGAATATGCATGCTCGCGTCGTAGGACAAGGTCAAAGGACTCTAAGGAAGGAGACATGGCGTTTCCTCGCGAGATCGTGGGTTTTCGGAGCTCCGAGGTCTGCCGCTGTAAATCTGTGAGCAGTTGAGATCCATCGGACCTGCGAGATCCCGGAGCCGAGAGCCTAGTCGAGACTTGACAGCCACCTACAAGCCCCAACCGCAGCACCTCAGTCCAATCCTGGCGCCACTAATCCGCTGCCCTGCCACTCACGAGCTGCTGTTGGACTATCCTTGAAGTCGAATGCCGAATATAGTATTATGGCCTGGGTTGAAGATGAACAGTGCCTTGGTGGTCACTATAAAAGAGAGATAAATGCCCCGTCTAGTTTAGCATTTAAGATGAGCATTGGGGCTCTAAAGTCCCTTGACCAAATGCAAATGTTGTTTGGTTCATTTTTTGGCTCACTTTGGGCAGATGCAATTGCATCTCAAATGCTCTTCAAAAGCCTTTAGGCCAAAGTACTTCTTGAGGTACTTTGGGAAGTTGTATCTCAAATGCAACTATTTTTTTTTTAAACTTTGTCACATATACTTGCCACCTCCAACTAGCGGCCGACCGCCGCCAATCATCGCCGGTTGCCGTCGCCGCCGCCCGCAGCGGGTTGCCAGCCGCCGTCGCCGCCAGCAGCTAGTCGTCGGCAGCCGCCGTCGCCCGTCGCTGCCATCCTCCAGCCACCGGACGCCGGTCTTCAGCTGCCGCCGCTGCCCGCTGCCGCCATCCTCCAGCCACCAAACGCCGGTCTTCGGCTGCCGCCAGCGGCGGCCGGTCGAAGGCCGCAACTGCTGGACGCCGTTATCACCGAGAGGTCGCTGCCGACGGTCACTGGTCGCCGCCGATCGCCGGTCGCCGCCGCCACTTTTTTTTTATTATAACAAAAGTAAAAATACTCTACAAAGTCTCATTGAACCCTCTGATTCACAATAGGCTTGTGAAGCCTTTTATGTGAACAAGCAAGCAGAACAGAATCGTGGTAAGCTCATACCATCACCCTCCAAATATTTCCAGGCTGTTCCATATCCACAAAAATCATTGGTTGTAATTCCCCAGATAAGGACCTTATCATTGGTTGGGATATTCTAGCCCAGCTTTCCCAGCTCAGAATCAAACCCACTGGTTTACAATTTGGTGACCAGTTTCGTGAGTATGTGGATATCCAGAGACTTTTCATCATTCAGCCAGAAATCCTTGATCCAATTACCCAAAGTCTCTTATCCTGCTGTTCTGAATCCCATTCCCAGTTTATCCAAACCTGTTCAAACCCTCTTTGGAAAAACTCTGACTTCTTTGTCAAACTCCCATTCAAGAAAAGTGAAGATGTTAATCCCACAAAAGCCAGTCATTCTGGTATGAATCCTGAACATCTTGCTTTGGCCCAGAAGGAATGTGCTGAGCTACTCTCGCAAGGTCTCATTGAACCCTCTGATTCACAATGGGCTTGTGAAGCCTTTTATGTGAACAAGCGAGCAGAACAGAATCGTGGTAAGCTCAGATTGGTTATCAATTATCAGCCCTTGAACAAATTCCTTCAAGATGACAAATTCCCTTTGCCTCACAAAAACTCTTTGTTTGGTAACCTAGCCCAGGCTAAGATCTATTCAAAGTTCGACCTGAAAGCAGGTTTTTGGCAAATTGGCATTCATCCTGATGACCGTCCTAAAACTGGTTTTTGCATTCCAAACCAGCACTTTCAATGGACAGTCGTCCCCTTTGGTCTTAAAACAGCTCCATCCATTTTTCAAAAAGCCATGTGTAGAATTTTCCAGCCCATCCTTGTTGACACCTGATTTTTTACCATTTATTATTGTGATTTTTATTCTTTAAAATTAATTAAAAATATCAAAAAAGGTCATAAAATCACAAAATCAACTTTGGAAGCCTTGGTTTAGCCTTAGGAACCAATTTTGAACAAAAAATATTTTTCGGTATTTTTAATATTTTTCGAGTTTATTATAAAAATACCCAAAAAATCAGAAAAATACCATTCGTGGTCAGAAAAATACCCAAAAATATTCGATAATTTTGTTTTAATTTCCTCTTCAAGTGTGTCACTTTAAATCTCAAAAATTCGGCTCGGGTCACTATGTTCCTTCACAAACATAAACCCGAACCGAGCCTAAAAAAAAAAAAAAAATCATTTTCGAGTCTTTTAGTTTTCAATTCTCACTTTTTATAAGCTATGACATTGGATTCTAAAGTCTTAAAGTGCAATTAGGTCAATTTGCCCTCCAATTTAATCAATTTTTACCAAAAGGGCTTAATTGCATATTTTTCTTTCAATTAGTCCCCGGTTTCACGGATGTATACGTATGCTCTACGTATTTATACGTCATACATATTTATACGTTATGCATATTTGTACTGTTTTGTAACCTCTTTAACTCTTGTAATAATAATAATAGTTATTATTTTTAACACATTTGTTAGTGCCTTTTTTTTTTAGCATTTTTGTATTGTGAGTGCTATTGCTAGTGCTATTTTTAAATAGCATTTTTTGTATTATAAATTGTGAGTGCTATTGTTAGTGCTATTTTTAAATGACATTTATTTATCATAAATTGTGAGTGCTATTGTTAGTGCTATTTTTAAAAGGCATTTATTTATCATAAATTGTGAGTGCTATTATTAGATAGAATTTATAATTGTTAGTGCTATTTTTAAATAGCATTTTTGTATTATAAATTGTGAGTGCTATTGTTAGTGCTATTTTTAAATAGCATTTTTGTATTATAAATTGTGAGTGCTATTGTTAGTGCTATTTTTAAATGTCATTTATTTGTGAGTGCTATTTTTAGATAGAATTTATAATTGTTAGTGCTATTTTTAAATACAATTTATTGGAAGGTATTTTTGGCTATAAAAGGATGACAAGAGTTTTGAGGTTGAAGGGTGAGACATTTTGTAGAGTGTGCAAATTTTTGAGAGTTTAGAGAGAAGAACACAAACACTCTCTATATTCTCATCATCTTGAGTGAGCAAAATATACTAAGTTCGGAATATTGATTCCGCATATTGCTAGCACAATTGTTGTGGAGTTATTAGTCGTCTCCCCATTCGTCAATTGGTGGTGCGTCCGAACTAGATGCCTAACACTTGTGGAGGCTAAGATCGAAGAACATCGAACCGACACCTCCGTTCAAGCACGCTACGAGAGGTAATCTATTTACTCCCTTTGAGGCTTTGTGATTTTTTTTCGATTGAAATGCACGAAGTACGCCTCTGGAGATACATGTATGGGTTGTTATTTATTTCCGCTACGTGTTACGTGGATCCCAACAGTGGTATCAGAGCCAATCCTTAGGCGTTTTCGTGCATTTAATTGATTTTTGCAATTTTTGCAATACTATGGCCAATATGTATTAACGAATTGTTCGTCTTACATGGCTAATGGATGTCGATTGTTTTTATATGATAAATTAATCAACGTAGCAAAAATTGAGACTAAATCAATTTTGAATCGAAAATTTATGGCTATCTTATTTTACGTAAAAATTCTGAATATGATTCAACGTAGAATTTTTATTGTGCCTTCCTAAGTTTTAAATTGTGAATTTATTACTTACGTGGAAGGGTGGTGATCATGGAAAAATCCCTAATCAATGTGATTGATGTATATATGAATGTATGATGATTATTTATATATTTGGGGTTGTAATTATTAAATGGAGGCTGCGTACTCCTTTTATTTTTCATGTAATCTTTATTTTTAGCATAGTCAATTGTTGATGTAAATGCTACGAGGATTACGTGGGGGAGCCTTTTAAGTCGGCGAGCTCTTTGGGGCCCAATTCTTGAAGGGTTCAAGAAACCAAGAAGAAGCGAAGAGCGGCTCTCCGTTATTAAAATATTAAAATGATTAAATGTGGTCTCATTAGCTCGAGACCCATTAAATCATAATTCCATGATCACCACGTAGGATAGATGTTTATGTGATTGACATCTATTTATTTATTATGATTACGTGAGCATGTTAAACTGGTTAATGTGCAAAGTCAGACTTACCTCACCCAAAATTGCGCCTGCATGAAATCCTAGTTAGGAAAATCACTCGCGTTAGGTACCGAAAGGGCGTTGGTAACGACACCAGCGTAACCAAGTCCCCGAACCCAAAAACTCTGGTTCCGTAGAACTGATCGATCTCTCCCAATCGATCAGTAAGGTTTCCGGTCTACCCTCCAAGAAAGACCGGTGGCGACTCCAAATGCATGCACAAGTTGCACATGCCACCACGACCACACTAAGGTCGAAAGCGATCGACTCTTATCGTCGAATCCTTCTGAAAAATACTCCCGCCGCGATTTGGTATGGGCCTGGGAGGGCCCGCGCCGATCCAAGACCCGCGATCGGTAATCCATTAGCCGCGTCCGCTTTCGGACGGGTCGCGACAGCTGGCGACTCCGCTGGGGATCTGTGTTCTAGAACCTATGGTTCTAGACCCCAAGTGGACTTAGGCCGTAATTAAAACGCTGAGTGATTTTTCTAACCATGCAGGCGCTCGTGAAGGTGAGGTAAGTCCGCTTACGATAGGTGTTATATGTTTTTGCAGATTGGAGAAATAAGGGGTGTAGTCCGTGATTAACATTGTCTTATGCAGGTTGGGCGTAGGAATGTATGTTGTGTGGATGATTTGAAGTGCTGATTGATAAACTGCTATGCATGAATTGCATTGTGATGATCACAACACGTGGACACACACAACCGCGCCTAAAACCCCGGGCGTCGCCTATAGGAACACAATAGAAGGAATTGAAAATGGAATCTCCGTGAGGAAAAACGCGGGGTAATCCACTTTTCAATTCCGCTCGCTTCGAACTATGGATCGAGTCCCAATGCAACGATAGCTGTGCAATGGAATCGGCTCTTTCTAGAACTCGAAGTGGGAACCTTAACCTTAGGTGCCAAACCCTCTGATTTTTAGAAGTTCACCATAACTTGTCTCATGCGCATGTCTTTGGGCGGTTGGTACACCTAAAACCGCACATAAGTCGACGAGTTTGGTTGGTAAGACTCTCTATACCTCGAATCTATTACAGTTCATATAAATATAGGCATTTCATTCATTGCATTCTGGTGATTAGATTAAATGCCATTTCAAGGATAGATGTGTGTGTTTTTCCCAAACGTCCTTGATAGAAGACGAAGAGGATGATATCCCATGACAAGCACCGAGTGAGCAACAAAGGAGCCTACTATGGACATTATTGAGATATCGTCCAATGAAGATGACGAGTTGGGGCAAGTGATCCGGAAGTCACAGATCGAACTTGGGGCATCCTTAAACGTTAGGATCACATTCCTTTGTTTCATTTTCCATTGCTAGTCCTCTTGTATAGGGTTTACTTTTATCGAGGCTTTCTCTATCTCACCCCTTAGAGTGATTGTATTAGGGATCTATTGGTGTATACATTTAGATGGAACTTGGTTGTATTTCTTTTGACAGGTCATGGGAATGTGATAGTGGCATTTTCTCTAATCATCCGAATACTCCCAAGTCAAGTTTATAATTCCTTTAGAGAAAATTAAAATTGGAAATCTTGCACGACCTTTTTGGTCATATAGGGTAATCCAACCCCAATTTCGCTAGAAGGAATTATACACTTGAATTGGTCCATGCATGTTTTACGTCGCTGGTAATCCACGATAATTGATCGAGAATATCGGCGTTGTTTTGAATTTAATGACGAGATAGATGTCCAAATTACTCTCGTTCTTAACAAAACGGCCTTGATTTGGATGCCGTATCTTCAATTAAATTTAAAACACGTTATTATGCCTCGCACTTTTGAGTAATTCGTTCCTCTCGAAATTGATCAAAAGCGATTATTGTGAATTACATTCCTTTCAATAGTATGCTTTCTTTCGAGGAATATTGATAAAAACTTTTCGCGCAAGATTAAAACCCTTGTAAAAGTTCTTGTCCTTATTAATCATGGGCAAGCATAGGATTGAAAGGGGTTTTTGATTTCTTTTTCAAATTATTCCTTCTGATTCTGTCTTTTTATTTGCAGATAAAAAAAAATAAAAAAAAATAGGTAATAGAGAGAAATCTTTTCCTGGACAAGTCTAAGGCTATTATCTCATCTGATCATGAGCGAGTTATAAAATCAGGACATATTTGCTCGGCTTACTGATATTATGGTTCGGCTCACCCAAGTTGAAGATGTTCGGATGCTCGAAGAAATGAACCATACAGAAGTTAAAACACACACACAAGAGTTCTCATTTATTTTGCTCAGTGGAGGGTTTTCAAAAGCAGGTCATACAATTCGGGGTAGAAAAGTAAAGCCGAAGTGAGCCCTAATTAACGACACGAAGGAGCCCAACTGACCCTCCATGTTATTAATGCTCTGCTCATACTCCCAACTCCGCATGTCATGGTCGGCAAGCCTGAGGAGAAGACTTTTGCATTCTCCCTTAACTTCGGCGACCTTGGCCTCATGTTCTTCGGCGATTGTTTCCAGGTCTCGAACCAGTCCATTCCCGCGAGCTATGTCCGCGGTTATTTTGTCGAGCCGTTCTTCCTGCCAGTCGCTCTGAAGCCTCAACAGGACATTGCGGCGGTCATGCTCGCCGGTGGTCAGGGATAGGGCCAATTGCTCCACCAGATTTCTCCTCTCGCGAAGCAACGTTGCGACCCGCTCATTAGCAAACTCGACGGCCTTTTTGTAACTATCGGCCAGATAGTTGGTCAGCACCAAATGATCAGATCGATCCTCATAACGAGCTCGCAAGACGCGAGCCACGAGAACCTCCCGATTAGCAGCACGGTAGGCCTCTAAGGAGTGTGCAAAGAGAGTCGGGAAAATTCTATATTCCCTCCCCAGTGTAGTACCTTCGAGAGAAGTGGTATCAAGGTCCTCGAGCAGGACACGGATTTCATCCTCGGTCGCAGAATGATCAGTTATGTGTGCGTAACCGCGACCCAGTAGGTTATAAAGCTTTTCCCACTGGGCCAAGACATCAGTTGAAAAAGTGCGTACGGGAGAGGAGGCCATTTGCGTTGGGTTGGCTTGAGAATAAGACGAGTTTGACAGAGAGATTAGAAGGAAGAAGCTGATTATGCGAGAACGTTAACCTTCCATACATCAATTCCTCATTTTATAGCAACTCGAGGATGATGAAGGGTCTCAGTAATAATGCCGGTGGAGCCCAGTTAGGGGGTAAAGCAGGAGGTCCCCTCACGAGAACCATTGGATTCGTTTCGGTCCGCGATTTCCGGCTCATCAATTAAAAGATGTAAAAGATTTGTCGGGATCACCATTATTAGAGTTAGGTGGGAGGTAAGCGCAACTATCGAAGAGAGCCCTAACAGGATTTGGCAGTCCCATCACGATTGAAAAGCTAAGCGAGAAATTCAAAGTCTTGAGGGGGAACGTTTGCCTAATGATGCTTGAAGAGCGTCTCCTGAACATACGAAGTCACTCGAAGAAAACTTTATAGGGAGTGAGCATACATGAGAGAGTGGAGAACTCTGAGTGGGCAAGAACCAATCAAACATTTCTCAATCCAACATATTTAAGAGGTTATTGTCAGCTGCTAGAGGCGACTGACTCAAAAATCTCAGAAATTGAACTACAGAGGGATCTCGAAGATTCCAAGATCAAGTCTAACGCCAAAACCATGGAGCCCAACACTTCTGGCAACGGAAATCAAGATCACGGCGACGACGACAACGACATCCACGATGTTCAACTCGGGAAAAGAAGACGTCCTCACCAATACTCTCAGGAGGAAACCCAAATGCTGGAAACCCTTTTCAGTAAAAGCCATTACATGAAAAAGAAGTGGAGAATTGAATTGAGCCGGGAGTTGGGGATTAATCAGTCGAGGATCCAGTTTTGGTTTCAAAATAGGAGATCCAAATCGAAGGCTCAACGCAAACGTCAGGTGGTCGAGATTTTAAAGGAAGAAAACCAAAAGCTGCGAACAGAAAACATGAGGTATGAAAAAGCTCTCAATATTACCGTTTGCCCTCATTGCGATAACCTCGTCGCCCTCGGTAAGATATTCCCCGATAAGCCTCACGCGATGATTGAAGACGTTCATTTACCACCCTACTCCCTCGGGGCATCTCCTGCTCAACCAGATTTTGCTGGAGTCACGCATGAGCAGGATGATCCTACGAAGATGATACAAATGCCTCCTGGGGGATGGGATTTGCATCGCTTTGATTGGAGTTACAGTTTCAAGGAGCTGGATGTTACCGCCGACCAGCTCAAAGCATATCAGCCTCATGCACAACAATTTTCGATAGGGTCGGGTCCTGCTGGAGATGAGTTAATCAGTCGTCAAGCCATCGATGCAATTTTGGGCCACGATAAGAGGAGGTTCGCTTGGCCCCCTGAATTGCATTCCAGATTCCTAGACGTGGTTCACCAAATGGGGATCGACTCAGCAACTCCGACGCGCATATTTAAGGCCATGAATGTACCGGGGCTTAGTAAGGAGCTGGTCAGGAATCACCTTGCTGCCTACAGAAAGCTATTAAAACAACGTCGAGCGGAGCTAAACCGGGAGGAATCCGTCTCGAGCTCAAAAGCTAGGGGCGACCGCCATTGTAATGCTCAGGCATCAAGAGATACCCGGCCAAATCTAAGCATCAATCAAGCTAGCAACCCGACCACCGGCAAACTGAAAGCTGATCAGAATGTCCTCCCGGGCCATTTCAACATTTCTCAAGAGCGCGTGTCACAAGTACAGCGAGTGCGAACTCCTCCATTCGAGCAGCAGTCTGCTGGTGCTCTGCCTGCCGCTGGTCAACCCACGACAGACGATTTCTTCGATGAGGGGCTCGATGCCTTGTTCAATCAGTGGGAAGCTGGCATGCTTGGACAGCCATGATCTAGCACCTGACTCGGGGCATGATGGGTCGGTCACTACGAACACCCATAGAAAGAAGAACATGTTCACGAGTAGATCACTCATTTTATCGTTGTAAAGTTCCTACGGGAACATTTTTCTTTAATGACTATAGTTAAACCAACGCTATCGACGAACATCGTCATGCTCAGTTGTGATGATCCCTTGTTAGATTAAGTCTGAAACCAGAGACGGTCTTTAAAATTTTGAGTGGCCACGAACTCATTCCTCACCAAGCGCCCGGGATGCTGAAATGAAGAGTAACAGCATGCACAGGGAAAATGCCACTTTCGTTTGAACGATGAAAATGGGTTGAGAGAAGATCATAGCGTTAATTCCCATGGAGCTAAATGAATTAAACGGAGTCATTAATTGCGGGTCCACCGCTGCTCCCCACGTTCTCGGGCCTAGCAAATCATAAAAGGCGCCGAAAGATTGTAGACCCACCACTTTGTAGACTGAACTAGGGGACGAGCGCAATACTCGATGAAACCGAATCAATGCAAGAGAGTTTGTGATCCTATCACGAGGAAAAAGAAAGGGGAATACAGACGATGAGTAATTGCAGGATCTCGGGAGGAGCGCTTGCTTGCTGGTCTTCATATGCAGCCTGAAGGATGGTTCCAGGACACGCACAATCACTTGAGAAAATTTCTAGAGTGAGCAAACACGTAAGAGCGAATTGAGAAAGCTGAGTGAACTAGATCAGCCCGAGATACCCCGATCCATCATGTTTAAAAGTTATTCCCATCTGCTAGAAACGCCCGACCTGGACATTTCTGAGCACGAACTGCTGGGAGACTTTGAAGATCCTGGAGCTGAATCATGCCCGAAGGCCATAGAGACTGACTCCTCCAGCGATGAAATTCTAGGTTTCAGCTACGAAGAAGGAGTATACAATGATGACCGGAGTCGGAAAAGGAAGCAACTACAACGCCACACTCCAGGCCAAATCCGAGAGCTCGAAGCTTTCTTCAATGAATGCCCCACTCCAAGCAGACAACATAAAATGGAGTTGAGCCGAAAAATAGGATTGGAGCTTTCGAAGGTCAAGTTTTGGTTCGCCAACAAACGAACCCGGGTGAAACAGCAATACGCAGACCATGAGTTACTGGTCCTGAAGGAGGAGAATGAGAAGCTTCAAGCTGAAAGCGCGAGATATAAGGAAGCTCTGACCAAGGCCACCTGCCTTAATTGTGGTAATCCTGTTGTCCTCGGCGAGGTGTTCCTCGATGAACCGTCCCTGTTGACGAATAACGCTCAGCTGTTACCGTATTCTCCACAGCATTTTCCGACACAACCAGATATCGCCGGAGATCTGCATGAGCAAGTCAACACCATAGGATCAACACCAACATCCTCTGAGAAATGGGATATGAATCATCACAGGGGGAGTTCTCTCAATGACGAACTCGCTGTCACAGCCAGCCAATCCAAAGTCGGTGAGTCCCTCCCTGGACAACTTTTGAAACGACTAGATCCCGTAGAGAATAGCTACCGAAGTATTGACGATATTTTGGGTGATAAGAGAACAAGGTTTTACTGGACCTATGAACTTCACACCAAATTTGTTGATGCAATTCGAGAGCTGGGAGTTGATTCGGCTAGCCCACTACGCATACTTGAGATTATGAATGTGCCGGGGCTCTCTAGAATTAACGTCGAGTCTCACCTCAAGTACTATAGGAGATTGCTAAGGGATGAAAGGATAGCGTTAAACCATCATAAAGCCAGTTGGAGCTCAAGTGCCGGGCAGAGTTACAACCACGATGATTGGAGAGCCGAGAGCACCCAACCGTGTTTCAGCAATAACGGGACCAGCAGTCGTGTCAGCGACTCCTCTAACCCAAATCAGAATGCTCCGCCGAGCTATCTCAATACTCCTCAAGAGTATATACCGCAGTTCCAGCACATAGGGATTCCTCAGTTTGAGCGCGATTCGGTCATTAATGCTGTCCCTGAAGCGGATCTGGCATTGGTAGAGAGTGCACATATAAACCTGCCGGTCATTGGAGAAAGTTCCAATTCGAGGGGTCAAGTTGCTCACGGCGAGAGCAAAGAGAGGAATCCCTCGCCTGCAGTCGACGACAGCCAATCTGGGCACCAAAGGCTAGAAAGAACAGGCGATTTCCTTGAGGAGGAGCTGGACACTTGGATCAATACTCTTCAGGAATGTATGTCTCGACCCCAACAGGGCAATGATGAAGGTTCCAGCTCAAAGACTCCAGTTCCTCACAATGAAGGCGATGAAGGAAATCTGCCCCCAACAATTGTTGATACCCAACTTGAGCATCTTCAAGCCGAGGGCCGTGGATTAATCGCTTAATCCGTGGAGCAAGTTCCCCGAACAATGACTATCACCCGCGGAGTATAATGGGATCTACCCCTTCAATACGAAATACGTTTGGCCGCGAAGCCACCTATTTGGTAAAACGATGTATCGTTCCTAAACGATCTTCAATCGAATACCGAAGTAATGTCTCATTTCTTTCCCTTCTCAGGTGATAAACGTGGATAAATCACTCAAGGAGCCATTTGTTCGAATAACAGAACAGACGTTGCCTAACTGGGGGCAGATGAACCATTGATGTTGCAAACACTCCAAGAATGGATAGGCGGATTTGATAGATGTTGTTCATATCAATACGCAATATCAGAACGGGATGAGAACCAAGAGTAAAGTTGTATCGTTCCAATTTGTCTTGAATTTGAGAATATGAATTGATACTCGTTATTTATCCTTGACAGGGGAATCGCCTTACAGACGAACAGGTTTTCACATCCCATGTATTACCCGTTAGAATACATGACCAAGGGTAAATTGTATCGTTCTAATTTTTTGAAAAATTCGTGAACGTACAATAACATGTTTCTTCCGCATTTTCAGGATCTCCAGCCGCGGGGGACAGGTAAGTATCCCTTTCCCCAATCCATTGAAGATGTTAAATAAAAAACATAGAGAAAAAGAAAAGCTTTCAGAATCTAATGTCTAGAAAAGACATAGAATTCAAACTTCATTGGCATTCATGTCTTAAAACAGGAGGTTATCTGAACATGAATAAGAACATGCATGGTGCATCATAAAATCCCCTTGACGGGTAAAATTTTTGGAGAAAATGAAAGAGATTTTTTCCAATCAAAAGTTCAAAACTTTTAAAAGGACGTTTTCTCAAAAGAAAAGAGGCAAAGCCTAGTCCAAACACGTCCTACACACACTGGAGAGAAGTGGAGCGGATCAGATAGCAAAATCTGGACCTACTGAAGTAGGGATTATTCGCAACGATTACATGGGTTGGGATGACGGAGGCATTCGTTTCATATCCCTCAAACACTACAGGTGACCGTTGATAAACCCTTTGAACGACGGTTTTCATTCTTAACCCTGTCAAGAACCACCCCACATCGGGGCAAAATGGAGGTGAGTCCAGCGGTATCAGGAGAAAATGGTTAGAAATTTTCTTGCTCGGACTAACATCAATCTTTGTGTGTTGTTTATATGGTAATCCAAGTGCCATAGGATGACGAGAAGCATTCATTTCTCTATCCCACACACCATATCCTTTGCACAGCCAAGTTGAGCCTGCAAATTCATTTCATAAACCCCTGTTGGTGATCATGGGATGTTTCAAGATGGAAACTGCATCACTCCAAGAACGGAAGAAATCAAGAGATGGGATTTATAGAAAAATCTCATATCGGCGTTTAAATGTGCTATGATTCAAGTTGTATATCTAGCACAATTTTCTGAACATCGTAGTTCCAAAGGAAAAGAAAAGGCGGGATTTCAACAAAGAAAAAAATCCCCAGCATCAAGAAAAAGCAAAGTGCCTGGTAAAAGCAAGGCCGATGCTCGTGAAAACTGTTTGATTGATCCCCAATAAAGCCTAGTTGGGAAGAGAGAAAAACTCATAAAGGAGTCAGATCAAGAAGACTGCTCCCCAAATGATGTCAGCCGTGGTGCAAAAACACGGACAGAATTGTCAATCTCTTAATACCACAAGAGACGTTCTCTAAAGGACTTGTGCACACCTCAAAAGCGGTTGCACACCTCAAAAATGGAAGATGCAGAATGGAAAAGACATGTGACAAATTGGCAATGATCACCAATGTCAAATACTTCGTGATTTCTGGGCCAAAAACAAGCCTTTTTCGGTCCCCAATCCTACCAATGTTACAACCCTGAAACAGTCTTCTCTGACTAAGACACTTGGGTTAACATATAGCTTAGCTCGAAGAAGTACGAGCAAGACTCTTTCTTTCTCATTTTGCAGGGTTCTTGACTTGTAAACCCGGAGCAGATGGTGAAGATTTTCATTCGATGGCCTCGACTCCAAAGCGGGTCCCCCTTGAAAACCAATATCCAAGCCCAACATTACGGTCCCGTGGAAGACCTCCCGACCGATCAAAATGTATGCGCTGCGAATGAGCCTAAAACCTAGGCACATGTCAGTAGGGAATTGAGTGCATCCCCTAAAAATCATCACCTCAAAACAGGTGAGATGGCCTCCTTGTCGAGAAATATTCCAATTGATGTTTTGAGCAAACTCTTTTTGGAAATTTTCAAACTGTTGATCCAGATTTTCCATACAAGGGATTTGTGATCACATTTGCATGTTGCAAGAATGTTTTGGATAACCTCCAGCATCAAAATGCACATCTCATGACTAAAGCTTAAGTCATAAAATTTTGTCAATTGGACAATTGCTGTCTTCTCAAAGATTACCAATATTTTCTTGGGGAAGAGAAACCCTTAAAAAAAAAATCCTTTTCAAAATCAGACAGTCTCATTGGACGTGGAGAACCCTCGTCATGAGACCCCTTTTCAAAATTTAGGTAGTCTCATCGGACGTGGAGAACCCTCGTCATGAGACCCCTTTTCAAAAATCAAGCAGTCTCATCGGACGTGGAGAACCCTCGTCATGAGACCCCTTTTCAAAATTTAGGTAGTCTCATCGGATGTAGAGAACCCTCGTCATGAGACCCCTTTTCAAAAATCAAGCAGTCTCATCGGACGTGGAGAACCCACGTCATGAGACCCCTTTTCAAAAATCAAGCAGTCTCATCGGACGTGGAGAACCCTCGTCATGAGACCCCTTTTCAAAATTCAGGTAGTCTCATCGGACGTGGAGAACCCTCGTCATGAGACCCCTTTTCAAAAATCAAGCAGTCTCATCGGACGTGGAGAACCCTCGTCATGAGACCCCTTTTCAAAATTCAGGTAGTCTCATCGGACGTGTAGAACCCTCGTCATGAGACCCCCTTTTCAAAATTCAGGAAATCTCATCGGACGTGGAGAACCCTCGTCATGAGACCCCTTTTCATTTAGGCAGTCTCATCGGACGTGGAGAACCCTCGTCATGAGACCCCTTTTCAAAGTCAAAACTGATGGTAGAACCGCCTGAAGGGTCAAACAAAGGTAGATACCGCCTGAAGGGTCAAATGAAGGTAGATACCGCCTGAAGGGTCAAATCAAGGTAGATACCGCCTGAAGGGTCAAAATAAGGTAGATACCGCCTGAAGGGTCAAATCACGGTAGAAACCGCCTGAAGGGTCAATGTATGGTAGAAACCGCCTGAAGGGTCAATCAAAGGTAGAAACCGCTTGAAGGGTCAAATCATGGTAGATACCGCCTGAAGGGTCAACTCATTAGTAGAAACCGCCTGAAGGGTCAACACAAGGTAGATACCGCCTGAAGGGTCAACACATGGTAGATACCGCCTGAAGGGTCAACACAAGGTAGAAACCGCATGAAGGGTCAAATCAAAGGTAGAAACCGCCTGAAGGGTCAACTCATGGTAGAAACCGCCTGAAGGGTCAAACCAAGGTAGAAACCGCCTGAAGGGTCAAACCAAGGTAGAAACCGCCTCAAGGGTCAACTTATTGGTAGATACCGCCTTAAGGGTCAACACGAGGTAGATACCGCCTTAAGGATCAACACGAAGGTCTGATCCACCATACGGATTAAAATCTCTAGCAAATCCCAAAGCGTGGAGATGCGCCTTCCTTAGGTTCCAACCAATTAGGAATCCCATAGTGGTATGACCTACCATACAGGTCAGAGCTTAATCTCCCTAGGATTTTCTGTGACGAGTCCTAGGCATCTTCTTGAAAGTTGTCGCAACCGGCATCATCCGACAGGTGAGCTTCATGTAAGCCTCTCTCACTACGGCCCATGTTCAAATTGTTAGAGCAAACCGGGGATTGATTTGAGCTTTTATCAATAGGCTTAAGGATCCGATGTCATAACATTTCTTCTCTCATTTTCCCAGTTGAGTCGGTTAGGAATCAGGTGCCACCTTATCTTTGAGAGAAACCTCTAACGAGATTCCTCTCAAAGAGGGGCAGCTGTTGACACCTGATTTTTTACCATTTATTATTGTGATTTTTATTCTTTAAAATTAATTAAAAATATCAAAAAAGGTCATAAAATCACAAAATCAACTTTGGAAGCCTTGGTTTAGCCTTAGGAACCAATTTTGAACAAAAAATATTTTTCGGTATTTTTAATATTTTTCGAGTTTATTATAAAAATACCCAAAAAATCATAAAAATACCATTCGTGGTCAGAAAAATACCCAAAAATATTCGATAATTTTGTTTTAATTTCCTCTTCAAGTGTGTCACTTTAAATCTCAAAAATTCGGCTCGGGTCACTATGTTCCTTCACAAACATAAACCCGAACCGAGCCTAAAAAAAAAAAAAAAATCATTTTCGAGTCTTTTAGTTTTCAATTCTCACTTTTTATAAGCTATGACATTGGATTCTAAAGTCTTAAAGTGCAATTAGGTCAATTTGCCCTCCAATTTAATCAATTTTTACCAAAAGGGCTTAATTGCATATTTTTCTTTCAATTAGTCCCCGGTTTCACGGATGTATACGTATGCTCTACGTATTTATACGTCATACGTATTTATACGTTATGTATATTTGTACTGTTTGGTAACCTCTTTAACTCTTGTAATAATAATAATAGTTATTATTTTTAACACATTTGTTAGTGCCTTTTTTTTAGCATTTTTGTATTGTGAGTGCTATTGCTAGTGCTATTTTTAAATAGCATTTTTTGTATTATAAATTGTGAGTGCTATTGTTAGTGCTATTTTTAAATGACATTTATTTATCATAAATTGTGAGTGCTATTGTTAGTGCTATTTTTAAATGGCATTTATTTATCATAAATTGTGAGTGCTATTATTAGATAGAATTTATAATTGTTAGTGCTATTTTTAAATAGCATTTTTGTATTATAAATTGTGAGTGCTATTGTTAGTGCTATTTTTAAATAGCATTTTTGTATTATAAATTGTGAGTGCTATTGTTAGTGCTATTTTTAAATGTCATTTATTTGTGAGTGCTATTTTTAGATAGAATTTATAATTGTTAGTGCTATTTTTAAATACAATTTATTGGAAGGTATTTTTGGCTATAAAAGGATGGCAAGAGTTTTGAGGTTGAAGGGGGAGACATTTTGTAGAGTGTGCAAATTTTTGAGAGTTTAGAGAGAAGAACACAAACACTCTCTATATTCTCATCATCTTGAGTGAGCAAAATATACTAAGTTCGGAATATTGATTCCGCATATTGCTAGCACAATTGTTGTGGAGTTATTAGTCGTCTCCCCATTCGTCAATTGGTGGTGCGTCCGAACTAGATGCCTAACACTTGTGGAGGCTAAGATCGAAGAACATCGAACCGACACCTCCGTTCAAGCACGCTACGAGAGGTAATCTATTTACTCCCTTTGAGGCTTTGTGATTTTTTTTCGATTGAAATGCACGAAGTACGCCTCTGGAGATACATGTATGGGTTGTTATTTATTTCCGCTACGTGTTACGTGGATCCCAACAGTGGTATCAGAGCCAATCCTTAGGCGTTTTCGTGCATTTAATTGATTTTTGCAATTTTTGCAATACTATGGCCAATATGTATTAACGAATTGTTCGTCTTACATGGCTAATGGATGTCGATTGTTTTTATATGATAAATTAATCAACGTAGCAAAAATTGAGACTAAATCAATTTTGAATCGAAAATTTATGGCTATCTTATTTTACGTAAAAATTCTGAATATGATTCAACGTAGAATTTTTATTGTGCCTTCCTAAGTTTTAAATTGTGAATTTATTACTTACGTGGAAGGGTGGTGATCATGGAAAAATCCCTAATCAATGTGATTGATGTATATATGAATGTATGATGATTATTTATATATTTGGGGTTGTAATTATTAAATGGAGGCTGCGTACTCCTTTTATTTTTCATGTAATCTTTATTTTTAGCATAGTCAATTGTTGATGTAAATGCTACGAGGATTACGTGGGGGAGCCTTTTAAGTCGGCGAGCTCTTTGGGGCCCAATTCTTGAAGGGTTCAAGAAACCAAGAAGAAGCGAAGAGCGGCTCTCCGTTATTAAAATATTAAAATGATTAAATGTGGTCTCATTGGCTCGAGACCCATTAAATCATAATTCCATGATCACCACGTAGGATAGATGTTTATGTGATTGACATCTATTTATTTATTATGATTACGTGATCATGTTAAACTGGTTAATGTGCAAAGTCAGACTTACCTCACCCAAAATTGCGCCTGCATGAAATCCTAGTTAGGAAAATCACTCGCGTTAGGTACCGAAAGGGCGTTGGTAACGACACCAGCGTAACCAAGTCCCCGAACCCAAAAACTCTGATTCCGTAGAACTGATCGATCTCTCCCAATCGATCAGTAAGGTTTCCGGTCTACCCTCCAAGAAAGACCGGTGGCGACTCCAAATGCATGCACAAGTTGCACATGCCACCACGACCACACTAAGGTCGAAAGCGATCGACTCTTATCGTCGAATCCTTCTGAAAAATACTCCCGCCGCGATTTGGTATGGGCCTGGGAGGGCCCGCGCCGATCCAAGACCCGCGATCGGTAATCCATTAGCCGCGTCCGCTTTCGGACGGGTCGCGACAATCCTCCCACATGCCCAAATTTACATTGATGATATTCTCCTCTACAGTCCTGATGAGGAATCCCATTGTAAATTACTCTCCCAGTTCGTTGAAATTGTCCAGAAACATGGAATCATGCTTTCCCAAAAGAAAATGATCCTTGCTCAAAAAGAAATTGAGTTCCTTGGTATGCATTTAAAAGAAGGGACCTATTGTCCAGGTCCTCACCTTGCAGAAGAACTCCAAAAATTTCCCTCTGAGAATTTGACAGTTAGCCAAATCCAGGCTTTCCTTGGAATTGTCAACTATCTCCGAGACTTTGTGCCAAAAATCTCTAAAGCACTCTATCCTCTTCAGAGGATGTTGAAAAAAGATGCTCCCCCATGGGGACCGAAGCAGACACAGGCTGTAGCTCATCTCAAAGAAATTCTGCAGCATCTCCCCCCTTTGCAAATTCCTTCCACTGGTCAAAGAATTCTGCAAACAGATGCTAGTGATAAGTATTGGGCAGCCATTCTCCTTGAAGAAATCAAAGGTAAGCGCTTCATCTGTGCTTACAAAAGTGGACGATTCACTCCCGCAGAGATGCATTATCATTCCACTTTTAAGGAGATTCTCGCAGTCAAATATGGCATCAAGAAGTTTGAATACCACCTTATTGGGCATCACTTTTTGGTCGAAATGGATATGTCTTCATTTCCCCAAATGCTCAATTTCAAGCAGAAACAGATTCCCCATCCGCAATTGTTAAGGTGGGCCGAATGGTTCTCGAAATATTCTTTTGATGCTAAACACATAGCAGGCAAAAAGAATGTCCTCGCAGATTTTCTGTCCCGACCAAAGCACCCAGTTGAATCCATCAACATGTACGTCCGCAGAAATCCATTGGATGCAAGAAGATTTCGTACCACACCAATACGAGATACACCATGGAATACTCTCACTTATCCTCCAGAAGTCCCAAGACAAGTTGCAGAAAATAATTTCTGTGAGAATTTGAAGTATTACATGAATGAGTACCAGAACCGCATATTCAGCACTTATGGTGGATTAATGTTAGGACCACATGGTCTTAATCATGATTATCCATTTATCCATGTTTTGCGGTGGTCTCCTGATCAAGACTTCCCTGAAGACCTCAAATGGTTCTTTTGGTATTTTCTCAATGTATATTCTGTTGCCATTGAATTTCCCACATACAAGATTGTCCGAGTCCTGTCCAGAGCACTCATGGGAGATTTCTCAAACCAAAAGGCTTTGACAGAAATGCTCACTTGGTTCCAGCCTTTAGCAGCGTGGAAACAACACTTCATCTTTCAGCGAAATTGTGGAATACCTGACCCAGAAAGACACACCACAGTCCTTTTTCACAGGCCTTGGGTTTTCTTCAGCCCAACCGGAGATGTCCGAGAAAAAGCATTGTATTATGGCACCACTACATTCAAGCCCAATCTCCATCGACAAGTCTTTCGGATCTATACAACACTTCCTAAGTCCATCACACTGATGCAGTATGAGTATAGAGAACTCCAGCGAGTCCTATGCCAAGAAAATCATGAAATTCCCCCGGAAATTTGGCCATACCATCACATGAACCACTCGTGGGATAGGCCCAAAATGCACCCCCAAGTACGTCAAGCGCTTGAAGATTATAGAAACAACCAGCCAGGTTCTTCTATGGATACCGACACTCCTGACACTCAAGACCCTTGGGGAGGACATTTGTCACAAAATCCATACTCTACAGCAGACATTGCATCTAGCACCCAGGACCAGCCATCCAGCTCGTACAAGTGGCCTCAGCTCCAATTATGGCCCCAGCCTCAGATGCCATCCAGCTCTAATCAAGGCGCGCGACAAGATCCACCAGACCCGGTCACTATGGAAGATATTTTGTCCGGCGAACGACACGTGGCAGAACAAGAAGATAGTCTCTCACTCACTGAAGACGAAGACCCAGACGTTGGACTGTCCCAGCTCGAAGAACAGTGGTACTGGAATAAATTCAAAAAGGACAAAGACGGCCCAGACAGCTCTGACTCTGACGATGCCAATTATCACCCAGATCCAGATAGTCGTCGGCTTTGAACTACCCAGTCAGTTTCACGTGCATGTAATAAAAGTCTGAGATGACTTTGTTTCGCCTAAGTCATCGTTTGTCAGAATGCTTAAAATCCTCGTGCATTTGGTAGATTTAGGTGTGCGAAAGTCTTTAGAATTAAGTAATATGTCAGAAATAATGATCTGCAGACTTTTTGCGAAAATTACTGTTCATGGTACTGTTCATGGTACTGTTCACGGTACTGTAGCAAAATCACGGTAGCAGACACTGTTTGGCACTGTAGCAGTACTGTAGCACTGTAGCAAACACTGTTCACCCGAAGACTTTTTTAGTTTTTCGTCGTGAATTTGTCTGTAAGTTTGTCAGAAGTCCTTGGGTATGTAATTTGCCTATAAAAGGCCCCCGAAGGCATTGTAATCGGGGAGGAAAAAACCTTTGTGAAATATCAGTGTGCTTCCAATATGAGTTTCTAAGTTTCCTTTCTTCTCCTTTCCTATAAGCATGATCTTTCGCATATCTGAATCCTCTTGTTGACTCAGTAGTACGATTGGTTTGGTTTAGTATGCTCTTCAACTTGCCACTATGTGGAACCTGTTGAACCAGAAATATCTGGCACCTTGAGGGTTGAGCTTCAAGAATGGGCTTGAGTGAGCAAACAGGCAGTCCCCTTTTATGGCCAGGAGCGCCGTGTTTGTGGGGATAGCATACCTGCTCGTCTCTGCGTTTCTAAAAAATACTTTGCCAAACGCTACTTGCATTTTGCAAAAGGCCTTTAACCTAAAGGTATTTACATTTCCTCAAAGTCCCTTGGTCAAATGTTGAACCAAACAGGCCCAAATAGTGGCCTGGGTTGAAGATGAACAGTGCCTTGGTGAAAGTAAACGGGCGAGTGTCTCGATGAAACAAAGGAAAAAAATGGAAAAGAAAAAAAAATGAAAATCAAACAACGAAAATGACAAAAATAACCTTCGATAGGCCCTCATCTGAAGCAAAAGGAGGACTTTAGGCCCTTATTTGAAACGAAGTTCACTTCAAGCCCTTAATTAAGAAAATGTGATGACTTCGGACCCTTATTTGAAATTTTCCAAAAAATAAAAAACACAATTCACCTAACTTAGAGTAAATAATTCTATTTTCATTTGGTACTTGCATGGGTACTCGGGTCTCGTCACATCTTTGGGAGCATTTTTGTAACCCGTCAGACGCACTTGTCCTGACAAAGCAGCGTTTTGGGCCGGCGCCGGGAACCGGGCGGTCAACGGCTCAAACTGCGACGGCTAACGAATGGAAGATCTTGTGGGCTCTCTCGCGAGTCTTTTTTCTTATATGCAATGCAGTCTAATAACATGTATATCAGTGAAAAACGTCTAAGGGGTGTCCAAAAAAAAAAAATCGCCCAAACCTCAGGGCTTTCTTTTCGGCTCGGGTAATTTGAGAAACAACCAGTCGTTTGTCGGCACGGGCCGTAACCCTACCCGAACCGAACCGAATCGAACTGGAAACATGTTGCAGAAATGAAGTTGAACTGCTGGCCATTAGAGCTTAGTTTCTTTCTGAAAAATCCAACACCCGAAAAAAGTCGACAAGATTCTACAGGAATAGCGCCTCCCAACCCCTCTTTCTCCTCCCTCTCTCCTCGCTCCCTAGGGTTAGCAGCAACGCCGCTGCTTTTTCTGAGGGCCCTCCCTCCTTTCATCGCCCCCCCCCCCCCTTTTATACTCGGTTTGCCTTTCCCCATCACCCCTCAACCCCCAGCTACCCCCTCTCTTCCTCTTCACCTATTTCAACTCAGGCTGTTTCGATGACCCGCGGAGGACAGGTCCCTCGTGGAACAGCAACTCTCTCGGGTCAGTTTTTGCAGCGAAAATCTCTCCATCGGCCGACGCTTGTTTCCGCTTCGGTGACAAAGGCGCCCCTCTTTCTTCTCAGTGGGGTGGGTTTCAAAAGCTAAATCCGGTTCACGCACCTCTGTTCAAGAGTCCGTCGGCCTCCGGGAGCATATCGTCAAGCCGAAGTCCTCGAAGATCGTCGGTTTTTTTCTGCTAGTCTTTTCTCTCCCACTATGATTTGGGAGTTTATGGGTATAAATAATTTTCTACATCTATTTAAGCTACTCTTCTATCCCGATCCAGATTTAGGTCTAGATCTAGGGATTTTGCTCTCCCAATCTATATTTAGATATAGATTTGTGAGTTGTCTACAAGTTTGTGATCTGTATTCTCTCAACATACTGCTGTTGGCGTTATTGCTCGGCATTGGTGATGAAGACGTCGAATTTGGACGCGCACCGCAAGCCGTTGCATTCGATATTGGAGGTCTCGGTGTGTGCCCATCATGGACTTTGGTGATCGGCCACCGGAAGGTTTTGATATCAGATCTACTCTTGGAGGACGAGAGTACGCTCTTAGCTGCAGAATTTGCCTTGTTTATTGTCTTTGGGAGTTTAAAAGCATTCTGTGTAACTCTTTCGATTATTAATAAACGGAATCTTTCTTTCGACAAAAAAAGAAAAGGAAAAAGTCGACAAGACTTGGCTCACAAACTTGGATTTCTAAACAGAACGTCAACAATGTATGAAAACAACCCTGACCAATCAACATGTCCCATCTGATTGCAAACACATGTTTCATCAATCGGAGGAATTTCTTCTTCGTTGACTCTCTCTCTTTGTGTTTTTCATTGACTTTCGATGGGTGAGTCAAATCTATTCTTCCTGCACAATTCAAAGTATGATTAGTCCATATTAAACGACAAGCCCCCCCACATTTGTTGCTAAGACATATTCATAGATCAATTCACCTAGCCATCCCGGCCCAACGTGCAAGCCGGCCTCCGAGGCGGTAGCTGCTGACGCGGCGTTCTCTGAAAAAAAAAAAAAAACGAAAAGGAAAGACCGAGAAACACTTTCATGTAATCCTCCAAAAATATAATGCAAAATTACATCTAATGTTTTGTCTTTCCAAGTTTAGTACCTCCAATTTGGGGCGCAAAATCTCGACCGGGACCTTCGAACTTTGATTTGCTCCGGCACTTTGCTGCGCGGAAATCAAGGGAACAGTTTCAACCTCTAGAAAGATTTGGATCAATACCCTCCTAATTAGAGAGAACGTACTTATTACAAGCATTTGTCACGATCAACTAGATGACTCAATAAGGGATTTTTTTTTTTTTAGTTCATACGGATCGGGCGGGAACATTGAATTTACCTTCCACAAAGCCCAGTCAGCTGAATCAAAGAAGGCTCGTGCATGGTCCTGCGACGTACTCGACGGAGTAAATAATTTAAATAAAACCCGCGGTCACGAACCATAATAAGGGTGGAAAAAAAAATTCATCTTAATCTCTTATAAAGTTTTCGGATTTCGCAAGACAATTCATGGAATGACATGCCTTTGAAATCAATGGCTTCTTCTTGGGCTCTAGTCCTCCATATCTCTTTACCGAAGGTGCTTCCTGCGATTGACACAGAGGGAAAAGGAATATCCTTGATTTATTTCCTTTTTTTCTTTTTATATGGATTGCTTACTCTTAAACATATCTATAAGAAGGATCGGATCATGTCACGACGGAATCTGTGGCGATTCGGTCTAGAACGGCGCGCCGTTTCGAGCTCAAGGGGAGCGAGGTTCGCCGGAAAAAAAAAAACAGAGGAGGAGGAAAGAAAAGAATACCTCGAGCTCTGGGGAAGCGCCATAGCCGTCGTCCCCGCTGCTGCTGCAATCCGCCATCTCAAACGCTCTCCTTCCTGCTCCGCCGATACAAGAAGGCGCGATCAGTTTCAACTGGGAACAGAGCAGCGCTTTCCTGAAACTCCCAGTTTCAGAGGAGAAAATACAGAGCACGGAAGCAAAGAGTACCCAAAACGAAAATCCAGAGAGAGAGAGAGAGAGAGAGAGAGAGAGAGCGAAGAGGGAGACGCAAGAAGAAGCAGAGGGAGGCACAAGTCTTCCAGAGGAAGAGATGACGAGGATGAGGATGGCGACCGGGAAAAGTTTCGAGAGGTCGAGTGACTCGGTGAGACCATAATGTACATGTAAATCTGAAAATTTTGGGGTTTTATTTAATACCATATATATTTTCAAAGAAGTAGAAAGCTCTTAAACTCTCTGTATCTCATCTATTTTGATTTTGTCAAGAGGATTGCAGTTTCTATAGTTGAACCACTTTCTTTATAGAGGACAAAAAAAGCTTCAAAGCAGAATAAAATTTCGAAATTTTACCATTCGTGTATAATTTATCGAATTGAAAATCCCCCGAAAGGAAATTTGTATTTGTTTGCTCATCTCGTGTTGTGTGTGTGTGTATATATATATATATATATCTTCCTTCCCACCAGTCTCATCGGTTCTTCCATCCCTCTCATGTAGGGCATCCTCAGTTTAGCACTCAACCAATAAGAATCGGGGAGCAATAAATTGCATTGATTCAACGAAACAACCTAAATTTGAAAACAAAATCTAACCAATCTTCTTGATTGGTCCATGGCAAATGGGCACTTCTCCCCACTAAATTGTGACCTCGATTGATGTTGCATCTCCGTCAATTTTCAACATCGCGATTCGAAATATAAATGGCCTATCGTTGTTCCAATCGAATTGCTAACTAATTTATGGATAGCTTTCATTCACATCTAGAGCGACCTCCCATGAACAAAAAAATATTTCTCATTTTTCGTCCAAAAAAGAAGATTTTGTTTTCAATATCTTTGTTTTCAATATCTTTTTTTTCATATTAAAAAAACGTTTTTTTTCATATGAAAGAGACTTTATTCTATCATGGGTATGATTAAAAAAAATGAAAAATTGCAATAAATCATAGACAAACAAGAGTTTTATAAAATTGGTTTCGTAACGTAGAATTCTCTCTTTGGTCAATTGTGACCGGTAAGCCAGCACCAACGAATTAAATCCCATTTTTTTCTTTTTGGTCAATTTTTTTTTTTTTTTAAAGAGTGGGCATGGTGGCTTGCGGGTCAGATTCGACTCGTCGTTTTAGTCAAGTCAAACAAATTCACTAGCCTCCAGCTAAATTAGGCCACTAGATTTTGACATGGTCACCGTGTCCTAAGTCCGGGTAAAATCAAGCAATTTCTGTGTTCTAACATGGTACTTATCGAATGAACGAAAGTGCTTTTTTTGACCAAAAAAAAAAAAAAAACTTGGTACTTATCCAATCAGTCTTGTTAAGGTACATATCACAAATCAATGGAAGAATTATCAACAAAGTTCTAAATTTATTGCAATTGTATCAATTCAGTGCTAAACTTTTTTATTGAGAAATTCAGTCTTAAACCTTTTGCATTGAGACCAATCCAGTCCATCCCACCAATTTTGACTGGAAATCGCTCACATGGCATTTTTTTTTAACAATTTATTGATATTTGTTCATATTTTATTATTTTCCTTTTTCTTCTCGTGGTCTCGCCTCGCCCGGTGACGGCAAGGCTAGCGAGTCGCTGGATCCCGGCGACTGGCTAGAGGTTGAAGAAGACAAGGAAAAAAAATAATAAAATACTATTAAAAATTTTCATGCTTGTGTTGGCAGCGTCATGTCAACGATTTTCGGCCAAAATTGATCGGATGGGTCAAGTTATTAACAAATACAAAAAAAATTCAGGATTGAATTGGCAAAAAAAAAGGGGGTTTAAGATCGAACTGGCACAATTATAATAAGTTTAGGATTTTTTTTTGGGTAATTCTCGCCAAATCAATTGGTCGCGCATTGGACAAAATATCATTTGAATGGATTTGGACAATAATTAGTTGACACTTCAAACTCCAAGCCTTTTTCACTGCCTTCATTGACCAAAATACTTACATTTTTCCCAATCAAAATTGCTCCTTTGCGCAACTTGAATGGATTCTGGATTCAATAAGTATTGCTATCTCACAATAATATTTTCTTAGCCACTAATTAGCCCTCCCACTTTTGTGGAGATTAGGCAATAAGGCATAATCACCAAAAAATAAAAAATATAAAAAAGGGGCAACACATGCGTTTATTCCTTTCAATCGCCTATATACCTTTCCCTCAAGCTCGGTTATGCTCTTACCCGCTCCAAATTTGCTTGGAGGGTCACGGAATGCTCCAGATCGCCGATGCGGAGCTTGTGCTCGCCTATCGGGATCCTTCGGATCCCGAACTCATCGACCACGCTCAGGTGCTCGCAGACGCGGACGTCGATCTTGACCCGCTGCTGGGACCCGGCCGGCACGTGGACCTTCTCGAACCCGATCAGCTGCTTGGTCGGGGACCATTTCCCCTCCGGCGCCGAGGAGAACACGAGCAGAGTGTGCGTCCCGTCCATCGAGCCGGTGTTCTTCACGTCGACATGGACCTCCAGTGAGGCCGTGCCGCAATTTACGTGCGCGGCTTTGATCCCATTGCTTAGCAAGGAGGAGTTCTGGAAGGCGGCGGCGCCGAGGTTCGCCAGGGCCACCGAGACTTGGGTCGGAGCCTCGACTAGCGAGTGCCTGTAAGTGGTGTAGGTCATGCCGTACCCGAACGGATACACGACCGGGCCTCTGTAGAAGCGGTAGGTCCGTCCGGGATAGCCTCTCGACGGGTTCGCCCTCATGTTCATGTTTGTCATAGGAACCTTGGCAACATATTCCTGCGGGTACCAAGTCATGGGAAGCTTTCCTCCTATAAAAGGAAAACGAGACATAGGTTTAGAGTTTTTTGTTCTTGGATGTTGCTTTTAAATGCAGGTATAGTGCGTGAGGTATTGAGATTTGAACTTGAAGAGAGTACCTGGATTAACTGTTCCAAACAGGACATCGGCTATGGCTTGCCCTCCGGCTTGACCCGGATACCCGGCCCACAGTATGGCGGCGACCCGCGGATCGTCCTTCGCGAAGGTCACATCGATAGGCCCGCCGCTCATCAGGACCAAAATGGTTGGGCCTCTGGAGGCCATGGCCACCCTCGACACGAGCTCCTGTTGATGCCCTGGCAGAAGAAGTCCTGCTCTGTCTCTGAACTCTGCTTCAACGGACTGGTCTAGGCCCATAACGAGGACGGTAGCGTCGGCTTCCCGAGCTGCGGTCTCGGCAGCCCCGAAAAACTGGTTCGAGTTGCACGCGACGCCGGCGCATCCCGCTTGGTGGACCGTCCTACTGTACCTCCCAATTCCTTGCAAGGGAGTGGTGTACCCGCAAGCGACGCCTGCATCAAATTTAAATGGCAAAAGCCAGGTGCTTAATAAGCGCAAATGCATTGAACAAACATGATGTGTGGTCGAAATTTGTACCCGCATAGTTCCCAATCATCGTCACGGTGACATCCGAATTCGGTCCGATGACCGCAACGGTGCGGTGACGCCTAGCGGAGAGCGGCAAGGCCCGTCCCTGGTTCTTGAGCAACACGATGCCTTGGCGTGCAGCCTCGAGGGCCAGCTGCTGGTGGGCCGGGGCGCACACGTCCCTCGGCCCGAGGCTCCCGTACGGCTGCGCCGACGGCTCGCCGTCGAACATGCCCAGTCTCATCTGCACCGTGACCGTGTTCGCCAGGGCCAGGTCCACGTCGACCTCCGCGAGCTTCCCTCTCCTTATGGCCTCCTCCGTGTGGACTGCCAAGAAGGGCCCGCAGTCCAAGTCCAAGCCTGCACAATAATTTTCCCAAGAAGTCCAAAGCGTTTAGATGAATTTTTGATTTGATCCTATTTACCCCAAGACACGGGCAACCGGATCGGAACCTATTGATGAGGAGAACATTAACCTGCTTTGATGGTGTCTGCGGCCGCATCTTCCGGTGTGGCGGTGTAGTGTTGACTTTCGTACAAAACCCCAACCGAGTCACAGTCCGAGACGATGTACCTGATCAAAACCCAGCCGATGTCACCTTCACAGTGTTAATGCTAAGAGATAACCAAGAGGAGAATGCACCGTAATCGGAGCCGTCCATTCAGACGACTCCGTAGAGCTCGGCGTTCGTTTCATCCGAATCCGACGGCTGGTGCTCACCCGTTGAGATGCCACTGGCCGCGGATGGTGTTCTTGAGGAGGTTGGGGTCAGCGCAGGTGGGGATGCCGTTGACTTGGTTGTACGAGCACATCACGCTGGCCACTTTCCCGTCCACCACACAAGCCTTGAACGGCACGTCGTATGTGTCCTCTAAATCTTGCCTGCTCACCTATAATAAAAATAAAAAATAAAAAGAGAAAATTTACAAAACTTCATAATTTTTCATGAACTAGCATTCTCATTTGACCTACTTTTCCATCCAACGCTAACATAATTATAATTTTAAGAAATCGTAACGCGCAATTACAATGGATACTAAACATCATTTCTTGATTATTGCGGTCATTTGTGATTCCTATAGGGCAATCCCCAGTTAGTCGGCTTTCGACTTACTCGGGCATTGAAATGGTATCGATCCACGCCGTTCCAGTTGTCGAGGTCGTAGGCGGTGTAATGCTTGCAGCACGCCGCGACCTTTAGCCTGTTGCCGACACTGCCCTGGAGCCCCCGGACGTAGCTCGACGCGTACTTCCCGGCCATCACGGGATCCTCCCCCGGCGTCTCCTGGCCCCGCCCCCACCTCGGGTCTCGAAACACATTCACGTTCGGGCTCCAGTACGTCAGCCCCGCCATCCCTCCGTTGTACATGGCCCTCGCCTCATCCGACACCACCTGCGTCCGCGCGAATCGCGGGAACAAATTTCAATATTCGCCTTATAATGAGTCAATAACACATTACATTCGAAAGGTTACAATCATCTGATCATACAGCAAGAAACATATGAATTATACGGTTGCAAGCTCATCGAATCTCGAACGGACGACGACCTTACTATGACCGGACGACGATCCGAAGGTGAAAAGCAAACTGGGGTTTTCGCCATAAGATTTGATTCTCCACACTAAAGATGTTGCGTGAAGGGGACTAAACTCTTTTAGGTCTCAGTTCCGTTAGTTACGTTGTCATCTTCGTCAGCTTGGGTGATGGAAAAAAAAAAAAAAATTCCACACCGCCTAGTAGTATAGTACACAACTTGCTTGCTACGGGACAAAGTTCTACCCAACTTTTCTGCCCAGAATCTACGTCTCTTTCAGCAATG
The DNA here is from genome assembly GCA_021437785.1 of Rhodomyrtus psidioides. NCBI lineage: Eukaryota > Viridiplantae > Streptophyta > Magnoliopsida > Myrtales > Myrtaceae > Rhodomyrtus > Rhodomyrtus psidioides. Next base: position 1,311,767 of record JAILYB010000041.1, on the reverse strand, counting down.
GTCCCTGTCAAAATGTATGTATATATATACATAAATAAATAAATAAAAACATGTGATTAGTACTTCGACACAATTTCCTTTCCTTAGCGTGCACTCGACATGCTGCTTTTCCTTGAAAAAAACTAGATTGGACGCATGCTTTTTATCTCGACACATTTTACGTTGTCGAGACAAGATTTTTCATGCACCTTAGCCTTACGTTGAGGTTTTTTCCGACTAAGGACTACGAGATGGTCCCGAAAGAATATCAGAGGGGAGATTTTTGCTTTAAGAAAGGCACTTTTGCCCACAATCCTATCTCCCAAAGCTTGGTTAATGGGGGGAAAAAAATTATTCTCCTCCTAAACGAAAAGGGATGGCAGGAGCTGCCACTACAAGACACTGTTTCTGGTAGCACAACTTCACGGGTCCAACAGAGAGAAAAATTATATAAAGCAGCTTCTTTTTTCCCCGGAATTATTTGAATTTACGTATGCATGTATGTTATAATTCAATATATCAAGCAACTTAATTGTACAATTGTCAACAATCAAACCCTACCAATAGTGTACGGCCAAGAAAGAAAGAAATAAATAAAAAACCCTACTTCTTGTATCATCTTAGTATTCTATCGCAAATTTACGTAACAAAAATCCAATGTTTAACGTAAGAATTGCGTGGAGCTGGTTGGTTTGCGAATGTCGACATAGAAAACTTCGAGGGGACGGTGGGGAAAAAACAGATTTTAATAATGTAGATGGATATTTTGGCGGAAAAGTAATAAGCTCTTACCCGTCCGATCTCCTCCCAGAGCGAGGCGTTGAATGACGCGGCGGTCGTGATGACCTGGGGGAAGCTGGTGGCCCCAGGGAAGGCGCCGCCGAACCTGGTCCCGGGCCCGACGTTGGAGACCCCGTGGAGCGCCTCGGACCACCACTCGTAACCCTGGATGCCCAGCCTCGGCACGGCTGCCGCGTTGTTGACGAGCAGACGGATCTTCTCCTGCAAAGTCAGCCGCCCGATGAGGTCCCGCACCCGCACGTGGATGGGCAGTCCCGCCCTGCAGAACCTCAGGCCGCGGGTCAGCCCGCTCCGTGGGTCGCATGCGAAGGGGGCGCGAGCCTGCGAGGCATGAGCGAAGAGGAGGAGGAGGAGGAGGAGGAGGGTGGAGACAGTGGTTTTGGCTGCTGCGGTGGTGGTGGCGGTGCTGTGTGGGAGTAAGAGCTTGGTGGTGGTAAGCTTATTTTGAACCATTTTTTTTTTTCTTTTTTAATGATGTTACGATAAAACTCTCTTTCGTGGTGTTATCATGGGATTATTGTCTAGTATTTATAGGGAGAAAAGGTTGCGTTTACAGGTTGGCGACAACGACGGCGCATGAAACAGGGTTCGATGATTGGGTCTCCACGTCGACCGGCGGTTGAAGCTTTTCAAAGGGAGACGGAGACAAAGAGTGTGTACAACCAGAAAGATAATAGAAAGATTGTGTACAAGTACAACTCGCTTCCAAAATAGAGAGAAAGAGAAAGAGCGCGCGCGCGAATATTTCGCGAGAATATTGTTAGATATATTACAAGGTATTTAGTGATATATTATTTGATGTTTCGTTGTTTTCCGGAACAGTTAATATTTTTTTTTATCAGATTGGAAAAGCTAATATTCCCGTTAAATCAGATTACTCATTTTCCATGTATACGTCGGTCGGTCGGTCGAGCCTATATGCGTTGAGGAAAATCGGTGGATTATCCAGCGGCGAGAAAAGCTCATTTTAAGCAGGTGTATCGGCTCGGTTTCATGATGTATTTAGGCAAAAGCTCGAGCGTAGAATCAGACGACCTGAAATATTACCTCCGATAGAATTTAGATGAGATATGAAATTAGAAACTGATATTTTAAAAAAAAAAGAAAAATCTCGTATTGAATTGATGGGATTTGACACTTTATTAAACATAATCTACGAGGATTGAAATAAGAGTTCCTCCATTGCGAATCCGATACATGTCGTTGTGCTTGCGTCACTTGTGACTGGGTGGATACGAAAAGAACCCGCAATAAATAATGAAAATGATTGACCATCACCCATAAAAATGAATTCGGAGAGAATTATTATTATTATTATTGTTATTATTATTGTTGTTGTTGTTGCTGCTGCTGCTGTTGCTGTTGCTGTTATAATGCATGGTATGAGTTATGTTAGAGAAGTTCCACGCCGAATAATTGATATAGTGTGAAACAGTTAATATATTCAAATTGTCTCATAACTCATTAATTTAAGTTTTCGAGTGAAAATTGATCCAATTGAATATGTTGACGGATTTAGATTTGAGCACTGAGCTCCTGACGATGCTCTCGATATTATATAATAATAATTATTATTATATGAGAATAATGGAGAAAAGGAAGATCGGGGTCACGGAGTCGAACTTCTTCCCTGACATGCGTCATGGGGCGAGATAGAGAGCCGACCGTCACATTAGCCGCACTATCCACGCTGTTTTCTTGTTTTTTTTTTTTTTTTTTTGGGCTGCCTTTTTCTCTTATGGGATAATATTCATTTAGTCCCTCTCATCCCCTCTTTATCTTCTATTAAGAGTGTCAATTAATAGATCGAGTTTCGAATTTTTGCAAAATCGGGTTCTTTATCGAACGATCGATCGTATTCATATTTTTGCAGATCATACGAGTCGAACGGCCAAAAAAAAAAAACCGAAGGAAAGTGCTGACTTTCCATAAAACTATGTAGCATAATTTCTGTGCTATAGATTGATGTAGCTTGCATTATTAGTTGGTTGACTCAATCATGCAAAGCTACCTTAGGTAAATGAAAACTAGTGAGAGCCCAAGCGTGGTTAGCCTTTCCTTTATTGCCCCAACTACACTCCCAAAAGCCTAGCCTCTCTGCCTCACCATTTGTCGATATAGCGATGCTCTAAACTCCTGCAGTTACATAGCGATACCGGTGAGCACGTTTTCTGACGGGGTAATTCGTCTCGCCGAGTAAAATTTAAGGTAAATGATACAAATAGTCCGTGAACTTTGGCTTGGCATGTAATACAATCTCTGAAGTTTAAATTTGTTCAATGGGTCCTTGAACTTTACCCAGATGTGCAATTTCGTCCATGAATTTTTAATTTATTCAGTGTTGTCCCTAGACTTTTGGTACACATTCAACTTAGCCATGGACCGTATGGATATGTTCAATGTTGTATATTGGGCACTCATTGAGTAAGTTAAAAGTTGAGGGACGACGTTGCACATTGGGCTAAAGATTAGGGAATCTTTAGCGTATTGAGCAAAAGTTCATGGACCGCTTGCGTCATTGTCTCTAAAATCTATGCCATAATCGATGTTACCACAGATTACACATCATGAATACGATGCGTCGACGCGAATTTTCTGGCTCCCCATAGGGGAAAAAGAGAGGGTTGGGGGGCATAGTCATTGGAGTGAGGGATTGTGGCAAACTCTTGTGACGCTCGTGAAGGCAAAAACATGACTTTACCGCACCCCCGTGACCGCAGTGTTGTTCTACCAAACGATGAAACATTTTGGTCTTTGAATTCTTTTGTCTGATTGCCTGACTGATTTGCCTTTTTAGCTCTTGTGAACTCTCAATCCCATGGATGCTTTGGCTTCCAAAAAATAAAATAAAAATAAATAAATAAAGATGCTCACGTACCCTCCAAGGTAAGAAAGTCATTTCATCATTCTATTTTTTCTTTTATAAATTTATCAGTTCTCGTGACTTTGGGGGCGGATATTGCAGTAGCTTCCAAGTTTTGCCATATCGATCATATGATTCGTAGATGGTTTAGATGGGTCGGTCGAAAGCTACATATCCCGTTTTCCACGTTTGGGGACACCAAAGAAGCAAGAAGAAGATGCTCATCTAACCTATGGCTAAATACCTAGATTTTTAACTTATTTTAATTAATTAATTTTGGACTTTAACGCTCGAGCCACGACAGAAATTCATTCTGGATGCAGAATGAAAAATTTTGTACCCCATGTGATTCTTCTTCTTCTTCTTTCTTTTATAAAAGTTTTCTGTTTTTGGCTTGATTTTTAGGGGGTGCAATCAACTTTGCTTTTCTTTGTTTTTGTTGAGTTTTCCATGGATGGCTGTACAGTGGAGGTGAATCTCCCCCTTTGCGGATGGTGAGGAAATGGGGAGTGTTCCAACGGGACATGGGAAATCAATGACTTTGCATCGGTGAACAATTCTTGTTTCGCGTGTGTTTGGCTTTGCGAAGAGAGCGCAAACGGCCACACTGAATATCTCATGAGCCTGTTTGTACGTATATTTCGGGTGCTTTGCATCGTAATTTCATTTCGAGCCGCAATGCCGAGGCATCGCCGTTACGTCAAAAGGCGCGCCTCGTGAGTTAATTCTAATTTTGGATAAGTGCGTCGGAAGTCTTAAAACTTATCACGAAAGTGTAGTTGAGTCCCGAAGCTTTCAAACAGTGCAACCGAGTTGTAAGACTTATCGCGGAAGTGCAACCGAGTCCTAAAGACTTATCGCGAAAGTGCAATTGAATGTTAAAACTTTCAAAAAGTGTCATCGACGGAAGGACTTGATTTTACCAATTTGACAATTTTATGACTTGATTACACTTTTTGAAAGTTTCAGGACTCACTTGTGCTTTCGTGACAAATTTTAAAACTTGATTGCAATTTTTGTATTTTTAAAACTCGATTGCATTTTCTTGACAAGTTTGAGTACTTCCAACGCACTTATCCCTTCTAATTTAACCTATATAATCCATGAAAGCTCTCTTCTTATTCGACACGCAATTTGATTCATTGCTGTCTGTGTCAGAAGCGTGTCGGGACTCGCTCCTTGTCCAGATCCCCTCGCCTCGGCAATCATTCCATGTCCTCATCGGACCAGGTTGTTACGGGCCCTAGAATTCTCAAGGGCGATTTTAATTCAAAGAGATGAGATGGTTGTTGAGATCAAATGATGGGTCTGTTGAATTTCATCAGAAATGTTCGTCACTGAACCTTCCCTGCCGTCGACCCCAGCTAATTCAGTTGCTGGGGTTTTTGTCTGGGCCTGCAGTTTCCCATGCTCGATTTCAGCTTTTCTGTTGGCTTCTTTACAACCTTATAACAAAGTCATATGAAACCAAAAAAACGACAGCCAAACACAGCAGAACAAGTTGTATTATGCGCCATTTAAAAAGCTTTAAATGCCATCTTGTGCTCTGTCATATCCCAAGCTCCTGCTCTACACGTGAATAATTCAAGAAACCGAAGAGATTCAGCTTTGGGGTGGTGGAACTTTTCCAACTGTGCAGCCAAAAGTTCGAATTTCTCAAGTCTCAATATGTATTTCAATCTTTTGATGACAACTTCACTCAACAATCTAACCAATCAAAGTTGGAGAAAACTTAGGACCCACATTTGATCTTAATTATACGTAGCTAGATACCACACATATACCATATATTTCGTAATTATATTTTATACACTGCATCAAATATATGATGGAAAGAGAAATGATTATGTGACCGTCCTCAATCTACTGTGAGATTAACAGTCTGTTCTGTTAAAAAAAAAAAACAAGTAACTAAAAGTTATTGTGGAGTCAACTGTTTAAAAATTTGTGACTCACAATATGTTGTTACTCTCACAGTCATCCAAAGACTGCTATACAAGCAAAGCCCATTTAGCCAAACAAATAATAAAAAGAGAATAGTTAAATAATGAGAAGTCAACTATCAAAGAGTTTTCTATCACCAACTCAAGTTTCATGGGGAGGATTATCAAAAAAGTCCTAAACCTATTGCAATCTTGTCAATTCAATCTAAAACTTTTTTTTTGCCAATTCAGTTCTATACGTTTTGCATTTGTGCCAATTCAGTTCATTTGGCCGGCCAGAGCTGCCGATGCCAATTTTTAATAATATTTTATCATACATTTTATCATTTTTTTTATTTCCTTTTTTATTTTCGTTCCTTCTTCCTCCAGTCGGAAGCCGAGCTTGCGACCAGCTAGAGGCTGAGGCCGGAGAGGCACGACCTCGCCCAGCGACGGCAATTATCACCAGATCTCTATCGGCCGCCTCCTCAATTCTCACTCAGCAGATAACTGGCAAAGCTTGATGACTTGTAAGCTATACCCGAATCACTCTGCACATTTTGACAAAGATTGGGTTAGGGTTTACGTGTGGCTCTTGCAAACTGAACTCGCTCTTAAGCTCTCTGCTTCCCAGTGGCCGGTCTCATGTGCAATTACGTGAAAAAAAGCCATATGCATGATTGGAGACGCGAAGGCGACAGGGGTTCGTTACCTTAACTGTCCATCGGCCAAAATGGGGCCCCAACCCCCCAAATGGGTCAATGAAATCGGCTCCATTATCCAGGGATATCTGATCAACGCCGCGGACCCATCTGATCCAGATCATTTTCGGATCGTGCCAACGCATATTTTCGGATGAGAATGACAACGATACAGAATTTTCCGATGCCGTGCGCATTCGGCGTAAGCTTTTTACTTACACGTGCTCGCTCTGTCGAGTGGAATACATATCGTGTTCTTCAAAGCGCAACTATTTACGAGAGCGAAACGCCATGTACTTCTTTTACCGAAATCCGTTACACGTACAGACAGTCGCCCAAGATTATGCGCGAAGTGAACTTTGGCCCGCCCGGTTGCGCATCAAAGACAGAAATTCAAGAAGTTCGTGTGATGATTCGTGCATGGATGGGACCAACACATGGATTAGGATGCGATGGATGAGAGGGAGCGGCGTATGTGATTGGATATGACATTCTTATCACAACATAGATCAGATAGGCCTGCCATGCATGCAATGAAACCACTTTTGTACTAGGTACCCTCGACCTTATCCTCCAATCAGCATCACGTTGCTTTGATTTCCTTCTAACCTGGAGACTTTATCCATCTCTAATCGTACAAAAACACGGCTTGTGATGTTCACAACGTGATCGACGGTTCCTTAGCATTTTGGATAAGAGGATACGGTGAGACACATATTAGGGTTAGGGCTAAGTAGCACCGACACACGACATTTTACGCGACATGACACGACGCAATACGGCGAAACGTCATTCTAAAAAAAATAGAAAATTTCGATTTATTGGGACACGTTATATGTTAAATGTATATTTTTATATATACAAGATAAAAATATACATTTATCACAACGTAGATCAGAAAGGCCTGCCATGCATGCAATGAAACCACTTTTGTAGTAGCTACCTCAAGGTCCTCAACCTTATCCTCCAATCAGCATCACGTTGCTTTGATTTCCTTCTAACCTGGAGACTTTATCCATCTCTAATCGCACAAAAACACGGCTTGTGATGTTCACGACGTGATCGGCGGTTCCTTAGCATTTTGGATAAGAGGATACGGTGAGACACATATTAGGGTTAGGGCTAAGTAGCACCGACACGCAACATTCTACGCGACATGACACGACGCGATACGGCGAAACGTCATTCTAAAAAAATAGAAAATTCCGACTTATTGGGACACGTTATATGTTAAATGTATATTTTTATATATACAAGATAAAAATATACATTTATCACAACGTAGATCAGAAAGGCCTGCCATGCATGCAATGAAACCACTTTTGTAGTAGCTACCTCAAGGTCCTCAACCTTATCCTCCAATCAGCATCACGTTGCTTTGATTTCCTTCTAACCTGGAGACTTTATCCATCTCTAATCGCACAAAAACACGGCTTGTGATGTTCACGACGTGATCGACGGTTCCTTAGCATTTTGGATAAGAGGATACGGTGAGACACATATTAGGGTTAGGGCTAAGTAGCACCGACACGCAACATTCTACGCGACATGACACGACGCGATACGGCGAAACGTCATTCTAAAAAAATAGAAAATTCCGACTTATTGGGACACGTTATATGTTAAATATATATTTTTATATATACAAGATAAAAATATACATTTATCACAACGTAGATCAGAAAGGCCTGCCATGCATGCAATGAAACCACTTTTGTAGTAGCTACCTCAAGGTCCTCAACCTTATCCTCCAATCAGCATCACGTTGCTTTGATTTCCTTCTAACCTGGAGACTTTATCCATCTCTAATCGCACAAAAACACGGCTTGTGATGTTCACGACGTGATCGACGGTTCCTTAGCATTTTGGAAAAGAGGATACGGTGAGACACATATTAGGGTTAGGGCTAAGTAGCACCAACACGCAACATTCTACGCGACATGACACGACGCGATACGGCGAAATGTCATTATAAAAAAATAGAAAATTCCGACTTATTGGGACACCTTATATGTTAAATGTATATTTTTATATATACAAGATATATTATCATTTTTATGATTATTTTTTATAACTCTATTTTATATAGAGTTTATTTATTATTTTATACTTAATATTTTCTTAGTTTTAATTAAATTTGATATTTACTTTATTGATTTTAATTGATTTCGTAGGTAATACAATCTTCAGCCGTGCAAATTTGAAATCAAAGAGAATCAAGTTTACCTTGGGGAGAAATTCAAAATCCAAGCTAAATTAGGAGTTTTATTATTGAGAGAAGTCTATCTTTGGGAAGAATCTTTGATTGCATTCTTTCTCTGGTGTGATTTAGATTTTTTTTATATGAAAACAAGAAAAGATCCATATGAGGTGGAAGGGAAACCCAATTTTCAAGAAGAGGAAGAGAGAGAAGTCACTTTTTCATAAGACTTTTAGGTTTCGCTATTCTTCTTTTCAATGCCAGCTGGCAAATGAAGAAGCGGAAGGCAAATTCAAAGTCAATCCTTGATTATTCTTGGTGAACTTGTTATAGTTCTTCATCATGTTTAGTTTAATTTTTATTATGTTCTAGACTATTTTTTGTTAGAGCTACGATGTAGCTTTATTATGATTGATTAATTTTCAGGCTCGTTTATGCAATTTTAGAATTCATATGTGGGAGTTATATTTCATATTCTTAATGCTTTTAAGTGCTTCATCACCACATGAATGATTTTTGTTGCTTGTTTGAGACCGAAAAGAGATTCCACGCAAGTGCTTTATGATATGTTGGAACTTTGATTTCAAAGTCCCATATGAAGTTGAATGAGAAATGAAGAGTTGCTTCAGTTCGTAATAGAAATAAATAGTTGTTTCATTTCGTCGAATCTTTTCGATGAAACCGTGCGACTTCGTGACGTTTTGTTGAATCCTTTCGATGAAATCATACATTTTCGTCGACGAACCCTTTCGATGAAGTTATATGTCTTCGTAACTCTTCGCTTCACTATCTATAAATAGAGCATTGACCATCGCATTAAAAACTAGGATTAGACACGAGCATTAGACACAACAACTGTTATGTTCGTCATTCATTCATCATCGTCATCGTTTTGTGCGACTATTCCGCGAAATTGTGTTCGAAGGTTTCTTCTGAAACAAGTACCGATTTCGAGGAAAGGCGATCCATTCTATCCTGGGAGGCAATTGTCCAAGAACCTTGGGTACCGGTTGAGGGGACGAATTTATCTTAAGGACACACGTTATTTCGTTGGGCTCGGATAATTCATCTGCATTCAGATTACTTGTTTGCGATTGGTTTCAGGTTTGTCTATCAACCTAATTTTCTATACGAACTTCTATCCTCTTAGTGGACAACAATATATAGCCACAAATTCATCATAGATAGTGATATCTTATTTTATTTTTTTGTGGTTTCTGTATTAAGTAAATCGAAGGTGGTTTGTTGAATCTGGGAACGTTCATAGATCTTAATGCATTTGGGTTTACTTAAATTCAGATGGGCCAAGTGTGTGTTGCAAAATCCAAGTAGGGTTGCTATACCGGATCAAGGATAGCGATTGAAATTGAGAAGTTCTACCATCACATTATGAATTCAATTTGATTGCATGACGAGATTGGTTAATTAATCTTGATTGGTCAAGTGAAATCGAATGCTCTAACATTTTTCATTCTTGATAGAAAACCGTTGTTCTTCGCCTCTTTATGTTCGAAATTTCTAATTTTTGTTTTGGTTTATTGCCTTGGTTAATTTACTTTTCGTTAGAATTTCGATTGCTTTATTAAATCTTTAATTGGTTGGATAAATTTGAGAATTATTCACCTCTAGTAAATAATTTGATTGATTTATCCACGATCTCTGTGGGAATAATACTTTTATTCATCACTTTATTACTTGTCCGATACGTGCACTTACTTTGCTAATCAAAGAGAACATATTTCAATCGAATTAATTTGACACAATAGGAGAGCTTGTGGAAATGATTTGTGATTTAACGGCCGGAGAGGGATGAATATTGATGTTAAAATGACAGCACTAAGGTCGCAAATATAACACGAAATTAAACGTCTATACATTTTATAATAATTCCTTTAAATGAAACCAAAATACTCAACCGCGTCACGAATTATAAGTGGGCAACTCGGTGTACCGAGTTATGCTGGACACCCAATATGGATTTATTACACAAATTATCACACCGATTTTGGGAAGATTTACACTAAATCTGCTTAAAGCAGCTTATAAGAGTACAAGAGACAACGAAGTTATCCATGAAAGCTAGAAAGACATTCTCGGCAGCAGTATGCACCAATCAGAAAACCACTTTTAACTTTGGACTGTTAGACATACTTGTATAGCCTTGTAGTCTTATAGCTTTCTCTTACATTCCTTCTTTCTCTTTAGTCCCACATAGGAAGAGCACTAAGCTCTTTACCTCTTCTAAGCCTATATAAGGGCTTCTCATGTACATTGTTTGACACACCATTATTAGAGAACAATACCATTCTCTCTTAATCATTCTTTCTTATCATGGTATCAGAGCCAAGATCATTGTCTTGAAAAGTATGCTCTGCGGTTGCCACAAGTTGGATCTTCCGCATCAGAAATTAAGATAATGAGCTCATTATTTTTAAAAGTATGCTCTGCGGTTGCCATAAATTGGATCTTCCGCATCAGAAATTAAGATAATGAGTTTTGGGCTATTGAGCCGTCACCCAGCTTTGCTAGCGTCTCTAATTTGTGTCTCTCGATCCTTTTGATCAGCTTTCCCACCTCAACCCACTTTTCTAGCTTCGCTAGTGATTTCTCTGTTGTCATGGGCGATTCTAGTGACCGCATAGATGTCAAGCTTGATGGTTCAAACTATTCACTTTGGAAACCATCGGCAATGGCGGCTCTTGTTTACCGCGATTTATTTGAGCATGTTGAAGGTTTCCGTCTATGTCCTGATGCTCTTAAGGAAAGTGCCTCATCTGAGGCGGTTGTAAAGCGTACCGCTGAAATTCGAGCATGGACAGTTGCTGATCGGAAGGCATGGGCTATTCTTTTTGGCTCTATTGATCCTGCTCTTCGCCCACAATTTTCTCATATTGTTGGAGCGAAATATTTGTGGGATCAGCTCGCCGAGATGTTTACTCAGACCGGGGACATTCGGGTTTATCAGTTGGAGCAAGAAATTTACTGTGCTACGCAAGGGTCTCGCTCTATTCGAGACTTTTACAATTATATGCATTCCCTTTGGAGTCAATTAGATATTCTTGCTCCTGTTCTTTGCTCGACATGCTTGAACTGTACTAGGTGTCCATCTACTCGGCTTCAAACTCAAGATAGACACCGTCTACATACTTTCCTTATGAAGCTTGGCTCTCCTTATGAAGGTGTTCGCAGCCAGCTTCTCCATCGCTCTCCTAGACCGTCCCTCCTTGACGCTATGAAAGAATTGCAGTCTGAGGAAACTCGTCTGGGTCTACTTTCCTCCTCTGCAGTTGCTGATTCCGCTGCTGTTTTAGCTGCTCCACCACGTGCTCCGCCTGCTGTTTTGGCTGCTTCACCACGACCTCCCTCTGCACGTGGCTCTCGCCGCCTTTTATGTACTTATTGTCACCGTCTTGGACATGAGGAGCCACACTGTTGGCAAAAGAAGAAGGAAGCTTCACGCCCTTCAGCAACACCGCGTTCTATTCAGTATTCTGTGACATCTCCACACTCTCGACATATTACTCTGGTTTCTTCTTCTACGGATAATCGGATTGCTGCCCTTGAAGCACAGCTTGCTCGATTGAACCCTTCTTTGCTTGGGTCTTTTCCCGATTCCAGCACTCCTACAACTTCTTCATCTACAGGAAACACTGCTGCAGCCACTCCATCTTCAGGTGACACTTCTATTACCTGGATACTTGACTCAGGAGCTGCTAGACATATGTCTAGTTCCGCTGCTTGTCTCACTCAGCTCTCTGAGCTCAAGCATCCAGCACATTTCTTTACTGCTGATGGCTCTCCTCTCCTAGCTACCCGGCGGGGTACTCTCACCATCTCTCAAGATTTCAATGTCCCTAACGTGTTACATGTTCCATCTCTAGCTCTCAATTTATTATCCGTTGGACAACTTACTGATGCTGGATGTACTGTAAGCTTTACAAATAGCTCTTGCTTTGTGCAGGATCGTTTGAGTGGTCGGATGATTGGGAGAGGTAGTAGACGGGACGGACTCTATATTATGCAGCATCTCCACCTTCCAACTTCTTCTCTTCCTTCTCCTGTGTTGGCTACCATTGATCTTGCCCGATGGCATCAACGTCTCGGACATATTCCTTCTTCTCGTCTCACCGTCCTTCATCAACGAGGTGCTTTAGGTCCTGTTTCTTCTGGTAATCTTCCTCCATGTTCTGTATGTCCCTTGGCCAAACAATCTGCTAAGCCTTTTCCTATTAGTAACTCTAGATCTAGTGCAATTTTCGATCTTATTCATTCTGATGTATGGGGTCCTGCCCCACTTTGTTCAAAGAGTGGTTTCAAATATTATGTCTCTTTTATTGATGATTACTCTCGTTACACATGGGTCTATCTTATGCGTCAACGCAGTGATTTCTTTTCCATCTATCAGTCTTTTACTACCATGATTTCCACCCAATTTAATACAAAAATCAAAGTTTTTCGTTCAGACTCGGGAGGAGAATATCTTTCTACTGTTTTTCGTTCCCTCTTGGCCAGCGATGGTACACTTCCTCAACTATCTTGTCCTGGGATTCCAGCTCAGAATGGGGTTGCTGAACGCAAGCACCGTCATATTTTAGATACCACTCGCGCTCTCTTACTTGGGACATCTGTTCCTACTGAGTTCTGGGCTGAGGCACTTCTCACAGCTGTTCATCTAATTAACCGCCTACCCTCGTCTGTTCTTCATCAAGACACCCCTTTCCAGCGTCTCTATTCTCGATCTCCCAGCTATAATCATCTTCGAGTTTTTGGGTGTACTTGTTTTGTCATTCTTCCATCCACCGAACGTACGAAGCTCACCGCTCGCTCCATCTCGTGTGCATTCTTGGGTTACAGCACCGAGCACAAGGGTTATCACTGTTATGACCCAAATGCGCGACGTATACGTATTTCTCGCAATGTTACCTTTCATGAACACGTTCCCTTCTTCCCTACAAATGTAACACCTCCTGTCTCGACCCATGTTCCATTTATGGATTTCCCTGTTGATCCTTTTCCTGATCCTCCTTATTCTGCTTTCACCTCGGAACCAGATATATCACCACCGTCCCCATCTTCTCCTACCCGTTCTGCTGTACCTCCTACTCTACCTGCCCTCGACGATTCTGCAGTTCTAGAGCCACGCCGTAATCCTCCTCGGGATCGACGTCCGCCTACTCGGTATGTTGCTTCTACTTCTTATTCTACTGAGTTTAGCTCTTTTTTGGCTGTTGTTCATGCTGTACAAGAACCCACTAGTTATCGTGAGGCAGTTCAGCATACTGAGTGGCGTCAAGCTATGTCTGAGGAGCTCAGGGCATTGGAAAGTACTGGTACTTGGGAGCTTGTGTCTCTCCCTCCAGGCCGCTCCTTGGTATCATGCCGATGGATATATAAGATTAAAACCCGTTCTGATGGCAGTATTGAACGTTACAAAGCACGTCTGGTTGCCAGAGGTTTCTCGCAGGAGTATGGCATTGATTATGAGGAGACGTTTGCTCCCGTAGCAAAGATGACATCTGTCCGAGCTTTACTAGCTATTGCTTCAATTCGTAATTGGCCCCTCTTTCAGCTTGATGTCAAGAATGCTTTTCTTCATGGGGATCTTCAAGAGGATATCTTCATGCAACCTCCACCTGGTCTTGGTCATATTTCTGGACAGGTTTGCCGCTTGCGACGGGCTATTTATGGTCTTAAACAGGCTCCTCGTGCTTGGTTTGAGAAGTTCAGTGATGCTATTCGATCTGCTGGTTTTACTCAAAGCGAGGCTGATCATGCTATGTTTGTTCATACCTCTTCTGCTGGTTGCACTATTCTTCTTCTTTACGTTGATGATATGGTTATCACTGGAGATGATCGCGACCATATTGAACATACCAAGCGGCACCTTCAGCAACATTTTGCCATGAAGGATCTTGGACCACTGCGCTACTTTCTTGGGCTTGAAATTGCTCGCAGTTCACGTGGTATCCTTATTTCTCAACAAAAATATACTGCCGATATTCTCTCTAGGGCTGCTCTCTCGGATGCACGCACTGCTGCTACTCCTATTGAGCTGAATCAGAAGCTCTGCTCGGATGACGGGGAGCCTCTTTCTGATGTGACCCGCTATCGAACTTTGGTTGGCAGCCTTGTATATCTTACTATCTCCCGACCCGACATTGCTTATGCTGTTCATGTTGTCAGTCAGTTTGTTGCTGCTCCTCGCACAGTTCATTATGCTGCTGTTCTGAGGATCTTGCGATATCTCCGAGGCACTTTATCGCGTTCCTTATTTCTGCCATCTTCTTCTGCTCTCAAGTTGCGTGCCTATTCTGATGCTGATTGGGCTTCCAATGTGTCTGATCGCAAATCTATCACTGGCTATTGCATTTTTCTTGGCGATTCTCTTATTTCCTGGCGTGCCAAGAAACAACAAATTGTCTCACGCTCCTCTACAGAGTCCGAGTATCGTGCTATGGCTGACACTACCGTTGAGATTGTTTGGCTTCGCCGCTTACTTGCTGACATGGGTGTTTCACTTCCGGATCCCACTCCTCTACACTGTGACAACAAGAGTGCCATCCATATTGGTGCAAATCCAGTCTTTCATGAGCGTACAAAACATATTGAGATCGATTGTCATCTGACTCGTCATCATCTTCAAGCTCGCACTATTTCTCTTCCTTTTGTTGGAACTGAGAATCAACTTGCAGATTGTTTTACGAAGGCTCTTACATCACAACGCTTTAAATTTATTCTTTCCAAACTCTCGTTGTTTGATCCACCTTGAGTTTGAGGGGGGGTGTTAGACATACTTGTATAGCCTTGTAGTCTTATAGCTTTCTCTTACATTCCTTCTTTCTCTTTAGTCCCACATAGGAAGAGCACTAAGCTCTTTACCTCTTCTAAGCCTATATAAGGGCTTCTCATGTACATTGTTTGACACACCATTATTAGAGAACAATACCATTCTCTCTTAATCATTCTTTCTTATCATGGACAACTTCCTCTCAGTCACTATAGACTAAATACGAGGTAAATCCCCCGGAACATTGCAGGAGGAGGAGAATTAGAAGATGCATAAACATAGATTCGCACTCTAAGACAAATCTCTTTGAGAAGCCCGGAATGAGGCCTCAAGACTTACAAGTTGAAGGAATGAGTTCCCCATCAACTACCTAGTGAGGATAACAAGAGGATGACTCTTTAAGATGTCAGCGATGAAGACTTAAAGACTTACTCCTCTGAGTCCTCTCGGCTGTTTGGCGAAATGGAAGTATAGTTTAAAAAATTAATTTTTTTTAATGCGAAGGCCCTACTGCTTGTGTGTCTAAGCGTGTACCGAATGTTGACAATGTGTCGGATTTCGGACCTTACAATGTGTCCGTAGTCAGGGTCATACATAAGATAATGTATAGATCAGGCAAAGAAATGGGTAAGTAAGGGTGCGTATGGTAACGCTCCAGGGAAAGTGTTTCGGATCCAAATGTGTTTTCGGAACATTTTTGGAACTGAAACGCGTATGGTTCAAAAATGTTCCAAAAGTGTTCCACTTTTGTGCCGGGGAACACTTTTGAAGAAATAAAAAAAACTTGCTTCTGGGTTTTGGAACACTTTTGGAACCACCACTCACCGCCGCTGACGCGGCCACCACCCATCACCGGCCGGCCACCGTTGCTGCCGGTCGCCGGCAGCCGCCGCCACCGCCGGCCGCAGAAAAAAGTATTTTTTTTTTACTTACCATACTCGTTTTTGTTCCCAGAAATCGTAGCCGGGAACAAAAACACAAAAAAATGTTTATGTTCAAAAATTGTGCCCAGGAACAGAAACGTTCCCATATGCACCCTAAGAGTGTTTTTTTCATTCTACTACTTCCCGGGGAAAGTGTGATCAAGCAAGAATTTTTGCAACTGAGGAGAGTGGTCCAATATGCAGAATAGATTTTCAGACCAAGGAATAATGCACTCACTATCTCCCAAAACCACCTCTTAAAATGCTATGTAGCACCGATACGATACGAGACACAAGACACGATACGACACGATACGCCGATACATGATTTTCAAAAAAATAGAGAATTTCGACATGGCGGGATACGTTGTATATTAAATATATATTTTTATTTATACATGATAAATTATCAATTTTATGAAACCACAATGACACCCAAAATGAGGGTTCACTTAGATATATTGAATTCTAGTCAGAGACACATGGGCTTCGGTGGATATCTCAGCTTCTCGTCCATGCTGAACAGGGGGATGGTGATATCCAAGAACGTTTTCCTGGTGGCTTGACTTCAGCAAAGCAACAACAGTGTTTGACAGTAAGTAAAGCATGTGTTTATGCAAAAACATAATGATGTTGTCTGGAAAACGTGAGGAAAGAAGAAGTGAATCCATGGAAGCATCTCGTAAGCTTTCTGCTTTTCTGCACTGGGCAACGTGTGGACGGTTGACGTCCCATTGGGCGAGTGCAAGTTTTCTTTTGGTTGTGTGAAATGTCATCAGGATGTGCGAGTTGAGCGTGCGCGTGTCCGGCGGTGTTTTTCACGTATCGAAGCGTATTGCTACATAGCTTAAATGTCAAAGCACAACGCATGCCACTGTCTTTCCTAAAATGCATACCCGATGATTTATTTTCTATGGTCATTCTAATATACCTATAATTTTAGCATCTCTCTAATCACGTAATTTCTAAGTTTTAAAAAATTTTAGAACTAAAATTATAATAAGTTTTCAAGTTGGTAAGATAAATTCTTGCATCTAAGTTGCATTATGATTTGTATGATTATTCTTATCGGTCAAATTATGACAGGAATTAAATGTAAGGCTTATTATGTAAATAAGCAATTAAATGTCACACAAAAAGTAAAAGAAGGGTGTTCATTTATACTTATTGAATACGACCTTTATCACTTATAGTTGTTGAATTAAGGGCTATAGTAAGATCTCATGTGAGAACTTTCTAATCATTACGATAATTTATAATTCAAAAAATATTATATTTTGAAATAAGTATATAAAATGAATTGTCGAGGACCTGTGGCCAGCAAGGCTCCAGCAAACCCGTAGGTCTGCGTATTCAATTGTAGCGAAAGAGAGGAATTGAGAAATACTTGTATAATTCGATGCGAATAGAAAAGAGTACACGAAGCATTATAGGCTTTAGAAACTCATCATAGGCAAAACTTCACACTGATATTAGAAGGAGGCTCGATCTGCCTCATTACACAACACACGGGGCCTTATACATGCGGGAAAAAACATAAACAAACAAGCACATACATTGAATACACATATCCACCGACACTGACGACAACAACAGTAGTACTTTGTACAACTTTTGACCTCCTAGGCTTTTCTTCTGAAATGATGTATTCATGTGTGATTGGGTCCTGAGGGTCTGGCTGGTACAACCTGTGGAGATAATTGGGCTATCTAAGGAAATCAAATAAGATACGCATCACTAAAATAGATATAGAAAATCAAAGGAAATATTCTCAACATCTTTAGAAGATATCTGAAACATTTCTAACAGTAGAGAGTCAATCATTTTCATAACGAATTTTTATAAAAGGTAAAGTTGAACTTTGAAGTTGATAGAACAAATTCATGCATTTAAGTTGTATCACGTGGTGAATCACATCAATGAAGACAAGGCTTATTATTTAGTACTAGAATTAACACAGAATGTTACATAAATGATATTCCTCCACATTTTACGAGAATAAGTTAACTCCTATCACTTATAGCTGTTGAATTAAGGACTATAACGAGTTCTCAAAAGAGTATTTTTAAGCATTACAAAGCTATAAAATCAATTACAGAAGTGTAGTTGAACGAATGATCAGAGACCAATGGCTGGTATAACACTATAAAACCTCTAACATGATCATTCTTATCACTAAAAATAAGGCCGCATTTGAAGTTAATTGAACAATTTTCCGCATAGAATTCTACTATCATTAAAACTTCGCACCACTCTATAGATAGGGAGCATGAATCACACATAACACAAATACACGTTGTGAAAGGAAAAATTACCCAAAAAGTCCTAAACATATTATAATTGTGTCAATTCATTCTTAAACTTTTTTTTGGCCGATTCAATCCTAAACTATTTACAATTGCGCCAATTTGGTCTATTCGTCGAATTTTGGCCGAACGGCGCAAGTGACCTAATATTTCAATAATTTTTTATATTTTCTTATTTTGCATTTTTTTTCTTCCCCTTCCCCTTCCATGTTCAACCTCCAGCTTCCTTATTCTGTCTCCACGCAAGGCTCTTGCTAGCCTTGCCATGGCCAAGCGAGGACGATTAAGCCTCTTGCCAGATCGCCTAGCCATGGCGAGGCTGGCGAGAGCCTCGCCTGTCACGCCCCGACCCCGGCGGGCACGCGAACATCACACTCAGCCGTCAATCTTAATAGATAACCCAGGATCCAACGGCCTAACTTTCGGAATGCAATATGAAAAGCACATGCGAAAGCGAAAACAAAACCCCAGACATAAAATAAACACAAGGCAACATGGGATAAAAAAAAAACTGTCATGCATTGTCTTACACATAAAAGAGTCTATTACAACAAAAGAAAATAGGGTTCAGAGGAAGGCACTAAAAGACCAAAAAAATGAACTTCAAAAAGAAAGCTATAGACTAGACGGACTCGTCTTCATCTTCCTCCATTTTCCTTCCTTATCATCTTCGAGACCTTATTCAAGGCTTTGGGTTTGAAAATGTTGGTCCCACGACTGGGTGAGATAATAATCTCAGCAAGCGAAATCCCAACCCAAACTAAACCATTAGTCCCACTAGACCACACAATAATGAAACAAGATGCAGGGAATTCAGCAAGCAAAGGCATAAGGGAAGTAACCATCATTTCTTTCAAGTACTTGATATAAAGAAGCAACCATCAAGCACACATCATCACTGGTGACCCAAGCTTCACACATTAGTACAGAATACTAGTGATATCACACAAATCTCATTTCCAAGGTATATAAACCTCAATATAATTCAAGGCACTCTAGCCATGACAACCGGGGTACTAAGCTAATATAATTGCATCGAGGCATTATAACCATGCCATAACTGGGGCACCAAGCCAATATATTTCTCGGGGCACCAAGCCAATTCGATCTCCGGGGCACCAAGCCACGATCGATGAATGCTTTATAGCATAGACTTTATAGTCAGTGTAATTCATCAGGGCTCATTATTCACACAAATTGACTGGGCTCACTAGCCATTCAATAACACATCATAATTCACCATGCTTTTATCACACAGTCACACTACATAAGACAATTATCCAGTAACGTCCTAGGGTTCAAGTAAGGGTTTAGGAACCACTTACCTCAAGCAATTAGCAAAAATTCACTTCGATCAATTCTCCTCAATCCCACAAATGTTCGGCAACCCAAGGTTCTCGTACTGTATCCAATCAATTCTCACTTCCTTGATACCAATCCCTCAATAATTAATCAAATGGCAACTCATGATGCCTTATCAATTGATCGACGTCACCACAATACTTCCACAAACCCATAAAATATTCTGTTCATGCAGCAAAAAAGCAGGACATAATGCAACTTGGTGTTTCATGCACAAATTAGCCCTTAAATCACTTCTAAATCCCAAGCCACTTCATATACTTCTAATTAATGCCTCACACTACACCTCACAAGGTCTCATGAGTTAATTTGACACCAATTTATCACTGAAAATAACTCCAACAGCACCAGTCAGAACAGGGCAAGAACAGAACATACCCGGTTTCCATTTAACCGTACATATTAGTCCATACTTCCACTTTGGGTCCCCATTATCACGAATTTAATTCACTACCATCTCGATTTATGAGTTTTGGAAGCTCACCGATAATTTCGTTGCCAAACAAGTCCTCAAGACCCTCCAACAGCCCGGTTCTCTCTTGGAGACCGATCCTTCTAATGATGAAACCCGCGGCTTGGTTAACGAGAACAGTACCCGCGACGGTGATCAGCGTCAGAAAGGGGAATGTCTCCAACGCAACACTTCAGGTCAAGTCCATAAACTCGAATTGTTTTTCAGGGAATACCCCTATCCGGACATGGAACAGAAAATCAAAATGGGCCAGGAGATAGGGTGGGAGCCTCGGAAGGTCAAGTGTTGGTTTGAAAACAAACGAACCCGGCTGAAGCAGCAACACGATCGGCACGAGTTAGCGATTATGAGGGAGGAAAATGAAAAGCTTCGAATAAAAAACATTCAGTACAAAAAAGCTCTAAGCATCGCTATTTGCCTTGAGTGCGGTAACCCTGTTCCCACGGACGGAGTATTCACTGAAGAGCCAGATCTGGGGGTTTATAATGCTCATTTGTTGCAATGCCCTTCGCAACATCTTTCGGAACAGGCGGGTACCGCCGAGGATCTACAAGAGGAAACTAGTGCTATAAGGTTAAAGTCGACGCCCATTGTGGAAGGGAACATGCGTCATGACAAGTCGGGTCCGCTCAATGATGAACTCACCATCATGACCAGCCGATCTGAGACCACTAAATCCCCTCCAGAGCAACCTCCAACACGACCAGATTCCGAGAAGAGTAACCGCCAAGTTGCTGACACCACTTCGGCTAGCAAGAAAATAAGATTTCGTTGGACCCCGGAGTTTCATAGCAAATTTGTTGATGCAGTTCAACAGTTGGGGATCAGTTTTGCTTGCCCATCGCGCATACTCGAAATCATGAACGTGCCGGGACTGACTAAAAATATGGTCAAGAATCACCTTTGGCGCTACAAGAAACTACTGAGAGATGGACGAGCGTCGCTAGACCAAGATAGAGGCGGTTCAACACGACCAGATTCCGCGAAGAGTAGCCGCCGAGTTGCCAACCCTATTTCGGCTAGCAAGAAAACAAGGTTTTATTGGACCTCGGAGCTTCATAGCAAATTTGTTGATGCAGTTCAACAGTTAGGGATCAGTTTGGCTCGCCCATCGCGCATACTCGAGGTCATGAACATGCCGGAACTGGACAGAAATAAAGTCAGGAACCACCTTTGGTGCTACAAAAGACTACTGAGAGATGGACGAGTGGCGCTAGACCAAGATAGAGGCAGTTCAAGTTTAAACGATGAGCATGGCTGTGATCGCAATCCTCATGAAGCAGGAAGCATCCAATCACCTCTTAACACCGATGGGACTGACAATTACACGGTCGATTGTTCAGGCATCAATCAGAGTACTCCCCTAGGTTATCCTAGTACTCCTCAGGAGTATGTACCGCAATTTCAGTAAATCGGGACTCCCCAGTCTGAGCACCGACTGGCCGTTAATGCTAGTCCTACAGCGGATCTAACATTGGCAGGAGATGCACGTACAATCTTGCGAGACGATTACGGAGATTCCGGCTCGAAGAATCAGGTGGTCCATGACGAAAATGGCGAAAAGATTCCTTCTCCAGTAGTCGACAATACTCAACCTGAGTGTCAGTCGCTCGATGGTTCAGACGATCTCCTTGAAAACATCTATTCTTGGTTCGATCGGCTGAATTCCCCCCTGAGTTACCCTGGTACTCCTCAAGAGTATGTACAACAATTTCAGCAGGTATGGACTCCCCAATTTGAGCACCAACCGATCGTTAGTGTTATTCCTACGGCGAATCCAGCATTGGGTACAAACCTACTGGACAACGATGAAAGTACCAACTCGAGAAGTGAGGTTGTTCATGTCGAAAGTAGTGTGAGGAACCCATCGCCAACGGTTGAGGATGCCCGACTTGGGCGTCAATGGCTTGAAATTTCAAGTGAGTCCCTCAGTGAGCAACTCGGCGTGTGGATCATGCATAAACCGAGGAACCGGGTTGTTCATGCCGAAAATAGGAGAAGTCCGTCACCCGCAATTAAGGATGCTCAACTTGAACGACTCGAACAGTCAGACGATATCCTGAATGAGCAACTCAGCCTATGGGTCAAGCATTTTGGAACAAGTGCATCTTCGCAGTCGTGACCGGTACCGGCGGCCGGACATCTGGTTCGAAGCTCGTGTGCTAAATCATTAGAAGGCTCAGGAGAGTGAGAGGTGAATACGTCGAATGAATGTGTTAATGGTCTCGTTGTAAAGTTCCCACGGGAACATTTTAATTAACGCTTAAAGCTAACCGCTCTGAGTGTCAGTATTACCCTTTGAACATCCTCGAGCCAAGGGCCGTGGATTAATTACCGTAGAGCAAGTTCCATGAACGATGACTATCACCTGAGGAGCATAGTGGGATCTACCCCTTTCAGCACGAAATACGTTTGGTCACTGTCGCGACCCGTCCGGAAGCGGACGCGGCTAATGGATTACCGATCGCGGGTCTTGGATCGGCGCGAGCCCTCCCAGGCCCATACCAAATCGCGGCGGGAGTATTTTTCAGAAGGATTCGACGATAAGAGTCGATCGCTTTCGACCTTAGTGTGGTTGTGGTGGCATGTGCAACTTGTGCATGCATTTGGAGTCGCCACCGGTCTTTCTTGGAGGGTAGACCGGAAACCTTACCAACCGATTGGGAGAGATCGATCAGTTCTACGGAACCAGAGATTTTGGGTTCGGGGACTTGGTTACGCTGGTGTCGTTACCAACGCCCTTTCGGTACCTAACGCGAGTGATTTTCTTAGCTAAGAGTTCATGCAGGCGCAATTTTGGGTGAGGTAAGTCTGACTTTGCACATTAACCAGTTTAACATGCTCACATAATCATAATAAATAAATAGATGCCAATCACATAAACATCTATCCTACGTGGTGATCATGGAATTATGATTTAATGGGTCTCGAGCCAATGAGACCACATTTAATCATTTTAATAACGGAGAGCCGCTCTTCGCTTCTTCTTGGTTTCTTGAACTCTTCAAGAATCGGGCCCCAAAGAGCTCGCCGACTTAAAAGGCTCCTCCACGTAATCCTCGTAGCATTTACATCAACAATTGACTATGCTAAAAATAAAGATTACATGAAAAATAAAAGGAGTACGCAACCTCCATTTAATAATTACAACCCCAAATATATAAATACTCACCATACATTCATACATACATCAATCACATTGATTAGGGATTTTTCCATGATCACCACCCTTCCACGTAAGTAATAAATTCACAATTTAAAACTTAGGAAGGCACAATAAAAATTCTACGTTGAATCATATTCAGAATTTTTACGTAAAATAAGATAGCCATAAATTTTCGATTCAAAATTGATTTAGTCTCAATTTTTGCTACGTTGATTAATTTATCATATAAAATAATCAACCTCCATTAGCCATGTAAGACGAACAATTCGTTAATACATATTGGCCATAGTATTGCAAAAATTGCAAAAAATCAATTAAATGCACGAAAACACCTAAGGATCGGCTCTGATACCACTGTTGGGATCCACGTAACACGTAGCGGAAATAAATAACAACCCATACATGTATCTCCAGAGGCGTACTTCGTGCATTTCAATCGAAAAAAATCACAAAACCTCAAAGGGAGTAAATGGATTACCTCTCGTAGCGTGCTTGAACGGAGGTGTCGGTTCGATGTTCTTCGATCTCAGCCTCCACAAGTGTTAGGCATCTAGTTCGGACGCACCACCAATTGACGAACGGGGAGACGACTAATAACTCCACAACAATTGTGCTAGCAATATGCGGAATCAATATTCCGAACTTAGTATATTTTGCTCACTCAAGATTATGAGAATATAGAGAGTGTTTGTGTTCTTCTCTCTAAGCTCTCAAAAATTTGCACACTCTACAAAATGTCTCTCCCCCTCCAACCTCAAAACTCTTGCCATCCTTTTATAGCCAAAAATACATTCCAATAAATTGTATTTAAAAATAGCACTAACAATTATAAATTCTATCTAAAAATAGCACTAACAAATAAATGACATTTAAAAATAGCACTAACAATAGCACTCACAATTTATAATACAAAAATGCTATTTAAAAATAGCACTAACAATAGCACTCACAATTTATAATACAAAAATGCTATTTAAAAATAGCACTAACAATTATAAATTCTATCTAATAATAGCACTCACAATTTATGATAAATAAATGTCATTTAAAAATAGCACTAACAATAGCACTCACAATTTATGATAAATAAATGTCATTTAAAAATAGCACTAACAATAGCACTCACAATTTATAATACAAAAATGCTATTTAAAAATAACACTAACAATAGCACTCACAATACAAAAATGCTAAAAAAAAGCACTAACAAAGGTGTTAAAAATAATAACCATTATTATTATTACAAGAGTTAAAGAGGTTACCAAACATTACAAATATGCATAACGTATAAATACGTATGACGTATAAATACATAGAGCATACGTATACATCCGTGAAACCGGGGACTAATTGAAAGAAAAATGTGCAATTAAGCCCTTTTGGTAAAAATTGATTAAATTGGAGGGCAAATTGACCTAATTGCACTTTAAGACTTTAGAATCCAATGTCATAGCTTATAAAAAGTGAGAATTGAAAACTAAAAGACTCGCAAAGGAATTTTTTGCTCGGTTCGAGTTTATGTTTGTGAAGAAACATAGTGACCCGAGCCGAATTTTCAAGATTTAAGGTGACACACTTGAAGATGAAATTAAAACAAAATTATTGAATATTTTTGTGTATTTTTCTGACCACGAATGGTATTTTTCTGATTTTTTGGGTATTTTTATAATTAAATAAATTCGAAAAATATTATAAAATACGAAAAAATATTTTTTGTTCAAAATTGGTCCCCGAGGCTAGGCCAAGGCTTCCAAAGTTGATTTTGTGATTTTATGACCTTTTTTGATATTTTTAATTAATTTTAAAGAATAAAAATCACAATAATAAATGGTCAAAAATCAGGTGTCAACAGCTGCCCCTCTTTGAGAGGAATCTCGTTAGAGGTTTCTCTCAAAGATAAGGTGGCACCTGATTTCTAACCGACTCAACTGGGAAAATGAGAGAAGAAATGCTACGACATTGGATCGCTTAAGGCCCTTTGATGAAAGCTCAAATTAATCCCCGGTTTGCTTTAACAATTTGAACATGGGCCGGAGTGAGAGAGGCTTACCTGAAGCTCACCTGTCTGATGTTGCCGGTTGCGACAACTTTCAAGCAGATACCTAGGACTCGTCATTCAGAATATCCTAGGGAGATTAAGCTCTGACCTGTATGGTAGGTCATACCATTATGGGATTCCTAACTGGTAGGAACCTAAGGAAGGCGCGTCCCACACTTTGGGATTTGCCAAGGATTTTGATCCGTATGGTGGATCGAATCAGAAATGGTTCACCTACTGTAAGGTTTACCTAGGGAAACGACTCTTTCCGTGTTTGGAATTTGTCAAGGTTTTGATCTGTATGGTGGATCGGACCATTAGGCTGATCCTTCAGGCGGTTTCTACCATATTTGACCCTTCAGGCGGTATCTACCGTGGTTTGACCCTTTAGGCGGTTTCTACCTTGAGTTGACCCTTCAGGCGGTTTCTACCTTGGTTTGACCCTTCAGGCGGTTTCTACCTTGGTTTGACCCTTCAGGCGGTTTCTACCTTGTGCTGACCCTTCAGGCGGTATCTACCATGAGTTTGACCCTTCAGGCGGTTTCTACCTTGTGCTGACCCTTCAGGCGGTATCTACCATGAGTTTGACCCTTCAGGCGGTTTCTACCTTGAGTTTGACCCTTCAGGCGGTATCTACCTTGTGTTGACCCTTCAGGCGGTATCTACCTTGTGTTGACCCTTCAGGCGGTTTCTACCTTGAGTTGACCCTTCAGGCGGTATCTACCTTGAGTTGACCCTTCAGGCGGTTTCTACCATGTGTTGACCCTTCAGGCGGTATCTACCTTGGTTTGACCCTTCAGGCGGTATCTACCTTGAGTTGACCCTTCAGGCGGTTTCTACCATGTGTTGACCCTTCAGGCGGTATCTACCTTGGTTTGACCCTTCAGGCGGTATCTACCATGAGTTGACCCTTCAGGCGGTTTCTACCTTGTGTTGACCCTTCAGGCGGTATCTACCATGTTTGAAAAGGGGTCTCATGACGAGGGTTCTCCACGTCCGATGAGACTGTTTGATATTTTGAAAATGGGTCCTGGGACGAGGGTTCTCCACGTCTGATAGGACTTTTTCTTTTAAAAGGATTTTTCTTCCCCTTTTTTTGAGACCCCGAAGTTTGTCGGGAATTCAGTTTTTTGAAGCAGTGAAAGATTTTATTTTGACAAAACTTCACTTGAGTCTGTTGAGGCGACATTCTGGGAGTTGGGTTCTCCAAGTATCCTGCATAAGTTTGAGCCTGAAAGATTTTTCTTCACCAAGAAAACGTTAGTAATCTTTGGGAAGACCACGGCTGTCCATTTTGACAAAACCGTATGATTTAAGTTTTAATCATGAAATGTGCATTTTGATGCTGGGGGTTATCCAAAGCATTCTTGCAACATGCAAATGTGATCACAAATCCCTTGCACGGAAAATCTGGATCAACAGTTTGAAAATTCCAAAAAGAGTTTGTTCAAAACATCAATTGGAATATTTCTCGACAATGAGGTCTTCTCACCTGTTTTGCGATTGTGTTTTTTTATAGGGGATACACTCGATTCCCTACTAACCCGTGCCTAGGTTTTAGGCTCATTCGCAGCGCATACATTTTGATCGGTCGGGAGGTCTTCCACGGGACCGTAATGTTGGGCTTGGATATTGGTCTTCAAGGGGGACTCACTTTTGAGTCAAGGTCATCGAATGAAAGTTTTCACCATCTGCTCCGGGTTTACAAGTCAAGAACCCTGCAAAATGAGAAAGAAATAGTCTTGCTCGTACTTCTTCGAGCTGAGCTGTATGTTAACCCAAGTGTCTTAGTCAGAGAAGACTGTTTCAGGGTTATGATGTTGGTAGGGTTGGGGACCGAAAAAGGCTTGTTTTTGGCCCAGAATTCATGACGAGTTTGACATTGGTGATCATTGCTGATTTACCTCCTGTCTTTTCCTTTCTGCATCTTTAGTTTTTGAGGTGTACAACCGATTTTGAGGTGTGCACCAGCTCTTTAGAGAGCGTCCCTTGTTGCATTCAGAGACCGACTCTCTCCATGTCTTTGTTCTGTGCTTGGCAGCATTTGGGGAGCAGCTTTTTTTATTTGACTCCTTTAAGAATTTTTTTTTTTTTTCATCCAAGTTTCACTGGGGATCAAGCAAACAGCTTTCATGAGCATCGGCCTTGCTTTTACCAGGCACTTTGCTTTTTCTCGATGCCGTGGATTTTTCTCATTGATTTTTGAAATCCCACTTTTTCTCATCTTCATAGGATCGCGTTAGACCTATGATCAAATGTATAACAAGGTTAAACATTAACTTAGGAATTCTTTTGCAAACCCTAAGTCTTGAACTTCTTCGTTTCTGAAGTGATGCTGCATCCGTCTTGGAATGTGCAATGATCACCAACGGGTTTATGAAATGATTCTGCAGGCTCAACTTGGCTATGCAAAGGATTCGGTGTGTGGGATAGAGAAATGAATGCTTCTCATCATCCTATGGCACTTGGATTACCATATAAACAACACACAAAGATTAATGTTAGTCCGAGCAAGAAAATTTCTAACCATTTTCTCCTGATGCTGCTGGACTCACCTCCATTTTGCCCCGATGTGGGGTGGTTCTTGACAGGGTTAAGAATGAAAACCGTCGTTCAAAGGGGTTATCAACGGTCACCTGTAGTGTTTGGGGGATATGAAACGAATGCCTCCGTCGTCCCAACCCATGTAATCGCTGCGAATGGTCCCTACTTCCGTAGGTCCAGATTCTGCTGTCTTATCCGCTCCATTTCTCTCTTAAGTGTGTATAGGACGTGTTTGGACTAGGCTTTGCCTCTCGTCTTTTGAGAAAACGTCATTTTGAAAGTTTTGAACTTTTGATTGGAAAAAATCTCTTTCATTTTCTCCAAAAATTTTACCCGTCAAGGGGATTTTATGATGCACCATGCATGTTCTTATTCATGTTCAGATAACCTCCTGTTTTAAGACATGAATGCCAATGAAGTTTGAATTCTATGTCTTTTCTAGACATTAGATTCTGAAAGCTTTTCTTTTTTTTTTTCTATATTTTTTTATTCCACATCTTTAATGGATTAGGGAGAGGGATACTTATCTGTCCCCCGCGGCTGGAGATCCCTGAAAATGCGGAAGAAACATGTTATTGTACGTTCACGAATTTTTCAAAAAATTAGAACGATACATCTTACCCTTGGTCGTGTGCCCCTGCGAGTGCACACAGGTTGTGAAAATCTGTCCTCCTTGATGGCGAGTCCCTATCAAGGATAAATAACAAGTGTTAACTCATATTCCCAAATTGAAGACAAATTGGGACGATACAACTTTACTCTCGGTTCTCATCCCATTCTGACGTCGCGTATTGATATGAATCGTGTCTATCAAATCCGCCTATCCATGCTTGGAACATTTGCAACATCAATGGTTCAGCTGCCCCCGGTTGGGCAACGTCTGTTTTGTTATTGGAATAGATGGCTCCTTGAGTGATTTACCCACGTTTATCACCTGAGAAGGGAAAGAAAGGAGATATTACTTTGGTATTCGGTTGAAGATCGTTTAGGAACGATACATCGTTTTACCAAATGGGAGGCTTCGTGACCAAACGTATTTCGTGCTGAATGGGGGTAGATCCCATTATGCTTCGCGGGTGATAGTCATCGTTCATGGAATTTGCTCCACGGATTAAGTGATTAATCCATGGCCCTTGGCTCGAAGACGTTCAAAGGGTAATGTTGACACTCAGAGCGGTTAGTTTTCAGCGTTAATTACAATGTTCCAGCGGGAACTTTACAACGAAATCCGTAACACATTCATTCGATGTATTCACCTCTCACTCTCCTGAGCCTTCTAATGATTTAGCACACGAGCTTCGAACCAGATGTCCGGTCGCCGGTACCGGTCACGACTGCGAAGATGCACTTGTTCCAAAATGCTTGACCCATAGGCTGAGTTGCTCATTCAGGAGATCGTCCGACCGCTCGAGTCGTCCAAGTTGAGCATCCTTAATTGCTGGTGACGGACTTCTCCCATTTTCGGCATGAACAACCTGGTTTCTCGGTTTATGCGTGATCCACACGCCGAGTTGCTCACTGAGGGACTCGCTTGAAATTTCAAGCCATTGACGCCCAAGTCGGGCATCCTCAACCGTTGGCGATGGGTTCCTCACACTACTTTCGACATGAACAACCTCACTTCTCGAGTTGGTATTTTCATCGTTGTCCAGTAGGTTTGTACCCGATGCTGGATTCGCCGTAGGAATAACACTAACGATCGGTTGGTGCTCAAATTGGGGAGTCCATACCTGCTGAAATTGTTGTACATACTCTTGGGGAGTACCAGGGTAACTCAGGGGGGAATTCAGCCGATCGAACCAAGAATAGATGTTTTCAAGGAGATCGTCTGAACCATCGAGCGACTGACACTCAGGTTGAGTATTGTCGACTACTGGAGAAGGAATCTTTTTGCCATTTTCGTCATGGACCACCTGATTCTTCGAGCCGGAATCTCCGTAATCGTCTCGCAAGATTGTATGTGCATCTCCTGCCAGTGTTAGATCCGCTGTAGGACTAGTATTAACGGCCAGTCGGTGCTCAGACTGGGGAGTCCCGATTTGCTGAAATTGCGGTACATACTCCTGAGGAGTACTGGGATAACCTATGGGAGTACTCTGATTGATGCCTGAACAATCGACCGTGTAATTGTCAGTCCCATCGGTGTTAAGAGGTGATTGGATGCTTCCTGCTTCATGAGGATTGCGATCACAGCCATGCTCATCGTTTAAACTTGAACTGCCTCTCTCTTGGTCTAGCGCCACTCGTCCATCTCTCATTAGTCTTTTGTAGCACCAAAGGTGGTTCCTGACTTTATTTCTATCCAATTCCGGCATGTTCATGATCTTGAGTATGCGCGATGGGCGAGCCAAACTGATCCCTAACTGTTGAACTGCATCAACAAATTTGCTATGAAGCTCCGAGGTCCAATAAAACCTTGTTTTCTTGCTAGCCGAAGTAGGGTTGGCAACTCGGCGGCTACTCTTCGTGGAATCTGGTCGTGTTGAACCGCCTCTATCTTGGTCTAGCGACGCTCGTCCATCTCTCAGTAGTTTCTTGTAGCGCCAAAGGTGATTCTTGACCATATTTTTAGTCAGTCCCGGCACGTTCATGATTTCGAGTATGCGCAATGGGCAAGAAAAACTGATCCCCAACTGTTGAACTGCATCAACAAATTTGCTATGAAACTCCGGGGTCCAACGAAATCTTATTTTCTTGCTAGCCGAAGTGGTGTCAGCAACTTGGCGGTTACTCTTCTCGGAATCTGGTCGTGTTGGAGGTTGCTCTGGAGGGGATTTAGTGGTCTCAGATCGGCTGGTCATGATGGTGAGTTCATCATCGAGCGGACCCGACTTGTCATGACGCATGTTCCCTTCCACAATGGGCGTCGACTTTGACCTTATAGCACTAGTTTCCTCTTGTAGATCCTCGGCGGTACCCGCCTGTTCCGAAAGATGTTGCGAAGGGCATTGCAACAAATGAGCATTATAAACCCCCAGATCTGGCTCTTCAGTGAATACTCCGTCCGTGGGAACAGGGTTACCGCACTCCAGGCAAATAGCGATGCTTAGAGCTTTTTTGTACTGAGTGTTTTTTATTCGAAGCTTTTCATTTTCCTCCCTTACAACCGCTAACTCGTGCCGATCGCGTTGCTGCTTCAGCCAGGTTCGTTTGTTTTCAAACCAGCACTTGACCTTCCGAGGCTCCCACCCTATCTCCTGGCCCATTTTGATTTTCTGTTCCATGTCCGGATAGGGGTATTCCCTGAAAAACAATTCGAGTTTATGGACTTGACCTGAAGTGTTGCGTTTGAGATATTCCCCTTTCTGACGCTGATAACCGTCGCGGGTACTGTTCTCGTTAACCAAGCCGCGGGTTTCATCATTAGAAGGATCGGTCTCCATGGCCCTCGTGTCAGGTTCGGTCCTGAGATCTTCAAACTCTTCCAGCAGCTCAAGCTCGGAGACCTCCAAGTCTGGCGCTTCCAGTAAATGACAGAATCCCTTGAACATTTTGACCGGGATATCACTGTTTGATTTTCCGTTAACTCAGCTTTCTTTGTTCCTCCTTGGATCTTCACTTTCTCTGCAAATTCTGAGAGGTTAAAGGAGCCGGATCACCGTTCTTCGATCAAAGGTGATGGCTACCCGACGAGCGCTCTTCTCAATGTTTCGAGATTCCCACTTCGTCCTTTTGTGATGGCTACTTGACGAGCGTTTTTCTCAAGGCTTCGTAATTCCCACTTTGTCCTTTTTTGCTCTTTTCTACGTGAACGGAGCCTGAAGATCTCTTGCGTTGATTTCGCTTTGTCGAGCACTACGCTTGTCCCCCTGGCCCAGTCTCTAGAGTAACAAGCCTGCCCACCTTTCGGCGCCATTATGTTTCGTAAAACCCGAGATCACAGGACGGTGGTGGATTCGTGACTCATCGGGGATGCATTAACGAAACCCGCTTGGCTCTACTGCACATAAAATATTATTACCACTTCTCCCTGTACTCGAGCATTTATAAGGTGATAGATTGATGTCAAGAAGATTAACACTTTAGCCTTATCAGACTCAGCCTCTCAAACACTCTTCACATTCTCACTCTCTTCTCCGTCATTCCATCGCATATGGATTCCTCCTCTATGCCTGTTGCCTTACCTGAAGCTTCGACCCAATGGGAGAGATTTTACCACCTCTTGGGTAGGGGTTATGGCTACATAAACAATCATCCTGAAGCTGAGGTTGAAGTTCGTACTCTGATTCCGGCCCTGGATACTGCGTGTATTGAAGGTACGAAACTGCAAAGGGAGTTTGTGATCTTCCCAACTCTCTTTAACAATTTCATGCAGGCTTACGAAGTTGCTAGCCGGGAGGTCACTTTGGCTGGTATCGTGCGAGCCCGTTATCAGGACCGAACTGAGTCCCTGATGTTGGCCATGCTGACGGCCGATAACCATAAAAGGGCTGTTGAATACGCCCACGCCCAGGTTTCGATGCTGGTCCGTGAGAGGGACAACTTGGTGGAGCGTCTGGCTCTTTTTGACACCGCCTTTGAGCAAGACCAGCACAACTTCGTGCTGAGGTTCCAGTGTGCCTGGTTGGAGGAAAGGCTTGAAGACCTGAGCATGGATATAGCTCGCGGGAGGGTGCTGGCTCATGACTTAGAGCTTGAGTTCGAGTACTATGACACCAAGGTGAACGAACTTAAGGAGAAATGTCGTCTCCTTTTCTTCAAGCTTGTAGACCTCGATTCCCGGAGTGTGGGTTGTAAGCAAGGCATGGATAGCATGGAGAGTCAGTTAAGCTTTTTTGTGATGCTTGTCAGAACTCATTTTGGGTTTACTGCTCCCCCTCAGTGATCCACTTGTAAACTTTCCTGCTGAATGAAATAAATGCGAGTTTGTTTATATATGCTCTTTCATTATGCATTGTTGACTAGCCAAGAAAGGTTTTTGCTTTCGGATCTACGCGACTCCTTTTTCGCCTGTGTCAACAGATTGACTACGCATCATTCTCACAGCCCGACGCTTTATATTTGATTGACCTGAATGCCTCGTGAGAAATAGATTTGTAGTTGCTCGAAACTTAAAGATTGCCCCTGATTTTGCGGTCATTGCGTTTGGGGCCGCTAGTAATCTTTCACTTTCAAGCTCGATCACATTCTGCTAGTAACTCATGCTATCAATTCTGCCTTCACGCGTCGGGGCTGATTTTACCTTGAACTTAATAACAAGGAATTACCGTATACACACGAGATGACGTTTGCGAAAAACATTATGCAGAATCAACTCTAGCTATTGAAGAAACAAACGCATGCACCGATGAGAACTTTACAATAGGAGATACATCCTTCTCGCGTACATCCCCTTCTTTCTTGGGGCATGTCCAATGACTAACCAGTCTGGCCTCAGCTTAGGTGTGCCATTACCAAGTGCAGATCATGGTTGCCAACCTTTAATAGCTTCCAACTGATCGAACCAGGTATCAAGTCCTTCATCGAAGAAATCACCCGACCCCTCGAACGATTGATGTGTAGGTTGAGCTGCATCGCCCGACGGGTTCTTCGAACTGGAACCTCCATCTTTGTCTGGGATTATAAGAGGAGATTTGATCGATTGACTACCACAAGCATCTCTCACTTGGGGATTAGGGAAATAAGAGTGCTCCAAGCTTTCTCCCATTAGATCATCTGAAGCCATATGCTCTAATTGGGCAAACCCTTGAGCACTGGGCGTGGTGGGCTGATCTGCGACAGGATGAACACTGACTAGCTGCTGCTCGGACGGAGGAGTGCTTACTCGTTGCACTTGTGATGCGTGTTCTTGAGGAATATTGAAATGACTCGCGAGGATATCCTGATCAAATCCCCAATAGTCGTCCAGATTCGATCGGGCCTCATTTGTCATAAGGGTGCTGGGTTCGCAGCCGAGTCTATTGCTCGGATTCAGTTCTGCATAACGCTGTCCTAACGCCCTTCTGTAGCAACCAAGGTGATTCGCGACTAATTGCTTGGTAAGTCCCGGTACGTTCATGACCCTAAGTATGCTTGTCGGACCTATGAAGTCGAGTCCTATCTGTCGAACTGCGTCCAAGAACTTGAGATGAAGCTCCGGGGGCCAAGTGAATTTCTTCTTCTCGTCGTCCAGAGTGGCGTAGATAGCCTGCCGACTAACCTCTAACTCCTCTTGAACCGTATCTGATCTTACCGGAAGCTGTTGTGGAGGAGATTCATGGGCTTCGATGAGGTGACTCCGATCATAACGACACGTATCTTCTTCCTCCGAAGACACTGGTATAATTTCTGTAGGATCGATCTGCTCATGCGCGCCATTAGCAGGATCTGATTGTACCGGAGATGGCTCAAGGGAGCAGGGGGATAAATGAGCACCTTCCATCTTCGTAGAAGGCTTACTGGGGAACAATTTACTGAGGGTGGTAGGGCCACCGCAGTCAGGGCAGGTAATAGTACTGAGAATTTTCTCATACCACATGTTTTCCATTTGAAGGTTTTGGTTCTGCTCTTTTAGGGCCGTGATCTCCTTACGCCTGTGTTGGACACCTAGTCTGAAACGTCTATTCTGAAACCAAAAATGGATTCTCATAGGATTCATTCCCAGCTTCTGGCCCAATTCAATCTTTTGTTCCTCGTTTGGGCAAGGGCATTCATCGAAGAAAGCTTCAAGCTCCTGGATTTCTTTCCGAGCGTAGCGCTGGCGACTTTTTCTTTTCCGGGGTTGAGCGTCGTGGCCACTGCCGTCGTCACCACTGCGATCTTGATGTTCGTCACCGGCGATGTTGAGTTCCATGGCTTCGATGTCGAATCTGATTCTAGAGAATTTGAGGTCTTTCAACGAACTCGTCACTCGGGGTTCTCTGTTCTCTTTTGTATACTCGCTCTTTCGATTTGTTGCCTCCTTTTCCTCGAAAGCTAGGTCTGTTCAGCGTTCTGTTTTTGAAACGACGGAACTGTTTACCTCCTGCTCAGCTTTCCGACACGAAGGGGTAACCAAATCCTTCCGCGGCTTCTTCGATAGTAGCGCTCGCCTTTCACTTTTCCTCGATAGTCATGCCTGTTCAGCACTGTCTTCTCTTTTTAAGTGGCAGAGCTGTTCACTCGCCGCCCAGCTTTATGCGTGATGGAACAACACAATCCTTTCGCGGCTTCTTCGATAGTTGCGCTCGCCTTTCACTTTTCCTCAATAGTCATGCATGTTCAGCACTGTCTTCTCTTTTTAAGTGGCAGAGCTGTTCATTCGCCGCCCAGCTTCATGCGTGATGGAACAACACAATCCTTTCGCGGCTTCTTCGATAGTTGCGCTCGCCTTTCACTTTTCCTCAATAGTCATGTCTGTTCAGCATTGTCTTCTCTTTTTAAGTGGCAGAGCTGTTCACTCGCCGCCCAGCTTCATGCGTGATGGAACAACACAATCCTTTCGCGGCTTCTTCGATAGTTGCGCTCGCCTCCCTCCCAGCTTTAATAATGGCGAGACCGAATTTGTCAGGCCTGAAATTGCGGATCAGGACATGTCTGATGATTCACGGGAGGAGCAGCCCTCGCTTTACATTAATTAACCCGGCTCCACAAGCATTATTGCTGCAATTTTTCTCCACTCTCGAGACGCTATAAAATGCGGAGTTGGTGTTTGGGAGATTAACGCTCTCATATAATTTGCTTCCATCCTCTAATCGCTCCACTACACACATCTCCGTCGAAAATGGCTTCTTCCCAAGTTCACACTTTCTCAGCCGAAGCTTTGACTCGATGGAAAGAGTTCTATAACCTCTTGGGTCGAGGCTACGCTCACATAGCCGATCATCCCGAAACCGAGGATGAGATCAGAGTCATGTTCGGGGACCTGGACATCACCTCCCTCGAGGGTACCGCGTTGGGGAGGGAATACAATATTTTTCCAACGCTCTTTACGAACTCCTTGGAGGTCTACCGCGCTGCTCATCGGGGAGTTACCGTGGCTCGTGTCTTGCGAGCCCGTTATGAGGATCAGTCCGACCGCCTAGCGTTGGCTGACTACCTGGCCGATAGTCACAAAAAGGCTGTTGAGTTCGCCAAAGAGCGGGTTTCAACATTGCTACGCGAGAGGAGGAATCTGGTGGAGGACTTAGCTCTATCTCTGGCTACCTATGAGCGCGATCGACGTAATGCCCTGCTAAGGAATCGGAGCGAGTGGCTGGAAGAAAGGCTCAACGGCATAAACGAGGATATAACTCGTGAGAATGGACTTGTTCGGGACTTGGAAGCAGTCGCCGAAGATCACGAGACTCAGGTTGTTGCAGTCAATGATGAACGCAAACGCCTCCACCTCAGGCTTGCGGACCATGATACGCGGAGTGGTGCGTATAAACAAAGCATCCATAACCTGGAGGGCCAGCTGGGCTCCTTTGTGTCGTTGATTAGGGCTCACTTCTGCTTTACTTTTCCACCCCAATGAATTGTATGATCTGGTTTGGGCAAGAATGAATGAAAGCCCCTGTGTTTGTTTTAGCTTTTATATGATCCATTTCTTCGAGCATCCGGACATCTTAGACTTGGATGAGCCGATCCATAATAAGTCGAGTAGATGTGTTCTGATTTTCTAACTCACTCATGGTCAGATGAAAGAATAGCCTCAGACTTATCCAAGAAAAGATTTCTTTATGCTACTTGTTTTTCACCTGCAAATGAAAAGACCGAGTCAAAAGGAATAATCTGAAAAAGAAAGCATAGACCCCTTTCAATCTTATGCTTGCTCGTAATTAATAATGACAAGAACTTTTACAAGGGTTTTAATCTTGTGCGAAAAGTTTTTATCAATATTCCTCGAAAGAAAGCATACTATTGAAAGGAATGTAATTCACGATAATTGCTTTTGACCAATATTCAGAAGAGCGAATTAGTCAAAAATGCAAGGCATAACGACGTGTTTTTAAATTTAATTGAAGATACGGCATCCAAATCAAGGCCGTTTTGTTAAGAACGAGAGCAATTTGGACATCTATCTCGTCATTAAATTCGAAATAACGTCAATACTCTTGATCAATTATCGTGGATTACTTAGTGACGTATGACATGCATGGACCAATTCAAGTGTATAATTCCTTCTAGCGAAATTGGGGTTGGATTACCCTGTACGACCAAAAAGGTCGTGTAAGATTTTCAACTTTAGTTTCCTCTAAAGGAATTATAAACTTGACTTGGGAGTATTCGGATGATTAGAGAAAATGCCACTATCACATTCCCATGACCCGTCAAAAGAAATACAACACCAATAGATCCCTAATACAATCACTCTAAGGGGTGAGATAGAGAAAGCCTCGATAAAAATAAACCCTATACAAGAGGACTAGTAATGGAAAATGAAACCAAGGAATGTGATCCTAACGTTTAAGGATGCCCCAAGTTCGATCTGTGACTTCCGGATCACTTGCCCCAACTCGTCATCTTCATTGGACGATATCTCAATAATGTTCATAGTAGGCTCCTTTGTTGCTCACTCGGTGTTCGCCATGGGATATCATCCTCCTCGTCTTCTATCAAGGACGTTTGGGAAAAACACATGCATCTATCCTTGAAATGGCATTTAATCTAATCACCAGAATGCAATGAATGAAATGCCTATATTTATATGAACTGTAATAGTTTTGAGGGATAGAGAGTCTTACCAACCCAACTCGTCGACTTATGTGCGATTTTAGGTGTACCAACCGCCCAAAGACATGCGCATGAGACAAGTGATGGTGAACTTCTAAAAATCAGAGGGTTTGGCACCTAAGGTTAAGGTTCCCACCTCGAGTTCTAGAAAGAGCCGATTCCATTGCACAACTATCGTTGCATTGGGACTCAATCCATAGTTCGAAGCGAGCGGAATTGAGAAGTGGATTACCCCGTGTTTTTCCTCACGGAGATTCCATTTTCAATTCCTTCTATTGTGTTCCTAAAGGCGGCGCCTGGGGTTTTAGGCGCGGTTGTGTGTGTCCATGTGTCGTGATCATCACAATGCAAGTCATGCACAACAATTTATCAATCAGCACTTCAAATCATCCACACAACATACATTCCTACGCCACACCTGCGTAAAATAAAGTTAATCACAGACTACACCCCTTATTACTCCAATCTGCAAAAACATATAACACCTATCGTGAGCGGACTTACCTCACCTTCAAGAGCGCCTGTAGGGTTAGAAAAATCACTCAATTTTTATTACGGCCTAAGTCCACTTGAGGTCTAGAACCATAGTTTCTAGAACAAGTCCCCAGCGGAGTCGCCAGCTGTCGCGACCCGTCCGGAAGCGGACGCGGCTAATGGATTACCGATCGCGGGTCTTGGATCGGCGCGAGCCCTCCCAGGCCCATACCAAATCGCGGCGGGAGTATTTTTCAGAAGGATTCGACGATAAGAGTCGATCGCTTTCGACCTTAGTGTGGTTGTGGTGGCATGTGCAACTTGTGCATGCATTTGGAGTCGCCACCGGTCTTTCTTGGAGGGTAGACCGGAAACCTTACCAACCGATTGGGAGAGATCGATCAGTTCTACGGAACCAGAGATTTTGGGTTCGGGGACTTGGTTACGCTGG
This sequence comes from Rhodomyrtus psidioides, assembly GCA_021437785.1. Taxonomy (NCBI): domain Eukaryota; kingdom Viridiplantae; phylum Streptophyta; class Magnoliopsida; order Myrtales; family Myrtaceae; genus Rhodomyrtus; species Rhodomyrtus psidioides. The sequence continues at coordinate 1,273,166 of JAILYB010000041.1, read as the reverse complement.
TGTCGTTACCAACGCCCTTTCGGTACCTAACGCGAGTGATTTTCTTAGCTAAGAGTTCATGCAGGCGCAATTTTGGGTGAGGTAAGTCTGACTTTGCACATTAACCAGTTTAACATGCTCACATAATCATAATAAATAAATAGATGCCAATCACATAAACATCTATCCTACGTGGTGATCATGGAATTATGATTTAATGGGTCTCGAGCCAATGAGACCACATTTAATCATTTTAATAACGGAGAGCCGATCTTCGCTTCTTCTTGGTTTCTTGAACTCTTCAAGAATCGGGCCCCAAAGAGCTCGCCGACTTAAAAGGCTCCTCCACGTAATCCTCGTAGCATTTACATCAACAATTGACTATGCTAAAAATAAAGATTACATGAAAAATAAAAGGAGTACGCAACCTCCATTTAATAATTACAACCCCAAATATATAAATACTCACCATACATTCATACATACATCAATCACATTGATTAGGGATTTTTCCATGATCACCACCCTTCCACGTAAGTAATAAATTCACAATTTAAAACTTAGGAAGGCACAATAAAAATTCTACGTTGAATCATATTCAGAATTTTTACGTAAAATAAGATAGCCATAAATTTTCGATTCAAAATTGATTTAGTCTCAATTTTTGCTACGTTGATTAATTTATCATATAAAATAATCAACCTCCATTAGCCATGTAAGACGAACAATTCGTTAATACATATTGGCCATAGTATTGCAAAAATTGCAAAAAATCAATTAAATGCACGAAAACACCTAAGGATCGGCTCTGATACCACTGTTGGGATCCACGTAACACGTAGCGGAAATAAATAACAACCCATACATGTATCTCCAGAGGCGTACTTCGTGCATTTCAATCGAAAAAAATCACAAAACCTCAAAGGGAGTAAATGGATTACCTCTCGTAGCGTGCTTGAACGGAGGTGTCGGTTCGATGTTCTTCGATCTCAGCCTCCACAAGTGTTAGGCATCTAGTTCGGACGCACCACCAATTGACGAACGGGGAGACGACTAATAACTCCACAACAATTGTGCTAGCAATATGCGGAATCAATATTCCGAACTTAGTATATTTTGCTCACTCAAGATTATGAGAATATAGAGAGTGTTTGTGTTCTTCTCTCTAAGCTCTCAAAAATTTGCACACTCTACAAAATGTCTCTCCCCCTCCAACCTCAAAACTCTTGCCATCCTTTTATAGCCAAAAATACATTCCAATAAATTGTATTTAAAAATAGCACTAACAATTATAAATTCTATCTAAAAATAGCACTCACAAATAAATGACATTTAAAAATAGCACTAACAATAGCACTCACAATTTATAATACAAAAATGCTATTTAAAAATAGCACTAACAATAGCACTCACAATTTATAATACAAAAATGCTATTTAAAAATAGCACTAACAATTATAAATTCTATCTAATAATAGCACTCACAATTTATGATAAATAAATGTCATTTAAAAATAGCACTAACAATAGCACTCACAATTTATGATAAATAAATGTCATTTAAAAATAGCACTAACAATAGCACTCACAATTTATAATACAAAAATGCTATTTAAAAATAACACTAACAATAGCACTCACAATACAAAAATGCTAAAAAAAAGCACTAACAAAGGTGTTAAAAATAATAACCATTATTATTATTACAAGAGTTAAAGAGGTTACCAAACATTACAAATATGCATAACGTATAAATACGTATGACGTATAAATACGTAGAGCATACGTATACATCCGTGAAACCGGGGACTAATTGAAAGAAAAATGTGCAATTAAGCCCTTTTGGTAAAAATTGATTAAATTGGAGGGCAAATTGACCTAATTGCACTTTAAGACTTTAGAATCCAATGTCATAGCTTATAAAAAGTGAGAATTGAAAACTAAAAGACTCGCAAAGGAATTTTTTGCTCGGTTCGAGTTTATGTTTGTGAAGAAACATAGTGACCCGAGCCGAATTTTCAAGATTTAAGGTGACACACTTGAAGATGAAATTAAAACAAAATTATTGAATATTTTTGTGTATTTTTCTGACCACGAATGGTATTTTTCTGATTTTTTGGGTATTTTTATAATTAAATAAATTCGAAAAATATTATAAAATACCAAAAAATATTTTTTGTTCAAAATTGGTCCCCGAGGCTAGGCCAAGGCTTCCAAAGTTGATTTTGTGATTTTATGACCTTTTTTGATATTTTTAATTAATTTTAAAGAATAAAAATCACAATAATAAATGGTCAAAAATCAGGTGTCAACAGTCACGAAGCCTCCCATTTGGTAAAACGATGTATCGTTCCTAAACGATCTTCAACCGAATACCGAAGCAATGTCTCCTTTCTTTCCCTTCTCAAGTGATAAACGTGGATAAATCACTCAAGGAGCCATCTGTTCAAATAAAAAAACAGACGTTGCCCAACCGGGGGCAGCTGAACCATTGATGTTGCAAATATTCCAAGCATGGATAGGCGGATTTGATAGACGTGGTTCATATCAATACGCGACGTCAGAACGGGATGAGAACCAAGAGTAAAGTTGTATCGTCCCAATTTGTCTTCAATTTGAGAATATGAATTGATACTCGTTGTTTATCCTTGACAGGGGAATCACCTTGGAGACGAACAAGTTTTCACATCCCATGTACTACCCGTTGGAATACATGACCAAGGGTAAGATGTATCGTTCTAATTGTTTGAAAAATTCATGAACGAACAATAACATGTTTCTTTTACATTTTCAGGGGTCTGCAGCCGCGACAGGTAGGTAAGTATCCCTTTCCCAGTTAGCTGGAGATAAAAAAAATGTTAAAATCCCTTCAGCCATCATGAAAATTATCCAATGCATCGATGTCCATGATTTAAATCGGGAGGTTGCCGAAAACATGAATAAAACATGCACGACACATCACAAAATCCCCTCGATGGATAAATTTTGGAAAAGAAAAAAAACGAATTTCTCCGAATATGATTATTTGTCAAATCATTCAAAAGGAAGTTTACTCAAAAGAGAGGCAAGCCTAATCCAAACACGTCCTATACACATTAGAGAGAGAAGTGGAGCGAATCGAATAGCAAAATCTGGACCTACGGAAGTAGGGATTATTCGCAGCAATTACAGGGATTGGGATGACGGAGGCATTCGTTTCATATCCCCAAACACTACAGGTGACCATTGACAACCCCTTCGAACGGCGGTTTTCATTCTCAACCCTGTCAAGAACCACCCCACATCGGGGCAAAAAGGGAGCAAGTCCAGCAGCATCAGGAGAAAATGGTTAGAAATTTTCTTGCTCGGACTAACATCAATCTTTGTGTGTTGTTTATATGGTAATCCAAGTGCCATAGGATGACGAGAAGCATTCATTTCTCTATCCCACACACCATATCCTTTGCATAACCAAGTTGAGCCTGCAAATTCATTTCATAAACCCGTTGGTGGTCATTGCAAGTTCCAAGACGGATGCATCATCACTTCAGAAATGGAAGAGTTCAAGACCTAGGGTTTACGAAAAAGCTACTAAGTCGATACTCAAGCGTGCTAAGAGCCAAGTCATATATCTGGCACAATTTCCAAGCATCCCACTTGCGACAAGGGATTAAAGAAATCCCAGCATCAGAAAAGAAAAAGCAAAGTGCCTGGTAAAAGCAAGGCCGATGCTCGCATAAACTGTTTGATTGATCCCCAATGAAACCTAGTTGGGAAGAGAAAATTTCTAAAGGAGTCAGATCAAAAAGACCGCTCCTCCAAATGATGTCAAGCGTGGAAGAAAGACGCAGACAGAGTTGTCAATCCCTTAATGCAGCCAGAGATGCTCTCTAAAGAATTCGTGCACACCTCAAAAGCGGTTGCACGCCTCAAGGACTGAGGATGCAGAAAGGAAATGACAGGTGGCAAATTTGCAATGATCACAAATGTCAATCCCCTCATGAATTCTAGGCCAAAAATAAGCCTTTTTCGGTCCCCAATCCTACCAAAGTTACGACCCTGAAACAGTCTTCTCTGATTAAGACACTTGGGTTAACATATGGCTTAGCTCGAAGAGGTACGAGCAAGACTATTTCTTTCTCATTTTGCAGGGTTCTTGACTTGTAAACCCGGAGCAGATGGTGAAGACTTGCATTCAATGGCTTCGACTCCAAAGCAGGTCCCCCTTGAAAACCAATATCCAAACCCAGCATTACGGTCCCGTGGAAGACCTCCCGACCGATCAAAATGTATGCGCTGCGAATGAGCCTAAAACCTAGGCACAGGTCAGTAGGGAATTGAGTGCGTCCCCTATAAAAGACCACTATCGCAAGACAGATGAGAAGACCTCTTCGGCGAGAAATATTCCAATTGATGTTTTGAGCAAACTCTTTTTGGAATCTTCAAATTATTTGATCCAGATTTTCCTTGCAAGGGATTTGTGATCACATCTGCATGTTGCAAGAATGCTTTGGAAAACCTCCAGCATCAAAATGCACACTGCATGACTAAAACTTGAATCATACGGCTTCGTCAAGTGGCCAGCCATCGTCTTCCCAGAGATTACTAACATTCTCCTGGTGAAGAAAAATATTTCAGGCTCAAACTTCTGCAGGATACCTGGAGAACCCAGCTCCCAGAATGTCGCCTCAACAAAATCAAAGGTAGATACCGCCTGAAGGGTCAAACCATGGTAGAAACCGCCTGAAGGGTCAACCAAAGGTAGATACCGCCTGAAGGGTCAAAACAAAGGTAGAAACCGCCTGAAGGGTCAAACCAAAGGTAGATACCGCCTGAAGGGTCAAAACAAAGGTAGAAACCGCCTGAAGGGTCAAACCAAAGGTAGAAACCGCCTGAAGGGTCAAATCAAAGGTAGAAACCGCCTGAAGGGTCAACTCAAGGTAGAAACCGCCTGAAGGGTCAAACCATGGTAGAAACCGCCTAAAGGGTCAATTCATGGTATATACCGCCTGAAGGGTCAAAACAAAGGTAGAAACCGCCTGAAGGGTTGTCGCGACCCGTCCGAAAGGCGGACGCGGCTAATGGATTACCGATCACGGGTCTTGGATCGGCGCAGGCCCTCCCAGGCCTATACCAAATCGCGGCGGGAATATTTTTCAGAAGGATTCGACGATAAGAGTCGATCGCTTTCGACCTTCAGTGTGGTCGTAGTGGCATGTGCAATTTGTGCATGCATTTGGAGTCGCCACCGGTCTTTATTGGAGGGTAGACCGGAAACCTTACTGACCGATTGTGAGAGGTCGATCAGTTCTGCGGAACCAGAGATTTTGGGTTCGGGGACTTGGTTACGTCGGTGTCATTACCAACGCCCTTTCGGTACCTAACGCGAGCTATTTTCCTAGCTAAGAATTCATGCAGGCGCAATTTTAGGTGAGGTAGATTTGATTCAGGGTTTCATGAAGACTGGAAGACTATTCCTATCAATCACAATCCATTTTAATGAAAACGCAATCAAGTGCATAAATAAATCACATCGATGCACATCAATTCAAATCAATGGTTTCCTAATATAGCCATAAGGGTTTAGGAAAGATGTGATTTCGGACCAGGGGTAAAATGGGAAGATTTGGGGACGATTGGCCCGAAGGGCAAAATCGTCATTTTTGGAAGGTTTGGATACCGAATTACCCAAAATATTCCATGGCCAGTTGATTATGGCCATTTCCCATTTTTGATTTTTTTTTTTTTTGGAATTTCTCTGAATTTTTCCGAATTTTTTTAGTTTTATGATTTTCTATTTTTTTATTGAATTTTTGAAATTTTTATTATTATTATTTAATTTAATTATTACTTAACTGAAGTGGTCGGATCCAGATGGGACTATTGGGCCCGAGCCTGGATCAGGCTGCTGAGCCCAATCCAAACTAGGAATGAGGACTTGAATCAAGCCCAATGCACACAAGGAACCCCAGCCCATTTTCTTTCCTTTTAGGCCTACTAAACCCATTTGCCTAAGCCCAACCTTCCTTCCTCTAGTACCAACGCAAGCCCAATTAGCCCACAAGACCAAATAATCTACAAACCCAACCCAACATGAAAATAATTCTTACCTCACTATTCATTGTCTTCAACGTAGGACGTTCGTCTCCCCCATGAAAGCCGAACCGAGCTCGCCGCCGCTGGGGACTCATCGCAACGCTGAGATCAGCTCACCACCTCCGACAGCTTACACCGCCTCTAGTCGCTTCCGCGCCGGAACAGATCCAACGGTGCCGTCTCGTCGGGCTCCTGTTCGGACATGACTCCACTGCCTTCGCTCGCCACGTGTTGTCATGCCTCGCTGGTCGAACCCTCGAAGGCCGACTGATGATCATCACCGAGTGCTGAGACCAACGCCAGAGTCTCGCCACGCCACAGCCTTTGATCCGAATCAACACTTGGACTGCCACTGGTTCGAGTCGCCCAACAGCGGGACGCTCACACTCCACCTTCAGCTACACTCGTGTCGTCACTGGATTCATTCGTCTGCACCTCCGTCGGGCCGCATCTCGCGAGTCTGCTCGTCCATCACTGGCGCGCTCGCCCACTCCGTCGCCACTTAAAATCTCGCAGACCCCCATGAGGGACTGATGACTCCCAACGATGACTAGGGCTCAAGAGACTAGCTTAATATTAAGCAGAGACAGTAAGCTAACAACCAAGAACAGTGGATCATGGACGACAGGTGGACTGAAAGAATGATCCGGAAATGAGAACGGGCATGAGCGTTCCATCTAAGACGAACCAACAGAGCGGCCAAGACAACACCGAAACTCGTGGCTCGCTGGTCCAAGAAATCGAAGCTCTCAACTGGCGAGCTCCGGGACTGAAACGAGGCAACCAAACCCGAGAGAATAGGCCCACCTTCACGCAACCAGTAGCGGACGAGCTCCCGGAGATCAACTGGAGAAGAGTCTCCCTCCTTCAACTGGGTCTGTGCTCTTCTTCTTCCTCAGCATTTCGGACTCTAGAGAAACTCGACGCCCCCCCCCCCCCCCCCCCCGATCTTCTTCGCCTCATCAGGTTCGACCTCTTCAGTCTTCGACGCTCACTACCGTTGAAGCACAGCAGACGCTAACCATTTAGGGGACTCCTGTCCCTTCAACGCATCATTAGGGAGACGAATGTTCTGGGGAAAAACGCATCATGGATTGACAGGCCATTTTCCGAGCGAGGGTGAGAGAAGCCTGCCTTTTTTTTTCAAGGCCGCTAGCTCCCTTCTGTTCAAGATCAAATCCTTTCGACCTCCCCCATTTTTTAATCTTCATGGGTGGTCTTCTTTTCCCATCACCAAGAAAGTTCCAGCCTTGTCGTCCCTTTCCTCTTTTCTGCTGTTGTAGTGGCGCCCCCCCTTTTTTTTCTTTCCCTGTTGGTTGCTATTTTTTATTTGGCAATGCCCTCCCGTATCATTCGCCTTCTCCCACCACTTGATAAATGTCGAACCAGCAGCTACACATTCCTTACTTATGGTGATCAGTGCTTTTTCAGCGGAAGGCAATCAAACTGAACATCAAGACCCTAAGATGCGAAATGCGTAAATTAAAAGATCGAATAGTAACTTATGGACAAATTCGATTTTATGCTTTATGAAGGAATATATGCCATTGAACTTGAAATTTCTCTTTTCGTGAGGTCAAAATGAAAAGGGAATTAAAATAAAAACAATGACTATTTTTGTGTATTTTTCTGACCACGAATGGTATTTTTTTTTTAACTTTTAACTTTCTTTTTTTTTTGTATTTTTAATAATTAAATAATTTCAAAAAAATTATTAAGAATTACGAAAAATATTTTTTGTTCAAAATTGGTTCCTGAGGCTAGGCCAAGGCTTCCAAAGTTGATTTTGCAATTTTATAATTTTTTTGCTATTTTTAATTAATTTTTTTTTAAAATGAAAATCACAATAATAGATGGTCAAAATCAGGTGTCAACAGCTGCCCCTCTTTGAGAGGAATCTCGTTAGAGGTTTCTCTCAAAGACAAAATAATACCTGAATCTTGACCGACCTGATTGGGAAAAGGAAAGAAACAACGCTACGACATCGGGTTCTTAAGGCTCTTGATAAAAAAACTCAAATTATTCCATGGTTTACTTCAACAGTTCGAACATGGGCCGGAGCGAGAGAGGCTTACCTGAAACTCACATGTCGGATGTTGCCGGTTGCGACGACTTTCAAGCAGATACCTAGGACTCGTTGAGAATATCCTAGGGAAATTAAGCTCTGACCCGTATGGTAGGTCATACCATTATGGGGTTCCTAGTTGTAGGAACCTGAGGAGGGCGCATCTCACGCCCTGGGATTTGCCAATGATTTTGATCCGTATGGTGGATCGGACCTTTATGTCGATGCTTATGGCGGTATTTATCAATGAGTTGATCCTTATGGCGGTTTCTACCATATTTTTGACCCTTTAGGCGGTTTCTACCTTTGTTTAGACCCTTTAGGCGGTTTCTACCTTTGTTTTGACCCTTTAGGCGGTTTCTACCTTTGTTTGTTTTGAAAAGGGGTCTCATGACGAGGGTTCTCCACGTCCGATGAGACTGCTTGATTTTGTTTAAAAAGGGGTCCCGAGACGAGGGTTCTCCACGTCCGATGAGACTGCTTGATTTTGTTTAAAAGGGGTCCCGAGACGAGGGTTCTCCACGTCATGCGAGAACCGCTTGATTTTTAAAAAAGGGTCCCATGACGAGGGTTCTCCACGTCCGATGAGACTGTTTGATTTTTTGGAAAGGGGTCCTAGGACGAGGGTTCTCCACGTCATGCTAGGACTTTTTCTTTTAAAAGGGGTTTTTTTTTTTCAAAGATCCCGAAGTTTGTCGGGAATTCAGCTTTGAAGCAGTGAAAGATTTTATTTTGACAAAGCTTCACCTGAGTCTGTTGATGCGACATTCTGGGAGCTGGGTTCTCCAGGTATCCTGCAAAAAGTTCAAACCTGAAAGATTTTTCTTCACCAAGAAAATGTTAATAATCTTTGGGAAGACAATAATTGTCCAATTGACAGAATTTTATGACTTAAGTTTTAGTCATGAAATGTGCATTTTGATGCTGGAGGTTGTCCAAAGCATTCTTGCAACATGCAAATGTGATCACAAATCCCTTGCACGGAAAATCTGGATCAAACAATTTGAAATTTCCAAAAAGAGTTTGTTCAAAACATCTATTGGAGAATTTCTCATCCAAGAGGGCTCCTCACCGCTCTGTGATAATGGTCTTAAAGAATGCGCCAACTTCCTATTAACCTGTGCCTAGGTTTTAGGATCATTCGCAGCGCATACATTTTGATCGGTCGGGAGGTCTTCCATGGGACCGTAATGTTGGGCTTGGTTATTGATCTTCAAGAGGGACTCACTTTTGAGTCAAGGTCATTTGAATGAAATTCTTCACCATCTGCTCCGGGTTTACAAGTCGAGAACCCTGCAAAATGAGAAAGAAATAGTCTTGCTCGTACTTCTTCGAGCTAAGCTATATGTTAACCCAAATGTCTTAGTCAGAGAAGACTGTTTCAGGGTTATGACATTGGTAGGATTGGGGACCGAAAAAGGCTTGTTTTTGGCCCAGAATTTATGATGGGATTGACATTGGTGATCATTGCAAATTCATCACCTGTCTTTTCCATTCTGCATATTCAGTTTTTGAGGTGTGCAACCGTTTTTGAGGTGTGCACAAGTCCTTTAGAGAGCGTCTCTTGTTGCATTCAGAGACCGATAATTCTCTCTATATCTTTGCTCCGCGCTTGACGCCATTTGGGGAGTAGCCCTTTTGATACTACTCTTTTAGGAATTTCCTCTTTTCCTGACCAGACTTTACTGGGGATCAATCAAACAGCTTATGCGAGCATCGGCCTTGCTTTTACCAGGCACTTTGCTTTTTCTTATCTGATGCTGGGGATTTCTTTAATCCCTTGTCGCAAGCGGGATGCTTGGCAATTGTGCTAGATATATGACTTGGCTCTTAGCACGCTTGAGTATCGACTTAGTAGCTTTTTCGTAAACCCTAGGTCTTGAACTCCCTCGTTTCTGAAGTGATGTCGCATCCGTCTTGGGAAGTGCAATGATCACCAACGGGTTTATGAAATGATTTTGCAGGCTCAACTTGGCTATGCAAAGGATTCGGTGTGTGGGATAGAGAAATGAATGCTCCTCATCATCCTATGGCACTTGGATTACCCTATAAACAACACACAAAGATTAATGTTAGTCCGAGCAAGAAAATTTCTAACCATTTCCTCCTGATGCTGCTGGACTCACCTCCATTTTGCCCCGATGTGGGGTGGTTCTTGACAGGGTTAAGAATGAAAATCGCCGTTCAAGGGGTTATCAACGGTTACCTGTAGTGTTTAGGGGATATGAAACGAACGCCTCCGTCGTCCCAATCCATGTAATCGCTGCGAATGGTCCCTACCTCCGTAGGTACAGATTTTGCCATCCGATTCACTTCCCTCATCTCTCAAGTGTATGTAGGATGTGTTTGGACTGGGTTCGCCTCTCTTTTGAGTAAACTTCCTTTTGAATGATTTGACAAATAATCATATTTGGAAAAATTCATTTCTTTCTTTCCCAAAATTTATCCATCGAGGGGATTTTGTGATGTATCGTGCATGTTTTATTCATGCTTTGGGCAACCTCCCGATTTAAATCATGAACATCGATGCATTGGATAATTTCCATGACGGCTAAAGGGATTTTAACATTCTTTATCTCCAGCTAACTGGGAAAGGGATACTTACCTACCTGTCGCGGCCGCAGACCCCTGCAAATGTAAAGAAAGCATATCATTGTAGGTTCACAAATTTTTCAAAAATCGAAACGATACATCCTACCCTTGGTCATGTACTCTGACGAGTAGTACATGGGATGTAAGAACTTGTTCCTCTGCAAGGCGACTCCCCTGCCAAGGATAGACAACAAGTATCAATTCATATCCTCGAATTCAAGACAAATTGGGACGATACAACTTTACTCTTGATTTTCATCCCATTCTGATGTGGCGTGTTGATATGAACAACATCTATCAAATCCGCCTATCCATGCTTGGAGTGTTTGTAACATCACTGGTTCATCTGCCCCCAGCTGGGCAGCGTCTGTTCTGCTATTTGAACGCATGACTCCTTAAGTGATTTATCCATGTTTATCATCTGAGAAGGAAAAGAAAGAAGACATTATTTCGGTATCCGATTGGAGATCATTTAGGAACGATACATCGTTTTACCAAATGGGTGGCTTCGCGGCCAGATGCATTTTGCATTGAAGGGGTGGATTCCATTATGCTCTGCGAACGATGATCATTGCTTGGGGAGCTCGCCCCTGAGCTTAAAGATGCTCAAAAGGTAAGGCGGATCTTCGTACGACTAGTTTTAAGCGTAAATGAGAAATGCCCCCATGGGAGCCTTACAATGGGATTGCCAATACATTCATTCAGGCTATTCATCCTCTTTTCTCCGAACATTTTTTTTACAAATCGCGCCTTGAATCAAACACCTGATCGTCGGCTCTGTATCACTATTGCAAGAGTCCGCCAGCTTCAGGCTGATCGAGCCAGAAATTGAGTTCCTCTCCAAGGAAATCGCTCGAATCTCCGAGCCATTGATGCTCAAGTCGAGTGTCACCGACCGCTGGCGATAGATCACTCTCGCCTTGGATGATTTGATTCCTCGAGCTGGAACCTCCCTTGTTGACCGGCAAATATGTAGACATGTCCCATGTAAATGTTGGATTTGCCATGGGAAGAGCACTAGCAACAGGTTGGTACTCAAATTGGGGAGTTCCTATTTGCGGGAACTGCGGTATATACACTTGAGGGGTATTGAGACTGCTTGGTGGAGCGTTCTGATTTGGGTTAGAGGAGTCGGTGACATGGTTGCTGGTCTCGTCAACACCGAAACATGGTTGGGTGTTCCCGGCTCTACAATCATCGTGGTTGCAGTTATGACCAACATTTAAGTTCGAACCAGCTCCATCCGAGCTTAGTGTCACCCGTCCCTCTTTTAGCAACCTCTTGAAATATCCAAGGTGGCTCGCGACGTTAACTTTAGAGAGTCCCGGCACGTTCAGGATTTCGTGTATGCGCGTTGATCGTGCCGTGTCGATCCCCAACTGTCGAACTGTATCAACAAATTTCTGATGGAGTTCAGCAGTCCAAGAAAATCGCGCTTTCTTGTCAACAAGAACAGCTCGCCGACTAATCTCTATGAGATCTGATTGTGTTGGAAACTGCTCTTGTAAGCCTTCGACGGTATCTGACTGCACCGGAAAACATTGCGAAAGGCATTGTAACATATGAGCACTACCAATCTCTAGAAGTGGCTCTTCGGAGAATATTTCACTGATGAGAATATGGTTATTGCAATCAAGGCAAGTGGCGCTGCTCAGTGCTTCCTCATATCTAGCGCTTTCTGTTCGAAGCTTTTCATTTTCTTCTTTCAGAATCGCTAGCTCTTGCTGTCTATGTAGATTCCCCAGCCGGGCTCGTTTGTTACGAAACCACTTATTGACCTTCCCAGGCTCCCACCCTAACTCTCGACCTAGCTCAGCCCTCTGCTTCTCATCTGGATGGGGGCATTCCTCGAAGAAAAAATCAAGCTCCCGGTCTTGACTTGAAGTATGGTGAAGGGGATGTTTTCCTTTCTGACGCTGATCACTGCTATGGGCATTGTTTTCATTACCACAACCTTGAGTTTCATCGTTGGAAGTGTCAATCTCCATGACCATCGTGCCGGATTCGGTCCCGTGATCTTCAAATTCTTCCAGCAGTTTAAGCTCGGAGACTTCCAAGTCAGGCGTTTCCAACAAATGACGGTATCCTTGGAACATTTTGGATCGAAGTATCACTGACTGATCGTCGCAGAAGTCATCTGATCCTTCGAAATATTGATGCATGGGTTGGGTAGTATCGCCCGACTGGTTCTTCGAGCTGGAACCTCCATTTCTTCTCGAGAACATGAGAGGGGAGTTGATCGATTGACCCCCATAAGCATCTCCTACTTGGGAATTAGGGAAACAAAAATGCTCAACGCATTCCCTTGTTAGATCCTTTGAAACCACATGCCCTAGTTCGGCAAGTCCTTGGGCACTAAGCGCAGAAAGCTCATTAGTAAGCGGAAAAACAGCGACGGATGGGTGCTGCACCTGCTGCATCTGTGGCACACACTCTTGAAGAAAATTGGGGTGACTCAGATGAATATTCTGATCAATTTCCCAATAAGTGTTGAATTTGTAACCGAGGTTAGCATGACGCTGTCTTAGCGCTCTTCTGTAACAACCGAGGTGATTTGAGACCATAGCCTTGGTAAGTTCTGGTGCATTCAGGGCCTCCATTACTTTCTTCGGGCGTGCATAGTCGAGCCCTATTCGCCGAACCACGTCTAAGAACTTGCGGTGAAGCTCAAGGGGCCACGCGAAAATCTTCTTCTCTTGGTTCAGAATAGCGTTGACAGCTTGACGGCTGATCTTTAACCCTTCTCGAGCAAGATCTGATCCTGCCCGAAGCCGTTGTGGAGAAGACTCTTGGGATCTGACGTGGTGACTCTCATCATAGTGGCATATATTCCCTCCTTCAGAAGGCACTGGCACTATCTTTGTGGGATTGATTTGTTCATGCACATCATCAGTATTTTCGATCATAGCAAAAGGCTTAACGGGAAACAATCTACTGAGAGTGGTAGGGCCACCGCAGTTAGGGCAGACAATAGTGCTAAGAACTTCTTCATACCTCACGTTCTTTGTTCGAAGCTTCTCGTTCTGTTCCTTTAGAAATGCGGTCTCCCGTCGTTTGTACTGCTTACTCAGCTTGGTTCGTTTATTTTGAAACCAATTCAAGATCCTCAAAGGGCTCGTCCCTAGTTTTTGACCCAACTTCTTCCTCTGTTCTGTGTCCGGGAAAGGGCATCCCTTGAAGATAGCTTCAAGTATCTGGACCTCATCCGGAGTGTAGAGCTGGCGACGCTTTCTTTTCTGGCGCGGATCATCGTCGCTGGCGTCTTGGTCGCTGAGGGCTTGAGTCTCCTGGATGGTCGAGTCGATTTCCATATCCTTCGTGACGAATTCATTTCCGAGGTCTTCAAATTCCTCTAGCCGTTCAAGTTCGGAAACATTCAGGTCAGGCGTTTCCAACAGATGATGGTACCCCTTGAACATTTTGGGTCGAAATGTCTTTTCCTGATCTTCGTTCGCTTGATCTTCTCCACCCTTTCTCAGATGTTCGCCCTCTCTGTAATTATCAGAGATTAGGCGTGTTCCAAGAAGCGTCGCTTTGAAATCGAGTAACGAGCGTCTGATGGGCGTTCCTTTCGAGACTTCGTGATTCCCCTCGTCCGTTCTTACTCTCTCTTGCCTGAGTGGAGCGTGCAGATTTCCCGTGTCGACTTTTGCTTTATCGAGCATTACGCCTGTCCCCTAGCTCGGTCTCCAAAGTAATAGGTCTGCCGGCCTTTAGGTGTTGTTACCTTTTCTAAGCCCGAAATCACGGGACAGAGGTGGATCTGTGACTCACCAGGGATGTATTAATGAGGCTTGATTAGCCCTGCTGCGTATAGAAAAATTATTGTAGCTTTCCCTTTCTCGTTCGAGCGTTAAAGGGCGAGAGGTTGACATCGAGGAGATTAACATTTCGATCTAACCTCTCAAACACTCCTCCATCATTCCTTCTTTTCTTTGTCGTTGAATCGCAGATGGCTTCCTCTCCTGTACCCGCTGCCTCAGCCGAAGCTTCAACCCAATGGGAGAGGTTTTATCACCTCTTGGGTAGAGGTTATGGCTACATAAACAGTCATCCTGAAGCTGAGGTTGAAGTTCGTACTCTGATTCCGGCCCTGGATACTGTGTGTATTGAAGGTACGAAACTTCAAAGGGAGTTTGTGATCTTCCCAACTCTCTTCAACAATTTCCTGCAGGCTTATGAAGTTGCTAGCCGGGAGGTCACTTTGGCTGGTATCGTGCGAGCCCGCTATCAGGACCGAACTGAGTCCCTGATGTTGGCCATGCTGACGGCCGATAACCATAAAAGGGCTGTTGAATACGCCCACGCCCAGGTTTCGATGTTGGTCCGTGAGAGGGACAACTTGGTGGAGCGTCTGGCTCTTTTTGACACCGCCTTTGAGCAAGATCAGCACAACCTCGTGCTGAGGTTCCAGTGTGCCTGGTTGGAGGAAAGGCTTGAAGACCTGAGCATGGATATAGCTCGCGGGAGGGTGCTGGCTCAGGACTTAGAGCTTGAGTTCGAGTACTATGAGACCAAGGTGAACGACCTTAAGGAGAAATGTCGCCTCCTTTTCTTCAAGCTTGTAGACCTCGATTCCCAGAGTGTGGGTTGTAAGCAAGGCATGGATAGCATGGAGAATCAATTGAGCTCATTTGTGATGCTCATTAGAACTCACTTTGGATTTACGGTTCCTCCTCAGTAGTCTGTTTGTAAAGTCTCCTGTTAAGTGCTATAAATGAGAGTGTATGTACATTTCCGCTTATCCTTCGCAAGATTCAATATTGCCCTTGGTTTCGCAATCATAGTGTTTGAGGCAACTGACGATCTTTCCGCTTTCGAGCCCGCTCACGTTATGTTTGTAACCTATGCTGTCACGTTTGCCTTCGTGCGCTTGGTCGATTTACCTCGAACCCATCGTGACAAAAGATTGTTGTAGCTAAACATGATGATGTTAGCAAGCATCATTGTGTGAAATCAACCCTAGGCCTTAAAGAAGAAAGGAACTGCTCCGATTGAAACTTTACAATGCGCAAATAAGAAATAAGTTCTACTTGTGTACAAGCCCCCCCCCTTTTCTCTGGGTATGTTCGATCACCACCCCATCATGTCTGGGTTCAGGTGCGCGGTCATCGACTCCAGATCATGGCCGTGAAGGTTTGCTAGCCTCCTCCTGATGGATTCTTCGAACTGTGACCACCATCTTTGTCTGAGAAGAAAAGAGGATGGTCGACCTCTTTCCTATCAAAAGCGTGTCTCACTCAGAGATCAGGGAAGCAAAATTGTTCGAAGTGTTCCCCCACTAGATCATCTGAGATCATATGCCCTAGTTGGGCGAACTCCTGAACATTAGACGTCGTGGGTGGATCAGCAGCAGGAAGAGCGCCGGTGGACGGCCGCTGCTCGAGCGGGGAAGTGTATATTTGTTGCACCGGTGGCACATATTCTTGAGGAACATTAAGATGACTGATAGGGCTATATTGACCAATTCTCCAACAGTTGGTGGTAGAGCTACCGGCTTGGTTGGTATCGAGACTCGGCAGGGCTCTTCTTGAGGCATGGCTGTTGCATTCGTAGCCGTACCTAATGTTCAAGTTCGAGTCGGGCTCTTCTAGGCGCCATGCGGCATGACGCCGTCGTAGCTTCCTGCGGTAACCATTAAGGTGGTTTGCGACTAACCTTCTAGCGAGCCCCAGTTCATTCATGACCTCATGTACGCGTGTTGGACATAATGAGTCATTCCCTATTTGGTGAACCGCATCAAGGAATTTTCTGTGAAGCTCTGGAGACCATATGAACTTCTTTTGGCGACTCAGGATAGCATCCGTGACTCGGCGATCATTCCTCGATTCACTCTCGGCGGGGTCTGGTTGTACCAGAGGTTGTTGCAGGGGAAGCTGGTTGACTTCGAACTGGTCTGTGGTGATAGTAAGCCCATTGTCAGGGAAATTGTAGTAACGCGCCTCCCCTCTTTCCAAAGATGGTTTGAGGGAGTGGGGTGGCGGACGACCACCTGCGATTCTCATAGAAAACTTATCACGGAACATTTCGCGAGTGTCGATAGAACCACCGCAGTTAAGGCAAGCGGCGTTGATGAGGACTTCCTTACACCACATGTTTTCTGCTCGAAGCTTGGCGTATTCTTCTTTTAGAGTTTCGAGCTCTTGACACTTTCCCCGAACCACTGATCTGGCCCGTCTGTTTTGAAACCAGTGCTTGACCCTTAAGGGTTCCATCTCTAATTTCCGGGCTAATTTTCTTCTTCGTCTCGTATCCGGGTAACGGCACTTATTGAAGGCGGCTTCGAGTATCTGGATTTCCTTCTCAGTATAGAGCCGGCGACGTCTTCTTCCACGAGATGGGACATCGCCGCTGCCGTCGTTGTTGCTGCTACTGTCGTCGTCGCCACCACTGTCATCGTCGCTGCCCTGATCCTGAACCTCGTTGCCAGCAGGGTTGGGTAGTATGGTTTCGACATCTGGCTCGATCCCAAAGACTTCGAGGTCTCCCAACTGCACATTACCTAGGACATTTGGGTCAGTCATCTCCAACAAATGACTATGACTGTTAAACATACTGGATCAAGAAAAGGTTTGTTCGTCCTTTTTTAATCACTCAAGGTCTTGTAATCCTCTTCCTATGTTTACTCTCTCTAAACTTTCTTTTGAGTGACTTTGCGTACTCAGGAGTCGCTCTTCGAGCATGGAAGACGATCACCAGGCGAGCGCTCTTCTAGAGATTTTGAGTTTCTCGTCTTGTCGTCTTCCTTCCTTTTCATGGTGGAGAGATCATGGATCGCTTTTCTTTCCTCGATAGCCGAACCTGTCCCCCACTATCTCTCAAAAGACTAAATTACGTCCACCACCCGCTCAGCTTTTCATCATGACAAAACTATCAACCCTACCGCGGCTCCTTCGATATTTGCGCTCGACTCCCGCTCCATCTCAATAATGGTGAAATAGACAACTCTTTTACAACTTTTCAAACTCGTCAGGCCTGAAATCGCGGATCGAGACATGTCTGATGCTTCACGGGAGGAGCAGCCCCTGCTTTACATTAACTACCCCGGCTCCACAAGCATTATTGCTGTAACTTTTCTCCATTTTTGAGCTACTATGAAACGAGGAGAAGGTTAGTGCTCTCATTTGCCCAGCTTTCACTTTCATTCATTCCATCGCACTCGTCTTCCTTTCCATCCTTCCAACAAGAAATGGCTTCATCTTCTGCTTCTTCCTCTGACTCTTCCCATGCTTGCGTCTTTTCAATCGCAGTCCCGGCCCGATGGGAAAAATTCTATAATCTCTTGGGTCGGGGCTATGCTTACATAGCCGATCACCCGGAGATCGAGGCTGAGATCCGCGTTCTATTTGCGGCCACTGACACTACTTCCATCGAGGGTACTGAGTTGGAGAAGGAGTATAAAACATTCCCAGCCCTCTTTGCAAACTTTCTAGAGGCTTACCGCGTTGCTCACCGGGAAGTTCTCGTGGCTCGTGTCTTGCGAGCCCGCTACGAAGACCGTTGTGACTGCCTGACGTTGACTAACTTCGTGGCTGACAGCCACAACAAGGTTATGGAAACTGCCAACGAGCGGGTCTCGACGATGCTTCGTGAACGTGGACATTTGGTGGAGCGTTTGGCCTTGTGCCTGATCACTTATGAGCACGATCGTCGTAACATCATGTTGAAGTTTCAGAGCGATTGGCTGGAAGAGCGACTCGATACTGTTACGGCGGATGTATCCCGTGGGAGGGAATTGGTCCGGGACTTGGAACTTGCTGCTGAAGATCACAGGGCCAAGGTTGCTGACCTTAAGAATGAGTGCAAGCGCCTTCTTCTCCAGCTCGCGGATCATGATATACGGAGCGGTGAGTGTAGGCAGGGAATCAACCATATGGAGGGCCAATTGAGCTCCTTCGTGCTGCTGATTAGGGCTCAGTTCGGCTTTACTTTTCCGCCTCGCTAATCTGTATTAATCTGCTTTGAAAGTCTTTCGATTGAGCGAAAGTGAATGAAAGCTCATGTGTGTGTGTTTTAGCTTTTTATATGGTCCATTTCTTCGAGCATCCGGACATCTTAGACTTAGATGAGCCGATCCATAATAAGTCAAGTATATGTGCTCTGATTTTCTAACTCGCTCATGGTCAGATGAAAGAATAGCCTCAGACTTATCCGGGAAAAAATTTCTCTCTATTACCTATTTTTTACCTGCAAATGAAACGACAGAATCAGAAGGAATAATTTGAAAAAGAAAGCATAAACCCCTTTCAATCTTATGCTTGCTCGTGATTAATAAGGACAAACTTTTTACAAGGGTTTTAATCTTGTGCGAAAAGTTTTTATCAATATTCCTCGAAAGAAAGCATACTATTGAAAGGAATGTAATTCACGATAATAGCTTTTGACCAATTTTCAGAAGAGCGAATTAGTCAAAAGTGCAAGGCATAACGACGTGTTTTAAATTTAATTGAAGATACGGCATCCAAATCAATGCCGTTTTGTTAAGAACGAGAGCAATTTGGACATCTATCTTGTCATTAAATTCGAAATAACGCCAATCATCTTGATCAATTATCGTGGATTACTAGTGACGTATGACATGCATGGACCAATTCAAGTGTATAATTCCTTCTAGCGAAATAGTTTCCTCTAAAGGAATTATAAACTTGACTTGGGAGTATTCAGATGATTAGAGAAAATGCCACTATCACATTCCCATGACCCGTCAAAAAGAAATACAACCAAGCTCCATCTGAATGTATACACCAATAGATCCCTAATACAATCATTCTAAGGGGTGAGATAGAGAAAGCCTCGATAAAAATAAACCCTATACAAGAGGACTAGTAATGGAAAATGAAACCAAAGAAAGTGATCCTAACGTTTAAGGATGCCCCAAGTTCGACCTGTGACTTCCGGATCACTTGCCCCAACTCTTCATCTTAATTGGACGATATCTCAATAATGTCCATAGTATGCTCCTTTATTGCACACTCGGTGTTCGTGATGGGATATCGCCCTCCTCGTCTTCTATCAAGGACGTTTGGAAAAAAAAAAAAAACACGCATCTATCCTTGAAATGGCATTTAATCTAATCACCAGAATGCAATGAATGAAATGCCTATATTTATCTGAACTGAAATAAATTTGAGGGATAGAGAGTCTTACCAACCAAACTCATCGACTTATGTGCGGTTTTAGGTGTACCAACCGTCCAAAGACATGCGCATGAGACAAGTGATGGTGAACTTCTAAAAATCGAATGGTTTGGCACCTAAGGTCAAGGTTCCCACCTCGAGTTCTAGAAAGAGCCGATTCCATTGCACAACTATCGTTGCATTGGGACTCGATCCATAGTTCGAAGCGAGCGGAATTGAAAAGTGGATTACCCCGTGTTTTTCCTCACGGAGATTCCATTTTCAATTCCTTCTATTGTGTTCCTAAAGGCGGCGCCCGGGGTTTTAGGCGCGGTTGTGTGTGTCCATGTGTCGTGATCATCACGATGCCAATCATGCACAACAGTTTATCAATCAGCACTTCAAATCATCCATACAACATACATTCCTACGCCAACCTGCATAAGACAATGTTAATCACGGACTACACCCCTTATCTCTCCAATCTGCAAAAACATATAACACCTACCATGAGCGGACTTACCTCACCTTCAAGAGCGCCTGCAGGGTTAGAAAAATCACTCAGCGTTTTAATTACGGCCTAAGTCCACTTGGGGTTTAGAACCATAGGTTCTAGAACACAGTGTCCCCAGCGGAGTCGCCAGCTGTCGCGACCCGTCCGAAAGGCGGACGCGGCTAATGGATTACCGATCACGGGTCTTGGATCGGCGCAGGCCCTCCCAGGCCTATACCAAATCGCGGCGGGAATAATTTTCAGAAGGATTCGACGATAAGAGTCGATCGCTTTCGACCTTCAGTGTGGTCGTAGTGGCATGTGCAATTTGTGCATGCATTTGGAGTCGCCACCGGTCTTTATTGGAGGGTAGACCGGAAACCTTACTGACCGATTGGGAGAGGTCGATCAGTTCTGCGGAACCAGAGATTTTGGGTTCGGGGACTTGGTTACGTCGGTGTCATTACCAACGCCCTTTCGGTACCTAACGCGAGCTATTTTCCTAGCTAAGAATTCATGCAGGCGCAATTTTAGGTGAGGTAGATTTGATTCAGGGTTTCATGAAGACTGGAAGACTATTCCTATCAATCACAATCCATTTTAATGAAAACGCAATCAAGTGCATAAATAAATCACATCGATGCACATCAATTCAAATCAATGGTTTCCTAATATAGCCATAAGGGTTTAGGGAAGATGTGATTTCGGACCAGGGGTAAAATGGGAAGATTTGGGGACGATTGGCCCGAAGGGCAAAATCGTCATTTTTGGAAGGTTTGGATACCGAATTACCCAAAATATTCCATGGCCAGTTGATTGTGGCCATTTCCCATTTTTGAATTTTTTTTTTTTTTTTTGGAATTTCTCTGAATTTTTCCGAATTTTTTTAGTTTTATGATTTTCTATTTTTTTATTGAATTTTTGAAATTTTTATTATTATTATTTAATTTAATTATTACTTAACTGAAGTGGTCGGATCCAGATGGGACTATTGGGCCCGAGCCTGGATCAGGCTGCTGAGCCCAATCCAAACTAGGAATGAGGACTTGAATCAAGCCCAATGCACACAAGGAACCCCAGCCCATTTTCTTTCCTTTTAGGCCTACTAAACCCATTTGCCTAAGCCCAACCTTCCTTCCTCTAGTACCAACGCAAGCCCAATTAGCCCACAAGACCAAATAATCTACAAACCCAACCCAACATGAAAATAATTCTTACCTCACTATTCATTGTCTTCAACGTAGGACGTTCGTCTCCCCCATGAAAGCCGAACCGAGCTCGCCGCCGCTGGGGACTCATCGCAACGCCGAGATCAGCTCACCACCTCCGACAGCTTACACCGCCTCTAGTCGCTTCCGCGCCGGAACAGATCCAACGGTGCCGTCTCGTCGGGCTCCTGTTCGGACATGACTCCACTGCCTTCGCTCGCCACGTGTTGTCATGCCTCGCTGGTCGAACCCTCGAAGGCCGACTGATGATCATCACCGAGTGCTGAGACCAACGCCAGAGTCTCGCCACGCCACAGCCTTTGATCCGAATCAACACTTGGACTGCCACTGGTTCGAGTCGCCCAACAGCGGGACGCTCACACTCCACCTTCAGCTACACTCGTGTCGTCACTGGATTCATTCGTCTGCACCTCCGTCGGGCCGCATCTCGCGAGTCTGCTCGTCCATCACTGGCGCGCTCGCCCACTCCGTCGCCACTTAAAATCTCGCAGACCCCCATGAGGGACTGATGACTCCCAACGATGACTGGGGCTCAAGAGACTAGCTTAATATTAAGCAGAGACAGTAAGCTAACAACCAAGAACAATGGATCATGGACGACAGGTGGACTGAAAGAATGATCCGGAAATGAGAACGGGCATGAGCGTTCCATCTAAGACGAACCAACAGAGCGGCCAAGACAACACCGAAACTCGTGGCTCGCTGGTCCAAGAAATCGAAGCTCTCAACTGGCGAGCTCCGGGACTGAAACGAGGCAACCAAACCCGAGAGAATAGGCCCACCTTCACGCAACCAGTAGCGGACGAGCTCCCGGAGATCAACTGGAGAAGAGTCTCCCTCCTTCAACTGGGTCTGTGCTCTTCTTCTTCCTCAGCATTTCGGACTCTAGAGAAACTCGACCCCCCCCCCCCCCGGATCTTCTTCGCCTCATCAGGTTCGACCTCTTCAGTCTTCGACGCTCACTACCGTTGAAGCACAGCAGACGCTAACCATTTAGGGGACTCCTGTCCCTTCAACGCATCATTAGGGAGACGCATGTTCTGGGGAAAAACGCATCATGGATTGACAGGCCATTTTCCGAGCGAGGGTGAGAGAAGCCTGCCTTTTTTTTTCAAGGCCGCTAGCTCCCTTCTGTTCAAGATCAAATCCCTTCGACCTCCCCCATTTTTTAATCTTCATGGGTGGTCTTCTTTTCCCATCACCAAGAAAGTTCCAGCCTTGTCGTCCCTTTCCTCTTTTCTGCTGTTGTAGTGGCGCCCCCCCTTTTTTTTCTTTCCCTGTTGGTTGCTATTTTTTATTTGGCAATGCCCTCCCGTATCATTCGCCTTCTCCCACCACTTGATAAATGTCGGACCAGCAGCTACACATTCCTTACTTATGGTGATCAGTGCTTTTTCAGCGGAAGGCAATCAAACTGAACATCAAGACCCTAAGATGCGAAATGCGTAAATTAAAAGATCGAATAGTAACTTATGGACAAATTCGATTTTATGCTTTATGAAGGAATATATGCCATTGAACTTGAAATTTCTCTTTTCGTGAGGTCAAAATGAAAAGGGAATTAAAATAAAAACAATGACTATTTTTGTGTATTTTTCTGACCACGAATGGTATTTTTTTTTTTAACTTTTAACTTTCTTTTTTTTGTATTTTTAATAATTAAATAATTTCAAAAAAATTATTAAGAATTACGAAAAATATTTTTTGTTCAAAATTGGTTCCTGAGGCTAGGCTAAGGCTTCCAAAGTTGATTTTGCAATTTTATAATTTTTTTGCTATTTTTAATTAATTTTTTTTTTAAAATGAAAATCACAATAATAGATGGTCAAAATCAGGTGTCAATGTTGACACCTAAATTTTGATCAACCTTTTTGTTTCCTTTATTTTTCAAAAATGCACAGAAAATCCATAAAAAGCTGAAAAATTACAAAATCAACTTTGGTAACATTGGCCAAGCTAAAGGAACCATTTTGGATAAAAAATATTTTTTCATATTTTTCGTATTTTTTATTATTATTATTTTCGAAAAATATAAAAATAAAAAGAAAATCAAGAAAAATAATATTTGAGGTCACAAAGATATATAAAAATAGTCGGTATTTTTATTTTTATTTTATCTATTTTCTAACCTCATAAATAGTAAAATTCAGGTTTGATTTTAGGTGTTTTCTGATCACCATAAAATTGAATCTGGCAAAAATATTAGTAATGATTAAAAGGAAAAGGAGTGAAAACATCATCATTCAAAAGGAAAAGGAAACTAATCATTTTGTCTTTTCTTTTGATTATTTTATTATTATTCTTACTTTTTAATATTTTATTTTATTATTATTTTATTATTATTTTATTTTTTATTATTATTCACTCACCTTTTCCCTCATCCGTCGCTGGCTTCTTCTCCCCCCCCCGCGACTTCATCTTCTTCGGCTCCTTCCTCTTCTTCAGGAGCTCTTCTTCTTCTTCTTGTCTTCTTCTTCTTCTTAAAAAAAAAAAAAAAAAAAGGAATCCTCACCTTCGTGCATTATTTGCCTTCGCCTCCGATCCTTCCGCCGTCGTCGCTAGCCGTCGTACCTCAAAGCCGCCGTGAGCAACTCAAGACCCGCGACCTCCACCCGTTTCGGAGTTTGGTTCGGGTTTGTTTCGGATCGGGCCAAATCCGTCACCGCCATCGCCTCCGGTGACTGCCCCGGAGTCCTACCTCCTCCCTCGGAGCTTGTGGAGCCTACGCGCCGCTGGTGGAGCTCAGAAACGGCCTCGGGTCACCACCCCGTCGTCGGAGCGTGTCGGCGTGTCGGAACGTGTCGAACGTGTCGGAGCGTGTCGAACGTGTCGGAGCGTGTCGGAGCGTGTCGAGCCGTGTCGGAGAGTGTCGAGCCGTGTCGGAGAGTGTCGAACGTGTCGGAGCGTGTCGAACGTGTCGGAGCGTGTCGAACGTGTCGGAGCGTGTCGAACGTGTCGGAGCGTGTCGGAGCGTGTCGAACGTGTCGGAGCGTGTCGGAGCGTGTCGAGCCGTGTCGGAGAGTGTCGAGCCGTGTCGGAGAGTGTCGAACGTGTCGGAGCGTGTCGAACGTGTCGGAGCGTGTCGGAGCGTGTCGAGCCGTGTCGGAGAGTGTCGAGCCGTGTCGGAGAGTGTCGAACGTGTCGGAGCGTGTCGAACGTGTCGGAGCGTGTCGAACGTGTCGGCGTGTCGGAGCGTGTCGGAGCGTGTCGGCGTGTCGGAGTGTCGGCGTGTCGGCGTGTCGGAACGTGTCGGCGTGTCGGAACGTGTCGGAGCGTGTCGAGCGTGTCGGACGTGTGCATGAACAGTGTCCAATCCGAACAGTGCATGAACAGTGCATGAACAGTGTCCAATTTTTTAATTTTTTTAATTTTTTTTTATTTTTTAGTCTTAATTTGTGAAATTGACTATCGACATTCTAATGGCGATCGACAGGTAACGGGCATGGGGATGGTCGCAGGCTGGGGCTGGGCGATTGAAGGCCGGTGTCCAATCCGGTATGTTTTACGTACCCGATCCGTATATCAGGATTATTTTTCTAAAATATTGCATTTATAGACTTGATTTGTATGTATCTGTTTCAGTCTAGTGGTTAGCTTATTTATCTGGTTGAGTGTTATCTATTGTCAAAGACATGCTTTTTGTTAAAATATTTTCTGAAAATATAAAAAAAATATTAATAAATCAAAAATGCCAAAAAAATGGAAAAATTAAAGAAAAACAAAAAAATTGAGAAAAATTGCAGAAAAATTCTAAAAATTGTCCAAGGCTGAAAATGACAAAAAATTGATTTGTTTTCATTTTTGGGATTTTCTCCCATTTAATCCAAAATGGCGATTTCACCCCTCAAAGGGTGAATCGTCTTTGATATTCTGATAAATTGTGGAAATTGCTTAGAATTTGGTGATGGGCCAGATGGGTGGTTAAACCTTATGTCTAAGATTTCCACATTTCATTTCCATTTTTAGAAAATGACGATTTTACCCTTCGAATTGTAAATCGGTTTCTAAAATTCCCGAAAATCACGAAAATTGCCAAAAAATAGGAAATGGGTCAATTGAGTGACCAAACCTGTTTTGACTCCGGATTCATTCCGAAATGATGATTTTGTCCTTTTTGGGCAAATTGTCCCCCTTGTCTCAAAATTACGATTTTGCCCCTGATGGGCAAAATCATGTCTAAATCATTCCTAAGCCTGATTGATGTTTCTCTAGGCCAATATGGCCTTATTAGGAATGCCATGTGATTTATTTGTACACTTGAATTCATCGATTTGTGCACTTTATTATTGACTGTGATTGCTATGATAGTCATTCATATCTGCATGAACTCCTAGATTTAGAACTCGTACCCCACTCATCTGCATGAAATCTTTGGTCAGAAAATTCAGTCAACTTAGGTACCGAAAGGGCGTCAACTCTGACAGTTGACGTAACTAAGTCCCCGAACCCAGTTCTCTGGTTATCGCAGAATTGAATAGAAACTCCCGACTATTCAATAGGGTGGTCCAATCATACCCTCCAAAAAAATGATTGGTGGCGACTCCTCGGCATGCACACTTAGCACATGTCACTAGACCACACTGAAGGTCGACTACGCATACCTCCGTTGCGATTTGGGTAATGGGCCTTGGGAGAGGCCCGCGTCCGACCAGACTGGACGGCCCATTAGCCCTCGAGAGCCCGACAACCTCGAGAGGGTCGCGACAGACTGGCGACTCCGCTGGGGACTTAGAGAACTTGAGCCGATTAAAAAGTTGATTGATTTTTCTAACATGTTTTATGCAGATACTCTTCAAGGTGAGGTACGTACTTTAACCCTTGAGGTGTTAAATGTTTTTGCAGATTGGAGAAATAAGGGGTGAAGTGTTTGTTAACTCTGTCTTATGCAGGTAGGAGTTTAGGATGTATGATTGTGTGGATGTTTATATTGAAGCGGTGTTTGCAAAATGAGATGCATGTTTATCGCTTTAGCACGACACCGAAAATACACACAACCGCGCTTAAAACCCCAGGCGCCGCCTATAGGAAAACAATAGAAGGGATTGAAAATGGAATCTCCGTGAGGAAAAACACGGGGTAATCCACTTTTCAATTCCGCTCATTTCGAAATATGGATCGAGCCCCAATGCAACGATAGTTGTGCAATGGAATCTGCTCTTTCCAGAACTCGAGGTGGGAACCTTAACCTTAGGTGCCAAATCCTCTGATTTTTAGAAGTTTACCATCACTTGTTTCATGCGCATGTCTTTGGGCGGTTGGTACACCTAAAACCGCACATAAGTCGACGAGTTTGGTTGGTAAGACTCTCTATCCCTCAAATCTATTACAGTTCATATAAATATAGGCATTTCATTCATTGCATTCTGGTGATTAGATTAAATGCCATTTCAAGGATAGATGTGTGTGTTTTTCCCAAACGTCCTTGATAGAAGACGAGGAGGATGATATCCCATGGCGAACACCGAGTGAGCAACAAAAGAGCCTACTATGGACCTTATTGAGATATCGTCCAATGAAGATGACGAGTTGGGGCAAGTGATCCGGAAGCCACAGATCGAACTTGGGGCATCCTTAAACGTTAGGATCACATTCCTTTGTTTCATTTTCCATTACTAGTCCTCTTGTATAGGGTTTATTTTTATCGAGGCTTTTTCTATCCCACCCCTTAGAGTGATTGTATTAGGGATCTATTGGTGTATACATTCAGATGGAACTTGGTTGTATTTCTTTTGACGGGTCATGGGAATGTGATAGTGGCATTTTCTCTAATCATCCGAATACTCCCAAGTCAAGTTTATAATTCCTTTAGAGGAAATTAAAATTGGAAGTCTTACACGACCTTTTGGTCGTATAGAGTAGTCCAATCTCAATTTCTCTAGAAGGAATTATACACTTGAATTGTTTCGTGCATGTTTTACGTTGCTGGTAATCCACGATAATTGATCGAGAATATCGACGTTGTTTTGAATTTAATGACGAGATAGATGTCCAAATTACTCTCGTTCTTAACAAAACGGCCTTGATTTGGATGCCGTATCTTCAATTAAATTTAAAACACGGTATTATGCCTCGCACTTTTGAGTAATTCGTTCCTCTCGAAATTGATCAAAAGCGATTATTGTGAATTACATTCCTTTCAATAGTATGCTTTCTTTCGAGGAATATTGATAAAAACTTTTCGCGCAAGATTAAAACCCTTGTAAAAGTTCTTGTCCTTATTAATCACGAGCAAGCATAAGATTGAAAGGGGTCTATGCTTTCTTTTTCAAATTATTCCTTCTGACTCGGTCTTTTCATTTGCAGGTGAAAAACAAGTAGTATAGAGAAATCTTCTCTTGGACAAATCTGCAACTATTCTTCCATCTGATCATGAGCGAGTTATAAAATCAGGACGTATTTGCTCGGCTTATTGATATTATGGTTCGGTTCACCCAAGTTGAAGATGTTTGGATGCTCGAAGAAATGAACCATACAGAAGTTAAAACACACACACAAGAACTTTCATTTATTTTGCTTGGCGGAGGGTTTTCAGAAGCAGGTCATACAAGTCGGGGTGGAAAAGTAAAGCCAAAGTGAGCCCTAATTAACGACACAAAGGATCCCAACTGACCCTCCATGTTATTAATGCTCTGCTCATACTCCCAGCTCCGCATGTTGTGGTCGGCAAGCCTGAGGAGAAGACTTCTGCATTCTCCCTTAACTTCGGCGACCTTGGCCTCGTGTTCTTCGGTGACTACTTCCAGGTCCCGAACCAGTCCATTCCCGCGAGCTATGTCCTCGGTTATCTTGTCGAGCCGTTCTTCCTGCCAGTCGCTCTGAAGCCTTAACAGGACATTGCGGCGGTCATGCTCGCCGGTGGTCAGGGATATGGCCAATTGATCCACCAGATTTCTCCTCTCGCGAAGCAACGTCGCGACCCGCTCATTAGCAAACTCGACGGCCTTTTTGTAACTATCAACCAGATAGTTGGTCAGCACCAAATGATCAGATCGATCCTCATAACGAGCCCGCAAGACGCGAGCCACCAGAATCTCCCGATTAGCAACACGATAGGCCTCTAAGGAGTGTGCAAAGAGAGTCGGGAAAGTTCTATATTCCCTCCCCAGTGTAGTACCGTCGAGAGAAGTGGTATCAAGGTCCTCGAGCAGGACACAGATTGCATCCTCGGTTGCAGAATGATCGGTTATGTGCGCGTAACCGCGACCCAGTAGGTTATAAAGCTTTTCCCACTGGGCCAAGACATCAGTTGAAAAAGTGCGTACGGGAGAGGAGGCCATTTGCGTTGGGTTGGCTTGAGAATAAGACGAGTTTAACAGAGAGATTAGAAGGAAGATGCTGATTATGCGAGAACGTTAACCTTCCATATATTAATTCCTCATTTTATAGCAACTCGAGGATGATGAAGGGTCTCAGTAATAATGCTGGTGGAGCCCAGTTAGGGGGTAAAGCAGGAGGTCCCCTCACGAGAACCAATGGATTCGTTTCGATCCGCGATTTCCGGCTCATCAATTAAAAGATGTAAAAGATTTGTCGGGATCACCATTATTAGAGTTAGGTGGGAGGTAAGCGCAACTATCGAAGAGAGCCCTAACAGGATTTGACAGTCCCATCACGTTGAAAAGCTAAGCGAGAAATTCAAGGTCTTGAGGGGGAACGTTTGCCTAATGATGCTTGAAGAGCGTCTCCTGAACATGCAAAGTCACTCGAAGAAAACTTTATAGGGAGTGAGCATACAGGAGAGAGTGGAGAACTCTGAGTGGGCAAGAACCAATCAAACATTTCTCAATCCAACATATTTAAGAGGTTACTGTCAGCTGCTAGAGGCGACTGACTCAAAAATCTCAGAAATTGAACCACAGAGGGATCTCGAAGATTCCAAGATCAAGTTTAACGCCAAAACCATGGAGCCCAACACTTCTGGCAACGGAAATCAAGATCACGGCGACGACGACAACGACATCCACAATGCTCAACTCGGGAAAAGAAGACGTCCTCACCAATACTCTCAGGAGGAAACCCAAATGCTGGAAACCCTTTTCAGTAAAAGCCAATACATGAAAAAGAAGTGGAGAATTGAATTGAGCCGGGAGTTGGGGATTAATCAGTCGAGGATCCAGTTTTGGTTTCAAAATAGGAGATCCAAATCGAGGGCTCAACGCAAACGTCAGGTGGTCGAGATTTTAAAGGAAGAAAACCAAAAGCTGCGAACAGAAAACATGAGGTATGAAAAAGCTCTCAATATCACCGTTTGCCCTCATTGCGATAACCTCGTCGCCCTCGATAAGATATTCCCCGATAAGCCTCACGCGATGATTGAAGACGTTCATTTACCACCCTACTCCCTCGGGGCATCTCCTTCTCAACCAGATTTTGCCGGAGTCACGCATGAGCAGGATGATCCTACGAAGATGATACAAATGCCTCCTGGGGGATGGGATTTGCATCGCTTTGATTGGAGTTACAGTTTCAAGGAGCTGGATGTTACCGCCGACCAGCTCAAAGCATATCAGCCTCATGCACAACAATTTTCGATAGGGTCGGGTCCTGCTGGAGATGAGTTAATCAGTCGTCAAGCCATCGATGCAATTTTGGGCCACGATAAGAGGAGGTTCGCTTGGCCCCCTGAACTGCATTCCAAATTCCTAGATGTGGTTCACCAAATGGGAATCGACTCAGCAACTCCGACGCGCATATTTAAGGCCATGAATGTACCGGGGCTTAGTAAGGAGCTGGTCAGGAATCACCTTGCTGCCTACAGAAAGCTATTAAGACAACGTCGAGCGGAGCTAAACCGGGAGGAATCCGTCTCGAGCTCAAAAGCTAGGGGCGACCGCCATTGTAATGCTCAGGCATCAAGAGATACCCGGCCAAATCTAAGCATCAATCAAGCTAGCAACCCGACCACCGGCAAACTGAAAGCTGATCAGAATGTCCTCCCAGGCCATTTCAACACTTCTCAAGAGCGCGTGTCACAAGTACAGCGAGTGCGCACTCCTCCATTCGAGCAGCAGTCGGCTGGTGCTCTGCCTGCCGCTGGTCAACCCACGACAGACGATTTCTTCGATGAGGGGCTCGATGCCTTGTTCAATCAGTGGGAAGCTGGCATGCTTGGACATCCATGATCTAGCACCTAACTCGGGGCACGATGGGTCGGTCACTACGAACACCCATAGAAAGAAGAACATGTTCACGAGTAGATCACTCATTTTATCCGTTGTAAAGTTCCTACGGGAACATTTTTCTTTAATGACTATAGTTAATTCTATATTAAAACCAACGCTATCGACGAACATCGTCATGCTCAGTTGTGATGATCCCTTGTTAGATTAAGTCTGAAACCAGAGACGGTCTTTAAAATTTTGAGTGGCCATGAACTCATTCCTCACCAAGCGCCCGGGATGCTGAAATGAAGAGTAACAGCATGCACAGGGAAAATGCCACTTTCGTTTGAACGATGAAAAGGGGTTGAGAGAAGATCATAGCGTTAATTCCCATGGAGCTAAATGAATTAAACGGAGTCATTAATTGCGGGTCCACCGCTGCTCCCCACGTTCTCGGGCCTAGCAAATCATAAAAGGCGCCGAAAGATTGTAGACCCACCACTTTGAAGACTGAACTAGGGGACGAGCGCAATACTCGATGAAACCGAATCAATGCAAGAGAGTTTGTGATCCTATCACGAGGAAAAAGAAAGGGGAATACAGACGATGAGTAATTGCAGGATCTCGGGAGGAGCGCTTGCTTGCTGGTCTTCATATGCAGCCTGAAGGATGGTTCCAGGACACGCACAATCACTTGAGAAAATTTCTAGAGTGAGCAAACACGTAAGAGCGAATTGAGAAAGCTGAGTGAACTAGATCAGCCCGAGATACCCCGATCCATCATGTTTAAAAGTTATTCCCATCTGCTAGAAACGCCCGACCTGGACATTTCTGAGCACGAACTGCTGGGAGACTTTGAAGATCCTGGAGCTGAATCCTGCTCGAAGGCCATAGAGACTGACTCCTCCAGCGATGAAATTCTAGGTTTCAGCTACGAAGAAGGAGTATATAATGATGACCGGAGTCGGAAAAGGAAGCAACTACAACGCCACACTCCAGGCCAAATCCGAGAGCTCGAAGCTTTCTTCAATGAATGCCCCGCTCCAAGCAAACGACAGAAAATGGAGTTGAGCCGAAAAATAGGATTGGAGCTTTCGAAGGTCAAGTTTTGGTTCGCCAACAAACGAACCCGGGTGAAACAGCAATACGCAGACCATGAGTTACTGGTCCTGAAGGAGGAGAATGAGAAGCTTCAAGCTGAAAGCGCGAGATATAAGGAAGCTCTGACCAAGGCCACCTGCCTTAATTGTGGTAATCCTATTGTCCTCGGCGAGGTGTTCCTCGATGAACCATCCCTGTTGACGAATAACGCTCAGCTGTTACCGTATTCTCCACAGCATTTTCCGACACAGCCAGATACCGCCGGAGATCTGCATGAGCAAGTCAACACCATAGAATCAACACCAACATCCTCTGAGAAATGGGATATGAATCATCACAGGGGGAATTCTTTCAATGACGAACTCGCTGTCGCAGCCAGCCAATCCAAAGTCGGTGAGTCCCTCCCTGGACAACTTTTGAAACGACTAGATCCCGTAGAGAATAGCTACCGAGGTATTGACGATATTTTGGGTGATAAGAGAACAAGGTTTTACTGGACCTATGAGCTTCACACCAAATTTGTTGATGCAATTCGAGAACTGGGAGTTGATTCGGCTAGCCCACTGCGCATACTCGAGATTATGAATGTGCCGGGGCTCTCTAGAATTAACGTTGAGTCTCACCTCAAGTACTATAGGAGATTGCTAAGGGATGGAAGGATAGCGTTAAACCATCATAAAGCCAGTTGGAGCTCAAGTGCTGGGCAGAGTTACAACCATGATGATTGGAGAGCCAAGAGCACCCAACCGTGTTTCAGCAATGACGGGACTAGCAGTCGTGTCAGCGACTCCTCTAACCCAAATCAGAATGCTCCGCCGAGCTATCTCAATACTCCTCAGGAGTATATGCCACAGTTCCAGCACATAGAAATTCCTCAGTTTGAGCGCGAATCAGTCATTAATGCTGTCCCTGAAGCGGATCTGGCATTGGTAGAGAGTGCACATATGAACCTGCCGGTCATCGGAGGAAATTCCAATTCGAGGGGTCAAATTGCTCACGGCGAGAGCAAAGAGAGGAATCCCTCGCCTGCAGTCGACGACACCCAATCTGGGCACCAAGGGCTAGAAAGAACAGGTGATTTCCTTGATGAGGAGCTGGACACTTGGATCAATACTCTTCAGGAATGTATGTCTCAACCCCAACAGGGCAATGATGAAGGTTCCAGCTCAAAGACTCCAATCCCTCACAACGAAGGCAATGAAAGAAATCTGCCCCCAACAATCGTTGATACCCAACTTGAACATCAATGGCTCGAAGACCCGAGCAATTTCCTTGGCGATGAGTTCAATCTTTGGCTCGATCAATTTGGAGCCGGAGGACCATCGCAGTGGTGACGCGAGGCCGGTGATCAAACGTCTGATGCAAGGCATGGCTACTCGATGAAAAATGCTTCGAGAAAAGGGGTTGAATACTCCTATTGCATATGTTGTTGATCGCACTGTGAGGTTCCCACGGGAACATCTTTCATTAATATCTAGAACTAATTGCGCGTGAGTGTCAACATCACCCTCTGAGCATCTTCAAGCCGAAGGCCGTGGATTAATCACTTAATCCGTAGAGCAAGTTCCATGAACCATAATTATCACCCGCAGAGCATAATGGAATCCATTCCTTCAATACAAGATACATTCGGCCGCGGAGCCACCCGTTTGGTAAAAGGACGTATCGTTCCTAGTTGATCTTCAATCAGATCATGGGATAATGTTTCCTCTCTTCTTCCTCTCAGGTGATAAAAAGAGACAAGGCCCTAAAAGGCCATGCATTCAAATGGCTAAACAAACGTTGCCCAGCTGGGGGGCAGATGAACCATTGATGTTACAAACACTCCAAGCATGGATATGCGGATTTGATAGAGGTTGTTCATATCAATACGCAACATCAGAATGGGATGAAAATCAAGAGTAAAGTTGTATCGTCCCAATTTGTCTTGAATTTGGGAATATGAATTAACACTTATTATTTATCCTTGACAGGGGAATCGCCTTGGAGACGAATAAGTTTTTACATCCCACATACTACCTGTTAGGGTACATGAGGGTAGGATGTATCGTTTCGATTTTCGAAAAATTCGTGAACGTACAATGATATGCTTCTTTTACATTTTCAGGGATCTCCAGCCACGGTGGACAGGTAGGTATCCCTTTCCCCCAATCCATTGAAGATGTTAAACAAAAAAAAACACAGAGAGAAAAAGAAAAAGCTTTCAAAATCTGATGTC
The DNA here is from genome assembly GCA_021437785.1 of Rhodomyrtus psidioides. NCBI lineage: Eukaryota > Viridiplantae > Streptophyta > Magnoliopsida > Myrtales > Myrtaceae > Rhodomyrtus > Rhodomyrtus psidioides. The sequence goes on along the minus strand of JAILYB010000041.1, from coordinate 1,239,197 downwards.
TAGAAAAGACATGGAATTCTAACTTCATTGGCATTCATGTTTTGAAACATGAGGTTGTCTGAACACGCATTGTGCACCATAAAATCCCCTTGACGGGTAAAATTTTTGGGAAAACGAAAGAGATTTTTCCAATCAAAAGTTGTTCAAAACTCTCAAAAGGATGTTTCCTCAAAAGAGAGGCAAGCTCAAATCCAAACACATCCTACATACACTTGAGAGATGAGTGGAGCGAATCAAATAGTAAAATCTGGACCTACGGAGGTAGGGACCATTCGCAGCGATTACATGGATTGGGACGACGGGGGCGTTCGTTTCATATCATAAACACTACAGGTGACCGTTGACAACCCACTTGAACGGCGGTTTTCATTCTTAACCCTGTCAAGAACCACCCCACACCGGGGCAAAAAGGAAGTAAGTCCAGCAGCATCAGGAGAAAATGGTTAGAAATTTTCTTGCTCGGACTAACATTAATCTTTGTGTGTTGTTTATATGGTAATCCAAGTGCCATAGGATGACGAGAAGCATTCATTCTCTATCCCACACACCATATCCTTTGCACAGCCAAGTTGAGCCTGCGAATTCATTTCATAAACCCCTGTTGGTGATCATGGGATGTTTCAAGATAGAAACTGTATCACTCCAAGAACGGAAGAAATCAAGAGATGGGATTTATAGAAAAATCTCATATCGGCGTTTAAGTGTGCTATGATTCAAGTTGTATATCTAGCACAATTTTCTGAACATCGTAGTTCCAAAGGAAAAGAAAAGGCGGGATTTCAACAAAAATCCCCAGCATCAAGAAAAAGCAAAGTGCCTGGTAAAAGCAAGGCCGATGCTCGTGAAAACTGTTTGATTGATCCCCAATAAAGCCTAGTTGGGAAGAGAGAAAAACTCATAAAGGAGTCAGATCAAGAAGACTGCTCCCCAAACGATGTCAGCCGTGGTGCAAAAACACGGACAGAATTGTCAATCTCTTAATACCACAAGAGACGTTCTCTAAAGGATTTGTGCACACCTCAAAAGCGGTTGCACACCTCAAAAATGGAAGATGCAGAATGGAAAAGACATGTGACAAATTTGCAATGATCACCAATGTCGAATCCTTCGTGATTTCTGGGCCAAAAACAAGCCTTTTTCGGTCCCCAATCCTACCAATGTTACAACCCTGAAACAGTCTTCTCTGACTAAGACACTTGGGTTAACATATAGCTTAGCTCGAAGAAGTACGGGCAAGACTCTTTCTTTCTCATTTTGCAGGGTTCTTGACTTGTAAACCCGGAGCAGATGGTGAAGATTTTCATTCGATGGCCCCGACTCCAAAGCGGGTCCCCCTTGAAAACCAATATCCAAGCCCAACATTACGGTCCCGTGGAAGACCTCCCGACCGATCAAAATGTATGCGCTGCGAATGAGCCTAAAACCTAGGCACAGGTCAGTAGGGAATTGAGTGCATCCCCTAAAAATCATCACCTCAAAACAGGTGAGATGGCCTCATTGTCGAGAAATATTCCAATTGACGTTTTGAGCAAACTCTTTTTGGGAATTTTCAAACTGTGGATCCAGATTTTCCATGCAAGGGATTCGTGATCACATTTGCACGTTGCAAAAATGTTTTGGATAACCTCCAGCATCAAAATGCACATCTCATGACTAAAGCTTAAGTCATAAAATTTTGTCAATTGGACAATTGCTGTCTTCTCAAAGATTACCAATATTTTCTTGGGGAAGAGAAACCCTTAAAAAAAAAAAAAATCCTTTTCAAAATATCAAACAGTCTCATCGGACGTGGAGAACCCTTGTCATGAGACCCCCTTTTCAAAAATATCAAACAGTCTCATCGGACGTGGAGAACCCTCGTCATGAGACCCTTTTTCAAAATTTAGGCAGTCTCATCGAACGTGGAGAACCCTCGTCATGAGACCCCTTTTCAAAATTTAGGCAGTCTCATCGGACGTGGAGAACCCTCGTCATGAGACCCCTTTTCAAAGCAAACAAAGGTAGATACCGCCTGAAGGATCAACACAAGGTAGATACCGCCTGAAGGGTCAAACCAAGGTAGAAACCGCCTGAAGGGTCAACACAAAGGTAGATACCGCCTGAAGGGTCAACTCAAGGTAGATACCGCCTGAAGGGTCAAACAAAGGTAGAAACCGCCTGAAGGGTCAAAACAAAGGTAGATACCGCCTGAAGGGCCAAACAATGGTAGAAACCGCCATAAGGGTCAACTCATTGGTAAGTACCGCCATAAGCATCGACACAAATGTCCGATCCACCATACGGATCAAAATCCTTGGCAAATCTCAGGGCGTGGGATGCGCCTTCCTTAGATTCCTAGCCGTTAGGAATCCCATAATGGTATGACCTACCATACAGGTCAAAGCTTAACCTCCCTAGGATATTCTGAATGACGAGTCCTAGGCATCCTCTTGAAAGTCGTCGCAACCGGCAGCATCGAACAGGTAAGTGGCAGGTATGTCTCTCTACTATCTCACTCTCTCATGTCAAATGAACGTTTCCCCCTTCAAGAAAGAGCATACATGGACAAGCATGAAGATTGGATGTCATGACTCCTTTTCCTTTAGTTTCCCAAGTCGAGTCGATCAGGACTCAGGTGTCACCTTATCTTTGAGAGATTCCTCTAACGAGATTCCTCTCAAAGAGGGGCAGCTGTTGACACCTAAATTTTGATCAACCTTTTTGTTTCCTTTATTTTTCAAAAATGCACAGAAAATCCATAAAAAGCTGAAAAATTACAAAATCAACTTTGGTAACATTGGCCAAGCTAAAGGAACCATTTTGGATAAAAAATATTTTTTCATATTTTTCGTATTTTTTATTATTATTATTTTCGAAAAATATAAAAATAAAAAGAAAATCAAGAAAAATAATATTTGAGGTCACAAAGATATATAAAAATAGTCGGTATTTTTATTTTTATTTTATCTATTTTCTAACCTCATAAATAGTAAAATTCAGGTTTGATTTTAGGTGTTTTCTGATCACCATAAAATTGAATCTGGCAAAAATATTAGTAATGATTAAAAGGAAAAGGAGTGAAAACATCATCATTCAAAAGGAAAAGGAAACTAATCATTTTGTCTTTTCTTTTGATTATTTTATTATTATTCTTACTTTTTAATATTTTATTTTATTATTATTTTATTATTATTTTATTTTTTATTATTATTCACTCACCTTTTCCCTCATCCGTCGCTGGCTTCTTCTCCCCCCCCCGCGACTTCATCTTCTTCGGCTCCTTCCTCTTCTTCAGGAGCTCTTCTTCTTCTTCTTGTCTTCTTCTTCTTCTTAAAAAAAAAAAAAAAAAAAGGAATCCTCACCTTCGTGCATTATTTGCCTTCGCCTTCGATCCTTCCGCCGTCGTCGCTAGCCGTCGTACCTCAAAGCCGCCGTGAGCAACTCAAGACCCGCGACCTCCACCCGTTTCGGAGTTTGGTTCGGGTTTGTTTCGGATCGGGCCAAATCCGTCACCGCCATCGCCTCCGGTGACTGCCCCGGAGTCCTACCTCCTCCCTCGGAGCTTGTGGAGCCTACGCGCCGCTGGTGGAGCTCAGAAACGGCCTCGGGTCACCACCCCGTCGTCGGAGCGTGTCGGCGTGTCGGAACGTGTCGAACGTGTCGGAGCGTGTCGAACGTGTCGGAGCGTGTCGGAGCGTGTCGAGCCGTGTCGGAGAGTGTCGAGCCGTGTCGGAGAGTGTCGAACGTGTCGGAGCGTGTCGAACGTGTCGGAGCGTGTCGAACGTGTCGGAGCGTGTCGGAGCGTGTCGGAGCGTGTCGAGCCGTGTCGGAGAGTGTCGAGCCGTGTCGGAGAGTGTCGAACGTGTCGGAGCGTGTCGAACGTGTCGGAGCGTGTCGAGCCGTGTCGGAGAGTGTCGAGCCGTGTCGGAGAGTGTCGAACGTGTCGGAGCGTGTCGAACGTGTCGGAGCGTGTCGGAGCGTGTCGAGCCGTGTCGGAGAGTGTCGAGCCGTGTCGGAGAGTGTCGAACGTGTCGGAGCGTGTCGAACGTGTCGGAGCGTGTCGGAGCGTGTCGGCGTGTCGGAGTGTCGGCGTGTCGGCGTGTCGGAACGTGTCGGAACGTGTCGACGTGTCGGAACGTGTCGGAGCGTGTCGAGCGTGTCGGACGTGTGCATGAACAGTGTCCAATCCGAACAGTGCATGAACAGTGCATGAACAGTGTCCAATTTTTTAATTTTTTTAATTTTTTTTATTTTTTAGTCTTAATTTGTGAAATTGACTATCGACATTCTAATGGCGATCGACAGGTAACGGGCATGGGGATGGTCGCAGGCTGGGGCTGGGCGATTGAAGGCCGGTGTCCAATCCGGTATGTTTTACGTACCCGATCCGTATATCAGGATTATTTTTCTAAAATATTGCATTTATAGACTTGATTTGTATGTATCTGTTTCAGTCTAGTGGTTAGCTTATTTATCTGGTTGAGTGTTATCTATTGTCAAAGACATGCTTTTTGTTAAAATATTTTCTGAAAATATAAAAAAAATATTAATAAATCAAAAATGCCAAAAAAATGGAAAAATTAAAGAAAAACAAAAAAATTGAGAAAAATTGCAGAAAAATTCTAAAAATTGTCCAAGGCTGAAAATGACAAAAAATTGATTTGTTTTCATTTTTGGGATTTTCTCCCATTTAATCCAAAATGGCGATTTCACCCCTCAAAGGGTGAATCGTCTTTGATATTCTGATAAATTGTGGAAATTGCTTAGAATTTGGTGATGGGCCAGATGGGTGGTTAAACCTTATGTCTAAGATTTCCACATTTCATTTCCATTTTTAGAAAATGACGATTTTACCCTTCGAATTGTAAATCGGTTTCTAAAATTCCCGAAAATCACGAAAATTGCCAAAAAATAGGAAATGGGTCAATTGAGTGACCAAACCTGTTTTGACTCCGGATTCATTCCGAAATGATGATTTTGTCCTTTTTGGGCAAATTGTCCCCCTTGTCTCAAAATTACGATTTTGCCCCTGATGGGCAAAATCATGTCTAAATCATTCCTAAGCCTGATTGATGCTTCTCTAGGCCAATATGGCCTTATTAGGAATGCCATGTGATTTATTTGTACACTTGAATTCATCGATTTGTGCACTTTATTATTGACTGTGATTGCTATGATAGTCATTCATATCTGCATGAACTCCTAGATTTAGAACTCGTACCCCACTCATCTGCATGAAATCTTTGGTCAGAAAATTCAGTCAACTTAGGTACCGAAAGGGCGTCAACTCTGACAGTTGACGTAACTAAGTCCCCGAACCCAGTTCTCTGGTTATCGCAGAATTGAATAGAAACTCCCGACTATTCAATAGGGTGGTCCAATCATACCCTCCAAAAAAATGATTGGTGGCGACTCCTCGGCATGCACACTTAGCACATGTCACTAGACCACACTGAAGGTCGACTACGCATACCTCCGTTGCGATTTGGGTAATGGGCCTTGGGAGAGGCCCGCGTCCGACCAGACTGGACGGCCCATTAGCCCTCGAGAGCCCGACAACCTCGAGAGGGTCGCGACAGTCAACAAGGGTCAACCAAAGGTAGAAACCGCCTAAAGGGTCAACCAATGGTAGATACCGCCTGAAGGGTCAAAACAAAGGTAGAAATCGCCTGAAGGGTCAACCAAAGGTAGAAACCGCCTAAAGGGTCAACCAATGGTAGATACCGCCTGAAGGGTCAAAACAAAGGTAGAAACCGCCTAAAGGGTCAACCAAAGGTAGAAACCGCCTGAAGGGTCAACCAAAGGTAGAAACCGCCTGAAGGGTCAAATCAAAGGTAGAAACCGCCTGAAGGGTCAAACCAAGGTAGAAACCGCCTGAAGGGTCAACCAAAGGTAGAAACCGCCTGAAGGGTCAACTCAAAGGTAGATACCGCCTGAAGGGTCAAACCAAGGTAGAAACCGCCTGAAGGGTCAACTCATGGTAGATACCGCCTGAAGGGTCAATCAAAGGTAGAAACCGCCTGAAGGGTCAAACCAAAGGTAGATACCGCCTGAAGGGTCAACCAAAGGTAGAAACCGCCTAAAGGGTCAACCAATGGTAGATACCGCCTGAAGGGTCAAAACAAAGGTAGAAACCGCCTGAAGGGTCAACCAAAGGTAGAAACCGCCTAAAGGGTCAACCAATGGTAGATACCGCCTGAAGGGTCAAACCAAAGGTAGAAACCGCCTAAAGGGTCAACCAAAGGTAGAAACCGCCTGAAGGGTCAACCAAAGGTAGAAACCGCCTGAAGGGTCAAATCAAAGGTAGAAACCGCCTGAAGGGTCAAACCAAGGTAGAAACCGCCTGAAGGGTCAACCAAAGGTAGAAACCGCCTGAAGGGTCAACTCAAAGGTAGATACCGCCTGAAGGGTCAAACCAAGGTAGAAACCGCCTAAAGGGTCAACTCATGGTAGATACCGCCTGAAGGGTCAATCAAAGGTAGAAACCGCCTGAAGGGTCAAACCAAAGGTAGATACAGCCTGAAGGGTCAACCAAAGGTAGAAACCGCCTGAAGGGTCAACTCAAAGGTAGATACCGCCTGAAGGGTCAACCAAAGGTAGAAACCACCTGAAGGGTCAAATCAAAGGTAGATACCGCCTGAAGGGTCAACCAAAGGTAGAAACCGCCTGAAGGGTCAAATCAAAGGTAGATACCGCCTGAAGGGTCAACCAAAGGTAGAAACCGCCTGAAGGGTCAACTCATGGTAGATACCGCCTGAAGGGTCAAATCAAAGGTAGAAACCGCCTGAAAGGTCAACTCAAAGGTAGAAACCGCCTGAAGGGTCAGTCAAAGGTAGAAACCGCCTGAAGGGTCAAACCAAGGTAGAAACCGCCTAAAGGGTCAAACCAAGGTAGATACCGCCTGAAGGGTCAAATCAAGGTAGATACCGCCTGAAGGGTCAAATCATGGTAGAAACCAAGTAATCCCATCGGACGTGGAAAACCTCCGTTTTGGGAACCTTTTCAAGAAAATCAGGCAGTCTTAGCATGACGTGGAGAACCCTCGTCCTATGACTCCTTTTTAAAATTAAACATTCCCATCGGACGTGGAAAACCTCCGCTTTGGGAACCCTTTTGAAAAATCAAAAAGCCCTAGCATGACGCGGAGAACCCTCGTCCTAGGACCTCTTTTCAAAAAATCAAACAATCCCGTCGGACGTGGAAAACCTCCGTCTTGGGAATCCTTCTCAGAAAAACAGGTAATCCCATTGGACGTGGAAAACCTCCAATTTGGAAACCCATTTGAAGAACCGAGCAACCCCATCGGACGTAGAAAACCTCCGTGTTGGGAACTCCTTTTGAGAAACAAACCATCCCAGCGGACGTGGAAAACCTCCGACATGGGACCCCTTTTGAGAAACAAATCATCCCAGCGGACGTGGAAAATCTCCGACTTGGGACCCCTTTTCAAGAAAACCAAACCATCCCAGCGGACGTGGAAAACCTCCGTCTTGGGAATCTTTTTCAAGAATAGGCAATCCCATTGGACGTGGAAAACCTCCAATTCGGGAACCCTTTTCAAAAATAGACAATCCCATTGGACGTGGAAAACCTCCAATTTGGGAACCCATTTGAAGAACCAGGAAATCCCACCGGACGTAGAAAACCTCTGACTTGGGAACCATTTGAAGAACCGAGCAATCCCATCGGACGTAGAAAACCTCCGTGTTGGGAACTCCTTTTGAGAAACAAACCATCCCAGCGGACGTGGAAAACCTCCGACTTGGGACCCCTTTTCAAGAGAACCAAACAATCCCAGCGGACATGGAAAACCTCCGACTTGGGACCCCTTTTCAAAAACAAACAATCCCGTCGGACGTGGAAAACCTCCGTATTGGGAACCCTCTTCAAAACTTGAAAAATCCCCTCTGGCCCCGCTAGTCAGCGTCATGGGATCCCCTAAAGCAAATAGGTGCCTAGAAGTCGACCCAAGACTGAAGCCCAAAAGGCTCGCTTGCCGCTTCGAAAGCACGATGACCAGATAAATCTCTCTGTAAGTGTTCACAGGTTGGTAGCCGCGGATCTGTCATCTTCCGGACCGGATCGCCAATTTTCAGCTTCAGAAGATTTCTTTCCCCAAAGTCCCACTACACAGGGATTCACGACAGAGGTGTCTCAAAGCACAGTTCAAGATCGGAGCCCATAACGCTCGCGACTTGCCGCCTAGAGATACGGTGATCGCCTTTTCCACGAAGCACGCGCCGGATAGCCACGCCTCGAAGCTCTCACCCTTCGGAATGGATTGCAGCCGGTAGCCGCGGAAGAGACATTTATTCCACCCCAAATCCCATCAGACAGGGATCTACGACAGAGGTGTCTCAAAGCACAGTTCAAGATCGGAGCACGTAACGCTCTCGACTTGCCGCCTAGAGATACGGTGATCGCCTTTTTCGCGAAGCACGCGCCGGATAGCCACGCCTCGAAGCTCTCACCCTTCGGAATGGATTGCAGCCGGTAGCCGCGGGAAAGACATTTATTCCACCCAAAGTCCCACTACACAGGGATTCACGACAGAGGTGTCTCAAAGCACGGTTCAAGATCAGAGCCCATAACGCTCGCGACTTGCCGCCTATAGATACGGTGACCGCCTTTTCCACGAAGCACGCGCCGGATAGCCACGCCTCGAAGCTCTCACCCTTCGGAATGGATTGCAACCGGTAGCCGTGGAAAAGAATTTCAAGACCCCAAAGTGGCAAATCAGGAGCCATGAAGGGAGTAATAAAAACCCAGCATGGCGAACTAGACGCCACGAAGGGTAAAAAAAAAAAAAAACTCCTCAGACTCCGCGTGCGCAGCATTTAACAGGCAGGTAAACGTCAGGTAAGCCTCCCTCGCTTCGACCCGTGTTCTAATTGTAAGAGTAAATCGGTGATTAATTTGAGCATTCATCAAAAGACTTGAAGGTCCAATGTCATAGCATTTCTTTCCCCCAGTCGAGTCGGTCAAGATCCAGGTGTCATTTTGTCTTTGAAAGCGACCTCTGACGAGCTCACTCTCAAAGAGGGGCAGCTGTTGACACCTGATTTTTGACCATCCGTTATTATAGTTTTTTTTTATTTATTTCTAAAATTAATTAAAAATAGCAAAAAAGGTCAAAAAATTGCAAAATCAACTTTGGAAGCCTTAGCCTAGCCTTAGGAACCAATTTTGAACAAAAAATATTTTTTGTATTTTTTAATATTTTTTGGAATTTATTTAATTATAAAAATACCCAAAAAATTAGAAAAAATACCATCCGTGGTCAGAAAATTACACAAAAATATTCAGAAATTTTATTTTAATTCCCTATTTAATATTTTCATTTTTATCAGGGAAATTTGGCTCGATTCATGGAGTTCCTTCACAAACCTAAAACTGAAACGAGCCTAAAAAATCCTTTTCGAGTTTTTTAATTTTCAATTCTCACTTTTCATGAGCTATGACATTGAATTCTAGAGTCTTGAAGTGCAATTGGGTCAATTTGCCCTCCAATTTGATCAATTTTAACCAAAATGGCTTAATTGCATAAAAATCTTTCAATTTAGTCCCCGGTTTTACAATTTGTGAAATTAAATTTCACACGGGCACACCCATTAAAATTAAACACGTCTACCCAATAGTTTTCATCATGCTGAATCCATTGGTGGGCTCAATTTTGAGTAATTCGATCATTTAGGTCTTCGATTTGGCGAAATTCATTTTCGGATCCTAGGGGCAATTTGGGGTTTTCACTAAATTTCAATAAATTGATTCACGAAAATACCCATATTTGATAGAAAACATGCCAAGGAATCCGAATTTGCCATCAATTTCATGAAAAGAGGTCATTTGGGGGGTCAATTTGATGATTTGGCCGAACCGGGCCGGTCGGGTCCGACCCGACCCGACCGGGTCTGCAGCAATGCACAGAATGTGCAGCAGACCCGTGGACAGAACAAAAAAAACAGGGGATGATGGGGTGTTGATTTTTCAAAGGAAAAGGGGACAACGAGCGTGGGAAGCAGGTTGGCAGGGGAATATTCGTATTTTGGCAGTGGAATGGGCAGAAAAAGGGCCGGTCGGCCATGAAAACGTGGGGGGGGTGCTCGGGTTTGAAAAGAGAGGAGCCGAGAGAGAGAGAGAGGGGGTTTTTTGGCGAAAAAACGAGGAAGAACGGGCGTCCTCGACCTTCAAGAGGCCACACTAAGCGACGCCGGAACCTCAACCGTCGTCGGTGAGCTCCGGATAGGTCGGTATCTCGCCGGATCTCCATATTTTTTTATGTACGCCATGTGTTCGATGAAATGCCAATGCTTGTTTCGATTCGGTTTTGCCCCCGGCCGTGCGTAATCCGAGTGGCATATGTTCGGTTATGGCCCTAAGTTAATCCTAAAACCGACTCTAAGCTTGTTTACGTGTTTATTTTGCATTGGAACCATGCCGGGAGCGATGGCCGGAGTTCGATGTGCTCGGGCCGAACCTAAAGCTCACACCGGCGAAGCCCACGGCCACCGACCATCAAAGGACCATAGGTAAGCTTCTAAACCTTCCTTAGATGCCATGTGAATGCCTAGAATCGAGTTTAAACAAATAAAATTTTTCCATGAATTATTCGCCGGAGCCGGTCCGGTTCGCCGGTTTTTAGCGTGTTCACGGTTATTATTTGTGTTGTATGTTGATATGGGTGGTCCAAGAAGTCGAATGCCGAAAAAAGGAACGAAAAATACCAAGTTCCGGGTCCGTTTCGCAATTTTCCGGCGACCTCGCCGGAATTGTTACTATTCCCGCCGGAATTTTCACTGTTCATCGTCTTCTCCGGCGACCCTCCGGCCTGTCAACGGTCAACGGCCGACGTGGCGTGCCACGTAGGCAGCCACGTCAGCCGGGTGGGGTCCGATCCATGTATTTTCAAATAAAACAAACGGACGGCCACGATCGCGACACGTGTCGCGATCCTGGAATTTTTGGAAAATTAAATAAATGATTTTCGGATAATCAATCCGACGGACGAGGACGTGCCACGTGGCATGTTCTAGAGCGTCCGATTTGCGGGTCTTTCTAAAAAAGGAAAAGAAATTGATTTTTGATCCGACGGTCGTGATCGAGACACGTGGCTCTCTGTGAGTCGCCCGATCTAGTGGAAGATCGGGCGCACGAGACGAAGCCACGTGGCACGACGTGGACCGTCTGATCCGGGGAATTTTCGGATAAATAAATAAAATAGATAAAAAAATCAAAAAATTGTTAAAAAATAGAAAAATGTTTAAAAATATAAAACGGTGTCGTTTTTGGCCGGTGTCGACCCCTAGGGTCGGGCCGGGCGCCCGAGAGGCGCGGGCCGGGTCTGACCCGGCCCGGAAAATATTTTTAAATAAATAAAAAAAATCAAAAAATAATAAAATAATCAAAAAAATTAATAAAAAATGAAAAATCATAAAAAAGTCAAAACATTCGAAAAATTCAGAAAAATTCTAAAAAATTCCAGAAAATAGGAAATGGCCACATTCAACTGGCCATCACCTGTTTCGGGTCTTTCGACCCCCGATCTTTTCAGAAATGACGGTTTTGCCCTTCCGGCAAACCGTCTTCCAAAAAAATTCTAAAAAATCAGGAAAATCCCAAAAAAATAGGAAATGGCCACAAACAACTGGCCAAGGCTCATTCCGGGTGTTTTGAACCCCGACCCTTCTTAAAATGACGATTTCGCCCTTTGGGCGAATCGTCTTCCAAAAATTGAAGAAAAGTCAAGAAATTCCAAAAAATTCTCAAAAATGGGAAATGGCCACAATCAACTGGCCATGGAATATTTTGGGTAATTCGGTATCCAAACCTTCCAAAAAAATGACAATTTTGTCCTTCGGGCTAATTGTCCCCGAATCTTCCCATTTTACCCCTAGTCCTAAATCACATCTTCTCTGAGCCCTTATGGCTATACTAGGAGGCCAATGATTGAAATTGATGTGTATTGACATGACTTATTTATGCACTTGACTTGCGCTTTCATTATATTGACTGTGATTTGATAGGACCAGTCTTCCAATCTGCATGAAACCCTGACTCATACCTATCTCACCCAAACTTGCGCCTGCATGAACTCTTAGTCAGGAAAATCACTCGCGTTAGGTACCGAAAGGGCGTTGGTAATGACACCGACGTAACCAAGTCCCCGAACCCAAAATCTCTGGTTCCGCAGAACTGATCGATATCTCCCAATCGGTCAGTAAGGTTTCCGGTCTACCCTCCAAGAAAGACCGGTGGCGACTCCAAATGCATGCACAAGTTGCACATGCCACCACGTTCACACTAAGGTCGAAAGCGATCGACTTTTATCGTCGAATCCCTCAAAAGACACACTCCCGCCGCGATTTGGTAGGGGCCTGGGAGGGCCCGCGCTGATCTAAAGCCCGCGATCCACATTTCAGAGTGGGGGCCGCGATCGGTAATCCATTAGCCGCGTCCGTTTTTTCGGACGGGTCGCGACATTCATTACTAGTTCCGACGGTCTCGATCGTCATTGTCCGATTTAGGAAAACATCGCAAATTATACATTGGTTATACGGCATCACCCGTGTTCCAATCGTATAACGCTAGCAATGACTTCCTTAATCGTTATTCGATCGGTCTTTATTGGCTCTAAATGTTCCCTCGATAATCCTTATGGTTAAAGCGTCATTTTCCACTTCGAGTTTCCCAGGTCCACGTACCTTGTCATTCGTTAGCATTTCCCTTCTGGTTAGTCTACTCAAGATTGATCAGATCCGAGCGAGATACAACTGAAATACATCGATATATAGTTCTCATTCAATAGCCTCAAAATGGCAGGAAATTCAGAATGTTACATCGCCGGTCGTCCTCTGGCTAGTTTTGAGGTCCAGCGACCGGTGGAGGTAGAATAGGGAAGCTGAAGGCGGAACAGGGAAGGGGAAGAATTAAAAGAAAAGAAAAAACTCAACAAAATTATTAAAATATTAGGTCGCCTATTGGCCGGCGTCCATGTCGAGGGCCTGTCAAAATTCACTAGATGGACTGAACTGGCACAATTGCAAAAGGTTTAGGATTAAATTCACGAAAAAAGAAAAGATTTAGGATTGAATTGCCATAATTGCAATAGAATAAGGATTTTTTTGATAATTTTACCCATTCTGAAAAACCACAAATATATTGGAAATTGACAACTTTGAATGCCCATTCCGAATCGGTGAACAAACTTGAGGCACAATTACAAAAATCTCTCTGCATCATTTATTCTTTCCTCCCCCACTCGTGATTAGTTACCTATACATTTCTATACAATGACAAAACGCCTTGGCTCGCCGAAGCTCAAGAAGACGAGGACGAGGACGACGCCGACAACGGTTCAAAGGCTGCCTGCTCCCCGCAGCTGAGCACCTCGTGCGGCCCGGCCTCCTCGCGGCCGACGCCCATCAGGTCAAGGTAGTACTGGTAGTGGGAGATCATGTTGTCCATGTGCTCGTCGTCGCCTTTGCCGCAGACCTCCTCCCCATAGAGGAGGTTCATGGTGGCGCCGAACCCGGGGACCCGCTTGGCCAGGGTGTCGTTCCGCGTGGGCTTCCATTTGCCGACGAACACGTCGTGGGCCGAGGGCTGGTGCTTCTTGGCCGGCGTCATCCACCGCCAGATCGCCGCCTGGAAGGCCAGCGTGGCGTTGTTCTCGATGTACTCCGGGTGGCTCAGCAGGTCCACCTTCAGGGCGTCCCCTGTTTTTCCGTAGTTGTAGTTCCTAAACATACGGCAAAATCAGGCGAGAAGAGAGACTCAGCTACACGACAATCAAACTATCCCAGGAACCAACATCGAATTTCTCTTGGTCAAAGCCCAGCACGTCGAAACATAAAACTAATCACACTCACTTCATCTCTTATTACTATATAGATTTTCTAAATTACGCTTACTTTCTTATTTCCACGTAATTACTCTTTTTCTTTCATAATATTATTACTTAATCATGCGTACTGCGTGCCTTAACCCTAATATCGCGTCAATCGGAGATCTCATCGATAGAGTTCACACAATCACATTAGTCCTATGATGTTATAAGTAGTAGTAGTCCAAAGATTCTAATGAGTTTACAACTTAATCAAAATTGATACCGCGTCTTAATAAAATTTGGATCGAAATATTAGACTGTGTTGATTCGAAATGGAGACTTTACTCCCATGGATTCAGCTCGCCCGTCCTTCGGTGGGCTTCATCTCTCCATTCGATGCATGTCAGGCTCGACCTGCTCGACGATCACCTCTATTTTTCGGTATCTTCTATCTCGAAAATTTAAGTATTATCAAGAGGTGAAAGATAGAAACCACTCCTAAAAGACACCAAAAAAAAAAAAAAAAAAAAACACACATCAAACGTTGCAATTACCAGTAAATGGGGATGGCACCCCGGCCGTAGTAAGCAACACCAGGAGTGCAAGGGTACGTGTACTTGAAGTAATCGTCGCAGTAGTATTGGCTTGGGCTCATCTCCTTGTTGTAGCAAAGTCCCCACGCCAATGGCCCTCCCGTCGCCACTCCATACCCACCTGAATTTTCACGACGGAAAATCTAAGATCACAAACATGCTTTGCTTCCATAAAGTGATTGGTGTGTGTAAGTTCGGAATCGGATTTCCACGTACAAGACGTTTTGCTCCCGACGTGGCCGAGGAAGGCGGCCACCTCCTTCATCCCCGTGAGCTTCTCGCCGGTGGTCCCGAACCCGTGGGGCTGGTACTCCGCGGACGCCGTGATGAACGAGTGGTAGTCCCAGAAGCCGGCCGCGTGGGCCACGGGGGAGTTCCGCTTGGAGAAGAGGTTCTCGAACTGGTACGCCTGGAAGTAGTCGGAGATGGTGTGGTTGCAGCAGTACTCCGACAGCCCTTTGCACTCCCACCCCTTGCTGCACACCTTCTTCCCCTTCACTATCTTCACCACCGCCGGCTTCGTCGCCGCCGGGCCGTCCTCCTCCCCGATCACGACGAGGGGCGACAGCAGCAAAGCCGCCACGATCGCCACCGCGAGAAGCGACCATTTGGGGGCCTTCATTTGCAGCTCTTACAAGACGACCAAAGGAATGCGAACGAGATGAAGAGATGTTGGTGGGTTCGGGCTTATAAGAAGGAAGCCGGTATGAATTGCGAGGAGAGAGCGAAAGAGATGGAAAGTGAGGGGATAACTGAAGAGAGGAAGATGGAGGGTCTCTTCATGGGGGCATGGCTTGAGTTGGTGCGAAGCAAATTGAATGGAGTAGGTCTGGGTTCCTTTTCGCAAATACTTGGAGTGCAAGGTAAGTTAGCCATTGAAGAAGGCGACGCACAAAGCAGAGCTGCTTTCAGCTTTCCAGCAGGTCCCGGTGGACGCAGAAGAAGAGGGAAGAAGATTGATTTCTCGCGTGGGCTTTTGTTTCGGGTCGAGATCGTAATCGAGCCGAGTAAGCCCAACATGGGCCTGGTTCTTTCACTCGGGCAGAGCAAATTTTAACTGGGCCGGGTCGTTGGAATGTGGACTTTTCGGGTTCCGATGTATGATGCTATCACCTTGACCTTCTGCTTCTGCATTCAATTGTGTGGTCCCCTTTGCGTGGGGAAAGGACGGACGTGGACAGATGCAGCCTGCATCATGCAGGAAGTGGTCACGGTCTTTGAATCAAACGTGTTCCGCGAACTCGCTCTCTCTCCTGCGTCGCTTTCTCTCTCTCTTTCTCTCTCCTCGAGATGCTTTCTATATGTCAGGATTAGTATTCGGCGCAGGACAACAACGAAATAAATCGTAAAGCGAAAAGGAAAAATCGAGACCACACTTAATTAGCATATTACACTTCTCGTTACATCTCTCAATTATAAAAAAAAAAAAAAAACTTAAAATAAATACTCATGAGCCCAAGCCCAAATTGAAAAGTACCAACTTAAAATATAAGAACCCTCTAGTGAAGGAGGAGGGTGCTGCCCTCTTGAGACTCTCTCCCGCTCATCGAGAAGCGAGATCATCGTGTTTTCTTGTCGATGAGGAGTATGAACCATACCTCGACACTATGTAGCATGAACCATACCTCGACACTATGTAGCTCTATAGGTGGATTTCGGTTTGCATTGGCGGCCTTTTAGAGAAAATGAAAATGTCATCGATGAAATCATAATTTGAACGATGTCGTAAATATTTTTTTTTTTGTCGCGCGTTAACCTTTCGATAATGTTGCATTCTAAAGCTTAAACATGGAACATCTATTTGCAGGTAAATTTCCCGTAGTAGGGTACTATACCTTGGGCCCCAACTCATTTGGGTCATTTTTTTTTTTTTGGATCCAAACTCATTTGGGTCATTTAAGTTGTAATCCCAGTCATCCAATTCATAGCGCTTCGACCAAAAAGAAAGAAAAGAAAGAAAATTCATAGCGCTTTGGCAATCTTTTTGAGTGACTTTGCTCGCGAGTTGCCGACACGATGGGCCGGCCGCATGAATTTTCCCACGCTCTCGCAGATCAATCCACTTCAGTCCTTTCCCATTCGAGGACAGATCAAACATGAAAAGCAAATACCACTCACATTTCTTCTTTACGTCGTCCTCCAACGTGAGGACGCCACCATCCTCGTACAGCCACGAAAGAAGACCCAGTGTGAAACCATGACCAAAACCATGGCGCCGGTGGGGACGAGGGAGCCTTTTTCCTTTGTCGGGCTGGCGGATTCGCGGCCGGAGAATTTGTTCCGCGTGTGATGGTGGGGTTTACAAAGCTCAACAACCGACGGCGCCGCCAGCAACAGCCGAGCCAAGCGCAAAGCCACGTGATGCATGAACATGAGGGGTTAGACATCTGAGGCTGCGTTTGGATCGTAGCCAGGGAAAGTGTTTCTGTTCCAAAAGTGTTTCAGGAACACTTTTGAAACAGAAACGCGTATGGTTCAAAAATGTTTCAAAAGTGTTCCACTTTTGAGCCAAGGAACACTTTTCAAGAAACAAAAAAAAAAACTTGCTTCTGGGTTTTGGAACACTTTTGGAATCACCATCTATCGTCGCCGACGCGGTCACCACTCGTTGGCCGTCACCCGCCACCGCCGTCGGTCACCGGCGGCCGCCGCGGGTTGCCGGCCGCTGCCGCCCGCCGCCGCCGGTCGACGGGGGTAGCCGGCCGACGGCGGCAGAAAAAGTATATTTTTTTTTTTTACTTATCAAACGCGTTTTTGTTCTCAAAAATCGTAGCCGGGCACAGAAACACAAAAAAGTGTTTCTGTTTAAAAAATGCTCCCAGGAACAGAAACGCTACCATACGCAGCCTGACCAGCGCGTGGACGGACGCTTCCGCGCCGAGAACGGAGCCCATGCCGCGCCGCACCGCGATGAGTCGCATGCTTGAAATCCTAACGCAAACCATCCCCGCCAAGAACTCTCGCAAACCGGTTCTATCAATCCTTCCGCATCTCCACACGTCACCACGACGTCAGAAAACCTCACTCTGCCTCTCTGACGGCGGCTGTATCAACTTTCCCATAGAATTATACTTAGATGGAAATTACCGATTTATTTTCGCTTGCTCTTAATTTCTATGGGAGCTCGAAAGTCTCCGAAGCGCTCTAATAATTCAAAGTTATACGGCGCTGGTACTGGTTCAGAGGGCAAAACTGGAATTATCGCGTCCGAACAACGAGCTCGTACCAATTGCTCTTTTTCTGTTCAAGCGTGTGACTTGGGTATTGACTTTTGTATTCACAGTTTACCCGTGCAATCCCACTCGTTTTTTTTTTCCCCCTTCTCGATAATTCTAGTTGAAACTTTTTTAAGGACTAAATTACAATTATGCTTGATCTATGTGAGAGCAAACAATTTATGAAAAATAATTATTCACCATATCTGAAATGGATGGATCAGTCGAATTCGATGAAAAAAAAAATAAGAAGAATATCTGTATCCACCGAAATCATTTACGAGGCAACGTATTTGCGATGTGATGTGTTGTTGTTGTTCTACGAGGGTAGAAGTTCGTATATTAAGATTGTTGTCGTATATAAACATGACTTGATGTTTGTATAGAAAATTAGGTTGATAGACAAATCTGAAACCAAACGCAAACGAGTAATTTGAATGCGGATGGATGATCCAAGCCCAACGAATTCACGTTGTGACCTTAAGACAAATTTGTCCCCTCAACCGGTACTTAAGGTTCTTGGACAATTGCCTCCTAAGATAGAACGAATCGCCTTTCCAATGAAGCGGTACTTCTTCAATGGAAATCTTCGAACGCAAATTTGCGGAATAATTGCACAAGATGATGACGATGATGAATGAATGACGAACATAACAGTTATTGTGTATCATGCGATGGTCATTGCTTTATATATTTACAAGGAGTGAAGCGAAGAGTCACGAAGATATGGTTTCATCGAAAGAGTTTGTCGACGAAAAGGCACGATTTCGTCGAATTGATTCGACGAAACGTCACAAAGTCGTACAGTTTAGACGAAACGTTACGAAATTGTACGGTTTCATTGATGAAGGGTTACGAACCGAAACAACTATTCATTTCTCGTTCAACTTCTTATGGGACTTTGAGACCAAAATTCCAATAATGTTGACGTGACATTTTCGAGCAAAGAGCTTCACAGATCCAGTGCCTCGTGTACGTAACGTAATCAAATTGAGTCCTTCCACTTTTTTAGAAAAAAAATGTCTCGATCATGCTCTCTAGGTGAAAGCTTTCTAAACTGGACTACGTGCCATTTCAAAATTGGAACTTAGTTTTCTTAAAATTGAACTCTTTAACATAATTCTCTTGCTATAGAACCTAACCGAACTAATTGAAGGAGGTGGAACTGGACAAAAAGTTTCGGACCCAACTGAACTTCGACATTAGTTTTTGGGATTCGTGGATGCAATTTTTCTGGATATCATCTACCAATAAAAACTATCATTGGCCTTTGATCGAATCTTACACCATCAACAAATTCATGACATTGCATACCACGTGCTATGCTACTGTTTCATATATACTACTATCTCATTCTTAACAAGTACAATTTAAGGGTGTGCAACCGAAACCAGTTGGAATCGGGCCGCTCCTCGATTCCAAGTACCGAGGAAGCGGACCGGTTTTGGAATCGATTTTTAGCTACTATTAAAAAAAAAACATGTTCTCACTCGCCTCACCTTCTTTGTTATTTGTGGATTATAATTTGTATTGCTCATATTATGGATTGTTGCTTTTAGTGGATAATGAGCTTTATTATTCATTTTTTAGTTTAAATCATTTCATTACTACTCATGTTATTTTGCTTAAAAAAAAATAGGTTCTTGGGTAGATCTTGGAACCTGATTAAAAAGAATAGGGTAGGTTTCAAAACAGATTCTAGGACAAACGGGGTAGGTTATAGGTTCATAGCCCTAGCCTACGTGGCAGTAGCTAGCTGAAACCGGCACAAAGTCTATCTTCATTGCTGTCTCCTAACATTTTTTTTTCCTTGGACCTGAACAAGTCTTTAAACTACTTTGTTTGAACTTTGGGACG
Organism: Rhodomyrtus psidioides; assembly: GCA_021437785.1. Lineage (NCBI taxonomy): Eukaryota > Viridiplantae > Streptophyta > Magnoliopsida > Myrtales > Myrtaceae > Rhodomyrtus > Rhodomyrtus psidioides. The sequence goes on along the minus strand of JAILYB010000041.1, from coordinate 1,219,728 downwards.
TAAAATTCGAGGGTATTCTACGGAATCGATTATACCATGATTGATTTTAGGGTTTATGTTTGGAACCTATCTACTCGCCGTACTCGGCTCATACTCAACCCTAGTACATCTTAAGCGGGATCGATCATATTAATGATTTAGATTTTCAATCTGCTGTAAAATCTCTCATTTTTGGTGAAATTCATCGGGCCATGATTGGAGATTTTCCTGTTTAGGTAAAAGCCGTTTTGCCCTCGTGATTCTTTCTCCTCACACTCTTTCCTCTTTCTCTGTATTTTACTAAAATACTCAACCAAGTACGATTTCCTGTCCGTTTGGGAATCGGCGACGGACGGAGCCCCAATCAGGTGTTCCGCAGCCCACCAGCTTCCTCCCGCGGTCAACGCAAGCGACGCGGCGCGATCGAGAACCCCCGCGTCAATCTTCGCCAGCAACGAGCGAGAGCCGTCGATTCGCCTAATCGCGGATGGGCATCGACGCACCCGAACGACTCCCCCAGCTCACTGTCACGGTGACCTGTTGGGTTTATCGTTTTGCTGTTAAGACATATATAAAAAAAATACACACACCACAAACATTATTTGCGAACAGCGATTAGACAAAAGCGCGACGAATTCGCTGGTCTCTCTCTCGCTCTCTCTCTCTAACAGTGTGTTTGGCTTTTTTCAATTTTTTTTTTGTTTTTGTTTTGGGACCTAATCACTGATCAGCTTCTTCTGCGACGATGATCAACGTCATGGCCGCTCCGATTCTCTTTTCCTTGTACATTTCCGTGTGAAATCAGGTGATTGATGACCCTTTTGTGTTTCCGTCGATTTTCCGTCTCAAGTTATGTTTCTTGTCGTTGATTGAATTTGATTCTCGTTCAGAGATTGTTGCGATTGAGGACTTTGGAAGTTCTTAGCGAAGTGGGAGGGAGGAGAGAGGGGGGGAGAGAGCGAGCGCGCGGGAGCGCGTTGAGTTGTCGATGGAGAACAGTGTGCAGGGGATGCTTGTAGGCTCTGAGATTCACGGGTTCCGCACGTTGCAAGGTAAGCGCGTTGGTCGCGTGCTGAAATTCGTTTTGTACGGACCATTACGTGGGTTTATTGAAAATGGTGGAGTGTGGTGTGCCAAAGCTGCCAGCTTTCGTTTGATTGTTTGTGTGTCTGTGTGCACGTAAGAGAGAACCAGAAGAGAGATTTTTTCGCGGTTTCTTTGGTTAAGCAAAACTGAAGTATTGATGTTAGGATTTGGTGTGCTTGTGTAACGTATCGTCAGAAATTGCACTGGTGGAGAGCTTTCTTTCAATTGGCGTTGCTGCTTGGTTTGACTGGCTTCTTTTTAGAGCTATGAGGGTTTGACTTGAGTGCGATGCCATATGGAATAAAGATTCCACAAAGCTGTGATTCAGTAATAAGAAGTGGCATTGTGGTTTTGAATGTGAAGTGGATGAGGCATGGTGTCGAGTTAACTGGATTTGTAGAGCCCTAGTCAGTGTCGTGAGATGCAGCAATTTCAGAATGCAATGTTCAAGAATGAGCACTAGCAGTGGTTGTGATTGTCAATATCCGGGACTAATTTGCACATTATAGACCTTAGGAGCGTGAAAAGGCCATAGTGAATATATCCAATCGGATCAAATGTTTTACTCGTGTTGTTAGAAGTTAGACTTGCATGATTGAGCTCTTGTAATCCCATTTGCAGTGTTCTCCCTGTCACTAGACTGAATGCTGCTTAAATGATCATTCCTGAGAGATAGTGTGAATTACCTCGAAATTTCTTACTGCTTGGCATGCCTGTGCTCCTAAGCTTTTACTATATGGGCAGACTTGGAAGTTGACAACATCAAGGAGGAAGCCAGGACGAGATGGCTTCGGCCGAACGAAATCCATGCTATGCTTTGTAATTACAAGTACTTCAGCATACATGTCAAGCCAGTAAACCTGCCTAAAAGTAACCATCTTGTCTTATTTCTTTAATAGTATCAAATTGAGTTTCCTGTTGACTGTGTGCTACCTTTTTCTCTGAACATTGCAATGTACATAGTCTTTGCTTATATATAAGATCATTGCACACTATCTGTACGGATCTACTTCAACTTATAAACTGCCAATTTCATGATCTGGTGAGAGTTAGCTCTTATACCCCTTCAGAAGCTTTTTCAGATCTGCATGCATTTCTTGTGAGTCCAACAAAATGTTGAAACATGCGACTGGGAAAGATTGTCTTAGTTATAGACAGATGACGGGACTTAGGTTCTTTCAAGTTATTCTCTCGGTTATGTAGGAGTAACCAAGACCAAGGGCAAGTTCCCTTGCTATATGTATTCTCCCTACATAGCATTTCATTTACCCAAAGAAAGAAGAAATCCCAGGAAAATGCAGAAGTATATTGTCTTTGGCTTCATCGGAATTTGCAGTTTTACCAGCTTCTCATAGATCAAATTGTGTTTCACCATGTTGCTTCGTTGCTCTCCATGTTATGTAACAGGTGGAACCATCGTATTATTTGACCGTAAAATGCTTAGGAACTTCAGGAAAGATGGTCATAACTGGAAGAAGAAAAAAGACGGGAAGACTGTTAAAGAGGCACATGAACATCTAAAGGTGTGTCTTCTTTTCTATATTTCTTAAGTGTAGGCAACTTCATTGCAAGTGCTGCTCTCTTGACTCCCTAATGTTAAATTTATCTTGATGGGTTTGGCTGTTATGAAAATAAGGCTTTGAATGCTATCTGAGGGGAGGCAAGCAAACATATTGGGAAAGCCTTAGATGATTTGAAAATAGATATATGAAGGAGATCTAAAGACATGAAAATGATTTTCTTGAAGACACTGCTGTTCTCTCCTCAAATTGAGTTGCTTTAAAAATGCTAAGGACTAATGATTTCAAAATATATAGATGAAGGAGATCTAAGGAGATGAAAATGATTTTCTTAAAGACGCTATTGTTTTCCCCTCAAATTAAGTTGCTTAGAAAATGCTAATACTTTCTATAATTGCCTAGTTCATGTCAAGGAAATGCACCTGATTTAAACCCTTGCAATCACTTTTTTTTTGGACCAATCCATGCCATCACTTATTCATTGTGTTTCTCTTCATCTTCATCTTCTTCTTATTCTTATTCTTCTTCTCCTCCTCCTCCTCCTCCTCTTTAATGTGTTAGTTTTTATTGTGGTTTCCAGACCCCTTATCATGCTGCTTTTACATTTCATTTCCAGGTCGGTAATGATGAAAGGATCCATGTGTATTATGCACATGGTGAAGATAACCCGACGTTTGTTCGTAGGTGTTACTGGTTGCTTGATAAGTATGTATTTTCCTAGTATTCTTAGATCAACAATCTGCATGTGCTACTTCTATATCTGTTTGTAATATATAATAGGCTGCTTTGCTCTTTCTTTTATACATTGAAATGATCATACACCTAATCGCGTATGAACTAACCATTGGTATTTTGCCTTTTCTTTCCAGGACATTAGAGCATATAGTCCTTGTTCATTATCGCGAGACACAAGAGGTTGGTTTCATATCTCATTAGTCATATTGGCTCAGTTGAATGTTCTTCTTAGTTAATCACTCAGACAGGTGTCTTCAACAATGCCCTAGATTCTGTTTCATGGTGACTATAGATATCGTGACTGCAGGACCCCTGCAGAAACTCCTTAGACATTTAGACTCTTTGACAAGGGCTCATATCTTGGAGTTTGGGCTGGTAAAATCATCGTCTGTAAAGTTTTTAACAGAAGGGATATGTGCTCATGAGGCTTATCTTTTCTTGTAAATTGCAGCTTTATCTTCTTTTTAGATTTGCTTATTTTGTGTTTCTCTTACTTCATTTGTTAAAAGAGCCTGTGTCGTGCTACCAAGAGTGGAGATCAAGCTCTCACTCACATGATGGCTTCCCTGTATGGACGAGTTTATAAGTGCAGTCAACATCAGAACTAACAGGGCAAGGTCATATGTAGAAACTCTGAAAAAACTGCGAGAAAACACTTTTACCTGAGTTTCATTTGGTTCCATAGCCTTAGTCCTCTTTTCTCCCAAGTAAGACTTAGCTTTTCTATGGTCTCAATTATGTGATTACAGCTGTGATCAGCAGAGATGTTACTGAGAGGAAAGGCATTTGGATTGTTGCTTAGCTAACTATTTGTCATCAAGCTTACTCTTATTTTGAATTCTTTCAAAGTCATCCTGTTAGAAAGGCTTATTCATTATCCCCTTGAAAGCAGCACTGTGTTCTAATCCTGCATTTGTCTTTGTTAAATTATTATACAGTCGCAAGGTTCTCCTGCAACACCTGTAAATTCAAATTCTAGCTCAGTCTCTGATCCTTCTGCTCCTTGGGTTTTGTCTGAAGAACTTGATTCTGGGGCTAATCGAGCTTATTACTCTGCAGAAAAAGAACATGCAGGTGACTACCCTCAAAGTTAATCTATTTGAAACATGTGGATTTTAGCTGTGTCATCAGTCCCATTTTGTTTGGTAGTGCAAAAGAGAATTATATTGATGGTAAAGTGAAGGGACTACAAATCCATTGAAGACTAGAGTACTCAGGATTTGTGGATTGTTCTTCCTTTGTGGTTGATGAGTGGTCATAGTGGTTAATTACTTCATGCCAACAAATAAAGTAGACTATCTTGTCTCTCATGCTCCTATTTGTTGCTGATATTCAACAGAACCTGGCAATACTTTGACCGTCAGAAATCATGAAATGAGGCTTCATGAGATTAACACTCTCGAATGGGATGAGCTTCTGGCAGATGATCCAAATAACTTAAGTGCATCTAAACAAGGTAATGGACTGGACTTTTCTAATTAAATTAAGTGGCATAATGAGTTTGGAAATTACTGATGGTTCTGATTTCTGCTTTAGTTCCAGACAGAATTTCGGGCTTTGAACCACCATATACGGCAGAGTCTGTTAATATCAATAATGTAAGCCTCCATAAGAGCTGCTTCTTGTTGGAATTATTGCAATAGCATCAAGATTCTTTTTTTTTTTCCTTTAACGAACACATGCTAAGTTTGTTCATTTACTTTTTTTTTTCCAAATGGGTTAAAAAAGGGAACATGCCAATTTAGAGCTCAAAGCATGAATTTAGTATAGCAGAAACATTCTTTATTTGGTTACTTCTGAAAAACTTTAGTTGCTTGTCTTGTTCTTTTGTTAGCACCTCTGCATCTTTTGAGGGAATAGGTACTCTTCTTCCCTGGAAGAGGATGTCACCCCTTATTGACCTTTGCAGGGTATCCCATCACCAGAAGTATATCCTCCTGGTAAGCTAAACGAAGCAGTTTCCACTATGGGAATTGAGGCAAATTCAAATCCTTCAAGAAGTGATTATATACCAGTTAGCAGTCCAGGCTTCTTTGGAAATGATGGTTTGCAAAGTCAGGATAGTTTTGGAAGGTGGATCAACTACATCATGACTGAAACACCGGAGATTGCAAATGATGCAGCGCTTGAATCTTCAATTTCTTCGTGTTATTTTGGACCGTCATCTGTAGCAATGAATGATCAACCCTCCTCTCCCGAGATAATATTTAGCATCACTGATGTTGCACCTGCATGGGCCTTTTCAACTGAGAAAACAAAGGTTTTTTATTTCACTGCGATATCTAATATTTTAACTCAGTCTGTGCGTTAATTTACTGATACTAAAGTGCTGCTCTTCCTCTAAAATTGAATACATTAGTTTTTATATGTAGCAGACTCCTCATAAGTGGGAAAGATGGAAGTATTAGGATGATTGATGCAGTCGTAATTCATTTCATGCAAAGTAACTGCAACTTTTCGTGGCGGTTTTGTATTTATGAATATGCGATTACGTCATAATCCATCTCATGTAAAGTAACAAAGATAGGAGCTAATGCTAAATGATTACTTTTCTTCTTGACGGGTTTAATGGTCTTGTGATATAGACTTGAGCTTATATACTTCGAGCGGATTGCCAGTTGCCTTAATAGTGTTAAGGATCTGATTATCCTTGTTTCTTAATGCCTAGGATAGGAGACATGAAGAAAGGGCACCAACTAGTTAATGGGAATAGCAAATCGCTCTCTTTTAAATAAATGAGCGAATAGTAGAATTAGAAACCTGGAAAGCTGTGGTTTCTGCATACTGCAAGAATGAGCAGCAGATTATTCAGGGAGGTAGCAATTGGTGAAAATTCTAATACCTTGTGGAAAGTTCTGTTTCCTTTGTTAAAGCAATATACCTGATTCTCCACTCGCTTAAAGAGCACAGTGAGTTTCCTACAAATACAGGACATTAAAACTCAGTTCTTCATTCATGCGATTTAATTGAACTGGCTAATAATGTTGGTTTTTTCCCCTTCTAACGTATAAGATATGTAATTGTCAGTTTCCTTTATTTTGCCATCCTTTTTATTGTGAGAGATACCCTAAAGGTAATTGTTTATGTCACAATTATTTGTCCATGTGGCCCACATATTAGTATTGCATCATACAATTGTTCGAATGAAATGCTCAATTAATTGTTTAAGCTCATGTGCTTGTCCTAACAGATACTAATTACTGGCTTCTTCCATGAGGGATATCTTCAGCATTCCAAATCCAGCTTGTCTTGTATCTGTGGCGATCTCTGTGTTCCTGCCGAACTTGTTCAAGTTGGAGTTTACCGCTGTTTGGTATCCCCACATACTCCTGGATTTGTGAATCTATATATGAGTTTTGATGGTCATAAACCTATCAGCCAAGCCATCCACTTTGAATATCGGACTCCTCCATTACATGATCCGATGCCTTCTAATGAAGACAAATCAGAGTGGGAGAGGCTCCAACTTCAAATGAGACTTGCTTTTCTGCTGTTTTCTACTTCTAAGTGTCTTGATATAGCATCCTCTAAGGCCTCTCCAACTGTCCAAAAAGAAGCAAAGAAGTTTTTCCAGAAAACTTTGAACATCTCCAAAGAATGGGCTTATTTATTAAGCTCAGTTGAAGATGATAAGATGTCACTTCCACAAGCTAAATCCAGTTTGTTCGAACTTATGTTGAAGAACAGACTGAAGGATTGGATATCAGAGAGAGTAATTGCTGGTGGTAAACTGACTGAGTATGATATGCATGGTCAAGGTGTTATACATCTATGTGCAATTCTGGAATACACATGGGCTATTAATCTGTTTGCATTGTCGCCATTGTCAATGGACTTTCGAGACAGGTTTGGTTGGACAGCTCTTCACTGGGCAGCACATTGTGGGAGGTAAGTCATTTTGATTCAGTCATATTGTCCTATAGTTAGGACATTAGTCTACCACATCAGCCATTTGTGGTTTTTCCTGCTTAACTATGATAGAAACGTACTAGGTTGTGTTCTCTTAATTTTAATTGCTTTTATTAGGAAGACATTTAGAGATCAGCAAGTATGTCGTGAATTCTAATTTAATTTTAGCATCTTGATTGTGAGTTGGTCCAAGAGTAATCTTTGTGAAGTTATATTATTTTGTCAAATCTTATTTCATCCTGTGAAGTTCCATGTAACAGTGAGAAAATGGTTGCAAAGTTGTTGTCTGCTGGGGCAAAGCCAAATTTGGTCACTGACCCTACTTCAGAAAATCCTGCTGGATGCGCTGCTGCTGATCTCGCAACAAAGAAGGGTTATGATGGCTTAGCTGCTTATCTTGCGGAGAAAGGTCTTATACAGCACTTTAAGGACATGAGCATCGCTGGAAATATCAGTGGCTCATTACATAATAGCTCAAATGACACAGTCAACACTCAGAATCTCAGTGAGGAGGAATTGTATTTGAAGGACACTTTGGCAGCCTATCGAACAGCTGCAGATGCAGCCGCACGTATACAGAATGCATTCCGGGAGCACTCCTTGAAAGTTAGAACTCAACAAGTTGAGTATTCGAACCCCGAGGATGAAGCACGTGATATTGTTGCAGCCATGAAGATACAGCATGCATTCCGCAACTTTGAGTCTCGGAAGAGACTGACAGCTGCTGCCCGAATTCAGTATAGGTTCCGCACATGGAAGATGCGTAGAGACTTTCTTAATATGCGTAGACAAGTTATCAAAATTCAGGTGAGCATTTCCCTTTTTGCGGTCACTAATTAGGTAGTTAGTGATAAACCGGTCTAAACCATGTTGTCAATGAGACTGGTCGGTATTCTTTTTTTACTGGACTTCAATGAACTTATTAATTTGAGTTCCAGCAGCCGCCAAAGATATTGTTTACAATAAACTGCTAATGAATTCTGGATTGCCAATTCTGCTAGAGTTTCCCTCATGTAAAATGCCGATCACTTGATAGGTGCTATTCAAATTGGAAAATTAATTTCAGAGAAAATGATGGCTCAGAAAGTCCATTAGCAAAGCCTTTTAGTCTAACAGGAGGACATTATGTTCGCTGCCACAATTTTCATATATTATTTTATTGTAGGATCTCAATCACAATAATCTGATTCAGGAGTAAAGAACTAATTCATGAATCCCAGAAGTGTTGATTTACTGCTATAGATCTAGGATCCTGACATGAACAAGAAAACAAGACAGCTTTTTGATACTGGAAGACACCTTACAGATGAGCCAAAAGTGGAGCACATGTCATGCCTGGTTTATGTTTTTTGTCTCTCTAGCTGCAGCTCCTATGGCCGGACAGTTGACATGATTTGGGTTCATTATTCTGTTTTCCTATTACTAAATGCCTTGTTTTAAGATCATGAGTGATGGTCTTCCTTTATGAAATTAATCTGCCGCATCATACAGGCTGTTTTCCGAGGCTATCAAGTGCGGAGGCAGTATCGAAAAATTATCTGGTCAGTGGGAGTTCTTGAAAAGGCAATTTTACGCTGGCGGTTAAAGAGGAGAGGTTTCCGCGGGCTTCATGTTCAACCTGCTGAAGCAAATGTAGACCAGAGACAAGAAAGTGATACAGAGGAGGACTTCTTCCGAACAAGCCGAAGACAAGCTGAAGAGCGTCTTGAGCAATCAGTAGTAAAGGTCCAAGCCATGTTCCGATCGAGGAAAGCACAAGAAGACTATCGCAGGATGAAGCTGGCACACAACGCAGCACAGGTAGGTTTTGTGATACTACCAATGTCTGGATCCATCTTCGCATAATTCACAACTGTGCCTTGTTTATGCAGTTAGAATTTCAGGAATTGTTAGATGATGATGTCGACATGGAGAGGTGAAGGGGGCTTCATGGGATCTCGTGGAGAGGTGAAGGGGGCTTCATGGGATCTTTTAAGGACGGAACTGCTATCTAAAGCCGAAGTTAGCACATGAACGTTAAAAGTGGTTACTTTATCTTCTGTAGACTTCGCCTGTAAATGCTTAGCCGAACGTAGATATGCTACATTGACCCTTTCAAAATGTTTAAAAAATGGAAGGGATTGTGGTTTTCGTGTTCGTATCTGTCGGGAATTTTGCTACTCTTTGGATTTGAGTAGGTGAAGCAAGCAGCTACAGTGGAGCAATGTTTTATTATTCGCGGTGCCGTGCGTTCAAAGTCTGACTGTCGGTACACCATCCTTCCTGGTGAAGCTGCGACCAATTTAGCATTTTAAAAGTGAAGACCCCTTCCTCGCCAATACCGAATTTCATCTAACCCCATAGATGGCATTGGAACTGGCATATGGCACAGCAATTTTATTGTGGAGAACTAGTGAATGTGATTCTTGCAAATGACCCATGGGAGAGAGGGCAAGAAACTCCTTTATCAACTTTGGCAGATCTCTTGTTTGCGCATGGGCTAATGGCGTACACAACGGCAACCATCTATAGTCGTCAAAACTGTAACCTTTACAAACGAATGAAATGCTTTGACTTCTTTTTCCCAATATGCTAGTTCCTTGGCCTTTGCTAAAATGCTTCATCAGGTCCGTAACCCGAAATAAATGAGTCGACTGGGTCCCCAAGAATTGACCAAGCAAAATTCCCAACCAGCTAAAGCTAGGATATCTAAAATTATCCTTTCTTTAATTCCTGCCGATGCTAAACTGCCGATGCTAAACTTTGTAGGTCACTGCACCAGCATCTCATCTCCAAGGATTTCAACCATGCCAAAGTGGCGGGAACAAGGCAGGTGAGGAAAGGGATCGCCTAACTTTTCCTTAGAAAGTTAGGCCCTAACCTTGCAATCCGGACCGTCTGTGTTATGAATGGATGGCTCAGATTATTACTAATAAAAATATATGTACATAAAATTCAAAAAATTGCCCCCCCAAAAAATAGGAGATCTAGGCCGTCCGTCCAAAAATGGACAGCTCAGATTGCAAGGTTAGATGCCTAACCTTCTGAGGAAAGGTTAGGCGATCCGGATTCGGCAGGTGAACAACACGTAATTTTCAACTCCCCGATCAATCAGAGGAGGGAAAACTGCATTACCCTAGCAACAGCTAGCTCATGATGACGATTTGGTCATTCACATTTGATTGCAAAACAAAGAACTGTACATCATGCTAAGCAAGGACACTAAAACCCAGGGGAAAATAAGCATCAAAATTTGCAAGAGACTGAAAATTTCACAATTCCAAAATGTAAAGCCAATCCATGTATCGTGTGGACTTGCCACCCCTGTCCATCTTTAACTCCTTTAAAAAGAATACCAAAAATACCTTTTTCTACTTTGACTGTAGCTTCTAAGTGCAGCGTGGTGGAAAAAGTAATATGCTGAGAGCTCCTCTACTGCCCAAATGAAAATTGAAAGTCCCTACTTTATATATTGTGAAAGCCACTTAAATCCATCGCCATACCCCATCTTACGGACAATGCTACACATAAAAACCTCGATGGGTCGAATGTTGCTATCTGTGAGATTAGCCTTCCCCTTGCCAGTTGTGAAGTTGGTCAAACCCAAATGATAGCATAACTCATCTTCTGAGGCTGCATAAGGGATGTCAATCTTATTCCCTAGCACGAGAAATGGAACATTAGCCAGGGCCTCATCAGAAAGGAGTGCATCCAGCTCCCTCTTTGACTCAGCAAACCTCTCCTTGTCATAGGCATCCACCAGATACACCACAGCATCAACCTGTTTTCAGTAAGAAAGATTTGTAAAGACTTCGGCTATCTTTGACGTGCGGCATCTTACGGAAGTGGCAAATAAAGTTACATTCAAGATGAGAACTTAAGCCAGCAAGAAAACTTGAAGATGCACACAGTTGATGGACAAGGGCACTGGGAAGAGCTTTGGTTAACATAGTGGAGGGGGCAAGAGCTAAATCATAGTAAATCATCCTGGACTGATGATAATGGCAGAGATCAAGATGTCTTCTGAGAAGGGGGCAAGTAATGCCAATTACAAAGGACGATAACCAAATTTGAATGATGCTAAGACATCTCCTTCCCCCTATTTGACCGGTGTGAAAAATAGGCACCATGCTTCTAAAAAAAAAGGGGGAAAATGTGACAAAAAGAACAAATCCATAATGGAGAGGAAAAACATCAAACTTGATGCTACACTAAATCTCTTTTAGTACCTTTAGATATCGCTCTCAAAGTTCCAAGTAGAATTGCTCATAATAATAAACAGAAGTGGCTTTTATTAGGAACCTTAGGCATCCTCTGCCATTGCTATCATGTGATCGAGTCTCCTTATTTTTACTAAACCAGACAAGAATCAAGGACACTGGACAATTTACAATCCAATCTACACAATATGGACAAAGTATTGCGAAACAGGCCTGAAGCTGTTGACAGTACTGCAAGATTGGAAAGGGCTAGATATTTTTTGTGAAAACTAAAATTCCTGCCAAAACCCATCTAGTTGTAGATACCAGTACCGAGCATATACCAGTACCGAACGTGCCAATCAGCTGTAGCCTTATGTTACTGAAATATCAAGACACGGACAAATCATGGAAAAACTCGTAATTTCAACTGAGGCCTTATTTCTTCCCTAGTATGAAACTAGCGTGTCCTATTGAATATGTTGAGAGAGAGAAAAAGGCAATGTACAATTAGTTATTAAAAGGACACCTTCCTCCAAAACTGCAAAAGGTGCCACCAGATAAGGAATTTTATCTGGGATTATGAAGGCAGAATTTGTAAGACAAAAGTTCGGCAAATTGAGACATGCTTTCTGGCTTACTATATGATGATCTCCGACCATTTCAGGCTGCTCAGTAGTGCTCACGACAAGCACGAGAACTCAATTCCACTAGAGAGCAACATGGCAACGACTAGACATGACAGCAAAATGAAGGCATATATGTGCAGCGATCAAAGATTGAGAACCTCGACGAGTTCCTCGGATTCAGAAAACAAAAACAAAATGAGCATGGCCCGATGGATCTGGTCAAAATAGGAACTTCAAAATGAAAAGCACAACAACCATCAGCATCTTATAAATCAAAAAACGAATTCAGATGCAAATTACCTAATTCCACAAATAGAATTTTCGAAAAATATGAATCATACACTCCAATTGACTGAGCCCATTAAATAGTGAAATAAATTATCGTCATCACCCCTTTTTTTTTTTTTCCTTTTCACACCTTGGCATAGTAATCTTTCCAAACTCTCCGAGCAATTTGGTGACCACCCAAATCAAAAGCCTTGAACTTGATCATCCCAATACTCAGCTCCTCCGCTGTCGGACGCTGCGTCGGCTGGTGCTGCACCAATCTCTGAAAACGCCCCCCCAACAAAAAAACCCACAAACCCCATTCCGAAAACGTCAGAAAGAACTCAAAGCCAAACAAAGACATCATCACAAGCAGTTGGGGTGCGTTCAGATTAACCCGAAACAAAACGAACCTCATCTTTCAACATGTGAAGCAGTGTGGTCTTGCCGGCGTTGTCGAGGCCCAGGAAGAGGATCTTGGCCTCCTTTTGCCATAGACCCAGCGACGCGAGGACTCCGTAGAACCAATCTAACAGGAACATCGCCGTCGTCTTTCTCGCAGGTTCCCTATTCGAAGTGTTGAAGCTTCGTTGAATGGAGTCGTTGGAAGAATCGGTCGAGGGCGAGACGAGAAGAGAACGATTAGATCCAGCTAAAGATCTAAAATAGTCCGTTCCGCGAAGCAGGAGATCATGGGGAGCATTGAGAAAACGGGCAAATTTGTTTATATTAAAAAAAACACACGAAAATGAGCAGCATGCGGACTTAGTTACTCGGACAGTCAAATTTGTTGACCCAAAAAAAGTCAATTTTGCACTTGTTTGACTTAATAAGTCAATTCAAATCTGTGACATCATGGTCCCTCGATATCTAGCCTGGATCGGATTTGTGTTGGATCGAAAAATGATCTAATTCAAATTGTTCCATGTCGTTCGCGTAATGACTCATTTTTATGTAATACAAATTTAGCAACTCAAACCCTCGGATAGATTTTCTTTGACAAATTTAAAAAATAAATTAACTAAATAAAACTTGTTAACCATAAAATAAAATAAAAAAACCTAAAGATTGAGATGCACAAAAAGAATTCAAAAGATAAATTATCCGGGCATGACCGGCATTAAAGTGGACAATTCTTATAATTCTTAAAAAATAAATATCCAAAAGGGGTTTCATTTAGAATGATAATGATGTAGAACAGCCGGCACGTGATCTCCTTGAAAAACACGATTGCTAGAAATCAAGGCGATCCCACCGCTGATTTGCGGTTAGGGTCGGTGAGCACGGAATGCGCTCAAATTTGATCAGCTGGTCGCATTTTCGGAGGGAAAAGTGTTGAAAAAGTCCTAAACATATTGCATTAATGCCAATTCAGTCTAAACCTTTTTTTGTGCCAATTCAGTCCTAAACCTTTTACATTAGTACCAATTCAGTCCTAAACCTTTTATTGATGCCAATTTAATTCTAAACCTTTTACATTAGTGCCAATTTAGTCTTAGATATTGTGCATTATGCCAATTGAGTCAATTTGATCAATTTTGATCGAAAATTACTGACACAAATATCAATTATCCTACGCGGCACGACTTGAGCTAATGTGGATATTTTTTAATATTCTTTATATTTTAAATAATTTTTAACATTATTTTTTGAAAAAAAAAATAAAAAAATGCTTAAAAAATATTAAAAATTATAAAATGATATTAAAAAAATATCCAAGTCAGCATTTGTCGTGCCATGTAGGACAACCGATGTCCAAGTTAGCCATTTTCGGTCAAAATTAATCGGATTAACTCAATTAACATAAATATAAAAGATTTAGGACTAAATTGACACCAATGCAAAAAGTTTAGGACTGAATTAACATCAATAAAAAATTTAGGGAAAATATCAAAAAAGGGCCTCAAGTGTCCCTCTTTTTTCAAATAAGGGTCTATACTTGACTTTGTTTCAATTAAGGGCCTAAACTACCAATTTTGTTTCAAAAAAGGGCCTCATCAAGGGCATTTTTGTCCTTTTACACTTTTTGATTTTCTTTCCCTTTTTTCCTTTACTTTTCTTCGACCCGAACGTTTGTCCGACCGTTTCTTCCATGCTTCGTGATCTGGGTGTTGCAATAAACAAGGAAGCTACTCGATCTGTCGCTTCTTGTTGCAAAATTAGTAATACGCTTTGGACTTGTTCTCCAGTAACTCCTCCACCGCCTCTGCAATTGTTTATGCGGGTAGTGATGAACGGCTAGAAGCTTTGATCATCTATAGTCATGCTCGAGAACGTTTGAAGTCCGTGCCGGAGTCGTTGAAGCTGGGGACGCAAGTAAGGATGACAGAGAGGAGAGCTTCAACTCGTCCAACTCCGGACGTATACACTCCTCTTCTGTTCTTTAGTTTCTTTTTCTACCCCCAATTCTGGCTTGCGACAGGCTTAACGGTCGTCAGAGAGGTGTCGACGGCTGAGGTCACGACGTGTCGAAATGGGTTGAGCGCCTTGAGAACTTACCTCTATCCAAATATAGGTCCATCATTGTTGCTCGAAAACTCTTTTTTGTTAGCATATCGCAGTGCACATGTTCCGAATTGGGAATCGAACTCGTAATCACGAAGAAGTGAAAGGTGATTCTTTTTTTTTTTTGGTAGGAAGTGAAAGGTGTTTTTTTTTTTGTCGAAACGAAAGGTAATTTGACAAGTTGGGCATTAGGTACAAATAGAGATGTGCAAACTGGAACGGACTGGCCGGATTGGTCCGGTCCTTGAAGTGGGCGGTTCGATCCCTGGTTCCATGTGCTAGGACCTGACCGGACCGCTTATAATATATATATAAATCTATATAATTTAAAAAATATAATAGAAATATTTGAAAACAAAACAGAACTATGATTAAAAAAAAATTACCCACCGGTCTAGTTAAACCCAAAAGAATTCTATGTCCTTTGTATAAAACTTTGTCTGTGTCATGACACAAGCCAGTGGAGGCCATGTGCAAGAACGAATATATAGTTGATGTTTGATTAGCAAAGCATCTTGTTATGTAGGAAAATCAAGTTATGAGAGATCAATTGTCTTCTTCTTACAGTACCTCCGAAGTTTATCAAATATTTGCATATGTAGTGTCAACTTTGATTCTTCATATTGAAGGATGCATACGTGTATTTTCATTCAACCGAGGTTATAGATTATAAATTAACATGCAATCGAAGTATATTATATTCTAATGGCTAGATTTTTATAATCAATTGGTTGGTGTTAGCAGTCCTATTGGACTGGGACCAGACTGGACCGGACCGCTGGTCCCGAAAATATGGGGGCCGGAACACTGGTCCGGGCCTCGGTTCCATGGTCCGGCCCGGACCATGCACACTCCTAGGGCCCTAGGTACAAACTTCGCAGCGGTCTGTTTTACAGGCCACCAAGGCCCACAATCACATATCTTTGGGCTCAAAGAAGCCCTGAAACTTGGGTAATCTCCCCTAGAGGCCCACGAGGCCATTCTCGTCTTTTCACAGCACTCGACCTAGCACCTCTCGGCAGCTAGGGTTTCGATTAAAATGGCATCATAAGAAGAGACGAACCCCCACTCTCTCTCTCTCTCTCCCTCTCTCTCTAGCGGCAGAAGGAGGACGGAGTAACCCTAGCCTGACCTCGGTAAGCGGCACGACGTCTCTTTTCTGTACAATTCGATTCGAGTTGTCGCCGATCGGTTTTGGGTCCCTGTTTTGTGCTGTTTATTTCGATCTTGAAAGCTGCGAATTTGGTCTGATTTCAATTCGTGTGAGCAGAGAGATGGCGAAGTCGAAGAACCACACCGCTCACAACCAGTCCTACAAGGCCCACAAGAACGGCATCAAGAAGCCGAGGAGGCACCGCCACACCTCCACCAAAGGGGTATCATTGCCTTCCCCCTCCCTCTCTCTACAGCTTCTCTTTGGCTTCTCATAGTTCAGCTGCTCACTTCGCTATTTGCTTTGATGGTTTCAGATGGACCCCAAGTTCCTGAGGAACCAGAGGTACGCCAGGAAGCACAACCAGAAGCAGGAAGGTGCATCTGAAGAAGAGTAGACTAGCTTTTCCTTCCGCATGAAAAATGGCTTCTTTTGGGGTCGTCGGTTATTAGGGTTCGGTTTTGTTCTAGACATTATGACAAAGTTTGATTTTTGATGCGTGGTCTTCAGTTTCACCGGGTTACTGTTTGATTGCTACGTAGCGACAACACTGGTTTTTAAGCCATCTATTATCCATATCTGAATTTCAATCGATGCTCGTGTTGTTGTCCTGATCTTCATAATTAGGGTTTTTGAGCCTCATATTGCTCTTCCTCTTAGGGGGAGAGGGGATGTGTGGAGTATTATAGGTGAATGCTTGCTGATTGTGTTAGGGCTGGTGAGTGGGAGTGCCTTGCTTGTTTGCTTATTTGCTTATTTTCTCTTCATGAGGAATAAGCCCTACTTGAATGCTGACAACCTATTACTGGTCAGAAGAGATGGACAGGGTCTGCTTGAGCTCGGGCTCGAGCTCACTCGCTTAACAAAAGATAATAAGTTAACTTACAACTCATTAGGTTTTTGAAGAAGTTAAGCTCGATTTCGGCATTTCAAGTTTCAAGCTTACAAAATTTACGTTGGTTATGATCGAGCCTTTTCTTTCACAGTTCACTATGATATTGTTAAATTGATTTCTTGAGATTAGGCGGCTGAAATGCCTGAGAGCCTGAGCTTGGTCTTTCTCACTCCCAAAAGATGCATTGATGGGAAGCTTAAGATACAAGTCAGGTAGATTTGTGGAGCAACTCGAGCTTTGATCTAGACTTATTACGGCATATGCATGCTCGACCTGGAGCTCATTGATGCGTAAATAACTCGATTTTGATCTGCATGGACCTTTTGGTTATTCAGCAGGAGATAAATACAGCATTGCGAGCAAGTTTGATTGCTTCCTCGCTCACCAGGAGAATTACTTTATTGTAAACTGCTGAGTAACTACTGAATTAGGTTTGCTAGAACTTGAGTAAAGCGCTATGGAACTTAATCTCAGCGTGATTTGATTTTTGAGTCCCTTTATTCAAGTAGAAATAAGTTTAAGAGAGGCCATTATTGGATCAGACTCGAACTTGCGAACTACATTTGTGCAGTTGACAAAGTGATATTCTCAACTCTCAAGTCATGTACCCCATTGGCTCTAACTGCTTTTTAATTATGCAATCTATCTAGATATAATTGTAATTTTTCAAGAAATTCGAACACAAATTGGGTTTCGAGCGAATTAAACTCATAAATGGGGGTACATTTTCAAGCAGACTTAAGTACATACATAAGCGCTATAACACACATTTATCTTCAGTTGGGGTAACCGCCCCCCACTCATGATAAATTCCATCTCTGTTCCGTTTTTCGCCACGGCTCCGCCCCAGTTGATCAGGTACATTATCTATCTATTGTAATTCAGCCCAAGAACAAGTTAAGGCTCACGGTCACAAGAGCTCGATCGAAGATCAAGCCTTTTTTTAAATTTTTTTTAGAGGAGGTATTATATGAAGTTCGGTGGGGAACTCACTCCTCATGAGTGCTAGTTTTCCAAGCAGCTGGGGCATTCCAAGCATATATAAGGATAATAATCAACCAATGCCTGACGGGTCCATACAGATGTAGAGTTATGGTAGCTGAATGTCCGGTTTATGCATGGACTACTGTATCCTCTCTTAGGCAAATACATATAAATGGCATCAATATAGGCGGTCGCCAAAGAAGATCCACCAAGTCATTAACATTTTCAGTGCCAACCACAGCAAGGTCATTGAAATCAAGCAGCAAATTCTAATGTCCGTATCTGAGTGGAACAACAAGAAACGTGTGCAACCCTAGGCTTGTGATGGGGTTGCTTGACTATAGAACAGAAATCAAGAAGTGGAATGGTGACATTTTGCTTTTTATTGCTTTTAATGATCAAGTGTGCCTATACAAGAATGAATCTGTGGTGGAAATTCTCCACAATTAGCTCTCTTCTATTGAGATCTCTCTAAAGCCCTGAAAAATCCTCGTATCCGAAATGAGTGAAAAGGAACCCTTCAAATTGTTAGCTCCAAAAACTCTATCTACACAAAGAAAAAGGACAGAAAAAGGCGTTCATCGCAACTTCTTCACAGGCATTTTTCACCAGAAAACTCCTAATCACAGAGCAGATAGGGTCCGAGCAAACCACTCTGATAAGCGCCTTATTTTCAATGAGAGCTCTGGACTTTTTCCAAAGTGAGTTTCAGCATTTGATAGCAGTACTCCAATATCATGCTTCATTGCCTCTGAACTTCGATAGTAGTTGTTTTCTAACCTTGCTTTAATCACCTCAAGAGTCAATGGAACTGGGAACCTGCAATATTATTACATATGACTCAGTTCAGGACAGCTCAAATTGTTGAATATCTAATTAGTTTGCAAGTTATTGTATTGGGATGGGGAACGGGAGATTCCAAAATCTACTTTCATAACTTCTAAATTACATCTTTGGTGTCTGACCCAAAAAAAAAAGTTTTACATCTTTGTTGAATCGATGAGCAAGTATTGCATACCAGCTCAACAGAAAAAAAGTACATACCTATTAATGAAACTTGATTTCTGAGAAACCTGGGTCAACTTCTGTATGCCGTAGCGGTCCTGAATGTTGACCATAAAAGACATTAGTCTTCAAAAACATTTACGTTATACAAATAAGCCACCTTATGCTTCCTGACAATGCAGTACCTGGTTATAGTTCCCTGACTTTTCTAGCTTGTTAATGGCTGAGAGAAGTTTATTTAGGATCTCATCATCAATACATGGCTGCTCCCATTGTGTATTGGCGTCAAAAAGTTCCCACGGACTGTGACGATGCTTCTCCCTGGGATCACTCTTGTACTGGACAGTGTACCTCTCCCATGGACTATCGGGAAATTCAGGAGATTTAGGGTTCACAGAGACGATCCGACCCTCCCACCAACTACCGTCATCTTCGCCTTCATTTTTCCACCAGACCCTGCATTTGTCCCGGACTGTCCAATTTCTCTGCGTAGTAGCCTCAAACCGAGTTCTTTCTACAAGGAAGTCTGGGAAGCCAGTTGCTTCAGGAAGAGTTAATTTAAACGATTTACGAAACACACTGGAAGCGGGATCAATAAATCGAAGTATCATTCTGCAGCAGCTTTCTCCAGACCCTGGATAAATGGCATATTCAAGGTTTTCAACTTTACAAAATTCCACTGGTCCAATGTTCCCCTTTATCACTGTCCAGGGGCCTCGTTCTTTGGAGCCGCCACAATCAATAAATTCCTCATGCCCCTGAAAAGTCAAAAGTTCAGTCCTGGTACATACAGAAATTCATCACATCCATATCCACTAGACAATAATTGGAAGATGGATGATACACATGTTATTCCAGCCTAAGAAAACAATTACAGTAAGTAAATACAAATTCACATACTTGTCTCAAATATACAACTTCATCCCCCTGCTGTGGAATGTAACGAGATCCATCTTCATGTGATGTCAACAACAACCATGAACCTTTCCTCAAAGATTGACTTGATTTCCTTGTTTCTATCGGAGGACTAGTGTCACGAAGGTGACAACTTGCTCTCCTGTTTCTAGTAGACCTCAATCCAACTGTTGCCTTTGAACTCGACCCCCATTCTTCATGTGGAGGCTCGCGTCTACTGATGTGATTACTCTCAGAACCCTGTGATGGATCCTCTGATTCATGTTCATGACCCAACTCCATGTCTCCTATCCCGGTTTTTGCATCACATTTTCGAAGCCTCATCTTCAGTCCCATGGACTGTGTCTTATGCAACAAATCAGGAGATCCTCCGCGTAAGTCCATTTGAACACCGATATCATCAGTATTTGCATTTGAAGTACTTTCTCCCACTCCACTAGCTTCTCCTTCTAGATTCGTCCTAGTCCTAGTTGTTTTCGACCTTCTATATACAGCACTGAAGATCCTGTTCGCATTCGAATGCAAGTTTGAGTTAGGTAGAGTTGAACCACATACATCATTGTTATTGTCTAATCCTAGTAATCCGTTATCTGCTTCTGCTAGGCCGATTCTCTTGTTCTGGTCATGGGCAGGCACTTGCGCAATGTCATGTTCCACGCACAAATGGTTCTCACAGGTTTCATCATGCAAGCCACTTTTCCAGTCATCATTCAAGCTTCTCGGCTCTTGCTTCATAGCATCAGCAATATCAGTCGTAACTCCTGATCTATTTCTCACCTCACTGAAGAATGGTTTATGGCTCCCTTCAACATCATAGAGCTGGTCAGCTCCCTCCCCTGCAAAAGCAGATCTATCCCCAGAAGGAACGCAAACCTCCTCTAATGAATCATGCTCAACACTGCATTTAATGACTTTGGGGTGCTCCTGGCCATTTAGTGCATCATGCAAATTCTCGCTTGTTCCATTATCAAAGCTTCTCTGATTCATGCATGTAGCTTCTTCATTTGTTATAACCCTATCATCCTGAACTTCTGAAAGTCTTTCAAGTTCTAAAATCCCATTCTCCTTATTTATGCTCCTGTCATGACCTTCCAAAAGTGAACTAGTCTCCCCACATGGCACCAGTGATGCTGTTTCTCCAAGTCTTGGTCGTTTCGCTGAGCGCGCTTTGGCACCTCCCCACTTAATTTTACCATTCTGGTATGCAAGACTCAGCTTTATCTGATCGACATTACTCTCACTTTCTTTTCGTTCTTCTTCAACTGTTTTGCAATTGGCATTAGCAGAGCACTGTGGATTCCGTTCATTTAAACGAATGTTGCTCCCTTCAGTAATGTCTCGAGGAACCCCAGATGATGAGCCGACAAAATCAGGTAGGCTGTCAGATGTATGTTCTCTTCTTTGGGAAGGAGCAAGCCTGTTCGAATCGCGAACTGGCAATTTAAGGATCAATCTCCGCTTGTTCCCAGCACTGACAGGAGTATCATGATGTTCACGGTTGGCAGCCACCTCCTTAGACAAATCCTTATACACCTCCTTTCCTTTTGATAGTTTAATTTGATCGTTTTGTAATGGTTCCTCAGAATCATCACCCTGACTGTCTGAATCTCGCTCATTAGACTCACTCTCCGACAAGTCAGATTCTGATACTTCTTCTTCTTCACCTGTAGATGCTCCAGTAATTCTAGAGAACAAAGAGAGAGCATTCCGAGCGGCAGCTCTTTGAGGTCTCAATGCCTTAGATTTGGAAGACTTTTTCTTTCTTCTGCCATTCCTCTGTTTTCTTGATCGGTTACTTCTTAATAAATCACCATCATGCTCATCCAAATTCCTCCTTTTAACACGCCGACCTGAAGATGTCATGATCTCTACCTGAGCTTACACAAAAACTTTTAGTTACTTCACAACGAATGAGGATGCTATTAGGAAAAAGTACATTAGATACTCCACAAAAACTTGCCTCTGCCTTTTGTTTTCTCCTTTTTGATCTGCGGATATCCTTATTTGAATCATCACCGCCACTGTCTTCAGCACTGCATTCAGAATCATCAGAGGAGTTAAAATCTAAACTTCGCCGCTCCCCTCGAGACGAATATTCCTCAGTGATATTATACTCCGAATCATTATCATCACTTTGCACCGGATTTTCAGGCTCCCACTCCATAACATCCATAAATTCTGGCAATGGTTCAATTAGCACGTCCAGATCTGCCAAGGGGAGCATTTGATAATCCGGGTCTAGACTTAGGTCTGGTCCAATAGCAAGTCTTAGAGAAGAAGGATGCCACTCAATGCCTAAAGCTCCGAGACGGCGTTTCTGGTATCTGCTCTGGTAGGGTTCTTCGTAAGGTGTCATACCTACGATTTTTGGACCACCAAAAACGCAAAAAGAACATAAGCTAAGATGGTAGCATAAAAACTGAAAATAAACATACAAAGCAGCAAGCTGATCGCTGAACACAAACCCGAATCACAAAGGAGATCCTGCATATTGCGTCGATAAGGAGCAAGCTGAGTTTCCTGAATTAAATATTACGCAGAACCTTAGAAAGGAAATAGTCAGGAATCACACTCAGTCACCAAAGGTGATGCAAGATGATCATACCCATCTCGTAATGCATCCTTATATGTAAGAAAGGAGCAAACTACAAAAATCAATGATGGAAGTACCTTCCGAATGTGCATAATGCACAAATTGCCATACTTTACAAGAACATGAAAATCCTCCTCACATGCACAATCTCGTGCTAATGCATTAACTTATGATACAAGAACCGAGGAGAATAGAGGATATAAGAATTACTTATAGTGGTCCCAAAATCTCAGTAAACAGATGCTCTGAAACGAAAGATCAAGAAACATGTGATCTTAACTGCTTAACCAACCTGGTCAAGTACATTGCCATAAGTATCTTGAATAAGAGGCCGAAAGTCCCCCAGGAAAAACTGTTTGGACACGAAAACATTACTCATAAATAAACTGACAGATACATTTCAAAACCATCCAGTTGTTTCTCATACCAATCACAGACCTGATCATACTTGGCATCATTCTGTGACTCGCCCTGGCCAGTGCTTAATATATAAAGCTGACCAACATCATCTGAAAGAGTGATTGATGTCCCATCCCTGAGTGACAGAAGAAAAGTTCCACGTCAAAGGAAATTACCAGTTCAATTGAAACATGCATTTATATGCAAATGACATAGCCATATGATAAAATAATATGCGACCTATCATTGGAGGGCAATTAATTAGGTGCTTAATATACTTTGAAAATGTAAGAAAAAAGGCATTGCATATTTCAATGTGTTGCCATGCACAAATTCTCATGAAGGAAATATCTTGCAAACACAGATTGTTACATCTAGTAACACCTCGCCAACCAAAACACCCAAGGGCACTGGTTGGGAAAAGGCAGAACCCTAAACACCAGAGTATGCATATACGCATACACAAAATATACTAGTACAAACATCAATATGTTAACAACTTAAATAGACCAAGCATCAACTGTCAATACCAGTTTGTATTTAACTAGTTAAAAAACTGAAGCCGGCTGGGATGTACTTACGGAGAAAATTTGCCATCGACCAACTTGAAACGTGAAATTTCATATATCCGTATAGGTTTGCCTTCCCATATCTAAATGGAATAAAACATATTAGTCAATTAGAAAGCAAATCAGCGGGACACTACAGAGCCAGATCAAAGGAGAACTTACATCCCAAACTATTGTTTTGCCATCGTACCCCGCACTCATAGCTATCCTTGGATTAAAAGGATGAACATCAAGAACATATGTCTGACACAATTCAAGTAAACCAGTTAGGAAAAGCAAATTTACAAAAACACAACTGGAATACTAGGAAATGAACAAGTTGAGCCACATAGAGTCTACAAAGAATTACAGAATTAACATAGCCTGCAGGAGTTCTACGAGAAAGCTACCAACTGATCAACTAGGGGGAGAAAGGTAATGAAGATACCAAAAACAGTAAACACGAACTATGCCACAATGAAGACGAGGAAAACCGAGATTGATCCAGAACAAGAAGAATAAGCAAGAATAAGCAACTGGATATTCTACTTCTGTGATCACAATATATACAACCTGCATACATGCACCTACATCATCTTAAGAAAAACAACAATTCAAAACAAGTAGACCAAACAATGAAATGAGGTAACAATTTTCCCAAAGGAATAAAAAAGGAGGCACAAATCCATTATCTTGTACAAAGAGAAAAGCCTCACAAAGCAAATTTATAATGGTCAACCAACAATTACATCCAATAAAATGAGCTTCCCTGATAAAGATCACTCCACGAACATCTTATATCTGTTGAATGAAACATAGAGGAATCCAAAGCCCGCAAGCATCACAAGCAGAGGCAATCAATTCTATACTTTCACACAGAAAGGTTCAAATAATCAATTGATTTAACTTACCGAATCAGTATGGCCAGTCAATGAATGTACTATGCTACCATCAGATGCATTCCAAACACATATTCTGCAATCTGCAACTTGCAAAATGTCTAATGAGTATTACAAAACTAATGAGCAGAAAGTGCCACACAGAGAGAGAGAGAGAGAGAGAGAGACCAGGTCAGAGAAATTTCCCCGGAAAACAAAAAAGATCAAGTAGCCAGTTCAATGCAGTCAAAAAAGCATAAAAAGTGAAGACACGTCCAAACCCACATAAGCCAGGATGTCTTCCGTCAAAAGAATCCACAGTAGAAGCATATTGCTAACAGTTCATTCCATAAAGTTGAAGATGCAATCAGCAAGAAAGAACCATTTATGTCCCTAAGCTACCTTGCTAAAAATCAGAATGAACTATTAATCTCATTGACTTGACAAATTAAGGATCACTTACAGCCTAGTAAGAAACATCTAGCACGGCAGTCAAGAACTTCCTGCTAAAATTACCATCTTAAAAAATCAAACATACGCAGCTGTTACTCAATATCTTCATGGTACCATCTTGTTTCCAAACCACAACCAAGATACTTAACAAGATTCAATGAGTAGATTTGAGTACATAGAAAAGTCACTGCTAATGCCATGTATGAACAATGTAACTACCATGTGATCCCACAAACACCCATTCATATACTAACACGACTTCTTAAGGCATACACTCAGGTTTAGAAGATATCAGACAAGTTCCAGAGTAATAGCCACAGGAGGGAAAATACTTGGCCATAACTGTTTGCTCCACCTTATTTTCACTGAAATGGAATCCTTTATCCAAAGTTCTTTTGGAGATTATCTTGCAATCCTTCAGGAATCTTAAGTAATTCCCACATGTATAGCTAAAAAGTACTTCTCCATACCAAGACCAAAAGTCCTTATAATTGTTCATGGATCTACCATAAGCAGAATCATACGCAAAATCATCTGTCTTGACACCTTAAAATTTCCATTCTCTTCCTATAGCAATTTTTTCCGCTCTAGTTAGGAATTAGAAAGACAAACATTGGCGAGATCTCACCAGCATTTAGAACCAACCACAAGATTATACACAGATCGCGAAAATGAGACTACTCATATTCCACTTCAATGGAGCTGCACCAAAAACCACTTTCCACATTGGGTAGTTTATTAAAACTAGCACTCTCATTCTCCATCAATGTTATAGGTGTTGTACCCTTTGGCACCTTGCTTATCCTTATTTAGCTTTCAAGAAAAGGAAGAAAAACCTCCTGACTGTTTCCAGATGGTTAATTAATTTCACGCTCAAAAAGGATAACTGGCACATAGGTTTTTTCACAGTAAACGCCGAAAGTAGATGTGAAAAGTGTGAAAAACAATACAGTAAACTTCTGGCAAAAATCAGAACAAAAGACGTTAAGATCACAACATCAATGCCAGCAACTTAAGCAAACCTCAAGGTAACTTAGCAATACATGCAGAATATTCACTCTTGACTTCAAGTTCCAAGAGAAGTTCTCTCTCAAATGAAAACCCTCCAAGAACATGCAATGGTAGTTGAAATCCGCAGAAAAATAAAAATATGAAATCACCGACTATTTCTAAAAGTGCCAATGAAAAACTGTGAATTCCGGCAATAAAATCGAGTAATGAGAGTAAGGAACATGCAACCAGCAGTAAGACTATTGGACAAGTTAGAACTCAGACTTCCACTAAGAAACATGTGCACACATGAGTTCAATTGCCCTAAACAATTCCAAAATTTTGGAGATGAAAAGTTTAAATGGATACCCATAATAGCAGCAAGAACAAATCGATTGTCCAGGCTCCATACTATCATATTGACACCACGTGGAGTTGGAAGAATTCTCTGTCTTGGACCCCCTCGTGAAGGTTGAGGCGGCACTGGTGGAGGAGGAACCTTAAGATGATATGCTCGACACCAGCGGCCAACTCTTCCCTGCAATAAGATGCTTAACATTGTTACTTTTAGTGTTGAACAAGTCATATAGACGCTCATTCGAGGTAACTCTTTGAGTGATAAACCATGACTATATCCTATGGTCTAAATTTCACCATTTCCTCTAGCTATTTAAGGATTCTGTAGATAACAATTCTAGTACATCCTAAAAGAAAAACAAAACAAGATAAAAGGACATTGTATATTATCATTAGCTATTTAAACTGAAAACTAACAAAAGCAATCTCTTCTCATGTCGGAAAAAAGAGACTAAGTTCTCTTCACCCTTCACTTACAGGGTTCACTTATATTTTATTGTTCCTTTAATAACTGTCGAAGAGTTGAGTAGACAGTGCAATACACCGGATTAAGGTAAGTTTTCCCAAGAACTAATCAGAGGAACCTGATAAGTCAATGTTCAATATGTCATAAAGATTTTCTGAAAGTCTTTCTTGAATTCTTGGAGGCGATTTTCTTCATTCTTCTATTTTCTTCATTCCATACAGGTATTTGTTAACAAGAGAAAAGTTAGACGAACAAATAACGGCCACAAGTCACTGCAGTGAGCTGCCACATGAGCATTTAACAATCAGAAATGCTACAATCATGATGAAATTGAAACAGACATGCAACTTGAGACTGTAATGAAGTTAAATTCGGGATAAAATTGAAAATAACTGTAACATTCAAGATACTTCCAGGTAATTATCCGATATTTTTTTCGCATTGCAAGCATTTCTGAGAAGTTGGTTGATAGGAAAGATATTTGGCTTTCTTAAGGTTTCATTTTTTGGTTTGATTATTCTAATTTTAATATCTTTGAAGTCTTTGTACGCTAAAGTCTCTACTTCTAGACAGGCTGACACTCCTGGCAATGATAATGAATCAAACATTCTAGTTGACACATCAGAAAAAAAAGACGAACTCCTGGCAATAATGAATTGACCTTTCTAGTTGACAGATTAAAAAAGCAGAAAGAGGAATGAAGGGCGATTCATCAATCAACTCTCTCTCGAGGCGGCAGATAAGTGGAGAGTAACCTCATTATGTACCATTTCTTCTCCAAAAGCCCTACATTCAGATATATTTGTTGCCAATAAATCTTAAGGAATTTCCACACAGCATCCGATTTTTAGCCATGAAAAACTGAGACGATCACCAACCGTCTATTCAATGCACAAGTTTATCTGAACAAGATCTGATGACAAACCGCTCAATTTAGTTGTTAGTTGGGTCAAAGTAGGCTCTGAAAGGGAGAGATCTTCCAAATGGGAAATGTTTCACAGGTATACAGAGAAAACAAAAGTTACCGAACCAATGCCATTTTCCTTTTTTTGTCTTCATGTTTTCTTTGTGGGATTAAGAGAAGGGGCCTTTAAAGGGAGTTAATTCTGCAGTGGCAAGTCCCATAAACAGATGGGAGGGGTAATTTTCTCTGAGATAGTGATCACATTCTTAGTAGCGTGCCCACCCAGTTAAATATTTTATTGATGTCACCTGCGGACTGAGTTTCCACTGAAACCTTTTTGTGAATGTTGGTGATGGTGGTGTTGTCTCATGAGTACCGACAATTATTCAAGAAAATAGGGAAGACCAGGAATATGGCATCAGAAAGACAATGATGAGCATAAAATTGGAGAGATTCATAACTCATGCGTTAAACTTCACTTAAAGAATGCAAAAGGTAACCCAAGTACCTGAAAAAACACTTACATGTGATCTCCGTGATCTTGGGGTCCAGATAATTGCACTGCCATCGCGAGAGCAAGTGACAATGTTGTCATGACTGTACCTGAAATTATAGAAGGAAAGGGTACGGTAAATATCTCCCTATAAAGGAAAATGAAATTATAGAAGGAAAGGGCATGGTGCATATAGTACAGTTCAAGAGTAATTTACCCACCAAGAGTTTTTAAATTTGGATACAGTCTCTTCTTTTAAAGTGTCGGCCACGGAAAATCTTGATGCTGCAGCGCAGCCACTGAAAGATAAGGCAATTATCCTACATCAGAAGCAACATTCTTTCCTATAATAAACAGATTGAAGATCAAAACGAAACATAAGCCATACAACCTAAATTGCACATAATTGACATCATTCTCATGGCCAGACAACACGTCAATCTCGTAATTTGGCTGGCCAGACTCATCTTTGTTGGGCTTACAAGCATTCCAAACCTGCAGTTTACTTCTGTTAAACAACAGTTATCTGCATACAGAGTTTCAAAGTGAAAAAAGAAATGGAAAATAGTATGGCAATCTCATTTATAAGGCATACATAAGAAACATGCACAAATGACCAAACCAGAGATATTTTAATATACCCTTGCAAGATTATCTGAACTCCCAGTAACAAATACAGTTCCGTTAGCATTGAAAGCACAACAGAATATTTGACGATTTTGGGTCACGGCGTTTGACAGTGAAGCGCCATTCCTTCCTGCAATTTTCTCAAGGAACACCCACATAAGCTACTAGCATCAGCAAATCAGTTGCCTGAAATAGCATAAAAAGGGATAAATACCAGCTGCAGTATCTGAAGGCTTTGGAACAAATATCCTTGGACTAAATTGGGAATTTCTAGCGTCCCATAACCTGCATGTTCCATCGTCCGACGACCTGCAGCGTAAACCCACACCAACTGTAAGCAAATCGCATAAAGCATGTAATTTCTCTCTGACATCTCCAAGAGATGGGGAAATCATGGTCAAATTTAAACAATGAGTGGCGCTACAAATAGAATTGACTGAAGAGAAGACAACATGGGAAATCATGGTCAAATTTAAACAATGAGTGGCGCTACAAATAGAATTGACTGAAGAGAAGACAACATGGGATAAGTTCATGTCCAAATGGAGACCTCATTCAGAATAGATGAGTCCCAAAATGAACCAAAGACAAGCAACTTAAGATTAGCTAAAGAAAAAAAATAATGAGAAGGGAATAGAGAACATATATTACAAACTATCATCCGATGTAATAATCAAGGGTGATCTAAAAGCAAAACAGTGAAGTACTTTAAGGCAGCACTCCAGAATGTGAAAAAACTGACAAATTGTTCTACATAATCTTCAAATGGAAGAATGCTAGAAGACAGAACAAGTAGCACATAGAAGTCAATACCAAAAGGTCAAAAATACAAAGAGAAGAATCCCAAAGAAGTAAACCAAATTCTAAAGTTCATCAAAAACTCAAAGAGTTGAACTAGCATCTACAATAAGTAACGAATAATTTAGTCTCAATAAACATACAAATATCCATGCAGAGCAATGAATTGAAGAGAAACAGAGAAGGAAGATACAGATCTGGCAAAATTATTGAGCCACAAACTGATGAGGAAAAAAAAACAATATTAAGTCATGGGCAAAAATCAATAAAGGATTCTTGGATTATTATCTATTTCCATTGCACAAACGTGTTAAAATTTTCAGCAGCACTAACAATAGGAAAACGCATTTGCTTGGTAAAACTTAAAAAAAAAAAAAAGTGTACTATCAATCTGTCACAGTACAAAAGTTCTAGGAATGTCCACATCCAGCGGATGCACTTACTCCAAAATGGACTGCAAGTAATGACTATAATGTACTGAAGAGAAGAGAATCACCCACACATATAGGAAGTAACAGCCTAATTCAGATTAATGAGTAACTTTATCCAGCAAAGCACACCAATAAGCCGTAACAGAGACATGCTGTCATGATCTGAACATATGAGCTGTGAATGCTAAAAGTGATGGGGGAAAGAAGAAACAGATATCAGTCTTACGAAAGTAGCTGGTATACAGAAGCAGGTCTTGGACTAAAAGTAATGGCAGTAACCGCTCCAGTATGGCCCCTTAGAACTGAAATTGGAAGCCCGTCAGGAAGACGCCACTGTAGGAGTATAGCAGAAAGGTCAAACGTTTGTTTGACACCAATATGAAATAGCACAAGTATTTATTTATTTATTTTTTTTTTGGTTCCAAAGGAAGCTTACAACACGTATAATGCAGTCATTTGAAGAAGAAGCCACCAAGGCATTGTTGGAACTCACAGCTAAGTCAGTTATGTCCCCCTTGGATAACAGTAAATGTAGTAAATAAGAACGTGAATGGGAAATCAATTGCAAGTGGTAAGTTCAGATCATGGAGAAAAGAACTCACTTCATGCCCACGACAACTTGCCAGGCAATATGCAGTTTCCATTGACCAGATTTTTACAAGTCGATCATCTGACCCAGTTATAACATATCTCCCAGTGCGATCAAATATTGCTGCAAAATTTGCATTAAAACTGTCATTTTTTAATGATAAGATACATTTTCTGATTATGACATTTCAAAGAAATATAGACAAAAGTATACATGATGCGCATGCCTAAATTATGTCTCATACAGATAAGATAAATAGTATAGAGAGAGACTAGCACAATCATATAACAGGCACCGAGACCTTTCACTGTACAGCAATGCAATCAATACTTCAGAGAACAAATATTCACAAATAGCAAAACTATATTGCGGAGCTATAAGTGTCAAACCCAGTAACTAGCTCACAGTATATTCTTTCCATGGAAGAACAAGTACCACACAATGTCAACCTTTTCTGTCACTAGGATTACCAAAACTTCTTCAGCACCTACAGGATTGGCATATTTAATCATGGAAAATAACATAGGAAGTACTTAGTCTTCAAATTGGCAGGTCAATTTAAGTCCACAGAGGGGGAGACTTGTATTTCCACCAGCAAGTTTTAAGGCAACCGCAGATCAAATCTTTATACAGGAAGTGCTGGCTGAGTGTGAATTTTAAATATTAATTGGAGAAGTGCAACAGAAATGAACCGGTGGAATAGCTAGGGCATATTCCGTGAAAGGTGAAAAACAAACTTTTTCTTAATCACTAAGATAAAAAAAGATTGAATTCAATACAGCACCAAGGGGGTGAATCCCAATATACAGTGTTATCCCAAAAAAAATAAAAAAATAAATAGAGTCCACTAAGTCTAGTGTGTCATTTACATCAAGATTTGGCTCTCGGTGAAACTGTTTGGTTTCTAAGCTCTCATATTGCTCACAACACTTGACTACACATTCACACAGGACAGTTGTGGTTATGCTATCAAGTTAACTTTGTAACAGTAGTTCAACTTAACGTATAGTAGTTTAACATCAAGTTTAATACTTACTATCAGGAAGAAATCCTTTTTCTTCAGTTAAGTTGCCATGGTTACTAAGCTTTTATGCAATATAATTTAGCAAAACATGCCAATATACTCTCCTTCTTTTAGCTTTCTGATAAGGTGAACTTGTTTTATTTTTCTCATTTTTTTAGAACTTTCAAATTATCTTCTTTTTTTGTAAATATAATTTTTGTTTTACTTACACTTCTCCTTCTAGCTATATCATTCTCGATTGAGATTAAAATTAGTGATTTCATTTTCATTTGCTTAGAGATTTTACAATCATAACAGTTAGAATCCTCTTATAACGAATTTAAAATATACTGTTGTGACATGACCTGATATTACAGACAGAAGGCAGCGTAACTAAGAGAGCCATTCCATTTAGGTAGGACAAGACAGAATGGGAGAGCACGAGGTTACTCATTTGAAGTGCTTTTCTCATAATAGTATTTCTATTGTTGATTCCTACTGTCTTTTTGAGATGTCTGGTGAAGAGTTTTGACTGGACAAAAGGTGCTGCTTTAGTCAAGCCAAAATAAGTATTCGTCAACCTAACGACTTGTTGAAAAGTAACTGTACGTCTAACTGTTCCAGCAAAGCTTTGATATTCTTGATAATATCACAAGAATTTAGTCAAAACAAAGGAAGCAACAATCAAGCACTTCATACTTATAGGTTTTGCTGAGACAATCCATACTTTTGATCGACAGCATAATTCTAGAAAAGAGCAATGGTTATTCTTCTAAAGAAATCATACCACAATACACAGCATTTCGGTGTCCCCGAATCTTCTTAATGTTCTGCATCTTCTGAACCATTGTTGATGGTTTAGCAATTGCATAACATGCAGCGCGAACGGATGGTGAACGATGGTGCCGACTGAAACCACCCCCAATTTCCCTCAAACTTAATCCACGAACCTGATCAGCCTGTTTATGAGGCCATCGCATGTAAGGAGGCGGATGCTTGATGTCATCATCACTCTCCTCTGAATGAAAAGGCATGAGGAACTTCACATAAGACGAGTATTTTGACTTTGTTTAAAGTGAAAGATATCCTAAAACAACGACAAAGAAAGAAGCAAACACATACTGCTTCCTGGGGCCATTTTATGATCCACACACAAAATGAGTGAAATCTCAAAGCAGAAAAAGTCATTTGTATGATCAACTAAGATAGCATTAGATTGGCCCCCAACAATAACATATGATTTAATCACTTGCGATGACCAAATTCTAAACAAAGTCACCTACTCAATAAGGAAAATGAACCCCTTCCTAACAGAGTAGGCACATCGGCTGCAGTTGGAGCCCGTCCACTGTCCACACCTTCTGATAGAGAAGCTGTACTTACTAATAATTGCTTTAAAAGCTTCACCAAGTGATCCTTTGCTATGTGAGGATACCTACAAAACATAGAATGGTAAAGTCCAATCTCGTCATTGTGATCTCGTCATCGAGCGAACTTTAAGGATTTATGTTTTCGATAGGTAGGAGAAAACATTACTATAGGGCTCGAAGGGGGTGAACCCATATCTCAAAAGAGTTCAGTTTACAAGCCAAATCATCGACAATGTCAACTAAAGCATTTACATCCCCACACAACTTTTCCACTATACCCATAGAGTAAGACTTTCAACTAACTTTAGATAATTATAAAAACTGAAGGATTTACATCAACTAACAGATTATATCATCCATTTACAACATGGCCAAGAGTATATTAGTCAAGTTCCTAGTTTACACCATTAAGCGTTGAGAAAGCATAGTCTATAAGTGACCTATAGTCAGCAAAAGGCGTCACATTACCTTTCTACCAACTTATCGTAGCCTAACGGGAATGACATGCCATCATCATCCTCATCACCACTGTGCCTCCCAGTCCTTGAATACCATGAATGATATCTTCTAGGTAAGAGTTGGTGTTCAAGTAGCTCATTCCAAAGCAGTCCATAAGTTCTGTGGCATGGTCCAGCTGAAAGGAAATGCATGATTAAAAAGTAAACCTCCTTGAGGTCAATGTCCACGTTTCTTTCCATTTTCTTCTGTTGGTCTCGATCTGTAACCTGAGCATTCGGGTTTACTCTACCGGAGAAACTCAAAGGTTTCATACCAGCAGAAGAAGCGTCGCAAGGGGGAACATACTTTCGAAGAGCCATAGTTCTGTTCATCGAAAAATTGTACTGCTTTAAGACGAAATTCTGTATAGATAATCACACATATAGTAAAAAGTGATACAAGCTGAGTAAGATATGCAGATTCTCCAGTGCCAAACCGACCTAACACGATAAAAGAACAAAACACTCATACAAAGGATAAACTTCCCTCAAGCACGTTCTGTAAACAAAAGTAAGCCACAGGGCACTGGGCCAACCAACTACAGTAGTTCCCTTTCCATGTAATTCAAAGGAAGAAAGAACCTCTAAGTAGAGAACCTTTTAAACCACAGTCCAGATTTGTTTGCTTGATTACAAATAGTGCAGCACATATTATCCTCACTCGTGAGTTTGCACTACAGTGAACTCGTCCCAGAGGCAGACAAGATGAATTAGCACCGACCAAACAATCCACACGAGTATAGCTAATGAACGAAGTGACTCGTCCTGTCCTTTTACCCATTTCCATCCAAAACCCACAGCCTCCTGCATCACAGGCCTAACCTGTCGTAGATAATATCTTAGACTTCTGTTTCTTCATAGCCCTAAGCTAACTAAGCTAAGCTGACATGCTTACCAGGACAAATCAATCCTCAAAAGCAGACAATCCATTTCACAGATGCAATCACAACTGCGCGAAACCGCAAAAACACAGGGAAAACCAAGCAGAATGAACAAAAAAATTTAACACTCAACAATCAGAATCAACAAGGGAAAATCACTAGGCTAAAAGAATCACCTTTTATGTTCTGAAACATCAGAAATTCAACCACAAATGCAGACAGTCCGCAGGCAAACACTCTCTTCTAAACTCTGTATCAAAATCTTCGCCAAAATCCATAATGCACGCCCTGCGACCAAAACCTAACGATCAATACCGCCGCCCTCACACTGCCACATAGATTAATCGAGACTCCACCATTAAAGAACCACAAAAACCAATCAAAACACAATCGATAGAACAACAAGAAGCCGCCTCTCCTCAATGCCCGACGATTACACCGAAGAAAATACAACAGAGAAAAATGCGTGCTGAACGAGTACCTGAAACAGGAGATTCTCGGGGGACTAAAACGAATCCCCTCAGGCGGCGAAGCGGGACTCTGACAGCTCCGCGCAATCACAGACGCAGAGCGAGGGGAGATCCCCAAGTTCGAAAGACTTCAGACATGGAAAAAGAGATTCGAATTGCTGGAGAAAAGAGAGCAGGAAAACGAACGATAGCGACTGCTAAGCACGCGCAACGAATGAGAAGAGTCTTGATTTCCTCTGCACTTCGTCTTGTTAAGAGAGGGGAGTGATTTTTCATGAGAGAGACGAAGAAGAGAGGAACGCCTGAACGGAGGAGGAAGCGAGGATTGAAGTGAGCGGAGCATTTTTATATCTTCACGCCGCTCTAGACAACGAATGATATTACTATAAACATTAAAAAAGAAAATAAAGTAAGATATATTAAATTAAAATTAAAATTAAAATTAAAATTTAAAAAGCGGAAAGTAATAAATGTGAATAGATATTTAGGAAAATTTTCAAAAAGAAACCCTGAAGAAGGACATCTTTCTCAAAAATACCCTGATGTAGGGTTTGTATCAAAGTTCACCCCAAAATTGATGATTTTGGCTGAATTGGACTCCCATCTCCCACGCCGCATAAATTTTGGCCGGACGGCGATCACATGCGTATGACATGCTGCATTTCCCACATGGATAGGGTCGTTTTTGTCTCAAAATGTCTAATTAGAGCACGCACAGTTCGCGCGTGTTCCAAATAAAAAAGAAATTTCTAAATTTTCCCATTGTAATAAACTTCATCACTAATTTCCTAATAGAAGGCCGCTGCACACTCGTGAGACTCTGGCCATCACAAAGCGGGCATTTTCACCTAATTTGAAAGTCACGATTCTCACATATCACACTCAAAGCAAACCATCATAACCGTTAACAGGAAAAGAGAGCACACGACTAAGAATGGGCAAATAAACCTAAGCTTGCCACTGTAACATATTTTTAAAGGATGAGTTTGCGTCTGTCCATAATGCATTGCAACCGTGGTTGGTGGAGCATCGTTGATGTTGACGATAGTTGAATCCGTTTGCATCGCTAGTGATGACTCTTCAGAGCGAAGTGGTGCAGCTCCGCAGGGACAAGAACGCGGGCAAAAAGAGAATGACCGGTCAAATCCCGTCGGCTTTGTGAACTAGATGAAGGGCGCTATCAGATCATGCAATGTCGCCGACAAAAGTCGCGGCGGCATGCACAATTGGAAGGCCCGAACCAATGATAGAAATGCAAATTGGAGCTCGACTTTTTGTCGTTTTGCTCTTTAAAAACAATCTCCTTTGGTTCTCGAAATGAAAAGAGAAGGACAGATGCATAATTCACTTTGTTAACTGCGAAATTAATCCCCGATCAAACTTTGAAACGAATTTACTTGTCTAAAAGCTCAAGGGTCAAATTGACAAAAACGCCCACTATTCGTAATGTGAAATACAGCATGTGACACGCATGTGATCGCCGTCCGGCGAAAATTAGCGCTGCCTGTGAACTAGGCGACCGATCGAGAGAAGATCATGAACTTTATGGGTATTTTGAGAAAAATGCCTCATTACAGGGGTGGTTTTTAAAATTCCCAAGAAATTGTGTGATCACGTCTACACGCACCTATCCTGACAAACGCGCACAGAGAAAATATTCCCAGAAACGACGATGGATCGGTGCTGGCTTGAATATCTTCTGCAGATCTTATGTTTTCTTTTTATCCGGAGCCTATGTTGCTTCAGTCTTTCTTGTGTACTTATGTTGTACTTTCGTTCGAGGACATGGATTTTTGTGGCCATGGACCCACAAATCTAGATTGTGTCTTGCCTTTTTGACTAAAATTGATAATCTGTATTGAGATAATTTTGCTGTCCTGACATAAACAGGAGTTCCATTTCTTACTCCTTGTAAGACTAGCTTTAGGAAAAATTAACAAAAAAATCATAAACCTATTATAATGGTACCTCTTTAGTCCTAAATATTTTTTTTTCGTCAATTGATTTTTCAGTCCAGCTTGTGCTCACATGGACGCCTATGCTGACGCAAGGACCGATTTTTTTTTTTTAAAGGATTTCACAGGCTTGGTAAACAAATGAGCATCCTTCACCAAAAAACCCAAGGGAGGCAGCTGGCTTCACCTCCTTAGCCACAGGACAGGGATTCCCTGCCTTGGTTTTTTTAAGCCATGAGGATCCACACCCTTGATATCTCTCTCCCCCCCTATATCAAGGGTGGGGATCCCCATGTCTTGAAAAAATGAGCATCCTTCACCAAAAAACCCAAGGGAGGCAGCTGGCTTCACCTCCACAGCCACAAGACAGGGATCCCATGCCTTGGTTTTTTCAAGGCATAGGGATCCCCACCCTTGATATAGGGGGCTATATCAAGGGTGGGGATCCCCTGCCTTGAAAAAATCAAGGCAGGGGAATGGATCCACAGCCACAACATGAAAGAGCAGCTCAAAAAAAAATTCCACACTTCTTGGAAAAAAAAAAACATTGAACAAACGCTCTTCCTAATTATTGATAGCACAAGAAAGATACAGAAGATTAAGCATATTTTTCTCTGCATCTAATGCACTTTAGCCCTGTTTGGTTCAGCATTTGATCAAAGGACTTTGAGAAAATGCAAATACCTTGGGGCAAAAGGCTTTTTCCAAAATGCAAGTAGTGTTTGGTAAAATATATTTTAAAAACACATTGGAAAGTAATTTTGACGTAAATGTTATTTGGTGAAAAATGAACGTTGTAAAATATTTTTACTTTATGGAAAAAAAAAAGTGGCAGTCGGCGGCGGCTGGCGGTCAGCGAGAAGCGGCGTGTGGCGGTCAACAGCGGCGGCAGCGACAATGACGGGCAACGACTGCGGCAAGTGGGCGGCGGTGTGCTGCGATTACGACCGGTGGCGGCAAGCCAATGTGACAAAGTTAAAAAAAAAAAATAGTTGCATTTCGCAAAAGTTTTTTAGCCCAAAGTACTAATAGATGCAATTGCATCTCCCCAAAGTGAGTTAAAAAAAGTAGTCAAACACCATTTGCATTTGGCCAAGGGATTTTAGAGCCTCAATACTCATCTCAAATGCTGAACCAAATAGGGTCGTCTACTTTATCCACTTTTAGATATTGCTACACCCCTTGGCCTATACAAATGAGAGTTTCGAGTCGCCTCTAGCCGGTCATCGGACTGGCCGGAGGAAGAAGGAGAAGCAAAAATAAAATAAAATAGATAAATAATAAAAAAAATTATTAAAAAAAATTATTAAATTTTGACATCTTAGCGCCGGCCAGCTAAATTTGACCAGATTGACTGAATTGATACAATACAAAATGTTTAGAACTCAATTGGCCAAAAAAAAGTTTAGGATTTCAATTGATATAATTGTAACAAGTTCAGCTTTTTTTGTAATTTTCTCACGAGCTTTGTACTGGTATGGCTGGCGATTTCAATTTATTATCCAATTCGTGTTCATGAACATCTCATTGGAAATCATTGTAACTTGTATTGCACGTTATCGTTAATTCATTCATTTTGGCTAATGATATATGGAGTCGTGTTAAAAAAATTTCTGATTTGCCGGATGAGTTGTTTTTCATCTAAGTAGTTTAATAAAAACATGACAGGTAATATAGGCAAAATGAGGGAAGGACTATGGTACATCTTATGGATGAAAATAGGATTAATGCTGCGAAAAACCCCATATCGATACACATATTACAAATTTACTTCAAACTAATTTTTTTTTCACAAAAAAATCATAAATTGGTACATTTGAGATTAATTTATCTCAAACTAACTCTTTGACCATGAAGAACCCAAAACCAGTACGCTGGTGATAAATTTACCATCCGTTAGTTTAGCTTAAATTGTGTTTATATTATGAAAAATCTCAAACTGATACACTAGTGATAAACGGATGGTAAAAACCACAAATTGATACACTTATGACAAATAAAAGATAAAAATCTCAAACTGATAACCCATCAACTGTCAGATGTCATCTAACTCAACAATTTGATAATAAATTTTAACATAAACTAACGGATGGTAAATTTATCACATGTGTATCAGTTTGAATTTTTTGGTGGTCAAAAAATTAGATTGGATTAAATTTATCATAGGTGTACATGGTTAGGTTTTTCTTGATATTAACCCATAAAAATATGCATATGATTTAACGTTATTAAAGTGATCTTTTGAGATTAATAGGATGAATTACTTGAATTCTCCATATGTCCCGAGAGTTTAGAGTAAAAACGTTAATTTAATCTAAAATTTAAGGTTATAAGTAACGTATTTCGAATACAATTCATATTACACACATTACAATGATTTTCTCATTACATTGTTTCGTGGGCTCATCAAGTATTAAAATGAGTAGACGTCTAGCCTCGAGATTCATGTAGTATGTGTTTCATTTATGCTCGGCGTCACAGTTTAGAATTAGGAATTTGGCAATGAGTGTCTCAAAGACACTGGTTAAGCAATTACTAAATCAATTTGATGGTTTCCTATGCATTTTTTGTCTTCTATTATGCGTAATCACTATTTTAAAAACGCTTAAACTACTGGATGAAGGTATGATTTAATATTTTAATTATTCTATCACTCTTCATCACGTTTAATTTGGACATTTTTGCATAGTACTAATTGTGGACTTATTTATTTGGGGAGGCAAAAGATTTGAACTCGCTACCTCCTGCTCTAGTAGCATGTGAGATTTTGTGGGATCGGTGTTACCAATTCTAAAAGCTTAGTCTTAAACTGTAAAATGAATGCGTGACTTAATATTTTAATTATTCTATTACTGATTTAATTTAGTATGTAAAATAAATTCAAATTCAAATATGAGTTATTATTGATTCCACCATCACTATAAAAAAAATTGCAACTCAGCTAGATGAATGTCATACGTGTTGGAGTTAATTTTATAGCCGAATTTCTCGGCATCTCAACCACCCAAGAGAATCACTGGGGGTTTGCCCTAGTAGTCACTCTTTTCACTTGGGAAGGGGGGGGGGGGTGGGGGGTTTGAATGCCCACCTCCGGGGAGTTGGGGTGGGACGCATGGGAAGGGAGCATGATTTCACAACCTGTAGACACACATAGTACACACGATGGGTAGTAAAATAGAATATAATAGGACCAAAAAAAAAATTACCCAACAGCAAATATGTTTTTACACTAATAGTGAATGCAATAAAAATCTCTCAAGTGTTGCGTAATTAAATGATACAAAAAGTTTGACGGAAAAAAAAAGTTACAAAAAGAAAAAGGCCTTTACGCTCATTGTTCGTTGGGCTTCAATTATGGATTGAGATTTACAACGCTTAGATTAAGAATTAGGGATGTACAAATTGGATCAGATCAGGAACGGACCGGACCGGCCGGGTTGGTCCAGTCCTTGAGGTGGGCGGTTCGATCCCTGGTTCCATTGTGATGGGATCGGACGGGACTGCCCATCATATATAGTTATTTATATATATATATATATATATAGATATATATAATTAGAAATATTTGAAAATAAAATAGAACAATGATTTTAAAAAAATAGTTACCTACCGATCTAGTTAACCTAATTTTAATGTTCCTAGAATTCCCGTGAACAATGTTTAGTGGGGAGCTTTGCATATTCTTTCTGGCTAAAATAGTTAGAATCTGGAGTTTTTAACTCACTTGATACTATAATGTCATCAAATGAGGCAGTTATTTGTAGTATATGATACTGTGATGTCATTCCCCATAGTATGATGATGATAGTCCAACATGTTTTTTCATTCAATCGAGATTATAGATTGTAAATTGACATGCAATCGAAGCATATTGTATTCCAAGGGCTAGATTTTTATAAGCAGCTGGTGTTAGCGATCCCACTAGGTGATGTAGAACAATTGGCATGCGATTATCTCGCCAAATTGGATCGCCAAAAGCCGGCGCGACTTCACCGGTAATTTCGGATCTTGGGTCAAACGATCTTGGATCGCGCTCAAAATTGGTCGGTTGAAGCGAAACGGCCGTTTGATTCAAAGTCACCGCTTTACCGTGAGATACGAAGGATTTCGGTATTTCGGGATCGCTTAGACTACTTTTCAGGCAGTTTTCTATTTTAGGCAATTTCGAATATTTCGAAATTTTGTTATTTTTTATTCGAATTCTATAAGGATAGGATATATACGATTTTGATAATGTTATCTTTAGTTATTCTGATGCTTAAAGGAGTCCTATCTCTATATATAGGATGTCCATCTTTGTAATCTGGATTATCATTCTATCATTCAATCAAAATTTGAGTATTCTTTGGAATTATTTTCCAAGATCGCTTTTCTCTGTGTCATTTGGTATCAGAGCAGGTTTATCTATGACGATGGTGAATAGCGTGAATGTCAATCACCCCGTAGCTGAGGGCCGTGAAAACGAGCCTATTACACGGACGGAGTTCAACCTATGCGTGGATCAAACCGATCGGAGGTTTCAAGAGATCCTTGAGGCCATCCAGCGTTTGTCCACAAACCAAGCCCCTAGTGTTCTTCCAGCCGAGCGAATTCCTGTTGCTCGTGATCCCGAAGTTGCCATGGAGCGTGGAGGAAATCCCCGACATAGACGTCAAAACTATGTCGAGGATACTGAAGATGAAGACGAAGACGAAGAAGACTTCCAGGACATGCCTATTCGTGGGGGTCGGCGATATAGAGGATTCCAGGATGAGTACGCTCGTGGAGGTCGCTGACAGGGAGGTTATCGCCGAGATCCTGAGCAGTATCAATTGAAGGTAGATCTCCCTACTTTCAATGGTAGCCTAGATATTGAAGATTTTATGGACTGGCTTTGAGAGGTCGAAAATTTTTTCGATGCCATGGAGATCGAAGAGGATCGCCAAGTGAAGCTTGTCGCGTATAAACTGAAAGGGTGGCGCTTCGGCTTGGTGGGAGCAGACTCAATTAGCCAGACGTCGACAAGGACTAACACCAATTCGGACATGGAGTCGGATGAAACAGAAGTTGAAGAAGCTGTTCCTTCCATTGAATTATGAGCAGTTGTTATTTCAGCAATTCCAGAATTGCAGGCAGTTGAATCGGTCAGTCCAAACTTATACATAAGAGTTTCTTCGACTCTCTGCCCGTAATAACCTTGAAGAATCAGATGCCCAACAGACTGCTAGGTACATCAATGGGTTGCGACTCAATATCCAGGATCGTGTGTCTTTGCATCGATTGTTTACTGTCGATGAAGCCCAAAAGATGGCGAGAAAGGTTGAGATGCAGTTGGAAAGAGCTGGCCCTAATACTCAGGGCAGTAGCTACTCGGGTCGTGGATCGTTTAGAAAGGGGAAGCAAATTGAGATTTCAGGTTCTTCAACACAGCAACACGGTGATACGAATCGAAATTCGGGAAGTACCGCAGGAGTATCCAAGGAACCTGTGACAACAAACACTCGTGTAGGGGTGTGCATGGTCCGGGCCGGTCCGGTCCCGGCATGGAACCGGGGACCGGACCAGTAGTCCGGTCCCCATATTTTTGGGACCACGGACCCGACCAAGACCGGCGGTCCGGGCCGGTCCTGGTCCGGGCCGGTCCCGGTCCCGGCCCAATAGGACCGCTAATTCTAACTGCTTATAAAAACTATAATAAAAAGATTAGTTTGGTGAAAAAAAAAAGAATTTAGACTTCGACCTCCTCTTGTGTTGATTTTTCATTAATAAAAAAATTCCACAAAAACGTCCAAAGTCTAATCCTAATTCTGATCTCTAAAAAGGAATTCATTACTAATAAAATTCCACAAAAGACAAAAAACACGTATACTAATTAATCTTTAAATGCAAAGCTAATATCAATGCAATGAGATTTTTATCTTTTCAGTTCTTTTTATATGGTTTTCTTTTCATTTATTTTATGTGAAAAAAATACTATCTAAAATTCGGATCTGTTTGAAAAATTCAAAGAAGATATCTCCCTAAACAAATGAGCCCGATCTAAACGAAAAATCAATTAACACAATCAAATATGTAACCACAACAACAATCAAAGATGTAATCACTGCAACCAAAATAGCTAAAGATTCATTGTAGGAGACTCGGAATTTTCAAATCATTAGGATGATCAAACTAATTTTTTTTTAAAAACATTGCCGGTCTGGGCCGGGCCGGTCCGGTCCCAAACCATGGAACCCGAGGACCGGACCGCCCAGTCACCGGTCCCGTTGTTGACACCTGATTTTTGATCATTTATTATTGTGATTTTTACTCTTTAAAATTAATTAAAAATATCAAAAAAGGTCATAAAATCACAAAATCAACTTTGGAAGCCTTGGCTTAGCCTTAGGAACCAATTTTGAGAAAAAAATATTTTTTGGTATTTTTTTAATATTTTTTGAATTTATTTAATTATTAAAAATACCCAAAAAATCAGAAAAATACCATTCGAGGTCAGAAAAATACACAAAAATGTCCAAAAATTTTATTTTAATTACCTATTTAATATTTTCATAAGCTATGACATTGGATTCTAAAGTCTTGAAGTGTAATTAGGTCAATTTGCCCTCCAATTTGATCAATTTTAACCAAAAGGGCTTGATTGCATAATTTTCTTTCAATTTAGTCCCCGGTTTCACAATTTTTGAAATTAAATTTCATACGGGCATACCCATTAAAATTAAAAACCCCTACCCTATAGTTTTCATCATGCTGAATCCATTGGTGGCCTCAATTTTGACTAATTCAGTCGTTTGGGCCCTCAATTTAACAAAAATCAATTTCGGATCCTAGGGACAATTTGGGGTTTTCACCAAATTTCAATCAATTGATTCGCGAAAATACCCTTATCTGATAGAAAACATGTCAAGGAGTCCGATTTTGCCATCAATTTCATGAAAATAGGTCAATTTGGGGGGCTAATTTGGTCGATTTGGTCGAACCAGGCCGGTCGGGTCAGACCCGACCCGACCCGGTTCGACCGGGTCTGCAACTAAGTTGCAGACCCACCATGGCCAGACGAGCAGAAAACAGGGAGGTCGTAGGGAGCTTTCTTTTTGGTAAAAAAAAGAGAGGGAACGAATGCGGGGGACAAAAGCGATGGTGGAGGATCGTTTTGGGGGGAGCGGCGGCCACGGAAAAGGCCTGTCGGCCAGAAGCGAAAAAAAAAAAGGAAGGGGAGAGCCGCGGGAAAAAAGAAAAAAAGGAGCTCGGGCCGAGAGAAAACAGGGAGACCTCGAGCGAAAACGGAGGCAACCAACACCTTGGAGCTTCGAGATCATCATAGAAGTTCCCATCGCCGTCGTCGAACTCTAAAAATAGGTCGGTAAGTCCTCTGAGCTTATATTTTGCCTGTGCATATTACCTGTTCGACAGAATGTCCACGTGAATGTCCCGACTCACGACTCTCGGCCGCCCCTTGTTTGTCCTCATTTTATGCGAGTTTGTTACTTAAACTTCGTTAGAACTCCCATCCCGCCTGTTTTCCCCTTTATTTTGCAACGAAACGCAACAAAAATCGTAGACCCGGAGCTTCGCCGGCCACCTCTCATACCGAGAGCTCGACGGGAACTTCAGGAGGTTGCCGAACCCTAGGCGACCTCGGGGAAGCTCTCAAACCCCCATGGGATGCCTCACTGAATGCTTGGAATTAAGCTCGGATGAAAATAAATTTTTCTGCAATTTGTTCGCCGGCGCCGGTTCGGTGAAGGGTGGTCCGACCACTTTCGACGTGTTTTTATGCCATGAAATGCTTGAATCTAGTCCTGAGCTTAGTGGGTTGTTGTTTTGTGGCGAAATCGCGGCACGAAAAGGGCATTTTTACGTCGGGTCAGCGGCTCCGGCGGGGCGCCGGCGAGAATCGCCGGCGCCGATCGTCTTCCCCGGCGAGGGGGGATGACCAGTCAACGGTCAACGCTGACGTGGCATGCCACGTCGGCAGCCACGTCAGCGGGGTGGGGCCGGGCCGTGCAAAAATAAGACCCAGATCCGACGGTGGACGATGTGCCACGTGTCGCGATCTGGGAATTTTCAAAAATAAAAAAGATTTTCAGAATTAATAAATGATTTTCGAAAATAATAAAAAAATTTTAATCTAACGAACGATATTGTGCCAAGTTGCACTCTGAGGAGCGTCCGATCTTGTCCCTGATCGGACGCGCCAAAAGAGGCCACGTGGCACAATTTCAACCGTTAGATCCTGTGAATTTTCGGATAATTAAAGAAAATGATTAAAAAATCAAAAAATTATTAAAAAAAAATAGAAAAATGTTTAAAAATACAAAACGGTGTCATTTCGTTTAGGCCGGTTTCGACCGAAGGGTCGGGCCGGGCGCCCGTGAGGCGCGGGCCGGGTCTGACCCGGCCCGGAAAATAATTTTAATTATTAAAAAAATTCAGAAAATAAAAAAAAAAGTAATAAAAAATTCAAAAAATTCAATAAAAAATGGAAAATCATAAAAAA
Source organism: Rhodomyrtus psidioides (assembly GCA_021437785.1). NCBI lineage: Eukaryota > Viridiplantae > Streptophyta > Magnoliopsida > Myrtales > Myrtaceae > Rhodomyrtus > Rhodomyrtus psidioides. The sequence continues at coordinate 1,174,787 of JAILYB010000041.1, read as the reverse complement.
TTCAAAAAAATTCGGAAAATTCAGAAAAATTCTAAAAAAATTCCAGAAAATAGGAAATGGCCACATTCAATTGGCCATTACCTATTCCGGGTCATTTGACCCCCCGATCTTTCCAGAAATGACGGTTTTGCCCTTCCGGCAAACCGTCTTCCAAAAAAATTCTAAAAAAATTCAAGAAAATCCCAAAAAATAGGAAATGGCCACAAACAACTGGCCAAGACTCATTCCGGGTGTTTCTGAACCCCGACCCTTCTTAAAATGACGATTTCGCCCTTTGGGCGAATCGTCTTCCAAAAATTGAAGAAAAATCAAAAAATTCCAAAAAATTCTCAAAAATGGGAAATGGCCACAATCAACTGGCCATGGAATATTTTGGGTAATTCGGTATCCCAGTCTTCCAAAAATGACGATTTTGCCCTTCGGGCTAATCGTCTCCCAAATCTTCCCATTTTACCCCTGGTTCCAAATCACGCCTTCCCTAAGCCCTTATGGCTATACTAGGAGGCCTTTGACTTGAATTGATGTGCATTGATGTGATTTATTTATGCACTTGATTGAGCTTTTCATTAAAATTGATTGTGATTGATAGGAATAGTCTCCCAATCTGCATGAAATCTTAATTAGGAAAATCACTCACGTTAGGTACCGAAAGGGCGTTGATAATGATACCGATGTAACCAAGTCCCCGAACCCAAAATCTCTGGTTCCGCAGAACTGATCGGTCTCTCCCAATCGATCAGTAAGGTTTCCGGTCTACCCTCCAAGAAAGACCGGTGGCGACTCCAAATGCATGCACAATTTGCACATGCCACCACGACCACACTGAAGGTCGAAAGCGATCGACTCTTATCGTCGAATCCTTTGAAAAATACTCCCGCCGCGATTTGGTATGGGCCTGGGAGGGCTCGCGCCGATCCAAGACCCGCGATCGGTAATCCATTAGCCGCGTCCGCTTCCGGACGGGTCGCGACACCCGTTTATTGGGACCGGGGACCGGACCGCCAACCTCAAGGACCGGACCAACCCGCCCGGGCCGGGCCGGTCCGGGCCGGTCCGGTCCAGTTTGCACACCCCTACACTCGTGCACCTAATCCGAATACACAGAATCCTTATGCCAAGCCTTAGTCAGTCAAGTGCTATAAGTGTAACGAATTGGGCCATCGTTCCAGCGATTGTCCACGGCGGAGGATGGCCAATATCGTCGAGCATGATGACAATGTATATGATGAATAGTGGGCGGCTGAAGAAGAGTTAGATGATGAAGTGGGTGAGCATGTTAACTGTGTAGTCCGACGTTTATTACTTGCCCCACGGATTGAAGACACCCAACAGAATCAGCTTTTTCGCACTCAATGTACTGTCAACAGCAAAGTATGTGACGTCATCATAGACAGTGGGAGTTGCGAGAATATAGTTTCGAAAGCCTTGGTGGATCATCTATAACTGAAGACGGAGCCACATCCTGCCCCTTATACAATCGGTTGGATTCGTAAATGAGCTGAACTTAAGGTAAATCAACTGTGTCATTTACCTATCTCTATTGGGAAAACGTATAGGGATATTATTGTTTGCGATGTTGTGGAGATGGATGCCTGTCATTTATTATTGGGGCGACCGTGGCAGTATGATGTTGATATTATCCATCGAGTTAGGGAGAATACTTATTCTTTTGTGTGGAAAAAGACTAAGATTACACTGAAACCAAAGAATAATAATCCCCAGATTGTGATGAAGCAAAATGTAGGTGTTACGATAAATGTCCGTAAGCGTGAAGGGATGTATATGATTATGGAGAAGGGAGATCAGCAAGCTGTCATGAGTATTCCTGATGTTCTTAAACCCCTACTGAAGGCTTTCAGTGATGTTATACCCAAGGACTTACCTGACGGACTACCTCCTTTGAGGGAAATTCAACATGAGATTGATTTTCTTCCAGGTGCCAGTCTCCCTAACTTTCCGCATTATCGGATGAATCCGAAGGAAAACCAGATTTTACAAGATCAAGTGGGAGAGCTCCTTCGGAAAGGTTACTTGCGCGAAAGCAAAAGCCCTTGTGCGGTTCCTGCACTTCTCACGTCAAGATGATCGGCAGCACATGGAGCACCTGAGAGATGTCTTGTTGGTTTTGCAATCGAACCAATTGTTTGCTAATATGAAGAAATGCAGTTTCATGACAAAATGGCTTCTTTTCCTGGGTTTTGTTGTTGGAGCATATGGTCTTCGTGTAGATGCAGAAAAGGTGGCTGTAATCCGCAGTTGGCCAGTACCTCAGAATGTTGGTGATGCCCGTAGTTTCCATGGCCTTGCGACATTCTACCGGCGCTTCATCAGGAACTTTAGCACCATTATGGCACCAATCACTAATTGTTTGAAGAAAAGGAAGTTTCATTGGGGTGATGAAACTGAAGCCAGTTTCAATCTTATCAAAGAAAAGCTCTCCACTGCTCTAGTATTGATGCTCCCTGACTTTGAGAAAGTGTTCGAGCTGGACTGCGATGCTTCTGGAATACGGATTGGTGCTGTTCTTTCTCAAGAAGGTAAGCATATTGCCTATTTTAACGAAAAACTTAATGATGTTCGCAAGCAATGGTCTACGTATGAACATGAGTATTATGCTGTAGTGCGATCTATTAAACATCGACAGCCTTAGCTTTATCAGCATGAGTTTGTTCTGAATACGGATCATCAGGCTCTTAAGTATATAAAGAGCCAAAAGCATTTAAACAGGATGCATGCGAGATGGGTTTCCTTTTTGGAGCAGTTTAATTTTGTGCTTCGTCATAAGGCGAGACACTTGAATAAAGTCACAGATGCCCTTAGTCGCCGTACTAAAACATTAGTTACTATGCGCAATTATGTCGTTAGTTTCGATCATCTTTGTACTCTTTATGCTGATGATGATGATTTTGGTGGTATTTGGGAGAAGTGTTCACAAATAGGATGTAATGGGGATATGATTATTCAAGACAGGTTTATGTTCTTTGGGAACATATTATGCATTCCTCGTGGCTTTTTGCGAGAACAGCTCATTCGAGAACTTCATGGCAGTACCTTGGGTGGACACTTGGGTCGCGACAAAACAGTGGCATTAGTTGAGGAGAGGTACTATTGGCCCCAATTGAAGAGGGATGTAGGGCGTTTCGCTAATAAATGTTATACTTGCCAGGCTACTAAGGGTCATTCTCAGAGTATTGGGTTATATACTCCTCTACCTATTCCTACTGGCCCTTGGATAGACATTTATTTCCATGGATTTTGTGTTGAGACTTCCCTGAATACAACGCAGTGTCGACTATGTTTTTGTGGTGGTTGATAGGTTTTCAAAGATGGCACATTTCATCCCCTGTAAGAAGACTTCGGATGCTTCGCATGTGGAGAGCTTATTCTTTCGTGAAGTAGTCCGATTGCATGGTGTGCCTAAGACAATCATCTCTAATCGTGACACCAAGTTCCTGAGCTACTTTTGGCATACTTTATGGCGTTTATTTGGAACTGATTTACAGTACAGCAGTTCTTTCCATTCGCAAACTGATGAACAGACAAAAGTCGTTAACCGCACCATGGCTGATATTTTTCGCTGTCTCTATAGCGACATGCCCAAGCAGTGGGATCGATATATTGCTCCTGCTGAGTTCGCTTTCAACAACACGGTCAATCGTTCAACTAGTAAGTCTCCTTTTGAAGTTATCTATGGGCGGACTCCGCAGCATACTCTTAATTTGGTTCCTCTACCAAAGATCCCTAGTTATAATATCGCGGCTGAAACTCTCGTAACGAAAATTATGGAAGTTTAAGCTGCTTTGGCGTGACAACTTGCTGCTTCAAATGCGAAATACAAGGATGCTGCTGACAAACAGCATAGTTCCAAGATTTTTTAAGAAGGCGATGACGTGATGGTTTTCCTACGCAAGGAGCGATTTCCTGTGGGCACCTATAACAAGCTAAAGCATAAGAAGATTGGTCCCTGCCACATTATGAAAAAGATCGATGACAATGCTTATGTTGTTGATCTCCCTGCAGATTTGAACATATCTCCAACCTTCAATGTGGCAGACCTATTCGAGTTTCATCCTCCGGACATTCCGCTTTATGCTGATGATAACCCGAGGGCGAGTTCTTTTGAAGAGAAAGGGAATGATGTAGAACAATTGGCATGCGATTATCGTGCCAAATTGGATCGCCAAAAGCCGGCGCGACTTCACCGGTAATTTCGGATCTTGGGTCAAACGATCTCGGATCGCGCTCAAAATTGGTCGGTTGAAGCGAAACGGTCGTCTGATTCATAGTCACCACTTTGCTGTGAGATACGAAGGATTTCGGCATTTCGAGATCGTTTAGACCACTTTTCAGGCAGTTTTCTATTTTAGGCAATTTCGAATATTTCGAAATTTTGTTATCTTTGATTCGAATTCTATTAGGATAGGATATATACGATTTTGATAATGTTATATTTAGTTATTCTGATACTTAAATGAGTCTTATCTCTATATATAGGACGTTCATCTTTGTAATCTGGATTATCATTCTATCATTCAATCAAAATTTGAGTATTCGTTGGAATTGTTTTCCAAGATCGCTTCTCTCTGCGTCACTAGGCCGGGACCAGATTGGACCGGACCGCCGGTCCTGGTTCAGTCCATAGTCCCGAAAATACGGGGACCAGTACTATTGGTCTAATCCCCGGTTTCATGCCAGGACCGGATCGGCCCGGACCATTGTTGACACCTGATTTTTTTTACCATTTATTATTGTGATTTTTATTCTTTAAAATTAATTAAAAATATCAAAAAAGGTCATAAAATCACAAAATCAACTTTGGAAGCCTTGGTTTAACCTTAGGAACCAATTTTGAACAAAAAATATTTTTCGGTATTTTTAATATTTTTCGAGTTTATTTAATTATAAAAATACCCAAAAAATCAGAAAAATACCATTCGTGGTCAGAAAAATACCCAAAAATATTTGATAATTTTGTTTTAATTTCCTCTTCAAGTGTGTCACTTTAAATCTCAAAAATTCGGCTCGGGTCACTATGTTCCTTCACAAACATAAACCCGAACCGAGCCTAAAAAAAATCATTTTCGAGTCTTTTAGTTTTCAATTCTCACTTTTTATAAGCTATGACATTGGATTCTAAAGTCTTAAAGTGCAATTAGGTCAATTTGCCCTCCAATTTAATCAATTTTTACCAAAAGGGCTTAATTGCACATTTTTCTTTCAATTAGTCCCCGGTTTCACGGATGTATACGTATGCTCTACGTATTTATACATCATTCGTATTTATACGTTATGCATATTTGTATTGTTTGGTAACCTCTTTAACTCTTGTAATAATAATAATGGTTATTATTTTTAACACCTTTGTTAGTGCCTTTTTTAGCATTTTTGTATTGTGAGTGCTATTGCTAGTGCTATTTTTAAATAGCATTTTTTGTATTATAAATTGTGAGTGCTATTGTTAGTGCTATTTTTAAATGACATTTATTTATCATAAATTGTGAGTGCTATTGTTAGTGCTATTTTTAAATGGCATTTATTTATCATAAATTGTGAGTGCTATTATTAGATAGAATTTATAATTGTTAGTGCTATTTTTAAATAGAATTTTTGTATTATAAATTGTGAGTGCTATTGTTAGTGCTATTTTTAAATAGCATTTTTGTATTATAAATTGTGAGTGCTATTGTTAGTGCTATTTTTAAATGTCATTTATTTGTGAGTGCTATTATTAGATAGAATTTATAATTGTTAGTGCTATTTTTAAATAGCATTTTTGTATTATAAATTGTGAGTGCTATTGTTAGTGCTATTTTTAAATGTCATTTATTTGTGAGTGCTATTTTTAGATAGAATTTATAATTGTTAGTGCTATTTTTAAATACAATTTATTGGAAGGTATTTTTGGCTATAAAAGGATGGCAAGAGTTTTGAGGTTAAAGGGGGAGACATTTTGTAGAGTGTGCAAATTTTTGAGAGCTTAGAGAGAAGAACACAAACACTCTCTATATTCTCATAATCTTGAGAGAGCAAAATATACTAAGTTCGGAATATTGATTCCGCATATTGCTAGCACAATTGTTGTGGAGTTATTAGTCGTCTCCCCGTTCGTCAATTGGTGGTGCGTCCGAATTAGATGCCTAACACTTGTGAAGGCTGAGATCGAAGAACATCGAACCGACACCTCCGTTCAAGCACGCTACGAGAGGTAATCTATTTACTCCCTTTGAGACTTTGTGATTTTTTTCGATTGAAATGCACGAAGTACGCCTCTGGAGATACATGTATGGGTTGTTATTTATTTCCGCTACGTGTTACGTGGATCCCAACAGTGGTATCAGAGCCAATCCTCAGGTGTTTTCGTGCATTTAATTGATTTTTTGCAATTTTTGCAATACTATGGCCAATATGTATTAACGAATTGTTCGTCTTACATGGCTAATGGAGATTGATTATTTTATATGATAAATTAATCAACGTAGCAAAAATTGAGACTAAATCAATTTTGAATCGAAAATTTATGGCTATCTTATTTTACGTAAAAATTCTGAATATGATTCAACGTAGAATTTTTATTGTGCCTTCCTAAGTTTTAAATTGTGAATTTATTACTTACGTGAAAGGGTGGTGATCATGGAAAAATCCCTAATCAATGTGATTGATGTATATATGAATGTATGATGATTATTTATATATTTGGGGTTGTAATTATTAAATGGAGACTGCGTACTCCTTTTATTTTTCATGTAATCTTTATTTTTAGCATAGTCAATTGTTGATGTAAATGCTACGAGGATTACGTGGAGGAGCCTTTTAAGTCGGCGAGCTCTTTGGGGCCCAATTCTTGAAGAGTTCAAGAAACCAAGAAGAAGCGAAGAGCGGCTCTCCGTTATTAAAATATTAAAATGATTAAATGTGGTCTCATTGGCTCGAGACCCATTAACTCATAATTCCATGATCACCACGTAGGATAGATGTTTATGTGATTGGCATCTATTTATTTATTATGATTACGTGAGCATGATAAACTGGTTAATGTGCAAAGTCAGACTTACCTCACCCAAAATTGCGCCTGCATGAAATCCTAGTTAGGGAAAATCACTCGCGTTAGGTACCGAAAGGGCGTTGGTAATGACATCAACGTAACCAAGTCCCCGAACCCAAAATCTCTGGTTCCGCAGAATTGATCGATCTCTCCCAATCGGTCAATAAGGTTTCCGGTCTACCCTCCAAGAAAGACCGGTGGCGACTCCAAATCCATGCACAAGTTGCACATGCCACCACGACCACACTAAGGTCGAAAGCGATCGACTGTTATCGTCGAATCCCTTTGAAAAATACTCCCGCCGCGATTTGGTATGGGCCTGGGAGGGCCCGCGCCGATCCAAAGCCCGCGATCCGCACCCTTGTGCGGGGGAAGGCCCGCGATCGGTAATCCATTAGCCGCGTCCGCTTCCGGATGGGTCGCGACAGCTGGCGACTCCACTGGGGACTTGTTCTAGAAACTATGGTTCTAGACCTCAAGTGGACTTAGGCCGTAATAAAAATTGAGTGATTTTTCTAACCCTACAGGCGCTCTTGAAGGTGAGGTAAGTCCGCTCACGATAGGTGTTATATGTTTTTGCAGATTGGAGTAATAAGGGGTGTAGTCTGTGATTAACTTTATTTTACGCAGGTGTGGCGTAGGAATGTATGTTGTGTGGATGATTTGAAGTGCTGATTGATAAATTGTTGTGCATGACTTGCATTGTGATGATCACGACACATGGACACACACAACCGCGCCTAAAACCCCAGGCGCCGCCTTTAGGAACACAATAGAAGGAATTGAAAATGGAATCTCCGTGAGGAAAAACACGGGGTAATCCACTTCTCAATTCCGCTCGCTTCGAACTATGGATTGAGTCCCAATGCAACGATAGTTGTGCAATGGAATCGGCTCTTTCTAGAACTCGAGGTGGGAACCTTAACCTTAGGTGCCAAACCCTCTGATTTTTAGAAGTTCACCATCACTTGTCTCATGCGCATGTCTTTGGGCGGTTGGTACACCTAAAATCGCACATAAGTCGACGAGTTGGGTTGGTAAGACTCTCTATCCCTCAAAACTATTACAGTTCATATAAATATAGGCATTTCATTCATTGCATTCTGGTGATTAGATTAAATGCCATTTCAAGGATAGATGCATGTGTTTTTCCCAAACGTCCTTGATAGAAGACGAGGAGGATGATATCCCATGGCGAACACCGAGTGAGCAACAAAGGAGCCTACTATGGACATTATTGAGATATCGTCCAATGAAGATGACGAGTTGGGGCAAGTGATCCGGAAGTCACAGATCGAACTTGGGGCATCCTTAAACGTTAGGATCACATTCCTTGGTTTCATTTTCCATTACTAGTCCTCTTGTATATGGTTTATTTTTATCGAGGCTTTCTCTATCTCACCCCTTAGAGTGATTGTATTAGGGATCTATTGGTGTATACATTCAGATGGAACTCGGTTGTATTTCTTTTGACGGGTCATGGGAATGTGATAGTGGCATTTTCTCTAATCATCCGAATACTCCCAAGTCAAGTTTATAATTCCTTTAGAGGAAACTAAAGTTGAAAATCTTACACGACCTTTTTGGTCGTACAGGGTAATCCAACCCCAATTTCGCTAGAAGGAATTATACACTTGAATTGGTCCATGCATGTCATACGTCACTAAGTAATCCACGATAATTGATCAAGAGTATTGACGTTATTTCGAATTTAATGACGAGATAGATGTCCAAATTGCTCTCGTTCTTAACAAAACGGCCTTGATTTGGATGCCGTATCTTCAATTAAATTTAAAAACACGTCGTTATGCCTTGCATTTTTGACTAATTCGCTCTTCTGAATATTGGTCAAAAGCAATTATCGTGAATTACATTCCTTTCAATAGTATGCTTTCTTTCGAGGAATATTGATAAAAACTTTTCGCACAAGATTAAAACCCTTGTAAAAGTTCTTGTCATTATTAATTACGAGCAAGCATAAGATTGAAAGGGGTCTATGCTTTCTTTTTCAGATTATTCCTTTTGACTCGGTCTTTTCATTTGCAGGTGAAAAACAAGTAGCATAAAGAAATCTTTTCTTGGATAAGTCTGAGGCTATTCTTTCATCTGACCATGAGTGAGTTAGAAAATCAGAACACATCTACTCGACTTATTATGGATCGGCTCATCCAAGTCTAAGATGTCCGGATGCTCGAAGAAATGGATCATATAAAAGCTAAAACAAACACAGGGGCTTTCATTCATTCTTGCCCAAACCAGATCATACAATTCATTGGGGTGGAAAAGTAAAGTAGAAGTGAGCCCTAATCAACGACACAAAGGAGCCCAGCTGGCCCTCCAGGTTATGGATGCTTTGTTTATACGCACCACTCCGCGTATCATGGTCCGCAAGCCTGAGGTGGAGGCGTTTGCGTTCATCATTGACTGCAACAACCTGAGTCTCGTGATCTTCGGCGACTGCTTCCAAGTCCCGAACAAGTCCATTCTCACGAGTTATATCCTCGTTTATGCCGTTGAGCCTTTCTTCCAGCCACTCGCTCCGATTCCTTAGCAGGGCATTACGTCGATCGCGCTCATAGGTAGCCAGAGATAGAGCTAAGTCCTCCACCAGATTCCTCCTCTCGCGTAGCAATGTCGAAACCCGCTCTTTGGCGAACTCAACAGCCTTTTTGTGACTATCGGCCAGGTAGTCAGCCAACGCTAGGCGGTCGGACTGATCCTCATAACGGGCTCGCAAGACACGAGCCACGGTAACTCCCCGATGAGCAGCGCGGTAGACCTCCAAGGAGTTCGTAAAGAGCGTTGGAAAAATATTGTATTCCCTCCCCAACGCGGTACCCTCGAGGGAGGTGATGTCCAGGTCCCCGAACATGACTCTGATCTCATCCTCGGTTTCGGGATGATCGGCTATGTGAGCGTAGCCTCGACCCAAGAGGTTATAGAACTCTTTCCATCGAGTCAAAGCTTCGGCTGAGAAATTGTGAACTTGGGAAGAAGCCATTTTCGACGGAGATGTGTGTAGTGGAGCGATTAGAGGATGGAAGCAAATTATATGAGAGCGTTAATCTCCCAAACACCAACTCCGCATTTTATAGCGTCTCGAGAGTGGAGAAAAGTTGCAGCAATAATGCTTGTGGAGCCGGGTTAATTAATGTAAAGCGAGGGCTGCTCCTCCCGTGAATCATCAGACATGTCCTGATCCGCAATTTCAGGCCTGACAAATTCGGTCTCGCCATTATTAAAGCTGGGAGGGAGGTGAGCGCAACTATCGAAGAAGCCGCGAAAAGATTGTGTTGTTCCATCACGCATGAAGCTGGGCGGCGAGTGAACAGCTCTGCCACTTAAAAAGAGAAGACAGTGCTGAACAGACATGACTATTGAGGAAAAGTGAAAGGCGAGCGCAACTATCGAAGAAGCCGCGAAAGGATTGTGTTGTTCCATCACGCATGAAGCTGGGCGGCGAGTGAACAGCTCTGCCACTTAAAAAGAGAAGACAGTGCTGAACAGGCATGACTATTGAGGAAAAGTGAAAGGCGAGCGCAACTATCGAAGAAACCGCGAAAGGATTGTGTTGTTCCATCACGCATAAAGCTGGGCGGCGAGTGAACAGCTCTGCCACTTAAAAAGAGAAGACAGTGCTGAACAGGCATGACTATCGAGGAAAAGTGAAAGGCGAGCGCTACTATCGAAGAAGCCGCGGAAGGATTTGGTTACCCCTTCGTGTCGGAAAGCTGAGCAGGAGGTAAACAGTTCCGTCGTTTCAAAAACAGAACGCTGAACAGACCTAGCTTTCGAGGAAAAGGAGGCAACAAATCGAAAGAGCGAGTATACAAAAGAGAACAGAGAACCCCGAGTGACGAGTTCGTTGAAAGACCTCAAATTCTCTAGAATCAGATTCGACATCGAAGCCATGGAACTCAACATCGCCGGTGACGAACATCAAGATCGCAGTGGTGACGACGGCAGTGGCCACGACGCTCAACCCCGGAAAAGAAAAAGTCGCCAGCGCTACGCTCGGAAAGAAATCCAGGAGCTTGAAGCTTTCTTCGATGAATGCCCTTGCCCAAACGAGGAACAAAAGATTGAATTGGGCCAGAAGCTGGGAATGAATCCTATGAGAATCCATTTTTGGTTTCAGAATAGACGTTTCAGACTAGGTGTCCAACACAGGCGTAAGGAGATCACGGCCCTAAAAGAGCAGAACCAAAACCTTCAAATGGAAAACATGTGGTATGAGAAAATTCTCAGTACTATTACCTGCCCTGACTGCGGTGGCCCTACCACCCTCAGTAAATTGTTCCCCAGTAAGCCTTCTACGAAGATGGAAGGTGCTCATTTATCCCCCTGCTCCCTTGAGCCATCTCCGGTACAATCAGATCCTGCTAATGGCGCGCATGAGCAGATCGATCCTACAGAAATTATACCAGTGTCTTCGGAGGAAAAAGATACGTGTCGTTATGATCGGAGTCACCTCATCGAAGCCCATGAATCTCCTCCACAACAGCTTCCGGTAAGATCAGATACGGTTCAAGAGGAGTTAGAGGTTAGTCGGCAGGCTATCTACGCCACTCTGGACGACGAGAAGAAGAAATTCACTTGGCCCCCGGAGCTTCATCTCAAGTTCTTGGACGCAGTTCGACAGATAGGACTCGACTTCATAGGTCCGACAAGCATACTTAGGGTCATGAACGTACCGGGACTTACCAAGCAATTAGTCGCGAATCACCTTGGTTGCTACAGAAGGGCGTTAGGACAGCGTTATGCAGAACTGAATCCGAGCAATAGACTCGGCTGCGAACCCAGCACCCTTATGACAAATGAGGCCCGGTCGAATCTGGACGACTATTGGGGATTTGATCAGGATATCCTCGCGAGTCATTTCAATATTCCTCAAGAACACGCATCACAAGTGCAACGAGTAAGCACTCCTCCGTCCGAGCAGCAGCTAGTCAGTGTTCATCCTGTCGCAGATCAGCCCACCACGCCCAGTGCTCAAGGGTTTGCCCAATCAGAGCATATGGCTTCAGATGATCTAATGGGAGAAAGCTTGGAGCACTCTTATTTCCCTAATCCCCAAGTGGGAGATGCTTGTGGTAGTCAATCGATCAAATCTCCTCTTATAATCCCAGACAAAGATGGAGGTTCCAGTTCGAAGAACCCGTCGGGCGATGCAGCTCAACCTACACATCAATCGTTCGAGGGGTCGGGTGATTTCTTCGATGAAGGACTTGATACCTGGTTCGATCAGTTGGAAGCTATTAAAGGTTGGCAACCATGATCTGCACTTGGTAATGGCACACCTAAGCTGAGGCCAGACTGGTTAGTCATTGGACATGCCCCAAGAAAGAAGGGGATGTACGCGAGAAGGATGTATCTCCTATTGTAAAGTTCTCATCGGTGCATGCGTTTGTTTCTTCAATAGCTAGAGTTGATTCTGCATAATGTTTTTCGCAAACTTCATCTCGTGTGTATACGGTAATTCCTTGTTATTAAGTTCAAGGTAAAATCAGCCCCGACGCGTGAAGGCAGAATTGATAGCATGAGTTACTAGCAGAATGTGATCGAGCTCGAAAGTGAAAGATTACTAGCGGCCCCAAACGCAATGACCGCAAAATCAGGGGCAATCTTTAAGTTTCGAGCAACTACAAATCTATTTCTCACGAGGCATTCAGGTCAATCAAATATAAAGCGTCGGGCTGTGAGAATGATGCGTAGTCAATCTGTTGACACAGGCGAAAAAGGAGTCGCGTAGATCCGAAAGCAAAAACCTTTCTTGGCTAGTCAACAATGCAGAATGAAAGAGCATATATAAACAAACTCGCATTTATTTCATTCAGCAGGAAAGTTTACAAGTGGATCACTGAGGGGGAGCAGTAAACCCAAAATGAGTTCTGACAAGCATCACAAAAAAGCTTAACTGACTCTCCATGCTATCCATGCCTTGCTTACAACCCACACTCCGGGAATCGAGGTCTACAAGCTTGAAGAAAAGGAGACGACATTTCTCCTTAAGTTCGTTCACCTTGGTGTCATAGTACTCGAACTCAAGCTCTAAGTCATGAGCCAGCACCCTCCCGCGAGCTATATCCATGCTCAGGTCTTCAAGCCTTTCCTCCAACCAGGCACACTGGAACCTCAGCACGAAGTTGTGCTGGTCTTGCTCAAAGGCGGTGTCAAAAAGAGCCAGACGCTCCACCAAGTTGTCCCTCTCACGGACCAGCATCGAAACCTGGGCGTGGGCGTATTCAACAGCCCTTTTATGGTTATCGGTCGTCAGCATGGCCAACATCAGGGACTCAGTTCGGTCCTGATAACGGGCTCGCACGATACCAGCCAAAGTGACCTCCCGGCTAGCAACTTCGTAAGCCTGCATGAAATTGTTAAAGAGAGTTGGGAAGATCACAAACTCCCTTTGCAGTTTCGTACCTTCAATACACGCAGTATCCAGGGCCGGAATCAGAGTACGAACTTCAACCTCAGCTTCAGGATGATTGTTTATGTAGCCATAACCCCTACCCAAGAGGTGGTAAAATCTCTCCCATTGGGTCGAAGCTTCAGGTAAGGCAACAGGCATAGAGGAGGAATCCATATGCGATGGAATGACGGAGAAGAGAGTGAGAATGTGAAGAGTGTTTGAGAGGCTGAGTCTGATAAGGCTAAAGTGTTAATCTTCTTGACATCAATCTATCACCTTATAAATGCTCGAGTACAGGGAGAAGTGGTAATAATATTTTATGTGCAGTAGAGCCAAGCGGGTTTCGTTAATGCATCCCCGATGAGTCACGAATCCACCACCGTCCTGTGATCTCGGGTTTTACGAAACATAATGGCGCCGAAAGGTGGGCAGGCTTGTTACTCTAGAGACTGGGCCAGGGGGACAAGCGTAGTGCTCGACAAAGCGAAATCAACGCAAGATATCTTCAGGCTCCGTTCACGTAGAAAAGAGCAAAAAAGGACAAAGTGGGAATTACGAAGCCTTGAGAAAAACGCTCGTCAAGTAGCCATCACAAAAGGACGAAGTGGGAATCTCGAAACATTGAGAAGAGCGCTCGTCGGGTAGCCATCACCTTTGATCGAAGAACGGTGATCCGGCTCCTTTAACCTCTCAGAATTTGCAGAGAAAGTGAAGATCCAAGGAGGAACAAAGAAAGCTGAGTTAACGGAAAATCAAACAGTGATATCCCGGTCAAAATGTTCAAGGGATTCTGTCATTTACTAGAAGCGCCAGACTTGGAGGTCTCCGAGCTTGAGCTGCTGGAAGAGTTTGAAGATCTCAGGACCGAACCTGACACGAGGGCCATGGAGACCGATCCTTCTAATGATGAAACCCGCGGCTTGGTTAACGAGAACAGTACCCGCGACGGTTATCAGCGTCAGAAAGGGGAATATCTCAAACGCAACACTTCAGGTCAAGTCCATAAACTCGAATTGTTTTTCAGGGAATACCCCTATCCGGACATGGAACAGAAAATCAAAATGGGCCAGGAGATAGGGTGGGAGCCTCGGAAGGTCAAGTGCTGGTTTGAAAACAAACGAACCCGGCTGAAGCAGCAACGCGATCGGCACGAGTTAGCGGTTGTAAGGGAGGAAAATGAAAAGCTTCGAATAAAAAACACTCAGTACAAAAAAGCTCTAAGCATCGCTATTTGCCTGGAGTGCGGTAACCCTGTTCCCACGGACGGAGTATTCACTGAAGAGCCAGATCTGGGGGTTTATAATGCTCATTTGTTGCAATGCCCTTCGCAACATCTTTCGGAACAGGCGGGTACCGCCGAGGATCTACAAGAGGAAACTAGTGCTATAAGGTCAAAGTCGACGCCCATTGTGGAAGGGAACATGCGTCATGACAAGTCGGGTCCGCTCGATGATGAACTCACCATCATGACCAGCCGATCTGAGACCACTAAATCCCCTCCAGAGCAACCTCCAACACGACCAGATTCCGAGAAGAGTAACCGCCAAGTTGCTGACACCACTTCGGCTAGCAAGAAAATAAGATTTCGTTGGACCCCGGAGTTTCATAGCAAATTTGTTGATGCAGTTCAACAGTTGGGGATCAGTTTTGCTTGCCCATTGCGCATACTCGAAATCATGAACGTGCCGGGACTGACTAAAAATATGGTCAAGAATCACCTTTGGCGCTACAAGAAACTACTGAGAGATGGACGAGCGTCGCTAGACCAAGATAGAGGCGGTTCAACACGACCAGATTCCACGAAGAGTAGCCGCCGAGTTGCCAACCCTACTTCGGCTAGCAAGAAAACAAGGTTTTATTGGACCTCGGAGCTTCATAGCAAATTTGTTGATGCAGTTCAACAGTTAGGGATCAGTTTGGCTCGCCCATCGCGCATACTCAAGATCATGAACATGCCGGAATTGGATAGAAATAAAGTCAGGAACCACCTTTGGTGCTACAAAAGACTACTGAGAGATGGACGAGTGGCGCTAGACCAAGAGAGAGGCAGTTCAAGTTTAAACGATGAGCATGGCTGTGATCGCAATCCTCATGAAGCAGGAAGCATCCAATCACCTCTTAACACCGATGGGACTGACAATTACACGGTCGATTGTTCAGGCATCAATCAGAGTACTCCCATGGGTTATCCCAGTACTCCTCAGGAGTATGTACCGCAATTTCAGCAAATCGGGACTCCCCAGTCTGAGCACCGACTGGCCGTTAATACTAGTCCTACAGCGGATCTAACACTGGCAGGAGATGCACATACAATCTTGCGAGACGATTACGGAGATTCCGGCTCGAAGAATCAGGTGGTCCATGACGAAAATGGCAAAAAGATTCCTTCTCCAGTAGTCGACAATACTCAACCTGAGTGTCAGTCGCTCGATGGTTCAGACGATCTCCTTGAAAACATCTATTCTTGGTTCGATCGGCTGAATTCCCCCCTGAGTTACCCTGGTACTCCCCAAGAGTATGTACAACAATTTCAGCAGGTATGGACTCCCCAATTTGAGCACCAACCGATCGTTAGTGTTATTCCTACGGCGAATCCAGCATCGGGTACAAACCTACTGGACAACGATGAAAATACCAACTCGAGAAGTGAGGTTGTTCATGTCGAAAGTAGTGTGAGGAACCCATCGCCAATGGTTGAGGATGCCCGACTTGGGCGTCAATGGCTTGAAATTTCAAGCGAGTCCCTCAGTGAGCAACTCGGCGTGTGGATCACGCATAAACCGAGAAACCAGGTTGTTCATGCCGAAAATGGGAGAAGTCCGTCACCAGCAATTAAGGATGCTCAACTTGGACGACTCGAGCGGTCGGACGATCTCCTGAATGAGCAACTCAGCCTATGGGTCAAGCATTTTGGAACAAGTGCATCTTTGCAGTCGTGACCGGTACCGGCGATCGGACATCTGGTTCGAAGCTCGTGTGCTAAATCATTAGAAGGCTCAGGAGAGTGAGAGGTGAATACATCGAATGAATGTGTTACGGATTTCGTTGTAAAGTTCCCGCGGGAACATTGTAATTAACGCTGAAAACTAACCGCTCTGAGTGTCAACATTACCCTTTGAACGTCTTCGAGCCAAGGGCCATGGATTAATCACTTAATCCGTGGAGCAAATTCCATGAACGATGACTATCACCCGCGGAGCATAATGGGATCTACCCCCATTCAGCACGAAATACGTTTGGTCACGAAGCCTCCCATTTGGTAAAACGATGTATCGTTCCTAAACGATCTTCAACCGAATACCAAAGTAATGTCTCATTTCTTTCCCTTCTCAGGTGTTAAACGTGGATAAATCACCCAAGGAGCCATCTGTTCAAATAACAAAACAGACGTTGCCCAACCGGGGGCAGCTGAACCATTGATATTGCAAATATTCCAAGCATGGATAAGCGGATTTGATAGACGTGGTGCATATCAATACGCGACGTTAGAACGGGATGAGAACCAAGAGTAAAGTTGTATTGTCCCAATTTGTCTTCAATTTGGGAATATGAGTTAACACTTGCTATTTATCCTTGATAGGGACTCACCATCAAGGAGGACAAATTTTGACAACCTGTGTGCACTCGCAGGGGCACACGACCGAGGGTAAGATGTATCGTTCTAATTTTTTGAAAAATTCATGAACGAACAATAACATGTTTCTTCCGCATTTTCAGGGATCTCCAGCCGCGGGGGACAGGTAAGTATCCCTTTCCCCAATCCATTGAAAATGTTGAATAAAAAATAGATAAGAAAAGAAAAGCTTTTAGAATCTGATGTCTAGAAAAGACATAGGATTCTAACTTCATTGGCATTCATGTTTTGAAACATGAGGTTATCTGAACATGCATTGGGCATCATAAAATCCCATTGACGGGTAAAATTTTTGGAGAAAACGAAAGAGATTTTTCCAATCAAAAGTTGTTCAAAACTTTCAAAAGGACGTTTTCTCAAAAGACGAGAGGCAAAGCCTAGTCCAAACACGTCCTATACACACTTAAGAGAGAAATGGAGCGGATAAGACAGCAGAATCTGGACCTACGGAAGTAGGGACCATTCGCAGCGATTACATGGGTTGGGACGACGGAGGCATTCGTTTCATATCCCCCAAACACTACAGGTGACCGTTGATAACCCCTTTGAACGGCGGTTTTCATTCTTAACCCTGTCAAGAACCACCCCACATCGGGGTAAAATGGAGGTGAGTCCAGCAGCAGCAGGAGAAAATGGTTAGAAATTTTCTTGCTCGGACTAACATTAATCTTTGTGTGTTGTTTATATGGTAATCCAAGTGCCATAGGATGATGAGAAGCATTCATTTCTCTATCCCACACACCGAATCCTTTGCATAGCCAAGTTGAGCCTGCAGAATCATTTCATAAACCCGTTGGTGATCATTGCACATTCCAAGACGGATGCAGCATCACTTCAGAAACGAAGAAGTTCAAGACTTAGGGTTTGCAAAATAATTCCTAAGTTAATGTTTAACCTTGTTAGACCTTTGATCATAGGTCTAACGCGATCCTATGAAGATGAGAAAAAGTGGGATTTCAAAAATGAATGAGAAAAATCCACGGCATCGAGAAAAAGCAAAGTGCCTGGTAAAAGCAAGGCCGATGCTCATGAAAGCTGTTTGCTTGATCCCCAGTGAAACTTGGATGGAAAAAAAAAATTCTTAAAGGAGTCAAATAAAAAAAAGCTGCTCCCCAAATGCTGCCAAGCACAGAACAAAGACATGGAGAGAGTCGGTCTCTGAATGCAACAAGGGACGCTCTCTAAAGAGCTAGTGCACACCTCAAAATCGGTTGTACACCTCAAAAACTAAAGATGCAGAAAGGAAAAGACAGGAGGTAAATCAGCAATGATCACCAATGTCAAACTCGTCATGAATTCTGGGCCAAAAACAAGCCTTTTTCGGTCCCCAATCCTACCAACATCATAACCCTGAAACAGTCTTCTCTGACTAAGACACTTGGGTTAACATACAGCTCAGCTCGAAGAAGTACGAGCAAGACTATTTCTTTCTCATTTTGCAGGGTTCTTGACTTGTAAACCCGGAGCAGATGGTGAAAACTTTCATTCAATGACCTTGACTCAAAAGTGAGTCCCCCTTGAAGACCAATATCCAAGCCCAACATTACGGTCCCGTGGAAGACCTCCCGACCGATCAAAATGTATGCGCTGCGAATGAGCCTAAAACCTAGGCACGGGTTAGTAGGGAATCGAGTGTATCCCCTATAAAAAAACACGATCGCAAAACAGGTGAGAAGACCTCATTGTCGAGAAATATTCCAATTGATGTTTTGAACAAACTCTTTTTGGAATTTTCAAACTGTTGATCCAGATTTTCCGTGCAAGGGATTTGTGATCACATTTGCATGTTGCAAGAATGCTTTGGATAACCCCCAGCATCAAAATGCACATTTCATGATTAAAACTTAAATCATACGGTTTTGTCAAAATGGACACCCGTGGTCTTCCCAAAGATTACTAACGTTTTCTTGGTGAAGAAAAATCTTTCAGGCTCAAACTTATGCAGGATACTTGGAGAACCCAACTCCCAGAATGTCGCCTCAACAGACTCAAGTGAAGTTTTGTCAAAATAAAATCTTTCACTGCTTCAAAAAACTGAATTCCCGACAAACTTCGGGGTCTCAAAAAAAGGGGAAGAAAAATCCTTTTAAAAGAAAAAGTCCTATCAGACGTGGAGAACCCTCGTCCCAGGACCCATTTTCAAAATATCAAACAGTCTCATCGGACGTGGAGAACCCTCGTCATGAGACCCCTTTTCAAACATGGTAGATACCGCCTGAAGGGTCAACACAAGGTAGATACCGCCTGAAGGGTCAACACAAGGTAGATACCGCCTGAAGGGTCAGCTCAAAGGTAGATACCGCCTGAAGGGTCAAATGAAGGTAGATACCGCCTGAAGGGTCAAATGAAGGTAGATACCGCCTGAAGGGTCAAAATATGGTAGATACCGCCTGAAGGGTCAAAATATGGTAGATACCGCCTGAAGGGTCAAAATATGGTAGATACCGCCTGAAGGGTCAAATCAAAGGTAGATACCGCCTGAAGGGTCAAAATCAAAGGTAGATACCGCTTGAAGGGTCAACACAAGGTAGATACCGCCTGAAGGGTCAACACATGGTAGATACCGCCTGAAGGGTCAACACAAGGTAGAAACCGCCTGGAGGGTCAACTCATGGTAGATACCGCCTGAAGGGTCAAATCAAAGGTAGATACCGCCTGAATGGTCAAAATCAAAGGTAGATACCGCTTGAAGGGTCAACACAAGGTAGATACCGCCTGAAGGGTCAACACATGGTAGATACCGCCTGAAGGGTCAACACAAGGTAGAAACCGCCTGAAGGGTCAAATCAAAGGTAGAAACCGCCTGAAGGGTCAACTCAAGGTAGAAACCGCCTGAATGGTCAAACCAAGGTAGAAACCGCCTGAGGGATCACATTAATGGTAGAAACCGCCTGAAGGGTCACATATGGTAGAAACCGCATAAGGGTCAACTCATTGATAAATATCGCAGTAAGGATCAACACAAAGGTCTGATCCACCATACGGATCAAAATTCTTGGCAAATCCCAAAGCGTGGGATGCGCCTTCCTTAGGTTCCTACAAGTTAGGAATCCCATCATGGTATGACCTACCATACAGGTCAGAGCTTAATCTCCCTGGGATATTCTGAATGACGAGTCCTAGGCATCTTCTTGAAAGTCGTCGCAACCGGCAGCATCCGACAGGTGAGCTTCAGGTAAGCCTCTCTCACTCCGGCCCATGTTCAAATTGTTAGAGCAAACCGAGGATTGATTTGAGCTTTTATCAATAGGCTTAAGGATCCGATGTCATAACATTTCTTCTCTTATTTTCCCAGTTGAGTCGGTTAGGAATCAGGTGCCACCTTATCTTTGAGAGAAACCTCTAACGAGATTCCTCTCAAAGAGGGGCAGCTGTTGACACCTGATTTTTTTTACCATTTATTATTGTGATTTTTATTCTTTAAAATTAATTAAAAATATCAAAAAAGGTCATAAAATCACAAAATCAACTTTGGAAGCCTTGGTTTAACCTTAGGAACCAATTTTGAACAAAAAATATTTTTCGGTATTTTTAATATTTTTCGAGTTTATTTAATTATAAAAATACCCAAAAAATCAGAAAAATACCATTCGTGGTCAGAAAAATACCCAAAAATATTTGATAATTTTGTTTTAATTTCCTCTTCAAGTGTGTCACTTTAAATCTCAAAAATTCGGCTCGGGTCACTATGTTCCTTCACAAACATAAACCCGAACCGAGCCTAAAAAAAATCATTTTCGAGTCTTTTAGTTTTCAATTCTCACTTTTTATAAGCTATGACATTGGATTCTAAAGTCTTAAAGTGCAATTAGGTCAATTTGCCCTCCAATTTATTCAATTTTTACCAAAAGGGCTTAATTGCACATTTTTCTTTCAATTAGTCCCCGGTTTCACGGATGTATACGTATGCTCTACGTATTTATACATCATTCGTATTTATATGTTATGCATATTTGTATTGTTTGGTAACCTCTTTAACTCTTGTAATAATAATAATGGTTATTATTTTTAACACCTTTGTTAGTGCCTTTTTTAGCATTTTTGTATTGTGAGTGCTATTGCTAGTGCTATTTTTAAATAGCATTTTTTGTATTATAAATTGTGAGTGCTATTGTTAGTGCTATTTTTAAATGACATTTATTTATCATAAATTGTGAGTGCTATTGTTAGTGCTATTTTTAAATGGCATTTATTTATCATAAATTGTGAGTGCTATTATTAGATAGAATTTATAATTGTTAGTGCTATTTTTAAATAGAATTTTTGTATTATAAATTGTGAGTGCTATTGTTAGTGCTATTTTTAAATAGCATTTTTGTATTATAAATTGTGAGTGCTATTGTTAGTGCTATTTTTAAATGTCATTTATTTGTGAGTGCTATTATTAGATAGAATTTATAATTGTTAGTGCTATTTTTAAATAGAATTTTTGTATTATAAATTGTGAGTGCTATTGTTAGTGCTATTTTTAAATAGCATTTTTGTATTATAAATTGTGAGTGCTATTGTTAGTGCTATTTTTAAATGTCATTTATTTGTGAGTGCTATTTTTAGATAGAATTTATAATTGTTAGTGCTATTTTTAAATACAATTTATTGGAAGGTATTTTTGGCTATAAAAGGATGGCAAGAGTTTTGAGGTTAAAGGGGGAGACATTTTGTAGAGTGTGCAAATTTTTGAGAGCTTAGAGAGAAGAACACAAACACTCTCTATATTCTCATAATCTTGAGAGAGCAAAATATACTAAGTTCGGAATATTGATTCCGCATATTGCTAGCACAATTGTTGTGGAGTTATTAGTCGTCTCCCCGTTCGTCAATTGGTGGTGCGTCCGAATTAGATGCCTAACACTTGTGAAGGCTGAGATCGAAGAACATCGAACCGACACCTCCGTTCAAGCACGCTACGAGAGGTAATCTATTTACTCCCTTTGAGACTTTGTGATTTTTTTCGATTGAAATGCACGAAGTACGCCTCTGGAGATACATGTATGGGTTGTTATTTATTTCCGCTACGTGTTACGTGGATCCCAACAGTGGTATCAGAGCCAATCCTCAGGTGTTTTCGTGCATTTAATTGATTTTTTGCAATTTTTGCAATACTATGGCCAATATGTATTAACGAATTGTTCGTCTTACATGGCTAATGGAGATTGATTATTTTATATGATAAATTAATCAACGTAGCAAAAATTGAGACTAAATCAATTTTGAATCGAAAATTTATGGCTATCTTATTTTACGTAAAAATTCTGAATATGATTCAACGTAGAATTTTTATTGTGCCTTCCTAAGTTTTAAATTGTGAATTTATTACTTACGTGAAAGGGTGGTGATCATGGAAAAATCCCTAATCAATGTGATTGATGTATATATGAATGTATGATGATTATTTATATATTTGGGGTTGTAATTATTAAATGGAGACTGCGTACTCCTTTTATTTTTCATGTAATCTTTATTTTTAGCATAGTCAATTGTTGATGTAAATGCTACGAGGATTACGTGGAGGAGCCTTTTAAGTCGGCGAGCTCTTTGGGGCCCAATTCTTGAAGAGTTCAAGAAACCAAGAAGAAGCGAAGAGCGGCTCTCCGTTATTAAAATATTAAAATGATTAAATGTGGTCTCATTGGCTCGAGACCCATTAACTCATAATTCCATGATCACCACGTAGGATAGATGTTTATGTGATTGGCATCTATTTATTTATTATGATTACGTGAGCATGATAAACTGGTTAATGTGCAAAGTCAGACTTACCTCACCCAAAATTGCGCCTGCATGAAATCCTAGTTAGGGAAAATCACTCGCGTTAGGTACCGAAAGGGCGTTGGTAATGACATCAACGTAACCAAGTCCCCGAACCCAAAATCTCTGGTTCCGCAGAATTGATCGATCTCTCCCAATCGGTCAATAAGGTTTCCGGTCTACCCTCCAAGAAAGACCGGTGGCGACTCCAAATGCATGCACAAGTTGCACATGCCACCACGACCACACTAAGGTCGAAAGCGATCGACTGTTATCGTCGAATCCCTTTGAAAAATACTCCCGCCGCGATTTGGTATGGGCCTGGGAGGGCCCGCGCCGATCCAAAGCCCGCGATCCGCACCCTTGTGCGGGGGAAGGCCCGCGATCGGTAATCCATTAGCCGCGTCCGCTTCCGGATGGGTCGCGACAACCATGCACACCCCTATTAAGAACAAACACATTTATGCACAAGAAGAAAAACTATGTGATCTTGTAAATGAGAGAGAAATATGATCCTTAAATATAACACAAGATTTCTTATGCAAAACCCTAAGGCGTATTTTCCTGGGGACATTAGGGAGTTTCTAGCTCAAGAATTGGATGTTAACTATTTAGATCTACCAATTGCAAGCAAACTGCGTTGGGTCAGGACCATCTTGTGAGAACCCTCATGATGTGATGTGGACATCAAGCCATATCGAGGAGGAGGTGCTAGGGACCCGTTGTCCTATCCACTTGGTCCGATCACTCGAGCGAGGGAAAATCAATTCAAGTAAGATGTTGGCATCATGGTTCGTGATATTTGGAGTAGAGGCAATCTTGGATCGAGAGCTGGCGAACTCTGAATGAGCTCAAATTTAGTTGGCTACTTGGAAACGGGTCGCTGATCAATACTCATTGTTTTGCAATGATCGACATCATTTTTTGGCGTTTCGAAGTCGTTTAGATGGGTTTTTAGACATTTCCTTAATTTTAGGTAATTTTCGTGATTTAATAATATTTTCGTAATTTATTGATTTTTTTTTTTGTAATATTGCGTTTCTTAGGGTTAGCACCATATATAAGGGTGCCGAGGGTTTCAAGATCGAGGAACGGACATTAATTTCATTTTTTAATAAAATGAGAGGATTTTCTCTTCTTTGAGTTCTTTGAGGACTAGAACTTATCAAGGCTTCCTTGTGGCAGTCGATTCAACTTATCGAGCAAGATAGCAAGAGGTAAGGCCGATTTGGTGAATTACATCATCAAGTGCCGCATGTTCCAATGTTTGGGACAAGTCAGCATGGATTGCAATGCTAAGTCCTTGCCCATGTTCTTGAATTATGGACGAAACAATTTATTATACAAACTTTACAACCCAAGATGACTTGTATACAGTAGTTTTCCTTGGTCACAATAGTCTATGACATAGAATCCCTTTAGCTACTTGATTTTTAGGGATGAACGGTTTCAGATTATGTATAGGTTACACCTAGAGCCTAGAATCTATTCGTTAGAACAAGTTTCTCGTTTTTTGTAACATGGAACTTACTTCACATACCTTGAAACCTGGAACCTACCCTATCACTGGTTCCAGAGTTTACACAGGTTCCGTCTGTAGTTTTAACTAAAGGATTGTAGTGACTCATCATTTTTAATGATAACCACTTATCGCTACAATCTACTTATCATAACTCATATTTAAACAAACGAACAAATATGAAATATTAACAGAGTAACAATTTCAATCATAAACATCGTAGAAGATGAAAACTCACACTCGTGGTTCCACATTACTCACTCATTATCAGATGCCATAGAATATGGCACGATTGCGCAAAGACATATACAAGAATACACAAAAACTCGTTACAGATTCCACCTACTTGCAACTTGGAACTTGGAACCTATCCGTCGAAACAGGTTCCCTAGTTTTTAGAACCTAAAACCTACCTTGCAAACTGTTTAACCATGCTCACCCAAACTTGATTTACTAAGTCATAACTTAAGAATAGATAATTGAACAAAAAAATTATTGCTTTTAGGCTCTCACTATCTCTAAAAGCGTAGGACGACTTTGGATGAAGATCATTCATTCCAATTTGTGCTCAGTGCTCCCTTTCGGTGCCTCATTAATCTCAGCTATTGATTGATTTTAAATATTTTAATTCTGAAGTTTATCGCTCCATCCATCAATGGTTGATGATGATGGGGGCACATGGGAGCACGCATGGGATTACAGGATCCCCCTCCTCTAGTGAGAATCCTTTTGCATTTCAAGGGGTGAAGATCTGTTACCGCAAATGACGCTCCTTTTGGCTTCCTGACAAATATCAACCGTTTGATAAAAATTTCATTCCCGTAAATTAATGGTTGAGATTTATTGGAATACCAAGGGTAGCAACATAGGCACTGAAAAGAATTTGAAAGTTTTGTGTTGCCAAACACCCACTCTATTGCTCAAGGATTATTATAGGCTCAAAAGTCCTAGTAAAGTTGGCTCCGGAACACACCCTCAAATGTCCGATCACCAAAGCATCTAGCCCAGCCAATAGACATGCAACCCTGCTGGTAAATGGATTGGCTATGGGGACGCAAGCATCACGGGTGCGGGGTTCGACTCTTGTGATTTGCAAAGAGGCGAAGCAAAAATTAGAGAAAAGAGAGTTAAAGATATAACAAAAGCAAAGTATCTAGCCCACCCCATGTGCAATTAAAGGCTGGCCTAAATTCACGAAACGGGCCGACATAATCTTTTATATGTTAGGTGAAAACCACTCTTACGCTTTTTCATTTTTGCTAATATCGCCTCAACAATTAATGTAAGAAAGGAAATGAATTATTTCCAAATTATCATTACCAAATATTGGAAAAAAAAAACGATATGATTAATACATCTCCTACAACTTCCCATTTCACACTATAGCAATCACCTGAGTTCGTGCATGCACAAATCACATAACGCGTGCTCGCGACACGGTCCTCATTAATTCAATGGAAACATGAATTAAGGCCTCACAGTCGAATTCTTGCTACTAAACCCACGATGGCCACGATGGCCATTGCTTAGTTATTCGTTTTACTTGACAAGTAATTAGGAAAAGTAATTCCCTATTTATCTATAGTTAGGGGTTTCTCAAAGTCAGACAATTATATTTCCACGCAAAGGCTCCACTTGTTTTGTGGAAAATGAATGATTCGAAACGACTTTTCCTGAAAATGATCACTCAGATAGCTTGAAATAGTTAGTTGATAAAAAAATACTTTCATTACCGACAATAATTAATGTCTAAACACTTTTTTGGACAATGAAAATACGTTTCGTTTATTCATTTTTGCAAGCAAATATAAGCGGTCATCTGTAAGAAAATATTTTTCTGACTCATTCATTTTTTGCGAATAAACCGCCAAAAAGGCAAATTACATTCCAAGGACTCCACCTTCTTTTCACATTGACGTGGTGGGAGCGTGCTATATGTTCTTCTACACCTTTGTTTCTCCTCCTCGGATGTACCAACAAATGGGGAAATGGGCAGAGGATCAAAAGATACATTTGTGAGCACTCAAGGAGTAATTAATGCTCCTTCTGTTTTGCAAAAAATGGATGGGAGAATATTTTTCTAAAAAGATCGCTTGTAGCGCTTATAAAGACGAATGAATGAATCTGCCGAGTATAAGAAGGTGAAGTCGCCCAAAATGATTATTTTAATCCGTGAGATACATCATATTCTTTCTCATATTTCTCACTTAGCTTCCGTTAATTCGCAAAAATAAATAATTTGAATAACATTTTTCTAAAACAAATTGCTTTATTGCTTGACATACTTAGTCAATGGAAATTATTTTTCAAATTGATAACAATTTATGCGTAAAACATTTTCATTGAACAATGAAAATATTTTTCATTCGTTCATTTTTGCAAGCGATACAAGCGCTCATTTAAAGTATAATAATTTTCAAATCATTCAATCTTCGCGGAATGAACATGACCTTAATATACGAGATCAGTATTTCTAACGTTAGAGTTAATACAATGAAAAACCCCAAACCGGTTATCCTAAACTACTTTTTTAACCACGAAAAACCTCAAATCGGTATGCATGTGATAAATTTACCCAAACTATTTTTTTTACCACTAAAAATTCGAATATGGTATTTTTGTAATAAATTTACCCTAAACTAATTTTTTTGACCAAAAAATCCAAGCTGGTACAACCCAAACTGGTACACCTATGACAAATTTACCCTCCGTTAAATTAGATTAATACCACAAAAAAATCTCAAATTGATAAACATATGACAAACAAATGGTAAAAATCCCGAACTGTTACACCCGTGAACTGCTACATGCCATTCAACTTAACAATTTGACAGTTATATTTAATGAAAACTAATAGAGGGTAAATTTATCACAGATATATCAGTTTGGGATAGATTTGTCACAAGTGTACCAGTTCAGGATTTTTTAAGGTCAAAAAAATAATTTTGGGCAAAGTGTATCAATTTGGGGTTTTCCGGGGCATTAACCGCTAACATTACTCTATTGCGTATTCCGTATATATGTTTTATTATATTTTGGTGTTGCTGTTTATTGTTGATGGCTCAATCGAGCATTAATGACAAGTAGCCTTACGAATTCGACGTTTGACTTCTACCCGATAACCATTTGAACAGTGTACAAGATAGAGAGCATCAGCCCACGATACGATGTTAGGGTTTTAGCTAGCCATGAAGACCGGCCCAAACGAAAGAGGTCCACAGAGGAGTTCAAAATGAACCATGTGGTTGAGAGCGAGGTCGTGCGGTTCGATGGCATCTCGTTTTCTGTATTCTCTAGTTTGTTAGCTGCAAAAATGACAAGAACAGCGTTAAATTACCCATCAAGAAAGGTAACATTAGAAAACTTTTGAAAGCCGTAACTCTTGATTTGCTAGTCGGTCCTAGATTTTCGTGGCCACGTGAGTTATCTTCTTCTTAACATCAAAGTTAAGTTTCGATTGATCATGATCTTTTTTTCTCTATAAAAACAAAGTTCTTCAAAGAGGGTTGGACTGTGCTTTGCTTCTGAATGTGACTGGATTGAGGTTCAACCACGGAGGGCCGCAGCAACGACATAGATCCATTCCTTTCACACTAGAAATTCTTTCTTCGATTTCACTTGTCTTGAGACCTCTCGAGAGCGAAGATCTTTCCTTCGATTCACCATCGACTTTGGAGCATTTGATTTTGTGTGTCCGAAGCTGTCCCATGAGTAGCATAGTTTTGTCTTGGGCTACTTTTTATAAGAGGCTATCCACCAAAGATCGAATATTGAAGTGGGGATATTCGAGCTGATTCTGGCTTTCTCCGTCAGTCAAACAAATTTCTATTCCAGAAATAGAATTTTTTTACCATTATCAAACGCATTTATTTTGCTTAGAAACTCATTCTAAAATAGAAATACAAAAAACTATTTCTGTTCCAAGAAACTGTTTCTGGACATGAATGGTTTTCATGCGCACCCTTAAGCTTCCAGTTTTAGCTTCTCGACAGAACCCTGGAAATGAGTTTGTGGTACTTTCTAGTATCTCCGAGCAAGTCTTTTCATGGAAGGAAAAAGAACTTCAATGGGCAATCGGTATCCTCTGTATTATTAAAAATTGCTTTTATCATGTTTGGACAATCGAGAATGAGAAGAGTTCATCATTGTCCTATCAATGTCCATTTCGAGTCGATTATTAGGGACGCTAAATTCATATTGTTATTCGTAGTCAATGGCACATCGGTTAGCGATTCTTCAAGAACATTACATGCTAGACGTGTTTTAAATTAGATATATCTCATAGTACTTAGACTACGTTTGATAGTCAGGATAAAATTCAGGACATGATAAAATTTATTACATTCTGTGTTTGGTACCTGCCCAGGACATGATAAAGTGAAATATAAGGGGATATAGCTTGGATAAAATTATCCAAATGGGGAGGTGGGATAGATGTGAATATGATTTCTTCTCTTCATGGTATAAAAATTATTTTTCTGGATAATGAAATTTTTAATTGTAAAATTTAAATAATAATTAGATTTGAATTCTAATGTCAAAAAAATTCAAAATAAAAAAATTATATTCATTTTTATTTATTCTATATTTAATTTTATATATTAGTTTTTTTCAACTTTATAATATATAGTTTATATATGTACATACAAACATGCATACGCACAACCCCCCTCCCCCCTAAAGTATCTATATACATTACTTATTATAAGTACAATAGTATAATTTATTACTTCATAAAAAAATTACTAAGAAATGATGGAAGAGAACAAAAATAATGATAAAAAAAGATTTAAAATTTAAAAATGAAGTAAAAGAATCCAAATTTTAAGTGTACAAATTCAAAATTGAAAATGATCTCTCTAATTCTCAAAGAATGAGGGGTAATAAAATTAAAAAAAAAAAACACTTGCATCTACATCTCCTCTGTATCTCTAGAGTATGTTAAAATTTTACGACTCTTTTCTAGATTTTTAATTCATGACAAAGGTCTACGAAAAAAGCAAGAGAGTACAAACTTATTCTCCTTCTTAGCTTTCTAATGCACGTCAAAAGTCTATGATCGTAGAAAGAGAGTCAAACTTCTTCTTCAACAGAGTTTTGTGGTTCAGGTTGAAGTTTAACGAAAGTAAAGAGAGTGGTAATGACTATATTTTCTCTCTCTTACTAGATTCGGCAATGAATTATAAGAGATTCTTATAGTCTCTATTTATAAATTTTCAGATATATTTACATCGATGTGTTGTAAGTATCAAATAATGAACAATATAAGATATGAACATATCCGACTTTGTTATTGCATGCGATTTACCAAATAATTGATAGAATATGCCGAAATTCCTGAATTTCATATTCTATCATATCTAATCCAATCCTGACTAAAATTCGGACCACCAAACGCAGTCTCAGTGATTTGACTTTTTATAGTTTGCGCATGTAGCAGGACTCAGATCCACGTGCAATTTTTTTTTTTTTGGGTTACGTAGAGTCTTTCCCTTAAAAAACAAAATAAGGAACATGTGATCATTGCATACCCTGATTTTGGCCAAAAAGAGAAAGGACGTCTAGTGCATCAAACTGTGGAATTGTCAATAGACATGCGGCCTCGCGTTCTGCAAAGAAAGAAGAGTTGGAATAGGACAAGGAAAAAAAAAAGACCATAGAATTAAAACGAAGGTGTTCGATCATTTATGAATCGGTTCGTATTGGACATAGAATGGTGTGTGCGATCCTGTCGGCTTGCCTTGGCATGGGCAACCGTGATCCACCTTCCAAATCCAATTTTCTCATTTTTCCCGTAATCCTAACTACGAATTTACTTCACGAGTTGTGCAATCTCCCAACCAGGGTGAATATAGTTTCAAGGTAAAACCTAAAACTAGATCGGTGGGGAATCGATCTGGAT
This sequence comes from Rhodomyrtus psidioides, assembly GCA_021437785.1. NCBI lineage: Eukaryota > Viridiplantae > Streptophyta > Magnoliopsida > Myrtales > Myrtaceae > Rhodomyrtus > Rhodomyrtus psidioides. The sequence goes on along the minus strand of JAILYB010000041.1, from coordinate 1,144,527 downwards.
CCAAGTTCTAAAGTATGCAATATAGGTTCCAAATTTCAAAAATTAAGAGATCTGTTCCGACGAGTAAGTTCCATGGTTCAGGCAAGTGGAACTTGGAATAAATTTTTGTTTTTCTTCGTATATGTCTTTGTTCAATCCTACGATACTTCATGGCTTTCAACGATAAGTGCTTAATTTGGAGCCATTAGTCTGAGCTTTCATATTCAGTGATATCTATGATTTAGACTTTTACTTTGTTATTATTTTATATTTATTCATGTGTCTAAATATGAGTTATGGTTGGTGGATTGTAGCCACGAGTGGTGGTCATTAAGGGCCTATATGGATCGTAGCCAAGGAAACTGTTTCTGTTTTAGAAGTGTTCCGGGAACACTTTCGAAACAGAAACGCGTATGGTTAAAATTTTTTCCAAAAAGTGTTATGCGGAACACTTTTGTACTAGAAAACACTTTTGAAGAAACAAAAAAACTTGCTTCTGAGTTTTGGAACACTTTTTGAACCACCACCCATTGTCGCCGGCAGACCGCCACCACCGGCTGCGGCGGAAAAAAGTGTTTTTTTTATACTTACCAAACGTGTTTTTTTCTTCAAAAATGGCAGCCGGAGACACAAACACAAAAAAGTGTTTCTATTCAAAAAATGCTCCAAGGAACAGAAACGTTACCATACGCAGCCTAAAAGTGAAGATTCATTGCAAATTTGCAATCGTAAATTAGAAATACAAATGGTATCTGGGTAAACTCCGAAACTTATGACATGAAAGGTTTCGGGTTTTAGAGCATGCAGATAGGTGGAATCTCAACAGAACCCGAAACTGCTCATCGTGCTCTCAACCTAGTTTAATTTAACGTAGTCGATGTAGTTTTTTTTTGTCCCGAATAATTGGCGGATCAACATGCATGAATCTCGGCCAAGGTTACGTGATGATTTACGAGTGAAAGAACTCCGTGGGAGTTTCTATTTATGATATTGATACTTGCCGGCTAATTGACATGTCCGCACACTATGGCCCTACATTAGTCAACAATCCTTAAGTGTCCCCTCTCAATACGTTTCTGTAAATTCACAATGAATTGGATAAATGGGACTGAGACACTTGTGCTGATGTAGATAAGCATAGACATGCACCAAGCCAATATAAAAATAATATAACATAATATATGTGGCGAGCGGACCAACGTTGCGGCCAGCCCGCTTCCATCAATCCCCCAAAGAAAACTTTAGTGCTTTGAGGCCGATCGTGGTCACTGTCATGTGACTAGTGTGATATAGCGTCCGCACGTCACTTAATATTAACCGCATATGATATAAGGTATCCACCTCTCAACTCATCCTACGTTTCATGAATTAAGTGCGGTCGAGAGAATTTTTTATTCCCTTCCTTTGTGTCTTAAATAGATAATGATGAAGGAGGCCGGGCTTCCACTTGGATTTCCTACTATTTGAGAACGAGCTCCACGTGGAATTACGAGATTTTTCCTTATTAATTTATCTTATGTTTTCTATCTCCATTTGTCCAAGTGGTCATAGTATTGTCGGGGACGTACTTCAGCTCTTGTCCGACATTATCTTGTGGGGGGGCCACGATGTCATCGATTGTATAAGTTTGTGAGAAGATGAGTAGATAAACACCCGTGCTTGAGAACATAAATTTCGAGCGTGTTTATTTTAAGGAAAGTGATTTTCAAAAATTTGTTTTATGGAAAGTGATTTCCTAAAAATTACTTTCTTGGAAAACGATTTGTTTTCCTTTATTTGGTAATATATTACCGAAAATATTTTTCGATGTTTGGTTTTCATTTAGAAAATAATTTCAATCTCATCAAAGGGACTGTTTTTGATATTGATGAGAGGCAAATGGTCGAGAGAGCTGACGTGAACTGACCCAGCCAGGTCTCTGCCCCAGCCCCGGCCCCGGTCCTCGGTTCCAGGCCTCGGTCCACCGGCCCCGGGCCCCGGTTCCCGACCCTCGGCCCCGGTCCCGATCCCGATCCCCGGCCCCCAGCCCCCAGCCCCGGCCCCAGTCTCGATCCCGGTTTCGATCCAGGCCTAGCCCCGATCCCGGTTCCGATCCCCGGCCCTCGGCCTCGGCCCGCCCTCGACCTCGGCCCCGGTCCCGGTCCTTATTCCCATCCCAGGCCCCTGGCCCCTGGCCCCTGTCCCCGGTCTTTGGCCCAGGCCCGATCCCGGCCCCGGTACCCAGCCCAGTCCTCGTCCCCGGCCCCCGGCTCGATCCCGGCCCCGACCCCGACCCCGGTCATAGTTCCCGGCCCCGCCCCCCGGCCCTCGTCCTAGTCCTCGGTTCCCGGCCCCGGCCCCAGTCCCTGCCTCTATCCCGATCCCCGGCCCCGGTCCCCATCCCTGCCCTGATCCTCGGTCATCAGCCTCGATCCCGGTCCCCGGCCCCGTCCCCTTCCCCGATCGCCGGCCCTGACCCCGGCCTTGGCCCAGCTCTTGGTCCTCGGTCCCAATCACCGGCCCCGGCCCTGGTCGTTGGCCTCGGCCTCGGGATCGATCCCCGGATCGGCATCGGTCCCATTTTCAAAGAAAGTTAGAGACTCAAATTTCGAAAAGTGTTTTCGCCTTTTTATTTTGGGGAATTCACTTTTCTATTTTAATGAATAAAATCTTTGTTTATTGGAAAGTACTTTCCGTTAACCAAATCATTTTCCGCGAACCAAATAGACAAAAGTCCAGAAAATACTTTCCCTGAAAATACTTCCCTCAAAACAAACGCACCCTTCATCTGTTTCAACAATCTACATCACATGAGAAAACGGTCTTATATAAGAAATAGTAAAGATTGAGATAAATGAATATACTTAAATCGAGCTACATCGTCCGATGGGTTTCAAGTTATAAATATCACCCATATAAAAAAATTAATTAAATATAAATGAGAGTAATGCTCATAAATACAATCCACCAATGAGAACGGTCGTTGGAGGAATCCTGTTATAGTGTAAGAAAAAAAAATGATGGATTTGATTTTCCACCTCCTATTTATTTTGGCAGTTCAGCTTGATAACAGTACTTAAGATATTATAAGTAGAGAATGGAAAATTTCATGATAATAAGTAAAATAAGGCTCCATTTGTTAGGGGTGAGTGGTTTCAGGTTCTTTATAAGTTCAACTTGAAACCTAGAACCCATCCATCGGAATTGATTCTTCGTTTTTTGGAGCTCGAGACATACCCTTCATGCCCTGGAACGTGGAACCCATCTTGTCACAGGTTCCGGGGTAGGTTCCAAGATCTGTCCGGGGTACACCTGTATTCTTAATTGAATTATTGCAATGATCATCATCTTTAATGATCACCATTTGCTATTACAATTCAGTGACCACAAATCAGATTTAGATACATGAATAACTATGAAATGTTAAAATAAAAATAAAAATTTCGGTCATAAATATCGATGGAAATGTAAGCTTAGACTAGTGATTATAGATTGCACACTCATCATCGAATGCAATGAATACTGCAGGATTGTGTGAAAATATATACCAAGAAAAACACAAAAACTTGTTTCAGATTACAGGTTCCTCAATTTTTGGAACTTAGAATACAAACGGCATTTGCTTCACTGAAAATGAATAATTTAAAAAATATTTTCCTAAAAACGAATCGCTTGTATTGCTTGAAATAATTAATCAATGAAAATTTTTTCATTAGCAACAATAATTTATGTCTAAATATTTTCGTGGATGATGAAAATACTTTCAGTTAATCCATTTTTGTAGGAAATAAGAACGATCATTTTTAGGAATTTTTTTCGAATTATTCATTTTTCGTGAAACAAACTCACTTTTACATTCTTTTCCATTTCCATGCTCAATCAGTATTCAGCAAATTTCAATTACATAGGAGACAACTAATTTTCAACCCTTTTTCCTTAAGATGCCAATCCTATTCTGATCATGAAAAGCCTTTGCTTATCTGACCTCATTGAATAATTAACCGGAGCGAACTCTATACAGAGAAATTTCCATAAATATACTCATATTAAAGAAAGAAAAAAATTTCCATGACAGTTTAACAGTATCGTCATTTGTTTCTAACCGTAAATTTACACATTATCACCTCGTATTTTTATAGAAAACACTCATTAATCGAAAAATCGTGAGATCAGAAATAATGACGATACTGTCATACTCTCACGGTAGCAAAGCCCTTAAAGAAATCGAGGCAACATTCAATTATCACAACCTTTCGTTGAAGTCATTACATAATTAATTCGATTCGCAGCGGCCAGAAATCTTCAAACGCAAAAGCACATTTCAAAGTGTTTTGATGGTCTGATACAAAGGAAGAGGAAGAAGTGTTTTGATGGCTCAAGTCAAGTTATTGCGGCTTCCGTCATAATAGATGTTCATCTTATCCGCAATTAAAATACACAGGTCAAATTAGTCCAAATCCACCCCCTCGGTTCCGCCGGCGTTCACAAATCGAGGAACGCGACGTTTTCGCCCTCTCACATCAATCACAACTTTTTTTTTTTTTATCAATTTGTGAAAGAAGGGATAATTGCCCAAAAAAAAGTCATAAATCTATTGTACGGTGATCAAATCAATTCTAAATTTTTCAACTGCGTCAATTTAGTCCCACATCTTTTAATGATTTGTCAATTTAGCCATAAACTTTTCAATTTTATCTATTTTGTCGTGAACATTTTGAAGCTTTGCCATAACCGGTTGAAAGGACCATATTAACAAATTATCAAAAATAAGTTTATGACTAAATTGACAAATCATCAAAAGATTTTGGACGAAATTGGTACAATTGAAATGTTATGATTGAATTGAAAGATCCTCAAAAGATTTAGGACTAAATTGACACAATTAAAGTGTTAAAGACCGAATTGACCGCCGTACGATATGTTTATAACTTTTCGGACAATTTTTCCTTCTAACGAAACCGAACATAAAAAATTATGAATCCGGATGGATAGAGATCGTCATGGATCTGGATCCTCTGTCATGATTATGTGAGAGGGGAGAGTTCCCCCAATTTTAAATTTTAAATTTCTCTCTCACATGACAGGAGGAAATCAGGGCAGACGATCCACACCCGATCGTCATGCCCTCGAAAGCACCCACGAATTTCTCCAATTTTCGGTACGATTACATAGCAATTAGAGACGTACATTGCTTCCTCTTGCAAGGAAGATTCCAAAAGCATTCCCTCAAGTCAAACTCCACCTATCCACCATAATAAACAAATCATTTAAAAATAAATGGATAAAATCATGGAAAGGATGTAGATAAGAACATATCCGCTCCCTTTAAATTCTCCCTCCAGGAACATCCTTCTACCTCCGCCACCCTGGCCTAAGAAGAAAAAAAACCCCCTCCACCCATTACCAACCACCACCTTTCTTGATCAAGTTCAAATTCAAACTCACTCCTGAATTCTTGCCTGCACAAACCTCGTCTATTAAGAACTTCGGGAAGATGTTCTTGTGACGATCTTTCGAACCACGATGTTTGTGTAGCCCTGTCATGAGCTCAATCGCTCCTTTCTCTCTGAATCTCCTGTCTCACTCGGTCTCAGTCGTGCTGCTGTATTGGTTCTATGTGATTTCCTGAACCTGACCTGTCCTGAATAAGTTGCTGGGATTGATTCATTTGACCGAGATCACGCGAAGTAGCTAGCCCCGAAGGATGATGTCCCTAGCGCAAGGTAGCTCGGGGTCCGAGGCCGATGCCAAGCACTTGGGGTCGGACGAGAAGAAGAGGCGGCGGATGCTGTCGAACCGGGAGTCAGCAAGGCGGTCGAGGATGAGGAAGCAGACGCACCTCGAGGACCTGACGAGGGAGATCGGCGAGCTGGAGAGGGAGAACCGCGAGATCCTCAGGGCTTACAAGGCAAAGTCGCAGGGCCACCTTGGCCTCCAGTCGGAGAACGGCGCCCTGCTCACCGAGAAGGCGGCCCTCGAGAATTACCTGAACAGCATGGAGTCGATCATCGGCAATTTCAAGCAGAACGGGCAGTGTCAAAGGTTCGGTTCTGGGGTCCAAGAGCCGTGGCAGGTCCACAGCCCGTCGCAACAGATCGTGGCATCTGCTAGCTTGTCTAGGATTTAGGTGACATGGAAGTCAAATGTTAAGGTGTCTGTAACTGTTGCCCAGGTCATTGTTAGGTTCACCTTGTCTGTCCAACATTGTTGCTCATGCCTTCATTGTTCTTGATTGTGTGTGTAAAATGAAACACGGGAAGATTTTATCTGTGCTAATATTCGACTGCATCGGACGCAGCATGATGCCTTGTTCTATCTTTCAAGCTAAACCACACGATTCCTCCCCAAGAACCCGACCTAACGGAGAAAATGGTTGACCATGACATCTAGTTTCTTGGGAAGCGATAGATGCAAATTGATCTCAAATAATTACCAGCTTGACGATTGATGAATTCGCATACTTCTAATGTTACATTTTGAACAAGTATCTTTCAGCGCCACCAGCACAAACAAGGTACCACGCCGTCACCAATCTCAGCCTGCTTTGTGAACATTCCAGGACTTGGTTTCGAAAACATGGACTGGTACTTTTTTTCTTTTTCTTCAACTGAGAAGCATTACTGACTGAAATTCTATGTGTTCTGATAGAATTACGCGTTCTGCGACCTCCTTTCAGGAAGACAGCTAGTCAGGTGATGCTCTGATGCCTTGCCAATGGACAGTCTCGCTAGTCCCGAAGGTCAGCGATTCTGTTTTGTGCTTCGACTAGCCTTTACTACCGGCAATGGTCCATAGAGCTAATGCAGTCCAGACTATGCAATCGTGACATTCGTGCATATGATGTCACTTGCGGAGTTGACAGAGCAAGTTTCAGATGGACAATTATTGAGGATGCTCGTAACACTATTATCCCCAATCTCCTCTTGTAAATAACAATTGGAACTTTTCTAGGATCCTCCAGGGCTCTAGCACAATCTCTTTTGACCATTCAGGATTATTTAGTAAGTTACATTAGCAATAAAGCACGTGATCTCGATACTGATTGGAACCTGCCTAGGGTATCAACTGTTCAATTGTCTGCTGCTATTACCGCTTCGCATATGAATAGTCGGCATTAAGGCGCTTGAAAACGACCGAATCTCTAAAAGTAAAGTAGGGTCTGCAAAACCTGGCCATGAACTTGTCACAGCTAGAATTACTTTGCTGAACTATGCATCTCCTTGTGAGTAAGTGAACCCACTCGCTTGAGCTCAAGTGGTATTGATAGACATTCCATATAGGATGATACAATGCCTCTCCTTGTCGCACTTGAATTGGTGGCATCAAGGAGCTTCAGAGTAATGCACACTTTAGAGAAGATACGGGCATTTCCGGGCAAATGGACATGCTGTTGTGTTCCCGCAATTTACGTACGGCACTGCAGGTCAATTCGAGCTCAGCATTATCGAAAGTCGGAGGAAGCGGAAACAGAACTGTAAACAAATGACCGAACTTTGGTATTGTCTAGCGGCCTATCACCCTGGCAAACTGCTAATCATCCTCTGAGACTCCGTACCTGCCACCTTGTAAGAACGTTGGTTATATCTGCAGAGACCTATTCCAGTTGACATATTCGATCTTCGACTGGAAAGCTTTAGTTTAGTATGAATTAGTACAATGAACTTCTCAAAACTAACACGAACAGTGTGAACATGAACATTGCTGTTCGGTGGTTGAAGAAGACCCGACTTCGAAGGAAATCTTCGGCACAGAAGGTAATTAGGAAGTTAATGCTTTCAAACATACAGAGAGTCCAATTCTCATCAGACAAAATGCACAGTAGAAGCTCTCCTCAAATAAATTCTAAACAAAATGACAGGACTTTAAGAGGAATAGGCGATAGATTTCATCTCTCTTCCTATTTACAATCAAGGTGACGAGATATCCCATTGTTCTTTTGGACACTAATGATTGCGAGATTATGAGAAATGTCCAGAGTGGTCTTTCTACAATCAGGTGAACTTCAAGATTGAAAGAGACTGCAACGGCGTGCCTTTCCACCCGACAATAAGACATCTGCCGTTCATATCAAACGTGCAAAACTTCCCGCAGCCGAACTTTTCCATGACCAAGTTCGCTTGGTACAGAGATGACCTGCTCAGTTCCGCCTCAATCATGCCGATCCGGGCGAAATAGGCCCTCCAAACGTCGATCTTCACATGTCGGACCGTCCGCTCCTCACCTTCGCTGGCTAGAATGTTCTTAACCCTGTTGCCAAAGTAAATCGATTCAATGATCCTCCTATTGAAATCTTCCCGACTCATGGAAGCTTCGAGGCAGTCGAAGGACGCACCGTAGTAGAAGAGTGACTCAATAAAACGGTGCACGAAGTTCGGTGAATTGAGGTTTGCCTCGACTTCGGCAACAACCATTACACGCGGATTGGTCTTTCTGATTACTTTCATCAATGATTCAAGACGGTTAGGCTGCGGTATCAAGGTCCGTAAGAAGTGCTGAGAGTAGACGACCACTGCCTCCTCGCTATAAATCTCGAATAGTTCCCGTTTGAGATCCAGCAAATCTCCTACCACAACAGACTTGAAAGTGAAGGGCAAACTCATGCTCTGGGCAAAATTTATTAACCTCTTACCGGTCTCGTCAATCTGATTCTTTGAAGAGGTTCCTACAGCAGTTATCTTCAGAAGCTCAATCTGGCTATCATAGCACGATACGAGCGCTTGCATTAGGATCGTCCACTGGGCCCCGGAACCTATGTTGAGATCGATCACATGAACCTTCTTTGCATCGGCCACACTTTCCACAATCGCCTGCGCTCCTGCGAATTGCGCCACCTGCACCCACGGGAGCTCTTGAATACACGCGATCTTGCTCCGCGACGGGCTCGTCGTTTGTGCGTGGGGATCAAGTTTCTGTCTCTTTCCACAACCGTTCATTGCGATTCTTCCACTTCCTCGATCAATCCTTTCACGCAGCGCCCCGGCAAAGTAGAAAACCACCCTTTGGATCGGATTGCCCTTGTTCGAGCACAAGCAGTCGCACTGGTCCAGCAACTTGCTCGCCCGATGGAACTCCTGATAGTGCACTTTCTCTGCTGCGAACAGAAGCAGTTCTACGAGCTGTACGTCCTTCATGTCCTGATCGGAGAGACCAGAGAAAGATGACGCATATGGGTGGCTGAAAGTCGCAGTCGGATCGCCCACTGAGGAGCTGGTCTGGATGAATTTAACTCCAGCTAACCTGATAATCTCTTCGGTCGACAAGGTCGTCTCTGTGAGTCTCTTCAAAGTGGTATTGCTGCTCGGCTCAATGAACTTGTCCCCATCCAGCTTCTTCAGCCTGTGCTCGTAGCTCTTGAGGAGCTCGAGGGAGGCCAGCAAATGCTGCTTTTCCTTCTCATGTTCACCCTGCCGGACTCTAATCGGCTCCGACCCAAGATTCGCATTCTCCTTCAAGCACGTTTGAAGTGAGGGAGAGCCGGCTTCGAAGTTCAAGTCATCGAGCAGGTCAGAAGCGGGAAGCAGATACTCCTGCTGGTTCTGCTGTTGGAATTTGGAGAAGACGAGGTCCGACTCCAACAGGTTGTCTTGATAGAGTCCAAAATCAGAATTGACAGTCTCAGTGAAAGAAGAGTCTCTCCAGTACTCTTCTCCATTATGATTGTGCTTGCTTCCATTTGTCCCTCCGACAGCATCATCAAACTTATTGTCAGAACCGAGATTTTCTCGGACGACCACGGGACTGAACGCCTCGAAAGAGAACGTTGTAGACGCCATCTTGAAATGCACAAGCAGTTCACAGGCCTATCTTAAGTATATGCTCAGTAGGGGCTAACGGAAGATCAGAAATATCATCGACGTTTGCTCAATTGGAACAAGATTTTTCTTTTCGACCCGGCAACTCTTTGTGCCTAACTAACTTTTCCCGCTTATATAACGTAGAAAACGTTCACATCCAGGAACATCAAGTACAGTCCTCTTGACGTGGGACCTGTTGATGAATTCAAGGCCGGCCAACCCTCGAGGCAATGCGGTTTAACAAGTTCAGTGCGATTCTTGAATTCATGTCCGGCTTTTCGAGACCATAACGATTATCTTAATACCCGAAAGGACTCGAACAAGAGTTAGATTCCAAAGGGCGCGTCAAGGACTCCATAACAGAAGCATCCCTGGACCAAGTAAATCTCCTCAGAAGTTCAGCCAAAAGACCCAGGACAAGCATAGGACGATGTCATGAACGAATCAGCAAATTTCTGGCGTTACACATGAAGGAAGCAGCCTGGGAGGTCACAAACTTACAAAGACGCCTGCAGATTTCCAAGAGCTTCGTTTTCTCCAAAGAAGCATTGTCCGCCCGTCGCTCGACAGCGACCCCGACAATTCTTGTATGTACGCTCCATTGTTTACTCGGAACTCTCCTCAGGTGATTTGTGAATCCGCGAATGAAATGAGGCAGGTCCAGTCGATCCAAAATGGCGTATTCTCGTCCGTCCTTGTTTGATTGGCACTAGTCGATCTAGGATATACTACTTTCGACCAAGAAACAAAGAAAATCTAGGATATACAACCAGGATCAGTAACAAAAGTTTGATGACGTCTATGCTTACTCAGTTTGGAGATGATTTACGTCTATGCTTACGCAGTTTGATTGGGTTAGCGAATGTTTGAGAGAAACGGTCGATGGACCGCAACTCCCAGAAAGGATTCATGAAGAGCTTGACTAGTTGACATGGTTTCGTATTGGCCATATTTCTTGTTTTCCTGACCCGAGATAGAGCACGTTAATTTGCGAAAATGGGAAAAATTTCTTATGTCTATTGCGCTTTTGTCGGTGCAGTCCTAAATATTTTAATTTGAGCCTACTCAGTATTAAACATTTTCGCGTTTTGCCAATTGGGTCAATCTGATCAATTTTGGCTAAAAATATGTGACATGAATGTAGTACAGCAGGTGTTAAGTTGACAATATTTAATAATATTTTGATATCTTGTCAACTTATTTATTTATTTATTATTCATATTTCTTCCATTTTATTCTTTTCTTATTTTTTTCATCTTTACTATTTTTTCCTTTTTCCCCTCGCCTACGAGGGCACTCGGAGGGACGCTCAAGCTTGGGCTGGCAGGGCAGACCTTCATCAAATTAGGAGAGTTGCCCTCACTTGAGGTTGACGACCTCTGCCGGCCATCAACCAAGCCCAGTGATGGCCAACAAGAATAGGACAATGACACAGCCATCCTTTCTATAAACCATAGATAATATGTATACATATCATCAAACAACTAGCTCAGAAACTCAAGCTATATACAACTCATATCTAAAAGTCCTCACTATCAAAAGTCATTATGCTAATAATGACGTTTACGTCCTATTTGCAGCTCACTGAAGAACCTAAAAGCAAGTTAGATGAAAGGGATGAGCAATTACAGCCCAATGAGTAATAAATCTCGATAAATCAAGCATCACTATGCATGTTTACAAAATAACTCCTTTAACCTAAGTCTGAAATATAACAAATTTCAATATGCATATTCATATACATATTCAACAGAATATATCCACAGCGTAAATATTAATTTTTCAATCAATAATATTGATACAAAAAATCAATGGTTCAGTCCTTTGATCAATCTCATCAAAAGACATGTTAATGGCCTGTTCCAATAATCAAATTTGTACTCAAATATCTAACCATGATTACGCATAATGACCCATGACAAAGCAATCAAAACATTCCACATTGGTTAGGTCTCTACCTATATTGCAAGTGGCCGGTTCACAATGATATTCTAAGCTAATATGCGCATACGCACAGATCCCCAATTAGCTTCACAACAATGTTGAGCTCCCGTCATCCAAAATGGATAAAAAAAATATATCAGCCTCACCTTTGGCCGATTGCCGGCGACAGCCTGAGGAAGAAATTAAAGATGAAAAGAAAAAGAGAAAAAAAATTAAAAAAGGTAATTAAAAATAGAATCATATAAAATTAAATATTATCAAAAATAGAATATTTAATAAATTTTTTCTTGGAAAATTAATTCCTTACGAAAAGACGGAAATCGTTTTCCAATTCGTTTTTAAGCTCAGCTAGACAACAAAAAAATCTGATCATTTAAAAAAAAAAATTGAACATATATATATATATATATATATATATGAAAATATCACATTTTTTGTGAAAGAAACGGAATCTAATTCTAGCTTGAGACGATCACAAAGAGAACTCCGGTCCATTCCTCGAGGAGTAAAGCGAAGGCGATCGAATACAAAGAACAAAACACACTCTCTCTCTTTCTCTCTCTCTCTCCCTCTATCCCGCAGCGATCTCTGGACTTTCTTAAATATTCCTACTCCCCACGTTCACTCAAAAACACTCCTTCATGTGCTCCGATTCTTCAGAGCTCGCAAAGCTATCTACTAAACCCTAACGCCTTCTCTGCTCGGATCCTCTGCGATCCCCATGGCGCTCTGGTGGCCTCTGCTCGTTCTCGCGCTGGCTTACGCCATCTGCAGGTTCCTGCTGATGCTCATTCCTCCCAACGTGCCTTCGATTGAGGTCGACGCCTCGGACGGTATACCTTCCTCCTCGCGCGTAGCTTTTCCTCGGCTCGCTGTTCTTATTCCTTTGCTGCGCTTGTGATCTGCGATTACTGCGCGTTCTGCGATTTGCTGGAATGCGCTCGCGCGTCGAGCGATTGAGTGATGTTCCGTTTGCTGGATCGTGACAGTGTTGGATGACGGCGGTCAGGCTCGGGACAACAGCTTCATTTACGTAAGTTCATGCAAATGCGGGTTGTCCTTTGGTTAATTTGTATGAGGTTTTTATGGGAATACTTCAGATATCGGTCATCGGAGGTGTTATTGGACTTGCGATGGTGATGATTGACGCGTAGAGTGAAGTCCGTCTTATTATAGAGGCTGTTATCAGCTGGCACGATCTGAATTTTCCCCTCGTCTTCGACCAGTTCGTGTATGGAAGCTTATGAAATGCTGGTTTTACTTTGTTTTGTTTACTTCTAGATGTCATTGCCGGTGTGACTGGACTTGTAGTTTGGTACTTGTAATGCTGCTGATCGACACATAATATCCAATATCATTTTATTTCTTCCTTGTCAGTTTGTTTGTCTGGTACTTGTTCTAGAACAGCTTCATCTATGTGAGCTTATGTATGTGCTTAGATGCAGTGTTGCTGGATGAGTAATTACAATTATGATGATACTGACGGACCCTTGGGGCTAATGCTTCAGTTCATTTTACATTTTGCTCAGCTCATTTGTTTTGCATTGATTTGTTGTAGATGTCGTTGCCGGTGTGACTGGACTTGTAGTTTGGTACTTGTAATGCTGCTGATCGACACATAATATCCAATATCATTTTATTTCTTCCTTGTCAGTTTGTTTGTCTGGTACTTGTTCTAGAACAGCTTCATCTATGTGAGTTTATGTATGTGCTTAGATGCAGTGTTGCTGGATGAGTAATTACAATTATGATGATACTGACGGACCCTTGGGGCTAATGCTTCAGTTCATTTTACATTTTGCTCAGCTCATTTGTTCTGCATTGATTTGTTGTAGAGTTGGTGAAACGTCCGTAACTGATCTCCAGCAGCTGCTGAATACATGAGCAAGTGGCGTTTTTCAATGGATTATTTCTCATGAATAACTAGCGTTTTTTAGTGTTTCGTTTTACTGAGCAAGAAGTTCCCTAAAAGAATGAGAGATCCTTCTGATCTATTAAAAATATCTAAAATTAACAAGTTGCAATTTATTTGTCGCAGAGCTTGTGAAACATCCATGATTGTCTTACCACAATTGCTGCATGCATAAACAAATGCAGTCTCCTGATGTATCACTTTTCTGGCTGTTGGGATGACTCACCATATGATTATCTAAAATATGTTTTCTCTTGCAAAGTATGGGAAGCGGTCTTAGAGCATAGGAAGGAAGCTTCTTGCTGGATCTCTTTTAATCTCTGATCTTCTTGCAGATTCCTCCTAGGGGAAGGACGCAGCAAGCTGATAGGAAAGTGCAGTGCTATGAACCTGCTACTATGAAATATTTGGGATATTTCCCAGCGCTCACGACAGCTGAGGTTGGGGAATTTTAATGCAATCTTACTGATTGATACATGGCAATGCAAAAGTTGTCTTATGGCTATGGGTTTATTTTTCTCATCTGATAGCTCATTGTAATTTTTTGAATTGGATTTTTTTCCAGTTCTACTAGATTTTGACGGAATCATACTCCCTGTTAGCCTGTTTGGCACCTTTATGTAAATGCTCTGGTTTTGTTGTTTATCCTTGAGGGAAGGAGGCCTTTATCCTCCTTTTAACTCGTTTAGGAAAGAACTAAACTAATACTGATGATATTGGTGCTGCGATTAATTTTACTTAACCTATATTACGTTCAAGTGAAACCTTTATTTGCTGACATGGCAGGACAAGTAATTGATTGGTTTATCTCTCCAAGATATATTTCCTGTTAGGTGATCATATGTGTATTATGTGCTCCTACTTTGGAGTAATCTATCATCAACTGTTGCCAATTTTTCAGTCGGGCAGTCTAACTGATGAAATATCAGAAAACCTTATGATATGTTGGCTTTTTCCATGTCTGCATACCATGCTTTGTAACAGAAACGTTCGCGTATTCATCTTAACCCTGATATTTGAGTTTTAACTGTTGTGTATATATATATTCCCAGGTGAAGGACCGTGTTGCCCAAGCAAGGAAGGCGCAGAAAATATGGGCAAAAAGCAGCTTTAAGCAAAGACGTCAGTTTCTACGGATACTATTGAAGTATATTATTGATCACCAAGAGCTTATCTGCGAGTAAGGGCAAAAGCTTACCTATAGGAAAGGAAGTCATTCCATGAAGTGCGTGCATCTGTATTGATTCAGGCTTCTAATTAGAATTTAGGGGGTGTCATCCTAATAAATCGCACAATCTTCATTTTTCTCTTTGAGGTTCATGCTTCAAATGTGTGCATTGTGAAGAATAGAGGGGACCAACTGTTTATTGCTCGTTAGAAGACATGAGTAACAAAGCATCCCTCATTCGGAGCATTAGATTACGAATTCTGCGCGTTTCATCTGCATTTAGATCATCTATTTGTGCATTACCTTCTGTGGGTTCTTCGGAGCTGTCCATATGGTTCTCTATGACTCTGTTTATTTTGTGCCGAAATTTTATTTCTTTTGCATGTTCATATTTAAGTACTTCTTATAGGGTTTCATCACGTGACACTGGAAAGACAATGGTAGATGCTTCATTGGGAGAGATAATGACAACCTGTGAGAAGATCACTTGGCTTCTTTCAGAGGGTGAGCAGTGGCTAAAGCCTGAGTACAGGTAAATACACGAAAATTTATCTTGGTTTTACAGTGAGCTTCATGTCTCTTGTAGTGGCAGAACTAAAGCTATTTATCTTACAACTTTGGCACATCTCCCTTTTCTCTGAAACCAATGGAAATGGTCTGTAGTAGTGTTGTTTTAGTTATACTATGATAATCCTCAATTTTATCAAGATTTTTACATCTTTGAAGTTAAATGGCCATATCAGTTCGAAGAACCAATACATGGTTCTGATCTTCTGTAGATTCGTTGCCAGCTTATAAAAGCATATACTGCAGATCATTTGATTGATTGCAATTCTCATAGATCCTCAGGTAGATCCATGCTTCACAAAAGATCCAAAGTGGAATTCTACCCTCTTGGTGTTGTAGGAGCAATTGTCTCGTGGAACTATCCTTTCCATAACATCTTCAATCCAATGCTGGCTGCAGTATTTTCAGGAAACAGCATTGTGATCAAGGTGCTTTATATTGGAGAACAGAGTATCAGTTTATTCGCTGCATACAATGGCTTGTGTAGTGGCTTAATAGAATGAATTATGAATGCTTCATTCGTAGCTGGAATTTGGCTGTCCAATTGAAGGCAACGTGCTTCTTTATGTAGGTTTCAGAACATGCTAGTTGGTCTGGATGTTTCTACTTCCGGATAATTCAAGCCGCCCTGACTGCTGTAGGAGCTCCCGAAAACCTGGTTGATGTAATAACAGGGTACAAATTCTGTTGCGGCATACTTTTGTTTTCTTCCTCTGGCATAGCATACTTAACCTCAACCAGATAGTTGCAACAGGTTTGCTGAAACAGGAGAAGCATTGGTATCTACAGTTGACAAAATCATTTTTGTTGGATCGCCAGGTGTTGGGAAGATGGTATGAGCTCTCTCAAATAGAGTGCATCCTTGTGACAGTCTTTGCACTCATGCATATAATACATGGCCTGGTGGCATCTCCTTGTCCATTGTTCCTTTTGCACTAGCAAAATTTATTCATCTATTCTTCCCCAAGGAGTAAACTCCATCATACAAACATGTGATTTAAATCCTTTTGTTGATACTTCAGATGACCTAGACTTCTTGTATATCTGCAGATCATGAGCAAAGCTTCTGAAACCCTGATACCAGTAACACTTGAGCTCGGTGGGAAGGATGCATTCATCGTCTGTGAAGATGTTGATGTTTCTCGTGTATGAATATGCTCAACTTTGGCTCTCTTTTTTTTTTTTTTTTCATATTAGTAGGTCTTTGCATCGTTTGCGCAGTAGTTATATCATTTGATGCCCTACTGCTTAGGCTAACAGAAAATTTTATTCCTAACATAGGTTGCACAAATAGCTGTCAGGGCTTCTCTCCAATCAAGTGGACAGAATTGTGCTGGAGCTGAGAGATTCTATGTCCACAAGGACGTCTATTCTTCATTTGTCACTCAAGTATCAAATATTGTAAAATCAGTTTCAGCTGTAAGTAGGCTGACATGACTTTTGGTAGATATATGTCTATAGCTGTGAGCAAAGTCTTTATTGGGGGATATTGGTTTGCTGGCCTTATAGATTCTTGCAATATCATGGTTGTCAGTTGTAGCATGCATCTTTACTGTGTTTCATTAGCAGCTTTAAGTTTATCTTTAAACACTCGGCATGAAATTTAAAGCAATAACCATTCAGTCAACTCATAGCGCGAGTCCATTGGCATAATAAAGGCACATGGATTGTGTAATGCAGAAAACATATTCTCTCTATTGCTCGGTGATAAGATGTTGTCAATCCTGCTTTTAATTCTTCCTATGCGAAAGCTCGTTGTATACGGTTTTTTTAAACACTTTTCTCTTGCTAAAAGCATATAAACTGGTGAAATCTGTAATCTTTCAAATGCAAAAAAAAAGGGGGGGGGGTACTGAACTTTCTCTTTGCAGGGCCCACCACTTGCTGGAAAGTATGATATGGGAGCCATCTGTGTGCAAGAGCATTCTGAAAAGCTTCAAAACCTTCTAAATGATGCATTAGACAAAGGAGCAAATATAGTTGCTCGTGGAAGTTTTGGCAACTTAGTTGCAGATGCAGTTGACCAATTTTTCCCACCCACAGTGATTGTAAATGTCAACCACACTATGAAGTTAATGCAGGAAGAGGTAATTATTTGCAGTTATTGCTCTCCCTACATGGCATTGCATATGCATGTGTTGATGAGTGGCATTTGGCTTGGTAATTGCATCACAAGTATTGCTTCAATTTTTAAGTCGTCCTTTATTTAGCTTGAGAAGAGGGTTACGTGGACGCTTTCATGCTCGTAACTGGTGTACTTCCCTCAATTTGTGACGATTAGCGGGCCAGTAATTACAAAGTTTAGTGGAATGATTAATGAAGTGTTTTTTTCTTAGTGCCGGCATCAAAGTCGCGCAGACCCTTATACTTTGAGAATTCGCAGAAAGATGTAATTAATTTACAAACACACCAAAGTTCTTCGCCATTTTGTTTTCCCTGTTCTGAAAATGTTCGTGCTCTGCATGAAAAAGTGCTTGCCAAGTCATGTGAGTTCGGCTGCGCAGGCTTTTGGACCAATCATTCCTATTATGAAGTTCAGTAGTGACGAAGAGGCTGTTGAACTTGCCAATGACTCTGACTATGGACTGGGTTGTGCCGTCTTCTCTGGCAGTCAGAAACGGGCTAAAGAAATAGCCTCCCAGATACATTGCGGAGTTGCTGCTATTAATGACTTTGCTTCAAACTACATGTGCCAGGTGATACTCTGACCCGATTTTACTACAACAAATTTATTATGAGCGCAACCTTGATCATAGTGCTTAAATTGATGACATACTTAATTCAACCTACAGCTGAAGTTGCTCATTACACATTAGATGTGAGGATATCCAGTTGGCAGCTCTTTAACCGACGCGATAACATAGCACATGAGATGCATTTTCCTTTTAATATGATGTGGTAATAGGTGACACTATCTCTACTCGCAAGTGGACCATGCAGAAGGGTGGGTTTGAAAAAGCTACTAACGCTGCTGAAGCCTTTCTTAGGAGTTAGGACACAATTACTCATGTAGTGGGATAGAATCCTCAAGGGAGTCGTCTTGACCTGGCCCCAGTTTCACTTATGATCTGGGCACGAAAGTTGGTTTATGCGGATACAGTTACTAACATTGATTCTCATAACCGTTGGGTTTTAAACATAGCCACCTTGATGTTGTTGTCAGTCCCTTACAAGAATAAACAGTTTTTCAACAGGTGATTGAGTTCTTGTTCATGCACATTTGAGTCAAAGTTGTTTTGAATTTGCAGTCCTTGCCATTTGGCGGTGTAAAGCACAGTGGGTTCGGAAGGTTTGCTGGTGTCGAAGGATTGCGAGCTTGTTGTCTTGTGAAGTCGGTTGTGGAAGACAGGTGGTGGCCATTTATCAAGACGAAAATACCGAAGCCGATCCAGGTAAAAAGGGGAACTCTGCGTCCAGACGATAATGGCTCTTTGCTTTACCTACCCACTTGCTTGACTGTGCTCTCTGGCTATTACAGTATCCCATCGCGGAGAACGGCTTCGAGTTTCAGGAGTCCCTTGTGGAGACGCTCTATGGTTTGAACATATGGGATCGTCTGAGAGCACTGGTCAACTTCCTGAAGTTCCTCTCGGATCAAAGCCCTTCCGGCAGTAAGAGAGGCGACTGAACTCTGTGCAGAAGAAACTTTGGCGGAGAGGCACAGCAAGATAGTGGTTGGCCCACCGAAGGAAAGATCAGATTTTGACTGACTACCATTTCGGTCTCTCCTCTCCATCGTGCATTTCTCAGTTAGTATGGGGGGGCTCTTTCCTTGTTTCTACAAGACAGCTTGCCCACGACCATCACATAGCATAGAGAAAAGGATTTGTTTTGTTTCCCTTTGCGCGCGGTGGTATCCCCGAGATTAAAGCCTTGAGTTGACGGATGTATACGTACTCGAGGGGGAAAGAAAAGAGACTGTACTCACTGACTGGACCAACCTTTTTTGTTGTGACGAAAACCTTGGTTCAGAGGTCTCGCATGTCCTGCTCAGGGCGCTCCCCTGGGTAGACATAAATTGATCCCCGGTCACTGAGTGGAACCACCGCAGGCTGCGTGGACCCGAGTCCCGGTTCAACCCATTCTGGCCTGCGGGGTCGCAGGTCCAGCTTCTGGGGAACCCCTTAGCCCAGATAGCAAGGGCCTGGGTCCAAGCTGCAAGGACCCCAGGACGGGGCTATGAGGACCGCAATTTAAGTGCCGACGGTCGCAAGGTTCTGATGTTGGAGACACAGGTCCAGATGCAGGGAACCAGGTTTGCAGGTCTGAGCATTGCTAGCGCTATCAAGAGCCTCGGTTCAGCCCACAAGGACCTGATTCCGAGCCTTACTATCCAGGCAGGCACGAGGGAGCCGAGCGACGTGGACCCTTAGTTAGGGACATAGGGAACCCAAGTTCGACAATTGGGGTTCTGGGTCCATCGGCCGAACACTAGGGACGACCTTATGATGGTGGAAGTCGAGTTGTGTCAGCCTTATCAAAGTAAAATAGGAACGAGCTTTTAAGCTTGAGGACATTAAATTCAGATCTAGCTGGAATTTAAGTTCTAGCTTAAGCACGAAATTAGGTAGGGGGTGTCAATGGTGCAGTTCGGTTTAGTTTTTCAAAAAATTGAATTGAACTAAATCATTATGGATTATGCTTGAACTGAACCAAAATTGGTCATGAACCGAACTAAACTGAAAAATCTAGTTTGGTTTAGTTTTTAATTTTTGGTAAATGAGTGCAGCTCGCGTACTTTCCCAAGCAAAACACCCTCTCCCCAGTTGTATCCCAAGCCGGCTTCGTTCTCTTCATCCTCTTCTCTAGTTTCTCTCTCCCCCCACCCGAAACTACCCTCCTCCATAGAACTAGATCCAAAATTCTTCGATGAATCGAATTTGCCACATGTTTGTCACCTATCCCAATGGAACCCTAATCCCCACTCTCTCCTTGTTTCTGCTTCATCCTCATCTTCAGTTTACACATGCCAAGAAGCCCCACGCTATCGCTTTCGACCTCCGGGCAGGCGCAACCTATAGACGCCTCCACGGGTCCTTCACTAACAACTTCTCTATCAAGTCCTGATCCCAACTTCCTCTCGCTTTGCCGCGTGGAACCTCGCCTGCTTG
The DNA here is from genome assembly GCA_021437785.1 of Rhodomyrtus psidioides. NCBI lineage: Eukaryota > Viridiplantae > Streptophyta > Magnoliopsida > Myrtales > Myrtaceae > Rhodomyrtus > Rhodomyrtus psidioides. The sequence goes on along the minus strand of JAILYB010000041.1, from coordinate 1,124,073 downwards.
CTCGAGGCTATGTTGCCCAAGGTGCTCTCCTTGCTCCCACCCTTGAACGGCAGTCATCAACAGCTTGTATAACAAGATCCCAAAGGTCCACCAGTCGATGCCGTTGCCATGCCTGTTCCTGGTGACCGGCTTGGGGGCGAGGTACTCATGGGCCCTGATGCAACACCTCGAGAGAGAGAGAGAGAGAGAGAGAGAGAATGCGGCAATGGAGTGAACTGTGAAGATTCAATTTAGGGCTTTCAATCTCTAGGTTTATAAGGATAACTGAACTGTGAGTTTAGGTTTTTATTTTTATTGTTCGATTCAATTAACCGAACTGAACCATTAAAAACCAAACCAACAAAAAAAATATTATTTTTTTTAGTCTGAACTGAACTTATATGAGATTTCAGTTCAGTTTGATTCTAACATCCCTAAAGTTAGGTGAGGTCAGCTGGAGTGATCATCAAGCCCACTTCGAGCGAGTCAAGGCTTAATTTGACTCAAATCCTCCCCTTTACCCGACAGTCAAGCTCGCCTGTGAACAGGTCTTAGGCCAGAATTTGAGTTCTGGGCACACTTTTGGACCAAATTAGAGAGGGATTTGAACGATAAACGTGCGTGTGATGACCACTAAAGCATACATGTCCAGGTAGTCCTTCCACTGGATTTATATCATGTGAGACGAGTACATTTTCTAGTTAACGAATGATAAATTATCTCCAGTGGGGAGAAGTTGTATCTCGGAGGCTAAGCTTCGACGCCGAAAACCATCGAGTGTGGATTGATTCTTCCTCTGGAGAGGCATCAGTCGTATCTCAACGCGCAAGTGATCTCCCACTGAACCGTGTCGGATTCGAGGGAAAGGCTAGCGCTCAATCCATAACCATTTCTTCGACAATTCACCAAGGCAACTATGAACTTCTCCTTCTCAAGCGACGAAGGATATATTAACTGTTCGTCCTGCGAAAAGCATATTTAGAGTCAATGACTGCTCATCGCGAGTCCCACGCAGAGCTCCTCAGAGAGCTCTTCTGAATGATCTTCACTCCAGGGGACACACAAGAAACAAACATAAAGGAGTTCTTAGCTATAGGGGTGAGCAAGATGGATCGATTGAATCATAAATCACTCGGACCAGATCGAATCGACCAGTTCGATCCGTTTTCTGAGGGCGTCAATCCGGTTCCAGCTCCATAAAATTAAAACACGGGGATTTTTGGTCCAGGCTCCAGTTTCCATTTCAAGAAAATTGGACCGTTCGGATTATTTTTCATTTTTATTTCTCAAAAGTAAACCCAATAATCCACTGCTTGCTTTTTGTTATTTCTCAAACGTAAATCTATCTCTAAATAATATAGTGAAATTAAAGTTTCTTGTTTACCCCTATTAATAATCTACCGATTCTATTGAACCGCCCGGGAATGGATCACCCGTGTAGCTGTATTGATATGCATGTGAACAGCCAAGAAATATCGGTGCTTGGTTCTACATTAGCTTCAGCACAATTGTAAGACGACCGCAACTATATCTCCATGCTTACTGAGAATAAGGCCCCTCCCCTCTCATACATGGAAAATAGGAATTCGGTTTCCCTAAGTTAATAGCGATTACCTCAGGCAGCCTGTCGAACTCGTCAGGTGTTATCTGTAGCAACTCTGAAGCTGTTTGACCGGTACACCATGCGAAGATTTTCCCTGTCTCATCTGCCAAAACTATTCTCACGGAAAATGTGCTGACAACGTCGGAGTCGCAACCGCAGCGGCAGAAGCTGCATTCGAGGTTCCCGGTGGGGGTCTTTTTCACGAAATGGCCGCAACGTATGTGTGAAAGCCTCATATCAATTTGACAGTGCTCAATCTGGTCCAGCCAGACCTTAGAAATCTGCGTGCGTTGTTGGAAGAAGAGGAAATCGAGAATCAGCAAAGTTGTCTGTAAGTGCGGAGAAAATTTTAGCAAGAAATGAGCTTCGCATCCCGCCACAAACATAAAGAGTACAGAACTAAAGATAACTTTTGGCAACAGACCAAGAGAAACCGGACCCGCAGATCTTTCCAAATGAGAGTTTTATTATTTCCAAGTCTAAATTATCGTAAAGAAATCTTACCTGTGTGGAGCTACTATGGCTGGAGAGATCAGAAATGCATGATAATCTGTGAATACAAGAGGAGTTCAGCATGGCTGGCAAGGAGCTAAGATTGACAAGAGAAGCTCTGCCATCGTTCTCAAACCATAATACTTCAAGGCTGCACGATGAAGTTCATCAAAAATGTAATTTCCGTTGTAGCATCACAAATAAATATGCACTTAGTCATTTAATAGGGCTTTGTCCCGCTTCAGCACGCTTTTAAACAAATAAAAATGACAGGTTTTAACGTGCCCACCGCTTATTTGTTGTCATTGAGCATGTCAACCCAGAGATATAAATAGTGTGGCCACGGCTTAATCTCTTCGGAGACCTGAAAATTGATAAACTCTTGCTTGGTAAGATCTGAAAGACAATATACTTATATAAATTATCAACAAAACCTTATATTCTGATAGCATTACCAAGACATTGAGAAATGCAGTCTTGCCCATACAGCACCAGTTGTGTCCTCAATGCGCAATGAGAAGATCATTCCTGACGTGTTAACTTCTTTATACACATCTGTAACAACCCCATAGAGGCTGATACCCGTCATCTTGTCACGTAGATCTACTACAAATGACTGTAAAAGTTTCTTAAGTTCAGTAATAGAATACACAGAAATAAGCCAAGGATGTTACTCACATTTTGAAGACTTGGACATAAGTCTCTGTGTGGGTAACCGTGACATGTTTTTATAAATTAGCTTGTTATTGGGAATATTGTTGTTATAATTGTCATTATCTCAGTAATGCAAGCACTTCAAAAAGGGACCAAAGTTTTTTAGCAACTGGTAGCATGCACTGGATTTCGTCGTCTATTTATAAGAAATTGCACTTTTGAACGATTCAACATCGAAATGAAGGGATGATATCTGATGCTGATTAATATAACTTACATATCGTCAATACACAGTTTGAGTATAACCTAACGCCACATCTGTGCTTCAAAGAACCTCCTCAGAGGCATCTTCTTGATTGAAAGGGAAAGAAAAGGCAGATGCTAAGATGGGTTGGAAAAAAACAAAATTGCCTACTCTTGCATGATAGCATAAACAACCATAAACCCTGAAGTCAAGTTGGAGACTTCTTTGATTGCTTTCCACGAGTAAGAATAATAACACACCAGCAAAATCAAATAGTTATTGTTGGAAACAATCAGGAGTCCTACTTAATGAAATCTGAAGCAATATTAAAAAGTAATATCGTTGGTGTACTCACTTGAAAAGGATAATTAGTGAAGTCAATTGATCCCTCAGAATCACATGGCAAGGTTACTTGAGAAACCATTTGGCTCTGAGTAGGATTCACTGCAGCCAGCAATCTTGATCCTTGACACCGATTTTGTGACAATGCTACATATACCTGGTTGGCACCACAGTTATTTTGTTATTATTGAAGGCAACTTTGTTGACGAGTTATAGCATTCATGGTCCAGTACATACGTGCTCCTCGTGCTGGATTAAAGGCACCAAATATACTTGTGTGGCACTGCCATATTCAACACACAGTTCTTCTGCTGCTTCAAGAGCACTCTCAATGCAATTTGCAACATATGGCCTATCCAGCGCAATCATGCTTCCGACGCTGAGAAAATACTTTGTGAGAGCAGTGCATCCTCAAAAATGCAAAAATCGATGACATCGCAATGTAGTCAATACCTGAAAAGATTGGCAAGGATAGTTTGTTCACCCCATAGGAGAAACTTTAACTTGCCACCATCACTATCGACAAGAGTTATTTTTTGCCTTTGCAAACTGCTCGAGTTTCCTTGAATTTCCACTGGCCCTATAGCTTCGATCCTATAGCGCCCAATAGAGTCATACTTCTGTTATCTCACTACATCCAAATTGACAATTTCATTGATCCAAATGCAGATAAAGTAATTAATGTTTTCAATTTCCAAACATGATCTCTTTTAGTATTCAAAATCATCAGTTCCTTTGATTTTATTGCCAAAGTAAATGGAGATTGAACAAAGCTAATCAACTAGTAGCGGAATAAATGTGATTTCCATTCTAAACACGCTGCAAGTCTAATCTCACCTCGCATAAAAAGAATAAGAAACTCCTCTGTTGACTGCATCAAGAGAAATAGAAGCAAAAGTATCTGAACAAAATTGAGCTCCCAGAAGAATAGCATCATCATCCTGGTCCTGTTAGAAATTAAGAACACTATCACAACAGCCAGAATTTCGGGGCACTTGGACATGTAAGAGACATAAGCAAGTGATAAAGCTCGTCAAATTTGGGTCTCCTAGAAAAAATTGGTTTCTGATCTTTTGAGCAGATAGTAAATGCAATTCACCTCATCCAGAACTATCACGAGGTACTCTGTTGGTAAAAGTCGTGGATAACCAGATCCCTCAGCAGCAGTTCTAAGATGGCATCCAGTGAGGAATATCTCCCTCCCCTTCTTCAAAATCCCATTTGGAGGATTCACCAAATCATAGTACCTGTCATAAACAGCATGCAACTGTTATTAGATTAACAGCAATGAATTTATTTTATGAATTTTTTGGCATGTGTCCCTGCAGGGGTTCTAGTTCTTTGCCTCCAGTTGATCATAGATAGAGAAGGATGTGTTGAAAAGAACAGAGCACCTCCAATCCCTTTGACGCCTTTTCCATTATTGAGAGGTAATGGGTTGAAAAACGGAACCCGTTTTCTTATTCCGTCCCATGGTGCTCTATTTTGAGGATACAGTCATATGCCCAAATCAGTAAAGAAGAAAACAGATGAATCATGCAACGATCATCAAGCAAGCAGAAAGTGTCCGACAGAAACTTTCTTTAGACAAAGAAGACACCGCTATGGATACAAGCACTAAGCAGCAGTATCCAACGTATCATACCCACACAAATAGCAAGCAGAAAGAGGAATTCCAGAACATTGGATGACATTCAACCGTACTTTTCATACATAAAGAGACCTGTGCAATAGTATCTGAAGAGTGAAAAGCATTCCAGGATATGAGTTCATACGCTAGCATTGGATTGGCTACCTACGATGGATATAAAGATCTATGGTATTTGAGCTCCAAAAGTCCCCCAAAGTAAGCATGTAGACATTTGTACCTGAGAAGAAAAGTTCATTAGCAACAAGCTCGATAGAAATCACTAAATAGAGATCATTAAGCAAACAGAAGACAGGAGAGTTTCCATGAAGGGGGTAATACATGATCCTCAGAGTCGACTGGGCATTATTAATTTTGCAGAATATTCACTGCCGGAATTTGCAGTCGGAAATTCAAATTCTGTTGAAATCTCACGTGACTTCTCTAATTGATTATTCGAAGAATCAGATTTAACTTCCTTCAGAGTTTTGATATATGTTAGTCGTTCTTCATAGAAAATTCTTTTTTCCTAGATGATTAAGCAACTTAAAAGGCTCCAGAAAGTTCCTTAAACTTGATGCCTCATTACTAGTAAGCTAGTATATATCATTACAGAGATGTAACAGAACGAAGAAAGAATGCTCACGCTACCTGGAAGCACAAAAGCATCGACAACTACAGCCTCCAAAACGCTACTCAGAGACAAAAATTTCTTCTCATATATCGAGTCGATGGTGACTGTGTTCGGAAGCTTCGTCCTCCGATGATTCTTTTTCAATAGATTGATACATTCGGGTCTTCTCTTTGATGCGCCGGATCTTTGTTGCTCATTCCACGCCTTCACACAAAGACAAAATCCCAGCGAATAAAACTCCATGCAATTGATATAACGCACAAAGACACGGAGAGATAGAGAAAGACTCGGAGTTCCATCGTTGGAGAGACATGGGAGCAGACAAATAAAAGGTCGATGCAGCGACGACTACTCGAAATCAATCAATGGAACACGGTTATGTCACCTGAGAGAGATCGGACAGCAGAATCGCCGCGGTGACGCCGCTGGAGTAAGCGACGCAAGTCCTGAGGATCCTCGAGACGATCCAGCTCCAGCTCGGTCCGGCCGCCTCCGCTCCGTCGCCTTCCGCGTCGCGACCGACCTCGTCCAGCTTCCCCGGCGTCAACACGGACCGCGCCTGCTCGACGAACGCGAGGAACGGGTCCTCGCTATCTTCTCGCGGATTTCCATCTCGATAGATCTCCATGGCAAGGGAGTCCCCGCTCGCGTCGGGAGAGAAGATGTCGCCGGCCGCGAGTGAGCTCATGCTTCGACTCGCTGAGTGGCGAGTGGCGACGTGAGTTCGTGCTACTGCCTGGGGTTGCAAGATCAGATAGCGAGCGAGAGAGAGAGAGAGAGAAAGAGAGAAAGGGGGGGAAGGGCGGGGAGAGTGGCAAATGGAATGAAAATTTGGCGCGCGGGAATTTGAAACGAGGGAAGTTGGATTTTATCGGTCCATATGCGAAAGGCCCATCCCAATTATTGGCTTCCATATTTTACTTTGGGATATGTTCATAGAAGTCCTAAAACTTATCATTAAAGTACAATTGAGTCCTATAATTTTTAAAAAGTGCAATCAAGTCCTATGACTTGTCAAATTGGTGCAATCGAGTCATTCCGTTAATTCCGTCCAATTCTGCCAACGCAAAATGCTGACGTGACATCTTCATTATTTTCTCTCATCTACGTGGCTAAAACAAGAAAGATACGTCCAAAATGACGTCATTTTGGTTAAAATTGGATCTTTCATATGTAAATATTGGCCTAATACTCCAAAAAGCTCTAACTTTAGCATTTGTGTCAATTATATCCAAAACTTTTTTTGTCTCATAAAAAATCCTCAACTTTTACTTTTGTCTTAATTCGACCGATCTAATATTCGAAAAAAAAACTTCTCAACTTTAGCATATGTCTCAATTATATCTAAAACTTTTTTTATCTCCTAAAAAATCATAAACTTTTACTTTTATCCCAATTCTATCACCGTCAGCCTTTTGTTCATAATCACCTTTAGTTAACCCTATGTGACTCGAATTTTCTTATCGAATTTACCAGTGAATTTTTGAAATTTAGAAACAGTAGGTTTCAGAGACAACGAGATTTTAAAAAGTTCATTATAATATCTCCATATTTAGCCGTTCTTTACGCCGTTAAGTGCCGAAAAGAATACGAAATTCATTGTCTTGAGTGACTTTATATCTCTCGGCAATATATATAGGGAAAGCAAACAACAGAAGAGAAGTTCGAAATTTTTTTATGTCAGCTTTGTTAAGGAATAATTCATTAATAACATGAAAATATCACGTAAAATTAACTAATACTGATTATAGACGGAAGGCTAACGGTGGTAAAATTAGAACAAAAGTAAAAGTTGAAGATTTTTTATGGGACAAAAAAATTTGAATATAATATGAGACAAATGCTAAAATTGAGGATTTTTTTGGTATTAGCCTGGTAAAATTAGGATAAAAGTAAAAATTTTTGGTAGAATTGGAACAAAAGTAAAAGTTGGAGATTTTTTATGAAGCAAAATTTTTTTTGGATATAATTGTTACAAATGTTAAAGTTTGAGTTTTTTTGGGTATTGAACCTGTAAATATTAGTCAAATGAAATTAAAAACAAATTAAATTAAAAAAAAAAAGCATAACAAAAGTAGTGAGGGCCCCTACAACCCCACTAGCTAGCGGCAACCCTTAGCCTAGTCTCGGCAAGGGTTGGCGACCGTCGCCCAGGTAGGGTGAGGGCTTGCAGGCCCTCGCCTGCCACCGACCACTGATTAGGCCTCGGCGACCTTGGCTACCCTCACTGGCCCTTCTGACGATGGTGGGGGAGGTGACAATAAGGACCACCAGCAGCAGGGCCTCACCGGTTTTGCTAGTTATGCTTCTCCATTTTTTTAATTTAATTTTGGATAAAAAAAAGACGTTCAGCCACGTTAGCGCCGTGTAGGAGAGAGAAAGTAATTAAAAAATGTCGAGAACTAGATAGCGTCAATTTGATAAGTTTTAGGACTTAATTGCATTTTCTAAAAAAATTAGGATTCAATTGCACTTTGATGACAAGTTTTATGGCTTCTAGTGAATATATCCATTTTGCTTTTGCCACTCGTGCCCGATAGGCATAGGTATGTATGTTGAAATGCAGTCAATTTATGCAAAGCTACACGACTGACCTATAAGGAAAGCGGGAACACAATTGAATCTATTCACCGAAGCCGTCGGATCTTCAAAAATAGTTTGAAAACATATTGCGACTTACAAAAGTTTGGCAACTTAGAAAATTTACGGCTGATGATTCATTACTAAGCCTGCAGCGGCCGACTGGTCCATGCGTTTAGTCTGTCTTCCTTTTGATAACACTTCATGTGATTCTGTCTGTATGTCCTAAGAACCGTCTCTCTGGCTGATGTTTCATAGGGATTTGACTCTGTCAGATCCCCTCAACTGTGAAGAATGGCACTCTCTTGTTCCATGCCCCATTCCAAGCGCAAAAAATGCAAATGCCTGTCGAAAGCAGACCCGAGGGAGTAGATTTCTATCATCTTCTGTTGGAGTCTCTAGCTTGGTACTACAGCTCGAGAATCTTGCTATCAAGAGACTGACACAATAGACAGAGCTGAAGGATTTCCCCGCAAGACCCGACACCAAACAAAGCAGAGAGACACGAACCACTGGAAAAGAAACTTGCACATGCACACAATCACCAGAACTTTGAGAGGTCGTGTACCGGCTGAAGGGCGAAGTTTATATGCTAAGAGAGCAGTGATATTGTGCAGAAGGAAATGAAATCTCTGCGATAAGTCTGCTGAGAAGATTAAGATCCATAGAATTCCATTTCTAATGTTTCAATGTGTTATACACAACTTCTGATACAAAATCATGAACTTACAATGGCTAGTAGAGAGGAGAAGGAACAAGAAGGATACAACTTCGGCTCAGCAATGTTACCTTCCTCTCAAGTCATAAGGCTCGGATCTAAAGATGTCCCAGGTTGACTGGAAATATACAGATGTTACAGATTTTCTTCAACTTCATGAGCTTCCAATGTACATTCTGATCACGGAAATCGCCGTTAGGTAGGCATTTGAAAAACTTGTCCGGATGTGGAGATTTTCCTTCATCATCCATAGATGATTCTAAATGAACTACCATGTATGTTTTTCTTCTATTCTTCCTTTATGTTGTCAATTGAGGCATCGCTTTTGCTGTTTTTTCTGCAGATCTCCATATTCTTCTTGGAGATCTGTTTCCCTCTTGTCGCGGACTTTTAGACAATGTCATCTGAATTTCCAACTCCGCCGGTCCCAGAGACAGCTTCTCTCTCACAAAAGCATCCAAATCAAACCCACTCCCGCTTTCCATCTCCTCACCATCAAGACTAGCAGAAGTGCCAGCTGACTCCTCATCAGGACTAGTTCCATTAACCCCTGATAAACTTTTTGAGGGATCAATTGCCTTGAATGAGTTTTGCTCCAAATTTAACAATCTCTTAATGCTGTCAAGTGCAGGGTCAATGATATCCAAAAACCCCGTGACCCAAGAAGCATCGTCAACCAGTTCAGTTCTCTGTAGCATTAATGCAAAAAAATTCTAGTCATGTGTCTATGGCAATAATGGACTAAACTGAACCTCAGAGCTACAGTACTGTACTTAAAACTAAGTTTCTGGTGAACTTCTCATGCAGGCAATTAAAGAGAGTAAGAACTGTAACTGTTATTGATTAAGCGATTCTAGAAGTTTAGACATGATAAATTAAAACAGTTTGCTTAGGTTAAGGAATTACTCACCTGCTGGAAGTACAAGTTTCGAATCTCCTCAGCACGAACAGAATTTCCTTGCTCCTCTTCCAGAGATGCCCATGTCATCCACGTGATATAACTCTGGGAGTTTATGTTCAAGGAGGATCTAAATAGTCGCCTTGCTGCTGAAAGGTTACCAATCCTCTGCTCCAAAACTCCCCAAGCCTGCAATTTATAACCAGGGAATCGTATAAGTACAGACTGAGCTACAAAGCTCGCAAAGCCTCATTGCCAGAGGTCCACCTGTGAATATAGAGTTACTTACCTGGAGACATCGAGCAGCACTTTCCGTTGTTGAATCAATTGACAGTGCTCTCTGGTATAGTTTCCTTGCAGTGGAGATATTTCCTTCTTTCCACTCCATCCACCCCCAAGCCTGAAAATGCCAGAGTTCCAAGTATAGAGTCAACCTGACGATGGTTTACAACACAGCAGCAGGGAGAGAGAGAGGGAGAGAGAGAGAGAGAGAGAATTTTGAGTCTGTAGAGGAGTTGAGCTAAGTGAAGAGAAAATATAAGTGGAAGCTAAGTGATTTTTTCAGGGACAATTGAGTTAAAGTGGATTGCATTTTACACAAGAAAAGTCCAAAATGAGGGAAGAGACTTCTTACAATCCAAACTGCTTGATGCTTTGGATCCAATTCAGATGCTCTCCTGAACAACACCCGTGCAAGATTTGCAGTTGAGTGCTTATACTCCAATAAAGCAAGAGATTGAAGGAGAACAGGATCCCTTGGGTTAAGCGTATGACCAATTTTCAGTAGTTTTCTTGCCTTCTCGATGTTCCCCATGTTTGCTTCAAAAAGCCCCCAAACATGCCACGCAAACCTGTTCTTAGGGCTTGCCTGGACTGCTCTCTAACAAAACAAAAGAAGAAGAGATGGCGAAAAGAAATCATTATGACATAATCTCAAAAGAAGGATATTTTAAAAGAGATCACGGTGTATTCGCACTACGCTATCTCTAGTTAATTTTTCAAACATCACTTGCATGATGGAGTGACAAGAAAAGTCACCTCAAATAATAATCTAGCAGCTGAGTTGTTTTCAAGTTGCATCTCCATCTGTGCCCATGCCTGCTCACATGAACTCGATAATCAAAACCAAGATAGCAATTCTAGACCCGAAAGGAGAAAAAGAAATCTCATCTAAGTAGTAAAGATTTGCATAAAAACTTACAAGCCAACTGGCACAGCTTTTAGGATTACATTTAGTTGCCTGCTTGAATAAATATCGGGCTTGTTCGTACCGGCTAGATCTCACTTCCAACCGCGCGAGTGTTTGGTATATATACTCGTTGCCACCGCAGTTTTTAAGACCTTTAGCAAGCAAATGCCTTGCCTTCTTAACATTTCCCTGTTTAAGCTCCAAAACTGCCCATCCATGCCAGGCAGCAATATGTCTCTTATCAGCAACTGTAGCCGCATCAAACAACTCTCTCGCCCTCCTCACGTTCCCTAACTTGTTCTCCAATACAGCCCAGCACTGCTTGAAGAGAAATGGAATTCGAGTAGGAGAAACAAGATAGTCCAGTGAAGTTCATTGAATAAATTTAGCATCACAGGGAAGTAGCCTGTCTATAGCAATCTAAAACTAGGGCTATCGGGGACCCTTAGGCAGGAAACATAAGAGCATTTGAAAGTTATACGATGTGGTAAAAGATGTTTCATATTGCTTCTTATATAAGTTACCTATAACAGCTCCAAATTTTGCCAGTTAATCCAGATTTCTTCACAATAGCGAATACTTCCCCTAGGTTATCAAACAGTTCTTGCAGACCATGACTTCCGCGTTTCAATGGAATGCATGTTAAGATTTGAATCTTTTGGATTCACCCCTAGTTGTCGTTCAACCGCAAAATTGGAAATAATATTAACCATAAATTTCACCGCCATTATAATCATGACAGAGACACTAACCTGCCATATATAAGGATTTTCGCCTTGAGTAGCTTGGCAACCTTTCTCATACAATTCTCTTGCCTCGGTCGTTCTCGATTGCTTGCACAATATCTTCCCTAACGTCACATAAGCCCGACCATCTTCGGGCCAATAGGATATACACTACAACAAAACTTAAAATCAACATCAACATCCTCGCTCGCCCAAGAGAATAGAGCCTATTACGACATAACCTGAATTCTTGTGGCAAATTAATAGCATAGCATATCAGAGCAAACTAACATCAAATACGAGTAGAGCCTGAAGAACAGAGCATCTGATGCGGTAGCATACATAAGACAATCCAGTCGTTTGAGCCGCATAACGTCAGATTTCCAACTGGGTATGTAATTGATCAATTAACCACTTTAAGGATTTCAAATTCCTCGCTCCAAACACATCAAACCAAAAAGCCAGAACAATTGTCGACAGGAATCACAAATTGTCCCTTCCTTACCCTCTCGAGTATCTCCTGCGCTTCGACGTACTTGTAACTCCTCCCCAACACCTTCGCCCTGTACAAGGCCAGGTCGAGATTAACCGCGAGCGGCTTCTCCTGCGCGCCGGACTCCACCCTCTCCGGCTCGAATATCAGCATCTTCTCTGCGAACTTGTTCAGGCCCGCGTCGAGCGCCGACGACTTGGGATCGCTCTCGACGCCGCCCCCGCCATCGCCAGCCGCCTCACCGCCGACGGAGTCCTCGCCGGGAGAATCCATCACGGGCCGGCGGATCGCCATAGTGTTCTCCGGAGGCGGCGGCGGCTCGTTCCTCTGGGCGGCGCCTGCCTCGGCGATCTCGAGGACCGTGGGCGGCTGCTGCTTCGTCGAGCACGGAACCGGAGGAGAAGAAGCGAGGCATGGTCTGGTCGTCGGAGTCCTGAAGAAGAACTTCGAGCGGTTGGTCTGAGGCGAAGAGTATAGAGCGAAGTGGGAGTGAGAAGCTGAGGTTGGAGCTGGAGAGAAGAGACGCATTCTTGTCGCGTGAGACGAAGATTCTCAACGGATAAAAACTGAATCGGAGAGAGTTTCGGCTTGTGAGGGAACGTGAGGCGGGAGAGGGAGGTAGGAGGAAGGAAGCGAAATTACTGGAACACCCCTGCTGCTCCATATTCAGTTTTTTTCCTCTCATATTCAGTCACCGAGACTTCGTTTATATTGCGAAAAATAGATGATTTAAAAGATATATAATTAATTAATAAAAAAATATTTTTACTATCAATAAAATTATATATCTTAATATTTTCATGGACCATAAAAAAAAAATTTCATTCATATTTATAAGCAATTTAAGCAATCATTTTTTGAAAAATATTTTTTAATCATCTATTTTTCGCATAATAAATCAAACCCTATTCTTTTCTCACGAGCAACGCTACCCGATCATATGGACAATTAGCTTGGAAAAGCATCTTAGAGCATAAGTCAACCTCAAGATTGCGCATTGGAATATTTTTAGCTCGGGAACTAAGAGGACGTTCTTTTCCGCCAATTGCATGCAACAAGCTCTATGTTGAGTCTCACCTACACAATTTGAAGGTATAAATTTCATCGTTTCACAAAACTTCTAGAATGTTCTATTAACTTCTAAGCAGCGGAATCACTCTATCAGCACCATTTATTGAGAAAAAAATGCACGAGTAATTGATTTTTCACTGAGCCTCTAATTAAAATGAAGTAAAAGCAAACCTATTGAATGGATTTGTGCACTTTTTTTTTTTCATCAATGAAAGTTGGAATTTATCAACCGTCCAAAATTTGATATGCTTTAGAGTGGTCCCATGTATGATGTATATTACTCATATCTCGAGTTTTATTAGACTTTGTATTGACTGCTTAACAAGATCTACCTATCGAAATGTTATCTAATTTAAATTTTACATCCAGCGACATGTTCTGATTTAGGCAACGGACCAGACGCTCTTGCTAATTTCATGAGCGATAATGTCAAATGAATATATTGGAGAAAAAAAAAAGAGCACTTGATTAACTCGGTAATTTCACACCCCACGCAAAATTCAATTGTATTTAGAGGAATAAATTTGTAGAGTATGTATCGGGGACGTAAATTCTCACGGTGTACTTGAGCTTGGGAGGCAAAAGGGTCCTTTAGTAATTGTAGTACGCAGACGCCATGGGTGGTATTGGTTCAGAATAGGCCACGTCGCTTCTTGCTTTTGGGTGGCTTTAGCCCTTCAATCAACAGGGAAGATTTTGATTAAAAAAAAAATCAACAGGGAAGATTCTCGGGCGACGTGGAAGCTTATAGTTGGCGGGATCAGGCCCAAAATTCTCACGCAGTCAATCTTCAATCTTCTTCGACCAAAAAAAAAAAAAAAAATCTTCAATCTTCGAGTTCCAAAAAATAAAAATAAAAAATTCTTCACTCTTCATACGGAAGTAAGTAAAGATTGAAACGTGAGTATTTCGGAAGAATATGCTTTATTCGAATCTGCTTGCTCACTTCGACTTCGAATGCTTGCTCTAGCCTCTAGGTAGTCGACCACTCCACAAGTCTTCAAGGTTCAAGTCTTCAAGGTTTGTATGTTGCTGTTTTCAGCAATCGACTTGTCTGAAAGTGATTTTGTGATCTATTTTGTAGCATTTCTCTCTCAATCTAGAGCTAGATCTAAATTTGGGTGCTTTTCTATCACAATCTAAAAATAGATCTCAAATTTACAAGACATTTTCTGTGTTCCTTCAATCTTTGGATGTTGTTATGCTCTCTATACGATGATGATGATGTTGGTGATGCCGAGCCTAGGTGCGCAACACCTTTTGGCAAAACGATAGTTATTGGAGAAGAATTTCTCGATGTGTGCCCATCACCGATGATAATGATGCGAGATTTGATGGTCATCTGTCGTGTGAGCTTTGCAATAACAGGAATAGACCAGTCCTTGCAAGCAATATAAAGTGATTTTGTGATCTAGAGAGAGAGAGAGAGAGAGAGAACAAGTGAAATTACGATTTTGCATGACGGAAGGAGAATTCCTTCCATCATATTACATAAAACATGTTACAGGAAAACCACATGCCGAGCCTCGGTTATACATAAAATCTTGATCTGACAAAAGGCAAAACAGATTATGCTTCCTGGTGCTTCTTGTGACTCGCCGTGGAAACTGGTCTGTAAATGGTTTCTTTCTTCTGTCGGAGAAGATAGAAAATTGCCGCAGCCATGACTAGACCACCGAATACAAGCGCACCTGCATAGCAAAATTGGAAACAGAAGTTCGGGAAAAAAAAAAAACCAAAAAACTCAGCATTTTGTTGCTCGGAGATGCTCGAGGTTTCGAGCAGCATGCACGTAAGTTGCAAAAGAGAGAAAAAAAAAAAAGAGTTTTCTGACCGGTTGCGATGAAGTTGGGTTCGAATTTGAACAGCTTCATCGGAACGGTATCTGCCAATTTCGAGAAGACAGTGCATTATTAAATTCGTGAAGTTAATAAAGATCATCGGTATGTTCCATGCAAAAGTTAACAAGAAGAACTTGTATGCGAGATGATTCATACTTCACATTTTCGTTTTCTGAGCACAAGTCATGTCTGAACTAACATGGAAAGCTTCGCACTTGTCTGAGTTGGAAAAATTTCGGTTTCGAAGATTTTGTTAAAGTAACTAGTGTCTATCTCCCCATAAGAAATTCGAAGATTTTGTTAAAGTAGCAAGTCGAGGGCTTTTCGGTCAATAAAGCTTTCATGATTGAAACGACATGGCGTGTTTAAATAGTGTTGGTTTCGCTCACCACCGTGGCAACCACCCGAATGACGACGAAGTCCGTCGGAGCAAATGCAGAAGAAGCTCTTCCTCCTCCCACCGCCACCGTTGGAGTAACCGCAAAGCCCGCCGCTGTCCTCGCACGTGCCGCACGCCCCATCCACGCGCCACGTCATCTCAAACCCGTCTCGTAGGGCCTTCCCATAATCGACGACCACAGCAGCCCCCGCACCATCGCCCGAGGTCTTCGCCGGGACGGTCGACGCCGACTCGCAGTACCCCGGCCAGTCGAACTCCGGCACGTCGTCCGCCGCGAACACGAAGGACCGCCGCTCCCCCCACGCGAGGCAGTCGATCGGCGGCGCGGACGGCGGGTACAGCGAGCAGTTGAGGAAGAAACGCAGGAACCTGGTGCCTCCGCCGTAGCTATACGACGAAGCGACCGGGACCGTGACGCCATGGAGAGGCGGGAGGGGACAGGAGGAGTCCGCTGGTTGGATGCCGAAGGCTAGCGTCACCGTGCGGTTGCGGTAGTCGATGCGTCTGACGTGGAGGAGAGCGTCGGAGAGGTATAGGGTCGGAGTTCGCACGGCGGTGTCGTCGTCGTCGTCGCAGGAGATGTTGAAGCCTGGGTAGCCACAGGAGGATGACGAGTGGTCGAACGACGGCGCGTTCTGGCGCCAGAAAGGGTAGCGGACGGTGAGGCCGTCCGCGCACGTGAACGGAGGAGGGCAAGACTTAGGGTCGTCGAGCCGCCACAGAGGGTCGCCGTTGACGGAGCTTCGGAGGAGGAGGAGGAGGAACAAGACGAGAATCGTTGATGATGGGCGGAGGAGGTTCTGTGGAGAGGCCATGGAATGGAAACGGAACCACACGCTCTGTTGTGCAGCGACCAGCGAGGATCGAGCGATGAAGAAAGCGTCCTATGCGTTCGAATTGATCCGGGCCGTTCGTCAGTTCGATCCGCACCCAAAACAGAAGTCAACGACGTACGTAGTAGGGGGGAGTCGGCGGTTGTTTTCACCTAAAACATTTTATTATGTTTTCGGGTCAGCTTAGGTGAGTATAAACAAAAATAAGTAGAGCGATTATCAGAGATAATAAGCTGGTATTGTAAATGGACTTTATAAAATAACGCAGCTTAGCATATAGTTAGGTAAGACAGCCCTGTTGGGTAAGGCTGTCAATTTGGCCCGCGCCAGACGGGCCGGCCTGAAAATTTTCTTGCATTTTCGGGCCGAGTCGGCTCGGCCCAGCGCCAAACTTTTTTTAATACCCGTTTTTCTTTTAAATTTAATTTATTTTTATATTTTTTCATTTGATGGTTTGTTAATTTATTTTGATTCAAAAAAAAATTAAAAAATGAAAGAAAAAAACAATTCGGCTCGAATCCGGCCCGGCCCAGTTCCGGGTCGGCCCGAGCATGGTACTGCTCATTTCGGGCCAGGTCTACCCCTATTGTTGGGAAGGATCAGTAGTGACATAATTCCATACATCAGATTGTGAAATAGACTTTGTGTGTCGAGATTTTTATATTAGCCTAAATATGTGTAGTATCATTGAAGATAAATACATTATCGAGGAAGGTTCTTAAAAGTTAGGGGTGAGCCTAATTTCAAGGTAATATTGGGAACCTGAAAAAAGATATGTAAATATTAATCTCAGGTCTTTCCCAACTCTGCAAATATCAAATTATTTTCCCGAATTTTTGTTAAATTTGAAGGAATATATTGGGTAGAAAATTAGAAGATAAAATGACATAAATGCTCCATAAACTTTGACTTGATATGCAATTTCATTTATGTACTTTTAATTCGCTCGATATGGTCCTTGAACTATTTCCAATGTTTAATTTAGTCCCTAAGATTTTAAATTGTCAATATTAGGCCCTCAACATTCCATTAAAAAATAAGAAGTTAAAAAGTGTTTGGAACTACCTTATAGCCCAAATATTCAAAATATTGTTTTCAATTTTAATTCATTATATCAAACATTAAATATGATTATGTTCTTAAACAAACAAAAAATAAGGAAAAATTTTCAAATAAGGGTATGGAACGATCCTTATTTCAAATAAATGCATGAAGTGGCATGACAATTTCAAATAATGACCTGAAGAGGTCATGATTGTCTCAAACAAGAGCCTGAACTCGCCAACTGGCTGAATATTTCAGCCGATTAAGGGTATTTTCATCAAAATACAATTTAAACTTAATTGTTAGTTAAATAAAATTAAAATTTTAAAAACAAAAAAGTTAAGAAAAAGGGAACACACAGGCTGGAGGGTTGCCCTTCTGCCTATGGCCGTTGCCCCATTGCCTGCGAGTTAGGCCCTTGCCAAGGCACCGGCGACCCCAAAGGCCATCGTACTGCCCCACCGACGGAGGGCCTGTATTTTTTTTTTATTATAAAAAGGTGAAAAGGGAAATTTTCAAAGAAAATAAAAATAAAAAAAGGGATCAGGTGATGGTCAGTGATTTGGTACCGGCGGGAGTGATTCTAGTTTCACTGGGCGACAGCGCAGGAGGGGGTTGCCGCAAGTGCAAGACCGGCCAGAGACCGGCTATAGCACGTTTTTAACAGTAGCCAAGGCCGCTCATCTTTTTTAACCTCCAGCTCCTTCCATCATCAGTAGCCTTGGCTCGGCTTCTTCTGCGCACGTGATTTCACACGTGCGGGGAAATACGTTTCACATGTCTATGTCTAAGGGAAACAAAATATTCTGATTTTTTAGTTTTTTTCGTTTTTGGTCAGAAAACATTCTGATTTGACCAAAAAAAAAAAAGATGTTAACGATATTTCATATCACTTGATTATGTGATTTATACCGTGTATATGAGCGATCTCTCTTTTATTTATAGAAAAAGTTTTTAGGTTTGACTTGCTAACTTAGTATCAGAAGCAGATTCTGGCCAATTTATTTTTCATGTGCATCAAATTCACACGTACTCTTATACAATAGTAAGAAAATGTAGCAAAGGATGCGACCACTTGCGTTCTTTTCTTTTTATTCTTCTTCTTCTTTTGCAATTTCTGTCCTTTTTCTTTCATGAATATCCACTTCAAAATCTTAGTTCTTTTCTCCTATTCTTTTTACCCTCCTCCTCCTCCTCCTCCTCCTCCTAATGGGCAGTAAAATTTTAGTTCCGGCAGATCCTTAAATTCCCCTCACATGGATCCATAAATAAAGCTAATAAAGAACGGTCATTGCAAAAGGAGACTATCTCTTGTAGGTTCTTAGGTGTACATAGCTTGCAATCAAGCAAGGCCGAAACTTCACTTCACTCAATTGGGCCTGAAAAAATTAAAGTTGAAGAGAGTAAAAATTACCAAAGAAGTGTCATTTCTTTCTGGAATGGGCAAAGAGGAGGAATTGCAGTAAGGAAGAACGGGAATCCGAAAAAGACAACTTTGCTGCGTTGCCCGAGAAAAGAAGCCAAAAAAAAGACGCACAGCTTTTCTTGTTCTGCCAATCGCGAAAGAGGATTTCAAAAAAAAAAAAAATTTCCCATTGTAATTGACAGAATTAAGTTGTAATCAATGCCAAGTGCTTCGTGTACTCCTCATTGGCGAAACTTTTGATGCCTTCGTCTTTTTTCCGTTTGACCTCCTGATAGCGAGTAGTAATGACCATCTCTCTCTCTCTCTCTTGAATGTCTACACTGCCACGCACGTGTAGAACGGATGGACAGACAAAGACGGATACAGTCGGGTCAGTTTCGTCCTTATTGGCATGATTTCAAGGTAGAATCGAAAATCGAATAACTGGTTCGGTAAGAATCGGTCTACTTTCAGGTTCTGAGGTATGCATAGTAGGTTTCAGATTTTAAAAAATGGAAGAATTGATTTTGATGGGCATGTTTCAACAATTTTTTTTTTGTTTTTCTTGTTTCATGTCTTCGTGCAATCCTTTGATATGGTGTCTAATGATGAGGTGTAATCTAAAATCATTAGTCCAAACTTTCATTTTCGGCGATTTCCATAATTGACACTTTTACTTTGTTAATTTTCATTTCATTGGCGTGTCTGAATATGAGTTGTGTGCAGTAAATTGTAACGGCAAATTATAATTATTAAAGATGGTGATTCATTGCAACCGTTCAATTAGAGTACATCTGGAACTTGGGTAGATCCCGGAATCTTAACAATGTAGGTTTCGAATTTCAGGGTTTGCTTGATAAGTTCCAAGTTCTAAATTTCAAAAAGTAGCGAACTGATTTCGACCGGCAGATTCCACGTTTCACTCGGACCGACCCTAGAACTGCTCACCCATATCACAAAAAACCAAGAGATGCACTAGATGCATTCCAACGCCATTTTAATTTCCAAGGGATTATGTCATGATCATATACTATGCCGTAAGTTCATTAACCAATCCAAATAATTACATTTCGATAATAAAAAAAAAGGTTGCATGGCGCGTGGTGCCGACTGTACGACTTACGGGTGGGTGAATTATAATTAGATTTATGCTATATATCATGAGCGAGTCCTTTTCCTTTTCTTCCCGACGCATACGTTTTGAGATTTCGATAAAATGACATTGAAATTTGGTATTCGATCCACATTATAGTATAGTTTTTTTTTTATCAAATACATTATAGTATAGTTGAAAGGAACTTTTCTTGGGGTAGAATATGAAATTAGGTCAAAGGGAAAAAGAGAGCTAGAACAAAACTTCTAGGGAAGACAATTTTTCATATGTGATGTGAAAGCACGTGATGGCATTTAGGACAAGGTTGGCTTTTCATGAATGCCCATCTTTTTTTTTTTTTTGGGTCAAAATGAATGCCCATCTATTGAAAAGATGCAATTGTTGGTTATTTAACAAAGTAGGAAAGGCATTCGAGGCTTTATAGGTTTAGTCGAAGTGGGTAAATTTGCACCCTAGAAAGAAAAGTGGGGGATCATTCATGGCTAATTCTGCACAAAGTCGTCAGTCCTCACCTCCTTTTTGTGGGCAGGTTTTCCATATGCCAAAGCAGAGCAGAGCAGAGTACCTCCTAATGCTTTCCCCTCTCCTGAATTCCATTTGACTTTCTGTCTCGAGAAGCCTATACCTCCCTCCCCTACAGCCAAAAGTTGGAGGGACTCGAATCCAACTCCATCCCTGTTAAAAAAAAAAAAAAAATTCTTGGAATTGATCAAGATCGCTTGAGTCAAGTTAATCCCATTTTGAAATTTTGGTTGGCATCTGCTCGATGATATGCCAAAAGAGGGTAAATGTGCTTAGAATTCGAGGGCGGAGAGACGGACGCGAAGCCCGACGAACGACCTTAAGGCCTGGCTAGTTCCGATCCCCGACCCCGTTTCGTCCGAAGACGTATGACCGCTCGAGCCTTGCGCAGGGAGATTCCGCACGGCTCGTGGGAGACGACCGACCGACGCGCCGACATGCTACTGCCCGAACATATTGGCATGGCTGGAAAGGAATTCTCTTCATTTTCACGGCGTAGGTGGATTCGGATAGTCCCAGATTAACTCTGTTAATTACACTCAAATCACACCACCACGTAATGTTGGAAGTGATTTAAGAGACTGGGTACGAGCGAGCATTGAAGTTGGTTGGACGTTATCTCTCTCTCTCTCTCTCTCTCTCTCTCTCCATCTTCAGTCTCTCAACATTAAGAATGAAACGAGGTCGGTGGGTCCTCCTGGTTCTTCCTCATTAAACCAGTTCCTCTGCACTTTCACACTGTACGTCGCTTCTCTTTGCCCTCCCCTGTTCCCACTCCCACGCAGAATCACACACACAGGCCAAAACTCGTCACGATCATCCTCTGCTTCTCTGTTTATATAAAGAACCACCTCCACAGATTCTTGAGCTCCACCAACGACAAAAGAAGCCCAGATCCCAAACAAGCTGTCCAGGAAAAACAATCATGAGGTCACGTTGTTGGGTAATCTTCTTCTTCTTCTTCTGGTGTGCCATGCTGCTCTTGCTCCAAGCCCCACCATGCAACTGCGCGAAGCATTCAGGTGAAATTTTATCCATTTCATGGTTTACTTTGTCGCCACACGTGATCGTTTTATCTCAGTTGCACTTCCTCAAATTCGATATCTTTTTGGCACTGTAAGCATACTGACAAATTTCCTTTTTTTTCCCTGGTTTCTCTTCCCCTGCACGTATCCGAAACAACGTGAAGACCGACCCGGTTTGTTCCTACATTCATCCAAAGAGGGTCACATTCACAACCAGTCCAGAGCAGAGGCCAGGGCTTCAAAAATGGCAGTTTTCAGCCACAGAAGGCTTTTACTGCACGGTAAAAAAAGAAAAATTTCAACCCCTCCCCTTCATTTTTTACTTTGCTCGCTCTTTTGGGTACGTGAAATCAAAACCAAACTTTTTCTTGGCATGTGGGCATGACCATTTTGTAACCCATTTCCTTTTTTTTTTCCGGGGATTTTGCAGGATCATCATCTGAGTGTACAAACAGAGACATAATCATCTCGCAGAGCAGAGACTCGTCGTCCTCGGGGATACCCCAGTTCATAGTCCAAATCGTGAACACCTGCGCCGCGCCTCGCTGCTCCCCTTCGGGCATCCACCTCCACTGCGGCTGGTTCGCCTCGGCCAGGGTGGTGAACCCGAGAAGCTTCAAGAGGGGCTCGTACGACGATTGCCTCGTGAACGGAGGCGAGGCCTTGAACCCCAGCCAGATCGTCCGCTTCACTTACTCCAACTCCTTCATGTACCCTCTCGCCTTCAAGTACGCCAAGTTTTGCTGAGCAGAGACGGAGAGTGACTCATAAAAAAGAAAAAAAGTATAATTTTGATGCTGGTTTTCATCCTTTTTGTTCATACGAAATTTAGTTTCTCTAGGAGTGTCTGATACGGGTTTTACTTGTGGAACGACGTGGCTAAAGCTGATGCTTTTTTAAAAAACTGGGCATTTTGAACAACATCCACAGTTACTTACCAAAAAAAAAAAAAAACAGCATCCACAGTTTTGCTCGTGTGCATTTTGTCGGAAGAGAATTTGTTGCCTTGGTCGATGCTGTCAATGCCAACACAATTCTTTGTTAGTTTTATGTTTCGATGAACCTGGTTACACCACTACCGTAGCAGAAAAGGGTAAAAAGGAAAGAGAGAGAGAATTGGGTTATGACTATGATTTGCATGTGATTTCATTACTTAAGCAATGTTGCACCCCCACTAGATGCAATTTGCTACAATAAAAAATAATGTATTGCGCTTGTTGGGGATTTGTTCACGCAAATTAGTTCAATTCCTGACCAAACAAGCGGGTATTATCCCGATCGAAGATTGTAATTTGAGCGCTTCTCCTGAGGGACCATATGAACTGTTCTACTCCAGTACCACTATAAATTAAGACAAATCAAAGCACATGTTAAATGACTTCTGAGTGAGGTTTGTCAAGACTTCTGTTTTTAAGCGCTAAGCCTTCGAAGACTCTGTGAACTATAATATCTTTGTTCCTATTGTTTTTTTCTAGACCAAGTCTAAATGACTTATCATCATGGATATAAGAAGTTAAAAAAGTGCATTTGTAAGAACCTAAGATCTTTTTGTATTCCTCTCAGAGCCCATGATTATTTCTTCCAGTCAAAAAAAGCTAATGGCTTTGAATAGTGCATTGGAATGGGAAATTCTGAAATTCTGGCGGTACGTTTCTCAAAGAAATTGTCAAATCTTTTGTTTGTTTTTAAAAAATTAATCAAGTGATGACAATTTTAAAACATTAGGAATAATGGTTCCATGCAAATATAAGAATTAGCATGAATTTTTACATCTTTAAATGTATTTGTCCATCATATTTAATATTTTATCACAATGACAAAAATCATAACGCTCTTGTTAATCCCTCGGAGGATGAGGGATTAATTGTTCATAAATACTTTTCGACGAGAAAACTGCTAATAATTTGGAACGCGCCCCTTCATAAATATTTTTCGACGGCCTTCGGCCCAATTTTCACACCAAATAGGCGCACTCTCGCTTCGCCTCCTGGGCCCAACCCAAGCCCAGACTTTGTCGGGGTTTCCAGGGTAACCATGAGCCATCTTTAAAATTGAACTAAGAATTGGGTGGGGTGCGCCAGGCCAAGGCAGCAGTGCAACGCCAACGCGACGCGCGAGAGCCCCTGCAGCAAGCTACAGTGATGAGCCCTCCCCCTCAAGAAATTAATTTAATATCATGTGGACCGATGGCCCACGTATCAGATATTAAACTGATAAGAACAGATACTACACTTGATCTTAGCCAAAAGGCCGAGAAAGGTATGCTTTAGCCCATCTCGTCGCTCGATTCTTAAACTGGCGTCTTGCTTGTTAGCCTCTTCTGTCAGCCGATGTGGGATTCATCAAAGATCTCTATTTGCCTCTCTCTTCTCGCTCTCTCTCTCTAACTTGGGGTTCTCCTAAAGCTTCTGTTAGTCCATTAGCTTCTTTTGTTTCCATCCAAATGATAGAAGGTTTGATCAAGTTGTACAGTCAATTCAACTCATGTTGCCTCCTTAACATTATGTGCTGCCTTACGGTTACGAGATGTGCTAAGCTTCGTCTTTTACGTTTTGGCCACCATCCCCTATCTCTATTATTGGTATTTTTTATGTTTTATTTTGAGTCTTCAAAGGGTAAAATAATTTCCATCTTAGTTCTATAAATCTCTATAATAGATGAAGTCTTGAAGTGTCCTACATATTCTACTGTATATTTCGGGGTTCCTCATACTGTGAATAGAAATATTAAATTATATAGAGGGTCTGAGCTTGAATTGATGCTGGTTGCCGAAGTTTATTCATGCTTCTGTTAAAAACTTGCAAAGGGGAAGTGAGAGTCCACCTCAATCGCAATATGTTCTCTCGTTGGGTAGCTACGGAGTGAATTGTTATTTTGTTGCTAATATCATGGAAATGATTTTTTCCTTTTAAGTTGTAGAAAAAACTGAATTTTCTTTACTGAGGGTACAATAAATGTTATTTGGTACATGTATCGATGTTGTAAATGAAACACTATATCTTTAGATATTTTATGATGGACTTAGGATGAGCTAATGTTATTTTGGGTGTTAAAAGTAAAATAAATTATAGTGGCCTAATGCATACTCCAGTGCATATTACGAGGAGGACTACTTAAGAAATTGGGTTAGTTTCACAAAAAAAAAAAACCTCAAAACTTAAACACCTATGATAAATTTACAATAAACTAATTTTTTTTATAACCGAGGTTTCACACGTGCAACGGATTATTCCTCGGGGTGGTAGGGGTATGAGCGTCAATGACAGTTATCGAGAGTACAGTAAATTTTATGGGGTACATGTATCGATATTGTGGATGAAATAATTTTCTTTTACTAATAATTATTTTGTGACTTGGGGGAAGCTAACGTTATTTTGGGTGTTAAAATCAAAATAAATGAGAGTGGCATAATGCTTACGCATTCTAAGGAGAGACTACTTAAAAAATTTGGATACTTTCGTGCCTCACTTGTGAGTATTCCTTGTGATATTAATACTCGATCAAAAATAGAAGAGATAGTGTGTCTTGGTCTGAATATGCTTAGATTACTAGGAGTCCGATGCCTTTATTGAACTATACTTGACCTGATTTTATAATTGTTGGAAAAATATTAGATAATATGAAAAATAAGAATGGTTGGAAATCTGTTGAAGAAGGTGAGAAAATGGGATTAATTGTCTGAGGTGAGTAAGCACTATCCTTAAAAATAATTCCGTCCCTCAAAGTACAAAACTTGGTATGATAGGCTCTAGTAGCTATCCTTCCAACATGCCACAAACCTTCTTCTTTATTCGGCACAAAATAATGGAACGAATGGGAACAAAGATGCGTGTATAACTCAGCAAGGAAAGAAAAGATATCAGAAGGTAAGAGAAATTCTTTTTAAAATCAAAATTACTTCTTGGATTGTGGTTTGAAGTTTAATTTTATGTTCAAATGAAAGAAAGAGCAATTAAGAAACTATTATAAATCAATTGATAATTTTTCAAAACGATAACCTTCATAAAGTCATTATCAAATAATATAAGATTTATGAAGAACTAAATCAAACCTTACAACATCTTTATGAAGCCGTGGCACGACCATTGGAAATTGATGACTTCTATGGAGGTCATAAATTCTATCATAATATTTTAAAACTGTTGAAATTTCCACCATTAATATCACAATCAATTAATCCAAATAGAACCAGCTTATTGAATTATATCGAATCAAACTAATTTTTTGTGTAACCTGGAATCGAGAGGATTCTTGTCTCTTATATCTCATCATCAGCCAAAGAGAGTATTTTGTACTTGAATACGTCTTATAGTCGGGTTATTTATGGAAAATACAAAGAACAACTCCTCATTCATGTGTGTACCATGTTCCAAAGCTCTAATTGTAGAGACGGTCGCTTCATTTATCCTTGTATGGTTTCGACATGTAAACAATCATTTTATCTTTATTTACAATTTACAAAAAAATATCTAGCTTTTGATGGACGAGAAGTATATAATCTTCTCTGTGTTGGTGCCGCTATCAAGGTGATATAATACTTTATTACCGCGTTTGGTAGACCGAATATAATTCCGGATAATTTTTATCCTATCCAGTATATGGAAGAACACTGGATATGAATCATGATAAAAGCCGGATAAAAAAATCTCATTTGGGAAATGGAATAAAGTCGGATAAGATATCTAATATGAAAAAAAAAAAATTGAGAAAAGCTCCCTGCCAGGTTCGCACCTTTCGCTCAATCACTCTTCTCGCCAGCAGCTCACCACCACCACCACCACCGTCCTCAAGGAGATTTTTTTTTTTTTTTTAGAATCTCCGGCAGGGAGTTCATCCTCTTCTTTACGTTCAAGGCTAAGGAGATCGTGCTTTCTCTCTCTGGTTGAAGCCAACATTCTACGATCGACCGATTGACCGCAGCAACTCAATGAGTTCGATTTGTGATGGCGGAGAACATGGGCATGGGCTAGTACGTGTGCCTAACGAAGTTCACCGAGTAGACTGGGCGGTACGAGGAGATTGTCAAGTTCATGCATAAGCTGGTCGAGCTGACCGCTTCACTCACTGTCGAAGAGTGAGCCTCTGCGGCCCATAAGAAAGTGATCGACTCAGAATGACTTTGCACATTTTCTCCTCCCTTGAGTAGTAGAATCTTAGGGTCTGTTTGGCAATGTTCCCGGCCCGTTTCTCTGTTTCTGTTCCCGGGAATAGTAAAGAATAGAAATATGTTTGGTAATGCAAATAATTATGATTCTGATTTTGTGTTCCGGAACACTTTTGGACCACTTTTCAGAACAAAAAAAAAGTTGGTTTTTGTGTTCCGGAACACTTTTACAAATAACTGTTTTCCACGATATACTTCTATGAATTTTTCATCGATACTTTCGGTTCTTGTAAAAACATGATTTATAATTATAATTATTTTTATTTTTAAAATTAATTTAAAAATAACAAAAAATCATAAAAATTGCAAAATCAACTTTGAAAGCCTTGGCTAAGCCTTAGGAACCAATTTTGAATTAAAAATAGTTTTCATATATTTTTAATTTTTTTAATTTTTGCAATTATAAAATATCCAAAAAAATTAGAAAAATATCATTCGTGGTCAGAAAAATACACAAATATAGTTGATATTTTTATTTCAATTTCCTATTTAAGATGGTATTTTTAAATCTAAAAAAGATTAAACTTTCTTTTTCACAACTCTTTTTTATTTTTTCGTTTATTTTCTTAATCACTATTTGATTTAATTATTTTCTCTTTTCTTTGTCATCAAATATAATTATTTAATTATTTAATTTAAATACAAATTGGGAACAAAAATTTTATGCAGTTACCAAACGCGTTTCTGTTCCTGGAACAAAAATTTTAGCAGTTACCAAACGCGTTCTGATTCTCAAAAATCATTCGAGAACAGAAACATTGAGGAACAGAAACACGGGAACAGAAACATTGCCAAACAGAGCCTTACTAACTCTTCGAGAACGTAAAAAACACGAGAGCTAAGGGAAAAAAAAAAAGCTCTGATTTCTCTTCTAATGTATGGCATTGATTCTCTGCGCCTCTTTTTTGCTCTGATTTGTATTGGCCGAGAGATATTTTCAAAAATAATCAAAGATTATTCCATCTTCGATTGTAATGTTTTGGGATTTTTCACCGTACCGAGGATATTTGAAATGGTATCTATTATCTCAATCATCTTTAGATGAGCATGCTTTGGTATGGATAGGATTCATAGAATAATATTATCAAACAAAAACTGGGCATTTTGAACAACATCCACAGTTACTTACCAAAAAAAAAAAAAACAGCATCCACAGTTTTGCTCATGTGCATTTTGTCGGAAGAGAATTTGTTGCCTTGGTCGATGCTGTCAATGCCAACACAATTCTCTGTTAGTTTTATGTTTCGATGAACCTGGTTACCACTACCGTAGCAGAAAAGGGTAAAAAGGAAAGAGAGAGAGAGAGACAGAATTGGGTTATGACTATGATTTGCATGTGATTTCATTACTTAGGCAATATTGCACCCCACTAGATGCAATTTGCTACAATTAAACCTAATGTATCGCGCTTGCTGGGGATTTGTTCACGCAAATTAGTTCAATTCCTGACCAAACAAGCGGGTATCATCCCGATCGATGATTATAATTTGAGCGCTTCTCGTGAGGGACCATATGAGCTGTTCTACGCCAATACCACTATAAATTAAGACAAATCAAAGCACATGTTAAATGACTTCTGAGTGAGGTTTGTATAGACTTCTGTTTTTAAGCGCTAAGCCTTCGAAGACTTTGTGAGCTATAATATCTTTGTTCCTATTGTTTTTTCTAGACCAATTCTTCTCAT
This sequence comes from Rhodomyrtus psidioides, assembly GCA_021437785.1. Lineage (NCBI taxonomy): Eukaryota > Viridiplantae > Streptophyta > Magnoliopsida > Myrtales > Myrtaceae > Rhodomyrtus > Rhodomyrtus psidioides. Next base: position 1,095,792 of record JAILYB010000041.1, on the reverse strand, counting down.
CATGGATATAAGAAGTTAAAAAAGTGCATTTGGAAGAACCAAAGATCTTTTGTATTCCTCTCAGAGCCCATGATTATTTCTTCCAGTAAAAAAACAGCTAATAGTTTGGCTTTGAATAGTGCATTGGAATGGGAAATTCTGAAATTCTGGCGGTACGTTTCTCACAGAAATTGTCAAATCTTTTGTTTGATTTTTAAAAAAATTAATCAAAGTGATGACAACGTTAAGTAAAGATTCCATGCAAATATAAGAATTAGCATCAATTTTTACATCTTTAAATATATTTGTCTGCTCGTAGATGATTATATATTTATCACAATGACGATAATCATGACGCTTTTGTTAAATCCCTCGATTGATGAGAACGTCTTGACAAAGAATTGTTCAAGAATCGGAACGCGCCCCTTCTACAAGGCCCGGCCCGCACTTCTTTTTCGAAGGCCTTGGGCCCAATTTCCACACCGCAATGGCTGAGCGCGCTAGGATCGCCTCCCCTCTTGGGCCCAACCCAAGCCCTGACTTTGTCGGGGTTTCCAGGGTAACCATGAGCCATCATTAAAATTGAACTAAGAATTGGGTGGGGTGCGCCAGGCCAAGGCAGCAGTGCAACGCCAAGGCGACGCTCGAGAGCCCCTGCAGCAAGCTACAGTGATGTGCCCTCCCCCTTAAGAAATTAATTTAATATCATGTGGACAGATGGCCCACGTATCAGATATTAAACTGATAAGAACAGATACTACACTTGATCTTAGCCAAAAGGCCGAGAAAGGTATGAATTGGGCCGGCGCACGCTTTGGTCTTTATTGGCAACTCCTCCTGCGGTCTCTGTGTACGCTTTCGATGTGGGACTCTCGGAGCGGCTTTGTCTCTGCTGTTTTGTCCCAAGAAAGTCGTGTGCCTTGTCATGAGAGTTGCCTCTCTCTCTCTCTCTCTCTCTGAAAATCAAATTGAGAGAGGCAAGGCCTGCTGTTTCCTTTTTTTTAATCTTCTTTTTCTTTGGAATCAGCTTTCACTTGCCTAGGTTATCCACCAGAGTTTAGGGCGGTAACACTTCTACTTCAAAAATGATTTCTAAAGCGGAAGTTGATTTTTCCATTTTTATTTCAGAAGCAGAAGTTAAAAAACAGCTTCTATTTCAGAAGCTGTTTTAAAAGTAAGAGAAATGCATTTGATAATTGGATGAAATTTCTGCTTCTGAAATAGAAAGCTGTTTGGTAATGGTTGAAAATTCCACTTCTAAAAAATTATTAATATAAAATATTCTACGAAAAATTATTGCGTTACCAAAAAAAAAGGAAAAAAAGACTATTTATTGATTAAAAAAATACAGATGAACATGCGGATCAATCTATATGAATTGCAAACTCGAATAATTGAACACGAAACATGGTTATATATATAACAAACTACACCACAATGCATATCGTTCACCACATATTGCGAAATAACGACTAAAAAATGCACAAATGTAAAGATTATTCGGTTCTTCCATTTTTTTTTTTTACTTTTTTGTTCATGTCTCATATCGTTTTATATATATACAAAGAAAACGCGAGTCTGATTGTACAATATTTTTGCACTTTCTTGAACATTTCTACCTTTCAGAGGGAAAATTGTCACAAATTTTCTAAACCTTTTGCACTTTTGTCGATTCAGTATTAATCCTTTTAATTTTGCCGATTCAGTCATAAACCTTTTTAATTTTTGCACCAAAAAATGCTCACGTGGATTTGGTCAACGCCGGCCGTCCCACGTGGCCGGCCCGTCGCTGATGTGTCCACCGAAAAATTTTAAAACGACCACGTTTTTTTTTTCCTTTTCTGGGCAAATTTACCCAAATTAAAAAACGACCACTTGAGAACCCTAAATGGTTCTTCTCTCTTCCATTCCTTGACGGCGCCTCTGATTCCTCGTCTGGGCAAATTACCAAAATTAAAACACGGTCATTTGAGAACCCTAAAGGGCTCTTCACTCTTCCATTCCTCGACGACGCCTCAGATTCCTCCACCAAAGAGCGACGGGCAACAGCTATTGGTTGCTCGACGACGCTCCTCCACTTCGCGGCGACTCGCGTCGAAAGTAGCACTTGCCTCCTTGGCGACGGGCAACGACTCCCGACGATGCGGAAGGGGATATTCGCGAGCAGTTTGCATGGACAACGACGACGACTTGCCGGAGAGGATGAAGCTACGGTTGGACGGTTCGTCGACACCCGATTCATCAATACTCAATCCCTGGTGAGTTTTTGTCACTTATAGGGCAATTTTTTTAGCTCTGGCTACGCTTCACTGATTCTTAGAATCTGTATTACACGATTGCTCGACTCCATATAGGGCAGTATCTCTGGACATTGGGTCTGGCGAAACCTTCCCTCTTCAGTCCCTTCCTTAGCCTCATCAGAAAATCAGCAAACACCCCCAATTGGGCCATTAGAGTATAAAAATTTCTTGACATTCCCCTTTCTTTAAAAAATGACAATAACCTTATTCAATTGGGTCATCAGAGCGTAAAAATTTCTCGATTTGTTGCTAAGAGTGTCAACGGCTATGCTAATCTTTGCGAACTGACATTACCGCTGGCTTTTATACATGTAATGGGAGCAATGAGTCTTTTGTTGTAATGGCCCTCGACAGTTACTTTTTCTTATGAGAACATTGTTATGTTGCATATTGCCGCCGAGCTCGTGCAAGCCCTGAGATGTTCTTTGAATTGGTGTTAATTGATTGGGAGCAATGCCTCAGTTTTGCGATTTATATTGGTGGAGATTTTGAATGAGGGTCTCCTTCCTGTTGTAGTAGAAGGTTAGTTTTTTTTATGCTTTAGATATTTTATAGACTTTCATGGTGGACTCTATATGAATGCGTGTCTAGAGATTTGTGTATGCCGAAAGAAAATTGAGGAATTTCTTACTTTATAGAAATCTAGTAGAGTAATCCATCCTTAAGTAAATGTCCTCGCTTTTTCTATTGCAGATGGCACGCTCGATAACGTCAGTCCCTCCAACCGACAACGATACATCCGTGTTTTGCTATTGTGGCCTCAAAGCTCCTCTGCGAACAGCAAGGACAAATGACAATCGGGGAAGACGATTTCATGGCTGCCCAAGATACAACCACAATAATAAAGGGCCAAGTTGTAGTTTTTTCAGTTGGGTTGATGGGGAAAGTCAATCGGCGATGAGTGAGTCCAAAAGAATTGACCGAAGCAATGTCAAGCAAGAATCAACATCGAGCTATAATGAAGATAATGGTAGTTCAATTGTCGCTGAGATCAAAGCTCTCAAGGCACAACTAAAACAAAATGAAGCAAGTGAAACAAGAATTGACAAACATGAAGAAGGAAAATTGTAGATTGAAGATAATTGTGGTTGTATTATTGTTGTTTATAATAATATCACAATGTATGAGTTTGCCGTAGAATCTATTACTTTGAACATATTTGGTACGTATGTGCTCTATATTAGTGGGATCAATGGAGTGACTGTTTTTTTGTGGATCACTTACATAGTGATACTTTATAATGTGGATTAGTTGGTGATTCTATTGGAAGCTTGATTCCCACATTCTGCTGATCTAGTGGAGATATAGGCAATAACTTTAATTTTTTTAAGAGCTTGATGCTTGTTTATTAGTTGTCGCCTTCCCACCTGACTATTCTTATTAGTACAATAGCCAATGAGTTTCTTTGGCTCCTGAAGTGCAGCATATTCATTCAATGTGATGAGTGCGGGGGCTAAACATTTCCACAGTGTATCAATTTTCATTTATGTACGGGGTGGTCCATTGTAAGATGTCCTTTTCCCCTTCTTCTTGCTTTTTCTTCTTCATTTTTTTTTGTTGGCCTTCTGGTTTTGATTAATTTACTCAGTAGGTCAGTAGGATTTTTGGGCATGTTTTTTTTTTTTTGAAATTTTGAGGGTGATATGTCACTGAAGTTATAAATTGATTGTATATTTTTTTTCGTTCTCATGTATGTGCATATTCTTGACAATATTGGTTGTGACGCATGAAACGAAAAAAAAAAAACGTAAATTAAGGTAGTGATCGGCATGTTCAATGTGCTCTCTTTTGAAGGTAAAGGAGACGGAATCTCCTATGATTGGAAATATTGATTTCGTGTATTCTTGTGCCTGCTTTTGACTTCTTGCACAAAGAAATGGTCGATATGCATTAGTCACTGATGGAAGAAATATGTTAGAATCTATTTGTAATTTAGCAATTTCGTGATCTTCATCACCTTTTTTTTTTTTTTTTGCACATGCATGGAATTGTGCAAGCTCCGCCAAAAGTAGGCTACTGGGAAAAAATGCAGCTTCTTCCAATGGCTGAATTTCACATGGAATTGTGCAAGGTCCTCCAAAAGTAGGCTATTTGCATGCGGTTATGTTTAAAGCCGAAATAGAATAAAGACTGAAATATTGCCCTGCTGTTTTCATGTGGCCTAAAAAACTGAAATTATAACCTGTATCAATCAGCTAGATATAAATGCTGCAATGGCCAAGAATATTGGAAAAAATGCAGCTTCTTCCAATGGCTGAATTTCACATGGAATTGTGCAAGGTCCTCCAAAAGTAGGCTATTTGCATGCGGTTATGTTTAAAGCCGAAACAGAATAAAGACTGAAATATTGCCATGCTGTTTTCATGTGGCCTAAAAAACTGAAATTATAACCGGTATCAATTAGCTAGATATAAATGCTGCAATGGCCAAGAACATTGGCAAATTAAGGTAGTGATCGGCAAGCTATTTTCACACGTCAATTAAAATTCCATTCACCAAACAAACTTTCCACACATAGTTAAAGAATTCGATAGAACAACAATGAACCCAGGAAAAGGGACGGTTGTCTTAGGGCCATTCGCCTCCTCCACCATCGTGACTTTAAAATCATCGACACAGCATTACAAACTATATGTTGCATGTGGCTAAGGCAAGAGGAGACTGGACGAGCTTCTTGTTGTGTGGGGCTGCCATTTTGCGAGCAACCCAAATTTCTTCGGTTCGATATGCAAAAAGAAAGTACTCTTTATGTCTTTCTATGTAAAAACGGAACCTCTTTCACTGCCCTCGACATCACGTGGGACTACTTGAGCGCTTGCCATCGTGAGTTTCTTGTCCTGGCTCATATTCTTTTCGGCATTGCCATTGAAGACTTCATTTTGTGGAGTTGAAGGATGTTCCAGACTATTTAAGTACGCTGAAACGTGAAACGCCCCATCATCATCACCATCCGCGAATGAAATCAACCTTCAAAACATGGTTCAATAAGCCAAATGCCCCATAATTAGAATTAAAACCGATGGGAAACTAACAAAAAAATTAAGGCTCCCAAGAGAGGCCCATTGGATGCAGCAAAACACCTAATTTTCATAACGAATTGAGATACCAATATCAGGAACGCATTGAGTAAGAGGGTATCGATCTTAGACAATGGACAGTGCAGAAACAACAAAACCAGAGCAAGAATTAACAAAGTGAAACAACAAAATGAATGCTTCTCATAGACAATACAGTAAGAATTGTGCAGTGTGTCAAAAGATAATTGCGACTCCGTTCATCAACCGTGAAGGCGGGCTAGAGCACTAGGGGCTGTAAAATTATGCGAACCTTCGAAACAAACAAAAGGCACTGTTAAATTAAGTATGTTTTAATACTATCCATGTTTTAAAAAGAACACACAATGTGCAGGAGTTCTTTTTTCCAATTGCAAATGAGTAGATAATCCCAAATCCGGAAGCCATCACTTCGCAGACATGCACTCCAACAAAGAATTGGTATAATGGAAAATGCAAATTGCAGGAAGACTTTAAAAAAGGAAAAAAAAATGGAACAAGTACGATATGTTCATTGAAAATATGAAGTAGAATGAGTACAAAAAAAAAAAAAAACCCAGGACAAGCAGAATCTGATGATTCAGATATCTAAATGATGAGATCTAATATCAATGCAAAAATCAATGTTGATGCATGAATGAAAACTAACAGTATATGGCTTTTCTGGGTAATCTTTGTCGCAGAACAGCTCTGGTACATATGACCTTCGTGTACAATCTGCAAAAAAAATAAAAAAAAATAAATAAATAAATATAGTAGAATCTGCAACAGTAAGCAATCTACACTAGACAATGGTGAACATGAACTGAAATGGACATAATATTTTGACTGATGATATCAAAACTAAGTCCATAAAATAAACTCTTACAGCCAATATGGAACAAGAATATAGCTATATCTTCATATTGTGTCATTGCACAGATGAGGACTTTGAATTTCTTCGTAAAATGAAGCAGCCCTCTGTTTGTGATTGATCTGCATCTTTTGGGATGAAGTCACGGTTCGCAAGAGTTGGAGAGAGTGCAGGAGGTGGCCCCGCTCCATATGACATCAAAAAAATTCACAACCACAGCTTTAAATGACCATCTGCAGAGCGCTTCGTCGTCTTCTTCTTCTTCGTTTGTTTTAAGAGCCTTGGTCTTATACTTGAGTCTTCATCGTTTTCATCTTCTTCCTCAGTTTCTTTCCATTTCGGGCAAATCGTTTGCTAAAAATAAGTAAGAGCTACGATGCATCTGCCCACGTAGCAACGTCCATAAGAGGTCTCCTCTCTCTCTCTCTCTCTCTTTAGTAAGCCTGATACTGATGGGGTGGTCCCTCCCAAGACCTGCAGTGAAGTAAAAGTTCTTTCGATTTTGAAAGTTATTCTATTTACGTGAAAAGATTTGAGTTTTTTCATTCTTTTCTTTTCTTTTCTGTGTTGGGGGAAACTGGACGAAGAGTTTTTTATAATTTCGCTGCTGGCATGGTCACGTGGATTTTTGCACCCATTGTCGAAAGGTTTAGTCCATGTTATAGTCGTCATTACTTACTTAAGCGAGAATGTTATCTTCAGTTGTCTTACGTCATGGCGCAAGCGAACGGACGTATTTACGTGGAGAGACCGAAGGAATGTGATTTATGGGTCCAAGTGGGGTCGGAAAGTCTTATAGCCTGATCAATGCTTTGAGAAGCAGAAATCATCCTTATGATAATACATACCCCAACGCTTACAGATCTGTGCTTGTCAAACTCGATATTGATTTTACTTTCAAGCCAAATGATAGAAGCTTTTCATCAAGTTGTATAGTCAATTAGCTTTTTTTTAGGGGATTGCAGGATCATCATCTAAGTGTACAAACAGAGACATAAGCATCTCGCAGAGCGGAGACTCATCGTCCTCGGGGACACCCCAGTTCATAGTCGAGGTCGCGAACACCTGCGTCGCGCCTTGTTACTCGCCTTCTCGCCTCGGCCAGGGTGGTGAACCTGAGGAACTTCGAGAGGCTCTCCTACGATGACCGCCTCGTGAACGGAGGCGAGGCCTTGAACCCCAACCAGATCGTCCGCATTACTTACTCCAACTCCTTCATGTACCCTCTCGCCTTCAGGTACACCAAGTTTTGCTAAGCAGAGACAGAGAGAGATTCATAAAAAAGAAAAAAAGTATAATTTTGATGCTGGGTTTTCATCCTTTTGGTTCATACGAAATTTAATTTCTCTAGGAGTGATGCGGGTGTTATGTGACAAGTACGTCTGGAGATTTACTTGTGAAACGATGTGGCTAAAGCTGATGCTTTTTTCAAAACTGGGCATTTTGAAGTTCGAACAGCATCCACAGTTTTGCTCACGTGCATTTTGTCGGAAGAATTTGTTGCCTTGGTCGATGTTATCAATGCCAACACAATTCCTCGATAGTTTTATGTTTCGATGAATCTGGTTACGATTAACATAGCCGGAAAAGGGTGAAAAAGAGAGAGAGAGAGAATTGGATTATGAGTCATGACTATGATTTGCATGTGATTTCATTACTTAGGCAATGTTGCACCCCCACTAGATGCAATTTGCTACAATTAAACCTAATGTATCGCGCTTGTTGAGGATTTGTTCACGCAAATTAGTTCAATTCCTGACCAAACAAGCGGATATCATCCCGATCGATGATTGTAATTTGAGCGCTTCTCCTAAGAGACCATATGAGGTGTTCTACGCCAATGCCACTATAAATTAAGACAAATCAAAACACATGTTAAATGACTTCTGAGTGAGGTTTGTCTAGACTTATGTTTTTAAGCGCTAAGCCTTCGAAGACTTTGTGAGCTATAATATCTTTGTTCCTATTATTTTTTTCTAGACCAATTCTTCTCATCATGGATATAAGAAGTTAAAAAAGTGCATTTGTAAGAACCTAAAGATCTTTTGTATTCCTCTCAGAGCCCATGATTATTTCTTCCAGTCAAAAAACAGCTAATAGTTTGGCTTTGAATAGTGCATTGGAATGGGAAATTCTGAAGTTCTGGCGGTACGTTTCTCAAAGAAATTGTCAAATCTTTTGTTTGTTTTAAAAAAATTAATCAAGTGATGACAATTTTAAAACATTAGGAATAACGGTTCCAAGCAAATATAACTAGCATCAATTTTTACATCTTTAAATTTATATGTCCATCATACTTAATATTTATCACAATGACAATAATCATAACGCTCTTGTTAATCCCCCGATTGATGAGGATGACATAACGAAGCAACAGCCGTCGATTAATCCTGTTGATGAAAAACTATTCATAAATTGGAACCCGCCCCTTCATTAAGGCCCAAACACAGCCTTCGGCCCAATTTTAAGAACTCAGCTCTCGCCTCGCATCTTGGGCCCAACCCAAGCCCAGAATTTCTTGGGCTTTAAGAGTTACCACGACCCACCATTGAAATTTAACTAGGATTTGGGTTGGGTGCGCCAGGCCAAGGCAGCAGTGCAACGCCAAGGCGACGCTCAAGAGCCCCTGCAGCAAGCTACAGTGACGGGCCCTCCCCCTCAAGAAATTAATTTAATATCATGTGGACCGATGGCCCACGTATCAGATATTAAACTGATAAGAACAGATACTACACTTGATCTTAGCCAAAAGGCCGAGAAAGGTATGAATTGGGCTGGCGCACGCTTTGGTTTTTATTGGCAACTCCTCCTGCGGTCTCTGGTTACGCTTTCGATGTGGGACTCTCGGAACGGCTTGTCTCTGCTATTTGTCCCGAGAGAGTCGTATGCCTTGTCATGGAGTTGCCTTCTCTCCCCGAAAATCAAATTTGAGTGAGTCAGGCAAGGTCTGCTGTTTCCTTTTTTTCCTGTTCTTTTTTCTTTGGAGTCAGCTTTCACTGGCCTAGGTTTTCCACCAGAGTTAGCTTCCATTGAATGTCTTCCTGATGATCAAGCAAAGCAATGGCCTTTCTCGACCAGGACGGCTTGGCTGCTGAGCAATTCCCGTACCTGGTGCTTCATTTTGTCGTCAGTGAACGAGCTTATGAACCCTTTCTTTGCCTTGATACTTTCGGCGCAGTCTCTACCCAGTCCTGGGGGTTCTCCTAAAGCTTCTCTAGTCCATTAGCTTCTTTTGTTTCTTTGATGATGTGAGAGCTCGGTGTCCGTAGGCAAAGCCCGAGAGGCAGGGGTAGCTACAAAACTTGGTCTGACTAGGGAAGATACGAGTCAAAACTCGAGCCGCCCCCAACATGGGATTATTGCCTCTGGTACTTGGGAAGTATGAGGATTGAACCTGAGCGCCTGATCAGATGTGCTTGTTCGTTCCGTAACCGGCGATTCAATCTTGTGGAGTTTCCATGAATCTTGACTTATTGGCAACAAAATCATATGACCCTACAATATGGAGGACATATGAACATAAAGATAATGAGAGATGGTGCTGTTGCATTTCATGGTGCCTCGCGGTTTCCACTGTCCTGCTACTGAATCTGAATCCCCTTATACTGTAACTTAAGAATTGAGAACGAATCATTCATAAAAGTCCGATCAAAGGCTTAAAAGTCGACATTTTTAGGTGAGAAGTAGCCATGGAATAGCCTGATCTTTCAAACTCACTCAATCCTCTCATTGTAATTCATTGCCATGTGTGCCCTCGTCTTCTTAAGTTATTGTAGCAGCCTCTTAGGCTTTTGTGTCCGACAAATCTTGGCCTCAAAGCGCTTTGGATCAAAGCTCTGGGAATTGAATTTAAGCCCTGTTGTCGGAGCTTTCCCCTGAATCTTGAAAGGGGCACCGGATGGAGAACACCTAACAGATAAGGAGACGCTCCTCGGCTGAGGATCTAGGTTTTTTACCATAAAGAATTTCCTACCATGATCGATCTGGACATTCCAATTCAAAATAAACGATCCAGATCAGCCCACATCATTTCTCACTAAAAAACTGTGGATTGATCTGGGCCGTCCATTTTGAATTGGAAGGCCTAGATTTAATGTCACTTCTACATTAATGGTACCAAATCCTTTTCCCTTGGGTGAACTCGAAGGGGAAAATTAGCTGTTGACTGTTGTATTGACTATTCGAGAGGTCGAAATACAAAGATGCGTGTATAGAGAACATTGAGCTGGAAACCGACTGTTATTTTAACTCAAACAAGAGCAGATGCTTGTCAGTATGTTACAATGCTTTGCTTCAGTTAGCGACCTGCGAAGGAAACTGGTGTATGTCCTACAGAGAAGCAGAGAATCTGCACGCGAAAGCTGGGGGATTAAAAGTCTGATCAATGTATAAAGTGCATCGAAGAAGAACGGTTCTGGCAGGATTGATCTCCCCGTATCCTCATTCCAAACCAAACATGCTACATTTAAAAAAAAAACAGTATATTCATATGGGGTATCAGTTCACTTTTCACCATGTTGTCATCTATCAAGACCACATGAATCAGAATTAAGGAAAATTTGCAACAGAGTTGGTGGTGCGAGCCAGGCCAAGGCAGTAGCGCAAGACCTAGGCGACGCTCGAGAGCCCCCCAGTAGGAACTACTGTTGCGAGCTCTCCCCTCTAAAGAGGTTAATTTAATATCATGGGGACCGACGGCCCACACATATTAGATGTTAAGCTAATAAGAACAGATATTACACTTGATCTTAGCCAAAAGGCCGAGAAAGGTATGAGTCGACCATCAGGCCTTGACTTTCGTCGGAGCTCACTTTATCAACCTTTGCCCTTGTTTCCTGTGAGGGCCTTGCATTGAGTCCTTGGATATTCACCGTTCAGATTGATGCTTACTCCGTCTCTCTCCTCTACTGCGAGCGAGCACCGTACATGATGATGAAGTGAAGCAAAACTTAAGACTGTGAAAGAGATGATGTTGTTGGATTTCGCGGCAACTCGCAGCTTGCCGTTGTGCTCTTGTTTTCTTAAGCTATCTGCGGTCACCTCTTAATCCTTATGCATTTTTCTTTGACAAATCCTGGCCTTAAGAGCTCTGCAGATGGCAGCTAATGAACGCACAGGACTGTTTTCTTGAGTATGACAGAGAGGATGGGGAGAGTACCTAATCCACAAGATGGACAATCTCGAATGAATTTGGGCTGCCGTAATTTTCATAAGCAGTACATACATGATACAACAGTAATTTTCCATAACTGACTGGTCAGTGACTGGATCACCTTAGTTGCCCGGCAAAGAGAAACCCCACAGGGATGATCTTGGAATGCGAACACCGTCACCGACCCCATAGAATTTGTTAGATTTTTTTACGACTCCAAGAGTGTTCTGTGACGACATTGAATTGTCTCCTAGTAGACCGAGTTACCTGGATTTTAAGCGATCGAATCAGAACCAATACATGAAAGCAGCACTGAGCCCTTCATTCAGCAGTCGGGCTGTCTTATGAAATAGCTGTAATGAACTTGTAACAACCCCGATATTTTCTCAAATGAATGAATAGATAAATAGAAAACAAAGAGAAACATAGAATTGCATGAAGCTTGACTTACCAAGACTGTTTAATTTGGGATCAATCAATCCCGGTGATGAGAACAAACCAAATGAAACTGAACGAATATGATTATCCAACACAGAAAACAACCAACCATGTTGTCATTTTCCTCCATATTCAATCTCATCCTCTAGAGAATCTTCCTAAAACTCCTACTGTTATCTGACAATGCATCTGTAGCTCAGCTGCTCAAGACTTACAGGAGAAAACCATGGCCACTTGGTCTCAATCTTAGCTTCTACTTCTTCTTCTTCTTCGGTACGGGTTCTATCCATGCTGGTTCTCGGGCATAAGGTCCTGTCCACTGAAGAGCTTTGAAAGGAAAGCGCTAAATCGCCCAAAAAAAGGGGTGTTGCTCCTGTTGGATGCAATCGGCATTGAAGAAATCAAAGGCAAATTAGCTGTTTCAGGGATCAACAACTCTAACATGAAATCGTCTGACTCGCCGCACAAAGAGGTCGAACCACGACGATACATGTGGAGTCCAAGCTGTTTCTTGTCACAAAAACTTTGGTGACATGCACAGGAAACTGGCAAGAATGTTTTTCGAGAAACAGAGGAATTACATGCCAAGTAAGAGACCAAAAGGTCAAGTGCTCGTTGTACACAAAGACTTACTGAAGTAGAAGGATGTCTCGCAGGATTGATCTTCCTGCCAAAAATCATTTTAAACTAACATTTGGTGGGATACGCCAGGCCAAGGCAGCAGTGCAAAGCCAAGGCGACGCTCGAGAGCCCCTGGCAGCAAGCTACAGTGATGGGCCCTCCCCCTCAAGAAATTAATTTAATATCATGTGCACCGATGGCCCACGTATCAGATATTAAACTGATAAGAACAGATACTACACTTGATCTTAGCCAAAAGGCCGAGAAAGGTATGAGTTCGATGGTCGTCGAGCCTTGCCTTTTGGCAGAGGCTCATTCCGTTGACCTCTGACTTTCGATTCTATGTGGGACTGCTGCATTCAGTCCTTGTTCTTGGACATTCATCATACACATTCCCACTTCTATCTGTTCTCTGCAGCGAATGCCATCAACAGCGAGGTGAAGAAAAACTGCCTGTGTCCTTATTTTCTTCCCCGGATTGACAGCGAATGCCATCTTCACTTTGCTTAGTTTGGAACTTACTGCTGTTGCATTTAGTGGCACCTTGCAGCTTCCCCTGCATTGCCAATATGCACTATGTTTTCTTCAGTTCCACCTCTTGTGGATTTATTCGGCTTTGACGAGTCTTGGCCTTAATAATTCTGCAGATCACAGCTCTTGAACATGATTGTTTTACTCCAATTTTAGATTGTTCAAGCTTTCCCTGAATCTCGGTTGGGAAATAGGATGGACAATACCCGATACATACATCGGATGCCCTCCAAACACACCACAGACATGGCTTCCATTCCAGTAGTGTCAAATGATAACTGCTCAATCCATTTTGCCGCCTGGGAAAAAAGACAAAAGGCCAATCGATGTTCTGCAACTAGAACCCTGTCACTGATCCTGCTGATTTTGGTTGATCTTTTGCTGCTACGGATGTTCAATGATGAGAAAATCGAATTAGAACGGCCAAATGACTCTGAGCTATTAAATAATTCAACAGAGAAACCAAAGAAACCATGCTTCCCTTCTTGTCATTTTCCTCTAGAAGAAAGTCCAGCCTAGAAAAATAACGTATGAAAAGTTAAAACTCATCCTGTCACTGTACAATGCATATTTAGCTCCACTGACAAAAGAAAACCATGGCCACTCCTCTCATTTGTCTCTCACCTCCAACTTCTTCTTCCTCCTCCTCATCGCCGCACTACTACTATACCTCCTGACTCGAATGCTTTAAACACAGACCTGGTCAATGGTGCTTATTCAGAATAGGAGGAAAATTCTGCTGACTAGAACAGCCGAGTGGAGCAGCACAAACATGAAACGTACATATTGTGAGTTCATGGGAGAATCGGAGTATTGTGATGTCATGTCACTGTGGAACCTTGGAGGAAAGCACCGGAGATTGAAACAAAAACCCGCAACAGGCTGTGTTGGTCAAGAACTAAGCATGAAAATCCTCCCATTCATCGCAGTAGAGAGGTCAAAACATGAAGTTGCATGCGGACAACTTTGAAGTGAAAAATGATGATATCTTCAATCAAATATGAGATGATGGTTGTTAGACCAGTTTAGCTTCAGCTAGTGTGCATGGTTACAAGTCCTATAGTGAATTAGGAAGATTATAAGGCTTTTGTCAGAACCGATCCCCTAGTTTTAGTCTGAATTTCGATCCGAAAGAACCGGTAAGATACATGTGGACAACTTTGAGGTGAAAACTGAGATGTTATTCTCAATCAAACATGAGATGATGGTCGTTATACCAGTTCAGCTTCAGCTAGTGTGCATAGTTATAAGTCCGATCCCACGAGTTCGATCGAGAGAGTTTAGTCCACATTTCAATCCGAAAGAACCGGTAATGCCCAGGACTGAAAAGTGATTCTTGACGGCACCAGTAATCTGAAGACATGATTGATTCTTGATCACATTACCTCAAGATAAACACAGCAATCTGAATTCAACACCGGTAATGCCCAGGACTGAAAAGTGATTCTTGACGGCACCAGTAATTTTTAGACATGATTGATTCTTGACAATACCTCAAAATAAACACAGCAATCTGAATTCAACACATGATCTCCATATACATCTCAAAATCAGGAGGACTCCTTTAAAAGCCAACGTGTGAACTCTTAAAAGCCAATGTGTGAACTTTAGACTAGAATTGGTGGGGTGCGCCAGGCCAAGGCAACAGTGCAACGCCAAGGCGACGCTCGAGAGCCCCTGCAGCAAGCTACAGTGATGGGCCCTCCCCCTCAAAAAATAAATTTAATATCATGTGGACCGATGGCCCACGTATCAGATATTAAACTGATAAGAACAGATACTACACTTGATCTTAGCCAAAAGGCCGAGAAAGGTATGATTTCAGCAGTGGGTAGGCCTTGCCTTTTGTCAGATCTCCTTCCAGTAATCTGTCAGTGCATGTCCTATGTGGGACTCTTGGATAAAGTCCTTGTTTTCTTTTTCAATCCTTGTTACACATTTCTGACAACAGCTTAACTTGTTGAGTTTGCAAGCTGAATGAAGCGGGCAGACATGGCGGTTGTTCTCGTTGCATTTCATGTCGCCTTTCTGTGCCCTTGCCTCGCTCCTGAAGTAGCAGTGTCCGACTGTGGAATTAAGAATGACTCGTTCCTGAGAGGTATTAAGTCGGAGAAGTACGCATCTTCGGGTTGAGAAATCTTGGTTCTTCAGGTTATCAAATCAAGTAGGGGTGTCATGGTTAGTACCAGTGAAGCATGGCGTTTGCTTTAGTTTTCTGAAGTCCTTAACTCCTTATGACTATCGAACGTCACTCGGCCAATTTGGCAAGAAAAACAGGCTCGAATGACATTGCTTTACCCAAATTTTGGCTCGATCTTCCACGTTTCCTGATTACTGAATCTCAAGGAGGCAAAAAAAAAAAACTAATGGAGAGTAGCAAATACATGGGACGGACGCTCTCCAACGAATATGCATCTTTTGTCTGGGAAGTCAACTGTACAGCATCTGCGTACTCCGTTTCTGCAATGGCAATGATCGGTTTCGCATCTCGATCAATCTCGTTTCCAAGTAAAAGAAACATAGATCTTCAGCGACAAACTTACTGCCGATTCTTAAACAGTTCAGTCTGTTGTTTTTAGCAAGAACTCATGCCGTTCTGCGAGAAAATCCGCTTCTCCCCTATAGGTTCGCGTGCGATTTTCGAGTGGGAACATTCATTCCTATCCAGGCAGTCTTTGCCAGACAAATAAGTGTACCACGACAATTTGGGAATGATGACCAAGGCAAGGCAAGAACCATCAAACTAAGCAAAAAGCTCAAATCACTTGGCATTGCTTATGGCTGACAAACCAGTAGGAACAACAGAACGAGCCAATTAACACTAAAAAATTGCTCTTATCTCGGTATAAGTATAACCAACCACGCTTCTCTTCATCCCGTTGTCCTTTTCCCTCCAAGAACAATCCCATCTTCTATAGAGCATCTCTCCCCAGGAGTCGCCATCCATTTTTCCCCTTATAAAATTCCTAGTCCTCCCTTTCCTAGCACCGTACAATCCATCTTTAGCTCGAGACCCACAGAGGGAAAAAGCCATGGCCGGTCCTCTCGATCTCGCCCCCAACTTCTTCTTCCTCGCCTTCACCGTCGCCCTCCTCTACGCGGCCTACACGATTCCTAGGCACCAGCCGAGAGAGACCAACCTGGTCTTCTACGTGCACGACTACCTGACCGGCCACGACGCGTCCGCCGCCACCGTGGCGGGGAAGGCCGGGCCGGAGTCGAGCATCCTGCGCTTCGGGACCGTCCTGGTGGTGGACGACCCGGTGACCGAGGGGCCGAGCATCGAGTCGCGGGAGATCGGGAGGGCGCAGGGGATGTACGTGAACTCGCAGCTGGACGGGAAGGGGCTGCACATGGTGTTCTCGGTGATCTTCACCGGCGGGGAGCACGAGGGGAGCACCCTGGAGATCCAAGGGGCCGATCTGTTCTCGATGGCGGAGAGGGAGTTCGGGATCGTCTCCGGGACCGGCGAGTTCAGGTTCGTGAAGGGGTATGGGGTCATGGTCACCGAGTTCATGGACATTGCCAATTTGAGAGCCGTGCTCAAGCTGAACGTCACAGTGAGGCATTACTGATTATGGAGACCAAGTAAAAATTACAGAAACATGTCGCATCTTGAATTTTTATTGTTTGTTGTAAGAGATTATTAATTTTCTTATTTTTTTTAGCTGTTCTTCTTTTTCAGTTTGGAGCTGTCATAGGTTAGAATGTTTTTGCTCCTTTTGTAATAAGAAATTGAAGCACACCCCCAAGCAAAGCATCACCGTGGATTTTCTCACTTTAGGACAGATTCGAACAAAAAAGAAAGAAAGATTGAATAAATTGCGGTCGTACCACCAAAATTATAAAGTAGAAAAATGAATATAAAATGAAATTGGTGTTCGGGTCGAATTGTTATTTTCCTTTTTGTGACCCGGCCCGATACCCGGCAGGTGTAGAACCCGTATTGCAAAAAAGGGGTTCGGATTGGGTCGGGTCGGGTCATGGATTTTGCTTTTCTGTGAATGGGCTTTTTTGGGTTTTATTTAGCTTATGGATTTTCCTGTGCACTGGTAGAAAAACGAAATTGCAGTGTGGGAAAGTGAAAATTGACATCGATAATCTATTGGAATACCAATATGGTTAATATTCGCTTACTATAACTTTGAAATTCAACCCTGGACGATGACCTCCGCCTTTTTTAGTCGATGGTTGTTAGAAATCAAATCGCACCAAATTCAAGATCGTCTTTACGGAATTCATTTTGACTTCGCGAGTAAGGCAAGGAAAAAGACCAATTTCTTCTCTCTCTCTCTCTCTTTTTTATTTTCATTTTTTTTGCTCGATCGTTTTCGCCGGCCGGGATATGGAAGGTGATGTTGCACGACTTTTTTCCCCTCAAAAAGTCAAATTTTCCCGAAAAATATAAGCCCATAATTTTGCCTTGGCATTCTTCACAGGAAAATTGACTCCGCAGTCGGTAATGGGGAAGCGTTGACCGAGTGTGTTTTTTCTTTTTTTTTTTTTTGCCCTTCCAATTTCGGACATTAAAATTGGAAAGCATTGTAATTGAAATTGAAGTACGAGGAGAGGGTTTGAGTAAGAAATAAACTAAATATTACATATGATAATGTGGTGGGGCCGAATGAACTAGGAACCCCTCAAACGAACTCGGGGGCCCAAAATGCAGCTATCTTGCATTGCACTTAACTCTCCCCTTCACTCCACCCAATTTTTTTTTTTTTTGGTCGGACACTCCACCTAATTTGACCTCCTCCTTTTTTGTTATGATGAGCCGCTCTGTTCGCACTCTATCATAATTTGATAGGGCACGAACAGCGATTTTGATTGTCTGATTATGTTCTCCGAAACAAAAAGAGATGACAAACATATTTGATAATGTAAATGATCATGATTCTGTTTTCGGAAATAGTTTTGGAGCAAAAACAAGAATAAAAACAAATTGATTTTGAAAAAAAAATCACTTTTCAGAAATAATTTTATTTTTGTTTTGAGTTTTAAATGCAAAAAAAATCCATATTTAAGTTTTATATTTATTTATTTTTTGGTCGGCAAGTTCTATATTGTAATTGACCTACTCATTATAACCACATTCAACAACGGATTATTATACCACATTGAAATTACTTATGAGAGCCTAAAATCTATTTGGACAAGTGAGAATTAAAAGAATACTAACCTAACATGTTCTCTCCTTTTTAAGCTTAAAATGACTCGTTATGACGGGAAAACTAAGCATAACAACACACACAAAAATGTTATATGCAATATATTATTCAAGTGAATCAATATGGATTAATCTTCAATTAATTCGAAAATGTATGATGAAATTTCACAAAATAACTACGTAATTATTCGACTTAAATGACAAAAATTGATAAGAGAAATTGATCCTAGCAAAGGAAATTTTATGCAATTACCAAACACGTTTCTGTTCTAGAAACATAAATTTTGTGTGGCTATCAAACATGTTTTGATTCTCTAAAACTTATTCAATAAACAGAATTAGAAAAAAATCAATTCTAATCACAACCATTGCCATGCAGACCCTTATGCGCTCTCTCTCACATGGGCCATGAGGAATCAGCCATGTGATCACCATCCGTCATAATCACGTGCTTATATTTTCTACACAAAGTGCCATCCTCTACATGAATTGAAAAAGTGTTCGATTGTCGGCGATATCACATTTTTTTGGTGTTTCGACGGAGAATAGATGTTCCGACCATACAAGTAGCTCCCCCCTCTCTCTATCTCTCTATATAAATGATTTTTGTGTTCCCTCATATGATGTGAGTTTGTGGGGGTTCTGATTAGCACGCGAGAAGTGTTAGAATTAGGTACATCGATGCGCTGAAATAGATAGTAAATGTAAGAAAGAGAAATCAAGACACATGATTCATCTTGGTTCATATTTAAACTAGGCCTACATCAAGCAGGAGATTTCGCTACAATTAAGCATCTTACAACTCTATGTTACAACTCACAATCACGAGAGGAATAAACTATACGTAAAAATAGTTATTTATGAGCCCAACACTTAAACTACTAATAAGATACGAGCTAAAATTATAAAAAGACGTATGATTTTTCAAGAGCGCCGCTTTCTTGAAATCCCCATCAAGGCGCCATTCGTGTGAGAAGTATGAACCATGTTCCTAACAAAATGATCGTGATATATCATGTGATTATGTCGTGAATCCGCATTGTGCGGTGTTAAATGCATGGCTCGAAATTAAGAAAGCGAGAAATTCCGATGAGAAGGGGGAGATGACGTATGAGATAGTGAAAGAAAACTCAATTCGTCCCAACAGATCGGGAAGCGTTTGGCGTCCTTTTGATGTCGGTGAGTCACTTGGCCTAATGGTCTAGATAACGACTTTTTGATGGGGACTATTTCCAGGGCTTGGATCCCCTGTCAAGGTTTTTCCTTGACAGGGTGATCCCCACCATTCAATAAGGTGGGCCCCCCTATTGAGTGGTGGGGATCCCCCTGCCCAGCTGAAAAATGGGCAGGGGATCCGGGTCCTTCCAAGGGACACGAGAGAGTTACGTGAATTGACGGATGAAGCCTCTGCCTTAAAGGCAGAGGAGCCTTAGGATCTCCACCACCCACTCCCCCTTTTTATAGGGGGAAAAGTTTTTGGGTGGTGGAGATCAGCCTGCCTTACAAAAAAGAAGGCAGGTGATCCAAGCCCCTATAGCTACCGTAGAATAACGATCAATTCTGGACCGTTGATTTAAAAGCTTCTTTGGATTGATTTTTCATTCAAACACTTTGCATCTTTTTTAAATCTTGCATCTCTTGCATGATTCTAAACTATTCAAAATATGCAAATATTGACATGCACTTTGTATGATTTTTTTTTTGGGTATGATTTAGATATTGTTTTCATTTTCCTTTTTTTTTTTAGGAAGTGAAAAGGAGGGGAGAATGCTTCTTCTTTTTTTCCTTATGTCTAAGCATTATATAAATCAGATTGACAGAAATTTGGAGTACAAAAAAGTATTCTGCTCTTTGAAGTAGAACCTGCTGTTGAACCCAATCACCGGTTGATAGGCAAGATACGCGAGATTGCTTTTAATTTCGATCTAATCATGTCAAAGGCTATATAGGATAGAATGCCATCTTGATTCTCTATCTACCCATTTCGAAACATCGGTCAACAATTAAAAGTCGCATCGAAAAGTGCGACGCTTCGCCATATTTTCGAATCGTTCGACACTTTATATCGGAAGGCATTTGACTTTTGCAATACCAAATTATGGAAAAAAAATAGAAAAAACCGTCCCCACCATCGAAATTTTCACATTTAATAATTTGATCTCTGTGTCGATTGGAAAACTTATAAATCAATGTGTCTTGTAAAAACAGTGATGTGGAAACGTTGGCCACGCACCACTCCGATCCAAACCTTAAAAAACAAGTCAAGTGTGAGGGGCTTAAGCAGATTTCGTGCGGACAATTAAACAATTGTTGGGGTTGGTGGGGTTAGGTGCGTGCGAATTGAGTTATTTGAATATGTACGTTCAAAGGTTAAAAGTGGATTAGCTTGGCGTAGGGGGTTGGGAACAATTTTTTTTAAAGGGAAAATTTTAAAGAAAAAATTTACGATTTTGAGGCGGCTAACCACATTAGGCCTAATAAAAATCAGTAAGAGTGCGTTTGTTCCGCAAAAAATTGACGGTTTGAGAAACATGTTCCTAAAATGATATCTCGTACCGCTTATATAATGAACGAATAAAAATTTTTATTTATACCTCCGATAGGAATATTTGGTTACGTATAAATACCGACGTTGAATGGATTTTAATGAATGAGATTAGATGTATTAGTACCAACAAGTTTAACTTTTCTAAATAATTTACAAACACTTGCATTTTCAATTGTCCATGTTGACCGCGCGCATATACAAACCTCCCATGGATTGGAATCCTTTTGGTCCTTTACTTTGAGAATCATATGACCAATTTAGAGACACGATGATTTGGAACGAGGCCAGGCCACTCTCTTTGAATCGGCGCTATGTTGGAGTCGAGTTGACTTTGTTTCTATCGTGGGGAGCATCGACTTAGACCCTTGAATTGGCACGTGATAATTTGATATTATAAAAATAGCATTCCGCACGTGTTTTGCGTTTTTATAACTATCTTCTCTTTTTCTTTTTTACAAAGGGCAAACAAAAATTGTCTACACTAAGATTATATAATATGTGTCTGTTGGCAAGGAACAGTATAAAGAAAAAGTCCTGAACCTATCGCACCTATCGCATTAGTAGCAATTCAGTCTTAAACCTTTCGATTATATCAGTTTAGTCATAAACCTTTTTGGATTAGTACCAATTTAGTCAATCAGATCAATTTCGACAAAAAAATTGCTAACGTAGATTCTGGTTATCATCGGTCGTCTTATAAGGCATAATTGACACCGACGTAGGTAAACTCTATTAATTTTAATAATTTTTTATGACTTTTTTGTTCTTTTTGTTTTATTGTGGCTAGTGAGGGTCGTGGCTCTCACCTAGGCCATCGTCGGCCACAAGCAAGGGCAACCCCCGTCCTGCCACGAGGGTTGAGCCCTCGCCAAATTCGGTGAGGGCCAACCCTAACCGAGGCGAGGGCTCAAGCCGAGCTTGACCTTGCAGTTGGCGACGGCCATCCGTAATATAAAAGAAATGTTAAAATTTATTCACGTTAGCACTAGTCGTGCCACGTAGGACGATAGATGACCGGCGTCCGTGTAAGTGATTTTCGATTAAAGTTGGCAAGATGGGCTGAATTTGTACTAGTACAAAATGTTCAAGATTAAATTTGTACTAATGCAATAGGTTTATGACATTTTTCTTTTTACTTTTTCCCTTTTTTGGCCAAACATTAACATAAAAAAAAAAATCACGAGTTATCACCTGAAACATTAACATCCCGACTTTACAAACTCGGAATGCCTCAATCACTTTCTTTATTTAATGGGCATGCAAATCTCTTCCAAAACTTTAGGTACGAGAAACCCAAATACAATTTAGTTGAACATTATTATGGAAATTAGCTCTTTTTTTTTAAGAAAAAAAATTCGTTCATCTCTCTCTATCAAGATAACTAGTTCATTTAATTAGCATGCCTTCATGGACACGATTGCTTCGATAAGTGGGAAAGGCGCTTGATTAATTACCCGAATTGAATCCGGTGGGGACATGAAGCCACTCCTCGACCTGGTACCCGACCCGACATTCAATGCGCCAAAATGTAGGAGCAAAGAGGACCCTCAGATCGACCAGCCCGCCCGCACGTGTGGGGGACATCGTGCCCGTTCAGCGATGCACGTCGTCATCCTTCAAGCCTCCTAACTCGGATGGATGTAACCCGACCCACTGCGGCGGCCGGGTCGCAATCATCGCGACGTGTAACAACAGCCGCTCGCATATGATCAAGAGCTTGATTTAGACCCCCCCATAGTTTCGCAAAAATTGAACGGTGGCACAAAAATAAACATAAGAAAATGCGTATACTACTTTTTTCGTCCACGAAAGCATCAATCCGTGAATTGTCTTCGATAATGAAAACATTTCTGATAGATCAATTATTTTCATCGATATAAGTGATCACTTTTATGTTTTATTTTTCACAAATCATTTATTTCCTGCGAAACAAACGAAACCTTACTTGATATTTAGAACATCTCGATGCGATTCTAGTATTGGAAAAGAAAGGCCATGTCATCCGTTGTTCGAGGTAAATGAAGCCTTACGTCAATTCTATTGGGCAACGAGGACCGCATATTTTTGAAAAAAATAAATAGAAAAAGGGGCATTATATAATGGCAAGTTTAATAAATTAAATGCGTCTCGGGTTAGAAAGTCGGACAACCACAATATCTATTTCGACTCTGAAAATTAGGGAAAAAGTAATAAAAAATCACAAACTATGTCCGTCGTCACATATTTACCTTAAATTTTTAATTATGACATAAAAAATCTCAAATTATGATCAATTGTGATATATTTACCACAATTTTTTTTTGTAAGACATAAAAAACCTCAAATTTGTATCTATGTGATACATTTCCGTCAATATTTCGGCACATGATTTTTACACTGATAGTGCTCATTGATGAAAATTTTATGGAGGGTAAATGCGTCGCACAAATATAAATATGAGATTCTAAGGGAATTTTTTTTTTAATGGTAGATGACATATGTTACTGTGAACATAATTTATGAATTTTTTTTGTTTGGCTTTTTCCGGAGAAATTAAATACATTAATTGTGAGGGTGGACCACGACCGATTTTCCAAGTCAAGCCAGCCGATGGCATTCTCTACCTCCCACCTAACTCATTCCAACCTCCCTCCCTCGGACCCTCTCTTCTCTCTCCACTCGCGAAACACAGTGAGTGAGTCAGCGACGGAGCAGTCGTTAATAGTCGCCCATGGCACGCCGGAGAAATAGCAACCACCCTCCCCGGGTGAGCTAACTAACACTCGCCACGTGAACTCTCTCTCTCTCTCCCTCTCTAGTGGTAGCCCTCTTGTCCTCATCTCTCCCCTCCCTCTATTTAAACCTGTCCCTCCTATTTCCCCTGCATTTCGCTCTCTCTCCTCTCCTCGGGCTCGAGTCGCCGGCCGAGTTGATCCCCGCGATCCAGGTTCGCGCCCGCGCTGATGCTTTTTTTTTTTTTTCTGGTTTCGAATTCGGGTCGGATTGGCGGTTCTCCGGACGTGAAATTGATCCTGCCTTTTGAGTTAGATCTTACCCGAGTGAGTTGGTTTCGGGTCGGGACCGGGACGTCTGTCGAGTGCTCGTGGACCCGTGGTTTACCGGGGGGACAGTGCTAATCCGTGTGGGGTTTAGTTGTGTGTGCCGTCTGAATTGTGGCGTGATCTGCTTCAGTTTGAGATATAGGATGTTAAGGTGGTCGATCCTGCTGCTCGTTTTGCTGCGTCCGGAATCATGTTCATGGCCACTTTTCGGCCGAGAGATCCTGTTGCGTGAGAGCGTGTCTTGATGTGATCTCGTCTTCGTGACTTTGATAAAGGATCGTCAGTGTTCCAAATGGAGTCCCTTCTTTTTTTCTTCCTATTTAACCTTGATCTGTGGTTTGGATGATTCGATGAACGACTGGGTTTGGGTTTAGGACTGCGGTCCATGCCATTGCGTAATATTAGTGTTGCTTATTTGTGATAGTCACCGGTAGTTGCTAGTTAAATAGTTGATTTACTGAATAGAAAGGAGTAGTGCTGGTTGAAATATGAGTTAATATTTGTCATGGTTTCGACGTATTTCATCTTTTGCGCGGTTGTTCACCCAATGCTTTTTTTTCCCCTCATTTTTGTAGTAGAAGTTGTCCTGCATTGTTTTTTTTATGTGTTCTTTCCTCTTTTTAGTAACAACCAGATATTTACTTTGAGATAAGATGGGTGGATTATTATGGACAACTTCTATAGGTGGATTAAGATTGATGAAGCTCATGTTCTCCCATAAGTTATCAAAAAAAGCGTAAATTTTAAGTTACACGTGTGAATGACTGTTTACATGCTTTTAGGTAGATACGTCATGCTCGGTTCTGCAAGTGAAGGGCTTCAAGATCTTTGAGCTTCCACGTGCTTTGTTCATTCATGTAGATTTACACTGAAGGAGCTTATGATGGGGCATTCTGATTTATTATTGAGACTTGTTCCTTCACTCATGCAGGTTTTGGTTAATTCTACATCATGGCCACTGGACAACTATTCTCCCGCACCACACAAGCTCTTTTCTATAACTACAAGCAACTCCCAGTCCAGCGCATGCTTGATTTTGACTTTCTTTGTGGTCTGTAGGACAATTCAGGCCACCGCAATCTACGTGTTTCTTTCCTTAAGATGCTTGCTGGGATCTTGTTTTCAATGGCAGTCAATAATGTTGTTCTAACTGTCCTGTTTTGTATAGGGCGGGAAACACCATCAGTTGCAGGTATTATCAACCCTGGTTCTGAGGGATTTCAGAAGCTCTTCTTTGGCCAGGAGGAAATTGCTATCCCGGTTCATTCAACGTATGTCATTCACGTCTTACTTATTGTTCTCCATCATTCTTAGATTGAAAAGCTAACCAAACAGTGGGCTGAATTGTGCTTCTGATTGGTGGCTAACTTGCTACAAAGTGCTCTGGTAATTGTACTGGTCATAAATGATGGAGGGAGATTATCTTTATAAAATTAACCCCTGAATACATATTTTAGAAGGATAGGAGATAAAGCATATCTACTCTTAGCATGCTGCAGGAACTGCAACAGTAAATTTTTGTTTCATTGAACATAGCACAACCACTCCCTGGTCGATTTCTATTATGTTTTGCCCAGTTTTGGATTCTTGGAGCAACTTGAGTGTTGTGGTTTAAGGGGTCATTGCGCATCCTGGAGTCTGCATCTTACAACCGTGTTATTATTCTTGCAGCATTGAAGCAGCGTGTGCTGCACATCCTACTGCTGATGTTTTCATCAACTTTGCTTCATTCAGAAGGTAAGTACTAATTAACATTAACTTTGATTGCTAAAGTTCTTGCCGTGGAATTCATTTTTTTTTTTCGTTTTTTTTTTCTTTCCAGTGCTGCTGCTTCATCAATGGCTGCTCTAAAACAGCCAACTATGAGAGTTGTAGCCATTATAGCTGAAGGTGTTCCAGAGTCAGACACCAAACAGTTAATCGCATATGCTCGTGCAAACAATAAGGTGAGAAGAATTTTAATTATATATGAAGTAGAAGCATTGAGAGACGTTATTTTGCTGTACAACATAGTTTTGCAAATTGTGGGTCAAGTCAGTTTCTTATCCTGTTGTTATTGCAGGTCGTGATTGGCCCAGCTACTGTTGGAGGCATTCAAGCTGGTGCTTTCAAGATTGGTGACACTGCTGGGACTATTGACAACATTATTCATTGCAAGTTATACAGACCGGGATCCGTTGGTTTTGTCTCTAAGTCTGTACGTATTCTTGAAGTTCCTATACTTCCATGCATGTTGTTGCAACGTTTGGCACGACAACGGGAAAGGGCTTTAAAACAAATTTTTGCATCTCTCTCTTGAGTAATTTTTTGAGATGAACTAACGAAGCTACATTAATCTGTTTCTTGATTGCCCATCTGGTCAGCTAGTTTGAGCACTGTTTCGATTTGCAGTAATTTATTGACTCTTTATTGCAGGGAGGCATGTCTAATGAACTTTACAACTCTGTTGCCCGGGTCACTGATGGAATCTATGAAGGTATGTAGATATGCCTCTCAACACTTATCAATGTGGAAGAGTGCCAAGTTTACAGTTGATTTATCTCTTTTCTTTTCTGTAGGTATTGCTATTGGAGGTGACGTCTTCCCGGGTTCCACTCTCTCTGACCATGTACTGAGGTTTAACAATATCCCTCAGGTATAGCAGTAAAGAGTTGTTGTGCTTGCTTACAGTGAATTGTTTGTGTAGTCTGAAAGATAAGCAGTTTGGGTTATTCTTTCTGTAAATACTTATTACAGATGATAGGGCATCTATTGTTCTTTGGCTTTAACATGCCAATTAAAGTTCCATCACTAGTTAAGCAATTTTGTCATCCGAGATCGTGTTCTCTAATCTGCTCTTTAATCTGTCCCAGGTCAAAATGATGGTTGTACTTGGGGAACTTGGTGGACGAGATGAGTACTCCCTAGTTGAAGCTTTAAAGCAGGGGAAAGTGGCCAAACCAGTGGTGGCTTGGGTTAGTGGGACTTGTGCACGACTCTTCAAGTCAGAAGTGCAATTTGGTCATGCTGTAAGTGACTGCCTTCATTGCTCTTCATAATTTTGCAAGCCCAACTACTAAATCATAAAAAATTGAAGTGGTTCTTCCTTTTTGGTATCCTCTTAGGGTGCAAAAAGCGGCGGTGAGCTGGAATCGGCACAAGCAAAGAATCAAGCACTCAGGGAGGCGGGGGCAGTTGTTCCTACTTCATATGAAGCTTTGGAGACCGCAATCAAGGAAACCTTTGAGAAACTGGTAAGTGTTGTTTTCAGTTTGCAGGGATGGGGCGACTAGGAGAGCATGATAGGGTGTCATCAAATGCATGTTGTTGACTTAACACATGCAAAGAGCAGGCCATGTGGTTCTACTCCCAATGGGCCCTACCCAATGATTGAGTCCTGATGAATATTTCATGATCCTCTCTTAGGTTGAAGAAGGAAAGACTTCACCAGTTAAGGAAGTCACACCTCCACAGATCCCCGAGGATCTTAACACAGCAATTAAGAGCGGGAAAGTTCGGGCTCCAACTCACATTATTTCAACCATATCTGATGATAGAGGTAATCTTGCAGCAATGTAAAATTGAAAGAAGTTTTTCAGATGTTGATGGTGGAAGAATTCAGTTGTACCAAATTAATGCATTCGTCTTTTGCAGGGGAAGAGCCATGCTATGCTGGTGTACCAATGTCTTCCATTGTTGAACAGGGACTTGGTGTGGGTGACGTAATTTCTCTTTTGTGGTTCAAACGCAGTCTTCCTCGATATTGCACTAAGTTCATTGAGGTAGGTTTTGTTCGTCCATTCATGGAGCCATCAATATTGTTCTAAGACACTCGCTGAATTCAGTTTCTCTTCACTGTCCTGACTATTATGCATTTTCAACTTCACACGTTAATCACTAGGGAAACAGATATCTTGTGTAAACGGTGCATCCTTTGACTAATACATGTGAATTTGGCAGATATGCATAATGTTGTGCGCGGACCATGGTCCATGTGTTTCTGGGGCCCACAACTCCATAGTCACAGCAAGAGCTGGAAAAGACCTTGTTTCGAGCCTTGTGTCAGGTGATTATTGGAGCCATCTTTATTCTGTTTGCAGTAGGTCCTTGAGAATTGGCTTTTCAAAGTGCTAAATGATGAGCTTATGTAACAGGCTTGCTAACAATTGGCCCACGTTTCGGTGGGGCCATTGATGATGCTGCTCGATACTTTAAAGATGCTTATGACAGGGTAAGATGTTTGTCTCGTTGGTGTGCTGATGACATGGTTTTTCAATGCAATTTCTTGTTTCTACTCAGTCTTATTTCACCTCTGTATCTTCAGGGTCTTACTCCATATGAGTTTGTTGAAGGCATGAAGAAAAAGGGCATTCGGGTACCTGGAATTGGGCACAGGTATCTAGTTCTTATGGTTTGGTCTTCTATATTATTCCATGCTCAAGTGTCTAGTACAGAGAAATTGACAATTGGAAATTTTATATGCTTCCTTCGGATAAGGATAAAGAGAGGGGACAATAGGGATAAAAGAGTGGAGCTGCTACAACGGTTTGCACGGTCGAACTTCCCTTCCGTGAAGTACATGGAATATGCTGTTCAGGTTGAGACATACACCCTCTCAAAAGCGAATAATTTGGTCATGAACGTGGATGGTGCTATTGGCTCCCTCTTCTTGGATCTCCTTGCCGGAAGCGGAATGTTCACCAAGCAAGAGATTGATGAGATCGTGGAGATAGGATATCTTAATGGACTCTTCGTACTGGCACGATCCATTGGCTTGATCGGGTAAGTTGAATCTCATCTTGACCAATATGCTATATGGTTATATTCAATACACAGCTCGATGCTCACATTCTTACCAGCCTGAGATCTCTGTTTGATCATCCTGCTTATTTGAACTCGGTGCAGCTTTTGCTCAGTAAATGGGCTTGATATAGTTTAGTTGTGCTCTGTCACTCGCTGCTGATGCATGCATATCTTGTCACTGACAAAAAAGTATAATTAACCACATTGGGCCTATGATAAGAAGCAGGGATCAGCATGATTGCATCTATCTTAGTATAGCATTTGTAGCATCGCACGGCTCCATTAACCGAGTCTATTAATTAAATCTTTCAGGCATACTTTCGACCAGAAGAGGTTGAAGCAGCCTCTGTACCGCCATCCATGGGAAGATGTTCTCTACACCAAGTGAAGTGATAACGGTGATTGCTAGTTCCTCAAATTGTTGTGATGAAGAAATTTTCCTCGTGAGAAGGTTGCTTAGATGTTAGATTATTGTTGGTAAGGAAAACGGATGGCTTGATGCCTTGGTTTCTGAGTTTTCATTGTGAAGTCTATCGAGAGAAAAATTCTTTCAAATCATCTGTCAAGCGAGGCGAATGCGCCGCCACCCATGCTCGCTTTAGTCACGCGAAAGAAGAAGCTTCAAATTTCAATAGAACTATAGAAGTGTACATTGCCAAAACTCAAAACCGCCAGTGTTGAACCAACGCAAGCTTTTGCACTTTTGGAATTAAATCACAGTCAAAACTCCTAAACAGGAATATTCCTGCACGAGCCCGTACCAGCCCAGAAAGTCCAGCGCTAGTCGTATAATTGGACCGTTGGGCTTTGGATAAACGAAGAATCTCCGACCCACCAAGATGAATCGGTCCCGTAGTGGATCTTTTTTGCTCTCTTTTTTCCCCCCTTATTTCTCGGGGGGTTTTTCCAAAATTGACTTTTGCTTTTTATGAACGTCAAGTTTTGAATCTCCAGCGTTGCTTTCTTCTCTATTGATGTGGGAGGAGGATAAATAAAATGGATAATGACATAAATGATCTCTGAATTTTGATTCAATGTATAATATAGTCTATGAACTTTAACCCAATGTGCACTATAGTCCCCGAGTTTTTAATTTGATCAATATTGTCCCCGAACTTTTTGAACATGTTCAATTAAGTCCCTAAATTATATAAAAATGTACAATGTAGTCTCTCCATTGATTTAAGTTCATGGGTTAAGTTGAATATGTTCCACAAATTCATGGGCCATAATGATCAATTGAAAGTTCGTGGACTACATTGTATATGGAGTCAAAATCGAGGGACAATTTGCATCATTTTGCCTAAAGAAACTACGTTCCAGAAATGCTGTGTCGTTTCGTTTAGGCCCAAGTACCATAATTACCCCGGTTGCTCTATTTAATATTAGAAAGTTGCCACAAAAGGAGAGCATATGCACTTTCTTGTCTTCATCCAAATCTACATGCGTGCACGTAATTTCCTGCCGCATAGAGAGAGAGAGAGAGAAAGAGAGAGAGAGAGAGAAAGAGAGAGAGAGAGGAGGGTCCTTTTGGGTTTTCTCTTTTGGCTGATGGGAATGGGGTCAGCAAACTTGGGTGCTATTCTCCTCAAAAATGTGAAAAGAGACCACAAAAAAAAAAAAAGAGCTTTGAAAGATAAAATATAAGAAATGGGGACGGAAAATTAGGGAGAGAAAGGTCGACGCGTTCGTCCACTTTTCCATCCCGCTTGCAGCAGCTTCCCTCCATTTTAGCAACGACGAACTGAAAGTAGGCTCGATTGAATAGAGCACAACAAGGATTCCCTCTCCATTTATGCTAAAAAGAAGACTTCGTTCATGTCTTACCCATTACGAAATTCACTTAATTTCCCGCCACGGTTGTCGCCATTCCATCGAAAAAGAAACACCCTTAAATTGAGGATGAACATGTGATTCCAGAGGGCGCTATACCTCTCTAGACTTTAATTGTTAAACCGAAATGCCAAAAAAAAAAAACAACAAATTCACGCCCGGTTCAATAGATTTGGGCTCATGCGGTCGAGATTCGTTACATTTCGACCCCGACTACGAAAGGCCCCGGAAGACCGAGGTTCATTTTGAGACCACAAAAATCACCCGCTGAATTGATGTTGACGCCTAGATAGAAGGGCTTGTGCCGTGCTATAACTTTATTTGACTAAGTCCAGCTCCATATGCTAAGCATAATTTGTCTTTGGGTCACGTTTCATCACGTGATGGAAATTATAAGTCACGCTTGTTCATGCTTTCAGCAAATTAAAAAAGCTTCTCTCAGTTCGCTTTGCCGACCAAAACCTTTACATTTAATGAAAAAAAAAACTTTGTTTTTTGCTAGAACCATGAGAAAACTTATATGTGTATCAAAGTGTCGAAGTATGTGAATAGTGAAACTTTGTTTTGATTGATTTTTTGCTTTTTTATTTTTGTTTTAATCCAAATCATGTATTCATGCACTCTCACCTCTTTTTTTTTTTTTTTCGGCCCTCCCAATCCGAAAACATTTAAAATGTTCATGGAATAATGTCACGGAGGCCTCCTCATGTCTAAAACATCACATAAGATCGATATGTTCTTGGAATCAAAGCGAATAAAGGGGGGGGGGTCCATGAAAACATTTCGAAAATAGAATTACTGTTCCAAACTTAAGAAAAACTAGTTTGGTAACGCGATTATATTTTTATATTTCTGAAACAAAAAGTTGTTCTAGAAATATATTTGAAGGAGAAATGAGAAACAAGAATTTTCTACTTCTCCGAGAAACAGAGATAGAAATCCCACTTTTTCTCAAATGCCCACCTTCGTCGACCACCACCCGCTGCCCCCCTCCCTCGCCGGTTGCCGGCCGCGGCGGTGGCGCATTTTCTAGAAGTAAAAATTTTCAACTGTTGTCGAACAAATTTCTATTTTAGGATCAGAAATTTTACGTTGTTATCAAATCCATTTTTTTCTCTTAAAAACTCATCTAGAAACAGAAATAAAATGGAACATAATGGTTATCATTCGCCTCCTAAATAATGTGGTCTGAATATTACAGTTTTGGCACCAAAGAGTTTTTATTTATTTATTTATGGGTATTACACTCAAAATGGGCCAAATCTGATATGTGGAAAAAAAAAAAAAAGGATACCGGTGGACTCAAAAAGAAAAATACAAAGGAAAAACCGCATGCCTCCTCGATTCGCATCGACTTTGCCGTATTCGTTTTTGCAAAACCCGATATGTCATATGCTATTATCGCGATATTCAAGCGATTGATTCACGACAGAATCGCGTTATATCTCAAATCGATATTTTAGCGAGATAGAAAAAGAGAGAACTCAAATACGGGAAATTATTTTTATCGTGCAATGTGCTTTGGTTGACCAGCCTCGTGATTTGCCGTTCCGTAACGTTGACAGCCGTAATTAGGCACCAACTTGTGGCCTATGATGAGCCGAACCGCAGCGATGGAGAACCGAAAAAGGCAAAAGGGCCTCAAAAAGCTAAGACCTTCCGAGATAACCCCGCGCCGCCTCGTGCCCGGCACGCGCCGACGCGACCGGGAGGAGAGAGTGCACGAGACAATCTCGGCCGGCTATGGGCCCGGGGGCGACACGCGCCGGGCGAGCGCGTGGGCGAGGGGGGAGCATCTGGGGCGCCACCTTCCCTTTTTTGGGTAGTTAAAAAATGGATTAACCAATGGTCTAAATAGATTCAGATGATAATGATAACGACGACGATGGAGATGAGTGACAGAGCAACAACAAGCAGAAGCCCAGACCAAACCCCTCTGTGGAAGCAATAGAGAGAGAGAGCGCGAGCGAGCGAGCTCATTGACCATTGGAAGGAGGGGCAATCTCTTCTTCTTCTTCGTCAATCGATTCTCTTCAGTTTGATAGAGACAGAGAGAGTGTGTGTGTGTGAATGGCGAATCTGTCCTTTTCATCTGCTCTAAGCGGTAGTTTGTGAATATCTTCTAGATAGAGAGAGAGAGAGAGAGAGAGAGAGAGAGAGGTTCATCTTTTGAACTCGAGTCGCGGTGTCCTCCCAGAAGCTCGAGTTCAGACTGTGAAATTGATAGAGTCCGGCGGGTAGGATCGTGCCCTAGAGGGGCTTCAGAGAGTGCGAGGGGATATCTGTCCATGGTCCTCTCAGTACCGTCGCCGGACATTGGGTGATCGGAGTGGGAAACACTCTCCGCTCCGGGGGGGGGTGATTTTTGCTCGTTCGCGGCCCTAGGATGGAGACCCCACCGGCCGAGGAACTCCTCAGGAAGATCCAGGAGCTGGAAGCTGGTCAAGCTCACCTCAAACACGAAATGTCGAAGCTCAAGCTGTCGGGTGGGTCCGATTCCAGGCCCGAGCAGCGCGCTCGCCAGCGTTCCCACTCGGTGTCGCCCGAGCGATCAGCTGCCCGGAGGAGGGCCGGGCTCACGGCTCGCCCAGGGTGGAAGAAGGGCTCTGCTACTTTCGCTCATTCGTCGCCGTTGCAGAGGGAGAGCCGGAGTCAAGAGGAGCCTCCGAATGTAGGAGGCGCGGGAGGCTTCATTGGCGGGCCTGCCGAGATGAATTTTACGGAAAGACAGTATCTGAACATTCTGCAGAATATGGGGCAGGCTGTTCATATATTTGATCTCGGGGGTCATATAATATACTGGTGAGTTGCTCGAAATGTTTAGTTGTTCTCTCATTTTTCCTGCTGTGGGGGTGCTCAGATAGCAGTTTAATTCGTGGATTTGAAAATATGATGGGCTGCGAAATTTATGTCAAATTTCGGTTTCTGCTACTAGCGGTTACTCAAAGAGTAGAGAAAGGTTGAATCTTCAGAACCTGTTTCTGATATATTAGTTCCACTCTCTAGTTTCTAGTGTCGATCCTTTTTAAGTTCTGAGAATGACCTGGCAATGTTGATTTTGCAGGAATCAAACTGCAGAAAACCTATATGGTTATTCCGCACCAGAAGCCCTAGGAAAGGATGCCATTGAGCTCTTAATTGATCCTCAAGATTTTGGAATAGCAAGTAGAATTGTTAATCGGGCGATCATGGGAGAGAGATGGACGGGACAGATCCCTGTCAAGAATAAGACGGGCGAAAGATTTTCAGCTGTTGCAACGAATACTCCATTTTATGATGATGATGGAACGTTGGTGGGTATCATATGCGTCTCAAGTGATTCACGGCCCTTTGAGGAGCCAAGAAGTGAAATGCCAGAAGTGAGGCACTCAGAAGCAGAGTCAAGCCTAAGCCGCCTGAAAAACACTGCTACAAATAAGCTCGGTCTTGATGCTCAACAGCCTCTTCAAGTTGCAATTGCCTCTAAGATATCTAATTTGGTCAGTCTTTTAGATTTAAATATCATATGGTTTGTTGCCATGTACTTTGAGTTTATTGTTGGAACCAAATTAACAGGCATCCAAGGTGAGCAACAAGGTGAAGTCAAGGATTCGGACAGGAGAGAATCATATCGATCGTGAGAATGAGAGTAGTGATACTCATCATTCTGATAATTGTCTCTCAGATGACAATAGGGAGGATGCAGCATCAAGTGGAGCTAGCACGCCCAGGGGAGATGTACTGCCATCTTCCTTTGGTGTTCACTACCAAAAAGAGGAGAAGTCACCAGGAAAACATGCTAAAGATTCTAGTGATGAGAGTGAAAAACCGCCGATTCACAAGATCATCACATCCAAGGCAGAGGCGTGGATTGGTAAAAGGGGGCTATCCTGGCCTTGGAAAGGCAATGAAAGGGAAGGATCAGAGGCCAGGATTGGAAGATCTGGTTTCGTATCATTGCAGAATGACCAAGAAAAGAAAAGTCCTCCCATGGCTAGTCTAGAAAGTCAAAACAATGAAAATAACCGCACTGTCAATGAAGCATCAGGTTCGTGGTCCTCGTTTAATGTTAACAGCACGAGCAGTGCCAGTAGCTGTGGAAGCACAAGTAGTGGTGCTGTGAACAAGGCGGACATGGAAGCAGACTGTTTGGATTGTGAGATACTGTGGGAAGACTTGACAATTGGAGAACAAATTGGGCAAGGTAATCATCTTTCTGGAAAGTAGTATGCTTTCCACTTGTGTTTTTTCTTCAATTTTGGGTTTGGCTATTCATTATGCCAGTAGGACATACTCCGAAAAGGCCCTGAAATGAGTGCTATTGTTGCAAATCATGCATACTTTGCCGAGATGCATTGCAAATGCATCTGGTCCCAAATGATTAATTCTTGTGCAATGTAGTTTTTTCTTGCTTCTGAGATCATTTGGTCATACTTGTTTCCGTGTTTGCGGTGCTCGTGGTAATAAACTCTACTTTTTTAGTGTTCAGACTGATGTTTAGTCTGCTGTTCCTCCTCTCTCAGGTTCTTGTGGAACTGTCTATCACGCTCTGTGGTATGGATCAGTATGTTCTTCTACTCCCCTTTAGTTTTAACAGAGTGATGCATAATGTCATGATGTGAAATGCACATGCCTGACTCCATGATATACATACTATCTATCTCACACCTCTGGCAGTGATTGGCTATCGCTTATGCTATTCAATTGCGGACTTCAAGTTCTCTTTATAATAAGTTATGCATGGTTGTGGAGTGAATTTTACTCTTTGCGGACATGTAATGGAGGAGAAATGTGTCATCTGTCTGGACAATAGTTATTATTCTGTGTTTTGCTAGGAGTGACATGATAAATATGGCACAAATACTTGTTCAGGAGAAGTGGAAAGAAAGAAGAGAAGTGTCGTACAGATGTCTTAATTTTGTTATTTGCAATCACCTAGTGCTGTACTTGACTTTGTGAGATCATGTTGTTCCCATGTATGACTAAATGATGTGGGTAACTTTAGTTCGTGGGTTCTGCTATGTTTACTTATTTTGCTAAATGAAAGATGAGATCTAGAGCAAT
Organism: Rhodomyrtus psidioides; assembly: GCA_021437785.1. Classification (NCBI taxonomy): domain Eukaryota; kingdom Viridiplantae; phylum Streptophyta; class Magnoliopsida; order Myrtales; family Myrtaceae; genus Rhodomyrtus; species Rhodomyrtus psidioides. Next base: position 1,060,451 of record JAILYB010000041.1, on the reverse strand, counting down.
GCATTTGGCTTCTTACTTTAACTTGCTGTTAGGTATAGATCTATGCGATTTTCTGATGATGATTTTTCTGGATTTTAACTTTCTCTGCATGTAATCCGATTACAGGATGTGGCAGTGAAGGTATTCTCGATGCAAGAATATTCACAAGAATTGATACTTTCCTTTAAGCAAGAGGTTTGTTTTCCTTTTTGTTTTACTATGTCTCATGAGTTCTCTTTGTTTTTAGTAGTATTATTCAGCCAGAACATCTGAGGGTCACTTAGACCTTTTTATCTGAATAAGGCATCTCTCGTAGGACATGATATGCGAGCTATGTCCTGCTTAGCCTGTCGGCCTGCCCTTGACTTTTGACATCACTAAAATATTGTTATGGTAGTGATTAGTGATTGCTGATGCAAGGTGGCTAGTTTAATTTTGATAAGCACCTTCCTTGACAGATTGTAATGCCAGTTGATAATCTAGATCTAGATTGAGGCAGTGGGAAAACGATAGGTGGGCCTTTTAGTTGATAATGAGCCCAAAATATGAATTTTTATTATCCCAGGATGTGATGAGTCGACATCGAGATGCCAAATGACTCCGTCTATGGTGTCACTTGGCCCTACATCTTCTGATGGTTCTTTTTTTTCTGATAAGAACTAGATAGTCAGATGGTTCAGGAAGAACATTCTGATAACCATTGTGATAAAGAGATAAAGTAAGAGTGACTAATATGTTAGAACTGCATGCTTTTATCTCTATCTCTACTTGTATGACTAGCCTGTATTTTGTTATTTTATAAAATTCTCAGCCTTTTAATGAATAGAATTGTTGGTGGTGCTTATTCTGTATCAACTGGGGTTTTTTCCCCAAACCACAGATATATTTTATTGGTGACAGCTCTATTGGTGAAGGCATTGGCAATTTAATGGTGTTGTTTCATTAATACAGTAATGCGACTTTTCCAGTACACATGGTGATAGCAGGTTCTTAATATATATATATTAGGGGGGGGGGGGGTGCAATGGATTATGGATATTTTACCTGGTATATCACTGTAATGCTACAGCTCGAAAGCTTTCTTTACTTTGAGAAAGAAGGACCACCCTTATCGTATAATATTATTAAAGGCCCCTTAGCCTATCCATCTAAGTGGTCTTTTCTTGCTTGTTAGCGCTAACCTTCGAGTGCAGTTTAGGCTTGACTAAGAGCATAGAAAGCGCTTTCCATGCCTTGATCCATTGCATTATGATTAATTTTGTCGTGTTGGATAGATGTAGTATTTTGTGGGTCAACAAAAGAAAAAACACCTTGTCATTCTACTCAAAACGAGGAATTGCGATTGAATATCCATGCTCTCTCCCTCTGTTTGCTTACCATGCAGATTTCTGAGAATCTGTTTTGATGTTACCACGGTTTTTCTTACTTCTGATAAAGTGACATTAATTTGACAGTTTTTTTGTCCTTCAGGTGTCTCTTATGAAAAGACTTCGGCACCCCAACGTTTTGCTTTTCATGGGAGCAGTAACTTCACCTCAGCGCCTCTGCATAGTCACAGAGTTTCTTCCTCGGTACTTCCTCAATGCTTTTGAAAATCAGGCTCTTTGCTTTTATGGGACATCATTATTAAAGTTTGTTGTAGTGTCTGGATTATTGGTTCAGTGATTGCAATTCCTCATTGCTTTGGAAAATCAGGCTCTTTGATTATATGGGGCATCATTATTAAAGTTCGTTGTAGTGTGTGGATTATTGGTTCAGTGATTGCAATTTCTGTGGATATCCTGTCTATATGGAGTTGACAGTAGTTATTACATGTGTTGATGCAGTGGAAGTTTATTTGGCCTACTGCAGAGGAACACAGCTAAGTTAGATTGGAGACGCCGTGTTCTTATGGCTTTGGATGTGGTAAGTATCTGCTCCTTATTCACGTATCTAGATTCATCCTCTTCTAGGCGCAGCGTTTTACATTTTGGTCACCTGAATGTTCTTTTTCCTCTGTTTCGATGTCGGCATTTGTTTTGCTCTTTCTTATATTACCCTCCTTTTGCTTTTGTTGATATCTTTTAAATGTACACTGTACTTCCATATTGATAAAAATTTGAGACGAGTGTCTTGAACCTTAGCATTCCTAACCTCCTGAGACTGCTTGGCCTGTGAACTTTTGGTCTTCAGCCCAGTTATTTGAAATATACTAATCTCTTGTATGTTATCTCGCTGCTTTTAACATGTGCTTATTGAATTTGGTCCTTTTCAGGCTAGAGGCATGAATTATCTGCATCATTACAATCCACCTATCATTCATCGTGATTTGAAGTCCTCGAATCTCTTAGTTGACAGGAATTGGAATGTGAAGGTGTGTCTACAATTTGTGATGTCCTCTTATAGACAGAATTCCACCCTTCTGTCCCATGATATATTCCTGTTTTTAGATGCAATATACGAGTTTTTGCTTATGAGCTCATTTATGATTTGCTAAAATGGCTATTTAGGTGAGTGATTTTGGTCTGTCGCGTCTGAAACATGAAGCGTATCTCACAACAAAAACTGGGAAGGGAACGGTATGAAAATTACACTTACAATTTCTTCAATAACTTTTATCAGTCATCATATGTAACTTCCCTCTATAACTATCTGAAATTATAATTCTTGGCTGACTTGACCTGCAATTTCTCTCTTTCTCTAGCCTCAATGGATGGCACCAGAAGTTCTCCGTAATGAAGCCTCAGACGAGAAGTATGTTTTTGTCTGTTGAGTTTTACTTTGAAGACTACTACCTTTATCTATCTAAAAGATAGCTCTGGTATCCTCATTTACTTGTGACATTTCTTTGCATATCCAGATCTGACGTGTACAGTTATGGAGTGGTCTTATGGGAGATTGCCACCCAGAAGATCCCGTGGGATAATCTCAATGCAGTGCAGGTATTTTTTTTCTTTTCTGTCAGCGCATTTCATTTCTTCTAAATAATGCACCTTTAGTTTCTGGATCCATAAGCAAGATTCATTACAAAAAGGCATTGTGCCATCCCTTTGATTGGCTAGAATACATTGCATCTTGGGTCTCTTTTTCACTTCTCTGTGGAGATGGACTTAGCAGGCTTTGTACCTTACGTTATTCGGCGAAGTCCCTTATGTGCACATGAAGGGGAAGTGAAAGGCTATACCTGATCTGCTGTCTTTTTCTCTCCCTTTTGTTTCTATTAGGAATTACATGACATCTATAATTCGGAATACTTTGAACAACGCTTTACTCAGGATATTTGCAGGTGATTGGTTGCTGTGGGGTTTATGAACCAGCGACTGGATATCCCTCATGATGTCGATCCACAGTGGGCATCTATAATCGAGAGCTGTTGGCACAGGTACTCTCTTTTCCTTTAGTGTTTATCAAGCCCTAATTACACCAAACAGAAGCCTGGGTCTGCGAAAGATAATTCATTCTTGGGTAGAAAATGGAGAAGCATTTTTCTGGTCCCTAATGCAGTAGAATTGGACGTAGAACACGATGCTCCATCTCGATGGGCATTCGCCAATGTGCCACTGTAGTTTTCAGTTTCATGATTTTTTTTTTTCCTTGCACGAGTTGATTTCATTTTTTTTTTTTTGGGTCGAAGAGTTGATTTCATTCAGGAGCTATATTTTTTTTCAACATCAACAAATTTAAATTTGTTGCAGTGTGATACTGATGTTGGAATATTTTCTTTTAACCAGTGATCCAAAGTGCCGACCGACGTTCCAGGAACTACTGGAAAGACTCAAAGATTTGCAGAGACAGAACACCCTCCAATTCCAGGCTTCCCCGCTCCGCCGCCGGGGACAGCGCTCAAAAGGGAAACATGAAACATCCGGTGCGTCGAAAGGATTTGTCTACTCATTACATTGGCTGACGGTCCAAGCAAACCTGGCTCTTGCCAGGAAGTCGATGTTGCCATGACCCACTTTGCCGCCACCCGGACCATGAAATTCGGGCGACCAGATTTTTTTTGGGACCATTTTGAGAGGAAGAATGTTTGTCCTTCAGATGAGCATTCATGGCCGGGGGGGGGGGGGGGGGATTTAGGATGACTCTGTGTCGCTTTTGTGCATTTACCGGAAGTGACGAAGGACCTTGTAGATATCTTGCAAGTGTTGTGGAGATTCGGAGGCTGAGCGCATTAGGCATGTCATCCATTTGTTTGTGATACATTCATAGTAAAACATTAGGTTCTCATAAAAACTGTACAAATCAAAATTGAACATGTCGGCTCTTAGTGGTTGAAACGGAGAGATTTACTCCGTGAAGACAGATTATCTGTCGACTCTGTTACTGCTAAATGGCAATGCAACCTGGTTCCCAATATGAACTTATCCCTGGATAGCCACTTATAAAGCATTTTAAAAAACGTCGTTTATTTTACGGTAAATAAACAATTTTAAAAATATTTTTTCCAAAATAATCGTTTGTATTGCTTAAAAAAAAAACATCAACGAAAATATTCACAAATAAATTATCTTTGTTAATGAAAATTATTTCTCATTGATTAATAATTTCGAACAATATAAATAATTATATTAATAAATATTTTAAATTATTTATTTTTTGTGAAATAAACGAAAGTTAAATCGACACTGGCGCAAATGATTCATTTCATGCAAATACATAAATGGTGATATCCGCTCAGAAACTTGCATAAGCATTGGACTGCTAAGCCCAGGACTAAACTTGCATAAGCATTGGACTGCTAAGCCCAGGGAAGTCCATGCATTTTCCAGAGTCAATAGCCGAGCGTGTCCACAGCAATTTCAATAAATTTTTACGTGCAATTCAGGTCTCATTTTTTCAAGAACGTTTACTGCTTTAGTTTCTCAAACTAAATGCTGTCTAACAAGTTCGGACCCCCCCCCCCCCCCCCCCCCCCAAAAAAAAAAAAAAAACCGGCAGCTCTGACTTAGAGTCACCGTATTTCGGGCAACAATTGTACATGGTTTTCATACCCTCCAAAACTCTCAGCATAAAAAGCTACATGGAAGGGAAAAAATGCGGGGCTGCAGATCTGGTAGCAACAAAGAATGAGCGACAATACACGAATCTCATAGTAAGCAAGCCATACATCCAAAAAGAAGCATTGACTCATACAGCTCTGGATCCAACTTGCCCAGTGTTATGGCAAGTCGAACAGTCCTCATAAAAATTACAAATGCCCATTCTTCATGCGATTTATCGAAGCAAGGAACGAATTGCAGCAACAGCATCACCTTTATGCTCGCGCAAGGTCCTTTCAGCCACCTTCCGGTCCAGCTGTTTCCAGTATTTAGCATACAATGTTAGAAACCTCAGGCCAGAGAATAAAGTTGTTCAAGCGCATGGCATTAGGTAACTGACCTCAAGTTCGTTAGCAATTATGTCAACATCAGCTGCATTGATCTTGACAGCAGCCAATTCTTTCTCCCTAGGGAACAATGTGCCGCAAGCATATTGAGTCAGAAAGCAAGGAGACGATGAAAAAATAAAAAGTAAGTATATGCATTGAGTGATTACTATAAATCAACAGCAGAGATGCACAAGTTACCACAAGCCAGAAATAGCTGAAACGGTTCCATAAAAATGGGATGATGATGCATTGATGCATCTTTGCTATGGACAACCTTTAACCCTACTGGTTGTGATGAGCGCCAACCCTAATACTCATGGAAAGTTTCACACACTGGCTCATGCCAACTAAGACTATCGCGAGTCCCTGACTAACATCACCTGCCCCGGCTCAAATAGGGCATTGTGACTTGATCCAAGACATCTGATTGTGATGCCATGGCAATTCTCATTTGTTAGAAGACATGTTCAACTTGAAAATGAGGTGAGCAATGAAACAGGAAGCTGAATTTTATTATAAAGAGCACGTGAAGTATAGTGCACACACGACTCCAATTACACACTCCACTGCATAGTGGACACTCAAAACCACTATATCTCTATTTCTCCTTCAAGTAACTTGTCTCATGCAAGCCTTTGTGCCAAAATTATTGACATACAGTGTTTATTCTAAAATGTTTTGCTAGCTTCTTGTTAGTGTTTGCTCAATCAAAAACCAAAAGCAAATGACACTTTTGATATTGGTTCCATGACTAAATACACACGTGAATGGCGAAACTATGTCTTTGCCTTTAGCGAAGATTAAAGCCTAAAGGCCAACTCTATAAGATCCTTCCTCACGGGGAGACTTCTTCAAGAAGCAAGCAAATTGGTTGTTATTGTCAACACTCCTAACCTAATTTGGTTTTGCTAACACGCCAAGTTACTAATCTGCATGTTGCCAACCTTGGAGAAAGCAAAAACATTTGACGAACTTAGTTTTCTGCTTTGACAATTTCATCTCTATTCTCCTTCGAATACTCTCTAGTAAAGTGGCATTAAAACTCAACATTTTTTTGCTTGAATATTAAAACTGCATTTTTCCACTAGACGTACCCAACAAAAGGAAGATATGAAGTAACTACCGACTTTGTCCAAGTCTCTCATAGACTTGTCGAGCCACCATCACTACTATTTTATGCTCACTCATAAGGTGACAGGGATATTGTAGATTGTCTCCTACTAGATTACTACACCAGGAAATTGCTCCAGAACTCGAGTTAAACGTGTGCCATGATTCCTACAGTTTTAGCATCACAACATCTACCTAACTTTGGATTCCACCATTTTTGGTAAGAAAAGGAAAATACCATATTCTGAGTTCCTTTCAGGTATAAGATTTGTTCCACAACTTGCAAGCGAGGTTTCATGAGATTCTACTTGAACCTACTTGCAACACCAACTTGCTAGCTTACTGAAGAAATTTAACTTTTCACCATGTGAGAGAATTTTTATTTTATTTTATTTTATAACTAGCCTTCAACCTCCTCTCGAGAATGGCCTCTCATGAATGCGGTGACCTCAATTATTCTCAAAAACTTATATACTATCCAAGTATTGCAGGTATATATACGGTACTTCCCACTTAGGTTTTTCTCAAGTAAACACTAGTAAGTGCTTGCAAAATTTTATCAAGTGTCAAGTTTCAAAAAGACCAGACAATGCGAACAACCTAATGAAGTAACTTCCACATAGCAAAGAACCGGATTATATTTGAAAAATACCTCATCCTCATGGCATTCCTATCAGCTTCTGCGGATGCAGCAATTGATGCCATTGCCTGCCACATTAAACAGTCCGATTATTGCATGACACTTCACAAAAATGCAGTATCCCCTCAACTGAGTCACTCCAAAATTCTGGCGAAATTATCACATATGCCAACTTGCGTTCTTCAATTTCCAAACACAGGTACTCAAATTAATTTTAGGAAAAGAGAAACAATTACCGACAAAATTTGGAACAAGATTAATGAAAAGAAATCATGTACCTACTTGCATAAAGACCAATTCTCATCACACATATGGCAGAGCGATATAAAACATTTATCTCCAGTAGCATTTCACTTGAAATTCATCTGCAGAAAATAAGCTGAACTAGCGCTCGGACATAACCGACGTGCACCAATTCATCTCGTAACTTCAATTTTTTTTTTTTTTTGTTGGGATGCGGAGCATAAGCAATGGAATCGCGGATGAGGTTTTCTAAGCAGAAAGAGAGAGGAATGAGCAAAAGACCTCTTGAACGCGAGTGGAATCGAGCTGGCGATCTTCGACATGGTCTGTGAGCTTGTCGAGTGCCTTGCTCTGCTGTTGCAGGTCCTTGGAGTCCACCATCCTCTCGATGGCCGCTTCGTCTCCTCCCTCCATTGGCGCCGTCTCTCTCTCTCTCTCTCTCTCTCTCTCGCTTCCGAGGCTAAGCTCACGGCAAGGTGAAGACGACAGCAGAAGAATTTGGGAGATGATGCTCCAAAACCCTAACAAGCACTCTGTTCCTTCCTTCCTGTACCTGTCCGCTCTTATGACCGAGGAGGGCCTCTTCGATGATTTAATCTTGTTGACTTAAATTTAAAAAAACTCACTTAAGGAGTTAATTTTTAATTTCCTATAGGAGTTAATTAGTTCGATAGTTCGACCCAAAAAAAAAAAAATCGTTCCATAGTTCAAAAAAAAAATGGCAGAAGTACAGTAGAAATGTCAATATTTATGTACGAAGATCATTTTAGTACCAATATTTTTTTTTTGGATTACTACAGTACCACATCGGAGAACAAATGCGTATGGTAACGCTCCAGAAAAAGTGTTTCTCTTCCCAAAGTGTTTTCGAAACACTTTGGGAATAAAAACGCGTACGGTAAAAAAAATGTTCTCAAAATATTTCGGGAACACTTTTCAGAAAAAAAAAAACACTTTTGAAGCATAATTGAGGAATACCAAATATTTATTTCTGTGTTCCCGAAACACTTTTTAGAAAAGGTTTTGGAACACTTTTATAAAAAAAAATGAAAAATTCTAAAAAATTTCAAAAAATAGGAAATGGCCACAATCAACTGGCTATGACCTGTTTCGGGTCTTTCGACCCCCGATCTTTCCAGAAATGATAGTTTTGCCCCTCCGGCAAACCGTCTCCCAAAAAATTCATAAAAAATCAAAAAAATCCCAAAAAATAAGAAATGGCTACGATCAACTGGCCAAGACCTATTTCGATATTTTGATCCCCGATCTTTCTTAAAAATGACGATTTCGCCCTTTCGACAAATTGTCTCCCAAAAATGGAAGAAAATCAAGAAATTTCGAAAAAATTCTCAAAAATGGGAAATGGCCACAATCAGCTGGTCATGGAATATTTTGGGTAATTTGATAGCCAAACCTTCCAAAAATGATGATTTCTCACTTTGGGCAAATCGTCCCCAAATCTTTCCTTTTTACCCCTAGCCTTTAATCACGGGTTCTCTAAACCCCTAGGGCTATGTTAGGAGACCCTTATTGTGAATTGATGTGCGTTGACATGGTTCATTTATGCACTTGATTGCATTTTCATTGTACGTGATTAATTTTTTTTATAGCTGATCTTGTCCATATTGTAATTATAAACCGTGTATAAAATTTGATTTACTAAATTGAATGAGATTTAATTTAATTTAAATATATATATATAGTCGCCTTAATTAAATGAAAAAATTGGAATATTTTTTTTTTGCGGTTACCATACGCGTTTCTGTTCTTTTTTTGTTTTGAGAACATAATTTTTTTGCAGTTACCAAACGCGTTTTTGTTCCAAAAAATCGTAGCCGAAAATAGAAACACAAAAAAGTGTTTATGTTCCAAAAATTGTTCCGGGAAAAGAAACGTCACCATACGCACCCCAAATGATCACCGAAGTGCCAATTTCGGCCAAAAATGATTATTTCAGTGCCAATTCCGGCCAAAGAGTACACGTGACATTTTTGTTAATTAATTTGTTAACATTATGTGTCAATTTTTTTTTTTAAAAAAATCAACCCACGTGGATGACACGTGGATTTTTAACATTAAAATAGCTAATTTTTTTTTTAAAAAAATAAAAACCCTCACCTGCACTGTTTGTCTTCAACCTTCCTCTTCTTCCTTTTGTTGTTATTTTGCTCGGCAACCCATCCACCCGCGATCGACCCCTGCCACCGCATCAGCTCTTGCCTCCGTCGCTCCGCCAAGCTCGCTGCTAACTCCACCCAAGCACACCCGACCTTCCTGTTCTTCCTTCGTTTTTCTGGATCTACCCCTTCTGCTACTAGCGAAACCACTTCCCTCCCCACTACTCTGCCATCTCCAACAGTACACCACGATTCAGTACTCTCTCCCCTCCATGAACCCTAACAACCCCAACGATCCACACTCCCACGCCTCCCTTGTCTTCATCTTCGTTCTCGACACCCGCATGATCGAGGAGGAATTGGGTTTCGCCAAGTCAGCCCTCAAGCAGGCGATTGGGTTGTTGTCGGAGATCGCCCTCGTCTGGTTCGTCTTGCCCAGGGGGGTCGCCGGGATCGGGAGACCCCCAATGCACCCGCCGCTGGGTGAGGCCGACCTCATTCAGATTTGGGCGAGGTTGAGCCTCACCCAGCGACGGGCGCGTCGGGGGTCGCCGCACCCTAGCGACCCCTCTAGGCCATTCCATACCTCTTGTCGGCAAAGGGTCGGCGGCGGCGGCGAAGTTTGTGATTTCTCGCCCCTGCAACGGAGGTTCCACGGTTCCACCCCTCTTTTTTCTTCTTTTTGTGCTTTCATTTAACTCTTTTTTTTTTTCAGTTTTTAGCTTAGGTGGATTTTTTTTTGGCTTTTTGTTATTGCTGATTAGGATTTCCGGCAAGCCACGTGTGCGCCACGCATGATTTCCGGCAAGCTACGTTTGCGCCACGCATGATTTCCGACAAGCCACGTCGTATATGACACTCAAATAATCATTTTTTTAAAAAATTAGCACTGAAGTGATCCAAAAAAAAATATTGGCACTAAAGTGATCTCCGTACACAAATATTGGCACTCCTGCTGTACTTCTGTAGAAAAAAAAAGGGATAATGACATAAATGGTCCTTGATTATTGAACTGATGTGCAATGTGATATTTGAATTTTAAATTTAACCAATATAATTTTGAAATTTTAGCTCAATGTATAATGTGATTCCTAAATTTTTAATTTAACCAATATACTTTCTGAATTTTTGGAACATGTTCAACTTAGCCCCTGAACTATATGAATATGTTCAATGTAGTTCTTCCATTAATTCAAGTTCAGGACGACATTTCTTATGATTTAGGGACTAAGTTGAATATATTCAAAAGGTTTCGGGTACTATATTAAACAAATTGAAAGTTCAAAGACCACATTGCACATGGATTCAAGTTAAAGGATCGTATTGATTATATTAAAAGTTCATGGATCACATTGTACATTAAGTCAAATTTTAGGGGCCATTTATGTTATTTTCTCAAAAAAGTATTCTTAGTAATTCGAATTTTTCTAAATACGATAAAACCTACCAATAGCAACCCTTTTTAATTAACAATTTGCAAGATTTTTCGAACAAAAAAAAAGTAATTTGCAAGATTTTGACCAAAAGGAGGGAAGTTTGCTTACGTGGGCCTTAGAAAGTATTATTCGGATAAAAATCTTGTCGAATTTGATAGGTTGGGGTGTGGAAGTTTGCTTACGTGGAAGACGGACAGGCCTCGGATAGTTAAGTTGATGCTACATTGGGCGGAACTCATCAAAAACAATATTAATGGGGTGTTGACTGAGTTGGTGAGATCCATGAGCTTTAGACAGTTAAATTGATGAGGTCTCAGGTTCGAATCTCCCTGTCGCGTTTTGAGGGAAACCTCGGTTATAAAAAAAAAAACATTTGGCAAGATAATGATAGTATTAGATTATCAATTTTTAATTATCACCAAATCATTTCTTCATTTTATTTTCAAAGCTTAAAATTCCGCATTTTAATTTTCATCCCTTAATTTTCATTTTTGCCAAACAAGTTTTCAGCTACTTTTTCTCGAATTATTTGGCTAAAAACCGGTTCTCAAACCATTTCCGAACCGAACTGAACCGATCCTAAAGTCCTATCTTAGAATTTTGCAATCCAAGGGATTATCGCGCATTTTCCTACTTCTTGAGTATTGGAATGTTCATGTACCCGATTTCCATACCGATATTCACGCTTAACGATGAAATCTGGCGAGAGGAATTGGATAGACGATGGGAAGAAAGTTTGAATCCAACAGGTCATATGATTCTAATTTGCACTTCTTGAGAAAGCACTCATTTTGCTGCTGTTCGGACATCTTCTTGAAGTCAACCAGACAACATACGAAGGAAATGTATCTACATAGGCGGCTGTCGGTAGGGACAGACTTCATAGCCATGCCGGGAGCCATTCCTGGCCATCGATGTAATCGATCGACAAGAACGGCGCCGCTTCCTCGTCGGTCAGCTGTTGCGACCATGGCGCTCGGTCGGTCGACTCGGCCCCCGGCCCGTGGCAGCGGTACTCCGCGTGGTACAAGTTCCTGCGGTTCATTGTCCGTTCGGAAACCCGTCATTCGCCATGCCGGCGAACATTTTACTGAGGTCTAACGAATTTGAGGGCAAGGGTTGAGATCACTTACTTTGAGCTGCCGTCGTAGCTCCAGTTGGTCCAACCGTGGGGGACTATGGTTTTGGAGAGGTACGTCCTCGCGAAGACGACCCTCGAGTAGACGCCTTTGGCTCGCCCGAGGTAGACGCCGCCGATGCCGTACACCTTCCCTTTCACGAACACGAACCCGCTGTTCTCGTCCGCGCTCTCTCTGTTCTGCGCCGTGATGGACCCGTGGATCGACAGCCTCTTGTCGTCTATGACGAATATGTAGCAACTCTGCGCGTTTCTCCCACGATCAGTCATTCGGATAAAAAAATCTCGGTACCGCGGCCGAATTTGATGAGTTCGGACGCGGAAGTTTGCTTACGTGGAAGACGGACTGGCCTCGGCCGAAGATGAAGTCGATCGAGCCCTGGATGTAGCAGTTGTCGTAGTAATGCCGGCCCTTGTAGTCGAAGAGGGTGTTGTGGGTGCTGTAGAACGCGCAGTGGTAGAAGGCCGCCTTATCCGCCGCCACGAACGCCGCCACCGACTGGTTCTGCGACGTGTACGCCACTCCCGTCGGCGCATCGTTCTGCATTGTGAAAGAAGGATGGTGCAGGACCGAGATCAGCGGGCTGAACTCGTGCATTCTCTCCTCTTAAACCTACGTCTCGGACTTCTCGAGCTAAAAAGAGATTGGCAGAAGCCGGTTGCGAAGAAATGGAATGCGAAATTACAGCAGGAGAAATTACAGCAGGAGGTCTCGAGTTCGAACCTTGAAGCTAATACCGAAGGCGACGAAGTGAGGGGCTTCAACTTTGAAAGTCGCGGATTCGACGTTATCGGCAGAGCTCTGCGACCATGAAATGATAGATCTTCCCTTGCCATTCCCTCTCATGAATATGTAAGGCTTGTCCTTCGGTATGTGCACCTTTTCCCTGCCAATTCGAATCAATTTCAAGAGATACAATCATACTCAATTCGATGGGATCTTCGTTAAAGCTCAAACGAGATTTCGAGCCGATGCGCCTCGGCATATTCCTAATCGTACCTATTGCGAAAATTGTAAGCGACAATTCTCCATTTTCCTAAGCTAGCCAGAATGTCCTAGTTGCGTTACCTGTATACTCCTTTCCTAACATGGATGATGACCCACATGGAGTTCCCTCTGGGGACCGAATCGACGGCGGCCTGAACGGACTTGAAGTCCCCATTGCCGTTTATGTCGACCTTTATCGTCCGGTTGGTGCCGATCTTCTGCGTCAGGAGCGGGGAGTCGATGACACTCTGCGCGGACAACCCATGGACGGCGGGGAGCCGGATGGAGACGGCGGCGACAAAAGCGGCCGCGAGGGCGAGATTAACCGCCCTTATCAAGGGTGAGCCAGGGACCATAATACTCTTGAATGCCTCTTTTTTTTTGGTTTCTGAAATCCTTTTTGGGAGGTGTGGGGAGAAAAGGATCTGAGAAGGAAACTTTTAATGTGGAGGGCCCGTTTGTCGGGAAGGGTCCTCAGGTTTTTTGGGAAACGATGGTGGTGGGAGTCGTTTTGGGCAGGTAAAAGAGTTGGTTAATGAAGGAGAGGTTTCACTGTTTTGGAGGGAGCCTGGACGCTTTGTGTGTGGTTTAGATGTAATGCAACCAAATTGCCATTGGGGAGATTGGGTTTTGGGGCAAACAAGAAATTTCTATTTATGAGAGATCGAACTTTGTCGGGGGGAAATCGAAAATTGGCGGGAAATCGAATGTCGTAACCGATATATGGTGGCATTTTTTCCGAGTAGGGTTTTGGTATGTTTCAAAAAAAAAAAGATTGGAAAATTTTTAGTTCGATATATGTGGAATATGAATATATGAACTTTTGTATCTTCTATTTCGAAAGATTTCATATTCGATATTCCCTTTTATTAGTCGGCGTTTACAAGTAAGTAATCGCCCGTCATTCAACACGTACAATTATTTGGTAATGTTAATATCATGAAAAATTTCAAAACGTTACACTGATAAATTTTTTGACAATAAAAAGCCCCAAAGTGATACACCTGTGACAAATTTACCCTCTATTAGTTTCCGTTAAATTGGTATAATACAACGAAAAATTTCAAACTAGTACACATGTGACAAACGGAGGGTAAAAACCTCAAACTGGTCCGTCAACTGCCACAAGTCATCCAATTTAGCAATTTGATGGTTAAATTTAATGGAAACTAACAAAATGTTAAATTTATCACATATGTACTAATTTAGGTTAGATTTGTCTGAAATATATCATATTGAGATTTTTCGTGATATTAAACCTACTGCTCTTTTTAGTTAAGTTTTTTTTTGTCATTGTAATTAAGCTTCTTGATCTATTGGGGTAAAAAGCAATGGCTTCAAATTATTGTGGGGGAAAATGGAAAGAGAATGTATCTTTATGATGATATGGCCCCAGCATCGCCTAATCTTTCCTCAGAAAGTTAGGCACCTAACCTTGCAATTCGGGCCGTCCATTTTTGGACGGACGGCCCAAATATCCTGTTTTTAGGGAGCAATTTTTTATTTTTATTTTTTTATATATTTTTGTTGGTAATAATCTGTGCCATCCATTCATAACACGAACGGCTCGGATTGCAAGGTTAGGGTCAACCTTCTAAGGAAAGGTTAGACAATCCCTTTCCCACAAAAACTCCATTCTACTTAATTTCTTGCTACTTATTGATTAATCAACCTTAATTTGTGTAAATTATAACCATTCTCGAATTAAGTTGCCAACTATTTTACTTGTAAAAAATAACAGCTAACTCTTTTTTTTTTATATTAGCAAATATTTGTTTCAGATGATCAATTTTTTTCTGATGAATCGTCCTATTTAGTTGAAGCTACAACCTCTTCTACGAAATTGCCAGCTTTATTTGAATTACTCATCAACTTTTTTTTCTCCAAAGGCACGAACTGATTTTAGAATATTGCGCACTTTTGTTTTGACCCTTACCAGCATTTAATATAATATTGACAAACTATAAGTGCGCATTGCACAATCACTGCAATGAGAAAATATTCAGTGATTATCAAGCGCCATGTTAATTGCTGATGTGACGTGCATTTTTAATTCATGTCCAATAATAAAATGTCACATGTGTCTGCTGAATTGAAATTAAAAAAAATAAAATAAAATCTCAATTTCTCTTTCTTCCACCTGCATCCTTCGTTGTCCTCCATTCCAGCCTGTTTTCTCTGCTTCTCCTCCATATATCATCCTTGGCTGCGCGCGGTCGGGATCTCCAACTCCAATGAAGCAAAGAAGCTTTCGTTGTCAACTTTGTTCGTCCATGGAAGAGATTTGGAGCTCGCCGTCAAAACTCGCGGGCCATGAATAATCCACAGTTGCCAGATCCATGGATGAGTCGCGTGCGAGCCATGGACAAGAGAAAAAAAATCTACGAAATTATTTACGTTAGCGCCAACCGTGTCACGTCGGATGGCCAACCTCCACGATAACAATTTCCAGCTTAAATTGGCCAGATAGACTCATTGACGAAGCCTGAAAAGCTACCTGATTGAATTAGTATGAGTGCAATAAGTTTATGATTTTTTTTTGGATAATTTTTCTTAACACAAAGCGGTTCGAATCATCATATATCATTAGTACCACCGTACTCAAAAGGGTTCGCTACATCGGGCGGGACTCCAATGGTATCGTTCAACATGCGGCGAGCGTGATTCGTCTCGGACCATCGTCATTCGTTCCGACTGAGCAATGCGAAATCCCCGCTAATTCTCGTACTCTCTGGTTCAACCTTCTCTTTTGCGTGATTATATGTTGTCGGCTGTTTCTAAGACGGCGAGTGCATTAAACCAACAAGAACTCCCAAGTACCTCCCATTGTATCAAAATTAGGTGGTTATGTAATTAATAATAAACTCGGGGGTTAATTAAGATAGACGTGTTATTATTTTATGTTTATACAGTTAGTTAACCCTTTGTATTTCTACATCTCAATAGCATACGTCAGAGGAAGAGTTAATTAAGCTTGTTTGATATTCCAATTAAGCGCTGGAAATTGAAAAATCGATGTTTAAATTTTCAGCGCTTAACTTAGTTTTTAGTTCTATAAAACAAAAGCTGAATTTGAATTCGCAACCTGCGAGAGATTCACAACCCTACGTTCTTTGTGTGTGTGTGTGTGTGTGTGTGGATAAGATCACGTAGAGGAGAGAACGTAATGTCAGTATATATCATTAATGAAGAGTACATTGAGTACTTACAAGATGTAAATTAGGTTCTAGATATATCTCTAACATTTGCGACAGCTTTACATACCATGCAAAATAATAAGAAGTTAAGAGCAGGTGATTTCTGCTACAAAAATGGTTAATCATCTAAAACAGATTGACGCGAGGGAAATTGTTTGAAAGTGCAACGAAAAAATTTAATCTTACTAGGTGGAGGGAGATCATATGTATAAAAAATAATGCTTGTTATGGAGAGCGTTTGGAAAAAGCCTTTGCATAAATACAGACGACTTTAGACACGAGGGTTTTCACGAAATATAAATAGTATTTGGTGAATTGTAACTCTTTTTTTTTTTGGTCAAAGTAAATTGTAATTGAAAAGCGCATTGAAAGAAGTTTTGGTTTAAATGCGATTTAGAAAAAACTACAATTCAAAAGTCCATTTCACGTGATGAATTCAAGCTCTTTACGTTTTTACAGTAAGAAAAAACAATGACCACAATTTCTATAATTTGAATGTTGAAAACAACAATCTCGACCAAGAAAAAAATAGTTGAAAAGAAACGCATTAACAAACGTATAAATTAAAAAAAAATGGCTGAAAAATTCACATTAAAGAGGACTCTCTCAATTAAAATATAGTAAATATGGTCGTATATAGAAAGAAATAAACCCATATAGGGTCCATTTGTTTGACGAAAAATGAATAATTTGAAAAATATTTTCCTAGAAATGATAGCTCATATCCCTTGAAATAATTAGTCAATGAATTTTTTTTATTATCGATAACAATTTATGTCTAGGGATTTTCGTTGACGATGAAAAAGTTTTTCGTTTATTTATTTTTCTGAGCGACATGATGAGCGATCATTTTCTAGAAAAAAAGTTTTCAACTCAATTATTTTTTTACGAAACTAATGGAGCGGTAATTTCGAGTTGAAAATCTTTTTGAGGTTCATTTGATGGAGTAGATATGAAAGTGCAGTTGCGGATAGCGTCCTCTTTAGATTAGATCAATTAAGCCAGCTACGTTTCGTTGTGTTGTTATGCTCATCCCGAAAATTTTGGAAAAAGAAAAGCAACAAATATCTACGAATTTTAATTTATGCAAACATAATATAGATATTCTCAATAAATATCTCTAAAAGGATCAATATAATTTTAAACTTTAAATCACCTCAAGTATATTTCTTATGAGATAAATCGAACTTTTTAGCCGAATCTTCGGGTCCCCTAAATTATCACATTTTTCACTTTATTGAGAATACACTAGTAATTCAAACAAATGCACAAAAAATATTCAAGGACATCGACTTTGAAAATAAGCTAAGCTTACGTGAAACTAATAACTTTAGAGTTTTTTTTTTCCATTTCTTCTTTTTTTGTTAAAGGAACATATCATAATCAAATAAAGTTATAATATTTAAATATCAAATCACGACTTCATTTAACAATTTAAACTTTTAAAACATTCGGCAGTTATTCCACATAATCTCATATGCTATTACAAATCTGTGAAGGCCTAAAGAACAAATACTCTCCCGCGTAATTGCCTAGTTCAACCCCCTCGGACCCCGATGGATTTGCTTTGTTTAGATGCCCCGATTATAGGCTCTCGCTTTTAAGGTTTTGATAAGCAAAACAATATGTTGAAACAAAAAATTACATCTTTTCAAAGTCCAACCTATATGTGAGAGGGAGTGTTAGGGTATTTAAATATCAATCCACGCCTTTATCTAATAACTTAAGTTTTTTTTTTTTAAGTAGTGAACTGGGTCGTGAAGAAGACCTAAAGTACAAACTTTTTTTTTTGGTCGAAACCTAAAGAACAATTACTCTCCCACGTAATTGGCTAGTTCAACTGTTTAATGTTTTGATAAATAAAATACCATGTTCAGCATCTTTTTTAAACATATTCCTAAAATTTCAATCTATGCATGAGGGGACTGTCAGAATATTTAAATACTAAATCACTTTCTTCATCTAACAATTTAAATTTTTAGGAGAGTCGACGGTGGCCCTACAAAATGTTAGATAAAGTATGTGTCATGAAATGTATTATTCCTTTTTTTTTTTTAAGTTTTTACCAATAAAAGAACGAAACCTTTGAGTGGTTGTGGACCTAAAAACTTCATGCGTCAAGCCAAGACAATTCAGAGTTACACTTGCACTTTAAGAAACGCGTAATGTCCTAAAAAAAGGAATATAATCAGCCCAATACGTGGAGCCACACATGAAAGTCGAGCACTTTAGTAAGAAAATGGAGAAAATCATCCGACAAAAATAAGAAATGTTCACACTAGAAATGGACCACAACAACCTCAAGCCAAAACCTTGAACAAGAACAAATGTCATAAAGATTCGTAAGAGCTTAAAAATAGTATGACCATCTTATCGTCAACGCGAAATACGAAAGTGGAGATCGCGAGAATCACCTCGAAAGTTGAAAAAGACAAATCACCGAAATCTAATTTTGGCTTTTGAAATTTTTATTTGACTTCACCCACGATAGATCACTTATTTATCCATTTGTCCATCTATCCGATTCTATTACGAATATTCAGTTTCAGAAAAAAAAGAAAAAGAAAAAGAAAACCTTAATTGACGTTCCTTTTCGCATATAACTATCTCTTCCATCAATGTCACAATAGATAATAATATTTTTTTATTCGAGCTTCAAATTGGAAAAAAAGATTTTAAGAAGAATCCACAATGCTAAGAATTATCAATAAACTAAAATAATAAAATGCAAAAGATAAACATTAGAAAATAGGGCAAATACCACAAAAAACCCTGAACTATGTCTATTGTGACACATTTACCCCAAACTTTTTTTTGTGACACTAAAAATCCCAAACTTCAATCATAGTGACACATCTACCCTCTGTTAGGGTTTTGTCAAAAATCTCTGTTAAACTCTGATGTGGCAATGACATGTCGCCACATCAGATTTTTTAAAAAAATTAAAAAAAATATTTACTGTTCATCATCTTCAACCTCCTGAACACCAGCGCTCGATTTCCTCCATCTTCTTCCTTCTCCTCGTCGTATTCCTCGTCCTCCTCATGTAGATCTGATAGTGCGAGGCTGCTTGCGGACTTGAACACGCTGCGTGTCCTCCCATGGCGGCCCACGACGGCCTTGCCTTTCTCGTCGTCTCCGTCGCCGTTGCTGTCGTCCTCCCATGGCGCAAGATCTCCGCCCCGATCTGGGCAAGCTTCGCATAAGCTTGCTTGGGGCTGTGAGCACCGACCACCCTAGCCCCGAGCTAGCGACCTCTGCTGCACCCTCCGGCGATGGCACCTCATCGACGACAGTGGGAGCGGCGAACAAGCTCTGGAAGAGCTTTGGCCGAGGGATGCGAGGTTGAAGGAGATGAACAGTAGCGATGAACAGTAACTATGAACAGTGAACAATATTTTAATTTTTTTTTAATCTGACATGGCGCCACGTCATTGCCATGTAAGATTTTAACGGAGATTCTTAACGAAACCCTAACAGAGGATAGATGTGTCACTATGATAGAAGTTTGGGGTTTTTTGTGTCACAAAAAAAAGTTTGGGGTAAATGTGTCACAATGGGCATAGTTCAGGGTTTTTTGTGGCATTTGCCCTAGAAAATATTCAAAGTACACACAATTTCTTTGATAATCAAAATTAGATTTCTAATCTAATCCATTTCGGCAATTCCTCCTCCTGTTCTCTATCTCTCTCTCAGAAATACAGTCGGGTACTCGATATTTGGGTGAAACCCAAGAACCATCAAAATCATGTCGGGAAACAAGAGGCGTAGAACCATGCCCTTCGCTTCTTCTTCCGCCGCCTCCTCCTCCGTCACCGCCGCCATCTCGGCCCCTGCCGAGCCTGATGGGACAGCCTTGGAGATCGAAGAGAACGAGCCCTTCCCGCGCTTCGACGTTGTCTCCGATGACTCGGACCACTTCTACTGCAGCGCGAGCCTGCCCATCCCGGCCGCGACCCAGAAGAAGATCATGCAGGAGTGGAAGCTCCTGGAGCAGCACCTGCCGGAGTCCATCACCGTGCGGGCCTATGAGAAGAGAGTCGGCCTCCTCCGTGCCGCCATCGCCGGCGCCTACGACACGCCCTACCACGACGGCCTCTACTTCTTCGACATATCCTTCCCGCCCCATTACCCGACACAGCCGCCCAAGGTCTACTACCGGTCGTTCGGGTACCGGATCAACCCGAACCTCTACGGGAACGGCATTGTCTGCTTGAGCTTGCTTAATACGTGGAGTGGTAACTTCTGTTGCATTTTATATATGATTTCTGAATCGTAGCTGTATAATATTTCATGATTTTTTATTTCTCTAAGGATTGGTTTCGAGGGCGCCCTCTGGCCAGGGAAGGGCGGCCCTTGCCAGCCGCCTTGTCCGCTGGCGAGGGATGACGCTGCTCGCCATCCCTAACAGGCTTATGATTTTTTTTGGTAATTTTTCATTTTACTAATTGGAATGAATTCATTTGTCAAAATTAAGAATTGTGTCTTTGTTAGGCAGAAAGAGCGAGAAATGGAACCCGATGGAGTCGACGATCTTGCAGGTGCTGCTCTCGATACAGGCCCTCGTGCTGAACGAGCGACCCTACTACAACGAACCGAGTTTCGGGTCCTTCAAGCCGGGATCCTTCGGCGAGAAGAAGTCCTTCGCCTACAACGAGGAGGCCTTCGTCCTATCGTGCAACTCCATGTTGCACCTGATCAAGAAGCCTCCGAGAGGGTTCGAGGCCCTCGTCGCGTGGCACTTCCGTGAACGGGCTCGCCCGATACTGCAGGCCTGTGAGGCCTACGCCCACGGGCGGGTCCGGGTCGGGTACTTTCGTGATGGCCCGCCGCAGCAACCTGCGTCTAGGGTGGCGGTGCCGAAGAAGTTCAAGGAGTCCATCAAGAGCTTGTATCCGCGACTATACAAAGCCTTCGGCAAAGAAGGGGCTTCGCTGGCTGGTCTGAGCGAAGAGTTGATTTTGGACGAGACGGCGGCGCCGGTCAAGGGGAAGAAGGGTTTAGTTGTCAAAGTGGTCACGACGGTTAAAAAGTTTTTTGGAGCGAAATAGGACAGACAATCGAAAATTTGCATAGTTATGTGATAAGTACATTAAATTAATTATGCGATGGTCAATATTAACCATAGTGCACAAAGATACG
The DNA here is from genome assembly GCA_021437785.1 of Rhodomyrtus psidioides. NCBI lineage: Eukaryota > Viridiplantae > Streptophyta > Magnoliopsida > Myrtales > Myrtaceae > Rhodomyrtus > Rhodomyrtus psidioides. The sequence continues at coordinate 1,039,111 of JAILYB010000041.1, read as the reverse complement.
TAGCATAGTCTATGCGACAAAATATGTGCAAAAAGCACATATTCGTATGGAAATAATTTTTATTTTTTGGTTTCTTTGCCCTTCATTTTCTTTACTTATTTCTGCATACGAATCGAAAATCTCAATTTCATCGTAAGACGAGTTTAGAACTCGCAAATAATTTCTGTTTTTTTTTCAATTACAATTTTTTGTTGTTTATTTCTGCATACAAGTCGAAAGTCTCAATTTTAATAGAAGAAGGGATTAGAACTCGTAAGTAATTTCGGTTTTTTCCGATTCCAATCGAATTAGGTTGGTGGCCGACAAATGAGATTGAATGTTGGAATCCCACGCTCTTTTTCGGACTCGAGTTCATGAACATACGCCATCATTCGTAATTTAATTTTGTTACGCTTCGTATCTACTTTTTATGTGCCGTGCAATATATCTATGTTTATAATTATAATATGGAAATGAGCGTGATCCGTTGATTTTTAATATTGATCGATTATCAAGCTTCTCGTTCGGTGCGAGGCTTGTTTGATAATCGAATGAGTCAGGGATTGGATTGAATAAAAGGAGGAAGAAAAAGGAGTCGCAGCGCTAAATAGGGTGAATGGAAGTACTAATTTCTAATAAATTGTTCTGATCTCAAAACATCGGACACATCAAAATTGACAGGGGCATTTTCGAAAATACAGCGATCTTCGTCGCGAAGGGAGCGACGTTTGCGCTCCGAGAAAATGTTCTTCATTCCTCTTCGTCTTCGTCAGTAAAACCTCGCACTCGCCCGCTCATCGGGAGGGTTTTTGCAGACTTCGAAGTCAACGAAATCTGGCTTGACTCCGCGATCCTTCCCATGGCTCTCGACTCCAAGTCTTTAGCGTTTCCTTTCCTCTTGGCGCTGAGTCTGCTCGCGATTCGGTCCGAGTCAGCTCCGCAAGCCTTCAGGCGAGATCCTGGTCATCCGCAGTGGCACCACGGCGCCTTCCAGGACGTCCGAGACGGCGTTCGGTCCGACGTCCGCCGGATGCTTCACTCTCGGGCCGAGGTTCTAGATCAACTGATCTCTCTCTCTCTCTCTTCATCAGTTTCTCTGCTGAATACTCTCAGCTTCTCCGGTGAATTGATTTGGTATTGCATTAGCAATTGCGTACACAGATGAATGGGACAAAATAGAGAGGATATGAATGAGAAGGAAGGGGACAATCTTTTGCTGGGAAGGCGTATCAGTGAGTTTAGAAATAAGCTTATGACGAGAATTGTGCGTTTGGAATCATCAATTGAAAGAATTGGGGGCGTTCGTAGTGAAAGTACTGCAAAATTGTCATTTGGCAAGATTGTGTGGTGTATTTTTTTAACCAATAAGTGAACTGGCTGATTGTACATTGCTGCTTGTCATAAAGATATGGAATCGATATCGAGTCCGACTAGAATATGTTAGGGGGAAGACAGGCCTCCCTTGTGTGACTAGTTTCAAGTTCACTGTCTCAATATTATCTTAGACGTTTTATACAAACAACATTAGCTAAGGATCCTGGCACTTGTTGAAATTAGGGAACAAATTTTCCCGTCATTGTATTGCTTAATAATATGAGCAATCAGTGATAATATATTTGATGTAAGGTAGTGGTGTCACCATTGATCTTGTCTAGTTTATGCTTCTACTCAGAAACATTTTTGTTATGGAGATTGACGCAAGGGAAATTGTTAGAAAGTGCAACGAAAAAATCTAATCTTACTAGGTGGAGGGAGATCATATGTATAAAAAATAATGCTTGTTATGGAGGAGAGCGCTTGGAAAAAGCCTTTTCATAAATATAGATGACTTTAGACACGAGGGTTTTCACGACATATAAATAGTATTTGGTGAATTGTAACTCTTTTTTTTTTGTCAAAGTAAATTGTAATTGAAAAGCGCATTGAAAGAAGTTTTGGTTTAAATGCGATTTAGAAAAGACTACAATCCAAAGGTCCATTTCACGTGATCAATTCAAGCTTTTTACGTTTTTACAGCAAGAAAAAACAATGACCACAATTTCTATAGTTTGAATGTTGAAAACAACAATCTCGACCAAGAAAAAAATAGTTGAAAAGAAACGCATTAACAAACGTATAAATGAAAAAAAATTGGCTGAAAAATTCACATTAAAGAGGACTCTCTCAATTAAAATATAGTAAATATGGTCATATATAGAAAGAAATAAACCCATATAAGGTCCATTTGTTTGACGAAAAATGAAAAAATTGAAAAATATTTTCCTAGAAAGGATAGCTCATATCCCTTGAAATAATTAATCAATGAATTTTTTTTATTATCAATAACAATTTATGTCTAGGGATTTTCGTTGACGATGAAAAAGTTTTTCGTTTATTTATTTTTCTGAGCGGCATGATGAGCGATCATTTTCTATAAAAAGTTTTCAAATCAATTAATTTTTTTTTTACGAAACGAATGGAGCCGTAATTTCGAGTTGAAAATCTTTTTGAGGTTCATTTGATGGAGTAGATAAGAAAGTGCAGTTGCGGTGCGTATAGCGTCCTCTTTAGATTAGATCAATTAAGCCAGCTACGTTTCGTTGTGTTGTTATGCTCATCCCGAAAATTTTGGGAAAAGAAAAGCAACGAATATCTACGAATTTTAATTTATGTAAACATAATATAGATATTCTCAATAAATATCTCTAAAAGGATCAATATAATTTTAAACTTTAAATCACCTCAAGTATATTTCTTAGGAGATAAATCGAACTTTTTATCCGAATCTTCGGGTCCCCTAAATTATCACATTTTTCACTTTATTGAGAATACACTAGTAATTCAAACAAATGCACAAAAAATATTCAAGGACATCTACTTTGAAAATAAGCTAAGCTTACGTGAAACTAATAACTTTAGAGTTTTTCTTTTTCCCTTTCTTCTTTTTTAGTTAAAGGAACATATCATAATCAAATAAAGTTATAATATTTAAATATCAAATCACGACTTCATTTAACAATTTAAACTTTTAAAACATTCGACAGTTATTCCACATAATCTCATATGCTATTACAGATCTGTGAAGGCCCAAAGAACAAATACTCTCCCGAGTAATTGCCTATTTCAACCCCCTCGGACCCCAATGGATTTGCTTTGTTTAGATGCCCCGATTATAGGCTCTCGCTTTTAAGGTTTTGATAAGCAAAACAATATGTTGAAACAAAAAATTACATCTTTTCAATGTCCAACCTACATGTGAGAGGGAGTGTTAGGGTATTTAAATATCAATCCACGCCTTTATCTAATAACTTGAGTTTTTTTTTTTTTAAAGTAGTGAACTGGGTCGTGAAGAAGATCCAAAGAACAAACTTTTTTTTTTGGTCGAAACCTAAAGAACAATTACTCTCCCACGTAATTGGCTAGTCCAACTGTTTAATGTTTTGATAAATAAAATACCATGTTCAGCATCTTTTTTAAACATATTCCTAAAATTTCAATCTATGCATGAGGGGACTGTCAGAATATTTAAATACTAAATCACTTTCTTCATCTAACAATTTAAATTTTTAGGAGAGTCGACGGTGGTCCTACAAAATGTTAGATAAAGTATGTGTCATGTAATGTATTATTCCTTTTTTTTTAAAGTTTTTACCAATAAAAGAACGAAACCTTTGAGTGGTTGTGGACCTAAAAACTTCATGCGTCAAGGCAAGACAATTGAGAGTTACACTTGCACTTTAAGAAACTCGTAATGTCCTAAAAAAAGGAATATAATCAGCCCAATACGTGGAGCCACACATGAAAGTCGAGCACTTTAGGAAGAAAATGGAGAAAATCATCCGACAAAAAAAGGAAATGTTCACACTAGAAATGGACCACAACAACCTCAAGCCAAAACCTTGAACAAGAACAAATGTTATAAAGATTCTTAAGATCTTAAAAATAGCATGACCATCTTATCGTCAACGCGAAATATGAAAGATGAGATCGCGGGAATCACCTCGAAACTTGAAAAAGACAGATAACAAATCATCGAAATCTAATTATGGCTTTTGAAATTTTTATTTGACTTCATCGCGATAGATCACTTATTTATTCATCTGTCCATCTATCCGATTCTATTACGAATATTCAGTTTCAAGAAAAAGAAAGAAAAAGAAAACCTTAATTGACGTTCCTTTTCGCATATAACTATTTCTTCCCTCAATGTCACAATAGATAATAATATTTTTTTATTCGAGCTTCAAATTGGAAAAAAGATTTTAAGAAAAATCCACAATGCTAAGAATTATCAATAAACTAAAATAAAAAATAAAATAAAATGCAAAAGATAAACATTAGAAAATATTCAAAGTACACACAATCTCTTTGATAATCAAAATTAGATTTCTAATCTAATCAATTTCGGCAATTCCTCCTCCTGTTCTCTCTCTCAGAAATACAATCGGATACTCGATATTTGGGTGAAACCCAAGAACCATCAAAATCTTGTGGAGAAACAAGAGGCGTAGAACCATGCCCTTCGCTTCTTCTTCCGCCGCCGCTGCCGCCTCCTCCGTCGCCGCCGCCATCTCGGCCCCTGCCGAGCCTTATGGGACAGCCTTGGAGATCGAAGAGATTGAGCCCTTCCCGCGCTTCGACGTTGTCTCCGACGACTCGGACCACTTCTACTGCAGCGCGAGACGGCCCATCTCGGCCGCAACCCAGAAGAAGATCATGCAGGAGTGGAAGCTCCTGGAGCAGCACCTGCCGGAGTCCATCACCGTGCGGGCCTATGAGAAGAGAGTCGGCCTCCTCCGTGCCGCCATCGCCGGCGCCTACGACACGCCCTACCACGACGGCCTCTACTTCTTCGACATATCCTTCCCGCCCCATTACCCGATACAGCCGCCCCAGGTCCACTACCGGTCGTTCGGGTACTGGATCAACCCGAACCTCTACGGGGACGGCACTGTCTGCTTGAGCTTGCTTAATACGTGGAGTGGTAACTTCTGTTGCATTTTATAAAGCTTGTGTTTCTGATTACTTACGTGGGTACATTTATTTATGATTTCTGAATCGTAGCTGTGTAATATTTCATGATTTTTATTTCTCTAAGGATTGGTTTCGAGGGCGCCCTCTGGCCAGGCAAGGGCGGCCCTTGCCAGACGCCTTGTCCGCTGGCGAGGGAGGACGCTGCTCGCCATCCCTAACAGGCTTATGATTTTTTTTGGTAATTTTTCATTTTACTAATTGGAATGAATTCGTTTGTCAAAATTAAGAATTGTGTCTTTGTTAGGCAGAAAGAGCGAGAAATGGAACCCGAAGGAGTCGACGATCTTGCAGGTGCTGCTCTCGATACAGGCCCTCGTGCTGAACGAGCGACCCTACTACAACGAACCGAAACCACCGGGTTACGGGTCCTCCAAGCCGGGATCCTTCGGTGAGAAGAAGTCCTTCGCCTACAACGAGGACACCTTCGTCCTCTCGTGCAACTCCATGTTGCACTTGATCAAGAAGCCTCCGAGAGGGTTCGAGGCCCTCGTCGCGTGGCACTTCCGTGAACGGGCTCGCCCGATACTGCGGGCCTGTGAGGCCTACGCCCACGGGCGGGTCCGGGTCGGGTACTTTCGTGATGGCCCGCCGCAGCAACCTGCGTCTAGGGTGGCGGTGCCGAAGAAGTTCAAGGAGTACATCAAGAGCTTGTATCCGCGACTATACAAAGCCTTCGGCAAAGAAGGGGCTTCGCTGGCTGGTCTGAGCGAAGAGTTGATTTTGGACGAGACGGCGGCGCCGGTCAAGGGGAAGAAGGGTTTAGTTGTCAAAGTGGTCACGACGGTTAAAAAGTTTTTTGGAGCGAAATAGGACAGACAATCGAAAATTTGCATAGCTATGTGATAAGTACATTAAATTAATTCTGCGATGGTCAATATTTACCATAGTGCACAAAGATACGTAGCATAGTCTATACGACAAAATATGTGCAAAAAGCACATATTCGTATGGAAATAATTTTTATTTTTTGGTTTCTTTGCCCTTCATTTTCTTTACTTATTTCTGCATACGAATTGAAAATCTCAATTTCATCGTAAAACGAGTTTAGAACTCTCAAATAATTTCTGTTTTTTTTTTCAATTACAATTTTTTGTTGTTTATTTCTGCATACAAGTCGAAAATCTCAATTTTAACAGAAGAAGGGATTAGAACTCGTAAGTAATTTCTATTTTTTCCGATTCCAATCGAATTGAAGGTTGGTGGCCGACACATGAGATTGAATGTTGGAATCCCATGCTCTTGCTCGGACTCGAGTTCATGCACATACGCCATCATTGTTACGCTTCGTATTTACTTTTTATGTGCCGTGCAATATATCTATATTTATAATTATAATATGAAAATGAGCGTGTTCCGTTGATTTTTAATATTGATCGATTATCAAGCTTCTCGTTCGGTGCGAGGCTTGTTTGATAATCGAATGAGTCAGGGATTGGATTGAATAAAAGGAGGAAGAAAAAGGAGTCGCAGCGCTAAATAGGGTGAATGGAAGTACTAATTTCTAATAAATTGTTCTGATCTCAAAACATCGGACACATCAAAATTGACAGGGGCATTTTCGAAAATACAGCGATCTTCGTCGCGAAGGGAGCGACGTTTGCGCTCCGAGAAAATGTTCTTCATTCCTCTTCGTCTTCGTCAGTAAAACCTCGCACTCGCCCGCTCATCGGGAGGGTTTTTGCAGACTTCGAAGTCAACGAAATCTGGCTTGACTCCGCGATCCTTCCCATGGCTCTCGACTCCAAGTCTTTAGCGTTTCCTTTCCTCTTGGCGCTGAGTCTGCTCGCGATTCGGTCCGAGTCAGCTCCGCAAGCCTTCAGGCGAGATCCTGGTCATCCGCAGTGGCACCACGGCGCCTTCCAGGACGTCCGAGACGGCGTTCGGTCCGACGTCCGCCGGATGCTTCACTCTCGGGCCGAGGTTCTAGATCAACTGATCTCTCTCTCTCTCTTCATCAGTTTCTCTGCTGAATACTCTCAGCTTCTCCGGTGAATTGATTTGGTATTGCATTAGCAATTGCGTACACAGATGAATGGGACAAAATAGAGAGGATATGAATGAGAAGGAAGGGGACAATCTTTTGCTGGGAAGGCGTATCAGTGAGTTTAGAAATAAGCTTATGACGAGAATTGTGCGTTTGGAATCATCAATTGAAAGAATTGGGGGCGTTCGTAGTGAAAGTACTGCAAAATTGTCATTTGGCAAGATTGTGTGGTGTATTTTTTTAACCAATAAGTGAACTGGCTGATTGTACATTGCTGCTTGTCATAAAGATATGGAATCGATATCGAGTCCAACTAGAATAGGTTAGGGGGAAGACAGGCCTCCTCCCTTGTGTGACTAGTTTCAAGTTCACTGTCTCAATATTATCTTAGACGTTTTATACAAACAACATTAGCTATGGATCCTGGCACTTGTATGAAATTAGGGAACAAATTTTCCCGTCATTGTATTGCTTAATAATATGAGCAATCAGTGATAATATATTTGATGTAAGGTAGTGGTGTCACCATTGATCCTGTCTAGTTTATGCCTTCTACTCAGAAACATTTTTGTGTGTCGTTTGATTGTGGGTTGTTTTCGATGCAGGTGCCTTTTCAGGTCCCATTGGAAGTGAATGTAGTCCTTATAGGTTTTGATGGGGACGGAGGATATAGGTACAAAATGGATGCTCACAAGTTTGAAGAATTCCTGAGAGTTAGCTTTACATCACACAGGCCTTTGTGTTTGGAGACAGGAGAGCCTATTGACATCGAGCATCACGTGGTGTATAATGCATATCATGTAATAATCTCTTTGTAGATTTTATTTATGTCTTTCTGCTCAGGAGTTCTCCCCTATCTTCAACTTTTATTTGCATTTTGTATTTTCAGTCAGTATATATATAAAGTAGATATGTTGTTCTCTCTGCATTGGTGTCTTCTAGAATTAGTCATGAACTGTTGGGTTTACCATATATATGTTGGTGATTCGGTATCTATCCTTGTCCTTATATGTAATTTGGCAGTAAACATAAGCTCATCTTCCGTAATTGATGTACTACTTAATAGGCTGCACAACCTGAGCTCATTGCACTTGAGAAGGCCATGAAAGAGGCCATGGTTACTTCTGGAACTGCAAGAGAGGTAAGTTCTACAAAGCTTGTGTTGATTGCTTTGATTGACTGTCTTTACAGTTTGAATGTATCGATGCTTCTAAACAACTGTTTTTCCTGAAAATTCAGAGTGATTTTGGGAGAGAGGTACCTTTGTTTGAGGTGGAAGCGACGGCTGTGGAACCTGTATTTCAGAGGTTATACTCCTACATATTCGATATGGAGGACGGTGGACTTTCTGCTTCAGAGATGGATAGACCTGTGCCGAATGCAATATTCATTGTTAACTTTGATAAAGTATAGTCTCAAATTTAGTCTTGATTGTTGTTAATATAGTGATTGCGTATTCTATTGTCTTCCGACTTCCTTTTTGCCTCTGTCATAATTTGTGTTGTTGATGGACGACCAGAAAAGTTAATGTGAAACTGTGACTTCTAGGACATTTTTTTTTTTTCCTTCAAGGAGTTTCTCTTTGGGTGTCTGGCCGGATTTTAGAGTTTTCTCCTGTTGGCTTGTGACCTTCACAGCCTTTATCTTTATGGGCTTACTTTTGGTTTTGACAGGTGGGAATGGATCCCAGGAATAAGGAAATTGATCTCAACACTTTGATGTATGGGAGAATAGGCCAATTGACTGACGAAGAAATGAAGAAACAGGAAGGAGATTACATCTACCGCTACCGCTATAATGGAGGAGGGGCATCTCAAGTTTGGCTTGGATCTGGCAGGTACCAGTCGAGCAGTTACTCATGTTAAAAACACATGCTGGGATGGTTGTTTGCATATTCTGTTTGTATGTTTCACTTTTTCTTCAAGTGATTGGTATGCATGGCACAGACAGTTCCACATTGCAGTTCTCTGACTTCAGCTTTTTCAAGAAAACAAAAAATGAGAAGTATAGGTGCTTTAAAGGGAGAATGGTCTGACCAAGTGTAGTCTGTCAAATATGTGTTGCGCTCCAGATTTGTCGTGATTGACCTCTCAGCTGGTCCTTGCACATATGGAAAGATTGAAACAGAGGAGGGAAGTGTCAGCTCCAGAACTCTACCACGTTTACGAAACATTATGTTCCCCAAGGGTTTCAGTGCTGCGAATGACCCTGCTTCCCATGATGTGTTTGATGGACAACTTGCAAGTCTTATAGCAACAACAGTTGAGCATGTTATAGCTCCAGACATAAGGTACGTGAGACCTAATTTGTTTTGCAGGTTCCCAAGTTTTCATGTGCACAATATGGACATACCCAGAATTAGATTTAGCTTGTCCTGGATGCCTAGAATCATTTCTAGGGTTTACTGTTCGTCTTATGCAATTCCAGTTTAAGTGGTGATCTCTATGTGTTTTGTTTATCCAGGTTTGAAACTATTGATCTCACAACAAGGTTGTTGATACCAATCATCGTTCTTCAGAATCATAATCGGTTTAATATTATTGAAAAAGGCCACAATTACAGCATAGACATTGCAGAAATCGAGGCTGAGGTAAATGGCCTTTTCTTGTTCTTCTCTCTGGGCTAAATTATGCTATCTGTGATGAATCAATTATAGGTTGATCCTGTGGTACTGTCTCTAACACGATTATGAGGCTGATTGTGTCTTGACTTTTTTGCAAGAAGCAAAAGTAAAAATTTCAATAAAATGTGCTGAAAGCTTATTATGCATCATGGTTATTCAGAATTCAGATAATGCTTATGCTTGTTGTTAGCTATCTTAGAGCAATTGTATGTACTTTTCTTTTAACTTAGGAAGCTATGCAAGTTTTTGCTCCCTTGTTTGAATCTGTTGAGGGTTACAGGTTTTATTGCCCTCTGGAACGTAGCAACCCAGGCTTTTAGGAGGAAGAAAGGTTTTGCATAAACACAGACAATCTGCTAACACGTTCACCTAAAAGAATGATTTTGAGCTTTGGCTCAATGAATTGGGCAATTGTCAACTAAAAAAATTTTGAATCGGAGTAGCTCAAGGTGCACTGTGCTAAGATTGTGTAAGAAAAGAATGATGGAGCCTGTTGGATCCATTTCTTGGTGATAAGGTTTGGTCTTTCTTTCAAAATGTGGGACATTTGGTTTCAGTAAACTTCGTAGCAATGCTCAATAATTCGTTATGGCATGTTTGATCAATTGAAGGAAACGACAAACAAGAGAACCTTATTGTATGAGGCCATAGCAATGTTCTCTTGTTTGTTAACCATGTGCACGGCCGATTCTATGAAAGTTATGGCATATGGGTTGGCTTCAATCATCTGAATCAATTTGTCCAAATAAGAGTTATTTGAATTATTGCACTCTATTTTACTGTGCATATTCCCTGGAGTTGGAAATTTTCTTATGTTATTCTTCTGCTGCTTCTAGGTTAAGAAGATGGTTCATGATGGACAAGAAGTAGTTATTATTGGGGGTTCACATGCCTTACATCGCCATGAGAAGCTTGCCATTGCTCTCTCTAAAGCAATGCGAGGGCATTCATTGCAAGAGACCAAAAAGGATGGACGTTTTCATGTTCATACTAAGACTTATCTTGATGGGGCTATTCTCAAAGAAGTGAGCTCTCTCTCTCTCTCTCTCTCTCTCTCTGGTCAATACCTGATAACTACTCATGCCTATTTTTTTTGTGGGACGGGTTGTGCAACAATTTGGAATAATAGATTGCTTGGCCTGTACTTACCCTCTCTTGAAGAGCTCCTTCATGTCTAAACGTGTGTTCACCCGCTTGATCCTTTGATCACTCATGTTCTATGAAAAGGGCAAAAGACATAAACAATGTGCCGAAGACCATGTCTTGTGCTGTGGCTAGCAGTGGCTTTAATGTCGTATGCATTTTGCTTTAGAGCTGATCATTCTACGAGCCAATGGATTTACTCGGAGATAATATCTGCAGGAAATGGAACGGTCCACTGATGTGCTTGCTGCTGGTTTACTGGAAGTTGCAGATCCATCTCTTTCAAATAAATTTTTCCTCCGCCAGGTTAGTACAAACTCACTATACAATTCAATGGTCTCCTGGGTGTTACAAATCAATGCCTGGCATTTTACGCATTTCCTGTTTCTCAGAGCACTCAACATCCATTTGGTGATTTTGCTTCTTCTTTTTTTTTTTTTTTAATCTAGTGCCGTAACGTTTCTCAGGTTTTCTTTGTGTAGGACTGGATGGGTGAGTCAGATGATTCAAGTGATTCCATACTTAAGCATAAACCTCTTTGGGCCACTTATGACACCAAGATTGGAAAGGACAAGAAAAAGGGGGTGAAAAAGAAGAAGGGGGATTTGCACCGAACATATGGGACTAGAGTGATTCCTGTGTGAGAATGCCACTTTGTTGGAATTCTGTCACATAGTTCTTTTGCTATATTATAATGCTGTATTCCTAGATCTCGTCTGTTTCTTCCTCTATAAACTTTATAATTGTCATGAATGATACTATTGCATTGTACTATATCCTACATCAAAGTGGCTGAAACTTCTTCGCCGTTCTCATATTAGAGGGAACTTGCATAATTATCTTTTTGGTAAAGATATATGTTTGTGCATACTCTTTCGGAGACTACTAGTTGCTTGGTTTAGAACTGCACTTAGCTTTTATAAGGTGCTGTTCTTGGAAAGATGGCTTTCTGGGTGTCATATTAACAAGTCAAATCGTGATATCAACCAAAAGTTAGAACCTCCATTTCTTGACTTCTCTGGGTTCTTCTGATGGATACATATGTTTTTTTTTTGTGTATTTACTGTCCCAAAAAAAAAACCAAAAAATTACCTGACACTAATCTTGTGTTGAAGCCTAAATTATGAGTCCCTTCTGCATTTTCCGTAAGACTTGAACCTTTTTGGGTGACAATATACTATTTCTAGAAACTGTTGAGCTGTTTGAGATTGGTGAATGAAGCTTCTTGGTGTCGAGTTAGTTCCAATTTCAGTTGCCATGTGCTTACCTTGAAAGTAATCATGTGAAAATGTCTTTGGCGACTTATTAATTACCCCTTGTTGGATCTCTGAAGATGTTCGATATTTATGTGAGATAGATTCTTGTTGGTTTCTATGTACTGGTGGAGAGACAGAGCTCTAGTCTGTTAGAGGAAAAATTTACTTCTGCAATGCAATTCTATATGTATACACATTAGGTCATACATTATGTTTTTTTTTCTCTCCATAACCATGCAATTTATATACTCGATGACATAGTGCATGGCTTTTGTAAATTTTTATAAACCATACAGTTGTTACCTTCCTTGATGATTGTCTCTCCTCTCCCGCATTTGAGCAAAGAAGATTAAGTGGATTGATATTAAAGTTTAATTGTATTTCTTTTCCCCAGCTTTGTGTTATCACTAGCTGATGTGGACGCAAATCTTATGATGGAAGATGAGAGTCTTGTGTGGACAAGCCGTGATGTTGTGATAGTACTTCAGCATCCCAATGAAAAGATACCACTGAGGTAAGGAGGCTTGTCATTTGCAGGGTTCAATTTTCAAAGCATTTTTTTACTACGTCCTTTAGTATCAAGACATAGAGTCCTAGCAGTAAGGATTTCTAGAGATGGTTTTGGTTGGGTCTCTATGTCCATAATGTGCCTTCTTTAGCATTTGTATCTCTATTATAGGCATCTCTAGGGTGTTTGCTGTCTCCTTCCATAGGGGTGAACATAGTGAAGCTCTCAATTTCTTTGTAATTTTGAGTACTAGTTTTCTTTTGCAAGCTTTAATGAACAATCTAACTATATTAAGAGAGTTAATAACATGAAAAATCCCAAACTTGAATACATGTGACAAATTTACCTTAAATTAATTTTTGTGTCACAAAAAACTCCAAAACGGTACCCTTGTGTCGCATTTACCTTCCATTAGCTTCCATCAAACTTTTGTTAAATTGTTGAGCTTGAATGACATGTGGCGGTAACTTGGATAACGTGGCAAGTCCATTTGCAAATTCATATTTCTCTCACTTTTTATTATTTCATACTGATTTTTTTTTTTTTAAACTCCGAATGTTTGGGCCTCAATACTCGGCTTCGTCTTATTCTTTATTGTTGCTTCAATTGGCCCTTGTTTAAAAATGATGAGGGCTTATTCTCTCTCCCTCGGAGTAGGGCTGTCAAAAAGGCCTGTACTGGCCTGGCCTGAAAATTCCCTAGATTTTCGGGCCGGACCTTGGTACTGTTTCACTAAGGGCCGGCCCGACCCAGCCTGAACAAAATAATTGTTTTTGACAATTATTTTTAAAAACGTTTTATGCTTGTCAACACTTATATAATGTGCTCTTTCTTTTATTTTTCCACCTTACCTCCAATCTTTCGAAGGGGAGACTAATTTCAAGTTTTGAAAATTAGGAATATCATAAATATATTTAGGAGATTCTATATGTTTCCCTTGATTATAATTGATAATCTGTTCTTTTAAGAAGTTATCAAGTGAAGCTTATAAATAGGCTAACGTATTTTTCATTTGAAAATGCGCCTAATATTACATCTCTCTTTTTTCATCACAATTCGTAACTAGAAAAAAAAAAGTAGGTATAATTTTACATGTCAGCTACTTAACATGAAATAAAATTTGATATATGAAGAGTTGTATCATTTGATAAAGAAAAAGTAACAATTAAAAGTGAAAATTACTTTCAACAAATCTAAATTGACATCAGACTATGTCTCTTCACTTTTCAATATAATAGTAAACTTAAAATGAAAATCTCTCAACTCAGTTTTTATATATATATATATATATCTCAATAACTCAGTTAAAGGTCCATTTCTTGAAATCAATGGAATTTTGGAGCTTGATTAAAAAAAAAAGGGAGAAAAAAGAAACCGACCCAACTCAACCTGAAGCATTGGGGGCATAGGTAATTCGAGCTTGGGCATGGTCGGGCCAGGGCGAGACCCGGCTCGACCCGGCCCGTTGACATCCCTACATGGAAGCACTATGCTTCATCTTTGTCTTCTTGACTCATTGGAGCATACTCTTCTTCGTCGAGCATGCTCTTTTATCTCTGGTAATCTTCTCGTCTTTGATTTTTTCCCCGGGTTTGTTTGTCGAACTTGTTCGGCTTGGTCCGAAAGATCCCAAGTGGTTGTCCGTTCGCCTTCATCTTCGTTGAGCTCTTGTCTTTGTCTTCGTCTTTATCTTCACGACTCGTTCGAGCACACTTATCTTCATCAAGCACACTCTTTTATCTTTGGTAATCTTCTTCCACTTGTTTGTGAACTTGTTCGGCTTGTTTCGGAAGATCCCATGCAGTTGTCTGTGAGAGTTCCTTTTTTGTCCCATTTGAAAAATCCGAAGCAGCTTGTTTGTCAAATAAACCTCTGTTTTTCATGGAATTTTCGAATGAATGCTAATTGAAAAAGCAAGTTAATCCTTAATTGGGAGGCTGTGACTGAAAGGAAAAGAGAGTGCCAAGCCTGAACATGGAGATTAAACAGAGGATAGGAAAAGTGCACTGATGAGTGCACATGAGTGAGTGAATGCAAGCAAGATAACAAATAGAGAGAGAGATTGGTTTGGACAGGAATAATGAGAAGAAGAAGACGAAGCTGAGTATTAAGGCTGGAGTGCTCTGGGTAAAAATAGAAAAGATAAAAAAAAATTGTTGTTAAAATGGGACGCTAAAATAAAGAATAATAAAAATCAAATAGTAAAAAAGAGAGACCTGAATTTCTTCGTGGCCTTGTCACCTCACCTGAGTTATTGCCACGTGTTAATTTTTGCTCAGCAACTTAACATTAAAATTTGACGAAAGCTAAAAATTAGTTTGGAGTAAATGTGGCACTGGTTTACCAGTTTGGGGTTTTTTGTAGTATTAACCCTAGTTTATATGCTAGAAGTTTCCTCCTACAAGAGTTAATATCTGATTTGTTGTGCTATTTGAAAAATGCAGCATCATCACATTGTTGAAAAGCTGTAGTATGTCATCTTTCCTATTTCCTGCATTTCTTGAGTTTCTTTTCTAAACCAAATTTTCATGGAAAGGAATTCAAAGGGTGGGTTTGAACCATTATTCACCTGCGGTAGCATGGAAACGTTTTTTTGCATAAAATAACCAAATTCCATTTGTTTTACCTACTTATATGTGCACCTTTTTTATTTGCATCTGATGAGTATACTGGTAAAGGCATTATTGCAATACAGTTGTTTCCTAAATTAGTAAGCTGAGATGTTGATAGTCATTATTTCCAAGTCAATGTCTTATATAGAGCACCTGCACCTGCTTTTCTGATGGACAATGTGATTGTCCTTCAGCAGTATGCCTCTTACTAGAAAACTTATGGCATCTCATTGAGTATATGTACCATTTTGACTACCTGAAAAGTCATATGTCCTCCATACAGTTATGTTTCAGAAATAGAGAGAAGGCATGCTCTTCCTCATCAGGTTCAGCGCCATATATTAGCAGGTCTTGCATCTGCTGTTGGTGGGCTTACAGCACCTTATGAGAAGGCTTCTCATGTACATGAAAGAGCAGTTGTTAATTGGCTCTGGGCTACCGGTTGCCATCCGTTTGGCCCGTTCTCTAATACTTCCAAAATCAGTCAAATGCTGAAAGATGTTGCATTGGTGAGGTCTCTTCCTATAAAATCATAATAAAAGTGTTGCCATCCGTTTGGCCCGTTCTCTAATACTTCCAAAATCAGTCAAATGCTGAAAGATGTTGCATTGGTGAGGTCTCTTCCTATAAAATCATAATAAAAGTGAATCTCACTGTTATCTCTTGCCTGATGATTGATGCTGGAAACAGCTCGAATATCCTGGCCTAGCATATCTATTTGTTTGTTGACCTTGATTGGTCGAAGACGCAGGTTGGCTTAGCGAGTGTCATTAAGAGTCTGTTCAATTTTTTTGACAGAGGAATACAGTATATTCAAACGTGGATGCTGCGCTTCGCAAAATTCGGGTTACTTCAGAGGTGATTTAGTCTACATTTTAATCTTCTTATTCATTTAATGTTGTCGATGCTTATCGAGGGCTTGTTTTGTGCAGGTTGTACAAGGTTTTGCGTCAGACTATTTGAAAACCCCGCTTGGTGAACCAGTCAAGGAGAAAAAGAACAAATCAAGCACAGAGCTGTGGCTGGAGAAGTTCTACAAAAAGACTACTAACTTGCCAGAGCCTTTCCCTCATGAATTAGTCGAAAGATTGGAGAAGTACTTGGATGTAAGTGGCTATCTTCTTAAAATAGTTTTGCTTCAACACAATGTTATGAAGATATTAAAATGCCCTGACTTCACTTGATCGACAGAGCCTTGAAGAACAGCTTGTAGATCTATCCTCGTTGTTGTATGATCACCGGTTACAAGATGCACATGTAAACAGTTCGCAAATTCTGCAAAGCACTATGTTCACATTACAGTAAGTTAATATTCCTTGTGAAACAAGATAGTCGATCTGCTGTTCCATCTAAAAGGCTGAATAGCAGCTGCTTGTTTTTCATTTCTAAATCCTATGCCTATATTACGTGCAGGTATGTGGACCGGGTTTTGCTTGGCGAGCGCGAGAAAATGAAATGTTGCAACATTGAGTACAAATATCCCATGCAGTCTTCTCAAACTTATATATATGGTGGCATTCTTGTTGCTGGATTTATTGTCTATTTTGCAGTCATATTCTTCTCTAATCCTGTCCGCTGATTCAAGAGCGGGTTCAAAGAAGAATTGCATCCAGTCTCTCAGGGCTTCTGTCATCTTAATTTGGATGAAGCGCCTATCGCCAATACATTAGTTTGGAGCTGCTGCGTTTTTACTGATGTAGCTGCTGCGTTTTTACTGATGTAACTTACCTGAAAAGCTCTCTTCGTTCACATTTTTGTGTTCTGCTTTTAGGTTAGATGACCACACACAACACAGCATACATCTTTTTTGTTCCCTGATATGGGACGGCGGTAGATTAACCTAATATGGTGGAAGACGAGAGCATCTTGCCCTTCTGTTGTATTTGGCTAAAAGGAGTTGGTTTTTGTTGTATTTGGATGATGCCATGTTGGAAGTAGGATAAACAATTGTCTTAGGACTATTTTCTCATCTTCGGTCCATTGTAGAGTGTAGACGATCACTTCGAATAGCCCTTGGTTATCTCAGTTTGGTCTTCTCTCGTTCCTACGCATCATGACTCTGCTGTCTCCTTAATTTGACTTTTAGTGTAATTGAGGAACATTCAAGTTAGAAATTTTTGTGCTCTCTATTTTTTTTTGCTTTTACGTTGCTGAGAAACTTCTGTAGATAAGATAAATTGATGGATCTCGTGTGGTGGTTTTGTTGCTCGGTCGGCGGATGGAAAAGTTTTTGGTGAAGATGCAGTGGAATTGCCAGTCTAGTCTAAGCGTGCACGCGATTGTCATCAAATCATGCCGAGGATCTACATTAGTAGGCTTAGATGAAGGAATTCGATATGTTAAAATCACGTGCGAAAGAACCACTTCTCTTCTCCATTATTGAGAAGGACATTAATCTAAGTCATGATGGGGGATGCAGCTTGCTCTTGACCGGCCGAAGTCGGCATTGAAAGAGCTGGACACCCGGCATGTTTTGCCAAGTCTGAGGAGAAATGGAAGTGAGAATTCAAGTCGGTCTCACATAAATTGACCCATGCATGATCATACAGCATGTATTTGCATATATCTTGGTAACAAAGAAGAGGAAGCAAAATCGTGTGTGACTACTTTTGAGAGCATCTCATTCCAATCTTCTTCTTTTTGTCCTATTGGAAAGCATCTCATTCCCCATCACAAAGATGGTTGGGTGTTACAACTTTGGCCCATCAAGGAGTTAAATCCAAAACGCCCCTTCAAGTTTTCATTGCCCAAGGACAATGACAAGTCCCATCGCATTCGGGAACGAATTTGTTGGATCGTAGCCAGAGTGGGGCTACCTGGCCACGCCACTGCTGGCGTCACAAAATTCAGCAAATTATTTATCGGGGAAATGACACCATTGGTCCTTGAACTTGTATCAATGCGTAATGTGATTCCTAAGCTTTTTTAATTTATTCGATGTCGTCCATAAACTTTAGCTCAATATGCAATGTGATCTGATCTTTTCTTATATGTTCAATTTAGTCTTTGGACTCTACGAAAATGTCTAATACCATATTGTCCAGGGACTGCTTTGAACTTGTTTCAAAAATCTAGGAACCACATTGCATATTGGGTTAAAGTCTCAGGACTATATTGAATTGGTTAAAGGTTAGGGATCACATTGAATAAATTAAAAGTTCAAGGAACACATTGCACATTACAAAATTTAGGGATTATTTGTGTCATCATTATTATTGGTGGAAGGCCCAAAAATTGGGGTTCACATTGACCCAAATGTAGGGTTCTTGTTAGACCCTTTTTTTTTTTGGCCAGTCAAATTCGTCTGATCGACAACCAACGAGGAGGATTTTCATTACATGGCTCCACAACCTCTTCAAGATTAGGCAGCTCCCCTTTTTCAATTTAGATTTAGGTCAAGTTTTGGGGGTTTTACTCTTTCGAACTAGATCCAGATATAGATTTGAAAGTTCCTTACAGGTATCTGATCATGTTCTTTTAATATATTGATGTTGGTGTCTCTGCAATGCGATGTTCAAGACGATGTTGATGAGAGCGTCGATCATAGACGCACACCGCAAGCCGTTGCAAATGGAGTGAGAGAGCCTGACGTGTGCTCATCACTGATTTTGGCGATCGACTGTCGAACGTTTATTGTGGTAGATATGTTCTTGAGGGATAAGAGTATGCCGTCAGCTGCAGACTGTGCTTCTTTATGTATTTTTAAGTTTTTGTCTTGCTCCGCAGTTATTTGGGTTATATTAGACTCGAAAAGCCTTCTATATAGCTCTCTGATATATGAAGGGCATCATTCTTTCGACCAAAAGAAAAATTTATGCCAAGTGGTTATGCCAAGTGGTTGTGTCTACGAGTAAATATCACATTCTCATCCCATGTGTAGGAAGAAATCAAATACAAAATGCAATCAATTTGAAGTGCAAGGCTGGATTTTTGCTCCAACGGGGCCACCACGTTTCGATCGCGTGGATGCCAAAAATTAAGAAGGGAGAATATATTCTCTAGTGCTAAAGTCCGGAAGCTTCGGTCGACACTATCTTGTCTTAAGACAATTTCACTCTATTTGTCCGTGTCTAATCAATGGAACAAAGACATCATTGACAGTCTCCGTCAAACGAGCCGCACGAATATTAAGGTGGAGGGAAGACAAAAACAAAGCTTCATATTGTGGCAAAGTTGGCTTTCAATTGATTCAAGGAAAAGGACTTTCCTTTTGTATGGTATTCCAGTCTCGTCCTTTTCTAATTTAATTGGGTCGCGACGATTCTCCCTAAGACAAGAACGCGAGGCCTTTGGATTGATCTCATTAACCACGCTTTCTCCGAGACATCAATCGATGATCACGCTTTCGGAGATCGTATATAGGTGTCGGGTTGTAACCAACTCATGTTTGTCAATCAAGAGTCGGTTCAAGAAAGGAGCTTGAATGTGTGGATAGATACAGAAGGGCCTAATACCAAAAAAAAAAAAAAAAAAACCTCTAACTATAGCATTTGTGTCAGTTATATTCAAAATATTTTTTTATCTCATAAAAAATCCTCAACTTTTACTTTTGTTACAATTCTACATAAAACTTTTACTTTTGACCCAATTTTACCGACATAGTACAAAAAAAATCCTCAACTTTTAATTTTGTCCAAATTCTACCCAAAACTTTTACTTTTATTCCAATTCTACCATCGTCGACCTTTTTTCTTGCTGAATTTACTAATGAATTTTTAAAATTTAGAAATAGTAGGTTTCAGAGACGACGAGATTTTAAAAAGTTCGTTAGAATATCTCCATGTCTAGCCATTCTTTGGGCTGTTAAGTGCCGAAAATAATACGAAATGCGCCGTCTCTATTGACTATATATCTCTCAGTAATATATAGGGGTAGCAAAAAACAGAAGAGAATTTCGGAATTTTTTCATGACAGTTTTGCCGAGGTGTAATTCATTAATGACGTGACAATGTCATGTAAGATTAACTAACGATGATTATAGAAGGAAGGCTAACGGTGGTAAAATTGGGATAAAAGAAAAAGTTGAGGATTTTTTTGGTGCTAGATCAGTAAAATTAGGACAAAAGTAAAAGTTTTGAATAGAATTGAAACAAAAATAAAAGTTGAGGGTTGGTAAAATTGTGACAAAAGTAAAAGTTGAGGTTTTTTTTGTACTAGATCAGTAAAATTGAGACAAAAGTAAATTTTTTAGGTAGAATTGGGACAAAAGTAAAAGTTGAGGATTTTTTTGGTACTAGGCTAGTAAAATTGAGACAAAAGTAAAAATTTGAGGTTTTTTATGAAACAAATTTTTTTTTTGGATATAATTGTCACAAATGTTAAAGTTGATTTTTTTTTTTGGTATTGAGCCGATACAGAAGGGATAATTGCCAAAAAAAAAAAAATCATACGGTTGACGTAAATGCTAGCCATCCTATGTGGCACATGAGATGCTAATGTAATTTAGGACTAAATTGATCAAATTAAAACGCTTAGGATTGAATTGATATCCGTACAAAAAGGTTTCCCGATGTAGACATATATATAAAACCTTCAAGCATTGTTTGACCCCCCCCCCCCTGGCAAAAAAAAAAAAAAAGAACCTTTAGGCATTGTAACCTGTAATCAAATTTCAATTGTTCTTAAAATCGCTCGGGAAGTGGATCGGTCGAGATGCGCGAAATCTACCCTTCTCTTCGATGTATTTAACTTCCTATGTCATGTTAGATTCGGAATGAGCACGGGGAAAATCCCTTTATTAGAACTCATGTATATCTCCAGCATGACCCACGACATCTTATCTTCTTAAGCACTCGCCCCTTTGGGCTTTGGCGTGATTAGAGTCATAGAAATCTTAATTCATTCTGTGCTGCGATCGTAATTTAGGAAAGAAGAAAAATTCTCGAGCCTTACGGATTAACGTCGGTCTCTCGTGGCCGTCGTCGTAACAAGTGACGACTATGCACACGATTTTGATCAAGAGTTGTTGACTTTGGGAGGCACGACCGAGAAAGTTGGGAGTCGTTGGCGAACGTTCCTAGGAAATGGGTCGCCAATCATTGCTATTCGGGAAAAGAAAATATAGGAGATTATAATAATTTTACTTGACCTTTACCTCGTAATATATAGGGTTAATACCGCGAAAAATCTCAAACTGATACGCCTATAACAAGTTTATCCCAAATTATTTTTTTGATCACCAAAAATCTCAAACTGGTACAGTTATGACAAATTTACCCTAAACTATTTTTTTGACCATCAAAAATCCTAACATGGTATAACTATGACAAATTTATCTTAAACTAATTTTTTTACCATAAAAAATCTCAAATTGGTACACATATGATAAATTTACCCTATATTAATTTTCGTTAAATTGAGTTAATACCACGAAAAATTTCAAATTGATACATATGTAGCAAACATAAGGCAACGTGTACACTCGATAATTGACACGTGTCATCTAACTAAGCAATTTGACGATAAAATTTAACGAAAACTAATGGAGGATAAATTTATCACAGCTGTACCAGTTTGTGGAAAATTTATCACAGGTGTACTAGTTTGAGGTTTTTGGTGATATTAACCATAATATAAATATAAATGATACATTTACTTTTAAAACCGTTTATTTACTACTGTACCTCAGCAAAAATTGTATATTTGTTTGTAAAATTCCCTTCCATCTTCCCAAAAATGCCCCTACCAATCTTCTCACACCCACCCACCTCCACTCGTCCCAGGCACGCCCGAAGCGGCGGTAGCGCCAATGGAACTTCTCGAGCCGCTGTCGCAACCTCAGATTGAGGCCGTGGGGAAGAGGTGAGAGGGCGCTGAACGGTGATGGGAGACGTTGGCCGAATAGTCAAGAGGTGGCAAGGTGATGGCTGGGGCGACGAAGGGTGGTGGCAGACACAAAAAAATTATCATTTTTTTATTGAACAAAAAAGATTAACTCTCTTGGAATATTTTATACATCCAGAATTCTGAGCTTCGTGTTACTCCTTTCATTGGATATGTTACATCTGGGGCATCCTAATTCGACTGATTGGGACGACAATTTCTCATTTTAAATATGTAAAATTGGAATTTTGATCAAATCACACGTGGAACTACATGAGTTGAGAGTTTTGGCATCTCAGGGCATGTTTGGTTCATCATTTGGTCAATGGACTTTGAGTAAATGCAAATACCTTTAGGCTAAAGACATTTTCCAAAATGCAAGTAGTGTTTAGAAAAATATTTTTTAAAAACACATTGGAAAGCAACTTTGACATAAATTCCGTTTGGTGAAAAATACA
Organism: Rhodomyrtus psidioides; assembly: GCA_021437785.1. Classification (NCBI taxonomy): domain Eukaryota; kingdom Viridiplantae; phylum Streptophyta; class Magnoliopsida; order Myrtales; family Myrtaceae; genus Rhodomyrtus; species Rhodomyrtus psidioides. The sequence continues at coordinate 1,016,713 of JAILYB010000041.1, read as the reverse complement.
TTTTGTAAAGTAGGTTTACTATTTTTTAAAACAAAAGTGGCGGTCGACGGCAACCAGCGTCCGGCGACGGTGAGATCCAGTGACCGACGACAGCTGGAGGCGGGCAACGGGCGACGATGGTCGCTGTTGACGATTGGCGATCGGCGGCGAGTGGGTGGCGATAGGTGGAGATGATAAAATTGAAAGAAAAAAATTAGTAGCATTTGAGATACAACTTCCCAAAGTATCTCTAGAGGTATTTTGACCTAAAGGCCTTTGGATGACATTTGATATGTAATTGCATCTCCCCAAAGTGAGCCAAAAAATGAACCGAACACCATTTACATTTGACCAATGGACTTTAGAGCCCAATGCTCATCTCCAATGCTGAACCAAACATGGCCTTAGTGGTGTGAGTAGGGTTTATTGGACTTTTGTATAAGAGGGGTATTCTAGTCATTTTAGTAGAGTTGATGTAGCAAGTTCATAATTTTGAGAAAAATATCAAATTGAAAATTCAGAGATGTTTTTCATATTTAATGGAAAAAGAATTTTCTTTGGCAGTATATCCTATTTTGGCCGACAACCCTTTGGCTTGATCAACAAGTCAACCTCAATTGGAGCGTGAAAAACAGAAAAGAAATGTGATATTATTTTGGGGTCCACGATTGACTTAGTTTACTATAATAACCTTAGAATATAATTTGGCAGAATATTAAAATCCAACCGTAAGTGACAAAGTAGAATATGGTAGCTACATGATTTTGTTAAATTATTGGAGGCAAAAGTCACCAAAATTTTTAAATTATGCCACTGTGACATATTTATCATAAACTTTTTTCCGTGATATCAAAAGTTTCAAACTTGTACATGGGTGATGCATTTACCTTTTGTCAAAGTTACGTCAATTAGAACTGATCAAGAACCTGCCTACATGGATGCCGTAAAGCAAGTGAAATAAAAATGACGTTATTTTGATTGAAAAATCATCTCACTTAACCTTAACAGAAGGTAAATGTATCACATAATTACAAGTATGTTGGTTTTTTACGCCATAAGAAAAATTTTAAGGTAATTGCTTCATAGTATGTATAGTTTGAGATTTTTTCGTTACGAAAAGTTCAATATAAATATGTTACAATGGATATAGTTTGGATTTTTTTTCCTATTATTAATGCTATTTACTACCGCACTTACTTTATATTAAAGTATGTGTTGCAGCTTCTATAGTTTTTTTTTTTTCCGGTCGAAGGCTTCTATAGTTTACTAACTTACAATTCAACATCTCGTTTTCATTTCGTGCTTAATTTCGAAAATCCCAAATCGAAAATTTATTTCGCGTTGACCACTTTAGTTTTAGACCTACAAGAACTTGTTACAGTGTTAAAAGTCTCTTGATATATTTCCATGGTTTTCGGAACTTTAAACATCATTTTTTTTCCAGGTCTTACTTTAAACACCATTTAAGAGCCGTTTAATTCAATTTGGCACTTTAATACCACCTAAGGAAATATCGATTTCTAAATATATAAAAAAAAATTACCAAAAGAAAGTGGGGGATTTAATAAAATAAAGGGTCAATATCAATCAATCACGAGGTTTACCCCCTTATTTCTAAGCCTAATAATCACACGCAAAATCAACCATTTCAGGACGAGATATCCATAGGTCAGACCAAACAGCTCATGCGACAGTCTAAGAGGAGGACAACCAGGGCCGGGGGATCACGTGCGACTGCCAGACCGTTTTTCTTGACCCGACGACGTCACGACTTGCGTGTCAATCCATCACGTGCGCCCTGACGAGGACAACCCGACGACGCGAATCGTGCCCACCAAGCCAAACGTTCCCGACAACATTTACCCCATTTTTTTTAATACGCTATTTGACACGAATTTTATAATGTATTTATTGGAGTAATAGGCAATTTAATAACATCTGAAATATCAAATTTTTGCAATAAAGTCCGACCCAATTTTTTTTTCAATAAAGCGATTGTGCAATAGACATGATAAAATACTATAATTTTAATTTTCGTTTGACGGATTATTTTCACGATACGTAAAAATCAATATATCTAAAAAAAATGGAATATTACTTTCGCATGAAGTCCCAAAAACATGATCCCTTACCTTACAAAAAGTAAGGCAGGTGATCCCTGTCCCAAAAACATATAAAGAGTAGACATAAAAATAAAATAAAATAAAGGGCCCCACATGCCGTGTATGTATATATAACCAAGCCTCTCCCTCTCCCTCTCCCTCTCATTGTATTGCTCATCAATTTCGCGTTACGCCTTTCATTTGCAACCATACAAAAGAAGAAGAAGAACCACAGAGCGCGAGACGCCGCCCAGAAAGGAGACTCTCGATTCGTTCCGCGCACGAGATCGTCCGGATGTGCCCTTCCGACCGAAACCTCCACCGGCAGGCCCCGGCGAGGCCCCACCTCAGGTCGGCGTTCGACGTCCTTGACGCCGACCGCGACGGCAAGATCAGCAGCGACGATCTCCGCTCCTTCTACGCCGGATCCTACGGAGGGGGCGTGGGCGGCGACGAGGACGTCCTGGCGACGATGATGGCGGTCGCGGACGCGAACCGCGACGGCTTCGTGGAGTACGAGGAGTTCGAGCGCGTGCTGGGCGGCGCGAAGGCGGCCCCGGGGAGGACGAAGTCGTCGCCGTCGCCGCCGGCTGCGGGGGGCGGGCTTATGGAGGAAGTGTTCAGGGTGATGGACAAGGACGGGGACGGGAGGCTGAGCTACGAGGACCTGAGGAGCTACATGTCGTGGGCGGGGCTAGGCGCGAGCGAGGACGAGATCAAGGCGATGATCAGGTTGGGCGGCGGCGACGAGGCGGAGGGCGTGTCGCTGGACGGGCTGATGAAGGTTTTGGCCGTCGACGACGGCGTCTTCTGAGGGGTTTTCTCTTCTTCCGAAGATCCTTTTTCTCTCTCTTCCGGTGGCCCCAAGAAATCATTTTTTAAAGCTAATATTGCGCGATTAGAATATGTATTGTACTTAAGAAATTAGCAGAACCTGTTTAAGCGATCGCTGAGAGATTTCTGAACTCTCTTAATTTTTGTGAAATTCGTTGATGAGAAATTTACTGAAATGCCATTGTACCTCCTCTGCATTATTCAGGGTAGTTGGTTGCCTGAGCCTGTTCCAACCTTCTACAGCGAAATAGGAGAGAGGGTCATTCTTACCAATCAGCCCCACTGGATCGAGCCAGCGATGTAATCTGTGTATTCAGGATCTGTTTCTCTAGGATAGGTGTGTACATTGGATCCCGGTTCATACTACTCGTCGACACAAGAGCACTAGGATCCCGTCGGATGTAACCTTAGAACTACGACAAACTTCGTGTCTCAGTTTTCCTTTTTCACTTTTGCGCTCCATTTTTCGTTGTGGTTACGCACTAAATCTCAACAACAGGTCTCTCTAGTTTCAAGAACGGTTGGGCCCAATTCTCGATTCCATGAACGGAGAACTGCCCACATTGAAACCGATCATTCACGACATAGGATGCAACTTGGGCAACTTGGGCCTGTTGGAGTTCAACACCAAATATGTGGCATGTTGGCAGACCTTCCCATTCTTCCTTGGACGGTGGAGAACCAAAAGTTTGACTTGGAAGGTAGCCTTCCATTTGGTCATTGGAAAGTGAACGGTAGCACACCTTTCACATTTCACATTTGTAGCACACCTTCAAAGTTAGGCAAGTTAGGCAATATTTGAAGGTCAACAAATTGATGCTTTGTTAAGCATGGAAACTCTCTATAAATAGAGATGTCTTGAAGGCATTTGAAATATGCCATAGTTGTATTTGTGTGGTGTTAGAACATAGAGAGCAAGAGAGTTAGAGAGTTGTGATTTTTGTATCTCAAGCTTAGGAAGCTTGTATGTGTGTTTTGTTTGTGTAAAAGCCTTAGCAAGGCTATTCTGAATATCACTCTCATTTTACATATTCAAAAACTCTCTCGCCTTGAAACCACCAAACTTCCGCAAAGAACCATCCGGGTTTCTACATTTGGTATCAGAGCCACGGTGTCGAAAGATCGTGCCGGAACCTAGGCGGTCAAGAATCCAATCGCGGAGACCGAGAACCTAGAGTGGACGATCGAGGATCGTGAACCCGGAGATAGCTATGGCATCCACAAGTTCCGTTCAAATGCAACTTCCAAAGTTGAATGGGAGGAATTTCAACAACTGGTCCGTCCAGATGAAGGTTCTATTCAAATCACATGATTTGTGGAACCTGGTTGAAAGTGGCTACGACGAAGTAGCCGATGGCGAAGCATTCGAGGCTTTGAAAAAGAAGGAGAAAGAATCTCTGGTGGAGTCTCGAAAGAAAGATCAAAAGGCATTGTATACGATCTTTCAAGCTGTGGAAGAAATGATATTTGAAAAAATATCATGCGCGGAGACGGCGAAAGCTGCCTGGGATATCTTGCAGAAATCCTACAAAGGCGATGATCGTGTCCGGCGGGTGCGGCTTCAGACTCTTCGAGGTGATTTCGAGTCTTTACGCATGAATGACTCGGAAACAATATCGGCATATTTTGATCGTGTGCAGGCCATCGTTAACCAATTAAGGGTTAATGGTGAAGAACTTCAAGATGTTCGTGTTGTAGAAAAAATCTTGAGGTCTTTGACCGAAAGATTTGACTACGTCGTCGCAGCGATCGAGGAAGGACAAGACGTATCAACTCTCACGTTGGAGCGGTTGATGGGTTCATTAGGCTCCCATGAGCAAAGAATGAATCAGAAGTCTGTCGATACATATCCGGAGCAAGCATTGCAAAGCCGGATTGCTCAACCAAGCCGAGGAGACTATCAAGACGGTCGAGGTCGCGAAGGAGGCCGAGGAAGAGGTGAAAATTCGAGTTTCAACAGAAAGTATAAAGCACGTGATAAATCAAAGGTAAGGTGCTTTAAGTGTAACAAATTCGGACATTACAAATTCGAATGTCAAGAAGAGACGACGGAATATGCACATACCGTCTGTAATGATGAAGATGTGGTACTTGCATGTACCATAGATTATGGTAGTTCCCTCTTTTGTAATAAAAGATGTTCCAATAGCCATAGAAGGAGCGATGTTGGTAAGTATGACAAACAGCGGAAAGGACATCGAAACTGGCAGAGACGATCAGCAGCGAGAAGCTCTCAGCCAGGGGGAGCAGTGACAAGCTCTCAGTCAGGGGGAGCTCATCGAGATCATGATAAGAACAACAGGAAGCGTAGCAGACAGTGTTACATATGTGGCAAAGTAGGTCACTTTGCTAGAGTCTGTTGGTTCAAACAGGTAAAAGAAAAAGACACGCCTTTTACCAAGAAAGAGCATGGTGGCAAAGAAGAATGGAGTCTTCAAGCAACTGTTGCAACAGAGGTTCAAGAAGAGCTCGCAGCCACCAGAATCATTGAGGCAGATGATGTGATAGCCACTATAAGGAAGTGTTGCTATGCATGCCCTAAGATGTCTCCGAAGAAAAGCAAGTCGAGGGAAAACTCAAAGAAGCAAGTTGAAACTTCAACAAGCAGAAGTGAGAAGGAGCTGCTGGGGATGTTGAAAGCAAGGGATGAAATGCTGAAGCAAAAGAACGAGGAGCTCAAGATCAAGGAAAGAGAGCACGAGAAGCTCCGACATGCGCTCAAGAAATTGCAAAAGTTTAAGAAGTATTACCCAGAGAAAAAGATCCCAAGGCCCAAGGATCATTGGAAGTGGGTAGAGAAAAAGTCCTACAAAAGAAAGGATCGAGATGCCTCTACCGAAGTGCTTCAGATGGAGTTGAATAAATTGAATGGTGAAATGAAAACCGTCAATGAAAGGTTTGATGAGATGAGTTGCAATCTCAAAACTCTCAAGACTACGGAGACTGCAAAGAAAGGAAAAGTGATCGACGCGCAAGTTCGAATGGCGTTGACAAAGTCCAAGCTTCGCAAAGCTCAGTCAGAAATTGCAGTTGTAGAACCAACCGAGGAAGATGAATATCAGATGTTATAGGGTGAAGAATATTAGGTGTTGAGGGGGAGTGTTGGAGTTCAACACCAAATATGTGGCATGTTGGCAGACCTTCCCATTCTTCCTTGGACGGTGGAGAACCAAAAGTTTGACTTGGAAGGTAGCCTTCCATTTGGTCATTGGAAAGTGAACGGTAGCACACCTTTCACATTTCACATTTGTAGCACACCTTCAAAGTTAGGCAAGTTAGGCAATATTTGAAGGTCAACAAATTGATGCTTTGTTAAGCATGGAAACTCTCTATAAATAGAGATGTCTTGAAGGCATTTGAAATATGCCATAGTTGTATTTGTGTGGTGTTAGAACATAGAGAGCAAGAGAGTTAGAGAGTTGTGATTTTTGTATCTCAAGCTTAGGAAGCTTGTATGTGTGTTTTGTTTGTGTAAAAGCCTTAGCAAGGCTATTCTGAATATCACTCTCATTTTACATATTCAAAAACTCTCTCGCCTTGAAACCACCAAACTTCCGCAAAGAACCATCCGGGTTTCTACAGGGCCAACGGATTATTTAAGATCTAGAGTCGAAAGCTAATGTCTCTTCTGCGGATACACGACGACAAGTGATCAGAAAGAGGGAACGTCCTTGTCTGTTGTCTCGGTCTCTCGTCAAGAATCTACTTGGGTTCAGCTTACCTTTTGATCAAGTTAAGTGAAGAAATTAAGCATCTTTGGACGTCGATGTCTCGACTCCAATGGCCACTCACTCAGCCTTTTGAATAATCGAATCAGCCTCGTGGGTGATGACTTCGTACAAAAGGGATCGAATCGATTCGCGAATCTTACTTCAAAGTGTGATAGAAAATTGGAGGGTCTTGGTCTCATGGAATCAAGAGGGGCGCATCCGAGACCATTCATATTGGACGAAAAGATTTTAGCCAGTATTGGATGCGTATGGACAAGTTTACATTCATATATATCATACTTCAATCTCTCTCTCACTCACCTTTTTTTTTCCTTCCCTTCCTTTTTGATATATGCAAATCATGTGATATCTTCTTTGGAACTAGCTCAAGATTTTTGAGTTTTGATCTAGCAAAGTTGAGGTAAGGGGATGTGGTTTGTGAACTGTTTTAAAAAATACATCCCCTCGCAAAACGTGCTGAAAATATGTCTCGAATTTGAGCAAGAAAAGTAAAGCTTCCTCATTCAAGCAAGTCTCCTATTTTGATAGGTTTCCTAGTCCTAGTTGGAGAAGATTTTCCATTTTGGATTCGACCCTTGCCTATAAATAAGAAGCATATATTATTTGTGAAGGGTATCAAAGAAGAGCTTATGCTTGTGAATTACATCTTGAAGCTATAGAGTGGTGAAGTCAATTGAATCTAGTGAGTAAGATTTGTGAATTCCTTCTTGAAATTGAGATATTATTTCGTGAGGAACCGTAGGGATAAACACTTGTGGGTTATTGAATGTAATTTGGGATTGGAAAACAATGTGAGTGTTTGAGTAATTCGAGTGTGGTTTGTAATCTTCGTTGTATCGCTTGATTTATAGTGGAATTCGTTGTTGTTCTTCCTGTAGACATAGGTCTCTACGACCAAATCATGTTAATCTAATGTCCAATTTATGTTCTTATTTTGTCTATTTTATTGTTCGATCACTTGCTTTCGCAACAAATCGGACCAAACCATACGTTGATAATAATTCGGTTGAACGGTTGAATTGTATTATGCTCACCTCTTTACGAATAAATACAAGAACGAGAGAATTACTAAAAAATCCCCTCCGCGAGCCCTTGCCTATGGGCCAATAGAAAAAAAAAAGGACTGAATTGACACCAGTTACATTGTGTGTCTTGAGGCTCAAAGATGATGTTGTCGGGAGCAACAAAAGATATTCACCAAATATCGAAACAGATTGGGGCCCCAACAATCTATCATCGGCTCCAATACTAGTTTGTGAGAGCGCACAACAAAAACCCGATACCTTCACCTGAAAAGATTGTCAAGAACGAGCCAAGTCCGAACTTGTCAACATATTTAGTTAGACTTATCTTCTCTAAAAAATCAAACTAATGAGTTATGAGCCAACTAGAATATATTCAATGCTCACACCACATCAATTCTCCGATATGAGACTTCTTTTACACAATGCACAGATACTTAATACAAATGGCAAAGCTGATGATAATATACAAGTGGCAACACTAGGGCTTTCATTGAGCTACCCACCCAATGACCATACAAAAGACCATGTATCAATTATATGCATGTCCGACCTGTAATGCAACATCGCATGTAAGCCCCAGCTTATATTTGACGTTCTAAGTTTATTTTTTGGGCCACAATTCTAAGTACATCTGGAGTAGTCCAGCATAACTTATGCCCGACCAACTCATTGGGCATCCTTTAGGCCCAGGTTAGTGATCTCAACGTGATTCGACATATTACGAGAGGTATACAACCATACAGAGTTACAAACCCTAACCAATAAAAGTGCCACCGTCTGCTGATGCTGATATAACCCTGCTTAAGACCGAGCCTCGGTCGATACGTTCCTAACTACGCGCCACGACGATTCTGCTTTGTCGTCGGATTAGGTGCTCCGGAAGTGTCGTTGGCGCATCCCATCGCCCTATGAATGAACCGGAATTACATGTAGGAGCGGACGATGGGAACGAACAGAAGACGCAGCTCAAGAGGAGAGCATGTAATGGAAGCTCCCCGCCCGGACGGCTTCGCTGATGCGTGACCCGCGTTTTTTTGGTGATAGCACAGTGTAAACGATCGACTTCCAGCAATCGCCGAACACCTGTTTATTATTGTTTCGGCGCATAAGATTATCAAACAAAGCCTATGCGATACATACTCGTGCTTGCATACGGTTATGGTCAGGCGAGAACTTAGGTATGTTTCAATCTCGTTTTAAGAAAAGATGATGCCAATCCGAGTCGTCCTTGAAATGTATCTGATGAGATCACCCATCGGTTCGCGTTCGCAAGAGTCTTCGAGTAGTCAACAGCTCCAAATTTCAACCACCAAATGGTTCGGCATTCTTGTCGATCAAAAGGGATTTGCATCTGTTCATTAGTGATTACATACGCCATTCCACTGCTTATCTTTTGGACTGTTTGGACATAATTTACTTGCAGAATGCCTCCTCCCGGTTCCAATTTCCTAGATAGTTCATGTTAAATATGTCTTGAATTTTATGCACTCGGCCTGGTTCATCACCCGAACCGACATATTTTTTGTGCGGCCCAAAAGTGGAGAAAAAATTGAGATTTGGTTCGTGACGTGGAAAGTTGGGCGAAATTTTTTTTGGGCTCCATTTATGCTGCGGCTAGGGTTTATTTTGTTGTGCGGAGGATTTTCGTCATATGAGAGACTTGTGAGCCGTATGCTTTTGTTCAGTCGCGAAGACCGACTTCTGTAATCTGTACTCTCTTTGATTATAGTGGAATCTTATTTTGCCTCACCCGTGGACGTAGATCACCTTCATCGAACCACGTAAATCCTTGTGTTATGTGTTTGTTTTAATTTTCGCATTTGTTATAACAGTTCAATTGCTATGATTGCTGGATTACATTCACGGAGTCATCTTCCTGATCCAAGAGCTATTATATATATTCAAAGTAAGTGATTTGAGAGAATACTGCATTATCAACAGCAAGATACCTAACTCGCGTGTAATTTTTACTCATGAAGGAGCTTGATTAGCTACAAGGACCATGAGGAAATAATAGACCATGAATAGTCTATTTCGGACGTGCGGGAATATTTGTAATGAGCTTCTTAGATCTTAAGAGGCATTGTTGTATGCTGTGGTCGGATAATATTATTGATCTAACTTCTCAAAGGGTGCTCAGTTGGAATCGGATTTTAATTAATGATTCTCGTGTCGTTCTCGAGTGAGATCGGGGACTTTTGGTTAAGCTTTCCCCGCCTGAGGTGTCAAGTTTGAGGACTCGAATCCGATCTCTCACATCCACTTTTACCAATATTTGGGCTAACCATTTTTTGTGCATACATCTCGGGTTTCCACATGTTCTTTCACCCACGCATAGGCCCTTCATGTGCCGAGGTGGATCAAAAGTATGGTATAATCAATGTCATTTCCCAAAAACTTAAGTTTCCAAAATAAATGGTTGCACATTTAAAGTTAAGTCTTACTCACATCCCAAGAAGTTTTATGAAGGACTATGAACAGTTGGTAATCAAGAAACCATTCCATAGAAAAAATTTGTATCGCGGTGGTGATAATATGCGTAATGTCGGACCACTATCATAATAGTAGAAGTGTTATCCGGTGCTTTAAATTCTCGGAGAAGCAAATGAAGATTAGCTGATGAAAAACAGACCTTTTATTTTACGCTGCATCTTCACATGAAAGGTAAATATATGGATATTCAATGCGAGTGGTTAGCATGATTTTAAGGCCCTTTTACAACGAAAACTCCCGTAGATTTAACAATGCAAAGAGCGCCAAACATGATAATCCTTGAAACACGCAGAAATTATCATCAAGCCTTATGCTTAATCTCTTCACTTCGATTACGAACCTCTAGAAACGATAACATGAGACTGTTATCTTTTAGAAATAGCTAATTTGATTGGGCATATGAACGACTCCAAGGTACATTAGCGAGATAGATGCATCGGCATCGTTAGATCTGAAGGAACTTCGAAGGAAGCTCCTAACTGTATACAATGTGTAAATTAAGCCGAATAATGACACAAATGTAGCCTCGGTTCCATAATTTGATGAAACGAGCAGTCCAGGGAAGTCAATATTGCTGCTCCATCTTTTAGGGTTTCCATCAAGTGAGATTATATCTCCCTTTCTTTCTCGTCTAATCCAACACCAAGAGTTGTCGTTGAACCAAATATGCTTAACCTAATCAAACGCTGCATGTAAGAGAATCATCGCCCTCTTCGGTACCCGATTATCTATCGTCACATCGTTGGCTTAATCTTGAAGTTTAAGAGGAGACATGGTCTTATAACCACATAAAACCAAGCTACAGCCAGGATTCTTTATTTCCATATGCTGTAGTACACAAACCACATAGCATGTATGGCCTAAGGGCCAGCTATGATCATGACACACATGTTGCATTACACATAAATCACACAAGAGAGACACCATAATAAGGGTACAAAGAAGCTGATCATTTCAACTTTCTGGTGGAAATCAACATGTGCGATGCATAAGATCTATGCTTTTAAACATGAGTTTCCCCACCTTATTCATTCATTGCTATACCTATAATTTTACATTGAGACCGACTGTCCCCACCTCCAGGTGGAGCGGTACTAGGGCCCTGAAATGCAATGGTGAGAACCATCAGCATCGAAGCCGACCGGATTGCTTGAGTAGGTGTTGTACCCATCGTTCTTCTCCCGCTGCGGCTCGGTTTTAGCGTCGGTGTTGCCTGTAGTGGTAGCAACGGTAGGAGTAGTACTGATGAAATGGTGAGAGCTATCACCGTCAGAGCTGACCGGATTGCTTGAGTAGGTGTTGTATTCATCGTTCTTCTCCCGCTGGGGCCCGGTTTTAGCGTCGGTGTTGCCTGTGGTGGTAGCAGTAGTAGGAGTAGAAGTAGTACTAGCAGTGCTCATGGAATCGGGGGTCTTGCTGGAAGTAGTAGCGGTGGAGGTAGAAGAAACGGTAGCATCGCTACTGCCGGCAGCAGCTTTGCGGCCCGTGTTCGCCTCGGCGAGCCGACGCCCCTGCAGATTCATGGGCTTTGCATCGGCTTGTAAAGCTGCCATGACCAGCACGAGGACAAGGAAGAGCGCAAATGCTGCCTTCATGGTTGGATTCAGTTTGCTTGACCCTGAAAACGTGGATTTATAAGCACACAATTGATCATCCGATAAAAACTGTATGATTCGTTTTCTACCGAGTCGATAAAAAGAAGATCTTATGACCTACTGATTCTAATGAAAACCCATTTTTCTCAATTTCCTTTACCAAAGAAAAAAAGAGGTAATTGACTTAACTCGAAGCCACTTTAGCATGTTCTCGATAAGATGAGGTATGATACAGGAAGAAGTTATTTGAAACCTAGGGTTTTGCGTGGACATACCAGATTATATGATGATTGATGAGGGAGTGTCTCCGCCTGGTGCAATGATCTGGTGATCCTTTGAGTTGAATTTATAGGCGAGTGAACTTCTTCTGTTGCTAGGGTTAGAGAACACAGGATGCTCATCAGATAAGAACTAAGCACCTCGAATCTTTCTTCAGAAAAAGCAAATTTAGAGTGGGAGGGGGGGGGGGGGTAATCACAGTGTTGCTGCACCACTAGAACAGGCTAAGCCACCAAAGAAGTAATCATGATTAAGATTGATAATTAGGGCAACTCGTTGGTTGACATTCAAAAGATTTCGTGATTATTGAGGGGCAATGTCCCCATTCTAGGGTTCATATATGGGAGTAATGAGATGAAAGATGAAATCGCTTTTTTCTGTCCGCAATTATTACATGACACTACGTTGAACTTTGCTATCTGGGAAAGAACGAATTCTAAATAGAGACAAAATTGGGATCAAAGGGCGTGGTTAAAGTTAATTATTGTTAGGTAGTTGGCTCTTTTCAAAAGGCCATTAACGGTCCATGTCCTAAGAATGATCGCGTGGTAAAGATTTGTCAATTACATGCATCGTTAGTATGGGATTAGCATGAAGAGCAGGAGCATAAACACCCTTTAGGTCAGAATTTTATTTCATGCTGATAGTCACAACGCATTAGTTAATCAACTAATACCTAGGAAAGAAAGTTATGCACTCTCCACTAAGTCGGTCCTCTGAAACACAAGATTCATATTTACTTTTTGACTTTTTAAACTTTGACTTGTCTATATTAACACGAAACAAACTTTCACAATCTATAAATTAGGACATGGAATTTCATACATAATTCATTATGGTTTGGGTTAATACTACCAAAAACTTCAAACTATGTCCGCTGTAACACATTCACTACAAAAAAACAGATATTTAGTGATGGATTTTAGCAACGAAAATATTGAAGAAATTCATCGCCAAATGAATTTAGCGACGAAATGAGCGAATAAAATTTGTTCGTCGCTAAAGCGGCGTCGCAAAAATTACTGACAAAAAATTTGAGTTTTCGTAGCTAATTTGCAACGGATTTGGCGACGAGAGACAATTCGTCGCTAATCAGTGACGAACGTCCGTTCTTCGCGGATTAGCGACAAACGTCCGTTCGTCGCGGATTAGCAACGAATGGGCTTTTCGTTGCTAAATTTAGCGACGAATGGCACTATTCGTCACTAAATTTAGCGACGAAAAGCCCGGTTCGTCGCTAAATTGTCGCTGACATTAGCGACGAATGGAAATATTCGTCGCTAAATTGTAACTGAAATTAGCGACGAATCATGCTATTTGTCGCTAATTTCGGCTAGATTTAGCGTCGGATTAGGAAATTCCGTCGCTAATTGCGTCTTGATTTAGCGGCGGATAAATATATTCCGTCGCTAAATTTAGCGACGGAATTTCCTTATCCGTCGCTAAATTTATTGTCGCAATTTGGTAATCGTCGCCAATTTATCGTCGCAAAATCTGGCGACGAACATGTTGTGTCGTCGCTAATTTCCGACGAAACCTATCGCGCCCAATTTCGTCGCGGATGCCATTACAAAGGACGAATTTTGCGATGAAAAAAATTCGTGACTAAATTCTGCTTCGCACATTTTGCGACGGACCTTGTTCGTCACGGATTATCAACCGAACATGCGATTTTTTATTTTTTGTAGACGAATTTCGCGACAAAATTTTATTAATTTTTTAATCTCTAGCGATGAATTTTGCGACGATCGGGACGATTTTAAAATTTGTGATTATTATAAAAAATTTTATTTTTCGATTATAAAATCCAATTAAAAGAAAAATTAATTTCTAAAATTTATAATTATCAATGATTAAGCAAGTAAGAAAATCTAAATATTACAATAATATGTAAATGAATACTATGCGAAATCCAACATCCTGGCGTCCAAAATATCACTCATGCTTGAAGAAAATGATAAAGTTCCTCAGGTTGAGATTATAAGAAAAATTTGGGACAAAACTGACAGAGAACAAAAAGGGCAGCCAAACTTCCCAATTATACATGGCTCTTTTAGCAGTCTCTGTAATGTTTCTTTGTGACTTCTTCCTTACAAGCTTGCTAGAACCACCTCAACAACCACCTCAACGATTAGAGCTGTATAGAGAGAGCACTTCCCTCCACCACGAACTAATTCATTTGCACGTTTCAAACAAGTGCATATGTGCCCACATCTGCAAAAGCTAATGAAAGTCAGCAAGCAACAGATGTGATCTCTCCCCAAAGGAATCTTCGGCATGCAGTTAGCAAGTAAAAGCACGACCTTTGGAAAAGAAAGAGCAAAGCCATCATACCGGTACAAGAGGGAATCAATATGGCTGTCACAGCAAACACAACAAGTTCCTTTCCTCACATGAGCCCATCTACATCCATCTTCTGTTGTCTCAGGACCCAAACCTGCAATATTCCATGTTGTGTTGACTAGTAAGATGTAAGAACCAAACCACATGCTTAAACCATTAGGAAAGTATATAACTCCATGACTATCAAATCAAAAGCGATGTTTCATGAGTTAAGAAAAATCAGGCAATAGCTACTTCAAAAGAATTAAAGAATGGTAATAGCAACGCAAAAAATAGACCTTTATCACCATCAAATTGACTTAAAGTTGCCGAGACTTCCTGTCTCACAGATCGCTGCAACTCAAGCTGCATATCCATGCGGGCTTCCAACATCCTTTGCATGTGGCTCATGCCTTGCTGCAAGCGAGCCATGTCTTTTCTAAGATCATTGATCATCTCCCATTCCCGCACGAGCCAATGGAAACGATAGTACTTACAACAAAGCACCCATATAGCAGCAATTTTTCAATCAGCTAAAGATTTTATCCCCAGTTCCCACATTTAAGCATTCCGTGATACCAACCCTCAAACAAGAAAGCTGAAGAAGTTACAAAGTAAGCTCATCCCTATTCATTCGACCGAACAAGTGAAACATGACTAGCACGAGAGGTTTCCTTTGATGTGGTTGAAGTAGCAGACTGTTTCTTAGATTTAGTTGTTGGTACAGAACACTCTTCACTTTGTTCAGCAGTTTCTACAGAATCTCGATTGTAAATGTTGGATTGTGCTAATAAGGAACTTGGAATTTGTAGCAATCAAAATAAGAGCATCAAAGACAAGCTTTATATAAGGTTCTGACGCAATAAAACATTTACATGGATCAAGCAATAGAACAGAAAAAAGACAATCATAACAAAACTCCAAGAGTAACATTTCCTTTTTTGTGTAATCAAAATCAAGATTGACCTTTTCTTCTTCGCTATCAGCCACACCGAAATCACTTCCAATGGAATCATCTCTAGAAGAAACATCCATATATATATATTTAAAGGTATTAGCAAGATAACTTATTCCATCTAGAAACAATATGATTTTCAAACCAGAAAAGTGGTAATCAGATTTCTACTTGAAATTGCCCAAGGATACAATTGACTTTTTGAGAACTTTATGCAGACTTTGAGGACACAAAATTCTTCGGCAACAGCACATAAATACATAGACCAACAGGTGCTTACCTTATATACGTTTCCAAGGTTCATGTATCTGAAAATGACCTGAGATATCATCCACCATCACTGCCATTCCCATGGCCTGCAATTTTCATATCCAATCTATCAGATGAGTCAGCATCTGCCATTCCCATGATCTGAAAAAAGTTATTTGGCATGTTAGTCCAAAATGTAGTATATTTATCGAAACATATGTCATTGTCAAACATACAAACTAAGGATATGAAGTTCATCTAAGCCATAATTGAACAAAAAAGCATGTCCTTTGTCATTTTTTGTAAGTAAAGGAAAATCTAAAAGATGCATGTCCAAAGCAGCTTTTAGTTCACTTTAAGAAGGGAAATATCTACATTACAACATCCATTTTCTCCTCCTTTGACAGCGCATTTAAATCTTTGTTTACGGACTAAATTCATGGTGAAGATCCTCATCATCTCTGTCGTCATCATTGCGCCGCGCCGGAGGTATAGGAGGAACCTGAGCTATGTCAGCATCATTGGGCTGCGCCTGAGGTACTGGAGGAACCTGAACTGGATTTAGGTTTGAGGTTTGCAAGACAATGGCCATTTGAGCCTGCATAGCATTTAATCGTTCGTCTTGCTGTTTAATATGTTCATCCCTCTCTGCAAGCTCAAGTCTCAGTTGAATTATTTCTTGAGCCATTCCCTCGTCAAGCCGTCTCCTCCTTGAAGAAGGAGCATTGGAGGATGAACTTCCCCCATCCTTTGCGACCAACTCTCTTGACAAGTTCCCCTACCCATAAATTTTTCCTCGCTTCACCCCCCCTGACGCCTCCACCCACATTGTCATATTGTTGGCAGCTGGCTCAGACGCAGCCCCACCTTCACCGCCACCAACCGCACTCTGTAAAAGCTCCTCATATTTTTCCTAGATCAACAAAATAGACATGAAAACAAAATAACTTCATATATGTGACTACCATAAATATTGAAAGCATTCATGATTTCATTCTAGTTTCCATAAAGTTGAAAGTATAACATCCTGTACCACAACAGATTTCGCTCGATCACCAACCCAAGTCTTATCTTTCTTTTGAAAGACACGTTCAAATGTTGCTGCATATGAGAGTTTGGTCCCCAAATCCCGCGCCTACAAAATTGAAACACAAATGAGTAATTGAATTAAATTAACTTACAACATGTTTAACAAACTTACAAATCTTTTTTTATGCTCCCCAATATTGATTGAACCCCCGGCATATGTTGCAGAAGCAGAGGACCCTTCACTAGAACCGAAAGCTCGATTCTTCGCATTTTGTTCACTCTTCTGCTTCATTTTTCCCCTTCCCAAATTCTCTGTATTTTGATCCAATCTTCACCAGAAATATAGTGGGGCTTTGCTTTTTTTATTTTGGCTTTATTCATCACATTTCGCATGTGATCACCACCTTTTTTCCGAAATATTCTTTCAATTTCATTCTTATAGGATTCATCCCACCTGAATTGACGCCATAATAGATAGAAAAACAACCGAATTTATTTACGCCGAACTTAGTTTCTGAGCAAATTAAAAGAGAAAACTTACCTTGAACTCATTCCACCACAAATCTTTAACTTCTTGTGGCGCGCTATTGTAAGTAGTCCACGGGCCGCTCCAATAGTTATTCACTATTTTGTTAAGTTCCCGCACGACATCATTAGCATCTTCAAAACTGAAAACAAGGACAATTCAGTTCACATCCATATCTACCCCAAACCATACCCTACATATTACATTTACTTAAAAAAATATGAAGTACTCACGAGTCTCCCTGTGGGCGTATCAGGCGCCGGTTATCTTCTACACCTCCGGCGCTATCATTCGATTGTGGAACTGAGGCAGATGGAGGGTGAGCAGCTAGTGGTGGAGGGTGAGATGAGGTAGGTGGAAGGTGAGCACCTAGTGGCGGTGGGTGAGATGAAAGGGAAGGGGAAGATTGCTGGGACGGGGACGAGGAAGGGGAAGGCGAATGCAAAGGGGCCGCTGGTCTTGAAAGTGAACCGCTCATGTGAGCTCCACGTCGAGGCTGACAAATAGGAATGTTAGGCCAATATTAACAAAATAAACATGTATTAGGGACCCATAATTAATGACGTACATCACGAAGCTTACCATTTTGGGTCAGAAAGCACGTATGGCTGGGTAGCGGAGCTGTGGGTATCGGCGTCCAATCTGTGGGTCTCGACCTCAGATCTGTGGGTCTTGGTCACCATAGATGGCTAGGTAGCGCAGCTGAGGTGGAGGATGGTCGTGTCGGCTCGCGCGAGGTCGGCCGGTGGTGAGAGTGACAGAAAGCTTCAATGCACGGAGAACCTTAAACCCCAAAATCGGTCGAGTCTGCTTCTCTGGGAGAAATCTCCAATGAACGGGCTGGAGCAGGGGCCTCAAATGACTTTGAGGTGAGGAAAGTGAGAACTGAAGTTGGAAGGATGAGCTCGCGCGGGGTGGAGGAGACAACGGGTCGCGGTCGGGTTGCCAGAACTCACGATGGGGAAATGGTGTGTGTTCTCTTCGCGCAGGTGGAGAATGAGAAGAGGAGAGAGAGTAAGCGTGTTCTCCTGCCAAAAATAAAGAGATATAGAGTGAAAATTTGCGATGAAAATTAAAAATGCCGCTACGTCATCTTTCATCGCAAATTTATCGCTAAATTCAAATACACTAATTAGCAACAAAGTTTTTGCGAAAGAGAAAAAAAAATGAAAACATAGCTGGCAATATAATAATAATAATCAACAACAACAATAATAATAGCAATCACAATGATAATAACAATAGTAATAATAAGAACAATAATAACATACGTCGCAATAATAATAATAATAATAATAATAATAATAATAATAATAATAATAATAATAATTACCGTCATGAGTAAAAAGACTTGAAAAACCCTAATCATCATCTTCCTCATCGTCTTCGCCTTCGTCTTCGTCATGAGCATCATCTTCATCTTCTGTCTCAAAATTAGATTCTTCAACACATTCTACATTTGATTCGCGAATTTCAGTCGAATCCACACCTATCACTGCTCTACGTGGATCTCGTAAAGTCGGAATGTTATATTCTTCAGTTTCAATCGTGTTGCAAACTTTCTCTTGTTGATATGTTGTATCTTTCCAGCATTCCTCGATTTTTTTTGTGCTTTGGTTTTACAGACAGCCTACCAATCAGCTTTGTCGCGTTTCAAACTAGGATACGATTCATAATATACTTGAATTGCTTGTTGTGCCAAGATAAATGGTTCATATTTTATATACATTTTTTTGTGATTTACTTCAACCAAATTAAACTTCGTATGCACCTTCATTCCTCTGACGGGGTCGAACCACATGTAGTTAAATAACACAACCCACATTAATGATCCATGGTACTCTATCTCTACGATTTCATCCAACAAGCCATAAAAATCATCTTTCGCACTGCCACCATTGGATGACCAAACACACACACACACCACTATTCATTGTTGTTTTTCCCATTCCATGCTCTCGAGTGTGAAAATTGTACACGTTTATGAAATATGCTGGCCAAGTTCATACCCATCTTTGTGGACCCCATGACAGATGATATAGCAATCCTTGCTCTTCGACTTGATTATGATTGCTGTGAACCTGAAGTCACACTCGCAAAGTCAATAATGATTTATAAATCATTAAGTAACGAAACTTAATAAATCATTAATAACTTGTTTTTCGTCCATAGGGAACTTACATATATTTTGAACCATGTTCCAAATTGTTCATCGCACAAACGGTCAAACTCATTTGGTGGTAGTCCATACATTGAAGTTTGAAAAATCCTATTAATAAATACCATTTATATATTAGCAAATATTTGACACACAATAAATATATTTGCAAAAGTACACTTACTTGAAGTATGGCTCCACTTCTGGACAGTTCAGCAAAATATATGTATGGGCTGCCAGCCATTCTTCGTCTGTTTAGTAACGAAACTTACATGCGCCGCTTGGTCGACCAAGATAATTGAAAATAGAGAATGGTTTACAATTGGGATCAATGGGTCCTTCATCATTTCTTCCTACTCTCCGCCTCTTGCACTGCACGTGTGGCTCAAAATAATATGATGCAAATGTTGTCACTTCTTCCACAATATATGCATATTACAAATTGAAGCTTCAACACATGCCTTGTTCTTTACTTTTCTCTTCAAATGATATAAGAACCTAGTTGCAATAGGAAAAAGATCATCAGAACATAATAAGTAATAACGTAATTTCAAATTTATTAAAAAATATTTTTACCTCTCAAATGGATACATCCATCGAAATTGGACAGGACGTGCAACTTTGGCCTCATAAGGCAAGTGAACCAAGAAATGCTCCATTGAATCAAAGAACGATGGAGGGAATATCCTTTCTAAGTTGCAAATAATGAATGAAATATCTCCCTCCAACTTCTCCATGTGTGATGCTTTTAAGACTGTTGAGCAAATATCATGAAGAAAATTACTTAACTCTGTGATGGCGCCCCATACAATGTTCGGTAGAAGTTCCTTGAAAGCTATTGGAATTAGTCTTTCCATAAAGATGTGGCAATCATGATTCTTCAAACCTGTCAACTTGCATTCATTCAAATCAACACATCTTCTGAGGTTCGAAGCGTATCCATCAGGAAATCGCACAGATCTCAACCATTGACGCACAATCCGTCTTTGCTCCTTGTTCAATGTGCAAATTGCTTTTGGTTTTGGTCCCCTGCTGCTTTCATCCACATCTAGTGTTGGCCGATCACAAATAACTGTCATATCTTTTCTTGCATTCAAATTGCCTTTCGTTTTTCCAGTGACATCCATCGCAGTATTGATGACATTATCGAAAATATTCTTTTCTATGTGCATGACGTCAAGATTATGGCGAATAAGATGGGTCTTCCAATATGGTATATCCCAAAATATGCTGCGCTTAGCCTACTTATGCGCGCTTTCGTACGCAATAGTCGTGCCATGGGGTTTTCAATAGCAGTCGGAAAGTCATGCACTCGCTCCCAAATTTGATCACCAGTCAACCTCAATGGTGGGGGTGTTCTTTCAATCATATTCTTGGTGAGCTCTTTCTTATTCCTTCGAAATGATTGATTTATCGGCAAAAATTGTTTGTGATAGTCAAAATAGCTGGCCTTTCTACCGTGTTTTAATCTCAATGACTTTGATCTCTCCATACATATTGGACATCCTAAGATCCCAGCTGTACTCCATCCAGATAACATCCCATAAGCTGGAAAGTCATTTATCGTCCAAAGAAGTGAGCCTTCATTACAAATGATTGATTAGTAGAAACATCATACGTAAGAACACCTTCATCCCATAGCCGTCGTAACTCCGCAATCAATGGTTGCATATAAAATTCTATCAACTTTTTTGGATTTTGCGAGCCAGGTACGATCAATGTCAAAAACATATAAGGTGTCTTCATGCACATACCAGGTGACAGATTGTAGGGAGTTAAGATAACTGGCCAACAAGAATAATTTTTCCCTGATTTTCCAAATGGGGCAAATCCATCAGCACAGAGACCTAACCTGATATTTCGAGGCTCCATCGCAAACTCAGGGTATGTTCTATCAAAATGTTTCCATGCCTCTGCATCTGAAGGATGGCACATCAAACCTTCCTCGGTTTCATGATTTGCTTGCCAAGTCATGTGTTCAGCAGTAGCTTTAGACGCATAAAGCCTTTGCAATCTGGGGATTAAGGGCAGATAAAATAATTGCTTGCATGGTCTACGCTTCTGATTTCGACCCTGCCTCCTATTAATCTTGTACCTCGGTTGGCCACAGAATTTGCAATATTCGGCATTTTCATCATCCTCCCAATATAACATACAACCCCCACTACATACATCAATCCTTACAACTGGAAGACCTAATTTATCCACTAGCTTCTTCATGTCGTACAAATCACCTGGCATGATATTAACGCGAGGCAATGCTTCTCGCATTACGTCAACAAAAGAATTGAAGCAGTTTTCCGATGCATTATGCTCTGCCTTGATGTTTAACAGTCTCGCGGTCACTGATAACTTAGTATGGTTGTCACAACTTGCCCATAAAGGTTCATTTGCTGCTTTCAACACTTCAAAAAATTGATTAGATGTAAAATTTTCATTGTGCACATTCTCATCAATGCCTGCTACTCCTACCTCCTCAAATTGTGATGCATAGCTAGTGCCCACTTGTTCAAATATAGGAGCAAAAGTAGGTGCATAGCTAGTGCCCACTTGTTCAAATATAGGAGCAAAAGTAGTACTCGCATGGTTTGATTCTGAAACGAAGTTCTGACCAGCAGCATCAATCACCATCCTCTGGTATGGGTTCAATTGATTATGATAGCTACATTCTTCCCTAACTAAAACTTGATCACTTCTTTGATATTCTTCATCAGACATGAATTGTTCACCATGGCAAGTCCAATTATAATAGTTTGGAGTGAACCCAAATTTACAAAGATGTTCTCTAACTTGGTCACAATCATGAAATTTATTATTACGGCACCTTTTACACGGACACCTGAACTTATTTCCATCCATCAACTCAAATTTACTACTTGCAAAGTGCAAAAACTGTTCCAACCAAGCACGAAACTCATCGGTCAGTCCTCGTCGTCCAGGTAAGTTCTTATTATACATCCAAGCCCTCTCTCTTTGCATTTTTGTCTGTGTAAATATTAACAAATCATAAAAATTTAAATTATATTTGTGATGAAACAATTACTTTCAAATTGAAAATAATGAAAAAAAAACCACGCCTAAATCTGATGGTCGCTAATTAGCGACGGAAAAGAACATTTTGTCGCTATTCAGCGACGAACAATTTCATGCTTTCGTTGCTAATAAGCGATGAACCATTTTATGCGTTGTTCATTAGCGACGAACTGAAATATCCGTCTCTAATTAGCGACGAATAAAACTTTTCGTCGCTAAATACATGCTATTTCTAATTTTGCAGGGCATCGAAAGGCGAAATTCACGGCGACCTTATACTTATTTAAGACATTACAATTAAAAAAATTACAATGCCAATAATACTTACCGAGTATCTGATTGAATTTTTGTAGGTGAAAGTGGTCAATTTGATGAAAATTGCAAGGTTTACTTGTATTGCGAGACCTTCAAATGGACATGTACCTAAAACAAATTACTCAAGATTCATGAAGTTTATAAAAGAAAGTGATGAAATAAATAATAATTTATTCTATAATTACCGTTGTGAGCATATGCTGCTTCTTTTGATTGTTCTTTGGCAAATGCATGCTTTCCACAATGTTTTTGGCCTCGTCATTCCCTTATTTCCGATCAAGAAATTATTCCTTTTGATAGATCTCAAACTATGAGAAGGAATAGAGGACATGAAGCACATGACCAGGCGGGAATTTGTCGCCTCCCTAAGGAGGAGGAGTAGTATATTTTCTAGGGGAGCCTCAATTCACAGAGGAGTCACCAGGCAGCATCAATAAGGCCGATGACCGTCATGGATAAGGAGAGTCACTGGGAACAAAGATCTCTACCTTATAGAAGATAGAAGGCAAAAAAGAAGTGAGACAAGAGCGGACGAAAGGCGAGTGGAGAGAGAGAGAGAGAGAGAGAGAGAGAGAGAGAGAGAGAGAGAGAGAGAGAGAGAGAGAGAGAAGGCAACATGATTTTAAAGGGCGACATTTTACTCCGCCACGTAATTAGCGACGAAAACTAGTCGTCGGAATTTAGCGACGCAATTAGCGACGGAATTTTGAGTTTGGTGACGAAAAAGTATCGGAAGAATTTAGGGACGAACAAATCTTTCCGTCGCTAAATGGAATATCAGAGCACCTAACGAGAAATATTTGATAAGGAGGCGCGATCTCTCAGGGTTTCAAAACTTCACGTGAATTCAGATGATAAATTTGTGACGAACGTGTTGTTCCGTCGGTAATTAGCGACGAAACTAATTATCCGTCGCTAATTAGAGACCGATAAAACCGTTCGTCGTAAAGTGGCGACCGACCTCATCT
Source organism: Rhodomyrtus psidioides (assembly GCA_021437785.1). Classification (NCBI taxonomy): domain Eukaryota; kingdom Viridiplantae; phylum Streptophyta; class Magnoliopsida; order Myrtales; family Myrtaceae; genus Rhodomyrtus; species Rhodomyrtus psidioides. The sequence goes on along the minus strand of JAILYB010000041.1, from coordinate 993,120 downwards.
TGCGTGTTTGAGTGGAATAGTCAGACAACTTGGTACGGCAACCACCCTTGCCGCTTCTGTCATCTATTTAAGACGACGGATTTGATTGCAGTGTTGCCATTTGACAAAGACAGGCATCAGATTTCATACAGGGTTTAGCTGTAAATGTAGTGACAAAAGGTGGTGTACAATGCTCGATCTTTTCAACAGGGAAAAAGTTACTATTGTCCTCTCCGGTATTCCTCGAAGAGAGGCGAGAAATATATGTTTTGTCTTGTCTGAACGTTTTTGAAAATCAACCGATGATTTGCGATGAAACCCATACTCCGTCGCTAATTAGCTACGAACTACGTACGCCGTCGCTAATTAGCGAAGAAAAAACTAGTTCCGTCGCTAATTAGCGACAGCAATTTTCGTCCGTCGCAAAGTACCCCATCTAGCGAAGGCGATCTCTCCTAAGTCAATAAAGCGATGGAGGTGACATTTCTGACAGTAGGGTGTTCGAGTTTAATTTTGCAAGTGGGGGTGCTGGATGGTGGGCCCTTAATTAGCGACGGAAATACCAGTCCGTCGCTAGTTGATAGATCAGAACGCCCCCTAAGGAAGATTTCAACACGGCAAGCGATCTCTAGGCTTTCAAAAATTCAGGTCAATTCAGATGACAAATTTGCGACGAATGGTTTGGGCTGTCGCTAAATAGCGACGAATTTAAATATATCTGTTGCTAATTAGCGACGTATAAGTATAGCCGTCGCTAATTAGCGACGGAATTCACAATTCGTCGCTAATTAGCATGTCAGAACGGCTCCAAGAAAGATGTGAACAGAATGAGCACGATCTCCCAGGCTTTCAAAACTTTACGTTAGTTCAGATGACAAATTTGAGAGGGACGTATTTTTCCATCACTAATTAGGGACGAAAATTTTCATCTGTCGCAAAGTACCCCATCTAGCAAAGGCGATCTCTCCGAAGTTAATAAATCGATGGAGGTGACATTTCTGACAGTAGGTTCTTCGAGTTTAATTTTGCAGGTTGGGGTGGGTGGGTCAGTCAGAGATTGCAAGTTGGGGTGCGTGATTGGTGGGCCCTTAATTAACGACGGAAAAAAACATATGCCGTCATCAATTAGCGACAGATAATTGTATGACTGTCGCTAATTAGCGACGGATTTTTTAGTTCTCGCTAATGGCTTGATAAGCGATCTCCTTGAAGTCAATAAAGCCATGGAGGTGACATTTCTGACAGTGGGGTCTTCGATTTTAATTTTGCAACCCGGGGTGCGTGGGTCAGTCAGGATTGCAAGTTGGGGTACGTTCAACATGTTCGTTGCGCATTAGCGACGAACATGACTAAAGTGCTGTCGCTAATTAGCCACGGAAATAGTTGGTTCGTCGCTAATGGCCAGACCAGCACGCCGCTCCGAGAAAGATTTGAAGAGGACAAGCGATCTCACAGGCTAATTAGAGGAAATCTTGGGAACAAGTTGAAGTCAATAAAGCTGTGGAGGTGACATGTCTGACAGAGATTGCAAGTTCGGGTGCGTTCAACTAGTGGGCGTTCTGATTTGGAAATTAGCGACGCATGCAATACATCCGTCGCTAATTAGCGACTCATATTACTTTTCATCGCTAAAATTTAATAACAGTTATTTTATTTTTATTTTTATGTGTTGTTTTAGCGACAACAATATTCGTTGCTAATTTTGCAACGAAAACCGTCTGTCCTCTCTAAAATTTAATATGTTTTATATTTAATTTTTATTAATAGCTATCTTTTGCGATGAATTATCTGGTCGTCGCTAAAATTTAATAACATAAATTTTTTAAAGTTAGCGACGAAATTTGTTATTCGTCGCTAAATTGATCATTTTATTTTTCTTTGATTTTGCGACGAACTACTTTGTTTGTCGCTAAAATTTAATAACAGATTATTATTATTATTATTATTATTATTTTTAATTTTATTTATATAGTTTTAGCGACTAAAAATAAAATTCATCGCAAAATTAGCGACGAATAAGTAATTTGTCGCTAATAGCGTCACAATTTAGCAACCGATTACTAGTTCATCGCTAATTGAGTCGCTAATTAGCGACGTAAAGTTTTTTGTCACCAATTTCGTCGCCAATTAGTGACGAAATTTTGCGTCGCCAATGTCGTCGCAGATAGTGACGAATTAGTTTAAATAGAAAATAAATTTTAAGCGACGAACATAACTGTTTGTCGCTAAATTAGTCACGAACAGTTCTGGTCGTCGCTAAAATTTTATTTTTTAAAAAAAATTATTTAGTTTTGCTCAATTTAACGACGAACAACACTATTCGTGGCTACTTTAGCGACGAAAAATTATGTTTGTCGCTGAATTATTTCTTTTTTATCTGAATTCTGGTAATTTGGCGAAGAAATTGAAAATTCGTCGCTAATTTAGTGACGAAATTGTAAATGCGTCGCTAAGTTCATCGCAATTTAGCCACGAATTTAACATGTCATCGCTAATTAGCTATGAAATGACTTTCGTAGCTAAATTCATCGCAAAATTAGTGACGAATTTTTTCGTCACTATTTTCGTCGTTGTAGCAAATTAGCGACGAATTATTTTTGTCACTAAATGTTCGTGGCTAAACGCCTATTTTTTTGTAGTCATTTATCATAAACTATTTTTTTTTTTTGTGACATCAAAAATCTCAAACTTGTACCGTGTGACACATTTTGTGACATCCCCTAGTCCCACATCGCTTAGGGGGGAGGTCTTGGGTTGGTCTATAAGGGATTGTGACCCTTTAGACTTGCATGAGGCCTTTTCCGGACTGAGTGCTCGGAAAGAAAAATCGTGCGAGTTGCAAAGCCCAAAGCGGACAATATCGTGCAAGTGAGACTCTGGTCGTTATAAATGGTATCAAAGTCGACTATCGGGGGGGTCATACCCTGAGGGTGGGCAGTCGTGGTCGGGATGGCAGGGAAGGTTGTGCCAGCGGGCGACTGTGACAACGAGACTTGCATGAGCCCTCGACTGCGCTAGGGAGGTCTTGGGTTGGTCTATAAGGGATTGGGAGCCCTTAGACTTGCATGAGTCCTTTTCCGGACTGAGTGCTCGGAAAGCAAAATCGTGCGCCAATGCGGACAATATCTTGCAAGTGGGACCCCGGTCGTTATAAATGGTATCAGAGCCAACAGTTGGGGGGCCAAACCTTGAGGGTGGTGACTTGCATGAGCCCTCGACTGCGCCGGCGGGCGACTGTGACAACGAGACTTGTATATGAGCCCCCGACGGCGTGTGGAGCCAAACCCTGAATGTGGAGACTTGCATGAGGACAATATCGTGCAAGTGGGACCCCAGTCGTTATAAATGGTATCAGAGCCGACTGTCGGGGGGCCGAACCCTGAGGGTGGAGACTTGCATGAGCCCCCGACTACGCTGGCGAGCGACTGTGACAACGAGACTTGCATGAGCCCCCGACAGCGTGTGGGGCCAAACCTTGAAGATGGGCAGTCGTGGTCGGGATGGCAAGGGAGGCTGCGTCGGTGCCGGGAGAGAATGTGACATCCCTTAGTCCCACTTCGCTTGGGGGGGAGGGAGGTCTTGTAATGACCGGGGTCCCACTCGCATGATATCATCCGCTTTGGGTTTTGCAAAGCGCACGGTTTTGATTTCCGAGCACTCAGCTCGGACAAGACATCATGCAAATCTAAGGGCCCCCAATCCCTTATAAACCAGCCCATGACCTCCCCCCTAAGCGATGTGGGACTAGGGGGATGTCACACATTTACCCTAATTTTTTTTTGTGACACCAAAAATCTCAAACTTTTATTAGTGTGACACATTTATCATCTGTTATGATTTTGTCAATAAGTACTGTTAAAAATCCTATGTAGTGGCTGATGTGGATAATGGTGGATAATTAGAGTTGATGTGGAAGCTATGCAATTTAAGTGAAAGAAAAATGAACTTGTTTTAATTATAAAAAAAAAACAAAAAACAAAAAATTGACATGGCTCCCACTAGAGGTGAGCAAATAAACTATGATCCAACCAAACCGGACCGGACCATTCCCAACCGGATGATTTTGGATCGTAATCGGCGGGTATGGTTCGGTTCCCGGTTCCAATTTTCCAGAACCGACGAGTCTTGGTTCGGTTTCCGATTTCGCGTGGGAACCATCCAACCGGCCCAACCGAATCGGTCCTTTATATAATTTACTACATTTATGATTTGCTAGATGTGAAATACTACCTTTTTAACTTGACTATTCTATGAATTTATCTCTGTTCTCTTCCTCCTAATTTACTTCATTGATGAGGATAATACAAGTTCACTCTACTGGGACTCAACTCAAGGGCGTAATTCATTTACATTGTCGTGACCATATTTCCTTCTTATTATGAACAAGCTACCAAATTACGCGACAACTAGGCTAAACTTCTTCTTTTGCTTTGTGGGGGAGATATTAAAAAAAAAGAACTTGATAAAATGATTGGACATTATTAAAATTGCTGTGTTCATACTATATAAATGCTAAGGTATAGAATGGAAATTTAAATGCAAGTACCATTACTCACTATACTTTTGGCTTCAAAACCCTATGAAAAAACTGAAAATATTTACAAGAAAAGTTACGACCTCCAAACTCCAAAGAATGATCATAGCATTAAGAAAGGCTTTTGACAAATCAAAGTAAAACATAACTTATTTACAGAAATGGGAACCGGACCGGACCGATGGTTCGGTTCTCGGATGAATCCATGGAACGAGCGAGTGATTCACGGTTCACATTTTGCGGAACCGGTTCCTAGCGGGTGGTTCTAGGTTCTAAGGTAAAACCACCCAGAACTGATCACATCTAGCTCGCACTGTTTCCCCGTCTCCGTTGTTGAAGTCTGATTTGGGGGCAAATTTTAGGGTTCTTCCTCCAGCTCCAAGAAGTGAAAGGGATTATCATCTTTGCCGGTCAGAAAACGAGATAAACGCAAAAGCTCTTAACCTTGATATGAGGATTCTTACGGACTGCAACTTCTTGATAAAAACAGACTCCAGAGTCACGTCACCCCCAAAGTTCTTCCTTTTGATTTCCTACAAATGCAGAAACCCCGAGCCGCACCGATCCTCATCGATTTTTTCTTCTTATTCGTAGTTGCCGAATCGCAACGTGTCCTTCGTCAATCAAATTCTCGTTCTTCTCTGTCCGTTCAAAAGGGAGTCTTGCCATTCTCTGCCATAACACCGAATCAAACGTATTGGAGTAATCGAACCCTTACGGCCAAGTTTGTAGGCAGATCTGCGATGCAGTTTGGCTTAAAGTTCCTGAAATCGTCCCGAATTCTTCTGAAGTCGGAGCTTGAGGATGCTGGAATTTGGCGGCCGGTTATTTCCTTAGCAAACACAAAAGAAAATGATTATTTCCAGCAAACATGAATCGAAGAACCCTAAAAGCCACGTCAGATTTTTTCTAATTAAATTCCACTGACGGGGAGCACGAGGCCTGATTGAAGCTATGTAAAATCCTCAATTCCTTAACTGAATAACTTGTTTTTGCAATTATCCCAAAGCTTTGTTGTCAAGCATAGACAGAGAAGTACCAAAGATCCTTAGAGAGAGATCTTATGTAGGATCCCCGGACATTTTGTGGGAAATGGGCATGGACGTTATAGATTCACAACTCTATAGGTATAAAGAGCTCGTAAACGATAGAACGATCCGCAATTTCCGATTCAAATGGACAAAAGTTTACATGTACAATAATATGCACTTGGACTATTTACGTATGTGCTTTGCTATGTATCTAGTCGTGAAGTAATCTTGAAGTTTAAGTTCATGACATGATTACAAGACCGCGTATAACTGAGCTAGGGCCAAGTTTGTTCAGTTTTCTGTATCTCCTTGTACAAGAGAGACCACACACTTATAGGCAACATAACTGCTGATATTTCCAGCATTCCGATGGAAATCGACATGTGCCATGTCTATGTTTTACATCGGGGTCGACTATCCCAGCCTCCGAGACAAGCGGTGTACTAAGAAATGGCGAGAACTGTAAGAACCACCGGGAATGGTGTCGTTGACATCGGCTGGAGCCCTTGGGTGAAATAACCGTTGATGTTGTCATGTTTAGTCCTGTTTTTTATCATCTGCGTTGTTTGTAGTGGTAGAAAGTGGTAGGAGTCAAATTACTAGTGATCTGGTGTTCTTGCTTGAGTTAGTAGCAGTAGAAGAAACAATAGCATCGCTGCCGCCATCACAAGCTTTGAGGTCCAATGCTTGTGGGCCGGTGGCGCTGCCATGATCAGCACGAAGATGAGGAAGAGCGCAAATATCGCCTTCGTTGTCGGATCCAGTTGCTCGACCCTTGAAGGATATAGCATTCACATCATGGCTCTCCAATAATAACACAGCGATTCGTTAGGAAGCAATGAGGACGATTGTGAGACCTATCGATTCAGATCAAAGCATTTCTCAATTCCCCCCCTCCCCTCCCCTCCCCTCCCCCCCCCCAGTCTCGAAAAAGGGGTACCAGACATAACTTAAGACCACTTAGAGTTCTCCTTGATATTAGCTGAGGCATGATACGAGGGGAATTCTAGGGTTTTGCTGGCCATCCTAGTTCATGTAACGAGGGGAATTCTTTGCTCGTGTTTTGCTACGTGTTGTCCATTATGTGCAACTTACAGGTTGAGTGAAATTCTTCTGCTGCTAGGGTTTAGTGATGACAGCACGTAGATCATCACCAGATCATAAGCTACAAAAAAAGCACTTACGGGGATAACAAAGAAAAGAGGGCAAGTGTCGAGTGGGGGGTTCACGATGCTGCTTCACCATTGGAAGAGAGATCAAGCCACCGAAGTAGTCATGATTAAGATTGATAATTCAGGCAAATCGTGAGTTGAATTCAAATCCTTTATCATTTTACCGAGCAATAGTGTCCCCATTCAACTCGTGAGTTGAACTTGAGATCATGGGAGTGATGAGATCAAAGGTGAAATCTTGTTCTATCCGCAATAATCCCAGGACAACGGATTGAACGATGCGTATAGTAACGCTCCAGAAACGCTTCAGGGAAAGTGTTTCTGTTCCAAAGGGGTTCTCGGAACACTTTTGGAACAGAACCACTTTTGGAACAGAAACGCTATGGTTAAAAAATGTTCCAAAAGTGTTCCGCAAAACACTTTTGTGCCGGGGAACACTTTTGAAAAAAAAAAACTTGCTTCTGGGTTTTGGAACACTTTTGGAACCACCACTCACCGCCGCCGACGCGGCCACCACCTGTCGGTCACCCGCCGTCGCGGAAAAAAGTGTTTTTTTTTACTTGCCATACGCGTTTCTGTTCCCAGAAATCGTAATCAGGAACAGAAATACAAAAATTTTTTTTTGTTAAAAAACTGTGCCTAGGAACAGAAACGTTTCCATACACACCCAAACGGCCGCCAACGGTTTATTATTTGGGCTTTTTTCCAAATTATTTTTTTTTAAATTACCAAAGTAGAATGAAAAAAATTTACCCAATGGGTGCTGCTCGGTAATCAATGGACCGAGTGGCACCCAATCAGCATATGGGCTGCTGAGTGGGCCCCGCTCGGCAGCCCATATGCCAAGTGGGCCTCGGATGCCGCTTGGCAGCCCAAATGCCGAGCGGGATCCGAGGCCCATCTGGGCAAGCAGCCTCCCGCTCGGCAGCCCAGATCCCCATTATTTATTTTTTAATAAATTTTCATATTTTTAATTATTGATGGTCATAATATTTATTTTATTTGTGATTACTTATCTTTCGAAACTTATTTTTAATGAGTGGGGCATGGAAAAACTCCCTAGACCTCTTTCCCCCTACAAAAAACGCGGTATAATAAGTCTAAACGCGGTATAATAAGTCTAGCATGGAAAGATCGAAAGAAAAAAGAGGGAAAGGACAGTTCCTTCGTGATCGAGATGTGGCATTGGAGGGAGAAAATGCAAAATTGACAAAGAAAATGATGTTTTTTGGTGAAAAAGTCTGACCAAACCGGTGGTTTGCTAATGGATTCGTCTTGAAAAGTTACGTGAAATAAAAAAAAATCGTCCAAAAAGGACGCCCAAGCGATAAGATATGCCATTTCAAAGTTTTTTCCTTTCTCTACTTGTTTCTTTTCTTTTGCTGCGGTTTTACATTTATCTATGCGGTTTTAAGCTATTTTGCTGCGGTTTTCCATCAATCTATTATTGCGGTTTGTGACGCCCTAAATTTTGGCATTTGTAAAACAATAGAATCTAGATTATGGAATGTCAGAGAATTCCAGTTTATTGCTTGAATTGGAATTTCAAGGAATTAAGTATCGGAAATTGGGAATTTCCTACATCGTTAATCGATTTGAATTAAATTTCAGTCGATTGGTCGACGTGCCTTAGGATTAGAATTTGCGAGTCTGCGCTTAGCCAAGATGGAGTCGGATTTGTGAAATGTATAAAGTACCATCAATTGGATGGCCAAATGTCCAATTTACCTATAGTTGTGAAATGACCATTTTGCCCCCCCGGCCAAAATTAGAAATGACAATTTTGCCCCTAGGGTTTCAAGAATATGAAGACAAAGAAAATGATGAGTGTGGGCCCCACTTTATCACTTCAGCCCACCTTCTCTCTCTCTTTCTTCCTTTCTCTCTCTCTTCCATAAGAAACCGACTCTCTCTCCCTCATATATCTCTCACGCTCCTTCTCGTCTCTTTCCCTCACGCATGTTTTCTGCTGAAGCGAGGCCCCCCTGCACCGCCACTACCTTCTCCGACCTCTTCCATCCTCTTCAGCTTCCGTCCAACCATTGTAGCCCCGCCGTCACCGGCCAGAATTGCCGAAAACAGCCTCCGAAGCCAGCTGCCCTGTTCTGCGCCTATTGCCGTCCAGCTTCTATTCCGGCCTTCCCGGGTCACCTCAGCCGGTATCATCACTTCCGTCAGCCACCACACCACTCCCTCGACCCCATCGGACCATGTCAGACCACCACACGCCGCCGACGGATCTTCGAGAAGCCTCCCGAAGCCGCTTCCTGCTCTGCTTGAGATCGCCTCCCCTGTTTTCGCCCAGTTTGCTCGAGCTGTTACTGCGGCTGTTACGCCGCTGTTCAGCCACCACCGTCGCCACCCTCCAGATCCTCTGACCTCCACCTACCACTCCCGACCGCCGCACGTCTCGTCGAGTCACTGCTGGCGGCCCTGGATCCCCGACATACCCTGTTCTGGGGCGCGCTGCCCTGTTTTGTTTCGGGATTCTGTCCCGACACCCCGTTCCGAGCTACTCTGCCTCCCTCCGGCCAGCTCAGCCGGCCTCCGACCACCCACATCGTCTCCCCCACGTCCCTCGAGCCACCACCACTCTTGCCTCAGCCGTCCGCCGCCTCGAAGAGCCAAGATTAGCCTCGAAGTCCCATGTTCCAGTCTGGCTGTGCCCTGTTTTGGGCCTGACCCGCGGGCCAGTTTTGTGGGTCGTGACCCAATTCGGCCTGGGCAGTGTTTTGTGAAGTGGGCCCAGTGTCTGGGCCGCATGGTCGGTCCGTTGGCCAAGTGAGCCGAGAGATTGGGCCAATTGTTTAAGGTTTTGGGCCCGTGGTCCTATCAAGACCAAGTTCGTTTCCGAAGGATTTTTTAGGATCGTTGTCGGACTTTGTTGGGGGGTGGGGGTGGTCCCAGAGGTATTGCCAGTAGATTCTCGCCATACTGGCCAGAGCCCCCTCTTCCATCGTCAGCCCCCATCATCGACGACTACGAAGAGCCACATCTCACAAGCCACCGCCACCCCTAGCTCTGAACGCCAGTCCCTTCGCAACTCCAAACCTGCTCGCTGTTCCAGGTGGTCGCCCGCCCAAGGGTTCGCCTGACCCCAACCTCCTTTGGACCTATCAAGAAGCTTGGATGTCGACCTGATGACCATTTCCGCCAGCCACCAGGCTTCCCTGGCAGTCCTGCTTGACCTCTTTCCGGGACCCGGTTGTCTCTCGTCACATCGTTTGCTTAATCTTGAAGTTTCAGAGGAGACATGATCTTATAACCACATAAAACCAAGCTACAGCCAGGATTCTTTATTTCCATATGCCACAGACCACATAGCAGGTATGGCCTAAGGGCCGGCTATGATCATGACACGCATGTTGCATTATACATAAATCACACGAGAGTTTCCCCAAAGAAGCTGATCATTTCAACTTTCTGGTGGAAATCTACATGTGCCATGTACAAAATCTATGCTTTTTAAACATGAGTTTCCCCAACTTATTTATTTTTTTTTTGGTAAAAGGTAAGAGATGTATTGAACCAAGAAAGTGCTAATTAAAACAAAACAGACTGCCAGAACAAATGGCCATACGCACATAGCCGTGAGGCTTAGTAAGTCAAGCAAAATAAAGGATAACCTGTACAAACTAGACAGGGAGAGGACCAAACAAAACGGCCAGAAAAACAAAAGGAGGTCAGTACCTCAACTAATAGTCAATCAAAAATTGTCGCTGAAATGCCCCAACTAGCTTGCATCCTGCGGTTTCTAGGAGAATCATCAACCCGAGAGAAAGTTAGGGCCTTTTCTTTGACAAGTTTCTGGAGATGTGCTTTGAGGTCATCCACATTGAGCTGTTTGTTCCCCAACTTATTCATTTATCGCTATACCTATAAATTTACAATGAGACCGACCATCCACGCCTCCAGGTGGAGCGCTACTAGGGGCCTGTGATGATAAGGTGGTGTTCCTCATGACTGGAGTCGTGCGGAGTGCTTGAGTAGGTGTTGTATTCATCGTTCTTCTCCTGCTGGGGCTCGGTTTTAGCGTCGGTGTTGCCTGTAGTGGTAGCAGCGGTAGAAGTAGAAGAAGTACTCGCAGTGCTCGTGGAATCGGGGGTCTTGCCTGAAGTAGTAGTAGCGGTGGAGGTAGAAGAAACGGTAGCTTCGCTACTGCCAGCATTAGCTTTGTCGCCTGTGCTCGCATCAGCGAGCCTACGCCCCTGCAGTTTCATTGGCTTTGCATCGGCTTGTAGAGCTGCCACGACCAGCACGAGGACAAGGAAGAGCACAAATGCTGCCTTCATGATTGGATTCGGTTGCTTGACCCTGAAAGGTTGGATTTACATTCACGTAATTGATCGTCTGACAAAAACCGTATGATCTCTTTTCCATGGAGGCGATAAAAAGATGATCTGACGACCTGTTGATTCTAATAAAAACCCTTTTTCTCAATTAAATTTTGTTAAAGAAAAATGTGGTAATTAACTTAACTCGAAGCCGCTTAAGCATGTTCTTGATAAGATGAGGTATGATACGGGAAGAAGATATTTGAAATCTAGGGTTTTGCTTGGACATACCAGATTATGTGACGAGGGAGTGTCTCATCTTGGTGCGATGATCTGGTGGCCCTTCACATCGAATTTATAGGCGAGTGAATTTCTTCTGTTGCTAGGGCTAGAGAACACAGGATGCTCATCAGATAAGAACTAAACAACTCGAATCTTTCTTCAGAAAAAGCAGATTTAGAGGGGGGGAGGGATCACAATGTTGCTGCACCACTAGAAAAGTTAAGCCACCAAAGAAGTAACCACGACGATTTTAAAAACTTAAACAAGATTTTGAATTTTGGGGAGAAAGTAAGATGAAAATGTACTTTTTTATTTCAAAGTGGTGCAAACATGCCAATCAAATTAGTATTATGTTGGTGTTAGGATAGGTGCACAATCATAGCGAAGTAAAATGCGAGAAAGAGAAAAATAGAGATACAAGATTTTATCCTAGTTCACTCTTAAACTAGGGCTATGTCCAGCAGAGGATTTCACTATAATTAACAGATTGCACATCTCGTTACACCACTCAATTACAAGCGAAGAAGAGTATATATAGTAGTAGCTATTCATGAGCACAAGCCCAAGCTACTAATGAAAAATTACGGGGGCTACGTCCAGTAGAGGTTTAATTTTGCTAAATCAAGGGCTTAAGATCTTAAGAAAGCCACTATGAAATCACAAGCTCGCCCTAGGCAGAATTGGGCATAAAAAATGACACTTGACAAATGACCAGCTATTGCACGAGAATCGCTTTTGCATTTTTTTCCCTCTCGCAAATTCCACTGACAGGAAGCTCGAGCCCTCATTGAAGCTATTTAAAATCCTTAATTCCTTAATTGACAAAAAAAAGAATCTACAATTCTCAATTGACTAACGACACAAATGTTAGCACTTGCTTTTGCAGTTATCCCAAAGCTTTGTTGCCATGCATAGAAAACAAAGTACCAAAGATCCTTAGAGAGAGATCTTATGAAGGATCCCCATATATTTTCAGTGAAATGGGGCATTGACGATGTAGATTCATGATTCTGTTTGTATAAACAGCTCGTAGACGATAGAACGATCCACAATTTCCAATTCAAATGGACAAAAGTATTAATGTACATGCCCATGGACTCTTTATGTATGCGCTTTACTATGTATCTAGTCTTGAAGTTTAAGTTCAAGACATGATTTCTCAACCACGTATAATCAAGTTAGGGCAAAGTTTTCTTCAGTTCTGTGTATCTCCTAGTACCAAGAGAGACCACACACTTATAGGCAACCCAAAAGCTGATATATCCCAACATTCTGGTGGAAATCGATATGCGCCATGCTTGTGATCTCGGCTTCAAACATGAAGTTCCCCAACTTATTCATTCATTTCCCACACCTATGTTTTACATTGAGGTCGACCATCCCAACCTCCAAGACAAGCAGTCTAGCGGTCTACTAAGAAATGGCGAGAACTATCAGAACCACTGGGAACAGTATCGGTCGACATCGGCCGGAGCGCTTGGGGTAGTCACGACTGAGATAACCGTTGATGTTCTCATGTTCGGTCCTGGTTTTTAGCATCTGCGTTCTTTGTAGTGGTAGAAAGTGGTAGGAGTCAAATTACTAGTAGCAACCCATTGATCTGGTGTCTTGCTTGAATTAGTAGCAATAGAAGAAACTGTAGCATCACTACCGCCAGCACAAGCTTTGAGGTCCAATACTTGTGGGCCGGCAGAGCTGCCGTGATCAGAGCGAAGATGAGGAAGAGCGTAAATATCGCCTTTGCGGTCGGATCCAGTTGCTCAACTCCGAAAGGATATAGCATTCACATCATAATTATCCAATAATAACAGAGCGATTCGTTTAGGAAGCAATGAGGATGATTGTGAGACTTTTCGATTCAGATCAAAGCATTTCTCAATTCCCCCCATGTCCAGTCTCGAAAAAGGGGTACCGGACATAACTCAAGACCACTTAAAGTTCTTCTTGATATTAGCTGAGGCATGATACTGAATGAAGATATTAGAATTCGTGGTTTTGCTGGCCATCCTAGTTCATGTAGCAAGGGGAATTCTCCGGTCGTGTCATGCTACGTGTTTTCCATTATGTGCAACTTATAGGCTGAGTGAAATTCTTCTGTTGCTAGGGTTCAGAGATGAGAGCACGTAATCTTCACCAGATCATAAGCTACAAAAAAAGCACTCGGGAATAACAAAGAAAAGAGGGCAAGTTTCGAGTGGGGGGCTCACAATGCTGCTTCACCATTGGAAGAGAGGTCAAGCCACCGAAGAAGTAATCATGTTTAAGATTGATAATTCAGGCAACTCCTGAGTTGAATTCAATTCCTTTATCATTTTACCAAGCAACAGCGTCCCCATTCAACCAGTGAGTTCAACTCGAGATCATGGGAGTGATGAGATCAAAGGTGAAATCTTGTTCTGTCTGCAATAATTACATGACAATGGATTGAACGATGTGAACCTGGAGGACAAATTCCGGTAAAGACAACGTTGGGATCAAAGGGCGTGGTTACGTTCTTTTTAACGGCCACCAACGTTTTATTGTCCTACTATTATCACGTGATAAAGTGCTAATTGCATGCATCATCTCGTCGTTAACGTGTGATTAGCGAGAAGAACAGCAGCTCAAAACGACTTTACATTAGCCTTTCATAGCATCCACAGTCACAACTTTAAATTAAGTGATCGAGTGATGTCTAAATTAGCACTAGTAAATATGAAAGTATTAAAACTGTTGAAGGACATTTGATCTACTAAGTCTGTTCAACGCTTAATATAAATTGTTCGGGGGAAAAGTTCCACAGTACTGGCAGAATATTAAGAGTCCGCTTTCTTCTGTTCTTTTATGAAGAGTTTCGTGCTCCAATATGCTCTCGCAATATGTAGTTAGAAAGCTCTATCTTTCGAGTTTCTGAGTTATCAAGCTTGATGCTATTTGGAGTCTTTTAAGAGAAGTTATGCGCAATTTACCGAGTGATGCTCAGTCCACTCAAGAATGAGTCCTTCTAGGAGTTACTTCTATATGGTTGTATTTTGTTCCTAGATTCATCTTGAGTCGAGAGTCGATGTTCTTCTTTATGCTTTGATCTGGATTGTTGGTCTTATTTTTCGAAACTTGTCTGTGCACTTTGCGGTTGCTCTAAATTGAGTCTGTTTAAATTCCTCCAAGATTTTCTTGATGGTTAAAGATTTCATCTTAATGAGTTTCATAATTGAAGTCTTGGATTAGAGTTTTATCTTGACTCTATGGGTTTTATTGACTCCATTAAGTGGTCAGTTACACAATTTACCCTCTGGTGAATTAGTTTGGCGCATTTACTCTATCATATCCCCGGTATCGACGCTCCCTGCGATTACTCAAACGCAATAGCTACTGGGGTTCGAACGAATGCTGAGCAGAGACCCAAGTGATCGCTCCTAGAGCAAACGGCGTCGTTGTCGTGTTCCAGTCAACTTTCCTCGTGAAGTCAACCCTGTAGCTCGCCGTCTGGTTCGTCTCGGTGAACTCCAAGTCACCCGAGTACACACCGATGGAGTCCAGACCCATGATCGGGTCAATGACTGACTTGTAATGCGACTTCCCGGTCCGACGTTCCTCTCCGTCCTCGTCACACTCACCTTCCTTATCGAACCCTCGAACCTCATGCTGATGTATAGTTGAGTTGGTAATCGGGTATGCTTGTTATGCTCGAGCACGTGACTCGACTATCCATCTTTCAACATGAGGAGGCGAGCTACGACGGGGGAGCCCGCGGTGACGGGTACGATGGCGACCTCGGATACGGGAGCCTAGAGCTCAAGGTCAAGAAGAGCTTCGCTGGCGACGTGAAGACGGTCCACGAGGTAGGCCTTTCGCGATCCGGGTCAGCGAGGAAGGAGCAAAGATTATCTTTGTGGCGAATGAGGCTCGCGGTTCGCTCATTTAGGATGAAGCTGAGCACGATCTACGAAAGCTCTCCGATGTAGAATAGTTTCTAGAGGTGATCGAGGGTAATAATGACTCCATCCCGTTCGTGTTTGCACGATTCAGATCCTTTGCATGTGGTTCGAGGGTTCGATAACGAAGGTGAGTGTGACGAGGACGGTGAGGAACGTCGGACCCGGGAAGTCGCGTTACAGGTCAGTCATCGACTCAATCATGGGTCTGGACTCCATCAGTGTGTACCCAGATGACTTGAAGTTCACTAAGACGAACCAGACGGCAAGCTACAGGGTTGACTTTGTTGTTTCGGGCTAGGCTATACACCTAGAGGGGGTGAATGGTGTATCAATCGAATTTCGACAAATAATGCGGAATTGATAAATTAATCGAAACCGAAAGAACTAAAGTGACGGTAAAGTATTGCAGTGCTTCTACTGGACAGTTAATAGAAGCAGAAAGAGTAAAAAGCAATGCATACGAGATTATAGTGGTTCGGCTTTTAAGGGCCTACGTCCACTCTCCCATACTAACAGCCTACTGGCTGGATTTTACTAAGTGATCAAATAAGAGTTTACAGGAGCATGAGTGGTTGTATGAACTTCAAGTACATCCACCAGAAGTAAGTTGTGCCTCTATCAAGGCTCGCGACTCCACATACTTTTTCTGTTTCGCTCTCTTACAAGATCTCAGGATAATGCGCTCATAGACAACAATGAAGTTTTCTTCAAATAAGATTGATGATCTCTTGGTCGTCCTCCGTTCTTTGAACTTCGTGCTCTTTATAGTCCTCGTCCTCCATGCTCCCCGCTAGATAGATTCACTCTGAGGATTAATCACCAAAGCTAGCCTTTGGTTGATTGATAAAAGATCACGTGTCATTTTCGGTAAGATACACCAGAAATTTGGAAAGGTTTATTTGCCCATAAAAACAAATCTTAAAACCTTTTAATCAAAGAATCCAAATAAGGTAAATGTCTAAGGATTTTGAATATCAATCGAGATCTCCTTGTATAAGGAAAACCTTTAGAAGATCGATTTGATTAATACAAAAATAGTATGACTTAGTCTTGAAATACTGTCCAGATCATTGACCATTAGTGGGGAAATTTAATCTGCTAAGATGATAAGAAATTAAGATTAGTAGAGCAAAGAGAGTTAATGTTTAAGGAGTATGAATGTCGAACCAGTGTGCCTCTGCCATATGGTCTGCCTGCTTATATCAAAATGGATACGTTAGAGATTAAAGGCAGTGAGATATAGATCCTTCAGGTTCATCCAAAATCTTTTCATCAAAGTATAATGGTTTTGTTTACTTCAAAATTAAACATAATATTCCTAACAATCCCCCCCTATTTTGATGGAGACAAAACCATTCTCATAGAAGGTGAAAAGAATTTTGTGTGAGATTAACTTACGAGATGAATTTACCATATTGATCGTTGTGGCGCGTTTCTCCCCCTTTTTGTCAGCATAAAAATATAAGGGATAGATATAATGCAAGAGAAATATCAATTGATTTAAGCATGCAGTTTATAGTACGATAGTACACTGCAGTAGTCTAGCAAGCATAACCAGGAACGAGAACAACTAAAAATTCAAAACCATGATGGTTCGAAAATAAAATTATTTAGGAGGTTGGGCAGAGGAGGAGGGTCTGGATGTGGCGAGGTCGAAGGGGACACGAACGAGGTTGAAAGTGGACAAATCATGCAGCCTCATGTCGAACACATCTGTCAGATTCTTCATTTCTTTGGCCAATAAGACTTGATTCTATCCAAACCTGACCAAGTCTCCTGACACTTGGTCTTGTGCCTTCTTAACCTCTACTTGAAGACATTCTTCCATAGTTTTCATCCTCAGTTGAAGTGCTTCAGTCTGCTTGAGTAGTTTAGCTCGAAGAATATTAACCTGCCTCTGGATCTTCTCTTGCCCCTGTTGAAGATTTGTGAGTATCTTCATAAAGTTCTCGAGGACTTTGATCAGTTTCTCCCCCTGAACATCTGTTCCTCCTGCAAGTCCTGCAAAATCAATTTCTTCAACAAGAACAGTGTTGTCCTCAGTACTTTTGGCTCTGTCACGTCTGAGGGCATCAAAGTACTCCTCTTGAAGTTGTCTTTGGTCCTCTTCTTTCTTCCTTCTCTATTCCTCTGCTTCTGCGAGTTTTGCAGCTTTCCTTTTCTTTTCTTCCTCAATCACTTTGTGAACTGCTGTTGTTGCTTCTAGTTGTGCTTGCTCAATTCTTTTCATCTCAGACAAAGCTTCTGCTTCTGCCTCTGCCTTTGTAGCAGCGTCTGCTTGAGCTTTTGCCTCTTCAAGTAATCTCGCATGGTTTGCAGCTTCCAACTGAGCCTGTGCTTCGGCTTCTGCTCTAGCTTTCTCATGTGCCTGAGTATCTAATTCTCGGATTTTGCCTTCAGTTTTCTGAATGGCCTACTCCTGTTGCTATGACAAATTGGTGGCGCTTTCCTCCAATTGTGCACTCTTTTCAATTAGAGTAGTCTCTCCTTTGTCCATTGACTCTTCAATCCGTACCTCTATCTCAGCTTGATCAAACTTCTTGCTGAGGGGTGAGACATCTCCAGAAATGGTGTTTTCAGAGTCAGATGAGACAGAGTCCTTCTTAACCCTTTTTCCTTTCTTCTTGGACGCACTTGCCTTCAACAATACCTTCATCTCAGGCTTCCCTTTCAAGCTCACCAATGTTTCACTAATGATCTTTCTTGCCGTGTCATCAAGATCACAGCCTATCTTAACAACCTTTCCATCCTTATCTATCCAGCCATCAGGTGTAACAGTAAAATGCATCTTAAACAGAGTATCAGCCCCAACTGTCATGCCTAGTAGAATCTCATTCTTCATCTTCGAAGGAGACTTAACTTCCAATGCTCGAAATAGCTTAGTGATGAGGGCTCCATAAGGAAGTTGCCCAGCTTTCTTTGTGACAGTTCGATACATCTGAAAGATAATGGTGTGTGCCAAAGAAAAAGATTTACCTTTGACAATAGTAGCCACCATCCTAGCTTCATATCTGGATACATCAGTGGTGGATGGAGCCTTTGGTTGAATACATCCAATGAGTATTTTGTGCACGATCCTATACAGAAGAGGCATTGCAGCATAGTTGATGTACGTCCCTGTGCTTCTTCTAAAATCACTGTCCTCTGTGATCAACTTGTAAGCTTCATTGGAGGGTATCTCTATTTTCACAAATTCAGAAGCTCTTACTCCAATTAGAGAGGCTATGAGTTCAGCAGACACAACATACCAATAGTCACCAACTGTAAAAGTCATCCTGTTGGGGTTCTTGGTGAAATGTAGGTTCGAATAGAACAGGGCCACCAACTTAGGATAGACAATTTCAGAGTCAGTACAAAAATTTATCAAGTCTAGCTTCTCGAACATGTCAGAAACTAAAATGCCATGACTATTAAGATACTCAAAATCGACTGTCTTATGAGGCATCACTTTCTTTTTAAGAAAACTATTGAAAGAGTCATGATGTTGTTGACTCTTGAAAAGTTTTGGCCGAGATTTTGTATCTTTGGCAAAACCACCAAATGCTCTAAAATTTTCAAACAACAAATCATCGTAATCAGTAGCCCTCACCCTAGATTCAGTATCTTCTCCACCTTCCGTGGAGTCATAAGTTTCTTTGACTTCCTCAACCATCTTTTCCTTTCCCTTAGAAACACCAACTTTCTTCTTCTCGACATTAACAAACCCAGAAGTGCCTTCGAACTTTTTTACTTCTGATTCAACGTCAGACTCCGAATCAAAACCAAAATTCTTCAGAAATTTTATCACAGCACAGTCATCCATACTAGACTCACGCATCAGGTTTATAGACTTTCGAATCCGTTCAAGGGTTTGCAAAGAAGATGGAGTCGAAAGACCCGAACCTGAACTTGGACGAGTGTCAGGAGTGCGAAAAACTTGTAAAGTTCCCTCCTTTGGTGGTTGTCGCGACCCGTCCGAAAGCGGACGCGGCTAATGGATTACCGATCGCGGGCCTTGGATCGGCGCGAGCCCTCCCAGGTCCATACCAAATCGCGGCGGGAGTATTTTTTTAGAAGGATTCGACGATAAGAGTCGATCGCTTTCAACCTTCAGTGTGGTCGTGGTGGCATGTGCAACTTGTGCATGCATTTGGAGTCGCCACCGGTCTTTCTTGGAGGGTAGACCGGAAACCTTACTGATCGATTGGGAGAGATCGATCAGTTCTGCAGAACCAGAGATTTTGGGTTCGGGGACTTGGTTACGCTGGTGTCATTACCAACGCCCTTTCGGTACCTAACGCGAGTGATGCTCCTAGCTAAGAGTTCATGCATGCGCAAGTTCGGGTCAGGTAGGTTTAATTCAGGGTTTCATGCAGATTGGAAGACTATTCCTATCAATCACAATCAATTTAAATGAAAGCGCAATCAAGTGCATAAATAAATCACATCAATGCACGTCAATTCACATCACATGGCCTCCTAGTATAGCCATAAGAGCTTAGGGAAGGCGTGATTTAGGACTGAGGCAAAATGGGAAGATTTGGAGGTGATTTAGCCCGGAGGGCAAAATCGTCAATTTTTGGAAGACGATTCGCCCAAAGGGCGAAATCGTCATTTTTAAGAATGATCGGGTTCAAAACACCCGGGGTGAGCCTTGGCCAATTGACTGTGGCCATTTCCTATTTTTTGGGATTTTTCTGGATTTGTTTAGAATTTTTTTGGAAGACGGTTTGCCGGAAGGGCAAAACCGTCATTTCTGGAAAGATCGGGGGTCAAATGACCCGAAACAGGTCGTGGCCAGTTGAATGTGGCCATTTCCTATTTTCTAGAATTTTTTAGAATTTTTCTGAATTTTTAGAATTTTTCTGAATTTTTTTTATGATTTTCTATTTTTTATTGATTTTTTTGAATTTTTATTATTATTATTATTTTTTTATTATTAAAAATAATAATATATATAAAAAAAATTATCCGAACCGGGTCGGATGACCCGGCCCATGCCCAGATCCGAGACCCAGACCCGGTCCGCCTCCCTCACGATCAAAACGGCGTCGTTTCATGAATCGTGAAGGAACGCCCCAGATCGAGCCACGTGGCAACTCCTGAGCCATCGTATTTTTTTTATTTTTTTATTCTTTTAATTACTACGCGCGCTGACGTGGCCGCCACGTCAGCGCCACGTAGGCGTTGACCAGGTCAACATTCGTTGACCGGTCAACGCTTCGCCGGGGAAGACGACCGGCGCCGGCGTTCCGTCGCCGGCGCCTCGTCGGAGGGCGATATCTTGGCCCTCCGACGTCCAAATCGCACGAAACCGACGCCCGTCAACTCGTACTGACCTCCTCTACCACATATGTGAATCTCGACATAACAGAAAATCAAATGGCTAACCTGCCATTTCCGACCGAGGCCACGTTTCCGGCGAGGCATGGTTTTAGTCGTTCTACACGTCAACTATCTAGGAAAATATATTGGGAAGCATCATAGAAGGTTGGAAAGGCTTACCTGGCCGCCGGTGAGCTTCGGTTTGGTCTAGAACGAGCTATAGAGCTCGCGACCGGCCGGCGGTGGTAAGGGGCAGAACGAACGATTCCGGCGATGGAATATCATGCGATCAAAAGCGAAAATGTTCAGTGAAGTGAGACAAATAAATTGCGACAAACAGCGCAACAAACGAATGATTCTAGCCTAAGTTGCCATTGGAGGCCGGGTTCAAGCTTGAAGAGTAGTCTCACCGTTTTCTGAGGTCCGCGACCGGTTAGATGGGTTTAACAGCTTCCCCGGAGCTCAGGGAAGTCGAAGACGACTATCGCCAGCTTCGGTTTTCGTCGAGGATGATCGGACGAGCCTTCGACATTTTGGTGACGTCGGGCTTCCATCACCCACCCTCTCTGTTCTAGGCCGCTGCCACGGCGTCGATGGAGTGGCAGAGGAGTCGTCGGCGAAGGCGTGAAGCGGTGGTCGATGAGGAAGATGGGTGGTGGTTGAATGTGGTGGAGTAGCGCGAAACCGTGGGAAACCAAAGATAGAGCCGAAACAAGGTATTCGGCTTATAGGAGTGGTCCGGCGGCTCCACGGCTGCTGAGGAGATGCCGGAGCGACGGCGACAAACGAGCAGAGGTGCGGCGGCGGTGGAGCTGTGGCAAAGGGGGTGCTGCAAGCCGGCGAACAAAGAGGATCCCCAGGAAGAAGATGGGAGAGGCGTCCACCAAGAAAAAGAAAAGAAAAAGAAGAAGAAGAAGAAGACCACCAGCCAGCGGGGACAAGGTGCCGTGGAAAGCCACAAGAAATGAAAAAGAAAAAGAGAGGGAGCGGCCGTGGAGACAAAAACATGAAAATGAGAGAAAGAAAAAAAATATAATATAATAAAATAAAATAAATAATAATAAAAAATGAAAAGGAGAGATAAAATCATTAATTAAACACACACTTTTTCTTTTTGCTTTTTCTTTTAAATGATAATGTTTCACATTTCACTATTAATTATTACTAATATTTTTGCCAAATTCAATTTTATGGTGATCAGAGAACACCTAAAATCGAACCTGAATTTTACTGTTTTATGAGGTCAGAAAATAGATAAAATAAAAATAAAAATACCGACTATTTTTATATAATTTTTGTGACCTCAAATATTATTTTTTTTATTTTCTTCTTTTTTTGTATTTTTCGGAAATATTAAAAAAATATGAAAATTATGAAAATTATTTTTTTGGTCAAAATGGTTCCTAAGGCCAAGCCAAGGCTTCCAAAGTTGATTTTGTGATTTTATGATTTGTTTTGCTATTTTTAATTAATTTTAAAGAATAAAAATTACAATAATAGATGGTCAAAAATCAGGTGTCAACAGCTGCCCCTCTTTGAGAGGAATCTCGTTAGAGGTTTTTCTCAAAGATAAGGTGGCACCTGATTCCTAACCGACTCAACTGGGAAAATGAGAGAAGAAATGCTACGACATTGAATTCTTAAGGACCTTTGATGAAAGCTCAAATTAATCCCCGGTTTGCTCTAACAACTTGAACATGGGCCGGAGTAAGAGAGACTTACTTGAAGCTCACCTGTCGGATGTTGCCGGTTGTGACGACTTTCAAGAAGATACCTAGGACCCATCATTTAAGATATCCTAGGGAGATTTAGCTCTGACCTGTATGGTAGGTCATACCATTATGGGATTCCTAATTGGTAGGAACCTAAGGAAGGCGCATCCCCTTTGGGATTTGCCAAGGATTTTGATCTGTATGGTGGATCGGACCTTCATGTTGATCTTTGAGGCGGTATCTACCTCGTGTTGACCCTTATGGCGGTTTCTACCATGAGTTGACCCTTTAGGCGGTTTCTACCTTGAGTTGACCCTTCAGGCGGTTTCTACCTTTGATTGACCCTTCAGGCGGTTTCTACCATGAGCTGACCCTTTAGGCGGTTTCTACCTTGAGTTGACCCTTCAGGCGGTTTCTACCATTGACTGACCCTTCAGGCGGTTTCTACCATGAGTTGACCCTTCAGGCGGTTTCTACCATGAGTTGACCCTTCAAGCGGTTTCTACCATGGTTGACCCTTCAGGCGGTTTCTACCTTGTTTGTTTTGAAAATGGGTCTCATGACGAGGGTTCTCCACGTCCGATGAGACTGTCTGATATTTTGGAAAAGGGATCCTAGGACGAGGGTTCTCCACGTCAAGCTAGGACTGCTTGATTTTTGAAAAGGGGTCTCATGACGAGGGTTCTCCACGTCCGATGAGACTGTTTGATATTTTGAAAATGGGTCCTGGGACGAGGGTTCTTCACGTCCGATGAGACTGCTTAAATTTTAAAAAGGGGTCTCATGACGAGGGTTCTCCACGTCTGATGAGACTGCCTAAATTTTGAAAAAGGGGTCCCGAGACGAGGGTTCTCCACGTCATGCTAGGACTGTTTGATATCTTTGAAAATGGGTCCTAGGACGAGGGTTCTCCACGTCATGCTAGGACTTGGGTTTGTTGAGGCGACATTCTGGGAGTTGGGTTCTCCAGGTATCCTGCAGAAAGTTCAAACCTGAAAGATTTTTCTTCACCAAGAAAACGTTAATAATCTTTGGGAAGACAATAATTGTCCAATTGACAAAATTTTATGACTTAAGTTTTAGTCATGAAATGTGCATTTTGATGCTGGAGGTTATCCAAAGCATTCTTGCAACACACAGATGTGATCACAAATTCCTTGTGCGGCAAATCTGGATCAAACAATTTGAAATTTCCAAAAAGAGTTTGTTCAAAACATCTATTGGAATATTTCTCGACGATGAGGTTCTTTCACCTGTTTTGAGATAGTGGTTTTTATAGGGGATGCACTCAATTCCCTACTAACCTGTGCCTAGGTTTTAGGCTCATTCGCAGCGCATACATTTTGATCGGTCGGGAGGTCTTCCACGGGACCGTAATGTTGGGCTTGGATATTGGTTTTCAAGGGGGACCCGCTTTGGAGTCAAGGCCATTGAATGAAAATCTTCATCCTCTGCTCCGGGTTTACAAGTCGAGAACCCTGCAAAATGAGAAAGAAATAGTCTTGCTCGTACCTCTTCGAGCTAAGCTATATGTTAACCCAAGTGTCTTAGTCAGAGAAGACTGTTTCGGGGTTATGATGTTGGTAGGATTGGGGACCGAAAAAGGCTTGTTTTGGGCCCAGAATTTATGAGGGGTTTGACATTGGTGATCATTGCTGATTTGCCACCTGTCTTTTCCTTTTTTTTTTTTTTTGTATCTTTAGCCTTTGAGGCGCGCAACCTATCTTGCGGTGTGCACCAGCTCTTTAGAGAGCGTCTCTTGTTGCATTCAGAGACTGACTCGCTCTATGTCTTTGTTCTGCGCTTGATAGCATTTGGGGAGCAGTCCTTTTGGATTTGGCTCATTCAGGGATTTCCCCTTTTCCCATCCAGCTTCATTGCGGATCAATTAAACAACTTGCACGAGCATCGGCCTTGCTTTTACTAGGCACTTTGCTTTTTCTTGATGCCGGGGATTTTTTCATTTTCATTTTTGAAATCCCACCTTTTCTCATCTTCATGGGATCATGTTAGACATATAGTCTAAACATATTTTAAATATCAGTCCGGGAATTCTCTTCGTAATCCCTGAGTCTTGAACTCTTCCATTTTTGAAGTGGTGCGGCATCCGTCTTGGAATGATCACCAATGGGTTCATGAAATGAATTTGCAGGCTCAACTTGGCTGTGCAAATGATACAGTGTGTGGGATAAAGAATGAATGCTTCTCGCCATCCTATGGCACTTGGATTACCATATAAACAACACACAAAGATTAATGTTAGTCCGAGCAAGAAAATTTCTAACCATTTTCTCCTGACGCTGCTGGACTCACCTCCATTTTGCCCCGATGTAGGGTGGTTCTTGACAGGGTTAAGAATGAAAACCGCCGTTCAAAGGGGTTATCAACGGTCACCTGTAGTGTTTGGGGGATATGAAACGAATGCCTCCGTCGTCCCGACCCATGTAATCGCTGCGAATGGTCCCTACTTCCGTAGGTCCAGATTTTGTTATCTGCCCACTCCATTCATCTCTCAAGTGTGTGTGGGACATGTTTGGATTAGGCTTCGCCTCTCGTCTGAGAAAACACTCTTTTAAACGGTTTGAACAACTTTTATTGGAAAAAGTCTTTTTGTTTTCTCCAAAGATTTTACCCATCAAGGGGATTTTATGATGCACCATGTATGTTCTTATTCATGCTTCAGGTAACCTCCCGATTTAAATCGTGAATATCGATGCATTGGGAAATCTTTATGCCGGTTGAAAGGATTCTGACATTTTTTATCTCCCGCTAACTGGGAAAAGGGATACTTACCTGTCCGTCGCAGCTGCGGATCCCTGCAAATGTAAAAGAAGCATATCATTGTAGGTTCACGAATTTTTCAAAAATCGAAACGATACATCCTACCCTTGGTCATGTACTCTAACGAGTAGTACATGGGATGTAAAAACCTGTTCGTCTGTAAGGCGATTCCCCTGTCAAGGACAAATAACGAGTATCAATTCACATTCTCAAATTCAAGACAAATTGGAACGATACAACTTTACTCTTGGTTCTCATCCCGTTCTGATGTTGCGTATTGATATGAACAACATCTATCAAATCCGCCTATCCATTCTTGGAGTGTTTGCAACATCAATGGTTCATCTGCCCCCAGTTGGGCAATGTCTGTTCTGTTATTCGAACAAATGGCCCCTTGAGTGATTTATCCACGTTTATCATCTGAGAAGGGAAAGAAATGAGACATTACTTCGGTATTCGATTGAAGATCGTTTAGGAACGATACATCGTTTTACCAAATAGGTGGCTTCGCGGCCAAACGTATTTCGTATTGAAGGGGTAGATCCCATTATGCTCCGCGGGTGATAGTCATTGTTCATGGAACTTGCTCCACGGATTAAGTGATTAATCCACGGCCCTCGGCTTGAAGATGCTCAAAGGGTGATGTTGACACTCACGCGCAATTAGTTCTAGATATTAATGAAAGATGTGCCCGTGGGAACCTTACAGTACGATCAACAACATATTCAATAGGAGTATTCAACCCCTTTCCTCTAAGCATTTTTCATCGAGTAGCCATGCCTTGCATCAGACGTTTGATCACCGGCCTTGCGTCACCACTACGGTGGTCCTTCGGCTCCAAATTGATCGAGCCAAAGATTGAACTCATCGCCAAGGAAATTGCTCGGGTCTTCGTGCCATTGATGCTCGAGTTGGGTATCAACGATTGTTGGGGGCAGATTTCTTTCATTGCCTTCGTTGTGAGGGATTGGAGTCTTTGAGCTGGAACCTTCATCATTGCCCTGTTGGGGTTGAGACATACATTCCCGAAGAGTATTGATCCAAGTGTCCAGCTCCTCATCAAGGAAATCACCTGTTCTTTTTAGCCCCTGGTGCCCAGATTGGGTGTCGTCGACTGCAGGCGAGGGATTCCTCTCTTTGCTCTCGCCGTGAGCAGTTTGACCCCTCGAACTGGAACTTCCTCCGATGACCGGCAAGTTCATATGTGCACTCTCTACCAATGCCAGATCCGCTTCAGGGATAGCATTAATGACTGATTCGCGCTCAAACTGAGGAATCCCTATGTGCTGGAACTGTGGCATATACTCTTGAGGAGTATTGAGATAGCTCGGCGGAGCATTCTGATTTGGGTTAGAAGAGTCGCTGACACGACTGCCAGTCCCGTCATTGCTGAAACACGGTTGGGTGCTCTCGGCTTTCCAATCATCGTGGTTGTAATTCTGCCCAGCACTTGAGCTCCAACCGGCTTTATGATGGTTTAACGCTATCCTTCCATCCCTTAGCAATCTCCTATAGTACTTGAGGTGAGACTCAATGTTAATTCTAGAGAGCCCCGGCACATTCATAATCTCGAGTATGCGTAATGGGCTAGCCGAATCAACTCCCAGCTCTCGAATCGCATCAACAAATTTGGTGTGAAGTTCATAGGTCCAGTAAAACCTTGTTCTCTTATCACCCAAAATATCGTCAATACTTCGGTAGCTATTCTCTACGGGATCTAGTCGTTTCAAAAGTTGTCCAGGGAGGGACTCACCGACTTTGGATTGGCTGGCTGCGACAGCGAGTTCGTCATTGGGAGAACTCCACCTGTGATGATTCAAGTCCCATTTCTCAGAGGGTGTTGGTGTTGACCCTATGGTGTTGACTTGCTCATGCAGATCTCCAACGGTATCTGGCTGTGTCGGAAAATGTTGTGGAGAATACAGTAACAGCTGAGCGTTATTCGTCAACAGGGATGGTTCATCGAGGAACACCTCGCCGAGGACAACATGATTACCACAATTAAGGCAGGTGGCCTTGGTCAGAGCTTCCTTATATCTCGTGCTTTCAGCTTGAAGCTTCTCATTCTCCTCCTTCAGGACCAGTAACTCATGGTCTGCGTATTGCTGTTTCACCCGGGTTCGTTTGTTGGCGAACCAAAACTTGACCTTCGAAAGCTCCAATCCTATCTTTCGGCTCAACTCCATTTTCTGTTGTCTGCTTGGAGTGGGGCATTCATTGAAGAAAGCTTCGAGCTCTCGGATTTGGCCTGGAGTGTGGCGTTGTAGTTGCTTCCTTTTCCGACTCCGGTCATCATTGTATACTCCTTCTTCGTAGCTGAAACCTAGAATTTCATCGCTGGAGGAGTCAGTCTCTATGGCCTTCGGGCAGGATTCAGCTCCAGGATCTTCAAAGTCTCCCAGCAGTTCGTGCTCGGAAATGTCCAGGTCGGGCGTTTCTAGCAGATGGGAGTAGCTTTTAAACATGATGGATCGGAGTATCTCGGGCTGATCTAGTTCACTCAGCTTTCTCTATTCGCTCTTACGTGTTTGTTCACTCTAGAAATTTTCTCAAGTGATTGTGCGTGTCCTAGAACCATCCTTCAGGCTGCATATGAAGACCAGCAAGCAAGCGCTCCTCCCGAGACCCCGCAATTACTCATCGTCTGTATTCCCCTTTCTTTTTCCTCGTGATAGGATCACAAACTCTCTTGCATTGATTTGGTTTCATCGAGTATTGCGCTCGTCCCCTAGTTCAGTCTTCAAAGTGGTGGGTCTACAATCTTTCGGCGCCTTTTATGATTTGCTAGGCCCGAGAACGTGGGGAGCAGCGGTGGACCCGCAATTAATGACTCCGTTTAATTCATTTATCTCCATGGGAATTAACGCTATGATCTTCTCTCAACCCCTTTTCATCGTTCAAACGAAAGTGGCATTTTCCCTGCGCATGCTGTTACTCTTCATTTCAGCATCCCGGGCGCTTGGTGAGGAATGAGTTCGTGGCCACTCAAAATTTTAAAGACCGTCTCTGGTTTCAGACTTAATCTAACAAGGGATCATCACCACTGAGCATGACGATGTTCGTCGATAGCGTTGGTTTTAATATAGAATTAACTATAGTCATTAAAGAAAAATGTTCCCGTAGGAACTTTACAACAGATAAAATGAGTGATCTACTCGTGAACATGTTCTTCTTTCTATGGGTGTTCGTGGTGACCGACCCATTGTGCCCCGAGTCAAGTGGTAGATCATGGCTGTCCAAGCATGCCAGCTTCCCACTGATTGAACAAGGCATCGAGCCCCTCATCAAAGAAATCGTCTGTCGTGGGTTGACCAGCGGCAGGCAGAGTACCAGCCGACTACTGCTCGAATGGAGGAGTGCGCACTCGCTGTACTTGTGACACGCGCTCTTGAGAAGTGTTGAAATGGCCCGGGAGGACATTCTGATCAGCTTTC
Organism: Rhodomyrtus psidioides; assembly: GCA_021437785.1. Lineage (NCBI taxonomy): Eukaryota > Viridiplantae > Streptophyta > Magnoliopsida > Myrtales > Myrtaceae > Rhodomyrtus > Rhodomyrtus psidioides. The sequence continues at coordinate 964,700 of JAILYB010000041.1, read as the reverse complement.
AATTTGCCGGTGGTCGGGTTGCTAGCTTGATTGATGCTTAAATTTGGCCGGGTACCTCCTGATGCCTGAGCATTACAATGGCGGTCCCCCCTAGCTTTTGAGCTCGAGACGGATTCCTCTCGGCTTAGCTCTGCTCGACGCTGTTTTAATAGCTTTCTGTAGGCAGCAAGGTGATTCCTGACCAGTTCCTTACTAAGCCCCGGTACACTCATGGCCTTAAATATGCGTGTCGGAGTTGCTGAATCGATCCCCATTTGGTGAACCACGTCTAGGAATCTGAAATGCAGTTCAGGGGGCCAAGCGAACCTCTTCCTATCGTGGCCTAAAATTGCATCGATGGCTTGACGACTGATTAACTCATCTCTAGCAGGACCTGACCCTATCGAAAATTGTTGTGCATGAGGCTGATATGCTTTGAGCTGGTCGGCGGTAACATCCAGCTCCTTGAAACTATAGCTCCAATCAAAGCGATGCAAATCCCATCCCCCAGGAGGCATTTGTATCGTCTTCGTAGGATCATCCTGCTCATGCGTGACTCCGGCAAAATCTGGTTGAGCAGGAGATGCCCCGAGGGAGTAGGGTGGTAAATGAACGTCTTCAATCATTGCGTGAGGCTTATCGGGGAATATCTTACCGAGGGCGATGGGGTTATCGCAATGAGGGCAAACGGTAATATTGAGAGCTTCTTCATACCTCATGTTTTCTGTTCGCAGCTTTTGGTTTTCTTCCTTTAAAATCTCGACCACATGATGTTTGCGTTGAGCCTTCGATTTGGATCTCATATTTTGAAACCAAAACTGGATCCTCGACTGATTAATCCCCAACTCTCGGCTCAATTCAATTCTCCACTTCTTTTTCATGTGAGGGCTTTTACTGAAGAGGGTTTCCAGCATTTGGGTTTCCTCCTGAGAGTATTGGTGAGGACGTCTTTTTTTCCCGAGTTGAGCATCGTGGATGTCGTTGTCGTCGTCGCCGTGATTTTGATTTCCGTTGCCAGAAGTGTTGGGCTCCATGGTTTTGGTGTTAGACTTGGTCTTGGAATCTTCGAGATCACTCAGTAGTTCAATTTCTGAGATTTTTGAGTCAGTCGCCTCTAGCAGCTGACAGTAACCTCTTAAATATGTTAGATTGAGAAATGTTTGATTGGTTCTTGCCCACTCAGAGTTCTCTACTCTCTCCTGTATGCTCACTCCCTATAAATTTTTCTTCGAGTGACTTTGTATGTTTAGGAGACGCTCTTCAAGCATGAAAGAAAATCATTAGGCAAACGCTCCCCGTCAAGACCTTGAATTTCTCGCTTAACTTTTCAACGTGATGTGAGTGCTGAATCCTGTTAGGGCTTTTTTCGATAGTTGCTCTTACCTCCCACCTAACTCTAATAATGGTGATCCCGACAAATCTTTTACATCTTTTAATTGATAAGCCGGAAATCGCGGACCGAGACGAATCCAATGGTTCACGTGAGGGGACTGTCGCGACCCGTCCGAAAATAAACAGACGCGGCTAATGGATTACCGATCGCGGGCTTTGGATCGGCGCGGGCCCTCCCAGGCCCATACCAAATCGCGGCGGGAGTATCTTTATTGAGGGATTCGACGATAAGAGTCGATCGCTATCGACCTTAGTGTGGTCGTGGTGGCATGTGCAAATTGTGCATGCATTTGGAGTCGCCACCGGTCCTTCTTGGAGGGTAGACCGGAAACCTTACTGACCGATTGGGAGAGATCGATCAGTTCTGCGGAACCAGAGATTTTGGGTTCGGGGACTTGGTTACGTCGGTGTCATTACCAACGCCCTTTCGGTACCTAACGCGAGTGATTTTCCTATTCAAGATTTCATGCAGACGCAATTCCGGGTGAGGTAGTTTTGGTTCAGGGTTTCATGCAGATTGGAAGACTGGTCCTATCAAATCACAGTCAATATAATTGAAAGCGCAAGTCAAGTGCATAAATAAATCATGTCAATGCACATCAATTTCAATCATGGGCCTCCTAGTATAGCCATAAGGGCTTAGCGAAGATGCGATTTGGGACTAGGGGTAATATGGGAAGATTCGAGGACAATTAGCCCGAAGGGCAAAATTGTCATTTTTTGGAAGGTTTGGATACCGAATTACCCAAAATATTCCATGGCCAGTTGATCGTGGCCATTTCCCACTTTTGAGAATTTTTTTGGAATTTCTTGATTTTTCTTCAATTTTTGGAAGACGACTCGCCCAAAGGGCGAAATCGTCATTTTCAAGAAGGTTCGGGGTTCAAAACACCCGGGATGAGCCTTGGCCAGTTGTTTGTGGCCATTTCCTATTTTTTGGGATTTTCCTGGATTTTTTAGAATTTTTTTGAATTTTTTATGATTTTTTCATTGTTTATTGATTTTTTTGATTATTTTATTATTTTTTATTATTTTCTGAATTTTTTAATATTTAAAAATATTTTCCGGGCCGGGTCAGACCCGGCCCACGCCTCTCGGGCGCCCGGCCCGACCCTAGGGGTCGAAACCGGCCTAAAAACGACGCCGTTTTATATTTTTAAATATTTTTCCTATTTTTTAACAATTTTTTTGGTTTTCTATCTATTTTATTTAATTATCCGAAAATTCCCCGGATCGGACGGTCCACGTCGTGCCACGTGGCTTCGTCTCGTGCGTCCGATCAAAGACTAGATCGGACGTCCCTCAGTGAGCCACGTGGCCACATCGTAGCCATTGGATCAAAAATTAATTTATTTTCATTTTTTAGGAAAACCTTCGGATCGAACGCTCCACGTTGTGCCACGTGGCTACTCCTGGTGCGTCCGATCTTGGACAAGATCGGACGATCCACAGAAAGCCACTTGGCACATTCTCGGCCGTCGGATTGATTTGAATTAATTATCCGAAAATCATTTATTTTATTTTGCAAAATTCCAGGATCGCGACACGTGTCGCGATCGTGGCCGTCCGTTTGTTTTATTTGAAAATAACCGGACCGGACCCCACCTGGCTGACGTGGCGCCTACGTGGCACGCCACGTCGGCCGTTGACCGTTGACCGGCCGGAGGGTCGCCGGAGAAGACGATGAACAGTAAAAAAATCCGGCGGGAATAGTAAAAATTCCGGCGAAGTCGCCGGAAAATTGCGAAACGGGCCCGAAACTTGGTATTTTTCGCCCGTTCTTGCGGCATTCGACTCATTAGACACTCAGCATCAACATACAACAAAAAGAAGGCCGTGAACACGCCGAAAAATAAGTAAACCGGGCCTCCCCGAACCCGGCTCCGGCGAGGTATTTTCCGAATTTTTTTTCTTATCAAAACTCGATTCTAAACCATCAAATAACACCCAAGGAGGGTCTAGAGGCTTACCTGAGCTCATTTCGAGCTTGAAGACCGCCGGAAGTTCCCCGTTGAGCTCCCGGTCCGAACCGTTGCCGGCGAAGCTCCGAGCCGTGTTTTCGCCGCGGTTTAATGCAAAACAAAGGTCAACACAAGCTTAGAGTTGGATCTAGATGATTTTTAAAGCGAGCCTCGCACAGAAAGGGGTCGGGAAAGGTCCGGCCGAGAGCCCCGGAGTAAAATGCTCACTGAAGCATTTCGCCGAACACATGGCGTGCACTGAGAAAAATGAAGCTCGGGAGCAAATACCAACCTATTCGGAGCTCGCCGACGGCCACTAAGCTCCGGTGATGGTCGGGGAGCGTTGCCGAAGGCCCTGGGTTGCCGTTTGTCCGTCGGTTTTCTCCCAAAAATTCCCCGTACCCCCTTCAACTCTCTCGGCCCTGTTTTCTTTAAACCCGAGCACCATCCCCCTCCCCCGTGGCCGACCGGCCCTTTTTTTCACGCCCACGCCTCTGCCAAAACCGAATATGCCTTGCCCATTTGCTTCCCATGCTCGGTTGTCTCGTTTTTGTTAAAACAAATCGCCCCCCCACACTGCTCTGCTGCACGCGGGTCTGCTGCACATTCTGTGCATTTGCAGACCCGGGTCGGGCCGGGTCGGGTCGAGTCGGCTCCGACCGGCCCGGTTCGGCCAAATCGCCCAAATCGCCAAATTGACCCCATAAATGACCTCTTTTCATGAAATTGATGGCAAAATCGGATTCCTTGACATGTTTTCCATCAAATATGGGTATTTTCGTGAATCAATTTATTGAAATTCTGTGAAAACCCCAAATTGTCCCTAGGATCCGAAAATCAATTTCGCCAAATCGAAGGCCTAAACGATCGAATTAGCCAAAATTGAGCCCACCAATGGATTCATCATGATGAAAACTGTTGGGTAGAGGTGTTTAATTTTAATGGGTGTGCCCGTGTGAAATTTAATTTCAAAAATTGTGAAACCGGGGACTAAATTGAAAGATTTTTATGCAATTAAGCCCTTTTGGTTAAAATTGATCAAATTGGAGGGCAAATTGACCCAATTGCATTTCAATACTTTAGAGTCCCATGTTATAGCTTATAAAAACCGAGAATTGAAAATTAAAAGACTCGAAAAGGATTTTTTAGGCCCGGTTCGGGATTAGGTTTGTGAAGGAACACAATGAACCAAGCCGAATTTCCCTAATAAAAAGTGAAAAATATTAAAGATAGAATTAAAATGAAATTTCTGAATATTGTTTTGTAATTTTCTCACCACGGATGGTATTTTTCTGATTTTTTGGGTATTTTTATAATTAAATAAATTCCAAAAAATATTAAAAAATTCAAAAAATATTTTTTGTTCAAAATTGGTTCCTAAGGCTAGGCTAAGGCTCCCAAAGTTGATTTTGCAATTTTTTGACCTTTTTTTCTATTTTTAATTAATTTTAGAAATAAAAAACTATAATAACGGATGGTCAAAAATCAGGTGTCAACAGCTGCCCCTCTTTGAAAGTGAGCTCGTCAGAGGTTGCTGTCAAAGACAAAATGACACCTGGATCTTAACCGACTCGACTGGGGAAAAGAAATGCCATGACATCGGACCCTTAAGTCTTTTGATGAATGCTCAAATTAATCATCGGTTTACTCTTGCAATTCGAACATGGGCCGGAGTGAGAGAGGCTTACCTGAAGCTCACCTGTCAGATGCTGCCGGTTGCGATGACTTTCAAGAAGATACCTAGGACTCGTTCAGAATATCCTAGGGAGATTAAGCTCTGACCTGTATGGTAGGTCATACCATTAGTTAACCCTTATGGCGGTTTCTACCATTGGTTGACCCTTATGGCGGTTTCTACCTTCATTTGACCCTTCAGGCGGTATCTACCTTCAGTTGATCCTTCAGGCGGTTTCTACCTTCATTTGACCCTTCAGGCGGTTTCTACCTTCAGTTGACCCTTCAGGCGGTATCTACCTTCAGTTGACCCTTCAGGCGGTATCTACCTTCAAGTTGACCCTTATGGCGGTTTCTACCATTGAGTTGACCCTTATGGCGGTTTCTACCATTCAATTGACCCTTATGGCTGTATCTACCTTGAGTTGACCCTTCAGGCGGTATCTACCTTCAAGTTGACCCTTATGGCGGTATCTACCTTTGATTGACCCTTATGGCGGTTTCTACCATGATTTGACCCTTCAGGCGGTTTCTACCTTCAGTTGACCCTTCAGGCGGTATCTACCTTTGGCTTAGTTTTGACCCTTATGGCGGTGTCTACCTTCAAGTTAGACTCCAGACTGATAGGAATCTAAGGATGACGCGCCCGTTCTGTAGGGTTTGTCGGAGACTCGATCGTTCTGTAGATCGGTCTTGGAAAAGGTTTGCCTACTAAAAGGCTACGCCAATGAAATGACATATCCCTTCTTGTCGGGACTAGTCGAAGACTCGATCGTTCTGTAGATCGGTCTTGGAAAAGGTTTGCCTACTAAAAGGCTCCGCCTATGGAATGACATATCACTTCTTGTCGGGACTAGTCGAAGACTCGATCGTTCTGTAGATCGGTCTTGGAAAAGGTTTGCCTACTAAAAGGCTCCGCCTCGGAATGACATATCCCTTCTTGTCGGGACTAGTCGAAGACTCGATCGTTCTGTAGATCGGTCTTGGAAAAGGTTTGCCTACTAAAAGGCTCCGCCTCGGAATGACATATCCCTTCTTGTCGGGATTAGTCGAAGACTCGATCGTCCTGTAGATCGGTCTTGGAAAAGGTTTGCCTACTAAAAGGCTCTACCTAAAGATTGACATCATTAAGGTCTCTTTTGGAAGGTTTACCTAACTCTAGGTTCACCTGAAGGCTATCCTGGGATTTAGGGGTTACCTGAAATCTCGCAGAAGGCCGAGTTGTCCTTTCGACATGCGAGGTACCTCTCTGGGATATGGGGACTCCAATTATCCTGCAGAAAGCTGAAACCTGCAAACTTGTCATTAAAAAGGTATCAGTTTGGAACCTGGGTTCTCCAGGGATCTTGCAAAACATGACCCTATGAGCTTTTCTTGACAGAGCAAGGCATCCTTTCGGGATCATGGGTTCTCCACGTCCGATGGAACTGTCTGAATTTTGAAAAAGGGGTCTCATGACGAGGGTTCTCCACGTCCGATGAGACTGCCTGATTTTTTTGAAAAAGGGTCCCGAGATGAGGGTTCTCCACGTCTACTGGGATTGCTTGATTTTTTTTTTAAAAGGGGTCCTAGGACGAGGGTTCTCCACGTCATGCTAGGACTGCTTGATTTTTTTTTGAAAAAGGGGTCCTAGGACGAGGGTTCTCCACGTCATGCTAGGACTGCTTGGTTTTTTTGAAAAAGGGGTCCTAGGACGAGGGTTCTCCACGTCAAGCTAGGACTGCTTGGTTTTTTTTGAAAAAGGGGTCCTAGGACGAGGGTTCTCCACGTCATTGTCGCGACCCTCTTGAGGTTGTCGAGCTCTCGAGGGCTAATGGGCCGTCCTGTCTGGTCGGACGCGGGCCTCTCCCAAGGCCCATTACCCAAATCGCAACGGAGGTATGCGTGATCGACTTTCAGTGTAGTCTAGTGACATGTGCTAAGTGTGCATGCCATGGAGTCGCCACCAATCATTTTTTTAGGGTGTGATTGGACCACCCAATCGAATAGTTGGGAGTTTCTATTCAATTCTGCGAGAACCAGAGAAATGGTTTCGGGAACTTAGTTACACCAACTGTCAGAGTTGACGCCCTTTCGGTACCTAAGTTGACTGAATTTTCTAGCCTGAGATTCATGCGGATGAGTAAGGTATGAACCCTAAATCTAGAAATTCATGCAGATAGGAGTGATTATCCTAGCAATCACAATTAGTAATAAAATGCGCAAATAAATCACTTGGCATTCCTAGTAAGGCCCTATTTATCAATCACAGCTCAAGAATGATTTAGCTGTCCTAGCCATTCTACACACGATCTAACCTAAGAAAAGCATTAGGAAGCATCGAAGGAGTTCGAGAGTACTCACATGGGGTTCGTCGTGCCCTGGTTTGGTCTTGGACGAGCCGACCCGATTATATTTGGGATCCACTCGGCGTTTTACACCATGAAATCATGTGAAACAAAAACGAAAATATTCAGCAAGGGGAATTTATTGTAGATGGTGGTCGATCTAATTGGACGTCAAGACTAAAAAATATGTAGAAATTTACAAATTAAAATACTCGAATGACATTTTTTTGCCAAATTCAACTCTATGCGTCATGAAGAAACACATGCAATTGAACTTGAATTTTGACTATTTATGAGTTCAAAATGAAAAGGAAATTAAAATAAAAATATTGACTATTTTTCTATATTTTTACGACATCGAACGCTATTTTTCTTCATTTTTCATGTATTTTTCTATTTTTGGAAAATATTAAAAAATATTAAAAAATATGACAAATTTTTTTTTTATCAAAAATGGTTCCTTTAGCTTGGTCAAGGTTACCAAAGATGATTTTTTAATTTTTTTTAACTTTTTATAGATTTTTTATGAATTTTTTAAAAATAAACTATGAAAGACTGATAAAAAATCAGGTGTCAACAGCTGCCCCTCTTTGAGAGGAATTTCGTCAGAGGTTTCTCTCAAAGACAAGGTGACACCTATATTCCGATCGACTCGACTGGGAAAATAAAAGAAATCATGACATCCAATTTTCATGCCCATCAATGTGTGCTTTTCCTTAAAAAGAGATGTGCTCATTCAATTCCCTGATATGATGTAAGAAAGTTAAGGAGTAGATAGACTTCCCTGCCCCTTACTTGTCGAATGCTTGCAGCATTTGCTGTGTCTGATGGGTTCAAGTAGATTCCTAAGGACTTGTCATCGGAGTGTCCTTGGGATGTTAAGCTCTGACCTGTATGGTAGGTCAAACCATAATGGGATTCCTAACTGATAGGAACCTAAGGAAGACGCATCCCACATTTGGGAATTTGCCAAGGGTTTTGATCCGTGTGGTGGACTAAACTAGAAATGGCTTGCCTAATGTAAGGCTTATTAGGGAAAACGAATCCTCCTGCGTTCGGGATTCATCAAGGTTTTGATCCGTATGGTGGATCGGACCATTGGGTTGATCCTTCAGGCGGTCTCTACCAGTCCTTTGACCCTTCAGGCGGTTTCTACCATTCATTGACCTTTCATGCGGTTTCTACCATTGAGTTGACCCTTCAGGCGGTTTCTACCATTGGTTGACCCTTCAGGCGGTTTCTACCATACATTGACCCTTCAGGCGGTTTCTACCATTGTTTTGACCCTTCAGGCGGTTTCTTCCATTGGTTGACCCTTCAGGCGGTTTCTACCATACATTGACCCTTCAGGCGGTTTCTACCATTGTGTTGACCCTTCAGGCGGTTTCTACCATTGATTGACCCTTCTGGCGGTTTCTACCATTGAGTTGACCCTTCAGGCGGTTTCTACCATTTATGAGATTCCAAATTGATATGAATCAAAGGATGACGTACCCACTCTTCGGGGCTAGTCGGAGACTCGATCATTCTGTGGATCGGTCTTAGAAAAGACTTGCCTACTAAAAGGCTTCACCTAAGGATGACACACCCAGTCTTTGGGGCGGCCAAAAGTCCTGCAGAAAGCTTAGACCTGAAAATATTTTCCTCGCCAAGAAGATATTAGTAATCTTTGGGAAGACAATAATTGTCTAACTGACAAAATTCTACGACTTAAGTTTTAGTCATGAAATGTGCATTTTGATTGCTGGAGGTTATCCAAAACATTCCTGCCATATACAGATGTGATCATAAATTCCTTGCACGGAAACTCTAGATCAAACAATTTGAAAATTTCAAAAAGAGTTTGCTCAAAACATCCATTGGAGTATTTCTCATCCAAGAAGGCTTCTCACTGCTCTGTGATAATGATCTTTAATAGGGAAAGTGCTCAATTTCCTACCAACCTATGCCTGGGTTTCAGGATCATTCGCAACGCATACATTTCGACCGATCAGGAGGTCTTTCACGGGACCGTAGTGTTAGGCTTGGATATCGGTTTCCAAGGGGGACTCACTTTTGAGTCAAGGCCGTTGAACGAAAATTTTCACTATCTGCTCCGGGTTTACAAGTCAAGAACCCTGTAAAATGAGAAAGAAATAGTCTTGCTCGTACTTCTTTGAGCTAAGTTATACATTAACCCAAGTGTCTTAGTCAGATAAGACTGCTTCAGGGTTGTAACATTGGAAGGATTGGGGACCGAAAAAGGCTTATTTTTTGCCCAGAAATTGTGAAGGGTTTGGCATTGGTGATCATTGCAAATTTACCACATGTCCTTCGAAGAACATCTCCATTTCTTGAAGTGTACACTCCTCTTTTAGAGCGCACAAGGATGTTTAAAAGCGTCTCTTGTTACATTAAGAGACCGTCTGTTTGTGTGTTTGCAATTTGAGCACGACATCATTTGGAGAGTAGTCATCTTGATCTGACTCCTTTGCAGGGTCTTTTCATCGTATATCTAGACTTTACTGGGGATATTTTGAATAGACATCAGCCTTGCTTTTTACCAGGCACTTTGCTTTTTCTTGATGTCTAGGGATTTTTCTTTTCCCCCTTTTTTTTAATCCCGTGTTTTTCTTTTCTTTTGGAGCTAGGATTTTCGGCAATCATGCTAGATATGCAACTTAAACTTTGGCACGCTTCCATTCCTAGAGTGATGTTGCCTTTGCTTTGGAATATGCAATGATCACCAATAGGTTGATGAAATGAATTTGCTGGCTCAACTTGGTCGTGCAAAGGATAACAGTGTGTAGGATAGAGAAATGAATTATTCTCGTCATCCTATGACACTTGGATTATCATATAAACAACACACAAAGATTTATGTTAGTCCGAGCAAGAAAATTTCAAACCGTTTACTTTCTGATACTGTTGGACTAACCTTCATTTGCCCCAATGTGGGGTGGTTCTTGACAGGGTTGAGAATGAAAATCGCCGTTCAATGGGGTTCTCAATGGGCATCTGTAGTGTTTGGAATGAAGAAATAAATGCCTCTGTCATCTCGATCCATGTAATCGTTGCGAATGACCCTTATATCCATAGGTTAAGGTTTCGCTATCATTTCCAATCTCCTCATCTCTCAAGTGTGTATGGGACGTGTTTGGATTAGGCTCGCTTCTCTTATGAGAAAATACCCTTTTGAACAGTTCAAACGACTCTTGTTGGAAAAATTCATTTCATTTCATCAAGATTTATCCTTCAAAGGGATTTTGTGATGCACCATACATGTGTAATTCATGTTCAGACAATCTCATGTTTTAAAACATGAATGTCAACGAAGTAAGAATTCTATGTCTTTTTAGATGTGAGAATCGAATTAATTCTGAAATTTTTTAATCTCCAATGAATTGGGAAAAGGGATACTTACCTGCCCATCGAGGCTGGAGATCCTGGAGATATAAAAGGGATATGTCATCGTATATTCTAAAACTTTACAAAAATTGGAACAATACATCTTACCCTTGGTCATATGCTCCAACGAGTGTACAAGGGTTGTGAAAATCTGCAATGTCTGCCCTGATGGCGAGCTCCTGCCAAGGATAAATATTAAGCATTATTTTGGGTTTCCAAATTCAAAACAAATTGGGACGATACTACTTTACTCTTGATTTGAATTCCATTCTGCATGCCAATGTGCAGATTGTAGAAGCCGGCCCTCAAGCTTGTGGCCATGATTTCTTCGTCTGGTTGGGCAACGAATCCACCTCGAGGATTTACGTCGGAGGAGATTCATTCATCTTTTTGGGCGTGTTTCATGCACTGTTTTGTTATTTGAATGCATGGCTTCTTGGGTGCCTCGTCTCTGTTCATCACCTGAGAGGAAAATGAGAGAACATTATCCCCGCATCTGATTGAAAATCATTTAGGAACGATACGTTCTTTTTACCAAATGGGTGGCTCCGCGGCCAAATACGTTTTACATTGAAAGAATGGATTCCATTACGCTCTGCGGATGATAACTATCGCTTCAGGGACTTGCCCCACGGATTAAACGATGAATTTGATGTCTTCGGCTTCGACATGCTTTCCGGATGTAGGAATGGTTTGCCCCCATTTTCAGTGGAGATGGGTTTTGTCGAGTGGGCAAGATCAAAAACTCATCCTAGATTTGGCTTTAGTCGAAGGTTGAAATCCCGACCTTGGATAAGCGAATCATGATTCATCTCCTTGTGCTTCGGATTTGTCATTTGCGTGCTTCACATTTTACAATACCAACTTCGCCGCTTGATGAAAATGAATCGATGATTTTCGAATTGCCCCAAGTTCTATAGTCATCTGCGTCGAATCTCTTTGAACTTCATCGGGTGATAGACAAACTGATAAAATGATTTTTCAATCCTGAGATCGAACTCCTGACGTTTCGTACCACTTCCAGTTCACTGACTACCAGGACAAAGCACTATTGGCGTCCCTAACTGGTTCGTTTTTTGTTATAAAATTCTTGAAGCAGTTAGCGACCCCCATCGAGAATGAAACAAGCTCAATTTAGAGTTCATAACGACTAAAGGTCCCTTAGAACGATACAGAGCTAACCGTCTTTGAGCTCGCTCGGGCTTTTGCTCGCATTTTCCTATGTGAAGCCTTTAAATGTTTTTCTTCGTGGCGTTCAATTGATTCGCCTCGACTCTAATCTAACAAGGGATTGTCGTACTCAAGCATGATGATGCTCGCAGGTAGTACTGATCGCTGCCCCAGATTAACTCTAGGCATTAAGGAAGATTATCTTGCATGGAAGACTTTATGACAGAAAGATTAATGATACATCCATTCACATGTGCCTAGTTCCCTTGAGGATTCTCGGTGATCAGCCAGCTACACCATGAATCAGACATATAATCGTCATTTTGGATCATAACTTCATAAGTCCATCAGTTTTAAACTGATCGATCCAGATATGGAGCTCCTCATCAAGGAAATCTTTTGATTCTTCGAGCAACTGATATTCGGGTTGACCATCATCGCTTGGCGTTGAAGGATTCATGTTTCTGTTGTGAGCGATCTGATTCTTCGAGCTAGAACCTTCGTCGTTGCTCGAGATTATAAGAGGATGATTGATCGGTTCACTATCAAAAGCACCTTCCATTTGGGAATGGGAGAAACAAAAATCCTCAAAGCATCCGCCCGCTTGATCTTCCGAAATCATATGCCCAAGCCGGGCAGATCTTTGAACACTAGGCGCAATATGTTGATCGGGGATAGGAAGAGCACTAGCGAAAAGTTGCTGCTCAAACCAAGGAGTTCGTACCTGCTGCACTTGTGGCATATACTCTTGAGGGGTGCTGAGATGATTCGGGGGAATATTCTGATTAGCGCCCAAGTAGTCGATGGTGCTGCTACCAGCTTGGTCGGTGCCTAGATTCGGCAGGGTATTTCTTACTTCAGGGGCATTGTAGTTATAGCCATGCCTAGTGTTTAGGCACAAGTTGAGTTCTTTCAGGTTCAGTGCTGTGTGGCGCTGTCTTAGCGCCCTTCTGTAGCTCTTGAGGTGACTCGCGACTCCATATTTAGTGAGTCCTGGTATGTTCATGATCTCAAGTATGCGCGTTGGATATGCTGAGTTGATCCCTAGTTGCTGAACCGCACTAAGGAACTTGAGATGAAGCTCAGGGGACCAATTGACCCTCGTCTTCTTGCGACCCGGAACAGTGTTGACAACTTGGCTATTGCTCTCTGGCCTATTTCCAATAGGATTTGATCGAGCCGGAAATTGTTGTGGAGGGAATTCATCAGCTTTGGATTGGTCGGTCGTGATAGTAAGCTCATCGTTAAGGAAACTCCAATCATGGTGACGCATATCACATCCTTTAGAAGGCATCGGTATTGACTTCGTAGAATTGATTTGTTCATGCATATCTCCAACAAAATCTGATTGTATCGAAGATGGTTCGAGGGAGTGGGGTGGTGAATGAGCATTTTCAATCCTCATATAAGGCTTATCAAGGAACATTTCGCCGAGAGTGATAGGGCCACCGCAATTAAGGCAAGCGATAGTGCTGGGAGCTTTCTTATACCTCATGTTCTCCGCTCGAAGCTTTTCGTTTTCCTCCTTTAGAATCGCAAGTTCTTGACGTCTGTGTTGAGCCCTCAATTTGGCTCGCTTATTTTGAAACCAAAACTTGACCCTCAAAGGTTTCATCCCTAGCTTCTGGCCCAATTCATTTCTTTGTTTCATGTTCGGGAGAGGACATTCACTAAAGAAAGCTTCAAGCTCTTGGATTTCATTCTGAGTGTGGCACTGGCGACGTTTCCTTTTCCGGGATTGACCATCGCTGCTGCTGTTGTCGTCGCTGCTGAGATCCTGAACTTCGTTGCCGAAAGGGTTGGGTTCTGTGGTTCTGGTACCAGACGCCATCCTAGAATCTTCGAGATCTCTCAGTAGTTCATTTTCTGAGATTTTTGGATCAGTCGCCTCTAGCAACTGATGGTAACTCTCAAACATGTTGGATCGAAAAATGTTCGATCAATTTTTGCTCACTCAGGGTTCTCTACTCTCTCATGTATGCTCACTCTCTCTAAATTTTCTTTTGAGTGGTTCTGTATGCCCATGAAACGTTCTTTAAACATGGATGAAGATCATCAGGCAAGCGTTGCTCCCAAGATTTCGTATTTCCCGCTTTGTCGTCTTCTTTCTTCTTTTCAACGTGGAGGGACACCAATTAACTTGATGGTTCACCGAAAGAGCCACCATTGCTTTACCCAATTAACTTGGCTCCACGAGCATTATTGTTGTGCCTTTCTTCATTCTCGAGTTGCTATAAAAGGAGGAGTTAATGCATAGAAGATTAACACTCTTACATAATTGCCTTTTCGTATTTTAATCACTCTACCACACTCATCTTCTTCTCCCTCACTCCAACGAAAATGACCTCATCTCCTATTCGCGCTTTCTCAGCCGAAATTTTGGCCCAGTGGGAAAAACTCTATAACCTCCTCGGTCGAGGCTATGCTCATATAGCCGATCACCCAGAAACTGAAGATGAAATCCGTATTTTGCTCGTGGAAATAGACACCACCTCCATCGAGGGCACTAATTTAGAGAGGGAATATAGAATCTTCCCAACCCTCTTTATAAACTTTTTAGAGACTTACCGTGTCGCTCATCGAAAAGCTACCGTGGCTCACGTTTTGCGAGCTCGCTATGAGGATCGGTCCAACTGCTTGGTGTTGGCCAACCTTGTGGCCGATAGTCACAGAAAGGCTGTTGAGTTCGCCAACAAGCGAGTCTCGATGTTGCTTCGCGAGAGGGGAAATTTGGTGGAGCGCTTGGCCTTATCCCTGACCACCTATGAGCACGACCGTCGTAATGTCGTGTTGAAGTTTCAATGTGAGTGGCAGGAAGAAAGGCTTGACAGCATTACCGCGGATATAGCCCATGGGAGAGGACTAGTTCGGGACCTGGAAATAGCCGCCGAAGATCACGGGACCAAGGTTGCCGATCTTAAAGGGGAAGGTAAACGCCTTCTTCTTAAGCTTGCAGATCTCGAGTCTCAAGGTGGTGAGTATAAGCAAAGCATCAATAATATGGAGGGCCAACTAGGTTCCTTTGTGATGCTAATTAGGGCTCATTGCGGTTTTATGTTTCCACCCCGATGATTTGTATGATCTGCTTTTAAGGTCCCTCGATTGAGCGAAATGAATGAAAGCTCTAATGTGTGTCTCAACTTCTGTATGGATGACTTTCTCGAACACCTGACCACTCTCAACCTAGGCAAGCTGCGCTTTGACATTGATGATTCGAGCGTGTACATCTTGATTTTTTAATCTTGCTTATGATCGGATAAAGGAACCTCCCACCGCGATTATCCACAAAAAGACTTCTCTTCTCTACTTGTTTTTAACCTGTTTCAAATGAAAAGGCAGAATCAGAAGAAAGAATTTGAAAAATAAAGCATAAATCCTTTCAATTTTATGCTTACTTATGATTAATAGGGATAAGAGCTTTGACAAGGGTTTTGGCCTTGTGCAAAAGCTTTTATCGATATTCCTCAAAGGAAAGCATATCATTGAAAGGAATGTAATTCACGATAATTGCCTTTGATCAATTCCAAGAAAATCAATGGAATGTTCAAAAGTACACAATTACGATGTGTTTTAAATTCAATTGAAGATACAGTATCCAAATTAAAGCTGTTTGCTAAGAACGAGAGTAATTTGGATATCTATCTTTTCATTAAATTTGAAAAACATGAATACTCTTGATATTCTTGATCAATTATTGTGGATTACCAATGATGCAAAACATGCATGAACCAATTCAAGTTTATAGTTCCTTCTGGCGAAATTGGGATTGTATTGCCCTATACGGCCAAAAGGTTGTATAAGACTTCCAATTTCAATTTCATCCAAAGGAATTATAAAATTGATTTTGGAGTATTCGAGTGATTAGAAGAAATGCCACTATCACATTCCAACGACAAGTCAATAGAAATACAACAAATTTCAATCTGAATGTATATAAACACAAATAGATCCCTAATACAATCAATCTAAGGGATCAGATAGAGAGGATCTCAGCAAAATAAATCCTATACAAGGCTAGAAATGAAAAATAAAACAAAGGAATGTGATCTTAATACTTAGAGAT
The DNA here is from genome assembly GCA_021437785.1 of Rhodomyrtus psidioides. NCBI lineage: Eukaryota > Viridiplantae > Streptophyta > Magnoliopsida > Myrtales > Myrtaceae > Rhodomyrtus > Rhodomyrtus psidioides. The sequence goes on along the minus strand of JAILYB010000041.1, from coordinate 948,747 downwards.
GCCCTAGTTTCGATCTTTGAGACGTGACTTCAGGATCACCTATTCCAAATCATCATCTTCATTAGATGATACCTCAATGATGTCCATAGTAGGCTCTTCTTGTCCACTTGGCGCTCGTAATGGGATGACACCATCTTCATCTTCCATCAAGAACATTGGGAGGAAAACACTCATATCTATCCTTAAAATGGCATTTAATCCAACCACCGGAATTATGCAATGAATATAATGATTAAGAGCTGTAACAAGTTCGAGGGATAGAAAAGTCTTACCAACCAAACTTAAGAGAAAATCAAGCTTCTCTGTATTTTTTGCAGTGTTAGGTATACTAACCTTCCATAGACAAACGCATGAGACAAGTGAGGGAAAACTCCTAAAAATCAAAAGATAGGGCTTGGTACCTAAAGCCAAGGTTCTCGCCTCGAATTCTGGGAAGAGCCGATTCCATTGCACAACTATCGTTGCATTGGGACTCAATCCATAGTTCGAAGTGAGCGGAATTGAAAAGTGGATTACCCCATGTTTTTCCTCACGGAGATTCCATTTTCAATTCCTTCTATTGTGTTCCTAAAGAGGGCGCCTGGGGTGTTAGGCGCAATTGTGTGTATTCATTGTGTCGTGCTAAAGCAATAGACATGCATTTTATTTAACAATCACCGCTTCAATATAAACATCCACACAATCATACATCCAAAACTCCTACCTGCATAAAACAAAGTTAACAAGCACTTCACCCATTATTTCTCCCGTCTACAAAAACATCTAACACATTCGTTAGCATAAACACCTCACTTTCGAGAGCATCTGCATAAAATTAGGTTAGAAGAATCAATCAACTTTTTAATCGGCTCAAGTCCACTAAATGGTTAAGAACCAGTCCCCAGCGGAGTCGCCAGTCTGTCGCGACCCTCTTGAGGTTGTCGAGCTCTCGAGGGCTAATGGGCCGTCCTGTCTGGTCGGACGCGGGCCTCTCCCAAGGCCCATTACCCAAATCGCAACGGAGGTATGCGTGATCGACTTTCAGTGTAGTCTAGTGACATGTGCTAAGTGTGCATGCCATGGAGTCGCCACCAATCATTTTTTTAGGGTGTGATTGGACCACCCAATCGAATAGTTGGGAGTTTCTATTCAATTCTGCGAGAACCAGAGAAATGGTTTCGGGGACTTAGTTACACCAACTGTCAGAGTTGACGCCCTTTCGGTACCTAAGTTGACTGAATTTTCTAGCCTGAGATTCATGCGGATGAGTAAGGTATGAACCCTAAATCTAGAAATTCATGCAGATAGGAGTGATTATCCTAGCAATCACAATTAGTAATAAAATGCGCAACTCAAGGAATCTAGATATGCAAATAAATCACTTGGCATTCCTAGTAAGGCCCTATTTATCAATCACAGCTCAAGAATGATTTAGCTGTCCTAGCCATTCTACACACGATCTAACCTAAGAAAAGCATTAGGAAGCATCGAAGGAGTTCGAGAGTACTCACATGGGGTTCGTCGTGCCCTGGTTTGGTCTTGGACGAGCCGACCCGATTATATTTGGGATCCACTCGGCGTTTTACACCATGAAATCATGTGAAACAAAAACGAAAATATTCAGCAAGGGGAATTTATTGTAGATGGTGGTCGATCTAATTGGACGTCAAGACTAAAAAATATGTAGAAATTTACAAATTAAAATACTCGAATGACATTTTTTTGCCAAATTCAACTCTATGCGTCATGAAGAAACACATGCAATTGAACTTGAATTTTGACTATTTATGAGTTCAAAATGAAAAGGAAATTAAAATAAAAATATTGACTATTTTTCTATATTTTTACGACATCGAACGCTATTTTTCTTCATTTTTCATGTATTTTTCTATTTTTGGAAAATATTAAAAAATATTAAAAAATATGACAATTTTTTTTTTTTATCAAAAATGGTTCCTTTAGCTTGGTCAAGGTTACCAAAGATGATTTTTTAATTTTTTTTTAACTTTTTATAGATTTTTTATGAATTTTTTAAAAATAAACTATGAAAGACTGATCAAAAATCAGGTGTCAATAGTCATGCTAGGACTGTCTGATATTTTTGAAAAAGGGGTCCTAGGACGAGGGTTCTCCACGTCATGCTAGGATTGCTTGATTTTTTTTTTAAAAGGGGTCCTAGGACGAGGGTTCTCCACGTCATGCTAGGACTGCTTGATTTTTTTTTTTTTAAAAGGGGTCCTAGGACGAGGGTTCTCCACGTCATGCTAGGACTGCTTGATATTTTTTGAACAAGGGGTCCTAGGACGAGGGTTCTCCACGTCATGCTAGGACTGCTTGGTTTTTTTGAAAAAGGGGTCCTAGGACGAGGGTTCTCCACGTCAAGCTAGGACTGCTTGGTTTTTTTTTTGAAAAAGGGGTCCTAAGACGAGGGTTCTCCACGTCATGCTAGGACTGTCTGATATTTTTGAAAAAGGGGTCCTAGGACGAGGGTTCTCCACGTCATGCTAGGATTGCTTGATTTTTGTTTTAAAAGGGGTCCTAGGACGAGGGTTCTCCACGTCATGCTAGGACTGCTTGATTTTTGAAAAGGGGTCCCAGGACGAGGGTTCTCCACGTCAAGCTAGGACTTTTTCTTTTAAAAGGGTTTTTCTTCCCATCTTTTCAGAGATCCCGAAGTTTGTCGAGAATTCAGTTTTTCGAAGCAGTGAAAGATTTTATTTTGACAAAGCTTCAGTTGAGTCTGTTGAGGCGACATTCTGGGAGCTGGGTTCTCCAGGTATCCTGCAGAAGTTTGAGCCCGAAAGATTTTTCTTCACCAAGAAAACGTTAGTAATCTTTGGAAGACAACGGTTGTCCAATCGATAAAATTTTATGACTTAAGTTTTAGTCATGAAAAGTGCACTTTGATGCTGGAGGTTATCCAAAACATTCTTGCAACATACAGATGTGATCACAAATTCCTTGCGCGGCAAATCTGGATCAATAGTTTAAAAATTCCAAAAAGAGTTTGTTCAAAACATTAATTGGAATATTTCTCGTTCAAGAGGTCTTCTCACCTGTTTTGAGATAGTGGTATTTTATAGGGGATGCACTCAATTCCCTACTAACCTGTACCTAGGTTTCAGGCTCATTCGCAGCGCATACATTTTGATCGGTCGGGAGGTCTTCCACGGGACCGTAATGTTGGGCTTGGATATTGGTTTTCAAGGGAGACCCGTTTTGGAGTCGAGGCCATTGAATGAAAGTCTTTACCATCTGCTCCGGGTTTACAAGTCAAGAACCTTGCAAAATGAGAAAGAAATAGTCTTGCTCGTACCTCTTCGAGCTAAGCTATATGTTAACCCAAGTGTCCTAGTCAGGGAAGATTGTTTCGGGGTTTGACGTTGGTAGGATTGGGGACCGAAAAAGGCTTATTTTTGGCCTAGAATTCATGAGGGGATTGACGTTGGTGATCATTGCAAATTTGCCACCTGTCTTTTCCATTTTGCATCTTCAATTTTTGAGGTGTGCAACCGCTTTCGAGGTGTGCACAAATTCTTTAGAAAGAATCTCTGGCTGCATTAAGAGATTGACAATTCTGTCTGCGTCTTTCCTCCTCGCTTGACATCATTTGGAGGAGCGACCTTTTGATCTGACTCCTTTAGGGGTCTTTCTCTCTTCCTTTCCCTACCAGGTTTCATTAGGGATCGATCACCCGAGCATCGGCCTCGCTTTTACCAGGCACTTTGCTTTTTCTTGATGCTGGGGATTTTTCTCATCATCTTGTCGCAAGTGAGACGCTTTGGCAATTGTGCTAGATATATGATTTGGCTCTTAGCACGCTTGAGTATCGACTTAGTAGCTTTTTCGCAAACCCTAGGTCTTGAACTCCATTGTTTCTGAAGTGATCTGCCTTTGTCTTGGAATTTGTAATGATCACCAACGGGTTTATGAAATGAATTTGCAGGCTCAACTTGGCTATGCAAATGATAAACGTGTGTGGGATAGAGAAATGAACGCTTCTCGTCATCCTATGGCACTTGGATTACCATATAAACAACACACAAAGATTAATGTTAGTCCGAGCAAGAAAATTTCTAACCATTTTCTCTTGACGCTGCTGGACTCACTTCCTTTTTGCCCCAATGTGGGGTGGTTCTTGACAGGGTTGAGAATGAAAGCCGCCGTTCAAAGGGGTTGTCAATAGTCACCTGTAGTGTTTGGGGATATGAAACGAATGCCTCCGTCATCCCAATCCATGTAATTGCTGCGAATGGTCCCTACTCCCGTAGGTTCAGATTTTGCTATCTGATTCGCTCTACTTCTCTCTCAAGTGTGTATAGGACGTGTTTGGATTAGGTTTTGCCTCTCGTCTTTTGAGAAAACGTCCTTTTGAAAGTTTTGAACAACTTTTGATTGGAAAAAAATCTCTTTCATCTTCTCCAAAAATTTTACCCGTCAAGGGGATTTTATGATGCACCATGCATGTTCTAATCATGTTTAGACAACCTCCTGTTTTCAAAACATGATTGTTAATGGAGTTAGAACTCTATGTCTTTTCTAGACATTAGATTCTGAAAACTTTTCTTTTTCTCTTTTTTCTCTTTTTTGTTTAACATCTTCAATGGATTGGGGAGAGGGATACTTACCTGTCTCCCACGGCTGGAGATCCCTGAAAATACGGAAGAAACATATTATTGTACGTTCATGAATTTTTCAAAAAATTAGAACGATACATCTTACCCTTGGTCATGTGTTCCAATGGGTAATACATGGGATGTGAAAACATGTTTCGCCTTGATGGCGAGCCCCTGTCAAAGACGGGAGTTAGATGTCAGTTTGCGTTCTAAAATTCAAAGCAAATTGGAACGATACAGCCTTGTTCTTGCTTTGTGTTTCCATTTGAATACAAAAGCGCGGCTTGCAGAATTTGGCCCTCTATCTTGTGGCCTTGATCCCTCTGTTTGGTTGGCGATGAATCATTCTCCAGGATTTGCCCCAGGGGAGATCCATTTGTGTTTTTGGACGCATTCCAGCGCCACTCTTCAGAGTTCCTTTTATTCAAGGAAAAAGGAAATTGTTATCGGAATGCATGTCAAAGCATGAAGTGTGGAAGCGATACTTTTTACCCTCCACTCAGTCTTATAATCAAAGACCATTTCTTGGAGTCCTGACTTCTAAGGTCGATAATTCTATTTGCCTCCTTGTCGGCGAGTTCTTTTATTTTGCGGCCTTCTGGTGCCAACAATTTTCTGTCCTTCTTGACAGTGAATCCCTGTCAACAATAAACATCAAGTGTCATTTCGTGTTTCGAAATTCAAGACAAATCGAAACGATACTGCTTTACTCTCGCTTCGCGCCTCCATTTGAACGCAAATGTAAGGCTTGTTGAAGTCGGCCATCTAGCTCGTGGCCATGATCTACCCGTCGGGTTGGCAACGAATCCTTCTCTAGGATTTGAACCGGATGAGATCAATTTGTGCTTTTGGACGTATTCTAACGCAATTTTGCGGGGTTCCATTTCCTGGCAGCTTGCCCCCTACAACGGATATTTCTTTTCGCTTCCACGTTGGGCGAGATCCTTTCTTTTGTGGCTTTTTGGTGCCACCAATTTTCTGCCAAATGAGAACAAACTCATGTTAAGCATGGGATCTTTGGGAGATCAATTTGGAACGATACAAAGTTACCGTTCACCCAGGTTTGTATCCTGGGGTTTACTTCCGATGAGGACGACTCTGTCATTGCGTCCATGGATTTTGCCAGAGAAGAAATGTCCTTCCTTTGTCCGGCGCACAAATGATTCACTTGCCCCAGTTAGACGTGGTTCATTATGGCTAGGTGATGCCTGCCCCAGCTAAATTCATTCCTGCGTTTTGCTATAATCTCCATCCTCTTTGGGGATGTCTTCCCTCTTGGGATTCCTGATGACGCCTTATTGACGTATTCCTTTCCTTCGTCGATTACTGACGCTTCTCATTTGATGTGGATGATGGATGCTGCTTCATCTCGTCTGTATTTGTGGGTGTTGTTCGTGAGACGATCCTCAATCACGTCGACAACTGCTTTGCCCCAGTTGGGCGGTGTTCATCTTGGCAGCGTGCCTTGGCATTCCCATGCTCCTGGGCGATTTTCAATCCGATTTGAAGACATTCATGCACCTGCATATGAAGAGACAGGTGTGGGGATTTATCTGGCTTCATTTGAAATTTCAGGAAGGAGGTACTCCCTTCGAGACTTCGTCCTTCCAACATTTGACGGAGCGGTGTTTTCCAAGTATTTTGCCCCAGTGAGGCTTGTCTTGGTGTTTGTCATTTCTGGGTTTGATAACCCTGGTTCGATGCACTTTCATGGGGGATCGTGAGAATTTTCCCCCGACTTGGCTCCTCGAAGCAGGTGGGGGAGCCCGCTCTCATGAATTTTTGTCGATTCTGGTCATCTATCTCGATTGCCAGATTCTTCGATTATTTTTTCTCTGTCCCTAGACAGCCTGACAATCTGGGGACTTGTCATGTGGCGGTTTGGTGATTCTCTCGATCATAGTCGCCATTTGAGATGTTCGATGTTCCCCTATTGGAAAGAAGAAATCTCATGAGTAAAGGGCATGTATAATTGACTATTGGAGTCGATACAATTTACCCTTGAAAATTATCCTGCGAGAACCGGCATTTCTTCCTTTGGGTTCCCTGTATATAGGATGTGTGCACGATATGCGTGATGCATGTTATGTATGCGTGCAACGAAAAAGGAGTTCGTGCTTTTCACTCTATTCAGAGAAAACATTTTTATCAGATATGTCAATCTGGAAAACTTGAAATTTTCTTTTCAAGTGTTCTTTTCACAGAAATTTCTAAATGATGATAAACTTCTTCAGGTTTTCTTAAAGGTTTTGTTCACAAATTGAGCTATTAGAATGCTCTTAAAAATGCTTAGCCAAAGTGCATGTCTGAGATGCCAAGAAAAGGGGTACTCCATGTTTGTCATTTGAAGGCATTGCTTCTTGGGCCCTTTGCTTCTGTTCCTAACCTGAAAGGAAAAAAAAAGGAAACATTATTCTCATATCAAGAAAATAATCATTTTGGAACGATACGTCCTTTTACCAGAATCGATGGCTCCGCATCGTTCTCCTTCTCATTTAGAAGGGTTTGATGTGTTTTGTCTTTGATTGATTATTCCACTTCATCATGATTCATGGGTGATAACTGCTTCAGGGACTTCCCCTACGTATCCCCATGGTGAATTCGGCGCATCCTACATTTGGTACCCTTTCCGGGTAGAGAGTGATTTGCCCTCAGCCACTGGACGCTTTGTCTGGGGCTGGCTGATTTAGTTTTAGGCGATCTGATCATGCCGTGTTGATGTATTCAATCTTCCGAAGATGTCAGCATTTGATGTTCTGCAACGTTTGACACTCCTTGGTCTCATCCATGCATTCCAAATTCTTCATGCGCATTTTGCCTTGTCGTCATTTTATGACGTCCCTCGATCATTCTGTTGTTTGACATCAGCAAGCACGGGTTTACTTGTGGCTGAGTACTTCAACATCCTGGAGCGTTACTTCACAAGCAACAATTTTCTTCATTGTGTCTTGTCGCATTCACCTTACGCTTTAACAATCTTTTACGCCACCTGTACGATGAAATGAATGAGTGACTCGATTGCTGCATAGGGAGCTTTAATTAAAACGACTACGGATTTACTATCCCCGCTCTGGTCACTTCTGGCATCCAAGATGCTGGAAATTTTTCAATGGGCCCGTTCATTCTCGTCATCACCTGCAAGAACGAGAAACCATATCAACTCGTGAACCAGTCAATCCGATTTGGAACGGATACAGCTTTTTCGACTTAGGGAGAGCCAATCCTAATTAGGTTGCTCCTTCTTCATAATTTAATTCATTTTGTCATTGCAATCCCAACGAGTGACATCTGCTGAAGGCACATTTCTTTCCGTCTTGTAGGGAAGACAAATTTTCCTTCGTTTATCTTTGACCCTCTTATCCTGTAGACAAAAGACATAAAGGTCCCCGTAAGGTATAACATTCGAAGGGCTTATTGGAACGATTACAGTTTCACCATCGTTCCATGATCATCTTGCATGTGATCGGATGAGGACATTTTCGACAAATGTATGCCATGTAAAACATGTCCCTTGTGTCTATCCATAAATGGATTTTCCTTCTCTACCTGTTTTTCACCTGAGAGGAAAAGAAAGGAAATATTATGCTGGTATCTGATTGAAAATCAATTAGGAACGATACGTCTTTACACTTGATCCGGCTGCCCCGGTCAGGTGGCGTCTGCCCTAGTTGAGTGGGATATGCCCCAGTCGACTGCTTTGATCCTTTCACAATTTTTACGGTTCCTTTTCAATTAGGGGATATCTGCCGTTCGGAGCTTCCTGTCTCTTTTCATCTTGGCGGGCTTTGCCCCAGTATGTCGTCTTAGTGAGAAGTTGACTTCTTTGTCTGTCTTCAAACATCCTTCCTAGTGGCTCGAGTTGTCGACTAGCTTCGATATTCTTGAAGGAGTACTCCTGAGGATCAATAAAACATAATCAACAAATTTTCAAATTTAAAGAGATTAGATTACAGCTAATTCTTTTCCGCATGTGGCTCCTTTGATTGCATGCTGTTCCACGTCTTGAAAGATGGCAATAGGAAATACGCCCCCTTTTTTTTTCAGCTGACTATTTTTCTTGATGATTCCCTGGTCGGACGGTCAGGTTAGAATTTAAGGCCGTCGGGGTACCCCCTGTGTAGTGAGGATGAGTGTCTTCATTTCTGTCATCATTGCGAGCACCTGAGCCAACTGACTCTCCAGGGTGGTCAAGCGCTTTTGACTTGTGACTGATTCTTCACACAAGTCTTTGGATTTTGATTCTAGAAATTGCCTGTTCGAATGACAGACTATGTTAGAAATGGAAGTAAAGCATAAATCCTTTCAATTTTATGCTTTCTTGTGATTAACGAAGATAAGGACTTTTACACAAGCCTTAACCTCATGTGAGAAATTCTTATCGATGTTTTTCAAGAGAAAACATAAAACTAAAAGGAACGTAATCCATGGTTATCACTTTTGGCAAATCCCCAGAAAATCTGTGGAATTTCCAAGAAGATGTGTCCTGAATTCGATAGGAAATAGGACATCCAAATTGAAATGATTTCCCGAAGGTAATTTGGATATCATGTCTCCTCTTGAATTCAGGGAACATGAACGACTTTAGTTAATTACCAAGGATTACCAATGATGCATGCTATAGACCGGTTCAATTACATGTCCGGCGTACCATGAAATGAATGTTAGATTCTCGTACTTGGGTTAAACATGCCAAGTGTGAGTTCTAACGAAAATTTCATTTGGGTAAGACATGCAATTGAACCGAAAAATTCGAATGGTTGAGAGGAATTCCAGTGTCACGCTCCAATGTCAAGACACTTAGACAAGACTTAGGAATCGATGTGTAAAAGATAGATGGGGGACCCACAGACGGGTGCTCCTTACAGACTCGATGATCCTAATAAAAGAACAGGGACGACTAGAACGTGACCCTTAATAACCTAAAGAGATGCCCCAAGTCGGGTCTTCGGGGGACGACGCTTGATGTCTTCGGAATAGCTATTTCGGATCTTTATTTCCGTCAGGTGCCCTTTTGATGATGCCCGACAGGTGTTTCGGATTTGCTTTTATTGCATGTCCTTCAACTATCGGTATGGTCACTGGATCATTCCTCGGACAGCTCGAAAATGGTAGACTCCGTTGACTGCCTGGGCAGTCTGATGGCGGATGACGCGTCGCTCATACTTGAATACGTCTGGGATGTGGGACCGACTTGGAGAGATCATCTCTTTTATCTATACTTTAAAATGGAATTGGATTCAACCATCGGACTTGATGAATGCAGCATGTTGTGCAAAATGAAAGGCTGCAAATGAATTTAAATAGAAATGGCAGGACTTTACCATGAGAGGTACCCAATGATTTTTGGTTTTAGGTATACCAACCATCCATATACATGCGCATGAGACGAGTGAGGCTTGACTCTAGAAATCAAAATGGCTTAGGTGAGGAACCTAGAGGCTTCCCTCTATCCGAGTCGATAAATTCGTCCATGAGCGCAATCCACAACAAATGGATAAAAGTCTCAACTTGGATAGTGAGTGGGATCGAATATGGTCGACCCCAGCGCAATTCACGCTAGAGCGTTGCATATCGATCCCTGATCTATGTCTACCTGAAAAGGTGATTTCGCGGCCTGGGTTTGGGCGCTTTGTGCAAAGTGTCGTGATCCTCAAATATGCAGTGAATCATGCGCAACAATTTGTATATCAATCAGCGCTTCAAATCATCCATATAACATACATTCCTACGCCCATCCTGCATAAGACAATGTTAATCACAGACTACACCCCTTATCACTCCAATCTGCAAAAACATATAACACCTATCGTGAGCGGACTTACCTCACCTTCAAGAGCGCCTGCAGGGTTAGAAAAATCACACAACGTTTTAATTACGGCCTAAGTCCACTTGAGGTCCAGAACCAAGTGTTCTAGAACAGTCCCCAGCGGAGTCGCCAGCTGTCGCGACCCGTCCGAAAATCAACAGACGCGGCTAATGGATTACCGATCGCGGGCTTTGGATCGGCGCGGGCCCTCCCAGGCCCATACCAAATCGCGGCGTGAGTATCTTTATTGAGGGATTCGACGATAAGAGTCGATCGCTATCGACCTTAGTGTGGTCATGGTGGCATGTGCAAATTGTGCATGCATTTGGAGTCGCCACCGGTCTTTCTTGGAGGGTAGACCGGAAACCTTACTGACCGATTGGGAGAGATCGATCAGTTCTGCGGAACCAGAGATTTTGGGTTCGGGGACTTGGTTACGTCGGTGTCATTACCAACGCCCTTTCGGTACCTAACGCGAGTGATTTTCCTATTCAAGATTTCATGCAGACGCAATTCCGGGTGAGGTAGTTTTGGTTCAGGGTTTCATGCAGATTGGAAGACTGGTCCTATCAAATCACAGTCAATATAATTGAAAGCGCAAGTCAAGTGCATAAATAAATCATGTCAATGCACATCAATTTCAATCATGGGCCTCCTAGTATAGCCATAAGGGCTTAGCGAAGATGCGATTTGGGACTAGGGGTAATATGGGAAGATTCGAGGACAATTAGCCCGAAGGGCAAAATTGTCATTTTTTGGAAGGTTTGGATACCGAATTACCCAAAATATTCCATGGCCAGTTGATCGTGGCCATTTCCCACTTTTGAGAATTTTTTTGGAATTTCTTGATTTTTCTTCAATTTTTGGAAGACGACTCGCCCAAAGGGCGAAATCGTCATTTTCAAGAAGGTTCAGGGTTCAAAACACCCGGGATGAGCCTTGGCCAGTTGTTTGTGGCCATTTCCTATTTTTTGGGATTTTCCTGGATTTTTTAGAATTTTTTTGAATTTTTTATGATTTTTTCATTTTTTATTGATTTTTTTGATTATTTTATTATTTTTTATTATTTTCTGAATTTTTTAATATTTAAAAATATTTTCCGGGCCGGGTCAGACCCGGCCCACGCCTCTCGGGCGCCCGGCCCGACCCTAGGGGTCGAAACCGGCCTAAAAACGACGCCGTTTTATATTTTTAAATATTTTTCCTATTTTTTAACAATTTTTTTGGTTTTCTATCTATTTTATTTAATTATCCGAAAATTCCCCGGATCGGACGGTCCACGTCGTGCCACGTGGCTTCGTCTCGTGCGTCCGATCAAAGACTAGATCGGACGTCCCTCAGTGAGCCACGTGGCCACATCGTAGCCATTGGATCAAAAATTAATTTATTTTCATTTTTTAGGAAAACCTTCGGATCGAACGCTCCACGTTGTGCCACGTGGCTACTCCTGGTGCGTCCGATCTTGGACAAGATCGGACGATCCACAGAAAGCCACTTGGCACATTCTCGGCCGTCGGATTGATTTGAATTAATTATCCGAAAATCATTTATTTTATTTTGCAAAATTCCAGGATCGCGACACGTGTCGCGATCGTGGCCGTCCGTTTGTTTTATTTGAAAATAACCGGACCGGACCCCACCTGGCTGACGTGGCGCCTACGTGGCACGCCACGTCGGCCGTTGACCGTTGACCGGCCGGAGGGTCGCCGGAGAAGACGATGAACAGTAAAAAATTCGGCGGGAATAGTAAAAATTCCGGCGAAGTCGCCGGAAAATTGCGAAACGGGCCCGAAACTTGGTATTTTTCGCCCGTTCTTGCGGCATTCGACTCATTAGACACTCAGCATCAACATACAACAAAAAGAAGGCCGTGAACACGCCGAAAAATAAGTAAACCGGGCCTCCCCGAACCCGGCTCCGGCGAGGTATTTTCCGAATTTTTTTTCTTATCAAAACTCGATTCTAAACCATCAAATAACACCCAAGGAGGGTCTAGAGGCTTACCTGAGCTCATTTCGAGCTTGAAGACCGCCGGAAGTTCCCCGTTGAGCTCCCGGTCCGAACCGTTGCCGGCGAAGCTCCGAGCCGTGTTTTCGCCGCGGTTTAATGCAAAACAAAGGTCAACACAAGCTTAGAGTTGGATCTAGATGATTTTTAAAGCGAGCCTCGCACAGAAAGGGGTCGGGAAAGGTCCGGCCGAGAGCCCCGGAGTAAAATGCTCACTGAAGCATTTCGCCGAACACATGGCGTGCACTGAGAAAAATGAAGCTCGGGAGCAAATACCAACCTATTCGGAGCTCGCCGACGGCCACTAAGCTCCGGTGATGGTCGGGGAGCGTTGCCGAAGGCCCTGGGTTGCCGTTTGTCCGTCGGTTTTCTCCCAAAAATTCCCCGTACCCCCTTCAACTCTCTCGGCCCTGTTTTCTTTAAACCCGAGCACCATCCCCCTCCCCCGTGGCCGACCGGCCCTTTTTTTCACGCCCACGCCTCTGCCAAAACCGAATATGCCTTGCCCATTTGCTTCCCATGCTCGGTTGTCTCGTTTTTGTTAAAACAAATCGCCCCCCCACACTGCTCTGCTGCACGCGGGTCTGCTGCACATTCTGTGCATTTGCAGACCCGGGTCGGGCCGGGTCGGGTCGAGTCGGGTCCGACCGGCCCGGTTCGGCCAAATCGCCCAAATCGCCAAATTGACCCCCTAAATGACCTCTTTTCATGAAATTGATGGCAAAATCGGATTCCTTGACATGTTTTCCATCAAATATGGGTATTTTCGTGAATCAATTTATTGAAATTCTGTGAAAACCCCAAATTGTCCCTAGGATCCGAAAATCAATTTCGCCAAATCGAAGGCCTAAACGATCGAATTAGCCAAAATTGAGCCCACCAATGGATTCATCATGATGAAAACTGTTGGGTAGAGGTGTTTAATTTTAATGGGTGTGCCCGTGTGAAATTTAATTTCAACAATTGTGAAACCGGGGACTAAATTGAAAGATTTTTATGCAATTAAGCCCTTTTGGTTAAAATTGATCAAATTGGAGGGCAAATTGACCCAATTGCATTTCAATACTTTAGAGTCCCATGTTATAGCTTATAAAAACCGAGAATTGAAAATTAAAAGACTCGAAAAGGATTTTTTAGGCCCGGTTCGGGATTAGGTTTGTGAAGGAACACAATGAACCAAGCCGAATTTCCCTAATAAAAAGTGAAAATATTAAAGATAGAATTAAAATGAAATTTCTGAATATTGTTTTGTAATTTTCTCACCACGGATGGTATTTTTCTGATTTTTTGGGTATTTTTATAATTAAATAAATTCCAAAAAATATTAAAAAATTCAAAAAATATTTTTTGTTCAAAATTGGTTCCTAAGGCTAGGCTAAGGCTCCCAAAGTTGATTTTGCAATTTTTTGACCTTTTTTTCTATTTTTAATTAATTTTAGAAATAAAAAACTATAATAACGGATGGTCAAAAATCAGGTGTCAACAGCTGCCCCTCTTTGAGAGTGAGCTCGTCAGAGGTTGCTGTCAAAGACAAAATGACACCTGGATCTTAACCGACTCGACTGGGGAAAAGAAATGCCATGACATCGGACCCTTAAGTCTTTTGATGAATGCTCAAATTAATCATCGGTTTACTCTTGCAATTCGAACATGGGCCGGAGTGAGAGAGGCTTACCTGAAGCTCACCTGTCAGATGCTGCCGGTTGCGATGACTTTCAAGAAGATACCTAGGACTCGTTCAGAATATCCTAGGGAGATTAAGCTCTGACCTGTATGGTAGGTCATACCATTAGTTAACCCTTATGGCGGTTTCTACCATTGGTTGACCCTTATGGCGGTTTCTACCTTCATTTGACCCTTCAGGCGGTATCTACCTTCAGTTGATCCTTCAGGCGGTTTCTACCTTCATTTGACCCTTCAGGCGGTTTCTACCTTCAGTTGACCCTTCAGGCGGTATCTACCTTCAGTTGACCCTTCAGGCGGTATCTACCTTCAAGTTGACCCTTATGGCGGTTTCTACCATTGAGTTGACCCTTATGGCGGTTTCTACCATTCAATTGACCCTTATGGCTGTATCTACCTTGAGTTGACCCTTCAGGCGGTATCTACCTTCAAGTTGACCCTTATGGCGGTATCTACCTTTGATTGACCCTTATGGCGGTTTCTACCATGATTTGACCCTTCAGGCGGTTTCTACCTTCAGTTGACCCTTCAGGCGGTATCTACCTTTGGCTTAGTTTTGACCCTTATGGCGGTGTCTACCTTCAAGTTAGACTCCAGACTGATAGGAATCTAAGGATGACGCGCCCGTTCTGTAGGGTTTGTCGGAGACTCGATCGTTCTGTAGATCGGTCTTGGAAAAGGTTTGCCTACTAAAAGGCTACGCCAATGAAATGACATATCCCTTCTTGTCGGGACTAGTCGAAGACTCGATCGTTCTGTAGATCGGTCTTGGAAAAGGTTTGCCTACTAAAAGGCTCCGCCTATGGAATGACATATCCCTTCTTGTCGGGACTAGTCGAAGACTCGATCGTTCTGTAGATCGGTCTTGGAAAAGGTTTGCCTACTAAAAGGCTCCGCCTCGGAATGACATATCCCTTCTTGTCGGGACTAGTCGAAGACTCGATCGTTCTGTAGATCGGTCTTGGAAAAGGTTTGCCTACTAAAAGGCTCCGCCTCGGAATGACATATCCCTTCTTGTCGGGATTAGTCGAAGACTCGATCGTCCTGTAGATCGGTCTTGGAAAAGGTTTGCCTACTAAAAGGCTCTACCTAAAGATTGACATCATTAAGGTCTCTTTTGGAAGGTTTACCTAACTCTAGGTTCACCTGAAGGCTATCCTGGGATTTAGGGGTTACCTGAAATCTCGCAGAAGGCCGAGTTGTCCTTTCGACATGCGAGGTACCTCTCTGGGATATGGGGACTCCAATTATCCTGCAGAAAGCTGAAACCTGCAAACTTGTCATTAAAAAGGTATCAGTTTGGAACCTGGGTTCTCCAGGGATCTTGCAAAACATGACCCTATGAGCTTTTCTTGACAGAGCAAGGCATCCTTTCGGGATCATGGGTTCTCCACGTCCGATGGAACTGTCTGAATTTTGAAAAAGGGGTCTCATGACGAGGGTTCTCCACGTCCGATGAGACTGCCTGATTTTTTTGAAAAAGGGTCCCGAGATGAGGGTTCTCCACGTCTACTGGGATTGCTTGATTTTTTTTTTAAAAGGGGTCCTAGGACGAGGGTTCTCCACGTCATGCTAGGACTGCTTGATTTTTTTTTTAAAAAGGGGTCCTAGGACGAGGGTTCTCCACGTCATGCTAGGACTGCTTGGTTTTTTTGAAAAAGGGGTCCTAGGACGAGGGTTCTCCACGTCAAGCTAGGACTGCTTGGTTTTTTTTGAAAAAGGGGTCCTAGGACGAGGGTTCTCCACGTCATTGTCGCGACCCTCTTGAGGTTGTCGAGCTCTCGAGGGCTAATGGGCCGTCCTGTCTGGTCGGACGCGGGCCTCTCCCAAGGCCCATTACCCAAATCGCAACGGAGGTATGCGTGATCGACTTTCAGTGTAGTCTAGTGACATGTGCTAAGTGTGCATGCCATGGAGTCGCCACCAATCATTTTTTTAGGGTGTGATTGGACCACCCAATCGAATAGTTGGGAGTTTCTATTCAATTCTGCGAGAACCAGAGAAATGGTTTCGGGGACTTAGTTACACCAACTGTCAGAGTTGACGCCCTTTCGGTACCTAAGTTGACTGAATTTTCTAGCCTGAGATTCATGCGGATGAGTAAGGTATGAACCCTAAATCTAGAAATTCATGCAGATAGGAGTGATTATCCTAGCAATCACAATTAGTAATAAAATGCGCAACTCAAGGAATCTAGATATGCAAATAAATCACTTGGCATTCCTAGTAAGGCCCTATTTATCAATCACAGCTCAAGAATGATTTAGCTGTCCTAGCCATTCTACACACGATCTAACCTAAGAAAAGCATTAGGAAGCATCGAAGGAGTTCGAGAGTACTCACATGGGGTTCGTCGTGCCCTGGTTTGGTCTTGGACGAGCCGACCCGATTATATTTGGGATCCACTCGGCGTTTTACACCATGAAATCATGTGAAACAAAAACGAAAATATTCAGCAAGGGGAATTTATTGTAGATGGTGGTCGATCTAATTGGACGTCAAGACTAAAAAATATGTAGAAATTTACAAATTAAAATACTCGAATGACATTTTTTTGCCAAATTCAACTCTATGCGTCATGAAGAAACACATGCAATTGAACTTGAATTTTGACTATTTATGAGTTCAAAATGAAAAGGAAATTAAAATAAAAATATTGACTATTTTTCTATATTTTTACGACATCGAACGCTATTTTTCTTCATTTTTCATGTATTTTTCTATTTTTGGAAAATATTAAAAAATATTAAAAAATATGACAATTTTTTTTTTTATCAAAAATGGTTCCTTTAGCTTGGTCAAGGTTACCAAAGATGATTTTTTAATTTTTTTTAACTTTTTATAGATTTTTTATGAATTTTTTAAAAATAAACTATGAAAGACTGATCAAAAATCAGGTGTCAACAGCTGCCCCTCTTTGAGAGGAATTTCGTCAGAGGTTTCTCTCAAAGACAAGGTGACACCTATATTCCGATCGACTCGACTGGGAAAATAAAAGAAATCATGACATCCAATTTTCATGCCCATCAATGTGTGCTTTTCCTTAAAAAGAGATGTGCTCATTCAATTCCCTGATATGATGTAAGAAAGTTAAGGAGTAGATAGACTTCCCTGCCCCTTACTTGTCGAATGCTTACAGCATTTGCTGTGTCTGATGGGTTCAAGTAGATTCCTAAGGACTTGTCATCGGAGTGTCCTTGGGATGTTAAGCTCTGACCTGTATGGTAGGTCAAACCATAATGGGATTCCTAACTGATAGGAACCTAAGGAAGACGCATCCCACATTTGGGAATTTGCCAAGGGTTTTGATCCGTGTGGTGGACTAAACTAGAAATGGCTTGCCTAATGTAAGGCTTATTAGGGAAAACGAATCCTCCTGCGTTCGGGATTCATCAAGGTTTTGATCCGTATGGTGGATCGGACCATTGGGTTGATCCTTCAGGCGGTCTCTACCAGTCCTTTGACCCTTCAGGCGGTTTCTACCATTCATTGACCTTTCATGCGGTTTCTACCATTGAGTTGACCCTTCAGGCGGTTTCTACCATTGGTTGACCCTTCAGGCGGTTTCTACCATACATTGACCCTTCAGGCGGTTTCTACCATTGTTTTGACCCTTCAGGCGGTTTCTTCCATTGGTTGACCCTTCAGGCGGTTTCTACCATACATTGACCCTTCAGGCGGTTTCTACCATTGTGTTGACCCTTCAGGCGGTTTCTACCATTGATTGACCCTTCTGGCGGTTTCTACCATTGAGTTGACCCTTCAGGCGGTTTCTACCATTTATGAGATTCCAAATTGATATGAATCAAAGGATGACGTACCCACTCTTCGGGGCTAGTCGGAGACTCGATCATTCTGTGGATCGGTCTTAGAAAAGACTTGCCTACTAAAAGGCTTCACCTAAGGATGACACACCCAGTCTTTGGGGCGGCCAAAAGTCCTGCAGAAAGCTTAGACCTGAAAATATTTTCCTCGCCAAGAAGATATTAGTAATCTTTGGGAAGACAATAATTGTCTAACTGACAAAATTCTACGACTTAAGTTTTAGTCATGAAATGTGCATTTTGATTGCTGGAGGTTATCCAAAACATTCCTGCCATATACAGATGTGATCATAAATTCCTTGCACGGAAACTCTAGATCAAACAATTTGAAAATTTCAAAAAGAGTTTGCTCAAAACATCCATTGGAGTATTTCTCATCCAAGAAGGCTTCTCACTGCTCTGTGATAATGATCTTTAATAGGGAAAGTGCTCAATTTCCTACCAACCTATGCCTGGGTTTCAGGATCATTCGCAACGCATACATTTCGACCGATCAGGAGGTCTTTCACGGGACCGTAGTGTTAGGCTTGGATATCGGTTTCCAAGGGGGACTCACTTTTGAGTCAAGGCCGTTGAACGAAAATTTTCACTATCTGCTCCGGGTTTACAAGTCAAGAACCCTGTAAAATGAGAAAGAAATAGTCTTGCTCGTACTTCTTTGAGCTAAGTTATACATTAACCCAAGTGTCTTAGTCAGATAAGACTGCTTCAGGGTTGTAACATTGGAAGGATTGGGGACCGAAAAAGGCTTATTTTTTGCCCAGAAATTGTGAAGGGTTTGGCATTGGTGATCATTGCAAATTTACCACATGTCCTTCGAAGAACATCTCCATTTCTTGAAGTGTACACTCCTCTTTTAGAGCGCACAAGGATGTTTAAAAGCGTCTCTTGTTACATTAAGAGACCGTCTGTTTGTGTGTTTGCAATTTGAGCACGACATCATTTGGAGAGTAGTCATCTTGATCTGACTCCTTTGCAGGGTCTTTTCATCGTATATCTAGACTTTACTGGGGATATTTTGAATAGACATCAGCCTTGCTTTTTACCAGGCACTTTGCTTTTTCTTGATGTCTTGGGATTTTTCTTTTCCCCCTTTTTTTTAATCCCGTGTTTTTCTTTTCTTTTGGAGCTAGGATTTTCGGCAATCATGCTAGATATGCAACTTAAACTTTGGCACGCTTCCATTCCTAGAGTGATGTTGCCTTTGCTTTGGAATATGCAATGATCACCAATAGGTTGATGAAATGAATTTGCTGGCTCAACTTGGTCGTGCAAAGGATAACAGTGTGTAGGATAGAGAAATGAATTATTCTCGTCATCCTATGACACTTGGATTATCATATAAACAACACACAAAGATTTATGTTAGTCCGAGCAAGAAAATTTCAAACCGTTTACTTTCTGATACTGTTGGACTAACCTTCATTTGCCCCAATGTGGGGTGGTTCTTGACAGGGTTGAGAATGAAAATCGCCGTTCAATGGGGTTCTCAATGGGCATCTGTAGTGTTTGGAATGAAGAAATAAATGCCTCTGTCATCTCGATCCATGTAATCGTTGCGAATGACCCTTATATCCATAGGTTAAGGTTTCGCTATCATTTCCAATCTCCTCATCTCTCAAGTGTGTATGGGACGTGTTTGGATTAGGCTCGCTTCTCTTATGAGAAAATACCCTTTTGAACAGTTCAAACGACTCTTGTTGGAAAAATTCATTTCATTTCATCAAGATTTATCCTTCAAAGGGATTTTGTGATGCACCATACATGTGTAATTCATGTTCAGACAATCTCATGTTTTAAAACATGAATGTCAACGAAGTAAGAATTCTATGTCTTTTTAGATGTGAGAATCGAATTAATTCTGAAATTTTTTAATCTCCAATGAATTGGGAAAAGGGATACTTACCTGCCCATCGAGGCTGGAGATCCTGGAGATATAAAAGGGATATGTCATCGTATATTCTAAAACTTTACAAAAATTGGAAC
Source organism: Rhodomyrtus psidioides (assembly GCA_021437785.1). Classification (NCBI taxonomy): domain Eukaryota; kingdom Viridiplantae; phylum Streptophyta; class Magnoliopsida; order Myrtales; family Myrtaceae; genus Rhodomyrtus; species Rhodomyrtus psidioides. The sequence goes on along the minus strand of JAILYB010000041.1, from coordinate 928,846 downwards.
AATACATCTTACCCTTGGTCATATGCTCCAACGAGTGTACAAGGGTTGTGAAAATCTGCAATGTCTGCCCTGATGGCGAGCTCCTGCCAAGGATAAATATTAAGCATTATTTTGGGTTTCCAAATTCAAAACAAATTGGGACGATACTACTTTACTCTTGATTTGAATTCCATTCTGCATGCCAATGTGCAGATTGTAGAAGCCGGCCCTCAAGCTTGTGGCCATGATTTCTTCGTCTGGTTGGGCAACGAATCCACCTCGAGGATTTACGTCGGAGGAGATTCATTCATCTTTTTGGGCGTGTTTCATGCACTGTTTTGTTATTTGAATGCATGGCTTCTTGGGTGCCTCGTCTCTGTTCATCACCTGAGAGGAAAATGAGAGAACATTATCCCCGCATCTGATTGAAAATCATTTAGGAACGATACGTTCTTTTTACCAAATGGGTGGCTCCGCGGCCAAATACGTTTTACATTGAAAGAATGGATTCCATTACGCTCTGCGGATGATAACTATCGCTTCAGGGACTTGCCCCACGGATTAAACGATGAATTTGATGTCTTCGGCTTCGACATGCTTTCCGGATGTAGGAATGGTTTGCCCCCATTTTCAGTGGAGATGGGTTTTGTCGAGTGGGCAAGATCAAAAACTCATCCTAGATTTGGCTTTAGTCGAAGGTTGAAATCCCGACCTTGGATAAGCGAATCATGATTCATCTCCTTGTGCTTCGGATTTGTCATTTGCGTGCTTCACATTTTACAATACCAACTTCGCCGCTTGATGAAAATGAATCGATGATTTTCGAATTGCCCCAAGTTCTATAGTCATCTGCGTCGAATCTCTTTGAACTTCATCGGGTGATAGACAAACTGATAAAATGATTTTTCAATCCTGAGATCGAACTCCTGACGTTTCGTACCACTTCCAGTTCACTGACTACCAGGACAAAGCACTATTGGCGTCCCTAACTGGTTCGTTTTTTGTTATAAAATTCTTGAAGCAGTTAGCGACCCCCATCGAGAATGAAACAAGCTCAATTTAGAGTTCATAACGACTAAAGGTCCCTTAGAACGATACAGAGCTAACCGTCTTTGAGCTCGCTCGGGCTTTTGCTCGCATTTTCCTATGTGAAGCCTTTAAATGTTTTTCTTCGTGGCGTTCAATTGATTCGCCTCGACTCTAATCTAACAAGGGATTGTCGTACTCAAGCATGATGATGCTCGCAGGTAGTACTGATCGCTGCCCCAGATTAACTCTAGGCATTAAGGAAGATTATCTTGCATGGAAGACTTTATGACAGAAAGATTAATGATACATCCATTCACATGTGCCTAGTTCCCTTGAGGATTCTCGGTGATCAGCCAGCTACACCATGAATCAGACATATAATCGTCATTTTGGATCATAACTTCATAAGTCCATCAGTTTTAAACTGATCGATCCAGATATGGAGCTCCTCATCAAGGAAATCTTTTGATTCTTCGAGCAACTGATATTCGGGTTGACCATCATCGCTTGGCGTTGAAGGATTCATGTTTCTGTTGTGAGCGATCTGATTCTTCGAGCTAGAACCTTCGTCGTTGCTCGAGATTATAAGAGGATGATTGATCGGTTCACTATCAAAAGCACCTTCCATTTGGGAATGGGAGAAACAAAAATCCTCAAAGCATCCGCCCGCTTGATCTTCCGAAATCATATGCCCAAGCCGGGCAGATCTTTGAACACTAGGCGCAATATGTTGATCGGGGATAGGAAGAGCACTAGCGAAAAGTTGCTGCTCAAACCAAGGAGTTCGTACCTGCTGCACTTGTGGCATATACTCTTGAGGGGTGCTGAGATGATTCGGGGGAATATTCTGATTAGCGCCCAAGTAGTCGATGGTGCTGCTACCAGCTTGGTCGGTGCCTAGATTCGGCAGGGTATTTCTTACTTCAGGGGCATTGTAGTTATAGCCATGCCTAGTGTTTAGGCACAAGTTGAGTTCTTTCAGGTTCAGTGCTGTGTGGCGCTGTCTTAGCGCCCTTCTGTAGCTCTTGAGGTGACTCGCGACTCCATATTTAGTGAGTCCTGGTATGTTCATGATCTCAAGTATGCGCGTTGGATATGCTGAGTTGATCCCTAGTTGCTGAACCGCACTAAGGAACTTGAGATGAAGCTCAGGGGACCAATTGACCCTCGTCTTCTTGCGACCCGGAACAGTGTTGACAACTTGGCTATTGCTCTCTGGCCTATTTCCAATAGGATTTGATCGAGCCGGAAATTGTTGTGGAGGGAATTCATCAGCTTTGGATTGGTCGGTCGTGATAGTAAGCTCATCGTTAAGGAAACTCCAATCATGGTGACGCATATCACATCCTTTAGAAGGCATCGGTATTGACTTCGTAGAATTGATTTGTTCATGCATATCTCCAACAAAATCTGATTGTATCGAAGATGGTTCGAGGGAGTGGGGTGGTGAATGAGCATTTTCAATCCTCATATAAGGCTTATCAAGGAACATTTCGCCGAGAGTGATAGGGCCACCGCAATTAAGGCAAGCGATAGTGCTGGGAGCTTTCTTATACCTCATGTTCTCCGCTCGAAGCTTTTCGTTTTCCTCCTTTAGAATCGCAAGTTCTTGACGTCTGTGTTGAGCCCTCAATTTGGCTCGCTTATTTTGAAACCAAAACTTGACCCTCAAAGGTTTCATCCCTAGCTTCTGGCCCAATTCATTTCTTTGTTTCATGTTCGGGAGAGGACATTCACTAAAGAAAGCTTCAAGCTCTTGGATTTCATTCTGAGTGTGGCACTGGCGACGTTTCCTTTTCCGGGATTGACCATCGCTGCTGCTGTTGTCGTCGCTGCTGAGATCCTGAACTTCGTTGCCGAAAGGGTTGGGTTCTGTGGTTCTGGTACCAGACGCCATCCTAGAATCTTCGAGATCTCTCAGTAGTTCATTTTCTGAGATTTTTGGATCAGTCGCCTCTAGCAACTGATGGTAACTCTCAAACATGTTGGATCGAAAAATGTTCGATCAATTTTTGCTCACTCAGGGTTCTCTACTCTCTCATGTATGCTCACTCTCTCTAAATTTTCTTTTGAGTGGTTCTGTATGCCCATGAAACGTTCTTTAAACATGGATGAAGATCATCAGGCAAGCGTTGCTCCCAAGATTTCGTATTTCCCGCTTTGTCGTCTTCTTTCTTCTTTTCAACGTGGAGGGACACCAATTAACTTGATGGTTCACCGAAAGAGCCACCATTGCTTTACCCAATTAACTTGGCTCCACGAGCATTATTGTTGTGCCTTTCTTCATTCTCGAGTTGCTATAAAAGGAGGAGTTAATGCATAGAAGATTAACACTCTTACATAATTGCCTTTTCGTATTTTAATCACTCTACCACACTCATCTTCTTCTCCCTCACTCCAACGAAAATGACCTCATCTCCTATTCGCGCTTTCTCAGCCGAAATTTTGGCCCAGTGGGAAAAACTCTATAACCTCCTCGGTCGAGGCTATGCTCATATAGCCGATCACCCAGAAACTGAAGATGAAATCCGTATTTTGCTCGTGGAAATAGACACCACCTCCATCGAGGGCACTAATTTAGAGAGGGAATATAGAATCTTCCCAACCCTCTTTATAAACTTTTTAGAGACTTACCGTGTCGCTCATCGAAAAGCTACCGTGGCTCACGTTTTGCGAGCTCGCTATGAGGATCGGTCCAACTGCTTGGTGTTGGCCAACCTTGTGGCCGATAGTCACAGAAAGGCTGTTGAGTTCGCCAACAAGCGAGTCTCGATGTTGCTTCGCGAGAGGGGAAATTTGGTGGAGCGCTTGGCCTTATCCCTGACCACCTATGAGCACGACCGTCGTAATGTCGTGTTGAAGTTTCAATGTGAGTGGCAGGAAGAAAGGCTTGACAGCATTACCGCGGATATAGCCCATGGGAGAGGACTAGTTCGGGACCTGGAAATAGCCGCCGAAGATCACGGGACCAAGGTTGCCGATCTTAAAGGGGAATGTAAACGCCTTCTTCTTAAGCTTGCAGATCTCGAGTCTCAAGGTGGTGAGTATAAGCAAAGCATCAATAATATGGAGGGCCAACTAGGTTCCTTTGTGATGCTAATTAGGGCTCATTGCGGTTTTATGTTTCCACCCCGATGATTTGTATGATCTGCTTTTAAGGTCCCTCGATTGAGCGAAATGAATGAAAGCTCTAATGTGTGTCTCAACTTCTGTATGGATGACTTTCTCGAACACCTGACCACTCTCAACCTAGGCAAGCTGCGCTTTGACATTGATGATTCGAGCGTGTACATCTTGATTTTTTAATCTTGCTTATGATCGGATAAAGGAACCTCCCACCGCGATTATCCACAAAAAGACTTCTCTTCTCTACTTGTTTTTAACCTGTTTCAAATGAAAAGGCAGAATCAGAAGAAAGAATTTGAAAAATAAAGCATAAATCCTTTCAATTTTATGCTTACTTATGATTAATAGGGATAAGAGCTTTGACAAGGGTTTTGGCCTTGTGCAAAAGCTTTTATCGATATTCCTCAAAGGAAAGCATATCATTGAAAGGAATGTAATTCACGATAATTGCCTTTGATCAATTCCAAGAAAATCAATGGAATGTTCAAAAGTACACAATTACGATGTGTTTTAAATTCAATTGAAGATACAGTATCCAAATTAAAGCTGTTTGCTAAGAACGAGAGTAATTTGGATATCTATCTTTTCATTAAATTTGAAAAACACGAATACTCTTGATATTCTTGATCAATTATTGTGGATTACCAATGATGCAAAACATGCATGAACCAATTCAAGTTTATAGTTCCTTCTGGCGAAATTGGGATTGTATTGCCCTATACGGCCAAAAGGTTGTATAAGACTTCCAATTTCAATTTCATCCAAAGGAATTATAAAATTGATTTTGGAGTATTCGAGTGATTAGAAGAAATGCCACTATCACATTCCAACGACAAGTCAATAGAAATACAACAAATTTCAATCTGAATGTATATAAACACAAATAGATCCCTAATACAATCAATCTAAGGGATCAGATAGAGAGGATCTCAGCAAAATAAATCCTATACAAGGCTAGAAATGAAAAATAAAACAAAGGAATGTGATCTTAATACTTAGAGATGCCCTAGTTTCGATCTTTGAGACGTGACTTCAGGATCACCTATTCCAAATCATCATCTTCATTAGATGATACCTCAATGATGTCCATAGTAGGCTCTTCTTGTCCACTTGGCGCTCGTAATGGGATGACACCATCTTCATCTTCCATCAAGAACATTGGGAGGAAAACACTCATATCTATCCTTAAAATGGCATTTAATCCAACCACCGGAATTATGCAATGAATATAATGATTAAGAGCTGTAACAAGTTCGAGGGATAGAAAAGTCTTACCAACCAAACTTAAGAGAAAATCAAGCTTCTCTGTATTTTTTGCAGTGTTAGGTATACTAACCTTCCATAGACAAACGCATGAGACAAGTGAGGGAAAACTCCTAAAAATCAAAAGATAGGGCTTGGTACCTAAAGCCAAGGTTCTCGCCTCGAATTCTGGGAAGAGCCGATTCCATTGCACAACTATCGTTGCATTGGGACTCAATCCATAGTTCGAAGTGAGCGGAATTGAAAAGTGGATTACCCCATGTTTTTCCTCACGGAGATTCCATTTTCAATTCCTTCTATTGTGTTCCTAAAGAGGGCGCCTGGGGTGTTAGGCGCAATTGTGTGTATTCATTGTGTCGTGCTAAAGCAATAGACATGCATTTTATTTAACAATCACCGCTTCAATATAAACATCCACACAATCATACATCCAAAACTCCTACCTGCATAAAACAAAGTTAACAAGCACTTCACCCATTATTTCTCCCGTCTACAAAAACATCTAACACATTCGTTAGCATAAACACCTCACTTTCGAGAGCATCTGCATAAAATTAGGTTAGAAGAATCAATCAACTTTTTAATCGGCTCAAGTCCACTAAATGGTTAAGAACCAGTCCCCAGCGGAGTCGCCAGTCTGTCGCGACCCTCTTGAGGTTGTCGAGCTCTCGAGGGCTAATGGGCCGTCCTGTCTGGTCGGACGCGGGCCTCTCCCAAGGCCCATTACCCAAATCGCAACGGAGGTATGCGTGATCGACTTTCAGTGTAGTCTAGTGACATGTGCTAAGTGTGCATGCCATGGAGTCGCCACCAATCATTTTTTTAGGGTGTGATTGGACCACCCAATCGAATAGTTGGGAGTTTCTATTCAATTCTGCGAGAACCAGAGAAATGGTTTCGGGGACTTAGTTACACCAACTGTCAGAGTTGACGCCCTTTCGGTACCTAAGTTGACTGAATTTTCTAGCCTGAGATTCATGCGGATGAGTAAGGTATGAACCCTAAATCTAGAAATTCATGCAGATAGGAGTGATTATCCTAGCAATCACAATTAGTAATAAAATGCGCAACTCAAGGAATCTAGATATGCAAATAAATCACTTGGCATTCCTAGTAAGGCCCTATTTATCAATCACAGCTCAAGAATGATTTAGCTGTCCTAGCCATTCTACACACGATCTAACCTAAGAAAAGCATTAGGAAGCATCGAAGGAGTTCGAGAGTACTCACATGGGGTTCGTCGTGCCCTGGTTTGGTCTTGGACGAGCCGACCCGATTATATTTGGGATCCACTCGGCGTTTTACACCATGAAATCATGTGAAACAAAAACGAAAATATTCAGCAAGGGGAATTTATTGTAGATGGTGGTCGATCTAATTGGACGTCAAGACTAAAAAATATGTAGAAATTTACAAATTAAAATACTCGAATGACATTTTTTTGCCAAATTCAACTCTATGCGTCATGAAGAAACACATGCAATTGAACTTGAATTTTGACTATTTATGAGTTCAAAATGAAAAGGAAATTAAAATAAAAATATTGACTATTTTTCTATATTTTTACGACATCGAACGCTATTTTTCTTCATTTTTCATGTATTTTTCTATTTTTGGAAAATATTAAAAAATATTAAAAAATATGACAAATTTTTTTTTATCAAAAATGGTTCCTTTAGCTTGGTCAAGGTTACCAAAGATGATTTTTTAATTTTTTTTAACTTTTTATAGATTTTTTATGAATTTTTTAAAAATAAACTATGAAAGACTGATCAAAAATCAGGTGTCAACAGTCATGCTAGGACTGTCTGATATTTTTGAAAAAGGGGTCCTAGGACGAGGGTTCTCCACGTCATGCTAGGATTGCTTGATTTTTTTTTTAAAAGGGGTCCTAGGACGAGGGTTCTCCACGTCATGCTAGGACTGCTTGATTTTTTTTTTTTAAAAGGGGTCCTAGGACGAGGGTTCTCCACGTCATGCTAGGACTGCTTGATATTTTTTGAACAAGGGGTCCTAGGACGAGGGTTCTCCACGTCATGCTAGGACTGCTTGGTTTTTTTGAAAAAGGGGTCCTAGGACGAGGGTTCTCCACGTCAAGCTAGGACTGCTTGGTTTTTTTTTTGAAAAAGGGGTCCTAAGACGAGGGTTCTCCACGTCATGCTAGGACTGTCTGATATTTTTGAAAAAGGGGTCCTAGGACGAGGGTTCTCCACGTCATGCTAGGATTGCTTGATTTTTGTTTTAAAAGGGGTCCTAGGACGAGGGTTCTCCACGTCATGCTAGGACTGCTTGATTTTTGAAAAGGGGTCCCAGGACGAGGGTTCTCCACGTCAAGCTAGGACTTTTTCTTTTAAAAGGGTTTTTCTTCCCATCTTTTCAGAGATCCCGAAGTTTGTCGAGAATTCAGTTTTTCGAAGCAGTGAAAGATTTTATTTTGACAAAGCTTCAGTTGAGTCTGTTGAGGCGACATTCTGGGAGCTGGGTTCTCCAGGTATCCTGCAGAAGTTTGAGCCCGAAAGATTTTTCTTCACCAAGAAAACGTTAGTAATCTTTGGAAGACAACGGTTGTCCAATCGATAAAATTTTATGACTTAAGTTTTAGTCATGAAAAGTGCACTTTGATGCTGGAGGTTATCCAAAACATTCTTGCAACATACAGATGTGATCACAAATTCCTTGCGCGGCAAATCTGGATCAATAGTTTAAAAATTCCAAAAAGAGTTTGTTCAAAACATTAATTGGAATATTTCTCGTTCAAGAGGTCTTCTCACCTGTTTTGAGATAGTGGTATTTTATAGGGGATGCACTCAATTCCCTACTAACCTGTACCTAGGTTTCAGGCTCATTCGCAGCGCATACATTTTGATCGGTCGGGAGGTCTTCCACGGGACCGTAATGTTGGGCTTGGATATTGGTTTTCAAGGGAGACCCGTTTTGGAGTCGAGGCCATTGAATGAAAGTCTTTACCATCTGCTCCGGGTTTACAAGTCAAGAACCTTGCAAAATGAGAAAGAAATAGTCTTGCTCGTACCTCTTCGAGCTAAGCTATATGTTAACCCAAGTGTCCTAGTCAGGGAAGATTGTTTCGGGGTTTGACGTTGGTAGGATTGGGGACCGAAAAAGGCTTATTTTTGGCCTAGAATTCATGAGGGGATTGACGTTGGTGATCATTGCAAATTTGCCACCTGTCTTTTCCATTTTGCATCTTCAATTTTTGAGGTGTGCAACCGCTTTCGAGGTGTGCACAAATTCTTTAGAAAGAATCTCTGGCTGCATTAAGAGATTGACAATTCTGTCTGCGTCTTTCCTCCTCGCTTGACATCATTTGGAGGAGCGACCTTTTGATCTGACTCCTTTAGGGGTCTTTCTCTCTTCCTTTCCCTACCAGGTTTCATTAGGGATCGATCACCCGAGCATCGGCCTCGCTTTTACCAGGCACTTTGCTTTTTCTTGATGCTGGGGATTTTTCTCATCATCTTGTCGCAAGTGAGACGCTTTGGCAATTGTGCTAGATATATGATTTGGCTCTTAGCACGCTTGAGTATCGACTTAGTAGCTTTTTCGCAAACCCTAGGTCTTGAACTCCATTGTTTCTGAAGTGATCTGCCTTTGTCTTGGAATTTGTAATGATCACCAACGGGTTTATGAAATGAATTTGCAGGCTCAACTTGGCTATGCAAATGATAAACGTGTGTGGGATAGAGAAATGAACGCTTCTCGTCATCCTATGGCACTTGGATTACCATATAAACAACACACAAAGATTAATGTTAGTCCGAGCAAGAAAATTTCTAACCATTTTCTCTTGACGCTGCTGGACTCACTTCCTTTTTGCCCCAATGTGGGGTGGTTCTTGACAGGGTTGAGAATGAAAGCCGCCGTTCAAAGGGGTTGTCAATAGTCACCTGTAGTGTTTGGGGATATGAAACGAATGCCTCCGTCATCCCAATCCATGTAATTGCTGCGAATGGTCCCTACTCCCGTAGGTTCAGATTTTGCTATCTGATTCGCTCTACTTCTCTCTCAAGTGTGTATAGGACGTGTTTGGATTAGGTTTTGCCTCTCGTCTTTTGAGAAAACGTCCTTTTGAAAGTTTTGAACAACTTTTGATTGGAAAAAAATCTCTTTCATCTTCTCCAAAAATTTTACCCGTCAAGGGGATTTTATGATGCACCATGCATGTTCTAATCATGTTTAGACAACCTCCTGTTTTCAAAACATGATTGTTAATGGAGTTAGAACTCTATGTCTTTTCTAGACATTAGATTCTGAAAACTTTTCTTTTTCTCTTTTTTCTCTTTTTTGTTTAACATCTTCAATGGATTGGGGAGAGGGATACTTACCTGTCTCCCACGGCTGGAGATCCCTGAAAATACGGAAGAAACATATTATTGTACGTTCATGAATTTTTCAAAAAATTAGAACGATACATCTTACCCTTGGTCATGTGTTCCAATGGGTAATACATGGGATGTGAAAACATGTTTCGCCTTGATGGCGAGCCCCTGTCAAAGACGGGAGTTAGATGTCAGTTTGCGTTCTAAAATTCAAAGCAAATTGGAACGATACAGCCTTGTTCTTGCTTTGTGTTTCCATTTGAATACAAAAGCGCGGCTTGCAGAATTTGGCCCTCTATCTTGTGGCCTTGATCCCTCTGTTTGGTTGGCGATGAATCATTCTCCAGGATTTGCCCCAGGGGAGATCCATTTGTGTTTTTGGACGCATTCCAGCGCCACTCTTCAGAGTTCCTTTTATTCAAGGAAAAAGGAAATTGTTATCGGAATGCATGTCAAAGCATGAAGTGTGGAAGCGATACTTTTTACCCTCCACTCAGTCTTATAATCAAAGACCATTTCTTGGAGTCCTGACTTCTAAGGTCGATAATTCTATTTGCCTCCTTGTCGGCGAGTTCTTTTATTTTGCGGCCTTCTGGTGCCAACAATTTTCTGTCCTTCTTGACAGTGAATCCCTGTCAACAATAAACATCAAGTGTCATTTCGTGTTTCGAAATTCAAGACAAATCGAAACGATACTGCTTTACTCTCGCTTCGCGCCTCCATTTGAACGCAAATGTAAGGCTTGTTGAAGTCGGCCATCTAGCTCGTGGCCATGATCTACCCGTCGGGTTGGCAACGAATCCTTCTCTAGGATTTGAACCGGATGAGATCAATTTGTGCTTTTGGACGTATTCTAACGCAATTTTGCGGGGTTCCATTTCCTGGCAGCTTGCCCCCTACAACGGATATTTCTTTTCGCTTCCACGTTGGGCGAGATCCTTTCTTTTGTGGCTTTTTGGTGCCACCAATTTTCTGCCAAATGAGAACAAACTCATGTTAAGCATGGGATCTTTGGGAGATCAATTTGGAACGATACAAAGTTACCGTTCACCCAGGTTTGTATCCTGGGGTTTACTTCCGATGAGGACGACTCTGTCATTGCGTCCATGGATTTTGCCAGAGAAGAAATGTCCTTCCTTTGTCCGGCGCACAAATGATTCACTTGCCCCAGTTAGACGTGGTTCATTATGGCTAGGTGATGCCTGCCCCAGCTAAATTCATTCCTGCGTTTTGCTATAATCTCCATCCTCTTTGGGGATGTCTTCCCTCTTGGGATTCCTGATGACGCCTTACTGACGTATTCCTTTCCTTCGTCGATTACTGACGCTTCTCATTTGATGTGGATGATGGATGCTGCTTCATCTCGTCTGTATTTGTGGGTGTTGTTCGTGAGACGATCCTCAATCACGTCGACAACTGCTTTGCCCCAGTTGGGCGGTGTTCATCTTGGCAGCGTGCCTTGGCATTCCCATGCTCCTGGGCGATTTTCAATCCGATTTGAAGACATTCATGCACCTGCATATGAAGAGACAGGTGTGGGGATTTATCTGGCTTCATTTGAAATTTCAGGAAGGAGGTACTCCCTTCGAGACTTCGTCCTTCCAACATTTGACGGAGCGGTGTTTTCCAAGTATTTTGCCCCAGTGAGGCTTGTCTTGGTGTTTGTCATTTCTGGGTTTGATAACCCTGGTTCGATGCACTTTCATGGGGGATCGTGAGAATTTTCCCCCGACTTGGCTCCTCGAAGCAGGTGGGGGAGCCCGCTCTCATGAATTTTTGTCGATTCTGGTCATCTATCTCGATTGCCAGATTCTTCGATTATTTTTTCTCTGTCCCTAGACAGCCTGACAATCTGGGGACTTGTCATGTGGCGGTTTGGTGATTCTCTCGATCATAGTCGCCATTTGAGATGTTCGATGTTCCCCTATTGGAAAGAAGAAATCTCATGAGTAAAGGGCATGTATAATTAACTATTGGAGTCGATACAATTTACCCTTGAAAATTATCCTGCGAGAACCGGCATTTCTTCCTTTGGGTTCCCTGTATATAGGATGTGTGCACGATATGCGTGATGCATGTTATGTATGCGTGCAACGAAAAAGGAGTTCGTGCTTTTCACTCTATTCAGAGAAAACATTTTTATCAGATATGTCAATCTGGAAAACTTGAAATTTTCTTTTCAAGTGTTCTTTTCACAGAAATTTCTAAATGATGATAAACTTCTTCAGGTTTTCTTAAAGGTTTTGTTCACAAATTGAGCTATTAGAATGCTCTTAAAAATGCTTAGCCAAAGTGCATGTCTGAGATGCCAAGAAAAGGGGTACTCCATCTTTGTCATTTGAAGGCATTGCTTCTTGGGCCCTTTGCTTCTGTTCCTAACCTGAAAGGAAAAAGAAAGGAAACATTATTCTCATATCAAGAAAATAATCATTTTGGAACGATACGTCCTTTTACCAGAATCGATGGCTCCGCATCGTTCTCCTTCTCATTTAGAAGGGTTTGATGTGTTTTGTCTTTGATTGATTATTCCACTTCATCATGATTCATGGGTGATAACTGCTTCAGGGACTTCCCCTACGTATCCCCATGGTGAATTCGGCGCATCCTACATTTGGTACCCTTTCCGGGTAGAGAGTGATTTGCCCTCAGCCACTGGACGCTTTGTCTGGGGCTGGCTGATTTAGTTTTAGGCGATCTGATCATGCCGTGTTGATGTATTCAATCTTCCGAAGATGTCAGCATTTGATGTTCTGCAACGTTTGACACTCCTTGGTCTCATCCATGCATTCCAAATTCTTCATGCGCATTTTGCCTTGTCGTCATTTTATGACGTCCCTCGATCATTCTGTTGTTTGACATCAGCAAGCACGGGTTTACTTGTGGCTGAGTACTTCAACATCCTGGAGCGTTACTTCACAAGCAACAATTTTCTTCATTGTGTCTTGTCGCATTCACCTTACGCTTTAACAATCTTTTACGCCACCTGTACGATGAAATGAATGAGTGACTCGATTGCTGCATAGGGAGCTTTAATTAAAACGACTACGGATTTACTATCCCCGCTCTGGTCACTTCTGGCATCCAAGATGCTGGAAATTTTTCAATGGGCCCGTTCATTCTCGTCATCACCTGCAAGAACGAGAAACCATATCAACTCGTGAACCAGTCAATCCGATTTGGAACGGATACAGCTTTTTCGACTTAGGGAGAGCCAATCCTAATTAGGTTGCTCCTTCTTCATAATTTAATTCATTTTGTCATTGCAATCCCAACGAGTGACATCTGCTGAAGGCACATTTCTTTCCGTCTTGTAGGGAAGACAAATTTTCCTTCGTTTATCTTTGACCCTCTTATCCTGTAGACAAAAGACATAAAGGTCCCCGTAAGGTATAACATTCGAAGGGCTTATTGGAACGATTACAGTTTCACCATCGTTCCATGATCATCTTGCATGTGATCGGATGAGGACATTTTCGACAAATGTATGCCATGTAAAACATGTCCCTTGTGTCTATCCATAAATGGATTTTCCTTCTCTACCTGTTTTTCACCTGAGAGGAAAAGAAAGGAAATATTATGCTGGTATCTGATTGAAAATCAATTAGGAACGATACGTCTTTACACTTGATCCGGCTGCCCCGGTCAGGTGGCGTCTGCCCTAGTTGAGTGGGATATGCCCCAGTCGACTGCTTTGATCCTTTCACAATTTTTACGGTTCCTTTTCAATTAGGGGATATCTGCCGTTCGGAGCTTCCTGTCTCTTTTCATCTTGGCGGGCTTTGCCCCAGTATGTCGTCTTAGTGAGAAGTTGACTTCTTTGTCTGTCTTCAAACATCCTTCCTAGTGGCTCGAGTTGTCGACTAGCTTCGATATTCTTGAAGGAGTACTCCTGAGGATCAATAAAACATAATCAACAAATTTTCAAATTTAAAGAGATTAGATTACAGCTAATTCTTTTCCGCATGTGGCTCCTTTGATTGCATGCTGTTCCACGTCTTGAAAGATGGCAATAGGAAATACGCCCCCTTTTTTTTTTCAGCTGACTATTTTTCTTGATGATTCCCTGGTCGGACGGTCAGGTTAGAATTTAAGGCCGTCGGGGTACCCCCTGTGTAGTGAGGATGAGTGTCTTCATTTCTGTCATCATTGCGAGCACCTGAGCCAACTGACTCTCCAGGGTGGTCAAGCGCTTTTGACTTGTGACTGATTCTTCACACAAGTCTTTGGATTTTGATTCTAGAAATTGCCTGTTCGAATGACAGACTATGTTAGAAATGGAAGTAAAGCATAAATCCTTTCAATTTTATGCTTTCTTGTGATTAACGAAGATAAGGACTTTTACACAAGCCTTAACCTCATGTGAGAAATTCTTATCGATGTTTTTCAAGAGAAAACATAAAACTAAAAGGAACGTAATCCATGGTTATCACTTTTGGCAAATCCCCAGAAAATCTGTGGAATTTCCAAGAAGATGTGTCCTGAATTCGATAGGAAATAGGACATCCAAATTGAAATGATTTCCCGAAGGTAATTTGGATATCATGTCTCCTCTTGAATTCAGGGAACATGAACGACTTTAGTTAATTACCAAGGATTACCAATGATGCATGCTATAGACCGGTTCAATTACATGTCCGGCGTACCATGAAATGAATGTTAGATTCTCGTACTTGGGTTAAACATGCCAAGTGTGAGTTCTAACGAAAATTTCATTTGGGTAAGACATGCAATTGAACCGAAAAATTCGAATGGTTGAGAGGAATTCCAGTGTCACGCTCCAATGTCAAGACACTTAGACAAGACTTAGGAATCGATGTGTAAAAGATAGATGGGGGACCCACAGACGGGTGCTCCTTACAGACTCGATGATCCTAATAAAAGAACAGGGACGACTAGAACGTGACCCTTAATAACCTAAAGAGATGCCCCAAGTCGGGTCTTCGGGGGACGACGCTTGATGTCTTCGGAATAGCTATTTCGGATCTTTATTTCCGTCAGGTGCCCTTTTGATGATGCCCGACAGGTGTTTCGGATTTGCTTTTATTGCATGTCCTTCAACTATCGGTATGGTCACTGGATCATTCCTCGGACAGCTCGAAAATGGTAGACTCCGTTGACTGCCTGGGCAGTCTGATGGCGGATGACGCGTCGCTCATACTTGAATACGTCTGGGATGTGGGACCGACTTGGAGAGATCATCTCTTTTATCTATACTTTAAAATGGAATTGGATTCAACCATCGGACTTGATGAATGCAGCATGTTGTGCAAAATGAAAGGCTGCAAATGAATTTAAATAGAAATGGCAGGACTTTACCATGAGAGGTACCCAATGATTTTTGGTTTTAGGTATACCAACCATCCATATACATGCGCATGAGACGAGTGAGGCTTGACTCTAGAAATCAAAATGGCTTAGGTGAGGAACCTAGAGGCTTCCCTCTATCCGAGTCGATAAATTCGTCCATGAGCGCAATCCACAACAAATGGATAAAAGTCTCAACTTGGATAGTGAGTGGGATCGAATATGGTCGACCCCAGCGCAATTCACGCTAGAGCGTTGCATATCGATCCCTGATCTATGTCTACCTGAAAAGGTGATTTCGCGGCCTGGGTTTGGGCGCTTTGTGCAAAGTGTCGTGATCCTCAAATATGCAGTGAATCATGCGCAACAATTTGTATATCAATCAGCGCTTCAAATCATCCATATAACATACATTCCTACGCCCATCCTGCATAAGACAATGTTAATCACAGACTACACCCCTTATCACTCCAATCTGCAAAAACATATAACACCTATCGTGAGCGGACTTACCTCACCTTCAAGAGCGCCTGCAGGGTTAGAAAAATCACACAACGTTTTAATTACGGCCTAAGTCCACTTGAGGTCCAGAACCAAGTGTTCTAGAACAGTCCCCAGCGGAGTCGCCAGCTGTCGCGACCCGTCCGAAAATCAACAGACGCGGCTAATGGATTACCGATCGCGGGCTTTGGATCGGCGCGGGCCCTCCCAGGCCCATACCAAATCGCGGCGTGAGTATCTTTATTGAGGGATTCGACGATAAGAGTCGATCGCTATCGACCTTAGTGTGGTCGTGGTGGCATGTGCAAATTGTGCATGCATTTGGAGTCGCCACCGGTCTTTCTTGGAGGGTAGACCGGAAACCTTACTGACCGATTGGGAGAGATCGATCAGTTCTGCGGAACCAGAGATTTTGGGTTCGGGGACTTGGTTACGTCGGTGTCATTACCAACGCCCTTTCGGTACCTAACGCGAGTGATTTTCCTATTCAAGATTTCATGCAGACGCAATTCCGGGTGAGGTAGTTTTGGTTCAGGGTTTCATGCAGATTGGAAGACTGGTCCTATCAAATCACAGTCAATATAATTGAAAGCGCAAGTCAAGTGCATAAATAAATCATGTCAATGCACATCAATTTCAATCATGGGCCTCCTAGTATAGCCATAAGGGCTTAGCGAAGATGCGATTTGGGACTAGGGGTAATATGGGAAGATTCGAGGACAATTAGCCCGAAGGGCAAAATTGTCATTTTTTGGAAGGTTTGGATACCGAATTACCCAAAATATTCCATGGCCAGTTGATCGTGGCCATTTCCCACTTTTGAGAATTTTTTTGGAATTTCTTGATTTTTCTTCAATTTTTGGAAGACGACTCGCCCAAAGGGCGAAATCGTCATTTTCAAGAAGGTTCAGGGTTCAAAACACCCGGGATGAGCCTTGGCCAGTTGTTTGTGGCCATTTCCTATTTTTTGGGATTTTCCTGGATTTTTTAGAATTTTTTTGAATTTTTTTATGATTTTTTCATTTTTTATTGATTTTTTTGATTATTTTATTATTTTTTATTATTTTCTGAATTTTTTAATATTTAAAAATATTTTCCGGGCCGGGTCAGACCCGGCCCACGCCTCTCGGGCGCCCGGCCCGACCCTAGGGGTCGAAACCGGCCTAAAAACGACGCCGTTTTATATTTTTAAATATTTTTCCTATTTTTTAACAATTTTTTTGGTTTTCTATCTATTTTATTTAATTATCCGAAAATTCCCCGGATCGGACGGTCCACGTCGTGCCACGTGGCTTCGTCTCGTGCGTCCGATCAAAGACTAGATCGGACGTCCCTCAGTGAGCCACGTGGCCACATCGTAGCCATTGGATCAAAAATTAATTTATTTTCATTTTTTAGGAAAACCTTCGGATCGAACGCTCCACGTTGTGCCACGTGGCTACTCCTGGTGCGTCCGATCTTGGACAAGATCGGACGATCCACAGAAAGCCACTTGGCACATTCTCGGCCGTCGGATTGATTTGAATTAATTATCCGAAAATCATTTATTTTATTTTGCAAAATTCCAGGATCGCGACACGTGTCGCGATCGTGGCCGTCCGTTTGTTTTATTTGAAAATAACCGGACCGGACCCCACCTGGCTGACGTGGCGCCTACGTGGCACGCCACGTCGGCCGTTGACCGTTGACCGGCCGGAGGGTCGCCGGAGAAGACGATGAACAGTAAAAAATTCGGCGGGAATAGTAAAAATTCCGGCGAAGTCGCCGGAAAATTGCGAAACGGGCCCGAAACTTGGTATTTTTCGCCCGTTCTTGCGGCATTCGACTCATTAGACACTCAGCATCAACATACAACAAAAAGAAGGCCGTGAACACGCCGAAAAATAAGTAAACCGGGCCTCCCCGAACCCGGCTCCGGCGAGGTATTTTCCGAATTTTTTTTCTTATCAAAACTCGATTCTAAACCATCAAATAACACCCAAGGAGGGTCTAGAGGCTTACCTGAGCTCATTTCGAGCTTGAAGACCGCCGGAAGTTCCCCGTTGAGCTCCCGGTCCGAACCGTTGCCGGCGAAGCTCCGAGCCGTGTTTTCGCCGCGGTTTAATGCAAAACAAAGGTCAACACAAGCTTAGAGTTGGATCTAGATGATTTTTAAAGCGAGCCTCGCACAGAAAGGGGTCGGGAAAGGTCCGGCCGAGAGCCCCGGAGTAAAATGCTCACTGAAGCATTTCGCTGAACACATGGCGTGCACTGAGAAAAATGAAGCTCGGGAGCAAATACCAACCTATTCGGAGCTCGCCGACGGCCACTAAGCTCCGGTGATGGTCGGGGAGCGTTGCCGAAGGCCCTGGGTTGCCGTTTGTCCGTCGGTTTTCTCCCAAAAATTCCCCGTACCCCCTTCAACTCTCTCGGCCCTGTTTTCTTTAAACCCGAGCACCATCCCCCTCCCCCGTGGCCGACCGGCCCTTTTTTTCACGCCCACGCCTCTGCCAAAACCGAATATGCCTTGCCCATTTGCTTCCCATGCTCGGTTGTCTCGTTTTTGTTAAAACAAATCGCCCCCCCACACTGCTCTGCTGCACGCGGGTCTGCTGCACATTCTGTGCATTTGCAGACCCGGGTCGGGCCGGGTCGGGTCGAGTCGGGTCCGACCGGCCCGGTTCGGCCAAATCGCCAAATTGACCCCCTAAATGACATCTTTTCATGAAATTGATGGCAAAATCGGATTCCTTGACATGTTTTCCATCAAATATGGGTATTTTCGTGAATCAATTTATTGAAATTCTGTGAAAACCCCAAATTGTCCCTAGGATCCGAAAATCAATTTCGCCAAATCGAAGGCCTAAACGATCGAATTAGCCAAAATTGAGCCCACCAATGGATTCATCATGATGAAAACTGTTGGGTAGAGGTGTTTAATTTTAATGGGTGTGCCCGTGTGAAATTTAATTTCAAAAATTGTGAAACCGGGGACTAAATTGAAAGATTTTTATGCAATTAAGCCCTTTTGGTTAAAATTGATCAAATTGGAGGGCAAATTGACCCAATTGCATTTCAATACTTTAGAGTCCCATGTTATAGCTTATAAAAACCGAGAATTGAAAATTAAAAGACTCGAAAAGGATTTTTTAGGCCCGGTTCGGGATTAGGTTTGTGAAGGAACACAATGAACCAAGCCGAATTTCCCTAATAAAAAGTGAAAATATTAAAGATAGAATTAAAATGAAATTTCTGAATATTTTTTTGTAATTTTCTCACCACGGATGGTATTTTTCTGATTTTTTGGGTATTTTTATAATTAAATAAATTCCAAAAAATATAAAAAAAATTCAAAAAATATTTTTTGTTCAAAATTGGTTCCTAAGGCTAGGCTAAGGCTCCCAAAGTTGATTTTGCAATTTTTTGACCTTTTTTGCTATTTTTAATTAATTTTAGAAATAAAAAACTATAATAACGGATGGTCAAAAATCAGGTGTCAACAGGGACCTCCTGCTTTACCCCCTAACTGGGCTCTACCAGCATTATTACTGAGACCCTTCATCATCCTCGAGTTGCTATAAAATGAGGAATTAATGTATGGAAGGTTAACGTTCTCGCATAATCAGCTTCTTCCTTCTAATCTCTCTATTAGCCTCGTCTTATTCTCAAGCCAACCCAACGCAAATGGCCTCCTCTCCCGTACGCACTTTTTCAACTGATGTCTTGGCCCAGTGGGAAAAGCTTTATAACCTACTGGGTCGCGGTTACGCACACATAACCGATCATTCTGCGACCGAGGATGAAATCCGTGTCCTGCTCGAGGACCTTGATACCACTTCTCTCGAAGGTACTACACTGGGGAGGGAATATAGAATTTTCCCGACTCTCTTTGCACACTCCTTAGAGGCCTACCGTGCTGCTAATCGGGAGGTTCTCGTGGCTCGCGTCTTGCGAGCTCGTTATGAGGATCGATCTGATCATTTGGTGCTAACCAACTATCTGGCCGATAGTTACAAAAAGACCGTCGAGTTTGCTAATGAGCGGGTCGCGACGTTGCTTCGCGAGAGGAGAAATCTGGTGGAGCAATTGGCCCTATCCCTGACCACCGGCGAGCATGACCGCCGCAATGTCCTGTTGAGGCTTCAGAGCGACTGGCAGGAAGAACGGCTCGACAGAATAACCGCGGACATAGCTCGCGGGAATGGACTGGTTCGAGACCTGGAAACAATCGCCGAAGAACATGAGGCCAAGGTCGCCGAAGTTAAGGGAGAATGCAAAAGTCTTCTCCTCAGGCTTGCCGACCATGACATGCGGAGTTGGGAGTATGAGCAGAGCATTAATAACATGGAGGGTCAGTTGGGCTCCTTCGTGTCGTTAATTAGGGCTCACTTCGGCTTTACTTTTCTACCCCGAATTGTATGACCTGCTTTTGAAAACCCTCCACTGAGCAAAATAAATGAGAACTCTTGTGTGTGTGTTTTAACTTCTGTATGGTTCATTTCTTCGAGCATCCGAACATCTTCGACTTGGGTGAGCCGAACCATAATATCAATAAGCCGAGCAAATATGTCCTGATTTTATAACTCGCTCATGATCAGATGAGATAATAGCCTTAGACTTGTCCAGGAAAAGATTTCTCTCTATTACCTATTTTTTTACCTGCAAATAAAAAGACAGAATCAGAAGGAATAATTTGAAAAAGAAATCAAAAACCCCTTTCAATCCTATGCTTGCCCCTGATTAATAAGGACAAGAACTTTTACAAGGGTTTTAATCTTGCGCGAAAAGTTTTTATCAATATTCCTCGAAAGAAGCATACTATTGAAAGGAATGTAATTCACAATAATCGCTTTTGATCAATTTCGAGAGGAACGAATTACTCAAAAGTGCGAGGCATAATAACGTGTTTTAAATTTAATTGAAGATACGACATCCAAATCAAGGCCGTTTTGTTAAGAACGAGAGTAATTTGGACATCTATCTCGTCATTAAATTCAAAACAACGCCGATGTTCTCGATCAATTATCGTGGATTACCAGCGACGTAAAACATGCATGGACCAATTCAAGTGTATAATTCCTTCTAGCGAAATTGGGGTTGGATTACCCTATACGACCAAAAAGGTCGTGCAGGATTTCCAATTTTAATTTCCTCTAAAGGAATTATAAACTTGACTTGGGAGTATTCGGATGATTAGAGAAAATGCCACTATCACATTCCCATGACCTGTCAAAAGAAATGCAACCAAGTTCCATCTAAATGTATACACCAATAGATCCCTAATACAATCACTCTAAGGGGTGAGATAGAGAAAGCCTCGATAAAAATAAACCCTATACAAGAGGACTAGTAATGGAAAATTAAACAAAGGAATGTGATCCTAACGTTTAAGGATGCCCCAAGTTCGATCTGTGACTTCCGGATCACTTGCCCCAACTCGTCATCTTCATTGGACGATATCTCAACAATGTCCATAGTAGGCTCCTTTGTTGCTCACTCGGTGCTTGTCATGGGATATCATCCTCTTCGTCTTCTATCAAGGACGTTTGGGAAAAACACACACATCTATCCTTGAAATGGCATTTAATCTAATCACCAGAATGCAATGAATGAAATGCCTATATTTATATGAACTGTAATAGATTCGAGGTATAGAGAGTCTTACCAACCAAACTCGTCGACTTATGTGCGGTTTTAGGTGTACCAATCGCGCAAAAACATGCGCATGAGTCAAGTTATGGTGAACTTCTAAAAATCAGAGGGTTTGGCACCTAAGGTTAAGGTTCCCACTTCGAGTTCTAGAAAGAGCCGATTCCATTGCACAGCTATCGTTGCATTGGGACTCGATCCATAGTTCGAAGCGAGCGGAATTGAAAAGTGGATTACCCCGCGTTTTTCCTCACGGAGATTCCATTTTCAATTCCTTCTATTGTGTTCCTATAGGCGACGCCCGGGGTTTTAGGCGGGGTTGTGTGTGTCCACGTGTTGTGATCATCACAATGCAATTCATGCATAGCAGTTTATTAATCAGCACTTCAAATCATCCACACAACATACATTCCTACGCCCAACCTGCATAAGACAATGTTAATCACGGACTACACCCCTTATTTCTCCAATCTGCAAAAACATATAACCCCTATCATGAGCGGACTTACCTCACCTTCAAGAGCGCCTGCAAGGTTAGAAAAATCACTCAACGTTTTAATTACGGCCTAAGTCCACTTGAGGTCTAGAACCATAGGTTCTAGAACAAAGGTTCCCAGCGGAGTCGCCAGCTGTCGCGACCCGTCCGAAAGCGGACGCGGCTAATGGATTACCGATCGCGGGCCTTGGATCGGCGCGAGCCCTCCCAGGCCCATACCAAATCGCGGCGGGAGTATTTTTTTAGAAGGATTCGACGATAAGAGTCGATCGCTTTCAACCTTCAGTGTGGTCGTGGTGGCATGTGCAACTTGTGCATGCATTTGGAGTCGCCA
Source organism: Rhodomyrtus psidioides (assembly GCA_021437785.1). NCBI lineage: Eukaryota > Viridiplantae > Streptophyta > Magnoliopsida > Myrtales > Myrtaceae > Rhodomyrtus > Rhodomyrtus psidioides. Next base: position 906,849 of record JAILYB010000041.1, on the reverse strand, counting down.
CCGGTCTTTCTTGGAGGGTAGACCGGAAACCTTACTGATCGATTGGGAGAGATCGATCAGTTCTGCAGAACCAGAGATTTTGGGTTCGGGGACTTGGTTACGCTGGTGTCATTACCAACGCCCTTTCGGTACCTAACGCGAGTGATGCTCCTAGCTAAGAGTTCATGCATGCGCAAGTTCGGGTCAGGTAGGTTTAATTCAGGGTTTCATGCAGATTGGAAGACTATTCCTATCAATCACAATCAATTTAAATGAAAGCGCAATCAAGTGCATAAATAAATCACATCAATGCACGTCAATTCACATCACATGGCCTCCTAGTATAGCCATAAGAGCTTAGGGAAGGCGTGATTTAGGACCGATGCAAAATGGGAAGATTTGGAGGCGATTTAGCCCGGAGGGCAAAATCGTCAATTTTTGGAAGACGATTCGCCCAAAGGGCGAAATCGTCATTTTTAAGAATGATCGGGTTCAAAACACCCGGGGTGAGCCTTGGCCAATTGACTGTGGCCATTTCCTATTTTTTGGGATTTTCCTGGATTTCTTTAGAATTTTTTTGGAAGACGGTTTGCCGGAAGGGCAAAATCGTCATTTCTGGAAAGATCGGGGGTCAAATGACCCGAAACAGGTCGTGGCCAGTTGAATGTGGCCATTTCCTATTTTCTAGAATTTTTTAGAATTTTTCTGAATTTTTCAAATTTTTCTGAATTTTTTTTTATGATTTTCTATTTTTTATTGATTTTTTTGAATTTTATTATTATTATTATTTTTTTATTATTAAAAATAATAATATATATAAAAAAAATTATCCGAACCGGGTCGGATGACCCGGCCCATGCCCAGATCCGCGACCCAGACCCGGTCCGCCTCCCTCACGATCAAAACAGCGTCGTTTCATGAATTGTGAAGGAACGCCCCAGATCGAGCCACGTGGCAACTCCTGAGCCATCAGATTTTTTTTATTTTTTTATTCTTTTAATTACTACGCGCGCTGACGTGGCCACCACGTGGCCGCCACGTCAGCGCCACGTAGGCGTTGACCAGGTCAACATTCGTTGACCGGTCAACGCTTCGCCGGGGAAGACGACCGGCGCCGGCGTTCCGTCGCCGGCGCCTCGTCGGAGGGCGATATCTTGGCCCTCCGACGTCCAAATCGCACGAAACCGACGCCCGTCAACTCGTACTGACCTCCTCTACCACATATGTGAATCTCGACATAACAGAAAATCAAATGGCTAACCTGCCATTTCCGACCGAGGCTACGTTTCCGGCGAGGCATGGTTTTAGTCGTTCTACACGTCAACTATCTAGGAAAATCTATTGGGAAGCATCATAAAAGGTTGGAAAGGCTTACCTGGCTGCCGGTGAGCTTCGGTTTGGTCTAGAACGAGCTATAGAGCTCGCGACCGGTCCGCGGTGGTAAGGGGCAGAACGAACGATTCCGGCGATGGAATATCATGCGATCAAAAGCGAAAATGTTCAGTGAAGTGAGACAAATAAATTGCGACAAACAGCGCAACAAACGAATGATTCTAGCCTAAGTTGCCATTGGAGGCCGGGTTCAAGCTTGAAGAGTAGTCTCACCGTTTTCTGAGGTCCGCGACCGGTTAGATGGGTTTAACAGCTTCCCCGGAGCTCAGGGAAGTCGAAGACGACTATCGCCAGCTTCGGTTTTCGTCGAGGATGATCGGACGAGCCTTCGACATTTTGGTGACATCGGGCTTCCATCACCCACCCTCTCTGTTCTAGGCCGCTGCCACGGCGCCGATGGAGTGGCAGAGGAGTCGTCGGCGAAGGCGTGAAGCGGTGGTCGATGAGGAAGATGGGTGGTGGTTGAATGCGGTGGAGTAGCGCGAAACCGTGGGAAACCAAAGATAGAGCCGAAACAAGGTATTCGGCTTATAGGAGTGGTCCGGCGGCTCCACGGCTGCTGAGGAGATGCCGGAGCGACGGCGACAAACGAGCAGAGGTGCGGCGGCGGTGGAGCTGTGGCAAAGGGGGTGCTGCAAGCCGGCGAACAAAGAGGATCCCCAGGAAGAAGATGGGAGAGGCGTCCACCAAGAAAAAGAAAAGAAGAAGAAGAAGAAGAAGAAGACCACCAGCCAGCGGGGACAAGGTGCCGTGGAAAGCCACAAGAAATGAAAAAGAAAAAGAGAGGGAGCGGCCGTGGAGACAAAAACATGAAAATGAGAGAAAGAAAAAAAATATAATATAATAAAATAAAATAAATAATAATAAAAAATGAAAAGGAGAGATAAAATCATTAATTAAACACACACTTTTTCTTTTTGCTTTTTCTTTTAAATGATAATGTTTCACATTTCACTATTAATTATTACTAATATTTTTGCCAAATTCAATTTTATGGTGATCAGAGAACACCTAAAATCGAACCTGAATTTTACTGTTTTATGAGGTCAGAAAATAGATAAAATAAAAATAAAAATACCGACTATTTTTATATAATTTTTGTGACCTCAAATATTATTTTTTTTTATTTTCTTCTTTTTTTGTATTTTTCGGAAATATTAAAAAAATATGAAAATTATGAAAATTATTTTTTTGGTCAAAATGGTTCCTAAGGCCAAGCCAAGGCTTCCAAAGTTGATTTTGTGATTTTATGATTTGTTTTGCTATTTTTAATTAATTTTAAAGAATAAAAATTACAATAATAGATTGTCAAAAATCAGGTGTCAACAGTGGTGAGTTCGCAGAATCACTTGACCCTCGTTCCTCAGAGAATGCTGTCATGCTGTCGGGGTCTTCGTCCACCAGTGTAATCTGTGATGGTCATCTTTTGGAGAATCTAGCGGCAATGGCTGAGGCTCTTTGTGAGCGACGAACAGAGGTGAAAGTCTTCTTTGGTTTGTCAGAGGTGGGTTTGCGAGGCATTGTGGGGAAAACGAACGATTTTTGAGAGGAAAGTTTGAATCTTCGAGAAAATACGTGAGAGTTTGAAACTCCTTGAAGAGCAGTTGTATTTTGGGGAAAAAATTGTTCCTTTTATAGACGGTTGTCGCGACCCTCTTGAGGTTGTCGGGCTCTCGAGGGCTAATGGGCCGTCCTGTCTGGTCGGACGCGGGCCTCTCCCAAGGCCCATTACCCAAATCGCAACGGAGGTATGCGTGATCGACTTTCAGTGTGGTCTAGTGACATGTGCTAAGTGTGCATGCCATGGAGTCGCCACCAATCATTTTTTTAGGGTATGATTGGACCACCCAATCGAATAGTTGGGAGTTTCTATTCAATTCTGCGAGAACCAGAGAAATGGTTTCGGGGACTTAGTTACACCAACTGTCAGAGTTGACGCCCTTTCGGTACCTAAGTTGACTGAATTTTCTAGCCTGAGATTCATGCGGATGAGTAAGGTATGAACCCTAAATCTAAAAATTCATGTAGATAAGAGTGATTATCCTAGCAATCACAATCAGTAATAAAATGCCCAACTCAAGGAATCTAGATATGCAAATAAATCAAATGGCATTCCTAGTAAGGTCCTATTTATCAATCACAGCTCAAGAATGATTTAGCTGTCCTAGCCATTCTACACACGATCTAACCTAAGAAAAGCATTAGGAAGCATCGAAGGAGTTCGAGAGTACTCACATGGGGTTCGTCGTGCCCTGGTTTGGTCTTGGACGAGTTATCGAGCTCATGCCGACCCGATTATATTTGGGGATCCACTCGGCGTTTTACACCATGAAATCATGTGAAACAAAAACGAAAATATTCAGCAAGGGGCATTTATTGTAGATGGTGGTCGATCTAATTGGACGTCAAGACTAAAAAAGATGTAGAAATTTACAAATTAAAATACTCGAATGACATTTTTTTGCCAAATTCAACTCTATGCGTCGTGAAGAAACACATGCAATTGAACTTGAATTTTGACTATTTATGAGTTCAAAATGTAAAAGAAATTAAAATAAAAATATTGACTATTTTTCTATATTTTTACGACATCGAACGCTATTTTTCTTCATTTTTCATGTATTTTTCTATTTTTGGAAAATATTAAAAAATTTGAAAAATTATTTTTTTTTTTATCAAAAATGGTTCCTTTAGCTTGGTCAAGGCTACCAAAGATGATTTTTTAATTTTTTTTAACTTTTTATAGATTTTTTATGAATTTTTTAAAAATAAACTATGAAAGACTGATCAAAAATCAAGTGTCAACAGCTGCCCCTCTTTGAGAGGAATTTCGTCAGAGGTTTCTCTCAAAGACAATGTGACACCTGTGTTCCGATCAACTCGACTGGGAAAAGAAAAGAAATCATGACATCCAATTTTCATGCCCATCAATGTGTGCTTTTCCTTAAAAAGAGATGTGCTCATTCAATTCCCTGATATGATGTAAGAAAGTTAAGGAGTAGATAGACTTCCCTGCCCCTTACCTGCCGAATGCTTGCGGCATTTGCTGTGTCTGATGGGTTCAAGTAGATTCCTAAGGACTTGTCATCGGAGTGTCCTGGGGATGTTAAGCTCTGACCTGTATGGTAGGTCAAACCATAATGGGATTCCTAACTGATAGGAACCTAAGGAAGACGCATCCCACATTTGGGAATTTGCCAAGGGTTTTGATCCGTGTGGTGGACTAAACTAGAAATGGCTTGCCTAATGTAAGGCTTATTAGGGAAAACGACTCCTCCCGCGTTCGGGATTCATCAAGGTTTTGATCCGTATGGTGGATCGGACCATTGGGTTGATCCTTACGGCGGTATTTACCAATGAGTTGACCCTTGTGGCGGTTTCTACCATATTTGACCCTTTAGGCGGTATCTACCTTCAAGTTTAGTTTGACCCTTATGGCGGTTTCTACCTGGATTTGACCCTTCAGGCGGTTTCTACCTTTGGTTTGACCCTTTAGGCGGTTTCTACCATTGGTTTGACCCTTCAGGCGGTTTCTACCATTGATTGACCCTTCAGGCGGTTTCTACCATTGAGTTGACCCTTCAGGCGGTTTCTACCATTTATGAGATTCCAAATTGATATGAATCAAAGGATGACGTACCCGCTCTTCGGGGCTAGTCGGAGACTCGATCATTCTGTGGATCGGTCTTAGAAAAGATTTGCCTACTAAAAGGCTTCACCTAAGGATGACGCACCCAGTCTTTGGGGTGGCCAAAAGTCCTGCAGAAAGCTTAGACCTGAAAAAATTTTCCTCGCCAAGAAGATATTAGTAATCTTTGGGAAGACAATAATTGTCTAACTGACAAAATTCTACGACTTAAGTTTTAGTCATGAAATGTGCATTTTGATTGTTGGAGGTTATCCAAAACATTCCTGCCATATACAGATGTGATCATAAATTCCTTGCACGGAAACTCTAGATCAAACAATTTGAAAATTTCAAAAAGAGTTTGCTCAAAACATCCATTGGAGTATTTCTCACCCAAGAAGGCTCCTCACTGCTCTGTGATAATGATCTTTAATAGGGAAAGTGCTCAATTTCCTACCGACCTGTGCCTGGGTTTCAGGATCATTCGCAACGCATACATTTCGACCGATCAGGAGGTCTTTCACGGGACCGTAGTGTTAGGCTTGGATATCGGTTTCCAAGGGGGACTCACTTTTGAGTCAAGGCCGTTGAACGAAATTTTTCACTATCTGCTCCGGGTTTACAAGTCAAGAACCCTGCAAAATGAGAAAGAAATAGTCTTGCTCGTACTTCTTTGAGCTAAGTTATACATTAACCCAAGTGTCTTGGTCAGATAAGACTACTTCAGGGTTGTAACATTGGAAGGATTGGGGACCGAAAAAGGCTTATTTTTTGCCCAGAAATTGTGAAGGGTTTGACATTGGTGATCATTGCAAATTTGCCACAAGTCCTTCGAAGAACATCTCCATTTCTTGAAGTGTACACTCCTCTTTTAGAGCGCACAAGGATGTTTAAAAGCGTCTCTTGTTACATTAAGAGACCGTCTGTTTGTGTGTTTGCAATTTGAGCACGACAACATTTGGAGAGTAGTCATCTTGATCTAACTCCTTTGTAGGGTCTTTTCATCGTCTCTCTAGACTTTACTGGGGATATTTTGAATAGACATCAGCCTTGCTTTTTACCAGGCACTTTGCTTTTTCTTGATGTCTAGGGATTTTTGTTTTCCCCCTTTTTTTAATCCCGTGTTTTTCTTTTCTTTTGGAGCTAGGATTTTCGGCAATCATGCTAGATATGCAACTTAAACTTTGGCACGCTTCCATTCCTAGAGTGATGTTGCCTTTGCTTTGGAATATGCAATGATCACCAATAGGTTGATGAAATGAATTTGCTGGCTCAACTTGGTTGTGCAAAGGATAACAGTGTGTAGGATAGAGAAATGAATCATTCTCGTCATCCTATGACACTTGGATTATCATATAAACAACACACAAAGATTTATGTTAGTCCGAGCAAGAAAATTTCTAACCGTTTACTTTCTGATACTGTTGGACTAACCTTCATTTGCCCCAATGTGGGGTGGTTCTTGACAGGGTTGAGAATGAAAATCGCCGTTCAATGGGGTTCTCAATGGGCATCTGTAGTGTTTGGAATGAAGAAATAAATGCCTCTGTCATCTCGATCCATGTAATCGTTGCGAATGACCCTTATATCCATAGGTTAAGGTTTCGCTATCATTTCCAATCTCCTCATCTCTCAAGTGTGTATGGGACGTGATTGGATTAGGCTCGCTTCTCTTATGAGAAAATACCCTTTTGAACAGTTCAAACGACTCTTACTGGAAAAATTCATTTCATTTCATCAAGATTTATCCTTCAAAGGGATTTTATGATGCACCATACATGTGTAATTCATGTTCAGACAATCTCATGTTTTAAAACATGAATGTCAATGAAGTAAGAATTCTATGTCTTTTTAGATGTGAGAATCGAATTAATTCTGAAAGTTTTTAATCTCCAATGAATTGGGAAAAGGGATACTTACCTGCCCATCGAGGCTGGAGATCCTGGAGATATAAAAGGGATATGTCATTGTATATTCTAAAACTTTACAAAAATTGGAACGATACATCTTACCCTTGGTCATATGCTCCAACGAGTGTACAAGGGTTGTGAAAATCTGCACTTCACATAGTAACACAAGATTGTTGGGTGTTCTAAAGTTCTTTCGACTTCTTGGTTTTTGGAGAAAAATGAAACTTACATGTCTGCCCTGATGGCGAGCTCCTGCCAAGGATAAATATTAAGCATTATTTTGGGTTTCCAAATTCAAAACAAATTGGGACGATACTACTTTACTCGTGATTTGAATTCCTTCTGCATGCCAATGTGCGGATTGTAGAAGTCGGCCCTCAAGCTTGTGGCCATGATTTCTTCGTCTGGTTGGGCAACGAATCCACCTCGAGGATTTACGTCGGAGGAGATTCATTCATCTTTTTGGGCGTGTTTCATGCATTGTTTTGTTATTTGAATGCATGGCTTCTTAGGTGCCTCATCTCTGTTCATCACCTGAGAGGAAAATGAGAGAACATTATCCCCGCATCTGATTGAAAATCATTTAGGAACGATACGTTCTTTTTACCAAATGGGTGGCTCCGCGGCCAAATGTGTTTTACATTGAAAGGATGGATTCCATTACGCTCTGCGGATGATAACTATCGCTTCGGGGACTTGCCCCACGGATCAAACGATGAATTTGATGTCTTCGGCTTCGACATGCTTTCCAGATGTAGGAATGGTTTGCCCCCATTTTCAGTGGAGATGGGTTTTGTCGAGTGGGAAAGATCAAAAACTCATCCTAGATTTGGCTTTAGTCGAAGGTTGAAATCCCGACCTTGGATAAGCGAATCATGATTCATCTCCTTGTGCTTCGGATTTGTCATTTGCGTGCTTCACATTTTACAATACCAACTTCGCCGCTTGATGAAAATGAATCGATGATTTTCGAATTGCCCCAAGTTCTATAGTCATCTGCGTCGAATCTCTTTGAACTTCATCGGGTGATAGACAAACTGATAAAATGATTTTTCAATCCTGAGATCGAACTCCTGACGTTTCGTACCACTTCCAGTTCACTGACTACCAGGACAAAGCACTATTGGCGTCCCTAACTGGTTCGTTTTTTGTTATAAAATTCTTGAAGCAGTTAGCGACCCCCATCGAGAATGAAACAAGCTCAATTTAGAGTTCATAACGACTAAAGGTCCCTTAGAACGATACAGAGCTAACCGTCTTTGAGCTCGCTCGGGCTTTTGCTCGCATTTTCCTATGTGAAGCCTTTAAATGTTTTTCTTCGTGGCGTTCAATTGATTCGCCTCGACTCTAATCTAACAAGGGATTGTCGTACTCAAGCATGATGATGCTCGCAGGTAGTACTGATCGCTGCCCCAGATTAACTCTAGGCATTAAGGAAGATTATCTTGCATGGAAAACTTTATGACAGAAAGATTAATGATACATCCATTCACATGTGCCTAGTTCCCTTGAGGATTCTCGGTGATCAGCCAGCTACACCATGAATCAGACATATAATCGTCATTTTGGATCATAACTTCATAAGTCCATCAGTTTTAAACTGATCGATCCAGATATGGAGCTCCTCATCAAGGAAATCTTTTGATTCTTCGAGCAACTGATATTCGGGTTGACCATCATCGCTTGGCGTTGAAGGATTCCTGTTTCTGTTGTGAGCGATCTGATTCTTCGAGCTAGAACCTTCGTCATTGCTCGAGATTATAAGAGGATGATTGATCGGTTCACTATCAAAAGCACCTTCCATTTGGGAATGGGAGAAACAAAAATCCTCAAAGCATCCGCCTGCTTGATCTTCCGAAATCATATGCCCAAGCCGGGCAGATCTTTGAACACTAGGCGCAATATGTTGATCGGGGATAGGAAGAGCACTAGCGAAAAGTTATTGCTCAAACCAAGGAGTTCGTACCTGCTGCACTTGTGGCATATACTCTTGAGGGGTGCTAAGATGATTCGGGGGAATATTCTGATTAGCGCCCAAGTAGTCGATGGTGCTGCTACCAGCTTGGTCGGTGCCTAGATTCGGCAGGGTATTTCTTACTTCAGGGGCATTGTAGTTATAGCCATGCCTAGTGTTTAGGCACAAGTTGAGTTCTTTCAGGTTCAGTGCTGTGTGGCGCTGTCTTAGCGCCCTTCTGTAGCTCTTGAGGTGACTCGCGACTCCATCTTTAGTGAGTCCTGGAATGTTCATGATCTCAAGTATGCGCGTTGGATATGCTGAGTTGATCCCTAGTTGCTGAACCGCACTAAGGAACTTGAGATGAAGCTCGGGGGACCAATTGACCCTCGTCTTCTTGCGACCCGGAACAGTGTTGACAACTTGGCTATTGCTCTCTGGCCTATTTCCAGTAGAATTTGATCGAGCCGGAAATTGTTGTGGAGGGAATTCAACAGCTTTGGATTGGTCGGTCGTGATAGTAAGCTCATCGTTAAGGAAACTCCAATCATGGTGACGCATATCACATCCTTTAGAAGGCATCGATATTGACTTCGTAGAATTGATTTGTTCATGCATATCTCCAACAAAATCCGATTGTATCGAAGATGGTTCGAGGGAGTGGGGTGGTGAATGAGCATTTTCAATCCTCATATAAGGCTTATCAAGGAACATTTCGCCGAGAGTGATAGGGCCACCGCAATTAAGGCAAGCAATAGTGCTGGGAGCTTTCTTATACCTCATGTTCTCCGCTCGAAGCTTTTCGTTTTCCTCCTTTAGAATCGCAAGTTCTTGACGTCTGTGTTGAGCCCTCAATTTGGCTCGCTTATTTTGAAACCAAAACTTGACCCTCAAAGGTTTCATCCCTAACTTCTGGCCCAATTCATTTCTTTGTTTCATGTTCGGGAGAGGGCATTCATTAAAGAAAGCTTCAAGCTCTTGGATTTCATTCTGAGTGTGGCACTGGCGACGTTTCCTTTTCCGAGATTGACCATCGCTGCTGAGCTCCTGAACTTCGTTGCCGAAAGGGTTGGGTTCTGTGGTTCTGGTACCAGACGCCATCCTGGAATCTTCGAGATCTCTCAGTAGTTCATTTTCTGAGATTTTTGGATCAGTCGCCTCTAGCAACTGATGGTAACCCTCAAACATGTTGGATCGAGAAATGTTCGATCAATTTTTGCTCACTCAGGGTTCTCTACTCTCTCATGTATGCTCACTCTCTCTAAATTTTCTTTTGAGTGGTTCTGTATGCCCATGAAACGTTCTTTAAACATGGATGAAGATCATCAGGCAAGCGTTGCTCCCAAGATTTCGTATTTCCCGCTTTGTCGTCTTCTTTCTTCTTTTCAACGTGGAGGGACACCAAATCGATTTCCTTTTCTCGATATCCATGTCTGTCTCCCACTTATTTTCAAAAAGGTGGAACTACGCTCGCCTCCTGCTCAGTTTTTTAATATGATGGGACCGCCAAATCCTTTCGCAACTTTTTTCGATAGTTGCGCTTAACTCCCGCTCAATTTTAATATGGTGACACCGACATATCTTTTTACAACTTTTTTAGGTTTATCAAGCCTGAAATCGCGGACTGGGACAGATCTGATGGTTCACCGAAAGAGCCACCACTGCTTTACCCAATTAACATGGCTCCACGAGCATTATTGCTGTGCCTTTCTTCATTCTCGAGTTGCTATAAAAGGAGGAGTTAATGCAGAGAAGATTAACACTCTTACATAATTGTCTTTTCTTATTTTAATCACTCTACCACACTCATCTTCTTCTCCCTCACTCCAACGAAAATGACCTCCTCTCCTATTCGCGCTTTCTCGGCCGAAATTTTGGCCCAATGGGAAAAACTCTATAACCTCCTCGGTCGAGGCTATGCTCATATAGCCGATTGTTGACACCTGATTTTTTTACCATTTATTATTGTGATTTTTATTCTTTAAAATTAATTAAAAATATCAAAAAAGGTCATAAAATCACAAAATCAACTTTGGAAGCCTTGTTTTAACCTTAGGAACCAATTTTGAACAAAAAATATTTTTCGGTATTTTTAATATTTTTCGAGTTTATTTAATTATAAAAATACCCAAAAAATCAGAAAAATACCATTCGTGGTCAGAAAAATACCCAAAAATATTCGATAATTTTGTTTTAATTTCCTCTTCAAGTGTGTCACTTTAAATCTCAAAAATTCGGCTCGGGTCACTATGTTCCTTCACAAACATAAACCCGAACCGAGCCTAAAAAAAATCATTTTCGAGTCTTTTAGTTTTCAATTCTCACTTTTTATAAGCTATGACATTGGATTCTAAAGTCTTAAAGTGCAATTAGGTCAATTTGCCCTCCAATTTAATCAATTTTTACCAAAAGGGCTTAATTGCACATTTTTCTTTCAATTAGTCCCCGGTTTCACGGATGTATACGTATGCTCTACGTATTTATATGTCATACGTATTTATACGTTATGCATATTTGTACTGTTTGGTAACCTCTTTAACTCTTGTAATAATAATAATGGTTATTATTTTTAACACCTTTGTTAGTGCCTTTTTTTTTAGCATTTTTGTATTGTGAGTGCTATTGCTAGTGCTATTTTTAAATAGCATTTTTGTATTATAAATTGTGAGTGCTATTGTTAGTGCTATTTTTAAATGACATTTATTTATCATAAATTGTGAGTGCTATTGTTAGTGCTATTTTTAAATGGCATTTATTTATCATAAATTGTGAGTGCTATTATTAGATAGAATTTATAATTGTTTGTGCTATTTTTAAATACAATTTATTGGAAGGTATTTTTGGCTATAAAAGGATGGCAAGAGTTTTGAGGTTGAGGGGAGAGACATTTTGTAGAGTGTGCAAATTTTTGAGAGCTTAGAGAGAAGAACACAAACACTCTCTATATTCTCATCATCTTGAGTGAGCAAAATATACTAAGTTCGGAATATTGATTCCGCATATTGCTAGCACAATTGTTGTGGAGTTATTAGTCGTCTCCCCGTTCGTCAATTGGTGGTGCGTCCGAATTAGATGCCTAACACTTGTGGAGGCTGAGATCGAAGAACATCAAACCGACACCTCCGTTCAAGCACGCTACGAGAGGTAATCTATTTACTCCCTTTGAGGCTTTGTGATTTTTTTTCGATTGAAATGCACGAAGTACGCCTCTGGAGATACATGTATGGGTTGTTATTTATTTCCGCTACGTGTTACGTGGATCCCAACAGTGGTATCAGAGCCGATCCTTAGGTGTTTTCGTGCATCTAATTGATTTTTTGCAATTTTTGCAATACTATGGCCAATATGTATTAACGAATTGTTCGTCTTACATGGCTAATGGAGGTTGATTATTTTATATGATAAATTAATCAACGTAGCAAAAATTGAGACTAAATCAATTTTGAATCGAAAATTTATGGCTATCTTATTTTACATAAAAATTCTGAATATGATTCAACGTAGAATTTTTATTGTGCCTTCCTAAGTTTTAAATTGTGAATTTATTACTTACGTGGAAGGGTGGTGATCATGGAAAAATCCCTAATCAATGTGATTGATGTATATATGAATGTATGATGATTATTTATATATTTGGGGTTGTAGTTATTAAATGGAGGCTGCGTACTCCTTTTATTTTTCATGTAATCTTTATTTTTAGCATAGTCGATTGTTGATGTAAATGATACGAGGATTACGTGGGGGAGCCTTTTAAGTCGGCGAGCTCTTTGGGGCCCAATTCTTGAAGAGTTCAAGAAACCAAGAAGAAGCGAAGAGCGGCTCTCCGTTATTAAAATATTAAAATGATTAAATGTGGTCTCATTGGCTCGAGACCCATTAAATCATAATTCCATGATCACCACGTAGGATAGATGTTTATGTGATTGACATCTATTTATTTATTATGATTACGTGAGCATGTTTGTTGACACCTGATTTTTGATCAGTCTTTCATAGTTTATTTTTAAAAAATTCATAAAAAATCTATAAAAAGTTAAAAAAATTAAAAAATCATCTTTGGTAGCCTTGACCAAGCTAAAGGAACCATTTTTGATAAAAAAATAATTTTTCATATTTTTTAATATTTTTTAATATTTTCCAAAAATAGAAAAATACATGAAAAATGAAGAAAAATAGCGTTCGATGTCGTAAAAATATAGAAAAATAGTCAATATTTTTATTTTAATTTCTTTTACATTTTGAACTCATAAATAGTCAAAATTTAAGTTCAATTGCATGTGTTTCTTCACGACGCATAGAGTTGAATTTGGCAAAAAAATGTCATTCGAGTATTTTAATTTGTAAATTTCTACATCTTTTTTAGTCTTGACGTCCAATTAGATCGACCACCATCTACAATAAATGCCCCTTGCTGAATATTTTCGTTTTTGTTTCACATGATTTCATGGTGTAAAACGCCGAGTGGATCCCCAAATATAATCGGGTCGGCATGAGCTCGATAGCTTGTCCAAGACCAAACCAGGGCACGGCGAACCCCATGTGAGTACTCTCGAACTCCTTCGATGCTTCCTAATGCTTTTCTTAGGTTAGATCGTGTGTAGAATGGCTAGGACAGCTAAATCATTCTTGAGCTGTGATTGATAAATAGGACCTTACTAGGAATGCCATGTGATTTATTTGCATATCTAGATTCCTTGAGTTGGGCATTTTATTACTGATTGTGATTGCTAGGATAATCACTCATATCTACATGAATTTCTAGATTTAGGGTTCATACCTTACTCATCCGCATGAATTTCAGGCTAGAAAATTCAGTCAACTTAGGTACCGAAAGGGCGTCAACTCTGACAGTTGGTGTAACTAAGTCCCCGAAACCATTTCTCTGGTTCTCGCAGAATTGAATATAAACTCCCAACTATTCAATTGGGTGGTCCAATCATACCCTAAAAAAATGATTGGTGGCGACTCCATGGCATGCACACTTAGCACATGTCACTAGACCACACTGAAAGTCGATCACGCATACCTCCGTTGCGATTTGGGTAATGGGCCTTGGGAGAGGCCCGCGTCCGACCAGACATGACGGCCCATTAGCCCTCGAGAGCCCGACAACCTCAAGAGGGTCGCGACAATGTTAAACTGGTTAATGTGCAAAGTTAGACTTACCTCACCCAAAATTGCGCCTGCATGAAATCCTAGTTAAGAAAATCACTCGCGTTAGGTACCGAAAGGGCGTTGGTAACGACACCAGCGTAACCAAGTCCCCGAACCCAAAATCTCTGGTTCCGTAGAACTGATCGATCTCTCCCAATCGATCAGTAAGGTTTCCGGTCTACCCTCCAAGAAAGACCGGTGGCGACTCTAAATGCATGCACAAGTTGCACATGCCACCACGACCACACTAAGGTCGAAAGCGATCGACTCTTATCGTCGAATCCTTTTGAAAAATACTCCCGCCGCGATTTGGTATGGGCCTGGGAGGGCCCGCGTCGATCCAAGACCCGCGATCGGTAATCCATTAGCCGCGTCCGCCTTCGGACGGGTCGCGACAGCTGGCGACTCCGCTGGGGACCTTTGTTCTAGAACCAATGGTTCTAGACCTCAAGTGGACTTAGGCCGTAATTAAAACGCTGAGTGATTTTTCTAACCATGCAGGCGCTCGTGAAGGTGAGGTAAGTCCGCTCATGATAGGTGTTATATGTTTTTTGCAGATTGGAGTGATAAGGGGGGTAGTCTGTGATTAACATTGTCTTATGCAGGTTGGCGTAGGAATGAATGATTGTGTGTATGTTTTATATTGAAGCGGTGATTGTTAAATAAGATGCATGTTTATCGCTTTAGCACGACACCGAAAATACACACAACCGCGCCTAAAACCCCGGGCGCCGTCTATAGGAAAACAATAGAAGGGATTGAAAATGGAATCTCCGTGAGGAAAAACACGGGGTAATCCACTTTTCAATTCCACTCATTTTGAGCTATGGATCGAGCCCCAATGCAACGATAGTTGTGCAATGGAATCTGCTCTTTCTAGAACTCGAGGTGGGAACCTTGACCTTAGGTGCCAAATCCTTTTATTTTTAGAAGTTATATCCTCACTTGTCTCATGTGCATGTCTTTAGATGGTTGATATATCTAAAACCACCTAAAAAAAATCGGTGATCCTGGAGTCACATCTCGAAGACTGGAACTGGGGCATCTCCAAGTGTTCAGACCACATTCCTTTGATTGGTTTGGCATTTTTAGTTCTCTTGTATAAGACTAATTTTGCTTGGGTCCTCTCTATCTCGTCTCTTAGATTGATTGTATTAGGGATCTATTTGTATTGTATACATCTCGATAAGGCTCATTTCTATCGAAAATAGGGGCAAATTCCCCAAACCCGTGGAGCATGATGGAATTCGTCTCTTCAGTGTAAAATACATTTGGCCGCAGAGCCACTCGTTTGGTAAAAGGACGTATCGTTCCTAATTGATTTTTAATCAGATCTGGGGATAAATTTTTCTCCATTTTTTTTTATCTCAGGTGATAAAAGAGACAATGCACCCAAAAGCTCATGCATTCAAATGACAAACCAGACGTCGCCCAGCTGGGGCAACCTAATTTGGATCGGCTCTCTTGAAGTCGAAAAGGGTATATTCGTTCCAAATTAAATTGATTTATTCACAAGCTGATATGGTTTTCCATTCTTACAGGTGATGACAAAAATGAATGGGACCACTGAAGAATTTCCATCCTCCTGGATGCCCGAAGTGACTAGAGTCGGGATAGTAAATCCGTAATCGTTTCAATTAAAGCTCCTTACGCGGTGATTGACTCTTTCACTCCTTTCATCGCGCAGGTTGTTGAAGTACCCAATCACGAGTAAACCCATTCTCGCGGATGTCAAATAGCCTGAATGCGTCAATGCGGCAGGATCAAATTGCCTACGACTAAATCAGCCAACCCCAGACAAAGCATCCAGTGGCTGGGGACAAATGTGCATGGACGTTATCAAAATTGAATTGAAAATTGCCAACAAACACGCAAAGTGCTAAGGCATGTTGCCAAGACGAACACCGCCCAACTGGGGCAAAGCAGTTTTGGAAGTAATCAGAAATCATCTCACGAACAACACCCACAAATGCAGACGAGATGAAGCAATACTCATCATCCACATCAATATACGATATTGAAACGACCTCCATCAAATGAGAAGCGTCAATAATCGATGAAAGAAGGGAATACATCAGTAAGACGTCATCATGAATCCCAAGAGAAAAGACACCCCCAAATAGGATGGGGATTGCAACAAAATGCAGGAATGAAGTTAGCTGGGGCAAGCGTCACCTAGCTACGACAAATCACACCCAACTGGGGCAAGTGAATCATTTGTGCGCCGGACAAAGAATGACGTTTCTCCTCTGGCAAAGTCAATGGACGCAATAACAGAGTCGTCCGCATCAGAATCAAACCCCAAGATACGAATTTGGGTGAACGGTAACCTTGTATCGTTCCAATTTGGTCTTCGAAGACCACATGCCTAACATGAGTTTTTACTCATTTTGCAGGAAGTCGTTGGCGCTGAAAGCCCCAAATGAAAAGAGCGTGCTAACAGGGAGGCGAATTGAATCAGTGGCCCTAGAAGTCAGAATTCCAGGAGATGGTCTTTGATCATAAGACCTAGTGGATGGTAAAAAGTATCGCTTCCACACTTCATGCTTTGACATACATTCTGATAAAAATTTCATTTTTCTTGAATAAAAGGAACTATGAAGAACGGCGCTGGAATGCGCCCAAAAACACAAATGGATCTCCTTTGGGGCAAATCCTCGAGAATGATTCATCGCCAACCAAACGGAGGAATCGTGGCCGCAATATAGATGGCCAATTTCTGCAAGCCGCGCGTTTGTGTTCAAATGAAAACACCAAGCAAGAACAAGGCGGTATCGTTCCAATTTGTCTTGAATTTTGGAACGCAAACTGACACTTATTGTTTGTTTTTGACAGGGGCTCACCATCAAAGCAAAGCGGGTTTTCACATCCCATGTATTACCCGTTGGAATACATGACCAAGGGTAAAATGTATCGTTCTAATTTTCTTTGAAAAATTCATGAACGAACAATAACATGTTTCTTCTGCATTTTCAAGGATCTCCAGCCACGAGGAACAGGTAAGTATCCCTCTCCCAAAATCCCTTGAAGATGTTGAATAAAAAATAGACAAGAAAAGAAAAGCTTTCAGAATCTAATGTCTAGAAAAAGACATAGAATTTAAATTTCATTGGCATTCATGTTTTGAAACAGGAGGTTGTCCGAACATGAATAAAAACATGCATGGGGCATCATAAAATCCCCTTTGACGGGTAAAATCTTTGGAGAAAATGAAAAAGATTTTTCCAATAAAAAAATGTTCAAAACAATCAAAAGGGCATTTCCTCAAAAGACGAGAGGCAAAGCCTAAATCCAAACACGTCCTATACACACTTGAGAGAGGAGTGGAGCGGATCAGACAGCAAAATCTGGACCTACGGAAGTAGGGACCATTCGCAGCAATTACATGGATTGGGACGACGGAGGCATTCGTTTCATATCCCCAAACACTACAGGTGACCATTGACAACCCATTTGAACGGCGATTTTCATTCTTAACCCTGTCAAGAACCACCCCACATCGGGGCAGAATGGAGATGAGTCCAGCAGCATCAGGAGAAAATGGTTAGAAATTTTCTTGCTCGGACTAACATTAATCTTTGTGTATTGTTTATATGGTAATCCAAGTGCCATAGGATGACGAGAAGCATTTATTTCTCTATCCCACACACCGAATCCTTTGCACAGCCAACTTGAGCCTGCAAATTCATTTCATGAACCCATTGGTGATCATTCCAAGATGGATGCCACACTACTTCAAAAATGGAAGAGTTCAAGACTCAGGGATTACGAAGAGAATTCCCGGACTGATATTTAAAGCATGTTTAGACTATATGTCTAACATGATCCCATGAAGATGAGAAAAAAGCGGGATTCCAAAAATGAATGAGAAAAATCCACCGCATCAAGAAAAAGCAAAGTGCCTGGTAAAAACGAGGCCGATGCTCGTGCAAGCTGTTTGCTTGATTCCCAGTGAAACTTGGATGGGAAAAGAGAAAATTCCTAAAGGAGTCAGATAAAAAGACTGCTCTCCAAATGATGTCAAGCGCGGAGGAAAGGCGCAGACAAAGTTGTCAACCTTCTTAATGCAACAAGAGACGCTCTCTAAAGGACTTGTGCACACCTCAAAAGCGGTTGCACACCTCAAAAACTGAAGATGCAGAATGGAAAAGACAGGTGACAAATTTGCAATGATCACCAATGTCAATCCCCTCATAAATTCTAGGCCAAAAACAAGCCTTTTTCGGTCCCCAATCTTACCAACATCATAACCCTGAAACAGTCTTCTCTGACTAAGACATTTGGGTTAACATATAGCTTAGCTCGAAGAGGTACGAGCAAGACTATTTCTTTCTCATTTTGCAGGGTTCTCGACTTGTAAACCCGGAGCAGATGTTGAAGACTTTCATACAATGGCCTCGACTCCAAAGCGGGTCCCCCTTGAAAACCAATATTCAACCCCAACATTACGGTCCCGTGGAAGACCTCCCGACCGATCAAAATGTATGCGCTGCGAATGAACCTAAAACCTAGGCACAGGTTAGTAGGGAATTGAGTGCATCCCCTATAAAAAACCACTATCGCAAAACAGGTGAGAAGACCTCCTTGTCGAGAAATATTCCAATTGATGTTTTGAACAAACTCTTTTTGGAATTTTCAAACTGTTGATCCAGATTTTCCGTGCAAGGGATTTGTGATCACATTTGCATGTTGCAAGAATGCTTTGGATAACCTCCAGCATCAAAATGCACATTTCATGATTAAAACTTAAATCATATGGTTTTGTCAAAATGGACAGCCGTAGTCTTCCCAAAGATTACTAACGTTTTCTTGGTGAAGAAAAATCTTTCAAGCTCAAACTTCTGCAGGATACCTGGAGAACCCAGCTCCCAGAATGTTGCTTCAACAGACTCAAGTGAAGTTTTGTCAAAATAAAATCTTTCACTGCTTCAAAAAAACTGAATTCCCGACAAACTTCGGGGTCTCCAAAAAAAAAGGGGAAGAAAAACCCTTTTAAAAGAAAAAGTCCTATCAGACGTGGAGAACCCTCGTCCCAGGACCCATTTTCAAAATATCAAACAGTCTCATCGGACGTGGAGAACCCTCGTCATGAGACCCCTTTTTCAAAACTTAGGCAGTCTCATCGGACGTGGAGAACTCTCGTCATGAGACCCCTTTTCAAAATTTAGGCAGTCTCATCGGACGTGGAGAACCCTCGTCATGAGATCCCTTTTCAAAATTTAGGCAGTCTCATCGGACGTGGAGAACCCTCGTCCCAGGACCCATTTTCAAAATATCAAACAGTCTCATCGGACGTGGAGAACCCTCGTCATGAGACCCCTTTTCAAAACTTAGGCAGTCTCA
Source organism: Rhodomyrtus psidioides (assembly GCA_021437785.1). Classification (NCBI taxonomy): domain Eukaryota; kingdom Viridiplantae; phylum Streptophyta; class Magnoliopsida; order Myrtales; family Myrtaceae; genus Rhodomyrtus; species Rhodomyrtus psidioides. Next base: position 887,489 of record JAILYB010000041.1, on the reverse strand, counting down.
TCGGACGTGGAGAACCCTCGTCATGAGACCCCTTTTCAAAAATTTAGGCAGTCTCATCGGACGTGGAGAACCCTCGTCATGAGACCCCTTTTCAAAATTCAAACAGTCTCATCGGACGTGGAGAACCCTCGTCATGAGACCCCCTTTTCAAAATTCAGGAAATCTCATCGGACGTGGAGAACCCTCGTCATGAGACCCCTTTTCATTTAGGCAGTCTCATCGGACGTGGAGAACCCTCGTCATGAGACCCCTTTTCAAAGTCAAAACTGATGGTAGACACCGCCTGAAGGGTCAAACAAAGGTAGATACCGCCTGAAGGGTCAAATGAAGGTAGATACCGCCTGAAGGGTCAAATGAAGGTAGATACCGCCTGAAGGGTCAAAATAAGGTAGATACCGCCTGAAGGGTCAACTCAAAGGTAGATACCGCCTGAAGGGTCAAATGAAGGTAGATACCGCCTGAAGGGTCAAATCAAGGTAGATACCGCCTGAAGGGTCAAAATATGGTAGATACCGCCTGAAGGGTCAAATCAAAGGTAGATACCGCCTGAAGGGTCAAAATCAAAGGTAGATACCGCTTGAAGGGTCAACACAAGGTAGATACCGCCTGAAGGGTCAACACATGGTAGATACCGCCTGAAGGGTCAACACAAGGTAGAAACCGCCTGAAGGGTCAAATCAAAGGTAGAAACCGCCTGAAGGGTCAAACCAAGGTAGAAACCGCCTGAGGGATCACATTAATGGTAGAAACCGCCTGAATGGTCACATATGGTAGAAACCGCCATAAGGGTCAATTCATTGGTAGAAACCGCCATAAGGGTCAACTCATTGATAAATATCGCAGTAAGGATCAACACAAAGGTCTGATCCACCATACGGATCAAAATCCTTGGCAAATCCCAAAGCGTGGGATGCGCCTTCCTTAGGTTCCTACAAGTTAGGAATCCCATCATGGTATGACCTACCATACAGGTCAGAGCTTAATCTCCCTAGGATATTCTGAATGACGAGTCCTAGGCATCTTCTTGAAAGTCGTCGCAACCGGCAGCATTCGACAGGTGAGCTTCAGGTAAGCCTCTCTCACTCCGGCCCATGTTCAAATTGTTAGAGCAAACCGGGGATTGATTTGAGCTTTTATCAATAGGCTTAAGGATCCGATGTCATAACATTTCTTCTCTTATTTTCCCAGTTGAGTCGGTTAGGAATCAGGTGCCACCTTATCTTTGAGAGAAACCTCTAACGAGATTCCTCTCAAAGAGGGGCAGCTGTTGACACCTGATTTTTTTACCATTTATTATTGTGATTTTTATTCTTTAAAATTAATTAAAAATATCAAAAAAGGTCATAAAATCACAAAATCAACTTTGGAAGCCTTGGTTTAACCTTAGGAACCAATTTTGAACAAAAAATATTTTTCGCTATTTTTAATATTTTTCGAGTTTATTTAATTATAAAAATACCCAAAAAATCAGAAAAATATCATTCGTGGTCAGAAAAATACCCAAAAATATTCGATAATTTTGTTTTAATTTCCTCTTCAAGTGTGTCACTTTAAATCTCAAAAATTCGGCTCGGGTCACTATGTTCCTTCACAAACATAAACCCGAACCGAGCCTAAAAAAAATCATTTTCGAGTCTTTTAGTTTTCAATTCTCACTTTTTATAAGCTATGACATTGGATTCTAAAGTCTTAAAGTGCAATTAGGTCAATTTGCCCTCCAATTTAATCAATTTTTACCAAAAGGGCTTAATTGCACATTTTTCTTTCAATTAGTCCCCGGTTTCACGGATGTATACGTATGCTCTACGTATTTATATGTCATACGTATTTATACGTTATGCATATTTGTACTGTTTGGTAACCTCTTTAACTCTTGTAATAATAATAATGGTTATTATTTTTAACACCTTTGTTAGTGCCTTTTTTTTAGCATTTTTGTATTGTGAGTGCTATTGCTAGTGCTATTTTTAAATAGCATTTTTGTATTATAAATTGTTAGTGCTATTGTTAGTGCTATTTTTAAATGACATTTATTTATCATAAATTGTGAGTGCTATTGTTAGTGCTATTTTTAAATGGCATTTATTTATCATAAATTGTGAGTGCTATTATTAGATAGAATTTATAATTGTTAGTGCTATTTTTAAATACAATTTATTGGAAGGTATTTTTGGCTATAAAAGGATGGCAAGAGTTTTGAGGTTGAGGGGAGAGACATTTTGTAGAGTGTGCAAATTTTTGAGAGCTTAGAGAGAAGAACACAAACACTCTCTATATTCTCATCATCTTGAGTGAGCAAAATATACTAAGTTCGGAATATTGATTCCGCATATTGCTAGCACAATTGTTGTGGAGTTATTAGTCGTCTCCCCGTTCGTCAATTGGTGGTGCGTCCGAACTAGATGCCTAACACTTGTGGAGGCTGAGATCGAAGAACATCAAACCGACACCTCCGTTCAAGCACGCTACGAGAGGTAATCTATTTACTCCCTTTGAGGCTTTGTGATTTTTTTTTCGATTGAAATGCACGAAGTACGCCTCTGGAGATACATGTATGGGTTGTTATTTATTTCCGCTACGTGTTACGTGGATCCCAACAGTGGTATCAGAGCCGATCCTTAGGTGTTTTCGTGCATCTAATTGATTTTTTGCAATTTTTGCAATACTATGGCCAATATGTATTAACGAATTGTTCGTCTTACATGGCTAATGGAGGTTGATTATTTTATATGATAAATTAATCAACGTAGCAAAAATTGAGACTAAATCAATTTTGAATCGAAAATTTATGGCTATCTTATTTTACATAAAAATTCTGAATATGATTCAACGTAGAATTTTTATTGTGCCTTCCTAAGTTTTAAATTGTGAATTTATTACTTACGTGGAAGGGTGGTGATCATGGAAAAATCCCTAATCAATGTGATTGATGTATATATGAATGTATGATGATTATTTATATATTTGGGGTTGTAGTTATTAAATGGAGGCTGCGTACTCCTTTTATTTTTCATGTAATCTTTATTTTTAGCATAGTCGATTGTTGATGTAAATGATACGAGGATTACGTGGGGGAGCCTTTTAAGTCGGCGAGCTCTTTGGGGCCCAATTCTTGAAGAGTTCAAGAAACCAAGAAGAAGCGAAGAGCGGCTCTCCGTTATTAAAATATTAAAATGATTAAATGTGGTCTCATTGGCTCGAGACCCATTAAATCATAATTCCATGATCACCACGTAGGATAGATGTTTATGTGATTGACATCTATTTATTTATTATGATTACGTGAGCATGTTAAACTGGTTAATGTGCAAAGTTAGACTTACCTCACCCAAAATTGCGCCTGCATGAAATCCTAGTTAAGAAAATCACTCGCGTTAGGTACCGAAAGGGCGTTGGTAACGACACCAGCGTAACCAAGTCCCCGAACCCAAAATCTCTGGTTCCGTAGAACTGATCGATCTCTCCCAATCGATCAGTAAGGTTTCCGGTCTACCCTCCAAGAAAGACCGGTGGCGACTCCAAATGCATGCACAAGTTGCACATGCCACCACGACCACACTAAGGTCGAAAGCGATCGACTCTTATCGTCGAATCCTTTTGAAAAATACTCCCGCCGCGATTTGGTATGGGCCTGGGAGGGCCCGCGTCGATCCAAGACCCGGGATCGGTAATCCATTAGCCGCGTCCGCCTTCGGACGGGTCGCGACACCGATCACCCAGAAACTGAAGATGAAATCCGCATTTTGCTCGTGGAAATAGACACCACCTCCATCGAGGGCACTAATTTAGAGAGGGAATATAGAATCTTCCCAACCCTCTTTATAAACTTTTTAGAGACTTACCGTGTCGCTCATCGAAAAGCTACCGTGGCTCACGTTTTGCGAGCTCGCTATGAGGATCGGTCCAACTGCTTGGTGTTGGCCAACCTTGTGGCCGATAGTCACAGAAAGGCTGTTGAGTTCGCCAACAAGCGAGTCTCGATGTTGCTTCGCGAGAGGGGAAATTTGGTGGAGCGCTTGGCCTTATCCCTGACCACCTATGAGCACGACCGTCGTAATGTCGTGTTAAAGTTTCAATGTGAGTGGCAGGAAGAAAGGCTTGACAGCATTACCGCGGATATAGCCCATGGGAGAGGACTAGTTCGGGACTTGGAAATAGCCGCCGAAGATCACGGGACCAAGGTTGCCGAGCTTAAAGGGGAATGTAAACGCCTTCTTCTTAAGCTTGCAGATCTCGAGTCTCGAGGTGGTGAGTATAAGCAAAGCATCAATAATATGGAGGGCCAACTTGGTTCCTTTGTGATGCTAATTAGGGCTCATTGCGGTTTTATGTTTCCACCCCGATGATTTGTATGATCTGCTTTTAAGGTCCCTCGATTGAGCGAAATGAATGAAAGCTCTAATGTGTGTGTCTCAACTTCTGTATGGCTGACTTTCTCGAACACCTGACCACTCTCAACCTAGGCAAGCTGCGCTTTGACATTTATGATTCGAGCGTGTACATCTTGATTTTTTAATCTTGCTTATGATCGGATAAAGGAACCTTCCACCACGATTATCCACAAAAAGACTTCTCTTCTCTACTTGTTTTTAACCTGTTTCAAATGAAAAGGCAGAATCAGAAGAAAGAATTTGAAAAATAAAGCATAAATCCTTTCAATTTTATGCTTACTTGTAATTAATAGGGATAAGAGCTTTTACAAGGGTTTTGACCTTGTGCAAAAGCTTTTATCAATATTCCTCAAAGGAAAGCATATCATTGAAAGGAATGTAATTCACGATAATCGCCTTTGATCAATTCCAAGAAAATCAATGGAATGTTCAAAAGTACACAATTACGATGTGTTTTAAATTCAATTGAAGATACGGTATCCAAATTAAAGCCGTTTGCTAAGAACGAGAGTAATTTGGATATCTATCTTTTCATTAAATTTGAAAAACACGAATACTCTTGATCAATTATTGTGGATTACCAATGATGCAAAACATGCATGAACCAATTCAAGTTTATAATTCCTTCTGGCGAATTGGGATTGTATTGCCCTATACGGCCAAAAGGTTGTATAAGACTTCCAATTTCAATTTCATCCAAAGGAATCATAAAATTGATTTTGGAGTATTCGAGTGATTAGAAGAAATGCCACTATCACATTCCAATGACAAGTCAATAGAAATACAACAAATTTCAATCTGAATGTATATAAACACAAATAGATCCCTAATACAATCAATCTAAGGGATCAGATAGAGAGGATCTCAGCAAAATAAATCCTATACAAGAAGGCTAGAAATGAAAATTAAAACAAAGGAATGTTATCTTAATACTTAGAGATGCCCCAGTTTCGATCTTTGAGACGTGACTTCAGGATCACCTATTCCAAATTGTCATCTTCATTAGATGATACCTCAATGATGTCCATAGCAGGCTCTTCTTGTCCACTTGGCGCTCGTAATGGGATGACACCATCTTCATCTTCCATCAAGAACATTGGGAGGAAAACACACCTATCTATCCTCAAAATGGCATTTAATCCAATCACCGGAATTATGCAATGAATATAATGATTAAGAGCTGTAACAAGTTCGAGGGATAGAAAAGTCTTACCAACCAAACTTAAGAGAAAATCAAGCTTCTCTGTATTTTTAGCAGTGTTAGGTATACTAACCTTCCATAGACAAACGCATGAGACAAGTGAGGGAAAACTCCTAAAAATCAAAAGATAGGGCTTGGTACCTAAAGCCAAGGTTCTCACCTCGAATTCTGGAAAGAGCCGATTCCATTGCACAACTATCGTTGCATTGGGACTCAATCCATAGTTCGAAGTGAGCGGAATTGAAAAGTGGATTACCCCATGTTTTTCCTCACGGAGATTCCATTTTCAATTCCTTCTATTGTGTTCCTAAAGAGGGCGCCTGGGGTTTTAGGCGCAATTGTGTGTATTCATTGTGTCGTGCTAAAGCAAAAGACATGCATTTTATTTAACAATCACCGCTTCAATATAAACATCCACACAATCATACATCCAAAACTACTGCCTGCATAAAACAAAGTTAACAAGCACTTCACCCCTTATTTCTCCCGTCTACAAAAACATCTAACACATTCGTTAGCATATACACCTCACTTTCGAGAGCATCTGCATAAAATTAGGTTAGAAGAATCAATCAACTTTTTAATCGGCTCAAGTCCACTAAATGGTTAAGAACCAGTCCCCAGCGGAGTCGCCAGTCTGTCGCGACCCTCTTGAGGTTGTCGGGCTCTCGAGGGCTAATGGGCCGTCCTGTCTGGTCGGACGCGGGCCTCTCCCAAGGCCCATTACCCAAATCGCAACGGAGATATGCGTGATCGACTTTCAGTGTGGTCTAGTGACATGTGCTAAGTGTGCATGCCATGGAGTCGCCACCAATCATTTTTTTAGGGTATGATTGGACCACCCAATCGAATAGTTGGGAGTTTCTATTCAATTCTGCGAGAACCAGAGAAATGGTTTCGGGGACTTAGTTACACCAACTGTCAGAGTTGACGCCCTTTCGGTACCTAAGTTGACTGAATTTTCTAGCCTGAGATTCATGCGGATGAGTAAGGTATGAACCCTAAATCTAAAAATTCATGTAGATAAGAGTGATTATCCTAGCAATCACAATCAGTAATAAAATGCCCAACTCAAGGAATCTAGATATGCAAATAAATCAAATGGCATTCCTAGTAAGGTCCTATTTATCAATCACAGCTCAAGAATGATTTAGCTGTCCTAGCCATTCTACACACGATCTAACCTAAGAAAAGCATTAGGAAGCATCGAAGGAGTTCGAGAGTACTCACATGGGGTTCGTCGTGCCCTGGTTTGGTCTTGGACGAGTTATCGAGCTCATGCCGACCCGATTATATTTGGGGATCCACTCGGCGTTTTACACCATGAAATCATGTGAAACAAAAACGAAAATATTCAGCAAGGGGCATTTATTGTAGATGGTGGTCGATCTAATTGGACGTCAAGACTAAAAAAGATGTAGAAATTTACAAATTAAAATACTCGAATGACATTTTTTTGCCAAATTCAACTCTATGCGTCGTGAAGAAACACATGCAATTGAACTTGAATTTTGACTATTTATGAGTTCAAAATGTAAAAGAAATTAAAATAAAAATATTGACTATTTTTCTATATTTTTACGACATCGAACGCTATTTTTCTTCATTTTTCATGTATTTTTCTATTTTTGGAAAATATTAAAAAATTTGAAAAATTATTTTTTTTTTATCAAAAATGGTTCCTTTAGCTTGGTCAAGGCTACCAAAGATGATTTTTTAATTTTTTTTAACTTTTTATAGATTTTTTATGAATTTTTTAAAAATAAACTATGAAAGACTGATCAAAAATCAGGTGTCAACAACGGTGATGAAGCGATTAAAAGCACTTTTTCGAGCGGCGATTTTTGGAGGATATCTAGAAAAATAGGGATTTTTGAAAACTGGCAGTGAATTTTTGGAATGTGGATATGCAAAAAAATATGCACACAATCAATCATAAAATATTCGAACAATCAAATAAAAGCTTTGTGATCATAACTTCGCTCCTTATTCTACTAGGAAAGGATTTTGTTTCCTTTATTTAAGCCCCTGTTTCCTGCATCTGCTCAAGACTTCATAAACGGGTTAGTAATTCCAAATCTTTCTTTAATGAAATTAAAACTACCTTTTTCAAGAGGCTTCGTAAAGATGTCAGCCAATTTATTTTTAGAATCAACAAACTGAATGTGAACGTCATTGTTTTGCACATGATCTCGTATGAAGTGGTGCTTGATTTCTATATGCTTGGCTCTTGAATGAAGAACATGATTTTTTGTCAAGTTGAATGCACTTGTATTGTCACACCTAATTTCAATGTTGGATTCCACAATATCAAAATCTCGAAGTTGTTGCTTCATCCACAAGATTTGTGCATAATAGCTACCAAGAGCAACATATTCTGCCTCTGCCGTCGATAGAGCCACTGTACTCTGTTTCTTAGAGAACAATGATACCAACATGCTTCCCATTAGTTGGCATGTTCCTGATGTGCTTTTTCTATCAATACGACATCCAGCATAGTCAGTGTCAGAATATCCAATAAGAGTAAAATTTGAGTTACTAGGATACCATAATCCAAGTGAAGAGCAAGTGCTGACATATCTAATAATCCTTTTTACAGCAGAGAGATGTGATTCTTTTGGATCAGACTGAAACGAGCACACATACACACACTGAAAAGAATATCTGGTCGAGAAACAATGAGGTAAAGTAAAGATCCAATCATGCTTCTATAGAGTTTTTGATCAACCTTTTTACCAGACTCATCTTTGTCAAGTTTTGAAGAATGAGACACTGGTGTTTCAGTCTTTTTGCATTTATCAAGCCCAAACCTTTTTACAAGTCCCTTTGCATATTTTTCTTGAGAGATGTATATACCTTCATTTCCTTGCTTGACTTGTAGACCAAGAAAGAAGTTTAACTCATCCATCATACTAATTTCAAGCTCATTTGTCATAATCTGCGAAAAGTTCTTGCACAAAGTTTCATTAGTAGATCCAAAAATAATGTCATCAACATATATTTGAACAAGAAGAATATTTTTACCTTCCCTTTGAATAAACAGAGTAGTATCTACTTTTCCTTTTTCGAAGCCATTTGTTATAAGAAAAGTACTTAGCCTTTCGTACCAAGCACGTGGTGCTTGCTTTAGACCATATAGGGCTTTGTTCAGCTTGTAGACATGATTAGATTTTGTAGGATCTTCGAAACCTGGTGGCTGGTCTACATACACTTCTTCTTTGATATAGCCGTTTAAGAACGCACTTTTGACATCCATCTGAAAAAGTCTAAAGCCATAATAACATGCATATGCTAATAATATTCTTATAGCTTCTAACCTGGCTACCGGCACATAAGTCTCGTCATAGTCGATCCCCTCTTCTTGTGAGTATCCTTTTACAACTAATCTTGCCTTGTTCCTTGTGACTCTGCCTTTGTCATCAAGCTTGTTTCGGAATACCCATTTTGCACCGATGACTGGTCGATCTTTTGGTCTTGGAACCAAATCCCAGACTTGATTTATTTTAAATTGTAGTAGCTCTTCTTGCATTGCCTCTATCCAACTTTCATTCAAGAGTGCTTCTGTCAAGTCCTTTGGTTCAATTTCAAAGAAAAGAGCAAACGTACCTGTCATTTCTTTGAAGGAGGCTCTAGTTTTGATTCCTTCTTCCACATCTCCAAGAACGAGTTGTAGTGGATGACTGGACTTATGCTTCCAGTTGTGATTAAATTTTTCTTTTTGCGTCTCTTCTATAGAACCATATTGACCTTTGATAGAACCAAACTGAGTAGTGTCATCATGGGAGTTGGTCTTCTCCTCATCTTGGAATGTATGTTGAACATCTTCTTCTTCTTGGGTGATGTACATAGTACTGATTTCGTCAAACTTCACATTCATTGATTCTTCCACAGTACGTGAATTTTTATTGAAGATCCTGTAGGCTTTGCTTGTGGTAGAGTAACCAAGAAAGATTGCTTCGTCGGATTTCTCATCAAATTTACCGACTCTGTCATTTGCATTTTTGAGTACAAAACATTTGCAACCAAACACTTTAAAATAGGAAACATTTGGTTTTCTACTTTTAAAAAGTTCATAGGGCGTTTTATCTAAAAGCGGTCTGAGAAACACACGATTTGAGATGTAACACGCAGTTGAGACTGCTTCTGCCCAAAAATGTGAAGGAATTTTACTTTCAATCAACAGAGTTCTTGCCATTTCCTGTAAGGAGCGATTTTTCCTTTCCACAACCCAATTTTGTTCTAGAGTATAGGGTGTTGAGAAGTTATGTTTCAAACCATTTTCAATGCAATAAGATGAAAAAGTTTGATTTTCAAATTCTCTACCATGATCGGTTTTAATGCAAGAAATGGTGTAGCCTTTTTCGTTTTGAACAAGTTTTGAAAAATTTGCAAAATATGAAAATGCTTCATTTTTGTGAGAAAGAAAATATACCCATGTAAAACGAGTAAAATCATCTACTATTACCAAGCAATATTTCTTACCACCGAGACTTTGACTTCGTGTAGGCCCAAAAATATTCATATACAAAACCTGTAAAGCTCGATTAGTAGAAACAATGTTGATTGGTTTGAACGAACTCCTTACCTGTTTTCCGAGAGTACAGGCTGTACATAAATCTGTCTTGTCAAATCTGACTTTGGGTAGTCCTCTTACAAGCTTTTTGGAGGAAAGCTTGATTATTTGTTTGTTGCTAATGTGCCCAAGTTTTCTGTGCCATAGATCTGAATCTTCCTTAATAGAGACAATACATTTTTCTTCTTGTGAATCTACATCTAGTAGATAGATGTTCCCATGTCTTCTTCCAATGAAGATTTGAGTCTTGTCCCTACTTTCTCCTGTGCACCTGTTCTCTTGAAAACATATCTTATAACCAATATCACAGAGTCGACTTACACTTAAGAGATTGTAGTTGAGTCCTTCAACGAGTGAGACATTGTTTATCATTAGCTTTCCAACCTCGACAGATCCTTTGCCAATTATCTTGCCTTTGCTACCTCCGAAAGATACACTTCTACCATTGACTTTAAGGATTTCCATAAACTTACTTGCATCACCTGTCGTGTGTCTTGAACAACCACTGTGAAGGTACCACTTGTTTTTCTTTTTAGGTACCTGCAACAAATAAACAGATTCATGGTTTCTTTGGTACCCAAACCTTTTTGGGTCATTTTACGTTAGTAGACTCCATCATCTTGTTAAAAGGTCCTCTGATGGGTTTCCAAACTTTAGAGCACTCATTCTTAAAATGAGTTTTGTCTCCATAGTTGGAACAAAAAAATTCATGGCCAACAGGTTTTATAAAATGTCTTTGAAAATGTTTTTTGTAAGCTTTCTTCGAAGGTTTCTGTTTTTGTCTTTCTTCATATTTTGGAAATGCATTTTGTAAAATTGTTTTCTTTTCCATTCCAAGGCCATTCTTGTTGTAATAAGGAATTTGAATAGAAAGAATATGCTCCAAGGTTTTTGAACCCGTGAAAAAATTATTTTGTATATTTGAAATATCTTGTTTGATCAAAACATTCTCTTTTGAAAGAGAATCGTATTTTTCTTGTAAATCAAAGAGATCTTTTTTAAGAAGATCATGTTTTTCAGATAAGCTTATATTTTCCTTTTTGAGAAGATCACGATTTTGAAGCAAAATAGAATATTCTTTTTGAAGAAGGTTAATCTTTTCATTTTTGGAAAGATCTTGTTGCCTTAGCTTTGAATTTTTCTTTTTCAAATCAGAGATATTTTTAAGAGCCTTTTTGAGATCCGAACATAACTCATCAATGTAATCAGATACTTCATCAGGGCTATCAAAACTTACCTCTTTTTCACCCTCTGAATATGAAGTTTCCATAAGACAGATGTTTGCGCAATCTTCATCATCACTCTCTTCGCACTCGGTATCACTCCACGTTTCAGTTTTTAGAGCTTTCTTTTTCTTTTCAAACTTGCCTCGATTCTTCTTCAGAGTAGGACAGTTAGGTTTAATATGTTCACGTTTACCACATTCAAAGCAAATTACCTCTTTGTTTTCATCCTTCTCAGCAGAGGATTTTTCAGATTGCTTGAACAAGCGTTTTGCTTTGAAGTTTCTTCCTCTTCTAGCCATCTTTCTAAACTTTTTGACCATTAATGCCAGTTCTTTATCGTCATCCTCTGCTTCTGAATCTGTATCACTTGAATCAACCATCTTTGATTTAAGGGCAATTTCTTTTCTTCCTCTCGTCTCATCCTCGTCATTTTGACGCTCAGACTCATAGGATGCTAATGTACTTACAAGTTCATCAACAGTCAAATGTGAGATTTTTGATGTTTCACGAATGGTGGATTTGATGTTGTTCCACTCATTTGTCAATCCCCTCAGAATTTTGTTGACTCTTTCTGTTCGAGAGATCTGCTTGCCATAGTAGGTCAATCCATTCACAATATCTATAAACCTGTTGATCATATCAGAAACAGATTCGTCAGGTATCATATTAAAGGATTCATACTTTCCAAGGAGAATATTTGTCTTTGTTTCCTTGACTCTATCAGTCCCTTCATGGGTAAGTTGCAGACTTTCTCAGATTTCCTTTGCTATTTCACAAGAGAAAATTCTATTATATTGAGATGGAGACAAAGCATAATAGAAAGAATAAATTACTTTTGAATCTAAAGCTTCTCTTTTGGAGATTTCTGTGACACTGAGCTTTGATTCTTCTTTGCTACTTTCTTTTGACGAAGGGATTGTTGGGTTTGCTCTTTTTTGCACGACATCTCACATTAGTGGATCTGTAGACTTGATGAATGCTTTCATCTTATTCTTCCAGATGTTGTAATCTTTTCCATCAAAGGATGGAGGTCGTGTGTTGCTTTGGCCTTCCACAATACCTACTCCAAGGATGCTAGCCATTTAAGATCGTTAGCTTAGAAGTATACACTTCCAAAAATAAGCCTTAGGCTCCGATACCAATTGTTGTTTCGGGCTAGGCTATACACCTAGAGGGGGTGAATAGGTGTATCAATTGAATTTCTACAAATAATGTGGAATTGATAAATTAATCGAAATCGAAAGAACTAAAGTGACAGTAAAGTATTGCAGTGCTTCTGCCGGACAGTTAATAGAAGCAGAAAGAGTAAAAAGCAATGCACACGAGATTATAGTGGTTCGGCTTTTAAGGGCCTACGTCCACTCTCCCACACTAACAGCCTACTGGCTGGATTTCACTAAGTGATCAAATAAGAGTTTACAGAAGCATGAGTGATTGCATGAACTTCAAGTACTTCCACCAGAAGTAAGTTGTGCCTCTATCAAGGCTCGCGACTCCACACACTTTTTCTGTTTCGCTCTCTTACAAGATCTCAGGATAATGCTCTCATAGACAACAATGAAGTTTTTTTCAAATAAGGTTGATGATCTCTTGGTCGTCCTCCGTTCTTTGAATTTCGTGCTCTTTATAGTCCTCGTCATCCAAGCTCCCCGCTGGATAGATTCGCTCTGAGGATCAATCACCAAAGCTAGATGTTGGTTGATTGATAAAAGATCACGTGTCATTTTCGGTAAGATACATCAGAAATTTAGAAAGTTTATTTGCCCATACAAACAAATCTTAAAACCTTTTAATCAATGAATCCAAATAAGGTAAATGTCTAAGGATTTTGAATATCAATCAAGATCTCCTTGTATAAGGAAAACCTTTAGAAGATCGATTCGATTGATACAAAATAGTGTGATTTAGTCTCGAAATACTGTCCAGATCATTGACCGTTAGTGGGGAAATTTAATCTGCTAAGATGATCAGAAATTAAGATTAGTAGAGCAAAGAGAATTAATGTTTAAGGAGTATGAATGTCGAACCAATGTGCTCCTGCCATATGGTCTGCCTGCTTCTATCAAAATGGATACGTTAGAGATTAATGGCACTGAGATATAGATCCTTCGAGTTCATCCAAAATCTTTTCATCAAAGTATAATGGTTTTGTTTACTTCAAAATTAAACATAATATTCCTAACAGACTTCACGAGGAAAGTTGTCTGGAACATGACAGCGAGGCTATTTGCTCAAGGAGCGATCACTTGGGTCTCTGCTCAGCATTCTGTTCGAATGCCAGTAGCAGTTACGTTTGAGTAATTGCAGGGAGTGTCGATAGTGTCTATAGTTCAAGAACTGAAGTTGACGAGGATGGAGCTTATGGAGTGATATTACGTGTGATATTTTGGCTTTTTTCTTTCTTATATATTTGCATTCTCGTCCTCAATAATCTATGGCGTAGTTAACTTTGAAAAAAAAAGTGCTCATCTGGCTCGGCACTGAGAATAATTTTTTTTTTCAAAAGGGGAAGTGTCCCGCTCGGCACCCAAACTGTCGAGCAGGACACTGTTCATTCCCGCTCGGGAGTTTGGGGTCCCGCTCGGGAGTTTGGATGTCACACCCCGACTCTCGAGCCCGTAACATCCCTTGCCAAATTGCCACGAGGTCATAGAGATAGCGTCCCAGGCACACTGTCGACCTATCACTTACTTACGCATGCGGAAACATGTTAACACTCCCTGACAACAACTCAACATGGGATAGAGAAGTAGGAAGCCACAATAGTCATTCACAAAAGATAATTACAAAACATTAATAATAAGCATATGAGCCTTAACCCCACTGAGTTACAGTTGACATAAATAACCTCACACTTGGGGGCGGCTCACTAAGACCTCAAAAGGTTACTCGGTCGGATAAGGTTAACTTCTCATCTAATTCAAAAGACTACTTCAACAGCCAAGCCTTGGCATTTACGGGGCTCCGTTACTTGGGACCTGAAAATGTTATCCCACGAAGGGGTGAGAATAAATCTCAGTGAATCAAGCTTATGCTCGGTTAGGAAACTGATTCACTTAGGGCATCCTAACAGAAGGCTCACCAGATCATATAACCACATATAACACCCAAGTAAGGCCACGATATAGTAATTATCCACATGCATACTTACCAGCCTTCAGCCACACGCAATGCAATGCTTGACTCGACTCAACAATCATTTCAGTCAATCACACAAAAATAGTATCACATCTACAAGTATGCACAAGACACCACACAAGTCCATTTATTAACGAGGATCGCGCCAACTACGCAATGAGAGCATCTACGCGATTGGCGTGATTCGACTTTCACAAATAACACGATCTAGTACATTTGTACGATCCAGCGTTCTTCCGGCATGATCGGGCTACGTTCCTGGTCTCTCAGCAACGGCTACTACGAGAGGTGTCTCCAGTGCGCCCAGCACGACACCAGCAAGTAGGCATTACTATAGGGGCGTCGATCCTTCACAAGCTGCGACCGGCATCCAACAATCTCTTCAAACCGCACGTATCGCCGGGGTATGAATTGTTGTGCTTCTGGTAAGTCATGTAATTCCATACGATTGGTACGGTGTGTACAATTAGTACAATACGAGCTTGCTAGGAAAACTCATCATCGTTCCGTCATATGACCACACAATACCCATCCGACAATCGATCCATTTCATTATCTTCGATTAAGGCCGGATGCTCAAACAAACATGTTCAAAGACTCGACCCAAGGCCGTTTTCATGCCAAAATATGTCTTTTGATCTCACACGCGATCATATGCATATGCAGACTACCATTTAGACACTACATTTACACACAAAACGATTAATCCCCAAACGAATGCCAGTTCACTCAATAAACATGCCAGGCATCCAATCAAACATGTTAACGAGGTTATCAATCCAATCAGGGCCATCAATTCAATTAAGCGATATAACGGCCAATTTGTACAACAATCATTTATTAGCCGATTTAATTTATAATTGCCGATCGATCACTCGTCTTTAACCTATCGCTCGCTCGCGATCGAACCACAATCCACAATCAGTCAATCCAATCTAACATCAACTAGCCATAGACAAATCAATCATTCGAGCTAACTTAATCGACTTTGGTCATTTAACCTAAACCGGGGTTTCTAACTAGACCGACCATAATTACGTACCTAAATGTCATATCTGACTAATTGACTAATCCTAAGCATAATTAGCGCTTTAACCAAGGATTATAGTCAACTCACAATCTAACTAGCTCTGGCAGTCTCAACGGCGATGGCACGGGCAGCGGCGACAAAAGGCGATGACGACAGCGGCGATGGTTTTCGACGAACCTAAGAATTATCGCGCGGCGGCTCGACCCAACACCTCAAGGACATCACGAGAAGGTTCGGTAAGGTCGTCGGGATAGGCGGCTGGCGACAGAAGCTCCGACGGTCGGTGGCTGAAATAGTAATGGTCAATAGCGAAACAGGGTAAACCGAACTGTTTTGGGGCATTTCTCGACCTCGAAGGCCAAGGCAAGATCGGGGAAGATTAGAGGGCTCACTAGAGGACTTCGGGCGGCTGTCGAGATCGAATGAGGGTGGTCGATGGCGGCTTAACAGCCACGAGCAGTAGCTCGGCTGAAAATAGGGGAACAACGACGAAAAACAAGGGGGACTCCGGGGCCGATTCTGAGTTCCGCCGGCACTGGCGAGCTTCCACGAGCTCAGGGGAGCTGGAGAGGGGTCCAAGGAGGTCGTCGGAGGTGGAGGTAAGTGGTGGTGGGCGGAGAAATGACGGTGAGAGGCGGCTGAACTCGCTCGGGGTCGAAACAGGGCACCGTGAGTTCGGCGTCTGTTTGCGGTGATACCGGCGGTAGTTCGGCGGCGGGGTGACTTCGGTTTGGAGCTTAGGAGACGGGGGAGTCATGGCATGGTAGTGGGAGGTGACAGTGGCGTCGAAAATGGCCTGCGGAAGAGCGGTAGTTTACGAGTCAGTGGCTGGAAAAAGAGGTTTCCTCGGTCTTCTCGTGGCTGTCCGGTGGCGAACGGCGGTTGGGATTGGGTTAAGGCGACAGCGGGGAGTTGCTAGAGGTCGTGGTGGTCGGCGGTGTGGTGGTGGCCGGCGCAAAACGAATGGAGGTGGAGGATGATGGAGGTTCGGTCAGGCTGTTCTTCCACAAGAAGAAGAGAGAAAGCGTGAGGGAAAGAGAGAGAGAGAGTGTGTGTGAGCGGCAGAAAGAGAGAAAAAAGAGAGGAGAGAAAGATTAATGAGAGTTGATTGGTTGGTGGGGAAAAAGATGGGTGGGGGCCCACAAGTGGTCATGTCCCATTCAAAATTTTTGTCCTATGTGTATGAATTATTGAGGGGCATAACGGTCTTTTGATAAATCCGGACTGAAAGTGAATTTTTGGTATACTGACGGAGGGTATCTTCACAGACTAGACTCGATCAGGATTAGGCTCGGGTTTGAGGATCTCGATCCAAATACGCGGTGATTAAGAATTTCGAAACCTAATCCAATCCGATCGAAGCTTTAAAATTCGTCCAATTTCGTCTCTTAATTCCTTACTATTCCAAAATATTTTACCGGCTAAAATTCAATTAAATTCCTTTTTATTGAATTCAGGCACTTTGCAAGAGGTAAATTTTCAGGGCGTCACAACTCTCCTCACCTTAGGAAATTTTGTCCTCGAAATTACAGCACAACCACAACTACTCAAAAAGATAAAGGGTAACTACTCTTCATGACATCCTCATTTTCCCATGTACCTCCTTCGGTACCATAGTGTTGCCAAATCACCTTGAACAACGGAATCGTCTTACTATGGAGTACTTGCTTTTTTCTATCCACGATCCAGATTGGTCGCTCTACGTACGAAGCTCGCTCATCCAAATCAATCTCTTCGTAACTCAGTACATGAGCGAGGTCCGGCTCGTACTTCCTCAACATCAACATGTGGAAATCGTTATGCACCTGAGCAAGTCTCGGCGGCAACGCAAGACGATAGGCCAAACTTCCAATCCGCTGCAGGATCTCGAATGGTCCAATATACCTTGAGCTTGGCTTTCCTTTCTTGCCAAATCGAGATGTCCCTCTCATAAGCGACACCTTCAGAAAGACATGATCACACACCTGAAATTCTAGAGGTCTGCGCCTCCTATCGGCGTAACTTTTTTGGCGACTTTGAGCTGTTCTTAATCTGTCTCTGATCACTTTAACTGCTTCCATTGACTGTTCCACCAATTTATGCCTAGTTATCTTCCTTTCACCAACTTCATCCCAACAAACTGGCATTCTACAAGGTCTGCCATACAATGCCTCAAAAGGTGCCATCTTTATACTCTGCTGGTAACTGTTATTGTAGGCAAACTCTACTAGATGTAACTGTTCCTCCCAACTACTTTTGAAATCCAAAACACATGCTCTCAACATGTCCTCCAAAGTCTGAATCGTCCTTTCAGACTGGCCATTTGTTTACGAGTGATAGGCCGTACTGAACTGTAACTTCGTCCCCAAAGCAGTCTGTAGACTCTTCCAAAAGGTGGCAGTGAACTTAGGCTCTCGATCAGAAGTGATCGTCACTGGCACTCCATGCAATCTTACAAAATGCCTCATATATAGTTCTATATATCTGTCCAATGCGAAGTCCTTTCTCACTGGGATGAAGTGTGCTGACTTCGTCAACCTGTCAACTACAACCCAGATTGAATCATGCCCTCTTTGACTCCTTGGCAAATCCATCAAAAAATCCATCATGATATGCTCCTATTTCCACTCTGGGATTTCCAAAGGCTACAGCAGTCCTCCGGGTTTACAGTACTGCGCCTTGACCTGCTGACAGGTCAAACACTTGGCCACATGCTTGGCTATATCCGCTTTCATGCCATTCCACTAGTAGTGCTGCCTTAGGTTCTGATACATCTTCGTACTACAATGATGGATGCTATAACTGCTACGATGTGCTTCCGATAAAATCTTTTCCCTTAGACTTTCATCGACAAGCATAACCAGGCGTCCTCTGAACTTCAGTATCCCATCCTTGGCTACTTGAAAGTCGACCTTTCGCTTAGCTGAATCCTCTTGAAGGATTTTCTGAATGGTAGGGTCCGTCAACTGCAGGCTCTTAATCTTAACCTGCACTTCCGGCTCAATCCTCAAAGTAGCCACGAGACTCGACAGACGACTTACTTCCAACTTGAAGTATGAGTCTCTCACTTGCTCAAGCAAACGCCACTCATGCACCTATAATTGAGCAATCATCGATTTTCTACTCAGGGCATCGGCAACCTTATTTGCCTTACTCGGATGATATAGGATCTCGCATTCATAATCCTTAAGCAACTCCATCTATCGGCATTGCCTCATGTTCAACTCCTTATGTGAGAACAGGTACTTCAAACTCTGGTGATCGATAGACACCTGAAAACTTTCTCCGATCAGATAATGTCTCAAGATCTTCAAAGCAAACACGACCGCAGCCAACTCCAGATCGTGCGTCGAGTAGTTTGACTCGTGTGGCCTCAATTGACGAGATGCATAGGCTACTACCCTACCATGCTGCATCAAGACCTATGTAGCACCGATACGTCCTTGATTAATTTTTTTGCGTATCGGATACGCCCGGACTGGGGCTACGGAGGTACGACAAAACTCAATCCAAAAAAATTTCAACTTTCAGGCTGGTATAAGCGCTCATGCGCTGGGCCCCTTTTATGGCCCACACTTCCATCCATACACGAACGTCAAGCTGCTAGCTTGCCACTTTATAGACACGATTTCCCTCTCTTTCTTGAGAAGTGGCCGATGTGGGACTAAAATAAATGGAAGAATGGCAAGTAAAGGCTGTTTCCCCCTCTCTCTCTCTCTCTGCAACTTTTCTTCAAGTCCGTAATTCTAAAAAAGATTCTCATCAACAACTGTGAAATGCAGATGATCATCCATTGTTGTATCAATTATGGATGGAAGTGCTCTACGCTTATATCTAGAGGATGAAGATGATTTTGCAATGTTAGCAGAGAATCTCTTCACAGAACTAGATACTGAGGATACGGGAAAGATCAATAAGAGTGAGATTAGAAGAGCACTTGACCACATGGGAGTCGACATGGGCGTTCCTCCACCTTCAGGTTGGTTTTTTCTAATTCTGTCCCCTGTACTAATTGGTAGGGACTAAAAAAAGGGGAAGAACGGTGAAGTTGCACGATCTTTTTTAGTATTCATTCATTCTACAGCTCTTTTATCATACCTAGCATAAAATATTTATTAGTATATAACATATCCCAGCGTATCGAAAATCTCTATTTTTTGAGAAACCACGTATCGGCGTATTGTATCATATTGTGTCCCGTACTGCGTATCGTATCAGTGCTACATAGATCAAGACACAACCCAATCCTCTAAGCGAAACATCACTATAAATCTCAAATCCTCTAGGACCAGACGGAATTGTCAGAACAGGAGCCGTAGTTAGCTTATGCTTAAACTCTTGAAAACTACGCTCGCACTTGTCTGTCCATTCAAACCTTACATCTTTCTTCAGCAGCTTAGTCAAAGGTGAGGCTATAGTTGAGAACCTCTCTATGAAACGTCTATAATAGCCTGCCAATCCTAAGAAGCTTCTGACTGTAACTATCGTCGGTCTTGGTCAATCCATAATTGCCTCAATCGTAGATGGATCCACATAAATACCTTCACCAGAAATCACATGGCCTAGAAATGCCACGTGAGCTAGCCAAAACTCGCACTTGCTAAACTTAGCATTCAACTGATGCACTCTCAGAGTTTCCAACACAATCCTTAGATGTTGCTCATGATCCTCAGAACTCTTCGAGTACACCAGGATGTCGTCTATTGAAACAATCACAAAACTGTCTAAGAACTGTCTTAACACTATGTTCATCATATCCATGAAAGCAGCATGAGCATTTGTCAAACCAAACGACATCACAGTGAACTCATAATGTCCATAACGCGTCCTGAATGCCGATTTCGGTATATCTTCCTTTCTAATCATCAATTGATGATATCTCGTCCGTAGATCGATCTTAGAAAATACCAATGCTTCCTGCAACTGGTCGAACAAATCATCAATCCTCAACAATGGGTATTTATTCTTAATCGTCACTCGATTCAACTATCTGTAGTCGATACACAATCTCAAAGACCAATCCTTCTTCTTAACGAATAACATGGGCGCTCCCTAAGGTGATGCACTAGGGTGGATAAACCCTTTATCCAACAACTCTTGCATCTGCACCTTGAGTTCCTTCAGTTCAGACAACGCCATCCTATACGGCGCTTTAGAGATCGGCTCCGTCCCAAGAGCTAACTCTATCACAAACTCAATTTCCCTTTCTGGTGGCAAGCTAGGTAAGTTCTGAGGGAAAACATCTGGGAACTCACACACAACAGTAATATTCTCCAACTTGAGCTCTTCAACAGACGTATCAACTACAGAAGCCAAATAACCTTGGCAACCACTCTCCAACAGTCGGGTCGCCTTTAATTAGATATCATTATAGTCGAGGTTCCTCCTTGATTACCCATAAATTCAAAACTAGTCCCATCCAATGGATTAAACCGAACCACCTTACTATAGCAATCTATCGTGGCTCTTTGCTTTGTCAGCCAATCTATTCCCACAATCAGATCAAAATCGTACATCTCTAGTACAATTAGATCTATCCTACTTTCATGACTATCCACAACAAGTCTACAATTAGGACAGCTAACTGCAGCTACTACACTATCATTTAACGGAGTAGACACTTTAAACACAACATCTAAAGGCACCAAGCTCAACTCAGACAATTTAACAAATTGATCCGCAACAAACGAATGAGTGGCACCCGGATCAACCAAAGCATAAGCTACTTGGTTATGCAAGAGGACCGTACCTGTAACAGTCGGCGAGTCCTTCGCCGCTTCTCGGGTGACAACAAACACCCTTCCTTGAGCCGGCGGACGATTCTGAAAGTTTTGCTGCGCGGCTCCTTCCTGCGGTGGTGGCACTTGCCTGAATTGCTTTTGTGGGCAGTCCTTCACCTGATGGCCTGGCTGGCCACATCCAAAACATGCTCCATTTTTGAAAGGGCATGGGCCAGGTCCATGCCTTTTGTGGCACAAGAGACACCCCTCACTCTGGCGAAAGAATGGCTTACTGGTCGCTCATCTGCGATTAGGTGGGATGTGATGCTTGCCTCCAAACATCGGCTTCTTCCCTTGCTTCTTTTCAAATTTGTTTGAGGATGTGAACCGCGACCCAGATGTGGCGGTCCTCTCAGCCAAGTCTTGCTCTACTATCAGCACCTTCTCATAGAGATCATCATAGTCATGTAGGTTAAACGGCGCCAATATGCTCTTAATCTCGGGCTTCAGCCTGTCCTTGAACCTTATGGCCCTATCCTAGGGTCCTCAATCAACCTCGGAGCATACTTGGATAGTTCAGAAAATTTGGCCTCATATTGGTTGACTGCCATCTGGTTCTGGCGGAGGCGGAAGAACTCAGCCATCTTTTGCTCTCTAGCTATCTTCGAGAAACACTTGTTATTAAAAGCCTCCACAAAGGTATTCCATACTGGAACCGTACCTTCTGGGAAAGTCCTATCTTTGACAGCTCTCTACCAAGTACTGGCGTTCCCTTGGAGTTGGTAGACGACCAGGACAACCTTATCCTCATTCGAACACCTCATCAAGTTGAACGCTTTCTTTAACCCTTCGATCCATTGGGTGGCTGCTTCAGGGTCTCTGCTTCTAGTGAACTGTGGTGGCTTCAAATTGAGGAACTATTCCACCAGCTTTTGAGCCCTACGCTCTTCACACCCAGGTGCAAGTTGTGGATTTACTGGCGGAACTGCAGGTGGAACCACAGGTAGGGCTCAAGTAGCAGCGATAACAGCTGCAGCTTGATTCCTTACTTGCTGCCCCATCAGGTCTCCAATGGCTCATAAGGCTTGCATAACCTCAGCCATAGTCGGCTCATGTCTGGCAGACTCAGCAACAGGGGCTACGACAAGAGGTGTAACATGAGGTGCAATAGGAGGTGCGATAGGCGGTGCTCCTCCAACATCAACGATCTCTTTAATTGACCTCACAGGCCTCCTTCGAGGAGCTCGGGGAGCTCTCCGACCGCGTTCGCTCATTTTGCAGAAATGATCCGTGTCCTGCTTACCCAAAAGCAAAACACGGTCAGAAGGCAACCCTAAAAACTTACCACTCAATTACCAATCACATGCACATAGATAAAAATCCTGCTAACTATCCCATTTCCCAACGCTCCTTATTACCCCAGGCCAATGACCAAATGGATTAGGCTGACCTTGCTCTGATACCACCTTGGGCGGGGATGTCACGCCCCGACTCTCGAATCTGCGACATCCCTTGCCAAATCGCCACGAGGTCATAGAGATAGCGTCCCAAGCACACTATTGACCTATCATTTACTTACACATGAGGAAACATGTTAACACTCCCTGACAACACACTCAACATGGGACAGAGAAGTAGGAAGCCACAATAGTCATTCACAAAAGATAATTACAAAACATTAATCATAAGTAGATGAGTCTTAACCCTATTGAGCTACAGTTGGCATAAATAACCTCACACTTCGGGGCGGCTCACTAAGACCTCAAACGGTTACTCGGTCGGGTAAGGTTAGTTTTTCATCTACTTCAAAATACTACCTCAACAGCAAAGCCTTGGCATCTGCGGGGCTCCATCACTTGGGACCAGAAAATGTTATCCCACGACGGGATGTGAATAAATCTCAATGAATCAAGCTTAAGCTCGGTTAGGAAACTGATTCACTCAGGGCATCCTAACAAAAGGCTTACTAGATAATATAACTACATATAACACCAAAGTACGGCCACAACTGCGAGGGAAAGAACATCATGTTCATCTGCTGCGAGTGGTGGCTGAGATGGCCACAACTGAAGTGGCCGTCGTCATCTGCCATTAAGAGTTCTTGGATAAGTATTCTGACATCAAATGGAGTAAATACTCATTTGGTGATTCATGACAGCATTCAATCTCAAGATCTTAATATGGGGAAGACAAAATCCATGTGACGAGATCAAGGAATACATCCGAATTGGGTCTTTATTAAAAGAAAATATTGATCTAATCAAATAAGGTGTCTTGACAGGAAAGATGATCCTTACTTGTTTCATTCTGATTTCTGCACCTCATTAATGGCTACATTTTTACGGGTCAGGTTATGTATCGAGCATGAATGTGTTGGAAAATGAAATTAAACCAAATTCATCAAGTATTGATATGTTATCAATGACCGTTCGACTCCCAAGGTGCATGCACAAGCCAGTGCACGAACCTAGACGTGTCTTTATTATTGTGTAGTTTTAAGAGTCATAATTAGTTGAGTATTTCAAGAGTCCGTTCGTATTTCGATGTGTAGTTAATACTATTGCGCCTGTTCATATTTTTAGAGTAGATCAAGAGTTGTGTTTTAAGCCTATAAATAGGCGTGTCTTGTAACCATTTTAGTATGAGTGAATCGATTGTGAATACAGAATATTGAAAAGCCATCTTAGTCTCCTCCTTCGTGAGTTAAAGTTGAGTTGTGAGTATTTGTTGAGAGCTTCACTTTCGATTTATCCCATAAAATTGGTATCAGCGCCTACGGTCTATTATCATGGCCTTAACAAGCAATTTGCTTCCTCTTCAATACGTTCATCTTTTAAAAGAAAATTTTGAAAATTGGGCTTCGAGAATGAAAGAGTTGCTTGATGCTTATGGTCTATGTGAGATTGTCAACAACGGCTATGAAGAGCCAGACGTCGAAGCCACGTTGAATGAAAATCAGAAGGATGCATTGGAGAAGGTAAGAGTAAAATATCAATATGGTTTGTTTGTTATCTATCGGTATATAGATGATTCTGTGTTGGAGAAAGTTTCGAAGGCCACTACTTCAAAGGAGACGTGGGAGCTCATACGCGAGATATATCAACAAGTACAAAAAGGCAAAGAGATTCAGATGAATAGAGTTTCAGGCGGAAAGAGCTTCGTACAAGAGAAGGTGAAAAAGCCTCGAAGGCCAAATTGCCTCGGACCAGAGAAAGCTAGAGAAGGCTTCAAGCTATCACAGCAATGTTGTGCTTCAAGAAGTGAAGCAAGACTCGCGTGGAGACAATTCCGGAGTTCTTGTCGAAGGCAAAGGTACTACACTATGTACTGATTCTTCTTTTATTGAAGATGAAAATGCAACACCAAATTGGGACTACAGTTTTCCATTTGCTCATCTAGAAAGCCTTTGTGAATTGGACTGTGATCCTATTAAAAAAGATCTTGATGTTCAAGAAGATTTTGCAAATGAGAAGGTAATGTTTGAGGAGATGAATGCTCAGAATGAGCAGAAGAAAAGTGTGTTGTTACCTCATAACAATGGCCAAGAAAATGGTCACAAAGAAATGGATGTTGATGAAAAGAAATGCATTATAGACACGAAGGCAAATAGTGTCAAAAGAATGTGTTGCCGAATTGATCGAAGTGAATCCTATGTTGAGGATGAACAAGAAAGAAGCGCGTTGGGGAAAGTAACAATGCTAGAAGAGGCGAAGCTATTCGACACGCACCCTTGGCTTCACAGGATTGACGAGTCCATCGATGATGTGCCTATCGTGGCACAAATGCTGATGCAGATTCAAGCCACCATTATGGCCGAGTACTTGCCAAGAAACAAGTTCGATGAGTATCCAGACGAGAAGAACTTGCACTGCATAGCCAGGCTGGTGGAGTTGCTAAATCAATACCCAGATGAACTCCAAAACTATGCTGAAAATGACTAGAAAATCAACTTGTTTGAAGAAATGGAGTTCTTTGAAAACACTAAAAGGATCGGACTCCCGAATTTCCATCCTCGCATAACCATATTGCAGCAGAAGGTGAAACATGCGTCAATCAAGATGTCAAATTTCGTGTTTCATGTATGGGACTTCATCGAGGATGTTGTGAGCCGGGTGTTGATGCAACAATCGGTGAATAATCCTCAGTTACATTTTTCGATGAGAAGAGTAGCGTCCGATTTCATCACTAAGATGAAGGAGAGAGTCATTCGTTGGATGATAGAGATTGTCGAAATTGAAAAACTAACAGACTACACTTGCAATTCTGATTATATGTTGGAATTGAAAAAGCTGATGAGTCAACAGCACGTGTTCATCGAAGTTATAAGTGATGAGTCCACGTCGAGCTACACTATTCTTCAAGGGATTGAGGACGTCGACATGTGCAACCTCATGTATCGAAAGCAACTGAACGAGCAGGGATTCGATCTCAAGTTGAGACGATTTTATGCAAATTACAAGAAGAGAAAGAGAATTTAGTTTAAGGGGGAGTTTTGTTGGAAAATGAAATTAAACCAAATTCATCAAGTATTGATATGTTATCAATGACCGTTCGACTCCCAAGGCGCATGCACGAGCCAGTGTACGAACCTAGACGTGTCTTTATTATTGTGTAGTTTTAAGAGTCGTAATTAGTTGAGTATTTCAAGAGTCCGTTCGTATTCCGATGTGTAGTTAATACTATTGCACCTGTTCATGTTTCTAGAGTAGATCAAGAGTCGTGTTTTAAGCCTATAAATAGACGTGTCTTGTAATCATTTCAGTATGAGTGAATCAATTGTGAATACAGAATATTGAAAAGCCATTTTAGTCTCCTCCTTCGTGAGTTAAAGTTGAGTTGTGTGTATTTGTTGAGAGCTCCACTTTCGATTTATCCCATCAGAATGCATTTGTCCAGCCGTACAATCATTAGAACAATATCAACTCTTATTGTCAATGGTGAGTGTGATTTCATATTACATTGTCCAAGTATTTAAAATGAAAATCATCAGAAGTGATCCTTAAGAAAAACTAAGTTATGCAATAGACATTTCTTTTGACTTCTTACAGATAATTTGCAGGATAATTATTTATGGTGTTAAATCCTACATCTGCTCAAAAGATCGCAAGTTTTTGTTAATTTGCCCGAGCGCAGGATATAGGATGATTATATTTCTTCTTTTATTTTCATCAAGTGCATAAACGCGGCTCAAACCAAGAAGCGAAACTCGGATAAGTGAGATCGACACAAAATTTTACTCATGACAAGCCTCTCCATCTTAGTTATTGTA
Source organism: Rhodomyrtus psidioides (assembly GCA_021437785.1). Taxonomy (NCBI): domain Eukaryota; kingdom Viridiplantae; phylum Streptophyta; class Magnoliopsida; order Myrtales; family Myrtaceae; genus Rhodomyrtus; species Rhodomyrtus psidioides. The sequence goes on along the minus strand of JAILYB010000041.1, from coordinate 860,962 downwards.
TTCGCGAAACGCTAAGTATCTACGAGTTTTCAACTCGAGGCACTTCAACTATGTCTTGATTACTGGAATGTGCAGCTTAACAGTTCGTTAAATAGCTGCTGTGATATTACAATTTCGTGAGTTGCCAATCTATTGGCGGTCTACCATCGTCCCATCGAGCCAAGCAGCAGTATTAGCAGCCTCCTCTTATGAGCATGTTGTGAGAATTCTCAGTCGAGGCAAGAGTGCCTGAATAAGCACCAAAGCCTCCGTTCTTTGTGTTGTCGCTAGAAGCGAGCGATCAAGTCCCGATGGAACCAATCTGGTCGCTCTCGCTTCTAGAACCGGCGAGAGTTAACAGTCCTAGCGCGGCGCAAGGGCAAGGCAGACTACAAGTACTGTCTTCGTAATCGGAATCGATTTTGCCTAATCACAAAAATAATGGATTAAACATGATATCGCCATCATCTGATAGTACAACATTCTTGTTTTTTTGTTCTGGGAAGATCTATCAGTTGCGACAAGGATCATCCCTCAATTTATAAGCGAATGAAATTGCTCTGTCGCTAAGGTTGGCAACTAAAGAATGGACGGCTCAGCAGAAAAAAGCTCCAGAACAACCTTGAAAATAACATTAAATTAAAAAAAAGCAAGTTTGAAGTGGGGTGATCACTTCATTGGTGCACCATTGGAAAAGGTTTAAGCCACGCCCAAGAATTAATGATGATTTAGATTTGATTTTTTGTTTGGTAAGGTACGTATGTATAAAATTTTTCAAAAAAAAAAAAAACTAGGTACATAGATGTAGCCGGACACAAAAACCATGAACTAATAATGGCACCAAGTGTGCCACAATGGGTTCAACGGTGAACCAGCTGTAAAATACAACAACGCGACAAAGCCCATCTTACCTAGCGGCCAAGGGTCGGCCAGTACAAGAGTAAACCAACGGCTAAACAACCGGCGTATACATCAACAAGGCTGGACAATAGTAAAAGCGTGGCGAAAACAAGTGGCCCAAAGCCAAAATAAAACGGACAGCATTGTTCTGATTTAAGAGACCAAACTGATGACCCAAACGAGACCAAATCGACATGGGTGAAGCAGGTGGCGGGCAGCATCAGGGTTAGCAGCGGGACGATCAACCAATCCACCAAGAACTGGGCAGAACCAAGGGGTAGAAGGCCGAACCACGTCAGGTGAGACCTGTGCAGTTTAAGAAAAAGTAGAAGGCCAACACACGGCCAAACCAGCATCAACAAGAGCCAAACAAATGGCCAGAAAAAAGGACAGGACATACACATAAGGAACCGAGCAGCCGGCCAACAAAGTAACCGGACCAGTTAGCCTAAACAGGACCAAGCAGTGGCATTGCAGGTCTGGAGAGCAGCAAGTCGTGGCGGCAACAATTCCGAGCAGCAGAAAAGAACTGCAGCACACCAATAATGGCCAAATAGTCGGCCCTAGAAAATAGCAAAAAGTAGCAAGAACCAAGGTCAAACAAGCGGCCAAAGGAGAAACCTGAGTAAGTGTACAAATCAATGACCAATTAAAAGTAAGACTAGATTTTATTATTTTTCTTTAATATCATCTAAATCCCAGCAAATTGCAAATAACGGTTCAGAAAGCAAATAACAAAGAACAATTTACAGCTAGAAGCATCCTCTTATTCCTTCGAAATAAATTTGTCACCGTAAAATTTCGACCGCCGATCACTAAATTCAGTGATAAGCGGATTCCAAGAACTCTCACTCCATTTGCAACGGCTTATGATGTACGTCATGTCTACATTCACTATCTTTTTTACCATCGTTGAGTAGAGACACCAACACCAATATGTTAAAAAGAACACACATCAAATTCCTATAGGGTTGCTTGAAGCCATCCTTTTTATCTCACGATGTATGCTTCAGCAGGGGTGTCAACGGTTCGGGTCTCAGCCCGACCCAAGCCGACCCGAAATTGAACGGTACTTGGCCAGATGCGGCCAGAACCTTCTTCGGGTCGGGTTGGGTCCATTTTTTTTTAAATCAAAATTACTTGACATGTCATCAAATAAAAGAATATAAAAATATAAATATATCAAATTAAAAAGAAAATATGGGTGAAGAAATAAGAGCCGGAATCGGGTCGGCTCGACCCGTCTGAATGCCAAACAGTACCAAGCCAACCCGAAAAGGCCCAAAAATTAGGGTGAATATTCCGGTTGGGTCGGGTCGGGTCGGGTCAGGCCGACGTGGGCTTTTTTGACACCCCTTACGCTTCAGTTTGAAGTTTTCGTGATTGAGTCGGATAGACTTGATCTGGTGAGAACACACTGATAAGCGGAGATGCAGATCAATTCACATGGGAGGAGAGGGCTCTTATCATGGACTGCTTGAAGCTTCTTTTGCCCACCCGAAAATCTGTTTAACCCGTTGTCCCAGAGAAGTCCGTCTGGAATGACACTAGTAGAATGCTTGAACTCTCGAAGATTAGAAGAGAACCCAACTCAAGGAACCAAATCGAATAGAAGCTTGATCAAGTGGCGCTGGGAACGAGTTGGCAAGACAACGAGGATAGCCATCGAATGAAGACATAAGAAAAGATAAATTACTAGGGTAAAGCGTCCAAAAAGTCCTAAACATTTTGCATTTGTGCCAATTTAGTCATAAACCTTTCAATTGTGCCAATTTAGTTATAAACCTTTTACATTTGTGTCAGTCGAGTCTATCCAGTCAATTTTGGCTGAAAAAATAGGGAGCTTCGGACTGGAAAACTCTGTCTCTCATTGCCTAATTACTGCATCCCCAGCAGAAGATTCCAGCAACTTTTAGACAACTAACCTATGTTGACTGTCTCGGAACTCATCCCTCGTTAACATCATCAGAGAAGATGAGCAGCTTCCCAGAGGTAGCTGTAGTCCCAAGAACTAATGTCTTCTCAAATTAAATGCTACATTCAATTAAGTTGGCTCTTTTGACCAAAAAAAAAATTGAATTGGCTCATGTAAAGCCACAGAACTAGGTTAGATTCAGATGTTACTCCCTATTACACAACATTTTGCTCAAGGGTTGACTTCCAATTACTGGAGAGACTATGAACAGTGCCGGCGATGTTTTGCATCGAGACACCTCATTTTTTCAAGATCATACTCTCTCAGACACTTCAAACCAGAAGGCTTGTAAAGTTCTTTTCTTGAAAATTCTTTTCGTTCGAGCATGTTAAAATATATTTACCCCCACCTGTTTACGTATTTATGATCGAGGCCACGGAGCGAGGGTGGGAAGCAGACACAAAACAGGGAGAATGTGCGGCGAAAGATGTGGTTTACAAAAAAGCTTGACATCCTCCTGGTCATGGGGTTCCACAACGCTCACCCCCAGTTTCCGCTTCGTGCGGGGAAAGAGCATGCACAGACAAGATGGACAAGATAGACGAGTGCCGAGCTCCAGAAGGCCGTGAAGAGTGCGTCAGTGCTCCTCCGTGAGTTCAACACTAGCATCGTCGAGTACACGAGCTATGCCAACACCAAGACCATCCCGGGGCACAACGTCATGGAAGAATGCCTCAACGCGGTCTACCGGCAATGTCGGGTCACAGATAACTCGACCGAGCCTCAAGATCAGGTTGTGAAGAGCGGTACATTTGAGGGCTACCACTTTTCATAAGGTCTTGCAAAGTTTGTGAAGGACCTTCCCATGGAACTTGGGGACCTCGTAATTTTCTCAATGGTTGGTCATGAGACATTAGAAGTAGTCGTATATGACTTGAATCACAGCGAGAAAAAAACCATTTGTACATGGAATTATGGAAGACAACCTCGTGAGACCTAAGCCCTTGTTTTCTTGTTCATTCCTACTTGATTTTTCCGTATGAAGTACCAAAGGAATTCTTCAAGGCATGCAGGTGCATATGCTAAAGGGGAAAGCGGTCGATTTGGCGAAGTCAAAAAAGAGGAGGAGGAGTCGCTTAGGGGGGTTGAATGTTACTGCCTTCTAGGCATCCTTATTTTGTGCATTCTCTGACGAAATATGATATGCCTTGGCTTGTAAGTGTGGACTTGTTTTGCTACACGACATGGCTTTTTTTTTATTAAAAAAAGAGCATCCTGTTGGAAGAATTCAAGATGGCATTAGTAGAACTACTATAAACTTCAAAAGGATGATACAAACACCCAAGACATCTGTCTTAAGATCGTTAGACAAGATGCATATATTCTATATTCTGTCTAAAGCTTGTTGTGCATAAATCACAAGGGCACTAGTAATAGCAGGCAAACAGTCTCAAAGAAACAATCTTATCTTAAGACTGTAGAGCGAATTAAAAGATGACATTGGTATAAAAAATTATACACTTCAAATGAATGACATAAACACTAAAATCTCTGAAATCAGATTGTTGGCACAAATTTCAGTTCAAGGTTGACAGAGGCACAGGCGCTGAATTGATAGAGGCATCACCGCTGAGTTGGCAGAGGCATAAACTCTCCAATGGCAGAAACATGTTCGATGAGTTGGCAGAGGCATAAACACTATGAACAGTATACAAACTAACACCGAAATCAAAATTATAACTGAATAATAAAAAAATGAAATCGACACAAATACCGAGGCCCGTCTACACAGTCTCCTTAAGACAGATTCGCCTCCTCTCGTATGTGCTTTGAGGTTTCGTGGGCGTCTATCTTCCAGGATACAACGATAAAATAGCTACAGAGGCAAGCACAACACTCCATAACTTTCGGCGAACTTGAACCAAACGCGAACACTGTCAAAACCGATGCAGATGCAAAGAATATAAAGAGATGGAAGTTTTTCTTTTTGGAATCTTTCTCTCTCTGTCTCTTCTTAATCTCTGAATGGTAGGTCATACATATATATATATAAGGTCAGTGGGGGCATTTCGGAGACAAGAAATAACAGCTAAATAAATCTTCCGTTATAACTTTAATTATATAACAGCAGAACCATAACGGGTAGAACCATAATAGCAGAGCCGTTATGCTTCTGTTAACGGTAGAGCTATAAATGACAGAACCGTTATGCATTCAATTCTATAACGGCAGTGCCATAACGTCAGAACCATTACTTAGTTAATGCTATTAACATGCCACTAAATAGCTCAACAGCTGTTACATAAAATTTGTAACGATTTGAGCTGGAAAAACTTAAAACGAAAGGTAAAATGGGCTTGTCGCGGAGCCCATTACCGGTCCTGTATTCGCGTACGCAGGTCGTGCGCTTGCGCCCAAGTTTCCACTTGTCGAGCCTTCGTTAGGGTCAAGGATTTGCACCCCTTGCGCGTGCGTGCGAGACATAGTACTTGTTACAATAGTTACCACTCAAAAGGAGTGTAACCACATATAAAGCACTCAAGGCTTTCCTCCTTTCCAATGTGGGACTAGCAAACTTTCACTTTCCACTTCCAACTCAAGGGTGTTCTTTGAGAAATAATTTCTCTTTCACCCACCCATCAAAATATCTCATATTTTCCAATAATCCCCCACATGAATGAAAATTATTTTGGTTTTGACTCTGTGATAGTGTTAAACAAATGAAACCTACATAGGATAGGTAGGTGTCACCCTTTGAACCTTCCCTTGTGAAATATATTTAATTTACCAGCTGTCCAGTAGACATGATGTCCTTGAACTGTCCTGCTTTCTTAGTAAATGACCCATACACTTCACACAGGAATCATCTAAACGTTTGTTCAGTTCTCATGAGTATGTTCGTTTTGGCCATGAACATCGTTCTGGTTCAGCGAGAGTTTCTAGAGAATTCAGCCTTCAATAATTCTCCTTTGAAGCGGTCCCACTTCTCTCTCACATAGGTGATTACTTAATCTTGAGTAACTGATTTACTCCACTTAAAAATCGTTAAAGCATAATTGATATCATTTTCCTGATAAACCCCCACAATAGTTGGGAATATTAAATCACTGAAATTTTATAGGAATGGTTTGGGGGATAGACCCCCACAGTGATATCTTAAGTTCATATACTTAGGTTGTCCCTTTTGAACCTAGATCTTGGGATCTCCAGTAAGCTAGGTTGGGTTTTTCGTTATACAAACTTTTCTGTAATGGGCTGCAATTCCATTCTTATTATCGATTTTCTCAACTAACTCTCTGTTTAACCATTTGGTTAGTGGATCCGCACTATTATCCTTTGACTTTACGTAGTCAATAGAGATAATTCCAGCTGAGAGTAGTTGTCTAATGGTATTATGTCTACAATGTATATGTCTAGACGTACCATTATACATGTTACTCTGTGCTCTTCCAAACGCAGATTGACAATCGCAATATATACAGATTGGTGGCACATATTTTTTTCATTTTGGAATATCCTCTAAGAAATGGCATAGCCATTCAGCCTCTTCACCACATTTATCCAAAGCTATAACTTCGAATTCCATTGTGGATCTGGCTATAACAATTTGTTTATAGGATTTCCAAAAGTATGGCTGTATCTGCTAATGTGAATTCATATTCACTAGTAGATTTTGGAACATCCACTTTTGCAAGACACCCCCACACTCGTAAGCATTTGTAGAATTATCTCCTACCTTTCCATAGCTCATAAGAGGTTTTATCCTCTTTATTTCAAGGTATTGCATTATTTTCAACTTAGGAAGGAAATAATGCTTCACAAGGTTAACAAATGACTTGTTATTGCCCTAATTCATGAAATTGTCAATCACATAGGTTGGGTTACCATCATTGTTGATTTTCTTCAACTAGCTAAGTCTCATTTCCCACGAGGAATAGTCAGAGGATCGGCCGAATCCATTTCTGACTTTATATTCTAAATGGACATAGTTTCATTTTCAAGCAATTGCTTTATCACATCATACCTCAAGCGGACATGTCTCTTTCTATCATTGAAAGTTTTTTCTCTTTGCAATGGCTATTGCCACTTGGCAATCACAATGCATAGACATGTAAAGTGCCAATTTCATTTCCTTGAGCAATCCTCAAGTTATCAAGATAACATATTTCCTTTCGCGTGCAGAGCCTCTATTGAACCTTTTGTGCTCAAAGTCTCTATTGAGCTTTTCCGTTTAGAGCCTCCATCTCTATTTAACTCTTTGCATTCACAGCCTCTATCGAACTTCTTGTGTTCAGCGTCTTTGTTGAACCTTTTGCATTCACAACCTCTGTTGAAGGCGTCGATCACGTTTCAAGCAATTTACTCCATATAGGAGGGAAGAATTGCTTTCGAAACTCAGCCTCAGATGCCTCCCATGTCTTGATATGGTTGGCTTTATCGTTGTTCCTGGTGCATCACCACAGCAACGTATTTTCCAAATACAAGGGTACGGTGTTCACACGCACCTTGTCATCCTGAGCTCCTTGGGTTTCGAAATATCGATTCTCCGCCCATAGGAAGTTATTCGCATCCTTAGCATTCCTCGAGCCCTTGAATTTTGAGGGACATTCACTCTAAGCGGTACGGGGATTGCCCCGTTCACACACCCAGACTCGAGCACGGATTACAGTCTTAGAATCCACCATCATATAATCAAGGAATCGATCGAAAATAAATTTCTTGCTCCGGCATCCTCTGTTTTATATTTCTGTTCCAAGGATTCCCATAATTCATTTTACCCTTATTGCACAATAGACATTGCACAAGAAGTCATATAAGCCATTCATGACATAATTCCTACATGGGAAGTCAGAATGCTTCCAAGCCTCAACAACGTTGATAGCTTGCTTAGGAGGTTCCTCAATCAAGAATCTCGCAAGATTCAAGATTGTTAAATAAACTAAGTCTCAACAGCATTGAAGGCTTGCTTATCTATTTCTCCATCGGATACCTCAAAAGGTCCCTCAGTCAAGAATCTCTCAAGATTCAAAGTTGTTAAATACAACATCTTTTTTCCAGCCACCTTTTAAAGTTCAATCCGTTGAACTTTTCATATTTCTCACCATAGTGGACAGAAGGGCGGTAGAGGCAGAGGATGATCCAGGCAGATGCAGTTGGACAGTAGAGGCAGCGCCTTTGATAATGTCGTCAGCAGTCACATCAACAACTCTATTTTCAATAGCCATATGAATGCCTTTGGTGATGTCATCAACAGACATATCAACACTTTGTTTCCAGTAGCCATTTGAATTCTCAATATGTAATCTGTCTTAAGCTTGTTGGAAGAATTTAAGATGGCATTAGTAAAACCACTATAAACTTCAAAAGGTTGATACAAACACCCAAGACATCTGTCTTAAGATCGTTAGACAAGATGCATATATTCTATATTCTGTCTAAAGCTTGTAGTGCATAAATCACAATGGCACTAGTAAAAGCAGGCAAACAGTCTCAAAGAAACAATATTATCTTAAGACTGTAGAGCGAATTACAAGATGGCATTGGTATAAAAAATTATACACTTCAAATGAATGACATAAACACTAAAATTTCTGAAATCAGATTGTTGGCACAAACTTCAATTCAAGGTTGACAGAGGCACAAACGCTGAATTGATAGAGACATCACCGCTGAGTTGGCAGAGGCATAAACTCTCCATTGGCAGAAGCATGTTCGATGAGTTGGCAGAGGCATAAACACTGTGAACAGTATACAAACTAACACCGAAATCAAAATTATAACTGAACAATAAAAAAAATGAAATCGACATAAATACCGAGGCCCGTCTACACAGTCTCCTTAAGACAGATTCGCCCCCTCCCGTATGTGCTTTGAGGTTTCGTGGGCGCCTATCTCCCAGGATACAACGGTAAAAAAGCTACAGAGGCAAGCACATCACTCCATAACTTTCGTCGAACTTGAACCAAACGCGAACACTATCAAAACCAATGCAGATGCAAAGAATATAAAGAGATGGAAGTTTTTCTTTTTGGAATCTTTCTCTCTCTCTCTTCTTAATCTCTGAATGGTAGGTCATACATATACATATATATAAGGTCAGTGGGGGCATTTCGAAGACAAGAAATAACGGCTAAATAAATATGTCGTTATAACTTTAATTATGTAACAGCAGAACCATAACGGGTAGAATCATAATAGCAGAGCCGTTATGCTTCTGTTAACGGCAGAGCCATAAATGACAGAACCGTTATGCATTCAATTCTGTAACGGCAGAGCCATAACGACAGAATCGTTACTTAGTTAATGCTATTAACATGCCACTAAATAGCTCAATAAGGAGTGTAACCACATATAAAGCACTCCAAGGCCTACCTCCTTTCCAATGTGGGACTAGCAAACTTCCACTTCCCACTTCCAACTCAAGGGTGTTCTTTGAGAAATAATTTCTCATTCACTCACCCATCAAAATATCTCATATTTTCCAACACATCCGACAAAAAAAAAAGTGTCGGGCAAGAATTAAAAAAAAAAAGACGAAGCGTGCTCGCTCGGCAGTCTAACTGCCAAGCGGACACTGTTCAACTCCCGCTCGACACCCAAACTGTCGAGCGGCCCTTGGTTTGGTAAATAATTTTTTTAAATATTGATTTGGTAAATAGTTTTTTCTTTTCTACTGCTTTGGAAAAAAAGCCCAGGCTTCCCTGGCAGTCCTGCTTGACCTCTTTCCGCTACCTAGTTGTCTCTCGTCACATCGTTTGCTTAATCTTGAAGTCTCAGAGGGGACATGATCTTATAACCACATAAAATCAAGCTACAGCCAGGATTCTTTATTTCCATATGCTGTAGTACACAAACCACATAGCAGGTATGGCCTAAGGGCCAGCTATGATCATGACACGCATGTTGCGTTATGCATAAATCACACGAGAGAGACCATAATAAGGGTACAAAGAAGCTGATCATTTCAACTTTGTGGTGGAAATCAACATGTGCCATGCATAAGATCTATGCTTTTTAAACATGAGTTTCCCCAACTTATTCATTTATCGCTATACCTATAATTTTACATTGAGACCGACCATCCCCACCTCCATGTCGAGGCTACTAGGGGCCTGTGATGATACGGGATCGGAGGTCACTAAGGTCGAACTAAGGGCTTGAATAGGTGTTGTATTCATCGTTCTTCTCCCCCTGGGGCCCGGTTTTAGCGACGGTGTTGCATGTAGTGGTAGCAGCGGTAGGAGTAGAAGAAGTACTAGCAGTGCTCGTGGAATCAGGGGTCTTGCTTGAAGTTGTAGTAGCGGCGGAGGTAGAAGAAACAGTAGCGAGTAGCATCGCTACTGCCAGCATTAGCTTTGTAGCCTGTGCTCGCATCGGCGAGCCTACGCCCCAGCAGACTCATGGGCTTTGCATCGGCTTGTAGAGTTGCCACGACCAGCACGAGGACAAGGAAGAGCACGAATGCTGCCTTCATGATTGGATTCAGTTGTTTGACCCTGAAAGGCTGGATTTACATTCACGCAATTGATCGTCCGACAAAAATCGTATGATCTCTTTTCCATGGAGGAGATAAAAAGATGATCTAACGATCTGTTGATTCTAATGAAAACCCTTTTTTCTCAATTAACTTTTGCTAAAGAAAAAATGTGGTAATTAACTTGACTCAAAGCCGCTTAAGCATGTTCTTGATAAGATGAGGTGTGACACGGGAAGAAGACATTTGAAATCTAGGGTTTTGCTTGGACATACCAGATTATGTGACGAGGGAGTGTCTCCGCTTGGTGCGATGATCTGGTGGTCGAATTTATAGGCGAGTGAAATTCTTCTGTTGATAGGGTTAGAGAACACAGGATGCAACTCGAATCTTTCTTCAGAAAAAGCAGATTTAGAGTGATGAATCACAATGTTGCTGCACCACTAGAAAAGGTTAAGCCACCAAAGAAGTAATCATGAAGATTTTAAAAACTTAAGCGATATTTTGAATATTGGGGAGACAGTAAGATGAAAAAGTATCTTGGGAAAATGTCACAATGGGTATAATTCAGGATTTTTGGTGGCATTTACCCAAGTATCTTTTTATTTTAAAGTAGTGCAAACATGCCAGTCAAATTAGTATTATGTTGGTATTAGGATGGGCGCACAATCACAACGAAATAAAACGAGCGAGAAAGAGAAAAATAGAGATACGAAATTTTAGGTCTAGAATATATAAAGGTATATCTTTAAACCTAGAAAAGGAAAGGACAAAAGACAAAAAGAAATCTTAATGATCTATTCTGACTTCATAAGCCAACACTATGATCATGGCACACATGTTGCATTATACATGAATCACACGAGAGAGACCATAATAAGAGTGTAGAGAAGCTGATCATTTCAACTTTCTGGTGGAAATCAACATGTGCCATGCATAAGATATGCTTTTTAAACATGAGTTTCGCAACTATCTATGCTTTTTGGTAAGGTAAGTATGTATTGAATTATTCAAAGCGCTAGCTACAGATAGGAACCGGACACAATAACCATGAATAAAAAAGGCACTAATGTGCCATGAATGATTTAACAGTGAACCGGTTGGCCACGAGAACTAATAAAGGCATGACCAAACAAACGGCCAAAAGGAGAAAGGAAGAACAGAAAAAGAGTAATGAGTTTCGCAACTTATTTTTTTTTTTTGGTAAAGTAAGTGAGTATATAACTAATCAACACGCCAAGTACAAAAGAAATGCCAGACACAAAAACCACGATCCCATCACGACACTTGAATGTGTCCTAAGGGGAAAGAAGGCGTAAGGCATTGCAAGATACATCAATGGCTAAGCCAAAAAGATGATAAAAGGCTGAACAATGCCCAGATAACTTGGAACCAAGCCAACGGGGAAGAAACGGAGACAAAATCCATCTATTAATAACATCAAACTATGCAAATGCTGGCCAGTGGGGGGCATGGACGAACCGCCACATGTGAACAAGCAGCACAACAACAGGATGGGAGTTGAGCAGCAACCGCAACACCGGAGGACAAGCAGCAAATTCTTACAGTTGAAGAGCCAACCAGGCATCTGCAACAGCAGAAACAGGTTTTGTGCATATCCGAGTAGAACGAGAAGAAGAAGAGATTTTCCAAGCCACCAAAAGAGGTTGAAACAGCTCGTGAGGGAGTGACCACAGCATCATCTCTAGATAATAGAACAATCGGCACAGCAGGGGCAGTAGCAGTAGCAGCACCAGAGGGGAAAACCAGCCAGCGACACTCATAACCACTCCAAGAACCGAACAGACCAATGTACAAGCAGACCCAGAACAGATAGAGAAAATAGCAGCAGCAGTACACAGGTGAGGCATGAGGCCAGCAAAGAACGAAAAGAATTAGCAGGCCTAAATACGATAAATGGAGCACCAAGCAAGCAGCAGCGCCAGCATAGGGTCTGCAATCAGCATCATCTCCAGAGGACATGGAACAAGGAACCGGCATCAACAATAGCTGCATACAGTAGCAACAGCAGCACTAGGGAAGACAGCACCAAGCATGGGACTCTAGACTCAGCGAACTGATCAGAGCAGCCCATAGGAAAACATTGCACCGAGCAGACCAATACATGAGCAGTTCTAGAACAGGAAGGAGAGGAAAGCAACAATACAGGTGTAACATGAGGCCAGGAGTAGGAAAACCATAATCAAGAATCAGATCGCCGGTCTTCAAAAATTCCCGGCGACAAACCCCAGTTGCTTTGCAAACTTCTATTACAAGGGTTGTCTTGGATGTGCCCAAAAGTGATGGCCTTATCCTTAACTAATTTGGTAATATGCATGGAGATAGCCGGCGCAAAGAAACGCTTACCTTTAAATAGAATATCGTTACGCACGCACCAAATGGTATGGCAGAGCGCTCCAAGGGCAAACCTTGCAATCCGGCTTGGAAAAGAGGAGTCACCAATGTGAAGTTTGGCCCATTCTAAGAAATCTAACCAAGGCCGGTTCCTCCAAGAGAGGTTGCATTTAATAGCCCACATGGAAGCTAGGTCACGAGTACCGGAACATTCGAAGAATAAGTGGTCAACCGAGTCCGGGATCTCCCTGCAAAAAACGTATACACATTCATGGATTCTACGGTGCCGAATTAAGAGAGCTTGAGTAGGTAGTCTCTTGAGTGTAGCTAGCCACATTATAAAGGAGTCCCGCGGAGTGAGAGCTTTGTCCCAAACAAAGGAGAACCAAACATTTTTCCTACCTTTCGGTCTAATAAGTTCCCAAGCATCCGCCACTGTAAAAGACCCTGAAGGATGGTTAGTCCATAGGAAGGAGTCCTCCCTTGCTTGATCAAAATAGGGGTTTGGAAACGACCAAGCATGAACAGTGTCTAGCACTCTAGAGGAGGGCCACATCGAAGTATAGAAGTGCCAAACCGTGGCATCTCTAGGAATGTTAGACCTTCGAATATCACCACCCGAGAATTGCAAGTGTAGGGGGCTTTCCGGGTGCCAATTGTCATACCAAAAAGAGATTTGTCGGCCATTGCCCACTACCCATTTAAATTTGTTGTGGAATTCATCTCGAAGGCCTAATAACTTCTTCCACGTCCAAGAGCAGAAGGTGGGTGTTATAGTTACCCAGAAATTCTTCTTTAAAAAAGTCGAATGAACCCATTTGCACCAAAGAGACTCCTTGTCGATAAAGAGGATCCATAAGTGTTTGATACAAAGCGCTTTGTTGTAGTCCATAAGCCTACGGATCCCCAAACCGCCTTCTTGCTTTGGAAGACAAATATCCGCCCATGCTACTTTGGCCCCTCCTACGCCCAAATTCGGGCCTTTCCATAGGAACTGCCGTAGGATGAGTTCAATACTGTTAAGGACAGATTTCGGCAAAACAAAGACACTTGCCCAGTAAACATGGATGGAGTGAAGGACCGAAGTGATGAGCTGCAAGCGTCCCGCATACGAGAGGAATCTTTGCGACCAAGAGCGGGCACGCGCCGTAATGGAATTGACCAGAATTTGACAATCAACCTTGGACAGTCTTTTAGAAATAATTGGTATCCCTAAGTACCGAAAAGGAAGAGAGCCAACCTAGAATTGGAGGAGTTCCCGGATTTGGTCATGGAGTATCGAGGAGCCCCCCGAGAGGAAAACTTCACTCTTTCCCGTATTAGGAACCAGACCGGACCAACTTGAGAAAATATCCAATCCAGCTTTTAGTTTTTCAATGGATCTGACATGGCTCTCCGCGAACAAGAGGACGTCATCCGCGAAGAATAGGTGTGAAACCCGAGCCTTCTTGCATCTCCAAAAGTATTTAAAGCCTGGTTCCCGAGTTTTAGCAAGTAGAATGCCCGAGAAAACTTCCATAACGAGGGTAAATAGGTAGGGGGAGATAGGATCCCCTTGTCTAATTCCCCATCTGCTGGAGAAGAATCCATTTAGTTCCCCATTAATGGATATAGAAAATTTTGCCGATGAGACACATACCATAATCCATTTGATGAAGATGTCCGGGAACTTGAAAACTTGGAGAACCACTTCAAGAAAACCCCAATCCAACGTGTCATAGGCCTTGCGGAAGTCAACCTTAATAGCACATCTCGGGAGATAATGATCGTGATGGAAGTCCGCAAACAGCTCTTGTGCAATGAGAATATTGTCACTAATTCTTCTACCACTCACAAAGGCCGCTTGGGAGGGAGAGATGATGGAGGGCAGAATACCGGACAATCTATTTGCCAAGATCTTCGTAATGCACTTATAAACGGTGTTACAACAAGCTATAGGTCGAAAATCATTCATAGCCATAGCATTGGGCGTCTTAGGGACAAGAGTAAGGATAGTATTATTAGTTTCCTTAAGCAGAAATCCAGTTCTGAAAAAATCCATAATTACCTCGGTAACAGACTGCCCAACAATATTCCAAGACGACTTAAAGAAATCCACATTATAGCCATCAGGACCGGGGGCCTTACCTTTAGCCAACGAGAGGAAGGTGCTGCGAATCTCCTCACGTGTGATCGGTGAGGAAAGGGAGCTGATATGGCCATCATCAAGCGTACGCTCCAAGAAGACACGAACTTGAGGTGTTGCAGGTCTGTCCGTGACAGAATCACCATTGAGGAGCTCTTGAAAATGATCAACAATGTGAGACCGAACGAGGGCGGGTTCGGTTATGATAGCTCTAGAAGAATCAGCAACCGAAAGTATGCGGTTGTGAAGTCTACGCTTGTTAACAAAATGGTGGAAATAGCGAGTATTGTGGTCACCCTCCTTGAGCCAGCGTATTCTTCATTTTTGTCTATAGAACGATTCCTCTTGGAGTCTGAGATCAGAGAAGGCTCGAAGGCAAGTAAATTCATCCTCAACTAGTGAGAGATTTCTGGGATCCAATGCAGCTTGTACCGAGAAAAGAGCTTCCCTCGTCTCCTCCGTACGTGTAGATATATCAGAGAACGAGCTTCTATTGAGTAACTTGAGCTGTTCTTTTACAAGCTTGAGGCGGCGGCATACTTTGAACATAGCCGTGCCATCAATAGGGGTACTCCAGACTTGGGCGACTATGTCTTTAAAAGAAGGGTGAGAAATCCATAAGTTGAAAAATTTGAAAGGCTTCTTGAAAACCTGAGGGGACGTGATCCTCACAATCATAGGCGTATGATCTGAGATCCCGGGAGCTATAAAGGTAGCTTGAGAGAAGGAGAAGATCCGAGCCCAATGCTCATTAATAAGCACTCGATCAATCTTTCTTTGCTTCCTCGACTCGCCCGAAGAAGTTGACCATGTGTAACGATGTCCCACATATCTGAGGTCTTCTAGGCCAGAAAGGTGTAGAAACTCGGCAAAATCATCGAAAGCAGGAATCCAACTATTAGAGCCTCCCATCCTGTCAGTGTGATCTATAATGGCATTAAAATCCCCTGCTACCAGCCAGGGTTCCCTAGTCTGACCAAGGCGAAGAAGCTCAGTCCACAAAGTTCTGCGAGCAACAAAGGTATGCTCCCCATACACAACTGAGCAAAGGCTGGTGGTGTTTAGAGAGATCATTCTAATTTGACAATGGATAAACTGAGCAGTGGATAGCAGAATAGTAACTTCCACCATCATGGGATCCCAGCCAAACCAAATCCTACCCCGGTCAGAATAATCATAGTTTGAAACCCAAGTCCAACCCGGCACAAGATTGTTCGAAATAGAATCAAAGTCAGACGAATTAACCTTCGTCTCAAGAATACCGACACAAGAAAGCCGATTATGTTGTACGAGATATCGTACTTCAGCCTGTCTAAGGGGGCCAACAAGACCTCTAATATTCCATACGCCAATAAACATATTTACAAATGAAAGGATGCGGAGAGTTACCGCTTCGAACCATTATTCCGCGGCTTGCTTTTACCCCGCTGCCGCGACTTTGAAACAGCTGCCCCCAGCTTATCCGGATCAATTGTAAGAGCATCAATAGTTGCTCGCGATCTAGTACGCGGATGGGAGGGGGATACTCTATCATCTTCATTCTCACTGCAATTCACCTTCTCCTCCTCACACTCAGAGCTTGTGGACGAGTTAACAGTTGAAAGGTTATCATCACAATCAAACGGGAGTTGCTGGTCACCAAAGTCTACAAAGGCAGCAAGGTTAAGCCCCTCAAAAGGCGGGATAGCCAGGTCAGTGTTAGATAAAAGACCGTCACCTACAGCCATGGGAGAATCTGTTTGAACACTCTAGGGAACAACTTCAATTCTGTTGGGGTCTGGCTGAACAGAATGAAGCTGGTGGGGCTGACCGGGCTTGGAAGAAGAGCTGCGAGGTTCTGTGACAAGAGAAACTACACCAGGACGTGGGGACATTGCTGGAGTACGAGAAAACCGAGAGATCTCACCACTAGTCAGCACAGGAATGGAGCAAGGAACAACACCCTTGGCCACGGGAGGGCCTGCTGCAGAAACCTGGGCAGCATCAAGGCTGCTGGGGGCTGGGCGAGCAGAATTACAGTGGATAGGCTGATCTGGTCTAGAAAGAGGGCTGAGTGGATCTGAACGATGGCAATCTAAAACAACACGAAGTGAAATCTCAGCCGGGCTTGTAGAAGAACGAGGAATCTCTCCAAGGGTGGGGGTCGGACGAGCAGATTCCAAAATAGGGGAGAGAGCAGGATGGGCTCCTCTCTTACGGTATTTCTTATTCCTCACCACTTGCCACTCTTGTCCTTTTGCAGCCTTAGAGGGGGAAGGATCCCTAGAGGAGGAAGGGGCCGTAGGAGGGGCCTTTGTGGTTGGAGCACAGCAGGGGTGTCCATTGTCACCATTCTTATGGCCAAAAATACCGCATTTAGAGCACTTCAGCGGCATCCATTCGTATACCACCTGAACGGGGTAAATTTCACCATCCCATCGAATCTTGATAGCTTCCGGGAAGGATGAGGTCGCGTTAATTTCCACGCAGGCCCTCACATATGAAACCCTCATCAGATTTGCAGTGCTAGCATCGACATAGAGTGGATTGCCGATTAAGCTCGCGGCATAGCTAATGCCCGATGGGGACCAAAGGGCATGAGGGATCCCTTTAAACTGCAGCCAAATCGGGAAAGAGTCATTGTTGGCCTTCTCAAGTCTCAACTTAGGATGCCAAGCTTTGAGTAAGAAGGTACAGTTATTAATGCAAAGGGGACCGACATCTAGAATTTCCTTACGGTAACCCTCATCCGGAATATGGATAAAATAGAAACCTTCATCATGGATACGAATGTCTTTAACCTGTGCCCCCCAGGTTTTCCTCAAGGCAGTGAGGGTGATTTGATAATAAACTTTCTTCCCTAGGAAGCTACCAATCAAGCAATCCTTTAAGAGAGGATGAGCTTCCTCTCCAATGTGCAGGGGGACATCCGCCATAAGCTCATCCTCAACCACGTCTGGCTTTTCTTTAAAGGACAGATTGAATCCCTTAGGAAGGACTTTGGCGACACTTGCCCATGATTGAGGCTGGTTTTGCTGTGGCTGAGGAGGAACAGTTAGAATCACCCCAGTGGCTGCATCATCACCAGCCTGAACCACACCATTACGGCCAGCAAGAGGGCCCTTGGTGGCAACCCCAGTAGGCTTCCTACTCCAGGACCGACCTCTGCTCTTGCTGCGATTTCGAACTGCAGTTGCTGTCCTAGGGAGCATGGCATCACTCAGACCCTGGCCCAACAAGGAGGGTTGATCATTTGCAGATTTACTTCTTCTTGGGTCCTGGAGGACAGCAGCCGAAAACTGCTCGACCTTAGTACCAGACGTCCCATCCGAGGTTTCAACGGCCTTACCTTTCAACATCTTCTCTGTAAATGTACCAAATTTAAACAGGCACCCAGGAGCAACAGCAGCATTGCCCTGCATGGCACCACCTTTGGAAACATCCTCAAACAGACCAAATGCCGGATCACCTTCTAACAAATGCAAATCAGTGGGTACACTCCCCTTACCACCTTTAGATACACCATCCTCAGAAACAAATGCCGGAACATCTTCCACCAAAAGCAGATTGCCAGCAGCTTTGGGGGCACCCACCTCAGCCAGGCCATCAATCACAGCGGCAAGTTGACTAGGCAATTCAAAAGATGAGGATAGCAGCGAGGCTTTAGGGTAGGTCGAAGGCACAGTTTCCTCCAAAGAGGTCATGCATATAGGTGGTTCGAGGCAGACCTCTACCGAACCGGAAGCAACACTATCTAGATCAGAGCCCATTCTACACCAGCCCGTCTACTAGCAATCAACGAGCCGCTCCTTCACCAACCAGCCACCAAGCGGACCAGAAGACACAGCGACGACAACCAGCAGGCAACCAACAAGCCTCCACCGCAACACTCGAACGGTCGTCGCAGGGGAGACACAACCAACAGTTGGGGTTGGCAGAAAAAGGCTAAAGAGGCACAGAAGTAGATAACCCAACCGTCGGCGCCGGCCAGAGATGCCAGAAACCGCCGTGGGTAAAACCTCAGGACGAACACGGCGGCTGTCCTCCGGCACATAGACTCGCATCACTAGAAAAGGTTAAGCCACCAAAGAAGTAATCATGAGCGCTTTTTTCCAAACCAAGCGAAAAAAAGAAAGAAAGAAAGGTAATCACCAAATCAGATGAAAAAAAAAATTACCAGACCAGACAAGAAAGGCATAAAATTGTCCGCTCGACAGTGTGATTGCCGAGCGGGCATACGGTATATATATATTTTTTAATTTTGTTTCCCGCTCGGCAGTGTGGGTGCTTCCATCACTAAACAAATGTTGTGGCCACTTGTCATTTCGCGGGGCCCGCCCACACACGAGCGGCACTCCAAGATCACGAGTGAATTCTCTTCTGACCGGCAAAATCAATATGTCACCAGCCAAGACATAGTTATAAAGAAAGTGAGCCCAAACCGGCAAGTGCACCGGAGCATGAAGGAAACTTCCTTTTCCCTTTTAAAATAAATTCCTTTGAGGATTTGGTTTGACCGGACTGCATCTTCAGAAATTTTATGCATTTTGTGAAATTCAAAATCAGGCTCATATATTCTTATTCGCATCCTCAGGTGAAGATGTGTTTTCGATCATGAAGGAATCGTTCCTTCAATCGCTCGCTCGTTCGTTCATTCACTCGTTCGTTCGCTCGCTCCGCGGCCTCGATCCTTCGCTCTCTCGCTCGTTCGTTCATTTACTCGGTGCAGTCTAGTATCAAAGGCGACGCACTCTCAATGCGGACACAGGGAAAGGTTCGAATCGGAATCCGACGACGAAATCGATGGGCTCGAGATGGAAAGGACTTACACGTCGAGGTTGATGATGGTGTCCGACGACGGAGCGGTCGGCCGCAGAGCGAGCGAACGAACGAGCGAATGAACAAATGAGCGAGGCCACGGAGCAAGCGAACGAACGAGTGAATGAACGAACGAGCGAGCGATTGAAGGAACGATTCCTTCAGGATCGAAAACACATCTTCACCAGAGGATGCGAATAATAATATATGAGCCTGATTTTGAATTTCAACCAAAAGGCTATCCAAAGCAACGATTTTGTCTTTCAAAATGCATATTGCCTTCTTTTGTCTTGCAAAATGTATAAATTTCGGAAGATGCAGTCCGGTCAAACCAAATCCTCAAAGGAATTTTAAAAGGGAAAAGGAAGTTTCCTTCATGCTCCGTTGCACTTGCTGGTTTGGGCTCACTTTCTTTATAATTATGTCTTAGCTGGTGAGATATTGATTTTGCCGGTCAGAAGAGAATTCACTCGTTGATCTTGGAGTGCTGTTCGTGCGTGGGCGGGCCCCGCGAAATGAGAAGTGGCCACAACATTTGTTCAGTGATGGAAGCAACCGCTCGGCAGTGTGACTGCTGAGCGGGAACAAAATTAAAAAGAAAATAGCATATGCCTCACTGTCGAGCGGGAAATTTTATGCCTTTCTTACCTGCTCAACAGTGTGACTGTCGAGCGAGGGTCCGCTCGAAAATAAGACTGCTGATCAACCTCTAGTCTGGTAATTTTTTTTTTTTGCACCTGATTTGATGATTACTTTTTTTTTCGCTTGGTTTGGAAAAAATCCCTAATCATGATGATTTTAAGAACTTAAACAATATTTTGAATTTTGGGGAGAAAGTAAGATGAAAATGTACCTTTTTTATTTCAAAGTGGTGCAAACAGGCCAATCAAATTAGTATTATATTGGTGTTAATAGTGAAGTAAAATGAGCGAGAAAGAGAAAAATAGAAACATAAGATTTTATCCTAGTTCACCCTTAAACTAGGGGCTACGTCCATGTCGCGACCCATCTTGAGCGCTACCCGAGCTCTCGAGGGCTAATGGGCCGCCCGATATCGCCTGATCGGACGCGGGCCTCTCCTAAGGTCCATTACTCAAATCGCAACGGCTAAAAATACGTGGTCGACCTTCAGTGCGGTCTGGTGACATGTGATATGTGTACATGCCAATGAGTTGCCACCAATCGTTTCGTGGAGGGTACGATCGAAAACCCTATCGAATAATTGGGAGCGATCTATTCGATTCTGCGAAAACTAAAGAAGTGGGATCGGGGACTTTGTTATGCCAACTGTCAGAGTTGACGCCCTTTTGGCACCTAAGTTGAATGATTTATCTAATCCTAGGATTTCATACAGATGAGTGGGGTACGAATCCTTAATCTATGAGTTCATGGAAATAAGAATGGCTACCCTATCACTCACAGTCAGTAAAAATAAATGCGCAAATCAAGGATCCAAAACATGCGGATAAATCACATGAAAGCAGCATGGCATCCCTAATGAAGTCCTATTAGCCTAGAGAAGTATCAATCAATGCCTAGGAGTAATTTTGACATGATTCGCCCATGAGGGGCAAAATCGTAATTTTGAGGAATTTGTGGACGATTTGCCCTGAAAGGGCAAAATCATCATTTCAGATGAAGTGTGTAGTCAAAAGATAGTGGAAATGGGATTGGCGATCAAACCAATCCATTTCTTATTTTTCAGGAATTTCCATAATTTTTCTAGAATTTAAAAGTGATTTTACCTTTGGAGGGGTAAAATCATCATTTTAGGTGAAGACGAGAACTGAAAATCTCAAATATTAAGGTTAGTCACCCACCTGACCCAAACCTTAATTTTAAGCAATTTTCAGGACTCGATTGGAATAAGAAAGACAATTTACCCATTGAGGGTAAAATCGTCATTTCGAGAAAAGGGACGAGACTCGAAAACCCAAGCCCAAGAATTGGTCGTCTAACCGACCCTCATTCTTATCTTGGCATTATCGACTTGTCTTGTATACACAGCAGATGTGACTTACCTCTAAATGGTAATATCGTCAATTTATTTAAAGAACGGATAAGAAACCCCGAAAATAGAGTTGACCAGTTGTTTGTGGTCAATTCTCAATTTTCGAGGATTTCTAGAGTGTCTAGGAATTTTCTACAATTTTCCTATATTTTTTGGGGATTTCTAGGATTTTCTAGCATTTTTTAGAATTTTCTAGAATTTTTTCGATTTTTATTTTATTTTTTAAAATCATTTTCTGATTTTTTTTTATTAAAATGTAATTCGGACCGGGTCGACCAGACCCACTCGGGTTGGAACCCGGCCCAGACCCGGACCCGCGCGGATCCACCCCCCAAAACGACGTCGTCCTGCGCCTTTTCATTTTCTAATTATTCGGACTTGATCCGATGGTTCCTATTGAACCACGTGGCTATTCCACGGCCATCGGATCAACTTACTAAATCCTATGATCCAGATTAAATAGAGACTCGACCAGGGCCGTCTGATTGACCTACCAAAATCTACGGTCAAGATTAGAAGGGTAGACTCGATCCGGGCCGTCCATCCTCATTTAACCTAAACGACGCCACTCGTCCACTAACCTAAATGGCACCGTTTCGATTCAATTTGATTTTTCGATTTTAAAATATTTTCGGATATTCCTAATTACCAATCGGACGGCTACTAAAATTTGGGCTCGATTTATCTGAGCCGTCCGATTCATTTATTCGATTAACAGACCCTAACGGCCATGCTGACTAGACAATCACGTGGACCAATGACAGACTGCCACCTAGGAACGCTGACTCGTTGACTCGTCACGTCAGCTTCGTCTTCAACCTCGCAACAGTCTCTGAACGAACGGCCACGACTCTCCGGCGACGATCCAACAGTGAAACTTTGAAGGAATCGAGCACGGCCGGCGGCAATCGATTCGTCTCGGTTTCGCACGCAACATATCGCAAGATTACACGATTTCACCCACAAAATCCAGCGCGGACAGGTTCAAACCAGTACGTATACATATACTCTAATCATGCGATTCATGGCATTTTAGGCTAATTCATCAACACAGAAGCATCATTCAATGTTCAGAAGACTTACCTCGAGCTCCGATTGAGCTCGCACGACCTAGATTTGGCTAGGCAAGAATGAACAGTGACCGGCAATGAAGGTTAAGTTCGGAGACTCAATTCGGGGTATTCAAGCGAAGTCAATGCAAAATGAAGATACGATGATGGTCAGGGATGCTTAAAGAGTAAAACGCCTACCCTAACTCGAAGAATCAAGATCGGAATCGAGTTCCGCCATTAAAGCACAGTATGAAAGCTTGAAAACTGGACTTACCTATTCTCGTGGTTTCAGACGGCGAGGTCGGCGGCAATCAACTCCTGGGAATCTGGACGACCTCCTCACGACCTCGTCGAGCTTTGGTTTAGCCTCAAGAGGCCCAACCGATGCTCTGCAAATCCGAGCTCTACCCTCGACAATGGCGATGGAGGGGAGCTCTCTCTCTCTCTCTCTCTCTCTCTCTCTCTCTCTCTCTCTCTCTCTCTCTCTCTCTCTCGTTCTCTCTCTCTGTTCGATTCAATTCCTCCTCCTCTAACCGAATCAACTAACTCCTTCTTCTAGAAAGCCCTCGTAGGCTATATACCATTTCAATTTTTTGGCGCCGAACTGAGGGAGCTAACGGACTCCAAATGGCACGTGGTCGCTCGTGCCATTTGGTCCAGACGGCGACGGTGACGATGGGTAACTCCGTCCAACTCAAATGGTCATCCGGCATGCGCAAATGGACGGCTAATTTAGTCGGTATATGTGTGTTGACTTTTACGGCCGATGAAACATTGACCAAACGATTTCGTCTTCCTCCGGCGGCCATTGGTCATGATTCTGGTCTCAATCGATGGGGGGTGGTCTGAAGAACTAAACGCCCACTAGTGCAACTTTAATTGTAGTCGATTGGTTGATCAATTTCCTTGTTAAAATTCAACCCCATACTGTTCATCTACACGAGAGTCTGAGGAAGAAGATGGTACTGTAGCGGAGCAGTTCGACCGGTCTGACCGGGCGGTCCGACCGGTCTGAACCGGTTCCGACTTGCAATTTTTCAAATTAAACCCAAATTGACGGGGAATTTTTGCAATTAGACCTCAGAATCGAATTTATGGCATGAATTTTATCTAAAAATATGATTTTGCCCAAAAGTTCAAATCAATTTCAACAAAAACCCCAAATTTTCATTTAATTGGAATTTGGCAAATCATGAAATTGAAGGCTCAAATGATCAAATTGAACCAAATTACCTATGCCAATCGATTCAAAATGATGAAAATCATTGGGCAGTGTCTTTAATTTGTAATGGTAGTCCTTGAATTGAAAGTAATTTCAATTATGCCCAATTTCAAGGACTAAAATGCAATTAAGTATACAAGTTTGCCCAATTCATGCAATTAAGCAATCTGTGCAAATAATTGAGCTAAATTGCAATAAGGGACAATTAGATTGAATGTCAAGATCCTAAAAAACGCCAAAATTGTAAATTAAAAGACTCAATTGACATTTTTTTACCAAATTCAATCATATGTGTAATAAAGGAACACATAAAATTGAATTAATTTTGGACTTTTTGTGAGGTCAAAAAGACAAAGGATTTAAAATAAAAATATTGACTATTTTTCCATATTTTTGTGACCTCAAATGCTATTTTTCTTGAATTGTCAAGTATTTTCCTAATTTCCAAAAATAGTAAAAATGCGAAAAATATTAAAAATTATTTTTTTGCCAAAAATGGTTCCTTAGGCTTGGCCAAGGCCACCAAAGTTGATTTTGTAATTGTTTGAATTTTTATGAATTTTCTTATGAATTTTCTAAGAATAAGCTAAAAAGGTTGATCCAAAATTAGGTGTCAACAGTCCAGCAGAAGATTTCACTATAATTAGCACCTCGTACCTCTCGTTACATTACTCAATTACAAGCGAATAAGAATATATATAATAGTAGCTATTGTTAACAGAATCAAGTTCCTCTATCAAATCAAAACAACGGCAATCAATCTCCATTGAATCAGATAACAATCAGCGATAATCAACCTCCAAATTAAATCAACAGCAATCAATCTCCATCAAATCAGCTATTTAATTTTCCGTTTGTAATTCCTTAATTGTAGATATTGTTGCCTTGTAAAATTCTATAAATTCATGAGCTTGTATCAATGAAAGATAAGACAACAGAAAATAATATTGATTCTTCTTCCTCATTCTTATTCTTCTTCTCGTTGTCGTCATGGCATCCACCAATTCTAACATGGTATCAAAGCCATCTAGCGAAAGCTCTCACACAATCTCAATTCCTCCTTCTTCTGCCATTGTCAATCCTCACAATACAGTACCCACCTCGTCATCCAACCTTCATTTTGGATCCCCACCTACTATAGGGGAGAAACTTACCAGACAAAATTACCCAATCTAGAAAGCTCAAATTTCTCTATACCTACAAGCAGCCAACCTTCTCTCCGTTTTTGATGGCACAGAATCGGCTCCCTTGCAATACATCCCACAAGAATCCAACAATGCTGTATTGGTTCCTAATTCGGAGTATAAAGCATGGCGAATCTGCGATTCCATTGCGATGGGGTGGATCCTTAATTCATCCACCTCCCCGGTCGTCGCGCAATTGACGAACCACACTTTCGTAGCAGCAATCTGGAGATATCTCTCCGAGTCATATGCAGCACAATCAACAGCATGGGCATCGGCTTTAAGGCTTCAATTTCAATCTATCACTAAAGGAAGTCGCACAATCACAGAGTTCCTTCAAGAGGCAGCAACCATCGCAGATCAATTGGCCACCATTGGAGAACCTTTGTCAGCCAACGAATACCACACACACATCTTTCGTGGTCTCGGCCCAGAATTTTTGGGATTAGACACGGCAATCTCTGTCGTCTCCCAATCAGGGGCACTCTCACGTGATGCACTTCATGGATTGCTGCTTCAACACGAAGGAAGACTGGAGTTGAATAAAATGACCTTCAATGCTGCTTTTGTGTCTCACCAGACACGGTTTACACCTCCTCAGGCTAAAGGAGGCTATCAAAATTTTAATCCATCAAATGCGGGAGCATCCAACATTAGCCCTCTCCCGTCGACGCCAACAGGGTCTTCCAATTATCGGCCATTTGGTGGAAATGGCAAGCGACGCAACACTGGTCCATTCTGTCAAATATGTCGTCGCCAAGGTCATCGAGCCAACAACTGCAAGGAGCACTTTAATCATCAGTCTATGACACCGCCACCACCTTAGGCAAATTACTCAATCCCAACCGGAACGGCTCAACCAATAGCCTTTTATGCACCTCCTAATAATCCACCTTCTTCTATGGATATCCAGTCCTGGTATCCAGATTCCGAAGCTGCCCACCATATTACCAACAACATTCTCGGCCTGTCTCAAGTCAATCCATATATAGGGAATGAACAATTGACTATGGGTGATGGAGTTTCTCTTCCCATCACTCACACAGGTACATTCGTATCTTCATCAAGTCCTCAATTCCGTCTTTTCGATGTCTTGGTTGTTCCTAATATCACGAAAAATATATTGTCAGTCTCTAAATTTTCTCGCGATAATAATTGTGTTTTCTTATTTTACCCTACCTCATTTGTTGCTATATGTGCTCATACTGGTCAGGTATTCCTCCAAGGTCATCTTGAGAATGGTCTTTATCGGATCTCTACCTTTGACAAGTCTCCTTCTGCCTTTCTTAGTTCCTTCAATCTTTGGCATCAACGCTTGGGTCATGCGTCATCAGATAGAGTAGCACATCTTCTCCAGTCCACTCAAACTAAATGTTACAAGTCGTCTCCCTCACTTTGTACGGCATGTGCTCTTAGTAAGAGTAAACGCCAACCTCACCCCCCTTTCCCGTCAAGAGCTAAATTTCCTCTTGAACTTGTTCACTTTGATGTTTAGGGGCCATCTCCAGTAACTTCTGTCTCGGGATATAAATATTATGTCTGTTTTGTCGATGATCATTCCATATTCACTTGGTATTATCCATTTACCACTCGTGACCAATTTGCAAACATTTTCAAATCTTTCCACAAATTTGCAGAAACTCAATTGCAGCATCAAATTCAGACAATTCAGTGTGATGGTGCACCAGAATTTCGCCGCTCTACTGAAGTGCGTAATCATCTCCTCTAGCACGGTATACATCAACGAGTATCTTGTTTGTATGCCTCATTTCAGAATGGCACAGCAGAATGCAAACATCGCCACATTGTCGAGACAGGCTTCGCACTTATGTCGCATGAATCAGTTCCCAACCAGTTTTGGGAGTATGCATTTGAAACAGCAGTACATCTGATCAATAAGACTCCGACTCCTCTCCTCAACAATCTCGCCCCCTGGCAGACGCTATTCAAGACACCACCAGATATGTCCCACCTCAGAGTTTTTGGGTGCACATTTTTTCCATATTTACGCTCGTATGCTGCTCACAAGCTTGCTCCTAGATCTCAACGCTGCATCTTTCTTGGCTATCCTCCGGGATACAGAGGCTATCGATGTTACTGCCGACGAATGGGTAAAATCTTTATCGCAGCTGATGCAGTTTTCGATGAGCACAACTTTCCATTTGCAGATCTGCCTTCTCCACCACCATGCTCTGTTCCTCCACCTACAAATGTCATACTGCCTCTACCTTCGATAGAAAATCTACTACTGCCCTCTGCGCAGTAGTAGACCCTGACTCTGAGTCTACATTGTCCCTCTCACCTGATGCAGCTGATGCAGTTTTCGATGAGCACAACTTTCCATTTGCAGATCTGCCTTCTCCACCACCATGCTCTGTTCCTCCACCTACAAATGTCATACTGCCTCTACCTTCGATAGAAAATCTACTACTGCCCTCTGCGCAGTAGTAGACCCTGACTCTGAGTCTACATTGTCCCTCTCACCAACTCCATCCGCAGCTCCATCTGTAACTCCAAAGCCTGATACATCCAACTCTTCTACTTTGGCCACTTCCACCTCAGTTCCAGCACATCCAATGGTTACTCAATTGAGAGATGACACAATTCAATGGCGAACACTCACAAGAAATCAAACTTTTTCTTTGACAGCAGGTGTACATACTCACGCTGAGCCTACTTGCTTCACGGAGGCATCCCGAGATCCAAATTGGCGAGCAGCTATGGCGGCAGAATATGATGTCTTAATCAAAAACGAAACTTGGCAACTTGTACCACCACCTTCTCATGTCCATCCCATCGGTTGCAAATGGATTTTCAAAGTCAAGCTCAGATCTAATGGCTTCCTTGAAAGGTACAAGGCTCGACTAGTCGCTAAAGGCTATCACCAACAACCGGGAATTGACTATACAGAAACATTTAGCCTTGTAGCAAAACCAGTCACCATTCGCACAGTTCTTGCCGTAGCTTACTCTAGAGGATGGTCCATTCGTCAACTAGATGTCTCTAATGCTTTTCTTCACGGTTACCTTTCTGAAGAAGTTTACATGATGTAGTCGCAAGGATTTGTTGATCCCCAACGCCCATCTCATGTTTGTCGTCTTCGACGTTCTGTTGGTGGCTTCTGCATCTTTCTTGGTTCGAACCTTATCTCATGGAGTTCTCGTAAACAACGAACAGTTGCTCTCTCTAACACATAAGCAGATTACAAAAGCCTAGCCGACACCACAGCTGAGCTGATTTGGATAGAGTTTCTCCTTCGTGATCTTAGGGCACTACCTCCGCATCCACCTACTTTATGGTGTGACAATCTCTCGGCCATCTATCTCACTGCAAATCCAGTTTTCCATGCCCGCACAAAGCATGTGGAGATTGATTTTCACTTCATACGGGAACGCTTGGCACGCTGTCAACTTGCAATTCATTATATCTCATCCGTTGATCAACCAGCGGACATATTCACCAAAGGACTCTCATCAACTAGGTTTCGGATGCTACGATCCAAGTTGACCGTCCATTCTGCCCTGTCAACTTGCGGGGGGATGTTAACAAAATCAAGTTCCTCCATCAAATCAAAACAACGGCAATCAATCTCCATTGAATCAGATAACAATCAGCGATAATCAAGCTCCAAATTAAATCAACATCAATCAATCTCTATCAAATCAGATATTTAATTTTTCGTTTGTAATTCCTTAATTGTAGATATTGTTGCCTTGTAAAATTCTATAAATTCATGAGCTTGTATCAATGAAAGATAAGACAACAGAAAACAATATTGATTCTTCTTCCTCATTCTTATTCTTACGTTGACTTCGTTTCGTTGTCGTCATGGCATCCACCAATTCTAACATTCATGAGCACAAGCCCAAGCTACTAATGAAAAATTACGAGGGCTACGTCCAGCAGAGGTTTAATTTTGTTAAATCAAGGGCTTAAGATCTTAAGGAAGCCACTATGAAATCACAAGCTCGCCCTAGGCAGAATTGGGCATAAAAAATGACACTTGATAAATGACCAACCATTGCACGAGAATCGCTTTTGCATTTTTTTCCCTCTCGCAAAGTCCACTGACAGGAAGCTCGAGCCCTCATTGAAGCTATTTAAAATCCTCAATTCCTTAATTGACAAAAAAAAAGAATCTACAATTCTCAATTGACTAACGACACAAATGTCAGCACTTGCTTTTGCAGTTATGCCAAAGCGTTGTCGTCAAGCATAGAAAACGAAGTACCAAAGATCCTTAGAGAGAGATCTTATGAAGGATCCCCATATATTTTGTGTGAAATGGGGCATTGACGTTGTAGATTCATGACTCTGTTTGTATAAAGAGCTCGTAGACGATAGAACGATCCACAATTTCCAATTCAAATGGACAAAAGTATTATTGTACATGCCCATGGACTCTTTATGTATGCTCTTTACTATGTATCTAGTCTTGAAGTTTAAGTTCAAGACATGATTTCTCAACCACGTATAACCAAGTTAGGGCAAAGTTTTCTTCAGTTCTGTGTATCTCCTAGTACCAAGAGAGACAACACACTTATAGGCAACACAAAAGCTGATATATCCCAACATTCTGGTGGAAATCAACAAGCACCATGCTTGTGATCTTGGCTTCAAACATGAAGTTCCCCAACTTATTCATTCATTTGCCACACCTATGTTTTACATTGAGGTCGACCATCCCAACCTCCAAGACAAGCAGTCTAGCGATCTACAAAGAAATGGCGAGAACGATCGGAACCACTGGGAACGGTGTCGATCGACATCGGCCGGAGCGCTTGGGGTAGTCACGGCTGAAATAACCGTTGATGTTCTCATGTTTGGTCCTGGTTTTTAGCATCTGCGTTGTTTGTAGTGGTAGAAAGTGGTAGGAGTCATATTATTAGTAGCAACCCATTGATATGGTGTCTTGCTTGATTTAGCAGCAGTAGAGGAAACCATAGCAACGCTACCGCCAGCACAAGCTTTGTGGTGCAATGCTTGTGGGCCGGTAGAGCTGCCGTGATCAACGCGAAGATGAGGATGGGCGCAAATATCGCCTTTGCGATCGGATCCAGTTGGTCAGCTCCGAAAGGATATAGCATTCACATCATGACTATATAAAAATAACAGAGCGATTCGTTTAGGAAGTGTTGACGATAAAATAGCAATCTATTATTTCTGAAGTAAGAGAACGTACTTATAGGCTTAGAGTTAAGCCTAGATAATTACGCTATTACCCTCAACTTTCTAATACTCTAAAGTAATAAATCCAACACTCCCCCTCAAGTTTGAGCATACATATTAAAAAGTTCTAACTTATTACAAATATATGAAACTCGTCCACGTCGAAGAGGCATTGTGAAAATGTCTGCTAGTTGTTCTTCAGAACGCGTGTGCACCAGCTGTATGTCTCCACAATTCACATTTTCCAGAATAAAATGACAATCCACGTCTATATGCTTCGTTCGCTCGTGAAACACTGGATTGCTAGCAATATGAATAGCTGACTGATTATCACAACATAGAGTAGATGATCCAGTCATAGGTAGTTCAATCTCAGCTAATAACATACGAACCCATTGAAGTTCACCTGCAACATTAGCCATAGCACGATACTCAGCCTTTGCACTAGATCGAGAAATCACAGACTGCTTCTTACTTTTCCATGACACAAGATTACCACCAAGGAAGACACAGTATCCCGAAGTAGATCGACGATCCATAGGGCAACCAGCCCAATCTGCATCACAATATCCTATCACTTCCAAAGACTCAGGAGTAGAATAACCGGCTATACGAAGATGACCCTGATTATGGAACACAAGCCCTTGACCCAGAGCTCCCTTCAAATACCGAACAATTTGTAGAGCGGCTTGCCAATGAGTAGTACGATGAGAGCTCATAAATTGACTCACCACACTAACAGCAAATGAAATATCTGGACGAGTAATGGTAAGATAATTTAACTTGCCTACTAACCGGCGATACTTCTCTGGATCATGAAGAAGTTCTCCGTGCTCATTATCAAGCTTTACTCCAGGTTCCATAGGTGTGTCACCAGGTTTAGCATCATGTAAGCCAACCTCCTTAAGAATGTCAAGAGCATACTTCCGCTGGGAGAGAACAATACTGCCATTAGCATAGGCAACTTCGATGCCAAGAAAATATCGAAGACGACCTAAGTCTTTAGTATTAAACTCCTTTTGTAGAAACTGCTTGAGTCGTTGTATACCTTCAACATCACTTCCTGTGACAATGATATCACCAACATAGACAACAAGAATAACACATCCTTTTGAGGATGACATACTAAATACTGAGTGATCCACACTGCACCGATGCATTCCAAAAGTGATAACCGCATCACTGAAGCTGTCAAACCAAGTACGAGGAGATTGCTTGAGGCCATAAAGAGCTTTTCCCAACCGGCACACCTTCTCCCGCTGAGCAACAAACCCGGGTGGTTGCTCCATATACACCTTCTTGTGAAGATCACCATGAAGGAATGCATTTTTCACATCAACCTGATAAAGAGGCCACTGAGACCGAGCAGCCAAGGAAATAACAACACGTAAGAAAGAATTTTCGCAACCGAAGAAAAAGTTTCATCATAGTCAATACCATAAGTTTGAGTATAACCCTTTGCCACAAGTCGCGCTTTTAAGCGCTCAACTGAACCATCTGGATTGTGTTTGAAAACAAAGACCCATCGACAACCTACCAATTGTTTATTAGCTGGCAATGGAACTAGCTCCCAAGTCTTATTATGATGCAATGCAGCCATCTCCTCCTCCATAGCACGAGCCTAGCCTGGGTGGGTCAAAGCCTCATGCACACTACTCGGTATAGATACAGATGCAAGGGTTGACACAAAGATAGAAATCTGAGGACTTAAGTTATGATAAAACACGAAATGAGAAAGAGGATACCGAGACCTAGTACGATGAGCAATAGGAAAGCTGTCAGGAGACGGTGGAGGAGGATCGGAAGCCTGGACTGGAGGTGGTGGTGGTGGAACGCTGGCTGGTGGAGATGTATGGCGAGGACCCCATGTATAGACCTGAAGATGAGTCGATGCTAGTGATCCTGGATCTGGTGGAGCATCATTAGAAGTAACATGCGGTCTCTCTGGCTGAGACATAGGTGCTGAGGGTGGCAGAGAATCCATGGTTAACGGTGCCTGAGGACGAACATCGCCAAAATATGCTTGATCCTCAAAGAAAGTCACATCAGCAGAGACATACTCCCGACGTCGAGTAGGATTATAACAGACATACCATTTTTGGGTACGGGAGTAACCCACGAATATGCCCTTTTCAACACGAGGTGATAACTTGTCCAATCCATGAGACAAAGAATGAACAAAATAGACACATCCAAAAATACAAGGGCGGACAGACCACAAAGGTCGATCAGGATGAAGAAGAGCATAAGGAATAGCTCCTTTCAATACAGAGGATGGAAGACAGTTAATAAGATGACATGATGTAAGAAGAGCATAGCTCCAAAATGACTTAGGCATATGAGTGTGAAGAAGTAGACAACAGGCAACATCCAACAAATGAGATTTTTACGTTCAGCAACTCCATTTTGCTGCGGAGTGTGAGCACAAGAACTTTGATGTAAAATACCATGAGATTTGAGAAATGGAATGAATGTAGAAGAAGAAAAGTATTCACGGGCATTGTCAGTACGCAAACACTTAACAGAACAATCATACTGAGTACGGACCTCGTTATAAAATTGGCGGAAAGAATCAAAAACTTCCGTACGATCTTTTATTAAATATAACCAAGTCATACAAGTATAATCATCAATAAATGTGACAAAATATCGAAGACCAAATGAAGACTCTCGACTAGGACCCTACACATCAGAGTGAATTAATTCGAATGGATGTGATGCACGACTTGAAACACGAGGAGGAAAAGACACATGATGGTGTTTACCGAATTGACACGTTTCACAATTAAACTGAAGATTGGAACTAGACACAAAAGGAAAATATCGGAGTACATCTGCTGATGGATGGCCAAGGCGGCAATGTAATCGATACAGATCATCTACGCCGTTATTCTGAACTGTTGCAGCAGCATCAATAATCTCAGGATCCAGGATGTACAACCCACCAGCCTCACGCCCACCACCTATTCGGCGTCCAGTCTTCCGATCCTGAAGAACACACGATGACAAAGAACAGATAACATCGAAATCAAGATCGCGAGTAATAGAACTAACGGATAATAAGTTGTAAGGGAAGCGTGGAATATGATAAACATAAGGTAAGGAGACAGAGGAACTCAGTGATACATAACCAGTACTAGTTACTTTGGACTGAGAACCATCTGCTAAGGTGACCGACATAGAAGGGACAGATGAGGTGGACGTGAGAAGACGCGGATCACTAGTCATATGATGAGTGGCTCCTGAATCAATAATCCAAGGACGAGGAGCAACTGTACTGGACAATAAACAGATAGGATCATCATGCTGTGGTAAAGTAACAGTAGAACTTGAGAAAACATCACTCTCACTTTGTCGTGGTCTGACCAACTCATCATATTCTGCACGAGTCAAGTGTACCATACTATGTTCAGAAGATGATCCAAGAGAAGAAGTCCAAGGCTCAGTATTAATAGAGGCATGTAGACTCCGCAGCTCGGGATGAAGATCATAACAATAATGAATAGTATGTCCAGAAAGTTGGCAATGAGTACAAAAGCGGTTCGCTCGACCACCACCACGAATGACACCTCGACCCTGAAAACCACGACCACGACAACTACCACGATAAGAGCTGTCA
Organism: Rhodomyrtus psidioides; assembly: GCA_021437785.1. NCBI lineage: Eukaryota > Viridiplantae > Streptophyta > Magnoliopsida > Myrtales > Myrtaceae > Rhodomyrtus > Rhodomyrtus psidioides. The sequence continues at coordinate 827,160 of JAILYB010000041.1, read as the reverse complement.
GAACTCCAATATCCACAACGAGTCCTTTGACCTTCACGAGCTACCATGACACTACTGTCTACATTATTGAAGTCTTGGGACTGGAGGTGTAACAAGCAACTTGAGAATAATCCTCTTCAATGGGAACTTGACTCATATATAATAAAATAACACATACCACTTACTATATGACTTCTTCGAATATCCACCAACCTCAAACTCTACAAATGTCACTCCAAGTTTAAAACACCAAATTCAGAAAATTGACACATCTCACTCCATATTGACTGAAAACTTGCACTTCTAACATCACAATCAAACAACACCAACAACTTCACTCAGCAATACCAAATGCGAAGACTCAAGCATCCCCTTCAAATTCAGAGACCATTCAGAATACTATTCAGTCTTCCCAGCAGCCACAGTTATGTAAACTCCTCCAAAGGAAAGCTCAAATCCCCGACAAATTCAACTCCTCAAATCACTTCAGAACTTCCAATAATCACACAAATCACTCCACACTAATTCAACCAATTCAATTCAACCTCACCGACCCCATAACCACACTAATTCAGTCTTCCAAATTCAGTCACATCAATAATAAATCAGTAAAACACCACATACGAGCGACCAATTAGAACAAAAAAAAAATACTATTCAGCTCTACAATCCAATGGCCATAATCAGCAACACTTATTCGCAACAACAATCAGCGCCACAAATCGTTGCATAAACTCACGAAATACCCAAAATATCATTCCAGCAGCCAAAAAATCACTTCCACACAACTCTCGCCTCAGGAAATCTCCTGGTAAAACTGATTACCATTCCTAAGGAATCAACACATCGAGAGATCTAGGTCACTTCTAGCAACACCACCCGAAAGAGTGCGACCCAAATCAAGATTTCCTAACCTGGGCGATGCTGGGAAGAGTCGCTGGGACGTCAACTGAAGCTGGCCGAGAACCTGGGCCGTGGCCGGCCGAGTTGGCCGAGAGACCTGGGACGTGGCCGGCCAATCAGGCCGAGAACCCTGGGACGTGGCCGGCCAAGTTGGCCGAGATCCCTAGCCGAGAGCCTGGGACGTGGCCGACAAAGCTGGCAGAGAGAGCAGATTTAAGCTTGATGGTGGGTGTTGGATAGGGTTTAGGTTGGGGCAGCTAGGGTTGGCTCTGATACCATGTTGACGATAAAAGAGCAATCTATTATTTCTGAAGTAAGATAGCGTACTTATAGGCTTAGAGTTAAGCCTAGATAATTGCACATATACCCTTAACTTGCTAATACTCTAAAATAATAAATCCAACAAGAAGCAATGTGGATGATTGTGAGACTTTTCGATTCAGATCAAAGCATTTCTCAATTCCCCCCACGTCCAGTCTCCAAAAAGGGGTACCGGACATTACTCAAGACCACTTAAAGTTCTTCTTGATATTAGCTAAGGCATGATACTGAAAGAAAATATTAGAATTCTAGGTTTTGCTTGCCATCCTAGTTCATGTAACGTGGGGAATTTTTCGGTCGTGTCATGCTACGTGTTGTCCATTATGTGCAACTTATAGGCTGAGTGAAATTCTTCTGTTGCAGGGTTCACAGATGAGAGCACGTAGATCTTCACCAGATCATAAGCTACAAAAAAAGTACTCAGGGGGATAACAAAGAAAAGAGGGCAAGTTTCGAGTGGGGGGCTCACAATGCTGCTTCACCATTGGAAGAGAGGTCAAGCCACCGAAGAAGTAATCATGTTTAAGATTGATAATTCAGGCAACTCGTGAATTGAATTCAATTCCTTTATCATTTTACCAAGCAACAGCATCCCCATTCAACCAGTGAGTTCAACTCGAGATCATGGGAATGATGAGATAAAAGGTGAAATCTTATTCTGTCTGCAATAATTACATGACAATGGATTGAACGATGTGAACAAGGAGGACAAATTCCAGTAAAGACAACGTTGGGATCAAAGGGCGTGGTCAGGTTCTTTTTAACGGCCACCAAAGTTTTTTTATCCTAGTATTATCACGTGGTAAAGCGCTAATTGCATGCATCATCTCGTCGCTAACGTGTGATTAGCGAGAAGAACAGCAGCTTAAAACGACTTTACGTTAGCCTTTCATAGCATCCACAGTCACAACTTTGAATTAAGTGATAGAATGATGTCTAAACTAGCAATAGTACATACGAAAGTATTAAAACTGTTGAAGGACATCTGATCTACTGAGTCTGCTCAACGCTTTGCTATAAATTGCTTGTGGGGGAAAAGTTCCACACTTCTGGCAGAATATTGAGTCAGCTTTCTTCTGTTCTTTTTATGAAGAGTTTCGTGCTCCGATATGCTCTCGCGATATATATTTAGAAAGTTGCATCTGTCAAGTTTCTAATTTATCTAGCTTGATGCTATTTTGACTCTTGTCGGAGAAAGTATGCTCAGTTTACTGACTGACGCTCAGTTTGCTCAAGAATGAGTCTTGCTAGGAATTATTCCTAGAGTCATCTTCAGTCGAGAGTCGATGTTCTTCTTTATGTTTTGATCAGGATTGTTAGTCTTATTTTCCGAAACTTGTCTATGAACTTTGAGGTTGCTCTAAATTTAGTCTGTTTAAATTCGTCTAAGATTTTCTTGATGGTTAAAGATTTCATCTTGAGTTTCATAATTGAACTCTTGGATTAGAGTTTTCTCTTAACTCTATGGGTTTTATTGACTCCATTAAGTGGTCAGTTACACACAATGGTGGATTCCTTAGGTGGTGAACATTTATTTTGTCGCACTTTTACAACCTTCTAAATCTCCTACCACTCCGGTATAATCAACTATCTTGCTTCTCCACATGCCATCGGCACATGATATGACTAATCAACACAATACTAAGGATCATCCTAAGTAAACACTATGGCTTCATTTGGTTTAACTTTCTCAAAGAGCTTTGAGGAAATGCAATACAATTTAGCCTAAGCAGTTTAGCTTTGGATCGTCCTAACTATATCTCTCTTCCTATCTTATCCTTCCTTTCTGTTTTTTCATTTTTCTTCTAAAAAAATATGATATCTAAACCTTTCGACTTGACCGATCCTCACGAGTCCATGCGACTCACCCCATTCACATTCATCGAGTGCGGCTCCTTGTGATTTGAATACAAAATCTATCCTATCCAATCTAATCGTTTCACCACTCAACTGATCCTATTAGAGGTTAAAAGAGGTGCACGCATAGTCCCCCATCCATTCTAATGTCAAAAGATTTTATTGGAGCCACATACTTTACCTAATAAATCTTCGCCCTCAGAGACGTTACTCGACACTTCTTTGTATGATAATGTATCGCCGACATCCTCTCCTGGCCCTTTTCATTTAATCTTGAAATTTGGGAGTCAGGAAGTTTTCATAACCACGCAAAACCAAGCTAGGGCCAGGTTTCTTTATTCATCGATTTTTAGTACACACACAGTACATATAGATAGCAGAATGGCTGATTATATATAATGTTGCAGCATACAGATAAATCACACAAGAGACAATATGGGTACACAAAAGTTTCTCTCTTTTTTTTTTTTTCCTTTGTTTGTGGTTCAGAGGTTATACACAAAAGCTTATCGACTTTCTGGTGGATCTCAAGGTGCGCGATGATCAAGATCTATGCTTCGGACATGAATTTGCCGACTTATTCGTTGCATTACTACCTATAATTCCCATTGACACTGACAAATCCCCCGTCCAAGCAGATCAGTTCAGCCTCCTCATGCTCTGTCTTTTATCTCATGGTGAGAACTATCAGGATCGGTGCTGGCCGGAGTGCTCGAGTAGTTACCATAACCGTCGTTCTTCTCATGTTGTTGGGGCACGGTTCCAGCGTCCGTGTTGCTTGTAGCAGCAGCAGCAGTAGGTGTAGAAGCACTTGTAGCACTCAGGGATCCGGTTGTTTTGCTTGAAGCAGTAGTAACAGCAGCAGCAGCGGCAGCGTTGGTAGAAACGATAGCATCACTACTGCCAACACTAGCTTTGCGGCCCAAGCTCGTGTCACCGAGTCGACGCTCTGCATCGGCTTGTAGAGCTGCTGTGGTCAGCACGAGCACAAGGGAGAGTGCAAATATCACCTTCATGATCGGATTCGTAGCTGGACTCTGAAAGACAGACTTTATACAATCACTTCATGATCATCCAATAATAACTGACGTTTTTCCTTCAAACGAAGCTATAAAGACACACGGTTTAAGACCTATCGATTTCGACAGGAAGCATTTCTCAATTTGCCCTTACAAATATAATACCAAGAATAAAAAACTAAGTAATCAATACAACTTGAAAGGGATTGAACATGCTTTTTGATTCTGGATGAGTTGCAGTGCTGAAAAAAGATATCGAAATCTTGGGTTTTGTTGGACATACCGGTTTCTGCGGCAGAGAAATCTCTACTTGGTGTGTTGATGACTTGTTGGTCCATATTGTTGTGCAATTTATAGGCAAGTAGTACTGTGCTGTTGCTAGGGTGAGGGAAGAATGCATTTCTTCATCAAATGAACACTCCAAAAGTGCTCTAGAAAAATAAAAAAGGAAAGAAAAACCAAGTTTGGAGTGGGGGATTCACAACGTTGCTGCACCATTGGAAGAGGGGATAAGCCACACAAGAAAGTAATCATGATTAAGATGGCTAATTAATGCAACTCGTGTGATGGCATTCAAATAGTTTATGATTAGTGAGGGGTTTTTATGTTCCCGTTCTAGGGTTCAGCAATGGGCGTAATGAGATGAAAGGTGAAATCCTTTTCCATCTGCAATTATTGCATGAAGATGCATACAATAAACTATGCTAACGGGAGGACAAATTTTACTCCGGACAAAATTGGGATCCGAGGGGCGTGGGTTAACGTTAATAATTGTTAGGTAGGTAGGTTCTATTTAACGGCCATTAACTGTTTAATATCCTAGTATTATCACAAGGTAAAAGTGTTGATGATAACATGCATTCTTTAATGGGAGAATCCATGAGAACAATAGCATAAAACAACGTAAAATCGAGTTTTTCATTGCATGCTCACAGTCGCACGACATTAATCACTGGGTGTTAACGTGAGCTGTAAATTAGAGCTAATTTTGGAATCTGTAATATTTACTTCCTATTTTATCTCATGTTGATATTATCTCTTGATAGGAAAGAGTCCTATGATTAAGGTCATCTATTGTGTATATATATAAAAAGCTTGTATAACTGAAAAATGTATGGAGAAAAATTTTCCTTCATTCATATATATTTCTCCATGATATCAGAACCTAGGGTTGGATCCCTGGAAGTATTGTACGCTGATCCCGACTACGAGCGGCCGATTCTGGCTACGGTCTGGTGAACACCGAATTGCTCCTCGTCCCCCCTTTCTTGTCCTCGGTTTTCGCTGTGTCCGCGTCATATGCGACGTCATGGAGCCCAATGGAGTGGTTGGGTGATTCGTGTCAGTGGGATTCTTCGTGAATTTGCCTCTTTTTTTTTCGAGCACTGTGAAAGTCCAACAGATTAAGGCACAAATTGTTCGGTCCAGCAGCTTGAGCGCACGATTGTTTGTGCAAAAGATTAATGCGCAGATTGTTTGTTATCACATGCTTTGAGGTGGGTTTTTTTCCGATTTAATTTTTTAAAAAAAAATATTTACAAAATTAAATCAGAAAAAAAATATTTGCTAATTTGGGTCCCGCGCGCTGCTTAATGCATTGCGCGCTGCCTTAAGCAGCGCATAAGTGCTTGTTTTTTTTTTCTTGTCCTTTTTTTTTGCTTGCTTTGTCTTTTTTTTTTTACTTGCTTTGTCTTTTTTTTTCTTGCTTTGCCCTTTTAGAAGTCATGCACATTTTTTTTCTAGAAGCCACGCTTGCTTGTGTGCAGTAGCAATTAAAAATATATTTTTTTTTATTAATTTGAGATAAATATTATTAGGGACGAATTTTATTAGCGAAGAATTCTACGACGAACGTGTCATTGGAAATTGTACGTTATATATTTTCCGACGAAACATCATATTTGTTACAAATTTCGTCGGAAAATATATAACGTACATTTCCAACGATACGTTCGTCGTAGAATTCGTCGCTAATAAAATTCGTCCCTAATAATATTCATCCTTAAAAAATTATTTTTTTGTATTTGTTGCCAATTTGCGACGAATTTCTACGCTATATATTTTGCGCAAATTTCGTCATACGACACGTTTATATTTTACGACAAATTCATGCGACACGTTTGTCGCATGATATAAAGCGTACATTTTCAACGACACGTTTCGTCGTAAAATATAAACGACGAACATGTCGTTGAAAATGTACGCTTTATATCATGCGACAAACGTGTCGCATGACAAAATTTGCGCAAAATATATAGCATACAATTCGTCGCAAATTGGCAACAAATACAAAAAAATAATTTTTTTAGCGATGAATATTATTAGGGACGAATTTTATTAGCGACGAATTATACGACGAACGTGTCGTTGGAAATGTACGTTATATATTTTCCGACGAACACATTTAGGGACGAATTTTATTAGCGATGAATTCTACGACGAACGTGTCGTTGGAAATGTACGTTATATATTTTCCGACGAGACTCGTCGGATATAAAGCGTACATTTTCAACGACACGTTTTGTCGTTTATAATTTGCGACGAAACGTGTCGTTGAAAATATACGCTTTATATCATGCGACAAACGTGTCGCATGAGTTTGTCGTAAAATATAAACGTGTCGCATGACGAAATTTGCGCAAAATATATAGCGTAGAAATTCGTCGCAAATTGGCAACAAATATAAAAAAAAAAATTTAGCGATGAATTTGCGATGAATATTATTAGGGATGAATTTTATTAGCGACGAATTTTACGACGAACGTGTCGTTGGAAATGTACGTTATATATTTTCCGACGAAATTTGTAACAAATATGATGTTTCGTCGGAAAATATATAATGTACAATTTTCAATGACTCGTTCGTCGTAAAATTCGTCGCTAATAAAATTCGTCCCTAATAATATTTATCTCAAATTAATAATAAAATATATATTTTTAATTGCTACTGCACACAAGCAAGCGTGGCTTCTAGAAAAAAAAAATGTGCATCACTTCTAAAAGGGCAAAGCAAGAAAAAAAAAAGACAAAGCAAGTAAAAAAAAAAAGACAAAGCAAGCAAAAAAAAAAGGACAAGAAAAAAAAATGCATTAAGCATCGCGCGGGACCCAAATTAGTAAATATTTTTTTTCTGATTTAATTTTGTAAATATTTAAAAAAAAATTAAATCGGAAAAAAACCCGCTTGAGGTTGGTGCGGTGAGCGTGGAGTCAAAAGTGTAGTCTTTCGACTATTGGGCAGATTGTTCGGTCCAGCAGCTTGGGGTTGGTGCGGCTGTAGCTTTTCGATTGGGTAGAAGAAGTGAACTCGGTGGCCTTTTGTGTCTGGAGTGAGTATTTGATTCGAACAGTCGGCGAGGACTAGGAAAGTAGAGATTCGAGAATCGAGAAAGGTCAGTTACGAGGAAGTTTTTCACCGTTTCCCACGGTCCCACCCGATTTCAGTGAGACCGTCCACTCGGGCAATTTGTCCCAGTGTTCGTGAAATCGAAACCGGCCACAAGAACAACGAAAGAGTACAACGAAGGACTGTGTTCGTGAAATCGAAACCGGCCACAAGAACAACGAAAGAGTATAACGAAGGAAGTCACGAATTTTCCTTTTTGCGATTGGACCAGTAATGGCGCAGATTCAGGTGCAACATCAGGCTGCTGCTGCGCCGGCGGGGGCGATGGTGCCACGATCTCTTGACGGCATTTCAGAACCAAGAACTGCATCTCTGGGTGGCAGGTCTAATACGGGTTCCAAGCACAAGTCACTATCAATTTGGGGATGTACCCATCGTAGAAATCCAAAACATACGAAGGAGACTTGCTTTAAGTTACATGGGTGCCCCAATTGGTGGAAAAATTTGCAGATCAAGAAAAAGACTGAGTTTGTAGCAAGTGGGGGTACTTTTATCCATACTCATCGGGATGGGGGCAATAGGTGGATTATTGATTCAGGAGCTACCAATCATATGACGCCTAATCCTGATGACTTCGTCTATCACACCACTCCGCGAAGACGAAGTATCTATAATGCTAATGGTCGTAGCTATCCAGTGACAGGGGCTGGAAGTGTTACTCTCACGCCTTCTCTCTCCTTAACTCACACTTTGCTTGTGCCCTCATTATCTAATCGACTGTTATCTGTTGGGCAAATTACTGAGGAGTTGAATTGCAGTGTCCTTATGTATCCCGATTTTTGTTTATTTCAGAATATCCTCACGAAGGAGATTATTGGACGTGGTACTAAGAGAGAGGGGCTATACTTCGTGGATGATCTCACTATTGGCAGAGTTCATCATACCGGAGGTCAGACTACAAGTAAGGAGAAAGAAATATGGTTATGGCACCGTCGATTAGGACATCCGTCTTTTGGGTATTTAAAGTATTTGTTTCCTGAGTTATTTAAGGGTTTGTCAAATTCTGTATTTCAGTGTGAGACATGCATCTTAGCAAAGAGTCATCGTGTTCCTTTCCCAGTGAGTTTTAATAAAAGCACAACACCTTTTGTGTTAATTCATTCTGATGTATGGGGTGCTTCACCGATTACTACACTTTCGGGGATTCGATGGTTTGTGACGTTTGTGGATGATTGCACACGGATGACATGGCTGTATTTGATGAAGCACAAGAATGAAGTCTCTACCATATTTCAAAGGTTTCATCGCATGGTTGAAACACAATTTGGAACACAAATCCGTATCCTTTGTACAAACAATGGGGGTGAATATGTAAATCAGCATCTCACTGAATATTTTCATGAACATGGTCTTATTCATGAGATATCGTGTCCTTAGACTCCTCAGCAGAATGGAGTTGCGGAAAGGAAAAATCGTCATATTCTAGAGACAGCACGGGCTCTATTGAGGGGTGGGCATGTTCCCACTCGTTTTTGGGATGTCGCCGTTGTTACTGCAGTCTACCTGATGAATCGAATGCCCTCTCGCATGCTAGACTTCAAGACCCCATTGCAAGTACTTTCGACACATGTTACTCTTCCATCGATATTGATACTTTTTCCTAAAGTGTTCGGTTGTGTAGCTTATGTTCATATTCACAAGAACCAAAGAACCAAACTGGATCCTTGTGCTATCCGGTGCGTGTTTCTTGGCTATGGAATCCATCAGAAAGGTTACCGTTGCTACGACCCAGCCACTAAAAAAACACATGTCACCATGGATGTCACATTTATTGAGTCTGAGTTCTTCTTTCCCGACACCAATTGTCCCTTTTAGAGGGAGATACATCGAGAAAGGGAACATTGGTGGGAGAGTGGTGGTGTTTTAGCAGGGGCTGAGGTGACAGGGACTGAGGCTAGGTCTAACTAGCGGTGCACCTCAATATTGTCGGTAGAAGAGAGATTAGCATCTCAAAACTTGACGGTGCCAACAACAGAAGTTGCGAAGGATGAACAAACAACAGAAGTTGCGAAGGGTAAACAACCGGTATCGATACAAAATGCTTCTGAACAGTCTCAAGAACAGCTCTCTCTCTCTCTCTCTCTCTCTCTCTCTCTCTCTCTCTCTCTCTCTCTCTCATGATGTCTCATCCTTAGTACCCGACCATTCTCCTGAGGATACTCCTGAGGTAAGTCCTACTACTACGGCTGATTCCTTTGATGATTCTGATGTAGTTGTTAGATATAAATTACCTGACAGGCACAATCGTGGCAAACCCCATAATCGATATTCACCAGAGGTGGAAGAGCGAAGATCAAGGTATCCTATTGCAGATTACGTCTCAACAGAAAGATTATTTGAACCTTTGAAGGCATTTGTATCAAATGTCTCTACAAATCGAGTTCCTACTGGGGTGCAAGAAGCTTTGAGGGATCCCAAGTGGATTGAGGCAATGAAAGAAGAGATGGAAGCATTGCAGAAAAACAAGACTTCGAGTCTTGTAGAGTTACCGAAGGGAAAGAAAGCAGTGTGGTGTAAGTGGGTATTTTCTATTAAATACAAAGCAAAGGGTTCCATTGAGAGGTACAAGGCGTGGTTGGTAGCGAAGGGATATACACAAATTTATGGTATAGACTACCAAGAAACGTTTTCTCCTGTTGCAAAACTTAATACTGTGAGAGTATTGTTGTCTCTTGCAGCAAACTTGGACTGGCTATTACATCAGTTTGATGTGAATAATGTATTTCTTCATGGAGATTTAGAGGAAGAAATCTACATGGACGTTCCACATGGATATAATTGTGTCACTCAACCCAATATGGTGTGCAAATTGGAACGATCATTGTATGGATTGAAGCAATCGCCCCGTGCTTGGTTCGGTCGCTTTAGTTCAGCAATGAGAAAGTGTGGGTATTCTCAAAGTAACTCGGACCACACTTTATTTCTGAAACGACATGAAGGTAAAGTGACAGCCTTAATTATATATGTAGATGATATGATTATTACAGGGGATGACCTTGAAGAGATTTCGAGACTCCAAGAAAAGTTATCAGAAGAGTTCGAGATGAAGAATCTAGGAGAGTTGAAGTATTTTTTAGGTATTGAAGTGGCCAGGTCAAAGGGTGGTATTTTCTTGTCATAGAGAAAGTACGTGCTGGACTAGTTGGCAAAAGTTGGAATGCTAGAGTGCAAGCCCGCTGACACCCCTATAGTTCAAAATCATAAACTGGGGGAATATCCGGATCAGGTCCCGACCAATAAAGACAGATATCAAAGGTTAGTGGGCAGACTGATTTATTTATCACACACTCGTCCTGATATTGCCTATGCTGTAAGTGTTGTGAGTCAATTTATGCATGCTCCAAGTGAGGATCATATGAATGCTGTGACTCGAATTCTACGTTACTTGAAGTTAGCTCCTGTAAAAGGTTTGTTCTTTGGAAAGAATGGTCATCTTGAGGTGGAAGGGTTTACAGATGCAGATTGGGCAGGCAGTATCGTGGACAGGAGGCCTACGTCTGGATATTTCACATTTGTTGGAGGAAACTTAGTTACATGGAGAAGCAAGAAGCAGAAGATAGTAGCTTTATCCAGTGCCGAGACAGAATTCAGAGGGATGGCCAAAGGGTTATGTGAACTACTATGGCTCAAGAGGTTAATGATAGAACTTGGCTATCTGCCGAAATCTGAGATGAAATTGTTCTGTGACAATAAAGCAGCGATTGACATTTCTCACAATCCGGTACAACATGATCGAACCAAGCACATAGAAGTCGACAGACATTTTGTAAAGCATAATCTAGACGCTAAAGTGGTTCGGTTTCCCTTTGTCAAGTCTGAAGATCAACTGGCAGATATACTAACTAAGGCAGTGTCGAGTAGAGCCTTTCACAGCTCACTTGTCAAGTTGGGTATCAAAGATATCTTTTTACCCACTTGAGGAGAAGTGTTAACGTGAGCTGTAAATTAGAGCTAATTTTGGAATCTGTAATATTTACTTCCTATTTTGTCTCATGTTGATATTATCTCTTGATAGGGAAGAGTTTTAGGGTTAAGGTCCTCTATTGTGTATATATATAAAAAGCTTGTATAACTAAAAAATGTATGGAGAAAAATTTTCCTTCATTCATATATATTTCTTCACTGGGCACGCGGTGAACCGTTCAAAGGGTAAAACTTCGTTAAAATCTTCATTAAATTAGTATGGAATGCTCATAGTTGAGCTAATCAGATTAATACAAGAGCCATGTAGCTGTTGGTTAGCACTCCTTCTCTCTTTAACCCAGCCACTACTGCCGCTTGTTGAAGCTGACATAGCTACCACCGCAACCGTGGATAATAGTACTCTCGCCAACAAGCAGCATGTCCGTGGTACGATCAGTGCTTTTGCTCTACTCCGACACGAAGTTCACCGGGAAGGTGGAGCTGACACCTCAGTTGGATGGATATAATGAAGAGAACACAGAACAGCCAGATGAATTCATGAAGCTACAGAACGAGACGACCGATCACGCGGCTAGAGAGGCTGCTCAGAATCCTCCTAGGATGTATGGCCATCGCAACGCCAAGTTAAGTCAGTAGAAAACGTTGTACACATTCACACAGTGCGCACCTTATCTTTCCAAAACCGATTTTTAGGAGTGCCTTCGCAACGCCACATCGAGCCTCTTAAGCCTCCGAAAGGGGAAAATTGGGGGCCGAGTGTTGCTTCCGAGTTGCTTTGTCAGGTTAGAGATTTACCAGTTTTATGGGAGCAGCTCAAAAAGGTAACATAGAACATATGCATTGTGTGACTAAATGAAACACCCAGAGAGTACTTGGAGTTGTCTAACTGCTATTACCGTTCTTAGGGTTTTACATAAGAGAGAAGACTAATAGCAAAATGAAATTATTGAACAGAGAGGGAGAGATTGAAAGAATCTAACTAATAGGAAGTATATACAAATGTAGGTCTTGATAGTTCGATTTGGCATCATGTCTTGCCTAGGAAATAACTTAGTCAAATCATCGACACGGCTGTAACGAGATTTTCACTCTTAAGAAATGTGAAATATCGTATCTCGATTCTACTTAATGCGTTCTCTTCAACGGTGAGCCATGAGGACGGTTACTGCGTTTTTCTTTGTATTCTTGAGTGAATACCCCAACATTGACAAAACCAAAGATGGGGACTGGATATGCTCGCGACCACTGACTCGGAAATTACCACCTGATCTCGAATGCGAGGGAAAGAACATCATGTTCATCCGCCGCGAGTGGTGGCTGAGATGGCGTCAGCTAAAGTGGCCGTTCGTCATCTGCCATTAAGAGTTTTTGGGATGAGTGTTTTGACATCAAATGGAGCAAATCCTCATTTGGTGATTCATGACAGCATTCAATCTCAAGATCTCAATATGGGGAAGACAAAATCCATGTGACGAGATCAAGGGATACATCCGAATCGGGTCTTTATTAAAAGAAAATGTTGATCTAAGTTATGCAGTAGAGATTTCTTTTGACTTCTTAAGGTAAATTTGCAGGATTTAGGGTGTCAAACCCTACAGCAGCTCAAAAGATCGCAGACGCCCGAGTCTTTGTTAATTTGCCCGAGCATAGTGTCACGGATGATTACATTACTTCTTTTACTTTCGTCAAGTGCGTAAACGCGGCTCAAACCAAGAAGTGAAGACTCCGATAAGTGAGATCGACACGAGATTTTACTCATGACAAGCCTCTCCATCTTAGTTATGGTACTCGCAAAACGTCAAGTAAGTATCGACGAGTTTCGGCTTGAGGCGCTTCAACTATGTCTTGATTACTGGAATGTGCAGCTTAACAGTTCGTTAAATAGTTGTTGTAACATTGCAGTTTCGTGAGTTGCCAAATCTTATTGGCGTCTAGTCTACCATCATCCTGTCGATGCAAGCAGTACTAGCAGCCTCCTGTTATGAGTGTCGCGACCCTCTCGAGCTCTATCAGGCTAGCGAGGGCTAATGGGCCGCCCGATCATCTCCTGATTGGACGCGAGCCTCTCCCAAGGTCCATTACCCAAATCGCAATGGCTGGATATACGTGGTCGACCTTCAGTGTGGTCTAGTGACATGTGATATGTGTACATGCCAAGGAGTCGCCATCAATCGTTTCTTGGAGGGTACGATCGGAAACCCCATCGAATATTTGGGAGCTGTCTATTCGATTCTGCGGAAACCAGAGAAATGGGTTCGAGGACTTAGTTACGCCACTTGTTAGAGTTGACGCCCTTTCGGTACCTAAACTGAATGGTTTATCTAATCCTAGGATTTCATATAGGCGAGTGGGGTACAGATCCTAAATTTAGGAGTTCATGCAGATGGGAATGACTACCCTATCACTCACAATCCATGAAAATAAATGCTCAAATCAAGGATCCATAACATGCGGATAAATCACATGAAATCAGCAAGGCATCCCTAATGAGGCCCTATTAGCCTAGAGAAGTCTCAATCAAGGCTTAGGAGTGATTGACATAATTTGCCCATGAGGGGCAGAATCGTAATTTTGAACAATTCAGGGATGATTCGCCTTGAAAGGGCAAATTTGTCATTTTATATGAATTGGGAAGTCAAAAGACGGGGGAAATAGGATTGGCCATCAATCCAACCCATTTCCTATTTTTCGGGAATTTTCAAGATTTTTTTGGAATTTAAAAGTGATTTTATCCTTAGAGGGGTAAAATCGTCATTTTGGACAAAGACGAGGGTTGAAAATCTTAAACTTTAGGATTGGTCGATCACCTGACCCAAATCCTAATTTTAAGCAATTCTCAAAATTCGATTGGAGTAGGAAAGGCGATCTACCCTTTGAAGGGTAAAATCGTCATTTCAAGGAAAATAATGATATTCGAAAACCCCAGCAAGAGGATTCGCCACTTAACTGGCCCTATCCTAATCTAGACATTTTTAACTTATCTCAGAACATGAAGCAGGGACAAATTACCCCTAAAGGGCATTGTCGTCAATTCTTGGAAGAACGGATAAGAAACCCCAAAAATAGGGTTGACCAGTTGTCTGTGGTCAATCCTCAATTTTTGGGGATCTCTAGAGTGTCTAGGATTTTTTCACAATTTTTTCACATTTTTTTTGGAATTTTCTGGAATTTTCTAGCGTTTTTTTTATTTTTTAGGATTTTTCTGATTTTTTTTATTTTTTAAAATCATTTTCTGATTTTTTTTTATATTTAAAATATTATTCTGACCGAGTCGATCCGACCCACTCGGGTCGGAACCCGGCCCAGACCCGGACCCGCGAAACCTACGGACTAAAACGACGCCGTTTCAACGTTTTTTTAATTTTCAGATTATTCGGAATTAATCCGACGGCCCACATTGAACCGCGTGGCTAATCCGCGCCCGTTGGATCTGATTACTAGAACCTACGGTCTAGATTAAGCGAAGACTCGACCTGAGCCGTTTGATTGACTTACTAAAATCTACGGCCACGATTAGAACCTAAGACTTGATCTGAGCCGTTCAATCCTTCTAACCTAAACGACGCCACTTGACACTTTATCTAAACGGCACCGTTTCAGCTGGTTTTGATTTTTTCGATTTTACAACATTTTCGAATAATCCTAATTTCTAATCGGACGGTCACCATTTATTAGATTCGATTATTCTCAGCCGTTGGATTCTTTTTATTCGAATAACAGACTCAACGGCTATGCTGACTCGACATCCACGTGGACCAGTCACGTGTTGCCACCTAGACCTTTGACTCGTTGACCTCGCCACGTACGCATCGTCTTCAACCTCGCGCCTGCAACTGGATGAACGGCTGTGCTTCTCCGGCGGCAATCCGACGGTGGATCCTTGATGAAATCATGCGAGACCAACGGCAATCGACTCGCGATCGTCTCTAGTTTAACATATCTAAGAATCGCAGCATCTTTTTGGCAAAATCACGAGTATCAAGCAGAGTGCCGAGTACAGCCATGGGAGTTCGATTGCTCGACTAACACAAAATCATTGCAATTCCATCACAAGATAGCATCAATCGATGTTCAGGAGACTTACCTCGAGCTCTGATTGAGCTCGCTCGGCCCAGATTTGGCTGGGCAAGAACGGACAGTGTTCGGCGATGGAGGTTGGATTGGGAGACTCAATTAGAGGTGTGTAAGCGAAGTCGATGCAAAATAGATGTGCGACAATGGTCAGTGATGTTCAAGGAGTAAAACGCACATAGTAATAGCAAGAATGAACAAGAAATGCATGAGTCGCCATTGAAGTGCAATGAAGAACACGAGGTTGTGACTCACTTGTTCCGGCGATTTCGGGCTGCGCGGTCGACGGCAACAGCTTCCTCTCAGTCTGGGCAACCTGCTGACGATCTCCTAGAGCTTTGGTCTAGCCTGGAAAGGCCTGACCGATGCTCTATGGATTCGAGCTCTGTCCTCGACAATGGCGATTGGAGGACAAGCTCTCTCTCGCTTTCTCTCTCTCTCTCTCTCTCTCTCTCTCTCTCTCGATTCTCCTCGTCATCTACTAACTGAATTGACCAACCTTCTTAACTGAAAGCCTTCGTATGCTTATATAGCTTCTCCAATTTTTGGCGCTGATTTGGGGAGTTTCAACCGACTCAAATAGCACGTGTTACCACGTGATTTTAGGTTCGATCGGCGTCGGGGACGACGGGCATCAAATGGCAATTCTGTTCGGGGCCCCCGGCGATTGGATTTGGCACGAATTTGGGCAAATTTCATCCAAATTCTGTCGTAGTTGACTTTCGCAGGTGCCGCAGCCTTGACCGGCCGATTACTCTCCGTCCCGGCGGCCATTGGTTGTGATGTTGGTCTCGATCGACAGGGACTGTTGCGACGAATGAAACCCCCACTAGTTCTTCTTCAATTGCCGCCGATTGCTTGGTCAATTTCCTCGTTGAAATTCAACCTTGCACTGTTCATTTGCGCGCAGGCCTGATGAAGAAGTAGACACTGTAACGGACCGGTCTGAACCGGTTTCGAATTAAAATTTTCCAAATTAAGCCCAAATTAATGGGAAATTTTTGCAATTGGACCTCAAAATCGAACTTAGGGCATGGATTATATCTAAAAATATGATTTTGCCCAAAAGTTCATATCAATTTCTATGAAAACCCCAAATTTTTCATGTAATTGCAAATTGGGGAATTGCGCAATTGAAGGCTCAAATGATCAAATTGGGGCAAATTACTTATGTCAATCGATTCAAAATGGTGAAACCCATTAGGCAGTATGTTTAATTTGCAATGATAGTCCTTGAATTGAAAGTAATTTCGAATATGTCCAATTTCACGGACTAAAATGCAATTAAGTATGCAATTTTTCAAATTCGTGCAATTGAGCAATTTGTGCAAACAATTGAGCTAAATTGCAATAAGGGACAGTTAGACTGGATGTCAAGATCCTAGAAAATGCCAAAATTGCAAATTAAAAGACTTAATTGACATTTTTTTCTCAAATTCAATCATATGTGTAACAAAGGAACACATACAATTGAATTTTATTTTGGACTTTTTGTGAGGTCAAAAAGACAAGGGATTTAAAAGAAAAATATTGGCTATTTTTTCATAATTTTGTGACATCGAATGTTATTTTTCTTGATTTTTTTAGTATTTTCCTAATTTCTGAAAATATTAAAAAATGCGAAAAATATGAATTTTTTTGTCAAAAATGGTTCCTTAGGCTTGGCCAAGGCCACCAAAGTTGATTTTGTAATTTTTTTGACTTTTTATGGATTTTTTATGATTTTTCAAAATAAAGCTGAAAAAGACTTGGTCAAAAATTAGGTGTCAACAATGAGCATGTCGTGAGAATTCTCAATCGAGGCATCAGTAGGAGTAAATGAATATGTACCAAAACCTATGTTCTTGGTGTTGTCGCTAGAAGCGAGTGATTAGGTCCCTACGGAGTCATTCTGGTCGCTCTCACTTCTAGAAACGGCGAGAGTTGGCAGTCCTAACGTCACGTCAAGCGCGGCGAGAGGGCAAGACAGACTGCAAGATAAGTAGCATAGACACCGATACGCGATGTTAATTTTAAAAAAATAAAAATTTTCGATACGTTGGGAAACGTTGTATATTAAATTTTTATATATGCATGATATATTATTATTTCTATTATTTTTTTATAAAAATATAAAATCTACAAAAAAAAAAAAAGCTCTTGTAATAAAACCATGGGTACTCGGGTTTAGGGTTTAGTAATCCCAGCCAGCCTAGAATAACAAAAATAAATATCGAAGTAAATCAAACAACTTGACCGTCCTTATCTCTTTCTTTAGGGTTTTGTCCCATCGTTGTCCATCGCTTCCCCATGGTTCCGTCCCTTCCACCTATGACTTTCTGATGCACCTAGGACCAGCAGACAGAATCAGTCAACGACATCGGATTGGGCTCAAATTCGGTCGGTTGAGGCAAAACGGTCGTCTACTCAATACTCGGTGCCGTTGGCATTGGATTTTGGCAATTCAGGGTCGTTTAGATGGATTTTCGGGCATTTTTCTATTTTTAGGCAATTTTATAATTTAATGGTATTTTTGTAATTTTTGCGTTATCTTTTGTCATTAGGGTTGACACCTTTATAAGGTCGTCTTTAGGGTTTTGAGAGCAGATTATTGAATTTTGAGAATATTACGATTGATATCGTTTTTGAGAGAACAACGATTGTTCCTCATTCTATCGTTTCGATTCTTCCGTTTAGCCTTGCTTTCTATTGCGCTTCGGCATCATTTGGTATCAGAGCACAGGTTGCTTGAAATCAATGGCTGAACGAAATCGAGGTGGTCGAAGACAGCGTGCTCGTGGAGGCCAGGAGCGTGGAGTCGTTCCCGATGCCGATGAACAGCCGCGTTTGAGAGACCTGCGAGATATAGAAAACGAAGAGCTACGGAGACGAAAGCAGGATTTGAAGAGACAACTTGCGCGGGCGCTGAGAAGGCAAATCCAGCGATTGGAGCGACGACTTGCGCGAGCGGGGTTGGACTTTCAATTCGAAAAATATCCGATCGTTGATGAATATCCGATCGTCGATGAATATCCGATCGTTGATGAAAATCCGATCTTTGATCAAGAACCGATCTTTGATCAAGATTTGATTTTTGATGAATATCTAATCGTTGATGAAAATCCGATCGTTGATCAAGATCCAATCTTTGATCAAGAACCAATCTTTGATCAAGATCTGAATTTCGATAAATATTCGATTTGTTATGAAAATCCAATTTTTGATACTGATCCGCTCTATGAAAATCCAATCTACGATGAATATGACGGAGAACAAGAGGATGCAGATCTAAGCGCGATGGTAGAAATCTTCGCGGATGCAAAGGACGGCGAGGGAGTTCCTAGCGATGTCTCCCAGGCGGAGGCATTGATGCCAGCATACGAGGAGAAGGATTGGGGTTTCGCCGCGTTCAAGGAAATGGCCGATTTGGTTCCTGACGATGCGCAGAAGGCCGATGTTTCGGGGATCACTGAGGATCGAGGTAATTCTGTTCCTGAAACTGATGATTTTGGTGACGATGAGTTTGTCACTATGGATGAGGTCGATCATAATGCGTTAGGCACTGGGCGCATTTATGCGCAAGGTGGAAAACTCGTTGACCGAGGCATAGCGTCTAGAAAGATTTATGAAGATATTATGTTGGTTGTGAATTTGTCTGTGGCCAAGTTTGAGCAGAAAATTCTTGGTGTGTTCTGGTCACATGAAGACAAGGTATATTTGTCATCTAGTTCTTTCAAGAGTAGTGCGTCTGATTTGCACAGATCATCTTCTTCAGATGATGCATGCCTCTACGTTGCTGAATCTGAAGATGATAATGATATTGACCCTTCTATAAGATCAATCAGGATGAGTTTTCCATATGTGAAGCGGCGTAAGAAATTGCATGGCTCTGTTGAGACAGAGAAGCTTGATCCTGTCGGTATTTTGACTTTGCAATATAACGACGGTGAAGTTTTCTAGTGGAGTAAGGTGAGGGATCAAACACTGAGCCGGATAAAAAGTCACATAGAAATGATGGTGGCCACCAATGGATGTAAAAAAGCTGTTGTAATCCCTCATTCAATGGGTGTTTTGTACTTTCTGCACTTCATGAAATGGGTTGAGGCGCCAGCTCCAATGGGTGGAGGCGGTGGACCTGATTGGTGTTTTAAGCATATAAAAGCAATCATGAACATTGGTGGACCATTTTTGGGAGTTCCAAAGGCTGTTGCTCGGCTTTTCTCCGCTAAAGCAAAGGATATTGCAGTTGCCAGGGCAATTGCACCAGGTGTCCTAAGCAATGATATATTTCGTGTCCAAACTCTACAGCGTGTAATGAAGATGAGCCGCACATGGGACTCCACCATGTCAATGATGCCGAAGGGTGAGGACACAATTTGGGGTGGTCTTGATTGGTCACCTGAGGAAGGATATCTTCCTAGCAAGAGAAGGCAAAGGATGAATGACTCACAGGTTTGCAGTGAAAGTGGCACCAACAGTTCCGCTTGTCTAGAAGATTTCAGGTATAAGTTTCTCAAGTTAGTTGGTGCACCTATAATACACAATTTTTCGGATTGCTTGCTAGTCAGGTGCCAAGAAGTCGAAGGATTGACTGCATTGACAGATAAATCTCCTCTTATTGTGGCCTATCAAGAGATTCCTAAGGAAGACGGAGTCCGAGAGAACAAGCAAAACATGAAGTATAGGCGCATGAAAAGAGTCTTTCAAAAGATGTTCTTATCGATGACGACGAAGCAGATTCGAGGGCGAATCTTTTTTCTAGCAGGGGAGGATGATGCACCTAGGACCAGCAAACAGAATCAGTCAATGACATCGGATTGGGCTCAAATTCGATCGGTTGAGGCAAGACGGTCGTCTAATCAATACTCGGTGCCGTTGGCATTGGATTTTGGCAATTCGGGGTAGTTCAGATGGATTTCCGAGCATTTTTCTATTTTTAGGCAATTTTATAATTTAATGGTATTTTTGTAATTTTTGCATTATCTTTTGTCATTAGGGTTGACACCTTTATAAGGTCGTCTTTAGGATTTTGTGAGCAGATTATTGAATTTTGAGAATATTACGATTGATATCGTTTCTGAGAGAATAGCGATTGTTCCTCATTCTATCGTTTCGATTCTTTCATTTAACCTTGCTTTCTATCGCGCTTCGGCATCACTTTCCCCTTCCCTTTTAGAGGGTCGCTTCTCTCCGACTAGTTCTACCACCGCACCGTCCAGCACCGGAACCCTAGATCCTTCGTTTCTCCTGCCATGAGCCATAGTTTCAATATACATAATGGCCCGACACGAGCTCTGGATACGCCATTTCTCCTTCCATCCGCCGTAAGTTTACACCGTCTTTCGTCAACTCTAGATCCGCGCTTTCCTCGCCCTCCTCCCTCGCCGGCTCGAGTGTCTCGACGTGTCCCTGACATTGACCACGTGTCGGACGCGTATAGAACCGATGCGGCGCCTCCCTCGGCATGTCCATGCTTCTTAGACTAAAGTACTGTTTTCGTAATCAGAATCGATTGCCTAACCACAAGAATAATGGATTAAACACGATATCGTCATCATCTCATAGTACAAGATTCTTTTTTCTTTTTGTTCTGGGAAGATCTATCAAGGATCATTCCTCAATTTGCACCATGCTTCAAAGATTGTACAAGAAATGTTGTTGAGTTTATGATATATCAAGTATGTAATCTCTAACTTGAAGCCACCATATGGCATTGTGATTTATTTCTGTGCCATTTATAGGCGAATGAAATTTGCTCTGTCTCTAGGGTTGACTACTAAAGAATGGACGCCTCAGCAGATTAAAGATCCAGAACAACTTGGAAAATAAAATTAAAAGAAAAAAAAAACAAGTTTGAAGTGGGGTGATCACTCCGTTGGTGCACCATTGGAAAAGGTTTAAGCCACGCCCAGGAAGTAATGATGATTTAGATTTGATTTTTTCTTCACCCTCGAGTTTCATCATCTAAATCCCGACAAATTACAAATAAACTATTCAGAAAGCAAATAACAAAGCACAGTTTGTAGCTAGAAACACCTTCTCATCCCTCCGAAATAAATCTATCACCGTAAAATTTCGACAGCCGATCACCAGATTCAGTAATAAGCATACACCCAGATCTCTCACTCCATTTGCAGCGGCTTACGGTGTACGTCACGTCTAGATTCATTGTCCTTTTTACCATCGCTCTGTAGAGACACCAACACCAATATATTAAAAGAACACATATCAAATACATATTTAGTTCGAAAGGGTAAAATCCACAAATCTTGACCTAAATCTAACTCGAAAGAGGAGAACCGCATAATCTCGGAGAGGTTATGGAGCCACATCATGAATATCCTCCTCGACGGCTGTCAACTAGTCAGATGATCGAACCTATCTCCATGTTCATCCAAGATGAACTGTAGAAATTTATTCATGCACACAAAATGGAAATTTAAAAGAGGGAAGAGGAAATCAAGAAGGAAGAGGGGCGGAAAGAGGGAGAGAGGCAGAGAGAGGAAACTTAAGCGACGGCTTTCTCAAGGAATTGGGAAAGTGGAGGAAACCCTTTACATGCTAAGGTGATGTCGAATTTCGAAATATTTTATAAGCCCATTTTGAGAGATCCGGCACAATTGAGACGAACTAATCCCACGAATAATGCGACGATAGAATTAATTCACAACTCGAAATTCGTACGTTAACTCGTGTTTCAGACAAGATCAAGTAGGCAACCTTTGTGAGCGATTTGATCTAGTGGACTGAACATAGGCCGTACTCAGTCAATCTTTTAAGGGGGAAGAATTATGCACGATTTGTGGAAGAATGGAGAAACAAAAGTGGCGGATCAAGAAATTAGATTCGCGTATACTAATTTTAACATGGCTAATTCCCTAAAAAAGCGCCAACTTTAGGTCCAATGACGACTCTGGCCCAAATCTTTTTCCTTCCATGAAAAAGCACAAACTTTAATTCGAGTCTCAAATATGGCCTCCTTTAATTTGGAATTATTAATTGTCCAACGTGACAATTTCACGTCATCAATCGATCCATGTGACTTGCTGATGTGGATTTAAGGCATCGCCTTTTTAGCACGAAATTTGAAGTTGTTCATTTGCTTCATATCTAACTCAATTTGAAGTTGTGTATTACCACCCATGGAGAGACGGCATGGACAAGATTCGTCAAACCCACGACTAAGGCCTTCTTTTTTTAACAAACCTAGACCTCTGCCCGAAGAGAATGATCAACTTCATATTATGTGCCAATTAAATGATGAATAGTATCTTAAATCCACGTCAACAAGCCACGTGGATTTACTAATGACGTGAAATTGCCATATTGGAGAACTAATGATTCCAAATTAAGGGACGCTGAATTTGGGACTCGAGTTTTGTGCTTTTTCATGAGATGAAAAAAAAAATTTGGGCCAGAATCGCAATTGGACATAAAGTTGGTTTTTTTTATGAGACAAAAAAAAGTTATGGTCAGAAACGTCGTTAGACCTAAAAGTTGTCATTTTTTAGGATCCGAATTCTCTACCATGAAGGTAGAGAATCATTGCAATCCCACCCATCCATCCCCTATTTATAGGGGGCAAAGGCTAGGGGATGGATGTGTGGGATTTTAATGTTTCTCTATCTTTATGGTAGAGAATCCTTGCCCCATTTTTTAGGGAATTAGCTCAATTTAACAATTCAAATGAAAAATCCTATAAACTTGCAATGAAATATTGCGAATTATATTTTTCAATGCACAAAAAGATGGTACATGTCCACAAATATTGTCGATGAATGACATAACGATCTTATTCAAAACAATACAGTTCATAATCACAACATATTCAACTATGGAGCCTGCCGATAATTATTTGGAATATCGACGCGAAAAAATTTTAAAAAAATGTTTTAAATATGATATAATTATTTTTTCCTCTCGTCCTCGTAATTCATAATTCTTGATCCCTCAATTCAATGTAGACTGATTCACAAAAGTTAATTTACAAAAATCGAGCGGGAGCTTTTACCATCGCCTAGTTTTTTTTTTTTTAATTATTTTCACGAACTATTTAGAGCCACGATCGACTCAGTTTCGCGCCACACTCAACACTAGAGAGGGAGAGAGAGAGAGAGAGAGAGAAGAGATGAGGGACCAGAAGACGCCATTGAAGGAGAGCTCGCGGTCCCCGGCTCTCAATCGCAAATCGAACTCCGGCGAAACTCCGGCGAAGAAACCTGTGCAGGTATCGACTTCCATTTTCCTTCCTGAGCGCTCGATTCTCCATTGCACTCGCGAACTCTCTCTATTTCGCGCGCACGAATCACCATCGTTGGCGTCAATCGGTTCAAAGTCTGCTCGCGTGTGCTAAAGCACTTGCTTGTGCTCCGACTC
The DNA here is from genome assembly GCA_021437785.1 of Rhodomyrtus psidioides. Classification (NCBI taxonomy): domain Eukaryota; kingdom Viridiplantae; phylum Streptophyta; class Magnoliopsida; order Myrtales; family Myrtaceae; genus Rhodomyrtus; species Rhodomyrtus psidioides. Next base: position 803,326 of record JAILYB010000041.1, on the reverse strand, counting down.
TTCAGCTGCTCAAGAAGACCTCGACTGTCGAAGGAACGTCGAAGAAATCGATAGATCTGTCCTCCGTCTCCGAGATTTCAGACATTAATCACGATGATGAGACTGCCGAGGTAACGATTTGCTTCACCTTGGTTAATTTCGGAATAGGTGGATCGTTTTGACTGATTTGGATGATCTGCGCGAACATAGCCGCAGCGGAGGCTTTTCCGTTGCGAATTGCGGATTCAGAGAGTTGCGCCTGAGCATATGGTCATCTTTCGCGTTTTAGCCCATAGTCAGCGTCGATCACAGATATGATTGTGTCGTAGTACCTCCGCCTAGGGGAAACATTTTATGTGATGCGACGGATTTGCAAATTGAATTGTGTCTTTGTGCTGTTAATGCTGCTGTCAGATTTGCGATTTAGGTCTACTGTTTCATGAAAGAGAAGGCAAAGTTTATAGCAATTTGGATTCGCGAAGGTTTTAAGAGCAGCATCTAGATATAAAATCTTATGCTCATTCCCCTGATGAAATGCTTGATATTACAACTCAATAGAAACTTGTTGATCAAGGAATGCAAGAGCAGAACGTGATACTTTGATTGTGGTCAATTCTTGAGAATTTCAATCACGTGCTTCAGAAACTGATGAACAGACTTAGGATGTTATCATTAGCTTGTATAATCCAAGAATTGCATTACGCAAGGCTCGTGAACAGGTTGGCTACACTTGAAAAAGGTTCCTTGGTTGTTGATTCACCGTAGTTCCTCATCCTCAATTTTCGTGTTTGGGATTGCTAATAATTTGCTTCGAGCATTCAGTAGATTTTACTAGCTTTCATCCACTATTCTTCGCCAGATAATTGTGGATGATCGGGAGATTGCCTGACATTATCTCACCAGTTCTATGCCACCCTGTTCACAGATCGTCATGCAAGCATTTGACCCTTCACCTTCCGTGGGATCTGTTTCGCCTGATCTCAGCTTCTCGTCAGAGATCACGGTTGATGATGGGAGCTCTCTGTTGGATACCTGTAATTCCAGTAAGCCAGGCAATTCCAAGATTGGTTTTCTTGACACAAAAGTTTCGGCCAATCTTCTCACAGCAGCTCGAGCACGGGTCTTAAAGCCGCTCGATGTGAACCGTCAGCCAATGAAGCTTTTCGAAATAGCAATGAATCAAGTGGATGGGCTTCATAATCCACCTGGAAAGAGAACTTGCTCCGGCTAACTCGCTTCCTTCAATATCCATCTTTACCTTTTTAGCCTTCTGATATGGATACTTGCAATGTCAGTGTTTTTCTTCTTCAGTGCTGAATCTCAAAGCATGTCTTTTGGCCCTTCGCCAACTTAAGGTGTGAGTTTCTAGCTATGCTTATTGCGCTGTAATAGTGAACACTCTAGGATTGATCCCATCGCTGCTCGTGTGAAGACGATCCAAACACTTGTTTGATGTGTCGTGGGAACATTGATACAGCTTTGAATGGACTGAACAATCAGTTCGGCAGGCTTTTTGGCGATTGAATAAAGACAACAATCATAAACCTATCTTACGTGTACGATTATCCTTTGTGACCTGGCCTCGAGGGTAATGACTATGAAACGCATTCTATGTTTTGATTCTTGACCAGGGCCTTATGGGGCGCCATGTGTTTACACAAAGACATCTGAGCTCGGAAACACGGAGGCATAGCCAGTTTCATCAAAATTTGAGCCAGTTTCGAACTCGTCTCAGCTGGGTTTAGGTATCAATCAAATGCCAAACATATATAACATGGTAGTTCATTGTTTATTGCATCGGATGGTCATATCCATAAATGGCTAGTTCTCATCTGCTGTGCCCTTTGCCTTTGCTATATTTTACGAGTCATTAAACATAAAGCCTTTTAGGAATTGATTCGTCAGTTTAGGCAAATTTTTGTGTGCTGTTATGCAGGGAAAGAAACTATTAAGCGACTCTTCTTTTCTATCAGCAAGCATAATTAGGAGTTTTTTCGGTATATATTGTGGCCCGTGGGGTTGCAAATCAAGGACGAACTGGTCCTTTTTGTCCTGTTCAATCTTAATCTAGGTGGTCTTCTGGTAAATGGAGATAACTAGTGCTCACTGTCTGAACATGTCAAGATACGCTGCTGAACAAAAAAAAAAAATTCAGTGCACTCTGGAACTAGGCATCCCGGACTCCCGGTGGAATCCGAAACTTGTGGGGAAAGAGGAGTGCGTGCGTCGCGATACACGGTCGGAGTATAGAGAGAGACTGACCGAGAGATAAAATGAGTTCCTCGCTGATCAACGAAACACAAATAACAAGCGTTGCCTGTGGTGGATTTGGATCCTTTCCGGAGTTCGGACCTGACCTTTAAACAGTATTGTCACGCGGGCGGGTCGGAGCAGGTTTATGGGCCCCCAGTTTCATGCATATTTATAAAAAGGAAAGCCCGCGAAGCTGTTGATTCCACGCTCATTCCAATTTAGATCAAGCTAAGGAATTTCATCTAATTTGATTCGAGTCGGAGAAAACGGGTTCAAACTCGAGAGGTGTTCCGTGCATAAGGTGGGGTTACCTTCTTCCCCGTCCGAGACCGTTAAGAGAGTTGAAAATTCTAGTTAATCACCAATCGACGACCGATGTTGCCTTCTCCTCTTCCGGAAATGACGTTTGACCTCAAGATATCAACATGACCGGCGCGGCTTTCATCGGGGCAGCGAAGGTACTTGTGCTGATGATTTCCCGGTTCCATAGTCACGTAGGTACCCACTTGTGTGCCTATGTCATGAAGTATTAGCGAAGCTAATCCCCTATCGAGAAAGAATCCTCATCTCCGGGGCTGATGAATGCTCATCTTTTTTTCTTAATTAGACTGCTCAACTAATCCAATCCGTTAGGTACTGTTGATTCTCAATCATCTGTAACATCTGCGTCTCTTCCATCTCTTTCTCTCCACCCACATGGTGTGTTTTTTAATCTTTCTCTGTTCAGCTTAATTATTATTGTTATCGTTCTTCGTCTAGTATGTTTAGCTGCCACCGATGAGTCGACACTCATTTGCAAATTCGTTATCGTCTGGTTCGTACGTAATCAACCCGTGAATCGGCATTAAATACGTGGTTGATTAGTGATATCACTTAGGAATCGGTGATTGCTCTCACGGGACATGACTTGTTGATTTAAAGAGGGAGGAGGGAATCTAATCTTGGGTAGATATTGTAAGTTATGACCATCAAGAGACAGCATAAGAAAAGGTTCATAAGAAATCAAGGAGGTGGTCATGCGAAAGATCCGGGGACCCATGGAACACAAGAACAATTTGAAAGCCGGGTCAACAATTACACGACAACAAAGCAGTATAATAATTCCTAAAGCTGATTAAGCAAGGGAAGCAAGAGGTTTCTTTTTTTTCTTTTTTCTTTTTCGAATGTCGACCGTCATAGCTCTTAAAATCGGTCGATTCAAGATTCGTATGGTATAATTTGATTCGATCCGTGATCTAATGGATACAAATGTATCAAGTGAATCGATAATCTTCTAGATCGCAAGCGAATATCCATCGGTTCGCTTGTGTAGGGTGATTGTTTTCAGGATGCATGGTTCTCACCCTCAAATCTAGAATCGTCTGCTAAGGATTGGTTCCACAAAACGAAAACCGTGAACCACCTGCTCGTTCTATGGATCCACCCAAGAAGCGCACCACCGGTCCGGTTCAGTTTTCGAGTGGATCCATGGAATCGGTTGCTTAATATAGAATTGATCATTTCTTGATTCTGTTTTAACTTTCCTATGATGGCATCGGGAAATTAATGCTTTCAAGCCACTGAATGCCTCGACTTCATCTTTGTCATTGCAAAAATAACATAAAGGAGTTCTTTTAGAAATTCAAAAACAGATGCAGCTAAAAACATAAAGTTATGATATGATAGGTTCAGTCCGGTTGGGTGGTTCCCACATGAAATCGAAACCGAAGTGTTCCAGTAAATTGGAACCGAGAAACCGAACCAGTACCTGGTGAGAACCACCTAACCAGCCGGTTGCGTATGGTCCAGTCTAGTTCGGGTGGATCTAGATTTTTTTGCTCACCCCTAGTAAATATACATGCAATACCTATCTGTCATATTCTATTGATTTGATTTTTGTATCGTACCTATGAAATTATCTGACTTTTGATGTATTTTATGATGTGGGCTATATTTTGATGGTTTCAAGATTATTGAAAGAAAAATTAGCTCTTTATAATGCAACAATAAATGGAATGATAGGAAAAGTGTCAAAAATGTTTTAAATTTATTGGCTATTGCATTGGTACCAATTTAGCTCTACCCTATTAATTGTACAAATTTAGTTCTAAATATTTTGGCCTCGAGCCAATTCATTCCTTCCAGCTAATTATTGTCGTGTATTGCTAATATGGACATTGGCCAGCTTACGTGGCATGGCCGGCGCTGATGTTGATATTTCTGATCATAACTAATATTTTTTTCTTTTTCTTTTCTTTTTATCTCTCTTTTTTTCTCCTCTTTCTCTACCCCTTGCTGGCATGCCCATGAACGACGAGGGTGAAAGCTGGTGACGCCGCCCTCGCCAAATCTTGCGAGGCCAAGCATCGCCTGGGCAACTGTTGGTCTCGCCTAGGCCCAAGCACCCTTGGCCCAGACGACGCCTGTCGAGGCTCCCTAGTGTAGGCGAGGGTGAACGCCGGAGAGGCTGACCCTCACCAGCCACCAGAGGAAAGAGGAGGAATAAAAGATAGAAAATAAAATAAAATAAAATAACATTAGAAAATTATTATAATATAATTAAAAAAATATCTACATCAGTACCGGTTGTGCCACATAGGCCTGCCAGCATCCACTTCAGCAATATCCAGTCAAAACTAGCTAGAAACACTAAATTGAAGCTAGATTAAAAGGTTTAGGATTAAATTGACATAATTAAAAAAAATTATGACTAAACCAGCACCAATGCAATAGATTTAGCGCTTTCCCAACATTTTTTTTTCCATGAAATGACATATAAAAATTTATTGATTTATACTAGAATATAACGTTCATTTCAATAAAAACCGGAATATCATATCATCCTACACATAGGAATCAGAAATCATAAAAAGTCCCCCATTAAATGATGTCATTTGTAAAAAAAAATCATGACGCAACATACTAATTTGAAGCATTTCACCGTATCTTACTACTCGATTCGATTCGCAACTCGGGTATTTGGCTTTAGCAACTATGCTGAGCCTAGAACGATGATGCATTGAGACAAATTTACAAAGTGGCGGCGGCGGCGGCAGCCGGAAGGCACGATCCCAAAGCCCAAAGAAAGCTCCTCAGTCTATCTAACCCTATCACCATCTTTGGTGATCGTTGCTGCTTTCTGCTTTGTTAAGAAAATATTTCTTATTGCTAGTCAGGAGGGTACGAGACTCTGATTTGATAGGGATTTGTTTCCGCAACTTGCTGAAATGCGTATAAGGGAAGCGACGAGTGCGCGCCTAAAAGTGACCAGAGAAAGTCATTTTAACGAAGTGGTTGGATAGTGGTGTGGGTGGAGAGATGGGTTTAGCGACTAATTAAGAGGGGCGGATATTCCGAAAAACCATATTTTATTCGGAAGCTAACGAAATTTTCGACGAAAAAATTGCACGAATGATCTCTGAACTTTGACGTGATGTGTAATATGATCTCCGAACTTTTAATTTGTTCAATGTGGTCATAAATTTTACCCCTAATTTGCAATGTAACCCTTGAACTTTTCAGTTGATCAATATGATCCTTTAGACCTTTGGTACACGTTCAATTTAATCGTTGTGCTTTGTACCTGAACTGGAATTAATGGAAGGATAATATTGAACATTTTCATACAGTTCGGGACTTAAATTGAAGATGTGCCAAAAGCACATGGATCATATTGAACAAATTAAAAGTTCAAGAACCACATTACACAATGAATCAAGGTTCGAGGACCATTTGTTTCACTGTACCTGTTTCTTATTAAGGAGCTCGGATTCATTAGATCGTGTCTGCTTTAGGGAGTGACACTAGCGATAATTAGACCGTTTCGCAAAATCGATTTAACGAGTGACTCATAACAAAGCACACAAATCGATCTCATCCATACTTTGTCATCATCAATTTGTAAACCAATATCGTTAGTTGGTATTCAAGTCGCTTTTGAGAATGGACTTAATTTGACATGACCTTGCACCAAAAATATCTCCCATTGAACAAAAGATTTTTCAGGCACGTATAAAGCAACATACAAGGTCTTCCTCAGGGAAAAGTTCAGGGCATGAGTCCCAGTTGGTCTCCGACGGTCCGACCCACAAAATAAATAAATAAATTTCCAGATGGTTTGCTTAGCTCGAACGGCAGAGGTTGCCTGACTCCCCCCTCGCCAGATCTGGCATTCCATGTATCCCATCGAATCGAATTCTCGAGATAAACATGTTCGGATTCCTTGGTTCATGCCGGCAGGATAGATAGTTGCAATTATTGAAGTACTTGTGGATGAATCCCACGAGCATGTGAATCGAGATACGCACCATGTCACCGTCCGGTGGCCCGCAGCGGTTTCCGGATTTGGCTGGGGCGGTTTGGCATGAGTCGAGACTCTTTCGAGAGATGTCGTCGAAATTCCATTATTGGACCAAACCTTATTTGGACACAAATGTATCGTGTAAATTTTGATTTTTTGGGGGCTCGAGACGAAAGGGATATTTGAAAGTCAGAAACGAAGACTCACCAGCTTGTCGGCACGTGGGTAATTCACCTTGAAAAAGAGACAGATGCATTGTATAAGCAGCTATTTACATAAGTGCGGTTCCTAGTTTTTCCACGTGGGTTTTGTGTCTAAGCCTCAAGATACATAATACCCTATCGCGGATATACATATTTTACCGTTTTGAGTACTCCGATGCAAACCGCATACGTGGCGAATAATCCAGGCATCCATGTCTCCCTTGCGGCTACGGTTCATGGGCCTGCCCGATATTTCATGAATATTGTTGAAGTTATTATCTCACATCGCCTAATAACGGGTCTTATATGCTCTTTATATTCATATAGTTTCCCTTCATTTATAAGTTTAAGCTTTTTGGTTGGACTTTCTAACAAATATATTAACGGATCTCTGCGTTTTGTTTTTTCGTGTTATTTTAAAAATTAAGAGAATACTAATGTTGCCACTTGGACCACACAAGATTTTGCTCCCATGTGCAATTTGAGTGCCCCTCCTCTGTTTCGGTGGGAAATGTTTCATCGTGCCTAATCCGAGGGAGGCAAGCTTCTCTGGAAAAACCAGTACACAATAATAATGTCTTGGAAGAACCTAGAAAAAAACACAAAATTTGCCCAGATTTTCTCCTAACCTCTCCTAAAACGAAGTAGGTTTAGGATGATATGTCGCACCTTAGATCTAACCGAATCAAATCAATCATGATTGCAGGCTTCGAGGAAGCTGAGAAAACACACATTTTGGTGTGCGCTCCATGTGGGTTGAAATCTTATCTTAATGTCACCTTTTTTTTGTACTTGGAAGCAAAGATTTAGTGCCATTGATTCAAGATTACTCCTGTTTAATGAGTACAAATCATTTGCCGCATCTCACCAGCCTAATGAGAACCCTAGGGTTTGGTCTTCCCGTGCTCTAAACGCATGCATTAAACCAAAAGGCATATAGGTTTCGAAATTAGAACGAATCGGATTATTAAGGCTTTGCTTGTTTGGTAGAAAATGAATGAATCGAGAAAAAAAAAAGAGAGAATTCTCAATAATCATCGCTTACAAAAATGAATGAACGAAAATTTGTTTCTTCGTCCATGAGAATATTAAGACATAAATTGTTGTGGATAATAGAATTCATGGACCAATCATCTCAAGCGTTACAAGCGATCCATTTTTAGAGAAATATTTTTTCAGATCATTCGTTTTTCGCCAAACAAACAGAACACAAGTATAATCCACAAGTGTCAATAACCCTATCCTTGTTACTAGACTCACATATAATCATTTGTTTAACTTTTACAACAAGGCGACAGCACACGAATCAAATCGATACCACTATGGACTTTTTTTTTCATATCTTTTGTGGTAAAGCAGTTATAATTAATTAACTCTTTTTGGTTTAAATCACATAAGATGATTATCGGAAGCCAGCTGGTGCAAGCCAGCAAGATTCATGTGAGTCCTATAGCCCCTAAAAACATTTCCATGAATGCATGTGAGATTAAACGATTCCGCTAAGTATTCTTTAATGATCATTATGATATGATTATTGTTTTTCTTATCATGGAACATCTGACTTGGGCCGAGGATGTGGGGGCATCAGGTTCCTCAAATTGGCAATAAAAAAATCCCGATAGATTCCAATCAAGGCCTATAAAGCCAACACACCACATGCAGCTCTCTTTTGTTTAATTAATTATTATTTTTTTTTTTTTTTTTTTGGGGATCATCACCAGCAGAACCAATCATTGCTAGGAATGACAACAAAAAAGGACCCACCGACCACCACTTGCGGTGGTGGTAGTGGTGGTGGTGGTGGTGGTGGAAGACAACAGCACAAATTTTGTGAATATTTTTTTGGTTTATTCTCTTTTTTTGTTGTTTTCTTTATCAGATTGTGTTTTCTGCTATCTGGGTCAGGTCCTTTGAGCATAATGAATATGTTTCAGCCGCAAAAGAGGTTTGACGGATTATGAATCATGTTGAATTGTGTGAATTGTCGTTACAATGAATTACAATCTTAGATTCAACGGAGAGTGATTAGCGGGTGAAGAGCTTATGGAGAAATATACACACCAAATAAACATTTTCTTTGGTTTAATCTTAGTCAAAGAAAAGCTACCCTTTTACAAGAAGGGGATTTAAGTGTAAATTCGTTCGTTTTCTTAATAGGTTTAGCATCGAATGACTGTTTCAATTAGCCCTCAATTCAGCCCTTGAATGGCATGAGAACCGTTCCGCAAGGGAAAAATTATTGGAACTTGTATCTAATATTGTCAAGCACATGAGCCCGTTTTTTGCCTTTGGATCAAATCCGTCCGACGCCCTAAAAGTATATGTTGTAAGTGCAATTGAGTCTTCAAAGATCTTATATGATGCAGCTGAGTCCTAAAACTTGTAAACTTTGCATTCTCAAAGACGTTGATTAGGATATGTTAACTAGTAGGCGATTGATGCGGCATCTTTCTTTGGGCTTTATTTCCTTAAGCTTTCCTTAGGATGTTCGTGTTGATGTGATTCTAAGGTGTTGACAAATATAGTAAAGCAATCCGGAACATATTTCCCAAGAAGTTTTTGGGTCTCAATAGTTCGACATGTCCAGCACAACATCGTAGAGAGGAGATACAAGAAAATCATAGATAATTCCTTAGGGGGTCCCCTAGTCAAGTATGAGTAGTCTCGCCTATCAGGATTCATGAATTTAATTTAGTGCGCGAAGATTGACTCGAAACCCCACGACGCGGCCATTCAAAAAAAATGAATGCGAAATTTTTCAGCGGGATTCCGAGATTTATATGGAAGAAAAGTCAAGGATGGGGAGCCGAGTTGAGAGCCCGGTTAGTCCCACTCCGCATGAGCCGTCAGATCATGTGGCACTGCTGTTAGATTATGTGTGGACTCATGTAATCTGATGAACTAACATACGAGGGGGGAGTGCGGGGAATACCTAAAAATTGCTCTTTGTGGGGAGAATTATTACGTAGTGGCGGCCTATCACTCGAACCTGTAAATCATGAGAAGTGAGCACATATCATCGGCTAAGCGAGACCCCAACTGCCAATGACAGCAACTGTTTTTTGTATGTAGGTATGTACCTCAAAGTTTTCATGTCCCACCAACTCCAAAAAAAAAAAATTGGAGTTGAGCACGATGGTTGAACAAGAAAACTCCTTTTAATGCTATTTTTCAAGGAAATTCCACCTCTTCCTATTTGTCAGTAAAAGCATTGTGGATTGTGACTGCTCATTCCTTTTTTTTTTCTGAAAAGACGATTCATTATAACATTTTTCTCGTGCCAAAGTGCTCAAATGTGATTATGATGAGGAAAAAGACAGATGAAGGCGGATCGACATTGGGAGAGAATTATTAAAAAAAAAAAAGTCCTAAACATATTGTAATTATATCAATTAGTCTTCAATCTTCTTCTTTTTTGCCAATTGAGTTCTAAATCTTTTGTAATGCGCTAATTCAGTCCATTTGATAGACCGGCACTGCCTCGGTAATTTTTTTATAATAATATTATTTTTTATTTCTTAATTATGTTTTATTTTTTATTTTTATCTTCTTCTTTCTTTTGTCCAAAAGCCCAAAAAAATGAAATAAAAAGAAAGAGGGAAAAAGTTATTAGTAGTGAGAAAAAAGAAAGAAAGAGAGTGGGTGGTTATATGAAAAAAATAATAAAAATAATAATAATAAGTGGGTGCGAGCGAAAGAAGGGAAGTGCCGTTTAGGAAATCTAAAAGCGAGATCGTGGAGTGGTTTCACTTAATATATATATATATATACACACACGCGTGATTTCAGCGGAGATCAAGTGAAAATGTTGCATTCGAGAAAATAATTCTTACAAAGTTTGGTTTCATTAAAAGGGGTAATTTGTACATTCCCCGATTAGCGAATTGGGAAAAAAAAAAAGGCGCCAATAGGAAAAATCTACGGGCACAATTAGAGTTTCTCTTATGTGGCACACCGGTGAAATATTTATATTTTAAATCACGCTTTCACTTGACATATTGACCTTTTAGAATGGTTGGTCGTAGGTCACAATAATCTCATATGACATCAAATAAGGAGCTCATGAGTTCAAATCCCTTCAGACCTCATTTGCCTCCCTAAATGCATATGTTCACGCTTCGTTTGTGTTTTTAGAACACTTTGCACCGGAGAGCTCACGGATCTAACCACTATGCCCCCCTTGCTCGGACAATTTTGTGAGTGGTACGCAAACATTGCCGATGTGCTTCCACACATTCTTGTGCTTCCACTAGGGGTTGTAGTTCGGGGTGAGAAAAAAAAATCATGATCCACTCAAACTGGACCGGACCATATACCCAACCGGCTGATTTTGGATGGTAATCGACTAGTACAATCTGGTTCTCGATTCTAATTTTTAGGAATTGGAGGGTACTGGTTTGGTTCCCGATTTCGAGTGAAAATCATCCAACCGGGCCGGTCCTTTTATATAATACAAATGTATGTTCTTTTGGAATGCTCAGGGAGAGGCGAAAGGAAAAAAAAAACAAGCCTTGCCTAGCCTTGCCAGCCCAACCCAAGCGAAGGTCCAGCTGGGCGGGCGACCCTCGGCCGACGTCGGTGAGGGGGGTCGTCGCTTAAGGCTAGCAATGCTCAGGGAGAGGCGAAAGGAAAAAAAAACAAAACAAAAATGGAAAATTTGTAAAAAAGTAAAGGACGAAAATACTCTTAAGTCAAGTCATTCTTTAAAATAATAAGAGCACTCCAAATTTTTATGTGAAATAAAATTCACTTCAAATTTTTATTTGAGAAATTAATAGTATTTCATGCTCTTATTTAAAAACTTTCCCCTTCAAAGTGGAGTAGGCTCCTGTTAACTATAGACCAAAGCAGACAAAAAACTAAAAAAATGGGTCGTCACTGATCAGCCGGGCAATATAAAAAGTGTGATAGGCGAAACGACGCGTGCCGTTTCTTGATACCCAGTACCCTCCCTCTCCCCCCCTCTCTCTCTATCTCTCTCTCTCTCTAGAAGCATCCGCCGGTCTTTATCTCTTTCTCGTCTCTGCTCGCTCGTTGTCAATTCCCCTGCAAATTCTCCAGATGAATCGATCCACCCAACCCACGAGCGGGAATTCTCTGTCGATCATCTGACCACCGCCATATCTGATCGCTTGATTCACCCACGTCACTGAATCGGCGAATCCCCTTCTGTCTCCAGCTCAGATTCTCTCTCTAGAATAAGCAATTGCCATCCGTCAAAAAAGCTGCGGAATTCTGAGAGATTCTGAATCCTTTCCGTAATTGGATCGAAAGATCAAAATCGGATCGACACCCACATACGATGTCGTCGCCCCTGATCTCGCCGAACCCGATCGCGACGAGCAACCCCGCCACCGCCGACCGCTCGCGGGAGGCTAAGGCGCGGCGGAGAAAGAAGAAGGCTCAGGCGCAAGCCCAGGCCCAACCCAAGGTCCGAAGCCAGTCCTCCAAGTGGAAGTCCCAAGCCCAGCAGCAGATCTTCTCCTCCAGCCTCCTCCAAGCCCTGGCCAATTCCCGGCGCGGCGGCGGAGGAGGCGGCGGGGCCGGGAGGGCCGTCCGCGAGGCGGCCGACAGGGCTCTGGCGGCGTCGGCCAAGGGGAGGACGCGGTGGAGCCGGGCCATCCTGGCGGGCCGGATCAGGATTAGCAAGTTCAGGAAGCGGAAGAGGCCCGCGGCTGCTGTGGCGGCTGCGGCGGCGGCCGCAGGCCGGTCGAGGAAGCCGAGGGTGAGCGTGTCGAGGCTGAGGGGGAAGGGGCTGCCGGCCGTGCAGAGGAAGGTGAGGGTCCTCGGCCGGTTGGTCCCCGGCTGCCGGAAAGAGCCGTTGCCGGTGATACTCGAGGAAGCCACCGACTACATCGAGGCTCTGGAGATGCAGGTCAGGGCCATGAGCGAGCTCGCTCGGCTCCTCTCCGGCGGCGCCTCCACGGGTGCCGGCTCGAGCTCCAACTCTCCTACTGCACCCCCACCGAGCCAGTGACTCCGGCCGCGCCACGTGTCGGACGATGGCTCGGGACAACTTCCATTTTGTGAAGCAATCTTTTGCCTTAAATTGTTTCTATCTTCTCTATAATATTGTGAATATACATGCTTTGGTTTTTTTCCCCTTCTAATTTCTTTTTCCCAATGGCATTTAAGATCTTTATCTTCCTCCTAGCAAAATTTTTTTTTTTTTGGTTGCAGGATCATCATTTTTTTCGATATTAATAAATAAATTAATTGTGGCTCGACATAGTAACATTAATTGATCACGAGTTGAGTCGACATGATTGAGGTTGAGAAATGCATGTAGCGACTCGAATCTGATTGTGCAAATCGCATTATTTATGGATTTTGTCAATTTGGATTAAACTGATTAGGTAAGCCAAACGCGTTAGTCGTAAACCAGTTAATTTGATTAATGTATCTTGCATTGCCATGTCTTCAAGAACTAACTGCAAGGAGAATAAAAATCAAACTTCAACTTCAATTTTCTTTTGCCTCAGCGTAAGAATTGGTTTTGAATCTTCTCGCTACTCTTGCTGTTTAATGAAATAAGTTCGTGCCCGCTTACGGTGGTCGAATTCGAACGAGTTTCATCTCATCGGCCGATGATTTTCCGTAATTTTCGACATAGCTTTAGCGGCTCGAGTATGGCCATTTAGCCGATGGGTAAATGGCTGCGTAGTTTTGTCGGTACGGCGTGAATCCCAGGTTTAATTTGTCTTGAGGGGAACAATCAACATTGTGAAAGATGTAGGTATCATCATAAATTCCACCCTTCATACCACAGACAGACAAGTAGTAGCTCAAGCACATGGAATCATCAATACCAGAGGAAGTGGGGGGTTTTCCCCCCTCCAGAAAGTGCGAAAGACAAGTTAAAATCGATTGGGGGAAAAAAAAGGCCAACTTTTGCTCTGTGATGGAATCAACCTTAGTGGCAAGAGAATTGACGGGAATATATATATATAATTAAAATAAATAAAAGGAGGTATATCATGGACCTTTGATGATTGCAAATGCTGAGAGGCCCCCCACCAAGCAATCAAATCCGGTTCGGTTCGAAACTATAGATATTTCACAATTCATCGCGATCGTTACATCGTTTCAACAGTCGCGCCTCGTCTTCCTTGGAGAAACCCTCGAGTCACGCGTGTCGGTACACTTTCCTAATTATTTGTTTTTTTTTTTTTTTGCAGATTTTATTTTGTAAGAATATGGCGTGAGTCCACTGAAAAGCACCCGTTCATGTGTAATTACATAATTAAAATCGATCAAATAATAATTAAGAAAAATCGAGTGAGGGAGAGAGAGAGAGAGAGAGAGAGAGAGAGAGAGAGAGAGAGAGAGATGCATCGAGGGGGGGTTTTGGACCCCAGTCCGGTTTCCGACAAATAGAGGGGTGGCTTTCCGACCTCTCACTGTCCCGTCCCAAACTCAATTAATTGGCGCACACGTTCGCCGCCCCCGAGTGGGCACTGTGAGTTCGATTAGGACCAAAGGGCGAGGCCACGATCTTTTTATTAACCATCAAAGCGTGGCATCATGTATTGAGAGAACTTGCGTATTCCGAGCTTCTCTTCATACAACTTGCAATTTCCTTGAAGCCCACCCTCGACGGTACGCGACGTTCGATCTCCGAGAGTCTTCCCCGACGACCATTCCACCCCCCGCGATGCGTGCTGAGAATCCACGTCTCGGATTTAACGGTTCTTATCGGAGCAAGAGACTGCGTGCTCGCCAAATTTTATCCGGTGCGCAGAGGGATGATCCTTATTCTATCCTACTTTACTTAACGATCACATACCAAGCAGCGTTGCGTACGAGATGTTATTCCCATAAGCTGTCCATTCATTTAGATCGATTTCATCGCTGAGTCAAACTTCTATTTACGCACGGAATAGGCGAAAAATTCAAATATTTCATGATCGGTTTCGCAGGAAAATTGTTTAAAAATTCATAGACATATTGCTTTTTTGCCAATTTAATCATAAATCTTTTAATTTTGTCGGTTAAGTCCTAAACATTTACAATTGAGTCCATCCGGACAATTTTAGCCGGAATGTGGACGCCAACCGTCCTATATGACTCGATCGGTGTTGATGTGTTTTTTAAAATATTTGACTATTTTTTTGGATTGTTAATTCTTTTGTTTTCTTTTCTTAAAGTGGATTGTTAATTCTTTTCTTTTCTTTTTCTTAAAGTGGTCGGCAAGGGTTGCCCACATCCAGCAAGGGCCCAACGAGCCACGCCGATCGATCTGGGCAAGGCTGACCTCACCCTCGATCAGCGAGGGATCGGCGGCCCTTGCCGACCACACTATGGGAAAAAAAAAGAATAAAGAGGATAAGTAAATAAATAATTTGGAAAAAAAATTAATTTTTTTTTAAAAATCATCTGCGTGAATGCCGGCCGGCCGTCCCACGCAGGACGGTCAGTGTCCACTTCAGCGATTTTCGACCAAAATTGGCCAGACAGACTCAACTGGCATAATCTTAATTATTGTTGACAAAAAAAAATGACAAAATTATTGTACAAAAAATTGACAAAATTAAAAAGAGATTCAGAACAGAAGTGGCAAAAGCCCAGTACACTTAAAGACTATTTAGATAATTTCCCTAGGTTCGCGAGCTCTCATTTATTTATAATCGATCAAGAGGGCGACTCAAGATCAGCATTACTAACCATAAAATCTACTGAGTTTTTTTTTGTTTGTTTGTGATTATCAACTAAATTCATCCAAATAATGTCATACCTCTCGAGTTACTTTTAGACCGGTCGGTCGGTCGGTCGAAATAATAATTGAAGGTGCGTTGTTTTTTTTTTTTTTTCTTTTTTGCCCCGGCTGATTCGAGAAAAGCACATGGTCAGCATTAATTTTCGATTTTGTCCACATATGCAAAGCCCCAACCCCCCGCCCCCCCCCCCCCCCCCCCCCCTCCCATGTGGTTTTTATCTCTTGCTTTTTTCTTGATTATTCCTATTTCCTCTGCTTTTTTTTTGGAGGTTTTTCCTTGCTTTTTGGGATAAAGATGAAATTCCTTTGTCCCTTGCAGCAGATTCTTAGGCCACCTTTCTTTAGCTGTCCAAATCCATAAATTATATATATATATATATAAACAAAAAAAATTTAAAGATTTTTTTTTTCTGGTGGAAAAAACAAGTTCATATGTTTGTGGATAGACCAAAACATGTGGGGGCAACATCTTCCTCTCGTAGTAGTCCTCCTCCTCCATGGTACTGTGCTTGATCGCTTCTTAAAGCTCTCGTGAGACTTGAGGACAAAAAATTGATAACCATTCTATTTCTGGTGGCTTAAAAATAGATCTCTCCATTTCTAATTTTTGGACGAGTTTGTGAGCGTTTGGGAACGACGCGAAATTTCTGTTCTCGGAACGGAAATTCGTTTGGTAACGACATAAAATTTCTAATTGTTTGTACATTTAATTGTTGATTCTAATTTTTCTCTCTTGTATTGAGTCTTGATATTAATCTCATTGACTTTGACCTCATCTTTTGGGGGAGATGGGTAGGGCACGTATAGGTACACCAAATTCATTGAAAGTTCGAATTTTTAGATCGTGATTTCTTCTCTAAATAGCTGCGTTTGTTGAAATATAGTTGGCTTGTGTCCAGTCAAGAGAAATTATAGCCCTATAGTCAATCTTTTTCTTCATAAGTGGCCTTATCTTCTCTTGATCTGATGGTTGGTGAGATGGTGCCAGTGGGTAATTAGAACTTTCAAATCAGAGACGAATAAAATCACATGTGCAAAGTTTTCTTTGCATTGTGGATGCATTCCTTAATTTTGAAAAAAAAATTCGAAAAAATCCTAAACCTATTGCAATTTTATCAATTGAGTCCGTTCGATCAATTTTGATCAAAACTTGCTGACATGGAGTCCCCCCCCCATCCTGTGTGGTACGACCAGCGCTGATTTTGACAAAATTTAAAGATAGTTTATTTTTTTCAATTTTTTCTTTGCTTCTGTTTTCCCTGACTTTCTTTCTTTTTTCTTCCCTCTGCCGCCCTCGACCTGGGCTGGCGAGGGCATCCCTTCGCCAAATCGAGCGAGGTTGCCCTCGTCAGCCCAAGCAAGGGTGACCCTTGCCTGATCGCCTCTGCCGCCCAATCGCCTTTGTTGGCCATCGCTGGGGTCGTCGATGACCGACAAAGGGAAGAAGGAAAGAAAAAATAAAAAGAAAAATAGGAAAGAAAAAGTGAAGGAACACGAAAGAAAAGAGAAAAATAATGTACAAAAATAACAAAGTATTAATAAAAATTATCAACGTCAGCACCGATTATACCACCACGTCAGCGACGTTTAGCCAAAACTGGCCAAATGGACTCAATTGGTAAAACATGAAAACGTTTATGACTTAACTGACAAAATTAAAAGATTTAAGACTGAATTAGCAAAATAGCAATGGATTCACTTTGCACACATGTGCTCCTGACCCAAAAAAAAAAAAATTTCACATGTGTGCAAAGTGCATGCCTTAATTTTGAAAAAATTGTAAAAAAAAAATCCAATTTTTTTTTTTGCAATTTTGCAAATTGAGTCCTAAACTTTTTCACGTTTTGCCAATTGAGTCCATTCGATCAATTTTGACCGAAACTTGCTGACATAGAGTCCTCCCATCCTATGTGGCACGACCGGCATTGACTTTGACAAAATTTAAGGATAATTTATTTCTTTTCAATTTTTTCTTTTCTTCTGTTTTCCTTTACTTTCTTTATTTTTTTCTTCCCTCTGCCGCCCTCAATCTGGGCTGGCAAGGTGACGCAGCACAAAGCGTAATAGGAATCTATCACAAGCAAAGTGTAATAAGACATCTCAAAATTCAATGTTAATAATCTGTCTTTCTAAACCCTAAGGAGGACCTTTTCTAAGGTGTCAACTCTAATGACAATAGAAAACATGAAATTACAAAAATACCATTAAAATATAAAATTACCTAAAAAATAGAAAAAGACCTGAAAACCCATCTAAACGACTCCGAATTGCCAAAATCCATCGCAGTTCACGGTTAAAGGCGTGAGTATTGATTGGAAGGCCGTTTCGCTTCAATTGATCGAATTTGAGCCCGTTCTGAAGTCATTGATTTTCGAGTCCGCCGATCCTAGGTGCATCGTAGTTTCGACTTCCGTTTGGATTACTGCTTGTCCAATCGATCCAAAAACACACTGCTAATACTCTCCACATCACGAGGGCATCTCTTCGCCAAATCGGGCGAGGTTTCCCTCGCTAGCCCAAGCGAGGGCGACCCTTGGCCGAGGCCAGCAAGGGTGGCCCTCGCTTGAGTCCGACCACCTCTGCCGGCCATCGTCGAGGTCGTCGATGACCGCCGAAGGGAAGAAGGAAAGAAAAATAGAAAAAAGAAAAAAAAGTGAAGGAAAACATCAGAAAAGAGAAAAATAATCTACAAAAATACTAAAGTATCTATAAAAATTATTCACGTCAGCACCGGTTATACCACCACGTCAGCGACTTTCAGCCAAAAACTAATCGAACAGACTCAATTGGCAAAACGTGAAAATATTTAGAACTTAATTGACAAGATTAAAAGACTTAAGACTGAATTAGCAAAACAACAATAGGTTTAGGACTTTTTGGAAAATTTCTCCTTTTTATTTTTTTCATTTGATAATCCGCTATTTCATCCTCACACCTCGATATTAAATACGTCGATAACTCTAGCTCTCGTGTAATGTGTCGGGATTCCGGGTATATATCATACCTTTCTTGTTGAAATTCAGGGATTCCGGGTATACATCGATAACTCTCTCTCTCGATCTTGTTATCAGAGGTTAGGTTTCTCGACTTGACCAAACCGGATGGAGTGTCCATAACTCTCGCTCGGATTCGAGATCGAAGTTTTTCAGAATCCTATGGATTTTCGCATTTGCAGGGGTCAAGCTCAAGAGTGATCGTACAAAGTACTCAAATCACACTCAGATGAAAGTTTGAGCTAAACTTATTCTTTCGTTTTCGATAACTAGGATTCCCTTTCGCCTTTTTCTTAAACCGGAGCTCATATACTTTCTTCTCAAAAGATGAGTATAACTTCGACGTAACACTGCTTACCCTTCAATTCGCACTTCGATCGGTTATGATCGCGCCTCTCCCTCGTCGAGTTCAGGTACACAGGACAATGTGGATCGATATGAAATCGCCCCCGCTACCATTGAGAGAGTTTTAAAAGAGCAAAACATCATTACTCAACACGAGCCATTGTCGAGGAAAACCCTAACAAGAATATAAGTTGCAAACCTACTTTTTGTGCGTGTGTGTGTGTGTGTTTGTTTGTTGCCATGCAAGCAACTCGAATCTCTCTTTCCCTCCTTTTGTGTATGGTGCGCAACATGTGATGATGTGAGTTGTAGCCACAGAAACAAGAGGGAAGGAAAGAAAAAGCACATGCGATAAAACGTCACGAAGAAAGAAAGAGAGAAAGAAAGAAGGAAGGAAGGTGCTCCCACGTGGAGGGCCCAAAACTTTGTCCCTTAGAAATCAAGCATATAAAATTAGGTGCATTGAAAAAAAAAAAAACAAGGTCTAGTAGATGGCAAGCCAAATAAATATTTATTTTTTCACCACTTGATATACAAAAATTAAAAACCACCTAAATTTGCTTTGGGACGTAGCATCAAATCGAAACTCTCCATGTTTCGTTTCATGTTTGTTCAATAGGTTTTCTTTTTCCCACTTGTCAAGTGGGTGCAATGTTTATTTCCTCGAGGGGGCAATTATCCAAACTGTGACAAAAAAAAAAAATTTCAAACTTTTCTTATTTAGCCCTGAATTTTTTGGGCGAAATTCCAATGCAACCCTTCCGGTCAAATTCGCCGGAAATCGCTGGCGTCACGATGCGCCATATAGGACTGTTGGTGATGATTGGCCAGAAAAATTACATTCGCTCAAAAAGTTTATGACTAAATTGCCAAAATCGAAAAGTTTAGAACGGAATCCGTAGCTGCAAAATAGGTTTATGACTGATTGAATGCTTTTTCGACTCGGAGTATCATGCACGAGACAGAAACATGTGAAGTACTATAGAAATGGTGGTATATATATTCTTTGTCTTAGGTTATTGATATTATTTTACTTAATGTAAAGTTGACCCCATGTCAAAGTAAAAGTTTTACCTTAAAAAGCACAAGACTAAACAAGAAAAGCCGATATTTCTATGACGAGCACTCTTGAAGCAATGCAAGAAATGTTTGAATCGTATCAGTGGGTAACTCTTATCTGCACCACTGTGGTTTTTTGGGTTGACCTTACTAGAAGAAGAAGCTTAGTGATTGCCGGTGTTTGAACGATGACGGGTGTCGTAACATGTAAGCTTTACATACAGCTCTCTCCGGCGCTCGTTTGAACGGTCGCGTCATCCCGACACCGATCTCGATCATCTTATTGTTTTCCAAAACTTGATGCATGCATGGCATGTGCATTATAAAAGGATGGGGAAAAAACTAGCAGGAACTGAGAAATGTTCCTATAGCAACAACAAGAAAAAAAAAACCATATTATGGGTCACCTTTTTTGTCAACCGGCCAAACCTAAGGGAGAAACCCTAATGCCCCTTGTACATATCCAATTTGTCCACTTCAATAAATGCAATTGGCATGAGTTCAACTGTTCTCTTTTTCGTGTACAATGAATCATAATTAGTGATAGTGTCATTTTCACACGAAAAAAGGAGGGTCCACCATGGATAATTACATTAAGCATATTGCTTATTCCCTTTATGTTTGTGCTTGTGTTTCTTTATAAATATATATGTTACTAGATAGTCAAAGCAGCATGGTCGGGGAACAGTATTTAACTAAAACCTAATGATGTCTCCGTTGATTTTTCGGAGAATTATCGAGTGAAATTCTGTGGATTATGTTAGGCACGCCCGGATTGATTAACCCGGACGATTCACAAAGTGGTGTGACGAACATTCTATTTGGTCGACCACTTGTTTTAAATGCTCGGTTTTCACCGTGTGTCAAATAAGCCACTTTTTTAAACTAGTCTTACCATTACCAATTCGGATTACTCGGTTTATTACATTGATTAATCGCTTACACGAATAAAGCTCATATGTTAAAAAGTGTGAAACAAGTCGTATATAGATTAGACACCTATCATCTTTATGGACGAAAAGGCATGACACCCGGAATAAAGCGTGGCTGAAATTGAGAGGCACCTTCCCTATCTAAGTGGGTGCGTGTTAGGCCAGCCTAATCTGCTCGCACCCATTTATTTGGATAGCTGATTGATGTAGAGTTTTATTTTATCATCCTATGATGGATTCTTTACTTGATACATGCATGGTGGTTGTGAATTATTGGACTTTGGCCATATGAAATTAAATCAAGGATTAGGTGGAAAACCTTAATTTGCTATATGTGTCTAATTGTTGATGGGACTAGGAAACTCTTGATTTTATTTATTCTATTTATTATTAAACATTTTCTTTCTATTTTTATTTTTGAAAGAAAATAGAATTCAAAAGAATCCGAATTTGGAATTCTATCCTATTCGAAAATTCTATTACATTATAGAAATTCTATTGATTAATTATTTTTATATTAAGTAATCAAAATATTAACTAATACAATTTTTTTTTTGTAAAGTAAATATGTATAAAACTTTCCAAAGCGCCAAGTACAAAGAAGGGACCGAACACAAAATTCCCGTACCCATCACGACACCTAACTGTGTCATGGGGGATATAAAGATGTAGCGGCCCTGCAAGATAGATCATACACAAGCGCACAAACCGATTGGGCTAACCAACGGCCAAAAAACATTGGCCAAGAGAAAGGGGACCAAAGCGGCCCCAAGGAAAACAAGACAAGATAGAAACCTAAACAAGACGGCAACAAGCAGGCAGCACCAAAAGAGGGGAACAGAAAAGGAAAACTAAACACCAACGGCCGATCCTTAAAAATCGAAGTGGAGATGTCTCAATTCCTTTGCAACCGTCTATTGCGAGCATTATCTTCAATGCGGTGAAAAGTAAGGCCTTTTTCCCTAACAACCTTGACAAGATGTTGAAGGAGAGCTGGCACGAACAACAGCTTGTTCCTGAAGGGTATCTGGTTTCTCTCATTCCAGATCATACGGCAAAGGGCCCCAAAAGAAAATCGAGCTAGCCGGTGAGGGAAAGATTGACCACCAAACTTATGCATGGCCCAGCAAATATTATCCTGCCAAGACCTATTCTGCCAAGCTAAATTGCATTTAATGCCTCAAAAAAGTATTAGAGAACTCGTGGTATGACAGCCAAAGAATAAGTGATCTATGGAGTCAGGCCTACTCTGACAAAAAGCGCAAGTACCATCCAAAATTCTACGGTGGTTAAGAAGCATCACTTGAGTAGGGAGACGGTTGAGTGAAGTAAGCCAAAGAAGGAACCCATGCCTAGGGGCAATATTTTGGTCCTAAACAAAGGAGAACCAATGTACATTCTGACCTCTCGACCTAAGGGAGTCCCAAGCCGATGACACCAAGAAAATACCAGAGGAGTAACCTTGCCAAACTAGTCGATCCTCCTTCCCCTCCATAAAGACCGGTGTTGCATTCGGCCAAGAAGTGAAAACAGCCGGGAATGCCGAAGGTTGCCACTCCGAAGAGAATAAGGCACGAACTGAGATATACTATGGAATACGAAAGCAATATATATCCCAATATGAGAAAATCATGTATAACGGGCCTCTAGAGTGCCACGTATTAAACCAGAATGATATAGACCAACCATTCTCAATCCTCCAAAGAAAGCTCAAATCGAACTCAGAGTGAAGATTCGGGATCTTCTTCCAAGTCCAAGAACTGATAGTGGGTCTCGTGACCACGCATAAATTCTTGTTCTTGAGAAATGTGGAATGAATCCACTTGCACCGTAATGATTCCTTATCTATGAATAAAACCCAGATATGCTTGAGAGTCGTCGCCCTATTGCAATCAATAAGTTTGCAAATGCCCAGACCACCCTCTTTCTTAGGGTGGCATACATCGGCCCAAGAGACTTTCTATTGACACCTAATTTTGGATCAGCTTTTTTAGCTTATTCTTAGAAAATTCATAAAAAGTAAAAAAAATTACAAAATCAACTTTGGTGGCCTTGGCCAAGCCTAAGGAACCATTTTTGACAAAAAAAAAATTCATATTTTTCACATTTTTTAGTATTTTTAGAAAATAGGAAAATACTTGAAAATTCATGAAAAATAGCATTCGAGGTCACAAAAAAATGAAAAAATAGTCAATATTTTTATTTTAAATCCTTTGTCTTTTTGACCTCATAAAAAGTCCAAAATCAAATTCAATTTTAGGTGTTCCTTTGTTACACATATGATTGAATTTGGTAAAAAAATGTCAATTGAGTCTTTTAATTTGCAAATTTGGCATTTTCTAGGATCTTGGCATTCAATCTAATTGTCCCTTATTGCAATTTACCCCAATTGTTTGCGCAAATTGTTCAATTGCATGAATCGGGCAAAATCGCATACTTAATTGCATTTTAGTCCTTGAAATTGGGCATATTTAAAATTACTTTTAATTCAGGGACTATCATTGCAAATTGAAGTCACTACCCAATTCTTTTCATCATTTTGAATCGATTAGCATAGGTGGTCTGGTCCAATTTGACCGTTTGAGCCCTTGATTGCACAATTTCTCAATTTGCAATTAAATAAAAATTTGGGGTTTTCATAGAAATTGATGTGAACTTTTGGGAAAAATCAGTTTTTTAGATAAAATGCATGCCCTAAATTCGATTCTAGGATTTAATTGCAAAAATTCCCCACCGATTTGGGTTAATTTTGAAAATTTCAAATCGGAACCGGTTCGAACCGGTCAGTCCGGTCGAATCGGTTCGCTACAGTACCATCTTCTTCCTCGGACTCCCGTGCAGATGAACAGTAGAAGGTCGAATTTTGATGGGGAAATTGATCGACCAATCGACTACAATTGAAGACGCACTGGTGGGTGCTTAGTTCTTCAGGCCATTCCCCGTCGATTGACACCAGAATCACGACCAATGGCCGCCAGAGGAGGAAGAAATCGATCAGTCAATGTCCCGGCGGCCGTGAAAGTCAAACTTCACAGAATAGCCCAAATCGGACGTCCGTTTGCACACGCCGGGAAACCACTTCAACCTAATGGAGTTGCCCATCGTCTCCGGCGCCGTTTGGACCAAATGGCACGCGCAAGCACGTGCCATTTCGAGTCAGTTGCCCCCCCTCCCCCCCATTCGGCGCCAAAAATCGAAAGGGGTATATAGCCTGCAAAAGGCCTTCTAGAAGGAAGAGGGAGTTCATTCGGTTGAGAGAGTTTAACAGAATCGAAAGAAAGAGAGAAAACGCGAGAGAGAGCTCGTTCTCCGGCCCCCATCGTCAAGAACTTGAGCTCGACTGCAAGGCGCTGGTTAGGCCGATTCCGGCCAAACCGAAGCCAAAGAAGACCGCCTGAAGTTCGCTTTGAGCATCAGGAAGTGATCGCCACCGCCCGTACCACGCAAAATCACGAAAATAGGTGAGACGCAGTTCTAAGTTCTTTGCTGTGCATCAATGGCGACGCATCCGTTTTACGTTTTTTCTTGCAATTAGTGTGTGCGTTTTGCTCCTTGGATGTCACTGACTACTGCTGCATCTCGTTTTTGCATCGATTTTGCCTGAAAACCCTGAGTCGAACTCCCAACCTAGCTCGGCCCGGTCGATCAATGCCAGTCTATTCTAGCCATAGCGAGCTCAATCAGAGCTCGAGGTAAGTCTCCTGAACACCCTGTGGTGCTCCTATGTGAAGGAATTGCTTTGAAATGCCATGAATCATGTGATCGAACTTCCATGGCCGTACTCGGTATCTTGCATGATGATTGTGATTTTATGGATGAAATGCTGCGATTCTTAGATATATTAAACTAGAGGTCATTACGAGACGATTGGCGCTGGTCTCGTGTCAATCGATCTAGGTTTAGCCATTCATCGGTGCCGGAGAATTCTCAGCTGTTCATTCCGTCGGGGTCGAAAGATTGAAGACGAAGCTGACGTGGCGAGTCAACGAGTCAGCGTTCCTAGGTGGCAGTCTGTCATTGGTCCACGTGGTTGTCTAGTCAGCATGGCCGTTAGGGTCTGTTATTCGAATAAAAGAATCGAACGGCTCAGATAAATCGAATCTAAATTTTAGTGGCCGCCCGATTAGTAATTAGGAATATCCTAAAATATTTTAAAATCAAAAAATCAAAATAAGTCGAAACGGTGCCGTTTAGGTTAGTGGTCGAGCGACGTCGTTTAGGTTAGTGAGGATGGACGGCCCAGATCGAGTCTAGCCTTCTAATCCTGACCGTAGATTTTGGTAGGTCAACCAGACGGCCTTGGTCGAGTCTCCGTTTAATCTAGGCCGTAGGCTTTAGTAAGCTGATCCGGTGGCCATGGATTAGCCACGTGGTTCAATAGGAACCGTCAGATCAAATCTAAATAATCAGAAAATAAAAAAGGGACGATACTGTGTCGTTTTGAGCCGTAGGTCGCACGGGTCCGGGTCTGGACCGGGTTTTGATCCGAGTGGGTCGGTCAACCCGGTCCGAATCACATTTTTAAAAATCAAAAAATCAAAAAATGATTTAAAAAAATAAAAATAAAATCAGAAAAATCCTAGAAAATCCTAAACAATGCTAGAAAATCCTAGAAAATCCAAACAAAAATATAGAAAAATTATGAGAAAATCCTAGATACTCCAGAAATCTCCAAAAATTGAGGATTGACCACAGACAACTGATCAATCCTTTTTTGGGGTTTTTTATCCGTTCTTCCAAGAATTGACGATATTACCCTTTAGGGGTAAGTCGCCTCCGTTGTGTGTGCCAGATAAGTCGATAGTGCCAAGATAAGAATTAGGGTCAGTTAGGCGATCAATTCTTGGGCTTGGGTCTTCGAATCTCGTCCATTTTCTCGAAATGACGATTTTACCCCTCAATGGGTAAATCGTCTTTCTTATTTCAATCGAGTCATGAAAATTGCTTAAAATTAGGGTTTGGGTCAGGTGGGCGAACAACCTTAATATTTGAGATTTTTCACTTCTCAACTTTGCCCAAAATGACGATCTTACCCCTCTAAGGGTAAAATCACTTTTAAATTCCAGAAAAATTCTGAAAATTCCCGAAAAATAGGAAATGGAAGAGTTTGATCGCCAATCCTATTTCCACTATCTTTTGACTGCACATCCCATCCGAAATGATAATTTTTCCCTTCTGAGGCAAATTGTCCCCAAATTTCTCAAAATTACGATTTTGCCCCTCATGGGCGAATCATGTCAAAATCACTCCTAAGCCTTGATTGATACTTCTCTAGGCTAATAGGGCCTCATTAGGGATGCCATGCTGCTTTCATGTGATTTATCCGTAATGCTTTGGATCCTTGATTTGCGCATTTATTTTTACTGATTGTGAGTGAAAAAGTAGCCACTCCTATCTGCTTGAACTCCTAGATTTAGGATCCGTCCCCCACTCGTCTGCTTGAATCTTGAGGATTAGATAAATCATTCAACTTAGGTGCCGAAAGGGCGTCAACTCTGATAGTTGGCGTAACAAAGTCCCCGATCCCATTTCTCTGGTTTTCGCAGAATCGAATAGATCGCTCCCAACTATTCGATAGGGTTTCCGATCGTACCCTCCACGAAATGATTGGTGGCGACTCCTTGGCATGTACATGTTGACACCTGATTTTTTTACCATTTATTATTGTGATTTTTATTCTTTAAAATTAATTAAAAATATAAAAAAGGTCATAAAATCACAAAATCAACTTTGGAAGCCTTGGTTTAACCTTAGGAACCAATTTTGAACAAAAAATATTTTTCGGTATTTTTAATATTTTTCGAGTTTATTTAATTATAAAAATACCCAAAAATCAGAAAAATACCATTCGTTGTCAGAAAAATACCCAAAAATATTCGATAATTTTGTTTTAATTTCCTCTTCAAGTGTGTCACTTTAAATCTCAAAAATTCGGCTCGGGTCACTATGTTCCTTCACAAACATAAACCCGAACCGAGCCTAAAAAAAATCATTTTCGAGTTTTTTAGTTTTCAATTCTCACTTTTTATAAGCTATGACATTGGATTCTAAAGTGTTAAAGTGCTATTAGGTCAATTTGCTCTCCAATTTAATCAATTTTTACCAAAAGGGCTTAATTGCACATTTTTCTTTCAATTAGTCCCCGGTTTCACGAATGTATACGTATGCTCTACGTATTTATATGTCATACGTTATGCATATTTGTACTGTTTAGTAACCTCTTTAACTCTTGTAATAATAATAATGGTTATTATTTTTAACACCTTTGTTAGTGCCTATTTTTTAGCATTTTTGTATTGTGAGTGCTATTGCTAGTGCTATTTTTAAATAGCATTTTTTGTATTATAAATTGTGAGTGCTATTGTTAGTGCTATTTTTAAATGACATTTATTTATCATAAATTGTGAGTGCTATTGTTAGTGCTATTTTTAAATGGCATTTATTTATCATAAATTGTGAGTGCTATTATTAGATAAAATTTATAATTGTTAGTGCTATTTTTAAATAGTATTTTTGTATTATAAATTGTGAGTGCTATTGTTAGTGCTATTTTTAAATAGCATTTTTGTATTATAAATTGTGAGTGCTATTGTTAGTGCTATTTTTAAATGTCATTTATTTGTGAGTGCTATTTTTAGATAGAATTTATAATTGTTAGTGCTATTTTTAAATACAATTTATTGGAAGGTATTTTTGGCTATAAAAGGATGACAAGAGTTTTGAGGTTGAGGGGGGAGACATTTTGTAGAGTGTGCAAATTTTTGAGAGCTTAGAGAGAAGAACACAAACACTCTCTATATTCTCATAATCTTGAGTGAGCAAAATATACTAAGTTCGGAATATTGATTCCGCATATTGCTAGCACAATTGTTGTGGAGTTATTAGTCGTCTCCCCATTCATCAATTGGTGGTGCGTCTGAACTAGATGCCTAACACTTGTGGAGGCTGAGATCGAAGAACATCGAACCGACACCTCCGTTCAAGCATGCTACGAGAGGTAATCTATTTACTCCCTTTGAGGCTTTGTGATTTTTTTTCGATTGAAATGCACGAAGTACGCCTTTGGAGATACATGTATGGGTTGTTATTTATTTCCGCTACGTGTTACGTGGATCCCAACAGTGGTATCAGAGCCAATCCTTAGGTGTTTTCGTGCATTTAATTGATTTTTGCAATTTTTGCAATACTATGGCCAATATGTATTAACGAATTGTTCGTCTTACATGGCTAATGGAGGTTGATTGTTTTTATATGATAAATTAATCAACGTAGCAAAAATTGAGACTAAATCAATTTTGAATCGAAAATTTATGGCTATCTTATTTTACGTAAAAATTCTAAATATGATTCAACGTAGAATTTTTATTGTGCCTTCCTAAGTTTTAAATTGTGAATTTATTACTTACGTGGAAGGGTGGTGATCATGGAAAAATCCCTAATCAATGTGATTGATGTATATATGAATGTATGATGATTATTTATATATTTGGGGTTGTAATTATTAAATGGAGGCTGCGTACTCCTTTTATTTTTCATGTAATCTTTATTTTTAGCATAGTCAATTGTTGATGTAAATGCTACGAGGATTACGTGGAGGAGCCTTTTAAGTCGGCGAGCTCTTTGGGGCCCAATTCTTGAAGAGTTCAAGAAACCAAGAAGAAGCAAAGAGCGGCTCTCCGTTATTAAAATATTAAAATGATTAAATGTGGTCTCATTGGCTCGAGACCCATTAAATCATAATTCCGTGATCACCACGTAGGATAGATGTTTATGTGATTGACATCTATTTATTTATTATGATTACGTGAGCATGTTAAACTGGTTAATGTGCAAAGTCAGACTTACCTCACCCAAAATTGCGCCTGCATGATATCCTAGTTAGGAAAATCACTTGCGTTAGGTACCGAAAGGGCGTTGGTAACGACACCAGCGTAACCAAGTCCCCGAACCCAAAATCTCTGGTTCCGTAGAACTGATCGATCTCTCCCAATCGATCAGTAAGGTTTCCGGTCTACCCTCCAAGAAAGACCGGTGGCGACTCCAAATGCATGCACAAGTTGCACATGCCACCACGACCACACTAAGGTCGAAAGCGATCGACTCTTATCGTCGAATCCTCCTGAAAAATACTCCCGCCGCGATTTGGTATGGGCCTGGGAGGGCTCGCGCCGATCCAAGACCCGTAATCGGTAATCCATTAGCCGCGTTCGCTTTCGGACGGGTCGCGACAGCTGGCGACTCCACTGGGGACTTTGTTCTAGAACCTATGGTTCTAGACCTCAAGTGGACTTAGGCCGTAATTAAAACGCTGAGTGATTTTTCTAACCTTGCAGGCGCTCTTGAAGGTGAGGTAAGTCCGCTTATGATAGGTGTTATATATTTTTGCAGATTGGAGTGATAAGGGGGGTAGTCTGTGATTAACATTGTCTTATGCAGGTTGGCGTAGGAATGAATGATTGTGTGTATGTTTTATATTGAAGCGGTGATTGTTAAATAAGATGCATGTTTATTGCTTTAGCACGACACCGAAAATACACACAACCGCGCCTAAAACCCCGGGCGCCGCCTATAGGAAAACAATAGAAGGGATTGAAAATGGAATCTCCGTTAGGAAAAACACAGGGTAATCCACTTTTCAATTCCGCTCATTTTGAACTATGGATCGAGCCCCAATGCAACGATAGTTGTGCAATGGAATCTGCTCTTTCTAGAACTCAAGATGGGAACCTCGGCCTTAGGTTCCAAACCCTTTTGGACTGTTAGAGTCAAGCCTCACTTGTCTCATGCGCATGTATATGGATGGTTGATATATCTAAAACCACCTAAAAAAAAAAAATCGGTGATCCTGGAGTCACATCTCGAAGACTGGAACTGGGGCATCTCCAAGTGTCCGGACCACATTCCTTTGATTGGTTTGGCATTTTTAATTCTCTTATATAAGACTAATTTTGCTGAGGTCTTCTCTATCTCGTCCCTTAGATTGATTGTATTAGGGATCTATTTGTATTGTATACATCTCGATAAGGCTCATTTCTATCGAAAATAGGGGCAAATTCCCCAAACCTGTGGAGCATAGTGGAATTCGTCCCTTCAGTGCAAAATGCATTTGGCCGCAGATCCACCCGTTTGGTGAAAGGACGTATCGTTCCTAATTGATTTTTAATCAGATCTGAGGATAAGTTCTTCTCCATTTTTTTTTTATCTCAGGTGATAAAAGAGACAATGCACCCAAAAGCTCATACATTCAAATGACAAAACAGACGTCGCCCAGCTGGGGCAAATGAACCGTAGGCATTGCAAATACCTTCAAACACGGATGGAGGAATTCGATAGATGTTGTTCATATCAATATGCAACATCAAAACGGAATGCAAATCAAGTGTAAAAGGACGTATCATTCCAAAACGATGATTTCCTTGATATGGGAATAATGCTTCCTTTCTTTTTCCTCTCAGATGATGATCAAGAGCAGAGGACGCAGGATGTAATGCTTTCAAATAACAAATAGGGAACATCAAATACCTCAAACGGCGACTGTGATCGAGAGAATCACCAAACCGCCACATGACGAACCCCAAGAATATCAGGCTATCTCGAAACAGATAAAATTGATTAAGGACTCTGACAATCGAGACGGATGATCAGAATCTGCCAAAAATCAATGGGAGCAGGTTCCTCCCCCATTTACTTTGAGGAGCCAAACCGGGGGCAAACTCTCATGATCCCCCATGAAAGCGCATCAAACCAGGGTCATCGAATCCAGAGATGACAAACAGCAAAACCATGCCTAACTGGGCCAAGTGAATCATTTGTACGCCGGACGTTTCTCCTCTGGCAAAATCAATGGACGCAATAACAGAGTCGTCCGCATCAGAATCAAACCCCAAGATACGAATTTGGGTTAACAGTAACCTTGTATCGTTCCAATTTGGTCTTCGAAGACCACATGCCTAACATGAGTTTTTACTCATTTTGCAGGAAGTCGTTGGCGCTGAAAGCCCCAACTGAAAAGAGCGCGCTAACAGGGAGGCGAATTGAATCAGTGGCGCTAGAAGTCAGAATTCCAGGAGATGGTCTTTGATCATAAGACCTAGTGGATGGAACTATGAAGAATGGCGCTGGAATGCGCCCAAAAACACAAATGGATCTCCTCTGGGGCAAATCCTCGAGAATGATTCATCGCCAACCAAACGGAGGGATCGTGGCCACAATATAGATGGCCAATTTCTGCAAGCCGCGCGTTTGTGTTTGAATGGAAACACAAAGCAAGAACAAGGCTGTATCGTTCCAATTCGCCTTGAATTTTGGAACGCAAACTGACACATAATTCCCGTCTTTGACAGGGGATCGCCATCAAGGCGAAACAGGTTTTCACATCCCATGTATTACCCGTTGGAATACATGACCAAGGGTAAAATGTATCGTTCTAATTTTTTTGAAAAATTCATGAACGAACAATAACATGTTTCTTCTGCATTTTCAGGGATCTCCAGCCACGAGGAACAGGTAAGTATCCCTCTCCCAAAATCCCTTGAAGATGTTGAATAAAAAATAGACAAGAAAAGAAAAGCTTTCAGAATCTAATGTCTAGAAAAAGACATAGAATTTAAATTTCATTGGCATTCATGTTTTGAAACAGGAGGTTGTCCGAACATGAATAAAAACATGCATGGGGCATCATAAAATCCCCTTGATGGGTAAAATTTTTGGAGAAAAAGAAAGAGATTTTTCCAATCAAAAGTTGTTCAAAACTTTCAAAAGGACGTTTCCTCGAAAGACGAGAGGCAAAGCCTAAATCAAAATACGTCCTATACACACTTAAGAGAAAAGTGGAGCGAATTAGACAGCAAAACCTGGACCTACGGAAGTAGGGACCATTCGCAGCAGTTACATGGATTGGGACGACGGAGGCGTTCGTTTCTTATCCCCAAACAATACAGGTGACCATTGACAACCCCTTTGAACGGCGTTTTTCATTCTCAACCCTGTCAAGAACCACCCCACATTGGGGCAAAAGGGAGGTGAGTTCCACGACATCAGGAGGAAATGGTTAGAAATTTTCTTGTTCGGACTAACATCAATCTTTGTGTGTTGCTTATATGGTAATCCAAGTGCCATAGGATGACGAGAAGCATTCATTTCTCTATCCCACATACCATATCCTTCGCACAGCCAAGTTGAGCCTGTAAAGTCATTTCATGAACCCGTTGGTGATCATTGCACATTCCAAGACGGATGCGGCGTCACTTCAGAACGGAGGAGTTCAGGACTTAGGGATTACGAAGAAAATTCCTGTGCAGACGTTCAAAGCATGCTTAGACTTTCAGTCATAGGTCTAACATGGTCTCCTGAATATGAGAAAAACAGGATTTCAGAAATGATGAAAAAAAAATGAATGAATGAAAAAAATCTCCAGCATCAGAAAAGAAAAGCAAAGTGCCTGGTAAAAGCAAGGCCGATGCTCGCCTAAGTTGTTTGATTGATCCCAGTAAAGTCTGGTCGGGAAAAGAAGAAATCCCTAAAGGAGTGGGATCAAAAAGGGCTGCTCCCCAAATGGTGTCAGACGCAGAGCAAAAACATGGACATAATTGTCAATCTCTTAAAACAACAAGAGACGCTCTCTAAAGGACTTGTGCACAACTCGAAAACAGGGGTACACCTCAAGGACTGAAGATGCAGACAAGTAAGGACAGGTGACAAGTTTGCAATGATCACCAATGTCAATCCCTTCGTAAATTCTGGGCCAAAAACAAGCCTTTTTCAGTCCCCAATCCTACCAATGTTACAACCCTCAAACGGTCTTCTCTGACTAAGACACTTGGGTTAACATATAGCTTAGCTCGAAGAAGTACGAGCAAGACTATTTCTTTCTCATTTTGCAGGGTTCTTGACTTGTAAACCCGGAGCAGATGGTGAAGACTTTTATTTGTCGCGACCTGTCCGAAAAGCGGACGCGGCTAATGGATTACCGATTGCGGGTCTCGGATCGGCGCGGGCCCTCCCAGGCCCATACCAAATCGCGGCGGGAGTATTTTTCAAAGGATTCGACGATAAGAACCGATCGCTTTCGACCTTCAGTGTGGTCGTGGTGACATGTGCAAATTGTGCATGCATTTGGAGTCGCCACCGGTCTTTCTTGGAGGGTAGACCGGAAACCTTACTGATCGATTGGGAGAGATCGATCAGTTCTGCGGAACCAGAGATTTTGGGTTCGGGGACTTGGTTACGCTGGTGTCATTACCAACGCCCTTTCGGTACCTAACGCGAGAGATTTTCCTGGCTAAGAATTCATGTAGATGAGTGGGGTACGAGTCCTAAATCTAGGAGTTCATGCAGATAGGAATGACTATCCTAGCAATCACAATCAATAATAAAGTGCACAAATCAATGAATTCAAATGTACAAATAAATCACATGGCATTCCTAATAAGGCCATATTGGCCTAGAGAAGCGTCAATCAGGCTTAGGAATGATTTAGACGTGATTTTGTCCATCAAGGGCAAAATCGTAATTTTGAGACAAAGGGGACAATTTGCCCAAAAAGGACAAAATCATCATTTCGGAATGAATCCGGAGTCAAAAACAGGTTTGGTCACTCAATTGACCCATTTCCTATTTTTTTTTGGCAATTTTCGTGATTTTCGGGAATTTTAGAAACCGATTTACCATTCGAAGGGTAAAATCGTCATTTTGGATTAAATGGGAGAAAATCCCGGAAATGAAAACAAATCAATTTTTTGGTGTTTTCAACCTTGAAAATTTTTTTAGAATTTTTTTAGAATTTTCTGATCGATTTTTTTTTTTTATTTATTTTTTTTTATATTTTCGAAAAATATCTTAATAAAAAGCATGTCTTTGACAATTGATAACACTCAACCAGATAAATAAGCTAACCACTAGACTGAAACAAATACATGCAAATCAAATCTATGATGACAATACTTTAAGAAAATAACTCTAATATACTGATCGGGTACGCGAAATATACCTGGTTGGACACCGGTCTTCAATTGCTCAGCCCCAGCAATGCGACTGTCTCCATGCGCATCACCTGATTGGACACCGGTCTTCAATTGCTCAGCCCCAGCAATGCGACTGTCTCC
Source organism: Rhodomyrtus psidioides (assembly GCA_021437785.1). Lineage (NCBI taxonomy): Eukaryota > Viridiplantae > Streptophyta > Magnoliopsida > Myrtales > Myrtaceae > Rhodomyrtus > Rhodomyrtus psidioides. The sequence continues at coordinate 769,464 of JAILYB010000041.1, read as the reverse complement.
ATGCGCATCACCTGGTTGGACACCGGTCTTCAATTGCTCAGCCCCAGCAATGCGACTGTCTCCATGCGCATCACCTGATTGGACACCGGTCTTCAATTGCTCAGCCCCAGCAATGCGACTGTCTCCATGCGCATCACCTGATTGGACACCGGTCTTCAATTGCTCAGCCCCAGCAATGCGACTGTCTCCATGCGCATCACCTGGTTGGACACCGGTCTTCAATTGCTCAGCCCCAGCAATGCGACTGTCTCCATGCGCATCACCTGATTGGACACCGGTCTTCAATTGCTCAGCCCCAGCAATGCGACTGTCTCCATGCGCATCACCTGGTTGGACACCGGTCTTCTCCATGCGCATCACCTGGTTGGACACCGGTCTTCAATTGCTCAGCCCCAGCAATGCGACTGTCTCCATGCGCATCACCTGGTTGGACACCGGTCTTCAATTGCTCAGCCCCAGCAATGCGACTGTCTCCATGCGCATCACCTGATTGGACACCGGTCTTCAATTGCTCAGCCCCAGCAATGCGACTGTCTCCATGCGCATCACCTGATTGGACACCGGTCTTCAATTGCTCAGCCCCAGCAATGCGACTGTCTCCATGCGCATCACCTGTCGATCGTCACTTTAGGATATTAAAGATCAATTGTACAAGTAAATATGGAAAATGATGATTTTTTTTATTAATTAATTTTTTTATTAAAAAAAAAAAACAAAAAAACAAACTCGGACACGTGTCCGGACCCGGCCTGGTTCGCCCGGACACGGCTGGACACTGTCCGGTCCGCCCGGACATGGCCGGTCTGTGGGCAAAATCCCAAAAACAGGGGCGATGACGATGCACGGCTGATTCGGCGGCCGGTGGACGACGGCCGGCTTCGAGACCGATGTTGGTGGATCGAGGCAACTTCGGGGAGCTGAGGGCGGCGCTGGCCGTGGCGGAGGACGGCCGGAGATGGCCGAATGACGGCGGGACAGGGGGGCGGAAAAACAGAGTGCCGCGGCGGCCGAGCAGGGGAAGGATTCAGAACGGTTATCCGGCCGCCACGCGCGGAGGCCGGCTTCCTCGAGCTCAAGGGTGTCGGCGGCAGGTCTTAGGAAGTCGTCGGAGGTGGCGGTGAGCAACGGCAACGGCTTAATTGCCCGAATCTGAAGAAAATTCAAGCCGGCCCAAAAACAGGGCACCGCGAGCTTCGAGGCCGTTCGCGGCAGTTCTGGCGGACAGCGGCTGGTGGAGTGGTGTCCGGCGTGTCGAGGGGAGACGGGCGGACGTCGGTGAGGCGATGGGTGGTGGCGACGGCGCCGGAAAGGGTCGGAGGAAAGCCGGTCGTTCTCGGGTCACGGGGGTCCGAAAACAGGGCTTGCCTCTCGGTCGTTTCTTCGCGGCCGTCAGACGAGCAGCGGCGACACCGGAGGGGTCGGTGGTGGTGGCGAAGTCGGGCTGAAGATGATGACGGCCGGTGGCGCCATGGTGGCCGGCGCGAGGTGATGGATGAAGAGGAGGATCCGTTCGGCGGGGGGGAGTGTTGGCGCCAGGAAGAGAGAGAGTCAGCGTCCACCCCAAAAAAAGCAAAGAAAAAGAAGAAGCCGAAGAAGACTACCAGCCAGCGGGGACAAGGTGCCGTGGAAAGCCACAAAAAAAATGAAAAAGAAAAGAGAGGGAGCGGCCGTGGAGACAAAAACATGAAAATGAGAGAAAGAAAATAAAATATAATAAAATAAATAATAATAAAAAATGAAAAGGAGAGATAAAATCATTAATTAAACACACACTTTTTCTTTTTGCTTTTTCTTTTAAATGGTAATGTTTCACATTTCACTATTAATTATTACTAATATTTTTGCCAAATTCAATTTTATGGTGATCAGAGAACACCTAAACTCGAACCTGAATTTTACTGTTTTATGAGGTCAGAAAATAGATAAAATAAAAATAAAAATATCGACTATTTTTATATAACTTTTGTGACCTCAAATATTATTTTTCTTGATTTTTTTTTATTTTTTCGAAAATATATTAAAAAAATGAAAATTATGAAAATTATTTTTTTTGGTCAAAATGGTTCATTTAGCTTGGCTAAGGTCACCGAAATTGATTTTTCAATTTTTCAACTTTTTATGGATATTCTATGAATTTTCAAAAAAATAAAATAAAAATAAATAAATAAAAAAAAGTTGATCAGAATTTAGGTGTCAACAGCTGCCCCTCTTTGAGAGGAATCTCGTTAGAGGTTTCTCTCAAAGATAAGGTGACACTTGAGTCCTGATCGACTCGACTCGGGAAACTAAAGGAAAATGAGTCTTGACATCCAATCTCCATGCTTGTCCATGTATGCTCTTTCTTGAAGGGGGAAACATTCATTTGACATGAGAGACATACCTGCCACTTACCTGTTCAATGTTTGTGCGATTTTCGCGGTGTTTGATGGATTCAAGAGAATTTCTAGGAACTCGTTACTAGAGTATCCTAGAGGGGTTAAGCTCTGACCCGTATGGTAGGTCAAACCATAATGGGATTCCTAACTGATAGGAATCTAAGGAAGACGCGTCTCATTTGAGATTTACCAAGGATTTTGATCCGTATGGTGGATCGGACCCTTGAGTTGACCAGTTAAGTGACTTTTACTATTGGGTTGACCCTTCAGGCGGTTTCTACCGTTGTGTTGACCCTTCCGGCGGTTTCTACCTTGAGCTGACCCTTCGGGCGGTTTCCACCTTGGTTTGACCCTTCAGGCGGTTTCTACCTTTGGCTTGACCCTTCAGGCGGTATCTACCTTGTGTTGACCCTTCAGGCGGTTTCTACCTTGGTTTGACCCTTCAGGCGGTTTCTACCTTTGGTTTGACCCTTCAGGCGGTATCTACCTTGAGTTGACCCTTCAGGCGGTTTCTACCTTGGTTTGACCCTTCAGGCGGTTTCTACCTTTGGTTTGCTTTGAAAAGGGGTCTCATGACGAGGTTTCTCCACGTCCGATGAGGCTGCTTGAGTCTGTTGAGGCAACATTCTGGGAGCTGGGTTCTCCAGGCATCCTGCAGGAGTTTGAGCCTGAAAGAATTTTCTTCACCAAGAAAATGTTAGTAATCTTTGGAAAGACCACGGCTGTCCATTTGACAAAACCGTATGACTTAAGTTTTAATATTGAAATGTGCATATTGATGCCGAAGGCTATCCAAAACATTCTTGCAACATGCAAATGTGATCACAAATCTCTTGCACGGAAAATCAGGATCAAACAATTTGAAATTTCCAAAAAGAGTTTATTCAAAACATCTATTGGAGAATTTCTCATCCAAGAGGGCTCCTCACCGCTCTGTGATAATGGTCTTTTGTAAGGGATGCGCTCAACCTCCTACTAACCTGTGCCTAGGTTTTAGGATCATTCGCAGCGCATACATTTTGATCGGTCGGGAGGTCTTCCACGGGACCGTAATGTTGGGCTTGGATATTGGTTTTCAAGGGGACCCGCTTTGGAGTCGAGGCCGCTGAATGAAATCCTTCACCGTCTGCTCCGGGTTTACAAGTCAAGAACCCTGCAAAATGAGAAAGAAATAGTCTTGCTCGTACTTCTTCGAGCTAAGCAATATGTTAACCCAAGTGTCTTAGTCAGAGAAGACTGTTTCAGGGTTATGATGTTGGTAGGATTGGGGACCGAAAACGGCTTGTTTTTGGCCCAGGATTTATGAGGGGATTGACATTGGTGATCATTGCAAACTTGTCACATGTCTTTTCCATTTTGCATCTTCAATTTTTGAGGCATGCAACCGCTTTTGACAACTCTGTCTGCGTCTTCCACGCCTGACATCATTTGGGGAGTAGTCTTTTTGACCCGACTCCTTTAGGGGTCTTTCTCTTTTCCCATCCGGCCTCATTGCGGATCAATCAAACAACTTACACGAGCATCGGCCTTGCTTTTACCAGGCACTTTGCTTTTTCTCGATGCCGTGGATTCATTTTTGAAATCCCACTTTTTCTCATCTTCATGGGATCGTGTTAGGCCTATGATCAAAGGCCTAACAAGGTTAAGCATTAACTTAGGGATTTTTTGCAAACCCTAAGTCTTGAACTCCTTCGTTTCTGAAGTGATGCTGCATCCGTCTTGGAATGTGCAATGATCACCAACGGGTTCATGAAATGATTTTGCAGGCTCAATTTGGCTATGCAAAGGATTCAGTGTGTGGGATAGAGAAATGAATGCTTCTCATCATCCTATGGTACTTGGATTACCATATAAACAACACACGAAGATTAATGTTAGTCTGAGCAACAAAATTTCTAACCATTTCTCCTGATGCTGTTGGAATTACTTCTATTCTGCCCCGATGTGGGGTGGTTCTCGACAGGGTTGATGATGAAAAACCTCCGTTCAAATGGGTTATCAATGGTCACCTGTAGTATTTGGGAATATGAAACGAACGCCTCCGTCGTCCCAATCCATGTAATCGCTGCGAATGGTCCCTACCTCCGTAGGTACAGATTTTGCTATTCGATTCACTTCCCTCGTCTCTCAAGTGTATGTAGGATGTGTTTGGATTGGGCTCGCCTCTCTTTTGAGTAAACTTCCTTTTGAATGATTTGACAAATAATCATATTTGGAAAAATTTATTTCTTTCTTTCCCAAAATTTATCCATCGATGGGATTTGTGATGTATCGTGCATGTTTTATTCATGCTTTGGGCGACCTCCCGGTTTAAATCATGAACATCGATGCATTGGATAATTTTCATGACGGCTGAAAGGATTTTAACATTCTTTATCTCCAGCTAACTGGGAAAGGGATACTTACCTACCTGTCGCGGCTGCAGACCCCTGCAAATGTAAAGAAAGCATATCATTGTAGGTTCACGAATTTTTCAAAAATCGAAACGATACATCCTACCCTTGGTCCTGTACTCTGACGAGTAGTACATGGGATGTAAAAACTTGTTCCTCTGCAAGGCGACTCCCCTGTCAAGGATAAACAATAAGTGTCAATTCATATTCCCAAATTCGAGACAAGTTGGGACGATACAACTTTACTCTTGGTTCTCATCCCGTTCTGACGTTGCGTATTGATATGAACAACGTCTATCAAATCCGCCTATCCATGTTTGGAATATTTGCAACATCAATGGTTCAGCTGCCCCCGGTTGGGCAACGTCTGTTCTGTTATTTGAACAGATGGCTCCTTGAGTGATTTATCCACGTTTATCACCTGAGAAGGGAAAGAAAGGAGACATTACTTCGGTATTCGATTGAAGATCGTTTAGGAACGATACATCGTTTTACCAAATAGGTGGCTTCGCGGCCAAACGTATCTCGTATTGAAGTGGTGGATCCCATTATGCTCCGCGGGTGATAGTCATTGTTCATGGAACTTGCTCCACGGATTAAGTGATTAATCCACGGCCCTCGGCTTGAAGATGCTCAAAGGGTGATGTTGACACTCACGCGCAATTAGTTCTAGATATTAATGAAAGATGTTCCCGTGGGAACCTTACAGTGCGATCAACAACGTATTCAACAGGAGTATTCAACCCCTTTCCTCTAAGCATTTTTCATCGAGTAGCCATGCCTTGCATCAGACGTTTGATCACCGGCCTTGCGTCACCACTGCGATGGTCCTCCGGCTCCAAACTGATCGAGCCAAAGATTGAACTCATCGCCAAGGAAATTTCTCGGGTCTTCGAGCCATTGATGTTCAAGTTGGGTATCAACGATTGTTGGGGGCAGATTTCTTTCATTGCCTTCGTTGTGAGGGATTGGAGTCTTTGAGCTGGAACTTTCATCATTGCCCTGTTGGGGTTGAGACATACATCCCTGAAGAGTATTGATCCAAGTGTCCAACTCCTCATCAAGGAAATCACCTGTTCTTTCTAGCCCTTGGTGCCCAGATTGGGTGTCGTCGACTGCATGTGAGGGATTCCTCTCTTTGTTCTCGCCGTGAGCAATTTGATCCCTCGAATTGGGACTTCCTCCGATGACCGGCAGGTTTATATGTGCACTCTCTACCAATGCCAGATCCGCTTCAGGGACAGCATTAATGACTGATTCGCGCTCAAACTGAGGAATCTCTATGTGCTGGAACTGTGGCATATACTCTTGAGGAGTATTGAGATAGCTCAGCGGAGCATTCTGATTTGGGTTAGAGGAGTCGCTGACACGACTGCTAGTCCCGTCATTGCTGAGACACGGTTGGGTGCTCTTGGCTCTCCAATCATCATGGTTGTAGCTCTGCCCAGCACTTGAGCTCCAATTGGCTTTATGATGGTTTAACGCTATCCTCCCATCCCTTAGCAATCTCCTATAGTACTTGAGGTGAGACTCGACGTTAATTCTAGAGAGCCCCGGCACATTCATAATCTCGAGTATGCGTAGTGGGCTAGCCGAATCAACTCCCAGCTCTCGAATTGCATCAACAAATTTGGTGTGAAGTTCATAGGTCCAGTAAAACCTTGTTCTCTTATCACCCAAAATATCGTCAATACTTCGGTAGTTATTCTCTACGGGATCTAGTCGTTTCAAAAGTTGTCCAGGGAGGGACTCACCGACTTTGGATTGGCTGGCTGCGACAGCGAGTTCGTCATTGAGAGAACTCCCCCTGTGATGATTCATATCCCATTTCTCAGAGGATGTTGGTGTTGATCCTATGGTGTTGACTTGCTCATGCAGATCTCCGGCGATATCTGGCTGTGTCGGAAAATGCTGTGGAGAATACGGTAACAGCTGAGCGTTATTCGTCAACAGGGACGGTTCATCGAGGAACACCTCGCCGAGGACAACAGGATTACCACAATTAAGGCAGGTGGCCTTGGTCAGAGCTTCCTTATATCTCGCGCTTTCAGCTTGAAGCTTCTCATTCTCCTCCTTCAGGACCAGTAACTCATGGTCTGCGTATTGCTGTTTCACCCGGGTTCGTTTGTTGGCGAACCAAAACTTGACTTTCGAAAGCTCCAATCCTATTTTTCGGCTCAACTCCATTTTCTGTTGTCTGCTTGGGGTGGGGCATTCATTGAAGAAAGCTTCGAGCTCTCGGATTTGGCCTGGAGTGTGGCGTTGTAGTTGCTTCCTTTTCCGACTCCGGTCATCATTGTATATTCCTTCTTCGTAGCTGAAACCTAGAATTTCATCGCTGGAGGAGTCAGTCTCCACGGCCTTCGGGCAGGATTCAGCTCCAGGATCCTCAAAGTCTCCCAGTAGTTCGTGCTCAGAAATGTCCAGGTAGGGCGTTTCTAGCAGATGGGAATAGCTTTTAAACATGATGGATCGAAGTATCTCGGGCTGATCTAGTTCACTCAGCTTTCTCTATTCGCTCTTACGTGTTTGCTCACTCTAGAAATTTTCTCAAGTGATTGTGCGTGTCCTAGAACCATCCTTCAGGCTGCATATGAAGACCAGCAAGCAAGCGCTCCTCCCGAGACCCTGTAATTACTCATCGTCTGTATTCCCCTTTCTTTTTCCTCGTGATAGGATCACAAACTCTTTTGCATTGATTCAGTTTCATCGAGTATTGCGCTCGTCCCCTAGTTCAGTCTTCAAAGTGGCGGGTCTACAATCTTTCGGCGCCTTTTATGATTTGCTAGGCCCGAGAACGTGGGGAGCAGCGGTGGGCCCGCAATTAATGACTCCGTTTAATTCATTTAGCTCCATGGGAATTAACGCTATGATCTTCTCTCAACCCCTTTTCATCGTTCAAACGAAAGTGGCATTTTCCCTGTGCATGCTGTTACTCTTCATTTCAGCATCCCGGGCGCTTGGTGAGGAATGAGTTCGTGGCCACTCAAAATTTTAAAGACCGTCTCTGGTTTTAGACTTAATCTAACAAGGGATCATCACAACTGAGCATGACGATGTTCGTCGATAGCGTTGGTTTTAATATAGAATTAACTATAGTCATTAAAGAAAAATGTTCCCGTAGGAACTTTACAACGGATAAAATGAGTGATCTACTCGTGAACATGTTCTTCTTTCTAGGGGTGTTCGTGGTGACCGACCCATCGTGCCCCGAGTCAAGTGCTAGATCATGGCTGTCCAAGCATGCCAGCTTCCCACTGATTGAACAAGGCATCGAGCCCCTCATCAAAGAAATCGTCTGTCGTGGGTTGACCAGCGGCAGGCAGAGCACCAGCCGACTGCTGCTCGAATGGAGGAGCGCGCACTCGCTGTACTTGTGACACGCGCTCTTGAGAAGTGTTGAAATGGCCCGGGAGGACATTCTGATCAGCTTTCAGTTTGCCGGTGGTCGGGTTGCTAGCTTGATTGATGCTTAGATTCGGCCGGGTATCTCTTGATGCCTGAGCATTACAATGGCGGTCGCCCCTAGCTTTTGAGCTCGAGACGGATTCCTCCCGGTTTAGCTCCGCTCGACGTTGTCTTAATAGCTTTCTGTAGGCAGCAAGGTGATTCCTGACCAGTTCCTTACTAAGCCCCGGTACATTCATGGCCTTAAATATGCGCGTCGGAGTTGCTGAGTCGATCCCCATTTGGTGAACCACATCTAGGAATCTGGAATGCAGTTCAGGGGGCCAAGCGAACCTCCTCTTATCGTGGCCCAAAATTGCATCGATGGCTTGACGACTGATTAACTCATCTCCAGCAGGACCCGACCCTATCGAAAATTGTTGTGCATGAGGCTGATATGCTTTGAGCTGGTCGGCGGTAACATCCAGCTCCTTGAAACTGTAACTCCAATCAAAGCGATGCAAATCCCATCCCCCAGGAGGCATTTGTATCATCTTCGTAGGATCATCCTGCTCATGCGTGACTCCGGCAAAATCTGGTTGAGCAGGAGATGCCCCGAGGGAGTAGGGTGGTAAATGAACGTCTTCAATCATCACGTGAGGCTTATCGGGGAATATCTTACCGAGGGCGACGAGGTTATCGCAATGAGGGCAAACGGTGATATTGAGAGCTTTTTCATACCTCATGTTTTCTGTTCGCAGCTTTTGATTTTCTTCCTTTAAAATCTCGACCACTTGACGTTTGCGTTGAGCCCTCGATTTGGATCTCCTATTTTGAAACCAAAACTGGATCCTCGACTGATTAATCCCCAACTCCCGGCTCAATTCAATTCTCCACTTCTTTTTCATGTAATGGCTTTTACTGAAAAGGGTTTCCAGCATTTGGGTTTCCTCCTGAGAGTATTGGTGAGGACCTCTTCTTTTCCCGAGTTGAGCATTGTGGATGTCGTTGTCGTCGTCGCCGTGATCTTGATTTCCGTTGCCAGAAGTGTTGGGCTCCATGGTTTTGGCGTTATACTTGACCTTGGAATCTTCGAGATCCCTCTGTGGTTCAATTTCTGAGATTTTTGAGTCAGTCGCCTCTAGCAGCTGACAGTAACCTCTTAAATATGTTGGATTGAGAAATGTTTGATTGGTTCTTGCCCACTCAGAGTTCTCCACTCTCTCCTGTATGCTTACTCCCTATAAAGTTTTCTTCAAGTGACTTTGCATGTTCAGGAGACGCTCTTCAAGCATCATTAGGCAAACGTTCCCCCTCAAGACCTTGAATTTCTCGCTTAGCTTTTCAACGTAATGGGACTGCCAAACCCTGTTAGGGCTCTCTTCGATAGTTGCGCTTTCCTCCCACCTAACTCTCATAATGGTGATCCCGACAAATCTTTTACATCTTTTAATTGATGAGCCGGAAATTGCGGACCTAAACGAATTCAATGGTTCTCGTGAGGGGACCTCCTGCTTTACCCCCTAACTAGGCTCCACCAGCATTATTACTGAGACCCTTCATCATCCTTGAGTTGCTATAAAATGAGGGATTAACGTATGGCAGATTAGCGTTCTCGCATAATCAGCTTCTTCCTTCTAATCTCCCTACTAGCCTCGTCTTATTCTCAAGCCAACCCAACGCAAATGGCCTCTTCTCCCGTGCGCACTTTTTCGACTGATGTCTTGGCCCAGTGGGAAAAGCTTTATAACTTATTGGGTCGCGGTTACGCGCACATAACCGATCATTCTGCAACCGCGAATGAAATCCGTGTCTTGCTCGAGGACTTAGATACCACTTCCCTCGAAGGCACTACGCTGGGGAGGGAATATACAACTTTCCCGACCCTCTTTGCACACTCCTTAGAGGCCTACCGTGTTGCTGATCGGGAGGTTCTCGTGGCTCGCGTCTTGCGGGCTCGTTACCCGGATCGGTCTGATCATTTGGTGTTGACCAACTATCTGGCCGATCGTCACAAAAAGGCCGTCGAGTTTGCCAATGAGAGGGTCGCGACGTTGCTTCGCGAGAGGAGAAAACTGGTGGATCAATTGGCCCTATCCCTGACCGCTGGCGAGCACGACCGCCACAATGTCCTATTGAGGCTGCAAAGCGACTGGCAGGAAGAACGGCTCGACAAAATAACCGCAGACATAGCTCACGGGAATGGATTAGTTCGGGACTTGGAAATAATCACTGAAGAACACGAGGTCAAGGTCACTGAGGTTAAGGGAGAATGCAGAAACCTTTTCCTCAAGCTCGCGGATCAGGACATGCGAAGTCGTGAGTACGGGCAGAGCATTAACAACATGGAGGGTCAGTTGGGCTCCTTTGTGTCGTTAATTAGGGCTCACTTTGGCTTTACTTTTCCACCCCGAATTGTATGACCTGCTTCTGAAAACCCTCCGCTGAGCAAAATAAATGAAAGTTCTCGTGTGTGTTTTAACTTCTGCATGGTTCCTTTCTTCGAGCGTTCGAACATCTTCAACTTAGGTGAGCCGAACCGTAATATCAATAAGTCGAGCAAATATGGATTTTATAACTCGCTCATGATCAGATGAAAGAATAGCCTCAGACTTATCCAGGAAAAGATTTCTCTCTGTTACCTATTTTTTACCTGCAAATGAAAAGACAGAATCAGAAGGAATAATTTGAAAAAGAAAGCAAAAACCCCTTTCAATCTTATGCTTACCCATGATTAATAAGGACAAGAACTTTTACAAGGGTTTTAATCTTGCGCGAAAAGTTTTTTTATCAATATTCTTCGAAAGAAAGCATACTATTGAAAGGAATGTAATTCACAATAATTGCTTTTGATCAATTTCGAGAGGAGCGAATTACTCAAAAGTACGAGGCATAATAACGTGTTTTAAATTTAATTGAAGATACGACATCCAAATCAAGGCCGTTTTGTTAAGAACGAGAGTAATTTGGACATCTATCTCGTCATTAAATTCAAAACAACGCCGATATTCTCGGTCAATTATCGTGGATTACCAGCGGCGCACAATCATGCATGAACCAATCCAAGTGTATAATTCCTTCTAGCGAAATTGGGGTCGGATTACTCTATACGACCAAAAAGGTCATGCAAGATTTCCAATTTTGATTTCCTCTAAAGGAATTATAAACTTGACTTGGGAGTATTCGGATGATTAGAGAAAATGCCACTATCACATTCCCATGTCCTGTCAAAAGAAATACAACCAAGTTCCATCTAAATGTATACACCAATAGATCCCTAATACAATCACTCTAAGGGGTGAGATAGAGAAAGCCTCGATAAAAATAAACCCTATACAAGAGGACTAGTAATGGAAAATGAAACAAAGGAATGTGATCCTAACGTTTAAGGATGCCCCAAGTTCGATCTGTGACTTCCGGATCACTTGCCCCAACTCGTCATCTTCATTGGACGATATCTCAATAATGTCCATAGTAGGCTCCTTTGTTGCTCACTCGGTGCTTGTCATGGGATATCATCCTCTTCGTCTTCTATCAAGGACGTTTGGGAAAAACACACACATCTATCTTTGAAATGGCATTTAATCTAATCACCAGAATGCAATGAATGAAATGCCTATATTTATATGAACTGTAATAGATTCGAGGGATAGAGAGTCTTACCAACCAAACTTGTCGACTTATGTGCGGTTTTAGGTGTACCAACCGCCCAAAGACATGCGCATGAGACAAGTGATGGTGAACTTCTAAAAATCAGAGGGTTTGGCACCTAAGGTTAAGGTTCCCACTTCGAGTTCTAGAAAGAGCCGATTCCATTGCACAGCTATCGTTGCATTGGGACTCGATCCATAGTTCGAAGTGAGTGGAATTGAAAAGTGGATTACCCCGTGTTTTTCCTCACGGAGATTCCATTTTCAATTCCTTCTATTGTGTTCCTAAAGGCGGCGCCCAGGGGTTTTAGGCGCGGTTGTGTGTGTCCACGTGTCGTGATCATCACAATGCAAGTCACGCACAACAGTTTATCAATCAGCACTTCAAGTCATCCACACAACATACATTCCTACGCCCAACCTGCATAAGACAATGTTAATCACAGACTACGCCCCTTATTTCTCCAATCTGCAAAAACATATAACACATACCATAAGCGGACTTACCTCATCTTCAAGAGCGCCTGCAGGGTTAGAAAAATCACTCAGCGTTTTAATTACGGCCTAAGTCCACTTGAGGTCTAGAACCATAGGTTCTAGAACAAACGGTCCCCAGTGGAGTCGCCAGCTGTCGCGACCCGTCCGAAAAGCGGACGCGGCTAATGGATTACCGATTGCGGGTCTCGGATCGGCGCGGGCCCTCCCAGGCCCATACCAAATCGCGGCGGGAGTATTTTTCAAAGGATTCGACGATAAGAGCCGATCGCTTTCGACCTTCAGTGTGGTCGTGGTGACATGTGCAAATTGTGCATGCATTTGGAGTCGCCACCGGTCTTTCTTGGAGGGTAGACCGGAAACCTTACTGATCGATTGGGAGAGATCGATCAGTTCTGCGGAACCAGAGATTTTGGGTTCGGGGACTTGGTTACGCTGGTGTCATTACCAACGCCCTTTCGGTACCTAACGCGAGTGATTTTCCTGGCTAAGAATTCATGTAGATGAGTGGGGTACGAGTCCTAAATCTAGGAGTTCATGCAGATAGGAATGACTATCCTAGCAATCACAATCAATAATAAAGTGCACAAATCAATGAATTCAAATGTACAAATAAATCACATGGCATTCCTAATAAGGCCATATTGGCCTAGAGAAGCGTCAATCAGGCTTAGGATTGATTTAGACGTGATTTTGTCCATCAAGGGCAAAATCGTAATTTTGAGACAAAGGGGACAATTTGCCCAAAAAGGACAAAATCATCATTTCGGAATGAATCCGGAGTCAAAAACAGGTTTGGTCACTCAATTGACCCATTTCCTATTTTTTTTGGCAATTTTCGTGATTTTCGGGAATTTTAGAAACCGATTTACCATTCGAAGGGTAAAATCGTCATTTTGGATTAAATGGGAGAAAATCCCGAAAATGAAAACAAATCAATTTTTTGGTGTTTTCAACCTTGAAAATTTTTTTAGAATTTTTTTAGAATTTTCTGATCGATTTTTTTTTTTATTTATTTTTTTTTATATTTTCGAAAAATATCTTAATAAAAAGCATGTCTTTGACAATTGATAACACTCAACCAGATAAATAAGCTAACCACTAGACTGAAACAAATACATGCAAATCAAATCTATGATGACAATACTTTAAGAAAATAACTCTAATATACTGATCGGGTACGCGAAATATACCTGGTTGGACACCGGTCTTCAATTGCTCAGCCCCAGCAATGCGACTGTCTCCATGCGCATCACCTGATTGGACACCGGTCTTCAATTGCTCAGCCCCAGCAATGCGACTGTCTCCATGCGCATCACCTGGTTGGACACCGGTCTTCAATTGCTCAGCCCCAGCAATGCGACTGTCTCCATGCGCATCACCTGATTGGACACCGGTCTTCAATTGCTCAGCCCCAGCAATGCGACTGTCTCCATGCGCATCACCTGGTTGGACACCGGTCTTCAATTGCTCAGCCCCAGCAATGCGACTGTCTCCATGCGCATCACCTGATTGGACACCGGTCTTCAATTGCTCAGCCCCAGCAATGCGACTGTCTCCATGCGCATCACCTGATTGGACACCGGTCTTCAATTGCTCAGCCCCAGCAATGCGACTGTCTCCATGCGCATCACCTGATTGGACACCGGTCTTCTCCATGCGCATCACCTGGTTGGACACCGGTCTGAAGGTAGATACCGCCTGAAGGGTCAAATGAAGGTAGATACCGCCTGAAGGGTCAAAATAAGGTAGATACCGCCTGAAGGGTCAACTCAAAGGTAGATACCGCCTGAAGGGTCAAATGAAGGTAGATACCGCCTGAAGGGTCAAAATATGGTAGATACCGCCTGAAGGGTCAAATCAAAGGTAGATACCGCCTGAAGGGTCAAAATCAAATGTAGATACCGCTTGAAGGGTCAAAATCAAATGTAGATACCGCATGAAGGGTCAACACATGGTAGATACCGCCTGAAGGGTCATCACAAGGTAGAAACCGCCTGAAGGGTCAAATCAAAGGTAGAAACCGCCTAAAGGGTCAACTCAAGGTAGAAACCGCCTGAGGGATCACATTAATGGTAGAAACCGCCTGAAGGGTCACATATGGTAGAAACCGCCATAAGGGTCAATTCATTGGTAGAAACCGCCATAAGGGTTAACTCATTGATAAATATCGCAGTAAGGATCAACACAAAGGTCTGATCCACCATACGGATCAAAATCTTTGGCAAATCCCAAAGCGTGGGATGCGCCTTCCTTAGGTTCCTACAAGTTAGGAATCCCATCATGGTATGACATACCATACAGGTCAGAGCTTAATCTCCCTAGGATATTCTGAATGACGAGTCCCAGGCATCTTCTTGAAAGTCGTCGCAACCGGCAGCATCCGACAGGTGAGCTTCAGGTAAGCCTCTCTCACTCCGGCCCATGTTCAAATTGTTAGAGCAAACCGGGGATTGATTTGAGCTTTTATCAATAGGCTTAAGGATCCGATGTCATAACATTTCTTCTCTTATTTTCCCAGTTGAGTCGGTTAGGAATCAGGTGCCACCTTATCTTTGAGAGAAACCTCTAACGAGATTCCTCTCAAAGAGGGGCAGCTGTTGACACCTGATTTTTTTACCATTTATTATTGTGATTTTTATTCTTTAAAATTAATTAAAAATATCAAAAAAGGTCATAAAATCACAAAATCAACTTTGGAAGCCTTGGTTTAACCTTAGGAACCAATTTTGAACAAAAAATATTTTTCGGTATTTTTAATATTTTTCGAGTTTATTTAATTATAAAAATACCCAAAAAATCAGAAAAATACCATTCGTTGTCAGAAAAATACCCAAAAATATTCGATAATTTTGTTTTAATTTCCTCTTCAAGTGTGTCACTTTAAATCTCAAAAATTCGGCTCGGGTCACTATGTTCCTTCACAAACATAAACCCGAACCGAGCCTAAAAAAAATCATTTTCGAGTCTTTTAGTTTTCAATTCTCACTTTTTATAAGCTATGACATTGGATTCTAAAGTGTTAAAGTGCAATTAGGTCAATTTGCCCTCCAATTTAATCAATTTTTACCAAAAGGGCTTAATTGCACATTTTTCTTTCAATTAGTCCCCGGTTTCACGGATGTATACGTATGCTCTACGTATTTATATGTCATACGTTATGCATATTTGTACTGTTTGGTAACCTCTTTAACTCTTGTAATAATAATAATGGTTATTATTTTTAACACCTTTGTTAGTGCCTATTTTTTAGCATTTTTGTATTGTGAGTGCTATTGCTAGTGCTATTTTTAAATAGCATTTTTTGTATTATAAATTGTGAGTGCTATTGTTAGTGCTATTTTTAAATGACATTTATTTATCATAAATTGTGAGTGCTATTGTTAGTGCTATTTTTAAATGACATTTATTTATCATAAATTGTGAGTGCTATTATTAGATAGAATTTATAATTGTTAGTGCTATTTTTAAATAGCATTTTTGTATTATAAATTGTGAGTGCTATTATTAGTGCTATTTTTAAATAGCATTTTTGTATTATAAATTGTGAGTGCTATTGTTAGTGCTATTTTTAAATGTCATTTATTTGTGAGTGCTATTTTTAGATAGAATTTATAATTGTTAGTGCTATTTTTAAATACAATTTATTGGAAGGTATTTTTGGGTATAAAAGGATGACAAGAGTTTTGAGGTTGAGGGGGGAGACATTTTGTAGAGTGTGCAAATTTTTGAGAGCTTAGAGAGAAGAACACAAACACTCTCTATATTCTCATAATCTTGAGTGAGCAAAATATACTAAGTTCGGAATATTGATTCCGCATATTGCTAGCACAATTGTTGTGGAGTTATTAGTCGTCTCCCCGTTCGTCAATTGGTGGTGCGTCTGAACTAGATGCCTAACACTTGTGGAGGCTGAGATCGAAGAACATCGAACCGACACCTCCGTTCAAGCACGCTACGAGAGGTAATCTATTTACTCCCTTTGAGGCTTTGTGATTTTTTTTCGATTGAAATGCACGAAGTACGCCTCTGGAGATACATGTATGGGTTGTTATTTATTTCCGCTACGTGTTACGTGGATCCCAACAGTGGTATCAGAGCCAATCCTTAGCTGTTTTCGTGCATTTAATTGATTTTTGCAATTTTTGCAATACTATGGCCAATATGTATTAACGAATTGTTCGTCTTACATGGCTAATGGAGGTTGATTGTTTTTATATGATAAATTAATCAACGTAGCAAAAATTGAGACTAAATCAATTTTGAATCGAAAATTTATGGCTATCTTATTTTACGTAAAAATTCTGAATATGATTCAGCGTAGAATTTTTATTGTGCCTTCCTAAGTTTTAAATTGTGAATTTATTACTTACGTGGAAGGGTGGTGATCATGAAAAAATCCCTAATCAATGTGATTGATGTATATATGAATGTATGATGATTATTTATATATTTGGGGTTGTAATTATTAAATGGAGGCTGCGTACTCCTTTTATTTTTCATGTAATCTTTATTTTTAGCATAGTCAATTGTTGATGTAAATGCTACGAGGATTACGTGGAGGAGCCTTTTAAGTCGGCGAGCTCTTTGGGGCCCAATTCTTGAAGAGTTCAAGAAACCAAGAAGAAGCAAAGAGCGGCTCTCCGTTATTAAAATATTAAAATGATTAAATGTGGTCTCATTGGCTCGAGACCCATTAAATCATAATTCCGTGATCACCACGTAGGATAGATGTTTATGTGATTGACATCTATTTATTTATTATGATTACGTGAGCATGTTAAACTGGTTAATGTGCAAAGTCAGACTTACCTCACCCAAAATTGCGCCTGCATGAAATCCTAATTAGGAAAATCACTTGCGTTAGTTACCGAAAGGGCGTTGGTAACGACACCAGCGTAACCAAGTCCCCGAACCCAAAATCTCTGGTTCCATAGAACTGATCGATCTCTCCCAATCGATCAGTAAGGTTTCCGGTCTACCCTCCAAGAAAGACCGGTGGCGACTCCAAATGCATGCACAAGTTGCACATGCCACCACGACCACACTAAGGTCGAAAGCGATCGACTCTTATCGTCGAATCCTCCTGAAAAATACTCCCGCCGCGATTTGGTATGGGCCTGGGAGGGCTCGCGCCGATCCAAGACCCGTAATCGGTAATCCATTAGCCGCGTTCGCTTTCGGACGGGTCGCGACAGTACATATATCACATGTCACCAGACCACACCGAAGGTCGACCACGCATTTCCAGCCGTTGCGATTTGGGTAACGGACCTTGGGAGAGGCCCGCGTCCGATCAGACGATATCGGGCGGCCCATTAGCCCACGAGAGCCCGGCAGCGCTTGAAAGGGTCGCGACAGACTGGCGACTTCTCTGGGGATCGAACCCAGAATCTCTAGTTAAGAATTTTCGAGGACTTGAGCCGATTAAAAAGTTGATTGGTTTATCTAACCCAATTTTCTGCAGATGCTCTCGAAGGTGAGGTATGTACGCTAACTATTGTGTTAGATATTTTTGCAGATTGGAGAAATAAGGGGTGTAGTGATTGTTGACATTTTTCCTGCAGGTTAGAGTTGGGATTGTATGTTTATTTTTTAGCACATATTGAAACGGTGTTTGATACTAACTATTGTGCATGACTTGCATTGTGATGATCACGACACATCGCACACACTGGCAGTCAAACCCCGACTACAACCACCTCTAAGTTACCTTAGATAGGGAAAGGGTACGAAAGGATCTTGTGTTTGATGGCACTTAAGACTTTCGTGTTCGTTCCTGCTCACAATCCAAATTGGCGATATCTAGCCCTCTTAGGTAGGTACTCTTTGGGGAGGAATCTACCTCATTTGGATCGTGGGAGCCTGAGCCATAGGTTCCTTACCTGATTCTCGATTTTTTTAGAGTATACCTACTTGTCTCATACGCATGTCTATAGAAGGTTGGTATACCTAAAACCGCTCATCATTACAAAGGAACATTTGACGTTCCCCGAGTTTGGTTGGTAAGGCATTTACTTTCAATGTACTTCACTATTCCCTGCTTCATAGTTCGATTCATGCATTATATGCATCCATTTGCATTCACATACATCATGAAATTGCTCGAGTGACTAATTAAAATAACGATGATAAAGGGGTGAGATGTCATTGTTTCCTAGAAGCTCAACAGAGTCGGTAACCTTCGAATACCTAAGGAAAGTCACTCGCCCTGGACCGAACATGAGATTGCACTTTACCAGATTTGTGCATGGCTGAGAGCTAACCGGACGCAAGTTGGGATACGCTGAAGATTGCCAAAACCGCTACTATGTTGATAACCTCAAGTTCAAGCGACAAGCAGACGAAATATTCAAGAATTACTTGGAGATGAAGAGACAACATCGTAATCACTTAGCTAGAGACGCGTATGCTCGTCGAAAGGCTGAACGGTAGGCTAATGAAGATATACCCATGATCACCCTTTGGGGAAAAAAAAGACGCCCTGCGATCAAGACAAGACCGAAGCGCATCGTACTCAAAAAGACGAGATGCGAGAAGACTCATGAAGTCATTATACCATGGACTAGAGAATAGCCAGAGGAGCTGAGACCTTTCGATCAATTCATTGAAGACGACCCCTTACACTCAACTGGGGGATGGTTCCCAACTGACTACCATTTTGAAGAAGATTAGGCCTTTGGGAAGGGGTGACTTAGATCTTCACATTCCATCGGCCTTTTACGGCTTTCTTGTTTGCAAAGTCTCTCTTTACCTTTCTTTCATTAGGTGTCTTGGTTGTAATAAGGGATTCACTCTGCTCTACTCCCATTTGATGTATTGACCAATGGAATGTGACTTTGTTATTCCCTTTAGTCACTAGAGTGAACCTGACTAAATTGTATAATTTACTTGCCTGAAATTCAAATTAGACTTTGAGTCGGGTTTTCCAGACCTGAAAAAGGCTATAATCTCCATTTCTCCAATTGAACTATGCAATTAAATCAGCCCATGCATATTTCATGGCATTTGCATAGTCACATGTTTAAAAGTAATTTTTGACGATTGACTTTTCAAAATCATTTGCATATTTTAGACTTGATGGGAAAGAATGATATTCAAGTGTTCAAAGTCCTCCGGACCGAGCTCCTATCATGGTGGGATAGTATGGGCGAAACCAGCCAGAAATACGCCAAATCACGACTGGGGTATTTATTGGAGCTGCTGAAAATTGAGTGCCCACCTACCTTTATCCAAGCCATGACGCTATATTGCGATCCTACCACAGCTACATTCTGCATGGAAGGGCTAGAAGTTACCCCTACTCTCGAAGAGTACATCGCCGCCATTGGAGTTGAGTTTACTCACTTACTAGTTCAACCTCCCATAGGATTTGAGGCCTTGAGCCAACTAGCTGAATTCCTTGATACAAGCCTCAACGAAGTCAAAGCAGATGCCAAAAATAATTCCGAGTGAATTTCCCTATCCTTCCTTCTAGATGGATTTCTTGACCTCCCTACCGCTAAGGGAACTAAATCTGGTAGAGCCTTTGTCTTGGTCTTCTTTTACTTTGTACTATTTTCGATCTCGTCTGTTACTTTCGACCCTATTATAGCTGTAGTGGTCAGACAAGTTTGTTGTGGGTGGGATTACTCGAACGTTATCCTTGTTGAAACCTTCCTTTCCCTAAACCGCTTTAAGAAAAATAAGAAGGGAATCTTTAGGGCCTCTAGTGATCTTTTGTATCTGTGGTTCACGTCTCATATCAAACAATTCCATATCCGCATGGGTTTCACTGAGATTAGCTCTGATGCCCATCATCTTAAAACTTTCGTTAGAGTCCATACACACATTCCTAAATTCAACTTATAGAATGGAAGAAATTCCTTAGAACTCTAAAATCAGAACAGTTCCAATGGCGGCTTAGATTGCCAATGCTGGGCAAAGTTAGGCTCGCATGTAATGACGAAGACCCAGTCCCTTTGCTAGGATTCACAGGCGCTACTGCATATTATACGAAGAGGGTTATCCTACAGTTTGGAGCGTTGTAGGAGATCCATTCACCACCGCAACCTGGTATCTTCCCGTTTGACATGCCAAAAGAGACCCTCATAGGAGAAAAGAAAAAACAGTTTGAAGCTAAAGTGGAATTTATTATATGCTCTTTGAAGAACTCTTAGGATGAAGACATAAGATGGCCAGAAGATATGACTCGCAGGGAGAACGTTCACAGGGCTACCACATAATATATTCAGCACTTTGAGGCGGCTAGACACAGCTTTGTCGAGCCTTATGTACCTGAATATATCGTACCATACGTGCCTGGGGTAGAGTCGTATATACCCGAAGATATGGGATTGCCGTCGTATTCAGAAGATGAAGAGTCCCAAACTGAAGAGATTGATCTATATTGGGATGATGAGGATACCTTAGACCTCAAACGACCTAGACTTGAATAGACTATTTTGTCAAGTGTAAAATAAGCAAACATTATGATGCATTTTCAGCATACTCATTTGTATTGAATATTACTTTGGACACATATGCATGAGCGTAAACATGCTTTATAAATGCATAAAAACTATCGTCAATGATTACACTTCTTTTAATTTCATGAATTCTTTTGGAGAATAATTAAAAGAACCGCCCACGTGAGAGTAAGGCTCACAAGGTAGTCCTTTTTCTCATTCACCAACAGAAAACATACAATTAGAAGAATCAAATACTTCCTTTTGTCAATCCTGAGGAAACACTCACTTGTTATTTTTTTTAAAAAACAGGTGCACTCTAATCACGGAATTACCAATGCATCGTTTTCACACTCGACTTAAGACAAGAATGGAACAACAGGAGTTGACCCCGTGAGTAGGCATGCTAGAAACCTAGATGACTGCTATGGCGACTATGATGGTGTTGACACCTGATTTTTGACTAAATCTTTTCAGCTTTATTTTGAAAAAAATCACAAAATATTCATAAAAAGTAAAAAAATTACAAAATCAACTTTGGTGGCCTTAGCCAAGCCTAAGGAACCATTCTTGAAAAAAAAAATAATTTTTCATATTTTTCACATTTTTTAGTATTTTTAGAAAATAGGAAAATACTAGAAAAATCAACAAAAATAGAAGTTGAAGTCACAAAAATATAGGAAAATAGTCAATATTTTTATTTTTATTTTCTTATCATTTTGACCTCATAAAGAGTCAAAATTCAATTTTAATTTTGTATGTTTCTTTGTAACGCACAGGGTTAAATTTGTTAAAAAATATGTTTTGAGTCTTTTTATTTGTAATATTTTGCATTTTAAGAATCTTGACATTCAACTTGATTGCCCTACATTTCAATTTGGTTCAATTGTGCGCTGATTTGATCAATTTTGGCTTTAGGGACCTAATTGCATAAAATTCTTTTCATTTTAGTCCCTATAATGCCAATTATGAAATTAAAATTTTCTGAGGGACACCCATAGAACCCCAATTTTTCGTCTCTATAATATTCGACCCCCTGAATCTAATGGTGGGCCCAATTGGGGCCAATTCATCCATTAGGAACCTCAATTTGGCAAAAATCGATTTCGGATCCTACTCAACATTTGGGGTTTTCGTTTAATTCCACATTCATTTTCCACTAAATCACCATATTAGATGGGATTCATCTCATGGAAGCCGATTTCGAGATTTAATTTGAGAAATTAGGAATTTTGGTGGGTCAATTTGCCTTCTTTTTGGCGAATCGGGTCAACTGGGTCAGGTTGACCCAACCCAGTCAACCCGTTGACCAAAGTTAGTCATAAGCAGAACGCTTTCTGCTTGTTCTTCTTGGCGCACACAGAGGAACCCGAAGGAGGCGAGGCTGAAATTGCAACTCCAATCCACGTACCCAAGCCACGATCCGACGCCAGTGATTCATCCACATACGCCCGGCCTCCAACTGGCAAGAACTGGCGTCGCGCGCACAAGACCAAGCTGGTAGGTCTCGAACCAAATCTAGACGGCCGACTGAGGGGGGGGCGGTTGCGAAGAATAGATTCGGTTGGAGTTTGGAATCTGTTGAAGACAGAAAGAGAGAGAGAGAGGGAGACAGAGATTGGCGCAGTGGGGGAAAGAGCGAGGAAGAGAGGAAGTGAAGAATAGAGAGCTCAGGGAGAGAGAGAGAGAGAGAGAGAGAGAGAGAGAGAGAGAGAGAGAGAGAGAGAGAGAGAGAGAGAGAGATAGAAATGGCGGTCGAAGCTTGCCCTCCCCGATTCTGTGCAAGCTTCGACTGTTCTCCACCGGCGAAACCGAAGCCAGCGACGCCCATTTTCGACTTCTCTGATCTCCGGAGAAGCTACCGAGCCCTTTCGATAAGCCTTTCACCTCGAAAAACGGTGAGGCTCCTCCTCGTGCTTGGCTTCGGCCTCTAATGGCGACTTGCGGTCCTCTGGATCATTTTGCGTTTTATGAGTCGCGATTTACTCCTTGTGCATCACTGATCATTTTCCATTGGATTTCTTGCATTTTCCTTGTGTGAAACGTCGGGTCTGACCTCCGACCATCCGAACCTGTCGAGAGCTTGAGAGCTCGACCAGAGCGAAACCAAAGCCTCGCAATGGCCGGGTAAGTCCTCTCGAACTCTTATGATACTTCTTGACTGATTTGGTAGGACAGATATCGCTAGAAATGGCTAGGGCGGATTCTCGCCGGAAATTAGCTCCGGCCTAGGTTGGTGAGCTTGTCAAACTCGATTCTGCTATGTGAAGCATGATATATGTTATAGAAGAGATCGAAACGAGTTGAATGGCGGTAGTTTCGCCAGCTTTGGTGGTCCGTGCGCGGAGAAACCCCCTTCCGACGAGGCGCCAGCGAAACAGAGCCGGCGCCGATCGTCTTCTACGGCAAGACGGTTGACTGGTCAACGAGAGTTGACCAGTCAACGATGATGTGTCGCTGACGTGGCGCCCACGTGGCAGCCACGTCAGCACGTTCGGTTAT
Organism: Rhodomyrtus psidioides; assembly: GCA_021437785.1. Lineage (NCBI taxonomy): Eukaryota > Viridiplantae > Streptophyta > Magnoliopsida > Myrtales > Myrtaceae > Rhodomyrtus > Rhodomyrtus psidioides. Next base: position 746,215 of record JAILYB010000041.1, on the reverse strand, counting down.
AACCGATTAATAAAGTTGATCGGACGGTGTATAATGTGCCACGTGTTGCGATCTCGCTTTTTCAGAAATAAAAAATGATTTTCACAAATAAAAAATGCCATAGATCGAACGGTCAAGATTCAATCTCGCCCTTCAATCATGGCTGTCGGCTGCTTCTGATAGATCAGGCCGTCCAAGAATCGACACGTGGCGCAATCAGGACCCTTGGTTCAAGTTTAGGCGGGAATCGAAAATTCGAGCGGGAGGAGGCTGAAGCGACGCCGTTTCGGTGCGGGGCCGGATCCGGGCCGGGCCGGTCGCCCATGGGTCGTGGGCCGGGTCACCCGACCCGGCCCGGATAACATTTTTTAAATTAAAAAAAATCTGAAAATGATTTTTAAAAATAAAAAAAAAATCAGAAAAATTCTAAAAAATCCAAAAAATGCTAGAAAATTCCAGAAAATTCCAAAAAATTGTGGAAAAATTGTGGGAAAATCCTAGACACTCCAGAAATCCCCAAATATTGAGGATTGACCACAGACAACTGGTCAACCCTATTTTTGGGGTTTCTTATCTGCTCTTCCGAGACTTGACGACATTACCCTTTAGGGGTAAGTCGCCTCTGCTGTGTATGCAAGATAAGACCGATAATGCCAAGGTAAGAATTAGGGTCAAGTAGGCGACCAATTCTTAGGCTTGGGTTTTCAAGTCCCGCCTCTTTTCTCAAAATGACAATTTAGCCATTCAATGGGAAAATCGTCTTTCTTGTCTCAATCGAGTTCTGAAAATTGCTTAAAGTTAGGGTTTGGGTCAGGTGGATGACCAACCCCAATATTTGTGGTTTTCAGTTCTCATCTTCGTTCAAAATGACGATTTTACCCCTCCGAGGGTAAAATCACTTTTAAATTCCAGAAAAATCCTGGAAATTCCCAAAAAATAGGAAATGGGTTGGATTGATAGCCAATCCTATTTCCCCCATCTTTTGACTCCCCGATTCATCTAAAATGACAAATTTGTCCTTTCAAGGCAAATTGTCCCTGAATTGTTCTAAAATTACAATCCTGCCCCTCATGGGCAAATCATGCCAAAATCATTCCTAAGCCATGATTGATATTTCTCTAGGCTAATAGGGCCTCATTAGGGATGCCATGCTGCTTTCATGTGTTTTATCCGCATGCACTGGATCCTTGATTTGCGCATTTACCTTTAATGATTGTGAGTGATCCAGCTATTCCCATCTGCATGAACTCCTAGATTTAGGATCTGTACCCCACTCGTCTGTATGAAATCCTAGGATCAGATAAACCATTCAGCTTAGGTACCGAAAGGGCGTCAACTCTGACAGTTGGCGTAACTAAGTCCCCGAACCCACTTATCTGGTTTCCGCAGAATCGAATAGACAACTCCCAACTATTCGATAGGGTTTCCGATTATACCCTCTACGAAACGATTGGTGGCGACTCCTTGGCATGTACACTCATCACGTGTCACTAGACCACACTGAAGGTCGACCACGTATATCCAGCAGTTGCGATTTGGGTAATGGACCTTGGGAGAGGCCCGTGTCCAATCATGCAACATCGGACGGCCCATTAACCCTCGCTAGCCCAGATGGCGCTCGAGAGGGTCGCGACAGATGGCTGATATTAAGGCAATGCCGGAAGCCTCCCAAGCCAGACAGACGGTGGCTCCTCACCAGAACAATTCAGGTCCATCCTTTGCGCCCGATATGGCTGACAAAGAAACGGCAGAAGATGCCCAACGTGTCGAGGAAGATATCCGAAGGTCGAACGTGCAGTCACAGCCAAAGACACCCCATGTTGTCATCAACCTCGAGAATGAGGAAAAAGGGAAGCAGACCGTGAAAACTGAAGCGGAGGCTAAGAGAATAGCCAAAATCGAAGAATGTTTGAGCAGTCAGGGTTATGAGCTGGCTCGTTTTGACAAGATATCTCCTTTCACCAAGGTGGAGACCCCTCTTGATTACAAGGAGTCAGACTTCGTGAGGAAATATAATGGGACAGGCTGTCCCAGCGCTCACCTCAAATATTACCTGCGTAAGATGGCGCAATATTTAGACTACGTTCCGTTGCTGATGAATACATTCCAAGAGAGTTTGGCTAGCGCCGCCTTGGCTTGGTTCATCGAACTAGACCTGGATGATTACGATGGGTGGAAAGATCTAGCAGAAGATTTCCTTAGGCAGTATAAGTTCAACACAACTACGGCCCCAACGAGGGAAGACCTGCTACGAACTTCAAAAGCGATGGGTGAAACGATCAGAACATACGCCCAGAGGTGGCGAGCTTTAGCAATCCAAGTAAAATCGTCAATCCCAGAAGATGAGCTGATTGACTTGTTCTTAAAAGCACTTCCCTATGAATACTTTGACAGATTGAACACCTCATGATGTCAAACCTTTACTCATCTAATAAAGGTGGCTGAGAGACTTGAGTGGGTCTTAAGAGAAAGGAGGCCGCATGAAACTTCTACCATAAAGCAATACCCCCTGAAAAAGGAGAGAGGGGTTGGGCTTGACATAGCCTTCATACCAGACCCCCATAAGCCCAAGGTGTTTAATAACTCTAATCAGACCAAGGGAGGATCATCGTGGTCGGCGCCAAAAGGACAAGAGCCTAGAAAGAGGCACCCCCAAAAGCAGGTCTCCCAACTCCCAAAGCCTTTATCCAAGCTGCTTTCAATGCTGCTAGAACAACACTTTGTGGCAAAGGAACCTCCTAGGACAAATCCTGTTAAATATCCTGACTTTGATGAGAGCCAGACCTGTGTCTATCACATGGGTGAAAGGGGACACAACGTAGGTAATTGCTATATCCTTAAGCTGAAGGTGCAAGCTTTGATCGATAGTCAGATTTTGAAGTTTGATAACATGACTCCGAATGTGCAAGAGAACCCACTCCCTAATCACCAAACAGTAGGGGCGATATTCACTGACGAAGAGGAAAACCATCTTGAACTGAAGGTGAATATACCTAAGCTAACCAACATTCTGGTGATCACTTCATTTTATCCAAACGAGGGAGAAGTTTCCACTGACATGAAGAAGCTGTGTATCGCTAAGATGATGAGCTTGGGGATAATGTCGAGCGTTATCGATAAAAGATTCAAGGGAGTTGAGGCCTCTATAAGCTTGGAAGGGAGCCACTTTGTGATTAAAACTGAACAGGGAAACACGTGGAATATCCTACACGAAAGTCTGGTAGGCGATCTTGAGTTGATTATCAAGCCATAAGAATAACTTGATGAGGACGAACTGGAAGCTAGCAGGCGAAGTCTGGCAGATCGCAGATTTATGGCTAAAGCCCTAGAAAGGGGCGAAGTCATAGACAATCTAGGGGAAGATTCTGGGGGGTACAACTTCAAAGTGAAATATTCGGCTCCTCCTAGTTTCTATCAGAGGATGGTGGATATCATACCAGATGGCTGGGGAGGTATGGATAATCATGATCAGTCAAAAACTCATAAGGATGAAGTGAGGCCCTTTCTGAAGGAATCTGAATCGTCGCTTGATCAGACGATGAACGTTGAGATTAGCATGGAGCAGTACACCAAGACAAAGAAATCGAAAGTTCGGCAACAAAGCTCAGTTGAACTATTCAAGAGAATGAGAGAGTACCCGGAATTTGTAATAACAACAGAACCAAGCGATATTTACGGACATCGTCAGCTAGAAAATGAAACTATAATAAAAGACCTCGGCGACACTATATTAATGATTGAAGCCGCTACGACTGTGGTGATCAAACTAGAAGAGCTCGATAGCTTGAGTCAGATAGAGGATTGTCCGATTAAACCTGTTGTGATTCGACTACCGAGAGATGAAGCAGACAATAGAGCTGAACCAGAGGCGTCGTGCCTGACGACAGTAACTATAAAAGTCCCTCCAGTTGAAGAATACGACCCTAAGGCAGTCCAATGGGACTATGGGACGAAGGAAGTAGATGCTGTAATGAGGTCGGGACGATGTTACGCCCCTAGGGAAGGTGAATCCGAAAAGAAAGAAGTTTCAAAAGAAGACGCAGAAAAACTCATGTCCATCATTAAAACCAGTAAGTTTGAAGTGATAGAGCAATTGAGGAAGATGTCGGCCCAAATATCTCTGTTAGATTTGTTCATCAACTCGGAGAAGCACAAAGATGCACTGTTGAAGATACTAAATGAGGTGCATGTCCCTGAAACTATTAATGATGTGCAGTTAGGGGATTTTGTAGGGGCAATCCTTCTAAAAGACCAATTAAGCTTCTCAGATAAAGACTTCCCCATGGAAGGGAGATGGCACAACAAGGCTTTATACATTACGGCACAATGCAACGGAAAGAGAATAGCGCACGTATTAGTTGACAACGGATCCGCTTTTAACATATACCCTTTAGCTACATTAAGGAGTTTGGGCATCAAAGAGGAGATGATTAAAACCTCCAAAACAGCGGTGAGAGCCTTTGATGGGATGAAGAAGGAAGTGGTAGGTGAGATTGAGCTGGATGTTCTCATCGACCCAACCAAATTCTCTATAAACTTCCAAGTAATGGATTTGCCTAGCACATTCGGATTCTTGTTGGGAAGACTTTAGATTCATGTGGCTGGAGCCGAACCTTCAAGCCTACACCGGAAAGTACGATTTGTAGTGGATGGGAAGGTGATTACCATACATGGAGAAGTTGATCTCTAAGCATATCATAGCAGCGTCATTCCCTACATTAAACCCGAAATTAAGCTGGAAGCAAGCTACCATTCCCTAGAGTTGGTGGCAACAGTGCACACTCCCGTAGGGGCAAGATTGAAAACTCCTTATATCTCTAAAGCCAATCTTTTACCAGCTAAGATGCTACTGGCATACGGATACAACCCTGGAGAGGGTTTGGGTAAGTATGGTCAAGGAATGAATACCCCTCTACAGTTGAAATCTAACGAGCATAAGATGGGATTAGGGTATCAGAAAACCCGCATGAGTGAGTCTGCCCCTAAGATAGCAGGCCGAGGCCGAGGCAAGAGCCAGGGACGCCATGGAAGCCAGAAAAACCAGAAAGGTTCATTCATTGGTTCTCCAGCCTGAAAAGGCAAGTCTAAGATGTTCAGTAGCCCTTTAAGCGAATATTTCAACAAGGACTCTAGGTGGTTGTCAAAAGAAGATGTAATTCAAGCAGCAGAATTAGATCTGGCAAACCCTTTTCTGGAAGACAACTTTGTGAATGTCATCATAGAGTGGCTGGGTGACGAAGCCACTACTTCTGAGTAAACAAACCTCTTCCCTGCTTTTAAGGCTGCATTTAAAATTTCATGCATTTTGTTACACTTTTAGTTCCCGTTGTTTGAAGTATATGTAGGAAAACGCCTTTGGTCCAAACAGCATAACTTGTAATGCGGCCCATTTTGCATTCAATAAAATCATACAAGTTTTGTTAAGGACATATCCCAATGATGATAATTAGTCTTCCATACGAAAGCTTGAGGCCTGGTTTTCTATACGATTCCTGATTTCCAAAGGATTTCTGAGGGACAAGGATGTTCTATGATATGAGGACTAGTTCCATTTACGCCTGCACTTATTTTTGAAATCTCTTTTTGAAAAGATTTTTAAAACTCATGCATGGCATTTTTATATGAAGTGTAGACAAACCATGCTCATGACATTTCAGGTATATCATCTCAAACATACATACCAGGTTATTATGCGATTCGGATCGCCACTTTGATTGTTCCTACAATATTGAAGAGGATGAGGAGGAGGATTATGCATCTATCCGTAGAGAATGGAGTGCCTTCGAGGAGTCAATGCCTCCTACTTCAGAAGAACCAGTTGTTATTAACTTGGGTGACACTACAGATATCAAGGAAATCAAGATCGTAGGCATTTATCCCGAGATGAAAGGCTCAGGTTTACAGAATTACTGAAGGAATATCAGGATGTCTTTGCGTCGTCGTATGTTGACATGCCGGGTTTGGATCCCAAAATTGTGGAACACACATTACCCACAGATCCCAGTATTAAACCTGTCAGGCAAGGTAGCAGATAGATGAAAGCCGAGTTAGAAGATCAAATTAAGGAAGAAGTGATGAAACTTCTTAGGGTAGGCTTTATTGAAGCTATCACGTACTCGGATTGGATTGCAAATATAGTCCCCGTCATAAAGAAGGATGGTAGAGTTCGGATCTGCGTAGATTATCGAGATTTGAATAGAGCGAGCCCAAAAGATGATTTCTCACTTCCTCACATTGACGTGCTAGTAGATAGTACCGTATGGTATGAATTATTCTCATTCATGGATAGATTCTCCGGATATAACCAGATCCTCATGAAACATGAAGACAAACTAAAGACTGCATTTACCACGCCTTGGGGAAACTTTTGCTATAAGGTTATGCCCTTCGGACTGAAGAACGCAGGGGCCACCTATCAGAAGGCTATGATTACACTATTTCATGACATGATCCATAGGGAAATCGAAGTATATGTCGATGACATGATCGTCAAGTCCAAGAAGGGACAAGATCACATTCAGGTGCTAAGAAAGCTATTTGAGCGACTACGTAAATACAAGTTGAGGTTGAACCCTAACAAATGTGTGTTTGGGGTAAAATCTGTGAAACTTCTCGGATTTATGGTCAGTAACATGGGCATTGAGATCGACCCTTCAAAGATTCAAGCTATCCACGACATAGCAACTCCCTCAACGGTGAAAGAAGTAAGGAGTCTTCTGCGGAGATTAAACTATATTTCCAGGTTCATCAGTCAGTTATCAGATGTGGCTAAACCGATTTTCAGACTACTCAAGAAGAGCGCAAAAGTGGCATGGGACACAGAATACAGCCAGGCATTTCAGAAGATCAAGAACTATCTAGTCACTCCACCAGTACTTGTGCTGCCCATCCCAAGTCACCCCTTGACCTTATATTTGACTATACAGCAGGAATCTTTGGGAGCTTTACTTGTACAAACAAGCTCGGTAGATGGTAAGGAAAGAGCCATCTACTACTTAAGCAAGAAATTCACCTCGTCTGAAGCAAAATACGTACATGTTGAAAGGGCTTGCGTAGCGACAGTATGGGTACTTCGCAGGTTGAGACAGTATATCCTACATCACTATATTCAGTTGGTAACAGAAAATGACACTATCAAATACCTCTTGGAGAAACCCGCTCTGATTGGAAAGTTAGCAAAATGGCAAGTGATGTTATCCGAATTTGACATCAGGTGTTCTCCACAAAAATCGGTAAAAGGAAGAGCTATAGCCGATATGCTGGTAGAAAATTCGCAAAGTTGCACGTCTTCTGGAAAGATAAAGGTGGAATATCAAGTTCTGAACCTGACAGAAGATAAGTGGGTCATGTATTTCGACGGTGCTGTTAATCTGTCGGGAGCTGGCATCGGGGCAGTACTAATATCTCCCGAAGGACAACATTACCCTGTTGCATCAAAGATGACTTTCCCTTGCACCAACAATATCTCAGAATACGAAGCGTGTATTCTAGGCCTACGATTGGCCATCTCCATGAAAATACCTAGGTTGCAAGTTTATGGGGATTCCATACTCATCATTTTACAGACGCAGGGGGAGTGAAAAACAAAGGATGCGGAACTTATCCCCTATCATGAATACTTAAAGAGTTGACACTTAAGTTTGAAGAAGTGTCATTTGAATATCTGCCAAGATCTCATAACCAATTTGCAGACGCACTAGCCACACTGGCCTCGATGTTGCAAATAACTTATGGGTTGGAAATAGAATCACTAAGGATCGGCATAGTTGAAAAATCGGCCTATTGTATGATGATAGAAGAAGGATTTGACGGAGAGCCGTGGTACTATGACATCAAGAATTATCTCTTAAAGAGGGAGTTTCCTAAATGATGTTAGGTAGGAGACCGGAAGTACATAGCTAGGATGGCCAGCAAGTTCTTCCTCAGTAGACAAGTTCTGTACAAAAGGTCATTTGACTCCACTCTGTTAAGGTGCGTAGATGCTAAAGAAGCAAATGTTCTCATGAAGGGGATCCATGAAGGTATATGTGGGCCACATATGAACGGCCACCTCCTCGCCAAGAAAATCATGCGGCTTGGTTATTATTGGATGACCATCGAATCAAACTGTTGTCAACATGTCCGGTCATGCCACCAGTGCCAAGTATATGGCGATAGGATTAATGCTCCCCCGAACGAACTTCATCAAATGTCCGAAACCTGGCCTTTTTCTATGTGGGGGATAGACATGATAGGGCCTATCAATCCAACGGCTTCAAATGGTCATCGCTTCATCCTGGTGGCGATCAATTACTTTACAAAGTGGACAGAGGCCAATTCTTACAAGAATGTCACCGGAAGGAATGTGGCAAGGTTTATTAAGAGAGACATAATCTCTCGATATGGTACCCCTCAAGTGATCATCACAGATAATGGGTCCAACCTGAACAACAAGATTGTCGACGATCTACTAGATCGCTTTGGTATTCGACATCTTAATTCTTCCCCTTACTGCCCGCAAATGAATGGGGCAGTAGAAGTAGCTAACAAAAATATCAAAAAAAAATTCTGGCTAAGACTGTAGAAAATTATAGGGATTGGCATGAAATGCTACCCTTCGCCTTAATGGCATATCGAACTTCCATCAGAACTTCTACGGGGGCAACTCCTTATGCTCTGGTATATGGAATGGAAGCTGTCATGTCCATAGAGGTTAAAGTTCACTCTTTGAGAATCTTATCAAAGGCTAAATTCTCCGAGACAAAATATTTCAAACACAGATGTGAACAGCTGAATTTGATAGACGAGAAACGTCTTAGAGCAATCTGTCATGGTCAGGGTTACCAGAAGAGGGTGGCCAAGTCATTTAATCGGAAAGTTAGAACCAGAAGTTTTGAGATGAATGACCTGGTGGTAAAGAAGACTCTGCCAAACTCTGTCCATCCGGAAGGCAAGTTTACCCCGAATTACAAAGGCCCTTATATTGTCAAGAAAATTCTCATAGGAGGAGCGTTAATTCTTGTGAATTCTGAAGGAGAAGAATTGGAGCACCCTGTAAATTCAGATGCTGTGAAGAAGTATTATCCTTGAAATGAAATCATATATTGATTATGTCGCTTGTCCCGAAACGATCCGAATCGCCGTGACGGTCATTACATAAGCATACCATGCATCCATACATACATTAGCATGTGTTCGGTTTTGCAGGACTCCAAGAAGTAGACTCAAAATCAGATTCATTCAAATGGAACCCTAGACAGAAGAATCCTCGACATCAAGAACCAGGTGATATGTATCTGTTCCATCAAGAGTTAAATCATCTTTCACTCACAGGAATGTCTATTCTATTTTACATGTAGGAATGCCTAATGAAGACAGGAGACAATAAAGGAGAAACACTGTAAAGTCTCTCACCCCCTGTAAGATGAAAAGAGCAGGAGAATGAATAATCATATGGTCAAAGTTAGGAATAAACCTCGCTTTTGAAAAATGAATTCCTGACACTTATTGCACACCTGTCAGAACCGGAGGTTGTCCTAGCATGGTCAAAGTTTACATGATGCACCATTAAAATCCCCTATGGAGTAAAATGCCCGGAGAAAAAAAAAAGTAATTTTTCCAAAACACGACTTACTTAGACCATCTAGCAAGGATGTTCCTCCAGATGAAAGGAAAACCTAATCCAAACACGTCCTACACAGAGATGAGAGAGGTATGAGGATAGAAAAGCCTGAACTTGAGGATATAGGAGCATTTCGCATCGATTACATGGATTGAGATGACGGAGGCATTCATTCTTATCCATAAACACTATAGGTAATCGTTGACAAACCCTTTGAGCGGCGGTTTTCATTTCTAAACCCTGTCAAGAGCCGCCTCGCATTGGGGTTATACAGAAGCCGCCCAATGGCTTGAACAAGTAAATGGTTATAAATTTTTTTGCTCGAACTAACATCAATCTTCGTGTGTTGATATGTATTGATCCAGACGCCTTAGGATGACGGAGAGATGTTCGTTTCTCTACCCTACACACTTATATCCATTGTCTAACCCATTTGAGCCTATGCATTCATTTCATATACCTGTCGCGACCCGTCCGGAAAGCGGACGCGGCTAATGGATTACCGATCACGGGTCTTGGATCGGCGCGGGCCCTCCCAGGCCCATACCAAATCGCGGCGAGAGTATTTTTTTCAAAGGATTCGACGATAAGAGTCAATCGCTTTCGACCTTCAGTTTGGTCGTGGTGGCATGTGCAAATTATGCATGCATTTGGAGTCGCCACCGGTCTTTCTTGGAGGGTGGACCGGAAACCTTACTGACCGATTGGGAGAGATCGATCAGTTCTTCGGAACCAGAGATTTTGAGTTCGGGGACTTGGTTACGCTGGTGTCATTACCAACGCCCTTTCGGTACCTAACGCAAGTGATTTTCTTAGCTAAGAGTTCATGCAGGCACAGTTTTGGGTGGGGTGAGTTCGATTCAGGGTTTCATGCAGATTGGAGGACTATTCCTATCAACCACAATCAATTTTAATGAAAGCGCGATCAAATGCATAAATAAACCTCATCGATGCACATCAATCCAGATCAATGGCTTCCTAATATAGCCATAAGGGCTTAGGGAAGGTATGATTTCGGACCGGGGTAAAATGGAAGGATTTGGAGGCGATTTAGCCCGAAGGGCAAAATCGTCAATTTTTGGAAGGTTTGGATACCAAATCACCCAAAATATTCCATGGCTAGTTGATTGTAACCATTTCCCATTTTTGAGAATTTTTTTTGGAATTTCTTGATTTTTCTTCAATTTTCTGGAGACGATTCGCCCAAAGGGCGAAATCGTCATTTTAAAGAAGGATCGGGTTCAAAACACCCGGGATGAGCCTTGGCCAGTTGATTGTGGCCATTTCCTATTTTTTGAAATTTTTTTTTTTTTAGAATTTTTTTATGATTTTCTATATTTTTTTAAAATTTTTTATGATTTTCTATTTTTTATAAAAAATTTCATTTTTTTTTATATTATATTTTCTTTAACAACATACAACACTAAACCAAATAAACGAGCTAATCACTAGATTGAAATAAACACATGCAGATCAAATCTATAATGACAATATTTTGGGAAAATGACTCTAATATGTTAATCGGTTACGCAAAATATACCTGATTGGACATCGGTCTTCAATCGCCCAACCCCGGCCTCAGTCTGCGACCATTCTTTGTGCGCATCACAGTCAAATACTCGAGTTGGGATTGGCGGCGATCCACGAGAAATCCTTCGGCGCGAACCTTGAATCCCGACGGACTACGAACTTGATATCACGAACCACGGGCCCAAACTCTTAATCAAATTGGCCCACGGGCCTGATTCAAGGCCCAAGAACACGGCCCAACTGCTGTGGACACGGCCCAAGACGTAATGGGCCACGGCCCAACTCAACAGGCCCGAAATAGGCCCAAAAAGAATTCGGCCCAGGCCAAAACAGGGCAAAACAGGGGAACTCCGGGCTGAGCAAGGCTGGCTGGCCGGTCCAAAGGTGGTGGCCAGAGCTGGGGTCGACGGTGGAGCTTCAAGGTGGTCGAAGGAGGACTTCGGGGGGGGGGTCGGTGGTGGCCGGAACACCGACGGAACGACGGCGGACAGCGGCGAACAGAAGCTGTTCGCGATGGAAACCGGGCAGGCGAGAACAGGGGAATGGCTTCCGCTTCTGTTCTTGCTCGGCCGAGGCGGCGGTCGGCGGAACTGAGGGAGGCGGCACCTGGAAGAAGTTGAGGGCTGTCGGAAATGGTCGCAGGTGGGCGGAGCCGCGAGCTGGAGGCGGCGGAACCGGTGGAAACCAGGCCCGACCAGAACCGGGCCAAAAACAGAGCAAGGCTTCGGGCTTGAGCTATGCGGCCATTCTCCAGCGGCTGCAGGCGGTCTGTGGTGGACGGAGAGATTTAGCGGAGTGGCGGAGTGATGGTGGAGGGCGGTGGCGGCGGCTGGACAGCCGCGGGAGGTGAAGGACAGCAGTTGCAGCCACGGCAGTCCCAGGCCCGAAACAGAGCAAGGATACCCGAGCAGCTCCCAGCTGCTTTTCCGGCAGCTCCGGACGACGACGACGGTGCTGGTGGCCTTCGACGGACAGAGGAAGATGCGGTGAGGGTCTAGTAGTGAGCTGGTGGGGTGTTGTTCGCGCAAGGACGGTGAACGAGAGGAAGAAGGTCCGTCGGTGAGGAGGGAGCGTCCGTGAGAATGAGAGGCTGCGGAAAGAGAAAGGAAAGAGAGGAAAAAAAAAATAATAATAATAATAATAAAAAACAAAATAAAAAAATAAAAAAAATGAAAAGGAGAGATAAAATTATTAATTAAACATATACTTTTTTCTTTTGCTTTTTCTTTTAAATGATGATGTTTCACTCTTTTCCCTTTTAATTATTGCTAATATTTTTGCCAAGTTCGATTTTACGGTGATCAGAAAACACCCAAAATCGAACCTGAATTTTATTATTTTATGAGGTCAAAAAGTAAAGAAAATTAAAAATAAAAATACTGACTATTTTTCTATATTTTTGTGACCTCAAATATTTTTCTGATTTTTTTGGGTATTTTTATAATTAAATAAATTCGAGAAATATTATAAAATACCAAAAAATATTTTTTGTTCAAAATTGGTCCTTGAGGCTAGGCCAAGGCTTCCAAAGTTGATTTTGTGATTTTACGACCTTTTTCAATATTTTTAATTAATTTTAAAGAATAAAAATCATAATAATAAATGGTCCAAAAATCAGGTGTCAACAGCTGCCCCTCTTTGAGAGGAATCTCGTTAGAGGTTTCTCTTAAAGATAAGGTGGCACCTGATTCCTAACCGACTCAACTGAGAAAATGAGAGAAGAAGTGCTATGACATCGAATCCTTAAGGCTCTCGATAAAAGCTCAAATTAATCCCCGATTCGTTCTTGCAGTTTGAACCTGGGTTGAGGGGAGGGAGGTTTACCTGAAGCTCACCTGTCGGACGCTGCTGGTTGCGACGACTTTCAAGAAGATGCCTAGGACTCGTCATTCAGAATATCCTGGGGAGATTAAGCTCTGACCTGTATGGTAGGTCGTACCATTATGGGATTCCTAACTGGTAGGAACCTAAGGAAGGCGCATCCCACGCTTTGGGATTTGCCAGGGATTTTAATCCGTATGGTGGATCGGACTTTCGTGTCGATCTTTGAGGCAGTATCTACCTCGTATTGACCCTTATGGCGGTTTCTACCATGAGCCGACCCTTATGGCGGTTTCTACCATGATTTGACCCTTCAGGCGGTTTCTACCTTGAGTTGACCCTTCAGGCGGTTTCTACCTTTGGCCGACCCTTCAGGCGGTATCTACCTTAAATTGACCCTTCAGGCGGTTTCTACCTTTGGCTGACCCTTCAGGCGGTATCTACCTTAAATTGACCCTTCAGGCGGTTTCTACCTTTGGCTGACCCTTCAGGCGGTTTCTACCTTTGTTTGACCCTTCATGCGGTTTCTACCTTAAATTAACCCTTCAGGCGGTTTCTACCTTTGTTTTGTTTTGAAAAGGGGTCTCATGACGAGGGTTTTCCACGTCCGATGAGATTTCCTTTATATTTTTGAAAAGGTTGTCCTAGGACGAGGGTTCTCCACGTCTGCTGGGACGGTTTGTTGACTTCTTTTGAAAAAGGGTTCTATCCTCACTCCTTCTTTTTTCTTTTTTCTTTTTTGAAAGATCCCGAAATTTTCCGGGAATTCAGTTTTGAAGCAGAGAAAGATTTTATTTTGACAAAGCTTCATTTGATTCTGTTGAGGCGACATTCTGGGAGCTGGGTTCTACAGGTATCCTGCAGAAAGTTCAAACCTGAAAGATTTTTCTTCACCAAGAAAACGTTAGTAATCTTTGGGAAGACCACGGCTGTCCATTTGACAAAAACCGTATGACTTAAGTTTTAATCGTGAAATGTGCATTTTGATGCTGGAGGTTATCCAAAGCATTCTTGCAACATGCAAATGTGATCACAAATCCCTTGCACGGAAAATCTGGACCAACAGTTTGAAAATTCCAAAAAGAGTTTGTTCAAAACACCAACTGGAATATTTCTCGACAATGAGGTCTTCTCACCTGTTTTGAGATAGTGGTTTTTATAGGGGATGCACTCAATTCCCTACTAACCTGTGCCTAGGTTTTAGGCTCATTCGCAGCGCATACATTTTGATCGGTCGGGAGGTCTTCCACGGGACCATAATGTCGGGCTTGGTTATTGATCTTCAAGGGGGACTCACTTTTGAGTCAAGGTCATTGAATGAAAATTTCTACCATCTGCTCCGGGTTTACAAGTCAAGAACCCTGCAAAATGAGAAAGAAATAGTCTTGCTCCTACTTCTTCGAGCTAAGCTATATGTTAACCCAAGTGTCTTAGTCAGAGAAGACTGTTTCAGGGTTATGATGTTGGTAGGATTGGGGACCGAAAAAGGCCTGTTTTTGGCCCAGAAATTACGAAGGGTTTGACGTTGGTGATCATTGCAAACTTGTCACCTGTCTTTTCCATTCCGCATCTTCAATTTTTTGAGGTGTGCAACCGCTTTTGTGGTGTGCACAAATTCTTTAGGGAGAATCTCTGGCTGCATTAAGAGATTGACAATTATGCCTGTGTCTTTCTTCCACGCTTGACATAATTTGGAGGAGCGGTCCTTTTGATCTGACTCCTTTAGAAATTTTCCCTTCCCAACTAGGTTTCATTGGGGATCAATCAAACAGTTTATGTGAGCATCGGCCTTGCTTTTACCAGGCACTTTGCTTTTTCTTGATGCTGGGGATTTCTTTGATCCCTTGTTGCAAGTGAGATGCCTGGCAATTGTGCTAGATATATGATTTGGCTCTTAGCACGCTTGAGTATCGACTTAGTAGCTTTTCGTAAACCCTAGGTCTTGAACTCCCTCGTTTCTGAAGTGATGCTGCATCCATCTTGAAATGTGCAATGATCACCAACGGGTTTATGAAATGAATTTGCAGGCTCAACTTGGCTGTGCAAAGGATTCGGTGTGTGGGATAGAGAATGAATGCTTCTTGTCGTCCTATGGCGCTTGGATTACCATATAAACAACACACAAAGATTAATGTTAGTCCGAGCAAGAAAATTTCTAACCATTTTCTCCTGATGCTGCTGGACTTACTTCTTTTTTGCCCCGGTGTGGGGTGGTTCTTGACAGGGTTAAGAATGAAAACTGCCGTTCAAATGGGTTGTCACCGGTCACCTGTAGTGTTTATGATATGAAACGAACGCCTCCGTCGTCCCAATCCATGTAATCGCTGCGAATGGTCCCTACCTCCGTAGGTCCAGATTTTACTATTTGATTCGCTCCACTCATCTCTCAAGTGTATGTAGGATGTGTTTGGATTTGAGCTTGCCTCTCTTTTGAGGAAACATCCTTTTGAATGGTTTGAAAAATAATCATATTTGGAAAAATTCATTTTCTTTTCTCCAAAATTTATCCGTCGAGGGGATTTTGTGATGTACCGTGCATGTTCTATTCATGCTTCAGGTAACCTCCTGATTTAAATCATGAATATCGATGCATTGGAAAATCTTTATGCCGGCTGAGAGTATTCTGACATTTTTTTATCTCCAGCTAACTGGGAAAAGGGATACTTACCTGCCCGTCGCAGCTGCGGATCCCTACAAATTGTAAAAGAAGCATATCATTGCATGTTCACGAATTTTCCAAAAATCGAAACGATACATCCTACCCTTGGTCATGTACTCTAACGAGTAGTACATGGGATGTAAGAACTTGTTCGTCTGCAAGGCGACTTCCCTGTCAAGGATAAACAATAAGTGTCAATTCATATTCCCAAATTCAAGACAAATTGGGGCGATACAACTTTACTCTTGATTTTCATCTCCTTCTGATGTTGCGCATTGATATGAACAACATCTATCAAATCTGCTTATCCATTTTGGAGTGTTTGTAACATCAATGGTTCATCTGCCCCCAGCTGGGCAGCGTCTGTTCTGCTATTTGAACGAATGGCTCCTTGAGTGATTTATCCACGTTCATCACCTGAGAAGGGAAAGAAATGAGACATTACTTCGGTATTCGATTGAAGATCGTTTAGGAACGATACATCGTTTTACCAAATAGGTGGGTTCGCGGCCAAACGTATTTCGTGTTGAAGGGGTAGATCCCATTATGCTCCGCGGGTGATAATTATGGTTCATGGAACTTGCTCCACGGATTAAGTGATTAATTCACGGCCCTCAGCTTGAAGATGTTCAAAGGGTGATGTTGACACTCACGCACAATTAGTTCTAGATATTAATGAAAGATGTTCCCGTGGGAACCTTACAGTGCGATCAACAACATACTCAACAGGAGTATTCAAACCCTTTCCTCTACGCATTTTTCATCGAGTAGCCATGCCTTGCATCAGACGTTTGATCACCGGCCTTGCGTCACCACTGCGATGGTCCTCTGGCTCCAAACTGATCGAGCCAAAGATTGAACTCATCGCCAAGGAAATTGCTCGAGTCTTCGAGCCATTGATGTTCAAGTTGGGTATCAACGATTGTTGGGGGCAGATTTCTTTCATTGCCTTCGTTGTGAGGGACTGAAGTCTTTGAGCTGGAACCTTCATCATTGCCCTGTTGGGGTTGAGACATACATTCCTGAAGAGTATTGATCCAAGTATCCAACTCCTTATCAAGGAAATCGCCTGTTCTTTCTAGCCCTTGGTGCCCATATTGGGTGTCGTCGACTGCAGGTGAGGGATTCCTCTCTTTGCTCTCGCCGTGAGCAATTTGATCCCTCGAATTGGGACTTCCTCCGATGACCGGCAGGTTTATATGTGCACTCTCTACCAATGCCAGATCTGCTTCAGGGACAGCATTAATGACTGATTCGCGCTCAAACTGAGGAGTCTCTATGTGCTGGAACTGTGGCATATACTCTTGAGGAGTATTGAGATAGCTCGGTGGAGCATTCTGATTTGGGTTAGAGGAGTCGCTGGCACGACTGCTGGTCCCGTCATTGCTGAAACACGGTTGGGTGCTCTTGGCTCTCCAATCATCATGGTTGTAACTCTGCCCAGCACTTGAGCTCCAACCGGCTTTATGATGGTTTAACGCTATCCTACCATCCCTTAGCAATCTCCTATAGTACTTGAGGTGAGACTCAACGTTAATTCTAGAGAGCCCCGGCACATTCATAATCTCGAGTATGCGTAGTGGGCTAGCCGAATCAACTCCCAGCTCTCGAATTGCATCAACAAATTTGGTGTGAAGTTCATAGGTCCAGTAAAACCTTGTTCTCTTATCACCCAAAATATCGTCAATACTTCGGTAGCTATTCTCTACGGGATCTAGTCGTTTCAAAAGTTGTCCAGGGAGGGACTCACCGACTTTAGATTGGCTGGCTGCGACAGCGAGTTCGTCATTGAGAGAACTCCCCCTGTGATGATTCATATCCCATTTCTCAGAGGATGTTGGTATTGATCCTATGGTGTTGACTTGCTCATGCAGATTTCCGACGGTATCTGGCTGTGTCGGAAAATGTTGTGGAGAATACGGTAACAGCTGAGTGTTATTCGTCAACAGGGATGGTTCATCGAGGAACATCTCGCCGAGGACAACAGGATTACCACAATTAAGGCAGGTGGCCTTGGTCAGAGCTTCCTTATATCTCGCGCTTTCAGCTTGAAGCTTCTCATTCTCCTCCTTCAGGACCAGTAACTCATGGTCTGCGTATTGCTGTTTCACCCGGGTTCGTTTGTTGGCGAACCAAAACTTGACCTTCGAAAGCTCCAATCCTATCTTTTGGCTCAATTCCATTTTCTGTTGTCTGCTTGGAGTGGGGCATTCATTGAAGAAAGCTTCGAGCTCTCGGATTTGGCCTGGAGTGTGGCGTTGTAGTTGCTTCCTTTTCCGACTCCGGTCATCATTGTATACTCCTTCTTCGTAGCTGAAACCTAGAATTTCATCGCTAGAGGAGTCAGTCTCCATGGCTTTCTGGCAGTATTCAGCTCCAGGATCTTCGAAGTCTCCCAGCAGTTCGTGCTCAGAAATGTCCAGGTCGGGCGTTTCTAGCAGATGGGAATAGCTTTTAAACATGATGGATCGGAGTATCTCGGGCTGATCTAGTTCACTCAGCTTTCTCAATTCGCTCTTACGTGTTTGCTCACTCTAGAAATTTTCTCAAGTGATTGTGCGTGTCCTGGAACCATCCTTCAGGCTGCATATGAAGACCAGCAAGCAAGCGCTCCTCCCGAGACCCTGCAATTACTCATCGTCTGTATTCCCCTTTCTTTTTCCTGGTGATAGGATCACAAACTCTCTTGCATTGATTCGGTTTCATCGAGTATTGCGCTCGTCCCCTAGTTCAGTCTTCAAAGTGGTGGGTCTACAATCTTTCGGCGCCTTTTATGATTTGCTAGGCCCGAGAACGTGGGGAGCAGCGGTGGACCCGCAATTAATGACAACGTTTAATTCATTTAACTCCATGGGAATTAACGCTATGATCTTCTCTCAACCCCTTTTCATCGTTCAAACGAAAGTGGCATTTTCCCTGTGCATGCTGTTACTCTTCATTTCAGCATCCCGGGCGCTTGGTGAGGAATGAGTTCGTGGCCACTCAAAATTTTAAAGACCGTCTCTGGTTTCAGACTTAATCTAACAAGGGATCATCACAACTGAGCATGACGATGTTCGTCGATAGCGTTGGTTTTAATATAGAATTAACTATAGTCATTAAAGAAAAATGTTCCCGTAGGAACTTTACAACGGATAAAATGAGTGATCTACTCGTGAACATGTTCTTCTTTCTATGGGTGTTCGTAGTGACCGACCCATCGTACCCCGAGTCAGGTGCTAGATCATGGCTGTCCAAGCATGCTAGCTTCCCACTGATTGAACAAGGCATCGAGCCCCTCATTGAAGAAATCGTCTGTCGTGGGTTGACCAGCGGCAGGCAGAGCACCAGCCGACTGCTGCTCGAATGGAGGAGTGCGCACTCGCTGTACTTGTGACACGCGCTCTTGAGAAGTGTTGAAATGGCCCGGGAGGACATTCTGATCAGCTTTCAGTTTGCCGGTGGCCGGGTTGCTAGCTTGATTGATGCTTAGATTTGGCCGGGTATCTCTTGATGCCTGAGCATTACAATGGCGGTCGCCCCTAGCTTTTGAGCTCGAGACGGATTCCTCCCGGTTTAGCTCCGCTCGACGTTGTTTTAATAGCTTTCTGTAGGCAGCAAGGTGATTCCTGACCAGCTCCTTACTAAGCCCCGGTACATTCATTGCCTTAAATATGCGCGTCGGAGTTGCTGAGTCGACCCCCATTTGGTGAACCACGTCTAGGAATCTGGAATGCAGTTCAGGGGGCCAAGCGAACCTCCTCTTATCGTGGCCCAAAATTGCATCGATGGCTTGACGACTGATTAACTCATCTCCAGCAGGGCCCGACCCTATCGAAAATTGTTGTGCATGAGGCTGATATGCTTTGAGCTGGTCGGCGGTAACATCCAGCTCCTTGAAACTGTAACTCCAATCAAAGCGATGCAAATCCCATCCCCCAGGAGGCATTTGTATCACCTTCGTGGGATCATCCTGCTCATGCGTGACTCCGGCAAAATCTGGTTGGGTAGGAGATGCCCCGAGGGAGTAGGGTGGTAAATGAACGTCTTCAATCATCGCGTGAGGCTTATCGGGGAATATCTTACCGAGGGCGACGAGGTTATCGCAATGAGGGCAAACGGTAATATTGAGAGCTTTTTCATACCTCATGTTTTCTGTTCGCAGCTTTTGGTTTTCTTCCTTTAAAATCTCGACCACCTGACGTTTGCGTTGAGCCCTCGATTTGGATCTCCTATTTTGAAACCAAAACTGGATCCTCGACTGATTAATCCCCAACTCCCGGCTCAATTCAATTCTCCACTTCTTTTTCATGTAATGGCTTTTACTGAAAAGGGTTTCCAGAATTTGGGTTTCCTCCTGAGAGTATTGGTGAGGACGTCTTCTTTTCCCGAGTTGAGCATTGTGGATGTCGTTGTCGTCGTCGCCGTGATCTTGATTTCCGTTGCCAGAAGTGTTGGGCTCCATGGTTTTGGCTTTAGACTTGGTCTTGGAATCTTCGAGATCCCTCTGTGGTTCAATTTCTGAGATTTTTGAGTCAGTCGCCTCTAGTTGCTGACAGTAACCTCTTAAATATGTTGGATTGAGAAACGTTTGATTGGTTCTTGCCCACTCAGAGTTCTCCACTCTCTCCTGTATGCTCACTCCCTATAAAGTTTTCTTCGAGTGACTTTGCATGTTCAGGAGACGCTCTTCAAGCATCATTAGGCAAACGTTCCCCCTCAAGACCTTGAATTTCTCGCTTAGCTTTTCAACGTGATGGGACTGCCAAACCCTGTTAGGGCTCTCTTCGATAGTTGTGCTTTCCTCCCACCTAACTCTAATAATGGTGATCCCGACAAATCTTTTACATCTTTTAATTGATGAGCCGGAAATCGCGGACCGAAACGAATCCAATGGTTTTCGTGAGGGGACCTCCTGCTTTACCCCCTAACTGGGCTCCACCAGCATTATTACTGAGACCCTTCATCATCCTCGAGTTGCTATAAAATGAGGAATTAATGTATGGAAGGTTAACGCTCTCGCATAATCAGCTTCTTCCTTCTAATCTCTCTGTTAAACTCGTCTTATTCTCAAGCCAACCCAACGCAAATGGCCTCCTCTCCCGTACGCACTTTTTCAACTGATGTCTTGGCCCAGTGGGAAAAGCTTTATAACCTACTGGGTCGCGGTTACGCGCACATAACCGATCATTCTGCAACCGAGGATGCAATCCGTGTCCTGCTCGAGGACCTTGATACCACTTCTCTCGAAGGTACTACACTGGGGAGGGAATATAGAACTTTCCCGACTCTCTTTGCACACTCCTTAGAGGCCTATCGTGTTGCTAATCGGGAGGTTCTGGTGGCTCGCGTCTTGCGGGCTCGTTATGAGGATCGATCTGATCATTTGGTGCTGACCAACTATCTGGTTGATAGTTACAAAAAGGCCGTCGAGTTTGCTAATGAGCTGGTCGCGACGTTGCTTCGCGAGAGGAGAAATCTAGTGGATCAATTGGCCATATCCCTGACCACCGGCGAGCATGACCGCCGCAACGTCCTGCTGAGGCTTCAGAGCGACTGGCAGGAAGAACGGCTCGACAAGATAACCGAGGACATAGCTCGCGGGAATGGACTGGTTCGGGACCTGGAAGTAGTCACCGAAGAACACGAGGCCAAGGTCGCCGAAGTTAAGGGAGAATGCAGAAGTCTTCTCCTCAGGCTTGCCGACC
Source organism: Rhodomyrtus psidioides (assembly GCA_021437785.1). Classification (NCBI taxonomy): domain Eukaryota; kingdom Viridiplantae; phylum Streptophyta; class Magnoliopsida; order Myrtales; family Myrtaceae; genus Rhodomyrtus; species Rhodomyrtus psidioides. Next base: position 724,938 of record JAILYB010000041.1, on the reverse strand, counting down.
ACAACATGCGGAGCTGGGAGTATGAGCAGAGCATTAATAACATGGAGGGTCAGTTGGGATCCTTTGTGTCGTTAATTAGGGCTCACTTTGGCTTTACTTTTCCACCCCGACTTGTATGACCTGCTTCTGAAAACCCTCCGCTGAGCAAAATAAATGAAAGTTCTCGTGTGTGTGTTTTAACTTCTGTATGGTTCATTTCTTCGAGCATCCAAACATCTTCAACTTGAGTGAGCCGAACCATAATAGCAATAAGCCAAGCAAATACGTCCTGATTTTATAACTCGCTCATGATCAGATGGAAGAATAGTTGCAGATTTGTCCAAGAAAAGATTTCTCTATACTACTTGTTTTTCACCTGCAAATAAAAAGACAGAATCAGAAGGAATAATTTTGAAAAAGAAATCAAAAAACCTCTTTCAATCCTATGCTTGCCCATGATTAATAAGGACAAGAACTTTTACAAGGGTTTTAATCTTGCGCGAAAAGTTTTTATCAATATTCCTCGAAAGAAAGCATACTATTGAAAGGAATGTAATTCACAATAATCGCTTTTGATCAATTTCGAGAGGAACAAATTACTCAAAAGTGCGAGGCATAATAACGTGTTTTAAATTTAATTGAAGATACGGCATCCAAATCAAGGCCGTTTTATTAAGAACGAGAGTAATTTGGACATCTATCTCGTCATTAAATTCAAAACAACGCCGATATTCTCGATCAATTATCGTGGATTACCAGCGACGTAAAACATGCATGGACCAATTCAAGTGTATAATTCCTTCTAGCGAAATTGGGGTTGGATTACCATATACGACCAAAAAGGCCGTGCAAGATTTCCAATTTTAATTTCCTCTAAAGGAATTATAAACTTGACTTGGGAGTATTCGGATGATTAGAGAAAATGCCACTATCACATTCCCATGACCTGTCAAAAGAAATACAACCAAGTTCCATCTAAATGTATACACCAATAGATCCCTAATACAATCACTCTAAGGGGTGAGATAGAGAAAGCCTCGATAAAAATAAACCCTATACAAGAGGACTAGTAATGGAAAATGAAACAAAGGAATGTGATCCTAACGTTTAAGGATGCCCCAAGTTCGATCTGTGACTTCCAGATCACTTGCCCCAACTCGTCATCTTCATTGGACGATATCTCAATAATATCCATAGTAGGCTCCTTTGTTGCTCACTCGGTGCTTGTCATGGGATATCATCCTCTTCGTCTTCTATCAAGGACGTTTGGGAAAAACACACACATCTATCCTTGAAATGGTATTTAATCTAATCACCAGAATGCAATGAATGAAATGCCTATATTTATATGAACTGTAATAGATTCAAGGTATAGAGAGTCTTACCAACCAAACTCGTCGACTTATGTGCGGTTTTAGGTGTACCAACCGCCCAAAGACACGCGCATGAAACAAGTGATGGTAAACTTCTAAAAATCAGAGGGTTTGGCACCTAAGGTTAAGGTTCCCACCTCGAGTTCTGGAAAGAGCCGATTCCATTGCACAGCTATCGTTGCATTGGGACTCGATCCATAGTTCGAAGTGAGCGGAATTGAAAAGCGGATTACCCCGTGTTTTTCCTCACGGAGATTCCATTTTCAATTCCTTCTATTGTGTTCCTAAAGGCGGCGCCCGGGGTTTTAGGCGCGGTTGTGTGTGTCCATGTGTCGTGATCATCACGATGCAAGTCATGCGCAACAGTTTATCAATCAGCGCTTCAAATCATCCACACAACATACATTCCTACGCCAACCTGCATAAGACAATGTTAATCACGGACTACACCCCTTATTTCTCCAATCTGCAACACATATAACACCTATCGTAAGCGGACTTACCTCACCTTCAAGAGCGCCTGCAGGGTTAGAAAAATCACTCAGCGTTTTAATTACGGCCTAAGTCCACTTGAGGTCTAGAACCATAGGCTCTAGAACAGTCCCCAGCGGAGTCGCCAGCTGTCGCGACCCGTCCGGAAAGCGGACGCGGCTAATGGATTACCGATCACGGGTCTTGGATCGGCGCGGGCCCTCCCAGGCCCATACCAAATCGCGGCGAGAGTATTTTTTTCAAAGGATTCGACGATAAGAGTCAATCGCTTTCGACCTTCAGTTTGGTCGTGGTGGCATGTGCAACTTATGCATGCATTTGGAGTCGCCACCGGTCTTTCTTGGAGGGTGGACCGGAAACCTTACTGACCGATTGGGAGAGATCGATCAGTTCTTCGGAACTAGAGATTTTGAGTTCGGGGACTTGGTTACGCTGGTGTCATTACCAACGCCCTTTCGGTACCTAACGCAAGTGATTTTCTTAGCTAAGAGTTCATGCAGGCACAGTTTTGGGTGGGGTGAGTTCGATTCAGGGTTTCATGCAGATTGGAGGACTATTCCTATCAACCACAATCAATTTTAATGAAAGCGCGATCAAATGCATAAATAAACCTCATCGATGCACATCAATCCAGATCAATGGCTTCCTAATATAGCCATAAGGGCTTAGGGAAGGTATGATTTCGGACCGGGGTAAAATGGAAGGATTTGGAGGCGATTTAGCCCGAAGGGCAAAATCGTCAATTTTTGGAAGGTTTGGATACCAAATCACCCAAAATATTCCATGGCTAGTTGATTGTAACCATTTCCCATTTTTGAGAATTTTTTTTGGAATTTCTTGATTTTTCTTCAATTTTCTGGAGACGATTCGCCCAAAGGGCGAAATCGTCATTTTAAAGAAGGATCGGGTTCAAAACACCCGGGATGAGCCTTGGCCAGTTGATTGTGGCCATTTCCTATTTTTTGAATTTTTTTTTTTTTTTTTAGAATTTTTTTATGATTTTCTATATTTTTTTAAAATTTTTTATGATTTTCTATTTTTTATAAAAAATTTCATTTTTTTTTATATTATATTTTCTTTAACAACATACAACACTGAACCAAATAAACGAGCTAACCACTAGATTGAAATAAACACATGCAGATCAAATCTATAATGACAATATTTTGGGAAAATGACTCTAATATGTTAATCGGTTACGCAAAATATACCTGATTGGACATCGGTCTTCAATCGCCCAACCCCGGCCTCAGTCTGCGACCATTCTTTGTGCGCATCACAGTCAAATACTCGAGTTGGGATTGGCGGCGATCCACGAGAAATCCTTCGGCGCGAACCTTGAATCCCGACGGACTACGAACTTGATATCACGAACCACGGGCCCAAACTCTTAATCAAATTGGCCCATGGGCCTGATTCAAGGCCCAAGAACACGGCCCAACTGCTGTGGACACGGCCCAAGACGTAATGGGCCACGGCCCAACTCAACAGGCCCGAAATAGGCCCAAAAAGAATTCGGCACAGGCCAAAACAGGGCAAAACAGGGGAACTCCGGGCTGAGCAAGGCTGGCTGGCCGGTCCAAAGGTGGTGGCCAGAGCTGGGGCCGACGGTGGAGCTTCAAGGTGGTCGAAGGAGGACTTCGGGGGGGGGGGGGGTCGGTGGTGGCCGGAACACCGACGGAACGACGGCGGACAGCGGCGAACAGAAGCTGTTCGCGATGGAAACCGGGCAGGCGAGAACAGGGGAATGGCTTCCGCTTCTGTTCTTGCTCGGCCGAGGCGGCGGTCGGCGGAACTGAGGGAGGCGGCGCCTGGAAGAAGTTGAGGGCTGTCGGAAATGGTCGCAGGTGGGCGGAGCCGCGAGCTGGAGGCGGCGGAACCGGTGGAAACCAGGCCCGACCAGAACCGGGCCAAAAACAGAGCAAGGCTTCGGGCTTGAGCTATGCGGCCATTCTCCAGCGGCTGCAGGCGGTCTGTGGTGGACGGAGAGATTTAGCGGAGTGGCGGAGTGATGGTGGAGGGCGGGTGGCGGCGGCTGGACAGCCGCGGGAGGTGAAGAACAGCAGTTGCAGCCACGGCAGTCCCAGGCCCGAAACAGAGCAAGGATACCCGAGCAGCTCCCAGCTGCTTTTCCGGCAGCTCCGGACGACGACGACGGTGCTGGTGGCCTTCGACGGACAGAGGAAGATGCGGTGAGGGTCTAGTAGTGAGCTGGTGGGGTGTCGTTCGCGCAAGGACGGTGAACGAGAGGAAGAAGGTCCGTCGGTGAGGAGGGAGCGTCCGTGAGAATGAGAGGCTGCGGAAAGAGAAAGGAAAGAGAGGAAAAAAAATAATAATAATAATAATAAAAAACAAAATAAAAAAATAAAAAAAATGAAAAGGAGAGATAAAATTATTAATTAAACATATACTTTTTTCTTTTGCTTTTTCTTTTAAATGATGATGTTTCACTCTTTTCCCTTTTAATTATTGCTAATATTTTTGCCAAGTTCGATTTTACGGTGATCAGAAAACACCCAAAATCGAACCTGAATTTTATTATTTTATGAGGTCAAAAAGTAAAGAAAATTAAAAATAAAAATACTGACTATTTTTCTATATTTTTGTGACCTCAAATATTTTTCTGATTTTTTTGGGTATTTTTATAATTAAATAAATTCGAGAAATATTATAAAATACCAAAAAATATTTTTTGTTCAAAATTGGTCCTTGAGGCTAGGCCAAGGCTTCCAAAGTTGATTTTGTGATTTTACGACCTTTTTCAATATTTTTAATTAATTTTAAAGAATAAAAATCATAATAATAAATGGTCCAAAAATCAGGTGTCAACAATACCTTCGTTGGTGATCACCGTACAGTCCCAGGAGAAAGATGACCAAGACATTGGTGGACATAAAAGCTCAAAAATAGGAGCTACATGCAAGTCTCAGAAAGTGAGGTATTCAAGACAGAATGGGACTCAAGTCACGCACCTCAAAGAACGATCAAAGATCCTAGTTTTTAGGTAAAGACAAGGAAAGGGCGGGATCGAAAGAAGAGAAAAAGTCGAATCCCCATGTATTAGTAAAAAAATCAAAAGCCTGACAAGAACATGGCTGATCTCCACCAAAATGCTGGAGGATCATAAGGCCGAATTTTGGTGATATCAAGGAATTGCAGGATATTCCAACCTCCCCAACAAATTTCAAGATGAAGAAGGACCTTCAAGACTTGTGTAATAAAAGGCTACCCTTCAAACAGAATTGTAGCCAACTGCCAAAACGGCGAGCAATGTCTTTCAAAAGACAGACTCATTCTCAAGACGCGTAATAGCAAAGAAGACTAAAGGCATCCTTTGAAGAACTATCAATCCAGGATAGAACAGAGGACTGATCGACAATGATCACCAATGTCAAACCCTTCGTGATTCTGGGCCAAAAATAAGCCTTTTTCGGTCCCCAATCCTACCAACGTTACAAACCTTTGCAGTCTTTTCTGACTAAGACGCCTAGTTTGATACATACCTTAGCCCGAAGAGGTACGAGTAAGATTATTTCTTTCTCATTTTTGCAGGGTTCTTGACTTGTAAACCCGGAGCAGATGAAGAAAATTTTTTCATTAAAAAAAAAGACCTGACTCAGAGAATGAGTCCCCCTTGGGAAACTATACCCAAGCCTAACGTTACGGTCCCATAAGGACCTTCCGATTGATCGAAATGTATGCGCTGCGAATGGCCCTGAAAATCCAAGTACAGGTTATTAGGAAATTCGAGTGCTTTTATTGTGAAAAAACCAAAGTCAAAGAATTGGTAAGAAGCCCTTTTTGATGGAAACGTTCCAATAGAATGCTTGAAGGCAAGCTTTGGTTGGAAGCTTCAAATTGTTTGATCCAAGGATTTTCCTTACAGAGATTCATGATCATCTTTGTATGCTTTGAGATGTCTTGGATAACCTCCAGCGTCCTAAGTCATTTTGCATAATTGTATAGGTTAAAATGAGCCTTTACTTGCATTATAATTATCATTACCTCAAGATGACTGATATCTTTTCAAATGAGGAATGAACTCTCAAGTCTAAGCTTCTATGAGACTCATGGCAGCCCTAGGTCCAAGAAGTACACTTTACTCCGCAATGAAGAACTTCAGAATCGTCTTTCCGCGAGATTTCAGGTTTGAGTTTTCTGCAGGATACTTGGAGTCCCCAAATCCCAGAACACCACCTAACATGTCAAAAGGACAATTTTCAGAATCGTCTTTTTGCGAGATTACAGGCAACCCCTAAATCTCAGAAAAATATTATCAATGTTTTTACAGGTTTGAGTTTTCGGCAGGATACCTGGAGTCCCCAGATCCCGGAATGTTACCTCTCATGTCGAAAGGACAATTTTCAGAACCAAGTTTCTATAAGGATCTAGGTAACCCTAAGCCCAGAATGGCTCATTTGGTTAGCCCAAAAGTTAGGTACACCTCATTTGTTTAAACGCTCGTTGATTCCTCAAGATGTAGGATCAGCTTAGTTGTCGACAATCCCTACAGAACGGGTGCATCATCCATAGGTTCCTAGCAGAAATGAGTCCTATTCACGGCTTGATCCCCTTGACGGATCAAAATTTTCGATAATCCCTACAGAATGGGTGCGTCATCTGTAGGTTCCTAGCAAAAATGAGTCCTATTCACGACCTGATCCCCCTGACGGATCAAAATTTGCGACAATCCCTACAGAACGGATGCGTCATCTATAGGTTCCTAATAGATATGAGTCCTTTTCATGGTTTGATCCACCATACGGATCAAAACCTTTGACAATCCCTAAAGAACAGGTGCGTCATCCCTATGTTCCTATCAAATAGGAATCCCACTCTGGTTTGGCCAACCATACGGGCTAGAGTTTAACCGCCCTAGGATACTCAAGAGACGAGTCCCTAGGTATTCACTTGAATCCGCTATACACCGCGCATGCCACACGAGCATCAGGCAGGTGAGTAATAGGTAAGCATCTCTATTTCGCTTCTCTCCCTCTCACATCGACCAAGATAAAACAAAGCATTCACCGACGGGACAAAAGAGATTTAATATCAAGATTCATTTTTCTATCCCCCAGTAGAGTCGATCTAGACTTAGGTGTCACCTGTCTTTGAGAGAAACCTCTCACGAGATTCCTAATTTCGGATCAGCTTTTTTAGCTTATTCTTAGAAAATTCATAAAAATATTCATAAAAAGTCAAAAAATTACAAAATCAACTTTGGTGGCCTTAGCCAAGCCTAACGAACCATTTTTGACAAAAAAATAATTTTTCATATTTTTCGCATTTTTTTAGTATTTTTAGAAAATAGGAAAATACTTGAAAATTCATGAAAAATAGCATTCGAGGTCACAAAAATATGGAAAAATAGTCAATATTTTTATTTTAAATCTTTTGTCTTTTTCACCTCATAAACATTCCAAAATCAAATTCAATTTTAGGTGTTCCTTTGTCACACATATGATTGAATTTGGTAAAAAAAAATATCAATTGAGTGTTTTAATTTGTAACTTTGGCATTTTCTAGGATCTTGACATTCAATCTAATTGTCCCTTATTTCAATTTAGCACAATTATTTGTACAAATTTCTCAATTGCATGAATTGGGCAAAATCGCATACTTAATTGCATTTTAGTCCTCGAAATTGGGCATATTTGAAATTACTTTCAATTCGGGGACTATCATTACAAATTGAAGTCACTACCCAATGCTTTTCATCATTTTGAATCGATTAGCATAGGTGGTCTGGTCCAATTTGACCGTTTGAGCCCTCGATTGCACAATTTCCCAATTTGTAATTAAATAAAAATTTGGGGTTTTCATAGAAATTGATGTGAACTTTTGGGTAAAATCACTTTTTTAGATAAAATTCATGCCTTAAATTCGATTCTAGGATTTAATTGTAAAAATTCCCCACCAATTTGGGTTAATTTTGAAAATTTCAAATCGAAACCAGTTCGAACTGGTCAGACCGGTTGAACCGGTTCGCTATAGTACCATCTTCTTCCTCAGACTCCCGTGCAGATGAACAGTAGAAGGTCGAATTTTGATGGGGAAATTGATCGACCAATCGACTACAATTGAAGACGCACTGGTGGGCGTTTAGTTCTTCGGGCCATTCCCCGTCGATTGACACCAGAATCACAACCAATGGCCGCTAGAGGAGGAAGAAATCGATCAGTCAACGTCCCGACAGCCGTGAAAGTCAAACTTCACAGAATAGCCCAAATCGGACGTCCGTTTGCACACGTCGGGAAACCACTTCGACCTAACGGAGTTGCCTATCGTCAAACCATTTCGAATCAATTGCCTCCCCCTCCCCCCCCTCCCCCGCGCCATTCGGCGCCAAAAATCGAAAGGGGTATATAGCCTGCAAAAGGCCTTCTAGAAGGAAGAGGGAGTTCATTCGGTTGAGAAAGTTTAACAGAATCGAAAGAAAGAGAGAAAACGCGAGAGAGAGCTCGTTCTCCGGCCCCCGTCGTCAAGAACTTGAGCTCAACTGCAAGGCGCTGGTTAGGCCGATTCCGGCCAAACCGAAGCCAAAGAAGACCGCCTAAAGTTCGTTTTGAGCACCAGGAAGCGATCGCCACCGCCCGTGCCACGCGAAATCTCGAAAATAGGTGAGACGCAGTTCTGAGTTCTTCGTTGTGCATCAATGGCGACTCATCTGTTTTACGTTTTTTTCTTGCAATTAGAGTGTGCGTTTTGTTACTTGGATGTCACTGACCACTGCTGCATCTCGTTTTTGCATCGATTTTGCCTGAAACCCTGAATCGAACTCCCAACCTAGCTCGCCTTGGTCAATCAATGGCCAGGCTATTCTAGCTATAGCGAGCTCAATCAGAGCTCGAGGTAAGTCTCATGAACACCTTGTGGTGCTCCTATGTGAAGGAATTGCTTTGAAATGCCATGAATCGTGTGATCGAACTTCCATGGCCGTACTCGGTATCTTGAATGATGATTGTGATTTTATGGATGAAATGCTGCGATTCTTAGATATATTAAAATAGAGGTCATTACGAGACGATTGGCGCTGGTCTCGTGTCAATCGGTCTAGGTTTGGCCGTTCATCGGTGCCGGAGAATTCTCAGCCGTTCATTCCGTCGGGGTCGAGAGATTGAAGACGAAGCTGACGTGGCGAGTCAACGAGTCAGCGTTCCTAGGTGTCAGTCTGTCATTGGTCCACGTGGTTGTCTAGTCAGCATGGCCGTTAGGGTCTGTTATTCGAATAAAGAAATCTGAAGGCTCAGATAAATCGAGTCTAAATTTTAATGGCCGCCTGATTAGTAATTAGGAATATCCGAAAATGTTTTAAAATCAGAAAATCAAAATAAGTCGAAACGGTGCCGTTTAGGTTTGTGGTCGAGTGGCGTCGTTTAGGTTAGTGAGGATGGACGGCCCAGATCGAGTATAGCCTTCTAATCCTAACCGTAGATTTTGGTAGGTCAATCAGACGGCCCTAGTCGAGTCTCCGTTTAATCTAGGCCGTAGGCTTTAGTAAGCTGATCCGGTGGCCGTGGATTAGCCACGTGGTTCAATAGGAACCATCAGATCAAATCTAAATAATCAGAAAATAAAAAAGGGACGATACTGTGTCGTTTTGAGCCGTGGGTCGCACGGGTCCGGGTCTGGGCCGGGTTCTGACCCGAGTGGGTCGGGTCTACCCGGTCCGAATCACATTTTTAAAAATAAAATAAAATTCTAAAAATGATTTAAAAAATAAAAAAAAATTAGAAAAATCTTAGAAAATCCTAAAAAATGCTAGAAAATCCTAGAAAATCCAAAAAAAATATATAGGAAAATTATGGGAAAATCCTAGATACTCCAGAAATCCCCAAAAATTGAGGATTGACCACAAACAACTGGTCAATCCTATTTTTGGGGTTTCTTATCCGTTCTTCCAAGAATTGATGATATTACCCTTTAGGGGTAAGTCGCCTCCGTTGTGTGTGCCAGATAAGTCGATAGTGCCAAGATAAGAATTAGGGTCGGTTAGGCGACCAATTCTTGGGCTTGGGTTTTCGAATCTCGTCCCTTTTCTCAAAATGACGATTTTACCTCTCAATGGGTAAATCGTCTTTCTTATTCCAATCGAGTCCTGAAAATTGCTTAAAATTAGGGTTTGGGTCAGGTGGGCGACCAACTCTAATATTTGAGGTTTTCGTTTCTCATCTTTGCCCAAACTGACGATCTTACCCCTCTAAGGGTAAAATCACTTTTAAATTCCAAAAAAATTCTGAAAATTCCCGAAAAATAGGAAATGGAAAGGTTTGATCGCCAATCCCATTTCCACTATCTTTTGACTGCACATCCCATCTGAAATGACAATTTTACCCTTCTGAGGCAAATTGTCCCCAAATTTCTCAAAATTACGATTTTGCTCCTCATGAGTGAATCATGTCAAAATCACTCCTAAACCTTGATTGATAATAGGACCTCATTAGGGATGACATGCTGCTTTCATCTGATTTATCCGTAATGCTTTGGATCCTTGATTTGCGCATTTATTTTTACTGATTGTGAGTGATAAGGCAGCCACTCCTATCTGCTTGAACTCCTAGATTTAGGATCCGTCCCCCACTTGTCTGCATGAATCTTGACGATTAGATAAATCATTCAACTTAGGTGCCGAAAGGGCGTCAACTCTGACAATTGGCGTAACAATGTCATCGATCCCATTTTTCTAGTTTTCGCAGAATCGAATAGATCGCTCCCAACTATTCGATAGGGTTTCCGATCGTACCCTACACGAAACGATTGGTGGCGACTCCTTGGCATGTACACTTATCACATGTCATCAGACCGCATCGAAGGTCGACCACGCATATCCAGCCGTTGCGATTTGGGTAATGGACCTTGGGAGAGGCCCGCGTCCGATCAGACGACATCGGGCGGTCCATTAGCCCACGTGAACCCGGAAGCCCTCGAGAGGGTCGCGACACCTTTGTACCATCTACCCTCAAATCTGGACCCTTCCAAAGGAATTGTCTAATAATACGCTCAATTCGAGACAACTCCGACATCGGGAGGGTGAAAATAATAGCCCAATAGACATGGATAGCATGCAAAACAAATTTAATAAGTTGCAGCCTACTAGCAAAAGAAAGGAACCGTTGGGACCAAAATCAAGCTCTAGTAGTAATGGACATAACAAGGGCATTACAATCCGCCTTGCTAAGTCTACTAGCAATTACAGGCACACCAAGATATCAGAAGAGGAAGTTACCTTCCTAAAAGCCCATGGATTGCCAAATGTGCTCACGAAGTCCAGGTGAGCCACCCAAAAGGAAGATCTCACTCTTAATTGGCGTTTAGCTTCAAGTCAGACCATCTAGAGAATAAGTCAAGGCCTTCCTTCAGAAGAGCTATGGAGGCCACTTTTGCCTCGGCATAGATGTCTTGGCATTGAGTATGTCAGAGAACACTTCCATCACCAAAATAAAGAGATAGAGAGACATATGATCACATTGCCAAATACCTCTAGCACTTGGGAAGAAGCCGTGGAGCTCTCCATTAATTGCAATCAAGAATCGTGGCGAAGCGACACATGCCATAACCAACTTGATAAACATATCTAGAAAGCCAAAAGCTCGCAAGGCCACCTCGAGAAACCCCCATTCAACCGCGTCATAGGCTTTTTGAAAATCAACCTTGAATGCACACTTAGGCAAATAAGGCTCGCGATGGAACCCGAAAAATAATTTTTGGGTAAGCATGATGTTGTTACTAATTCTCCGGCCCCTAACAAAAACACTCTAGTGAGAACTTATAATCAAGGGTAAAACACTAGCAATTCGGTTCGCAAGAATTTTCGTGATACACTTATAAACCATATTGCAACAAGTTATAGGCCGAAAATTTGTCATAGCTGAAGCATTGGGGACTTTCGGCACTAGAGTGAGAATAGTGGTATTCAACTCCTTGAGTAATAACTCAATTTCAAAGAAGTTTCGAATAACCAAAATAATAGAAGGATCAATAATATCCTCGTAGCTATAAAGAAATCCACATTTAAATCATCGAGGCCAGGGGCTTTACCTTTGGCAAGAGAGAATAAGGTGTTGCGGATATCTGAGTCCATAACTTGTCGGGAAAGAAACTGGATATGATCCCCAACTAAACCATTGCCAATGAACTCCTGAATCACATTAACCCCTGGCTGAGCAGGATGAGAGGCACCATTCAAAAGGGAGTCAAAATTCCTAACAATGTGCCAACGGACCAAGATTGGTTCAGCAATGACAGCCCTGTTGACACCTGATTTTTAATCATCTTTTATTTTGATTTTATTTCTAAAATTAATTAAAAATAGCAAAAAAATAATAAAACCTCAAAATCAACTTTGGAAGCCTTGGCCTAGCCTTAGGAGTCAATTTTGAACAAAAAATATTTTTCATAATTTTTAATATTTTTTTCGGATTTATTTAAATATGAAAATACCCACAAAATCAGAAAAAATATCATTCGTGGTTAGAAAAATGCAAAAAAATAGTCAATAATTTATTTTAACTCCATCTTCAAGTTAGTTTTATTAAATCTTGAAATTTGACTTGGGTCACTAAGTTTCTTTACAAACATAAACCCGAATCTAGCATAACAATTTCTCTTTGAGTCTTTTAATTTTCAATTTCCGCTTATAATAACCCACGACATTGATATCTAGAGCTTTGAAGTGAGATTGGGTCAATTAGGCCTCCAATTTGATCAATTTTGACAAAAAGACTCAATTGCGCAAATTTCTTTACAATTTAGTCCCCGGTTTTGCAATCCTTAAAATTAAATCCTCCCTAGGGACACCCATGGAAATTAAACACTCCCACCCTATAGATTTCACCATGCCGAATCCACTGGTGGTCTTGATTTGGGTCAATTCGGTCATTTGGGCTTTCGATTATTCAAAAATCGAATTCTGATCTTCCGCAAAAATTTGGGTTTTCATTAAATTCTAAGCCAAAAATCCATGAAAACATCCATAGTACACGGAAATCATGCTGGGAAACCCAATTGCAACATCAATTTTGTAAAAAATAGACGTATTGGGCTCCAATTGGACAAAATTCCAGAACCGGATCAGCCGGATCGGGTTCGACCTGACCCAACGAATCCGGATCTACATCACAGCCCCCAACCAGCGTATTTTTTGTGCGTGTTTAATCCCTCCTCTCGCGAGACGTTGGCAAGATCTCCTTGTTTGTCCTCTACTGCACGAGATGACACAAGGGTGGGTGAACTGGCAAAAAAGGACGGGGCCGTTGAGGGGGTACAGTCGGGTACGGGAGAGAGAGAGAGAGAGAAGACCAGGGGAGAGCGGTCCATTTTTTGGAAGAGGGCCTGGCCATTCGAAAAAGAAGAAGAAGAAGAGGACACGCATACGCACACAGAGACACAGACACACAGAGAACGAGCACGAGAGAGCTTGAGAGCGAGAGAGTGGTCGTTGGAGCTCCAACGAGCTAAAAATAGGCAATACAGTCCTGGCCAATAGAGAGGAGAGTACCGCGAGCGAGCTCAGGCCGAAACCGAAGCACGAACGATGGTCCTCGACCTCCCACACACTTCATCCATCATTACTGGGACCACTGTAGCCGTCGACAAGCCCCGAACAGGTTGGTATGCTCCATGAACTCTTATTTCTCCGTTGCACACCACCTGCTCGACGAAATGCCAAGTTAGTCATTTTATTCTTAGCTCTCGGCCGTGTCTTTCCCAAACACTACTAGTGCGAGTCTTGCCTTAAACCTTTTCTAGAACCTACTCTAATCTCGACTTGCCCTTTATTTTGCATTAAAACGCGGCGGAAACCGAGCCCAGAGCTTCGCCGGCCACGGTTCGGACCGAGAGCTCGATCGAGGACTTTGAGCGGTTGCCGAGCCCTAGGCGACCTCAGCTAAGCTCCTCTAACCCTCTTGGATGTTATACGATGAAGTAGAATCGAGTTCCAACGTAAAAAAATTTCTGCACATACTCGCCGGAGCCGGGACTGTGGATGTCTGGATCGTCGGTTTCCGACATGTTTTTGGCTATTTTTCTGTCATATATATTAATCTTGGTTGGTTGAGGATTCGAACGATGCAAGTTGGGCAAAAAAAAAAAAACAAGTTTTGGGGTCATTTCGCGTTTTCCGGCGAGATTTCCGACGAACTCACCGGAATAATCACTGTTCCGGCGAGGCGCCGGTCGTCTTCTCCGGCGGCGGCAACCCGGTCACCGGGTCAGCGGCTGATGTGGTGCGCCACGTAGGCGGCCACGTCAGCATGGTGGGGATGCGACCATTAAAAAACAAAACCCATATTGGACGGCCGTGGCTTCGCCACCTGGCGCGATCTAGGATTTTCTCAAAAATAAAAAAGATTTTTTCAAATAATAAATAAAATTTGATCCGACGGCTGTGGTTTTGCCACGTGTTGCGATCTATTTTTTTCAAAAATTTAAAATATTTTCACAATAAAATAATGCATTTTCGGATAAATAAAAAAGTTCTGATCCGACAGCTGAGGTTGCACCAAGTGGCGTTCTGTGGGTCGTCCGATCTGGTGTAAGATCGGACGCACCGAAAGTGGCCACGTGGCACAATGCAGAGCGTCTGATGGGGGATTTTTCGGATAATTAAAAAAATGAGAAAAAAAGACATAAAAATCCTTTAAAAATGAAAAAAAAACGGCGCCGTTTAGGCCGATTTTCGACCCGTAGGGTCGGGCCGAGCGCCCGAGAGGCGCGGGCCGGGTCAAACCCGGCCCGTAAAATATTTTTAAGTATAAAAAAAATTCAGAAAATAATAAAAAAAAATCAAGAAATTCAAACATTCAATAAAAAATAGAAAATCATAAAAAATTTCAAAAAAATGGGAAAAATTAAGAAAAATTCCAAAAAAAAAAAAATTCCAGAAAATAGGAAATGGCCACAATCAACTGGCCATGACCTATTTTTGGTCTTTCAAACCCCAATCCTTTCAAAATGACGATTTTTTCCTTTTGGTAAATCGCCTTCCAAAAATTGAAGAAATTTCCAAAAAAAAAAATTTAAAAAATAGGAAATGGTCATAATCAACTGGCCATGACCTATTTTTGGTCTTTCGAACCCCGATCCTTTCAAAAATGGTGATTTTGCCCTTCTAGCAAATCGTTTTCCAAAAATTTGAAAAAAATCCCAAAAAATAGGAAATGACCATAGCCAACTAGTCAAGACCTGTTTTTGGTAGTTTGAATCTCGATCTTTTCAAAAATGACGATTTTTCCCTTTTGGCAAATCGTTCCTCAAGAAATCTAGAAAAATCCAAAAAAATTATCAAAAAATAGGAAATGGCCATGATCAATTGGCCATGACTTATTTTGAGTAGTTCGACACCCAAACCTTCCAAAAAATGGCAATTTCGCCCTTCAGGCGAATCATCCCCAAATATTCACAGTTTACCCCTGATCCTAAATCACACATTCCCTAAGCCCTTAAGGCTATACTAGGAGGCCCTTGATTTGAATTGATGTGCATTGACGTGGTTCATTTATGCACTTGATTGCGCTTTCCTTATATTGATTGTGATTTGATAGGATTAGTCTTTCAATCTACATGAAACCCCTGAATCAGACTTACCTCACCCAAAATTGCGCCTGCATGAAATCTTAGTTAGGAAAATCATTCGCGTTAGTGTTGACACTTGATTTTTGACCAAGTCTTTTTCAGCTTTATTTTGAAAAATCATAAAAAAATTCATAAAAAGTCAAAAAAATTACAAAATCAACTTTGGTGGCCTTGGCCCAGCCTAAGGAACCATTTTTGACCAAAAAATAATTTTTCATATTTTTCGCATTTTTTAGTATTTTTAGAAAATAGGAAAATACTAGAAAAATCAACAAAAATAGAATTTGAGGTCACAAAAATATAGGAAAATAGTCAATATTTTTATTTTAATTTCCTTGTCATTTTGACCTCACCAAGAGTCGAAATTCAAAATTAATTTTGTGTGGTTCTTTGTAACGCACATAGTCGAATTTGTCAAAAAATATGTTCTAAGTCATTTTATTTGCAATATTTTGCATTTTACGAATCTTGACATTCAACTTGATTGCCCTACATTTCAATTTGGTTCAATTGTAAGCTGATTTGATCAATTTTGACTTTAGGGACCTAATTGCATAAAAATCTTTTCATTATAGTCCCTAAAGTGCCAAATCCAAAATTAAACTTTCATGAGAGATGCCCATAGAACCCTAATGCTTCCTCCCTATAGGTTTTGACCTCATGAATCTAATGGTAAGCTCAATTGGGGCCGATTCGTCCATTAATGACATCAATTTGGCAAAAATCGATTTCAGGTCCTGTCTTAGATTTGGGGCTTTCACACAAATTAAAACCAATTTAGCCATAATTTACATCTTTCAGATGGAATTTGTGTCATAGAGTCCGATTTCATGATCAATTTTGTGATTCATGCTCATTTTGGCATTGAATTTGGGGAAAATATCGAACTGGGTCAATTGGGTCGGGTTGACCCGAACCAGTCAACCCAGTTGACCAAGCAGAACAGAACACTATGTTCTGCTTCTTCGCGCACGTACAACAAAAACCAGAGGAGCAAGCCAAAGATTGAGGACCGAATGGAGGCACCCAGTTCACGGGCCTTCTCTGATCACTCACCCACACAGACACGACGATCTCTAGCTCGCCAGAACCGGCTTCGCACGCGCGAGTCCAGCTGGAACCGCCTCTAACAGAATCTGGCGCCTGAACAAAAAGAAGGGAAGAGGATTTAGTCGGCGGTTAAAAAAAAAGGAAAGAGAGAAGGGGGGACACAACAGAAAAGGCACAGAGAGCGAGAGAGGGGGACTCGCACAGGGAGAAAGTGAGAGAGAAGGAGAGAAATGGTGATCGAAGCTTGCCATCCCCAATTCTGTGCAAGCTTCGACTGATCACCATTGGCGAAACCGAAGCCGGCGACGACCATATCCGACTTCCTGGGGCTCCGGAGAAGCTTCCTCACCCGTTCGATCAGCCTTTGATCTCGAAAAAAGGTGAGAAACATCTTCGAGCTCGACCTCGGCCTCCAATGGCATCTCATGATTCTGTTGATCATTTTGCTTGTTTTCGGTCTTGATCTGTTCATTGAGCGTGGCTGATCTCCGTTGCATCTCATTTTCGTTTGTTTGTTGCATAAAACCATCGAGTCAACCCCCAACCTTGACCGACTGGCCGTGAGTTCTATAGCTCCTCTTAGGTTGAACCGAGCCCTCGCGATGGCCAGGTAAGTTTTCTTGCCCCTTTGTGATGCTTCCTGATTGATTTGTTTAGTTAAAGCGACGGTAGAAACGGCTAGGACAGGTAGCCGCCGGAGCTTACCTGCGGCCAGAAATAGCAAGTAGACAAGACTTGATTCTGCTGTATGAAGCATGATATATGTTGTAGAGCTCGACCAAAACGAGTTGAATGGCGATGGTTTCATGAGTTTTGGTGTTCTGTAGGCTGAGAAATCGCCTTTCGACGAGGCGCCGGTGAGATAGAGCCGGCGCCGATCGTCTTCCCCGGCAGTCCTGTTGACCGGTCAACGAAAGTTGACCGGGTCATCGCTTACGTGGCACTGATGTGACGCCCACGTGGCAGCCACGTCAGCCATTCGATTATAACCGAAAAACAAACTTGATCGGACGGTGGTAGGTGTGCCACCTGTCGCGATCTCACTTTTTCAGAAATAAAAAATAATTTTCACAAATAAAAAATGCCATGGATCGAACGGTCAAGATTCAATCTTGCCCTTCAATCGTGGCCGTCGGTCACTTACCTTAGATTAGGCCGTCCATCAATCGACAAGTGGCGCAAATCAGGCGCGTTGGTTCAGTTTGGGCGGGATTTTGAAATTCAAGCGAGAGAGGCTTATGGGCGCCATTTTTGGTGCGGCCCGGATCCGGGCCGGGCCGGTCGTGCGTGGGTCGTGGGCCGGGTCACCCGACCCGGCCCAAATAACATTTTTTTTTATAAAAAATCGAAAAATGATTTAAAAAAATCAAAAAAGAATAAAAAATCAGAAAAATTCTAGAAAATAAAAAAAATGCGGAAAAATTGTAGGAAAATCCTAGACGCTCCAGAAATCCCCAAAAATCGAGGATTGACCACAAACAACTGGTCAACCCTATTTTTGGGTTTCTTATCCGTTCTTCCAAGGATTGACGACAATGCCCTTTAGGGGTAATTCGTCCCGGCTTTGTATTTCAAGATAGGTCGAAAATGCCTAGATTAGGATAGGGCGAGTTAGGTGGCGAATCCTTTTGCTGGGATTTTCGAATCTCATCATTTCCCCTGAAATGACGATTTTACCCCTCAAAGGGTAAATCGTCTTTCCCATTCCAGTCAAGTCTTGAAAATTGCTCAGAGTTAGGGTTTGGGTCAGGTGGGTGACCAGCCCTAATATTGGAGATTTTCAATCCTCTTCTTTGTCCAAAATGACGATTTTACCCCTCTAAGGGTAAAATCACTTTTAAATTCTAGAAAAATCTTGAAAATTCCCAAAAAATGGGAAATGGATTGGATTGATGGTCAATCCTATTTCCCCCATCTTTTGACTTCCCAATTCACCCGAAATGACGATTTCGCCCTTCTGAGGTAAATTGTCCCCAAATTTTTCAAAATTACGATTTTGCCCCTCATGGGCAAATCATGTCAAATTATTCTTAAGCCTTGATTGATATTTCTCTAGGCTAATAGGGCCTCATTAGGGATGCCATGCTGATTTCATGTGTTTTATCCGCATGTATGGATCCTTGACTTGCGGTTTTATTTTGCTGATTGTGAGTGATAGGGTAGTTATTCCCATCTGCATGAACTCCTAGATTTAGGATCTGTACCCCACTCATCTGTATGAAATTCTAAGATCAGATAAACCATTCAGCTTAGGTACCGAAAGGGCGTCAACTCTGATAGTTGGCGTAACTAAGTCCCCGAATCCATTTCTCTGGTTTTCGCAGAATCGAATAGACCGCTCCCAGCTATTCGATAGGGTTCCCGATCGTACCCTCCACGAAACGATTGGTGGCGACTCTTTGGCATGTACACGTGTCACATGTCACTAGACCACACTGAAGGTCGACCACGTATATCCAGCCGTTGCGATTTGAGTAATGGACCTTGGGAGAGGCCCGTGTCCGATCAGACTGCGATCGAGCGACCCATTAGCCCCCTCGCCCGCGAGAGGGTCGCGACAGACTGGCCACTCCACTGGGGACCTATTCTAAACCAGAATCTCTGGTTAAGAATTCTAGAGGATTTGAGCCGATTAAAAAGTTGTTTGGTTTATCTGACCTTGTTTTCTGCAGATACTCTCGAAGGTGAGGTACGTACGCTAACCATTGTGTTAGATGTTTTTGCAGATTGGAGAAATAAGGGGTGCAGTGATTGTTAACATCTTTCCTGCAGGTTGGAGTTGGGAATGTATGTTTATCTTAGGCACATACTGAAGTGGTGTTTGATACAAACTGCTGTGCATGACCTTGCATTGTGATGATCACGACACATTGCCCACACTGGCAGCCAAACCCCGACTGCAATCACCCTTAGGTTACCTTAGATAAGGAAAGGGTGCGAAAGGATCTTGTGTTCGATGGCACTTGAGACTTTCGTATTCGTTCCAGCTCACAATCCG
This sequence comes from Rhodomyrtus psidioides, assembly GCA_021437785.1. NCBI lineage: Eukaryota > Viridiplantae > Streptophyta > Magnoliopsida > Myrtales > Myrtaceae > Rhodomyrtus > Rhodomyrtus psidioides. The sequence goes on along the minus strand of JAILYB010000041.1, from coordinate 705,471 downwards.
AATTGGCGATATCTAGCCCTCTTGGGTAGGTACCCTTGGGGAGGAATCTGCCTCATGTGGATCGTGGGAGCCTGAGCCGTAGGTTCCTCACATGATTTTCAATTTTTAGAGTATACCCACTTGTCTCATGCGCGTGTCTATGAATGGTTGGTATACCCAAAACCGCCCGTTGATACAGGGGGACATTCCACACTCCCCCAAGTATGGTTGGTAAGGCATTTATTTCCAATGTACTTTATTATTCCCTGCTCCATAATATGACTCACACATTACATACATTCATATGCATTCGCATCATGAAAATCACTCAAGTGACTAATTGAAACAACAATGATAATATGGCAGGATGTCGCTGTTCCCTAAGAGTTCGACAGAGTTGGCAACCTTCGAGTACCTAAGGAAAGTCATTTGCCCTAGACCGAACACAAGGCTGCACTTCACTAGATTCGTGCATGGTCGAGAGCTGACTGGACGTAAGTTGGGATATGCCGAAGATTGCCAAACCCGTTACTATGTCGATAACCTCATATTTAAGCGACAAGCGGACGAGATGTTTAAGAATTATCTGGAGATGAAGTGACAGCGTCGCAACCAGTTGGCCAGGGAGGCATAAGCTTGTCGGAAGGCTAAACTACCGACTAAAGAAGGCGTACCCATAATCACTTTTTGGGGAAGAAAGAGGCGCCCCGCGATCAGGACAAAGCCAAAACGCATCACACTCAAGAAGATGAAACCCGAGAAGGCTCCTGAAGTCATCATACCATGGACCAGAGAATGGCCAGAGGAACTACGACCTTTCGACCAAAGCATTGAAGACAACCCCTTACACTTGACTAGAGGAGAGTTCCCGACTAACTACCATTGGGAAGAGGAGTAGACCTCTAGGAAAAGAGTGATTTAGATCCTCACATTCCATCGGCCTTTTATGGTTTTCTTGTTTGAAGAATCTCTCTTTACCTTTCTTTCATTAGGTATCTTGATTGTAATAAAAAGTTCATTCCACTTTTGTTCATTTGATGTATTGACCAATGGAATGTGACATTACTGTTTCCCTTAGTCACTGGAGTGAACCTGACTAAATTGCATAATTCACTTCCTTGAAATTCAAGTTAGTCTTTAACTCAGGCCTTCGAGACCTGAAAAAGGTCCTAATTTCCATTTCTTCAATTGAACTATGCAATTGAGTTAGCCCATGCATACCTCATGGCATCTGCATGATCACATGCTTAAAATAATTTTTGACGATTGACTTTCCAAAATCGTTTGCATATTTTAGACTTGATGGGAAAGAATGATATTCAAGTGTTCAAAGTTCCCCAGGCCGAACTCCAGTCATGGTGGGATAGCATGGGCGAAACCAGCCAGAAATATGCTAAATCACGATTGGGATATCTACTAGACCTGCTGAAGATTGAGTGCCCACCTGCCTTTATCCAAGCCATGGCGCTCTATTGGACCCTACCGCCGCTACCTTCTGCATGGAAGGACTGAAAATTACTCCAACCATTGAAGAATACAGCGCCGTCATCGGAGTTGAGTTCACTCACACGCTCGTCCGACCCCCCGTAGGATTTGAACCCTTGAGTCAATTAGCTGAATTCCTGACACAAGCCTTAACGAAGTCAAAGCGGATGCAAAAAGCAATTCTGGACGAATCTCCCTGTCTTTCCCTATAGACCGATTTTTCCACCTCACTGCTGCTAGAGGGACCAAATCTGGTAGAGCCTTTGTTTTGGCATTTTTCAGCTTTGTGCTATTCCCAATCTCATCTGTCACTTTTGACCATATCATGGCTGTAGTAGCCAGACAAGTCTGTTGTGGGTGGGATTACTCAAACATCATCCTTGCTGAAACTTTCCTTTCCTTAAATCGCTTCAAGAAAAATAAAAAGGGAATCTTTAGAGCCTCTAGTGATCTTCTGTATCTGTGGTTCACATCCCATATCAGACAATTCCACATCCGCATGGGTTTCACCGAAATCAGCCCCGATGCACATCCTCTTAAAACCTTTGTCATAACCCATACACGTATTCCTAAGTTCAACTTCATAGAATGGAAGAACTTTCTTAGAACTCTAAAACCCGAACAACTCCGATGGCGGCTAAGGTTGCCAACGCTGGGCAAAGTCAGATTGGCCTGCAATGACAATGGCCCAGTCCCCTTGCTAGGATTCACAGGCGCTATCGCATACTATCCGAAGAGGGTTATCCGACAGTTTGGGGCACTACAGGAGATCCCTTCTCCACCTCGACCTGGTATCTTTTCTTTTGACATACCTAGCAAGACCCTCATAGAGGAAGAGAAGAGACAATTTGAAGCCAGGGTGGCATTCATCATACACTCTTTGAAGGATTCTCAGGCCGAAGAAATAAGTTGGCCAGAAAACATGACTCGTGAAGAAAACATTCATAGGGCCACTACAGAATACATTCAACACTTTAAAGCGACCAGACGGAGCCTTGTCGAGCCCTATATACCCGAATACATTGTACCGTACGTACCTGGAATAGAGCCGTACGTACCCGAAGACATGGGACCGCTGTCATATTCAGAGGATGAGGAGCCCAAGACTGAAGAGGGGAATCCATACTGGGATGATGAGGATACCTTAGACCTCAAGCGTCCTAGACTTGAATAGGCTATTCTGTCAAGTGTAAAATAAGCAAACATTGTGATACCTCCTCATACATTCTCATTTTTTTATGCTATTTTGGACACATGGGCATAAATGTGAACATGTTTTGCGAATGTATAAAAACTATCGTCAGAAATTACGCTTCTTTTAATTTCATGAATTCTTTTGAGAAAATGATTAAAAGAACTACTTACATGAGGCTAAGGCTCACGAGGTAGCCCTTTTTCTCATCTACTGACAGAAAGCATGCAACTAAAAGAATTAACTACTTTTTGTCAAGACAAAAGAAATACTCACTGGAATTCCTTCTGGAATAGGTACACTCTCATCACGGAATTACCAACACATCGTTTCCGTACTCGCCTTAAGACAAGAATGGAGCAACAAGAATTGACTCCGTTTGTGGGCATCCTGGAATCTCAGATGACTGCTCTGGCAACTATGATGGCCGACATTAAAGCAATGCTGGAAGCCACCCAAGCTAAACAGACAATGGCTCATAACCAAAGGGCCTCAGGTCCTTCTTCTACACCTGATGCAGCTGATAAAGGGACGGCTGGAGATACTCGACGTACAGAAGAGGATATCCGTGACCCGAACATCCAGTTGCGACAAAAAGCCTCCCCTGTTGTTATCAACCTCGAGAAGGAGGAGAAAGAGAAGCAGAATGTGAAGACTGAAGTGGAGGCTAAAAGATTGGCCAAGATCGAAGAATGCTTGAGCAGCCAGGGCTATGAGTTAGCCCGCTTCGATAAGATATCTCCTTTTGCTAAAGTAGAGACTCCTCCTGACTACAAGGAACCAGACTTCGTGAGGAAGTATAACGGGACAGGCTGTCCCCGTGCCCACCTCAAGTATTACCTGCGCAAGATGGTGCACTATTCGGATTATATTCCCCTACTAATGAACACGTTCCAAGAGAGTTTGGCTGGCACCGCTCTGGCTTGGTTCATTGAGCTAGACCTAGAAGATTATGATGGGTGGGAAGATCTTGCCGAAGACTTCCTCAGACAGTATAAATTCAACACGGCTACAGCCCCAACAAGGGAAGACCTTCTACGAACCTTGAAGGCAAGAGGTGAATTAATCAGAACATATGCCCAGAGATGGCGAGCTTTGGCTACCCAAGTAAAGCCATCAATCCTAGAGGAGGAGCTAATTGACTTATTCCTAAAGGCACTCCCCTACAAGTACTTCAACAGGCTGAACACTTCCGGATGTCAAACATTTGCACACTTGATTAAGGTGGCTGAAAGACTGGAGTGGGCCTTAAGAGAAAGGAGGCCTCATGAAGCTTATACTATGAAACAGTATCCCTTAAAAAAGGAGAGAGAAGTCGGACTCGACATAGCATTCATACCGGACCCCCACAAGCCCAAGCCATTTGGCAATTCTAATCAGACCAATGGAGGATCGTCCTGGTCGGCGCCGAAAGTGCAAGAGCCTAGAAGAAAGCAACCCCAAAAGCAGTTCTCTCAACTCCCGAGGCCTCAATCCAAGTTGCTCCCGATGCTGCTAGAGCAGCGCCTGGTGGCAAAAGAACCGCCTAGGACAAACCCTGTTAAGTATCCTAGCTTTGACGAGAGTCAGACCTGTGTCTACCATATGGGCGAAAGGGGACATAATGTGGATAACTGCTATATTATTAAGCTGAAGGTGCAAGCTCTGATTGACAGTCAAATTCTGAAGTTTGACAATGTGGCTCCAAATGTGCAAGAAAACCCACTCCCTGATCATCAAGCAATAGGAGTAATATTCACTGAAGATGAGGAAGACCACCTTAAGCTGAAACTGGACGTGCAAAAGCTGACCAATATACTGGCGGTCGCTTCACTATACCCAAGAGGAGGGGAAATCTCTGCTGACATGAAGAAACTATGCATCGCCAAGATGATGAGCTTGGGAATAATATCAGGCGTTACTGATGAAGAATTCGAGGGAGTCAAGGCCTCTCTAATCATGGAGTGAGGTCAATTTGTGATCGAAATTGAGCAGGGAAACATGTTAGACAGCCCATACAAGGAGCTGACAAACAGTCTCAAACCAGTCACTAAACTAGAAGAAGAATTCAACAAAGATGAACTGGAGGACAAGAGACGAAGTCTAGCAGATCGCAGATTTATGGCCAACGCGCTTGAAATGGGTGAAATTGTAGACAACCTTGGTCAAGATTCTGGGGGGTACAACTTCAAAGTGAAATATTCAGCCCCTCATAGCTTTTATCAGAAAATTGAGGATATCATACCAGACGGATGGGGAGGTATGGATGATCCCGCTCAACCAGAAACCTTGAAGGACATAGGAAAGCTTTTTACAAAAGACTTTGACGACACCGTATCGATGATTGAAGCCGCTACGACTGTGGTAATCAGATTGGAAGAATTGGATAGCCTGAGCAGGGTGGAAGATTGCCTAATCAAACCTGTTGTGATCCGATTGCCCAAAGAGGGGACAGATGATACAGCTAAACCAGAGGAATGCGGCCCAACGATGGTAACCATAAAAGTCCCTCCAGTAGAGGAATATGACCCTAAAGCAGTCCATTGGGACTATGGGGCGAAGGAAGTAGATGCAGTAATGAGGTCTGGACGATTTTATGCCCCTAGGGAAGGCGAATCCGAAAAAAATGAGGTATCGAAGGAAGACGCAGAAAAGCTCATGTCGATCATTAAGACCAGCGAGTTTGAAGTAATAGAGCAGCTGAGGAAGATGCCAGCTCAAATATCCTTACTAGATTTATTCATCAACTCAGAGAAGCACAAGAACGCACTGTTGAGGATACTCAACGAAGTACATGTCCCTGAAACGATTAATGATGTACAATTAGGAGATTTTGTAGGGGCAATCCTCCTAAAAGATCAATTGAGCTTCTCTGATGAAGACTTCCCCATGGAAGGAAGAGGGCACAATGAGGCCTTGTACATCTCTGCCCAATGTAACGGGAAGAGAGTGGTGCATATATTAATCGACAATGGATCCGCCTTCAACATATGCCCATTAGCTATCTTGAGGAGTTTAGGCATCAAAGAAGAAATGATTAAAGCCTCCAAAACGGCAGTGAGGGCTTTCGATGGGATGAAGAAGACTGTGGTAGGTGAGATTGAACTTGACGTATTCATCGGCCCGACAAAATTCTCCATAAACTTCCAAGTAATGGATCTGCCCAGTACATTTGGGTTCCTGCTGGGAAGACCTTGGATCCATATAGCAGGAGCCATTCCTTCAAGCTTGCACCAAAAAGTACGCTTTGTAGTGGATGGGAAGGTGATTACCGTACATGGAGAAGTCGACCTCCAGACGTACCAGAACAGCGCCATTCCCTACGTTGAACCTGAAGTTAAGACAGAAGCAAGCTATCATTCCCTAGAACTGGTAGCGACAGTTCATACTCCGGTAGGGACAAGGTTGAGGGCCCCCTACATCTCTGAAGCCAATCTTTTACCAGCTAAGATGCTACTGGCATATGGGTTTAACCTTGAAAAAGGTCTAGGTAAACACGGTCAAGGGATAAATACCTCATGCAGTTAAAAGCTAACCAACATAGAATGGGCTTGGGGTACTAGAAAGATCATATGGATGAGTCTGTCCCAAAGACAACAGGCCGAGGCCGAGGCAAGAGCCTGGGACGCCGTGAAAGCCAGAGCAACTCAAAGGGTTCATTAATTGGTTCCCCAACTTGGAAAGGCGGATCGAAGATATTCAATAGTCCTTTGAACACCTATTTTAGAAAAGATTCCAGGTGGTTGTCAGAAGAGGATATCACTCCGACAATAGAACCGGATCTGGCAAACCCATTTCTTGAAGACAACTCTGTGAATGTCATCATAGAGTGATTGAGTGATGAAGCCACTTCCTCTGAGTAAAGACACTATTCCCTTGTTTTTAAATATTGCATTTAGAACTTTCTGTATTTTATTGCATTTTCATTCCTTATTATAGGTATAGGGAAACGCCTTTGGATCTCCGGCCGTTGGTCCAAATAGCACAGCTTGTAACGCGGCCCATCTTGCATTCAATAAAATCACGCAAGTTTTGTTAAGGACATATGGAACCACGAATCAGCCCGATGATGATGCTAGTCTTCCGCACAGAAGCTTGAGGCCTGATTTGCCATATGATTCCTAATTTCCAAAAGATTTCCACGGGGCCAGGATGTCCAATGGCAAGAGGATTAGTCCCGTTTATACATGTACTTACTTCGAAAACTCTTTCGAAAAGACTTTCCATGATCATGCATGTCATTCTTACGGAGTACGAACTAACCATACTCATGACATTTCAGGCATATCATCTCAAACATACATACCAGGTTGTTATGCGATTCGGATTTCCCCATTGACTGTTCTTACAGCATTGAGGAAGATGAAGACGAGGTTTATGCGTCTATCTGCAGAGAATGGAATGCCTTTGAGGAATCGATGCCTCCTACTTCAGAAGAACCGATCATTGTTAATTTAGGAGATACTGTGAGTATCAAAGAGGTCAAGATCGGCGGACATTTATCCCGAGATGAGAGGCTCGAGTTCACTCAATTACTGAAAGAATATCAAGACATCTTTGCATGGTCTTACGCTGATATGCCAGGACTAGATCCTAAGATTGTGGAGCATGCATTACCCACGGATCCCAGTATTAAACCTGTCAGGCAAGGTAGCAGACAGATGAAGACCGAGTTGGAAGACAAAATTGAGGAAGAAGTCATGAAACTTCTCAAGGTAGGCTTTATTGAAGCTATCCCATACTCAGACTAGATTGCAAATATAGTCCCCGTCATGAAGAAGGATGGTAGAGTTCGGATCTGCGTGGATTACCGAGATCTGAATAGAGCAAGCCAAAAAGATGATTTTCCACTTCCTCACATTGATGTGTTGGTGGATAGTACGGCGGGTTATGAATTATTCTCATTCATGGATGGATTCTTGGGATACAACCAAATCTTCATGAAACGGGAAGACAAACCAAAGACTGCTTTTACCACACCCTGGGGAAACTTTTGCTATAAAGTCATGCCCTTTGGATTAAAAAACGCAGGGGCTACCTATCAAAAGGCTATGGTCACATTATTCCATGATATGATCCACAAAGAAATTGAAGTATATGTCGATGACATGATCGCCAAATCCAAGAAGGGGCAGGATCACATACAGGTGTTAAGAAAATTATTTGAGCGTCTGCGCAAATATAAGTTGAAGTTGAACCCTAACAAATGTGTGTTTGGGGAAAAATCTGGGAAACTTCTTGGATTCATGGTCAGTAACAGGGGCATTGAGATCGAACCTTCAAATATTCAAGACATCCATGATCTGTCAACTCCCTCCACGGTAAAAGAAGTGAGAAGCCTTCTGGGGAGACTGAACTATATTGCCAGATTTATCAATCAGCTATCTGATGTGGCTAAACCAATCTTCAAATTACTCAAGAAAGGCGCGAGAGTAACATGGGATGCAGAATGCAGTCGGGCATTCCAAAAGATTAAGAACTATCTAGTCACTCCACCGGTACTTGCGCTACCAATTCCTGGTCACCCATTGACCTTGTATCTAACTATACAGCAGGAATCTTTGGGAGCCTTACTTGCCCAAACAGACCCGATAGATGGTAAAGAAAGAGCCATCTATTACCTAAGTAAGAAGTTCACGCCATATGAAGCAAAATATATGCCGGTTGAAAGGGCCTGTGTAGCAACGGTATGGGTACTTCGTAGATTGAGGCAGTATACCCTACATCACCACATTCAGCTCATAATAAAAAACGATCCTGTCAAATACCTCCTAGAGAAACCCGCTTTAATTGAGAAATTAGCAAAATGGCAGGTGATGTTATCTGAATTTGACATCAAATGTTCTCCACAAAAGTCGGTAAAAAGAAGAGCTATAGCTGACATGCTGGCAGAAAACCCGTCAAGCGGTGAGCCTTCTAAAGTAATAAAAATAGAAGATCAAATTCTGAACTTAGCAGAGGACATGTGGGTCATGTATTTCGATGGTGCCGTTAATCTATCAGGGGCAGGCACTGGGGCAGTACTGATATCCCCCGATGATCAACATTATCCCGTGGCGGCGAAGATAACTTTTCCTTGCACCAACAACATCTCAGAATACGAGGCGTGCATTCTAGGCCTACGATTGGCCATTTCTATGAGAATACCTAGATTGCAAGTTTATGGAGATTCCATGCTCATCATTTTACAGACACAGGGAGAGTGGAAGACAAAAGATGCAAAGCTCATCCCTTATCACGAATACCTTGAAGAATTGACACTTAAGTTCAAAGAAGTGTCATTCGAGTACCTATCGAGATCTCACAATCAATTTGCAGATGCGCTAGCCACCCTGGCCTCAATGTTACAAATAACTGGAGGGTTGGACATAGAACCCCTAAGGATTGGCACAATTAAAAGGCCAGCCTACTGCATGCTAATCGAAGAAGAGTTTGACGGAGAGCCATGGTATTATGACATAAAAAATTATCTCTCAAAAAGGGAGTTTCCTGAAGGATGTCAGGCAGGAGACCGGAGATACATAACCAAGATGGCCAGCAAATTCTTCGTCAGCGGACAAATTCTGTACAAAAGGTCATTCGACTCTACTCTGTTGAGGTGCGTAGATGCCAAAGAAGCAAATATTCTCATGAAAGAGATCCATGAAGGTATATGTGGGCCTCACATGAACGGCTACCTCCTCGCCAGGAAGATCATGCGGCTTGGCTATTATTGGATGACCATCGAATCAGACTGCTGTCAGTATGTCCGGTCATGCCACCAATGCCAAATATATGGTAATAAAGATCAATGCACCCCCAAATGAACTACACCAAATGTCTGAAGTTTGGCCTTTCTCTACGTGGGGAATAGACATGATAGGACCTATTAATCCTGTGGCCTCAAATGGTCATCCCTTCATCCTGGTAGCGATTGATTACTTCACAAAATGGGTAGAAACCAATTCTTACAAGAATGTCACTGCAAGAAATGTGGCAAGATTCGTCAAAAGAGACATCATCTCTCGGTATGGTACCCCTCAAGCAATCATCACAGATAATGGATCCAACCTGAACAACAAGATTGTCAATGATCTGCTGGATCACTTTGGTATTCGACATCTGAATTCATCCCCTTACCGCCCGCAGATGAATGGGGCAGTGGAAGCAGCCAACAAAAACATCAAGAGAATCTTAGCTAAAATAGCAGAAAACTACAAGGATTGGCATGAAAGGTTGCCCTTCGCCTTAATGGCTTACTGAACATCAATCAGGACTTCTACAAGGGCAACTCCCTACAGTCTGGTGTATGGGATGGAAGCAGTCTTACCCGTGGCAGTTAAGGTCCCCTCTTTGAGGATCTTATCAGAGGGTAAACTCTCCAAGTCAGAGTATTCCAAACACAGACATGAACAACTGAATTTAATAGACGAGAAGCGTCTTAAGGCCATTTGTCATGGACAAACTTACCAGAAGAGGGTAGCTAGGTCATTTAATCGAAAAGTCAAAACCATGAATTTCGAAGTAAATGACTTGGTAATTAGGAAGACTTTGCCGAGTACTATCCATCCGGGAGACAAATTCGCCCCGAATTATGAAGGTCCCTATATTATCAAGAAGATTCTCACGGGAGGAGCATTGATTCTTGTAAACTCCGAGGGAGAAGAACTGGGCACCTTGTAAATTCAGATGCTGTGAAGAAGTATTACCCTTGAAATAAAATCAGACTCTAGTCATGTGGCTCATTCCAAATTGAGCCGAGTCATCATAATGGTCATCGCATAAGTATATCATGCATCCATGCATACACTAGCATGTGTTCAGTATTGCAAGACTCTATGAAGCAAGATTCATTGAAACAAAACCTTGAAAAAGAAGGTCCTCGACGCCGAGTACCAGGTGATATCTATCTGTTCCACAAAGGATCAAAACCTCTTTCACTCACGAGAATATTTCTTCTGTCCTACATACAGGAATGTCTGAGGAAGACAGAAGATGGCAAAAGAAGAGCATGGTAAAGTATCTCTCACTTTCGATAAGATGAAAAGAACAAGGAAATGAACATTCGCATACCAAGGCTCAGGAATAAACATTATTTCTTGAGAATGAATTCCTCGCATTTACTGCATGCTTGCAAAAATCAGAGGTTATCCCAAACATGATCAAAGCATGCATGATGCATCATGGGAATCCCCTGCAAAGTAAAATGCCTGGAGAAAAACAAAATGATTTTTCCACAAAAAAAGCATAGCTTGCTTAGTACATCTAACAAGAATGTTCTTCTAGACGAAAGGCAAACTCTAGCCAAACACGTCCCCCATACACTCGAGAGGCGAGGGAAGGGTGAGAACAGGAAACCCTGAATCTAAGGATGTAAGGGCCCTTCGCATCGATTACATGAATTAAGATGACGGAGGCATTCATTTCTATATCCAAAACACTACAGGTAATCATTGATAACCCATCGAACTGCGATTTCATTCTTTATCCCTGTCAAGAACTACCCCACATTGGAACATATTAAAGATACGACCGACGATACCAGGAGGTAAATGATTAGAAATCCTCTTGCTCAGACTTGCATCAATCTTCGTGTGTTGCTTGTCATTTTAACTTCTATGGTAATTCAGGTGCTTTGAGATGACGAAAAGCATTCGTTTCTCTATCCTATACACTTTTACCCTTTGCACAGCCCAGTTGAACATATGCATTCATTTCGCGAACCCGTTGGTGGTCATTGCATATTCCAAGATGAAAGCAACATCACTCTCAGAACAGAAGAATTCAGAGGATAGGATTTATAAAAAATTTTCCTAGTGCTGAGATCCAAAGTGTATGTCTAGCATGCCCATTTGAAAAGTCCTGGTCCCCGAAAGGAGGAACCCCACAAGAAAAAGGAAAAGAAGGGAGATACATAGTTAGGGGCATCAAGAAAAAGAAAACTGCCTGGTAAAAGCAAGGCCGATGCCCATTTAAATATATGTACACTTGTGGATCATATGTTTGATCTTGAAAACGCCAAAAGATGGCGTGACGACTGTATATGAGTCACCAGTAAGACTTGATGATGTCACATTCAGATACTGACATCACACTAGTGCGAGAGAGAAATTCTCCAAAAGCTACCAGTGCACTTCAAAGACTGAAGGAGCTTTATGAGAGACTAGATCGGCAGCGAATCTGTAAATGATCACCAATGTTAAACTCTCCATATATTCTGGGCCAAAAACAAGCCTTTTCCGGTCCCCAATCCTACCTATGTTACAACTCTGAAAAGTCTTCTCTAATCAAAGCATTTGGGTTAACATAGAGTTTAATGCTTAAGCTTAGCTCGAATAAGTTCGAGTAAGATTATTTCTTTCTCATTTTGCAGGGTTCTTGACTTGTAAACCCGGAGCAGATGAAGGAGATTCTGTGTTCAAAAGACCTGACTCAGAAAATGAGTCCCCTTTCGGAAACCATGTCCGAGCCCAACATTATGGTCCCAGGAAGACCTCCCGATTAATCTAAATGTATGCGCTACGAACGGCCCCGAAAAACCCAGGTACAAGGTGCTAGGAGGTTCGAGTGCTCTTATTATAAAAAGACCAAGTCAGAAAATTGGTAAGAAGACCTTTCTGATAGGAAATATTCCAATAGAATGCTAGAAAACAAGCATCGTTTGTAAATTTCGAATTGTTTAATCCAGGACGTGCCTTACAAGGATCCCTGATCGTCTTTACATGCTTTGAGATGTTTTGGATGATCTCCAACGTCCTAAGTCATTGAGCGTAAAGCTGCGTAGGTTAAAACCAAGCATTTTACCTACATTATAATTGCCATTACTTCAAGAGAGCTAATGTTTTGGCAAATAAGTAATGAACTCTCAGGTTTAAGCTTCTAGGACTCATGGCGACCCCAGATTCCAGAAAGATGCCTTGTTCTGTAGAGAAGAGCTTTCAAGATTATTTTCCTGCAAGATCCCTGGGTGCCTGGAATACCCAGATCCCAGAATGTCACCTCCCATGTCAAAAGGACAATGTTTGAAATTATCTCCCTGTGTGAGATTCCAGTGTTACAGGTTTGATCTTTCTGTAGGATGCCTAGAGTATCCAGATCCCAGAATGTCACCTCCCATGTTAAAAGGACAATGTTTGAAATTATCTCCCTGTGTGAGATTCCAGTATTACAGGTTTGAGCTTTCTACAGGATGTCTGGAGTACCCAGATCCCAGAATGTCACATCCCATGTCAAGAGGACAATCTTTAGAAATCATCTCTCCGTGAGATCCCAGTGTTACAGGTTGGAACTTTCTGCAGGATACCTGAAGCTCCCAGATCTCAAAATATCACCTTCAATGTCTAAAGGACAATGTTCAAAATAGTCTTTCTGTGAGATTTCAGGTAACCCCTAGATCCCAGAAGAATCTCATCAAAGTTATTGCAGGTTCAAGTTTTTCTGCAGGATGCTTGGAATCCCCAAATCCCAGAATAACGCCTTGCATGTCGAAAGGACAATTTTTAGAATCAGCTTTCTATGAGGTTCTAGGTAACCCTTAAACCCAGAATAGCTCATGTGGTGGAGCCTAAAGGTTGGGCACTGTTGACACCTAATTTTTGACCATGTATTATTGTGATTTTTATTCTTTAAAATTAATTAAAATATCAAAAGAGGGTCATAAAATCACAAAATCAACTTTGGGAGCCTTGGCTTAGCCCCAAGAACCACTTTTGAACAAAAAATATTTTTCATAATTTTAAATAATTTTATTTAATTATTAAAAAAAATGAATGAAAAGAGGAGGGAGTGGAAAAGAGTCCATGGAGCAAAGGTTGGGGGAGCGGCGCCTCAACCAAAAAAAACAAGATATATAAAAAAAAAAAAAAGGGAAAAGTAGAGGACATCAGAGTCTGTCCTCCACCATGCAAAAAAAGGAAAGATTAAACAAAAAAAAGATGGGAAGACCGGCGGGAATCCATGCATGGGTTGGTGAGATGATAAAAAAAAAACTCTCAAAAGGAGGGTTTTGGTTTTGTGTGTGTCCCGCGGAGCATGGGGAGGGGTCCATTCGAAAAAATAGCAGGGGAAGATTACCAGGTGGTGGTTCTTGTTAAAAGCTGGCCAAGATGAGGAGCCGGTCCGGGGGCGGGGGTTCGCATCTTCACTGCACTACGATCTTGGCGTCACCTCTTCTCCCACCTTCGAGCGTCGCAACGCCGGCCCGATAGCCTCGAAGTAGCTGAACAAAGCTCGAAGCCCACCTGCCCCGTTCTGCGTCGATATCCCATTCTGAGCATCTTGCTCGTTGTTCCACCGCTCCCGAGCCAGACTGGTGGCGTGGCCAGTTCATGCTCCTGCACCTCGGCAGCGCGTCGGCGTTCATCGTCTCGTCAGCCGACGCTGTTGGCAAGATCCTGAAGACTCACGACCTCGCCCTCTCCGACCAGCCAAAGTCGAGCATCTTCAGAAAGCTTCTCTGTGACCAGAAGTGGCGATAGCGTTGTAGGGCCAATACTGGAGGCGGATGAAGAGTGTGTTCGTATTACACCTCCCTAGCAACGAGTTGGAGTGAGAAGTTCGTGGCGCTGAGATGCCATGACGTCAAAGAGAGACCTCATGGCGGAACATGCCCAGCCTTGAGATGCTGGTGGAGAGTTGGTTTGGCGGCGACCTGACGAGCGTCCCGATGGCTTGATGAGGGAGTCGCAGAGCAATATCACTCCGTCCTTGCCACCACTAACGCAAAGTGACCCATCGGGAGACACAGCCACAGTATTCATGTAGCCAGAATGCCCATACAGGGTGTTTCGCAGCTTGGTCATTCCACACCTTCACAGTGCGGTCTCAGGATGCGGAGACGATGATCGGCTGAAGAGCTTGATCGTGCGGTCATGGGATGCTGAAACAACTTGCCGGTTGACGATGGAGAAGGCCACCGAGAACACGGCCTTAGTGTGGCCCATTAACCTGCGGGTGGGGACGCCGGCGACTAGATCCCAGAGGCAGAGCTCGCCGTCCCAGGAACCGGAGAGGGCGAACTGACCGTCGGAGGAGAGGACGACGCCCTGGACGAAGTGGCTGTGGCCGGTGAGGTCGCGGTGGGGGACGCCGTAGACCTTGTCTGCCTTGGTGAGCTGCAGAGGATGGTGGACTTGTCGTGGGATGACGATGGCCGTCGCCATGTCGGTGTGCGCGACGGGAGACAAAGCGCTCGAGCTCGGTCCGGTCTTCATCGGAAAAGCGAATGTGTCTCACGTTGAAGACGATGAATAGTGAGGTAAGTTATTTTCACGATTGGTTTGGATATGTGGGTTGTATGGTTTTGTGGGCTAGATATGGGCTTGCGTTGGGTGCTGATGGAAAGGAGAGATTGGGCTTAGGCAAATTGATTTTATTAGGCTTAAAGAAAAGAAAGTGGGCTTGTTGGGTTTCTTGCGATGGGCCCGGCTCAAGTCCTCTTTCTTGGTTTGGATTAGGCTCGGCGGCCCGACCCAGGTTCGGGCTTGAGAATCCTGTCTGGACCCGGCCATTTTAATTAAGTAATAATTAAATAATAAAATAATAAAAAAATAAAAATAAAAAACTCAAAAAAATTCATAAAAAATTCAAAAAAATTCGGAAAATTCAGAAAAATTCTAAAAAAATTCCAGAAAATGGGAAATGGTCACAATCAACTGGCCATGGAATATTTTGGGTAATTCGGTATCTAAACCTTCCAAAAATGACGATTTTGCCCTTCGGGCCAATCGTCCCTAAATCTTCCCATTTTACCCCTGGTCCGAAATCACATCTTCCCTAAACCCTTATGGCTATATTAGGAAACCATTGACTCGAATGGATGTGCATTGATGTGATTTATTTATGTACTTGATTGCGCTTTCATTTAAATTGATTGTGGTTGATAGGAGTAGTCTTCCAATCTGTGTGAAACCCTGAATCAAGCCTACCTCACCTAAAATTGCGCCTGCATGAACTCTTAGTCAGGAAAATCACTCGCGCTAGGTACCGAAAGGGCGTTGGTAATGACACCAGCGTAACCAAGTCCCCGAACCCAAAATCTCTGGTTCCGCAGAACTGATCGATCTCTCCCAATCGGTCAGTAAGGTTTCCGGTCTACCCTCCAAGAAAGACCGGTGGCGACTCCAAATGCATGCACAAGTTGCACATGCCACCACGACCACACTGAAGGTCGAAAGCGATCGACTCTTATCGTCGAATCCCTCAAAAGACACTCCCGCCGCGATTTGGTATGGGCCTGGGAGGGCCCGTGCCGATCCAAAGCCCGAGATCCGCACCCTTATGCGGGGAAAAGGCCCGCGATCGGTAATCCATTAGCCGCGTTCGCTTTCGGACGGGTCGCGACAGCTGGCGACTCCGCTGGGGACTCTTGCTCTAGAACATATGATTCTATACCTCAAGTGGTCTTAGGCCGTAATTAAAACGCTGAGTCATTTTTCTAACCTTGCAGGCGCTCTCGAAGGTGAGGTAAGTCCGCTTATGGTAGGTGTTATATGTTTTTGGCAGATTGGAGAAATAAGGGGTGTAGTCCGTGATTAACATTGTCTTATGCAGGTTGGGCGTAGGAATGTATGTTGTGTGGATGATTTGAAGTGCTGATTGATAAACGGCTGCGCATGAATTGCATTATGATGATCACAACACGTGGACACACACAACCGCGCCTAAAACCCCGGGCGCCGCCTTTAGGAACACAATAGAAGGAATTGAGAATGGAATCTCCGTGAGGAAAAACGCGGGGTAATCCACTTTTCAATTCCGCTCACTTCGAACTATGGATCGAGTCCCAATGCAACGATAGCTGTGCAATGGAATCGGCTCTTTCTAGAACTCGAGGTGGGAACCTTAACCTTAGGTGTCAAACCCTCTGATTTTTAGAAGTTTACTATCACTTGTTTCATGCGCATGTCTTTGGGCGGTTGGTACACCTAAAACCGCACATAAGTCGACGAGTTGGGTTGGTAAGACTCTCTATCCCCCCAAATCTATCACTGTTCATATAAATATAGGCATTTCATTTATTGCATTCTGGTGATTAGATTAAATGCCATTTCGAGGATAGATATGTGCGTTTGTCCCTAACGTCCTTGATAGAAGACGAGGAGGGTGATATCCCACGACGAACACCGAGTGTGCGATAAGGAGCATACTATGGACATTATTGAGGTATCATTCAATGAAGATGACGAGTTGGGGCAAGTGATCCTGAAGGCACAGATCCAAACTGGGGCATCCTTAAACGTTAGGATCACATTCCTTTATGTCATTTTCCATTACTAGTCCTCTTGTATAGGGTTTATTTTTACTGAGGTTTTCTCTATCTCACCCCTTAGAGCGATTGTATTAGGGGTCTATTGGTGTTTACATTCAGATGGAACTTGGTTGTATTTCTTTTAACGGGTCATTGGAATGTGATAGTGACATTTTTTCTAATCATCCGAATACTCCCAAGTCAAGTTTATAATTCCTTTAGAGGAAATTAAAATTGGAAGTCTTGCACGACCTTTTGGTCGTGTGAGGTAATCCAACCCCAATTTCGCTAGAAGGAACTACACACTTGAATTGGTTCATGCATGTTGTACACCACTGGTAATTCACGATAATTGATCAAGAATATCAGCGTAGTTTCAAATTTAATGACGAGATAGATGTCCAAACTACTTTCGTTCTTAGCGAGCGACCTTAATTTGGATGCCATATCTTCAATTGAATTTAAAACACATTATTATGTCTTGCGCTTTTGACTAATTCGTTCTCCTCGAAATTGATCAAAAGCGATTATCGTGAATTACATTCCTTTCAATAATATGCTTTCCTTCGAAGAATACTGATAAAAAACTTTTTGCGCAAGATTAAAACCCTTGTAAAAGTTTTTGTCCTTATTAATCACGAGCAAGCATAAGATTGAAAGGGGTTTATGCTTTCTTTTTCAAATTATTCCTTCTGATTCAGTCGTTTCATTTGCAGGTGAAAAAATAGGTAATAGAGAGAAATCTTCTCCTGGATAAGTCTGAGGCTATTTTCTCATCTGATCATGAGCGAGTTATAAAATCAGGACATATTTGCTCGGCTTATTGATATTATGGTTCGGCTCACCCAAGTTGAAAATGTTCGGATGCTCGAAGAAATGAACCATACAGAAGTTAAAACACACACATTTATTTTGCTCAGTGGAGGGTTTTCAAAAGCAGGTCATACAATTCGGGGTGGAAAAGTAAAGCCAAAGTGAGCCCTAATTAACGATACAAAGGAGCCCAACTGACCCTCCATGTTGTTAATGCTCTGCCCGTACTCACGACTTCGCATGTCCTGGTCCGCGAGCTTGAGGAAAAGGTTTCTGCATTCTCCCTTAACCTCAATGACCTTGACCTCGTGTTCTTCAGTGATTATTTCCAAGTCCCGAACTAATCCATTCCCGTGAGCTATGTCTGCGGTTATTTTGTCGAGCCGTTCTTCCTGCCAGTCGCTTTGCAGCCTCAATAGGACATTGTGGCGGTCGTGCTCGCCAGCGGTCAGGGATAGGGCCAATTGATCCACCAGTTTTCTCCTCTCGCGAAGCAACATCGCGACCCTCTCATTGGCAAACTCGACGGCCTTTTTGTGACTATCGGCCAGATAGTTGGTCAGCACCAAATGATCAGACCGATCCTGGTAACGAGCCCGCAAGACGCGAGCCACGAGAACCTCCCGATCAGCAACACGGTAGGCCTCTAAGGAGTGTGCAAAGAGGGTCGGGAAAGTTCTATATTCCCTCCCCAGCGTAGTACCTTCGAGGGAAGTGGTATCTAAGTCCTCGAGCAGGACACGGATTTCATCCGCGGTTGCAGAATGATCGGTTATGTGCGCGTAACCGCGACCCAATAGGTTATAAAGCTTTTCCCACTGGGCCAAGACATCAGTCGAAAAAGTGCGCACGGGAGAAGAGGCCATTTGCGTTGGGTTGGCTTGAGAATAAGACGAGGCTAATAGAGAGATTAGAAGGAAGAAGCTGATTATGCGAGAACGCTAATCTGCCATACGTTAATCCCTCATTTTATAGCAACTCAAGGATGATGAAGGGTCTCAGTAATAATGCTGGTGGAGTCCAGTTAGGGGGTAAAGCAGGAGGTCCCCTCACGAGAACCATTGGATTCGTTTAGGTCCGCGATTTCCGGCTCATCAATTAAAAGATGTAAAAGATTTGTCGGGATCACCATTATTAGAGTTAGGTGGGAGGAAAGCGCAACTATCGAAGAGAGCCCTAACAGGGTTTGGCAGTCCCATCACGTTGAAAAGCTAAGCGAGAAATTCAAGGTCTTGAGGGGGAACGTTTGCCTAATGATGCTTGAAGAGCGTCTCCTGAACATGCAAAGTCACTTGAAGAAAACTTTATAGGGAGTGAGCATACAGGAGAGAGTGGAGAACTCTGAGTGGGCAAGAACCAATCAGACATTTCTCAATCCAACATATTTAAGAGGTTACTGTCAGCTGCTAGAGGCGACTGACTCAAAAATCTCAGAAATTGAACCACAGAGGGATCTCGAAGATTCCAAGATCAAGTCTAACGCCAAAACCATGGAGCCCAACACTTCTGGCAATGGAAATCAAGATCACTACGACGACGACAACGACATCCACGATGCTCAACTCGGGAAAAGAAGACGTCCTCACCAATACTCTCAGGAGGAAACCCAAATGCTGGAAACCCTTTTCAGTAAAAGCCATTACATGAAAAAGAAATGGAGAATTGAATTGAGCCGGGAGTTGGGGATTAATCAGTCGAGGATCCAGTTTTGGTTTCAAAATAGGAGATCCAAATCGAGGGCTCAACGCAAACGTCAGGTGGTCGAGATTTTAAAGGAAGAAAACCAAAAGCTGCGAACAGAAAACATGAGGTATGAAAAAGCTCTCAATATTACCGTTTGCCCTTATTGCGATAACCTCGTCGCCCTCGGTAAGATATTCCCCGATAAGCCTCACGCGATGATTGAAGACGTTCATTTACCACCCTACTCCCTCGGGGCATCTCCTGCTCAACCAGATTTTGCCGGAGTCACGCATGAGCAGGATGATCCCACGAAGATGATACAAATGCCTCCTGGAGGATGGGATTTGCATCGCTTTGATTGGAGTTACAGTTTCAAGGAGCTGGATGTTACCGCCGACCAGCTCAAAGCATATCAGCCTCATGCACAACAATTTTCGATAGGGTCGGGTCCCGCTGGAGATGAGTTAATCAGTCGTCAAGCCATCGATGCAATTTTGGGCCACGATAAGAGGAGGTTCGCTTGGCCCCCTGAACTGCATTCCAGATTCCTAGACGTGGTTCACCAAATGGGGATCGATTCAGCAACTCCGACGCGCATATTTAAGACCATGAATGTACCGGGGCTTAGTAAGGAACTGGTCAGGAATCACCTTGCTGCCTACAGAAAGCTATTAAAACAACGTCGAGCGGAGCTAAACCGGGAGGAATCCGTCTCGAGCTCAAAAGCTAGGGGCGACCGCCATTGTAATGCTCAGGCATCAAGAGATACCCGGCCGAATCTAAGCATCAATCAAACTAGCAGCCCGACCACCGGCAAACTGAAAGCTGATCAGAATGTCCTCCCGGGCCATTTCAACACTTCTCAAGAGCGCGTGTCACAAGTACAGCGAGTGCGCACTCCTCCATTCGAGCAGCAGTCGGCTGGTGCTCTGTCTGCCGCTGGTCAACCCGCGACAGACGATTTCTTTGATGAGGGGCTCGATGCCTTGTTCAATCAGTGGGAAGCTGGCATGCTTGGACAGCCATGATCTAGCACTTGACTCGGGGCACGATGGGTCGGTCACCACGAACACCCATAGAAAGAAGAACATGTTCACGAGTAGATCACTCATTTTATCCGTTGTAAAGTTCCTACGGGAACATTTTTCTTTAATGACTATAGTTAATTCTATATTAAAACCAACGCTATCGACGAACATCGTCATGCTTAGTTGTGATGATCCCTTGTTAGATTAAGTCTGAAACCAGAGACGGTCTTTAAAATTTTGAGTGGCCACGAACTCATTCCTCACCAAGCGCCCGGGATGCTGAAATGAAGAGTAACAGCATGCACAGGGAAAATGCCACTTTCGTTTGAACGATGGAAAGGGGTTGAGAGAAGATCATAGCGTTAATTCCCATGGAGATAAATGAATTAAACGGAGTCATTAATTGCGGGCCCACCGCTGCTCCCCACGTTCTCGGGCCTAGCAAATCATAAAAGGCGCCGAAAGATTGTAGACCCACCACGTTGAAGACTGAACTAGGGGACGAGCGCAATACTCGATGAAACCGAATCAATGCAAAAGAGTTTGTGATCCTATCACGAGGAAAAAGAAAGGGGAATACAGACGATGAGTAATTACAGAGTCTCGGGAGGAGCGCTCGCTTGCTGGTCTTCATATGCAGCCTGAAGGATGGTTCTAGGACACGCACAATCACTTGAGAAAATTTCTAGAGTGAGCAAACACGTAAGAGCGAATAGAGAAAGCTGAGTGAACTAGATCAGCCCGAGATACTTCGATCCATCATGTTTAAAAGCTATTCCCATCTGCTAGAAACGCCCGACCTGGACATTTCTGAGCACGAACTGCTGGGAGACTTTGAAGATCCTGGAGCTGAATCCTGCCCGAAAGCCGTGGAGACTGACTCCTCCAGCGATGAAATTCTAGGTTTCAGCTACGAAGAAGGAATATACAATGATGACCGGAGTCGGAAAAGGAAGCAACTACAACGCCACACTCCAGGCCAAATCCGAGAGCTCGAAGCTTTCTTCAATGAATGCCCCACTCCAAGCAGACAACAGAAAATGGAGTTGAGCCGAAAAATAGGATTGGAGCTTTCGAAGGTCAAGTTTTGGTTCGCCAACAAACGAACCCGGGTGAAACAGCAATACGCAGACCATGAGTTATTGGTCCTGAAGGAGGAGAATGAGAAGCTTCAAGCTGAAAGCGCGAGATATAAGGAAGCTCTGACCAAGGCCACCTGCCTTAATTGTGGTAATCCTGTTGTCCTCGGCGAGGTGTTCCTCGATGAACCGTCCCTGTTGACGAATAACGCTCAGCTGTTACCGTATTCTCCACAACATTTTCCGACACAGCCAGATATCGCCGGAGATCTGCATGAGCAAGTCAACACCATAGGAGCAACACCAACATCCTCTGAGAAATGGGATATGAATCATCACAGAGGGAGTTCTCTCAATGACGAACTCGCTGTCGCAGCCAGCCAATCCAAAGTCGGTGAGTCCCTCCCTGGACAACTTTTGAAACGACTAGATCCCGTAGAGAATAGCTACCGAAGTATTGACGATATTTTGGGTGATAAGAGAACAAGGTTTTACTGGACCTATGAACTTCACACCAAATTTGTTGATGCAATTCGAGAGCTGGGAGTTGATTCGGCTAGCCCACTACGCATACTCGAGATTATGAATGTGCCGGGGCTCTCTAGAATTAACGTCGAGTCTCACCTCAAGTACTATAGGAGATTGCTAAGGGATGGAAGGATAGCGTTAAACCATCATAAAGCCAGTTGGAGCTCAAGTGCCGGGCAGAGTTACAACCACGATGATTGGAGAGCCGAGAGCACCCAACCGTGTTTCAGCAATGACGGGACCAGCAGTCGTGTCAGCGACTCCTCTAACCCAAATCAGAATGCTCCGCCGAGCTATCTCAATACTCCTCAAGAGTATATACCGCAGTTCCAGCACATAGGGATTCCTCAGTTTGAGCGCGATTCGGTCATTAATGCTGTCCCTGAAGCGGATCTGGCATTGGTAGAGAGTGCACATATAAACCTGCCGGTCATTGGAGGAAGTTCCCATTCGAGGGGTCAAGTTGCTCACGGCGAGAGCAAAGAGAGGAATCCCTCGCCTGCAGTCGACGACAGCCAATCTGGGCACCAAGGGCTAGAAAGAACAGGCGATTTCCTTGAGGAGGAGCTGGACACTTGGATCAATACTCTTCAGGAATGTATGTCTCGACCCCAACAGGGCAATAATGAAGGTTCCAGCTCAAAGACTCCAGTTCCTCACAATGAAGGCGATGAAGGAAATCTGCCCCCAACAATTGTTGATACCCAACTTGAACGTCAATGGCTCGAAGACCCGAGCAATTTCCTTGGCGATGAGTTCAATCTTTGGCTCGATCAATTTGGAGCCGGAGGGCCATCGCAGTGGTGACGCAAGGCAGGTGACCAAACGTCTGATGCAAGGCATGGTTACTCGATGAAAAGTGCTTAGACGAAAGGGGTTGAACACTCCTATTGAATATGTTGTTGATCGCACTGTAAGGTTCCCACGGGAACATCTTTAATTAATGTCTAGAACTAATTGCGCGTGAGTGTCAACATCACCCTTTGAGCATCTTCAAGCCGAGGGCCGTGGATTAATCGCTTAATCCGTGGAGCAAGTTCCCCGAACAATGACTATCACCCGCGGAGTATAATGGGATCTACCCCTTCAATACGAAATACGTTTGGCCGCGAAGCCACCTATTTGGTAAAACGATGTATCGTTCCTAAACGATCTCCAATCGAATACC
This sequence comes from Rhodomyrtus psidioides, assembly GCA_021437785.1. NCBI lineage: Eukaryota > Viridiplantae > Streptophyta > Magnoliopsida > Myrtales > Myrtaceae > Rhodomyrtus > Rhodomyrtus psidioides. The sequence goes on along the minus strand of JAILYB010000041.1, from coordinate 682,310 downwards.
GAAGTAATGTCTCATTTCTTTCCCTTCTCAGGTGATAAACGTGGATAAATCACTCAAGGAGCCATTTGTTCGAATAACAGAACAGACGTTGCCTAACTGGGGGCAGATGAACCATTGATGTTGCAAACACTCCAAGAATGGATAGGCGGATTTGATAGATGTTGTTCATATCAATACGCAATATCAGAACGGGATGAGAACCAAGAGTAAAGTTGTATCGTTCCAATTTGTCTTGAATTTATCCTTGACAGGGGAATCGCCTTACAGACGAACAGGTTTTCACATCCCATGTATTACCCGTTAGAATACATGACCAAGGGTAAATTGTATCGTTCTAATTTTTTGAAAAATTCGTGAACGTACAATAACATGTTTCTTCCGCATTTTCAGGATCTCCAGCCGCGGGGGACATGTAAGTATCCCTTTCCCCAATCCATTGAAGATGTTAAATAAAAAACAGAGAGAAAAAGAAAAGCTTTCAAAACCTGATGTCTAGAAAAGACATGGAATTCTAACTTCATTGGCATTCATGTTTTGAAACACGAGGTTGTCTGAACACGCATTGTGCACCATAAAATCCCCTTGACGGGTAAAATTTTTGGGAAAACGAAAGAGATTTTTCCAATCAAAAGTTGTTCAAAACTCTCAAAAGGATGTTTCCTCAAAAGAGAGGCAAGCTCAAATCCAAACACATCCTACATACACTTGAGAGATGAGTGGAGCGAATCGAATAGTAAAATCTGGACCTACGGAGGTAGGGACCATTCGCAGCGATTACATGGATTGGGACGACGGAGGCGTTCGTTTCATATCATAAACACTACAGGTGACCGTTGATAACCCACTTGAACGACGGTTTTCATTCTTAACCCTGTCAAGAACCACCCCACACCGGGGCAAAAAGGAAGTAAGTCCAGCAGCATCAGGAGAAAATGGTTAGAAATTTTCTTGCTCGGACTAACATCAATCTCTGTGTGTTGTTTATATGGTAATCCAAGTGCCATAGGATGACGAGAAGCGTTCATTTCTCTATCCCACACACGTTTATCATTTGCACAGCCAAGTTGAGCCTGCAAATTCATTTCATAAACCCGTTGGTGATCATTGCAAATTCCAAGATAAAGGCAGATCACTTCAGAAACAAGGGAGTTCAGGACCTAGGATTTGCGAAAAAGCTACTAAGTCGACACTCAAGCGTGCTAAGAGCCAAATCATATATCTAGCACAATTGCCAAAGCATCTCACTTGCGACAAGGGATTAAAGAAATCCCCAGCATCAGAAAAGAAAAAGCAAAGTGCCTGGTAAAAGCAAGGCCGATGCTCGTGAAAACTGTTTGATTGATCCCCAATAAAGCCTAGTTGGGAAGAGAGAAAAACCCATAAAGGAGTGAGATCAAGAAGACTGCTCCCCAAATGATGTCAGCCGTGGTGCAAAAACACGGACAGAATTGTCAATCTCTTAATACCACAAGAGACGTTCTCTAAAGGACTTGTGCACACCTCAAAAACGGTTGCACACCTCAAAAATGGAAGATGCAGAATGGAAAAGACATGTGACAAATTGGCAATGATCACCAATGTCAATTCCTTCGTGATTTCTGGGCCAAAAACAAGCCTTTTTTCGGTCCACAATCCTACCAATGTTACAACCCTGAAACAGTCTTCTCTGACTAAGACACTTGGGTTAACATATAGCTTAGCTCGAAGAAGTACGAGCAAGACTCTTTCTTTCTCATTTTGCAAGGTTCTTGACTTGTAAACCCGGAACAGATGGTGAAGATTTTCATTCGATGGCCTCGACTCCAAAGCAGGTCCCCCTTGAAAATCAATATTCAAGCCCAACATTACGGTCCCGTGGAAGACCTCCCAACCGATCAAAATGTATGCGCTGCGAATGAGCCTAAAACCTAGGCACAGGTTAGTAGGGAATTGAGTGCATCCCCTATAAAGACCACTATCTCAAAACAGGTGAAAAGACCTCCTCGTCGAGAAATACTCCAATAGATGTTTTGAACAAACTCTTTTTGGAATTTTCAAACTGTTGATCTAGATTTTCCGTGCAAGGGATTTGTGATCACATTTGCATGTTGCAAGAATGCTTTGGATAACCTCCAGCATCAAAATGCACATTTCACGATTAAAACTTAAGTCATACGGTTTTTGTCAAATGGACAGCCGTGGTCTTCCCAAAGATTACTAACGTTTTCTTGGTGAAGAAAAATCTTTCAGGCTCAAATTTCTGCAGGATACCTGGAGAACCCAGCTCCCAGGATGTCGCCTCAATAGACTAAAGCAAGGCTTTGTCAAGATAAAACCTTTCACTGCTTCAAAACTGAATTCTCGACAAATTTCGGGATCTTTCAAAAGAAAGGGTGAGGATAGAACCCTTTTTCAAAAGAAATCAGACAGTCTCATCGGACGTGGAGAACCCTCGTCATGAGACCCCTTTTCAAAACGAATCAAAGGTAGATACCGCCTGAAGGGTCAAATCAAGGTAGATACCGCCTGAAGGGTCAAATCAAAGGTAGAAACCGCCTCAAGGGTCAAAACAAAGGTAGAAACCGCCTCAAGGGTCAAAACAAAGGTAGAAACCGCCTGAAGGGTCAAATCAAAGGTAGATACCGCCTGAAGGGTCAAATATGGTAGAAACCGCCATAAGGATCAACTCATTGGTGAATACCGCTGTAAGGATCAACACAAAGGTCAGACCCACCATACGGGTCAAATTCCTTGGCAAATCCCGAAGTGTTGGGATGCGCCCTTCTCAGGTTCCCACCAGTCAGGAACCCCATAATGGTATGACCTACCATACAGGTCAGAGCTTAATCTCCCTAGGATATTCTGAACGAGTCCTAGGTATCTTCTTGAAAGTCGTCGCAACCAGCAGCATCTGACAGGTGAGCTTCAGGTAAACCTCTCTCACTCCGGCCCATGTTCGAATTGCAAGAGTGAACCGGTGATTAATTTGAGCATTCATCAAAAGACTTAAGGTTCCAATGTCATAGCATTTTTCCCCCAGTCGAGTCGGTTAAGATTCAGGTGTCATTTTGTCTTTGAAAGCAACCTCTGACGAGCTCACTCTCAAAGAGGGGCAGCTGTTGACACCTAATTTTTGACCATGTATTATTGTGATTTTTATTCTTTAAAATTAATTAAAATATCAAAAGAGGGTCATAAAATCACAAAATCAACTTTGGGAGCCTTGGCTTAGCCCCAAGAACCACTTTTGAACAAAAAATATTTTTCGTAATTTTAAATAATTTTATTTAATTATTAAAAAAAATGAATGAAAAGAGGAGGGAGTGGAAAATAGTCCATGGAGCAAAGGTTGGGGGAGCGGCGCCTCAACCAAAAAAAACAAGATATATAAAAAAAAAAAAAGGGAAAAGTAGAGGACATCAGAGTCTGTCCTCCACCATGCAAAAAAAGGAAAGATTAAACAAAAAAAAAGATGGGAAGACCGGCGGGAATCCATGCATGGGTTGGTGAGATGATAAAAAAAAAACTCTCAAAAGGAGGGTTTTGGTTTTGTGTGTGTCCCGCGGAGCATGGGGAGGGGTCCATTCGAAAAAATAGCAGGGGAAGATCACCAGGTGGTGGTTCTTGTTAAAAGCTGGCCAAGATGAGGAGCCGGTCCGGGGGCGGGGGTTCGCATCTTCACTGCACTACGATCTTGGCGTCACCTCTTCTCCCACCTTCGAGCGTCGCAACGCCGGCCCGATAGCCTCGAAGTAGCTGAACAAAGCTCGAAGCCCACCTGCCCCGTTCTGCGTCGATATCCCATTCTGAGCATCTTGCTCGTTGTTCCACCACTCCCGAGCCAGACTGGTGGCGTGGCCAGTTCATGCTCCTGCACCTCGGCAGCGCGTCGGCGTTCATCGTCTCGTCAGCCGACGCTGTTGGCAAGATCCTGAAGACTCACGACCTCGCCCTCTCCGACCAGCCAAAGTCGAGCATCTTCAGAAAGCTTCTCTGTGACCAGAAGTGGCGATAGCGTTGTAGGGCCAATACTGGAGGCGGGTGAAGAGTGTGTTCGTATTACACCTCCCTAGCAACGAGTTGGAGTGAGAAGTTCGTGGCGCTGAGATGCCATGACGTCAAAGAGAGACCTCATGGCGGAACATGCCCAGCCTTGAGATGCTGGTGGAGAGTTGGTTTGGCGGCGACCTGACGAGCGTCCCGATGGCTTGATGAGGGAGTCGCAGAGCAATATCACTCCGTCCTTGCCACCACTAACGCAAAGTGACCCATCGGGAGACACAGCCACAGTATTCATGTAGCCAGAATGCCCATACAGGGTGTTTCGCAGCTTGGTCATTCCACACCTTCACAGTGCGGTCTCAGGATGCGGAGACGATGATCGGCTGAAGAGCTTGATCGTGCGGTCATGGGATGCTGAAACAACTTGCCGGTTGACGATGGAGAAGGCCACCGAGAACACGGCCTTAGTGTGGCCCATTAACCTGCGGGTGGGGACGCCGGCGACTAGATCCCAGAGGCAGAGCTCGCCGTCCCAGGAACCGGAGAGGGCGAACTGACCGTCGGAGGAGAGGACGACGCCCTGGACGAAGTGGCTGTGGCCGGTGAGGTCGCGGTGGGGGACGCCGTAGACCTTGTCTGCCTTGGTGAGCTGCAGAGGATGGTGGACTTGTCGTGGGATGACGATGGCCGTCGCCATGTCGGTGTGCGCGACGGGAGACAAAGCGCTCGAGCTCGGTCCGGTCTTCATCGGAAAAGCGAATGTGTCTCACGTTGAAGATGATGAATAGTGAGGTAAGTTATTTTCACGATTGGTTTGGATATGTGGGTTGTATGGTTTTGTGGGCTAGATATGGGCTTGCGTTGGGTGCTGATGGAAAGGAGAGATTGGGCTTAGGCAAATTGATTTTATTAGGCTTAAAGAAAAGAAAGTGGGCTTGTTGGGTTTCTTGTGATGGGCCCGGCTCAAGTCCTCTTTCTTGGTTTGGATTAGGCTCGGCGGCCCGACCCAGGTTCGGGCTTGAGAATCCTGTCTGGACCCGGCCATTTTAATTAAGTAATAATTAAATAATAAAATAATAAAAAAATAAAAATAAAAAACTCAAAAAAATTCATAAAAAATTCAAAAAAATTCGGAAAATTCAGAAAAATTCTAAAAAAATTCCAGAAAATGGGAAATGGTCACAATCAACTGGCCATGGAATATTTTGGGTAATTCGGTATCTAAACCTTCCAAAAATGACGATTTTGCCCTTCGGGCCAATCGTCCCTAAATCTTCCCATTTTACCCCTGGTCCGAAATCACATCTTCCCTAAACCCTTATGGCTATATTAGGAAACCATTGACTCGAATGGATGTGCATTGATGTGATTTATTTATGTACTTGATTGCGCTTTCATTTAAATTGATTGTGGTTGATAGGAGTAGTCTTCCAATCTGTGTGAAACCCTGAATCAAGCCTACCTCACCTAAAATTGCGCCTGCATGAACTCTTAGTCAGGAAAATCACTCGCGCTAGGTACCGAAAGGGCGTTGGTAATGACACCAGCGTAACCAAGTCCCCGAACCCAAAATCTCTAGTTCCGCAGAACTGATCGATCTCTCCCAATCGGTCAGTAAGGTTTCCGGTCTACCCTCCAAGAAAGACCGGTGGCGACTCCAAATGCATGCACAAGTTGCACATGCCACCACGACCACACTGAAGGTCGAAAGCGATCGACTCTTATCGTCGAATCCCTCAAAAGACACTCCCGCCGCGATTTGGTATGGGCCTGGGAGGGCCCGTGCCGATCCAAAGCCCGAGATCCGCACCCTTATGCGGGGAAAAGGCCCGCGATCGGTAATCCATTAGCCGCGTCCGCTTTCGGACGGGTCGCGACAGGCACACCTTATTTGTATAGATCCTAGTTAATTCCTTAGAATACAGGATCAAAATGGTCGACAATCCCTAAGAGACTGGGTGCGTCATCCATAGGTTCCTAGCATAGAGGAGTCCTATTCTCGGCCTGATCTCCCTGAAGGATCAAAATGTTCAACAATCCCTAAAAAACTGGGTGCCTCATCCATAGGTTCCTGTCAAGTACAGGGATCCCATCCTGGTAAGGCCTACCATACAGGCTAGAGTTTAACTGCCATATGATACTCAAAAAAGACGAGTCCCTAGATATCTACTTGAACCCGCTATAGACTGCGCACGCCGCACGAGCGTCAGGCAGGTAAGTAACAGGTGAGTATCTCTATCCCGCCTCTCTCTCTCACATCAGCTGAAACGAAATGAGCAGAGCATTCACCAGCGGGACAAGAAAGATTAGATGTCAAGATTCATTTTTCTATTTTCCAGTAGAGTCGGTCTAGACTCAGGTGTCACCTATCTTTGAGTGAAACCTCTCACGTGATTGCTCTCAAAGAGGGGCAGCTGTTGACACCTGATTTTTGACCAAGCCTTTTTCAGCTTTATTTTGAAAAATCATAAAAAAATTCATAAAAAGTCAAACAAATTACAAAATCAACTTTGGTGGCCTTGGCCCAGCCTAAGGAACCATTTTTGACCAAAAAATAATTTTTCATATTTTTCGTATTTTTTAGTATTTTTAGAAATTAGGAAAATACTAGAAAAATCAACAAAAATAGAATTTGAGGTCACAAAAATATAGGAAAATAATCAATATTTTTATTTTAATTTACTTGTCATTTTGACCTCACCAAGAGTCGAAATTAAAAATTAATTTTGTGTGTTTCTTTGTAACGCACATAGTCGAATTTGTCAAAAAATATGTTCTGAGTCATTTTATTTGCAATATTTTGCATTTTCCGAATCTTGACATTCAACTTGATTGCACGAAATTTCAATTTGGTTCAATTGTACGCTGATTTGATCAATTTTGACTTTAGGGACCTAATTGCATAAAAATCTTTTCATTATAGTCCCTAAAGTGCCAAATCCAAAATTAAACTTTCATGAGAGACGCCCATAGAACCCTAATGCTTCCTCCATATAGGGTTTGACCTCCTGAATCTAATGGTAAGCTCAATTGGGGCCGATTCGTCCATTAATGACATCAATTTGGCAAAAATTGATTTCGGGTCCTGTCTTAGATTTGGGGCTTTCACACAAATTAAAACCAATTTAGCCATAATTTACATCTTTCAGATGGAATTTGTGTCATAGAGTCCGATTTCATGATCAATTTTGTGATTCATGCTCATTTTGGCATTGAATTTGGGGAAAATATCGAACTGGGTCAACTGGGTCGGGTTGACCCGAACCAGTCAACCCAGTTGACCAAGCAGAACAGAACACTATGTTCTGCTTCTTCGCGCACGTACAACAAAAACCAGAGGAGCAAGCCAAAGATTGAGGACCGAATGGAGGCACCCCGTTCACGGGCCTTCTCTGATCACTCACCCACACAGACACGACGATCTCTAGCTCGCCAGAACCGGCGTCGCACGTGCGAGTCCAGCTGGAACCGCCTCTAATAGAATCTGGCGCCTGAACAAAAAGAAGGGAAGAGGATTTAGTCGGCGGTTAAAAAAAAAGAAAGAGAGAAGGGGGGACACAACAGAAAAGGCACAGAGAGCGAGAGAGGGGGACTCGCACAGGGAGAAAGTGAGAGAGAAGGAGAGAAATGGTGATCGAAGCTTGCCATCCCCGATTCTGTGCAAGCTTCGACTGATCACCATTGGCGAAACCGAAGCCGGCGACGACCATATCCGACTTCCTGGGGCGCCGGAGAAGCTTCCTCACCCGTTCGATCAGCCTTTGATCTCGAAAAAAGGTGAGAAACATCTTCGAGCTCGACCTCGGCCTCCAATGGCATCTCATGATTCTGTTGATCATTTTGCTTGTTTTCGGTCTTGATCTGTTCATTGAGCGTGGCTGATCTCCGTTGCATCTCGTTTTCGTTTGTTTGTTGCATAAAACCATCGAGTCAACCCCCAACCTTGACCGACTGGCCGTGAGTTCTATAGCTCCTCTTAGGTTGAACCGAGCCCTCGCGATGGCCAGGTAAGTTTTCTCGCCCCTTTGTGATGCTTCCTGATTGATTTGTTTAGTTAAAGCGACGGTAGAAACGGCTAGGACAGGTAGCCGCCGGAGCTTACCTGCGGCCGGAAATAGCAAGTAGACAAGACTTGATTCTGCTGTATGAAGCATGATATATGTTGTAGAGCTCGACCAAAACGAGTTGAATGGCGATGGTTTCGTGAGTTTTGGTGTTCTGTAGGCTGAGAAATCGCCTTCCGACGAGGCGCCGGTGAGATAGAGCCGGCGCCAATCGTCTTCCCCGGCAGTCCTGTTGACCAGTCAACGAAAGTTGACCGGGTCATCGCTTACGTGGCACTGACGTGGTGCCCACGTGGCAGCCACGTCAGCCATTCGGTTATAACGGAAAAACAAACTTGATCGGACGGTGGTAGGTGTGCCACCTGTCGCGATCTCGCTTTTTCAGAAATAAAAAATAATTTTCACAAATAAAAAATGCCATGGATCGAACGGTCAAGATTCAATCTTGCCCTTCAATCGTGGCCGTCGGTCGCTTACCTTAGATCAGGCCGTCCAACAATCGACAAGTGGCGCAAATCAGGCGCGTTGGTTCGGTTTGGGCGGGATTTCGAAATTCAAGCGGGAGAAGCTTATGCGGCTCCATTTTTTGTGCGGCCCGGATCGGGGCCGGGCCGGTCGTGCGTGGGTCGTGGGCCGGGTCGGGTGACCCGGCCCAAATAACATTTTTTTTTATAAAAAATCGAAAAATGATTTTAAAAAAAAATCAAAAAAGAATAAAAAATCAGAAAAATTCTAGAAAATAAAAAAAATGTGGAAAAATTGTAGGAAAATCCTAGACGCTCCAGAAATCCCCAAAAATCGAGGATTGACCACAGACAACTGGTCAACCCTATTTTTGGGGTTTCTTATCCGTTCTTCCAAGGATTGACGATAATGCGCTTTAGGGGTAATTCGTCCCGGCTTTGTATTTCAAGATAGGTCGAAAATGCCTAGATTAGGATAGGGCCAGTTAGGTGGCGAATCCTTTTGCTGGGATTTTCGAATCTCATCATTTCCCCTGAAATGACGATTTTACCCCTCAAAGGGTAAATCATTTTTCCCAATCCGGTCAGGTCTTGAAAATTGTTCAGAGTTAGGGTTTAGGTCAGGTGGGTGACCAGTCCTAATATTGGAGATTTTCAATCCTCTTCTTTGTCCAAAATGACGATTTTACCCCTCTAAGGGTAAAATCACTTTTAAATTCTAGAAAAATCTTGGAAATTCCCAAAAAATGGGAAATGGAATGGATTGATGGCCAATCCTATTTCCCCCATCTTTTGACTTCCCAATTCACTTGAAATAATGATTTCGTCCTTCTGAGGTAAATTGTCCCCAAATTTTTCAAAATTGCGATTTTCCCCTCATGGGCAAATCATGTCAAATCATTCTTAAGCCTTGATTGATATTTCTCTAGGCTAATAGGGCCTCATTAGGGATGCCATGCTGATTTCATGTGTTTTATCAGCATGTATGGATCCTTGACTTGCGCTTTTATTTTGCTGATTGTGAGTGATAGGGTAGTTATTCCCATCTGCATGAACTCCTAGATTTAGGATCTGAACCCCACTCATCTGTATGAAATTCTAAGATCAGATAAACCATTCAGCTTAGGTACCGAAAGGGCGTCAACTCTGATAGTTGGCGTAACTAAGTCCCCGAATCCATTTCTCTGATTTTCGCAGAATCGAATAGACCGCTCCCAGCTATTCGATAGGGTTCCCGATCGTACCCTCCATGAAACGATTGGTGGGGACTCTTTGGCATGTACACGTATCACATGTCACTAGACCACACTGAAGGTCGACCACGTATATCCAGCCGTTGCGATTTGGGTAATGGACCTTGGGAGAGGCCCGTGTCCGATCAGACAGCGATCGGACGGCCCATTAGCCCCCTCGCCCGCGAGAGGGTCGCGATAGTTAGGTACCGAAAGGGCGTTGGTAATGACACCAACGTAACCAAGTCCCCGAACCCAAAATTTCTGGTTCCGCAGAACTGATCGATCTCTCCCAATCGATCAATGAGGTTTCCGGTCCACCTTCCAAGAATGACCGATGGCGACTCCAAATGCATGCACACATAGCATATGCCACCACGACCACACCAAGGTCGAATCCGATCAACTCTTATCGTCGAAAATTTCGTAAAAATTTACTCCCGTCGTGATTTGGTATGGGTTTGGGAGGACCCGCGCCGAGAATGCCGGCGATCCACATTGCAGAGTGAGGGCCCAATTCGGCAATCCATTAGCCCGTTCGACTTCGACAACCATTATCGAAAAAACGGGTCGAGACAAGCCCCCCTCCCCCGGAATCCACCACCAAGAGGATCCGATTATGATGTTGTCTTTTGTTTACGAAGTGATGAAAGTATTTAGTGTTTTGGTCCCCTTCCTTCAACTAACGAATCATGCATTTCTGCTTGAAGAAAGACTCTTCTTGGATTCTAAGATCCGAGAACACCCGGAGTTGATCATTTTCTAAGTCCACAAGAGTCAAGTTGCGGGGGTCTAGAACAAGAGCGTCATGAGTTAAAGTGAGAGCTAACCTGGCCTAGCCGTGCGGGTTGAGATATTAGAGAAAGACTCCCTATTTAGTTGCTTGAGTCTTCCTTTGTGAAGCTTAAGTTTGCGGCATATGTAACCCCTCAATCTGAGGTTCCCAAACCTGAAAAACAATGTCCTTAAACACATGATGCATAATCCAGAAATTGAAGAACTTGAATAGCTTCCTGGAAGAATAAGGAGGCACAATCTTAATAATCATCGGTGTGTGATCGGACACTCCAAGAGCCAAAAAGGATGCTTCAAAGAAAGAGAAAATCGAGCTCCAATGGTAATTAACAAGAACTCGATCTATCTTACATTGTTTACGGGTCTCACCAGAGGAAGTAGACCAAGTAAATATGTGCCCCACATATCTCAGATCATCGAGCCCCGCCTAAATGAGACACTCGCCAAATTCATCAAAGGCCGAAATCTAAGCATTAGAGCTACTTATTCTATCAGAATTATCCTGAATGGCATTAAAATCTCCAGCCACTATCCATGTCTCATCCATAACTTCGGCACTCACATGAATAAGATCACTCCACAAAGTTTGACGAGAGATAAAAATATGATCACTACACATAATAGAGAACCGACAAGACTTAAGCATATCAATCAACCTCAAATGACAATGAATAGCTTGAGCCGACATAGAGAGCACTATTAGTTCAACCATCCGAAGGCCCCAACCAATCCAGATCCTACCACAACGAGAATGCATATAATTAGAGGACCAACACTACCCCGGAATCAAGCCAGCAGAAAAATTCACAAACAAAGAAGCATTCACTTTCGTTTCCAAAATACCTATGCAAGACAGATTGCAAGTTTTAATAAGAGCTTTAACCTTCGCTTGTTTAAGGGGGCAATAAAATCCCGAATATTCTAAACCCAAAAAAACATATATACAAGGTAAGGAAAGAAGAAAGTTACCGCCTCTTATTGCCTCTCAGCCTCTTCCTAGCCTTGTCGGCTTGGGAAGTAGTGGGAGATGACAAGACAGGTTGGCTTCAATAGGCACTTGAAAGGGCTATTCCCGTGTGTCAAATGACAAGACAAAGGCTATAGCCCAAGATCTAGTGTGTGATAGAGAAAGGGATTGAGGGTCATCCTCAACTTCGCTTCTCACATTGCTTGCTACCTCCCCACCATCATCTTCAGAGTCAGAAGTAGCCACTGAGGTATCACGTGAAGAGGGAACATATTCGGCTACAACTTGTTCAATAATAGAACCCAATACAGGTGCGGTTGAAGCAGCCAAGACAGGTTCAGCCAGATGCTGCATGCGCGCGACTCACAATGCCAAATGCACGCGATTCCCATTTCAAATATATAGTCATTTACTTCGGATGCTACATGTGTGCGACTCAAAATGCCATTTCAAATAAAAACAAGGGAAGACTTCATTTATTCAAAAAAATAGATCGTAATAGATTACATCATGGAAAAAAGCAATAACAGAACGGGTTCGTACATGTCTGCCTAATTTTACAATTGTATCGGTGATCTGCCATTTTTTCTCATCTATCTCTATATCCTCCATCTGTTGTTCCTCGGGGACACAAAAATCTTTCAAGAGGTTATTTTATTCCCTTTAAGTGGTCAGATCCAACGACTATGGTTGCCGACGAATAGAAATGAATAACTTTCGCCCAAAGCATTGTGACCATAACCCTTAAAAATAGAAATAGAATAAGTTAATCCAGAAACCATAGCAGAGGAAACTCAAAACCAAAGCAAGGGACCAGCACCTATTTCGGTCACTCAAATACACCCTCACGACTTCCGGGCAAAACTCCTCACAAATAGAAACACATGTATCCAGATCAAATATTCCAAAGGCTTCAATAAAAGACAGTAATTTATGATACTCTTCAATTTTTTGTTCTAATTTTTCCCATTCAATAGTGTCCTCTGTCACCTATGGGGAAAAAGTGTTAATAAAAAAATATTAAATAAAAAAACAAAAAAAAAACATAAGGACATGTGAGGACATACACGGTCTAATAGGTCACCAAATAGGAATCTGACTCCATACTTGAGCCCAACTTTCACCGCAACGTTAAATTCATCGTAGGATTCTAAGGCTAATTTCCATCTCTGGAGGCATAGCTCCATAACAATCATTGGAGTCGGGTTCTTCCTAAGAGAGCCTCATGCCAAACTTCTACTCTCCTGCTAAATACAATTCAGTGTAAAAGCAAGCCAAAAAATAAATAAATAAATAGATAAATAAACTGACCTACCATAATATTATGTGTAACCCCACAAAAAATAGTACACACACTTCCCCATTGTCCTTTTTGCATCTCAATGTAATCAAATTCTTTAACTCAAGATGTCGCTCCAAGATTATCCCAAGATATTGCACACCTTGAGCCTCCTCGGATGGCTCATACTCCTCAAAATAAAATGCCGGGTATTCCCATTCCTTTTCCCCTTTCTCCTCACATGCGCTAATCCACAAACCAAAGCCACAATTTCAACAATAGTCAGTCTTCATAAAAAAAATACAGATTCCCATTTCAACAATAGTCAGTCTTCGTCCAAAAAAAGAAAAATAATAATAGTCATTTACTTCAGATGCTACATGGGCGCGATTCAAAATGCCACATGCGCTCGATGTCCATTTCAACAATAGTTAATCTTCATCCTATATATTTATATTGTCATGCTTCATGCATGTGATTCAAAATGCCACATGCGCTCGATTCCCATTTATTTAATCTTCATCCAATATATATATATATATAGTCATTTACTTCAGATGCTACATGCACGCGATTCAAAAAGTCACATGCACTCGATTTCCAATTCAACAATATTCATTCACCATCCGATATATAAATATAGTCATTTTCTTCAGATGCAACATGCGCGCTATTCAAAATGCCACATGCACTCGATTCTCATTTCAACAATATTTAGTCTTCATCCAATATATAAATATAGTCATTTACTTCAAATACTACATGTGCGCGATTCAAAATGCCATATGCCCTCGATTCCCATTTCAACAATATTCATTCTTCATCCAATACAAACATGCATCATTACAAATATATATAAATATATATATATATATATATATATATATATATATATATATATATATATATAAGTATAGTCATTTACTTCAGATGCTACATGCATGTGGTTAAAAATGCCACATACGCTCGATTCCCATTTCAACAATATTCATTCTTCATCCGATACATATATACATAGTCATTTACTTCAGATGCTGCATGCATGCGACTCAAAATGCCAAATGCACGCGATTCCCATTTCAAATATATAGTCATTTACTTCGGATGCTACATGCGTGTGACTCAAAATGCCACATCAAGTAAAAACAAGAGAAGACTTCATTTATTTAAAAAAATAGATCGTAATAGATTACATCATGGAAAAAAGCAAGAACAGAACTGGTTCGTACATGTCTCCATAATATTACAATTGTATCGGTGATCTGCCATTTTTTCTCATCTATCTCTATATCCTCCACCTGTTGTTCCTCGGGGACACAAAAATCTTTCAAGAGGTTATTTTATTCCCTTTAAGTGGTCAGATCCAATGACTATGGTTGCCGACGAATAGAAAGGAATAACTTTCGCCCAATGCATTGTGACCATAACCCTTAAAAATAGAAATAGAATAAGTTAATCCAGAAACCGTAGCAGAGGAAACTCAAAACCAAAGCAAGGGACCATCACCTGTTTCGGTCACTCAGATACACCCTCACGACTTCCGGGCATAACTCCTCACAAATAGAAACACGTGTATCCCGATCAAATATTCCAAAGGCTTCAATAAAAGACTGTAATTTATGATACTCTTCAATTTTTTGTTCTCATTTTTCCCGTTCAATAGTGTCCCCTGTCACCTATGGGGAAAAAGTGTTAATAAAAAAATATTAAACAAAAAAATATATAAAATAACATAAGGACATGTGAGGACATATACGGTCTAATAGGTCACCAAGTAGGAATCGGACACCATACATGAGCCCAACTTTCACCGCAACATTAAATTCGCTGTAGGATTCTAAGGCTAATTTCCATCTCTGAGGCATAGCTCCATAACAATCAATGGAGTCTGGTTCTTCCTAATAGAGCCTCATGCCAAACTTCTACTCTCCTGCTAAATACAATTCAGTCTTAAAGCAGGCAAAAAAATAAATAAATAAATAGATAAATAAACTGACCTACCATAATATTATGTGTAACCCCACAAAAAATAGTACACACACTTCCCCATTGTCCTTTTTGCATCTCAATGTAATGAAATTCTTTAACTCAAGATGTCGTTCCAAGATTATCCCAAGATATTGCACACCTTGAGCCTCCTCGGATGGCTCATACTCCTCAAAATAAAATGCCGGGTATTCCCATTCCTTTTCCCCTTTCTCCTCACATCCGCTAATCCACAAACCAAAGCCACAATTTCAACAATAGTCAGTATTCATAAATAAAAAAAAATACAGATTCCCATTTCAACAATAGTCAGTCTTCGTCCAAAAAAAGAAAAAAAAATAATAGTCATTTACTTGAGATACAACATGGGCGCAATTCAAAATGCCACATGCGCTCGATGTCCATTTCAACAATAGTTAATCTGCATCCTATATATATATATATATATTGTCATGCTTCATGCACGCGATTCAAAATGCCACATGCGCTCGATTCCCATTTATTTAATCTTCATCCAATATATATATATATATATATAGTCATTTACTTCAGATGCTACATGCACGCAATTCAAAAAGTCACATTCACTCGATTCCCAATTCAACAATATTCATTCATCATCCGATATATAAATATAGTCATTTTCTTCAGATGCTACATGCGCGCTATTCAAAATGCCACATGCACTCGATTCTCATTTCAACAATATTTAGTCTTTATCCAATATATAAATATAGTCATTTACTTCAGATACTACAGGTGCGCGATTCAAAATGCCATATGCCCTTGATTCCCATTTCAACAATATTCATTCTTCATCCAATACAAACATACATCATTACTAATATATATAAATATAATATATATATATATATATATATATATATATATATATATATATATATATATATATATATATAGTCATTTACTTCAGATGCTACATGCACGCGGGTAAAAATGCCGCATACGCTCGATTCCCATTTCAACAATATTCATTCTTCATCCGACACATATATACATAGTCATTTACTTCAGATGCTGCATGCGCGCGACTCAAAATGCCAAATGCACGCGATTCCCATTTCAAATATATAGTCATTTACTTGGGATGCTACATGCGTGCGACTCAAAATGCCACATCAAGTAAAAACAAGAGAAGACATCATTTATTTAAAAAAAATAGATCGTAATAGATTACATCATGGAAAAAAGCAAGTACAGAACTGGTTCGTACATGTCTCCATAATTTTACAATTGTATCGGTGATCTGCCATTTTTTCTCATATATCTCTATATCCTCCACCTGTTGTTCCTCGGGGACACAAAAATCTTTCAAGAGGTTATTTTATTCCCATTAAGTGGTCAGATCCAACGACTATGGTTGCCGACGAATAGAAAGGAATAACTTTCGCCCAATGCATTGTGACCATAACCCTTAAAAATAGAAATAGATTAAGTTAATCCAGAAACCATAGCAGAGGAAACTCAAAACAAAAGCAAGGGACCAGCACCTGTTTCGATCACTTAGATAACCCTCACGACTTCCGGGCATAACTCCTCACAAATAGAAACACGTGTATCCAGATCAAATATTCCATAGGCTTCAATAAAAGACTGTAATTTATGATACTCTTCAATTTTTTGTTCTCATTTTCCCGTTCAATAGTGTCCCTTGTCACCTATGGGGAAAAAGTGTTAATAAAAAAATATTAAATAAAAAAATATATATACTAACATAAGGACATGTGAGGACATATACGGTCTAATAGGTCACCAAGTAGGAATCGGACACCATACATAAGCCCAACTTTCACCGCAACATTAAATTCGTTGTAGGATTCTAAGGCTAATTTTCATCTCTGAGGCATAGCTCCATAACAATCATTGGAGTCTGGTTCTTCCTAAGAGAGCCTCATGCCAAGCTTCTACTCTCTTGCTAAATACAATTATGTCTTAAGGCAAGCAAAAAAATAAATAAATAAATAGATAAATAAACTGACCTACCATAATATTATGTGTAACCCCACAAAAAATAGTACACACACTTCCCCATTGTCCTTTTTGCATCTCAATGTAATCAAATTCTTTAACTCAAGATGTCGCTCCAAGATTATCCCAAGATATTGCACACCTTGAGCCTCCTCGGATGGCTCATACTCCTCAAAATAAAATGCCGGGTATTCCCATTCCTTTTCCCCTTTCTCCTCACATGCGCTAATCCACAAACCAAAGCCACAATTTCAACAATAGTCATTCTTCATAAAAAAAATACAGATTCCCATTTCAACAATAGTCAGTCTTCGTCCAAAAAAAGAAAAATAATAATAGTCATTTACTTCAGATGCTACATGGGCGCGATTCAAAATGCCACATGCGCTCGATGTCCATTTCAACAATAGTTAATCTTCATCCTATATATATATATATTGTCATGCTTCATGCATGTGATTCAAAATGCCACATGCGCTCGATTCCCATTTATTTAATCTTCATCCAATATATATATATATATATATATATATATAGTCATTTACTTCAGATGCTACATGCACGCGATTCAAAAAGTCACATGCACTCGATTCCCAATTCAACAATTTTCATTCATCATCCGATATATAAATATAGTCATTTTCTTCAGATGCTACATGTGCGCAATTCAAAATGCCACATGCACTCGATTCACATTTCAACAATATTTAGTCTTCATCCAATATATAAATATTGTCATTTACTTCAGATGCTACATGTGCGCGATTCAAAATGCCACATGCCCTCCATTCCCACTTCAACAATATTCATTCTTCATCCAATACAAACATACATCATCACTAATATATATATATATATATATATATGTGTGTGTGTGTGTGTGTATAGTCATTTACTTCAGATGCTACATGCACGCGGTTAAAAATGCCACATACGCTCGATTCCCATTTCAACAATATTCATTCTTCATCCGATACATATATACATAGTCATTTACTTCAGATGCAGCATGCACGCGACTCAAAATGCCAGATGCACGCGATTCCTATTTCAAATAAATAGTCATTTACTTCAGATGCTACATGCGTGCGACTCAAAATGCCACATCAAGTAAAAACAAGATAAGACTTTATTTATTTAAAAAAATAGATCGTAATAGATTACATCATGGAAAAAAGCAAGAACAGAACTGGCTCGTACATGTCTCCATAATTTTACAATTGTATCGGTGATCTGCCAGTTTTTCTCATCTATCTCTATATCCTCCACCTGTTGTTCCTCGGGGACACAAAAATCTTTCAAGAGGTTATTTTATTCCCTTTAAGTGATTAGATCCAACGACTATGTTTGCCGACGAATAGAAAGGAATAACTTTCGCCCAATGCATTGTGACCATAACCCTTAAAAATAGAAATAGAATAAGTTAATCCAGAAACCATAGCAGAGGAAACTCAAAACCAAAGCAAGGGATCAGCACCTGTTTCGATCACTCAGATACACCCTCACGACTTCCGGGCATAACTCCTCACAAATAGAAACACGTGTATCCAGATCAAACATTCCAAAGGCTTCAATAAAAGAATGTAATTTATGATACTCTTCAATTTTTTGTTCTCATTTTTCCCGTTCAATAGTGTCCTCTGTCACCTATGGGGAAAAAGTGTTAATAAAAAAATATTAAATAAAAATATATATAAAATAACATAAGGACAAGTGAGGACATATACGGTCTAATAGGTCACCAAGTAGGCATAGCTCCATAACAATCATTGGAGTCTGGTTCTTCCTAAGAGAGCCTCATGCCAAACTTCTACTCTCCTGCTAAATACAATTCAGTCTTAAAGCAAGCCAAAAAATAAATAAATAAATAAATAAATTGACTGACCTACCATAATATTATGTGTAACCCCACAAAAAATAATACACACACTTCCCCATTGTCCTTTTTGCATCTCAATGTAATCAAATTCTTTAACTCAAGATGTCGCTCCAAGATTATCCCAAGATATTGCACACCTTGAGCCTCCTCGAATGGCTCATACTCCTCAAAATAAAATGCCGGGTATTCCCATTCCTTTTCCCCTTTCTCCTCACATCCGCTAATCCACAAACAAAAGCCACAATTTCAACAATAGTCAGTCTTCATAAAAAAATACAGATTCCCATTTCAACAATAGTCAGTCTTCGTCCAAAAAAAGAAAAAAAATAATAGTCATTTACTTCAGATGCTACATGGGCGCGATTCAAAATGCCACATGCGCTCGATGTCCATTTCAACAATAGTTAATCTTCATCCTATATATATATTGTCATGCTTCATGCACGCGATTCAAAATGCCACATGCGCTCGATTCCCATTTATTTAATCTTCGTCCAATATATATATATATAGTCATTTACTTCTGATGCTCATGCACGCGATTCAAAAAGTCACATGCACTCGATTCCCAATTCAACAAAATTCATTCATCATCCGATATATAAATATAGTCATTTTCTTCAGATGCTACATGTGCGCTATTCAAAATGCCACATGCACTCGATTCTCATTTCAACAATATTTAGTCTTCATCCAATATATAAATATAGTCATTTACTTCAGATGCTACATGTGCGCGAGTCAAAATGCCACAAGCCCTCGATTCCCATTTCAACAATATTCATTCTTCATCCAATACAAACATAAATCATTACTAATATATATATATATAGTCATTTACTTCAGTTGCTACATGCACGCCGTTAAAAATGCCACATACGCTCGATTCCCATTTCAACAATATTCATTCTTCATCCGATACATATATACATAGTCATTTACTTCAGATGCTGCATGCGCGCGACTCAAAATGCCAAATGCACGCGATTCCCATTTCAAATATATAGTCATTTACTTCGGATGCTACATGCGTGCGACTCAAAATGCCACATCAAGTAAAAACAAGAGAAGACTTCATTTATTTAAAAAAAAATAGATCATAATAGATTACTTCTTGGAAAAAGGCAAGAACAGAACTGGTTCGTACATGTGTCCATAATTTTACAATTGTATCGGTGATCTGCCATTTTTTCTCATCTATCTCTATATCCTCCACATGTTGTTCCTCGGGGACACAAAAATCTTTAAGAATGTTATTTTATTCCCTTTAAATGGTCAGATCCAACGACTATGGTTGCCGACGAATAGAAAGGAATAACTTTCGCCCAAAGCATTGTGACCATAACCCTTAAAAATAGAAATAGAATAAGTTAATCCAGAAACCATAGCAGAGGAAACTCAAAACCAAAGCAAGGGACCAGCACCTGTTTCGGTCACTCAGATACACCCTCACGACTTCCGGGCATAACTCCTCACAAATAGAAACACGTGTATCCAGATCAAATATTCCAAAGGGGTCAATAAAAGCCTGTAATTTATGATACTCTTCAATTTTTTGTTGTCATTTTTCCCGTTCAATAATGTCCTCTTCACCTATGGGGAAAAAGTGTTAATAAAAAAATATTAAATAAAAAAAATATATAAAATAACATAAGGACAAGTGAGGACATATACGGTGTAATAGGTCACCAAGTAGGAATCGGACACCATACATGAGCCCAACTTTCACCGCAACATTAAATTCGCTGTAGGATTCAGAGGCTAATTTCCATCTCTAAGGCGTAGCTCCATAACAATCATTGGAGTCTGGTTCTTCCTAAGAGAGCCTCATGCCAAACTTCTACTCTCCTGCTAAATACAATTCAGTCTTAAAGCAAGCCGAAAAATAAATAAATAAATAGATAAATAAACTGACCTACCATAATATTATGTGCAACCCCACAAAAAATAATACACACACTTCCCCATTGTCCTTTTTGTATCTCAATGTAATCAAATTCTTTAACTCAAGATGTCGCTCCAAGATTATCCCAAGATATTGCACACCTTGAGCCTCCTCGAATGGCTCATACTCCTCAAAATAAAATGCCGGGTATTCCCATTCGTTTTCCCCTTTCTCCTCACATCCGCTAATCCACAAACCAAAGCCAAAATTTCAACAATAATCAGTCTTCATAAAAAAAATACAGATTCCCATTTCAACAATAGTCAGTCTTCGTCCAAAAAAAGAAAAAAAATAATAGTCATTTACTTCAGATGCTACATGGGCGCGATTCAAAATGCCACATGCGCTCGATGTCCATTTCAACAATAGTTAATCTTCATCCTCTATATATATATATATTGTCATGCTTCATGCACGCAATTCAAAATGCCACATGCGCTCGATTCCCATTTATTTAATCTTCATCCAATATAAATATATATAGTCATTTACTTCTGATGCTAATGCACGCGATTCAAAAAGTCACATGCACTCGATTCCCAATTCAACAATATTCATTCATCCACCGATATATAAATATAGTCATTTTCTACAGATGCTACATGTGCGCTATTCAAAATACCACATGCACTCGATTCTCATTTCAACAATATTTAGTCTTCATCCAATATATAAATATAGTCATTTACTTCAGATGCTACATGTGCGCGATTCAAAATGCCACAAGCCCTCGATTCCCATTTCAACAATATTCATTCTTCATCCAATACAAACATACATCATTACTAATATATATGTATAGTCATTTACTTCAGATGCTACATGCACGCGGTTAAAAATGCCACATACGCTCGATTCCCATTTCAACAATATTCATTCTTCATCCGATACATATATACATAGTCACTTACTTCAAATGCTGCATGCGCGCGACTCAAAATGCCAAATGCACGCGATTCCCATTTCAAATATATAGTCATTTACTTCGGATGCTACATGCGTGCGACTCAAAATGCCACATCAAGTAAGAACAAGAGAGGACTTCATTTATTTTAAAAAAAATAGATCGTAATAGATTACATCATGGAAAAAAGCAAGAACAGAACTGGTTCGTACATGTCTCCATAATTTTACAATTGTATCGGTGATCTGCCATTTTTTCTCATCTATCTCTATATCCTCCACCTGTTGTTCCTCGGGGACACAAAAATCTTTCACGAGGTTATTTTATTCCCTTTAAGTGGTCAGATCCAACGACTATGGTTGCCGACGAATGGAAAGGAATAACTTTCGCCCAATGCATTGTGACCATAACCCTTAAAAATAGAAATAGAATAAGTTAATCCAGAAACCATAGCAGAGGAAACTCAAAACCAAAGCAAGGGACCAGCACCTGTTTCGGTTACTCAGATACACCCTCACGACTTTCGGGCATAACTCCTCACAAATAGAAACACGTGTATCCAGATCAAATATTCCAAAGGGGTCAATAAAAAACTGTAATTTATGATACTCTTCAATTTTTTGTTCTCATTTTTCCCGTTCAATAGTGTCCCCTGTCACCTATGGGGAAAAAGTGTTAATAAAAATATATTAAATAAAAATATATATAAAATAACATAAGGACAAGTGAGGACATATACAGTCTAATAGGTCACCAAGTAGGAATCGGACACCATACATGAGCCCAACTTTCACCGCAACATTAAATTCGCTGTAGGATTCAAAGGCTAATTTCCATCTCTGAGGCATAACTCCATAACAATCATTGGAGTCTGGTTCTTCCTGAGAGAGCCTCATGCCAAACTTCTACTCTCCTGCTAAATACAATTCAGCCTTAAAGCAAGCCAAAAAATAAATAAATAAATAGATAAATAAACTGACCTACCATAATATTATGTGCAACCCCACAAAAAATAATACACACACTTCCCCATTGTCCTTTTTGCATCTCAATGTAATGAAATTCTTTAACTCAAGATGTCGCTCCAAGATTATCCCAAGATATTGCACACCATGAGCCTCCTCGGATGGCTCATACTCCTCAAAATAAAATGCCGGGTATTGCCATTCGTTTTCCCCTTTCTCCTCACATCCGCTAATCCACAAACCAAAGCCACAATTTCAACAATAGTCAGACTTCATAAAAAAAATACAGATTCCAATTTCAACAATAGTCAGTCTTCGACCAAAAAAAGAAAAAAAATAATAGTCATTTACTTGAGATGCAACATGGGCGCGATTCAAAATGCCACATGCGCTCGATGTCCATTTCAACAATAGTTAATCTTCATCATATATATATATATATTGTCATGCTTCATGCACGCGATTCAAAATGCCACATGCGCTCGATTCCCATTTATTTAAACTTCATCCAATGTAAATATATATAGTCATTTACTTCTGATGCTCATGCACGCGATTCAAAAAGTCACTTGCACTCGATTCCCAATTCAACAATTTTCATTCATCAACCGATATATAAATATAGTCATTTTCTACATATGCTACATGTGCGCTATTCAAAATGCCACATGCACTCGATTCTCATTTCAACAATATTTAGTCTTCATCCAATATATAAATATAGTCATTTACTTCAGATGCTACATGTGCGCGATTCAAAATGCCACAAGCCCTCGATTCCCATTTCAACAATATTCATTCTTCATCCAATACAAACATACATCATTACTAATATATATATATATATATATATATATATATATATATATATAGTCATTTACTTCAGATGCTACATGCACACGGTTAAAAATGCCACATACGCTCGATTCCCATTTCAACAATATTCATTCTTCATCCGATACATATATACATAGTCATTTACTTCAGATGCTGCATGCGCGCGACTCAAATTGCCAAATGCACGCGATTCCCATTTCAAATATATAGTCATTTACTTCGGATGCTACATGCGTGCGACTCAAAATGCCACATCAAGTAAAAACAAGAGAAGACTTCATTTATTTAAAAAAATAGATCGTAATAGATTACATCGTGGAAAAAAGCAAGAACAGAACTGGTTCGTACATGTCTCCATAATGTTACAATTGTATCGGTGATCTGCCATTTTTTCTCATCTATCTCTATATCCTCCACCTGTTGTTCCTCGGGGACACAAAAATCTTTCAAGAGGTTATTTTAGTCCCTTTAAGTGGTCAGATCCAACGACTATGGTTGCCGACGAATAGATAGGAATAACTTTCGCCCAATGCATTGTGACCATAACCCTTAAAAATAGAAATAGAATAAGTTAATCCAGAAACCATAGCAGAGGAAACTCAAAACCAAAGCAAGGGACCAGCACCTCTTTCGGTCACTCAGATACACCCTCACGACTTCCGGGCATAACTCCTCACAAATAGAAACACGTGTATCCTTATCAAATATTCCAAAGGGGAAAATAAAAGACTGTAATTTATGATACTCTTCAATTTTTTGTTCTCATTTTTCCCGTTCAATAGTGTCATCTGTCACCTATGGGGAAAAAGTGTTAATAAAAAATATTAAATAAAAAATATATAAAATAACATAAGGACAATTGAGGGCATATACGGTCTAATAGGTCACCAAGTAGGAATCGGACACCATACATGAGCCCAACTTTCACCGCAACATTAAATTCGCTGTAGGATTCAAAGGCTAATTTCCATCTCTAAGGCATAGCTCCATAACAATCATTGGAGTCTGGTTCTTCCTAAGAGAGCCTCATGCCAAACTTCTACTCTCCTGCTAAATACAATTCAGTCTTAAAGCAAGCCAATAAATAAATAAATAAATAGATAAATAAACTGACCTACCATAATATTATGTGCAACCCCACAAAAAATAGTACACACACTTCCCCATTGTCCTTTTTGCATCTCAATGTAATCAAATTCTTTAACTCAAGATGTCGCTCCAAGATTATCCCAAGATATTGCACACCTTGAGCCTCCTCGGATGGCTCATACTCCTCAAAATAAAATGCCGGGTATTTCCATTCCTTTTCTCCTTTCTCCTCACATCCGCTAATCCACAAACCAAAGCCACAATTTCAACAATAGTCAGTCTTCATAAAAAAATACAGATTCCCATTTCAACAATAGTCAGTCTTCGTCCAAAAAAAGAAAAAAAATAATAGTCAATTACTTCAGATGCTACATGGGGGCGATTCAAAATGCCACATGCGCTCGATGTCCATTTCAACAGTAGTTAATCTTCATCCTTTATATATATATATATATATTGTCATGCTTCATGCACGCGATTCAAAATGCCACATGCGCTCCATTCCCATTTTTTTAATCATCATCCAATATATATATATATATATATATATATATATATATAGTCATTTACTTCTGATGCTCGTGCACGCGAATCAAAAAGTCACATGCACTCGATTCCCAATTCAACAATATTCATTCATCATCCGATTTATAAATATAGTCATTTTCTTCAGATGCTACATGTGCGCTATTCAAAATGCCACATGCACTCGATTCTCATTTCAACAATATTTAGTCTTCATCCAATATATAAATATAGTCATTTACTCAGATGCTACATGTGCGCGATTCAAAATGCCACAAGCCCACGATTCCCATTTCAACAATATTCATTCTTCATCCAATACAAACATACATAATTACTAATATATATATATATATATATGTATAGTCATTTACTTCAGATGCTACATGCACGCCGTTAAAAATGCCACATACGCTCGATTCCCATTTCAACAATATTCATTCTTCATCCGATACATATATACATAGTCATTTACTTCAGATGCTGCATGCGCGCGACTCAAAATGCCAAATGCACGCGATTCCCATTTCAAATATATAGTCATTTACTTCGGATGCTACATGCGTGCGACTCAAAATGCCACATCAAGTAAAAACAAGAGAAGACTTCATTTTTTAAAAAAATAGATCGTAATAGATTACATCATGGAAAAAAGCAAGAACAAAACTGGTTCGTACATGTCTCCATAATTTTACAATTGTATCGGTGATCTGCCATTTTTTCTCATCTATCTCTATATCCTCCACCTGTTGTTCCTCGGGGACACAAAAATCTTTCACGGGGTTATTTTATTTCCTTTAAGTGGTCAGATCCAACGACTATGGTTGCCGACGAATAGAAAGGAATAACTTTCGCCCAATGCATTGTGACCATAACCCTTAAAAATAGAAATTGAATAAGTTAATCCAGAAACCATAGCAGAGGAAACTCAAAACCAAAGCAAGGGACCAGCACCTGTTTCGGTCACTCAGATACACCCTCGCGACTTCCGTGCATAACTCCTCACAAATAGAAACACGTGTATCCAGATCAAATATTCCAAAGGGGTCAATAAAAGACTGTAATTTATGATACTCTTCAATTTTTTGTTCTCATTTTTCCCGTTCAATAGTGTCCTCTGTCACCTATGGGGAAAAAGTGATATTAAAAAAATATTAAATAAAAAAATATATAAAATAACAAAAGGACAAGTGAGGACATATACGGTCTAATAGGTCACCAAGTAGGAATCGGACACCATACATGAGCCCAACTTTCACCGCAACATTAAATTCGCTGTAGGATTCAAAGGCTAATTTCCATCTCTGAGGCATAGCTCCATAACAATCATTGGAGTCTGGTTCTTCCTAAGAGAGCCTCATGCCAAACTTCTACTCTCCTGCTAAATACAATTCAGTCTTAAAGCAAGCCAAAAAATAAATAAAAAAATAGATAAATAAACTGACCTACCATAATATTATGTGCAACCCCACAAAAAATAATACACACACTTCCCCCATTTTCCTTTTTGCATCTCAATGTAATCAAATTCTTTAACTTAAGATGTCGCTCCAAGATTATCCCAAGATATTGCACACCTTGAGCCTCCTCGGATGGCTCATACTCCACGAAATAAAATGCAGGGTATTCCCATTCGTTTTCCCATTTCTCCTCACATCCGCTAATCCACAAACCAAAGCCACAATTTCAACAATAGTCAGTCTTCATAAAAAAATACAGATTCCCATTTCAACAATAGTCAGTCTTCGTCCAAAAAAAGAAAAAAATAATAGTCAATTACTTCAGATGCTACATGGGCGCGATTCAAAATGCCACATGCGCTCGATTCCCATTTATTTAATCTTCATCCAATATATATATATATAGTCATTTACTTTTGATGCTCATGCACGCGTTTCAAAAAGTCACATGCACTCGATTATCAATTCAACAATATTCATTCATCAACCGATATATAAGTATAGTCATTTTCTTCATATGCTACATGTGCGCTATTCAAAATGCCACTTGCACTCGATTCTCATTTCAACAATATTTAGTCTTCATCCAATATATAAATATAGTCATTTACTTCAGATGCTACATGTGCGCGATTCCCATTTCAAGTATATAGTCATTTACTTCGGATGCTACATGCGTGCGACTCAAAATGCCACATCAAGTAAAAACAAGAGAAGACTTCATTTATTTAAAAAAATAGATCGTAATAGATTACTTCATGGAAAAAAGCAAGAACAGAACTGGTTCGTACATGTCTCCATAATTTTACAATTGTATCAGTGATCTGCCATTTTTTCTCATCTATCTCTATATCCTCCACCTGTTGTTCCTCGGGGACACAAAAATCTTTCAAGAGGTTATTTTATTCCCTTTAAGTGGTCAGATCCAACGACTATGGTTGCCGACGAATAGAAAGGAATAACTTTCGCCCAATGCATTGTGACCATAACCCTTAAAAATAGAATAGAATAAGTTAATCCAGAAACCATATCAGAGGAAACTCAAAACCAAAGCAAGGGACCAGCACCTGTTTCGATCACTCAGATACACCCTTACGACTTCCGGGCATAACTCCTCACAAATAGAAACACGTGTATCCAGATCAAATATTCCAAAGGGGTCAATAAAAGATTGTAATTTATGATACTCTTCAATTTTTTGTTCTCATTTTTCCCGTTCAATAGTGTCCTCTGTCACCTATGGGGAAAAAGTGTTAATAAAAAAATATTAAATAAAAAAATATATAAAATAACATAAGGACAAGTGATGACATATACGGTGTAATAGGTCACCAAGTAGGAATCGGACACCATACATGAGCCCAACTTTCACCGCAACATTAAATTCGCTGTAGGATTCAAAGGCTAATTTCCATCTCTGAGGCATAGCTCCATAACAATCATTGGAGTCTGGTTCTTCCTAAGAGAGCCTCATGCCAAACTTCTACTCTCCTGCTGAATACAATTCAGTCTTAAAGCAAGCCAAAAAATAAATAAATAAATAGATAAATAAACTGACCTACCATAATATTATGTGCAACCCCACAAAAAATAATACACACACTTCCCCATTGTCCTTTTTGCATCTCAATGTAATCAAATTCTTTAAATCAAGATGTCGCTCCAAGATTATCCCGAGATATTGCACACCTTGAGCCTCCTCGGATGGCTCATACTCCTCAAAATAAAATGCCGGGTATTCCCATTCCTTTTCCCCTTTCTCCTCACATCCGCTAATCCACAAACCAAAGCAACAATTTCAACAATAGTCAGTCTTCATAAAAAAAATACAGATTCCCATTTCAACAATAGTCAGTCTTCGTCCAAAAAAAGAAAAAAAAATAATAGTCATTTACTTCAGATGCTACATGGGCGCGATTCCAAATGCCGCATGCGCTCAATGTCCATTTCAACAATAGTTAATCTTCATCATATATATATATATTGTCATGCTTCATGCACGCGATTCAAAATGCCCCATGCGCTCGATTCCCATTTATTTAATCTTCATCCAATATATATATATATATATATATATATATATATATATATATATATATATATAGTCATTTACTTCTGATGCTCATGCACGCGATTCAAAAAGTCACATGCACTCGATTCCCAATTCAACAATATTCATTCATCATCCGATATATAAATATAGTCATTTTCTTCAGATGCTACATGTGCGCTATTCAAAATGCCACATGCACTCGATTCTCATTTCTACAGTATTTAGTCTTCATCCAATATATAAATATAGTCATTTACTTCAGATGCTACATGTGCGCGATTCAAAATGCCACAAGCCCTCGATTCCCATTTCAACAATATTCATTCTTCATCCAATACAAACATACATCATTACTAATATATATATACATATATATATATATATATATATATATATGTATAGTCATTTACTTCAGATGCTACATGCACGCGGTTAAAAATGCCACATACGCTCGATTCCCATTTCAACAATATTCATTCTTCATCCGATACATATATACATAGTCATTTACTTCAGATGTTGCATGCGCGCCACTCAAAATGCCAAATGCACGCGATTCCCATTTCAAATATATAGTCATTTACTTCAGATGCTACATGCGTGCGACTCAAAATGCCACATCAAGTAAAAACAAGAGAAGACTTCGTTTATTTAAAAAAATAGATCGTAATAGATCACATCATGGAAAAAAGCAAGAACAGAACTGGTTCGTACATGTCTCCATAATTTTACAATTGTATCGGTGATCTGCCATTTTTCTCATCTATCTCTATATCCTCCACCTGTTGTTTCTCGGGGACACAAAAATCTTTCAAGAGGTTATTTTATTCCCTTTAAGTGGTCAGATCCAACGACTATGGTTGCCGACGAAAATAAAGGAATAACTTTCACCCAATGCATTGTGACCATAACCCTTAAAAATAGAAATAGAATAAGTTAATCCGGAAACCATAGCAGAGGAAACTCAAAACCAAAGCAAGGGACGAGCACCTGCTTCGGTCACTCAGAGACACCCTCACGACTTCCGGGCATAACTCCTCACAAATAGAAACACGTGTATCCAGATCAAATATTCCAAAGGGGTCAATAAAAGATTGTAATTTATGATACTCTTCAATTTTTTGTTCTCATTTTTCCCGTTCAATAGTGTCCTCTGTCACCTATGGGGAAAAAGTGTTAATAAAAAAATATTAAATAAAAAAATATATAAAATAACATAAGGACAAGTGAGGACATATACGGTGTAATAGGTCACCAAGTAGGAATCGGACACCATACAAGAGCCCAACTTTCATCGCAACATTAAATTCGCTGTAGGATTCTAAGGCTAATTTCCATCTCTGAGGCATTGCTCCATAACAATCTTTGGAGTCTGGTTCTTCCTAAGAGAGCCCCTTACCAAACTTCTACTCTCCTCCTAAATACAATTCAGTCTTAAAGCAAGCCAATAAATAAATAAACTTACCTACCATAATATTATGAGTAACCCCACAAAAAATAGTACACACACTTCCCCATTGTCCTTTTTGCATCTCAATGTAATCAAATTCTCTACTTCAAGATGTTGCTCCAAGATTATTCCAAGATATTGCCCACCTTAAGCATCCTCGGATGGCTCATACTCCTCAAAATAAAATGCTGGGTATTCCCATTCCATTTCCCCTTTCTCCTCACATCCGCTAATCCACAAACCAAAGCCACAATTTCAACAATTGTTAGTCTTCATAAAAAAATGTAGATTCCCATTTCAACAATAGTCAGTCTTCGTCCAAAAAAAGAAAAAAAAACAATGGTCATTTACTTCAGATGCAACATGGGCGCGATTCAAAATGCCACATGCGCTCGATGGCTATTTCAACAATAGTTAATCTTTATCCTATATATATAGTCATTCTTCATGCACGCGATTCAAAATGCCACAGGCGCTCGATTCCCATTTATTTAATCTTCATCCAATATATATATAGTCAATTACTTCAGATGCTACATGCGCGCGATTCAAAATGTCACATGCACGCGATTCCCAATTCAACAATATTCATTCATCATCCTATATATAAATATAGTCAGTTTCTTCAGATGCTACATGCGGGCAATTCAAAATGCCACATGCATTCGATTCCCATTTCAACAATATTTAGTCGTCATCCAATATATAAATATAGTCATTTACTTCAGATGCTACATGTGCGCAATTCAAAATGCCATATGCCCTCGATTCCCATTTCAAAATTATTCATTCTTCATCCAATACAAACATACATCCATACTAATATATATATATATATATATGTATAGTCATTTACTTCAGATGCTACATGCGCGTGGTTCAAAATGCCACATACGCTCGATTCCCATTTCAACAATATTCATTCTTCATCTGATACATATATACATAGTCATTTACTTCAGATGCTGCATACGCGCGACTCACAATGCCAAATGCTTGCGATTCCCATTTCAAATATATAGTCATTTACTTCGGATGCTACTTGTGTGCGACTCAAAATGCCATTTCAAAAAAAAACAAGAGAAGACTTCATTTATTCAAAAAAATAGATCGTAATAGATTACGTCGTGGAAAAAAGCAATAACAGAACTGGTTCGTACATGTCTCCATAATTTTACAATTGTATCGGTGATCTGCCATTTTTTCTCATCTATCTCTATATCCTCCACATGTTGTTCCTCGGGGACACAAAAATATTTCAAGAGGTTATTTTATTCCCTTTAAGTGGTCAGATCCAACGACTATGGTTGCCGACGAATAGAAAGGAATAACTTTCGCCCAATGCATTGTGACCATAACCCTTAAAAATAGAAATAGAATAAGTTAATCCAGAAAATATAGCAGAGGAAACTCAAAACCAAAGCAAGGGACCAGCACCTATTTCGGTCACTCAGATACACCCTCACGACTTCCGGGCATAACTCCTCTCAAATAGAAACACGTGTATCCAGATCAAATATTCCAAAGGCTTCAATAAAAGACTGTAATTTATGATACTCGTCAATTTTTTGTTCTAATTTTTCCCCTTCAATAGTGTCCTCTGTCACCTATGGGGAAAAAGTGTTAATAAAAAAATATTGAATAAAAAAATAAATAAATAAACTTAAGGACATGTGAGGACATACACGGTCTAATAGATCACCAAATAGGAATCGGACACCATACTTGAGCCCAACTTTCACCGCAACGTTAAATTCACTGTAGGATTCTAAGGCTAATTTCCATCTCTGGAGGCATAGCTCCATAACAATCATTGGAGTCTGGTTCTTCCTAAGAGAGCCTCATGCCAAACTTCTACTCTCCTGCTAAATACAATTCAGTCTTAAAGCAAGCCAAAAAATAAATAAATAAATAGATAAATAAACTGACCTACCATAATATTATGTGTAACCCCACAAAAAATAGTACACACACTTCCCCATTGTCCTTTTTGCATCTCAATGTAATCAAATTCTTTAACTCAAGATGTCGCTCCAAGATTATCCCAAGATATTGCACACCTTGAGCCTCCACGGATGGCTCATACTCCACAAAATAAAATGCCGGGTATTCCCATTCCTTTTCCCCTTTCTCCTCACATCCGCTAATCCACAAACCAAAGCCACAATTTCAACAATAGTGAGTCTTCATAAAAAAAAATACAGATTCCCATTTCAACAATAGTCAGTCTTCATCCAAAAAAACAAAAAAAATAATAGTCATTTACTTCAGATGCTACATGGGCGCGATTCAAAATGCCACATGCGCTCGATGTCCATTTCAACAATAGTTAATCTTCATCCTATATATATATATATATTGTCATGCTTCATGCACTAGATTCAAAATGCCACATGCGCTCGATTCCCATTTATTTAATCTTCATCCAATATATATATATAGTCATTTACTTCAGATGCTACATGCATGCGATTCAAAAAGTCACATGCACTCGATTCCCAATTCCACAATATTCATTCATCATCCGATATATAAATATAGTCATTTTCTTCAGATGCTACATGCGCGCAATTCAAAATG
Source organism: Rhodomyrtus psidioides (assembly GCA_021437785.1). Taxonomy (NCBI): domain Eukaryota; kingdom Viridiplantae; phylum Streptophyta; class Magnoliopsida; order Myrtales; family Myrtaceae; genus Rhodomyrtus; species Rhodomyrtus psidioides. The sequence continues at coordinate 649,866 of JAILYB010000041.1, read as the reverse complement.
CCACATGCACTCGATTCTCATTTCAACAGTATTTAGTCTTCATCCAATATATAAATATAGTAATTTACTTCATATGCAACATGTGCGCGATTCAAAATGCCACATGCCCTCGATTCCCATTTCAACAATATTCATTCTTCAACCAATACAAACATACATCCTTACTAATATATATATATATGTATAGTCATTTACTTCAGATGCTACATGCACGCGGTTAAAAATGCCACATACGCTCGATTCCCATTTCAACAATATTCATTCTTCATCCGATACATATATACATTGTAATTTACTTCAGATGCTGCATGCGCGCGACTCAAAATGCCAAATGCTCGCGATTCCCATTTCCATTATATAGTCATTTACTTCGGATGCTACATGTGTGCGACTCAAAATGCCACATCAAGTAAAAACAAGAGAAGACTTCATTTTTAAAAAAAAATAGATCGTAATAGATTACATCCTGGAAAAAAGCAAGAACAGAACTGGTTCGTACATGTCTCCATAATTTTACAATTGTATCGGTGATCTGCCATTTTTTCTCATCTATCTTTATATCCTCTACCTGTTGTTCCTCGGGGACACAAAAATCTTTCAAGAGGTTATTTTATTCCCTTTAAGTGGTCAGATCCAATGACTATGGTTGCGACGAATAGAAAGGAATAACTTTCGCCCAAAGCATTGTGACCATAACCCTTAAAAATAGAAATAGAATAAGTTAATCCAGAAACCATAGCAGAGGAAACTCAAAACCATAGCAAGGGACCAGCACCTGTTTCGGTCACTCAGATACACCCTTACGACTTCCGGGCATAACTCCTCACAAATAGAAACACGTGTATCCAGATCAAATATTCCAAAGGCTTCAATAAAAGACTGTAATTTATGATACTCTTCAATTTTTTGTTCTTATTTTTCCCGTTCAATAGTGTCCTCTGTCACCTATGGGGAAAAAGTGTTAATAAAAAAATATTAAATAAAAAAATATATAAAATAACATAAGGACATGTGAGGACATATACGGTCTAATAGGTCACTAAGTAGGAATCGGACTCCATACTTGAGCCCAACTTTCACCGCAACATTAAATTCGCTGTAGGATTCTAAGGCTAATTTCCATCTCTGAGGCATAGCTCCATAACAATCATTGGAGTCTTGTTCTTCCTAAGAGAGCCTCATGCCAAACTTCTACTTTCCTGCTAAATACAATTCAGTCTTAAAGAAAGCCAAAAAATAAATAAATAAATAGATAAATAAACTGACCTACCATAATATTATGTGTAACCCCACAAAAAATAATACACACACTTCCCCATTGTCCTTTTTGCATCTCAATGTAAACAAATTCTTTAACTCAAGATGTCGCTCCAAGATTATCCCAAGATATTGCACACCTTGAGCCTCCTCGGATGGCTCATACTCCTCATACTCACTCAGATACACCCTTACGACTTCCGGGCATAACTCCTCACAAATAGAAACACGTGTATCCAGATCAAATATTCCAAAGGCTTCAATAAAAGACTGTAATTTATGATATTCTTCAATTTTTTGTTCTAATTTTTCCCCTTCAATAGTGTCCTCTGTCACCTATGGGGAAAAAGTGTTAATAAAAAAATATTAAATAAAAAAATAAAAAAATAAACTTAAGGACATGTGAGGACATACACGGTCTAATAGATCACCAAATAGGAATCGGACTCCATACTTGAGCCCAACTTTCACCGCAACGTTAAATTCATTGTAGGATTCTAAGGCTAATTTCCATCTCTGGAGGCATAGCTCCTTAACAATCATTGGAGTCTGGTTCTTCCTAAGAGAGCCTCATGCCAAACTTCTACTCTCCTGCTAAATACAATTCAGTCTTAAAGCAAGCCAAAAATAAATAAATAAATAGATAAATAAACTGACCTACCATAATATTATGTGTAACCCCACAAAAAATAGTACACACACTTCCCCATTGTCCTTTTTGCATCTCAATGTAATCAAATTCTTTAACTCAAGATGTCGCTCTAAGATTATCCTAAGATATTGCACACCTTGAGCCTCCACGGATGGCTCATGCTCCACAAAATAAAATGCCGGGTATTCCCTTTTCTTTTCCCCTTTCTCCTCACATCCGCTAATCCACAAACCAAAGCCACAATTTCAACAATAGTCAGTCTTCATAAAAAAATACAGATTCTCATTTCAACAATAGTCAGTCTTCGTCCAAAAAAAGAAAAAAAATAATAGTCATTTACTTCAGATGCTACATGGGCGCGATACAAAATGCCACATGCGCTCGATGTCCATTTCAACAATAGTTAATCTTCATCCTATATATATTGTCATGCTTCATGCACTAGATTCAAAATGCCACATGCGCTCGATTCCCATTTATTTAATCTTCATCCAATATATATATAGTCATTTACTTCGTATGCTACATGCACGCGATTCAAAAAGTCACATGCACTCGTTTCCCAATTCAACAATATTCATTCATCATCCGATATATATATATAGTCATTTTCTTCATATGCTACATGCGCGCAATTCAAAATGCCACATGCACTCGATTCTCATTTCAACAATATTTAGTCTTCATCCAATATATAAATATAGTCATTTACTTCAGATGCTACATGTGCGCGATTCAAAATGCCACATGCCCTCGATTCCCATTTCAACAATATTCATTCTTCAACCAATACAAACATACATCCTTACTAATATATATATATATATATATATATATATATATATATATATATATATATATATATATATGTTTAGTCATTTACTTCAGATGCTACATGCACGCGGTTAAAAATGCCACATACGCTCGATTCCCAATTCAACAATATTCATTCTTCATCCGATACATATATACATAGTCATTTACTTCAGATGCAGCATGCGCGCGACTCAAAATGCCAAATGCATGTGATTCCCATTTCCATTATATAGTCATTTACTTCGGATGCTACATGTGTGCGACTCAAAATGCCACATCAAGTAAAAACAAGAGAAGACTTCATTTTTTTAAAAAAAATAGATCGTAATAGATTACATCATGGAAAAAAGCAAGAACAGAACTGGTTCGTACATGTCTCCATAATTTTACAATTGTATCGGTGATCTGCCATTTTTTCTCATCTATCTCTATATCCTCTACCTATTGTTGCTCGGGGACACAAAAATCTTTCAAGAGGTTATTTTATTCCCTTTAAGTGGTCAGATCCAACGACTATGGTTGCCGACGAATAGAAAAGAATAACTTTCGCCCAAAGCATTGTGACCATAACCCTTAAAAATATAAATAGAATAAGTTCATCCAGAAACCATATCAGAGGAAACTCAAAACCAAAGCAAGGGACCAGCACCTGTTTCGGTCACTCAGATACACCCTCACGACTTCCGGGCATAACTCCTCACAAATAGAAACACGTGTATCCAGATCAAATATTCCAAAGGCTTCAATAAAAGACTGTAATTTATGATACTCTTCAATTTTTTGTTCTCATTTTTCCCGTTCAATAGTGTCCTCTGTCACCTATGGGGAAAAAGTGTTAATAAAAAAATATTAAATAATAAAATATATAAAATAACATAAGGACATGTGAGGACATATACGGTCTAATAGGTCACTAAGTAGGAATCAGACTCCATACTTGAGCCCAACTTTCACCGCAACATTAAATTCGCTGTAGGATTCTAAGGCTAATTTCCATCTCTGGAGGCATAGCTCCATAACAATCATTGGAGTCTGGTTCTTACTAAGAGAGCCTCTTACCAAACTTCTACTCTCCTCCTTAATACAATTCAGTTTTAAAGCAAGCCAATAAATAAATAAATAAACTGACCTACCATAATATTATGACTAACCCCACAAAAAATAGTACACACATTTCCCCATTGTCCTTTTTGCATCTCAATGTAATCAAATTCTCTAACTCAAGATGTTGCTTTAAGATTATTCCAAGATATTGGTCACCTTGAGCCTCCTCGGATGGCTCATACTCCTCAAAATAAAATGATGGGTATTCCCATTCCTTTTCCCCTTTCTCCTCACATCCGCTAATCCACAAACCAAAGCCACAATTTCAACAATAGTCAGTCTTCATAAAAAAATGTAGATTCCCATTTCAACAATAGTCAGTCTTCGTCCAAAAAAAGAAAAAAAAACAATAATTATTTACTTCAGATGCTACATGGGCGCGATTCAAAATGCCATATGCGTTCGATGTCCATTTCAACAATGGTTAATCTTCATCCTATATATATATAGTCATGCTTCATGCACGCGATTCAAAGTGCCACATGCGCTCGATTACCATGTATTTAATCTTCATCCAATATATATATATATATATATAGTCATTTACTTCAGATGCTACATGCGCGCGATTCAAAATGTCACATGCACTCGATTCCCAATTCAACAATATTCATTCATCATCCGATATATAAATATAGTCATTTTCTTCAGATGCTACATGCGCGCAATTCAAAATGCCACATGCACTCGATTTCCATTTCAACAATATTTAGTCTTCATCCAATATATAAATATAGTCATTTACTTCAGATGCTACATGTGCGCGATTCAAAATGCCAAATGCCCTCGATTCCCATTTCAACAATATTCATTCTTCATCCAATGCAAACATACATCCATACTAATATATATATATATATATATATATATATATATATATATATATATATATATATATATATATATATATATATATAATCATTTACTTCAGATGCTACATGCGCGCGGTTCAAAATGCCACATACGCTCGATTCCCATTTCAACAATATTCATTCTTCATCTGATACATATATACATAGTCATTTACTTCAGATGCTGCCTGCGCGCGACTCAAAATGCCAAATGCACGCGATTCCCATTTCAAATATATAGTCATTTACTTCGGATGCTACATGTGTGCGACTCAAAATGCCACATCAAATTAAAACAAGAGAAGACTTCATTTATTCAAAAAAATAGATCGTAATAGATTACATCATTGAAAAAAGCAATAACAGAACTGGTTCGTACATGTCTCCATAATTTTACAATTGTATCGGTAACCAGCCATTTTTTCTCATCTATCTCTATATCCTCCACCTGTTGTTCCTAGGGGACACAAAAATCTTTCAAGAGATTATTTTATTCCTTTAAGTGGTCAGATCCAACGACTATGGTTGCCGACAAATAGAAAGGAATAACTTTCGTCCAAAGCATTGTGACCATAACCCTTAAAAATAGAAATAGAATAAGTTAATCCAGAAACCATAGCAGAGGAAACTCAAAACCAAAGCAAGAGACCAGCACCTGTTTCGGTCACTCAGATACACCTTCACGACTTCCGGGCATAACTCCTCACAAATAGAAACACGTGTGTCCAGATCAAATATTCCTAAGGCTTCAATAAAAGACTGTAATTTATGATACTCTTCAATTTTTTGTTCTAATTTTTCCCATTCAATAGTGTCCTCTGTCACCTATGGGGAAAAAGTGTTAATAAAAAAATATTAAATAAAAAAATAAATAAATAAACATAAGGACATATGAGGACATACACGGTCTAATAGGTCACCAAACAAGAATCGGACTCCATACTTGACCCCAACTTTCACCGCAACATTAAATTCACTCTAGGATTCTAAGGCTAATTTCCATCTCTGGAGGCATAGCTCCATAACAATCATTGGAGTCTGGTTCTTCCTAAGAGAGCCTCATGCCAAACTTCTACTCTCCTGCTAAATACAATTCAGTCTTATAGCAAGCCAAAAAATAAATAAATAAATAGATAAATAAACTGACCTACCATAATATTATGTGTAACCCCACAAAAAATAGTACACACACTTCCCCATTGTCCTTTTTGCATCTCAATGTAATCAAATTCTTTAACTCAAGATGTCGCTCCAAGATTATCCCAAGATATTGCACACCTGGAGCCTCCTCGGATGGCTCATACTCCTCAAAATAAAATGCCGGGTATTCCCATTCTTTTTCCCCTTTCTCCTCACATCCGCTAATCCACAAACCAAAGCCACAATTTCAACAATAGTCAGTCTTCGTAAAAAAATACAGATTCCCATTTCAACAATAGTCCGTCTTCGTCCAAAACATTTTCGTCTTTAATTTTGCGATCAAAATCGAGCTTGGTATTGTTCATACGTGCGAGAGCTCGTGGAAGAAAACGACACTATTCCCGATCGGTTCTACTGGTCTGACCGGTCAGAATCGGTTCTGACTTGCAATTTTTAAAATTAACTAAAATCGGTAGGGAATTTTCGAAATTAAATGCGAGATTCACTTTTGCTTAGAGAACCTTTCTATCATCTTCACAGTTGTCTCCAAATTATTGATCGAGTAGATTCGACTAGCTATCTTAAAAGCGTAATGCAATGCCATATACATCTCCACACATACTGATATAGTGCTTGCTACTTCCACTTCTTCCTCATTGCGCATCCAATTTTGTAAACATTGTCACTGAAAAGTTCATCTACCATCCACTTTCTACCGACTATGACCTAAGAAATCTACAGTGCCAAACAATCGACCCCGAAACCGAGGTCCACATACAAGCCCATCTGCCACTATTGCTACCATAAAGGCTTCTCCAATGGATCGTCTGTTACTATATCCTTGGAGGATCTTTGTATCATTGTTCTAGAATCTGGTTACTCTAGCTCCTCTGTCCCCGACACTTCTGCTATGTCTGTCATTTTAGGTAATTTTGATTCATCTTTTTTTTACCATGACTACTGCAATCTTGACTTCAAATACTAATTTGTGTCTATCTGAATCCTTCACTCTAGTACTATCTAGGTAATTTTGGTTCATGATTTTTTTTTACTACTCCTGCTGAATTGCATGACCTCATATTCTAAGTTGTGTCAATGTAAATCCTTCCTTCCACGTGCGCCTACTATTCACAAATGAGAGTCAGTCATATATGAAACTTCTCAACATCTACATTATCCTTGCCTAACATCTTTATAGTTCCCAAATGCTCACTAAATTTGATTTCGTAGGACAACTGTGTGAACTCGGTTTTGATATGCACTTCTCTTTTCAGCTATCATGTGCAGGATCCTTGGATGGGACAGAAAATTGAGACAAGTCGTAGAGTGAAACGTCTAGTTGAGCTTGTTTCCTTAAATATCCCAAACTTGACGATGTCGCCAGGTTTTCTCAATTGGATCATGTTTCTTCATCTAGATTAAGTTCTTTGATTTGATTTCAAGTGGTCATTAGGTTTGTCAACAATAAACATTTTGATTGCTTGTCTCAGAAGTTGGACAAAATCACATCTTACTGTTTAATCTTAGTGAATCAATCTTTCATGCTCTCTTTAATCTAATTCAGTCTAACATTTGGGACCATCTCCAATCCCCACTACAAGAGGCTCGCTATTTTGACAATCTTTGTTGATGATCATTTTATTATACTTGGCTTTACCATCGCGATTTTTTGCCATGATAAAAACATCATTTTCTCAAGATATCAGAGTTTTTCTTACTGATAATACCAAGAAATATAGAGTTAAAATTCTTTTTCATAACATTATTATCATTCATCGAAATTGTCTAGGAATTTCCCAACAAAGTGGTCGAGCAGAACGTAAGCATAAACATATCTTAGATGTTGCACGCACTCTTCTGGTCTCCGCCTTTTGTCCTAAACCCTATGCGAAGAGGCTTGTCATACTGCTATATAAATTGTCAATCTTACTCTGTCACCCATTATAGGGAACATTTCCCTTTACGAGCGTTTGTATGGTAGTGCGATTAACAGTCTTCTTTGAGTTTTGCTAATACTTGTATTGTGCATCTTCTTCCACATGAATGCACAAAGTTAGATTCTCGAGCTGGTCTATGTTGCTTCCATGGGTATGACATTGAGCATAAACGGTAGAGATGTCGGGATCCGCTTTCTAATTGTCTTCGTGTATCTTATCATGTTACCTTTTGGGAACACAAGATATTGTCCTCTCTTCATCCCTTCTGAGCCTTTACTCAGGTCCCTTTTTTACTAATGCTTTAGTGTATTTATTCCAAGAACATACCTGTTGTGACGAACGCGGAAAACAAATGCAAAACAACAAAGATTTACGTGGTTCGATCAAGGTGATCTACGTCCACGGGCGAGGCAAATCGAGATTCCACTATAATCAAAGAGGGTACGAAAAATTACAAAAGTCGTTCTCAGCGACTGAACAAAAGCACCCTGCTCACGAAACTCACTAATAACGAAAAACTTTCGTCCTTACTAATAAAACCCTAGCCGCGGCAAAAAATAAAGCCCAAATTTTTTTTTCTCGGTGGCGTTGTCCCCGAACCCCCATAGAGATCTGTCGCACCCCTATGGAGATTTGTTCGCTTGCTTCGAGTTGGGCCTATCGGCCCAACTCTCCGCATCACGAACCAAATCTCAATTTTCTCTTCACTTTTGGGCCGCACAAAAAATATGTCGGGTCGGGTGATGAACCGGACCGAGTACATAAAATTCAAGACATATTTAACAAATCTCCACCTTGGCTTGAATTTATAGAAAATAGTCAAGAAGCCGAACACATTCTCCCAGCATCCCTAAGCCTACGTGAGCTAACTCGGTGTAGGAAACAAGGGATGCAACGAAAGAATATATCCACTTCTTCAAAAAATGTAGAACTTTCATTCACCTCACCACCAAGCCCCAGAAGGGGCAAAGCTCAACCAAGCATGCCAATCAAGTTCAAGAAATGCTTAAACTTGTTGGCGGGGACTGACTTGGTCAACATATCAGCAGGATTGTCAGTAGTACCAATTTTCTTTACCATCATATTTCTCTCAGCTAATGCTTCTCGAATAAAGTGATACCTGATATCGATGTGCTTAGTCCTCTCATGATATGGTTGATTTTTAACCAAGTATATAGCACTTTGATTGTCACAAAAGACAATTGAATTGTCTTCCTGCTGGAGCCCAAGTTCCTGAACAAGATTCCTTAACCAAATAGCTTCTTTCACCGCTTCTGCTGCTGCCATATACTCCGCCTCTGTAGTAGGCAAAGCAACTGTCGACTGTAGCGTTGACCTCCAACTAATAGCCGAGCCAGATAGTGTGAAAAGATAACCAGTCAAAGATCTTCTCTTATCGTGATCACCTACAAAATCAGAATCCACAAATCCCACAACTGAGGTACCATTGGAACTGCTGCTATCAAACATTAGGCCCAGCTCTGCGGAGCCTCTAAGATACCTAAGTATCCATTTCACTACCTGCCAATGGACCTTTCCAAGGTGTGCCATATATCTACTAACCACACTAACTGCATGTACAATGTCGGGACGAGTATATACCATGGCATACATCAAGTTACCAACTGCATTGGAGTATGGGACATGAGACATCGCAGTCTCCTCGATCTCTGATTGAGGTGAATGTATAACTGAGAGTCTAAAATGGGATGCTAACGGTGTACTGACAGGCTTAACGTTTTGCAAGCCAAACTTCTCAAGTACCTGTTGACACCTAAATTTTGATCAACTTTTTTATTTTTATTTTTATTTTATTTTTAAATTCATAGAAAATCCATAAAAAATTGAAAAATTGAAAAATCAATTTTGGTGACCTTAGCCAAGCTAAATGAACCATTTTGACCAAAAAATAATTTTCATAATTTTCATTTTTTTAATATATTTTCGAAAAATACAAAAAAAAAAAGAAAAAAAGAAAAAGAAAATCAAGAAAATCAAGAAAAATAATATTTGAGGTCACAAAAATATATAAAAATATTCGGTATTTTTATTTTTATTTAATCCATTTTCTGACCTCATAAATAGTAAAATTCAGGTTTGATTTTAGGTATTCTTTGATCATCATAAAATTGAATTTGGCAAAAATATTAGTAATGATTAAAAGGAAAAGGAGTGAAAACATCATCATTTAAAAGAAAAGGGGACTAATCATTTTGTCTTCGCTTTTGATTATTTTATTATTATTTTTACTTTTTAGTATTTTATTTTATTATTATTTTATTATTTTATTTTTAGTATTTTAGGCACCTCCCCCCATCATCCGTGGCCTCCTCTCCTCCTCCTCCTCCTCCTCCTCCTTCTTCTTCTTCTTCTTCTTCTTCCTCTCCCACGCTCATTTTTTTCCCATATTCTCTCTTCCATTTTTTTTTTGTCATCACACTACCACCCTCCACATTTCTTGCGTTGCCGGCCGATTGGACCGTTGGATCGAGCTGATTTTTTGTGTACAAGGTCTTCTTGATCCCTTCTTCATATCCACCGTTCGGATCTTTAAACAAATCTCTCAAAGTGGTCGTACAGCAACCAAATCAGAAGCTGTTCTAGGCGTGGGAACTGTATATCCGCCGACATTTCTTGAGTTTACGGTCGATTGAACCGTTGGATCGAGCTGATTTTTTGTGTGCAGGGTCTTCTTAACCCCTTCTTCATATCCACCGTTCGGATCTTTAAAAAGATCTCTCCAAGTGGTCGCACAGCAGCCAAATCAGAAGTTGTTCCTGGCGCGGGAACTGTTCATCCGCCGGTATTTCTTCAGTTTTCGATCAATTCGACCATCCGATCGAGGTAAAATTTTGTGTATAATCTCATCTCAATTCTTTCTTCATCTTCACCGTTCGGATTTATGAAAATAGTTCAACGTCCTCCTCATCCGAGTTCGGATTATTGTTTATTTTGTATTTTTTCGTGTTTACTATGTATTTATCTTATATCATAGCATTTCATGCATCATATAATTAATTTTCATTGTATTGCATCTAATAAAAGTGTGCATTTTCTACATTTTACTTATTAGACCCAGAATCGGAAGGCCGAGCCTCCTGTTGGTGTCTAAATATTTGCTGTATATTTACTTTATGTTATTTCGCCTATCAGACCCAGAATCGGAAGGCCAAGCCTCCTATTGGTGTCCAAGGCATTTTATTCATTTATTTTCTGCAAATTATATTGTGCTACCCCAGAATCGGAAGGCCGAGCCTCCTGCTGGTGGTTTATACCCCACACTTTGTTGCACGAGCACCGACGGACTCCGACGTCGTAAAATTCACCGGATCCCATCTCCTTTGCTTATGTTTATGTTGTATAATGACTTAATATCTTCTTTATTTTTTTTACATTGTGTTGCGTCCTATAAAAACAAAAACAAAAAAAAAATGCTTGATTGGATGGCTGCAGATGAGCCACGTGTCGTGATTCGGTGATTTTCAGAATAAAAAATATTTTTAACATTAAAAGAAATGAATTTCGAATTTTACAAAAATTAAAATGATTCGATTGTCATCGAGACGCCACGTGGCGCATTCTAGACCGTCCGATTGGGGTTTTTCATAATAAAAAAATCCAAAAAAATGAATTATTAAGGAAAAATTCAAAAAAAAAATTGAGAAAAATTGCAGAAAATTCCTAAAAAATTTCTAAAACTTTTCCAAGGCTGAAAATGACAAAAAATTGATTTGTTTTCATTTTTGGGATTTTCTCCCCTTTAATCCAAAATGACGATTTCATCCATCAAAGGATAAATCGTCTTTGATATTTCGATGAATTGTGGAAATTGCTTAGAATTTGGCGATGGGTCAGATAGGTGACTAAACCTTATGTCTAAGATTTCCACATTTCATTCCCATTTTTAGAAAATGACGATTTTACCCTTCGAATGGTAAATCGGTTTCTAAAATTCCAGAAAATCATGAAAATTGCAAAAAATAGGAAATAGGTCAATTGAGTGACCAAACCTATTTTTGACATTGTTTTACTCCGAATTCATTCCGAAATGATGATTTTGCCCTTTTTGGGCAAATCGTCCCTTTTGTCTCAAAATTACGACTTTACCCCTTATGGGTAAAATCATGTCTAAATCATTCCTAAGCTTGATTGATACTTATTTAGGCTAATAGAGCCTTATTAGAAGTGTCATGTTGATTTGATGTGTTTATTTTGCATATTTGGATTCATTGATTTGCGCATTTTATTATTGATTGTGATTGCTAGGATAGTCATTCCTATTTGCATGAATTCCTAGATTTAGGATTCGTACTCCACTCACCACTCATCTGCATGAAATCTTAGGTCAGAAAATTCAGTCAACCTAGGTACCGAAAGGGCGTCAACTCTGACAGTTGACGTAACTAAGTCCCCGAACCCATTTCTCTGGTTATCGCAGAATTGAATAGAAACTCCCGACTATTCAATAGGGTGGTCTAATCATACCCTCCAAAAAATGATTGGTGGCGACTCCATGGCATGCACACTTAGCACATATCACTAGACCACACTGAAGGTCGACTACGCATACCTCCGTTGCGATTTGGGTAACGGGCCTTGGGAGAGGCCCGCGTCCGACCAGACTGGACGGCCCATTAACCCTCGAGAGCCCACGGCGAACCTCGAGAGGGTCGCGACAGACTGGCGACTCCACTGGGGACTTTAGAGAACTTGAGCCGATTAAAAAGTTGATTGATTTTTCTAACATGTTTTATGCAGATGCTCTTCAAGGTGAGGTATGTACTTTAACCCTTGAGGTGTTAAATGTTTTTGCAGATTGGAGAAATAAGGGGTGGAGTACTTGTTAACTCTGTTTTATGCAGGTAGGAGTTTTGGATATATGATTGTGTGGATGTTTATATTGAAGCGGTGTTTTTTTTTAAATGAAATGCAGTTTATTGCTTTAGCACGACACAATGAACACACACAGCAGCGCCTAAAACCCCTGGCGCCCTCTTTAGGAAAACAATAGAAGGAATTGAAAATGAAATCTCCATGAGGAAAAACATGGGGTAATCCACTTTTCAATTCCGCTCACTTCGAACTATGGATCGAGTCCCAATGCAACGATAGGTGTGCAATGGAATCGGCTCTTTCTAGAACTCGAGGTGGGAACCTTGACCTTAGGTGCCAAATCCTTTGATTTTTAGAAGTTTTATCCTCACTTGTCTCTTGTGCATGTCTTTAGATGGTTGATATATCTAAAACCACCTAAAAAAAAAAATCGGTGATCCTGGAGTCACATCTCGAAGACTGGAACTGGGGCATCTCCAAGTGTTCGGACCACATTCCTTTGATTGGTTTGGCATTTTTAGTTCTCTTGTATAAGACTAATTTTGCTTAGGTCCTCTCTATCTCGTCCCTTAGATTGATTGTATTAGGGATCTATTTGTATTGTATACATCTCGATAAGGCTCATTTCTATCGAAAATAGGGGCAAATTCCCCAAACCCGTGGAGCATGGTGGAATTCGTCTCTTCAGTGTAAAATACATTTGGCCGCAGAGCCACTCGTTTGGTAAAAGGACGTATCGTTCCTAATTGATTTTTAATCAGATCTGGGGATAAATTTTTCTCCATTTTTTTTTAATCTCATGTGATAAAAGGGACAATGCACCCAAAAGCTCATGCATTCAAATGACAAACCAGACGTCGCCCAGCTGGGGCAAATGGACCGTAGGCGTTGCAAATACCTTCAAGCACGGATAGAGGAATTTGATAGATGTTGTTCATATCAATACGCAACATCATAACGGAATGCAAATCAAGAGTAAAGTCGTATCGTCCCAATTTATCTTGGATTTGGGAATATGAGTTAACACTTGTTATTTATCCTTGATAGGGACTCGCCATCAAGGAGGACAGATTTTCACAACCTATGTGCACTCGCAGGGGCACACGACCAAGGGTAAGATGTATCGTTCTAATTTTTTGAAAAATTCGTGAACGTACAATAACATGTTTCTTCCGCATTTTCAGGGATCTCCAGCCGCGGGGAACAGGTAAGTATCCCTTTCCCCAATCCATTGAAGATGTTGAATAAAAAACTGAGAAGAAAAGAAAAGCTTTCAGAATCTAATGTCTGGAAAAGACATAGAATTCTAACTTCATTGGCATTCATGTTTTGAAATAGGAGGTTGTCTGAACATGAATAAGAACATGCATGGTGCATCATAAAATCCCCTTGACGGGTAAATTTTTTGGAGAAAACGAAAAAGATTTTTTCAATCAAAAGTTGTTCAAAACTTTCAAAAGGACGTTTTCTCAAAAGACGAGAGGCAAAGCCTAGTCCAAACACGTCCTATACACACTTAAGAGAGAAGTGGAGCGGATAAGACAGCAAAATCTGGACCTACGGAAGTAGGGACCATTCGCAGCAATTACATGGGTTGGGACGACGGAGGCATTCGTTTCATATCCCCCAAACACTACAGGTGACCGTTGATAACCCCTTTGAACGGCGGTTTTCATTCTTAACCCTGTCAAGAACCACCCCACATCGGGGAAAAATGGAGGTGAGTCCAGCAGCATCAGGAGAAAATGGTTAGAAATTTTCTTGTTCGGACTAACATTAATCTTTGTGTGTTGTTTATATGGTAATCCAAGTGCCATAGGATGATGAGAAGCATTCATTTCTCTATCCCACACACCGAATCCTTTGCATAGCCAAGTTGAGCCTGGAGAATCATTTCATAAACCCGTTGGTGATAATTGCACATTCCAAGACGGATGCAGCATCACTTCAGAAACGAAGGAGTTCAAGACTTAGGGTTTGCAAAAAAATTCCTAAGTTAATGTTTAACCTTGTTAGACCTTTGATCATAGGTCTAACGCGATCCCATGAAGATGAGAAAAAGTGGGATTTCAAAAATGAATGAGAAAAATCCACGGCATCGAGAAAAAGCAAAGTGCCTGGTAAAAGCAAGGCCGATGCTCGTGTAAGTTGTTTGATTGATCCGCAATGAAGCCGGATGGGAAAAGAGGAAATCCCTAAAGGAGTCAGATCAAAAAGACTACTCCCCAAATGGTGTCAAGCGTGGAGCAGAGACGCAGACAGAGTCATCAGTCTCTTAATGCGACGAAACGCTCTCTGAAGAGCTGGTGCACACCTCAAAATCGGTTGCGCATCCCAAAAAATGAAGGTGCAGAGAGGAAAAGGGCAGGTGGTAAATTTGCAATGATCACCAATGTCAAACCCTTCGTAATTTCTGGGCCAAAAACAAGCCTTTTTCGGTCCCCAATCCTACCAATGTTACAACCCTGAAACAGTCTTCTCTGACTAAGACACTTGGGTTAACATATTGCTTAGCTCGAAGAAGTACGAGCAAGACTATTTCTTTCTCATTTTGCAGGGTTCTTAACTTGTAAACCCGGAGCATATGGTGAAGACTTTCATACAATGGCCTCGACTCCGAAGCGGGCCCCCTTGAAAACCAATATCCAAGCCCAATATTACGGTCCCATGGAAGACCTCCCGACCGATCAAAATGTATGCGCTGCGAATGAGCCTAAAACCTAGGCACAGGTTAGTAGGGAATTGAGTGCATCCCCTATAAAAAACCACTATCGCAAAACAGGTGAGAAGACCTTCTTGTCGAGAAATATTCCAATTGATGTTTTGAACAGACTCGTTTTGGAATTTTCAAACTGTTGATCCAGATTTTCCATGCAAGTAATTTGTGATCACATTTGCTTGTTGCAAGAATGCTTTGCATAACCTCCAGCGTCAAAATGCACATTTCATGATTAAAACTTAAATCATACGGTTTTGTCAAATGGACAGCCGTGGTCTTCCCAAAGATTACTAACGTTTTCTTGGTGAAGAAGAATCTTTCAGGCTCAAACTTCTGCAGGATACCTGGAGAACCCAGCTCCCAGAATGTCGCCTCAACAGACTCAAGTGAAGCTTTGTCAAGATAAAATCTTTCACTACTTCAAAAACTGAATTCCCGACAAACTTCGGGATCTCTGAAAAAAAGAAAAAAAAAACCCATTTTAAAAGAAAAAGTCCTATCAGACGTGGAGAACCCTCGTCCCAGAACCCATTTTCAAAAATCAAGCAGTCTCATCAGACGTGGAGAACCCTCGTCATGAGACCCCTTTTCAAAATTTAGGCAGTCTCATCAGACGTGGAGAACCCTCGTCATGAGACCCCTTTTCAAAATTCAAACAGTCTCATCGGACGTGGAGAACCCTCGTCATGAGACCCCTTTTCAAAATTCAAACAGTCTCATTGGACGTGGAGAACCCTCGTCATGAGACCCCTTTTTAAAAATTAGGCAGTCTCATCGGACGTGGAGAACCCTCGTCATGAGACCCCTTTTCAAAGCAAACTGAAGGTAGAAACCGCCTGAAGGGTCAAATCAAAGGTAGAAACCGCCTGAAGGGTCAAACCAAGGTAGATACCGCATGAAGGGTCAAAATTATGGTAGAAACCGCCTGAAGAGTCAAATCAATGGTAGATACCGCCTGAAGGGTCAAACCAAGGTAGATACCGCCTGAAGGGTCAAAATAATGGTAGAAACCGCCTGAAGGGTCAATCAAAGGTAGAAACCGCCTGAAGGGTCAAACCAAGGTAGATACCGCCTGAAGGGTCAAACCATGGTAGAAACCGCCTGAAGGGTCAACTCAAGGTAGATACCGCCTGAAGGGTCAAAATGATGGTAGAAACCGCCTGAAGGGTCAAAATGATGGTAGAAACCGCCTGAAGGGTCAATCCAATAGTGAAAATCACTTAAATGGTCAACTCAATGGTCTGATCCACCATACGGATCAAAATCCTTAGCAAATCCCAAATGGGACGCGTCTTCCTTAGATTCCTATCAGTTAGGAATCCCATTATGGTTTGACCTACCATACGGGTCAGAGCTTAACCTCTCTAGGATACTCTAGTAACGAGTTCCTAGAAATTCTCTTGAATCCATCAAACACCGCGAAAATCGCACAAACATCGAACAGGTAAGTGGCAGGTATGTCTCTCTATTATCTCACTCTCTCATGTCACATGAACATTTCCCCCTTCAAGAAAGAGCATACATGGACAAGCATGAAGATTGGATGTCATGACTCCTTTTCCTTTAGTTTCCCGAGTCGAGTCGATCAGGACTCAGGTGTCACCTTATCTTTGAGAGAAACCTCTAACGAGATTCCTCTCAAAGAGGGGCAGTTGTTGACACCTAAATTTTGATCAACTTTTTTATTTTTATTTTTATTTTTTTTGAAAATTCATAGAAAATCCATAAAAAGTTAAAAAATTGAAAAATCAATTTTGGTGACCTTAGCCAAGCTAAATGAACCATTTTGACCAAAAAATAATTTTCATAATTTTCATTTTTTTAATATATTTTCAAAAAATACAAAAAAAAAGAAAAAAAGAAAAAGAAAATCAAGAAAATCAAGAAAAATAATATTTGAGGTCACAAAAATATATAAAAATATTCGGTATTTTTATTTTTATTTTATCCATTTTCTGACCTCATAAATAGTAAAATTCAGGTTTGATTTTAGGTATTCTTTGATCATCATAAAATTGAATTTGGCAAAAATATTAGTAATGATTAAAAGGAAAAGGAGTGAAAACATCATCATTTAAAAGAAAAGGGGACTAATCATTTTGTCTTCGCTTTTGATTATTTTATTATTATTTTTACTTTTTAGTATTTTATTTTATTATTATTTTATTATTTTATTATTTTATTTTTAGTATTTTAGGCACCTCCCCCCATCATCCGTGGCCTCCTCTCCTCCTCCTCCTCCTCCTTCTTCTTCTTCTTCTTCTTCTTCCTCTCCCACGCTCATTTTTTTTCCCATATTCTCTCTTCCATTTTTTTTTTGTCATCACACTACCACCCTCCACATTTCTTGCGTTGCCGGCCGATTGGACCGTTGGATCGAGCTGATTTTTTGTGTACAAGGTCTTCTTGATCCCTTCTTCATATCCACCGTTCGGATCTTTAAACAAATCTCTCAAAGTGGTCGTACAGCAACCAAATCAGAAGCTGTTCTAGGCGTGGGAACTGTATATCCGCCGACATTTCTTGAGTTTCCGGTCGATTGAACCGTTGGATCGAGCTGATTTTTTGTGTGCAGGGTCTTCTTAACCCCTTCTTCATATCCACCGTTCGGATCTTTAAAAAGATCTCTCCAAGTGGTCGCACAGCAGCCAAATCAGAAGTTGTTCCTGGTGCGGGAACTGTTCATCCGCCGGTATTTCTTCAGTTTTCGATCAATTCGACCATCCGATCGAGGTTAAATTTTGTGTATAATCTCATCTCAATTCTTTCTTCATCTTCACCGTTCGGATTTTGTGAAAATAGTTCAACGTCCTCCTCATTCGAGTTCGAATTATTGTTTATTTTGTATTTTTTCGTGTTTACTATGTATTTATCTTATATCATAGCATTTCATGCATCATATAATTAATTTTCATTGTATTGCATCTAATAAAAGTGTGCATTTTCTACATTTTACTTATTAGACCCAGAATCGGAAGGCCGAGCCTCCTGTTGGTGTCTAAATATTTGTTGTTATATTTACTTTATGTTATTTCGCCTATCAGACCCAGAATCGGAAGGCCAAGCCTCCTATTGGTGTCCAAGGCATTTTATTCATTTATTTTCTGCAAATTATATTGTGCTACCCCAGAATCGGAAGGCCGAGCCTCCTGCTGGTGGTTTATACCCCACACATTGTTGCACGAGCACCGACGGACTCCGACGTCGTAAAATTCACCGGATCCCATCTCCTTTGCTTATGTTTATGTTGTATAATGACTTAATATCTTCTTTATTTTTTTACATTGTGTTGCGTCCTATAAAAACAAAAACAAAAAAAAATGCTTGATTGGATGGCTGCAGATGAGCCACGTGTCGTGATTCGGTGATTTTCAGAATAAAAAATATTTTTAACATTAAAAGAAATGAATTTCGAATTTTACAAAAATTAAAATGATTCGATTGTCATCGAGACGCCACGTGGCGCATTCTAGACCGTCCGATTGGGGTTTTTCATAATAAAAAAATCCAAAAAAATGAATTATTAAGGAAAAATTCAAAAAAAAAATTGAGAAAAATTGCAGAAAATTCCTAAAAAATTTCTAAAACTTTTCCAAGGCTGAAAATGACAAAAAATTGATTTGTTTTCATTTTTGGGATTTTCTCCCCTTTAATCCAAAATGACGATTTCATCCATCAAAGGATAAATCGTCTTTGATATTTCGATGAATTGTGGAAATTGCTTAGAATTTGGCGATGGGTCAGATAGGTGACTAAACCTTATGTCTAAGATTTCCACATTTCATTCCCATTTTTAGAAAATGACGATTTTACCCTTCGAATGGTAAATCGGTTTCTAAAATTCCAGAAAATCATGAAAATTGCAAAAAATAGGAAATAGGTCAATTGAGTGACCAAACCTATTTTTGACATTGTTTTACTCCGAATTCATTCCGAAATGATGATTTTGCCCTTTTTGGGCAAATCGTCCATTTTGTCTCAAAATTACGACTTTACCCCTTATGGGTAAAATCATGTCTAAATCATTCCTAAGCTTGATTGATACTTATTTAGGCTAATAGAGCCTTATTAGAAGTGTCATGTTGATTTGATGTGTTTATTTTGCATATTTGGATTCATTGATTTGCGCATTTTATTATTGATTGTGATTGCTAGGATAGTCATTCCTATTTGCATGAATTCCTAGATTTAGGATTCGTACTCCACTCACCACTCATCTGCATGAAATCTTAGGTCAGAAAATTCAGTCAACTTAGGTACCGAAAGGGCGTCAACTCTGACAGTTGACGTAACTAAGTCCCCGAACCCATTTCTCTGGTTATCGCAGAATTGAATAGAAACTCCCGACTATTCAATAGGGTGGTCTAATCATACCCTCCAAAAAATGATTGGTGGCGACTCCATGGCATGCACACTTAGCACATATCACTAGACCACACTGAAGGTCGACTACGCATACCTCCGTTGCGATTTGGGTAACGGGCCTTGGGAGAGGCCCGCGTCCGACCAGACTGGACGACCCATTAACCCTCGAGAGCCCACGGCGAACCTCGAGAGGGTCGCGACAGTACCTTCTCAATATAACTCCTCTGCGAGAGATATAACTTCCCTGCTTTTCTGTCCCTCTGAATCTCCATTCCTAAGATCTTCTTGGCAGGACCCAGATCTTTCATCTCGAACTCCTCACTGAGACGTTTATTCAAAATCAACACATCTGACATGTTCTTTGCAGCAATGAGCATGTCATCCACGTATAAAAGAAGATAGACAAAGGATCCATCTGAACCCTTCCTGAAGTAGACACAACTATCATAGCTACTTCTATAATAACCACTCCCTATCATAAAGCTATCAAATCTTTTATACCACTGTCTTGGAGACTGCTTCAAACCATACAAGGATTTCTTCAATCTACAGACATGTTCTTCCTTGCCTTCTACATAATAGCCCTCGGGCTGGGCCATATAAATAGTCTCCTCAAGCTCACCATGTAAAAAAGCAGTCTTCACGTCAAGTTGCTCAAGCTCTAAGTCAAATTGAGCAACTATAGCCAGCAACAAACGAATGGAAGTATGTTTTACCACAGGAGAGAAACACTTCATCATAATCAATTCCCTCCTTCTGATTGTAGCCTTTAGCTACAAGCCGTGCCTTACATCTAGCATTTTCTACACCTGGAATGCCTTCCTTTTTCTTGAAGACCCATTTACACCCAATGGCTCTTTTTCCCTTTGGCAACGGCACCAAATCCCAAGTCTGGTTCTTGTGGAGTGATTCAAGTTCTTCAGCCATAGCAACAGCCCATTTTTTTGATTCTGTGCAAGTAATAGCTTCAGTATAGGTAGAAGGTTCCTGAATACCCATATCTTCTGCTGTCGTAAGAGCATAAGCCACCAGATCAAAGAACCCATATTTTTTAGGGGGACGAGTCTGCCTCCTTTCACTGCCAGTAGCAATAGAGTATGGATGCTCCACCTCATCTAAAACTCCCTCATCTGAACTTGAATCGTTAGTAACAATTTGCTCGCTCAAATCATTCTGAGAGGTCTTTTCTCGAAGTTCCGCCTGAACCTCCACCTCATTCCTTTCACTCTCATGTTTTCCCGCAGACTCATCAACAACCTTCTTTTGATCAAGCATAAGCATTTCATTAAAAGTAACATCCCTACTAATAATGAACTTAGGTGAGTTAGGTTCCTGGCACCACAAACGATAACCTTTCACCCCATCAGCATACCCAACAAAGATACATTTCTTTGCTCTAGGTTCTAACTTACCATCCTTAACATGAAAGTAAGCAGGACATCCAAAAATCTTTAGATTAGAATAGTCACAAGGCTTACCTGACCACATCTCGAAAGGAGTCTTGCATTCTATTGCTGTTGAAGGAGAACGATTAACCAGATAACAAGCCGTGTTAACTGCTTCAGCCCAAAAATCATTTTCCATCCTAGCATTAGAGAGCATGCATCTTGCTCTCTCCAATAGAGTTCTGTTCATCTGTTCTGCCACTCTATTTTGCTGTGGAGTGTGCCTAACTGTACGGTGTCAAACGATACCTACATCTGCACAGAATTCATTGAAATCGCCACCACAGAACTCAAGACCATTATCGGTCCTAAGGCGTTTGATCTTCTTCCCTATCTGATTCTCAACAAGGGCTTTCCACTTCTTGAAGGCTTCAAACACGTCACTTTTTCTTTTCAGAAAATAAACCCAAACCTTCCTGGAATAGTCGTCAATAAACATCACAAAGTAAAGAGCACCACCCTTAGATGGAACCTGTGCTGGTCCCTATAAATCAGAATGGATGTAGTCGAGTGTGCCCTTCATCGAATGCGTGCCAGTACTGAAACTGACTCTGCACTGTTTGCCAAATACACAGTGCTCACATAAATCCAGCGAGGTTGTCTGCTCACCACAAAGTAAACCACGTTCGAGGTTGTCTGCTCACCACAAAGTAAACCACGTTTACTCAAAACTGTCATGCCACGCTCACTCATGTGGCCCAAACGCATATGCCATAGTTTCGTTCTATCATTATCCGAAACAGAATTTGATGTGCCAATTGAAGTACCCATAACTGTGCTACCCTGCAAATGATACAAGTGATTCACCTTGCTTCCTTTCATCACAACCAGATTACCTTTGGAGACTTTGAGAACTTCACCTCCACCTGAGTACACACACCCAATGGAATCCAAACTGCTCAAAGAGATAAGATTTCTCTTTAAGTCTGGTATGTGCCTTACTTCAGTCAAGGTTCTCACTGCTTTGTCGTGGCACTTAATTCGAACAGTACCAATTCCCACAACTTGGCATACAGCATCATTTCCCATCAAGACTGATCCACCATTCATTGGCTCATATGTGGTGAACCATTCCCTATTTGGGCACATGTGATATGATGCTCCCGAGTCCATTATCCAAACATCATTAGAGAAACTAACAGCAGAGCATGCCGTAAGAACATTTTCTGACGCATTAGACTCATTTTTGTCAGCAACATTCACCGCATCTTGTCTTTGAGCATGATGCTTATCCTTTCTCTTGAGTAAAGGACAATCTGATTTGTAATATCCCCTCTTGTGACAATAGTAGCACTCGACGTTCGTATTATCTCCAGGTGGCCTAGATTTTGAACAATTAACAGATTTCCCTCGGAAGACTTTATCCCTGCTCTTGGTCCTGCCTCTCACAAGCAAACCATATGTTCTGTCTCCACTGGTATTCCCATTCAAACATCCTCCAAAGTTATGGATTCACGTCCATAAAGCATCGAGTTCACAAAATTTTCGTCTGAGGCAGGCAGTGAACATAACACGATCAAAGCTTGATCTTCATCCTCGAGTTTAATATCTAAATTTTTCATATCCATAATAATTTTATTAAACTCGTCCAAATATTCCTGAACAGGCGTACCTTCACGCATCTTTAGGGTATAAAGACGCTGCTTCAAATAAAGTCTCGCTGTCAAAGATTTCTTCATGTAGAGATTTTCCAGTTTCTTCCAAAGACCAGTGTCGCGACCCGTCCGAAAGCGGACGCGGCTAATGGATTACCGATCGCGGGTCTTGGATCGGCGCGAGCCCTCCCAGGCCCATATCAAATCGCGGCGGGAGTATTTTTCAGAAGGATTCGACGATAAGAGTCTATCGCTTTCGACCTTAGTGTGGTCGTGGTGGCATGTGCAACTTGTGCATGCATTTGGAGTCGCCACCGGTCTTTCTTGGAGGGTAGACCGGAAACCTTACTGATCGATTGGGAGAGATCGATCAGTTCTACGGAACCAGAGTTTTTGGGTTCGGGGACTTGGTTACGCTGGTGTCGTTACCAACGCCCTTTCGGTACCTAACGCTAGTGATTTTCCTAACTAGGATTTCATGCAGGCGCAATTTTGGACGATGTAAGTCTGACTTTGCACATTAACCAGTTTAACATGCTCACGTAATCATAATAAATAAATAGATGTCAATCACATAAACATCTATCCTACGTGGTGATCATGGAATTATGATTTAATGGGTCTCGAGCCAATGAGACCACATTTAATCATTTTAATATTTTAATAACGGAGAGCCGCTCTTCGCTTCTTCTTGGTTTCTTGAACTCTTCAAGAATTGGGCCCCAAAGAGCTCGCCGACTTAAAAGGCTCCCCCACGTAATCCTCGTAGCATTTACATCAACAATCGACTATGCTAAAAATAAAGATTACATGAAAAATAAAAGGAGTACGCAGCCTCCATTTAATAACTACAACCCCAAATATATAAATAATCATCATACATTCATATATACATCAATCACATTGATTAGGGATTTTTCCATGATCACCACCCTTCCACGTAAGTAATAAATTCACAATTTAAAACTTAGGAAGGCACAATAAAAATTCTACGTTGAATCATATTCAGAATTTTTATGTAAAATAAGATAGCCATAAATTTTCGATTCAAAATTGATTTAGTCTCAATTTTTGCTACGTTGATTAATTTATCATATAAAATAATCAACCTCCATTAGCCATGTAAGACGAACAATTCGTTAATACATATTGGCCATAGTATTGCAAAAATTGCAAAAAATCAATTAAATGCACGAAAACACCTAAGGATCGGCTCTGATACCACTGTTGGGATCCACGTAACACGTAGCGAAAATAAATAACAACCCATACATGTATCTCCAGAGGCGTACTTCGTGCATTTCAATCGAAAAAAATCACAAAGCCTCAAAGGGAGTAAATAGATTACCTCTCGTAGCGTGCTTGAACGGAGGTGTCGGTTCGATGTTCTTCGATCTCAGCCTCCACAAGTGTTAGGCATCTAGTTCGGACGCACCACCAATTGACGAGCGGGGAGACGACTAATAACTCCACAACAATTGTGCTAGCAATATGCGGAATCAATATTACGAACTTAGTATATTTTGCTCACTCAAGATGATGAGAATAGAGAGAGTGTTTGTGTTCTTCTCTCTAAGCTCTCAAAAATTTGCACACTCTACAAAATGTCTCTCTCCTCCAACCTCAAAACTCTTGCCATCCTTTTATAGCCAAAAATACCTTCCAATAAATTGTATTTAAAAATAGCACTAACAATTATAAATTCTATCTAAAAATAGCACTCACAAATAAATGACATTTAAAAATAGCACTAACAATAGCACTCACAATTTATAATACAAAAATGCTATTTAAAAATAGCACTAACAATAGCACTCACAATTTATAATACAAAAATGCTATTTAAAAATAGCACTAACAATTATAAATTCTATCTAATAATAGCACTCACAATTTATGATAAATAAATGCCATTTAAAAATAGCACTAACAATAGCACTCACAATTTATGATAAATAAATGTCATTTAAAAATAGCACTAACAATAGCACTCAGAATTTATAATACAAAAAATGCTATTTAAAAATAGCACTAGCAATAGCACTCACAATACAAAAATGCTAAAAAAAAGGCACTAACAAAGGTGTTAAAAATAATAACCATTATTATTATTACAAGAGTTAAAGAGGTTACCAAACAGTACAAATATGCATAACGTATAAATACGTATGACGTATAAATACGTAGAGCATACGTATACATCCGTGAAACCTGGGACTAATTGAAAGAAAAATGTGCAATTAAGCCCTTTTGGTAAAAATTGATTAAATTGGAGGGCAAATTGACCTAATTGCACTTTAAGACTTTAGAATCCAATGTCATAGCTTATAAAAAGTGAGAATTGAAAACTAAAAGACTCGAAAATGATTTTTTTTAGGCTCGGTTCGGGTTTATGTTTGTGAACGAACATAGTGACCCGAGCCGAATTTTTGAGATTTAAAGTGACACACTTGAAGAGGAAATTAAAACAAAATTATCGAATATTTTTGGGTATTTTTCTGACCACGAATGGTATTTTTCTGATTTTTTGGGTATTTTTATAATTAAATAAACTCGAAAAATATTAAAAATACCGAAAAATATTTTTTGTTCAAAATTGATTCATAAGGTTAAACCAAGGCTTCCAAAGTTGATTTTGTGATTTTATGACCTTTTTTGATATTTTTAATTAATTTTAAAGAATAAAAATCACAATAATAAATGGTAAAAAAATCAGGTGTCAACAGCTGCCCCTCTTTGAGAGGAATCTCGTTAGAGGTTTCTCTCAAAGATAAGGTGGCACCTGATTCCTAACCGACTCAACTGGGAAAATGAGAGAAGAAATGTTATGACATCGGATCCTTAAGCCTATTGATAAAAGCTCAAATCAATCCCCGGTTTGCTCTAACAATTTGAACATGGGTCGGGATGAGAGAGACTTACCTGAAGCTCGCCTGTCGGATGCTGTCGGTTGCGACAACTTTCAAGAAGATGCCTAGGACTCGTCACAGAAAATCCTAGGGAGATTAAGCTCTGACCCGTATGGTAGGTCATACCATTATGGGATTCCTAACTGGTAGGAACCCTAGGAAGGCGCATCCCACGCTTTGGGATTTGCCAAGGATTTTGATCCGTATGGTGGATCAGACCTTTGTATTGATCCTTCAGGCGGTTTCTACCTTTGTTTTGACCCTCCAGGCGGTTTCTACCTTTGGTCGACCCTTCAGGCGGTTTCTACCTTGAGTTGACCCTTCAGGCGGTTTCTACCTTTGATTGACCCTTCAGGCGGTTTCTACCTTGAGTTGACCCTTCAGGCGGTTTCTACCTTTGATTGACTTTGAAAAGGGGTCTCATGACGAGGGTTCTCCACGTCCGATGAGACTGTTTGAATTTTGAAAAGGGGTCTCATGACGAGGGTTCTCCACGTCCGATGAGACTGCCTAAATTTTTGAAAAGGGGTCTCATGAAGAGGGTTCTCCACGTCCGATGAGACTGCCTAAGTTTTGAAAAGGGGTCTCATGACGAGGGTTCTCCACGCCCGATGAGACTGCCTAAATTTTGAAAAGGGGTCTCATGACGAGGGTTCTCCACGTCCGATGAGACTGCCTAAGTTTTGAAAAAGGGGTCTCATGACGAGGGTTCTCCACGTCCGATGAGACTGTTTGATATTTTGAAAATTGATCCTGGGACGAGGGTTTTCCACGTCTGATAGGACTTTTTCTTTTAAAAGGGTTTTTCTTCCCCCTTTTTTTTTGGAGACCCCGAAGTTTGTCGGGAATTCAGTTTTTTTGAAGCAGTGAAAGATTTTATTTTGACAAAACTTCACTTGAGTCTGTTGAAGCGACATTCTGGGAGCTGGGTTCTCCAGGTATCCTGCAGAAGTTTGAGCCTGAAAGATTTTTCTTCACCAAGAAAACGTTAGTAATCTTTGGGAAGACTACGGCTGTCCATTTTGACAAAACCGTATGATTTAAGTTTTAATCATGAAATGTGCATTTTGATGCTGGAGGTTATCCAAAGCATTCTTGCAACATGCAAATGTGATCACAAATCCCTTGCACGGAAAATCTGGATCAACAGTTTGAAAATTCCAAAAAGAGTTTGTTCAAAACATCAATTGGAATATTTCTCGACAAGGAGGTCTTCTCACCTGTTTTGCGATAGTGGTTTTTTATAGGGGATGCGCTCAATTCCCTACTAACATGTGCCTAGGTTTTAGGTTCATTCGCAGCGCATACATTTTGATCGGTCGGGAGGTCTTCTACGGGACCGTAATGTTGGGCTTGAATATTGGTTTTCAAGGGGGACCCGCTTTGGAGTCGAGGCCATTGTATAAAAGTCTTCAACATCTGCTCCGGGTTTACAAGTCGAGAACCCTGCAAAATGAGAAAGAAATAGTCTTGCTCGTACCTCTTCGAGCTAAGCTATACGTTAACCCAAGTGTCTTAGTCAGAGAAGACTGTTTTAGGGTTATGATGTTGGTAGGATTGGGGACCGAAAAAGGCTTATTTTTGGCCCAAAAATTACGAGGGGTTTGACATTGGTGATCATTGCTGATTTTGCCACCTGTCTTTTCCATTTTGTATCTTCAACTTTTTTGAGGTGCACGACCGCTTTTGAGGTGTGCGCAAATTCTTGTGAAAGCGCCTCTGGCTGCATTAAGAGACTAACAAACTCTATATGTGTCTCTGCTCCGCGCTTGATACCGTTTGAGGAGTAGTTTTTTGGGAATCTGACTCCTTCTGAATTTTTCTTCTCCCCTTTTTCAAACAGGTTTCACTGTGGGGTTGATACAAATTGTTCACCCAAGCATTGGCCTTGCTTTTACCAGGCCCTTTGCTTTTTCTTGATGCTGGGGATTTTTCTCATCATTTTTAAAATCCCACTTTTTCTCATCTTCATGGGATCATGTTAGACATATAGTCTAAACATGCTTTAAATATCAGTCTGGGAATTCTCTTCATAATCCCTGAGTCTTGAATTCCTCCGTTTATGAGGTGATGATGCATTTATCTTGGAAGGTGCAATGATCACCAACGGGTTCATGAAATGAATTTGCAAGCTCAACTTGGCTGTGCAAAGGATATGGTGTGTGGGATAGAGAAATGAATACTTCTCGTCATCCTATGGCACTTGGATTACCATATAAACAGCACACAAAGATTGATGTTAGTCCGAGCAAGAAAATTTCTAACCATTTTCTCCTGATGTTGCTGGACTCACCTCCATTCTGCCCCAATGTGGGGTGGTTCTTGACAGGGTTGAGAATGAAAACCGCCGTTCAAAGGGGTTGTCAATGGTCACCTGTAGTGTTTGGGGATATGAAACGAATGCCTCCGTCGTCCCAATCCATGTAATTGCTGCGAATGGTCCCTACTTCCGTAGGTCCAGATTTTGCGGCCTGATTCGTTTCACTTCTCTCTCGGGTGTGTATAGGACGTGTTTGGATTAGGCTTTGCCTCTCGTCTTTTGAGAAAACGTCCTTTTGAAAGTTTTGAACAGTTTTTGATTGGAAAAACCTCTTTCTGTTTCTCCAAAAATTTTACCCGTCAAGGGGATTTTATGATGCACCATGCATGTTCTTATTCATGTTCAGACAACCTCCTGTTTTAAAACATGAATGCCAATGAAGTTTGAATTCTATGTCTTTTCTAGACATTAGATTCTGAAAGCTTTTCTTTTTTATTTAATATCTTCAATGGATTGGGGAAAGGGATACTTACCTGTCCCCCGTGGCTGGAGATCCCTGAAAATGCAGAGAAAACATGTTATTGTACGTTCACGAATTTTTCAAAAATTTAGAACGATACATCTTACCCTTGGTCATGTATTCCAACGGGTAATACATGGAATGTGAAAACCCGTTTCGCCTTGATGGCGAGCCCCTGTCAAAAACGGGAATTATGTGTCAGTTTGCGTTCCAAAATTCGAGGCAAATTAGAACGATACAACCTTGTTCTTGCTTTGTGTTTCCATTTGAACACAAACGCGCGGCTTGCAGAATCTGGCCCTCTATCTTGTGGCCTTGATCCCTCCGTTTGGTTGGCGATAAATCCTTCTCGAGGATTTACCATAGAGGAGATCCATTTATGATTTTGGACGCATTCCAGCGCCGCTCTTCATAGTTCCATCCACTAGGTCTTATAATCAAATACCGTCTCCTGGAATCCTGACTTGCGAGGCCAATGATTCTATTCGCCTCCTTGTTAGCGCGCTCTCTTCTTTTGAGGCTTTCGGCGCCAATAACTTCCTGTTAAATGAGTAAAAACTCATGTTAGGCATATGGTCTTCGAAGACCAAATTGGAACGATACAAGGTTACCGTTCACCCAAATTCGTATCATGGGGTTTGATTCTGATGCGGACGACTCTGTTATTTTGTCCATTGACTTTGCCAGAGGAGAAACGTCCGGCGTACAAATGATTCACTTGCCCCATTTAGGCATGATTTTGCTGTTTGTCATCTCTGGATTCGATGACCATGGTCTGATGCGCTTTCATGGGGATCATGAGAGTTTGCCCCCGGTTTGGCTCCTCAAAGCAAATGGGGGGAACCTGCTCCCATTGATTTTTGCAGCTTCTGATCATCCATCTCGATTGTCAGAGTCCTTGATCAATTTTATCTGTCTCAAGACAGCTTGATATTCTTGGGATTCGTCATGTGGCGGTTTGGTGATTCTCTCGATCACAGTCGCCATTTGAGGTATTTGATGTTCCCTGTTTGTTATTTGAAAGCATTACATCATGCGTCCTCTGCTCTTGATCATCATCTGAGAGGAAAAGAAAGGAAGCATTATTTCCCATATCAAGAAAACAATCATTTTGGAACGATACGTCCTTTTACACTTGATTTGCATTCCGTTTTGCTGTTGCATATTGATATGCACAACATCTATCAAATTCCTCCATCCGTGCTTGAAGGTATTTGCAACGCCTACGGTTCATTTGCCCCAGCTGGGCGACGTCTATTTTGTCATTTGAATGCATGAGCTTTTGGGTGCATTGTCTCTTTTATCACCTGAGATAAAAAAAAAATGGAGAAAAACTTATCCCCAGATCTGATTAAAAATCAATTAGGAACGATACGTCCTTTCACCAAACGAGTGGCTCTGCGGCCAAATGTATTTTGCACTGAAGAGACGAATTCCACCATGCTCCACGGGTTTGGGGAATTTGCCCCTATTTTCGATAGAAATGAGCCTTATCGAGATGTATACAATACAAATAGATCCCTAATACAATCAATCTAAGAGACGAGATAGAGAGGACCCAAGCAAAATTAGTCTTATACAAGAGAACTAAAAATGCCAAACCAATCAAAGGAATGTGGTCTGAACACTTGGAGATGCCCCAGTTCCAGTCTTCGAGATGTGACTCCAGGATCACCGATTTTTTTTTTTAGGTGGTTTTAGATATATCAACCATCTAAAGACATGCACATGAGACAAGTGAGGATAAAACTTCTAAAAATCAAAGGATTTGGCACCTAAGGTCAAGGTTCCCACCTCGAGTTCTAGAAAGAGCAGATTCCATTGCACAACTATCGTTGCATTGGGGCTCGATCCATAACTCAAAATGAGTGGAATTGAAAAGTGGATTACCCCGTATTTTTCCTCACGGAGATTCCATTTTCAATCCCTTCTATTGTTTTCCTATAGACGGCGCCCGGGGTTTTAGGCGCGGTTGTGTGTATTTTCGGTGTCGTGCTAAAGCGATAAACATGCATCTTATTTAACAATCACCGCTTCAATATAAAACATACACACAATCATTCATTCCTACGCCAACCTGCATAAGACAATGTTAATCACAGACTACCCCCCTTATCACTCCAATCTGCAAAAACATATAACACCTATCATGAGCGGACTTACCTCACCTTCACGAGCGCCTGCATGGTTAGAAAAATCACTCAGCGTTTTAATTACGGCCTAAGTCCACTTGAGGTCTAGAACCATTGGTTCTAGAATAAAGGTCCCCAGTGGAGTCGCCAG
The DNA here is from genome assembly GCA_021437785.1 of Rhodomyrtus psidioides. NCBI lineage: Eukaryota > Viridiplantae > Streptophyta > Magnoliopsida > Myrtales > Myrtaceae > Rhodomyrtus > Rhodomyrtus psidioides. The sequence goes on along the minus strand of JAILYB010000041.1, from coordinate 619,180 downwards.
CTGTCGCGACCCGTCCGAAAGCGGACGCGGCTAATGGATTACCGATCGCGGGTCTTGGATCGGCGCGAGCCCTCCCAGGCCCATACCAAATCGCGGCGGGAGTATTTTTCAGAAGGATTCGACGATAAGAGTCTATCGCTTTCGACCTTAGTGTGGTCGTGGTGGCATGTGCAACTTGTGCATGCATTTGGAGTCGCCACCGGTCTTTCTTGGAGGGTAGACCGGAAACCTTACTGATCGATTGGGAGAGATCGATCAGTTTTACGGAACCAGAGTTTTTGGGTTCGGGGACTTGGTTACGCTGGTGTCGTTACCAACGCCCTTTCGGTACCTAACGCTAGTGATTTTCCTAACTAGGATTTCATGCAGGCGCAATTTTGGGCGATGTAAGTCTGACTTTGCACATTAACCAATTTAACATGCTCACGTAATCATAATAAATAAATAGATGTCAATCACATAAACATCTATCCTACGTGGTGATCATGGAATTATGATTTAATGGGTCTCGAGCCAATGAGACCACATTTAATCATTTTAATATTTTAATAACGGAGAGCCGCTCTTCGCTTCTTCTTGGTTTCTTGAACTCTTCAAGAATTGGGCCCCAAAGAGCTCGCCGACTTAAAAGGCTCCCCCACGTAATCCTCGTAGCATTTACATCAACAATCGACTATGCTAAAAATAAAGATTACATGAAAAATAAAAGGAGTACGCAGCCTCCATTTAATAACTACAACCCCAAATATATAAATAATCATCATACATTCATATATACATCAATCACATTGATTAGGGATTTTTCCATGATCACCACCCTTCCACGTAAGTAATAAATTCACAATTTAAAACTTAGGAAGGCACAATAAAAATTCTACGTTGAATCATATTCAGAATTTTTATGTAAAATAAGATAGCCATAAATTTTCGATTCAAAATTGATTTAGTCTCAATTTTTGCTACGTTGATTAATTTATCATATAAAATAATCAACCTCCATTAGCCATGTAAGACGAACAATTCGTTAATACATATTGGCCATAGTATTGCAAAAATTGCAAAAAATCAATTAAATGCACGAAAACACCTAAGGATCGGCTCTGATACCACTGTTGGGATCCACGTAACACGTAGCGAAAATAAATAACAACCCATACATGTATCTCCAGAGGCGTACTTCGTGCATTTCAATCGAAAAAAATCACAAAGCCTCAAAGGGAGTAAATAGATTACCTCTCGTAGCGTGCTTGAACGGAGGTGTCGGTTCGATGTTCTTCGATCTCAGCCTCCACAAGTGTTAGGCATCTAGTTCGGACGCACCACCAATTGACGAGCGGGGAGACGACTAATAACTCCACAACAATTGTGCTAGCAATATGCGGAATCAATATTACGAACTTAGTATATTTTGCTCACTCAAGATGATGAGAATAGAGAGAGTGTTTGTGTTCTTCTCTCTAAGCTCTCAAAAATTTGCACACTCTACAAAATGTCTCTCTCCTCCAACCTCAAAACTCTTGCCATCCTTTTATAGCCAAAAATACCTTCCAATAAATTGTATTTAAAAATAGCACTAACAATTATAAATTCTATCTAAAAATAGCACTCACAAATAAATGACATTTAAAAATAGCACTAACAATAGCACTCACAATTTATAATACAAAAATGCTATTTAAAAATAGCACTAACAATAGCACTCACAATTTATAATACAAAAATGCTATTTAAAAATAGCACTAACAATTATAAATTCTATCTAATAATAGCACTCACAATTTATGATAAATAAATGCCATTTAAAAATAGCACTAACAATAGCACTCACAATTTATGATAAATAAATGTCATTTAAAAATAGCACTAACAATAGCACTCAGAATTTATAATACAAAAAATGCTATTTAAAAATAGCACTAGCAATAGCACTCACAATACAAAAATGCTAAAAAAAAGGCACTAACAAAGGTGTTAAAAATAATAACCATTATTATTATTACAAGAGTTAAAGAGGTTACCAAACAGTACAAATATGCATAACGTATAAATACGTATGACGTATAAATACGTAGAGCATACGTATACATCCGTGAAACCTGGGACTAATTGAAAGAAAAATGTGCAATTAAGCCCTTTTGGTAAAAATTGATTAAATTGGAGGGCAAATTGACCTAATTGCACTTTAAGACTTTAGAATCCAATGTCATAGCTTATAAAAAGTGAGAATTGAAAACTAAAAGACTCGAAAATGATTTTTTTTAGGCTCGGTTCGGGTTTATGTTTGTGAACGAACATAGTGACCCGAGCCGAATTTTTGAGATTTAAAGTGACACACTTGAAGAGGAAATTAAAACAAAATTATCGAATATTTTTGGGTATTTTTCTGACCACGAATGGTATTTTTCTGATTTTTTGGGTATTTTTATAATTAAATAAACTCGAAAAATATTAAAAATACCGAAAAATATTTTTTGTTCAAAATTGATTCATAAGGTTAAACCAAGGCTTCCAAAGTTGATTTTGTGATTTTATGACCTTTTTTGATATTTTTAATTAATTTTAAAGAATAAAAATCACAATAATAAATGGTAAAAAAATCAGGTGTCAACAACCAGCCATTGTTTCCTCATCAGCGACTTCTCGCAAAACATTGTCATCTAGAGACAACTGGATCGCACTATACGCCTTCTCATCAATCTCTTCAATCTCAGCCGAGGTCATGTCGTCTGGATATTTTCCATCCAGTGCCCTAACAGTACCCTCTCGCTTCAACAAAGCCTTCATCTTTATTCTCCATAATCCGAAGTTGTTCTTGCCATCAAAAGATGAGATCTGAAACTTCAAATATGTCATCTTCAAGAATCCCAGAAACGAACTCGCTTTGATACCAGTTTGTTGTGACGAACGCAGAAAACAAACGCAGAACAACAAGGATTTACGTGATTCGATCAAGGTGATCTACGTCCACGGGCGAGGCAAATCGAGATTCCACCATAATCAAAGAGGGTACGAAAAATTACAAAAGTCGTTCTCAGTGACTGAACAAAAGCACCATGCTCACGAAACTCACTAATAACGAAAAACTTTCGTCCTTACTAATAAAACCCTAGCCGCAGCAAAAAATAAAGCCCAAAAAAAGTTTTTCTCGAGGACGTTGTCCCCGAACCTCCATAGAGATCTGTCGCACCCCTATGGAGATTTGTTCGCTTGCTCCGAGTTGGGCCTATCGGCCCAACTTTTCGCGTCACGAACCAAATCTCAATTTTCTCTCCACTTTTGGGCCGCACAAAAAATATGTCGGGTCGGGTGATGAACCGGACCGAGCACATAAAATTCAAGACATATTTAACAATACCACACTTTTGCCCACTTATGAAGCTTCTTCTTTAGAGTTGTCTTATCCTAATCTTGATTCATCAATTGTAATCAAGTCTGATTGTATTCTCACCCTACATATAGGGGCCTCGTATTCTTCATTTATAATGTATACAAGGCATTACATTTTCTCTCTCTTTCACCAGAAATCTCAACCGACTCTATGGAAACTATAGTGAATAAGCAGCAAATGCTGGTGAAGAAGAGGAATTGAGGTGCTTGCAATCTTCGTTGATTGAGATGAAACTCCTAGCTCAACAAAAGGATTTTCCGTTATGCTATCGTTTTTGCTCTGTTGGTTTAATTTCAATTATGTGGTTCATAATCAAAGTTATGTTTGGCTTTCTCTAATATGAATCCTTGTTGGTGAAGGTTTCATGATTGGGTCATTGCTAATTTGGGATTTGTTATTAGAGACATCCAAGATGTCTATGGGTCCTTCTTCATCAGCTGATTCTTTTGTATCATTAATTCTGTGTGCTATGAAATCCACTAATTCATTTGTAATTTGTTTATTTTTTGTTATTTTTTTTCTTTATGTTTTAAGAAAGAATAATTTATGGTCAAATGTACATGGGTCTATATGGATCGTAGCCAGGGAAACTGTTTCTATTCCAAAAGTGTTCCAGAAACACTTTAGGAACAGAAAAACGTATGGTTCAAAAATGTTCCAAAAGTGTTCCGCGGAACACTTTTGTGCCAAGGAACACTATTGAAGAAACAAAAAAAAAACTTGCTTATAAGTTTTGGAACACTTTTGGAATACCACCCGCCGGCCGCCGCTGGTCGCCGGCGGAAAAAAAATATTTTTTTATACTTACCAAAAGCGTTTTTTTCCCAAAAATCTTAGCCGGGAACAGAAACACAAAAAAGTGTTTCTATTCAAAAAATGCTCAAAGAAACAGAAACGTTATTATACGCAACCTTAAATACCATATACACTTTTGCTCCCGGCTGCCACTGTACTTTTCTGAAAATAAAATATGGAGGTTTGAAAAATGGTGGAACGATTACCTTAAAGGTGTGGGGTACGTGTGTGTGGACATTGAGCACAACTTTGAAGCATTAAGTGTGCAACTTCTATGGTGATGGTTAAGAGGTATAAAAACATTGACACCAAAGCTTCAATCACGATGATCATTAATTTAGTTTCAGCAAAGAGAAATGTTGGAAAGAGAAACAAGTCACACAACAAGAAGCTCATGGGCTGCCTATTGGAGCGGACTGTCTATTTAGCATTTTACTCATTTCACGAATGCAATGGGCATATCCTCATTTTACTCATTTAAGCTTATCTCAAGCCCGATTTGAGTTTCTTTTTTCCGTTAATGGCAGATGAGATCGGTTTACTCTTGCAATTAGTTTATCTGATCTTTGGTTCTGAGACGTAATGTGTAGATATTCGGCCAAAAATATTACAAGTTAATATAGTAGTGAGGTCGGCACCTCCATGGTGTCTTATACTGAATTTATCTTTACAACGACTTAAAAGATATGAAGGCACTTTTTTTTCCAGTTTAACCCTTGGTAAGCTTGAGCGTCTTGTTAGATGTTAATCTTTATGTTGTCAGCGTAATATATTGTTCTTCTGCCTTTTTTTTTTCTTTTTTTTGAGTTATTAATTCAATCTCAATGTTTAATGTCAGGCAAAAGTTCCTGATATGGTGAAATGTTTAGACATAGTTGCTACTTTGCAGGCCAAGAAGGCTATTTGTGAAGTTCGTTGTTTTCATCCACTCAATACTTCTCATTATGTGAACTAGATTTTTGGGAAAACTTTTGAATTCTTTCACAAGTTAATAGGAAAGTGGTGGTTATCTGCTTTTTTTAGAACAAGCTTCCCTTTTGGTAATTTGTTTGAAATGTACTGCATTATTGGACAACCTCGTGCTGGAAGTGCCAGGTTTTAAATCTTGAAGATGGATTGCAGTTGCCCTCCTTCTTCTGTTACTCCTCGACATCTAGTGGGATATGATACAGGTTCTTATTCGTGATAGCTAGTCGAGACCAAGTTAGATAAAGATGTTCAAAAATATTTAGCATGGAAACAAGACTTCAGGTCTAAAATGCTTGCTTCCTCATTTATCGAATTAAAAGTATTGATGCACCTAACTTGCGAGTCTTGTTTACGCTCCCCCACATTAGGAAAATTTCTCATGCAGAGGTAGGAGGAGCATGCTAGTTCGCTGTTCCATCTTCATATGACACCTTTGAGTAGGAAATGATCTCTTTACTTGGTGTATGGTAGAGTAAACTTACGTTTATGAGTTGTTAATAAAACTCTCATCACATCTTCTTGATCATCTAATGATATTGTCTCCCATTTTGGCAAGTCAGGCATTGAAGTTTTTCAATTGCTAATATTATGATGATGAAGAAGTTTTTGCACTTGGATTCTATAATGGGAATACCTTCTACGGACCCTTTCTCTGTGCTTTGAGGAATCACGAGAGTACAGAAACATGGTTTTGTTTCTCTTGTTTTGCTATGGAAGCAATGTCCTTAATCTAGGTTGGTGATTCAGAGTGCCGATGTTGATCTCAACGAACATGAGGAGATTTTTACTTGGACACCTGAAATATCACCGGTGACAATTAGCTAGTCGCTGTGATGTGTGAACTTCGAAAAGGTCAAGAAAGTGACCTGAGTGGGATGCCATAGTGGGCTTTAAAAACCTAAGGCCTTCAAACTTCTACCAAGCAAAAGATAAGCGAACCAAACTGAATGGATTTTTATGGCTCTGTAATTTGGATAGGCAAACTCCTAGCTGATTTTGAAGTCTGATGGCATCTCACATTGAAAATGCCGATTTAGTATGTTTATGGCTGGGGCCAAATTTTATCTGTTCATGTGAAGAGGCCATAGTTAAGTTTAAGCAATGTCCGTTTCTCTCCAACAATTACGTCAAGTATCTTATGTGTTGCATAAATTCATGTCGCGGGCCTTCAACTCTTCTATGAAAGAACTTAGAGAATGCTAGAGCAGGTTTAGAAGTTATTGTTGCTGATCTACAATTCTTAAGGGACCAAGAAACTATCACCCAGGTAAGTCAGAGTGATGAGCAATTTGGAGGTCCATGTTACTTTTCAATCCATATACTACGTCAGTTTTGGGTAGATCTCTTAATCTCAAACTACTGCTACTGTCATTTTTGTAATTTGTGTGAGGCTATTGGAAAGTCGTGTTAATTTGTGACCACCTGGAATTATGGTTAATATCGCGCTTGTGTGCACTCGAAGAATTCTAACCTTTTCTTAGGACCACATTCTTTAGTTTATTATGGCAATTGGGCTGGTGGCCTTTGGGACTTTCTCTTTTTTCTGGAGGAAACAGCCTTTGACAGGTGAATTCATTTTGGCAGGTTACAATTATTCGTGTGCATAATTAGGGTTTTCGCCGATGGAGAGTTTATCGAGCTGCTGTAAAAGACTCGTAAAGGGATCTTTTTTTTTTTTTTACTCGAATCATGTACCGGAGTGTATACTCCTGATGAGAGCATGACTTTGATCTTCCCATTTGCGGTTAGGTGAATGAATTACTTAGTGCTCTGTGATCTCAATTTTCACACTTTGGAAACTAAGTGATTATGTTTAGTCTTCCCATTTTGCGGTTATGTTCAGAGTGATTTGTTGCAGTACAAAAAGCTTATGTCATGCTAAGAATATTGATTTAGAACCTCTTGGGCTTGAGCTTTACTTTTTGAATGCTGTAGACTAGTGTCGAGTTATCTTTTTGCGGATCTGTTGTGTCTCATTTCACATTGATCAAGTGTGTTAGGAAGAACCAATTTAAAATTTGAATTTGGAGGAAGAACATGGATGTCCACTCTGAAGTACATATGTCCGCAAGAGATTCTACAAGTCGAAGAGACAAAGCGCCTCAATTTGGTGGGTCTCTAATGCTGTCAGACCTCACCTTATCTAAAGCCATATCAGAGAAGGGGTCATTGATCTTGGATGTTTTATATTATATTATCCAGTTCCTGGGTCAGAAAGAACATGATTGATTAACTCAGATGAGTGATCGAGTCAACTGACCATATTCATACTATAGCTGAAGATAACGACACTTTCAGCACCATTCCAGAAAGGAAAAAATTTATTAAGTAGTTAGCAGCTTGAAAGATGCGTTGTTCTGCTACGATGTCTTCTGCTTTTTTGACTCGGATGCATCAGGTTTTGGTGGGGCTTTTCATTGTTGTTGTTGTTTGTCAAAGCAGTTTCCTTTTCTTTTTTTGTTGTTTTATGCAATCTGACAGGAAGTTGAATGGGGCTCATGCTCTGGTTTCTCCATTGGACCTAGGTTTTCTCGCATGGACCCGGGCATGTCGGTGGACATCCTCCAAAGTCAAAACAACATTTGCATCATTCTAGGTTTCATGCATGTGAGGGAGGGAGGGAGGGAATAGAATATTTTGGGTTTTTACACCAGCCTGCCTTTGACAATTTGGGTCGTGGGTCGTGTTGGGTGGTAGTGGTACAATCGAATACTGTGAAGTTGCTCCTACTTTCATCTCAAAACTCTCTACTTTGGACTGCCCTCCGGATCGAGCTCTGCTCAGATGATCACCCCGGGTACAAATATTTTTCTCGACCCGAATATGACATGCACAATTCCGAGTTGCTCTGCGTGTAGTCCTTTAACAGGATGTCTTCCTGGAGAGATGATCCTCTTTTCATTTAGTCCTGTCTTGGTGGTATACTGAACCTGCAAGTTACACAGCTAGTTCGGGAATCGCACGCAGGCGACGATGGATGGATCTTGCCATCGCGGTTTCCCTTCTTCTTTTTTCTTTCTTATTATCTTTTGAGGCTCGAGAATGATCTCAACTAGCCCGACCGACTCGAAAATTAGAGAGCCATAAGTGACATTTGTATGCGATTGTGATTGTTAATTGTGTTGAAGCCAATGTTGGAAGAAGAAGAATGTTGTTGTTATATGAAAATACTTGGTTCATTGTCCACTTAAAACATGTAAAAAGCAGTTTGATTTGGGACCCCTTTGGACAATATTTTACTGGACTCAAGAGAGCCAGACTTGTTGACTGATAGGGGACTGACGTGACACCAGGAATTCTGTTTAATATGCAATTAGCACCGCCTAATTCATCATTACCGATGTCATCATTACGTGTATGTTTTTGTACTAATCTCCAGTGGATGGACCAAATAATTTCCTACCAAGCTCTCTTAATTTGCGCCCTTAAGGTGAATATCAACAAAACGGAAGGAGCATACGGAAAATTATGTGGCTGTTGCGATTGAATGGATGGAATGTAGTCCGTGAAATCACCGGGAGGAAGCCCTCGAGCAAACGGATTTTTCGCCCCCTCCTCGGAAATTTCCCGCGACGAGAGATTCACGAGAGGAGCATGAGAAAACGAACGGCGCAACCAGTGATATCAATCGAATAGGAACGCCGTCTGATCAATATCTTGCACAAAATATTCGCGTATCAGAAAACGAAATCCATCTATCGGATACGACCGAGTGCGGAAGCAGTCAGCAAACTAACTTGCATAGAAGAATTAATTAGGCAGACTAAAGAGAGACTAAAATTGCTTCTCTCTCTCTCTCTCTCTCTCTCTCTCTCTCTCTCAATCAAAACAAGAAAGATGGTTTCTTGAGAAGACACTGATGGACAAAAGTGGTCAACCTGGAAATAGGAAACTCACACTGGGTTGACCTTTGCGAACGGGGAGGGACCATGAATTCATTCAATGGCGGTCCCAATCCTGTCCCATGTGGTTTGACCACATCTCATTGGTCAAACCTTGCTTGATTGAACTCTCCGAACAGAACCCCACACACACACAAAATACCAAAAAATAGAAATAGCAAAAAATTAAACAACAAAAAAAAATGTGATATAATAAATTATACATACATATATACATATAGTGAGACCTGACAACCTGACATTATTTTTTCTAGAGTATCTTCCAACACAGGGGACCAAAAAAAAAAAAAAAGAGCTGTAATTTCCCCAATTTCTCGTCCCAAGATTCCTAACATTACTTTGTAATGACCAAAAAAAAAATTTGATCTTGCATGCTCACATGTAAATCCTACTGAATCATCAGAAAAGCCCGTGACCCGCCAGATTGTGATTATTTATTATCGAAGATTCGTAGGACTTGATTAATGACCTACTTAAAAATTTGGCATTAGAAAAGTGCTGTCCACAAAGTAAAAATAATAGGATATTAAATGTTTTTTGTGTAGGTGATGGTAGAAATAAGAAGGATGAATAGTTCCTGGTATGGCTTTTAACTTTGATTCTGATCTTGTCCTAAACTAGCATAGCATGCCAATGTTGTGAGCCGAAAATGGCTCATGTACGCCCAAAATGTTACGTCATATCCAGTGCAAAATTATGTGACAACGGAGTAAACCACGTGAGCGGTCATTGAGATTAGCCGCTGCTTTTGCCAGCGGATCGTCTCGATTTATTTTATGATGGGTCGCTCGGGCGTCTGGATTTTTCAATCATGTCGTTTTAACTCTGTACTTCCTTTCATTTAACTTCCAGTCGGTTCTCTTTTCAGTGATGTTCGGCGCATCTTAAGTGGATGAGAGTCAAATTGAAGTTCAATGTGAACTAAAAGTTAGGTGGCAATGGAGGAGAATTCTTGTTTCCGGCAACTTCGTCTCGGAGAGTGCGATCTGAGTGAATGCGAAAAGCAAAGTCTAGTAAACCTAATGGAAAGATCGATGGATATATTCAAACAAAAGTTAGGGGGGGAAGAAAAAAGGTTCGATGACTATTGACATAATTTTTATTTCGCAAAGGAAGACATTGACACATTATCCCGATGGACCGAAATAACTGACGACTTAAAATATCAAGAGACAATTAGAAGAATGCTTCATTCATTCGAAAATATTACATGCAAAAAAAAAAAAAAAAATTCCTTGCACCGTCTCGTGCGAAATCATGACGTCACCACTGGTCTTTTTTTTGGGGGGATAAATTAAATCAAAAGGAGGAAAAGAACATGAAAGACATTAAATTTTAAAAAATTGAGACGTGCACGCAAAACGAGGCAGATTTGTCCCTCACTGCGCTGCCGAAAATTAAAGTCGTTTTGTCTGCTTCTGTAAAAACGCGTTAACATCGAATATTAAGTTTTCCCATATTTATTTATTTAAAGATTTGAAATTAACAAAAAAAAAAAAACGACGAGAATAATGGGGGAAATTCGAAATATCCCCCCCACGCCACCCTTTGACTTTGACTTCCACTTGTGTGTGGCCACTGGCCAGGATGGGAGGGCTTGCAAGTCAAAAAGTGGGGAGGCCCAAAAGAGTAAATTCGATGATTCATAGGGGGGAGGCCTGCAAATAATTATTATTGACGTGAAGGGGTCTCTCAATCAGAGGTGTGACTGACTTAGAATAACTTGCAATTGCCGCAATCAGCGGTCGGTCAGTCTCTCTCTCTCTCTCTCTCTCTATTTTTCAAAGAACTCTAAATGAATCGGATGTTACCGACCGAACTTCTCGACGTCAAATAGTCAGCGGGTTAGCTTCCGGTTTCGGGTCCGACTCACCGAGTCCGGGCCGACTCGTGTTCGCGTGTTGAGTTCGGGGCACGACACCGCAAGATAGCGGCGGGCACGGGGCCGTAAGAGACGGGCGAGACGAGTCGAGCCGAGCCGAGCGGGGGGCGACAAGGTAAAGTTTAGGGCGTGTCTAGTGGTTGATGGGAGCGGGCGACACTGACGATCTTTTTTCTCTCACGACACAATCATCGTAGGTAGGTTCCGTTTCCACAAGCTACAAAATTTGACCTTTTGAGCTCCATTTGTTTTTGGGGAAAATAAATTATTTGCAAAGTATTTTTCCAGGGTTGATACCATGGAAAACCTCAAATTGGTACTTCTGTGATAAATTTTTTTTAAATTATTTTTTTGACCACGAAAAATCTCAAACTGGTACAATTGTGACAAATTTACCCCAAACTATTTTTTTTACCACCAAAAACCCTAAACTGGTACATATGTGACAGATTTACTCTAAATTAATTTTTTTTTACCACTAAAAACCCGAAACCGATATGTCTATGACAAATTTACCCTCCGTTAAATTGTATTGATACTACGAAAAATCTCAAATTGATACGCATATGACAAACAGAGGGTAAAAATCTCAAGCTGGTACACTCGTCTATTGCCACGTGTTATAAACTTAGCACTTTAATGGTTAGATTTAATGAAAACTAACGGAGGGTAAATTTGTCACAAATGCACCAATTGGGGTAAAATTATCTTAAGTGTACTAGTTTGGGGTTTTTATGGTTAAAAAAAATAAATTTGGGTAAAGTTGTCACAAGTGTACCAGTTTGAGATTTTCTGTGTTATTAACCATTTCCCTAAAATGGCCGCTTCCATCGTTTGAAATAATTAATTAATATAGAATGCTTTCATTATCGATATATATTAATGTCTAAATATTTTCGTGAATGACGTTAGTATTTTTATTAGTTTATTTTGGTAAGCGATACAAATGATCATTCTTACGAAAATACATTTTAAGTTATTTATTTTTCACAAAGCAAACATAGCCTTAAATGTAGTCAATTTGCGTCGAAAATCGTCCCGCGCGATGCGATTTTCTAGGCGCTCGTGGTCATGTGTTTCTTGAATTTGATGTTTCGTTTGAGTTATCCTCGTCAAGTATGGTTTTAAATATCGCAAGAGACATATTGCATATTTCTCGGAAGTATGGTCACTTTATTTGTGCTCTATAATTCAAGTTCGGAATTTACTCAGATCCAGTAAATTTTGAGTCTAATTTTTATTTAGTGACACTGTTTCTATTGTTTGGAGTATTTTCAACCAGGTCGTTGAATTTGGATTTTGGTAACTCGGTGCAATGAGCTATTTCGTTGCGGTTGATGCACTCTTACATTTAAAAAAAATCTAACTATAAATTGACACAAAGCATATGCGACTGTTTTTTTATACTTTGACTATTAGGATATTCAAATATTAAACTACACTTTCATCTTAATAGCTTGTATTTTTAGAAGAATTGATTGTAGTCCCCTAAAAAGTCTACATCGTGTTAGTTCGGGAGGTCCAAACTTTAGATCTTTTCAACCCTTGTTTGCCTCTTTATTACATATTTTCGAGCTTAATTTTAGGTTGTGTCTAGATTTTTAGTTAGGATAGGATTGGATATGATAAGATAAGAAATTTAGTGATTTTGTAATATCCTATTTACTGCTTGGTGAACCGTGAATATAATGTCGGATAAATAGAGGCAAAGTGCAACTGAGATCGACTTTGTTTTGCTGAAACATCATAATGCTTTAGAAATGATTCAGTGATGAGTTCTAATGAGCGAATTATTATTGAGAAGAAGTTTATGCCATCTAAATTCGGGCACACTATCGATCAAGCAAACCCAGTACATGTATGGATCTTGATTTGGAGATGAGTTCTATGAAAATGAAAATGACACGGTGGTCTCACTCGTTGTATTGTCGAGTGAGTAAATAAGTGTTAAACAGTGGAATTATTCAGCCATTTTTTTTTGTACAAGTTGAAGATGCACTTATGCAAGTCGTCCAAGAGAGCCACCTTAAAAGTCAATGATCAATCTCGAGTTCTTCATAATAGGTCAATACCTCTTTCGAATGTTGAAAAGTTTCAAGAGATTAAAAATGGGGGACCTGATCTCATATCACACCAAAGTGTTAATTAAAGAACGAGATCGGGAATGTACCTGACTTTTCCACTGGATACCCTAGCTCGGCAGCCACACTCGATAGTCGGCGTTGCCAAAGAGATGGCCCGACGCGTAGGAGAGGTAGTGGTTGTGAAAAAAACTTTGTTCTCTTCGTGTTTACTCTCTTGATAAATCTTATCAAAGTCTATCTCACTCCCTCCCTTATGATATTTTTATCTCAATTATATCCCCTCTATATCTTCCTTTATCTCATCATGAACACATGATATGATAAGACACATCATATCCTAATTTTTATCCTGTCGACCAAACGTAGAGCAGAAGGGCATGCAGATCGAAAAGCCCTAGTCCAGTAGCAGCAAGTACCACCAAAAGCAGTGACCCCTTTGCTATATAATAATAAAGTATGGACAATTTTTTTGTTGTTGTTTATTAAAAAGTCCAACCCAAAAGCTTAAGCTGATAGGTGGAGGGAGACCGCATAAATATAAAGAGCATATAAGACCCGTTCACAAGCGGCGGCACGTGGAATTTGACTAACGGGGGGTGGACACACGCACATTCGTGAACGGGATAACACTGGCTCTTATACCATATTAGAAAGTCTAACCCAAAAGTTTAAGCTGATAGGTGGAGGGAAACCACATGAATATAAAGATCATATAAGACCCATTCACAAGCGATGTGGGATAATAACTTCAACAGTTTCTTATAGTATTTCATATGTGCATTTCGACTTTAGTATTCTAACAATGTTCTAGCACTCTAATAATGAAAACTTTAGAATAATCATAATATGGGAGAAATAAAGTCGCTCACCCTCGAAACAAGATTAAAGGATATTTTTTGGCGGTGCTCCCCGCCAAATCAAAATTCATAAAAGAGAAGGGAATAATTAGTGGTTGGTCTCTAGAATCTATTTAGGGTTTTGTACTAAATTAGGGTTACAACTTTCAACGTCAACCTTAGAATAAAAATATCACGCATAAGCCATCGACGTATCACTTTTCTAATAGATTCACAAATAATGCACACATCTCTTTATCTAATCACCTAATTATTATACTAAACTCGCCCATATAGTTATACAAAAAGCTCCTCGAATCAACCCTAATGATTTTGCTTGTGCTTTGTCTAGATGCCTCGTTATGGGAGGAACCACATGTTGTTTTCTCGTGAGCAGTTGTGTCGTGTTCAATAGATCTTGTTTTACTTCTTCTTCTTTTCTTTTTGTATATTTTTCACACATTTATGTTTTTCTTTTTTTCGAAAGCGTGGCTGGGACCGTCCGACACTCGACACCCATCGAACAAAAGATATAGAAAAGAATTCTCGTCCTAGGGCATCAATCTAGAAAGAGAATCGAGAAGTGCAAAGCATGAAGATGAAAAGATACTAAATTAACATGGGATTAATGTTTCGTAGGGTTTGTTATTTTATGCGTGGTTCTTCATCAAAGCTCAATCAAGTATATGAGTTGGAATATTTTTGGTAGAGATGTGTGGCTTAGATTGGTGTCCTTCATTTTTCTCGTTCGGTCAGGTGGCATTGTGGATAGATTTCTGAACATTGGCCAAGTGTAGTTCTCCTTTCGAATCAAAGGATGGTCAACGGATGCCTAAATTATGCAAAAAGTCCTAAACTTATTATATGGCAGTTAATTTGGACCTAAACTTTTCAATTATGTCAATTTAGTCATAAAAATTTTGACAATTTGTCAATTATTGGCCGGGAATCGATGACGTGGATAATTTTTGAAATTTTTTAAATATTTTTTTTAAAAATTATTCCTTTCACTACAAAAAAACACGCAATTAGCCACGACATTAGCGACGAGAATTTCGCAAAAAATTCGTAGCTAAATTGATTTGGCGACGAATTTGCGACGAGAAAAACTCTGTAGCTAATTCGGCGTCGCTAAATTTAGCGACGAAAAATTAAAAGGTTGTCGCTAAAATTAGCGACGAACGAATCCGTTCGTCGCTAAAATTGGCGACGAACGGCTTTGTTCGTCGCTAATTTTAGCGACGTACACTGCTGTTCGTCGCCAAAATTGGTGACGAACAAGGCCATTCGTCGCCAATTTTTGGCGACGAACAAAGCCGTTCGTCGCCAATTTTGGCGACGTACACTGCTGTTCGTCGTCAATTTTGGCGACGAATGGCCTTGTTCGTCGCTAATTTTAGCGACGAACAAATCGGTTCGTCACCAAAATTAGCAAGATTAAAAAACCCTAATCGGCGACGAACATTTACTTTCTCGCTAAATTTGCGACGAAAAATATATTTGTCGCTAATTTGTATATTTTTGTTTTTTTATTTTTGGTCGGAGGAAGTTCAGGGAAATTGTCCAAGAAGAAGATCGCAATGAAGATTGCGAGGAAAATGAAAGCGATGCATAAGCAAAAGTAGAAGCATTTCCAACGATGGCTACAATTCCAGATACACAGACACATGAAAGTTCAGCCAGAAGCTGACAACGAAGACATAGGACGACATTCTAGGGTGGTGAAATCACCGGCTCCGCCGTCGACCGGAGAGGGAGGGGTTCGGGTCGATCGCCGGAGTGAGCTTCATTCCCTCTGAGCTGCTCGTCGTAACGAGAGCGGCCGGGGATGTCGGGTCGATCCCCGAAGTGAGCTTCCTTCCCTCCGAGCTCGCTCCTCGATGATTTTGCTGAGAGTGGACGACGGAGTCTAGTGTCAAGGCGAAGGGAGAGAAGAGGGAGGGAGTAGCAAGTGGAATGACGAGAGAGGGAGTGACGAGAGCGGCAGGGGAAGCTAATTTATAGACAAGCGGCCCGGGGAAAAAAAGCATCATTTCTCCGCGTCACGAACCAAATCTCATTTTTTTTTCTCTACTTTTGGGTGATGAATCAGACCGAGTGCATAAAATTCAATACATATTTAACAAAAATGTGAAGCTTCTTAAAATTAGCAAGAAAATATATATCCTATATAATTCAAAAGAATTCGTTAAATTAGCAACGAAACAAAATGAATAAGATGAAACAAGCTGGGAATGGAACCCGCGATCGTCGAAGTACTTCATCCATGCGACAACCAACAAGGCAAAAGATGTGGTATAATGTGTAATAATGATTACACATAAATAATGAAACAGAATGAATGCTTTCTAATTTAAGAATAAGGATAACAGAAATAAACCTCAATTCCAAGAAATTGTCCAAGAAGAAGATCGCAATGAAGATTGCGAGGAAAATGAAAGCGATGCATAAGCAAAAGTAGAAGCATTTCCAACGATGGCTACAATTCCAGATACACAGACACATGAAAGTTCAGCCAGAAGCTGACAACGAAGACATAGGACGACATTCTAGGGTGGTGAAATCACCGGCTCCGCCGTCGACCGGAGAGGGAGGGGTTCGGGTCGATCGCCGGAGTGAGCTTCATTCCCTCTGAGCTGCTCGTCGTAACGAGAGCGGCCGGGGATGTCGGGTCGATCCCCGAAGTGAGCTTCCTTCCCTCCGAGCTCGCTCCTCGATGATTTTGCTGAGAGTGGACGACGGAGTCTAGTGTCAAGGCGAAGGGAGAGAAGAGGGAGGGAGTAGCAAGTGGAATGACGAGAGAGGGAGTGACGAGAGCGGCCGGGGAAGCTAATTTATAGACAAGCGGCCCGGGGAAAAAAAGCATCATTTCTCCGCGTCACGAACCAAATCTCATTTTTTTTTTCTCTACTTTTGGGTGATGAATCAGACCGAGTGCATAAAATTCAATACATATTTAACAAAAATGTGAAGCTTCTTAAAATTAGCAAGAAAATATATATCCTATATAATTCAAAAGAATTCGTTAAATTAGCAACGAAACAAAATGAATAAGATGAAACAAGCTGGGAATGGAACCCGCGATCGTCGAAGTACTTCATCCATGCGACAACCAACAAGGCAAAAGATGTGGTATAATGTGTAATAATGATTACACATAAATAATGAAACAAAATGAATGCTTTCTAATTTAAGAATAAGGATAACAGAAATAAACCTCAATTCCAAGAAATTATATCTTCTTTAAAGCATTCACTGAAGAAGCAGAAACCATTTTCAAAGAAGCTATCTAGGAACAAAAGGAATTCTTTCTAATTCAAGAACAAGGATATAAAAATAAATAAATTGATCGCTCTTCATTTATGCTTATTAATGTAATATTTACTTAATTAATAATATATTCATTTTTAAATTTCAAAAAAATATTCGCTCTATTTTCATTTTCTTTTAAAAAGAATTAATGTAGATTAATATAAAATAATATAATCTAAGAAATAACATAAATAAGCTAAGCTAAACGACGTATCATAAGCGTTTCTTATTTATATCATTCACTGTTTGAAGAGAGCAAAGATTCCAAATAATCGATCTTTCTTTTAGTTATTGAACATTTCTTTGGTTGATTAACGTGTGATATTATGAATCCTCATTACTAATATTGAACGAAACTAGATCTTATAGAATCACATTTGAATATTTGATAATACATTCCGTACCTTGCTAAAAAACTAATCCTTCTAATGTTTTTGAAATCTTTATTAATTGATTTAGAACATCTCTTATTCGCTTATAGTATCTTATCTATCTTTCAAAATTAGAAGAAAGAACCGATCAATTTCATTTTCGTGGATCACACAATTACAATATATATTTTTGGTGATCAAATATTATGCAAAGTAAATCATTTTCAAATAGATCCTTACTCTACTCTATTTAGTATCTCATCAAAGATGATTTTTTTTTCTAAGTTATATTTTATCAAAAGAATTGATCTCCATTTTTTGTTTGTTCACAACTTTATATATGTAATAAATATAAAAAATGGTCCTAATAAACCTTGAAAAAAATATAAATTAAGGATAGCAATTAGCGACAAACAATTGTTTTCGTCGCCATAGAAAAATTACATAAGATTCACGAAGCTTGTAGCAATTGATAAAAGAAAATTAAAAAAAGAACTAATTAGCGACGAAATTGACATTTCGTCACTAAATTAATTTAAATAAAAAATAATATTTAGTGACGAACAAAGTCTTTCGTCGCTAATTATACTTTTTAAAAAATTATTTTTGCGACGAAACGACAATTTCGTCGCTAATCAATTCTTTTTATTTTATTTTTCCTCAAATTATCGACGAACAACACTATTCGTCGTCGCTAAATTTGCCAAAAAAACAAATACAAAATTAAATACAAAAGAAACACTAAATTAGCGACGAACAAAGGGTTTCGTCGCTAATCAATTCTTTTCATCTTATTTTTCGTCAAATTAGCGACGAACAACATTGTTCGTCGCTAATTTGACCAAAAAACCAAAAAAAAAATTAATAAATAAAATTTAGCGACAAACGCTAATTGTCGTCGCTAAACGAATGGTCTTAGTCGTCGTTGAATTGACCAAAAACCAAATAAAAATTAAAATAAAAAATTAAATTTTAGTCACGAATAACATTGTTTGTGGCCAATTTAGCGACGAACAATGATTCTCGTCGCTAAATTATTTCTTTTTTTAAAATTTCTGGTCATTTAGCGACGAAATTGTATATTCGTCACTAAATTAGCGACAGATTGTTCTTCTTCGCTAAGTTCATCTCAATTTAGCGACGAAATTAATTTTTCGTCGCTAATTTAGCTACAAATGTCTTGTTTGTCGTTAATTTCGTTGCTAATTAGCTACAAATTTCTTGCTCGTCGCTAATTAGCTACAAATATTTTTTCGTCGCAAAAATCGTCACAAAATTTGGGAGGAATTTTTTTGTCACTATTTTCGTCGAGAATAGCGACGAACTTCCTTGTCGTCATTATTTTAGTCACAAATTAGCAACGAAAATTATCTCGTCGCTAAATGCTCGTTGGTAAATCGCTGTTTTTTTGTAGTGTTTTTCCCCTTTTCTTTTCGCCAACACATTGCCTGAGAGCGATCAGTGACGAAAAGAAATGGGAAAAAAGAGAAATAAAAAAGAAGAAAAAAGGAAACATAAGAAGAAAAATTCATAAATTTTTTTGTAAACAAAGAATTTGAAAAATCGTCCATGTCAATTCCGACCATGCCACAAAGAATGGCTGACATTCATGTTAGAAATTTCTGGCTAAAATTGGCAAATCGTCAAAAAGGTTAGAATTAAAGTAGCACAATGGAAATGTTTTATGATTGAATTAACAATCATACCATAGGTTTTTGGCTTTTTGGACAATTATCCTTATTATATAATACCAATAACAACATCGTGCTACCTTTGGGAGCCACCGAAAGGGAGTTTAGTCCAAACTCATTATTGTACTCAGTTATCTTTTGTTTCATTTAACACCATGCCTAGCTAGACTCGCCTTTTTAAGCCACTCGGTTATGAGCCAACTAACAATAAAAATATGAAGACTCATGATGGCGACCATCGAATCGATCTCAACTCCAACACCCCTTGTCGAGAGACAGAGTAGAAGCCCAATATCCTCGTCCGTCCATTCCAAACCACAAATGACGAAGCTGCAAACCGATTAGATCAACTATCCCGATCCGTTTCTCTTCAATTATCCGATACGAGACTCCGTTTCGCTACCTAAATGCTCTCACACATGCACCACAACAAAAGATGCCTCCTCCAAGCATATGTCGGTACATTTCCTAAGTCTGTCCATCAACTAAAAAGCAAGCAAAATGGTAAATTAACAAATGCAAAGTGAAAAAAAACAAACAAACTTGGTCGGCCGCAGAATATATTCTGTGGTTTCGTTGCCAAATCCGTTGAAAGCAGTTGGGAGGCTTTTGTTTACATCGTGGAGGATCCTAACGGGATTCTCTTTCTAATGCAATAGAATATCGTAATGGAACTTTCCTCGTCACATGCAAGAGATTTTGGAGACTCTTCGCGTTTGACCACCTCTTCGGCTTAGCACTTCAATTATGGTCTTGGGATGTCAATTGTATATTGGAGGATAGGTGTTAGCTTACACATGATGGATCGAATCAAATCTCATCAATTAAGTTCGTGTGGAAGGAAATTAGACGTTAATTAAGTATCCAAACCCTATATGATAATCTACTTTTGCTCTTGTGATTCTATTCTGATGATATTGCCATGTCATATACCACGGAGCGAATTTAAATGTTCGAGAAACGGTAGTACGTGTTTAGATTAGGCGCGCGGCAAAAATTCAATCCCCGCCTCGCCATCAACGGCATGAAGCCCTTGCTAGGCAACCCATTCTCAAAGTTTTTTTTTTTTTTTCACTACCGTCTTACCGAGTTTATCATGCCGCGGGTGTATTCCTATTAAAGTATCATGTTTTCGCCTGTTTATTGGGTTTCAATTCGTCAATTCCCCATTCCATTCTCAATGTGGAGTGATTACATTAGCAGCTCGTCGTGGATTTGGGACTAATCATCTGCATAAGTTCATCGTTAGATGATGAAATTGCCTATACAGTCAAATCCTGACATTTCTCTTACATTTATTTAACTTCGTTCGCCCCGCAGCAGATAATCATAAACACCCACGAGGAACATATCGAGACGAGATTTCAAGGAAGATGTCTGAAAAGACAGCGGAACCACAATTCGCACCCTGGGCTTTGGCATCGGGACAGTCCCATGACTTTTCAGTTGTTGCAAATGTCCCACCTCAAGTCTTCGAAAAGGTTGGCGATAATTATCCAAAAAAACCCCTAAGCTTTTTGAAAATTTACCAATTTAGTCCTAGATATATTATCAGGTTATTTGGCCGGAATGACTGCATTTGAAAAAAATCGTCAAGAGATGTATGACTAAAAATAGAAAATTTAGGACTAAATTGGCGCAATTGAAAGGTTTATGACTATATTGGCAAATTATCAAAAGGCTTAGTACTAAACTAGCAGAAATGAAAGATTCAGGACTGAATTGACCTTTCGTACGTACAGTAGGTGCAGCAGTTTTCGGCACAACTTTCTCAGAAGGGGTAATACCCTGCCGGCCTCTTGCCTCTGGCCGGAGCTCCGACCACAAGCTTGGCAGTCATGCGACCTTTCGGGGAGCGGCAAAATCGCCAATGAAAAAACACATACCCGTAATGGAAACAGAAAAAAGGATTTTGACGTAAGAAAGAGGAAATAAGATATGATGCGTACCTGTGTAAGGTGGGGAAAAATTCCCAATTTGATGGATGGTATTTGCACACATATCGTAAACAGTAAACAGCATGTGGCCTACCATGTGAACGACCAGCAAAAAACTTAAACTAGGCCCAATAATAATAAATGAAAATAATAGTAATAGTACAAAAGGAAAAGGACCAGCCTTCAAAACCCTAAAAAGTATTAAACACATCCATAATACGAGATAGGCTTCCCCCCACCAACACCACCAACAACTACATTACTTCACGTTTACGTCTTCTTTTGTTTTTTGTTTTTTTTTTTGTATTGGGAACAAGCAAAAAATAAAAGTAAAAAAAAAAATTTACCTTTAAAAAAAATGAGAAATTAAAAACATTAAAACTCGAGACCTTTGACCTTTGACCATAATCCCATTTCGCGGTCCCGAAAGACGACAAGCCGTACCGGGTTAATATCAACGCCAGGACGGTCCCGCGTATTGCAGCCATCCGTCCCCGACAACTCGAAGCCCCGGTCAAACTTTTCGCGAGTTTTTGATCGCGATGGGATGGGATTCGTTTCGTTTCGTTTCGTTTCGTTGCGTGCTTTGCGACCGGGGAGGGGTGAAATGACTCCAATGCCCCCCTTGTTCGCCAATTGGGAGCCAAGTGGCCTTCTTGCGTTCTTCGTTCCCTACAATTTTTTTTTTTTTCTAATAGGGACAACGGGCGATTCTCGTCCTACAGCAATTTGGATGCGGTTGATGAGAAGCTGCCCGATGAAGGCTACCGCTGCTCGTGGACATATTCGATTAGGAAGGCAAACCCTCCTGGAAAAATTTCGAATCCACCATCTCCTGTTATGATACCGCGTGAGGATTTCGTGGGACTTCTGTCAACTGTTTCAAAAACTTAAGCCGTCAGATGAATGGGTCATTTCGTATCTAAATATCCTATATGTATTGAACTGTCATCATGAAGCTATCTCATGGTCCATTATCAATTACAATTTTTTTTTTGTGCGACAGCTCAGCTTAACGTATGCGTAACAAACGTCTGGTGTCAATTATATCGCCTCTCTCTCTCTCTCTCTCTCTCTCTCTCTCTCTCTCTCTCTCTCGTTCCCGCGTGAACTCGAGACCCTAGCACAAACTACAACGAATCACATGAGAATCGTGAATCACACGACAAGAAAATAGTAATAATAACGATAACAAAACCTGCATAAGGTGGTCGTATTTCTTGTATCACTACATTCCTCCCATCACTTGACCGATTCAACAACATGTTAAACAACCAAGTACGCACGAAAAATTTGCAAATCGATTATTCCCCATTTGACTTGCCATCTCCACATCACTAATGGGATAAACTTGAAAAAAAAAAAATTCTAATCTTCTAGATCATGAGATCGATCTTCTTCTAGATCATAGGATTCCCCAAAAGCCCAAGCGACGAAAGCAAATTTGACCTACCATACCTTGTATCACTTCAGTCAAAGCTGTTTAAAATATATATTTTTTTTTATTTAGGGTCTTAGTTTTACCAATGCATCTTCCTCTCGTATACCTTAGTCAAAGAGGAAACTTCCCCAATAAATTGATATCATGATATTATAACATAAAGTCCAAGCTTACGGCAAAATTAAAATAACGAAATCTATCCGCGCAGATCAAGCAAAGCATCCCTCAGAATCCGTAAGAATGTCCTTGTGAACAGATCAGATCCTTCTTGTGTGGTCAATATGCAGTTTTCACGTGCCTTGGAGAGAGAGAGAGGAGGAGGGGTTGGAAAAAGAGTGATGGACAGTTCATTCTTAGATGGACCGTCTGATTAAAGATACAACGTTGACACATGAATTTGTTAAGGTGTTGTTTTCGGCCGGTACGGGGCGCTAGAGGGGTTGTCGGTACAGGGACCGGGAGATCGCCCGTTCCAGGCCTCACCGGCCGTGTGCGAGATGCTCAGGATCAGGGCCACCTGCATCCGCCAGAGACCCGAACTTCATCTAGGGCATGGAGCTTGCATGATTGTTTCAAATCTCGTTTTGGTTAGAGGAATCATAAAAGCCACATTTCTAGCGACCGCCCAATAATCACCACCTCCCTTACCTTTAGAAAAAAAAAAAAAGAGAGCCTTTGAATGGCAGTTGAGAAGCTCGCCAATTTATTAAATATTTTTTGTTAATTACTGCATGAAATTACGGGGGCAAAAGTGAAAATTAAGGAAAAAAAATGTATATAAAAGAGATAGTGCGTCAGCCTTGAGATCACTCGATCGAAGGGGAAAAGAAAAGAAAAGAAATAAAGGAAAAGAAAAAGGGCAAGAAATTTAAAATAAAAATAAATAAATAAATAAAGATCTGGAGGGCGTGCATTGGAAGCAATCGTAGAATATACTAAAACCGCGTAAAGCGCATGTGCTTTCATAACCCCCTGATTAAGAAAAGCGCGCCCCCTGATGTTGACACGTGTGGAGCCTTGCGACTCGTGGGGCCGACACCGACTTCACCTGTCCCACCTTGAGCCCTGAGCGAGAGCCGTCTTACAAACGGCGTCGGAGACCGAATCGGACCGGCGTCTTGTCTTCAATTTGTGGGATGAGCCGGTCGAGTGGATCGGAATCAAGCGTCTTGTAAATACGTGACCGGCAATAGCGACATTTCAATTTCATTTCACATGAAGATGCGTCGAGGCGTGACGAATGGTTTAGAGTTTTTAAAAGATGGTTTCACCCGTGACTTTTACTTTTCATTTTTTTTTTTATCTATTTCCGGTCTCGCAATTTTTTCCTATTTATTTTTATAATGTTTTAGAACTCACAATATCTTGCTCCTTTTAAAATATAAGGGGAACAATAAACGTCGTTTTTAACATTAAAATGAATAAGCTAAAAGTCAAAAGAATTTTGCTAGCATAACAGTTTATAAAAATATATTGTGTCTTAAAAGAGCGAATCTCGTAATAATTTTTAATTGATTAGTACTTTTTTAATGGCCCAAAAACAGGTTATTATCAATCTCACAGTCATCCGAAAACTATTACACAACCAATTTTCAAGCGGAAATGACGCGCAAATCATGTAACTTAAAGACGGCAGAATCGCAAGAAGACCCATCATTTTGACACCCCCCCACTTTCTTAAATTCACGATGGGGTCAACATAGGAATCAATGAGTGGCAATGATGCCTCCAGGGATCACGAAGGCAAACACGAAATCTTCTCTTGGGGTGCAACTTTGATTTTCACCTTAAATGCAAAAAGGAGGGCTTCCCCCATTGTACCAAATGATCTGCACACTCAAAAGGGTGCAAACCGTAATTCAAGAAGAAGAAGAAGTAGTAGTAGTAGTAGTAGTAGTAGTAGTAGTAGTAGTAGTAGAAGAGAGAGAGAGAGAGAGAGAGATATCCTCCTCAAAGGGGGACAAACCCTAATCAAGAAGAAGAAGAAGTATAAGAGAGAGAGAGAGAGAGAGATCTCTAATCGTGACCCGATTGATGAAGAAGGAAAAGAGAGATAACTCCTCATGATTTCTTGCTCGAAAACGGCTTGCATGGTACCCTCCGGAGTCCGGACGACTCATCATGGGGGTTCAGTTCATCTTGTGATGATAGGTTCCGAATGGGGCACTTACGTTGTTGTCGCCAAAAGCTGGCCTCCTCATCACATCGTCCAATCGATGGTGCTTGCTTGCCCGAGGACGTTTCCATTGCATGGGAAGTGTCGATGCGTTTGGCCACCGAATCAAGCAAAATGGGTCTGGCCATAAAGTGCTTGCCCTAACCCCCACAAAAAAAAATAAAAAAAATAAGAAAAAAGTGTGACCAAAAAAGGGTTTATCATCATCTTTGCTTGATTGTACTATGTGATGGGAAGATTCCGTGGCTAATAATGTCCCAAAGTTTCACATTAGGGTAAGGTTTCAGGTTCTCTGCTTTTCTTTTTAGCTAGCATGATGAGAGGATAAAGAAAATTATCAAAAAAAATCTAAATTTATTGAAATTATGTCAATTCAGTTTCAATTTTTTTTGTCAATTCAGTTGTAAACCTTTTATATCTGTGCCAATTCAGTACATTCGAGCAATTTTGATCGAAAATTACTGACGTGGCGCGAGTCGACTTATGATGTAGTTAGCAGGTTTCTCAGACATAATTCGAAGAAGTGTATTATAATTAAGATCTTTGCCCAGCAATTCATGTTTAATTTTCGCTTCATTTGCAGCCGCGCGCGAACTACAGGGGCGGTCACTCGTTAATCAAGCCAAAAATTCGTGTGCCTTTCATATCTTCCTTTTTTGTAGTCGACAGCACGAGAGATTGTGGTGTATCGAAAGCATTCGGAAGTGCTCGCCGCACAAAATGTTGCTACGGCCTCACGCGGTTCCGTTAAAGTCATGGCTCCATGCATAGCTAGCTAGAGAGGCCAAGTTAGACGACGAGAGATAAGCATCGTCGTCAAGAGAGAAACGACCCGGATCACTAGCTAAGACTGTAAATTTTCCGGCTCCTCTCATCTCTCTCGATATAGCTTTCTTGTTAGAATAATTAAACTTTAGAGAGGAAAATCCAATGAGGCGTTGGCTGAGTTGGTGAGATCATTGGGCCTTAGACGGATAAACTGATGAAGTCTCAGGTTTGAACCTCCCCGGGCCCCGACTGCGTCTTGGGGGACTTAATCGGTGACATTAATGCTCATACCATCCACTATCCTGCCACTATTCTGAAATCTCAATTACAAAAAAAAAAAAAATCATGAGCGAAAAGCACGAGGGAGTTAAACTTAAAATGAAATATATATAAAAAAAAAATTGGGATGAAAGTCTTTTGGGAGCGTTGGCTTGTCGGTAAATGAGAGAGGTGACGGTGTTAAAATGGTGTCCGCGTCAGTCGCCGGACCCCACACGTGCGGAGAAGCTTCTTTCCCACGCTTGCTCACGTTATCTTTCCCCATGGACCATGGTGATTTCCCTTCTCTCTTTTTTTTTTTTTTTTTTGAAAATCTCAAAAGAGTGGCCCGACTGTTAAACGGGTACCCGTTGCCTGTGCTCGAGGCACTTGTTAAACATACTTATCGAAAAAAAAAAATATTCGATCTTTGCAAGTAATTAATTGTGCATACGGCGAGGAAAGTCGGCGCTCCAGAGAAAAAATTTGCAGATGTTTCGTTAGTTGATTGTCTTGACGGTGCTTCCTGTCCTGACAATATCTTGTTAGATAAGCTTGGAAAAGTATAAGTGCATTAGATGAACTCCATCTAGATGGATGAGGAATAATGCAGTTGCGGGTCGAATGAGGGCGAGAAACTATCATTGAGATCGGAAAACCGAAACGGAGTGCATCTGTTCAATTTTACGCTAAATTGATATATTTGAAATAAATTTATCATCCGTTAGTTTTCGTTAAATATAACAGTTAAAGTGTTAAGTTTATGACACGTGACAATAGAAGAGTGTACTAGCTTGAGATTTTTATTTTTTGTTTGTCATATATGTATCGATTTGAAATTTTTTGTGGTATTAACATAATTTAACGAATGATAAATTTATCATAGGTATACCAGTTTAGGGTTTTTTGTGATCAAAAAAATTAATTTAGGGAAACCAATTTCGCGAATCCATCGAATAAAAGGTACTGTCGGAAACAAATTTTTACCGCCGAGGAACAGCGATGGTCATTTGGGATTTGTGTATCTAAAGGAATTTTCATTTACGAAGAAAAAAAGAGAGTCTAGAAAGAGGGTTAAAAAGAAAAAGAAAAAAGAAAAGCGACGATAATAGTAGGACGCGAAAGGGGAATACGTCTTTTGCGTATTCTAATTTTTTTTTAATTTAATTTTTTCGGGTGCCCATGTGGAAGCGAATACCCCGTCCACACCGGTCCGGTAAAAAACCGGTCAAATCCTCCGCGTAAACTAACCACCCCAGCGGGTAGTCGGTCGCCTCCCCATTTAATGCCCCCCAGCCGGTCCACATACTCCCCCCTACCGTACACACACAAAATCGCAACGCAAATGCAATCCTATTATTTCTAGCAAAAAAAAAAAAATGCAATCCTATTATTGCCCTCTCAATTGATTTTTGCCCCATCTAATATATATATAAAGGAAATCTTACGCAATAGATATATTGAGATTTTACGTAACCATCGATTCGAAGATATCGTGTATCACGAATCTGTCGACCCGTCATCGACCCGTAAATTTGTCTCAGATTTCATTTGCTAGCGCGATTTCCGATTCCGTCAAATGGAATCGCGGCTTGTCGGATATGAATTCGGTCCGGGTCGGAGCTAAATTTTTTTTTTCCTGGGAATTTTTGGGGTTTCAATTTTGTAGTACCTTAGGGCAACCGGCAAATGCCGGTCAAACCTAGGCGTGGAACCTCCTATATCCAAGCTGTTCTCCAAAAAGAGGCCCCCAGCCCCAACCCAACCCCACCTTTTTGTCTATTCAATCCCTAATTCAAAAAACCTCTCCCCTCTCTCTCTCCTCTTCTCTTCTACCCTTGCTCACCAAGCTAAAGAAGGTACAGGCTAAACCAGCTCAAGGTGAAGTGAGGAAGAAGATGACGACGACGACGACGACGACGAGGAGCTCGTGATTCATCATCCGCACGGGCGTACATATATATATGGAAGAGAAAGACCAACCCCATCATCAACAACAACAACATCATCATCATCATCATCACCATCGCCATCAACAACAACAGAATCAAGATCGGCATCCCCAGCAGCGGAACAGGATGATGACGGAAGAAGCTCCATCAATGGCGAATTCCTTATTCCCGGAGGAACCCATCATGATGAACTACAATAATATCTTCGACCTGCCCTCCGAGGAGGTCGAGAAGGGCTTCCTGGAACTGCTCGCCATCCCCGACAATTACGACATCGGCCCTCCCGCCCCCGCCGTCGCCGCCGTGGCCACCTCTTCTTCCTTGCTATTCGATTTGCTCCACCATCACTACCAGCCCCCGGCTGCGGCTGCCGCGACGCCGTCGCCGTCCTCGCAGCAGCAGCCGCTCCCCTCGCCGGCGTCCACCGTGCCGGAGACGTCGTCGGAGGTGGTGAACAACCCGGCGACGCCAAACTCGTCTTCGGTGTCGCTGTCGTCGAGCGAAGCCGCGGGCAATGATGAGGAGGAGCGAGAAGCCAACAAGACCGCGGGAGAGGACGAAGAGCAGAATCAAGATAAGACTAAGAAACAGTGAGTTTCATTATTTTCCTCTCCTTAATCAATTCGAAAGTTTCGTTTTTTTCATTTTTTTTAATTATCTGTGCTCCTTTAATTTCCCCTTATTTATTCAGTACTTAGGTGCCCCAGAAACAATGGTCCCATGTATAATTTCCGCAGTATAAGATTCCCATTAGCATGGAATTTTTTTCTATTTATTTTCTTGAAAAATGTTTTTAGGTTTCTTGATGAATGAGTTCCTTTTCTGAAGCTATACATACACACGTATATGTAAAGATATTTATATGTGTATGTGTCTGTCCGCGCGCATTTTAAGCATGAAATTTAGTGGAGAGACACACAGAGACAAGAATCAAGAAATATTATCATATGAGGTTGTCTTTGCGACTCAATTCGTTTTCATTTTCCTTTTTCCCTTTTAGCAGAAAATCTTGTAAGAGTGAACAATATGCTGTTGTGTCCTGTTTGTGTGTTGTGAGCTCAGGTTGAAGCCCAAGAAGAAGAACCAGAAGAGGCAAAGGGAGCCGAGATTTGCCTTCATGACCAAGAGCGAGGTCGATCACCTCGACGACGGCTACCGTTGGCGGAAGTACGGCCAGAAAGCCGTCAAGAACAGCCCTTATCCCAGGTATCTTTCGGATTAAAAAAAAAAAAAAGACGAAGAAGAGATCACTCCAACTTTTTCCTCATTTCATACTCAACTGTGCTTTCAGACATTGTTCACACTATAGAAACACGCATGGTAAAGTTTTACTCGCGGCGCTCGTCTCTTGTGAAAACTGTTGATTTTGCCATCAGTAATGGACATCATATAGGGTGCAAGTTAATACTCTTTGTGTTTGTGGATATAACTGTTTTCTGATTCCTTTTTGGTTTTTGGTTCAATGCTTATGATGGAAGCAGGAGCTACTATCGTTGCACTAGTGCAGGGTGTGGAGTGAAGAAGAGGGTGGAGAGATCTTCCGATGATCCCTCCATCGTCGTCACCACCTACGAGGGCCAACACACCCACCTCAGCCCCGCTACGCCGAAGAGTGGCCTCAGCATAATCCAATCAGAAGCTGCCGCCGCCGCCGCCGGGGCATCCTACCGCGGCGCTCTTCCAGCAACTGCAGCCTCGTTCCTGATCCAGGATCACTACAACCGCCAGCAATTGCAACCCCTTAACCTGCCTTACTCTTTCACTTCACGTCCCTCTAATTTGAGCCTCCTTACTAGCGGCAACACCACCACGACTACTTCTGCGCCACCTAGCTTTAGTCCCTCGTCGTTCCCGAGGTTTTACGAGGACAAACGCTTCCTCGCCGTCCCATCATCGACCTCGCTGTCATCAGGTTTGGATTTGGCAAGGGATCATGGGCTGCTTCAGGACATCATTGTGCCGTCGCAGCTGAGGAATAAGCAGGAGCCAAAAGAGGAGTGACATAACACCATGATGATGATATATGCATGTTCGTTTAAGTTGTGTTAATTTCACTGGTATGTAGTTTCTCTCTCTAACCAGTTAATATTTTTTTTTTTTTGTAGCCTTATTATGGGGTCTGTATCTTCTTTTCTAGGAGTACCCATCTCACCATTGCATGCAATTGGTGCCTCGTTTGGGGATTTTTCTCTCTGTAAAATGATTTAGAGTTTTAGCAATTGGAGTAATTTTAGTTTTATGGCCACTTTGATTTTGACCTTTTTTCTTTCGTCATTTGTATTTAAACGTGTTACTAGTTATGGAGGCATTCAGTCGTGTATCTTCAAACTTTTTGATCAGTTTATTCCAATACTTGTTCTTTCTGGTTCTTCATCTCCTTCCTCTTCCTCCTCCTCCTCTCTTTTGGTTATAAGGTGTGATTGATGGGATTTTGCGTTGCATATACAGTACGACATGGAGATTAGTAGTTGTAGATCGTGTTAGATGCATGGGATATATTCTTGTTTTTTATCTTTTTCACGTGAGGAAATTGTTTCTTTTCTTGCTCTTTTTTTTTTCTCTCTCTCTCTTTTGGAATTCAAATGCATGCATGCTTGTCATGTTCAAATGTTAGGTAAAGTGTTGAAAGCTGAGCTAAAACCTTTGCAGACCAGATGTCGAATCCTTTTTCATGCGACATGTTTTTAGCGGAGGACACGGGATTAGGGTTTGTCAAGCCTGTTTAGCCTTTTTTTTCCCCTTTTCTTGAAGCATTTTGGGGCTCGGTGAGGGGAAAGTTTGGAAATGCGAGATTCAAACTTGGGAATGTGTTCTTCTTGCATCATGCATAGTGCGAAAAGGCTTTGGGAATAAACCCTAAAGATGGGATGGTCGTGTGAAAAGCTACATAGGGAGAGAGAGAGAGAGAGAGAGAGAGAGAGAGATTTTAATGCATATATTCTTTCAACAGCTCTCAGACATTTCACATGGAGGTACACACAGGTTCATCTCAAGATCAAAATTTTTAGTTAATTAGATGTGTGACCAAAAAAGAAAAATTAATTAGATGACCTTTATTTTTTTTAATTTCATTTTGGGTCACTATTTTTTAATTAATTCCATTTTTCAAGTGATTGCTTGTGGAGGGTTTGAGTCATTGATGGGGGTGATGTAAACATGGTGTAGCTAGGTTGGGGGTGGCTTTTCTATTGAAGGGATGGGTTTGAAGATCTTTTTCTTCTTTCTCTTCTTTTATTTTAGCTTATGAGCATATGGTTTAGGATTAATGTTGGGCATAATGATTCCTACATTGGTGATGTTAAGTCCTTGTCCATGAACATTGTGAGGTCGTTTGCAGATGTGTGTGGTTCTCTTAACACTTTTTGCCGCTTATAGCCATGCATGGATGACATGGAGGTGAGGCCATGCACGATGAAGCTTGATGAAAACGAAAATTTAATGGCCTACTTTATAGAAGCTTTAATCTACATTTGCTTTCTCCAACCTGTTAATTTTTCGCCATCACATCGGGACTTAATTTCTTGCAGCAAGGTGGCGTGGACTGGTCGAGAATGTTGTTAACTTTTTTTTTTCCTTTAGAGAAAAGAAGTATCTCAATGTGCATCTCTATGGGATTCAAGGTGGGTTTTCCTTCTTCTTTTTTTGCCAAAGCTTGAGATGTATAATCGCATATCAAGGTGGCGAAATGATTCATCTTTGCAACACATTACGACCCGTAATAAATTCAGTATCTAACCCTTTTTGTTGATACACACTTTTATATAATTTTTCTTTCCTTAGGTTAGATATTGGCTATGGATTACAAGGAATAATCTACATGCATGTGCATGCCTTATTTGGCAATGAATAATGACATTATGGGCACCAAAGTGCCATTGATGGTGGAGGACCAAAGCTCCAAAACTATGACTAAGTGAAGAAAAAGTACCATATTCCTGATTTTTTTTGCCAATTTGCTCATTTATCGTATGGAAATCAACATCTGCGGAAACCGATTCTCTTTACTAAGGACGTAAAGAATACAACACATGAAGATAACTACATATGAACAAAAATAATAAAAATAAAAATAATAATAATAATAATAATAATAATAATAATAATAAAAACTACGCATATCAGGAATCGAATGCTATAGTTGATTAATCACAAGATGACTAGCGATAATGAGTGTTTAATTAAGCAAGACTAATGCCCAGAATCAATCTACTCGTTTTTATACTTTCACAGAATTTTTGCAATATCAATCATTCTCAGTAAGAAATCCAGCAATATGATCTTTCGCACAACCTTCAATCGGATGAGCAAAAAACCCTCATGTGTAAACGCAACATCAGCAAGTCAAAAACGCAGAACCGTGTGGATTTTTGCAGCAATCAACTTGCGTCGGTCCTAACAAATGTGTTCTCTGACAAGCCGGAGTTTGAATGCTTTTTTCTTGTTTGCTATACTTTTCTACAACTAGAGATTGACTAATCTTCGAGCTTCGTAACTTGTGTGCTATAATGCTTGTGTAATTTTTGTCTAGAGCCTCTTCCAATTATACACACATCCACCACACGTTAGAATGTAGTTCATACTCTTCATAACAAAAAAAAAAAAAAAAAAAAAAAAAAAACACCACGGACGAGGGAGCCATCCCGGCCGAAGTTGTAGGGGGGCAGCACTCCTTGGACGCTAGGGTGCTTTTGTAGTCCTAGTCCATATTTTATCGGTAGTTTAGTTTAGTGTTGAGTCCATGAATAGCCGTTGCTATATATATTTTCGCATGTAATTGAGTGATATAATAAAAATGTGGGGTATGCTAATTATAGTGGAATCATCTACTGAATGTAGCTCTAGTTTAAGGATAAATATAAATGAACCTTATGTCTCAATTTTTTTTTCTCACTTATACCCTCTATTTTGTCATGGGTGTGCGCCGAATCCTAGCACCACAAACAAAATCTAGCATTCGAGTCATTTGCGCGATTATTGATTTATCTTTCCAGTTGCTAGATCCCAAAACTTGGTTCGATTGTATACCTATCTTTTCATTCGGATGTGGCCATGTCAATCCATGGATCAGTTAAAATCCAATTCAAAAGCTTAAACTTTATGTTGCAGAAGGGACACGTGTACATGGAAGTCTAATTATCTAATATTTCCAGCGCCAGCTAATATTTTCATATTCGAACCGGAAAAAAAAAATCATTTAAAAGGGTATTTCTAGGTAAGGGGGCAACATAAAGTTGAAGCGATTTATTTGCTCTTTTCATAGCAATGAGAAAACAAATTAACATGCGTGCATATCAATCATCCATTGATGGCAGCTTACAAGTCAAAAAGAGGATTCCATGAAGAACCAAATACTCAAATCCATCTTTTTGAACATATACTTGTGATTATATTCCTGCCCCCCCTCTATTAATAAGCTGGCTTTTCAAAGTATACACGAAAACGAAGAATTTCACGATATTTATATATATATTTGGTGGGCTAATTGTACAGAAAGAAGACACATGTACGTGACGTGACTATTCTCCCCACGACAGTGAAGTCCCCATGATCTCTCGGATCTGCAAGAATCTTTTCTAACATAATTTTGATGCCCTCCTTGCAAAAATTCTGAACTGGAAATATCTTGGGAGCCACCATAGGGGGGCATCATGTCTAGGGCATGTGACCACCCTATCGGTAGAATGGGCGACGATAATAAACCCTAGACTTGGAGAAACCATGTGTGATCTACACAAACGGACACAAGAACCCTAGCCACTTGAAATTTAATGAGCTTCGACCCATCTTTTTACCCATCTGCATCATTGGAAGTATGTTGCAGTGGAATGGAAAAAGGTCAAGAGCGCGACACAGAACATGGGTTGATATGTGGTGGCCATCTTGGTCCTTACAGGAGGTAGTTTGTAGTTTTAGCCATATTGGAACAGAGGATTTAGGGTTACGTCTCTCCACAACAGGGCAAAGATTAACCACTTTCCCAATAGAGTTAAAACGACCGTTCCATTTTCCACTGTATCTTTGTATTGTATTG
Source organism: Rhodomyrtus psidioides (assembly GCA_021437785.1). NCBI lineage: Eukaryota > Viridiplantae > Streptophyta > Magnoliopsida > Myrtales > Myrtaceae > Rhodomyrtus > Rhodomyrtus psidioides. Next base: position 585,387 of record JAILYB010000041.1, on the reverse strand, counting down.
GGAAAGTACAGCACAAATAGGACAACATCATGCGTACATCAATCAGTCAAACCCAGAGACAAGAACACACGAATAGAATGGTAGGCATAATAGTGGTAAGAAAGAGGGTTTTGGAGTCATGCTCCTTGATTTATGCTCTTAAACTTAGGTTATTCATCGGGAAAAAAAAAACTTTTTCTTGAGTGTTCAAGTCGTAGAAAGATGGCATCACAATGTATACTTTGCATATCTTTGAATAGGATTGGTTCTCTTTATCAAGCTTTTTGGATGAAACTGGATTTCGGAAGAGGACAAGATATCATTTGTGAGTCCTTGAAGTTCGTAGAATGAAATTGTTGTCTAGCACGAGATCGGAGCGCATATATATAAAAGGTACAAGTCTCAACACTTCCTTTTTCTTATTAAGCTGTCTCTTTTCTTGTTGTCTTAGTTCCTTCCTAGTCTGTTTGACGTCGTTATGTCGGCTTCTTGCATTTCCTGAAAGAAAGCCTTAGCTTACACATAACAGGGATGGCTATGCTGCGAATCCTATCCTGAAAATTCCATGTTCTCGAAGAAAATAGGATGTTTAACAGTGTTGAGATGAACGTGAGCTAAGGTGTTAACGTTAAGACAATTTGTCTTTCATTAAATGAAAATATCATATCAGGAAAAAAAAAAAACTTGAAAAGACAACATTGTTTGTTTGTTTGTTTGTTTATTTTTTTGTTTTTTTTTTAAGTTTCGCAAATGCCTATAGAGGCTTACTATTACACAATTCAGAGAGTGCTAAATTTGTCCGAAGTAGAGAAAAGGGAAGCAACTGCCGGCGGCGGCAGTGGGGTTGGGCGGTTGCCGGTTGGTGTGGGTGGGACGATAACCAACCGATGGTGCCGATAAAGATCCAAAGCGTGTGATTGCTGGCCAAGGGAGATGTGATGGTGGTGGTGGTGGTTCAATTCATTAGGACCCTCCATAGAATAAAATCACCTCAGATAGATATCATATGAAAGGGACGTGATCGTCAATCATGGGCCAAGCCGGTTTGATCTACAAGGCCCACATAGCCACCAAACCAGGAATATATGGGCCCAGCATCAATTTGGGCCGAGGACAGCTCCAAATCGTGCGGCCCATTATTAGTTGACCTCTTGATTTGTCTCATCTTTTAGGTGCTGACCTAATATTTGGTCCTCACATTGATGCGGCATAAGTGTGCGTAACTCTCAGTGATCAGCCACATTTTTCGGTTGAGCCATACTTGATCTCGAACTGATACGGACAATGCAACGCATGCGTCCTCAGTTTGCAATTATTGTGGTGCTGTCATTCAGGGGGAATAAGTGCACTGGAAGTCTTAAAACTTGTAATAAAAGTGTAATCGAGTCCTAAGATTTTTTGAAATTTTTAGAACTCAATTGTACTTTCGCGACAAGTTTTAGGACGAACTCATCCCTGAAAAAAAAAAAAAATTCGAAAACTACCACATCAGTAGCAGATAATAGAAACTCAGAGGAACTTTCCTCTTCAACAAATCTGTCTGCAACCCAAGTTCAGACTTCAGTCACCCTTCAATGGCATGAATCTCTCTCTCTCTCTCTCTCTCTCTCTCTCTCTCTCTCTAGAAGTTGGAGAAGAAGACATTGCAAAGAGAGGTGGGGCAAGATGTAAGCATGCACATGGCATTAGGTAACGTTGCTTAATACAACAGCAAAAACACTGCAGTCGCTGACCGTTTCTTGGCATTTGACCGTGTCCATCAACCACTCTTCAGTGCCAAAAGCTGGCCACATTTCGATTTCTTGGCCTCTATAAATGTGACGCCGTTGCTGTCCAAACGATCCCGTCCCCCCACTCCTATTGCACTCTCTCGTCCTGAAGCAAGGGACAAAGAACAAAAGGAGGGAAAAACCAAGTGGCCAGGCCATGAGGATGGCCGTGTGCATGGCTCTTTTCTTGGCCATGCTCGAGCTGACTGCGGCTGCCCTTTCGAAGGCACCCGCCATCGCCAACTCGCGTGAAGAATGTGCAGATGATCGCAATCCAAGCCCTTTGAGCGCCGCTTTCTACGAGGACACGTGCCCCGAAGCGGAGGCGATCATCTTTTCGTGGGTCGACAGGGCAGTCTCCGAGGACCCGAGGATGGCAGCTTCGTTGCTGCGCCTTCATTTCCACGACTGCTTCGTCAATGCAAGTTTTTAAATTCGATATTGTTGCAGCATTTCCTCTCTCTTTTTTTCCGAATGATCAGTGACTTCAAGTAATGAAAGGTTTTTCTTGGATGATTTTCGGCGCAGGGATGCGATGCTTCGGTGCTTTTGGACGACATTGAAGGTTTCGTCGGAGAGAAGACGGCAGGACCGAACTTGAATTCCTTGAGGGGGTTCGAAGTGATCGACGCTATAAAATCTGATCTCGAATCTGTTTGTCCTAGAACAGTTTCATGTGCCGATATCCTAGCAAGTGCTGCCAGAGACTCTGTTTTGCTGGTACGTTTTCAATCCGAGTGGCACATTTAGGTACTCGGTTGTTCATAGAAGTTTCTGACTTTGCAGAGGATTCTTAGGATAAGACCGTCTAGACTTAACTCTTAGAATGAATCGCAGTCGGGCGGGCCTGGATGGGACGTCCTGATGGGGCGGAGAGACAGCTTACGCGCGAGCAAAGCCGCAGCAAACAACAACATTCCGGCACCGAACTCTACTGTGGAAATATTGGTTGCTAAGTTTGAGAATGCTGGTCTCACCCTGAGTGACATGGTTGCCCTATCTGGTATCTTCTTCTGTTTACTATCCGATCCCCTAGGTTTTGCACATCATGCTCTTCAAGCGCTGAAGAAAACTCACCCAATGCACTGATCGTTTTCCGGGTTATTATTAGTCAATAGTCGTAAGTCGCGGAAGCAACATAGTATTTCTCGTTTAGGAGCTCGAACGATGACTCTCTCTTTTTTTAAGTCTTCGTACATGCTAACGATACCGGCAATAGAACTGATCGTCAGCAACTGTCACGCAGGTGCGCATACCATGGGAAAGGCTAGGTGCCCGACATTTAGATCACGGCTCACAGACAGTGCCCACTCGACCGGTCCAAAGGTGAACCTGAACTTCCTCCAGTCACTGCAACAGCTTTGCTTGGGTCCCAATAGCAACTCAACTCTAGCAGACCTCGACCTGGTGACGCCCGCAACTTTCGACAACCAGTACTTTGTGAACCTCATCTCGGGAGAGGGGCTGCTTCAGTCGGACCAGGTTCTTTTCGCTGGAGACGGCCAAACTAGGCAAATAGTGGAGTCTTATGCGGCGGACCCCTTGACATTCTTTGAGGATTTCAAGCGCTCGATGGTGAGAATGGGGAACTTGGGGCTGCTCACGGGAAAAGAGGGTGCAATCAGAAGAAATTGTAGGAGCGTCAACTGATGCTTAGTTCGAACAAAGGACCATCGGTCCACAAATGCTCAACTACGAAAGGAAAGAGCCGTCAGTAGAACGTTGGTTATTCTAAGACTATATGTCAATGTGGTCATGGCCTTGGACCAGCGGTTTGGTGCTGGAAAGAATCTGACACTCAGTTTACTATAATTGAGTAGCTAAGCAAGCTTCTCAGCCGAATTTGAATTTGACAGTGGTCTTAAAAGGTACGGTAAAGGCGCCAAGTTCATATCCAAGGCAACAAAAAGGCGAAATATTCGATTGAACTACGGAGTTAAAATATGCAATTTACTACTACGGCACACAGGCTTCTCACCGTAAGCAGCGATTCGAGAACCATAAAACGATATAGAAGGAAAATATGCTACATCGGTAATTGCGAATTGCTGGCTGATCTATCCTACCTTAAGAGTACACAAACATTTTGGCATTCTACGAACTGCGACAATTTGCTGGGACCGCCTTTCGTTTCACTGCTCCACTTAGGTACCTGCAGAAGCATGATATCCACATTGGTCAGCAACAGGCACCAAATCTCACGTCAAGCCTAATTAACACCGCCAGATTATACTAGTGTCGTTCCCTCATCTAAGGAGCTTTCTTGGGGTACTCACGACCCACGCATGATCCTTTGCATCACATGTGGTTCTCACATGATCTAACGGCTCACGTGAAGAGCTAGATCATGTGAAGCGGGCCAACATCCAGCGGTGCCTAATAATTTTCCCTCATTGACGGGGTTGCTGCAGTCCTCCTAGAATAACTAACACGAAATAATGAGATCTGGAAGTATCATCATTCCTCCCAGATTACAGGTTCGTGCAATTGCTTATAAATGATTTTCCAAACTTTTCCGGGACTAGGAGGCTAGTAGGGCACTAATCTCCTTTCAGTCAATAGGACTAAAACAGAGGAAGGTACTCCGTAGGTTTACTATAGCAAAGAATAATACTTCAATTGGAGCTTCACCGATTCTCAATTTACAACAAAAAATTTGCTCAGCCGTTCATAAACTGCCCCAGTTTCCCAATTCCAAATAAAGCTGAACAGGATGAAAGATGCCACAGGCGTATCATGGTGGACGAAGCAGCTCAATGAGAACTGTAACTTCCAGGTTAATATTCGACTCACAGAAACTCTGCAAAATCCTTCTTAATTTCCCTATTTTACAGTTGCTTCTGGCGTTTCTCTTGAAGAAAAGTGAGATTTTTTTATTTCACTAGTAGGCCTCATTTATAGTAAAATCAAAAGCACACACGACCAAGAAAGGATATAATGACAACCTGTTGACTTATTCTTCAGCATCCATTGCTGAGCAGCCTGAAAACCCTGGCACAAATTAGAAAAATAAGAGTTACTAGTGGTAGTTACTTAGAATATGCGGATCTCGTAAGAACCAGCTACCTGCTGAAAGCGAGCTGGATCATTTACTGAATTAGCTGCCGCTTGAAATTGTGAATAACCAAGTTCCTAAGCAGCCAAAATTTGTAATAAGAACCACCGAGCAAACCGACTGAATAGGCGCAGCAGGCAACTCCAAGTGGAAAATTCTACAGCAATTGCTAGGACAGAGACATCAAAAATTGGATGTCCATTTCATTTGATTTCTCATTTTAGCTCTAAATGCCTCTTACCTCTCATTTTCTGCTTTATAAAGTGCATCAGCTGGCTTCAATGAAAAAAGTAACAAGTGCATATCTTATGTGTATTTCCTATGGCCACACAATACCGTCTCATCTCAAGCATCTCTATGTGGTAAGTTTACTCAACATGTTCAAACTGTCCTTTCTAGAGCTTTGATCAGCCTAAAATAATTATAGTTCAAAACCTGAAGAAGTGAAAAGAAAAACCTTTACCCGTTCAGCATATGCCAGTTTTCACAGATTTAGTTCTCTGTTTATGTCTCACAAGAACTACCAATTGCAAAACAAATTAGGTAAACACAAACACAAGTAAACAGCTTAAATTGTTAATTCACAAGACAGTTGCCTAATTGTCACAGATATGTATTTAATTAAATTTGCCATTTAAGAAAGAATGATGTTTTTTAATTAAATTTTCCATTTAAGAAAGAATGACATTTATCCCTACCAGTTATAGTTTATTAGCAAAATGGAGAAAGCTATTCCCAAACATAAAAGAGAAACCACTAAGCTGCGTATTGTAAACAACTGTTAATGAAGTAATCATCAACCCTCGAATTGCAATCATGATTACACCAGCTTGCTCAAGCAGAACATCAAATATAGTGTCATAAAAGTGTAACTGGAACACAACTTTCAAGAGAGGATTTATATTTACCTGAATACTCTGGTGACTTGGAAGCCCAGAAGCTTGATACTGTTTATTCACACGAGAAAATCAGAAATAGAGAGCTAGATGATATGGGAATTTGCAAGTACGGAGAAGTCCAAATAACACTGACCGATGAAGACAATAGAGGCTGTTGTAGCAGTTGATGAGGTAGCTGTCCCTGAAGTTGAGATTGCTGCGGCGGCTGCTGTGTTTGCTGTGTTTGTGCACCCTGCTGAGTAGGCAACAGCTGAGGGCGTTGGGCATGAGTTAGCTGAACTGATGACTTTGGTGGTTGGTGTTGCTGCTGCTGCTGCTGCTGCAGTTGCTGCCTAAATATTTTCAACTCCTCAGGCTCCAACCACTACAGCGACAGTAACATCATTCATATAAGTTGCAAACTAGCAAAAGATGATGACAGAACATGCATAAAAAAACAAGAGCAAATACGCACCCTGCTTTCTCCAGTTACACTATTATAATAGTACTTAAATCCATCTGGGGATGTATGCTCCGTCCAAATACATTTTACAGGAGCAAGATTCGGAGTCGATACACCTATCGCAGGTGCAACAGATGATGATGAAGGCACTTCTGCAGATGTTGTAGTTGTCGACGTGCTTAACACTGGCTGCTGTACATTATTTTTCCAGTGAGGCTGCACAAAGACAAGGATATGCTCAGAGTTTGAAGGCGCCCCTAAGCATTTCCAACAAACTGAAGATCAAGATCAACTTTTTTTTAAATCAGAACAACACAGTTAGTAATGTTAAGATATAGCACAACTCGAACTCTTGACCCTATACTGGAATTCAACAACAAAAAAGTTCCCATTGCAGCAGTTAGAAGTCTGGGTCAAGGTGTATGAACATCTTACTCTAAAGAATCAATGCGACACTTAAAATAAATCCCATGTCAAACTGCAATCAAGAAACTTTTCTGATTGGAGAATCACTTCACAAGTAGCTTACCACATATAAAAAGCAAAGCCTCCCCTAACACAGTGTCTTCATCAACATGGTTGATGTCCAAATTACATTACCAGCTCCTAGCAAAAGCCAAAACTAAACTCTTCTAATCAGGTCATACCTGCTGACTTGTTGGCAGAGCTTGCTGTGGAACTGCATTTAGATTCGAAGGCTGCATCATCTGCAGTTGCTGCTGCAGCTGGGAAAAAGCGTGCTGAGATGATTGAAAACTAGCCTGCAAGGCCTGCGTCTGCTGTGACAACATCTGAGCCAATGGTGATGGGGACTGCTGAAACGACTGAAGCAAGTGCTGTTGACCAGGAGCGGGCACTTGCGGTTGATTGGTTGCAGTAGACCGATGTTGTGCTGTCACAGAGGAGGCAGTCTGCTGGGCACCAGGATAAGTAGCAGATAACTGCCCGCTTGAACCAACCAATGGCTGTGATGGCAGTGGTTGGCTGAAAGGTGTTGCGATAGGAGGACTTTGCAGCTGGTTTAATTGCCCTAACATTGCATGGGAAGCTTGTGTCTGCGTATATGACGTCGAAGGTTGATTGTGTGATAGAGAAGGTAGTGACTGCTGAGGTGACTGAAGAGGCTTTTGTAAAGGTGCTATTTGCTGACCCCCAGATGGGAACTGTTGAAAAGGCAGAAAACTCTGCAAGAAAGAAGGAAAGTACCTTGAATTTAAATAAAATAAGGTGGCAAATTGGACACCAACCCATTCGTAAAAGGCATACACGACACACAGTAGAGCACAAAATATAGGCAGCCTAAAATAGTAAGACAAGACACACTTGTCTCATGAATTAACACATTATCATAGCAAGTCAATTCGTTTAACATATTACATGAAATTTATTATAATTTAATGCTAATACAAATTAGAAACACAAACATAAAACACTGACACCAATTGTCAGCTCCAATAAGGAGGGTCAATGCGAGGCAAATTGTTTTAGTCATTCTTCTTCCTATACCTGTTGTGCCATAGACGAGGATGGAGCCGCCGGTGAAGGAAGAAGACCATCTGTCGGCATGCTAGGACCCCCCAAGGGAACGTTCTAAGTACAAGCAGAGATTAAACCAAGTATAAATAATTATGTTCCAAAAAAAAACCAAGTATAAATAATTAAATACCCATGAACCACAAGTAAACAAATCATGCACACTGTAAACAGATGATAGGCAGGCCGTCATTTGTAACTCCAAAACAAACCCTAATAGTTGCATAAAAGCGGTTCCAATAGGAGAGGTCTCGGCCCAAAAACTGCGAAAAATAAAGAATTTCTCGTAGTTCTTTGGGACCTACTACCCACTCCTTCGATAAGTTGCCATTTTGCATGCAAACCAACCAAACACAAGCTACAATTTGTACCTGAAATTTTACCTCATCCGCTAGCTCTCTTTCGTCTTAGTTTAAGGGGCTAGAAGTGGTAATTTCATAAGAGGAGGGAGATGAGCACCTTATAGAAAACTTGATCTATCTGACCTACCATTTGCCTTTCACCCATCTTGAATTCCACCTTCCTATTCTATAACTACAAATACTAAAACCCATCAACCTAGCTCCCATTTACATTGCTGCTTACAACCCCTCATCCACCTAAGCATGGCCAAAACAAGGTAGTATACCACTTGCTGTTTCAAGATAGCTATAAGCTAGATGCCAACTCGTTTGCCAATGCCTAGGTTCACACTTTAAATTAAGAGGAGCTATAAAGAGATGTTTCTCCCACTAAGGATTCCATGAACAATCTTGACCTTTGTCGCGATCGAATAATCTCACTGATCTTTCAAATTAAGGTTAAAGAGATAATTAGCTAAATATCACCTCCATAAATAATGTCATCTGTTAAAGTAAAGTAAATGATGATTCCCCAAAAGAGATTGAAAATGTAATGGGTGTGCTTTGAACTAGAATTCACAAGGACGGACAAAATGAAAAGTAGTTTTGATGAGAAGAAAGACATTAATGAAAAGTAGTCTTGATGAGAAGAAAGACATTCTTACAGGATTCAGAGGCTTAGAAACATCGCCAGACTTAGGAAACAACTGACCACCAAAATTGGGATGGCCTGAAAATGACGATGGCCCTAGGTTCTGAGCATTCATTGGATTCCAGGCACTTGGCGCAATCCGATCACCCACAGTGTCACTAAAGTTGGGTGGCCCTCTGCTGAGAGCAAACACAGATGTAGAGTTACACAAATATGAAAATGAAGAAGAGGAGCAGGAAGAAGACACAAGTTATAATGCCGGACAATTCAAGGGACAAAGAAGGGAGAAAACGAGACCTTAGTTCTGGGGCCTGAAAACGAGGACCGAAACCTGGACCTCCAAAAGCAGGACCACCTTTGGAACTAGTGTCAAAAGTTGTCGAAACATAAGAAGAAAGTAAAACAGGGGGTTTACCTAACTATATGGGCAACAAAAAATTGCAAGTTGAGCAATAACGTAAACAATCATTCTAAGTAATGCAAGTAATGCCAAAAATGAAAAGATTGATCAACAGGCAGATGACGGAAGAAACTAAGGCTGCATTTGATTCAGCTTTCCCAAGGGACTTTGGCCTCTGGTCCATTTAGTTAGAATTTATTGGAGAGCGCATTCAGTAAAAGCCAGCATTGGCAAGGACCTGCCTTAGGCTTTCAGCATTTTCGAAAGGCAGCACTCATGGTTAATGAACTTTTTTCTTCCAAAATTTCCCGCACTGTTACTTCCTATTCAAGTCTTGCCCTCATAAAAAAACTGTTCACCTTCTCCAACGTTGCAGAATTGGATCGCCGGTTAAGCTCTGCCAAGGGTCACGCAAGGCTAGAAAACTGTTGCAAACGGTCACCGAGCCTCGTCGACTGTCGCGGGTCTATTAGGCGAGATCCGGAGGGTCGCGGCTCAGGCAAGATCTGGCGAGTCAAGGACTCAAGGGTCATTGAGGTCGATGGTCGCTGTTTGGAGCATAGCCAAGGTCGAGGCTTGCCGGGTCAAGGGCCGCTCCACCCTTTTTGTCTACATATCTATGTCGCTTGAGGTCCACAGCCTCGGAGCCCTTGCTTGGGCTCGAGACGGCCCTCTGCTTCCATGCAAGGTCGCGCGACCTCAGATCCCTCGACTGGGTTCGTGGCAGCACTCTACTTTCACAATGGAGACAATGAACAGTAGGCCCTTTGTTTTTCCCTTTTTATTCTTAGTTTCAAAGCTACTCTGCAAAAAACTATACCAAAAGACACTAACTAAATGGTATTTCCTTTTACCAAATGCACATTGAGCCAATGATCTTCAGGGAAATGAAAGTCATTTCCCCAAAGCTCTCCCAAACACAGCCTAAAGCCCCTTTCTGAAAAAGAGTACAAGGAAAAAGAACAAACAACGACACTGTTTTCCCAGAAGTAGTAGAGCTTAATGGGAACCTTGTATCTCCAGGCCGAGGCCGCTTAGGATCAGCAAATCGAACAGTTAATGGCTGATCACAACCCTATAACCAGAGGGAAAAAAAGATGAGAATATGAACAACTGGCAAGACTAGTCTAAACCATACTTGATATGATAAAGTATGCTTACTCTCATTGTATAGTTTCCATTCAAAGCATTTATAGCTGCCAACGCCATATCTCTATGCGAGTACTTGACAAATCCACAACCTTCAGATTAAATGATTATGTTGATAACTCCACAAAAAATCAAAAATCAAAAGAACAATGGAAACACGCTAGTTGCCACCCTTAGCGGGCACAAGTAACCATTTGGTTGTGATGCACAGTAAGTGAACCAGTTTTACAGCCTTCAGGCACTTTACAATCTCAAAAGATAAAAAGTTTTGCTTATCAAATCTATATGAGAACACTTGGAAAACCTACTACATCACAATAAGAGAATGCTGCTTCTTGGATCATTAAATAGATATCACACAGGATTCGTAAATGCCTAAGAAAGAGCTGCAGTGGCATAAAGCAGAAAGATTCTTCAGATCTACCATAATGATCTTCTTTAGCATCATTAACATCTAAGGGAGGATGTCCATGCAGCAGAAAGGCAGCCTGACTCAACTGAACATATCATGCCTGGTATATAGTCTTTCAAATCTAAAAGAAGATAATAGACGCACCACGACTCTGCTTCATTTCATCGCGCATGAGATAAACATCCTCAACTCGACCATATGGTGAGAAAATCTGGCAGGCATCACGTTTAAGTAAGAAAAATCCAGTGGCTCCCATATTCAATATAAACTGTTAGATATTAATGAAACAAAAGACAGTAGGCACATAGGAATAAAACCAAGCTTTCACGATATGCCTAATCCTCCAAGCAAGAGACTGCATTTCATCTTTTGTACAATTAAGCCCAACATAGAAAACAGGAGAAACAAAAAAGATTGCCAGTGTAATCTAAGCATTTAAAAGCTGAGTTGTATTCACGTACTTCCTCCACTTCTTTTACAGTGGCTTGTTTGTTTAGAGAACCCACGAACAGCTTGTACTCAAACGCACCTATTACAGAAGAGAGCCTCATCAAAACCAGCAACACAAATGCTTCCAGATAAATAGGACCTCAAATATCTTTAATATCATCATTATGGAAACACCATTAATAGAATGCTAACATGCCCATGTCCAATTCTAGAGCGTGTCCCTCACTCTTCTTGATGATTCAAAACAGCAGCCCGCAAACTAATGAGCATCCTTTATCCGTGATTTAAATTGATAGAACTATAGGTCACCTATCACATGTTTTTTTTGGTCAAAACCTATCACATTTAGTGTAACTAGAAATGTGGGATCACTATCCAACATGAGAATCGGATCATAATTCACCAAACAGGTCTTACGTGTACCTTATTTTGCTTAACTATAGAAGTGCCAACAGTGGTTTGCCTTTTCTAGGGAGTTAAAATCAAGTAACAAATGTTGCTCCGAGTTTCTGACAGGCAGCAGCCCAACTGCAAGACATTACTAAAAAATCTAGCTATGGTAACTTTTAACAATATTTTGACTGCTTTAACCGCGAAACAAAACCTAAGTCAATTCTTACAAGTAGATCCCTCACATGAATATTATAACTTCACACCCTTCTGCACTACCAAACTCTTATACTATGAAGAAGTTCACTAATATCTGAAAGCAAGATTAGTCACGTATAAACTTGAAGATCAAAGAAAAAATACCGAGTCGTTCTCTTTCCCCATCAGCATATCTCACTTGAACCGGACCAACTCCCTGAAAAAAACATATAGAGAGGTTCATTAGACCCCCATTCATTAAAAGATTAAGCAGCAGAAAAAATACTCACCCCTGGAAGTGTGTATTGATTGTGCAAAGCTCTAATGGCCCTGTCAGCTTCCTCAGAGGTTGCATACTTGATAAAACAACATCCTGCATGAGCAAAGAGATTATATCCTGACAATGAAATTACCCCTCTACCAATATCAGGTGCATTAGGCACCAATATATTCGCCAATACATTCCAGTGAGAAAATCAATTTCCCACTATATCCTTCACTAAAATAAGTAAAAAATAAAAAATTTCGACCAATAAAAAAGTAAAAAATAAGTAGTTGACAAGAAACAAAGCAAACCCTAAAGAGCAGAATTATTTGCATAATTTGGTTGCTTGAGCTAAATATAAGAGAACCGCAAACCACTCAAGCAATCATTAAAGCTGCTAGATAAGTAAACATAAGCATATTATCTTTAAAGGAGATCAATGCTACAAAACTACACTGCTGAATTAATTGACACCATTTTCGCAAGAATAAAGTCGCGAAATCATGTATTCAACAAATGCAAATATCAATCTCAGTCGTTAACTGTAAGAGCAGCATGACTTCAACATGCCAATGTCCGTAGAGATGTCGCTTTCCTTCACGAACAAAAATACAAAAAAAATAAAGGAATAAAGAAGCAACACATAACCTAAATTCAGGTTTATACCCTTGATTCCACCACCTAGAATCATGCCACAACAATAGCTCCATGAAGATACAACATGTTGCTTATGAACATAACGCTAAATCGATGAATGTAATGATGTCCGAGCAAGCCATATAATTGTAAAGGATCACACCTACTCCAAAAAGAATAGCCTGTGACTTGAAATTGCATGTCCAATCATTCTACAGCGCATCGTTGTAATCACCTCTTTGAGATGATGAACAAGACAGAGATCCATTCATGATCCAAACAAGTGTGATATTCATTGCCAACTCTCTGGAAATAAAAAAGAGCAGAGAGTTCCAAGCCAAGCAAAGGCCTTGAGAAAAAAAAGGATGCAATCCTAAGGTCAAGCAAATGCCATTGGGAGAACATTTAGGGCTGTAAACACAGGAACTATAATTATACCAAACTATAACTAATGATCATACGAAACCAATAAGCAAATTTAGCTAATGCCCCCAGAAAAAGTGATACATGGACTTCAATGACTTTGGAAGTTGCAAATCAAGACCTCCCTCAATTTCCCCATAACAACACAGAATATTCGCTCGAATAGGAAAGAACCATCATGCAAACAACACAAGGTGCTGTTGAAGTCACTGCTCGTGATACCAGCAATGATGCACCTCCTATTGTCTTACCCACATCTGATGACTAAAGGTACTTGCAAAAATTGACTGGCCAAAACTATGTAGTAGGAGTCAGTTTCTACTGGCCAGTCATAAAAGTAGCCTTCAATGTTTATAAGGCTCCAAAACTCTCCAACTTTCAGGTTTCTGTGCCATTTATATGCAACACAAACCAGCGCATCTATCTAGAAGATTGATGAGTCATGTGGGAGCAAACATAATTGCCTGCCCTCGCAACTACATCAATGAGCATACAACAGAAAGACTTAACCAACAACAACAATTACATTTGATTGCACCACTCACTATAGCGAGTTACATCACTTCGCATGTGATCAAAGTAATATCCATCCAGCTTAGTTTCACAGAATCATGGAGCCAGGGATATGAAAGTGATTTAAGCTGGTTCTGTAACTGGAGCACAAAATTTCGGTCCAGTGAGAAGCGAAAAACAAATGAGATAACAAGAAAACTGATGGTCACCAAGACCGCTCACTTTATACATTCATTACAAACCACCTCGATAATGTGTTTAGGCTATAATATAGCTCCATATCTCAAGTACAAACATAAGAAACCAAACCAAGGACAACACAAGTGCATAAGCTGGAAACTGCAGTTCTACCAGTAAACCATCACGCCAAACTAATCACACCAGAAAACACTCTCAGAGAAGCTTTCTTAATATCTTTACACGGAAAGCTATCGCATCACCTTGTAGGAGTTGCACCTGGAATATATATATTTTCAATCATCGGCACTGACAAATGCATCTAGAACTGATTAACATATCACAAATTCAAAACGGAACTGGAAAAAAGAAAGTCGAGCCTTGGTTCAAACAACCATCGACTACTCAGTACGACAGGTGTTGCTTGGATCCAGACAAGTCAATTGAGAACGGACGAGATAGATTACTTATTCATTTGAATGTCGATGAGCAATCCATACAATACAGAAGATAACTCAACTTTTCACACAAAAATATAGCGCTCCAACCACACATGTCAGAAGCCTCAGGTCCGAAATTTACTATCGCATAATCCCCTCCCAACACCATGTGATCAAAACCGTTATCACAGGATATAATCCTGTAACATCATGGTAAAAAGCCAGACATCTAACAAATCACCTGCTTACATACAGTTCATGAGACCACAACTAACTACCAAACACATTTCACCTCCCATATAGTCATCCATAACATTCATAACAACAAAGAAAGCTCATCTAATCACGTAACAAGGAATGACCATTCCAAGTCATTTGAAATGGATAGTACCAAACATCCCAATGAAAACTCAGGTCACTCATACACTTAAATTTATTAGCATCTGGTCATCAGTAATACTCAATTGTCACTGTTTGTACAATTTGACGTAACCACTGAAAATCCTAAAGAGCTACAGCAAGGAAAAAGACCATCCTATTTAAAAGAAAGAAAAACTCGCTGGTCAAGTCCCCATCGCTGCAGCCTCAGCTAATAGAGCAGAAGTTGTCTCCCACTTCCAACAGCTATACATATATTGATTCATACTCTACTCTTCGTGTTTGATAACAGACATATAAAGGCGTTCTCAACCAAAACCAAAAGCTCGTAACTTCTTGCAAAAACAAACTGAGATGAAAGATGAGCTCACGGATGCTCCCATCAGCCTCCCAATGGACCTGGAAAGAGATGGGAATGCTCACGATCATTTTACTAAAATAGCACCTAGTACCTTGCTGTAGTCCTGTTCTCTTGTCCTTAATCATGGCAACTTCTATGACGTTTCCATGTTCTTCAAACAATGGGCGAATCTGGTATTAAATAAGCAACGTTTAGTGAAAACAAGCAATAAAAAGTACAAGCATGGAAAATGCAAAAGAGATCACAATTCTTTAAGAAAGCTGGAAGCATCACAAGCATGTTAATGCCGTAAAAACGCAAATAGCAGTTAAATTTTGGGGATGTGAAGATGATGATCCAAGATTTCATCTACTCCATTGACAGAGGGTTGACAGTAAAACAGTTGGTATTTTTTAGTAAACTTCCTTTGGAAGATGGTTGTGGAGGTTTGACGTGGAGAAAGATGATCGCAGACGTGGAGAAAGTCGATCACGGAAGAGGGTATTTACTGTGAATTTAGGGTTGGAAGACGCAAAGTGGATAACTATGTCAAGATATTGAGGTGCACATGCGCGTAGGGATTTGGAAGCACATACAACAGCAATGTGGTGCTTCAAAAGTAGAAACTCCATTTGAGTCGGAATGGTCGGAAAGCTTTGTTGTGGGATGATTGATAATGCATAGACATTGCCTAAGAAAATGTGTCTCTTAATTTGTTTGTATTAGCAGGGAATACAGAGCTAAGGTGGCTAACTATTGGAAGGCTAACAATAGAGAAGTGGGTGAGGGAGATTGATATTTTACGTATGGCTCAAGAGCAAGCTATAAGTATGATACAACTTTCCCACAACACCAAAAGTGAAGAGTACATAACCACTTATCTCTAAAGACATCTAAAGAAAATTTTCCTCCTACAAGAACTCTCTTGTTTTTCTCTTTCCAAATGAGCCAAAAAACAAGGATTCTTCTCCTTGTACTTCTGACTCTATTTTGTCAAGTTGCGCTGCTCTATTACTATCTCTACTCAACTGTAGGTACAATAGAACGCTCTCACCCCTCAGAATATTCTTCTGACAGCTACTTTTTTCTTTTGGAAAGCACCTACAGGATATATTCACTTCGAATAGTCTTCAGAGAAAGGGAACAAAACACTGCTAAGATTTTTTTGCTGCAAGAATACGAGAGAGAGTGTGGATCACTTATTATTACATTGTACTTTGACCGTGCATATTTGGTCTACAGGATACGGCATCTGCAGTTTTAGGAATAAGGTGGGTTACATTGGGCATAACAAACACGAGCTTCGGGCTTGCAGAGGTGCCATCAGTTATATGTCTGGGAAAGAACAAGCTATTAAGAGATGATTCACCTCCTAATCCTCTTGGGCTTCTTTTGGGAATAACCTATTATACAGCCATCACTTCTGGAATGGCAAAAAGTTCAATTACATACGGCTAGTTTTGTTTTATCATTAACAAAAGAAAGAGCTTATTCGTAAAAGCACTACCAAACAAAGTGCATGTATGCTGTAATCAGCCAAATTTTCCAAAACTCAATTGAAGTGACATCACATAGAACAAGTCATCAAGGTGTGGATTTACATCTTCCTCAGTGGCACTCCTTGGAACTGATCCAACAAAAAGTTTAGCAAAAGCAGCTCCATCGAAATGATCTAACCAAAAGAGGGAAAAAGGGTCAATCCACGAGAGCATTATGAAATGCCAAAATAAGAATATTCAAATAATATGTTAAGGTTTGTCTGAAAGGTTACAAAAAATATAACCTAAAAGAAAGGACAATGTAACACAAAGGCATAAGAAAGAATCAAGAATGATCCGGCGAGTCACATGCATCACCACAACAATTGATGCAATTGAATGGATCTTGATCTAGATCTAACTAAAACAAGGGATGAGTCGAATGCAATGAATACAACAAGAGGATGTCCTTTCCATTCATAAGCTCTGCCGCATTAAAGGATAAATGACAGATTGAAATGACGACTCTCATTACGGAGTTGTTTCAAGAATCCACAGATTTTAATTAAAGGGAAATTAGCATCGTAAAACCTAATTACCATGAAATGCAAAGTATAGGGCAGAGGATGTATTTTTTTCTATAAGGTAATAAACTATTTTTAATGGAGACTACAAGTTCCTGGCCAATAACTCAATGCAAATTATTCACGTGAAAATGGGAATGACAATAGTAGCAGGTGACAAAACCATGTTGGACTCATTCTTGCTCACAGACATGGCAAAGAATGAAAACTCCATCGAATTCTAAATAAACACAGAAATGATTTGCAGCACAGGGGAAGCTAAGTGTGGATCGAGTTGATTGGGATGGTTAGCTTACAATCTGACACATGCAAGGGATGATGCAACAACTGGGACAATGGATCTACATAGAAGATAAGTAGATAAGAAAGCAGTCAGAAGAATGCAGTGCCAAAGTTGAAGATCCGGTAAGGACAATTAGGATAAAGTTGAGAAGTCAATGAGACTGATTGTGGGTCTATCATTACTCCCAAAGCTTTCTTTTCATTATCTAACAGGAACTTGTGACTTTATCAGAAGTTCCATAAAGGAGAACAAGAAATAAAAGGACATGTTTGATAACTAATTTTCACTAAACTATGATCAAATTTCAAATAACAGCAAAAGAGAGATGGACAGTTCAGAAAAATAAACACCTTTTCTAAGAAAATTGCAGTAAATATGCGGGCTTCAACAAATTTTGTAGTAGAATATCCTTGCCCAAGAATAATTTCCCTGGTTATCTTTCAGAATGACAGATGACCTGAGCTAAGTTGGCCTTTTTGTAACTTAAATTCTCTTAAATGTAAGGATTACCAGCTTAACCCTCTTTTAAAAAAATTCCTCTGGAGAGAACATTCAAATAAGAAAAAGAATGCCTTTAAGTACTTGATGCTAATACGAGGCATTTAGAGCATTTTATTCTCTAATTGATTGACCTGCTCCGGTTCTCTTAGGGTTACAACTGAACCTATAACATCCCAACTTTTTTTCCCTTTGGCGTGCTTAACAGACAGTGCCTAGCCCATGGCAATAATTCCAAAGGTGAGAGGGATCAGATCACTAAACAGACCAGCAAAAGGTGAAGCTGACCAGGTTACTTCAAATTAACTATGCGATGCAACTTGAAACGACTTCCTCGTTGAAGATTAAAAGAAAAAAAAAATTAGGAAGTGCCCCTAATCAAGAGCGTCCCACTCCGGAAGCTAGAATTAGCAATCCACCACCGAAAAATTCACACCGAAGCTCAGCTTTCCAAACACACCTGGATTAGGAGATCCTCCTCCCCTGCCAGAAAACCCCCGCTTCTGTCCAGCGAGAGAAGGAGGAGGCGACGGCGCATCATAGCCCTGCCCGAACCCTCTTCCGCCGCCGCCCCCTCCGGCGCCTCTGTACCCGTCATCGCCGCCGCGGCCCCCGGCGGTCCGGAATCCGCCTGGACCCTGGCGTGGCGGGCTGTCGAAGGGGCGGCGGCCGCCTCCTCCTCCTCCTCCTCCGCCACGGAAGTTTCCGGGGCTACGGCGGCCGCGGTGGTTGTTCACAGGAGCATCGGAGAAGCGGGAGGGGCCTCTGGATTGGCGGTAGCCGGGGGCGTCCTGGTTGTTGCCGTTGTTGCCATAGCGGTCTCCTCTGTGTCTATCCAGCTTGACTATTGCTCTACTCCGAGGTTCAGAGGACGAAACCCTAATCTGGAACTTGAATCTTCGATGGCAAAGGTGAAAGAGAGCAGTGAAGAGTGAAGCTGCTCGATGAAGACAGAGAGAGAGACGGTGGCGAGCTCCGGTCAAAGCTAAGCAAAGTCGCGATTGATTTTGGGGTGTTCGATGAATTGTCAATTAACGGGCTGAACATGGGTCAACCGGGCCAGGCTCATGGGGCCTTCCCCCGACAATTGATCCTTGGGCTGACCCAAATGGACATGGCCCGGATCAGAATTGGACTGGTTCGGGCCGAAGCCCAGACTTAACCAATCCTTAGGCCATCGTCACTTTTCACTCCTATACCACTTTCCCTCCTTTTTTTTCTTTTCTCTTTTTAGGGTTAATGCCATGAAAAACTCTAAATTAATATAATTATGATAAATTTATTCTATTTTAATTTTTTTACCACCAAAGATCTCAAACTGATACAGCTGCGATAATTTTTTTTTACCACAAAAAACCCCCACATACTTATACACTTAACAAATTTACCCCAAATTAGTACACATGTAAAAAATTTACCATTCATTAATTTTCCTAAAATGAGTTAATACTATGAAAAACTCCAAATTGATACAAATGTCAAATCTCAAACTGATAAACCCATCAACTATTTTTTTTTTTTGGTAAAGTAAGTAAGTATTGAACTTTTCAAAGCGCTAGGTACAAGGATGAAACTGGACACAAAAATCATGAACCAAAATTGGCACCGTATCTGCCAAAGAGGGTTCAACGGTGAACCGACTGCAAGATACAATACCACAACAGAGCGCACCCAACTCAGAGGCCAAAAAAACGCCCAAGAGAAGCAGCAAAAGAACGGCCAAATAGTCGGCCAAAGATAGAATAGAACCGAATAGCAGACAAGCTAAAAGAGAGGCCAGAGCACGACCAAAAGAGCAACAAAAGCAAGGCTAAACAATTGGCCTAAAGACAGAACAGAAAAAGGCCATTAAAAGCTAGACAAAAACAGCAAGTGCCAACCAACTCAACCAGCGGAAACAAGAGCTATACGGCTTCAAGGCAATCCTCAAAGATAATGGCCAAGAGGCCCCAATTCCTTTACAGAAGTTTATTGCGGGGGTGATCTTGAATGTGACCAAAAGAGAGAGCTTTGTCTTTAACCATATTGGTAAAGTGCATGATGATAGTCAGCACAAAGAGAGGCTTGTCACGAAAAAGGATATTGTTTCTCTCGGTCCAAATAATATGACATAAGGCACCGAGAGAAAACCTGGTAAGCCGATGAGACAAGGATCTGCCACCTATATGTAGTTTCGCCCACCAAATAAAATCATCTCATGGATAGTTTTGCCAAGATAGATTACAATTGGACGCCTAAATAGAAGCTAGACTACCAATGATCGAACAACCAAAAAATAGATGATCAATCGAGACCGGTCTACAACGATTGAAAGCACAAGAACCATCGGCAATTCTACGGTATTGAAGCAACAGAACCTGCGTAGGTAAACGATTGTGAGAGGCTAACTACATGAGGAAGGCATTACATGGAGCAAAGGCATTATCCCACCCAAAAGAATGCCAATGAACAATGCCGCCCTTTGAGTCTAATAAAATCCAAGGCCGATACAACCAAGAAGGCCCCAAAAGAGTGACATAGCCAAATGAGCTTATCATCCCTGTCTTCCACAAAAGAAGGAGCCGGCTCTGACCAAGACATAATGGTGTCCAACGTACTAGATGGTAGCCAATCTGAAACATAAAAATCACAAACAGTGGCATCACGGGGAATCCTAGAATGGTAAATGTCCCCGGTCGTGAGTAGCTTATGAAGGAGGCCTTTATCATGCCAACAGTCGAACCAAAATGACGTCGAATGTCCATTACCAATCTTCCATCTAAACTGTAGACAAAAATCCGAGCGGAGATCCAAGATTTACAAAAAATGGGTCTAGTGGCCACCCAAAATTCATGTTTTTCAAGAAAATCGAATGAATTCATTTGCACCACAAGGATTCTTTATCAGTGAAGAAAATCTAGATATGCTTAAGAGTCATGGCCTTGTTACAATCCACAAGTCTACGGATCCCCAAACCACTCTCGTCTTTCGGAAGACAAATATCTGCCCAGGAAACCTTAGCACCCTCAACACCTAAGTCAAGGCCTTTCCAAAGAAACTGTCTAAGGATAACTTAATCCTATTCAAGACGGACTTCGAAAGAGTGAAGACACTAGCTCAATAAATATGAATAGATTGCAATACGGGTTTTATGAGCTGCAAACGTCTAACATAGGATAAAAATCTTTGAGACCAAGAACGGGCTCTAACAGTAATAGCATTCACCAGAGCATCACAATAAGACTGTCAAATTCTAGAAGCAATGACAGGAACCCCTAGGTATCGGGAATGGAGAATACCTTCCTGGAAGTCCAAGCAATGCCGAATCTGCTCTTGTAGGATAGTCGAGCCACCCGAGAAGAAGACTTCACTCTTATTAGCATTCGGCCTGAGACCCGACCATCTAGAGAAAAGATCTAACCCATCCTTTAGCAGCTTGATGGAACTTAAGTTCCCTTTGGCAAATAAAAGAACATTATCGGCAAAGAATAAGTGAGATACCAAAGAGTGCTTGCAACGCCAAAAGAATTTGAACCCTAGTAGTCTTGTCTTGGCGTGAAGAATGCCCAAGAAAGCTTCCATGACCATAGTGAAAAGGTATGGAGATAAAGGATCACCCTGTTGAATGCATCTACTACTCGAGAAAAACCCATGGAACTCCCCATTAATGGCTATCGAGAATTTCGGCGATGTTACACATTCCATAATCAAATTAACAAAGGAGGTCGGGAAATGAAATGCACGTAACACCAACTCAAGGAAAGCCCAATCCACCGTATCATAAGCCTTTCGGAAGTCAACCTTAATAGCACACTTGGGAAGGTATGGCTCATGATAAAAGTCCGCAAACAATTCTTGGGCAAGCATAATATTGTCACTAATCTTCCGGCCTCTAACAAAGCAGTTTGAGATGGGGAAATGATAGATGGCAATGCATGTGCAATCCGGTTGGCCAATATCTTGGTGTTGCACTTGTAAAATAGTGTTACAACATGCAATAGGCCGAAGGCCAAAGCATTAGGAGTCTTCGGCACAAGGGATAGGATGGTGGTATTATTTTCTTTGAGCAAGCAACCAGTCCTAAGAAACTCCAAAGATAAACCCGTCAGCTGTTATGTGTTATCTAACTCAATAATTGGATGATAAATTTAACGAAAATTAATTAAGGGTAAATCTATCACATGTGCACCAATTTGAGATAAATTTATCATAGGTATACTAGTATAATATTTTTTGTAATCCAAAAATTAGTTTTGGAGAAATTTATCATATGTGTACCAGTTTGGGGTTTTTCATGGTGTTAACCATTTTTCTTATCATACAACTATGACAATTGCTGATGTGGCACGCATTTACTTTGGCCCTGTTTGGCTCGGCATTATGGATGAGCATTGGAGCTCTAAAGTTCCTTAGCCAAATGCAAATGGTGTTTGATTCATTTTTTGGTTCACTTTAGGGAGATGCAATTGCATCTCAAATGCTCTCCAAAGGCCTTTAGCCCAAAGTACATCTAAAGGTACTTTAGGAAGTTGCATCCCAAATGCAATTAATTTTTTTTCTTTTAGCTTTGTAACCTCCACCTGTCGCCACCCGCCCGTCAACAACCCCGATCGCCACCGTCGTCAACCGCCGCCGTCGCCCACTGACCATCGCCCATTGCCGTCCGCCGATCACCGACCACCACCGACGACTGTCGTGACCCTTCTTTTTTCGGCGGACAAACGAATGGGCTAATGGATTATCGATCGGGCCCCACTCTGAAATGTGGATCGTGGGCCTTCTCGACGCGGGCCCTCCCAAGCCCATACCAAATCGCGACGAGAGTAAATTTGAGGATTTTAGATGATAAGAGTCGATCGGACTCGACCTTGGTGTGGTCATGGTGGCATGTACTATGTGTGCATGCATTTGGAGTTGCCACCGATCCTTCTTGAAAGGTGGACCGGAAACCTCACTAATCGATTGGGAAGGATCGATCGGTTCTGTGGAACTAGAGATTTTGGGTTCGGGGACTTGGTTACATTGATGTCATTATCAACGGCCTTTCGGTACCTAACGTAAGTGATTTTCCTAACTAAGATTTAATGCAGACACAATTTTTGGTGAGGTAAGTCTGATTCAGGGGTTTCATGCAGATTAGAAGACTAATCCTATCAATCACAATCAATATAATGAAAGCGCAATCAAGTGCATAAATGAACCACGTCAATGCACATCAATTCAAATCAGGGGCCTCCTAGTATAGCCTTGAGGGCTTAGAGAATGTGCGATTTAAGGCTAAGGGTAAAATGGAAAGATTTGGGAACGATTTGCCCGAAGGGTGAAATCCTCATTTTTTAAGGGTTTGGAAGTCTAATTACCATAAAATAGTCAACGGCCAGTTGATCGTGGCTCTTTTTCCATTTTTGGATTTTTTTAGAATTTTCTGAATTTTACGATTTTTGGAAGACGATTCGCCAAAAGGGCGAGATCATCACTTTTTGGGACGATCTGGGATCAAAACAAATAAAATAGATCTTGACCAGTTGATTGTGGCCACCTCCTATTTTTCGGGATTTTTTTTTAGAATTTTTGGGAAAACGATTTGCCAAAATGGCAAAATCTTCATTTTTGGAAAGATCAGGGCTCAAGAGACCCAAAATAGGTCATGGACAGTTGATTGTGACCATTTCCTATTTTTTGAATTTTTTAGAATTTTTCCAATTTTTTTGAAATTTTTTTATGATTTTTCCATTTTTAATTACTTTTTGAATTTTCAAAATTATTTTTTATGAATTATTTTTATGATTTTTTTAATTATAAAAAATATTTTCCGGACAGGGTCAAACTCGCCCCGCGCCTCTCGGGCCCCCAGCTCGATCGTACGGGTCGAAGACCGGCCTAAACGACATAGTTTTGAATTTGCCTATATAAAAGGGGTTTGACGTTGGTG
Organism: Rhodomyrtus psidioides; assembly: GCA_021437785.1. Taxonomy (NCBI): domain Eukaryota; kingdom Viridiplantae; phylum Streptophyta; class Magnoliopsida; order Myrtales; family Myrtaceae; genus Rhodomyrtus; species Rhodomyrtus psidioides. Next base: position 561,792 of record JAILYB010000041.1, on the reverse strand, counting down.
ATCATTGCAGGTTTACCATCGATCTTGACCCTTGGATTGATCTTCAGAAGGAACCATCATTGTTCAAGGATGGTGCCGTCGTCATCTGAACGAGCTCCGGCTAGGGATGACTTTTGATTCCTGTAGGGATTTTCTTTTACAAGCAGATTCCATTGGGGATTGACATTTAGATATTTGGGAATTTTTTTGCATTTACAAAAATGGAAACATGATATACATGAATTTGAATTGGCATTGGCCTTGCTCTTATCAAGCACTTTGCTTTTTGATGCCCGGGATAGGCTTTTGCTCCTTCTTTTATTTTATTTTTCGTTAAATTCTGCCTCTTTCTCTTTCTCCTTTAAAAAAAAAAAGAATTTTCAAAGATTATGCTAGATACACATGCAAACGAAATCTTAACACATGGAAGAATTAATTTAGGAATTCTCTGTGGTTCTAATTCTTTTAAGTTCTCCCAATTTGAGGTGGCTCCGTCTTCATCTTGGAACGGGTAATGATCACCAACGGGGTTTATGAAACGAATATGCAGGCTCAATTGGGCTGCGCAAAAGATGAAGGAGTGTAGGATAGAGAAACGATCACTTTTCATCGTCCTGAAGCACTTGAATTGCAGTACGAGTTTAAATGCAAAGAAACACTTGAAGATTGATGTTTAGTTCGAGTAAGAAAATTTCTAACCATTTACCTCATGCCACTGTTGGAATTCCTTCTGATTAGCCCCGTTGTGGGGTGGTTCTTGACAGAGTTATAGAAATGAAACATCCGCTCAAATGGGTTAACAATGGATAACTTGTGGTGTTTGGAATAGAGAAAAGAATGTCATTCGTCTTTTCAATCTAGATAGCCACTACGAATGATCCCTACATCCTCGAACATGGCTCCTATTCTAATTCTTGCTTCACTCATCACTCAAGTGTGTGTAGGGATGTGTTTGGGTATGGGTTACCTCTCATCATCTGAGGTACTCCTTTTGACGGTTTAAATAAAGGCTTTTCGAAGACGTCGTTTCAGTTTGAATAAAGACCCCTCCCATGAGTTCCTGAATATCTTACGCATGTTTCAAAATATTTAGATAACCAGGATGGTGAAAATTTTTTGAGCTTGCCTCAAGGAGTTTAGGGAGCAACTTTGACATTGGGATCGAAAGTGGCGTAAAAGACAGAACGCTCTTCTTCTTTTGTTCGAAGACCTTCTGGGCGGTCTAAGAGGTGTTCCCTTGAGTAGGGATAGAGTCTTTGAACTTCCAGGGTCTCGGCGCATTAGAAACAAAAGCTACCTCAGCATTCGGCTCGCGCTCCTTCTTTACCGGAAACTGTTGCTTAGGGGCTGCTTCAGGTACACGCCTTTCTCTCATCGCCCATTCGTGCCTATCTGCTACTTTGATTAAGTGCACGAAGTGCCTATCTGCTACTTTGATTAAGTGCACGAAGGTTTGACACCCCGAGGTGTTCAGTTTCTTGAAATAGTTGTAGGGCAACAGCTTCAAAAAGATATCCACCAGCTCCTTCTCGAGGATTGACGGTTTAACTTGAGTGGCCAGGGCTCTCCACCTTTGAGCATACAAGCGAACGCTTTCGTTTCTTCCCTTGGTAGTTCGAAGTGGCTCCTCTCTAGTCGGAGTGGTCATCGCGTTGAATTTATACTGGCGTAAAAACTCCCCTGCAAACTCGTTCCAATCATCGTACTTCTATATGTCCAATTCTACATACCAAGACAGAGCGGCGCCGACCAAGCTCTCTTGAAAGGTGTTGATGAGCAATGGCATGTAATCCGAATACTTAGCCATCTTGTACAAGTAGTACTTCAGGTGGATCTTGGGACAGCATGTCCCGTTATACTTCCTTGAGAAGTCGTGTTCTTTGTAGTTCGTCGGAACTTCGATCTTCACAAAGGGTGTGATTTTGTTGAATTTTGAGAGCTCAAATCCTGATTGGTGAGACACTCCTCTATCTTGGCTATCCTTTTGACTCCATCATCAACCTTGGTGATAGACTTCTATTTTTCCTCTAGATCAACAATGATAGGTGGAGCCTTAGGCGGTACTTCAAAATTCGGAGTCTGGCTAGGATTAGCCGCAGTACTTGCCCCAACGGCCCCACTTGCATCAGAAATAGTAGGTGTAAGTAGGTTTGCAGCTTGGTTGAAATCAATGGGTGGAGCAGGTTTATCATTAGCTACGGCCCGCGCAGCCCTCATTTCAGCCATCATTTCGGCCATCATTTCAGTCATTTGGTCCATTTGTGTTTCCAAGTTTCCCAGGCGAGAAACGACCTGTTCTTGCTCTATACGGGCGTGTAGACGGGCCCGAGCCGGGGTCCTCGTGATTAGAAGTCACCTGTTCGAAAAAACTTTGAATCAGTGATGTCGACATGAAGGAGGGATCATAGTCATGAGGCCTCCTTACTAATATGCCATGGTGTGGACGACAGCCTGTATGCGAGCGTACCTTCTCACACAAGGCTCTTCGCGTCACGCACACAAATAGACATATTATTAGGAAGGTAGTAATCCATGATGATTGCAATGGGGGTTTCGAAAAGATGTCTCATATGCATGAATTAAAAGCATTCATTACAAGTAAAAGCTCTCGAAAGAGATTCGTTGAAAAGCGATATGAAAATGTTCCGATATCCTAAACTCGATGGGAAATCTCTCTATTCAAGCCCCTAATGCCCATTGCCTGTTATGCTCTGAAACCGCCAAGGAGGTCCGGCCTTCAATCGTAGAGTTCCTCGCCATCAAAATAAGTGGATGATCATACGTTCTCCGGTACGTATGGCTCTACTCCAGGCACGTATGGGACGATGTACTCCAGGACGTAAGGCTCAACGGGGGTCGGGCAAATTCTCTTGAAATCTTGAATGTATTCCTCGGAAGCCCGATGAAGGTCCATCTCGTCGCTCAATTTGTCTGGCCATTCCACCTCCTAAAAGGGGAGTTCTCCAGCACCTGTTCTATGACATCAATTTTCGTTTGGAAATGCGTCTTGTTCTTCTTAGTAAGCGCTCCATGAGGGAGGTCGAAAGCATACTCATCAAGGTGACTCGGGGGAGGGATCTCCTGTAACATGCCGAATTGTCTGACGATACAGATCGAATAGTACGACACGCCTCCAGTGAACCTCAATAGCGGGATCGGCCCCCCGTCAACGGTGGTGATGTGAACCTCGTACATCTTGGGTCGTCTCAACCGCCATCAGACTTGCTTCGGCTCTAGCTTTAGAATGTTGTACCAGTCGTTAAAAGAACGATCGGTAATGAGTGATTGGCACTTAAGGAAGGATTTGATGGGGGTGTATATCTTCATTGATTTAGTAGCAACCTGCACGAAGATTGAGACTCTTAAGATGAGAGGTAATCCACATGAAGAGAAGACTATTAGAGGCTTGGAAGATGGTTTTTCGAGCGGACCTAGAGCGGTCGAGAGCGATTTTGTAGCAATTTAGAGATAGAAAGGTCTCGGTGAGAATCATATAAGAGTAGTCCAACTGGTCACGCACTTGCTGGGCTACGTGGACGATGAGGGGGTTGAGTGTAGCCCTGGAGGTAGGAAATAGAACGAACCCGAAGAAGGCTAGGATGAAAATCTTTCCAGCTCTATGACCGTTGTCAATAGGCAAGTTGGAGTAGTTGTCAAATAGCAATGAAAATGGGAATCTGCCAGAGTAGGTCTTGAAGATTTCTTCGATTTTCGAAATTTTGAGGCGGAGAAATTTGGAGAGTAGCTTGGATGGGTCAAGGCCCAAAGGAGACCGGGCTAGTTGGCCTTTGAACTTAACTCCGAATATGATCATGTACTCTTCCAGCGTGAGTGTAATCTCTAAGCCCTCGAAGTTGAAAGTCAGCGTGGTCGGGGTCCAGAATCGCGTCGATGCATGTATAAGCACGGGTTGATATTTGACCTTGAGGAGATCTACCAGGTGCCCCAGCCTCTGTTTGATGTAAGTCTAACTGACCTCGTTGATGCGGTCCCACCACAGCAGCAATTCCCTATGTGGAACTGGGATGACCTGAATATCGTCCCTCCCCATCGAGTCTAGAATATGAAAACGTTATCCCAAATTAATTATCATTGATTACTCGGTCATTAGACTCGTTCAACTCGTCATTTCCTCTTGATGGGACGAGGGTCAAGTTCCCTTATTTGATTAGGGAGAATATCGAATGAGGGTTCCAACCCAAGTCCCATTGAAGGGTATAACGAGTTGGACGAGAATGACGATGCAATGCAAATGATATGCTTATGCATGATGTGGGCCAGTTCAATTTCATGTTCCACGCACCATGAAATGAGGATTAGATTCTCACACTTGCTTTAAACGTGTCAAGTGCGAGCTCTAATGGAAATTTCATCCGAATGGGACATGGAACTGAACTGGGAAATCCGAATGGTTGAGAGAAATTCCAATGTCGCGTTCCAAAGTAAAAACGCTTAAATAAGACTCAAAGACCAAAGTGCCAAAGGTAAAAGGGAGCTCCACAGGTGGATACTCCTTACAAATTTGAGGACTTAGATAGACGGATGGATAACTAAAAAGAGACAGTTAGAATGCGACCCTAGAGAACCTAAGGAGATGCCCCAAGTCGGGTCTTCGGGGAATGTCGCCTGTCGTTCTTGCTCTGGCTAGATCGGGTTGTCCTCTTCATCAGATGAAATGTCTATTGGGGTGGAAAGGGACGGCTGGCTCTTGGGAAAATCTTCTTTGTCTTATGAAATCTCGATGACCTCTAGATGGGGTCTTGGATCGGCTATCGCCCTTCGAAACGCCTTCTTCCGCTTCCGGTAAAGGTTCATCATCCCTTCCATATTGTGCTCATGTTTGTGCTTGCGCTCGAGTTGCTCGACGGACTTGATGTAAAAACAGTCCGTCCCTCGAATGAGATTTCGTTTGGTAAGCGCTCTTCCTTGGATAAATCGAAATGAGTGGAATCCGTTGAATGTCTCAGTAGCTCGATGGCAGATGACGCGTCGCTCATACTAGGATGTGTCCGGGATCTTGGACCGACTTGGAGCGACCATCTCTACCCTATCCATAGCCTAAAATGAAATTTGAACTCAACCATCGGATTTGATTAATGCAGTATGTCGTGCAAATTACGAATAAATTAAATGAGATATTACAAGTAAATTAAAGAGAAGTGGAAGAGTTTTACCAAATGTGGCTTCTAATGAATTTTGATTTTAGGTATACCAACCATCCATACACATGCGCATGAGACAAGTAAGGCTTGACTCTAGAAATCAAAAGGGCTCAAGTAGGGAACCTAAAGGGTTCCCACTATTCGAGTCAATAAATTCGTCTATAAGCGTAATCCACAACAAATGGATAAAAGTATCGACTTGGATAGTGAGCGGGATCAAATATGGTCAACCCCAACACAAATCCACGCTAGAGCTTTGCATATCGATTCCCTATCTATGGCTACCTAAAAAGGTGATTTCGCGACCTGGGTTTGGGCGCTTTGTGCAAAGTGTCGTGATCCTCAATTATGCAGGTGAATCATGCACAACAGTTTGTATATCAATCAGCACTTCAAGTCATCCACATAATATACATTCATACACCCAACCTGCATAAGACAATGTTAATCACAGACTACTTCCATTATCACTCAAATCTACAAAACCATTTAACACCTATCGTAAGCGAACTTACCGCCTACAAGAAACATGTCAGAAAATTCACTCAACGTTTTAATTACGACCTAAGTCTACTTGAGGTCTAGAACTATAAGTTCTATGGTTCGATCCCTAGTGAAGTCGCTAATCTATCGCGATCCGTCTTTTTTCGGCGGACAAACAAACAGGCTAATGGATTGTCGATCGGGCGCCCACTCTGAAATATGGATTGCGGGCTTTCTCGGCACGAACCTTCCCAAGCCCATACCAAATAGCGACGGGAGTAAATTTAAGGGTTTTCGACGATAAGAGTCGATCAGATTCTACCTTGGTGTGGTTGTGGTGGCATGTGCTATGTGTGCATGCATTTAGAGTCGCCACCGGTCCTTCTTGGAAAGTGGATCGGAAACCTCACTAATCGATTGGGAGGGATCGATCAGTTTTGTGGAACCAGGGATTTTGGGTTCGGGGACTTGGTTACGTTGGTGTCATTACCAATGCTCTTTCGGTACCTAACATGAGTGATTTTCCTAACTAAGATTTCATGCAGGCGTAATTTTGGGTGAGGTAAGTCTAATTCAGGGATTTCATGCAGATTGGAAGACTAATCCTATCAATCACAATCAATATAATGAAAGCGCAATCAAGTGCATTCATGTACCACATCAATGCACATTAATTCAAACCAGGTGCCTCCTAGTATAGCCTTGAGGGCTTAGAGAATGTGCGATTTAAGGCAAAGGGTAAAATGGAAAGATTTGGGGACGATTGGCCCAAAGGGAGAAATAATCATTTTTGAAGGGTTTGGAAGACTAATTACCCAAAATAGTCCATGACCAGTTGATCGCGGCCCTTTTTCCATTTTTGAGAATTTTTTGAATTTTTTGATTTTTTACGATTTTTGGAAGACGATTCGCCAAAAGGACGAGATTGTCACTTTTTGGGATGATCGAGGATCAAAACAAACAAAAAAGATCTTGACCAGTTGATTGTGACCACCTCCTATTTTTCAGGATTTTGTTTGAAATTTTTGGGAAAACGATTTGCCAAAAAGGCAAAATCGTCATTTTTGGAAAGATCGGGGCTCAAGAGACCCAAAATAGGTCATGACCAGTTGATTGTGACCATTTCCTATTTTCTGGATTTTTTAGAATTTTTCCAATTTTCTCGAATTTTTTTATGATTTTTCCAATTTTTAATTAATTTTTGAATTTTCATAATTTTTTATTAATTTTTTTAATTATAACAAATATTTTCCGGATCGGGTCAGACCAGGCCCACGCCTCTCGGGCGCCCAATCGGACCGTATGGGTTGAAGACCGGCCTAAACGACGTAGTTTTGAATATGTCTTTTTTTTACAATTTTCTAATTTATCCGAAAATCCTCGATCGGGCGATCCAGGACGTGCGACATGGCTTCCCCTGGTGCGTCCGATCTAGGTTTAATTGATGGGACTAAAAACCCTAGATCCGATGGTCCACCAAGACCCACTTGGTGTCACGATGACCATCAGATTTATTTTTCTTATTATTTTCGAAAATAATTTATAATTAAAGAAATTATATATATTTTGAAAATCCTAGATCGCTACACGTGGCAAAACCACGACCGTCCGATCTAGGTTTTATTTACTAGTGGAGCCGCCCCCACTTTTGCCGACGTGGCCGCCTACGTGGCATGCCACGTTGGCACCATGTCATCCTTGACCAGTCAACTTTCGTTGACTGGTCAATGGCTCGCCGGGGAAGTAGACCGGCGACTCGTCGAAATAGTGATTTTTTCGGCGAGTTCGCCGGAATCTTCGCCTGAAAATTGGGACCAAGCCAAAAACTTGCAAAATTTTCACCCAAAATCACCTAAATGATCCCCCATCAGCACAGCAACCCATTCAACATGAAAACCATGATAAACAACACCCGAAAAGCCCCCGGCCGATCGTGAACAGTACCGGTTCCAGCGACCATTTTTGCGATTTTTTTTTTTTACCGAAACCTCATTCTAGTCATCCAAATAACATCCTAGGAGGCTTTAGAGACTTACCTAAGCTCTTTAGAGCTCGGTGACCATTGTTCACACCAGCGCGAGTCCTCGGCTCGGGTATGCCCCGGAGAGCTCCGGCCACCATTTTTCGGCGAGGTTCGATGCAAAACAAAGACATACAAGGACTTAGAGTCGGTTCTCGAACACATTACGAGCAAGGGTGTGACGAAATATGCTCGGGTATGGCTCGGCCGTGGCCACTATACATTGAAATGACCGGCGAGCATTTTATCAAACAGTTGGCGTGCATCGAAAAATCAGCATTCGAACAGAAAACTGGGGGAACACGAGTTGAACCGAAGCAAACTAACACCCAAGTGTCACTATGGAGACTTAAACTAACGTTGGTATATGTTCAGTTTGGCTTAGTTTCGTCGGAAATCAACTCGGACCAAAACTTACAGTAGCATAAAAACAGGGCATGAAACCAGAGTGAAAATACCGACCTGTTCAAAGGTCACCGGCGACTACGGGGCTTCGGCGGAGGTACTAGGGACGTCCTTCAGCCTAGAGATCCTCTACTGAAGTGAGAATCGCCTTCAAATTCCTCACGGCTCTCCCTTGCTCTCGGTCCTCTCTCTCTCTCAGTTTTTTTTTAAATCGAGCATCCTCCTCTTTCTCTCTTTGGCCGACCCTTATAGCCCCGAGCCCTGGCGATTCGAGAGGACGATCACGTCTTCCATGCTGCCTGAAAAAGAGGACCGTGCTCTGAGTTCTTGTTGCACGGTGCTCCCTCCTCCTTCTGGCGATCTGTTCCATGATTCTCTATTCTGTACGTGAGAGAGAACATGAGTTGCAGACCCGGTTCGGCAGGGTCGGGTCGGGTCGGGCCGGACCCGATCGAATCGATTTCCAATTTTTTTTTGCCAAATTGAGCCTCTAATTGACAATTTTTCATGAAATTGATACCAAAATCGGACTCCTCAACATATTTTTCATCTAAAATAGGCATCTTTGCTAACAAATGAATTGGAATTTAGTGAAAACCCCAAATTATGTCAAGGATCCGAAAATGTTTTTTGCTTAATTGAGGGTCCAAACGATCAAATCAGTTCAAATTGAGGCCACCAATGGATCCGGGGTGACGGAAAATATAGGGTAGAGATGTTGTATTTTCATGGGTGTCCCTTGAAAAATTTTAATTACAAGATTAGCGAAACCGGAGACTAAATTAAAAGAAAATTGTGTAATTAAGTCCTTTTGGTTAAAATTGATTAAATTGAGGGGCAAACCAGCTCAAATGCACTTCATGGCTCTAGATATTGATGTCATAGCTTATGAAAAGTGGGAATTGGAAATTAAAAGGCTCGAAAAACAATTTTTATGCTCGATTCGGGCTTATGTTTGTGAAGGAATATAGTGACCCAACCTGAATTTTCAAGATTTTAAGTCACCAACTCGAAGAGGGAATTAAAATAAAATTATTGACTATTTTTGTGCATTTCTCTGACTATAAATGATATTTTTCTGATTTTTTGGGTATTTTTATGATTAAATGAATTCGAAAAATATTGAAAATTACGAAAAATATTTTTTGTTCAAAATTGGTTCCTAAGGCTAGGCCAAAGCTTCCAAAGTTAATTTCGAAATTTTATGATTTTTTTGCTATTTTTAATTAATTTTGAAAATAAAATTACAATTAAAAATGATTAAAAATCTTGTGTCAACAACGATCGCCGCCGACCGCCGTCATCGCCGACCACCGCCTATGACCACAATCGACCGCTACCGTTGCCATCGTCACCCACCAATAGCCGACCACCGCCGACGCCGCTGATCACAACCTGTCGACCGCCGCCCGTCGCCTCATTCTGATTACCACCGCCATCGCCGCCACTGACCGACTCCGCCGCTCACCGACAACCTCAACCGAATGTCGCCACCGCCGCCGCGTCACCCGCCAATTGCCGACCATCGCCGATTGCCGCTGCCCACCGACCGTCGCCCGTGGTCTCTTTTCAATCACCGCCTACAACCGCCGCCGCCTCCCACCAATCGCCGCCGCCGCCTGTCGATCACTGACCATCGCCGGGGATCGTCGCCGCTACTCGCCGATTGCCACAACCGCCGAAGACCTCCGCCGACCATCATCATCGACCCCTGTCGCTAGCAGTCGCTCGTCGACCAACACCGCCGCTAGCAGTTGCTCGCCGACCAACACCGCCGCCCGTCGACCGCTACTTTTCTTTTATTAAAGTGAAAATACTCTACAAAGTGTATTTTTCACCAAACGACATTTACATCAAAGTTGCTTTCCAATGTGTTTTTAAAAAATACTTTACCAAACACTACTTGCATTTCGGAAAAAACCTTTAGTCCAAAGGTATTTGCATTTACTCAAATTCCTTTAGCCAAATGTTGAACCAAACAGGGCCTTAGTCATATCCGATTACAAATTGACTCATAACAGGCAACTTGGAATTAAATGAAAAGAAATTATTGTTTGTCAAGAGCTACAAAAGTTCCTCAAATTAATGACATCAGCAGCTTTAATAGATGCTTGCAAAATTGAAATGGTCTACCAACCCATTTGTTTAACTTTCTCCACTCTTTTACGTTTCTTTGCAAATCTTTGTCCTTTCATTCTCACTTTTCCCTTTTCTTTTCGAAAGAGGAATCTCCATTAGAGAGAAGCCATGAAAACTTCCACCCTGATAGGCTTCATAAGGATCGCCATGAAAGCACCATTCATTTCTCATCGTTTTACAAAAATTATATCACATAGGCTTGTTATGAATCGCGTACCAATTCCAGAAAAATAATACAAGCAAACAATCCCACTAGCATAATACAATGATAAAATAATCAAATCAGAAAAATACACCAGAGAATTTGTTATTGAAGTTCACCCAAACTTGGATTATGTCTTCGTACATAGGCACTCTGCAAATTCACTATTTTTAGAGAAAAGTAAGAATACAACTGATTATCTTCTGACAAGATCGAAGTAAAAAGAAATTGAGAATACTCAAGAATGCCGTTACGACTTCTCTTTTTCTTTTTCTCTCTATTCGCTACTTTGCGTTTTTTTTTTTTTGCTTTTATGACAGCTATTACCTTTACATCGCTCATATATGATGTATAGCTTTTAACCTAGGATCAAAAAAGGCAAAAGACAAAAAAGCCCTTAATGAAATATGTTGGCTTCACACGTTAATAATGTGCGAAGGAAGTTTCAGAACGTTGACTCAGGTTCATAACAAAGGTTGAACGCGACAGATAGGTGCGAAGGTTGAGCACGACACTTTAATTCATTATGAAGGTTAAGAGCACCAGCGAGGTGCGAAGTTTAAGTACTCCACTCCGATTCATTGGGAAGGTTGGGCATATTGAGTACTCTAGCATGACCATCCAAGTGCTCTCGTTCTTTAATCATAATAGATTCTCTCTCAAATGGATAATGAATAGAAATTTTTTTTCTTTAAACAAAGGCTACGCTTGGTGATCAGAATAAAAGTTAGGAAAATTTTCAAAAAAAAGGCCTGGAGTGCCTTTATTTTCTCAAATGAGGGCTTAAAGTGGACTGTGTTTCAAATAAGGGCATGAAGTGCTTGTTTTGTTTCAAAAATGGCCTGTCAAAGGATGCCTGTCAAAGGATGCCTTTATCCTTTTACTTTTTTTTTGTCTTTTTTTTGTCTCTCTTTCCCTATTGCCTTTTTTTTTCTACTTTTCTCCCCTCCCCTCCCCTCCCTTCCCTATCGTCTTCTGCAATCGACACCTTCATCTTGTTCAACCCCGACGTTTTTGCAGCCCTTCACGCCTTCCTAACGGAGTACAGTGGGCGGCTGGAGCTGTCGTCGGCCGCAAGCATGGTGGCGAGGATACCCCTAACGCTGGTCCCAACGTTGCCAAAAAGAAATGTGATTTGTGGTTGCAGAGGACGCCACATTGCCTCCACACTCAAGTTGTACCACCACATTACCTTCGCCGCATGCTTCTCAAGAACTGACCCTTTTTGCCATGAACGACGGCGGCGGAGAACTCAAGAACCCTCCCCTGACACTCCTCTTCTCCTCCTTCGACCACCATTAGCATCCACGAGCTTGACAGGACCCAAGAAAACCTAGATGCTCACCACGGGGACGATCAGCCACTGAGCCAGGTTTGGCGAGAAGTGCAGGGTTGCGGCGACTGGGAAGGGCTACTGGACCCCATGAACTCCCACGTGCGGCGCGAAATCATCCAATACGGCTAGTTCGCACAGGCGTGCTACGACTCCTTCGACTTCGACCCCAACTCCAAATACCGCGAGACGTGCTAATATCGCGGGTCTCAGTTCTTTAACAAGCTCGACATGAGCCACTTCGGCTATTAGATTAGCCGCTACTTGTACGCCACCTCCAACATCAACCTTCCCAACTTCTTCCAGCATAGGCTCGGCAAGGTGTGGAGCACGTACGCCAACTAGATGGGGTACATTGCCATCGCCACCAACGAGGAGGAGATCCAGCGTCTTGGGAGGCGTGACATTATCATCGCGTGGAAGTCATTTAGTCAGGCCCTTCTTTGAAACAAAAAGATCACTTCATGCTCTTATTTGAAACAAGATTCACTCCAGACCCTTATTTGAGAAAACAAAAGCACTTCAGGCCCTTATTTGAAATTTTTCCTAAAAGTTAGGATAAATTTATCATATCTTGTATTTGTTCCTGCCTAAGACATGGTAAAGTAGGATACAAGGGGAATATAGCCTAAATAAAACTATCCCACAGAGGAGGTGAGATAAAGGTAGGTATGATTTTTTCTGTTCATGGTGTAAAAATTATTTTTTTGGATAACAAACTTCTTAAACAATAAAATCATAATCTTAATAAAACTTAAAATATATTTTCATTCTAATGTTAAAAAGAAAACTCAATATAACAAAAAAACAAATTTTGTTTTTATTCCTTCCAATCTTTATGTATATATACACCTGGTATCTGTATTAGTACATATTTTGAGTCTAATAGTATTATTTTATATAAATTTAAGAAATGACATAAGGGAATATAGATAATTACAAAGAAAAGCTTTAAAGACTAAAAATAAGTTAAAAAAATGAAGTAGCATAACCCAGATTTTACATGACCATATTCAAACTTGAAAAATGATATTTCTCGAAGAATGAGGATCAATGAAATTTCGGTCCTGTTTGGTTCAGCATTTGAGATGAGCATTGGGGTTCTAAAGTCCCTTGGCCAAATGCAAATGCTATTTGGTTCATTTTTTGGTTCATTTTGGACAGATGCAATTGCATCTCAAATGCTCTCCAAAGGCCTTTAGGCCAAAGTACTTCTGGAGGTACTTTGGAAAGTTGCATCTCAAATGCAACTAATTTTTTTTAACTTTATCACATTCACTTGCCGCCGCCGCCTGCGGCCGACCACCGCCGTTCATCGCCGGTCGTCGTCACCGCCTCCCGCCGCAGGTGGCCGGCTGTCATCGCCACCGGTCGCCGTCGCCTGTCGCCGCCAACCTTCAGCCGCTAGTCGCCGGTCATCGAATGCCGCCGCCGGTCGCCGGACGATGACCGTCGGAGGCCAGTCACCAGACGACGGCTGCCGGTGTCAGTCGCTGGTGCTAGTTGCAGGCTGCCACCACCGAACACCGGTCGCTAGTCGCCGGGCACCGGCCGCCGCCGCTGCCAGTAGGTGGCCGCCGGTAGCCATTCGCCGACCGCCGATCGCTAGACGACGGTCGCCGGGCGCCGGGCGCAGCCGCATTCGGTTGCCGGATGCCGGTCGTCGGACGCCTGTCGTCGGACATTGGCCACAGCTGTGGCCGATCGCCGGTTGCCGGATCCCAGCCGTCGCCGCCGCCAACCACCATTCGCTGACCGCCGTCGCCGCCGCCGCCGATTGTCGACCACCATCGCCAACGACGGTTGCCGGACGCCCGTCTTTGGACGCTGGCCATCGTCGCATCCGGTCGCTGGACGATGCCGCCGCCGACGATCGCCGTCACCGCCGGGCTGGACGCCGGCTGCCGTCGCCGACGACGGTCACTGGTCGCCGTCGCCACTTTTTTTTTATTATAAAAAAAGTAAAAATATTTTACAAAGTATATTTTTCACCAAACGGCATTTACGCCAAAATTGCTTTCAAATACGTTTCTAAAAAATATTTTGCCAAACACTACTTGCATTTTGGAAAAGGCCTTTAGCCTAAAGGTATTTGCATTTCCTCAAAGTCCCTTGGCCAAATGCTGAACCAAACAGGCCCTTAAAAAAAAAACTAGGATCTTCATCTCCTTCTCCTCTATATCTCTCATTCGTGTTGAAGTTTCATATATACTTTGTAATTTTTTATTTCGCGACAAAACTCTACAAAAACGGCGAGAGCGTCGAAACTTTTCTCCTTCTTAGCTTTCTAGTTCGCGTCAGAAGACTATGAAAGCATAAAGTCAAAACCCATGCTCCTCTGTAACTTTGTGGTTCACGTTGAAGTTTAACAAAGTAGCGAGAGAGGCAAAACTTTTCATAGCCACAAAGGTGAATGATTTTATTTTCTCTCTCTTACTAGTTTTGGCAATTTATTATGAGAGATTCTTATAGTCTCCATTTGCGCATTCTCAAATTCTTTTACATCGGTATGTCATCAATACCAAACAATGAACATGTATGATATGAATATGTGCGGCTTTATTACTGCGATTTACCAAATAGTGGGGTAGGATATGACGAAATCTATGGATTTTATGTCCCGTGCAATCCTATACGGGCTAGAAATTCGGACGACGAAACATAGTCAAGATTTTTCTCTCCTTTTTCGATTCTTATGCCGAAGGTAGCAAAATGGAAATATTTCAAATTCCATTTCCACTTCTAATGAGGTGAGAAGCATTTACTATTGACCGTTTTTGGGGAAAATTCTCTAAAGCCCATATTTCGCATTCACAACATTTGATGGATAGCGGAAAAAAAGTCCCCTTGCATAGTAAACACGACCCCAAAAAAAAAACCTTGGGTGTTGAGCGCGGCAAAGTGATGCGAAAGTTAAGAACTCCATTCCAATTCATTGAAAAGAAGAGAGGTGCATGACCACTCAAGTGCTCTTGGTCATTAGTGGATGCCTTTAAAATTTTTTGTTGATGTCATGATGATGGTGGTGCATCGGGAAAATTATCAAAAAAGTCCTAAACCTTTTGCAGTTGTGTCAATTCAGTCATAAACCTTTTTTTTACTGATTCGGTCATAAACCTTTTGTAATTGTGCCATTTAAGTCCATCCGGTGAACATTGACCGGCTGACGTTGATGTGGATGCCGGCCAGCCGACAACTTATTATTTTAATATTTTTGAATTTTTTTATGATTTTTTTAATAATTTTTATGATTTTTTTTCTTTTTCTCTCCATCTCCCTCTCCCCTCCCCTCCCCTCCGCTCCCCTACCCTTCCCTTCCATTCCCTTCCCTGGCCTGCAACTCTAGTCGATTGCCATCGCCATAGTCCAGCGGTCAGAGGCGCGGTCGGATAGGCCGCCTCGCTCGGCCATGGTAAGGGTCGACCTCGCCGTCGCCGGGTGAGGCAACGACGGCGAGGTCGAGCCCCACCATGGCTGGGAGAGGCTCCGTCTCGCAAGCCCAGATCTGGGCCGACAAGGTTGAGCCTCGACCGGCCATGGCAGGGCTCGACCTTGCTCGACCATGGCGAGGAAGCGACGACGGTCGTAAGCCTAGGATCTGGGCCGGAAGAGAATGCACCGAGAGATGGATTCTTGAGGAATGACCGAGGGAGGGTGTCGATGGAGGTGGTGGTCGATGCAATTGAGACGGCCTGGGAAGCTTGAGCTCGGGGCTCATCAGGCGAGCTCGGCCATGGCGTGGAACATGAGGATGTGCAGGCAACCTTGAGCTAAAGGCTCGCTAGATCCAGTACATCTCGGCCATGGTGTGGAGCTCGAGCTCGCCAAATCGGCTGACGAGCCTCGAGCTCGGCTGAGGGTGATGAACTCCTGCCTTTCTAGCCTCGGCGGAGCTCAAAGCTCGCTGATTTGGCAAAGTCCCGAGCTCGTAGCTTGCCGGCCTTGGGCAAGCCCGAGACCAGCCGCCTCGAGCTCGACGGGTCGAGTCATGGCCATCACCGGGCGGTCGGATGAAGGAGGACGGAGTGGCATCGGAGGAAGGAGTAGCAGTCACGGTGTGGAGCAAAGAAGGAAGAAGAAGGTGGGACTGTGGGAGGAGAAAATAAAATAAAATAAAATAAAAATAAAAATAAAAATAAAAATAAAAATCCTAAAAATTATAAAAATATATCATAATTTTTTAAAAAAAAATTAAAATATTATATTGCCGGCCGGTCGACATCTACGTCAAAGTCGGCCGGCCAAAATTCGCCGGATGGACTTAGATGGCACAATTACAAAAGGTTTAGGACTGA
The DNA here is from genome assembly GCA_021437785.1 of Rhodomyrtus psidioides. Taxonomy (NCBI): domain Eukaryota; kingdom Viridiplantae; phylum Streptophyta; class Magnoliopsida; order Myrtales; family Myrtaceae; genus Rhodomyrtus; species Rhodomyrtus psidioides. The sequence continues at coordinate 545,774 of JAILYB010000041.1, read as the reverse complement.
ATCGACAAAAAAAAAAGTTTAGGACTGAATTAGCATAATTGTAAAAGGTTTTGGACTTTTTTGGTAATTTTCCCGTGGTGCGTCCTTCTTAACTTACATTTCCTCTAATGTGCCTTAGATTATTTCTAATTCTCTATCGCTAATTCCATATGATCTAGGTATATATAGGTATGGTTCCCTTTTTTTTGTCTTAAATTAAATTAATGTTCGATTTATCTTTCTACTTTAAATGATTGGATTTTAAAAAGAAATAATCAGAGGCTCCAAAAGATATTAGCATCGTGCATAACGTTGGTAAATAATTTTAATTCGTCAATAATGACTTGTCGAGATATTGTGATGATTTGACAAGTATCGACGAGTTCGGGAAAATTGTTCAAAATGTTCTAAACCTGTGGCAATTTGTCAATTCTGTCATAAACTTATTTAATTATGCTAATTGAGTCCTATACTTTTTCGCATTTTGCAAATTCAGTCCATTTGGTCAATTTTGACCGAAAATCGATAACATGGACACAAACCCTCGTGTACAGCATCACTGACACCAATGTGGACAATATATATAATATTTTAATATTTTTTGAAATTTTCATCTGTATTTTCTTTTTCCTTTTTTTCATTTCTCTTTTTTTTTCCTTCCCTTCTTCCTATAGCAGATTGTTGGGCTCAACTAGCCAGAGGTGAGAGCCGACGAGGTCAATCTAGTAATGCCTCTAGCAAGGTCGACTTCACTGGTGGCTAGCAAGACTAGCCATGGCGAGGCCGACGTCGCCCAGCAATGGGGAAGGCAAGCCTTGCCAGTGGCCATGAGAGGTTGAACCTCACTAGGAGTGAGGCGAGGCTCGCCTGTGGCCGGAGAGGTTGACCTTGTCGGCCTTCGACTTTGGCCAATCGTTGAGGCTCGATGATCGTTTAGAGGAAGAAGGAGAGAAAAAGGAAAGAAAAATAGATAAATATTAAAAAATTTGAAAAAATTATCCATGTCAGTGCCGGTCGAGCCACGTAGGACAGTCGGTATCCGCGTCAACGATTTCCGGCCAAATTTAGCCACATAGACTCAATTGAAAAAACGTGAAAATATTTAGGATACAATTAGCACAATTAAAAGATTTAGGACTGAATTGTACGTTTAATACTTTTTCAACAATTTTTCCGACGAGTTCTTACATGCCTAAAATGTGATTTTCGCGAGGTTTGGTGGCATGTTAAATAGGGGTGAGCGTGGTTCCAGGGTAGAATCGAGAACCGGAGAACCGAACTGCCGGTTCCGATCCGGTTCTCGGTTCTGATGTGTTAGGGTCCGGTTCTCAGTTCTGTATTTTGAAGAACCGCCGATTCCGATTTCGCTTCCAGGTTTCTTGGTGGAACCAAACCGGCCTTTAAAAAACCCTAATTCTACTTTCTTCTATACTCGATGTCTCGTCTCGTCTCGTCTCGTCTCGACGTCTCCGCCTCTCTATTATCAATTCTGTCCTCTGTTGAATCTGTCCTCTCTCGCATCACGTGTGCTCCTTCTACATCCCTCCTCAACGATGACCATTCCCTTGCCCTTCCCTCCCCATCCATCGCTATCCCTCAACGACGGCCCTTCCATGGCCATCCCTCAACGACATCCGACGGCCGTTCCCCGACGATGTCGGACAACCATCCCTCAACGGTGCCCCAGGTTAGTTGATTTTGTCTTTGTGGTTAATTTTGCTTTTTAGTAGTTACGCATCTCTTCTTCATGGTTGGTTAACTGGCGCTAATCAAGTTCAGATACACTTTAAACAGTTGGAAATCTTCCCTATGTTCGGTCAATATGCCTTAATCAATATGTTTCAAGTCAGTGATTTAGTCAGTTGTCTACAAAGTTTAGCAAAGGAAGCAAACAGGGTATTATGATATTATCCTGAAACAAGAGAGTGCATTCCAAACTGTGAACACGTTTCCTATAATGACTAAGAATGAAAAAGCCGGTACAATTATGATAAATGTGTTTATGACATGCATGTTGGACCCGTGACATCTTTCAATTATGTCATTGGAGTTCAGGTTGAATTCTTCTGAAGATTTGGCTCATCTGACCTATCCTTTGCGAAATTTGGTCCCTGCAATGAATGTAATGCTAAATGAAACACTACTTTGGGCATCTTATTCTGGGGAGTTAAACATGTCTATCACTAGGACTATTGAGCACATCTTGGTAGTGAAATTAGTGAGTTGGATGTTTAACTTCATGCGTATTGTCATAACTTGCATTTAGTCACACTTCATGAGTGTCGTGCTATATTACTTTCACAAATAAGAAGGCCTAACTGATTTCCTAGAACAGAGTTCATAGATGCAGGTTCGAGTTATAATAATGTCGGAACTGGGGCTACGCTATCATATATGAGAGAGACATCATTATTTGGTTTCACTTGGGACATGGTAATAGGCCTTTGGGTTTTTGGTTGCATTCTGAGAAACTATATGCATGTCATGTTACTGTCAAACTTATTGTGATACCAGTACAGAGTTCACCCTTTGGAGATCTTGATGTGCAACACGTCTAGCGGTAATTTTTCAGGGTACTTGATGAGAGATCATGCCATGTGAGATCTTATGTTTGTTTATCTAATCATGATGCACATGGTGGCATTTATTTGTAATTATCATTTACTTGATCAAATTTTGCATCTATTGTGATCGGTAAAAGATTAAAATTTCAAGCTTCTTTGGATACCGTTGCATTTTTTTTTATGAACATCTTGGTGGTCCATCAAACTAAAATAATTTGTTCTCTCTCTCCCCTTGAGGCCCTAAGACTATTTTTTTTTTTTTTGCAAGGGTCATTCTTCTCTATTTTACCTTGACATGGATTTATCATAAGTCAGAAAATCTCATATACTTGGCAAGGATCAGTCTTGATGGAGAATGTTGTGAAAGTTGCAATGGTTTCTCGGAGGCTTCTTTTGGAAGAACCTGAACATGTATGGATGCTGATATTCCATAGTTGATTTGAACTTATGCGTCAACTTGTCCAGAAGAACACTGAAGAATGTATAAAGGTAGAGGTTGTCTCCATCATGAATTTGATTCTGCTAAGGGGCAGTGCTTATGAGGACATGGAAAACACGTCCTTTGTCAATATCTTGGATATCTATGATGTAATACTAATGCGGAAATAACCAGAATCTTGCAAATACGTTAATGCGAAAGCCGGAGAAAATAACGAGGAACGATAAATGACACAAGATATAACGTGGTTCAGTCCGAATGTCGGTACCTACATCCACGGGGAGAGCCAGCAAGAACAATCCACTATATCGGAGAATCGGATTTACAATCACTTAATACTCTCGTGTTTCTCGCATCTAGATTATACTCAAACTCAGTGTTTACAAATAAACAACTCTCAATTGGATATACAAAATAATAAACACCTCATGCGCAAATCACCGTGTCGAGGAAATCCTCCGCGCGCGACCCTTTTTCGTTCGCGTCGTTCAGCCCGTGAAGGATACTGTACAGCCTCTGCTTTTCTTCCCTTTTGCGGCGGCTGTGTCTCGGCTTCGGCTTGGGAACAGAAGACCACTAAAGTCTACCTCCCCTTTATACTCGTACGGAGGTTGCCAGAATGAAAAGCAAACCCTTGCTTTTGCTTTTCATTCTTTTTTCTTGCACAAAGACTTATTTACCCCCATCTAATATATTATATTGAGAAGTCCCTTATTTTGTCCTGTTGTGCAATGTAGCTCAATATCTTCTTGCTTCAAACCGCAACAAAAGATGCCCTTTTTTTCTTTTATTTCTTTTGTGCGATCACCCTTCCATATTTATCCAATCAAATTAGATCCGGAAGCGATTCAAATACGAGACATAATCTAACAATTCTCCACCTTGGCTCGATGTTTGAAACCAATTCATAGTGTTCATCATCTAAGCTGCTCTCCCTTCGCCCCGAAAGGTGATCACTCTCGACAGACGTCAATGGTGCTCAAGCAAAGCTTGAGCTTCGCTAAAGGAACATGCTTAGTCATCATGTCCGCCGGGTTCTCTGCTGTCGCTATCTTCTTCACAACAACCTTACCCTTCGTTAAGATATCTCGGATGAAGTGGTACCTGATAATGATATATTTCGTCCGCTCGTGATAAACCGGATTATACGCCAGAAATATCGCACCTTGGTTGTCACAATGTATATCAACACTTTTCTGATCTAACCCAAAGTCCAAGAGCAAACCCTATAACCATATCGCTTCTTTCGCTACAAAGGTCAGTGCCATGTACTCCGCCTCAGTCGACGACAAGGCCACGTGGTCCTATAAGGACGCCTTCCAACTAATTGCACCACCTGCAAGCGTAAATACGTACCCTGCTAAAGACCTGCACTCATCCAAGTCACCTGCATGATCAAAATCCACATAACCTGTGGTTTCACTGCCATTACTATCCCTCCGATATACTATACCAACTTCTACTGTCCCCTTCAAATATCTGAGGATCCATTTCACAGCTTCCCAATGAGTTTTACCAGGACGCTTCATAAAACGGCTAACTACACTGACAACTTGTGAAATATCAGGCCTAGTGCACACTATAGCATACATAATACTACCCACTGCACTAGAATACGGAACACGGGACATATGCTCCTCCTCCTCCTTAGTCTGCGGTGATGACTTAACTGAAAGTTTAAAGTGCTTCGCTAATGGTGTACTTACAGACTTCGCTGACTGCATATTAAAACGTGCTATAATCTTCTCAATATATTTCTTTTGAGATAGACGTAAAAATCCTGCAGTCCTGTCACGCAAAATCTCCATACCCAATATTTTCTTTGCAGCACCTAAATCTTTCATCTCAAACTCAGCACTCAACTGTCTTTTCAGCACATCAATATCAGACATATTCTTAGCTGCTATCAGCATATCATCAACATATAACAACAGATATATCAAAGACCCATCATCCAGTCTCCTAAAATAAACACAGCTATCCATCTGACTCTTAGAATAGTCCTGACTAACCATGAAAGCATCAAAGCGCTTATACCATTGCCTAGGAGATTGTTTCAGCCCATATAAAGATTTCTTTAACAAGCAAACATGATCTTCCTTACCTGGAATAGCAAATCCCTCTGGCTGCCTCATGTAAATCTGCTCCTCCAACTCACCATGAAGAAACGCTGTCTTTACATCAAGCTGCTCCAACTCGAGATCCTGTGCAGTAACTAAGGCAAGCAAAATACGAATAGAAGTGTGTCTTACCACAGGAGAAAACACTTCATTGTAGTCAATGCCCTCTAGCTGTGTAAACCCCTTCGCCACAAGTCTCGCCTTATATCTCGCTGTCTCGACACCAGGAATGCCCTCTTTCTGTTTGTAGACCCATGTGCTTCCAACAATCTTTTGACTCTTGGGTACTTTAACTAGCTCCCATGTCTGATTCCGATGGAGTGATTCCATCTCTTCACTCATAGCCCCTAGCCACTGCGACGACTCAGAACTAGCCATCGCCTCAGAGTAAGACGAAGGCTCATCTGTCTCTACCTCGTCACCTACAGTCAAAGCATAAGTAATATATGTATAACCATAATGTACCGGTGGTCTAATTTGCCTTCGTTGTCTGCCCTCAACTAAAGTCTGCTGCGGCTGTACTGGTTGTTCACTATCACCGACTTCAGGAATTGCGGCCTTATCTGCAGTCTCTACATTTGTTACCTCCGAGGTCTCCGGAGTCTTCACCTGAAACTCCACCTCACTACTGACACCATGATCTGTCTACTCTGCTCAGGACTCCTCTGTCGAAGCATTGCAGTCTCGTCGAAGATCACGTCTCTGCTGATTAGAAAATCGGGTGATCTGGGATCAGTGCACCACAGCCGGTAGCCTTCCACCCCATGCGCATAACCCAGAAATATGCACTTCTTCGACCTCGGCTCAAGCTTACCATCACTAGCATGAGCATACGCAGGACATCCGAATACTCGTAATCCGGAATAATCAACAGTTTTCCCCGACCATACTTCCTCTGGAGTCTTCCACTCAATAGCGGATGATGGAGATATATTAATCAGGTAACATGCCATGTTCACTGCCTCGGCCCAAAATTCCTTGCCAATTCCAGCATGTGATAACATGCTCCGAGCTCGCTCAAGTAGAGTTCTGTTCTTCCGTTCTGCCACGCCATTCTGCTGTGGTGTCGCGGGTACTGTGCGGTGTCTAACAATACCTTCTCTCTCGCAGAACTCGGTAAAATCTTTACCACAGAACTCCATGCCATTATCGGTTCTCAAGCACTTGATTTGTTTATCTAACTGCTTCTCAATCAATGCCTTAAATTTCTTAAACCGATCAAACACATCATATTTGTGCTTCAGAAAATATACCCATACTTTCCTGGAATAATCGTCGATAAACGTCAGCATATAACGGGCACCTCCTTTCAAAGGAACTGGAGACGGGCCCCAAACATCTGAATGAATATACTCAACCGGTTGCTTGGTTGAATGAATACCTATAGTAAACTTAATCCTGCGCTGCTTCCCAAAGATACAGTGCTCATATAAGTCTAACTTACTTGTCTTCTGACCCTTTAACAACCCCCTATCACTCAGCATTGTCATACTTGCCTCACTCATGTGCCCTAAATGCATATGCCATAAACGAGTCAAGTCAGAATCTGACTCACCTGATGAAACTACAACAGCTCTTGTCACGGTCTCTCCCAGTAGATGATAAAGAGAATTCGCTTTCTTTCCTTTCATCACTGTCATGGCACCTCGAGAGATCTTCAGCACTCCACCTTCAGCGGTGTACTTACACCCGATATCATCGAGTGTCCCCAGAGAAATAAGGTTCCTCTTGAGCTCCGGTACATGCCTCACGACTGTCAATGTGCGAACTACGCTATCATGCATCTGAATACGAATTGTCCATATCCCCACAACCTTGCAAGCCGCGTTATTTCCCAATAGAACTCTACCACCATCTGCAGTCTGGTAAGTAGTAAACCAGTTCCTATGAGGCGTCATATGATAAGAACACCCCGAACCTAGCACCCATTCGTCTCCTGACGAACCTGTAGTCACATATAAGATAGTCTCTGCATCACTAGTGCTCTCTTCAGCAATATTTGCCACACTGTTTGTGGCCTTCTGCTTATCACCTCTATTTCTCAGCTTAGGACAATCTTTCCTGATGTGCCCCTCCTCGTGACATTCAAAGCACTTCACGCGTCCCTTGGATTTTCTATGGCGTGACTTAGACCTGCTTTTACCTCTGCTGCTACTGGACCCTCGATGTTGCTCTCTACCCCGAATCACTAGTCCCTGCGCTACATCCTGCGCCAGACTGTCATCTCGCAACTTTCTCTGCCACTCTTTAGAAAACAAAGCAGACTTTACCTCCTCTGAGGTAATCGAAGTACGCCCCTGTAGTAGAGAGTCAGTAAAGTGCTCCCATGACTCAGGTAAAGAAGCCAACAACATCATGCCCTGTTCTTCATCTTCAAGAATTTTACCGACGTTCTTCAAATCCATCATGAGTTTATTAAATTCATCTAGGTGGGTTCTGATAGACGTACCTTCAGTATATCTGAACTGAAACATCCTCTTCAACATGTACAAGCGATTGTTCAAACTCTTCTTTACATAGAGCGACTGAAGCTTTGCCCATAATGCTGCGGTATCCTTCTCCTCGCCTATCTCTATTGGCACTTCATCCGATAAATTCAACAGGATTTGACTCCTAGCTTTCCTCATCAACACATCCTTATCAGCATCTTTCATTGATTCAGGCAATTTAGCTTTGCCCTCCAATGCTTCTGCCAAACCTAGAGTTGTCAATAATGCCTCCATCTTGAGGCTCTACAACCCAAAGTTGTTCCTCCCGTTAAACTTCTCAATTTCAGCTTTCACCCCAGTCATAATTGCAGCAACAGAATTCCAGATAATAACCAGACAAGCAAATGCCCCAAATCACAATCCATAAATCTGACCCAACCTCTGATACCAATTGCTGTAATACTAATGCGGAAATAACCAAGATCTTGCAAATACGTCAATGCGAAAGCCAGAGAAAATAACAAGAAACGATAAATGACACAAGATATATCGTGGTTCGGTCTGAATGTCGGTACCTACATTCACGGGGAGAGCCAGCAAGAACAATCAACTATATCGGAGGATCGAATTTACAATCACTCAATACTCTCGTGTTTCTCACACCTAGATTATACCCAAACCCAATGTTTACAAATAAACAACTCTCAATTGGATATACAAAATAATAAACACCTCATGCGTAAATCACCATGTCGAGGAAATCCTCTGCGCGCGACCCTTTTTCGTTCGCGTCGTTCAGCCCGTGGAGGATACTGTACAGCCTCTGCTTTTCTCCCCTTTTGCGGCGCCTGTGTCTCGGCTTCGGCTTGGGAACTGAAGACCACTAAAATCTACCTGCCCTTTATACTCGTACGGAGGCTGCCAGAATGAAAAGCAAACCCTTGCTTTTGCTTTTGCTTTTCATTCTTTTTTCTTGCACAAAGACTTCTTTACCTCCATATAATATATTATATTGAGAAGTCCCTTATTTTGTCCTGTTGTGCAATGTAGCTCAATATCTTCTTGCTTCAAACCGCAACAGAAGATGCCCTTTTTTTCTTTTATTTCTTTTGTGCGATCACCCTTCCATATTTATCCAATCAAATTAGATCCGGAAGCGATTCAAATACGAGACATAATCTAACAATCTAATTAGTGAACTGCCTCATTTATGAGGTGTTTATATAGAATGTGGATGTCATTTGATGTGATTGGGCATTCCACGTCAAGATCATTTTCTTTGTAAAATTGAAGGAGTTGAACTTGGTGTTATTTCTTTATTGGACTCCTGCATGAAGTTCTTTAGCATTCAGGTTCACATTTGAGCTTGCATATTAAAAAAAAAATCTTTTCTCGCGGCTCGGCAGGTTCTAAGGTACCCTGGAACCGAATCCAAAACTTGTGACAAGGTAGGTTCCAGGTTTCAGGGTATACATGATAGATTTCAGGTTCCGAAAAATGAGAAAAATGTACTAGTGGGTAGGTTTTAGGTTTCAGGTAGAACTTGAAACCGCTCACCCTAATGTTGAATGTGAAAAATGCGAAAGTCACGAAATTGGACTTGAAAGTGCTATGTACATAATTATCACTACAAAAAAACACGCAATTAGCCACGACATTAGCGACGAGAATTTCGCAAAAATTCGTAGGTAAATTGATTTGGCGACGAATTAGCGCCGAGAAAAAATTCGTAGCTAATTCGGCGTCGCTAAATTTAGCGACGAAAAATTCGAAGGTCGTCGCCAATTTTGGCGACGAACGAAGGGGTTCGTCGCCACATTTTAGCGACGAACGGCTTTGTTCGTCGCCAATTTTGGCGACGTACCACTGTGTACATCGCCAAAATTTGGCGACGAACCCCTTCGTTCGTCGCCAAAATTTGGCGACGAACAAAGCCGTTCGTCGCTAATTTGTAATTTTTTTTTTTTTGGTCGGAGGAAGTTCTGGGAAATTGTCCAAGAAGAAGATGGCAACGAAGATTGCGAGGAAAATGAAAGCAGAAGCATTTCCAACGATGGCTATACATAGACACATGAAAGTTAAGCCAAAAGCCGACAACGAAGACGTAGGACGGCATTCTAGGGCGGTGAAATCACCGGCTCCGCCGTCGACCGGAGAGGGAGGGGTTCGGGTCGATCGCCGGAGTGAGCTTCCTTCCCTCTGAGCTGCTCACGGCCGGGGATGTCGAGTCGATCGCCGGAGTGAGCTTCTTCCGTCCGAGCTCGCTCCTCGACCATTTTGTTGAAGGTGGACGACGGAGTTTGGTATCGAGGCGAAGGGAGAGAAAAGGGAGGGAGTGGCAAGTGGAATGACGAGAGAGGGAGTGACGAGAGCGGCCGGGGAAGCTGATTTATAGACGAGCGGCTCGGGAAAAAAAGCGCCATTTTTTGATTCTGCGAAACTGAAAATCAGCGACGACCTTCGAAGGTCGTCGCTAAACCGTCGCTGGTTTAGCGACGAGATTCGAAGGTCGTCGCTAAACCGTCGCTGGTTTAGCGACGACCTTCGAATCTCGTCGCTAATTTTCAATTTCGCTGCAAAAAAAGGCGCTTTTTTTCCCGGGCCGCTCGAAATTGAAAATTAGCGACGACCTTCGAATGTCGTCGCTAATTTAGCGACGAAAAGAGATGTTCGTCACTAAAAATAAAATTGAATAATTCGCTCAATTAATTAGATACATCAAAATAAACCCTAGCCGCGGCATAAATAGAGCAAAAAAAATTCGTGACCTCCGAGTTGGGCCGGGGGCCGCGTCACGAACCAAATCTCATTTTTTTTCTCTACTTTTGGGTGATGAATCAGACCGAGTGCATAAATTTCAATACATATTTAATAAAAATGTGAAGCTTCTTAAAATTAGCAAGAAAATATATATCCTATATAATTCAAAATAATTCGTTAAATTAGCAACGAAAACAAAATGAATAAGATGAAACACGATGGGAATGGAACCCGCGATCACCGAAATACTTCATCCACGCGACAACCAACAAGGCAAAAGATATGGTATAATGTGTAATAATGATTACACATAAATAATGAAACAGAATGAATGCTTTCTAATTCAAGAATAAGAATAACAGAAATAAACCTCAATTCCAAGAAATTATATCTTCTTTAAAGCATTCACTGAAGAAGCAGAAACCCTTTTCAAAGAAGCTATCTAGGAACAAAATGAATTCTTTCTAATTCAGGAACAAGGATAATAAAAATAAATAAATTGATCGCTCTTCATTTATGCTTATTAATGTAATCTTTACTTAATTAATAATATATTCATTTTTAAATTTCAAAAAAATATTCGCTCTATTTTCATTTTCTTTTAAAAAGAATTAATGTAGATTAATATAAAATAATATAATCGAAGAAGTAACATAAATAAGCTAAGCTAAACGACGTATCATAAGCGTTTCTTATTTATATCATTCACCGTTTGAAGAGAGTAAAGATTCCAAATAATCGATCTTTCTTTTATTTATTATTGAACATTTCTTTGGTTGATTAACGTGTGATATATTGAACCCTCATTACTAATATTGAACGAAACTAGATCTTACAGAATCACATTTGAATATTTTATGATACATTACGTACCTTGCTAAAAAATTGATCCTTCTAATGTTTTTGAAATCTTTATTAATTGATTTAGATCATTTCTTATTCGCTTATAGTATCTTATCTATCTTTCAAAATTAGAAGAAAGAACCGATCGATTTCATTTTCGTGGATCACACAATTACAATATATATATTTGGTGATCAAATATTATATATGCAAAGTAAATCATTTTCGAATAGATCCTTACTCTACTCTATTTAGTATCTCATCAAAGACGATTTTTTTTCTAAGTTATATTTTATCAAAAGAATTGATCTCCATTTTTTGTTTGTTCACAACTTTATATATGTAATAAATATAAAAAAGGGTCCTAATAAACCTTGGAAAAAATATAAATTAAGGATAGCAATTAGCGACGAACAATTGTTTTCGTCGCCATAGAAAAATTACATAAGATTCACGAAGCTTGTAGCAATTGATAAAAGAAATTTTTTTTAAAAAAAAGAACTAATTAGCGACAAAATTGACATTTTGTCACTAAATTAATTTAAATAAAAAATAATATTTAGCGACGAACAAAGTCTTTCGTCGCTAATTATATTTTAAAAAAAATTATTTTTGCGACGAAACGACATTTTCGTCGCTAATCAATTCTTTTTATTTTATTTTTCCTCAAATTATCGACGAACAACACTGTTCGTCGCTAAATTTGCCAAAAAAACAAATACAAAAGAAACACTAAATTAGCGAACAACACTGTTCGTCGCTAAGTTGAGCAAAAAACAAAAAAAAAATCATAAATAAAATTTAGCGACAAACACTAATTGTCGTCACTAAACAAACGGTCTTAGTCGTCGCTAAATAGACCAAAAACCAAATAAAAATTAAAATAAAAAAAATTAGTCACGAATAACATTCTTTGTGGCCAATTTAGCGACGAATAATGATTCTCGTCGCTAAATTATTTCTTTTTTTAAAAAAAATTTCTGGTCATTTAGCGACGAAATTGTATATCCGTCACTAAATTAGCGACGGATTGTTCTTCGTCGCTAAGTTCATCTCCATTTAGCGACGAAATTAATTTTTCGTCTCTAATTTAGCTACAAATGTCTTGTTTGTCGTTAATTTCGTAGCTAATTAGCTATGAATTTCTTGTTCGTCGCTAATTTCGTCGCGAATTAGCTACAAATATTTTTTCGTCACAAAAATCGTCACAAAATATGCGAGGAATTTTTTTGTCACTATTTTCGTCGCGAATAGCGACGAACTTCCATGTCGTCGCTATTTTAGTCACAAATTAGCGACGAAAATGATCTCGTGGCTAAATGCTCGTGGCTAAATCGCTATTTTTTTGTAGTGTATACCTACCTCTCGATTTTACCTAGTGGTCAATTCTACCCAATAACCAATTTTGACCTGGTAGGCTGATAGAAGCCCTTTATTACATCCAATGATAGCATGACGAGGATAGGAGGAGGAGTTGTATGTTGAAGTGCATGTAATTATTTTGTTGTCATTAATTGCACGAGAAATAACAAGTTATTTTGATGCACGTGGCGATTGCGATGTTCTTATGAAATGTATGTGAATGATGTCATGTGAGAACGACTTTTGTCACGGCCGATTCCCTTTATATAAGTATGTACGATAGACTTCCGAAAAAGACGAATGTTTCTACGGTCTATAGATGAGTCTCTACTAGGTTGAAGAGACATGAAAGTCATATAATTTATACATGATATGACACTACAAAAAAACATACAATTAGCCATGACATTAGCGACGAGAATTTCACAAAAATTCGTAGCTAAATTGATTTGGCGACGAATTTGCGACAAGAAAAAATCTGTAACTAATTCGGCGTCTCTAAATTTAGCGACGAAAAATTTGAAGGTCGTCGCCAATTTTGGCGATGAATGGCCTTGTTCGTCGCTAATTTTGGCGACGAACAAGGCCATTCATCGCCAAAATTTGGCAACGAACAGCAGTGTACGTTGCCAAAATTGGCGACGAACGGCTTTGTTCGTCGCCAAAATTAGCGGGATTAAAAAACTCTAATCGGCGACGAACATTTACTTTCTCACTAAATTTGCGACGAAAAATATATTCGTCGCTAATTTGTATATTTTTGTTTTTTTATTTTTGGTCGGAGGAAGTTCTGGGAAATTGTCCAAGAAGAATATGGCAACGAAGATTGCGAGGAAAATGAAAGCGATGCGAGGGAAATTCCAGATACACAGACACATGAAGGGAGAGAAGAGGCCGGCGAGAGGGAGGGGTTCGAGTGGTGAAATCACCGGCTCAGCCGTCGACCGGAGTGAGCTTCCTTCCCTCCGAGCTCGCTCCTCGATGATTTTGCTGAGGGTGGACGATGGAGTCTGGGGTCGAGGCGAAGGGAGAGAAGAGGGAGGGAGTGGCAAGTGGAATGACGAGAGAGGGAGTGACGAGAGCGGCCGGGGAAGCTAATTTATAGACGAGCGGCCCGGGAAAATGGCCAGCGACGACCTTCGAATCTCGTCGCTAATTTTCAATTTCGCTGCTAAAAAAATGGTGCTTTTTTTTCTCGGGCCGCTTGTCTATAAATTAGCGACGACCTTCGAATGTCGTCGCTAATTTAGCGACGAAAAGAGATGTTCGTCACTAAAAATAAAAATAAAAATAAAAATAAATAATTCGCTAAATTAATTAGATACATCTGTTAAAAATATGTCTCGAGTTTTAGCCCAAAAACGAAATTGAATATTTCAAACCGGAGATATATATCTTGATATCAAAGTGACGTGCAAGAGTGGATCGATAAGAAAAGATATCCTTCGGTTGGAATCGGTAAGAAATAGGAAAAGAGAAGTCAACTTAGACTTCTGTTGACCGATTGCTATTAGGATTCTGATATAGAATTCCTTTATTGTTTCACGCAACCCAAGAAGACATATACATATATAGTGGATTGCAATTGATTTGGAAAATCTGCAGATGCGGTCAAGAAAGGAAATAAAATATATTAGATATGTATTATGAAGAAAAGTGCATCGCATGCTTTATGCGATTTGGTTGCCATGCGGAGAATTCCTCTGTTGGAGCGTGCCGTGCTTATTCTGGCACAACATATATATGTGCGCATGAGTAGGGATGTAGAAAAGTACAGTGGCTTGAAGCACTGTCCTGTCTCGAGTGCTTGGAATTGGTCGCTTGAAGCGCTGTTTAGTCGACGAGTGCTTGAGAGGGTTTATTGTCGCAGGTTTTTTGCTCGTGGAATTACATCAACAATTCAAGTGTCGAAGCCGGGTAAATCTTGTTATTAGATTTGTGTTTTAATTCCTTTATGAGATTGAGAGATTATTTCGTTAGGAATTGGGGGCTAAACACTGTGTGCGTTCTTGGATGTAATTGGGGCTGGGAAACACCAAGAGTGTGTTTGTGTAAATCGAGTGGATTGTAATCTCCGTGTATCGCTCGTTCTATAGTGGAATTCATTGCTACTCTCCCCGTGGACGTAGGTCTTTACGACCGAACCACGTACATCTGGTGTCCGTTTTACTTTGCTCGTTCTGTCTATTTTTCGATCGATCGCTTGTTCCGCGCAACAACATCAAAATAAACCCTAGCCGGCGTTGCCCCCGGCCAGCTCTCCGCGTCACGAACCAAATCTCATTTTTTTCTCTACTTTTGGGTGATGAATCAGACCGAGTGCATAAAATTCAATACATATTTAACAAAAATGTGAAGCTTCTTAAAATTAGCAAGAAAATATATATCCTATATAATTCAAAATAATTCGTTAAATTAGCAACGAAACAAAATGAATAAGATGAAACAAGCTGGGAATGGAACCCGCGATCACCAAAGTACTTCATCCATGCGACAACCAACAAGGCAAAAGATGTGGTATAATGTGTAATAATGATTACACATAAATAATGAAACAGAATGAATGCTTTCTAATTCAAGAATAAGGATAACAGAAATAAACCTCAATTCCAAGAAATTATATCTTCTTTAAAGCATTTACTGAAGAAGCAGAAACCATTTTCAAAGAAGCTATCTAGGAACAAAAGGAATTCTTTCTAATTTAGGAATAAGGATAATAAAAATAAATAAATTGATCTCTCTTCATTTATGCTTATTAATGTAATCTTTACTTAATTAATAATATATTCATTTTTAAATTTCAAAAAAATATTCGCTCTATTTTCATTTTCTTTTAAAAAGAATTAATGTAGATTAATATAAAATAATATAATCTAAGAAATAACATAAATAAGCTAAGCTAAACGACGTATCATAAGCGTTTCTTATTTATATCATTCACTGTTTGAAGAGAGCAAAGATTCCAAATAATTGATCTTTCTTTTAGTTATTGAACATTTCTTTGGTTGATTAACGTGTGATATATTGAACCCTCATTACTAATATTGAACGAAACTAGATCTTATAGAATCACATTTGAATATTTGATGATACATTCTGTACCTTGCTAAAAAATTGATCCTTCTAATGTTTTTGAAATCTTTATTAATTGATTTAGAACATCTCTTATTCGCTTATAGTATCTTATCTATCTTTCAAAATTAGAAGAAAGAACCGATCGATTTCATTTTCGTGGATCACACAATTACAATATATATTTTTGGTGATCAAATATTATGCAAAGTAAATCATTTTCGAATATATCCTTACTCTACTCTATTTAGTATCTCATCAAAGACGAATTTTTTTTCTAAGTTATATTTTATCAAAAGAATTGATCTCTATTTTTTGTTTGTTCACAACTTTATATATGTAATAAATATAAAAAAGGGTCCTAATAAACCTTGAAAAAAATATAAATTAAGGATAGCAATTAGCGACGAACAATTTTTTTCGTCGCTATAGAAAAATTACATAAGATTAACGAAGCTTGTAGCAATTGATAAAAGAAAATTTTAAAAAAAGAACTAATTAGCGACGAAATTGACATTTCGTCGCTAAATTAATTTAAATAAAAAATAATATTTGGCGACGAACAAAGTCTTTCGTCGCTAATTATACTTTTTTTAAAAAACATTTTTGCGTCGAAACGACAATTTCGTCGCTAATCTATTCTTTTTATTTTATTTTTCCTCAAATTATCGACGAACAACACTATTCGTCGCTAAATTTGCCAAAAAAACAAATACAAAATTAAATACAAAAGAAACACTAAATTAGCGACGATAAAAGGGTTTAGTCGCTAATCAATTCTTTTCATTTTATTTTTCGTCAAATTAGCGACGAACAACACTGTTCGTCGCTAATTTGACCAAAAAACCAAAAAAAATTAATAAATAAAATTTAGCGACAAATGCTAATTGTCGTCGCTAAATGAACGGTCTTAGTCGTCGCTGAATTGACCAAAAACCAAATAAAAATTAAAATAAAAAAATAAATTTTAGTCACGAATAACATTGCTTGTGGCCAATTTAGCGACGAACAATGATTTTAGTCGCTAAATTATTTCTTTTTTTAAAATTTCTGGTCATTTAGCGACGGAATTGTATATTCGTCACTAAATTAGCGACGGATTGTTCTTCGTCGCTAAGTTCATCTCAATTTAGCGACGAAATTAATTTTCCGTTGCTAATTAGCTACGAATTTCTTGTTCGTCGCTAATTTCGTCACTAATTAGCTACAAATATTTTTTCGTCGCAAAAATCGTCACAAAATTTGTGAGGAATTTTTTTGTCACTATTTTCGTCGCAAATAGCGACGAACTTCCTTGTCGTCACTATTTTAGTCACAAATTAGCGACGAAAATTATCTAATCGCTAAATGCTCGTGGTTAAATCGCTGTTTTTTTTTTTTTTTTTTGTAGTGTGAGTCGATTAATGTAACCTTAGTTGGCTTGTTTAGTTTGTGTTGACTACCATCATGCGGTCATACGGTAAATACACCCTCGCTGATCTGGAGGACGCATGTGAATGGGTGTTTGTGAATCTGTCCCCCGAGAATTGATGGCGACGACGTCACGTGCATCGAAATTCCCCGGGAGTGTATAGGATGCCTCTTGAGTTGATATGGGTCCTGGCTAGAGCGGGAATGAATATTCCCCGCGAAAGTCGATGGGGGGTATTATGTGGAATTTGTGCATCATCAAATAAATATGTCATCTGCTAGCGTTTGAGTGAATAATCTTATGCAAGATTTGCTAACGGTTTCCAACAGCATATCATGCTAGGAAAGACGGTGCACTTATGTATGCATTTGTTGTACGTGATTACTTGGTACTGTCTTGAGCTCATATTATTTATTGACACCCAAATTAGTGGTGAGTGCCTAAGATAGTCTCCTAGCTTAAACTTTGAGATTTCATATACTGGATTTCAGCTCACTCCTTCAATTTTCAGATATACGAGATGAATGAGAGAGAGAGAGAGAGAGAGAGAGAGAGAGAGAGAGAGAGAGAGAGAGAGAGAGAGAGAGAGAGAGAGAGAGAGAGAGAGAGAGCCTAAATGGATCCACTAACATTGCCAATTCAATGTTAGGAGTGATATTGATCAAATTTAACCGTCCAAATCAAAATAGACAATCTGATTTGATCCATATCACATCTTCAAAATTTTTAAAAATTCTCATTCATATTTTTCCCCCCTTTTCAAGAGGTGACATGGATCAAATCAAATTATTCATTTTAATCTGAACGGTCCGATTCGATCAATGTCACCCTTAACATTGACAATAGATCTAGCCGTTTGGACTTCTTGTTCTTCAATTATTCTTCCTAATAAAGTTCACAAATACAGCGAAAGAATCTATTTTTTTTTTTTTTTCACTTCATTCTCGTGCACAGCAGCAAACGATGATGCAAAAATCTGTCAGGTGACACGACACCCGAGAATCGTGCCACAAAAGGACGATTCCTTTCCACGTAGTTAGTTGTCCTCACTCCTCAAGACATGCCAAAAACGACACGTTTCATTGTTATATTTGCCCTTTCTTGTTTCTTCCGACTTTTTGAATCCCCCAAAAAAAAAAAAAAGTTACTTCGACTCGGTGAAAGTCACGCGCCTTTTGTTTTATTCTCAACAAGTGCGGTGCGCTATTCCTCCTCGTCCCCCCTCCCAGGCTCCCAGTCCCTGTCGCTCTCCACGCGTGTACTAGTACTTCGGGCTAATTGCAATTCGGTCCCTAGGATATTGGATTCTGGCGATTTTGGCCGCCGATGTTTTGAGTTTTGCAATTTCGCCTTCGGTATGCTGGGACCTTTTTCCGTATCTCTCCAGACTATTAACACCTTTTATTGTGAGTGAATATATCCATGACCGCCGATATTGAGTATATGTATAATTTCTTTTAAGGGTGTCAAGTATCTTTTTACCCTTTTTTTTGGTTATTTTTCTTGATATATAAATAATTCTTCCGATTTGAAAAGTATTCTATTTATATGAAAAGATTGAGCATCTTTTTGCGGGGCGAAATGGTAGGAATTGATTAACCCAAATCTTTAATTCCATTGGCATTGTTACGTCATTTTTACATCCATTGTGGAGACGTTTGATCTATATCATCTTATAATCATTACTTGTTTGCTGTCATTGCACCACTCATACGAGTTAGAGCCACCGCAACGAGAACGATCGAGAGATTTCAATTTTATCGTCTCTCTCATTTCTTTTTTATTTTCAGACACTTTCTCCCATATTCCTTCGCCGACAACCAATCATCCAAATTGTTTTTAGAGGGATAATTTGTGAAATTATTTACTTATTAATTTATCTAAAGAAGGAACTCGTTAAATATAAATAAACTCTTGTGATACCTCATTTCACCTTTCTATTATCCTTTTTTTTTTCACTCCCGTTTCTGTCTGATTTTCAAATTATCAAACACTTTCTCCCATCTTCCTTCACGATAACCATTCATCCAAAATTGTTTTTAGAGGAGTAATTTGCGAAACTATTTATTTTTAACTTATCTAAAAAAAGGAACTCCTTAATTATAGATAGACTTTGACCCCCCCAAAAAAAAAAATGATAAGACTCACACTCACTCCTCGTTTAACCTTTATGCTATCCTTTTTGTCTCTCTCTTTTCTATCCTACACGTTCTGCCATCTTCCTTCGCCGATCATCGATCATCCAAACTCCAAATGGCGAAGCACGAGGATCTTCCCATTCCGGTTTACTCCGAGCTCGAGACCGTGTACGGCGATGGGTCTCAGTTGGAGGAAGCGCAGCTGCGCTTCGACAGGCTCAAGGCCAAGTTCGTCGAGGCCTTCGGTCATCCTCCCGAAGTATTTGCGCGATCTCCAGGTATTTTGGCGTGCCCAGTCGTTGTGGGATAGTGGGTGTTGGGAAAGATTGAGTTTTGATTGTTGGGTTTCTCTTGTTGTCGTTGTCGTTAATGGAGTTGACTGTGTGCAGGTAGAGTGAATTTGATTGGGGAACACATTGATTACGAGGGGTATTCGGTGTTGCCGATGGCGATACGGCAAGACACGATCATCGCGATTCGCAAGTACGATTCTGGAAAGGCAGAGCAGGTTCTTCGTATTGGGAATGTCAATGACAAGTACACAACGTGCACTTATCCTGCTGATCCCGAGCAGGTACTTTTGGCCTTGATATGTAGTCAAATTCTTCGGTTACGTTTGAATTTTTGATTCATCATTTTGGCTTATGGATATGCAGGTGAGTTGGTAAGCTTAGCTGGATTAATTCTGATTTTTTCTTTTTCTTTTTTAATTATAAATCGCGTGTATGTGAGATGGAGAGAGATTCCCTGATACAACACTAGATTTAATTCTTGCTTATTGTAAATAAGACTTGTACTTCTCAAGGAAAATGTTAACGCATTATGAGATTGGATGCATTCTGTCGAATTTCTACTTTTGTGGTCCCTTCATGAAATTGCTTCAATTTGCAGAAACTTGATTTGACGAATCACAGATGGGGACATTACTTCATCTGTGGGTGAGACTCGAAGTCCTTCTCCCCTTCATTTGCCACCTGTGGTTGTGATTTTGTGGGCATAGTTAGTTATTGTTCTAACTTTTAGTTGGAGTTTATTTCTTTTAATGGAGTGACAAATCAGTTTGGATAATCATTTAATTCTGCCACTGGTTTGGGGGCGGTTGTTGAAATGACAATTTTTTTTGTTCACAGGTACAAAGGTTTTTATGAATTTGCAAAGTCAAAAGGACTAGATGTTGGTGCACCAGTTTCACTTGATATTATCATTGATGGAACAGTTCCAGCAGGTGTGATTTCATTTGCTTTGGGCTTTTTCTTTCTTTTAGAACAGATTTTATTGTTTGAAAGTAATGTCTGCAGTTTTATTGAGGCCTAACCAATTGGTGTTGGTTGAAATTAATTTCTGCATTTTTGCATTGAGGTCTAACCAATTGGTGTGGGTGTGTGATCTGTTTCCAGGCTCTGGACTTTCAAGCTCTGCAGCATTTGTTTGTTCTTCTACAATTGCTATTATGGCAGTACATGGGGCAAACTTCCCCAAGGTAGCACTCGTTGTTCACCGAATCTCTTAATGGTCTCTATTTTCAAGACGTGTTCATGCGAGTAGTATGTTCTTATTATATAAATTCTACTCATTATCAGAGCATGCTGATGTTGACCTGTTCTTGAATCATGTTGCAATAATGGTGTCATTTCTCAAGGACTCGTTTCTTGCATCTTTCAAGAAAAAATTGGGTTATCAACTACAGTTCGTGAATTTTGTTAAACGATGATCAATCAGCTCAGATACTTCTCATGCCCTACTCCCCCTATGATTAGGCATTTTGTTTGAGTGTTTGGGGTGTTCACTACATTTCCTCTCGTGTATCAGAAAGAAGTTGCTCAATTGACATGCGAGTGTGAACGACATATTGGAACTCAGTCTGGTGGAATGGATCAGGTTAGTAATCATTCAGATAGTCCTCAATTTTCATTGCAAGTTCAATTTTTGCATCTTCGTCAATCTTTAATCTATCAAGATTATATGGTTTTCATATAAATTGTAAGTTGCTGACCTTGGGAATCATGCTAGCTTTTAGATGTTGTCAATCTGTCATGCTTCTGAAGGTTTTGGGATAATGTTTTGTGTGACTTTGGAACAATTTTTAGCTATAAATTCTAGGCCAGTTAAGCTTGGAATGAGCTATAATTCAATTTATGGCTTTTTATCACTGAAAATTTTGTAATACTAATTATACAGAGGGTCATTGTTGTCCTGTGATGCTGCATTGGTTGCTCTTTATGGTCCAATTTGGTTTCCCTGTAACCCAGTAAATCACTTCAACTTAGGTGACAGTCACTCTCATATAAACTGTAAAGTTCTCTATTAGGAACTTAGTCTGAGACTGGGAGTTGCTGCATAGGATTCTACTGTAAAATGCTATTGTTGTGCATTTACTCAGGAAAAAACTGACTTCTCTTAGTTCATGTAGTTCTCTTATTTTCGTGCCTCTAAATGGCAGCTATGCTTTTTTTGCATTGGATTCACAGTAAAGACTAATACGTTATTTTGTTGTCAGGCCATATCTGTGATGGCTAAACCTGGATTTGCTGAGCTCATTGATTTCAACCCTATTCGAGCAACTGATGTGCAGCTTCCTGCCGGTGGAACATTTGTAATAGCTCATTCCCTGGCGGAATCTCAGAAGGCTGTCACTGCTGCAACTAACTACAATAATAGGGTGGTGGAGTGCCGATTAGCAGCGGTAGGTTTTTTCTTTATTTGATTGTTTGTGTAAGGTCCTTATTCTTTATCATGAGTGTTCGCTTATCTAATACTTTCTATTAGCCATGTGTGGCTGTGGAAGATTGGGCGACCCTTCATAAGTTTGAACTGTGATATTAGAATTGCAGCATATCTTATGTCTGCCATGTTCACTATGATCTCCTAATTTCTTCTGCAGATTGTTCTCGGGATAAAGCTTGGAATGAAACCACAGGAGGCTATATCAAAAGTTAAAACTCTTTCTGATGTAGAAGGGTTGTGTGTATCATTTGCCAGTGAACATGGTTCTTCTGATCCTGTTGTTGCAGTTAAGGTATTTGGTTGTATCTCTTTTTGATTTCCCTTTTATGTGTATTATAAATTTCTTAGTTCCTGCTTGCCAGTGTTTTATTTAAGGGATGGACATTGGAGAGTCGATTAGTCACTGTAAACCTTCCAACTAACTCTCCTGTGTTGCTTTCTTTTTAAAAGGAACTTCTCCATGAGGAACCTTATACAGCAGAGGAAATTGAGATAATTACTGAGGAAAATCTACCATCCGTTTTAGGCAATTCTCCATCTTCTTTGGCTGTGTTAGAAGCCGCCAAGCACTTCAAATTGTATCAGGTACTTCTGTAATCCTTAACTTAAGCAGAAGTATTCATTTTCTGAAGCATTTTTAGTGCTACCATTATATCTTCCGGACAGCAGGATAGATATTATGATTATTTGAACTTCGACCCACTTGAAAATTATGAAAATGTGGTCTTTCCGAACTTGGTTTCAAAACATTCTAATTTTAATCAATTGCTGAGAGTTCCATTTGGGAAAGACATTTGAAATCTGTAAGCTGTTATCTACACTGCAATTAGATGATGTATTATGACACAACAACGTATGTATATCGTAGAAGAAATTGTCACTTGTTGCTTCGGCGGACTAACTTTCTCTGATTGAATCACAATCCCTGTTGTAGAGGGCATCTCATGTATATTCTGAAGCCAAGAGAGTATATGCATTCAAGGACACCGTATATTCTGATTTAAGGTCAGTTTTTACAGTTGCCAACAGCTCTTTTTCCTTCAAATGTACACTGCCCACATTGTCGATGATATCCTGGGAGATGAAGCGCAGAAAACATTTGTGCAGTTGAAGAACCCTATTCATTTTTCCCCTTGTTCCTGAAGTGTGTCATTCTTTTTTTTTTTTTTTTTTCACCAGTGAGGATGATATGCTAAAGAAGCTTGGTGACCTCATGAATGAGAGCCACTACAGCTGCAGCGTTTTGTACGAGTGCAGGTACATTGTTATGTTCTACTTTCAGATCGGTTCAGCTCAAGCTGACACGCATCACATGCTCGTCCACGCACTCAGAAGTACGAAGCCTTTGAATGTACTTAGCATAAGTCGCCGTCATAGGCTGCAAAGGCATCATTTACCTTTGTTGGGTGGCTCAATCTGTACAGGCTACTATGTGCTTCCACTAGTGCCTTGCTTCGACAAGTAGGACTCTGGTTGGTAGTGATCGGTTGCTTCAATTAAGAAACAAGGGCACGCCGATTAGATGGAGTAAAATCGGCGGATAATGAAGGCCCTAATCAGAACTAAGAACAAAATGTGAGCCGATGGCATCAATGTGCTCGACTGAAAAACGAACTAAGGAACCATATTTGCGATGTAGAGCATTATGTCAGAAACACGATGGGCATCAGGTGGCAATGCTCGCCGTCCCCTTGCTTCTTAGTAGCACCCAAGATGAGCATAGTATCTGTTTTCTGTTTTGTGACTGTTTTTGTATCTTCCTTTGTCCTGTAATTAGCTGTCCTGAGTTGGAGGAGCTCGTGAAGGCTTGTAGCGACAATGACGCTCTAGGCGCGAGGCTTACTGGAGCTGGATGGGGTGGATGCGCAGTCGCTCTCGTCAAAGAGAGCATCGTCCCGCAGTTCATCCTCAATCTGAAGGTACGGACTTGTCTTCCTTTCGCGTCGAAACTCGACTTTGTGTGTCGGAAAAGAGGAACCGGCGAATTTGACATCACATTCGAAAAAATCTCCTCAGGAATGCTTCTACCAATCGAGAATCGATCGGGGAGTGATCAACAAGAACGATCTCGGCCTCTACCTGTTCGCCTCCAAGCCGTCGAGCGGGGCCGCCATCTTCAAATTCTAGCGTTCCTCTTGCCGGTATTTAACTAAAAGTATTTAGGGACACATTTCCAAGTTGGACTTTTGGGAGTTTCTCTGCCGGACTCTTTCTTGAATAAAGATGTTAACATCTATTTGGAGGTTTTGTTATGTTTGCATGGCTCTATTAAGCAAAAGCAATGACTTATCCGCCAAAAAAAAAAAAAATGTAATTCATGCATAAAAAAGTGTCTGCATGACGAACCAAACGGGTGAAAATTCAGAAAATAATACATGTGTTTTCCAAATTAGATTACAGATTAATTAAAGAAAATAACTTAAATCTCGAGGAAAAGATGGGCAGCAAAATTATTGATGGTTAAGGAGGGTGAGGGCCATCAAGATCTTGTTGAGCAATTTCGGCCCCACCGTGCCTTGATTTTCATAGATCAAGACGCACGTGGTCTGGTCTTGTTCGGCCCCCTCCTAAATTATTGTGGGGGCTATAACATAGTGATCTTTTTAAAGACATTTGTCATTTCTCTTTTTTATGCCATTTCTCGACTTTTTGTTAAAATTGAAAATGGAGAAAATTCGATTATAATGTTTTTTTTTTAAATTTTTTTTTGGCTAGATTGTTAATAAGACTCTTTGGGACCTCACATTTGCTCCCATTCATGACATGTCCCCCACCAAACAAGCCATTGGGAAGCCTTTGATTAAAGTTTTTTTAAGCATCCATTTGAGATCTTTGGGGCATTATTCCATGGTCCTTGGCAAGAGTGGTTGGGTTGGGCCCATCCACCCCCCACATAGAAATAAAAACTGTCCTATTTATTCATTGTTACATTTAAAATGAGAGAAAGCTTGGTTGAGTTCACTTAATTTGGACATGTCCGGCTTCCTTATATATATATATATATATATATATATATATATATATATATATATATATATATATATATATTGCTTTAGGGTTGATACCGCGAAAAGCCCTAAATTGATACACGTGTGATAAATTTACCTAACATTAATTTTTTTGATCACGAAAACCTCAAATTGCTACATCTATAGCAAATTTATCCTTCGTAAGTTTCTGTTAATTTAGTTTTTTTTTTTATGACCGAGATGTCCGGGCCAGCTTGCGCGTACCTCGACTATTCCTCGGGGGGACTAGCACGACAACCACCAGCCGCGACCCCCACTTAAGTCACGGAGCGCGATATGAGAGATTTGAACCAAGGACCTGATAAGGGATAGTCCATCTCTTAACCAACTCGGCCATGCGTGAGTGGGTCCGTTAATTTAGTTAATAACATGAAAAACTCCAAACTTATACGCTTGTGACAAACGAATGGTAAATCCCCAAATTGATATACCCGTTAACTGCCACGTATAATCCAGACCGGTTTGAACAAGAACCGATTCCTGAACTTGTTTTTCAGGTGGTTCAATCCAAATTTCGAATAAATCCCGTCCGATTGCACACCTCTAGGTGTACCAATTTTGTGTTTTTGGTGGTCAAAATATTAATTGATGGTAAGTTTATCATACATGTACTAATTTGACGTTTTTCGTAATATTGAATATGATGTTTTGCCACTCCCTTGAAAATGTAATCTAGAACGGAGCAGAACCAAAACTGCCTCCAAATTAATAAAATCTCGACATGATTAATCATTGTCAAAACTTTCAATTTGTACTTTTGCGTTTTGGAGAAATTCGGATACAAAACATGTCAAAGTTTCACTTTTAAGCAAATAGGAGTCGGTTCCTTTTGTTCTCGCCGAGGTCGCGAAAGAGTTGACTCTTTGCAAATCTCGCATTTCATAAAAAAGAAAAATTGATCATAACTTATTCATCTCGAAGTCAAATTCCATTTGCATATGTGCTTGAGAAGCTGAGACAAAAGTTTTGGATATGCAAAACATGATGTCTTTAACAGTCAACTAAAGTAGTTAAATTCGTGAGATTATTTATCGAATCCCATCTATTTTAAATTGTAATTTTCTCTACTAGAAATGAACTTCTTTGGCAGTTCTTGAGAAAATTTTCCATTTTGCGGCCAAGGAAACAAATAATTTCCATTGGATTTGTTCAATGAATAGTAATTTTTTTTTTTTGCCTTTTCTAACCAAATAGCATATTTTTATAGATATACTTACAAAAAAAAAAGAACAAATTCTGAAAAATGGGAACGACAAATTATATATAAACAGAACATGCCATGTGTCGGTGAAGCTTCACCTCTGCCGTCTGTACCGCAACGTCCATCTCCTCTCTTTCCTCGGAAGACGCCATCTGCTTTGACGCCACCTCGAAAGTCTCCTTTCGTTATCCTCTCTGATTATTCAATTTATTTGAATTTTCTTTTGGGGATTTCCCGTTAAATTTTCTTTATCGTTCGCTGCCTCTCCTCGAACCTTCTCGTCTCATGCTCTCCGCGCTGGAACTGCTTGAAGATTTCGAAATAAATCATCGCCATTTTTTCCGTGTGGAAGATCTGGGCTCTTCAGTCGCTTTCTCTGAAAGGTGCCCATCTCTTGGTTTCGTCCATTTTGTTGATCTGTGCGAGCAGTTTTCGAAAAATTCAAGTTCTTGACGTGGAGTAAGTGTTTCAGATTGTTTGGACGATCCTTTTGAACTCTTTTTCCTGGTGGAAGTTTTTCGATCGACTTGTTTTGGGTTCTCATTTTCTTTTCTTAAGAGGCTGTTTCTGGGCCCAAAGTTTTGAACTTTCCCTTCGTCTACTGATTTGCGGCTCAAAGTTCCTCTTTTTGTGATTAATGATTGATGTTTATTGCTAAAAACTTGCAGGTCGTGATTGAAGTCAGGATTGCAATCCCAAAATAGGCAAAGATCATATATTTTGATTTGAGGTGAAAAAGGGGTTCAGTTTCTTGTTTGACTTCTAGAGAAAGTCTCTATCTTGCAAAGCAAGTCTGGGGTTGTTTGAAGTCATGTCATGGCCTCTTTTGCAAGTTAAATTGCCACATTGTTGTTTACTTGGCGAAGTTTCAAATGTCTGCTAAAGTTGCTTGCTTTGACATGTCATGTATCTCTGGCGAAGCAATCTCGCCGAATCGGGTGGAGTTTTAGAGCTTAGTTATTAGATTCTAGCTGTTATTAGGCCTTTTGCCGTTGTTGTGAACTCCTTTAAATCTTTATAGGAGAAAAGGTGTTAGATTGGGGGTTCTGATGGAATACAGAGAGAGGGATTTTGATATTGATCTTGAAGTCGGTAGTAATTGTAGTGAAGAAGGTTCGAGCGAAGATTCTACTTCTGCTACTAAAAAAGAAGTGAAGTTAGTTAGTGAGGTCCATGGGAGGCTTAATGATAGTCCGGTGAAAGATGAAGATGGTGTTGGTTTTTATGTCAACATACTGAACTCGGATGGCGTTGATGCGCGAAACATGGCTAAGTTAGTCAGAGAAAAGAGCCCAGGGAGTACACAGAAGGAAAAGAGGAAAAAAACTAGCAACAAAAAGGCCCCCAAGCCTCCCCGGCCCCCAAGAGGTCCATCACTAGATTCCGCAGATCAAAAGCTGATAAAAGAGATTGCTCAACTTGCAATGTTGAAGCGTGCTAGGATCGAGCGGATGAAGGCCTTGAAGAAGGCAAAAATGGCCAGGGCATCATCGTCTTCTCAGAACAGTGTGATTGCCATGGTGTTCACTGTTCTTTTCTTGCTCGTGATACTGTTTCAGGGTAATTTTACTTTGATTTTGTGTTACTGGCTTAGAGTTGATTATTGCTCGACTAGATAATAGAGAGGGCACATATGCCAATGGTAATTAATTTTTTGTAGTTGAAATTGTTTCACTGATTTCTCTACTTTTTTGCTTATTTAGATAGAGAATTACTTTAATGTCATCTGGAGAAATAGACATGGTTCCTCGCTGAGACTTATTATTCCTCACAGACATTGGTAATTTGAGTGTATTAAGAGGGCTGCGAAGTAGTTACAGAACATATTACACTCAGTGTGTGATTTTCTAATGGACTAGTTCTTTGCTTGTATTTTATCCTGAATAGACACAGTATGGCAATAGTTAGATTTCAAAAGTAGTTCATGGATTTTCAGATTGTTTTCTGAAGCAGTTTGATTGTTTATGTTGTTCATGAGTGACAGTATTCTCAAGATGCAGTCGTTGCCCTTGCAGGAATTGCTCCTAGAACAAAATCCTCAGTGGCAATCTTTGAAGGCTCTCCAGAGTCAGCAGGATCACCACTGGGAGGTCTAATATCGGTTCAGTACAACCAAAATCCATATATGAATCACATGAATGGACCCGCACACAGTTCTCCCAGGTGGGTTCCTTTTCTTTCGGTTTCTTTATCTTGACAATGCTAATTGCTATTAGTTTGGGTAAAAAAAAAAAATGACGCTCCTCTATTATCTGCGCAGTTTGGTAGAGGAGGTTGCTGGTTCGAGTGCGGAGGGAAAGCCGAGTAGAGTTGCTGGATGATTTGGACTGTTCTGTTGCGATCTTATATGACCTGTACAGGTGGCTATTACAACTCTCTTGCTGGGTAATTTATCCCCTTTTGTATACTCTTTGAAGTTGGGGGAGTGAGTTAATTATCTTGCACATTAGATGTTTATTTGTAGTGGGATGCTCTGTCTTTGCGTTGGTTGCCATAGCAGCTTGTTGGAGATAATTTTCGAGCCGTTGTCTCGATATGTTCATGGAATAATTAGTTTTCCTCCATTGCATAAATAAGATGCTTCATTGTTTGTCACAAAAGATAGAACTGGGATACCTTGCAATTTGAAGAAAGAAACGCAGAGAAGAGCTTGCTAGCTTCGGATGTTGTAAATTCTGGTGGCTACTTGTACGCGGGTTCTCGGCTGTGTTTGAGGTGCTGTAACTGTTGCGGAAAGAGGGCAGTCAACTTTGTCACTGCTCGTTTTCATTTCAATACAATTCCGCAACCCTTTCAGGTTTGAATTTGATGTAAGTAGGAGAGTGTTCTTCACGTGGGCATGTTAAGTGTGAGCAGTCTGAGCCTTTAATTATGTTCATCATGTTGAAGAAACTTCCAGCACATGGCCTCACGTGTGTGCAAATCACTTCTTTTGAAAAAGAAATCTCTGTTGCTAGGTCCAAGTCCACTTGGTCATGTCTGAATTGGATTCAATCTGTTTCGACTGTCTTCTCTGAAATTACGAGGCTGTTTTGTGATTTCTTGATACAGTCAACCCTTCATATGAATATTGGAGATCCTGAGGGATTTAATCCATCTCATGCTCAAATTTTGAGTGATGGTGAGATGGACAATAGATGGTGTTGACCAATGATGTGACTCTTATATCTGCAAAACAGGTCAGGAGCATTTCTGAGAACTCACCTCCCATTTGCTCCATTGTTCTGTGGAGCCAATTAGTCAGTTTGATTTTATATTTGCTGGCTCACTTAGGTGGCCATCATTCAAACAGTGCACTGACGAATCTGTGATCTATCCTTTTGAGGCCTTGATGAGTGGTGAGTGATGTAAGTTGTGGAAATCCTTATAACCCGATGTTGGTGTTGTAGATCAGTTTCCATGCGCCACAACAGATTCTCTTAATTGGGTTTTTTTTTTTCCTCGCTATATTCCCTTATTCTTGAACTGATGTTTGCATACTCCTTACGGCACGATACCAATCTCCTCATAACCCGACCTCAGTCGCGCCCTGGTCTCGCACCTTTATCATGTATCCGGTACCTGTAAATCGGCACTCGAGATCAATAGCCCTCGACATCATTTTAAGCAACAGCATTCGGAGCGTGCTCATGAGTGGAACAGCGTGATTTACTTAGTCCCACGGCCACAAAAGAACTGGTTCCATAGAAAGAACGAATTCACCGCAGTATGGCTGACCTGGAGTACGTAAATTATGCCCATTTCATCTCTTTTGGTGAAAGCAAGAGGATGCTGACATTTTGAAGTTAGATTTGCTGCTTATATATGATAATATATTCACCATGTTATGAGCATATGATTAAGCAGAAGTTCCTCCTCAAAGCAGCAGCTACTAGTCCTGACTCATGATTAGGCTATGGCACTAAGGAAAATCAAGATCCCTACTTTAAGGAAAGTTATTCTTGGTCTTGATTGCAGCATAAGTATTATGTTAATCTTTTGTTATTTTAGATCTGCGAAGCATTAAACATATTTAATATTAAATTCGAAGGGAAGCGAGAGGGAGTATAAAAAAAAACCAAACTCTTTCACACGAGTCGCTACGTAAGCTGTATCATGATCAATAAATACCAATCCACAAGGAAAATATTCAATCCCAAATCATGGAGTAAGCAAAATTTTATGTTTCCTTCTCACACATCATCATCATCAGAATCGGACCATTCACTCAAAATACCACGTTTCATCTTAACTCTAAAGAATGTTGCAAGAGAGATCATCATCAATGGGGACTAATTTTTAACCTTACCGCGCAACATCTTGATAATAGCCACAGCCACGTCGCACAGCTCGCTCACGAGCTTATTCCTATCGCCCAATGGCGAGGCTATCGATTTGGAGAACTCATTCTCACATTTGTCGGCTTGGTCCCCTGCGTCCGACACTCCATACCCCGCGAATCCGTACCAAGCCTTGTCGAAGGCCACGATGGCCTGAGGAAGTGTGTACTTCACGACCGGTATGTACAGCTCGGCGCAATAGTCCAACGGCCTCTCCAGCTGCATGTCCTCGGTCTGATCGATCAGTGCCTCTATGTAACTCAACGTGTCGGTCGCGTTCGCCAAGGTCAAGTTCAGTATTGCGCCGGCTAGGTCGTGGACGGTCGCGTTGGAGCTGCCAGGACAAGATCTCAAGGACGAGACACATAGATCGTGGTACGGCGTCTTCTTGCAAGTCTTCTTGATCAAGTCGATGCTCTTCTTGAGCGAAAGAGTGGGCGCTCGCGGAGATAGAATGATCAGGTTGAGGAGAAAGAAGGGTGCGAGGAAGAAGAAGCTCTTCATTGATTGACGTAATGAAGGAAAAACAAAAAGAGGAAGTTGAAGGTTGATGGGGGGTATCGAAGATGGATTAGGATCGAAGTTCCAATGTATGTTATTTACACATCAAGAAGTGAAACATATAATATATAACATAGATTTTGGCTCTGTCTTACAGAATATATAACAATGTATCATCATGCACGGCATCCCATAATAGGTAGAAAAGCAAAACAGCATATGGTCATGAGTTGCGCGTAATTTTTGGCTTGCCATGCGCTGCACGCTAGGGTTGCTTCCACAATTCATCTTGTCGAGGGTTAATTTAAAAGCACTTGCTTTGTGCTTTTGATAATCTGACTATTTTCATCTTGCCATGTACGTACGTATACATACATGTACATACGCACGTGTGTACGGATGCATGTTTGTGCCACTACTTGAAATTCAATCACATTGCACCCTTCTGTTCAACCTGGTAACAATTAGCTTATGTCAAGACGTGTCGGTAGGGATTAGGGTGTTTTTTGGATTTGAAGCTAAAAAATGCATCTTACTTTCCGCGAAATTCGTAGCGGCAACCGCAGTTGAATCCGAATTCTAATATCTTCAACATTATGGAGCTAGGGTCCCTTTGTCGTTACTATTGCTACTACAATCATAGTTTTGGAGGGACTGAAGTTGTTCAAGATCTTTTCACTTTAATGAAAGTGTGTCTACGGGTTCAAGTGTAAACGGGGCTGGCACTAATGACACTTGGCCATGTTCTATTCAACAAACCATAAAATACAAAATTTGATCCTTTCTTTTAATTCCTTAAAATCATTGAAGATACTTTTTTGGTGCTCCAGAGGTCTCCCAGGGAAAACCTGGTTTGTTGACTGATGAAGGAGGATTAGGTAAGGGTATTGCCTCCAAGTGGGCAAGACAAAGATACACTTGGAAGTGTGTATCATTTCTGGCGGTCGGTCGCTGACCTCTGGTTTAAGTCAGCCGCCTTGCCCTGTCCTTTTAAGTGGGGAACAGTTAAATGGTAGTGAGGACGACTCCACCTGACTGGAACCGGTTAAGAGCCGGAGTTCTTTAAGCGCTCGTCCCAGTCCTACCCTGCTTAAAGAACTCCGGGAAGTTGTTCAAGATCTTTTCACTTTAATGAAAGTGTGTCTACGGGTTCAAGTGTAAACGGGGCTGGCAGTAATGACACTTGGCCATGTTCTATTCAACAAACCATAAAATACAAAATTTGATCCTTTCTTTTAATTCCTTAAAATCATTGAAGATGATTGCCACATCAGGTTACTCTCCAGTCATTGAAGAGGGGTAGCTAGTCTTGATTAATGTGAGATCTTCAGGCACTTGTGTTGATAATCTATGCTTAGTAAAGTGATTGGGCCATGAATACTAACGCGATGATGTGGCCCTTTGAGTGTTTTTCAATGACTTCTATTTTCTTTTCCAAGCAAATTTATCTTTGTTTTTATTTATGTTCTTTCCTAACACCAACCCTATAACTATTATTTGTATCTACTATTTATTATAAGTAAATATATGAAATAGTAAAGACAGGGTGATGTTCTCTTGAGGACTTCTAGGGCGCGAAAGATGACCATTATGTTTATCTGTTTTTCTATCTTTTTGTTCTTGAGAACATGTTAGCTAGGAATAGAAATCCGTTTGATAAAATAGTTTCATTTTTCTATTTTCGAGAAAATTTTTTAGCCCAGAAATAGATTTGGAATAGAAATGACAAACAGAAATTTTATACTTTTCGAGATAAGAATTCTTCTAATCACTCACTCTCTCTTTTTCGTATCCCTGTCACCAGCAGCCATTCGCCAGTTGGCACCCCTCAATCCGCCTTTCGTTGTCCCCCGGTCCCTTGGTCTGTCGGTCGCTGGCCATCGGGCCTCGACCGACAACCAGAGAAATTTTATGCTGTTATCAAACAAATTTCTGTTTCGGGAATAGAAATTTTGTGTCATAGTCAAAGACGTTTCTCTACTCGAAAATTCATCTATGGAATAGAAAATCTATTTCTGACCTAGAAATAGCTCATGGAAACAAAATGATTATCATTCACGCTTCTAATGATGTTAGTTTTCTCCCAAACTCGCTTTTAGGGATTTTTGTTTTTAAAGTGAACTTATGTCAACAGACAATACAAAAAGTTAGACAATATATAATAACGACGGTGCTCGAGAATATTTTTTTGTTGACTAGATGTTAATTTTTCTCAAAATCCTCCTTTTTTTTATATTACACATTTGATTTGAAATTACTGGAAAAATGCAACAGGAGTAAAATTTAAGCTCCTTTTGTTTTGAAAAAAATAATGATTTAAAATATATTTTTATTAAAAATAATTATTTATATCATTAAAATAATTAGTTAATAATTCATTATCGATAACAATTTATGTCTAAAAATTTTCATGAATGATAAAAATATTAATCGTTTGTTTGTTTTTCTAAGCGATATAAATGATCATTTTATTGGAGATGTTTGTCAAATCATTTATTTTTCGCGAAACAAACACACCCTTCGTTGATTAAGTGTGCATAACTAGTGGCGAATACTAATAAATTGAAATTCTTGATGCGATTATTGCAATGCTTTTAAGGTTGGAAAAGGATTACTAATCTCAACATTCGCGAAATAACGTTTCACTGTACATCACACATGTATACTATAAGATTTTCATCTATATCAATTTTTGCAAATTTGATGTTCCATAGTTATTCTAATTTGAATTCTTCATGTATTTTGTGAGTCATTTTTTCTTCTTTTGAAACAAATAATAATACAAAAGGTTTGTATGATGAGTCAAATTTAACCGGTCTCCAGCTTCAACAAAGGTTAGATTTCTAGTAAGTACATATAATAGTATTGTAGCTGGTAGTATCACCTAGAGTGAGGTGAATAAGTGATGTTAAAGAACTTGATAAACTAATGCGAAATTTAAACTATCAAGTTTAGAACTAAATAAGAGTTTGAAGAGAAACATCGATATAATCAAATTCGAGTGTATGCAATAAACAATCAGATGCAAGAATTAGATCAAACCTACGTTGACTCTCCATGCTGATAATCTTTTGGCTGGATTTCACAAATCCATCAACCAAAGGTTACAAAGAGGGAAAAATTACTAAAAAAGTCGTAAACATATTTTAATTATGTCAATTCAGTCTATCAGACGAATTTTGACAATTTTGGCCAACCAGAGCTGACATGAATGTGGGCTGGCCGGCGACCTAATATTTTAACGAATTTTTTGATTTTATTTTGATTTTCTTCCCTTTCCCTTTCCCCTTCCCCTTCCCTATTCTAACTCCTGCCGGTTGCCGGACCTTGCCATGGCCGGGTGAGGCTCGACCTCGCCAGCCCAGATCTAGTGAGGTTAGTAGCCTCACTTGGCCATGGCAGGGTCGGGCCTTGCTTGGCTATGGTGAGGCCGTCTGGAGGTAGAACATGGAAAGGGAAGGGGAAAGGGAAGAAAAAAAATGAAAAACTAAAAAAAAAAATTAAATATTAGGTTGCCGGCCGGACCAAATTCGCTAGATGGAATTAATTGAAAGAATTACAAAAGATTTAGGACTGAATCAACAAAAAAGTTCAGGATTGAATTTGCACATTTGCAATATGTTTCATACTTTTTTGGTAATTTTTGTTACAAGGAGTGATGATACTCGAGTTGATAGATTATACTATCTCACACTCAATCACTCTAACAAAATATTTCAATACAAGATCTTAATGAGGGATATTATATTGCTAAGGATTAGAGCTTACAGCTCAATAAAAATAAGTATAATATCAAAGCTCTCTTCAGACTTTGAAATTTGAGATACTGGGTTCTCTTTAGCTGTTCTGCTTCTTAGTCTCCTTTTATGCTTCTTCACTCCCAATCTACTCATTGGATAGTTTTTAGAGGATCAATGTCCAATCAACCTGTTGGTAAGAATTATCAAAAGAAGATTAAGTAGCCTTGAGAGATGAGATCAAAATCTCTTATTGATTTAGTCGCGCGCCCATGCAACCAAATCTAGGTTTCCATAAGCAGAGTTTTTGCTTGAAAATAATTTCCATCTCTGCCAATCAATTAGGATGTCGTGCAGTAAGATTTGCTTTGCGAGATGATCTTCATGATTGATACCTTTCAAAATTGAAATCGAAGCTAGATCACTAGCCGATATGATATAAAAAAATTGTGTGTCCATCTGAGTCTGATACTTAGTTGTCTATGTCTAAGTCTTAATGTGAGTCTGACTCTAATTTTGAGTGTGAATACTCCTTGAGTCTAAATAAAATTCAAAGTTAGATGATACTATCTTAGTCCGAATGTTCCCCGAGTCTGAAAATATTAAATTCCTTGAAAATAGTCATGTTCCAGTTTTTTATCATAAAAATATCCATATTGAAGATAATACTACATTCACGAATAATGCTTTAGACTATAGTTACGTCATTCAACTCACAGTGTCCTAAGCCATAAATGGCATTGAATTATACTTCTTTCTCAAGTATTACCTGCAAACGATAATCAAATATATTTATCATATTCAGAGATATTAATGAAATATATTTATCATATTCAGAGATATTAATGATTGTTTTGCCAGCTTCAAAATCTATTAAGAAGTTTTCTCAACAAATATAAGTAGCTCAAAATCATGAAATTTATGATCCAAGTATATGCACTATAAATGAAGAGTCTATGATAAGTATTCCCACTTAGATTGATGAAGATTAGTCTTCAAGAATAGGGAAAATGAGAGTAATAATCCTTAAGTTATGCCTTAATGTGTAATGTTATCCTCGGACTTTGAATTCATTCAATGTAGTCATTGAATATAGTCTTTTTGTTTGATCAAACAAGGGAGAAAGTCACCATAAGTCGAAAATTGTTCAAAAAGTCCTCAACCTATTTTGTGGTCTCCAATTTAGTTTTGAACTTTTTAATTGTACCAATTTAGTCTTAAACTTTTTGACAATTTGATGATTTGTCATTGTAGTTCTTCTAGTCAATTTTTATTTGGATGAAAATCGTTGACGTGGATGCCGACCATCACTACGTCAGCGATGTTTCTATTAAAATTAGCCAAAAGGAGAGGACCACATTGATAAATGTAAACATTTTAGGAATAAATTGACAAATCTTCAAAAGGTTTAAGATTGAATTGGCAAAACTAAAATGTTTAAAACTGAATTGGACGTCATACAGTAAGTTTATGATTTTTTGGATAATTATCCCAATCTCTTAAATAATTGTGAAAAGTGCACTGCCATCGATAGAATATTGTAAAATGTGCAATCTAGTTCCTAAATTTTCGATTTGCTTAATCTGAACACCCTTATCTTCCCATAACAAAGTCAAATCAATCTTTCGATAGCATTGACAAGTTCTAATCATTACACTATTGACTGGATTTTAAAATATCTTTCAATCAATTTTCTTTTTTTTTTGGTGGGAACAATCAATTTTCTAAATGACGACAAAATACTGTCTTTTTATTACCGTGCTACCCTTTTGGTCTTCATGAATATAATGATAGTTGCATTCAAGTATACTTTTAGATTATGATTTCCATAATAGTGAAAAATAGAATCTCTTTTAGAGTCATATCGGATTGATATCCCTTCTATCTTAAATCTTAAATGCTTTTGTAAAGATAGCTAGAAACAATATTAATTTGTCTACATATTCTTGTATATTAATATTATTTCTCAACATTTCATAATCACCTGGCTCATCCCATGCACAACCCGCTTTTTTGAAAGGCCTAAATTTTTGGGCTAAGTACATCTCAAGTGCCATAAGTTGTGTATGACACTCACTTTAGTGCCAAAACTTTTAAAACGATAACTTAAGTGTCAATTTTTTTTAAAAAACGATAACTTAAGTACCAACTTCTTTTAAAAACGTTTACTTCAGTGCCAAATCCTATTTAAACTGGCATGGCTCGCCGAAAATCCGACACATACTTTTTATTATTATTATTTGAGTTGCCGTGACTCATCGGAGTTGGCACTGAAGTGATCGTTTTTAAAAGAAGTTGCCACTTAAGTGATCGTTTTAAAAAAAGTTGGCATTTAAGTAATCGTTTTGAAAGTTTTGGCACTAAAGTAACGTTTTTCAAAAAATTTGGCACTTAAGGCTGCGTTTGGGAACGTTTCTGTTCTCAGGCATAGTTTTTGAATGGAAACACTTTTTTATGTTTCTATTTCCTGCTACAATTTTTGGAAACAGAAATGCGTATGGTAAGAAAAAAAAACACTTTTTTTTGCCACCGCCGTTCAACGCTGGCGGCGGCGATTGGCAGCGGAGGACTGTGGCAGCAGGCGACCGGCGGCCGGCGATCGGCAGAGGCGGCGACGGCGGGCGACTGGCGGCGGCGGGTGACCGGTGGCGGCGGCGGCTACGGTGGCTGGCGGGTGGTGGCCGCGTCGACGGGGGTGAGTGGTACTTCCAAAAGTGTTTCAAAACCCCGAAGCAAGTTTTTTTTTGTTTCTCCAAAAGTGTTCCCCGGCATAAAAGTGTTCCGTGGAACACTTTTGGAACATTTTTATACCATACGCGTTTCTGTTCCAAAGGTATTCCGGGAACACCTTTGGAACAGAAACATTTTTCCTGGATCGTTTCTGGAGCAATGCCAAACACAGCCTAAGTGATCGTTTTGAAAGTTTTGGTACTAAAGTAAGCGCAGTACACAAGTTTTGGCACTTGTACTGTACTTAAACTCCATAGTAGCCTAGCGTTCTACGGTCCTGACGACGCAAAAGGATACGAGTGAGAGTCCAAAAAAAATTTCTCAACTAAATAGATTTCACTCACATGGCCCATCGTCTACGCTCAATGTAAGAATTCGAACGTGAATTGATCGCACACACAATTAGGCTCCATTTGTTTCGTGAAAAATAACTTCTTAGAAAACGTTTTCCGTATTTTTCGGAGTTTGGGGCACAGAAATTAAGCTAGTCCTGGAAAATATTTTCTCCCTATTGAAAAAACTCCGTTAAAAGTGAAGAAAATATTTTTCTCTTTTGAAGACAGGAAAACATTTTCCATTCTTTTCATTCATCCTCTCTTTCAACCATATTTTCTTTTTAATTATTTTTTCTATCTTTTCTTTTTTATTTATTTTTTCAAAATTTTATTTTTTAATTACTTTCTTTATTTTTTTCCTTTTTAGTCTTTATTTATTTATTTTTTTAGTATCACTTCTCTTCTTTCAGTAGGTCGCTGGCCACGACCGTAGCCGGTGGTCAGCCAAGTATGGAATCGCCAGCCTCAAGTAAGGCTGCCTATGTGTCACTGGCCTAGTTAGATCTGGCAATGCTAGGCGAATTGTCATCAGCCTCGACCAAGGCTAGGCTTGGCCTCACACGAGCCGTCACCGGCCCCGATCGAGGCCAGGCCTCACCAAATCTGGCGAGGCTAGGCAAACCGTCGTCGGCCTTGCACGAGGCCAGGCCAGCGGTCGCTGAACTCGAGCGAGGCCAGGCCTTGCCTGCGGCTAGTCGCCGGTAGAAAAAGTAATTGAAAAAAGAAAAAAAGAAAAAAAGAAAAAAAATAATTAAAATATTTAAAAATTCAATTTAAAAAAAATAAAAAATGGAAAGAAAATACAATAAATTATTGAATGAAGTGCATGGACGAAAAATAAATCCAATTTTCTATACCAAATAACATAAAATATTTTCCTAGTATTTTTTATATATCAACTAAACAATGAAAAATATAGTCATTTTCTTGGAAATTGACTTCCCGACAAATATTTTCCAAAAACGCCTCATTTTTTTTTTTTGCGAAACAAAGGGAGCCTTAGTGTGGCGATTTGCATTATATTTATAGCATGTACAAAATATTTCATAGAAGGTAAGAATATACAATATCATCACAAATCATGGAAGATTTATTCTATCAATGGAATCAACACAAATCATGGAAGATTGGCTCAATTAATAAAATCAACACAAATCACAGAGGATTTTCTTTATCATACCCCCTCAAGCGACGGTGGCGGTGCCATTGTGAGCTTGTCGCGTTTAATAAGAAAACTGTATATTGATAGAGGTTTTGTCATGACATCAACCGTTTGCACCTGTGTAGGAATGAAGCGAACTTCCAACTTCTTCTTACTGATTAAAGCACGAACAAAATGATAGTCAATTTCATGTCTTGGTATGTGCATGG
The DNA here is from genome assembly GCA_021437785.1 of Rhodomyrtus psidioides. Taxonomy (NCBI): domain Eukaryota; kingdom Viridiplantae; phylum Streptophyta; class Magnoliopsida; order Myrtales; family Myrtaceae; genus Rhodomyrtus; species Rhodomyrtus psidioides. Next base: position 506,710 of record JAILYB010000041.1, on the reverse strand, counting down.
AAGATCGGGTTTGCGGCCAAATATATTGCCCCGATAGTATCACAAAGAACAAATGGTGATCGATGAATGAATCAAAGATCTCGAAGAAATTGTAATAGTCATAATAATTCAGAGGTTGTATTAGCCACCCCTTTGTATTTTGATTCAGTACTAGATCGAGCAATAATTAGTTGCTTTTTAGAACTCCAAGAGACCAAGTTGGGACAAAAATAAATACAATAGCCACTTGTAGACTTTCGGTCATTAGGCATAGTCTACAAGATAATTCCATGATGAATAGTAGCTTTGAGATAGCGTAAAATTCATTTGATGGCTGACCAATGATCCATAGTTGGATAATGCATAAATTGTCACGCTTTATTGACAAGAAATGATAGATCTAGCCTGACAAGAGTGAGGTATTGCAGTGCCCCAACCGTACTCCGATATATGGAGGCATCAGTTAGTGGTTCACCACTTTGCTTTGACAACTTAGGAGCCGAGGGAGCCATGGACGATGAGCAAGATGTTGCATCGGCCATTCCTGTGACAGTCTGATTTTCCTGTAATTTTGAGACCTTGATTGTAAGATATCTATCAAAGTATTTCAGTTATTTCTCGCCCTGACCTGATCAGTCTTGAGTTAACTAACCGAAGGAGAAAGGCTAAAGCGCGACGAGGTACGTGGACCTAGGAAATTCGATTCGAACACGGCGTTTTGACCATAAGGATCGTCAAGGGATATTTAGAGCCGAGGCCGATCAGAAAACGATTAAGGAATCCATTGCTAGTGTTATACGATTGGGACGCGGGTGATGTCGCTTAACCAACGTATGATTTGCGAAATTTTCCTAAATCGATTTATGACGATCGCGGTCGTCGGGGCTAGTAATAGACCCTTGCGATTACATGACAACCAAGATTGCCGTAGTTTGGATTTTCCTGAGTGTGATGAGAATCACAGAGTCGATACGCGTAATGTCCGCAAAAGCCGCCCGTTAGTTCGAGGTAAATTGAAATTACAGACGATGAGAAATCGATCACGATTTAGGATCTCGAAAATGGAAAATGGAAATGAAGATTGATAGCAATGAGTTTGGATTGGACGACGCCTAATCGAGGATGAAAATTAGCGAAAAAATGATTTTTCGGACGAAGGGTGTGAAAAGACGATTTTGCCCCTAGAGCGTCCACCCTATTTTATTAATTGGACAAGGGCATTTTTGTCATTTGGATACCCTCAATGCATCAGCTGAATTCTAAGGGATAAAATTGGAAGAAAAAGATTGGATATTATGTGTATTGTGCCAAGTGTCAATATTTGGATGAGATGCATTAATTTTCCACTAGCCAAAGACACCTCTAGAAGCTTAAGTGGGATGAGAATAAGGCCTCTCTCTTCCCCTCATCTGCAGATTTCACGACCAGCAGCTGCCTCACCATCATCTTCATCGTTTTTTTCCTCTGGTTCCTCACGCCCAGAACTGCCTCTGCAAGACCAGAAATTTTCGTCCACTTCTTTGCCGCCTAACTCTTCAACCATCGATCTCCAGCTAGAGAGCCACATATCATTACGAAGATCTCCCTGTTGCCGAACTTTTCCAACTGGACGCACGCCGATTGGCCACACCTGAGGAGCTCCTGCCGGCCAATCTCCCGCGAGTCGACGAAAACTGACTGAACTGGAGGTAGGCTACGGTTTGCTTTTCATTGAACCCCTTAATGGACGAATTGTGAGCTCAATTTTTTGTAGAGGCCTAGTAGACACATATACTGAGTTTCTGTAAAAATTTGGGCGAAAAAGAACAACATTTTGACCTTGATCCATTGTGATGTTTGAAGGGCAGATTCTGTCCATTTGCAGACTCGGAGGAATTGGCGCCTTTCGAAGGTCATCCGGCGTCGCCTTGAGCCAAAATTTTTGGTGAGGCCCCTTTACATGTAGTAATTTGTGTTAGCAAGAGTAATTGTGGATAAATTGAGGAATTGAGTTGAGATTTGGGGCTGTTTGAGCTGGATTGAAACAGAACAGGGGGGTACCCTGTTTTGGTTCTGTTTTGCTGAGTTGTAGGGGGCTGTTCTTGGTGAAATTGAATTTAAATTTTGTTGTTGAGACGTAGTAGGATGTTTATTGATGTGTTATTAAGGTTTATGTCTCGTGGTTTAGGGATCGGACGAAGGAATTGACGGATTGAAGTAGATTGAGCGAAACCGGTTCTGCTTGGTTGGATTTTTGTGCAAACCGGTTCTGTTTTGATTTGGTCTTGGGGGAAACAAGTTCATTATCTGCTGCTTGGGGGCATGTCAAAAGGATGAGGGTGTTGCCATTGAGATGGACTAGTAGTGGGGTTGAGATTAGAATGAAAAATTGGTTGAATTGTTGGGTCGCCGCTGATTATTTACTGCCCTGTTTTTGGACAGCTTTGTGTTGTGCTGGAATCACGCTTGTTGGGAAGCTTGTGTTGTTAAAATTGCTAATAGGAATCAAGGTAAGTGGTTCCTAAACCCTTACTCAATTCCTAGGACGCGACTGGACGATTGAAGTACGAGGTGTTGTGATGTGACGAAAGTATTGTGGCTGGTGGCGTGTGACTTGTGTGGCTTGTATGCCTTGTGATGTTGATTGGTTTGTATACCCTTGCGATGTTGATTGGCTTGTATGCTCTTATGTTGTTGAACGGGTCGTGCGTCCCGCAACGAAGAAAGGATTTGAGAAAATGACATCGCGGCCGTGGGCCCTGGCGATGCTTAAGTGTACTTGTAAATACATCACGGCCGTTGGGCCTTGGAGATGACTGAACGCATTGAGGTGACATCGTGGCCATGGGCCCTGACGATGATTTGGCTGTAAGCCCTATGTAATTATATCGCGGCTTTGAGCCCTAGCGATACATCCTGGCCGTGGGCCTGGTGATGGTAGAATGATTGGCCACACTGATGCTTTAGGAGAGTGGCACGTTTATTTAGAGCTAACGTACGATGCTTGGGTCACAAGAGGTGACATGTGTTTGATGATTGTTTATTTACGCCAAATACTTTGACATGTGATGATAAATTGCTATATGCCTTTGCTTGACTAGTCCCTGCATTTTGTGCATTGTCGTGTGGTCTAGTGGGACTAGGAGTTTCGCTTGGGTTAGGTTTCACTTGCTGAGATGTAAGTCTCACCCCTCCGTGGGACAATTTTTTTTTTCAGATCGCAAGGCTTGAAGATGCTACCTACTCGCTTGGGAAACCTAGAAGAAGACAAGGACGTCACCGGGGACAGAAGCTCGACTTAGAAAACTTAGAGGACCATAGGATCTTGAAATGTCTTTTGGGGGTGGTAGCTTTTTGCTGGACTCGGGGTTGTTTTATTTTTTGTCGTCCCCTTTTCCAGAATGTTGGTGGGTTGTTAGTATCCCTACTTCCTTCTTGGAATGACTGATATTTGGGCTATGCATGTAATGTTTCCCTTCGTTTCTCATTCTATTTGAAGGATTTGGAGGTTCGAAGTTTTCTTGGGTCTTCCGCATGCGAGTCTCATTTGCATTAGACCTTGAGAGTTGATCCTGGGTAAGAATGTTTAAAGTAGGATGTGTTGCGCACGCGGTGAGGAGCGGGGCGTGACAACCTAGTTGAAGTGGTATCAGAGCGAGGTCAGCTCGATCCAAAGTTGATTGGGGATTGGAGTAATATGGAGGAATGAGATCTGGGGTGATTGGGTAGGAGGACCGTAGGAAGGGTTCGGTAGAGTAAGTTAAGTAATGCATGGCATATGAGTGGCGCATGTAATTGGCATCGTGAAAGTGGCATTGTTGTGATGATTGGACCTGACCAAGCTTCGTACTAGCATGTGCTTTGATTGTTAATGGCTGCTTAATGAAGCATTGTGTATTCTATTTGAGCTTGTGGCACACTTCTATACTTTAAATCGTGTGCTCTTGTGACTGTATGGTGTACAGTGGTCTTGAAGTGGATGTTGTTCGTGGTGTAGCATAGAACCATTAGATTGGAATGGTTGATCTAAGTCTTTCATTCCGTGGTGGAATTATAGTGGTGCAGGAAGTATAAGGATGAGCGATCGACCTGTGAGACGTAGAAGACCTAGTGTTAGAGCTTCTAGTTCGGGGCCACCTGAGGCAGAGAATCCTGGAATGGGAGATGTGTTGAGGGCCTTGGAGAGGATTAGGAATTTGATCGATAGACAGGCTCAGGATAGAGATGCTGCTATAACCCAAGCTGTGGGCGCGGCCTTGACTGCAGTGAATGCAATGACGGGTACAAATGCAAAGGGCGGAGGTAGTGGTAGCAGTGGCCAAGGCACTGGAACTAGTAATGCGCAAGTTAATGTAAATGCTGGCCAAAATGTGGGAGTTGGCAATATGCCAGGTAATGTTATTGCACCTCGAGATATAGGTCAATTAGTGGAACAATTTGTGAAGTTGAGGCCACCTCAGTTTAATGGAACTGGTGACCTAGAGTTGGCACCCAGATGGATAGAAAAGCTCGAGAAAATTTTTGGAGTCCTGAAATGTACGGATAAGGAAAAAGTACTCCTGGCGGTGTACCAACTGGATGGGACGACAAGTGACTGGTGGAAGGCCACTAAAGGTGGAGTATTCCCTAAAGGCATTGCTTTGAATTGGACTACGTTTACGAAGGTCTTCAATGATAAGTATTTCTCGGAAACTGCGCGAGAAAGCAAGTTGGTGAAATTCCAGAACTTACGTCAGGGTCATTTGACGGTTGATCAATATGAAGCAGAGTTTGCAAGGTTGTCTATGTACGCACCGCGTTACGTGGAGGATCCAGTAGAGAAGATGCGAAGATTTCGAGATGGATTACGACCCAAACTTCGCAGCCAGATGGTAGCCATGAATTTGAGAACTTATAAGGAAGCTTATGAACGGGGCCAGATGATAGAACGAGACATGAGAGAGAGGTCAGCAGCATCAGGATCGTGATTCTCTTCATTGAGAGATAACCGGCAATTGGGCAAGATGCCAATGATGGGTGACAGACGTTTTGTTCCCCCAATTCGAAGGAACATTGGGAAGCCATCGTCCCAATCCAATTGGAACTGTCGTATCTGTGGGCGAAGGCATGGCAGTGGACCTTGCCCTAGGCAGACAGGAGCATGTTATAGATGTGGGCAGCTGGGACACCAGGCGAAAAATTGTCTGAGTCAAGCTACATGGAATAGAGCCCAAGGATAGAAACCGCAAGCTGGACAGTAGGCTGTGGCTCCGCAGAATGATCAGAACCGACCACCTGCACCAAGAAGAGTGTACGCTGTGGCACGCAGAGAGGCGGAAGAAGCCCCGGGCGTGGTCACAGGTACGATCTATTTATGTGATCAAGCTGCTTATGCATTATTTGATCCTGGAGCGTCACATTCCTTTATATCTGCACAATTTGCGGATTTGGTGGGTGTAGTGTTGAAACTGTTGAATGTGATATTGTATGTTACCACACCACTGAAGGATAATGTGCTAGTATCATCAGGTTGTACAGACTGTAAGATAGTGATTGGTGGTAGTGAGGAAAGAATAGATTTGACTGTGTTACCCATTTATGATTTTGACGTGATCGTCGGGATGGATTGGTTGAATAGACAAGGAGCTGTATTCGACTGTGGTGAAAGAGTAATTCGCTTTTATCCAGAAGGTCGTCCTAGTTATGAGTTTAAGGGAAGTCGTGGAGGGACTTCCATTCCTTTGGTTTCGTCGCTTGAAGTGACAAAGTTGTTGGATGAGGGATGCCGAGCTTACTTGGCTACGGTAGTTGATATGACAGCTGAAGAGCCGAAATTGGAAAATATAGCCGTGGTACGTGAATTTCCTGATGTTTTTCCTCAAGAACTGCCGGGATTGCCACCCGAGCGTGAGATCGAGTTTGTAATTGAGTTAGCCCCTGGGACGGAGCCTATTTCGAAGGCACCTTACAGAATGGCATTGTCGGAGTTGAAAGAGTTAAAGGTGCAGTTGCAAGAATTGCTTGACAAGGGATTCATTAGACCTAATGCTTCGCCATGGGGAGCACCGATATTATTTATGAGGAAAAAGGATGGATCTTTGCGTCTGTGCATAGATTACAGACAGTTGAACCAAGTGACTGTTAAAAATAAGTATCCGTTGCCAAGGATCGATGACCTGTTCGATCAGTTGCAGGGAGCTTCAGCGTTCTCTAAAATCGATTTGAGAACGGGATACCATCAGTTGAAGATTAAGCAGGAGGATATTCCGAAAACGGCTTTCAGGACGAGATATGGACACTATGAATTTACAGTAATGCCTTTTGGTTTGACGAATGCTCTAGCTACATTCATGGATATGATGCATCGAGTGTTTAAGGAGTACCTCGATCGTTTCGTGATAGTATTTATTAATGACATTTTAATTTACTCGAGGAGTAACGGGGAACACGAAAGACACTTAAGAATTGTTTTACAGACCCTGAGGGAACACTCGCTTTACGCCAAATTCAGTATGTGCGAGTTTTGGTTGAATAAAGTGGCTTTTCTCGGGCATATAATATCTGGAGAAGGGATCTCGGTAGACCCTGCAAAGATAGAAGCGGTGATAAATTGGCCTAGACCTATGACGGCTACTGAGGTTCGGAGTTTTCTAGGATTGGCTGGCTATTATAGACGCTTCGTGGAAAACTTTTCGTCTATAGCTATGCCATTGACGCGGTTAACTAAGAAGTCTACGAAGTTTGAATGGACGGATAAGTGCGAAAGGAGTTTTCATGAGCTTAAGTATCGTTTGACAACGGCACCAGTTCTCACGATACCTTCTGGACCTGGAGGCTTCGAAATTTATAGCGACACGTCATTAAAAGGATTGGGGTGTGTACTTATGCAACATGGAAGGGTAGTGGCGTATGCTTCAAGGCAACTGAGACCCCATGAGTTAAACTATCCGACGCATGACTTGGAATTAGCTGCGATTGTTTTCGCCTTGAAAATCTGGAGGCACTACTTATGCGGCGAAAGGTTCCAAATTTACACGGACCACCAGAGTTTGAAGTATCTGTTTTCTCAAAAGGAGTTAAATATGAGGCAACGTCGGTGGATGGAACTACTTAAGGGTTATGATTGCGACATTCTGTACCATCCTGGAAAGGCGAATAGAGTTGCCGATGCGCTCAGTCGGAAGTCTAGTATTGCGCACTTAATGGTTAAAGGATGGTCTGTGCTTGAAGGATTGATGGACTTGGAGTTCAAATTGGAAGTGAGCCAAATGACGAGCTTGATAGCGATGTTGAGAATCGAACCGAAAATTCAAGAAAGAATCAAAGATTTACAGGCCACGGATCCTGAAATCCAGAAAATTCTGAGTGTGGATGCGACTAAGAGGAAAGAAGATTTTCAGGTGACTGAGGATGGAATTTTAAAATTTCGCGGACGTCTTTGCGTGCCTAATGATACGAAGCTTAAAGAAAGAATCTTGTCCGAGGCTCATCGGAGTAATTATAGTATTCATCCAGACAGTACAAAGATGTATCAGAATTTGCGTCAGCACTATTGGTGGAACGGTATGAAAGTGGATGTAGCTAGGCATGTAGCAAAGTGTTTGACGTGCCAGCAAGTGAAAACGCAGCACTGTAAACCTGGTGGATTATTGCAACCTTTGGAGATTCCGGAATGGAAATGGGAGCACGTAACGATGGATTTTGTTATGGGATTACCGCGGAGTCAGAAAGGACATGATTCGATTTGGGTAGTCGTGGACAGGCTGACTAAGTCTGCGCACTTCATCCCTGTGAAAAAGGACTTTGCAATGGACAAGTACGCTGAATTGTATATGCGGCAAGTCGTACGTTTACATGGAGTACCTATCACGATAACGTCGGATCGAGATCCTAAGTTTACGGCGAATTTTTGGAAGAGTCTTCAAGATGCCTTGGGAACTAGATTGCAATTTAGCACGGCGTATCATCCGCAAACCGACGGACAGTCGGAAAGGACGATTCAAACGCTTGAGGACATGTTGCGAGCGTGCGTTATAGACTTTAAAGGCGGATGGGAAGATCATTTGCATTTAGTGGAGTTCGCGTACAATAACAGTTATCAGCAAAGTATTGGAATGGCACCATTTGAGTCACTTTATGGAAGAACGTGCAGAACTCCTTTGTACTGGGACGAAGTGGGAGAAAGGAGTATCATGGGACCAGAATTGGTAGAACAGTCGGTTGAAGCGGTAAAAGTGATCAGAGATAGATTGAGAACAGCACAAAGTCGCCAGAAGAGTTATGCCGATAAGCGACGCAAGCCCTTGGAATTTCAAGTTGGTGATCACGTTTTTCTCAAGGTATCACCTATGCGAGGCATATCCCGATTCGGAAAGAAAGGGAAGCTGAGTCCGAGATATATAGGCCCTTTTGAAATCTTAGAACGGATTGGAACTTTGGTTTATCGACTTGCTTTGCCACCAAGTTTGTCCCAAGTACACAATGTCTTTCATGCGTCGATGCTAAGGAAGTACGAGCCAGATCCGACACATGTTTTGGATTACGAGACTAAAGAATTGGATGACAGAGTTTCGTATGTGGAAAGGCTTATCAGGATTGAAGAATATAAGGAGCATGTTCTGAGGAACAAGACGGTATCATTAGTCAAAGTAGTGTGGGAGCATCATGGAACTGAAGGCGCTACGTGGGAAAACGAAGAGGCAATGAGGCGTCAGTACCCCCATTTGTTTGAATAGGGGATTGTAACAAATTTCGAGGACGAAATTTTTGTAAGGGGGGAAGAGTTGTGACAGTCTGATTTTCCTGTAATTTCGAGACCTTGATTGTAAGATATCTATCAAAGTATTTCAGTTATTTCTCGCTCTGACCTGATCAGTCTTGAGTTAACTAACCGAAGGGGAAAGGCTAAAGCGCGACGAGGTACGTGGACCTAGGAAATTCGATTCGAACATGGCGTTTTGACCATAAGGATCGTCGAGGGATATTTAGAGCCGAGGCCGATCAGAAACGATTAAGGAATCCATTGCTAGCGTTATACGATTGAGACGCGGGTGATGTCGCTTAACCAACGTATGATTTACGAAATTTTCCTAAATCGATTTATGACGATCGCGGTCGTCGGGGCTAGTAATAGACCCTTGCGATTACATGACAACCAAGATTGCCGTAGTTTGGATTTTCCTGAGTGTGATGAGAATCACAGAGTCGATACGCGTAATGTCCGCAAAAGCCGCCCGTTAGTTCGAGATAAATTGAAATTACAGATGATGAGAAATCGATCACGATTTGGGATCTCGAAAATGAAAAATGGAAATGAAGATTGATAGCAATGAGTTTGGATTGGACGACGCCTAATCGAGGATGAAAATTAGCGAAAAAAAATGATTTTTCGGACGAAGGGTGTGAAAAGACGATTTTGCCCCTAGAGCGTCCACCCTATTTTATTAATTGGACAAGGGAATTTTTGTCATTTGGATACCCTCAATGCATCAGCTGAATTCTAAGGGATAAAATTGGAAGAAAAAGATTGGATATTATGTGTATTGTGCCAAGTGTCAATATTTGGATGAGATGCATTAATTTTCCACTAGCCAAAGACACCTCTAGAAGCTTAAGTGGGATGAGAATTAGGCCTCTCTCTTCCCCTCATTTGCATAGTTCATGACCAGCAGCTGCCTCACCATCATCTTCATCGTTTTTTTCCTCTGGTTCCTCACGCCCAGAACTGCCTCTGCAAGACCAGAAATTTTCGTCCACTTCTTTGCCGCCTAACTCTTCAACCGTTGATCTCCAGCTAGAGAGCCACATATCATCGCGAAGATCTCCCTATTGCCGAACTTTTCCAACTGGAAGCACGCCGATTGGCCACCTAAGGAGGTCCGGTCGGCCAATCTCCCGCGAGTCGACGGAAACTGACTGAACTGGAGGTAGGCTCCGGTTTGCTTACCCCTTAATGGACGAATTTTGAGCTCAATTTTTGTGGAGGCCTAGTAGACACATATACTGAGTTTTTGTAAAAATTTGGACGAAAAAGAACAACATTTTGACCTTGATCCATTGTGATGTTTGAAGGGAAGATTCTGTCCATTTGCAGACTCGGAGGAATTGGCGCCTTTCGAAGGTCATCCGGCGTCGCCTTGAGCCAAAATTTTCGGTGAGGCCCCTTTACATGTAGAAATTTGTGTTAGCAAGAGTAATTGTGGATAAATTGAGGAATTGAGTTGAGATTTGGGGCTGTTTGAGCTGGATTGAAACAGAACAGGGGGTACCCTGTTTTGGTTCTGTTTTGCTGAGTTGTAGGGGGCTGTTCTTGGTGAAATTGAATTTAATTTTTTTTGTTGAGATGTACTAGGATGTTTATTGATGTGTTATTGAGGTTTATGTCTCGTGGTTTAGGGATTGGACGAAGGAATTGACGGATTGAAGTAGATTGAGCGAAACCGGTTCTGCTTGGTTGGATTTTTGTGCAAACCGGTTCTGTTTTGATTTGGTCTTGGGGGAAACAAGTTCATTATCTGCTGATTGGGGGCATGTCAAAAGGATGAGGGTGTTGCCATTGAGATGGACTAGTAGTGGGGTTGAAATTAGAATGAAAAATTGGTCGAATTATTGGATCGCCGTTGATTATTTACTGCCCAGTTTTTGGACAGCTTTGAGTTGTGCCAGAATCACGCTTGTCGGGAAGCTTGTGTTGTTAAAATTGCTAATAGGAATCAGGGTAAGTGGTTCCTAAACCCTTACTCAATTCTTAGGACGCGATTGGACGATTGAAGTACGAGGTGTTGTGATGTGACGAAAGTATTGTGGTTGGTGGCGTGTGACTTGTGTGGCTTGTCTGCCTTGTGATGTTGATTGGTTTGTATACCCTTGCAATGTTGATTGGCTTGTATGCTCTTATGTTGTTGAACGGGTCGTGCGTCCCGCAACGAAGGAAGGATTTGAGAAAATGACATCGCGGCCGTGGGCCCTGGCGATGCTTAAGTGTACTTGTAAATACATCGCGGCCGTTGGGCCTTGGAGATGACTGAACGCATTGAGGTGACATCGTCGCCGTGGGCCCTGAAGATGGGCCTTGGAGATGACTGAACGCATTGAGGTGACATCGTGGCCGTGGGCCCTGACGATGATTTGGCTGTGAGCCCTATGTAATTATATCGCGGCTTTGAGCCCTGGCGATACATCCTGGCCGTGGGCCTGGTGATGGTAGAACGATTGGCCACACTGATGCTTTAGGAGAGTGGCACGTTTATTTGGAGCTAACTTGGGTCACAAGAGGTGACATGTGTTTGATGATTGTTTATTTACGCCAAGTACTTTGACATGTGAGGATAAATTGCTATATGCCTTTGCTTGACTAGTCCTTGCATTTTGTGCATTGTCGTGTGGTCTAGTGGGACTAGGAGTTTAGCTTGGGTTAGGTTTCCCTTGCTGAGACGTAAGTCTCACCCCTCGTGGGACCATTTTTTTTTTCAGATGGCAGGGCTTGAAGATGCTACCTACTTGCTTGGGAAACCTAGAAGAAGACAAGGATGTCACCGGGGACAGAAGCTCGACTTAGCAAACTTAGAGGACCATAGGGTCTTGAAATGTCTTTTGGGGGTGGTAGCTTTTTGCTGGACTAGGGGTTGTTTTATTTTTGGTAGTCCCCTTTTCCAGAATATTGGTGGGTTGTTAGTATCCCTACTTCCTTCTTGGAATGACTGATCTTTGGGCTATGCATGTAATGTTTCCCTTCGTTTCTCATTCTATTTGAAGGATTTGGAGGTTCGAAGTTTTCTTGAGTCTTCCGCATGCGAGTCTCATTTGCATTAGACCTTGAGAGTTGATCCTGGGTAAGAATGTTTAAAGTAGGATGTGTTGCGCACGCTGTGAGGAGCGGGGCGTGACAATTCCTATACGAGTGAGAAGAGCAGTATCATACTTGGATTGAGTAAGTGATAGCCCAATAGAGGATCTATGGGCTTTGATGCCAAGAAAGTAGGATCGAAGCTGGTACTCCAATTGCATTATGCGAGCTTGAGATTAAGGAGCATAATGTTTCTTAAGTGAAGTCTAGACATCATGAGAAGTCTCCAGACTTACAATATCTGAGAAAACTGATTCAGAAAGAGTGGAGAGGATACATCAAAGGATGAGTTGATCTTGATAATGCTAGGCAGTATGATCCGGGTTGACGGTTTCAGTACTATCAGCTGTAGTGATAGTAAGTGTTGGACAAGGATATGAACCCTATACAAAACGAATATAATTATGAAGACGAAATAAAGGAAGAAATTGAGCTCGCCACATAAGGTAGTTCTTGCGATCTAGTTTGATTTGGAGAACATAAGATATATGCCGAGAGCAAAGGATGGTTGGGAGGGGCCAACAAGGATGGAGAGCTAGATGGTAGCAGTAACGGTGTTGGAGGATGCTGAATAAGAAGATATTGTAAAGAAGAAGAGAGATGAGACGAAAAAAAATTAAGAAGCTTTGATATCATGTAAGAATTTGAACATGAATTGATTGCACGCACAATTAGTGTGGTGATTTGTATTATATTTATAACATGTACAAAAGGTTTTACAGAAGGTACGAATATACAATATCATCGTAAATCCTAAAAGATTTGCTCTATCAATGGAATCAACGAAGATCATGAAAGATAGGCTCAATTAATGAAATCAGCACAAATCATGGAGGATTTGTTTTATCGCTCAACTCTGCTTGACTTTAGATCCATGGCACGAAATGCTTCGTCAATTTGAAAAAAAAGGTTTTGAGCGCGATCCACCGCGGATTCACGGGCTGATTCATAAGTCCGAAGCAATCAAACTCTAACACAGGTGGTTTCCTGATGGTTTTGAGGATGGATCCTTTTAAGTCTTCCATTTGATCCCATCAATGATTCTTTTGTAAGATAATCATGAGAACAGGTCTTTATTGATGTGTCTACTTAGTCAAAGGAATAGTATTTTCCTAATGTCTTTGGTGGGGTATTTGGTAGAAGTGTCAGGGATATGATCACGGTGAGTTGGACAGTTCAGATTGCACTCAGCATGAACGAAAAGCATTGATCCAAATTAAAATAGACTCTGGCCTGATCAAAAGGGAATTATCTAAGAGTTTAACTACCAATGACAGGATAAAATCCCAAAAATCTATAATTTCACGGAGATGATTGCTCAATCACTTTATCTTTATCTTTATCTTTATCTATTGCGTGTTGGTGCCACTATGAAGGTGATGTTGCTGCCACCATGAAGGTGATATCGTTCATTATTTGGATAAAACAAAATGAACTGACTAAATCTTGCTCGAAAATTGATGTCTTCACTTCCACAACTCGACACGTTGAGACTTTTGAGTCGGTCCATTCGAAGCCTGCCAAATTATTCGGTTCGCCCTCGTACTTGAAACCGGAAAGCATGTGGTGTATCAAGACTGAACGTCGAGTAAACTGATCAATTATATTATTTAATTGACATGTATCCAAACCAACTCTATCTTTTTCGGACACTCTTACCTCCGATTTGCTTGTCTCTCCTCGTGTCTAGATTACAAGATCCATCTGATGCACAAATTACTCTTCTGAGAGGCCTAGGTTGTTGTGATTTGTCCACTCATCTATCTACTAGGTAGTGTGGAGGCGCTTGATTCTGGAAATATGCATTAATGCATTTATCTAATATCCTATGGATGAGAGGAAACATCTAACCCTACATTAAGGGAAAATTATCTGACAAGAATCTAAATTTAATTTAATGAACTTCAAATAGCTAGTGATGATCAAGAGGGTGAAAATGTTCACTTGAGGAGGAAAAATATGATGTATGCTTTTTCTCTGTCATATCGATCAGCTTTAAAAATGATTTTGTTCTGGTATTGGGTACTATTAATAGAGTTTCATCAAATAAAACATGCACTTTCATCAAGAAACATTGTGGATCAGTATTGATTTTGCTTCCGAGGTATAGATTAATTATACAGCCCTCACTAATCTAGCGATTCATTTCTCTGATCTTCAGTGCTCACAGCAATAAACCGGCAATGGCAGAAGCCACCATGGCAGCTTTGCGCTCATAGTCATTCGAATCCCATATTGGTGACTTTGAACCTCCGAAGCCCGCTTCGCACTCCAATGTGTCGTTCGCCGCGGCATTCATGTACTCCACGGCAAACTTGTAGTCGCCTTTGGTCAAACCTTCCTTGCTCGGGGGCACCATCGCGCTTATGATGACTCCGTACGACTGCTCGCAAGAGGCCAATGCCTGCTTCGTCCTCAGGTGGGGAGTTTTGCCGCGCAAGTACTTGATTTTGGTCAAAGTCGACTTGGCTTGTTCTTCAACCTTGTCAACCATGATTAGGCCTAGCGTTTTGGTGTCAGCGGTAGAGCTCCGAGGGTCAAACCTGAGAGCTGTGGCGCAGAAGACGGCGTATGGTGTCTTCTTGCACGTACAGCCCACGAGGTCGGTAGATGCGAACGGGAGGATGGTGACGAGAAGAGTTTGAGTGAAGGAGAGAAGTGTGAAAAGCGTTGGAGTCTTCATTTCACTGGAGCTTGTATTCGAAGGAGGAGATGATGCTGATGGTGTTTTGAAGGAGGATAGCAAGGAATGGAATTCTTTTAGTGTAGAAATGCGGCCTAGTTGATCCTTTATATACAGGTGGAGTGATTGCTTGCTTCCTCTTAGGGTTTGATACTTTGTAATATTGACACACAACACTCAACACAGAATTATTGAAAAAAAAAAAAAACCCCAAGATTGTGGCAAGAGGTCTTGGTGCTGAAAGATGGCAAATTTATGGTCAAGCCCTCAGAAAGCCCTTTTAACTTTCACGATATGTAAAAATAGAAGAAATTATGCAAAAAGGGACAAGTATATCTAAAATCCCGAATACTATCGAGCAAAATGCAACTGAGTAAAAAAAGAAAATATGATCAGATTCTAGAACTTGCCAAAGTGATACAATCAAGTCTCTCCATTAATTATGTTTAAAATGACGACGCAAATTTTTATTATTTTCTCTCTTCCATGTGACATTAATTTTAATTAAGGTATGAAGTGTGGGACTAAAATGACGCCCCTTTAGTCCAAATCCCCATTTTGTACCCTAAATCATACTTAAATGAGATTATTAGAATAAAAAAGGCAATATTATTTTCTTTTAAAGTCTATCCTTTGACTGATTTTTTTCCTTAATATAGAGGGATACAATTATGATATTATTAAGTTTTGTTTTTTGTGTGGCTGTTCATCTTTGTGACACTCAAGAAGGTAGAAATTGAGGAAAGAAATCATTGTCCTGATGGATGTAAAATTCCTTTCCCACACGTCCGGAAAATTCAAGAGCCAAGCCCTCAAAATCTCTTTTCAACTTTCACTCCAAACAAGAATAAACGAAATTACGAAAAAAAAGAAAGAAGAAGAGCTAATGACTATCGTAAATGAAAATATCCTCTTGCGAAAAGTAGTAAGTCTCAAAGTCCTTAATATCAAATAAAAGTCTGATTTCGAATGTTGAAAATGGAAGTTAAAGCGGAAATTTATATATCAAAGAAGACATTACGTGCTTTGCAGTAAATAAGCATTCAGAGTAGACGTGGCCGGTTCCGGTTTCACAAAAAGGCGGAACCGGCGGTTCCGGGCTGGTTCCCGGTTTCGGTTCCGAACTTTTAATTTTATTTTTTAAAATAATAAATAATGAAATCAAATTAATAAATTATTAATTACAAATTATAATCAAATTGTACATTGTAATAAAATTTGAAAAAAAAAGAGAGGAGAGGCATGGGCTTTGAATTATTATTATAATATATTTTATAAATTATTATAAATTTTAATGTAATAAAATCCGGTTCCGAACTTTTAATTTTATAAATTATTATAAATTATAATATAATAAAATTCGGTTCCGAAAAATATGAAACCGTGGGCCCGGTCAACAGGCCGGTTCCGGGTCCATGGTTCCGGTTGGCCACGTCTAATTCAGAGTTGTCATAAATGAGGTTTTGTAGCAATTAAATCAGCATAAACTTATCCTCTCTAGTAGCCATAGCATGTGATATGAAGACATGCTCTTCAGTTTTGTTTTTTTGGGTGAAAACTTAAGTTTCATTGATCAGATGAAGTACAGAAGGTTACCGGGGAAAATGGAGATAGGAACCCTCTGTATAGTAGGCAGTTCAACATTTGCCTGGAAAGGTCTAAAATTTTGGTAGAGTGAAGCTTTATCTATTAGGATTTTACGCATCTTAGCCAAAATAATGTGTATATTGGTTGACTTGTTTTGAAATGTTTGCGATTGTGCTATTCAAATGCAATATATAGTTACTAAGCAAGATACTGTTAGGATACCTTGAAACCAATATATAAGTTTGATGTTTTCACTTCCATAACTCGGACACCTTGAAACCAAAATGATCCGTTCGAGACTTTTGAGTATGTCTATTTGAGCCTACCGAGTTAGATAGTCCTCTGTCGTGCACGCTCCTCTGTCATGCACGCTCTTAGGTGCACCCAGAATGTAGAAAGTAGAAAGCAGAAAGAATATGATGTGTCATCACTGACATGGTGTAAACTAATCAATTGTGGTCGTGAGCTATTTTAGCCATTTTGTTAGGAAGTTTTATTGTATATATTTCTTCCTAGTATAGAATTCTTCCTATTGTGTATCTCCTAATTAGGGTTGTCTGTTGTCATATATATATGACAAGAATGAGTATTGTAAATATACAAAAAAAATATTCATTGAAAAAGAGGAGAGTTTTCTTTCTCTTCATCAATTACCTTGTCTAAGTGACACGTATTCAAACTAACTCCATGTTTGAATTTTGAAAATTTATACCCATAATTTACTTGTCTCTCCATGTGTCATGATGACGCCTGAAGCGTCCCGTCCATAACACCTCTTTGAGAGGCTTGAATTGTTGGGATTTGTCTATGCGTATGTGTATTAGCTAGTGGAGAGATTCTTGATCATCAAAATATTATTAATATCGATCAGCTTTAAAATGAACATGCTCTGACATTGGATATGATCCATAGAATATTATCAAACAAAAACTGCACTTTCATTAAGAAACATTACAGTTCAGTTTTCATTTTGCTTCCGAGCTGCTCACAACAGTAAACTTACAATGGCTGAAGCCACCGAAGCTACCTTATTCTCATAATCATTCGAGTTCGATAATGGCGACTTGCCTACAAATCCCACTTCGCAATCGGATGCAAAGCTCGTCGCTTGCTTCATGTAGTCCACGGCGAATTTGTAGGCGCGTAGTCTCAAACTTTCCTTGCTCGAGGGAACCAGCTTATGTATGACAAATTTGTAAAATTGCAAGAGGTTAGTGCTTCCTTCGTCCTTGGGTCGAGGGATTTACGAAGCAAGTGCTCGATTTTGGTCAGAGTTGATTTGGAGTTTGCGTTGATCTTGTCGACCATGATTAGTCCTAGGGTTGGGGTGTGTCCACGGTGGAGCTTCGATGGATGGACCTAAGAGCCGAGACGCAAGAGGTGGAGTACGGCGTCTTCTTGCATGTGTCATCGACGAGGTCGGCGCATGCGAATGGGAGGATGGTGATGAGAAGAATTTGAGTGAACGAGAGATGTGTGAAGAGCATGTGAATTTTCATGTTATTGGAGTCTGTTTTTGAAGGAGATGATGATTCTGATGAGGTTTTGAAAGATGATGGCAAGGAGAAGAATTCTTTGGCTGCAGACATGTGTGCTAGTTTGACTCATTGGTAGAAATTGATAGTTTCTACATTGATAGCCACATCTCTGTTAACACATCACACTTGACACACAGCATCAATTAAAGAGTATCCTTTGACTGAGTTGTTTTCATAAATTGGCCTTCATACTTGTTATAAATGAGGTTTGTGATACATAATCCACCACAATCTTAACCACCATCAGGGAGCCAAACTGTGGTACCAAATAGCCACAGAAAGACCAATGTCAATCTTGAATGACAATTGCAACTTTGGCGTCAAGATTAATAGAATAATCATCATGGTATCACCAAACTTCAGTTCTTGTTACTAAGTTTTTAAGTTCTTCAATGGTTGTTCTTATGACATCTACAGTGAAGCGAGGAAATCCGCAAGGATCTTACCACATGTAAAACAAGGAGAGAACATAATCCAACTCAAAGCTTAGAATTTCTGTTTGCGAAGAAGTTTAGTTAGAGGCATGATCGGAGACCTAGGCTGAGCCAAAAAGTTCGTTGAAACTCTCAGTTAGAGCCGTCAATATGGGTCATATTTTGTATAAAATGAATCTTATATGGGTCATTAAATTTTAAGGAGCTCACTAAAAATGGGTCCAAAAGGTTGAAGTAAAATTAAATGGGTCAATAATGTGTTACACACTTAAACTCAATTTCGATCCACAACGACAGCTTCCTTGCAAATGGGCTCAATATTTCAAAGGCTTTGTTGTTGTTATTATTATTATTATTATTATTATTATTATTATTATTATTATTATTATTTTCTATTTTTATAAGTGAAATGAAAATAAATTTGAAAATAAAAAAATATAAAAGCCGTCGGTTGCAGATCATCGCCCGCCGCCGCCGCAGCGTCAGCCGGCCGCTGAGCTTCGCCGCCGTCAATCGCCAATCGTCGCCGTCCGCTGGAGAAAATTAAAAATATTTTTTAGCAATAAATATTTTGCATAAAAGATATTTTTAATAATAAAGTATTTTTGAATAGTCAATATATTAAAAAAAAATTTAAAAAGGAAAAAATTTCACTAGATTTTTTATTATATGGAAGTATTTTAGTAATATTATTTTATTAGAATATTATTGTGATTTGGTATTATGTGTCAAAATGGGTCGGGTCGGATATGAGTTAGTTGCAGATCGGGTATGAGTCATTAAATATGGGTCAAAATGGGTTAGAATGGTCAATATGAGTTAGACCATATTCGACCCGATCCAAACCCGACTCAACCCACCCATTTGCAGTTCTTAGCATTTTCCGGTTAGCACAATCAAGTGCAAATTACCAAGTCTTTCCGGTCATTAATATTGAGAACTACCCAATGTGGCTGAGGGACCTTTTTTAATATTTAATCACGCTTTCATTCAATAGCTTAAGCTTTTAGAACAATTGACAGTAGCCCCACAAAATCTCACATGATATTAGAGTTGGAGGTCCTGATTTTGAATCCTTTCAGGCCCCATTTGACTCTTCGATTAACATTTTCACGTTAATCTTAGCTCGGACTTATAAATATGTTTCCAATACTTGATGATGCCTTTTAAGGAGGATTTAAAATTTGATCATACCGATGTTGAAAAGTTCAAAACTCGGTTTCGCCTGGTAGAAAAGATTTAGGACTTGAGTTGCGCCAATTAAAAATTTAGAAGCAAGGAGTAAATTGCATTCCCTACAGATGATTCTAAAGATGACTCTACTAGACATGCTTTTCAATGCTCTTTGATCCCATCAATGGTTATTTTGTAGGATAATCAAAATAATAGTATTTTATTAATGTCTCTAATTATTGTGGTCCAATTGTAGGTTTTTCTTTGTTGGGTTCAGGGATGTGATCAGGGTGAGTTGGGTAGTTCAGATTGCACTCAGCACGAACAAGAGCCAATGATCCAATTAAAGAATAAAAAAAGACTCTGGCGTGATCAAAGGAAATTATCTAATAGTTGAACCACCAATGACAGGATAATGTCCCAAAATCTATAATTTCATGGAGGTGATTGCTCAATCACTTCATCTTTATTTATAGTTTGCAAAAGTATGTCTACTTTCTGGTTGAACGATCTTTTGCGTGTTGGTACCACCATCAAGGTGATATTGTTCTTTATTTGCATATAACAAAATGATCTGCTAAAGCTTGCTCGAAAGTTGATGATTTCAGTCCCACAACTTGACACCTTGAAGCTAACATGATTCATTTGAAACTTTTGAGTTGATATATTCGAAGTCTACCAAATTATTCGGTTCTCCCTTGAGGACGTGGTTGCGTGCGCACTGAAAGCAGAAAACATTTGTTGTATCATGACTGACGTCGTGTACACTGATCAGTTATATTGTCTAATTGACATGTATCCAAACCAAACTCTTTCTTTTTTTGAACAATCTTAGTTCCGATTTGCTTGTTTTTCCTTGTGTCAAGATCACATGATACATCCAATGCACAAAATACCTTTTTGACATACCTAATTATTGTGATTTGTCCACTCATATATTTATTAGGTAATGGGGAGGCGCTTCATCGTAGAAATATATACATTAACGATTTATTTGATTAAGAAGCATTGTGCTTTATTTTTCGTTGGCTTCCGAATGTACAACCCTCAGTAATCTAACATTAGTCTTCGATGCTCACAACAACAAACTGGCAATGGCGGAAGCCACCATGGCAGCTTTGCGCACATAATCGTTCGAGTTTGATAGTGCTGACTTTGAACCTCTGAAGCCCGCTTCGCACTCAAATACATCGTTTGCCGCAGCATTCATGTACTCCACGGCGAACTTGTAGTCTCCTTTCATCAAACCTTCCTTGCTTGGGGGCACCATCGCGCTTATGATGATTCTGTACGACTGTTCGCAAGAGGTCAACGCTTGCTTCGTCATCGGGTTGGGGGCTTTGCCGCGCAAGTACTTGATTTTGGTCAAAGTTGTCTTGGCGTGCGCTTCGACCTTGTCAACCATGATTAGGCCTAGGGTTTTGGTGTCTGCGATGGAGCTCCGGGGGTCGAATCTGAGAGCCGTGGCACAGAAGATAGTGTACGGTGTCTTCTTGCATGTGTAGTCAACTAGGTTGGCGGATGCGAACGGTAGGATGGCGAGGAGAAGAATTTGAGTGAACGAGAGAAGTATGAAGAGCATTGGAGTCTTCATATTGCTGGACTTTGTTTTTGAAAGAGATGATGATGCTGATGAGGTTTTGGAAGAGGATTGTAAACAATGAAGTTCTTTTGGTGTCAAAATGTGGGCAAGTTGATCCTTTAAATAGAGGTGGTGATTGCTTCCTCTTATGAGAGAGATGTATTAGGGTTTGATACTTTCTAAATTTAAAACTATATCTTTGCTGACACACAATCCTTAACGCAGCATCTTTGAAAAAAAAAATGAAAAATGCTTCTCTGACAGTTCGATAATACTATTAGTTATTTTTGACCGTAAATCCACACACTATCATCACATATTTTGCATAAAGCACTCATTAATTGAAAAATCGTAGGGTCAGAAATAATAATAGTAGGATAACAGCTCCCATTAAAATTTGATGAAAGGAATCTTGGTGCTGGAAAATGGAAATTACTTTGCCACACGTCGAGCAAATTTAAGGTGAAGCCCTTAAAAAAGTCCTTTTAACTTTCACTTAACACAAAATAGATGAAATTATTTTGCCAAAAAAGGGATAAGTACATCAGTTGAATTAGAAAACTTTCAAAAAACATAATCAAGTTTTAGAACATGCCAAATTAATGCAATGAAGTTTATCTATTAATTTTGTTAAATTTTATTGATGAAAAAATATCGATGTGGCTTTCATCATTTTCTCTCCTCTACGTGAAATACTTTGACTAAATCCTGAAGTATGGGACCAAAACGACACCGCTTTAGTCCAAATGCTAATTCTTTTACTCCAAATCTTTCTTGAATTATATTAACAAAATAAAAAAAAGGGAAAAAGGTTAAAACCAGAAAAACGAACAAAGACTAAAAAACGAGAACAAAGAAAAGCCATAAGATAGCCCTCGCCTGGAGGTGGCGAAGGGCTTGGATGGCCGGTGACTGTCGCCAATCACATGCTAGGGCTTGTAGGAGCTAACCTAGATATTAACTCAAATGGGAGAGGGATCTCCGATCTCTCACGAGCGTGCTCCGAGAGAACATCCTAAAGCTGAACGCCGAGCACTTCAAGTGATTTGCCGGTGAGGAAGGGGAGTCTCGCGTCTTCGGAGGATTCGAAGGTTGGGTATACCCGAAAATGGTGCTCCTAATCAAGACAAGGAGAGGGGACATGATTGAGGCGTGGGTTAGTTTGGGTGAGGAGGACATGGCCACGGTCGAGCGTGACGGCGAGCTCCTATCAAACACTTTTGTCAAGTCGAGCCCTTTCGAGTTGTACAAATGATTAGGGACGATTAGTTCTAGGGTAGGTAGGTTCCGGATCTGGAACCTAGAACCATACTCTTTTAGAACTAACTCCCAGTTTTTGGAACTTAAAAGTTAGAACCCATCATGTTTGTCCAGGAACCCGCTCTAGAACTTACCCTATTTTTCTGATCCAATTTCAGGATCTACCGAAAAACTTGTGTTTCTTTCGTTCCCTTTTCTGGTTTCATTTTTTTTTTTCCGGCAAAAGATATGAGCAATTAAACGATCTAAAGTAAAAGATGAATAACAGAAATCCCTATCTACCAAAAGCAACAATCCATAAAATGAACAGACAGTCATTTACAATTATAGATGATAGAAAGTTCAAACGCGCAACATAAAACATAAGCTACAAAACTCCTCTTCGTGTGCCAGCGAAGGGGAAATAAGAGTATTAGAAACAGAGAGAAAGAGACTGAGGTTAAAAACAAACAAACTAGTGTTTTATTATGAAACCGTTTCCAAAATCAGTTCGGCGGATCCGGTTATCGGGTGGGTCTTCACTTGAAATCGAAACTGAATGGTTCGAGCAAGAATCGGGGACCAGACCTAATTTCATGGTGGTCCAATCCAATTTCCAGGTAAAACTGGTCCTGTTGCGCAACCCTACAAATAATATGAGATTGTTACTCGTCTTGCTCAGGGCCACCTCTAGCACCTTCGCATACAACTCTAGAATTGGTCCGGTTGGATAACTCAATATGCTAGCCAATCTGTACATGCATTTTTCTCCGTAAAATTATGGAGAGATTTGAGAAATGAGGGTGTCACCAAAATAAAGCGACGAAGTTGATTTCTGAAGCAGAGAAATGGCTGTTTGCGAGTCGACTTCCACGGTAAGTCTGCTGAAGTGACAAATTTGGTGTTAGCATTTGGCTTGATCTTGATGTGAATGTGTACGCATGTGTGTATGAGATTTCTCGACAAAGGGACAAATTGGAAGGAGTTTATTTGATTATAATGGTCGGTTTATCTAAGGAAGTTATGTACATCGAATTTGTGGTTCCGTTGATTGGTTAATAAACTAGACTGCCCCGCTTGATTACTCTAGATTGGTCGAGAAAACTCTCTAAAATGAATCATTAACTTGATGCTTCTCCATGGTGTCTGGTATTTGGCTGGCGATGATGCCTTCGTGAAAATCTCCACGACTTGATCCCCAATTTTACAATCAAGCTCGATCTCTTTAGTACTTTACGATACTCCGATCTCCGATTTGCTCGTTTCTCCTGTTGGGTTGTGTCTCGAGTTTGAACCGTTTATGGATTATATCGGTTTTGTTAACCGATAGGAAAGGAATTCGAGAATTCCCTTTGGATTAAAATTTGCTTTGAAGTCATATAAACATATGTGTGGGATTGTGCTTTCCGAAAGAGAAAAGAAAAGTTTGTGTAGGCCCCAGTCAACGTTAGTTTTGTTGACTCCTTTAAGGGCACACATAAAAGGCAGTGAGATGACTTCCTACAGCAACAGTACGAAGACAAGAAAAGAGGCCGCCACACGAACAGATAAAAAAAGAAGAAGAAGAAATAAAACGCACAGGGCGTTTTATTAAAGGTGTCTTCCGCTCGAAGAACAGAACCCGTGCCAAAGGCTGCGCAAAGTGGGGTTCCTTCAGTAGGCCTCACACCGCACGTGAAGAAAAGAAGCCGCGCGAAATAAAGGGTCGTGCGAGAGGTTCTTGGCTGCCGCACGAAGAAAGAACTTACGAGAGTTTTTGGTTTATTCGAAAACAAACAAGACAAGTATCGGTATTTCTCTGTGAGTCTTTTTGAGTGAATTCTCTGTGACAGATTGTGAGATTACTTGTGGGTTTACTTTGGGTTTAATCTTGGTGCGGGAAACACTCGAGTTCATGAGCGATTGTAAATCTGACTATCCGATTATAGTGGATTATATTGCTGGCTCTCCCCATGGAAGTAGGTACCGATCTCGGACCGAACCATGTACATATCTGGTGTCCTTTATTGTTCCTCGTAATTTCTCTGGTAATTTCGTCTCGACATATTTGCAAGATCCGTTGGTGTTTCCGCGTTATTATCTCAACAATTGGTATCAGAGTTACGGTTAGAATTTTAGCAGTTGATTTGGGGTTTTTGCTTGTCTGATCATTGTCTGGAAATTCTGTTATCGTAATTATGTCTGGAGCGAAATTCGAGATTGAGAAATTTAACGGGAGGAATAACTTTGATTTATGGAGTCTCAAGATGGAGGCATTATTAACGACTCAAGGTTTGGTCGAGGCATTGGAAGGCAAGGATAAGTTGCCCGAAATAATGGAAGATGCCGAAAAGGACAGGTTAATCAGAAAGGCGAGAAGTATAATCAGGTTGCACTTATCGGATGAAGTGTTAATAGAGATAGCCGAGGAAAAAGATGCCGCATCATTGTGGGCTAAACTTCATGCACTCTATGCTATGAAAGATTTGAAGAATCGTTTTCATATGCTGAAGATGTTTCAGTTGTAGATGATTGAAGGCACATCTATCAGAGCCCACTTAGATGAGTTTGATAAACTCATGATAGACTTGAAGAACGTCAACGAGGCCTTGCCTGATGAGAAAGAAGGTATGATATTGTTAGCATCTCTACCGGATTCTTTTGAGCACTTTATAGACTCATTACTACAGGGGCGTACGGCGATTACCTTGGAAAAGGTAAAGTCCGCTTTATTATCTAATGAGTGGCAAAAGAAATTAGGAGAAGATAACTTGGCGCAAGGTAGTGCGCAAGGTTTGTTAATCCGTGGTAGAGATGAACAGAGAGAATTTGGAGGTAACAAATGAAAGCGTCGTTCTAAATCGTGGTCCAATGTTCGGAACCGTCGATGTTATCACTGTAATTTGGTAGGGCACTATAGGAGAGACTGTCCGAAGTATAAGGTAAATGAGTTAAGGTAGAGTCTGCAGGTGATAGTAATATTGTTACTACAGCAGATAATAGTTCTAGTGATGCCGGCGATGTGTTAACAGCTGCCACGAGTTCATCAGGTGATGAATGGGTGCTTGATTTTAGATGTTCTTATCATGTGACTTCTCATAGACACTGGTTTACTACTTATCAATCATGAAGGGTAGTAAGGTGTTCATGGGAAATGGTGTTGGTTGCGAAGTAGCGGGGATCGGAACAGTTCAGATTAAAATGCACAATGGAATGGTGCGAACGTTGACCGATGTGAGGCATGTACCAGAACTGAGGAAGAACATTATCTCGTTGAGTGCTCTTGACAGGTTCGGATATCGGATTTTCACTATAGGTGGAGTTATAAAGGTCTCTCAAGGTGTGCTTACCGTGATGCGAGGGAAGATAGACTGCGGGTTATATCTCCTCCAGGGAAAGACAGTGATCGGCTCGTCTGCTAGATTCTCAGATACTTCAGGTGAGGATATAACACAGTTATGGCATATGAGACTTGGACACATGAGTGAGAGGGACATGAATGTTCTGGATCAGAGGGGTCTACTAGGAGGTCATCGAATTGAGAAGCTAGACTTTTGTGATCACTACGACATGGGTAGTCAGCGGAGAGTGAAGTTCAGTTCGGCAGTTCACCGGACCTCAGAGATTGTAGGCTGCGTACACTCAGACTTATGGGGACCCTCTCCAGTTCCGTCCAAGGGTGGTGTCAGGTATGTTTTGTCTTTTGTTGATGACGTTTCAAGAAAAGTTTGGATTTGTCTTCTTAAGCACAAGAGCGACGTGCTTGGTCGGTTCAAGTCATGGAAGGCAATGATCGAAAAGCAGATATGAAGGAAGATCATGTGCTTGAGAACCGACAACAGGTTAGAATTCTATTCTAATGAGCTTGGTCAGTTTTGCGCAAAGGAAGGCATGGTGAGACACCGCATTGTTGCCGAGTCACCACAGTTGAACGGAGTTGCAGAATTGACGAATAGAATTATATTGGAGAGAGCTCGCTCTTTACTCTCCAATGCTGGATTAGATGAAGATTTCTGGGCTGAAGCAGTTAATACAGCTTGTTGGTTAGTGAACAGATCACCATCACCAGAGTTTGACTGGAAAACTCCTGAGGAAACGTGGTCAGGTAAGTCTGCTGATTACATCGAATTAAGAGTGTTTGGTTGCCCTGCTTATGCTCGTGTGAGTGATGGCGCGCTGGAGCCGAGGGCAAGGAAGTGCATATTCCTAGGCTATGCACATGGGGTGAAGGGATACAGGCAGTGGTGCACAGAGGATGATTCACCTGGTTTTATGTTCACCAGTGACGTTACCTTTGACGAGTCTGCTCTGTTTCATAAAAGGAGTGAGGGGTCAATTAGGGAGAAAGATCTGGACGGTGTTTTAGAAACAGGTGGAGCTTCAGGGAGAGCCTGTAGATGTTCAAAGTACAGTAGATGTGATAGAGTTGCAAAGCCGCTAGATTTCAGAGTAGTTGACAGTTGTTCCGAGGTCATAGATGATGAAGCTTCGAGGTGGTCAGCAGAGGTGGATGAGATAGAGCGACTATTGTATGCAGATGTTAAAATAGATGATTTGGGTGCATCAGAGATAACTTCGGGTATGGAGATACAGAGAGAGACTACAGGAAGAAATCATGTAAGTATCTTGTTTTCTGCATATTATAAATTGTCTAGTCTATCACGGTGTACTTGGATGGAGGTGGAGCATTTGTCTCATGCTTCACATGCTAGTACTGTTGGTTGTCTGAATTATGCCATGTATAGTACTAGGCTTGATCAATCACATGCAGTCAAGAAAATGTATATGATTAATCCAGGTATACATTGTGATGATGTGAAGTGGATCCTCCTGATTTTATTAGGGAAGACAGGCGTTGGGTTATATTTTGGAGGATGTAGTTCAGGTAGTGTGGCGGTAACTAGGTTTGTGAACCTGGGTCATGCAGGGAACCTGAAAGGTAGTTGATTTCTGAGAAATTGTGCCTTTACTTTTGTCAGTTGTGCTATGAGTTGGAAAGTGCCGTTAGGGGACGCTATAGCCTCGTTGGCGACTGAGACTGGAAACATAGTAGCGATAGAAAAAGTTGAAGAGGCGGTATGGTCTAATGACTTGGTTAGTGATATTGACGTGGGACATTCAGTTGATGTGGTGTTCGGTAAAAGTCAGAGATATCACTGGACAATAGAGTACATTGGTGACCGAAAATTTTGCGTCAAATATAGCATGTCAATAGAGGATGTGACCAAGAAGAAATTTTTTGCTGTGGAGAATCCTGCGGACATGTGGATCGACTTCATTGCTCTAAATAGGTTCAAGCTCTGCTTGAGCTTGATAGACGTCTGCGGAGAGTGAGCGCCCGCGGGGGGCGTTGGGAGAGCAGCATGAATGATGAGGCACTATGATTTGGCTTCAAAAGTCGAGTCAAGGTAGAGATTGTTGGGTTGTGTCTCGAGTTTGAACCGTTTATGGATTATATCGGTTTTGTTAACCGATAGGAAAGGAATTCGAGAATTCCCTTTGGATTAGAATTCTCTTTGAAGTCATATAAATATATGTGTGGGATTGTGCTTTCCGAAAGAGAAAAGACAAGTTTTTGTGTAGGCCCCAATCAACGTTAGTTTTGTTGACTCCTTTAAGGGCACACATAAAAGGCAGTGAGATGACTTCCTGCAGCAACAGTACGAAGACAAGAAAAGAGGCCGCCACACAAACAAATAAAAAAAAGAAGAAGAAATAAAACACACAGGGCGTTTTATTAAAGGTGTCTTCCGCTCGAAGAACAGAACCCGTGCCAAAGTCTATACGAAGTGGGGTTCCTTCAGTAGGCCTCACACCGCACGAGAAGAACAGAAGCCGCGCGAAATAAAGGGTTGCGCGAGAGGTTCTTGGTTGCCGCACGAAGAAAGAACTTACGAGAGTTTTTGGTTTATTCGAAAACAAACAAGACAAGTATCGGTATTTCTCTGTGAGTCTTTTTGAGTGAATTCTTTGTGATAGATTGTGAGATTACTTGTGGGTTTATTTTGGGTTTAATTTAGGTGCGGGAAACACTCGAGTGCATGAGCGATTGTAAATCCGACTCTCCGATTATAGTGAATTATATTGCTGGCTCTCCCCGTGGAAGTAGGTACCGATCTCGGACCGAACCACGTAAATATCTGGTGTCCTTTATTGTTCCTCGTAATTTCTCTGGTAATTTCGTCTCGACATATTTGCAAGATCCATTGGTGTTTCCGCGTTATTATCTCAACACCTCCATATATCGTGATCACACGACACACCCCATGTACCTACTTGAGAGGCCTAAAACTTTTGTAATTTGTGCACTCATTACTTGGTTCATTTGTTTTAATATCCAATAGATAAGTGAAAAAATTCTAATCCTCAAATGAGGAAAATTATGAATTTGACTTACTAACTTTAAATGGCTAGTAATATGTATGATCAAGAGTGTAGGAATGTTTACTTGAGGAGGAAAGCGACGATGGGTGCCTTCCCTCTACCATAAGGGTCAGCTCTATAACGAGTGTTTTAAGTCTTGTATACTGTTAAATATGTCTTGAATTTTATGTACTCGGTCTGGTTCATCACCCGACCCGACATATTTTTTGTGCGGCCTAAAAGTGGAGAAAAAATTGAGATTTTGTTCATGACGCGGAGAGTTGGGCTTTGGGCTCTTTTTATGCTACGGCTAGGGTTTATTTTGTCGTACGGAGGATTTTCGTCATATGAGAGACTTGTGAGCCGTGTGCTTTTGTTCAGTCGCGAAGACCGAACTTCTGTAATCTGTACTCTCTTTGATTATAGTGGAATCTTGTTTTGCCTTGCCTGTGGACGTAGATCACCTTGATCGAACCATGTAAATCCTTGTGTTATGTGTTTATTTTTTCGCATTTGTCACAACATATACCATCATTGAGAAACATCAAGAAACATTACGGTTCAGTTCTCATTTTTTCTTCCGAGCTATACATGGTTCTACCACCCTTATTAATCGTACAAATCATCTCAATTATCATCATTGCTCACGGCAACGAATAGGCAATGTCGGTAGCCACTCTGGCCGCTTTGTGCTTATAAACGTTCAAGTCTGATATCGGCGACTCTACGCATTCAACGCCCATTTCGCACTCCGCTGTGCTGTTCGTCGCGCCGTTCATGTACTCCATGGCAGACTTGTAGTCGCCTTTCGCCAAACCTTCCTTTGCTCGAGGGAACCATCGCACTTATGATGGTTTTGTACGACTGCTCACAAGATGTCAACGCTTGCTCCATCTTCGAGTCGGGGGGTTGCTGAGTAAGTCCTCGATTCTGGTGAGGGTCAACTTGGCGCTCGCGTCGACCTTGTCGACCATGGTTAGGCCTACGGTTAGGGTGTCTGCGATGGAGCTCCTAGGGTCGGGCCTGAGAGCCATGATGCAGAAGTCGGTGAACATCGTCTCCGTGCATGTGTCCCCAACGAGGTCGGCGGATTCAAATGTGAGGATGGTGATGAGAAGAATTTGAGTGAACGAGAGGAGTGCGAAGAGCATTTGAGTCCTCATTTCACTGGAGTTTATGTTTGAAGGAGATGCTGCTGCTGATGAGGTTTTGGAAGATGATAGAAAAGAAATGAACTCTGTTGGTGTGGAATTGTGGAGTGGATCCTTTAAATGGTGGTTGAGATTGCTTCCTCGTATGGAAGAAATTTTGCGAGGGTTTTACACTTTCATTGATAGCTCTATCTATGTAGACATTTGTTATCTTGTGGCCTTAATATTTGCAGTAAATAAGGTATGGTATCTGATACCCATATTATCTGATATTATCATAGATTCTTTACTGAAGGAGCTTTTGTCTTTATCACTACGATGATTCCGTATCTCCATGGTTAAAGTACCGCCAAAATTTGTGTACCGCCCCCACTTTAGTGCCAAAACTTTCAAAAAGAACAGTTAAGTGCCAAATTATTTGAAAAACACTCACTTCAGTGTCATCTCCAATTTGAGCTGATGTGGCTCATCAAAAAATCCAATGTGGTCTTTTTATTATTAATATTTGAGCAAATGGTGGCTCGTCGGAGTTGGTACTGAAGTGAGCGTTTTAAAAAAAAATGGTACTTAAGTGTTTGTATGGTAACACTCCCTGAAAAGTGTTTCTGTTCCGAAAGTATTCCGTAACCACTTTCGGAACAAAAACGCATATGGTAAAAAAGTGTTCTCAAAGTGTTCCGGCTCTCCAAGAACACTTTTGAGAAATAGAAACACTTTTAGAGCAAAAACAAGAAACAAAAAAACTTGATTCTATATTTTGGAACACTTCTTAGAAACACATTAGGAACACTTTTTTCAAACAATTGGAATTTTTTTTAACACACTCTCTTCTCTTTTTTTTTTATGCACGATGTTGACACTCAATTTTTTATCATTTTATTTTAAAAAATAATTAAAAATATCAAAATAATTCATAAATTTACAAAATCAATCTTTAGGAACCAATTTTAAACAAAAAAAATTTTCTTAATTTTTGACATTTTTCGGATTTATTTTAATTATAAAAATAGCCAAAAACAGGAAAAATAGTATTCGTGGTTAGAAAAATGCGCAAAAATAGTTTATATTTTTATTTTAATTCACTTTTCATTTTGGCCACTTAAAGTTTTAAAAATTCAGTTTGAGACCACATGTCTCTTCATTGAACATAATCCTAAATTGACTAAAAAATTTCATGTTAAATAAATTTAGGCAATTTTTTTTACTTTAGAGTCATTACATGAGACTTTGATACATTGCATCACATTTCAGTCCTCATGCTTGAAAAAATTGCACAATTGGACTAAAATTACCTAAATGCACAAATATTTCTCATTTTAGTCTCCAGTTTAACTTAAATTGCAATTAATATTTTCTACGGATCCCCGCTTCAAGGTAATCATATTTTTAACTATTCAAGAACTTTTATGTGTGACTTATAATTGTAATTCTTTCTATCTAGAGAAAACATATTTAATGTTCTCATTGTCCAATTGCAATTCACGTTCTCTTTCATACTATTATTTTTAGGCAGAAGAACACCTGGAGTGCCAATATTTATGTATGGCGCTCACTTTAGTGCCAATTTTTCTCCTTGGCTCACTTAAGTGCCAATTTTTTTGAAAAACAGTTATTTGAGTGACAACTTCGGCGAACATCGCCGGAAATCTGATGTGGGGTCTACGTGGCTCGCCGAAACGTCCCAATCAACAAAATAAAAAAAAACCAATTTTTTTTTAAAAAAATTCGAGTCATGTTAAAAAAAATAAGTTAAAAAATTAAAAAAATTGAAAAGGTAGGGGAGGGCTGTGCCAGCCCTCACCGCTGCCGCCCCACCGCTGCCGACAATGGCCGGCAAGGGTGGGGGATGGGCCAGCGAGAGTCGCTAAGCACCGGCCACAACCCCCGCCGGTAGCTGGCGAGGGCTCGACCTCACAGGTGCGACAAGGCTAGGGTAGCCTTGGACATAGCTGGGTGAGATCGGCCTCGCCCGGCCGCGGGGAGGCTGGCGTCACCCAGCCCCGACGAGGCTTGACCTCGCCCAGATCTGCGAGGTCGAGCCCTCGCCGGCTACCGATGGCGGTCGTCGGCCACTGGCTGAGGTCGCTAGTGTCCTCCCACTTCGCCGTCCATTTTCGGCGGCTGCGAGGGTTGTGCAAGCCCTCGCCGCTCCACTTGTTTTTTTTTTAAATTAGTTTATTTCTTAATTATTTGCATTTATTATTAAACCATACATTCATCTAACAGCTTAAGTTTTTAAAACAGTTAAGAATAAGCCCACAAAATATCACCTAATATCAGAGCTTGAGGTCTTGAGTTTGAATCTTTTCAAGCCTCATATATTTTCACGCTTAGTGCTAGGCAAAAAAATCAGACTACGCGAGAGGGAAAATGATAGAAGAATCGAATATTAAGTTATGCCTTATCTAATAGCTTAAACTTTTAGAACAGTTGACAGTAACTCCATAAAATCTCACAGTGGCAGCCGAAATTACCGACGTGGAAAAAATTTAGGTCCTACTTATGATTACTTTTCTATTTCTTGATTATGCCTATTGGGTATCAGAGAATCAGTTTAAATTTTGAATTGTTCTCCGTAATCTTGGACTTTCTTATTGTTGTTAATAGTTGTCAATTAGTCGAGATTCTCTATAGTTATCAATTAGTCGAGATATTCTCATAGTTGTCAATTAGTCGATATATTCTTTTTATTCTTAGTTGTTGCCATTCATGTATATGTATTATAAATACCACTGAAATACAGCAATGTAAATTATCCTGGAAAATATTCTCTCAATCTTCCTCTTTTATG
Source organism: Rhodomyrtus psidioides (assembly GCA_021437785.1). NCBI lineage: Eukaryota > Viridiplantae > Streptophyta > Magnoliopsida > Myrtales > Myrtaceae > Rhodomyrtus > Rhodomyrtus psidioides. The sequence goes on along the minus strand of JAILYB010000041.1, from coordinate 474,408 downwards.
GTATCAGAGCAGCTTTGCTCCTAAAAGCCTCTTTCATCCGTTCTTTGTTTCTCTGCCTCTTTTTTTTTTTTTTTTACCTTAGCCATGTCTACCACAAACTCTTCTTCCGAAACAAATCTCCCTGAAATTTCTGTAGCAAATTCAATTGAAATTCCTGCAGCCATTTCAACGGGACTTATTGCAATTTCTGCTGGTGCACAACTTCCTATGAAGTTAACTTCCACCAACTATGCTTCTTGGCGGGCTTAGTTCATGTCCTTACTGGTCGGATATGATCTTAAAGGGTTCATTGATGGAACGCGTCCTTGTCCACCGGAAGAGATCACCCACGGCAATCAGACAATCTCGAATGCCGCCCACTTTCATTGGATTAAGCAAGACCAACTCTTGCTCAATGGAATTTTTGCTTCCACTTCTGAAGCCATCATTCCCCTTATTGCCTCTTGTGCAACATCTCAAAGTGCATGGAACAAACTTGCAACACTTTATGCAAGCAAATCTCGATCTCGCGTCATGCATCTCAAGGATCAATTATCAATGGTTAAACGCAACTTTCATTCCATTTCTGATTTTTTGCAGCAACAAAAATCTATTGCAGATGAGTTAGCAATTATTGATTCCCCTCTCCATGATGATGATCTTGTCATCCATGCCCTCCGCGGATTAGGACCGAAATATCGTGAAATCGCAACGGCGATTCGTGCTCGTGAAAACACAATCACGTTTGAGGAACTTTATGACAAGTTAGTTGCTCATGAAATGTTTCTTCAACATGAAGAAACGACAGCTGAAGTCATGCCGGTAACAACCAACTTTAGCACTCGAAACACTAGAGGTCCGAGAGCTCCACCTCGATGGAATAATTCTGGTCGTTCTGGACAACTTGTTGGCGACTCCAGAAATTCACTTGGCACCCGCAATTCAGACCGGCGGAGAGATCATAGAAGCAATGACTCACGATTTTCACAGCACAATAGCTCCCGGCCCATTTGTCAATACTGTGATCGCGTGGGACACTCCGCCAAAAATTGTTTCCGAATTCGTGACGCAATCCGTTCTCCGGTTGTCAATGCTGCATCAGGCCCAAGTTCAACCCGAGCAGATGGTTGGTTGATTGATTCGGGAGCCTCCCATCATGTTACTAATGATCTCGCTAATTTATCCCTTCATAGCGAGTATGAAGGCCCGGACGATATAGTCATTGGCGATGGCTCAGGTTTGAGTATCACTCATATTGGTTCTACTAAATTAAATTACCCACACACTTCCTTCCAATTGTCCAATGTTCTACGCACTCCTCACATAACCAAAAATTTAATTTTAGTTTCACAATTTTGTCGTACTAATCGAGCCTCGATTGAATTTTTTGCCTCTCATTGTTTGGTGAAGGAACTTCGCATGAGGGCGACGCTACTTCGAGGAGAACTTAGAGACGGTGTCTATCGGTTGCCACCAACCTCTTGGCAACCACATGTCTCACACACGGCCTTGATTAGTGAGCGGACGCGAGCAACTACATGGCACGATCGTTTAGGTCATCCATCCATCGATATTTTACGTCATACCATTAAGCATTTTTTACTTTCGTCGTCAATCGAGTCCAGTCTAGGAAATAAGTTATCATGTGACTCTTGCCGTTGCAATAAAAGTCATAAACTACCTTTTCACTCATCAACTTTAGAAGGTAGGCATTCACTTGACTTATTGTACACGGACGTTTGGGGTCCGGCGTCTACTTTATCTATTGATGGTTTTCGTTATTATGTTATTTTTGTTGATCAATTCACTCGTTATGTTTGGTTTTATCCCATCCGCAATAAATCCGATGTTGCTCCCGTTTTTAAACAGTTTAAAGTGCTGGTCGAAAAATAATTCCAAGAAAAAATACGAACTCTTTATTCTGATGGTGGTGGAGAATTCATTCAACTCAAATCATTTTTAGCAAAACATGGAATTTCACACCTAACTACACCTCCATATACCCCGCAACACAATGGTATGGCTGAACAGCGTCACATGCACATCGTCGAAACTGGATTAACCCTACTACACAAAGCCGGCCTACCTCCCTGTCGCGACCTATCCTTCCCTCTCCCGGAGGATCGTTTAGGTTTAGAGGTATTACTCATCAGTTTAGGTGCAAATCCTCTCTAATCTTACCTCGCGCGACATTTTAACATTTTAGACCATTAAGAGTCGCCACTAGCCTTTGGGATCGGCTAGAAACCAATCGAGATATGAGAGTAATATCTCAACTTCCGCGTAACCAGAGCATCTGAATTCGGAGACTTATTTACGCTAATTATCTAACTAGCGCCCTTTCGGTACCCATCCAATTGATATTCCTAAAGTGACCATGCATCTTATTCATTACACGGAAAATTCAAAGGCATCTAACCAGAACTAGGTGACTAGGCATGATTTTTTGTCATTTTCATGCATTTATTTATTCAACTTTTAGTCTAACATTCAGAAGAAGGAAAAAAAAAAGAAACAATAAGCAATTTTAAAGCAATACAAAACGACACGAAACAAACGAATACTTGAAACGGTTCGCAGACCAATCTAAATGAAATGCAAACTCGAATGATCGGACGCGAGAATGATCAGATATATAATGAAATTAGGCCGGAATGGACAAAAGAAAAAAATGATTATTTACGAAAAAGTAAATTCGCAGACCAAATAAAATACATTACAGACTTGACTAATTGAATATGAAACATGATAGATTACAAGACGAAAAAGGACCGGAATGGACATCGGTCATCCTCCATTATAAAGGAAATGCGGAAACGCGAACGAAATGGTTATGCTGTTTTTTCATTTTTTATATAAAAAAATAGTTTTTCAATTCTATGCTAAAAAAGGCTTCGTATTAGAAGAGATGTGAATTGGAATGTAAAACCAAGGTTAGGTGTGAATTATAAAAACGACTGAGATTGCACAAAGTAAGTTACCCCGTTTTTTATTATGCCCCTTTTGACTTTCATATATGCAAAAAGAGAAGGAAAAAAAAATACTCATGGTTCTACGTTATTTGTCCTAAAGAATTTGGGGTGCTGCCTTTTATTTAAAATGAAGAGAGAAAGAAAAAAAATCAAACAGGATCCTCAACTCAACGTGACAGACAGAATTGTCTTGGGACAGCGCTGGATTATAAACAAAAAAGTTCCTTTTTTTTAGGTATTTCCTTAAACACTCCAGACAAATGCTATTGCACGAATAGGATGATATTAACCAAACAGCAGCAAAAATAATTAAAAAAAAAAACAACAGGAAGGAAACGAGGAAGCTGCTCTAGTATAAGATGGGACACATTTTGCAAAGACTGGTTTTTAAGCCATATAAGTAAACGCACTTCATTGTTTTAATCTTGGTCCGAAACCTTTCACATATGCGTTTATGAGGAGGAAACTCTTGATCAAATGAAACCAGATAATGCATAGTTTCCAACAGAGCGATCGATTCAAGAAGATGACTATAAACACACATAGAAAATGCTGTTAGAAAAATCGTACAATATGTATATTAATCTATACAATGACAGAACCAAATCATAAGCAATGAAATGAAAGATAGGTTTATAATAGACATGTCATGGACTATGTCATTCACCATAAGTCTCACCAATCTTCTTCTTTGAAGATCTGCAATCCACAAAGCTGTGATCTATCTTGTCACAATTGAAGCATGTACCTTGATATCTGTTCTTGGCCACTTTAACTTGCAATCATTTAAACTTCTAATCGCAATAATAAATGTGATCAAGCTGCCTCAAACATGAAAACATTAAGTTGGCAGAAGCATAAAATTTGATCCTTCAGAAGCAGTATTCAAAAATCGTCAGATGCAAAAAATTCATCAGATGCAACTGCATCTGAACCCTTCAGATGCAACTGCTTCTGAACCATCACATGCAGAAATTCGTCAGATGCAACTGCTTCTCAACCCATCAGATGCAACTGCTTCTGAACCCATCAGATGCAGTCCTTCTGGACCCGTCAGAAGCAATCCTTCTGGACCCGTCAGAAGCAATATTTATGGACCCGTCAGATGGAGTTTCTTCTGGACTCGTCAGATGGAGTTCCTTCTGACCCTCCTTCTGAGTTTCCTTCTGAGTCTCCTTCTGAGCCTTCTTTATGAGCCTCCTTCTGACCTTCCTTCTGACCCTTCCTTCTGAGCTTCCTTCTGACCTTCCTTCCGAGGCTCCTTCTGACCCTTCCTTCTGAGGCTCCTTCTAAGCTTTCCTTCTAAGCAACAAAATCCGAACGGAAATTTAACAATATAAATAAATTGAATTTAGATGGAATACCGAGGCCTGTGTTCAACACAGTTTCCTTAAAACAGATTCGTCCCCTCCAGTACGTGCTTTGAGGTTTCGTGGACGTCTGTCTCCCAGGATACAACGGTTGAACAGCGATAGATGCTAGCACAGCACTCCAACGCTTTCGGCGAACTTGAACAACACGAGAACACTATCGAAAATAATGCAAATGCATAGAATCGGAAAAGTGGGAGAAAAGTTTTTCTTTTGAGATTGTAGTGTTTTCCTATCTCACTTCCTCTCTCTCAAAACAGAATGGAAAATCACCTATTTATAGGCTAAGTGGGGCATTGCAAAAATAAATAATAACGGCTAAATTAATTCTGCCGTTTAGAGCCGTTATGTAATTAATTCTGTAACCATAGAATTATAACAACCGTTACTTAGTTAATACCATTTACACACCGGTAATTAACGTAAGCACGATTAACGGCTTGAGTTGGAAAAAATTAAAACAGAAGGCAAAAATGGGCTTGTCGCGAGGCCCACTTTTCTGTCTAGCATTCGCGTACGCAGGTCGTGCGCTCACGCCCAAGTTCAACTTATCGGGCCTCCGTCGGGGTCCGGGATTCGCACCCCCCTGCGCGTGCGCGCGAGGCATAGTGCTTGTGCTATGATAGTTACCACTCAAAGAGAGTGTATCCATATATAAAGCACTTCAAGGCCTTCTTCCTTTCCTATGTGGGACTAGTGCTTTGTCACTTCCCACTTCCAACTCAAGAGTGTTCTTTGAGAACAATTTCTCATTCACTCACCATCAAAATACCTCATATTTCCAACAATCCCCCACATGAATGAAAATTATTTTGGTTTTGACTCTGTGATAGTGTTCAACAAATGAAACCTCCATAGGATAGGTAGGTGTCACCCTTTGAACTTTCCCTTGTGAAAGTATATTTAATTTACCAGCTGTCCAGTAGACATGATGTCCTTGAACTGTCCTGCTTTCTTAGTAAATGACCCATACACTTCACACAGGAATCATCAACGTTTGTTCAGTTCTCATGAGTATGTTCGTTTTGGCCATGAACATCGTCCTGGTTCTGCGAGAGTTTCTAAAGAATTCAGCCCTCAATAATTCTCCTTTGAAGCGGCCCCACTTCTCTCTCACATAGGTGATTACTTAATCTTGAGTAATTAATTTACTCCACTTAAGAATCATTAAAGCAATAGTTGCTATCCTTTTCCTGATAAACTCCCACTGTAATTTGTTTACTCCACATACTTGGGGGATATCAAATCACTGTTTCTTTAATAGGAATGATTTGAGGGATAGATGTAACGCCCCGAATCCTCTAAGGCGCACATCGTCGCCTTACCACCAGTCCTTTCATATAACGATACCCAGGTTCCATCGACGCGCACTAGTCAATGACACTTATATGCACATGCGGAAGCGACACTCATAACTCCTACCATATGGATAACATGACGACTTGAGGAAAACAGAACACTTAATCATAACATAACACAACATCAGTTTTACAACATAAACATAGGTAAAAAAAATACAACACTTGGGATCGGGGAGATGGTTAGCCTAATCAAAAAGACGACGGGCTAAGGGTCAGGCGCTACTCAAAAGTGGAACTCCAAAAAGTCGTGGATGCCTAGGCTACCTAAGGGTCGAGCTCGCGGTCATCGTCGGAATCCTCGCGGTGCACTGGGTCGTACTCCTCTGGGTCTTCCTCGTCTTCCTCCTCCTCTTCTTCTTCTTCAAACTCTGGCTCTGGGTCTACTTCATCCTCGGGCTCGGACTGATCCTGGTAGATGGCTTCTCCGTCAGGGTTGTACTCCTCCTCCAAAGGCTCGTCCTCGGGATCGTCTAGCTTTGCCTCATCCTCCTCGGGCTCGGACTCGTCCGTCTCCATGGGATCTTCGGCGTCGGAGGGCCCCACAATGTCGCCATCAATCTCGGGGTTCTGGGACGGTGCCGACGGAAGGTCTGGGTCGGGTGCGGTCTCGGAGTCGGTGAGCTCCCCATCAGCAGGGTGTACAATCGAAGGATCCTGCTCGCCAATGATATCCCCTGGCACGTCAAAAGTCCTCAGCGGCCCAACCTCAAGGTCTCCATCACGATAGAACCATGCTGCAAACTTGTCTGCCCTCAAATCCGCTAAGCCTATGTCCATCTAGATGGTGCCATACTTCCTAATATAAGCTTTCCCCTCTCCCACCGGGTACTCCGTGGAATACTGCTCTATCCAGACGGGCACCCCAAAAATCGGCGGCGGTGGCATGATCAGGGTTTGGGGTCTGAAAATGTGGGTCCTACGACGGGGTGAGACAAACTCAGTAAACTAACCCTAACCCTAGACTAGGCACAAGGGACTGTCGCGACCCTCTAGAGGTTGCATGTGGGCTCTCGAGGGCTAATGGGCCGTCCAGTCTGGTCGGACCCGGGCCTCTCCCAAGGCCCGTTACCCAAATCGCAACGGAGGTATGCGTAGTCGACCTTCAGTGTGGTCTGGTGAATTTTACTGTTTTATGAGGTCCTAAAGTAAAGAAAATTAAAAATAAAAAATACCGACTATTTGTGACCTCAAATATTATTTTTCTTGATTTTCTTTTTCTTTTTTTCTTTTTTTTTGTATTTTTCGAAAATATATTTAAAAAAATGAAAATTATGAAAATTATTTTTTTGGTCAAAATGGTTCATTTAGCTTGGCTAAGGTCACCAAAATTGATTTTTCAATTTTTCAATTTTTTATGGATTTTCTATGAATTTTCAAAAAAATGAAATAAAATAAATAAATAAAAAAAGTTGATCAAAATTTAGGTGTCAACAGCTGCCCCTCTTTGAGAGGAATCTCGTTAGAGGTTTCTCTCAAAGATAAGGTGACACCTGAGTCCTGATCGACTCGACTCGGGAAACTAAAGGAAAAGGAGTCTTGACATCCAATCTCCATGCTTGTCCATGTATGCTCTTTCTTGAAGGGGGAAACATTCATTTGACATGAGAGAGTGAGATAATAGAGAGACATACCTGCCACTTACCTGTTCGATGTTTGTGCGATTTTCGCGATATCTGATGGATTCAAGAGAATTTCTAAGAACTCGTTACTAGAGTATCCTAGAGAGGTTAAGCTCTGACCCGTATGGTAGGTTAAACCTTAATGGGATTCCTAACTGATAGGAATCTAAGGAAGACGCGTCCCATTTGGGATTTGCCAAGGATTTTGATCCGTATGGTGGATCGGACCATTGAGTTGACCATTATGACGGTTTCTACCATGAGTTGACCCTTCAGGCGGTTTCTACCTTTGACTGACCCTTCAGGCGGTTTCTACCATTAATTTGACCCTTTAGGCGGTTTCTACCATTGGTTTGACCCTTCAGGCGGTTTCTACCTTTGGTTTGACCCTTCAGGCGGTTTCTACCTTTAGTTGACCCTTCAGGCGGTATCTACCTTGAATCGACCCTTCAGGCGGTTTCTACCTTTAATTTGACCATTTAGGCGGTTTCTACCATGATTTGACCCTTCAGGCGGTTTCTACCTTGTGTTGACCCTTCAGGCGGTTTCTACCTTTGATTTGACCCTTCAGGCGGTATCTACCTTCATTTGACCCTTCAGGCGGTATCTACCTTTATTTGACCCTTCAGGCGGTTTCTACCTTCATTTGACCCTTCAGGCGGTATCTACCTTTATTTGACCCTTCAGGCGGTTTCTACCTTGTGTTGACCCTTCAGGCGGTATCTACCTTTGATTTGACCCTTCAGGCGGTATCTACCTTCATTTGACCCTTCAGGCGGTATCTACCTTCATTTGACCCTTCAGGCGGTTTCTACCTTCATTTGACCCTTCAGGCGGTATCTACCTTTATTTGACCCTTCAGGCGGTTTCTACCTTCATTTGACCCTTCAGGCGGTATCTACCTTTATTTGACCCTTCAGGCGGTTTCTACCTTCATTTGACCCTTCAGGCGGTATCTACCTTCATTTGACCCTTCAGGCGGTTTCTACCTTGTGTTGACCCTTCAGGCGGTATCTACCTTTGATTTGACCCTTCAGGCGGTATCTACCTTTGATTTGACCCTTCAGGCGGTATCTACCTTCATTTGACCCTTCAGGCGGTATCTACCTTTATTTGACCCTTCAGGCGGTTTCTACCTTCATTTGACCCTTCAGGCGGTATCTACCTTTATTTGACCCTTCAGGCGGTTTCTACCTTGTGTTGACCCTTCAGGCGGTATCTACCTTTGATTTGACCCTTCAGGCGGTATCTACCTTCATTTGACCCTTCAGGCGGTATCTACCTTTGTTTTGGTTTGAAAAGGGGTCTCATGACGAGGGTTCTCCACGTCCGATGAGACTGTTTGATATTTGAAAAGAGGTCCTAGGACGAGGGTTCTCCACGTCATGCCAGGACTGTTTGATATTTTTGAAAAAGGGATCCTAGGGCGAGGGTTCTCCACGTCAAGCTAGGACTGCTTGATTTTTGAAAAGGGGTCTCATGACGAGGGTTCTCCACATCCAATGAGACCGTTTCTTTTAAAAGGGTTTTTCTTCCCCTTTTTTTTAGAGATCCCGAAGTTTGTCGGGAATTCAGTTTTGAAGTAGTGAAAGATTTTATTTTGACAAAGCTTCACTTGAGTCTGCTGAGCCGACATTCTGAGAGCTGGGTTCTCCAGGTATCCTGCAGAAATTTCAAACCTGAAAGATTTTTCTTCACCAAGAAAATGTTAATAATCTTTGGGAAGACAATAATTGTCCAATTGACAAAATTTTATGACTTAAGTTTTAGTCATGAAATGTGCATTTTGATGCTGGAGGTTATCCAAAGCATTCTTACAACATGCAAATGTGATCACAAATTCCTTGCATGGAAAATTCGGATCAACAGTTTGAAAATTCCAAAAAGAGTTTGTTCAAAACATCAATTGGAATATTTCTCGACAAGGAGGCCATCTCATCTGTTTTGAGGTAATGATTTTTATAGGGGATGTACTCAATTCCCTACTGACCTGTGCCTAGGTTTTAGGCTCATTCGCAGCGCATACATTTTGATCGGTCGGGAGGTCTTCCACGGGACCGTAATGTTGGGCTTGGATATTGGTTTTCAAAGGGGGGACTCACTTTTGAGTCGGGGCCATTGAATGAAAGTCTTCACCATCTGCTCCGGGTTTACAAGTAAAGAACCCTGCAAAATGAGAAAGAAATAGTCTTGCTCGTACTTCTTCGAGCTAAGCAATATGTTAACCCAAGTGTCTTAGTCAGAGAAGACTGTTTCAGGGTTGTGACATTGGTAGGATTGGGGACAGAAAAAGGCTTGTTTTTGGCCCAGAATTCGTGACGGGTTTGACATTGGTGATCATTGCTGATTTGCCTCCTGTCATTTCCATTCTGCATCTTTAGTCTTTGAGGTGCGCAACCGATTTTGAGGTGTGCACTAGCTCTTTAGAGAGCGTCTCTTGTGGTATTAAGAGGTTGACAACTCTTTCTGTGTTTTTGCTCCACGGCTGACATCATTTGGGGAGCAGTCTTCTTGATCTGACTCCATTAGGGTTTTTCCCTCTTCTTTTCCCTACCAGGTTTCTTTAGGGATCGATCAAATTGTTCACCCGAGCATCGGCCTCGCTTTTACCAGGCACTTTGCTTTTTCTTGATGCTGGCAATTTTCAATTCAATTTTGACAACGTCCATGCACCTGCACATGAAGAAACATGTGTAGGTTTTGACTTCATTTGAAATTTCAGGAAAGAGATACTCCCTTCGGGGTTTCCAACATTTGAAGGGACGGTGTTCTTCAAGTATTTTGCCTTGGTAAGGCTTGTCTTGATGTTTGTTATCTCTGGATTTAATAACCCTGGTCCGATGCGTCTTTATGAGAGTTTGCCCCCGGTTTGGCCTCTTCAAAGAAAATGGGAGAACTCACTCCCATGGGTTTCGCCGATTCTGATCTTCTATCTCAATTGTCAGAATCTTCAATTATTTTTATCCATATCTAGATGGCTTGACAGTCTTGGGATTTTTCGTGTGGCGGTTTTGTGATTCTCTCGATCATCGTCGCCATTTGAAGTATTTGATGTTTCTCTTTTCCGGGTAGCGGAGCGATTTGTCCCCAGCCACTGGATGCTTTGTCTGGGGCTGGCTGATTTAGTCGTAGGCAATTTGATCCTACCGCATTGACGCATTCAGGCTATTTGACATCAGTAAGCTTGGATTTACTCGTGATTGAGTACTTCAATAACCTGCGCGATGAAAGGAGTGAAAGAGTCAATCACCGCGTAAGGAGCTTTAATTGAAACGATTACGGATTTACTATCCCCGCTCTGGTCACTTCTGGCGTCCAAGACGGGGGAAATTCTTCAGTGGTCCCATTCATTCTCGTCATCACCTGCAAGAATGAAAAACCATATCAACTCGTGAACCAGTCAATCTGATTTGGAACAGATACAACTTTTTCGACTTAGGGAGAGCCAATCCTAATTAGGTTGCTCCTTCTTCATAATTTGATTTAATTTGTCATTGCAATCCCAATGGGTGACATCTGCTGAAGGCACATTTCTTTCTGTCTTATAGGGAAGACAAATTTTCTTTCGTTTGTCTTTGACCATCTTATCCTGTAGACAAAAGACATAAAGGTCCCCGTCATGCATAATATTCGAATGGCTTATTGGAACGATTACAGTTTCACCATCGTTCCATGATCATCTTGCATGTGATCGGATGAGGACATTTTTGACAAATGTATGCCATGTAAAACATGTCCCTCGTGTCTATCCACAAATGGATTTTCCTTCTGTACCTGTTTTTCACATGAGAGGAAAAGATAGGAAATATTATGCCGGTATCTGATTGAAAATCAATTAGGAACGACACATCTTTACACTTGACCCGGCTGCCCCGGTCAAAAGGCATTTGCCCTCATCAGTTGACTCTCCAGGGTGGTCCAGCGCTTTTCCATGCCATCCTGGTTCGTTTAAACTCGCGACTGATTCTTCACACAAGTCTTTGGATTTTGATTCATAAGCGGCGCTGAATGACCTTTTGGTTTCGAGGTGTACCAATCATTCACATACATGCGCATGAGACCAGTGAGGTTTGACTTCTAAGAATCAAAAATAGGGTTTGGAACCTAAGGCCAAGGCTCCCACTTCGAGTTCTAGAAAGGGTAGATTCCATTGCACAACTATCGTTGCATTGGGACCCAATCCATAGTTCGAAATGAGCAGAATTAAAAATGGATTACCCCGTGTTTTTCCTCACGGAGATTCCATTTTCAATTCCTTCTATTATTTTCCTAAAGAGAGCGCCCGAGGTTTTAGGCGCGGCTGTGTGTGTTCATTGTGTCGTGCTAAAGCAATAAACATGCATTTCATTTAGCAAACACCGCTTCAATATAAACATCCACACAATCATACATCCTAAACTCCTACCTGCATAAGACAGAGTTAACGAACACTTCACCCCTTATTTCTCCAATCTGCAAAAACATTTAACACCTCAAGGGTTAAAGTACGTACCTCAACTTGAAGAGCATCAGCATAAAACATGTCAGAAAAACCAATCAACTTTTTAATCGGCTCAAGTTCTCTAAGTCCCCAGCGGAGTCGCCAGTCTGTCGCGACCCTCTCGAGGTTGCATGTGGGCTCTCGAGGGCTAATGGGCCGTCCAGTCTGGTCGGACGCGGGCCTCTCCCAAGGCCCGTTACCCAAATCGCAACGGAGGTATGCGTAGTCGACCTTCAGTGTGGTCTGGTGACATGTGCTAAGTGTGCATGCCATGGAGTCGCCACCAATCATTTTTTGGAGGGTATGATTGGACCACCCTATTGAATAGTCGGGAGTTTCTATTCAATTCTGCGATAACTAGAGAAATGGGTTCGGGGACTTAGTTACGTCAACTGTCAGAGTTGACGCCCTTTCGGTACCTAAGTTGACTGAATTTTCTTACCTAAGATTTCATGCAGATGAGTGGAGTACGAATCCTAAATCTAGGAATTCATGCAAATAGGAATGACTATCCTAGCAATCACAATCAATAATAAAATGCGCAAATCAATGAATCCAAATATGTAAAATAATCACATCAAATCAACATGACACTCCTAATAAGGCTCTATTAGCCTAAATAAGTATCAATCAAGCTTAGGAATGATTTAGACATGATTTTACCCATCAGGGGTAAAGTCATAATTTTGAGACAAAAGGGACGATTTGCCTAAAAAGGGAAAAATCGTCATTTCGGAATGAATCCGGAGTAAAACAATGTCAAAAATAGGTTTGGTCACTCAATTGACCCATTTCCTATTTTTTTTTTGCAATTTTCATGATTTTCTGGAATTTTAGAAACCGATTTACCATTCGAAGGGGTAAAATCGTCATTTTATAAAAATGTGAATGAAATGTGGAAATCTTAGACATAAGGTTTAGCCACCTATCTGGCCCATCACCAAATTCTAAGCAATTTCCACAATTCATCGGAATATCAAAGACGATTTACCCTTTGAGGGGTAAAATCGCCATTTTGGATTAAATGGGAGAAAATCCAAAAAAATGGAAACAAATCAATTTTTTTTGTCATTTTCAGCCTTCAAAATTTTTTAGAATTTTTTTAGGAATTTTCTGCAATTTTTCTCAATTTTTTTTTGAATTTTTCCTTAATAATTCATTTTTTGAAATTTTTTTTTATTCTGAAAATCACCTAATCACGACACGTGGCTCATCTGCAGACGTCCGATCTAGCATTTTTTTGTTTTTGTTTTTATAGGACGCAACACAATGCAAAAAATAAAGAAGATATTAAGTCATTATACAACATAAACATAAGCAAAGGAGATGGGATCCGGTGAATTTTACGACGTCGGAGTCCGTCGGTGCTCGTGCAACAATGTGTAGGGGGTATAAACCACCAGCAGGAGGCTCGGCCTTCCGATTCTGGGGTAGCACAATATAATTTACAGAAAATAAATAAATAAAACACCTTGGACGCCAATAGGAGGCTTAGCCTTCCGATTCTGGGTCTTTTATGCGAAATATAGAAATGCTATGACATAAAGTAAATATACAGCAAATATTTAGACACCAACAGGAGGCTCGGCCTTCCGATTCTGGGTCTTTTATGCGAAATATAGAAATGCTATGACATAAAGTAAATACACAGCAAATATCTAGACACCAACAGGAGGCTCGACCTTCCGATTCTGGGTCTTTTATGCGAAATATAGAAATGCTATGACATAAAGTAAATATACAGCAAATATTTAGACACCAACAGGAGGCTCGGCCTTCCGATTCTGGGTCTAATAGGTAAAATGTAAGGAGTGAGAGGTGGTCTTACCAAGATTGAACCCAAAACAAGCTCGGAAATCCAATTTGGCCCTTGCGGACTCAAGTCTGATCAGTCTGACCTTTGCTCCTTCAAACAGCTCTACGGGACAAATGGCTTGGCCAAATTGGACTCACAATATGTCATTAGAACGGTAAGAGAATAAGCTTTCTAACAATATATGGCTCGTTCCCATACGATTCCTAACGAAAGAGTTATGGCCGAAAAACCGGACGGTTTTCAATCGCCCAATGACCAGAATCTGTCCGAGAAAACTCCTTCAATTCAACCATTAAAACCCATCCAAAACTCAACTAGACTACAATATCAGCTTGCTAGATTCCTAATTTAGGTGCTAGAGACATCTTATCGAATATTGGAAGCAAGGCAAGCCCTTGAATCACTCACAATGTTCACGGCACCACCTTGACAGAACCGGTTCAGATTTCTCGAACAAAACAATAAGGGATCAGCCCTTAAATCCAAATATAATCCATCTTCAAACCATAAAACACAATAATATATGTCTTAACAAGGAGTGAGAGGTGGTCTTACCAAGATTGAACCCAAAACAAACCCGAAAATCCAATTTGGCACCCGCGGACTCAAGTCTGATCAGTCTGACCTTTGCTCCTTCAAACAGCTCTACGGGACAAACGGCTGGTCCAAATTGGGCTCACAATATGTCATTAGAACGGCAAGAGAATAAGCTTTCCAATGGTATATGGCTCGTTCGCATACGATGTCTAACAAAAGAGTTATGGCCGAAAAACCGGACGGTTTTTGATCTGGGCGGCGAGCTGAGCGAGAGGAAAAAAACGAAAATGAAAGAGAGAGAGTTGAGGGAGAAGGAGAGTCGGGAGATGATGAGGGGGAGGAGATAAATAGGCAGCGGGAAGGAGAGAGGGAGTGGGGGAGAGAGAGAGAGAGAGAGAAAAATATAATAATAATAAAATAATAAAATAATAAAAGTAAAAATAAAATAAAATAACAAAAAGAGAAGACAAAATCATTAGTCCCCTTTTCCTTTTAAATGATGATGTTTCCCTCCTTTTCCTTTTAATCATTACTAATATTTTTGTCAAATTCAATTTTATGGTGATCAGAGAACACCCGAAATCGAACTTGAATTTTACTGTTTTATGAGGTCCTTGTCGCGACCCTCTCGAGATTCGCCATGGGCTCTCGAGGGCTAATGGGCCGTCCAGTCTGGTCGGACGCGGGCCTCTCCCAAGGCCCGTTACCCAAATCGCAACGGAGGTATACGTAGTCGACCTTCAGTGTGGTCTAGTGATATGTGCTAAGTGTGCATGCCATGGAGTCGCCACCAATCATTTTTTTGGAGGGTATGATTGGACCACCCTATTGAATAGTCGGGAGTTTCTATTCAATTCTGCGATAACCAGAGAAATGGGTTCGGGGACTTAGTTACGTCAACTATCAGAGTTGACGCCCTTTCGGTACCTAAGTTGACTGAGTTTTCTGACTTAAGATTTCATACAGATGAGTGGGGGACGAGTCCTAAATCTAGGAGTTCATGCAAATAGGAATGACTATCCTGGCAATCACAATCAATAATAAAGCGCACAAATCAATGAATTCAAATGTACAAATAAATCACATGGCATTCCTAATAAGGCCATATTGGCCTAGAGAAGCATCAATCAGGCTTAGGAATGATTTAGACATGATTTTGCCCATCAGGGGCAAAATCGTAATTTTGAGACAAAGGGGACAATTTGCCCAAAAAGGACAAAATCATCATTTCGGAATGAATCCGGAGTCAAAACAGGTTTGGTCACTCAATTGACCCATTTCCTATTTTTTGGCAATTTTCGTGATTTTCGGGAATTTTAGAAACCGATTTACCATTCGAAGGGTAAAATCGTCATTTTCTAAAAATGGAAATGAAATGTGGAAATCTTAGACATAAGGTTTAACCACCCATCTGGCCCATCACCAAATTCTAAGCAATTTCCACAATTCATCAGAATATCAAAGACGATTTACCCTTTGAGGGGTGAAATCGCCATTTTGGATTAAATGGGAGAAAATCCCAAAAATGAAAACAAATCAATTTTTTGTCATTTTCAGCCTTGGAGAATTTTTAGAATTTTTCTGCAATTTTTTCTCAATTTTTTTGTTTTTCTTTAATTTTTCCATTTTTTTGGCATTTTTGATTTATTAATATTTTTTTATATTTTCAGAAAATATTTTAACAAAAAGCATGTCTTTGACAATAGATAACACTCAACCAGATAAATAAGCTAACCACTAGACTGAAACAAATACATACAAATCAAGTCTATAAATGCAATATTTTAGAAAAATAATCATGATATACAGATCGGGTACGTAAAACATACCGGATTGGACACCGGCCTTCAATCGCCCAGCCTCAGCCTGCGACCATCCCCATGCCCGTTACCTGTCGATCGCCATTAGAATGTCGATAGTCAATTTCACAAATTAAGACTAAAAAATAAAAATTAAAAAATTAAAAAAATTAAAAAATTGGACATTGTTCATGCACTGTTCCGACACTGTTCATGCACTGTTCCGACACTGTTCGGACACTGTTCGGACACGGCTCGGACACGTCCGACACGCTCCGACACGTCCGACACGCCCGGACACGTCCGACACGCCCGGACACGTCCGGACACGCTCCGACACGTCCGGACACGTTCCGACGCGTCCGGACACGTTCCGACGACGGGGTGGTGACCCGAGGCTGTTTCTGGGCTCCACCAGCGGCGCGTAGGCTCCATAAGCTCCGAGGGAGGAGGTAGGACTCCGGGGCTGTCGCCGGAGGCGATAGCGCGCTTTGGCGATGACGGATTTGGCCCGATCCGAAACAATCCCGAACCAAACTCCGAAACGGGTGGAGGCCGGAGGTCTTGGGTTGTTCACGGCGGCTTTGAGGTACGACGGCTAGCGACGACGGCGGAAGGGGGGGTTCCATTTTAGGCGTCCACGAAGAAGAAGAAAAGAAAAGGAAGAAGAAGCTACGGGAGAGGAAGGAGAAGAAGAAGAGGAGGAAGAAGAAGAAGAAAAAGAAGAAGAAAGAAGGAAGAAGAGGAGGCGACGGATGATGAGGGAGAGGGGGGAAGAGTAAAATAATAATAAAAATAAAATAATAATAAAAAAATAATATAATAATAATATAATAAAATACTAAAAAGTAAAAATAATAATAAAATAATCAAAAGCGAAGACAAAATGATTAGTCCCCTTTTCCTTTTAAATGATGATGTTTTCACTCCTTTTCCTTTTAATCATTATTAATATTTTTGTCAAATTCAATTTTATGGTGATCAGAGAACACCTAAAATCGAACCTGAATTTTACTATTTTATGAGGTCCTAAAGTAAAGAAAATTAAAAATAAAAATACCGACTATTTGTATATATTTTTGTGACCTCGAATACTACTTTTTTTTTATTTTCTTTTTATTTTTATATTTTTCGAAAATAATAATAATAAAAAATATGAAAAAAATATTTTTTTTATCCAAAATGGTCCCTTTAGCTTGGCCAAGGCTACCGAAGTTGATTTTGTAATTTTTCAGCTTTTTATGGATTTTCTATGAATTTTCGAAAAATAAAGGAAAAAAAGTTGATCAAAATTTAGGTGTCAACAGCTGCCCCTCTTTGAGAGGAATCTCGTCAGAGGAATCCCCTCAGAGGTTTCTCTCAAAGACAAGGTGACACCTGAGTCCTGATCGACTCGACTCGTGAAACTAAAGGAAAAGGAGTCATGACATCCAGTTTTTCATGCTTGTCGATGTATGCTCTTTCTTGAAGGGGGAAACATTTATTTGACATGAGAGAGTGAGATAATAGAGAGACATACCTGCCACTTACCTGTTCGATGTTTGTGCGATTTTCGCGGTGTTTGATGGATTCAAGAGAATTTCTAGAAACTCGTTACTAGAGTATTCTAGAGAGGTTAAGCTCTGACCCGTATGGTAGGTCAAACCATAATGGGATTCCTAACTGATAGGAATCTAAGGAAGACGCATCCCACATTTGGGAATTTGCCAAGGGTTTTGATTCGTATGGTGGATCGGACCATTGAGTTGACCATTTAAGTGATTTTTACTATTGGGTTGACCCTTCAGGCGGTTTCTACCGTTGTGTTAACCCTTCAGGCGGTTTCTACCATTGGTTGACCCTTCAGGCGGTTTCTACCTTTGGTTTGACCCTTCAGGCGGTATCTACCTTTGGTTGACCCTTCAGGCGGTTTCTACCTTTGGTTTGACCCTTCAGGCGGTATCTACCTTTTGTTGACCCTTCAGGCGGTTTCTACCTTTGAGTTGACCCTTCATGCGGTTTCTACCTTGGTTTGACCATTTAGGCGGTTTCTACCTCGTGTTGACCCTTCAGGCGGTTTCTACCTTTGATTTGACCCTTCAGGCGGTATCTACCTTCGTTTGACCCTTCAGGCGGTATCTACCTTTGTTTTGGTTTGAAAAGGGGTCTCATGACGAGGGTTCTCCACGTCCGATGAGACTGTTTGATATTTGAAAAGAGGTCCTAGGACGAGGGTTCTCCACGTCATGCCAGGACTGTTTGATATTTTTGAAAAAGGGATCCTAGGACGAGGGTTCTCCACGTCAAGCTAGGACTGCTTGATTTTTGAAAAGGGGTCTCATGACGAGGGTTCTCCACATCCGATGAGACCGCCTAAATTTTGAAATGGGATCACATCCTCACCCCTTCTTTTGAAAGATCCCGAAATTTGTCGGGAATTCAGTTTTGAAGCAGTGAAAGATTTTATTTTGACAAAACTTCAGTTGAGTCTGTTGAGACGACATTCTGGAAGCTGTGTTCTCCAGGTATCCTGTAGAAAGTTCAAACCTGCGTGCTCCACTCCACGGAGCAAATGTTTTTCTGGGATTTGGGGTTTCCAAGAATCCTGCAGAAGTTCGAGCCTGGAAGATTTTTCTTCACCAAGAAAACGTTAGTAATCTTTGGGAAGGTCACGGCTGTCCATTTGACAAAACCGTATGTTTTAAGTTTTAATCATGAAATGTGCATTTTGATGCTGGAGGTTATCCAAAGCATTCTTGCAATATGCAAATGTGATCACAAATCCCTTGGACGGAAAATCTGGATCAACAGTTTGAAAATTCCAAAAAGAGTTTGTTCAAAACATCAATTGGAATATTTCTCGACAATGAGGTCTTCTCACCTGTTTTGCGATAGTGGTTTTTTTTTTTTTTTGTAGGCGATGCACTCAATTCCCTACTAACCTGTGCCTAGGTTTTAGGCTCATTCGCAGCGCATACATTTTGATCGGTCGGGAGGTCTTCCACGGGACCGTAATGTTGTGCTTGGTTCTTGATCTTCAAGGGGGACTCACTTTTGAGTCAAGGCCATTGAACAAAAATTTTCACCATCTGCTCCGGGTTTACAAGTCAAGAACCCTGCAAAATGAGAAAGAAATAATCTTGCTCGTACTTCTTCGAGCTAAGCTATATGTTAACCCAAGTGTCTTAGTCAGAGAAGACTGTTTCGGGGTTGTAACATTGGTAGGATTGGGGGACCGAAACAGGCTTATTTTTGGCCCAGAATTCGTGACGGGTTTGACATTGGTGATCATTGCTGATTTGCCACCTGTCCTTTCTTTTCTGCATCTTTAGCCTTTGAGGCGCGCAACCTATCTCGCGATATGCACCAGCTCTTTAAAGAGCGTCTCTTGTTGCATTCAGAGACTGACTCTTTCTATGTCTTTGTTCTGCGCTTGATAGCATTTGGGGAGCAGTCCTTTTGGATTTGGCTCCTTCAGGGATTTCCCCTTTTCCCATCCAGCTTCATTGCGGACCAATTAAACAACTAGCACGAGCATCGGCCTTGCTTTTACTAGGCACTTTGCTTTTTCTTGATGCATGGGATTTTTCTCATTTTCATTTTTGAAATCCCCATTTTTCTCATCTTCATGGGATCATGTTAGACATATAGTCTAAACATGCTTTAAATATCAGTCCGAGAATTCTCTTCGTAATCCCTGAGTCTTGAACTCTTCCATTTTTGAAGTGGTGCGACATCCGTCTTGGAATGATCACCAATGGGTTCATGAAATGAATTTGCAGGCTCAACTTGGCTGTGCAAATGATACAGTGTATGGGATAAAGAATGAATGCTTCTCGTCATCCTATGGCACTTGGATTACCATATAAACAACACACAAAGATTAATTAGTCCGAGCAAGAAAATTTCTAACCATTTTCTCCTGACGCTGCTGGACTTACTTCCTTTTTGCCCCGGTGTGGGGTGGTTCTTGACAGGGTTAAGAATGAGAACCGCCGTTCAAATGGGTTATCAACGGTCACCTGTAGTGTTTGGGGGATATGAAACGAATGCCTCCGTCGTCCCAACCCATGTAATCGCTGCAAATTGTCCTTACCCCGTAGACCCAGATTTTGTTATCTGCTCACTTCACTCATCTCTCAAGTGTGTATTGGACATGTTTGGATTAGGATTCGCCTCTCGTCTGAGAAAACACCCTTAAACGGTTTGAACAATTTTTATTGGAAAAATTCTTTTTGTTTTCTCCGAAAAATTTCCTCCCAATGGGGCTTTATGATGCACATGCATGTTTCATTCATGTTCAGACAACCTCCCAACTTCAACTGTGGATGTCTATGAGTTTAAAAATTCGATGCCTCTTTTCAGACATAATGATTGAAAGAGTCCTAACACTTTTTTTTATCTTCAACGACTTGGGGAAAAGGGATACTTACCTACCCGCCGCGGTTGGAGATCCCTGAAAATGCGGAAGAAACATGTTATTGTACGTTCATGAATTTTTCAATAAATTAGAACGATACATCTTACCCTTGGTCATGTGTTCCATTGGGTAATACACGGGATGTGAAAACCTGTTTCGCCTTGATGGCGAGCCCCTGTCAAAGAAGGGAATTAGGTGTCAGTTTGCGTTCCAAAATTCAAGACAAATTGGAACGATACCGCCTTGTTCTTGTTTTGTGTTTCCGTTTGAACACAAACGCGCGGCTTGCATAATTTGGCCCTCTATCTTGTGTCCTTGATCTCCCATCTGGTTGGGCGACGAATCCTTCTCAAGAATTTGCCCCCGAGAAGATCCATTTGTGTTTTTGGGCGCACTCCAGCGCCATTCTTCAAGGTTCTTTTTATTCAAGGAAAAAAAGAAGATTTTATCAAAATGCATGTCAAAGCATGTGACGTAGGAGCGATACTTTTTACCATCCACTAGGTCTTATAATCAAAGACCATCTCCTGGAATCCTGACTTCTAAGGCCAATGATTCTATTCGCCTCCCTGTTAGCGCGCTATTTTCATTTGAGGCTTTCAGCGCCAACAACTTCCTGTAAAATGAGTAAAAACTCACGTTAGGCATGTGGTCTTGGAAGACCAAATTGGAACGATACAAGGTTACCGTTCACCCAAATTCGTATCTTGGGGTTTGATTCTGATGCGGACGACTCTGTTATTGTGTCTATTGACTTTGTCAGAGGAGAGACGTCCTGAGATAAAAAGAATGGAGAAAAACTTATCCCCAGATCTGATTAAAAATCAATTAGGAACGATACGTCCTTTCACCAAACGAGTGGCTCTGCGGCCCAATGTGTTTTGCACTGAAGGGACGAATTCCACTATGCTCCACGGGTTTGGGGAATTTGCCCCCATTTTCGATAGAAATGAGCCTTATCAAGATGTATACAATACAAATAGATCCCTAATACAATCAATCTACGGGACGAGATATAGAGGATCTCAGCAAAATTAATTTTATACAAGAGGACTAAGAATGTCAAATCAATCAAAGGAATGTGGCCCGAACACTTGGAGATGCCCCAGTTCCAATCTTCGAGATGTGACTCCAGGATCACCGATTTTTTTTTTAGGTGGTTTTAGATATACCAACCATCTAAAGACATGCACATGAGACAAGGGAGGATAAAACTTCTAAAAATCAAAGGATTTGGCACCTAAGGTCAAGGTTCCCACCTCGAGTTCTAGAAAGAGCCGATTCCATTGCACAGCTATCGTTGCATTGGGACTCGATCCATAGTTCGAAGTGAGCGGAATTGAAAAGTGGATTACCCCGTGTTTTTCCTCACGGAGATTCCATTTTCAATCCCTTCTATTGTTTTCCTATAGGTGGCGCCCGGGGTTTTAGGCGCGGTTGTGTGTATTTTTGGTGTCGTGCTAAAGCGATAAACATGCATCTTATTTAACAATCACCGCTTCAATATAAAACATACACACAATCATTCATTCCTACGCCCAACCTGCATAAAACAGAGTTAACAAGTACTCCACCCCTTATTTCTCCAATCTGCAAAAACATTTAACACCTCAAGGGTTAAAGTACGTACCTCACCTTGAAGAGCATCTGCATAAAACATGTTAGAAAAATCAATCACCTATTTAATCGGCTCAAGTTCTCTAAAGTCCCCAGCGGAGTCGCCAGTCTGTCGCGACCCTCTCGAGATTCGCCATGGGCTCTCGAGGGCTAATGGGCCGTCCAGTCTGGTCGGACGCGGGCCTCTCCCAAGGCCCGTTACCCAAATCGCAACGGAGGTATACGTAGTCGACCTTCAGTGTGGTCTAGTGATATGTGCTAAGTGTGCATGCCATGGAGTCGCCACCAATCATTTTTTTGGAGGGTATGATTGGACCACCCTATTGAATAGTCGGGAGTTTCTATTCAATTCTGCGATAACCAGGGAAATGGGTTCGGGGACTTAGTTACGTCAACTATCAGAGTTGACGCCCTTTCGGTACCTAAGTTGACTGAGTTTTCTGACTTAAGATTTCATACAGATGAGTGGGGGACGAGTCTTAAATCTAGGAGTTCATGCAGATAGGAATGACTATCCTGGCAATCACAATCAATAATAAAGCGCACAAATCAATGAATTCAAATGTACAAATAAATCACATGGCATTCCTAATAAGGCCATATTGGCCTAGAGAAGCATCAATCAGGCTTAGGAATAATTTAGACATGATTTTGCCCATCAGGGGCAAAATCGTAATTTTGAGACAAAGGGGACAATTTGCCCAAAAAGGACAAAATCATCATTTCGGAATGAATCCGGAGTCAAAACAGGTTTGGTCACTCAATTGACCCATTTCCTATTTTTTGGCAATTTTCGTGATTTTCGGGAATTTTAGAAACCGATTTACCATTCGAAGGGTAAAATCGTCATTTTCTAAAAATGGAAATGAAATGTGGAAATCTTAGACATAAGGTTTAACCACCCATCTGGCCCATTACCAAATTCTAAGCAATTTCCACAATTCATCAGAATATCAAAGACGATTTACCCTTTGAGGGGTGAAATCGCCATTTTGGATTAAATGGGAGAAAATCCCAAAAATGAAAACAAATCAATTTTTTGTCATTTTCAGCCTTGGAGAATTTTTAGAATTTTTCTGCAATTTTTTCTCATTTTTTTTGTTTTTCTTTAATTTTTCCATTTTTTTGGCATTTTTGATTTATTAATATTTTTTTATATTTTCAGAAAATATTTTAACAAAAAGCATGTCTTTGACAATAGATAACACTCAACCAGATAAATAAGCTAACCACTAGACTGAAACAAATACATACAAATCAAGTCTATAAATGCAATATTTTAGAAAAATAATCCTGATATACAGAT
The DNA here is from genome assembly GCA_021437785.1 of Rhodomyrtus psidioides. Taxonomy (NCBI): domain Eukaryota; kingdom Viridiplantae; phylum Streptophyta; class Magnoliopsida; order Myrtales; family Myrtaceae; genus Rhodomyrtus; species Rhodomyrtus psidioides. The sequence continues at coordinate 451,153 of JAILYB010000041.1, read as the reverse complement.
CGGGGTAAAACATACCGGATTGGACACCGGCCTTCAATCGCCCAGCCTCAGCCTGCGACCATCCCCATGCCCGTTACCTGTCGATCGCCATTAGAATGTCGATAGTCAATTTCACAAATTAAGACTAAAAAATAAAAATTAAAAAATTAAAAAAAATTAAAAAATTGGACACTGTTCATGCACTGTTCCGACACTGTTCATGCACTGTTCCGACACTGTTCGGACACTGTTTGGACACGGCTCGGACACGTCCGACACGCTCCGACACGCCCGGACACGTCCGACACGCCCGGACACGTCCGGACACGCTCCGACGCGTCCGGACACGTTCCGACGACGGGGTGGTGACCCGAGGCTGTTTCTGGGCTCCACCAGCGGCGCGTAGGCTCCATAAGCTCCGAGGGAGGAGGTAGGACTCCGGGGCTGTCGCCGGAGGCGATAGCGCGCTTTGGCGATGACGGATTTGGCCCGATCCGAAACAATCCCGAACCAAACTCCGAAACGGGTGGAGGCCGGAGGTCTTGGGTTGTTCACGGCGGCTTTGAGGTACGACGGCTAGCGACGACGGCGGAAGGGGGGGTTCCATTTTAGGCGTCCACGAAGAAGAAGAAAAGAAAAGGAAGAAGAAGCTACGGGAGAGGAAGGAGAAGAAGAAGAGGAGGAAGAAGAAGAAGAAAAAGAAGAAGAAAGAAGGAAGAAGAGGAGGCGACGGATGATGAGGGGGAGGGGGGAAGAGTAAAATAATAATAAAAATAAAATAATAATAAAAAAATAATATAATAATAATATAATAAAATACTAAAAAGTAAAAATAATAATAAAATAATCAAAAGCGAAGACAAAATGATTAGTCCCCTTTTCCTTTTAAATGATGATGTTTTCACTCCTTTTCCTTTTAATCATTATTAATATTTTTGCCAAATTCAATTTTATGGTGATCAGAGAACACCTAAAATCGAACCTGAATTTTACTATTTTATGAGGTCCTAAAGTAAAGAAAATTAAAAATAAAAATACCGACTATTTGTATATATTTTTGTGACCTCGAATACTACTTTTTTTTATTTTCTTTTTATTTTTATATTTTTCGAAAATAATAATAATAAAAAATATGAAAAAAATATTTTTTTATCCAAAATGGTCCCTTTAGCTTGGCCAAGGCTACCGAAGTTGATTTTGTAATTTTTCAGCTTTTTATGGATTTTCTATGAATTTTCGAAAAATAAAGGAAAAAAAGTTTATCAAAATTTAGGTGTCAACAGTCCTAAAGTAAAGAAAATTAAAAATAAAAAATACCGACTATTTGTGACCTCAAATATTATTTTTCTTGATTTTCTTTTTCTTTTTTTCTTTTTTTTTGTATTTTTCGAAAATATATTAAAAAAATGAAAATTATGAAAATTATTTTTTTGGTCAAAATGGTTCATTTAGCTTGGCTAAGGTCACCAAAATTGATTTTTCAATTTTTCAACTTTTTATGGATTTTCTATGAATTTTCAAAAAAATGAAATAAAAATAAATAAATAAAAAAAGTTGATCAAAATTTAGGTGTCAATAGGGACTTCCAGACACTCCCAAACACATGCAATGACCAAACATGCAAGGGTAGGCAAATAGAACTCCACAGCTCAATAGAGTATAATAGGCATCCAATTAACGTATCATAGATTGACTTGGCTTCGTACTTTGTAACGTGGCACTTATCGGTACGTAGTATAAGGATAGCTTATAATCATAATATGGTTGCACTACGCATGACAGAGCCCGTGTAATAACGCATCAGGCCTATAATATCGTGGAACCCGCGTTTAACGCCTCAGGTTATCCTTTGCCATGACATGACCCGCGTTTAACGCATCAGGTCTATCCCGCGTTTAACGCATCAGGATAATATACGCACATAGGTCCATAATTCCACCAATTATAGCATAAAACAATCATATGTGCATAACGTCCATACAAGGACCACTTGGCCACTCTAAATCACAATCCCGTACTATGGCACATCATTATATCACAATCGATGAAGGTCCTTAACATATAACATAATTACTCGCACTTCAATCACGATGCTTCATTTCAAGCATTAAAGCCATTTTAGGTACCGATCCTCGACAAGACAATTATGTTACGATCTCAATCAATTGGGGGCCAATACAACATTGTACAATAAGTCTCATTTTCAATTAAACAAGTTGCTTCCCACCCCTATACCATTCGGCCATCACAAGCTCATAAAGCCAATTACGCCATGACACCACAATTTGCATCAATTCGTCACATAAGGCCTAATACACAACCATGATCCCAATTCCATCATTAAATCACCTTTTAAGGCTCATGACCAGAATGCTACAAGGCCACTTAACCATCTTTCAATGACGCATCACGCAATTCTCCATAGGGCCGAACAAACCTAGGCACCAATTAGAATTTCACTAATTCTAATAAGCTAGATTCAAACCCTAACACTTCCAAGGGTATCGTAGGTCATTAGGTCAGCATATAAGGACATCTATCAACCCATCTAAACCATGATTTTCGCATTCCAAGCATGCATTCCCATCTAGCACAATCAGCCCTCTAAAAACTCAAATTCGGGTATCCTATGTACCAAGCCAAAACAACCCCTTAAACACTTCAAAAACCCACTCTCACTTGGTCTTTCCATCGCCATGGCTCTAGTACAAGGTTAGGGGAAGCTTACCAAGTTTGAATGTCCAAGAAAACCGGTCGAGGAAGCGTGGGAGGTGGCGCGGCGCACGGCGGTCAGATCTGGTCCCTATGAGTTCACGCGATAAATGGCCAAAACAACTTCAATAACCCCTCTAACACAAGTTCTTAACACCCTAACATGATCATCTAAGAGTCTAGAGTAACTCACCTCAAGATTGTATCAAACTCTTCAAGAACAACCCACTTTTCCTCTAGGTTTCGAATCTGGTCGTGAGGTGCTCGAGGGGTTCCCGGGCTTCAAACGGAGCTATCCTTTAGCTCGGGGTGAAGAGGAGGTCGGCTAAGGGAAGCTTGAGGTGGTGGTGGCGGTCGCCGACCACCTAGAGGCCGAGAGAGGGAGAAAACGAGAGGGAGAGAGCGTGAGGGAAAGGGGGCGGCCGAACAAGGGAGGAAGAGAGGGAGATGGTGTCGTGAAAAATGGAGGGGTAGAGAGAGAGAGTGAAAGGAAAATAAGAAGGAAGGATTTGGAGGGAAAAAAGAGATGGTGGGGTGGTTGATGGGGTTGAAGGACATGAATAGTGCTTAGGATTGACAAGGTTAGTGGGGTTAGGTCTTGGGGAAGTTGTCCAATCCATTTGTCCCTTCAATCCTCCAATAATTCACACTTCAAATGACCAAAGTACCCCTTCAAATTCGGCTGAAGGCTTAGGGAGGCAAATGACCATTTTGCCCTTGCTTGGTTTAAGAGAAAAGTGTACTAAGCTAGGGGTAAAAGGGTCCTATTTCACTTGGCGGTCCGAATTTCGCTTTTCTAACTTATACGGGGCTATTTCTAACCTTAATAACCCCTCGATGAAGCGACGTCCAAATTTACCCCATTGTGATCTTCAAATGTCCGGCCTCCGATCTCGAAATCCAATCTATGGCTAAATTCAGTCAATTGTCATTCCAGTGCGTCTCTGACTAACGGGCGGCTCTTAGGAGTTACGCGTATCGACCCGCGACTTATGTCACGTTTAAGAGTTACTCGAGTCACGGCGGCTTTGGTTGTCATGTAATCGCGAGGGTAATTCGCTAGTCCCGAAGGTTACGACCGTTAGGAATCGATTTAGGTTAATTCGCAAGTCATGTCATGGTCATACGGAATCACCCGTGAACCAATCGCATGACACTAGCAAATCGTTCTAAAACCATTCTTAGATCGTCCTTGAGCGGTTCAGAATATTCCCTCGACGATCCTTATGGTCAAAGTACCGACTCGTGGTTAAGTTCTTTGGTCCACGTACTTTAAAATCCTATACGGCCATTCCCCATTGGTTAGTCGACTCGAGAGTGATCAGTTATGAGCGAGATTAACTGGAATACATCGATAGACATTCATTCACTGATAAGTTTCGAGATATGGTCAGAATTCAGAATGTCACAACTCTTCCCCTCCTACAAAAGTTTCGTCCTCAAAATTTACATTACAACCACCTACTCAAATAAATGGGGGTGCTGACGCCTCATCGCTTCCTCACTTTCCCATGTGGCTCCTTCAGTTCCATGGTGCTCCCAGATCACCTTTACTAGTGGGATCGTCTTGTTCCTTAGGACTTGCTCCTTCCTGTCCTCGATCCTGATTGGTCTCTCCACATATGTTACCCGATCGTCCACTTCTATCACTTCGTGGTCCAGTACATGAGTTGCTTCCGGTTCATACTTCCTCAGCATCGATACGTGGAATATGTTGTGAACTTGTGATAAACTTGGCGGCAAGGCGAGTCTGTAGGCCAGAGTTCCAACCCGCTCTAGAATTTCGAAAGGGCCTACATACCTCGGACTCAACTTTCCATTCTTCCCAAACCGAGATAGACCCCGCATCGGTGACACCTTCAAGAAAACATGGTCTCCTACTTGAAACTCCAAAGGCCTGCGCCGCTTGTCGGCGTAACTTTTCTGGCGACTCTGCGAGGTTTTCAGTCTTTCTCTTATGATTTTCACTGCTTCTACTGACTGTTCCACTAGCTCCGGGCCGGTTATGCTTCGTTCACCAACCTCGTCCCAGCATAAGGGTGTCCTGCAGGCTCTACCGTATAGTGCTTCGAACGGTGCCATTCCGATGCTCTGTTGGTAACTGTTGTTATAGGCAAACTCCACCAAGTGTAACTGATCTTCCCAACCTCCTTTAAAGTCCAATACACAAGCTCTCAGCATGTCCTCAAGCGTCTGAATTGTCCTTTCTGATTGTCCATCCGTCTGGGGGTGGTAAGCGGTGTTGTACTGTAGTTTCGTTCCCAAGGCCTCTTGTAGGCTTTTCCAAAATGAGGCGGTAAACTTGGGGTCTCTGTCTGAAGTAATCGTCACTGGAACTCCATGAAGGCGAACCACGTACCTCATGTACAACTCTGCGTATCTATCCATCGCGAAATCTTTCCTTACTGCCAAGAAGTGTGCGGACTTAGTCAGTCTATCCACGATCACCCAAATCGAATCATGTCCTCTCTGACTCCTCGGCAAACCCATGACGAAGTCCATGGTGATGTGCTCCCACTTCCACTCGGGGATTTCCAAAGGCTGTAACATCCCACCAGGCTTACAATGCTGAGCCTTAACTTGCTGGCACGTCAAACACTTCGCCACATGCTTAGCTACATCCACTTTCATTCCATTCCACCAGTAGTGTTGACGCAGGTTTTGGTACATCTTCGTGCTACCCGGGTGAATGCTGTAGTTGCTCCTATGGGCTTCCGACAAGATTCTTTCTCTTAGCTCCTCATCATTGGGTACGCACAAGCGTCCACGAAACTTCAGAATCCCATCTTCGGACACTTGAAAGTCGGGTTTCCTTTTTCCGGCATCCATTTCCAGGATCTTTTGGATGTCGGGGTCCGTAGATTGCAACGCCTTCACTTTCTCATGAATCTCTGGCTCAATTCTCAATGTCGCTAGAAGGCAAGACAACTGGCAAACTTCAAGTTTAAACTCGGAATCCCATATCCTTTCCAACAAGGTCCATTCCTTAACCAACAAATGCGCGATGCTTGACTTCCGACTCAGCGCATCCGCAACCTTATTTGCCCTTCCGGGGTGATAAAGAATATCACAATCATAGTCCTTAAGCAGCTCCATCCATCGACGTTGTCTCATGTTTAACTCCTTTTGGGAAAACAAGTACTTCAAACTCTGGTGGTCCGTGTAAATCTGAAACCTTTCTCCGCACAAGTAGTGCCTCCAAATCTTCAAGGCGAAGATGATAGCTGCTAGTTCCAAATCATGCGTCGGGTAGTTCATCTCATGAGGTCTTAACTGTCTCGATGCATACGCTACCACTCTTCCATGTTGCATCAAGACGCATCCTAATCCCTTCAGCGACGCATCGCTATAAATCTCGTAATCTCCAGGTCCAGAAGGGATGGTCAACACTGGTGCAGTCGTCAAACGATGCTTCAGTTCCTGAAAACTCCTCTCACACTTATCCGTCCATTCAAACCTCGTATCCTTCTTAGTCAGCCTTGTCAAAGGAGTAGCTATAGAGGAAAACTTTTCCACGAACCTGCGGTAATATCCTGCCAATCCTAGGAAGCTTCGAACCTCTGTTACTGATGTAGGTCTAGGCCAATTCGTTACTGCTTCAATCTTTGATGGGTCTACTGAAATCCCATTTCCAGAAATGACATGTCCAAGGAATGCAACTTTGTTAAGCCAAAACTCGCACTTACTGAACTTGGCGTACAGCGAGTGTTCCCTTAACGCCCGTAGAACTCTACTCAACTGCTCATCGTGCTCCTCAGGGCTCTTCGAGTAAATCAAAATGTCGTCGATGAAGACAATGACGAACTGGTCCAAGTACTCTTTGAACACCCTATGCATCAAATCCATGAAGGCAGCTGGGGCATTAGTCAATCCAAATGGCATGACTGTAAACTCATAATGCCCATATCTCGTCCGAAAGGCCGTCTTAGGTATATCTTCCTTCTTAATCCTCAACTGGTGATAACCCGTCCTTAGGTCTATCTTGGAGAACACAGAAGCTCCTTGCAGCTGGTCAAACAAGTCGTCGATCCTTGGCAACGGGTACTTATTCTTGACAGTCACCTGGTTCAACTGCCGGTAATCAATGCATAAACGCAACGACCCATCCTTCTTCCTTACGAACAAGACCGGCGCTCCCCAAGGCGAAGCGCTCGGACGAATAAATCCTTTGTCCAGCAATTCTTGCATCTGAACCTTCAGTTCCTTCAACTCTGACAAGGACATCCTATAGGGTGCCTTCGAGATCGGCTCTGTTCCAGGTGCTAATTCAATCACGAACTCTATTTCCCTTTCTGGAGGCAACCCTGGTAACTCTTGAGGAAAGACATCAGGGTAATCGCGTACTACAGCTATGTCCTCTAGCTTTGGTTCCTCTACGGTCGGATCTACCACGGCAGCTAAGTAAGCTTGACATCCTTCGTTCAACAGCCTAGTCACTTCCAGTGACGAAATCAAAGGGATTGAGGTTCCTCCTCGACTTCCCACAAACTCGAATCTAGGGCGATCATTGGGATGGAAATGAATCACCCTGCTACCACAATCAACGATAGCTCTTTGCCTACTTAACCAATCCATTCCGATAATCACGTCAAAGTCAAACATAGGCAACACAGCTAGGTCTATTCGTTCCTCACTACCCCCAATGACTATCTTACAATCTGAACAACCTAAGGAAACCAGCACTTTATCCTTTAAAGGTGTGGTAACATGCAATATCACTTCCAGTGGTTTCAATTCAATTCCGACCAAATCAGCAAACTGAGCAGATATAAACGAATGCGATGCTCCAGGGTCAAACAAGGCATAGGCAGCATGATCACATAAAGTAATCGTACCTGTAACCACGCCAGGCGCGTTCTCCACCTCCCTACGCGCCACAGCATAAACCCTTCCTTGAGCTGGCGGCCTATTGGCATTGTTCTGCGGAGCTCCCGCCTGCGGTCCCGCGGGCGGCCGGTTTCCTTGCGTCTGAGCTCCTGGTGCCTGGCTCGGGCAATTCCTTATCTGATGGCCCAACTGGCCACACTTGAAGCAAGCGCCCGTCTTGCTCGGGCAAGGTCCGTTCCCATGTTTCCGTCCACACAAACGGCAGTTCCAACTCGGCCGGGGAGCAGGCTTGCTAATGTTCCTTCTGATCGGAGGGACGAAGCGCCGGTTGTTCACCATTGGCCTTTTGCCGAACTGACGGTTATCCCTCACGGGAGTAAACCGCGATCCAGATGCTACTCCTCTTTCTCTCATGTCCCTTTCCACCAACTGACCCCTTTCATAGATGGCATCATAGCCCTGTAAGTCCAACAGCACCAACTGGCTGCGAAGGTCAGGTCTCAGTGCATCTCTGAACCTTCTCGCCCTATCCTCAGGGTTCTCGACCATTCTCGGGGCATACTTAGACAGTCTCGCAAACTCAGCCTCATATTGGTCTATGGTCATCTGGTTCTGGCGGAGATTCTGAAACTCAACTATCTTCTGTTCTCGAGCCGCTCTGGAGAAATACTTGGCAGTAAACACCTCAGAGAAGACAGCCCAGTTGGGTTCTGTGCCTTCCGGGAAAATTCTTCCCTTGGTGGCCTTCCACCAATCATTCGCCGTTCCTCGTAGCTGGTACACAGCCAGGACTACCTTTTCAGCCTCAGTACAACCCAACGCCTCAAAGGCCTTTTCCAATTCTTCAATCCAAGCAGGGGCAGTTCCAGGGTCCCCTGTACCATCGAACTTTGGCGGCTTCAGCTTCATAAAGTGTTCCATCAGCTGGCCCATCCCTCGATTTCCTTGTCCATGGGCGTTGCCACCATCATCACCATAACCATTGTTCCCGTTATTCCCGTTTGCTAAGTTGGCGGCAGCGACTGCAGCTTCAGCAGCCTGGGCAACGGCAGCAGCCCTCTCCTGTGCTTGCCTGCCCATTAAGTTCCTAATCTCTTCCAAGATCCTCATAACTCCGTCATACCTAGGATCTTCTACCGCTCGCGGCCTAGAGCTAGACGCTCCTCCCGTACCTCTGGTCCGGTTGCTCATCTTGCTAAGTCTCACAACACCTGAGCCACTATAATTCCATTCAGGAATTAGAGACCTAAGTCATCTACTTAAGTCGAACAAGGCTAAGCTACTCTCACAGTAGCAATCACAATTTAAGCCAATCACTACCCAAGCAATCATACGAAGCATCATAAGCAGGAATTCACAATTGCGTCACACAATCAGTTGCTCCAGCAACTTCACCAAATCACAATCAGCTAACCAATCCAGCAATCAACAGTCCACACTTAGTGCCAAGTACGAAGCCTTATAGCCTTAAGTCCACCGAAGACGACGCAAGTCAACATGCCAATCACATGCGCCATTTCACATGCCATGCATTCTATGCCTAACTCTAGCGATTCCCTAAGGTCTCGCTACTCAGTTATCCTCAAGTCTCCACACCTTATTACTCCAGTCCTCAATCAACTTGATCGAGCTGACCTTGCTCTGATACCAATTAAACGAGGATGTAACGCCCCGAATCCTCTAAGGCGCACATCGTCGCCTTACCACCAGTCCTTTCATATAACGATACCCAGGTTCCATCGACGCGCACTAGTCAATGACACTTATATGCACATGCGGAAGCGACACTCATAACTCCTACCATATGGATAACATGACGACTTGAGGAAAACAGAACACTTAATCATAACATAACACAATATCAGTTTTACAACATAAACATAGGTAAAAAAAAATACAACACTTGGGATCGGGGAGATGGTTAGCCTAATCAAAAAGACGACGGGCTAAGGGTCAGGCGCTACTCAAAAGTGGAACTCCAAAAAGTCGTGGATGCCTAGGCTACCTAAGGGTTGAGCTCGCGGTCATCGTCGGAATCCTCGCGGTGCACTGGGTCGTACTCCTCTGGGTCTTCCTCGTCTTCCTCCTCCTCTTCTTCTTCTTCAAACTCTGGCTCTGGGTCTACTTCATCCTCGGGCTCGGACTGATCCTGGTAGATGGCTTCTCCATCAGGGTTGTACTCCTCCTCCAAAGGCTCGTCCTCGGGATCGTCTAGCTCTGCCTCATCCTCCTCGGGCTCGGACTCGTCCGTCTCCATGGGATCTTCGGCGTCGGAGGGCCCCACAATGTCGCCATCAATCTCGGGGTACTGGGACGGTGCCGACGGAAGGTCTGGGTCGGGTGCGGTCTCGGAGTCGGTGAGCTCCCCATTGTTGACACATGGATTTTGATCGGTCTTCTCTAGTTTATTTTCAAAAAAAAAAAAGAATTCATTGAAAATCTATAAAAAAAATTTATATTTTATTTTATTTTATTTAAAAAAAAAAGAAAAAGAAAAGATGACGATGATGTTATGGGGATGAGGGGAATAAAAAAAAAAGAAGAAGTAGAGGACAGCAGGAGTCTGTCCTCCACCATGCAAAAAAAAGAAAGATTAAACAAAAAAAAGATGGGAAGACCGGCGGCAGAATCCATGCATGGGTTGGTGAGATGATTAAAAAAAAAAAACTCTCACTTCTCTCTCGATCCATCCCTCGCCATTCTGTGGAATCTTCCTTCACGCTCATCCATTTTTCTTTGGGTGAGACCCTCCACTAATTCTCGTTCCCTTTGCCACACATCATTTGCCAACATACATTTTTCTCTCTCTGAGAAGCCCCACAAAAAAATTCTGACTTATTCCCTCTCACTCTTTTGCTCTCATTTTTTTTTCTCTCACGCCCCCACATTCTAATGCTCGCACTCTCCCATCACCATTACTGATTCCCTCTCTCTCTCTCTCATTAAAAAAACAAAAAGCCCACACTCCATTAACTCTCTCTCTCTCTCATTAAAAAGAAAAACAAAAAGACCACTATCTCCACTAATCCTCTCTCTCTCGGTCAGAGAGAGAATTCTTTATTCTCATCTGACCCCATTCTCACGAGCATTCCCATTATCACTCTCGGGGACATCTTCAATCCAGGGGGGGCTCATCTGAATTTTTGGGACGACTTCTCTCTCTCGGGAGGCCACAATCAGCCAAGTGATCCCGACGACACCTCCTCCTCTCTATGCCGCCGCGCCATCCACTCGAACCCAACACCCGAAACCTCCCAGCTCCGCTGTCCCCTTCACCAGCCAACAGCCGCGACCTCGACGCAAACCTCTCCCTCCTCTGGTTGCTGTCCAAACCGAGCACATCCCTGGAACCTGAGGCCACACGACGCCTCCGCCTGATTTCATCGCCACCCAAAGCCTCCACCAACAGCCGGGCGACCGTTGGACATCATCCGACGCATCAGTGCAGCCCCGACGCCGTGTCCAGCCCCGCAAGTCCGTCGGGCCAGCCGCTACCACCCGGTCCCGATCTGTCGCCGACACTGTTGTCCTGCTGCTTCGCCGTCTCTAGGCCCCGACGACATCATAGCCGAACCGCAGCCGGTTTCGCAAGCCTACGATCTTCCTCCACCCGAGCCGTTGCAAGGTCGAGCTCCCTCCGACGCTCAATCCTACCTTCTGCTCAGCCCTTGAGCCGCGGCTACCGTGACCTTGGTGAACCGTAGGCTCTCAAGACCCGAGCTTGAGTTATCGACCGTGTCCCGGAGCTCCCCGACGCATACCCGAGCCGAGAGCTCGGTCCGGCGAAGCCAGCGGTCGTCGGTCCCCAAAGGACCTCAGGTAAGCTTCTAAATCTCCATTAGATGCTGCTGAAATGATTAGAACCAAGTTTGGACGATAAAAAGTTCTGCAACTTACCTCGCCGGCGCCGTTTCCATGGAGGTTCGTTTGGCCATTTTCCCACGTTCCTTTGACCATATTTTCGTTGTATGTGGATGTAAGGCTGTTCAGTAGTTGGATGGCATGAAAACAGGTAAAAAAATCCGTGAGTTTTCACGTCGGTTCGCGATTTTCCGGCGAGAATTCCGGCACGTTCGCCGGAATTTAGACTATTCCGTCGTCTTCTCCGGCGACGGCGGCTCAGTCAACCGGTCAACGGCTGACATGGCAGGCCACGTAGGCGCCACGTCAGCCGGGTGGGGGCCGGTCCGTTTATTTGCAAATAAAACAGAATGGATGGCCTGGATCGCGACACGTGTCGCGATCCTAGAATTTTTGGAAAATAAAAATGATTTTCAGAATTAATAAATGATTTTCGAATATTAATAAAAATAGATCCGATGGTCAAGAATTCGCCACGTGGCGCTCTGAGAGTCGTCTGATCATGCCCAAAGATCAGATGCTCCAGAATCAGCCACGTGGCACGATCTGGTCCGTCGGAGGGTTTTGATTTTCGGATATAATAAAAAAAATGATAAAAAAAATAGAAAAACCTTCAAAACATCAAAAACGTCGTCGTTTTGGTCGATCCGGGTCTGGGTTGTGGGTCGGGTCATCCGACCCGGTCCGGATAATATATATATATATATATATTATTTTTAATAATAAAAAATAATAATAATAAAAAATTCAAAAAAATCAATAAAAAATAGAAAGTCATAAAAAATTCAGAAAAATTCGGAAAATTCAGAAAAATTCTAAAAAATTCCAGAAAATAGGAAATGACCACATTCAACTGGCCACGACCTGTTTCGGGTCATTTGACCCCCGATCTTTCCAGAAATGACGGTTTTGCCCTTCCGGCAAACCGTCTTCCAAAACAATTCTAAAAAAATCCAAGAAAATCCCCAAAAATAGGAAATGGCCACAAACAGCTGGCCATGGAATATTTTGGGTAATTCGGTATCCAAATCTTCCAAAAATTGACGATTTTGCCCTTCGGGCTAATCGTTCCCAAATTTTCCTATTTTGCCCCTGGTCCTAAATCACGCCTTCCCTAAGCCCTTATGGCTATACTAGGAGGCCTTTGACTTGAATTGATGTGCATTGATGTGATTTATTTATGCACTTGATTGAGCTTTTCATTAAAATTGATTGTGATTGATAGGAATAGTCTCCCAATCTGCATGAAACCCTGAATCAAACCTACCTCGCCTAAAATTGCGCCTGCATGAACTCTTAGCTAGGAAAACCACTCGCGTTAGGTACCGAAAGGGCGTTGGTAATGACACCGACGTAACCAAGTCCCCGAACCCAAAATCTCTGGTTCCGCAGAACTGATCGACCTCTCCCAATCGGTCAGTAAGGTTTCCGGTCTACCCTCCAATAAAGACCGGTGGCGACTCCAAATGCATGCACAATTTGCACATGCCACCACGACCACACTGAAGGTCGAAAGCGATCGACTCTTATCGTCGAATCCTTTGAAAAATACTCCCGCCGCGATTTGGTATGGGCCTGGGAGGGCCCGCGCCGATCCAAGACCCGCGATCGGCAATCCATTAGCCGCGTCTGCTTTCGGACGGGTCGCGACACCCATCAGCAGGGTGTACAATCGAAGGATCCTGCTCGCCAATGATATCCCCTGGCACGTCAAAAGTCCTCAGCGGCCCAACCTCAAGGTCTCCATCACGATAGAACCATGCTGCAAACTTGTCCGCCCTCCAATCCGCTAAGCCTATGTCCATCTAGATGGTGCCATACTTCCTAATATAAGCTTTCCCCTCTCCCACCGGGTACTCCGTGGAATACTGCTCTATCCAGACGGGCACCCCAAAAATCGGCGGCGGTGGCATGATCAGGGTTTGGGGTCTGAAAATGTGGGTCCCACGACGGGGTGAGATAAACTCAGTAAACTAACCCTAACCCTAGACTAGGCACAAGGGACTTCCAGACACTCCCAAACACATGCAATGACCAAACATGCAAGGGTAGGCAAATAGCACTCCACAGCTCAATAGAGTATAATAGGCATCCAATTAACGTATCATAGATTGACTTGGCTTCGTACTTTGTAACGTGGCACTTATCGGTACGTAGTATAAGGATAGCTTATAATCATAATATGGTTGCACTACGCATGGCAGAGCCCGCGTAATAACGCATCAGGCCTATAATATCGTGGAACCCGCGTTTAACGCCTTAGGTTATCCTTTGCCATGACATGACCCGCGTTTAACGCATCAGGTCTATCCCGCGTTTAACGCATCAGGATAATATACGCACATAGGTCCATAATTCCACCAATTATAGCATAAAACAATCATATGTGCATAACGTCCATACAAGGACCACTTGGCCACTCTAAATCACAATCCCGTACTATGGCACATCATTATATCACAATCGATGAAGGTCCTTAACATATAACATAATTACTCGCACTTCAATCACGATGCTTCATTTCAAGCATTAAAGCCATTTTAGGTACCGATCCTCGACAAGACAATTATGTTACGATCTCAATCAATTGGGGGCCAATACAACATTGTACAATAAGTCTCATTTTCAATTAAACAAGTTGCTTCCCACCCCTATACCATTCGGCCATCACAAGCTCATAAAGCCAATTACGCCATGACACCACAATTTGCATCAATTCGTCACATAAGGCCTAATACACAACCATGATCCCAATTCCATCATTAAATCACCTTTTAAGGCTCATGACCAGAATGCTACAAGGCCACTTAACCATCTTTCAATGACGCATCACGCAATTCTCCATAGGGCCGAACAAACCTAGGCACCAATTAGAATTTCACTAATTCTAATAAGCTAGATTCAAACCCTAACACTTCCAAGGGTATCGTAGGTCATTAGGTCAGCATATAAGGACATCTATCAACCTATCTAAACCATGATTTTCGCATTCCAAGCATGCATTCCCATCTAGCACAATCAGCCCTCTAAAACCTCAAATTCGGGTATCCTATGTACCAAGCCAAAACAACCCCTTAAACACTTCAAAAACCCACTCTCACTTGGTCTTTCCATCGCCATGGCTCTAGTACAAGGTTAGGGGAAGCTTACCAAGTTTGAATGTCCAAGAAAACCGGTCGAGGAAGCGTGGGAGGTAGCGCGGCGCACGGCGGTCAGATCTGGTCCCTATGAGTTCACGCGATAAATGGCCAAAACAACTTCAATAACCCCTCTAACACAAGTTCTTAACACCCTAACATGATCATCTAAGAGTCTAGAGTAACTCACCTCAAGATTGTATCAAACTCTTCAAGAACAACCCACTTTTCCTCTAGGTTTCGAATCTGGTCGTGAGGTGCTCGAGGGGTTCCCGGGCTTCAAACGGAGCTATCCTTTAGCTCGGGGTGAAGAGGAGGTCGGCTAAGGGAAGCTTGAGGTGGTGGTGGCGGTCGCCGACCACCTAGAGGCCGAGAGAGGGAGAAAACGAGAGGGAGAGAGCGTGAGGGAAAGGGGGCGGCCGAACAAGGGGGGAAGAGAGGGAGATGGTGTCGTGAAAAATGGAGGGGTAGAGAGAGAGAGTGAAAGGAAAATAAGAAGGAAGGATTTGGAGGGAAAAAAGAGATGGTGGGGTGGTTGATGGGGTTGAAGGACATGAATAGTGCTTAGGATTGACAAGGTTAGTGGGGTTAGGTCTTGGGGAAGTTGTCCAATCCATTTGTCCCTTCAATCCTCCAATAATTCACACTTCAAATGACCAAAGTACCCCTTCAAATTCGGCTGAAGGCTTAGGGAGGCAAATGACCATTTTGCCCTTGCTTGGTTTAAGAGAAAAGTGTACTAAGCTAGGGGTAAAAGGGTCCTATTTCACTTGGCGGTCCGAATTTCGCTTTTCTAACTTATACGGGGCTATTTCTAACCTTAATAACCCCTCGATGAAGCGACGTCCAAATTTACCCCATTGTGATCTTCAAATGTCCGGCCTCCGATCTCGAAATCCAATCTATGGCTAAATTCAGTCAATTGTCATTCCAGTGCGTCTCTGACTAACGGGCGGCTCTTAGGAGTTACGCGTATCGACCCGCGACTTATGTCACGTTTAAGAGTTACTCGAGTCACGGCGGCTTTGGTTGTCATGTAATCGCGAGGGTAATTCGCTAGTCCCGAAGGTTACGACCGTTAGGAATCGATTTAGGTTAATTCGCAAGTCATGTCATGGTCATACGGAATCACCCGTGAACCAATCGCATGACACTAGCAAATCGTTCTAAAACCATTCTTAGATCGTCCTTGAGCGGTTCAGAATATTCCCTCGACGATCCTTATGGTCAAAGTACCGACTCGTGGTTAAGTTCTTTGGTCCACGTACTTTAAAATCCTATACGGCCATTCCCCATTGGTTAGTCGACTCGAGAGTGATCAGTTCTGAGCGAGATTAACTGGAATACATCGATAGACATTCATTCACTGATAAGTTTCGAGATAGGGTCAGAATTCAGAATGTCACAATAGACCCCCACAGTGATATCTTAAGTTCGTATACTTAGGTTGTCCCTTTTGAACCTAGATCTTGGGATCTCCAGTCAGCTAGGTTGGGTTTTCCGTTATACAAACTTTTCTGTAATGGGCTGTAGTCCCATTCCTATTATTGATTTTCTAACTAACTCTCTGTTTAACCCTTTGGTTAGCAGATCTGCAATATTTTCCTTTGACTTTACATAGTCAATAGAGATAATTCCAGTTGAGAGTAGTTATCTAATGGTATTATGTCTATGACATATATGTCTAGACTTACCATTATACATAAAACTCTGTCCTCTTACAATCGCAATGTATACAGATTGGTGGCACAGGTTTTTGTCATTTTGGAATATCCTCTAAGAAATGGCGTAGCCATTCAGTTTCTTCACCACATTTATCCAAAGCTATTACTTCGGATTCCATTGTGGATCTAGCTATAACAGTTTGTTTTCAGGATTTCCAAAATTATGGCTGCATCTACTAATGTGATTCATATCCACTAGTAGATTTTGGAACAGCCACTTTAGCAAGGCACCCCCACACTTGTAAGCATTTATAGGATGGTCTCCTACCTTTCCATAGCTCATAAGAGGTTTTGTCCTCTTTATTTCGAGGTATTGCATTATTCTCACCTTAGGAAGGAAATAATGCTTCACAAGGTCAACAAATGACTTGTTATTGCCCTAATTCATGAAATCGTCAATCACATAAGTTGGGTTACCATCACTGTTGATTTTCTTCAACTGGCTAAGTCCCATTTCCCTCGAGAAATAGTCAAAGGATCGGCCGAATCCATTTCTGACTTCATATTATCAATGGACATAATTCCATTTTCAAGCAATTGCTTTATCACATCACTCCTCGAGTGAACATGTCTCTTTCTACCATTGAAAGTTTTACTCTTTGCAATGGCTATTGCCACTTGGCAATCACAATGTATAAACATGTAAAGTGCCAATTTCATTTCCTTGAGCAATCCTCAAGTCATCAAGATAAAATATTTCATTCTTCTTCTCCTACTAAAGTGTAGGAGGATAAACGTTATATTTCCACAAATATGCTTGGTAGCATCTAGGTTTATCACCTATTATTTTTCGTTAGCCTCAATATTGGCTCGAGAAATGACCGCAACATTTTTCATAATCATCTGCTTCAACCAAATTGACTTTTGGTTTAGCAGGATTGTCATTTCCTCCAAAATATTTTGTTTGGTTGAGTTCCAAATTACAACATCCCACCAAGTATGAACATGTATCAAACAGTGGATATCGTCTCACAGAAATCACCAATTGGTGTTTCTCATTGCTTCTTATAGAGAACAAATTTCTCTTAAGAACTTCAACTTTGCTTTTAAGCAAATACACATAGCATATTTAGTGCTATCATCGATAAAGGTAATAAAATATTTATTACCGCCTCTTGTTTGTATGAATTGCAAATTCACATACATCACAAATGAATCAATTCAAGAGGATCTGAGTTTCTTTTACACGCAGAGCCTCCATTGGTTCATCTATTTTGTACATAGAGCCTCTATTGGCTCATTCCTTTCGCGTGCAGAGCCTCTATTGAACCTTTTGTGTTCAAGGTTTCTATTGAACTTTTCGCGTTCAAAGCCTCTGTTAAGCGCTATTTTTGTTCAAGGCGCCACACATGTTTCAAGCAATCTCTTTCGCATAGGAAGGAAAGAATCGCTTTTCGAAACTTTGCCTCAGATGCCTCCCATGTCTTGATATGGTTGGCCTTATCGTTGCTCTTGATGCATCACCATAGCAACGCATTTTCCAAATACAAGGGTATGGTGTTCACACGCACCTTGTCATCCCGAGCTCCTTGGGTTTCTAATTATTGATTCTTCGCCCATAGGAAGATATCCACAATCTTGGAATTCCTCGAGCCTTTAAATTTCTCGGGTCGAAGAATGTTCAATCTAAGTGGTATGGGGCTTGCCCCGTTCACATGCCCAGAGTCCATCATAGCCATCTTGGCCTTTAGCTCAATCGATCCAGCATGTAACTTGGTCCAAGGATTTACTCAAGTACATTTTTTCAGCCTGAATCTCATGCAAGATCACTTGAATTTCTTGCACCTGATTGATCACAGTCTTATAGTCCACCATCATATAATCAAGGAATCATCCGACAACAAATTTCTTTGCTTCGGCATCCTTTGTTTTATATTTCTGATCAAGGATTCTCATAATTCCTTTGACGTCCTTATTGCACATTGTACAAGGAGTCATATAAGCCATTCATGACATAATTCCTACATAGGAAGTCAGAATGCTTCCAAAGCCTCAACCTCGTTGAAGGCTTGCTTATCCGTTTCTCCATTGGATACCTTAGGAGGTTCCTCAGTCAAGAATCTCGCAAGATTCAAACCAACATCTTTTAAAGTTCAATCAATTTGAACTTTTCAAGTTTCTTACCATAGTGGATAGAAACAGCGAACAGAGGTAGACGATGATCCATACAGAAGCCTTTAGACAGCAAAAGCAGAACCTTTGGTGATGTCGTTAGCAGCCACATCAACAACTTCATTTCCAGTGGCAATCTGAATACTAAATATGTATTCTCTTTGTCTGCATGATTGACAGTACAAAAAACACAATAGTCAATCTGGACAAAATCATAAGAAAGCACATCTACCATTAGATTTCGTTGATGATAGGGTAAAGCACCACATTAAAGCCATAAATAATATAACTTGGTATTAGCCACTGATTAGACCGTTGAGGTCACGAACGAGAGTTCATTTTGAATTGATGGCAACGCTTCAGACTTGCGATGAATCATAGGCTCTCGACGGGCACATAGATACTTCTTGGAATGCCACAGACAAGGCTGGTCGTCGTAAGGAGTCCACCAAAGAATCTGTAAAAAATACCTAACACGCAAAGATAAGATTTGCATGACCTGTTGGTGTTATTGACAAATTAAAATTCGTCAATTTGGTCAAGGATTTATTGAACTGTTTGACAATTAGATCATGTCCAAAATACTTCATGAGACTTCTCGCTTTTCGTCCATTCCTTTTATTCTCCTGCAAAAGACGTTTGATCCCAAAAATCAAACTGCACTTATGTGGAAAAATTCAAATATCATTGTTCCATCACAATCTTCAATCCCTAGGGGACCCCTCTCGAAGGTCCTCCTCGAATCTGCAGAAAGAGGAATATAAGACTTCTCTCCTTCACCATATCTGTCATGTAAGTGATTAATCTTTTAAGAGAAGACTAATCTGTTTTAAGATTGTTAGAAAAATCGTACAATATGTATATTAATCTATACAATGACAGAACCAAATCATAAGCAATGAAATGAAAGATAGGTTTATAATAGACATGTCATGGACTATGTCATTCACCATAAGTCTCACCAATCTTCTTCTTTGAAGATCTGCAATCCACAAAGCTGTGATCTATCTTGTCACAATTGAAGCATGTACCTTGATATCTGTTCTTGGCCACTTTAACTTGCAATCATTTAAACTTCGAATCGCAATAATAAATGTGATCAAGCTGCCTCAAACATGAAAACATTAAGTTGGCAGAAGCATAAAATTTGATCCTTCAGAAGCAGTATTCAAAAATCGTCAGATGCAAAAAATTCATCAGATGCAACTGCATCTGAACCCTTCAGATGCAACTGCTTCTGAACCATCACATGCAGAAATTCGTCAGATGCAGAAATTCGTCAGATGCAGCTGCTTCTGAACCCATCAGATGCAGTCCTTCTGGACCCGTCAGAAGCAGTCCTTCTGGACCCGTCAGAAGCAGTATTTCTGGACCCGTCAGATGGAGTTTCTTCTGGACTCGTCAGATGGAGTTCCTTCTGACCCTTCTTCTGAGTTTCCTTCTGAGTCTCCTTCAGAGCCTTCCTTCTGAGCCTCATTCTGACCTTCCTTCTTACCCTTCCTTCTGAGCTTCCTTCTGACCTTCCTTCCGAGGCTCCTTCTGACCCTTCCTTCTGAGGCTCCTTCTAAGCTTTCCTTCTGAGCAACAAAATCTGAACGGAAATTTAACAATATAAATAAATTGAATTTAGATGGAATACCGAGGCCTGTGTTCAACACAGTTTCCTTAAAACAGATTCGTCCCCTCCAGTACGTGCTT
The DNA here is from genome assembly GCA_021437785.1 of Rhodomyrtus psidioides. Taxonomy (NCBI): domain Eukaryota; kingdom Viridiplantae; phylum Streptophyta; class Magnoliopsida; order Myrtales; family Myrtaceae; genus Rhodomyrtus; species Rhodomyrtus psidioides. The sequence continues at coordinate 431,103 of JAILYB010000041.1, read as the reverse complement.
TGAGGTTTCGTGGACGTCTGTCTCCCAGGATACAACGGTTGAACAGCGATAGATGCTAGCACAGCACTCCAACGCTTTCGGCGAACTTGAACAACACGAGACCACTATCGAAAACAATGCAAATGCATAGAATCGGAAAAGTGGGAGAAAAGTTTTTCTTTTGAGATTGTAGTGTTTTCCTATCTCACTTCCTCTCTCTCAAAACAGAATGGAAAATCACCTATTTATAGGCTAAGTGGGGCATTGCGGAAATAAATAATAACGGATAAATTAATTCTGCCGTTTAGAGCCGTTATGTAATTAATTCTGTAACCATAGAATTATAACAACCGTTACTTAGTTAATACCATTTACACACCGGTAATTAACGTAAGCACGATTAACGGCTTGAGTTGGAAAAAATTAAAACAGAAGGCAAAAATGGGCTTGTCGCGAGGCCCACTTTTCTGTCCAGCATTCGCGTACGCAAGTCGTGCGCTCACGCCCAAGTTCAACTTGTCAGGCCTCCGTCGGGGTCCGGGATTCGCACCCCCCCTGCGCGTGCGCGCGAGGCATAGTACTTGTGCTATGATAGTTACCACTCAAAGAGAGTGTATCCATATATAAAGCACTTCAAGGCCTTCTTCCTTTCCTATGTGGGACTAGTGCTTTGTCACTTCCCACTTCCAACTCAAGAGTGTTCTTTGAGAAACAATTTCTCATTCACTCACCATCAAAATACCTCATATTTCCAACAAATGCATCGCGAAGAAAGTTATAAAAGGAACCCCAACCTACCAATCACATGATTTCTGAACAGCTAATTACAACAGCAAAATCACAAGGAAAAACCAAAATCAACCGATCAACAGAAACAATACAATACATGGTTTTAACATAGCATCAACAGATTCTGTACTCCTTGAACCGCAATAATAACATGACTACGTATTATATATATACATAAGGCAAGACACAAATAGAACAGCAAAACCATAAGTCTGGTATGAACAATCTTAAAGCACCGGGGGTTATGTACAAAGGGAGGTTCTTCTTTTTAGTCTTTCTTTCACCAACAGAGAATCAATTAAAACTGTCCCAAGGAGTTTTTTTCCATGACCGCAAGCCTTGAACTTCGGGTATCGCATAAGAACGCAGCAAACTTGAATACCAACATAAGCTTATATACACAGCACAACTCGAGTTAAGTAACCGCAACTAGAATAAAATCCTGGTAAAAATTCAACCCAATGCAGCGATCAGTTCGAGGAGGATTGGGTAGACGCATAGAAGGGGGCATCGAAAAGGAAGCCGTACTAAAGACTTCTATCCGCAGATCGGGAATTCCGATCAAAATATTTGCAGCGATAAAACTAAACATGACAGCTAAAACCAAACTATCACCAAAAGAAACAATACAACACATAGCGACAACATGACATGGTGTTACGACAATGCGGAAACTAAAACGAAATTGAGATAGATAAGAAGAACGGAACACCAAGATTTACGTGGAAACCCTTACGGAAAAACCCACGGGAGAGAGGAGAAGCAAAATCCACTATGAGAATTAGGGATTATAAAAGAGGCAACGTAAGCTTCTCTATCAGACAGAATGAGCAAAGAGTAATATTTATAGTATTACCCCTCAACCCTAATGTTGGTCCAAGGCCCATAACTTAAGCCCTTAACTATTCAAGGCATATTAACAAATCTCCACATTGACTTGAATTCCCAAGTAGACATAAATACTAAGACGTTCTTCTCCTCCCACCGGCATAAAACTCAGCTGCTGTAGACATTAACCAAATTCAAGCAATGCTTGAATTTAGTAAAGGATAATGACTTTGTCAACATATCAGCTGGATTATTTTCTGTACCAATTTTCAAGACATTAATATAGCCATCAGCAAGAATGTCTCGAATATAATGATACCGTACATCAATGTGATTTGTTCTCTCATGATACATCTGATCTTTAGTAAGATGTATAGCACTCTGACTATCGCAATGCACAACAGTCACATCATCATCCACACTGAACTCTCCAAATAAGTCTCTTAACCATACAGCTTCTTTGATTGCCTCTGTAATAGCCATGCATTCTGCCTCTGTAGTAGACAAAGCAATTGTATACTGCAAAGAAGCTTTCCAACTGACTACACAACCCCCAACAGTAAAGATGTACCCTGTCAAAGATATCATTTTATCAAGGTCATCAGCATAATCAGAGTCAACATATCCAGTAAGAGTTTCACAAGTTTTTCCAAACTCTAAACCATAATCTGAAGTACCATTCAAATATCTCAAAATCCACTTCACTGCTTGCTAATGAATTTTACCTGAGCATGATAAATATCTACTTACCACGCTAACAGCATGCGATATGTCAGGTCGAGTGCAAACCATAGCATACATAATGCTACCAACTGCACTAGAATATGAAATATGTGACATATATTTTACTTCATCATCTGTATGTGGACATAAATTAGCTGATAATCGAAAGTGAGCAGCAAGAGGAGTACTCACTGGTTTGGCGACTTTCATGCCAAAACGATCTAACATCTTCTCAATGTAGCTTTTTTGAGAAAGATACAATTTTTCTCTTTTCCGATCTCGCTGAATTTCCATGCCAAGAATTTTCTTCGCAAAACCTAAATCATTCATATCAAATTCAGCGCTCAACTGTGCCTTCAAATTCTGTATATCAAATTTATCTTTTGCTGCAATCAACATGTCATCAACGTATAACAGCAGATAAATATAAGATCCATTTGGAAGTTTACACAGATATACACAACTATCATATTTGCTTCTACAATAGCCAAGTTGCACCATAAAAGAATCAAATCTCTTATACCACTGTCTAGGTGATTGCTTCAAGCCATAGATAGATCTTTTCAATAAACATACATGATCTTCCTTACCTTCAAACTGAAAACCCTTAGGTTAACCCATATTGATTTTCTCTTCAAGTTCACCATGCAAGAAAGCTGTTTTCACATCGAGTTGTTCCAACTCTAAATCATGCATAGCAACCAACGTAAGAAAGACCCGAATAGAGTTGTGTTTAACGACGGGTGAAAACACATCATTAAAATCAACTCCCTCAATTTGACTATAGCCCTTAGCGACTAGACGTGCTTTAAATCTAATGTCTTCAACTCCAGGAATACCTTCCTTTCTTTTGAAAACCCACTTGCAACCCACAATATTCTTTCCTTTTTGTGGTTTGACAAGCTCCCAAGTTTGATTCTTTTCAAGAGATTCCATCTCTTCGTTCATAGCAACTAACCACTTTACTAAATCTTTGGAGGAAATAGCTTCCTTGTACGTTTTAGGCTCAGCATGTTCTATCGACTCTGCAGCTAAAAGAGCATAAGCAACAAAATCTGAGTATCCATACATCTGTGGAGGTTTCACTATTCTTCTCGATCTATCTTTGGCTATGGAATAATTCCCTTCTTCAGATTCTTCAATCTCAATATTATCAGTCACTGACTGAACTGGTTGTGAAGAAGATACTTCAAACTCCACCTTCTTTGGTGCACTTTGTAGATTTTCCTGACAAGTATCTGATAATTTCTTGACAGGATGAAGCATAGCAGACTCATCAAAAGTAACATCTCTGCTAATCATAACTTAGATGAATCAGAACACCAAAGCCTATAACCTTTTACACCAGAAGCATAACCAAGAAAAATGTATTTTTTCGCTCTAGGCTCTAGTTTCCCTTCACTAACATGTGCATATGCTGGACATCCAAATATTCGAAGAGAAGAATAATCAACAGGTTTACTTGACCATACTTCTTCAGGTGTCTTATTCTCAATAGGTATGCAAGGAGAACGATTTATTAACCAACAAGCAGTATTGACTACTTCAGCCCAGAATTCCTTGCCCAAACCAGCGTTAGACAACATGCACCTTGTTCTTTCTAATATGGTTCTGTTCATACGTTCTGCAATACCATTCTGTTGCGGTGTAGACACTGTAGTATGATGCCTCACAATTCCTTCGTTCTTGCAAAACTCATTAAATTTGCATCCACAAAATTCTAGCCCATTATCTGTTCTCAGCCGCTTAATTTTCTTACCGGTCTGCTTCTCAATTAATGTTTTCCATTGCTTGAATGTAACGAAAACATCACATTTTGGCTTGAGAAAAAATACCCAAACTTTTCTTTAAAAAATCATCAATAAAAGTGAGTACATATCTGGAACCAAGGCCTTTCGATGGAACTCTAGCAGGCCCCCAGAGATCAGAATGAATGTAATCCAGAGTGCCCTTTGTGCTGTGAATTCCTATTTTGAAACTGACTCATTTCTGTTTCCCAAAGACACAATGTTCATAGAAATCCAGTTTTTCAATTTTCTGACCACACAAGAGACCTCTTTTACTTAACTCCTACATTCCTCTAATACTCATATGGCCTAGTCTCATATGCCATAATTTTGTATTATCTGAATCTGCCATATCAGAAGAGACCGCAGCTGAACCAGTAACAGTAGAGGCTTGCAGCTGATACAAAGTATCAATTTTAAGCCCTTTCATCAATAAAAGTGAGCCTCTCATAATTTTCAAAACTCCACCCTCAGCAGTAAATCTACAACCTTTGGCGTCAAGTGTACCCAATGAGATTAGATTTTTCCTCAAATCAGACACATGTTTGACATTATCTAAAGTTTTGATCATGCCATCATGCATCTTAATATTAACAGTGCCAATCCCAATAGCTTTGCATCTAGCATTATTGCCCATGAGAATAACTTCACCATCATATTCTTTATACATAGAGAACTAATCTCGATGAGGACACATATGATATGAGCAGCCTGAATCAAGAATCTAACTATCACAGAATTTATCTTAATTATCTGCAATCAATAGCCAATCTTCATTTTCTTCTTTAACAACATCAGCTTGAGTAGGATTTTCGTTTCGCCTATTCTGTCTATTCTGATAGTTGCAATTGTTATGACGATTGACATTCCCATGATTTTGTTGATTCGAATTATTTTCTCTCTGCTCCTTTGCCTTCAGTTTTAGGCAATTTATCTTGATATGCCCTGGAGACTTACAATAGTTGCAAATCATATCTCTATGCTTAGACTTTGATCTGCTCCTGCCACTATTTCTTCTCTCAATAGATCTTCCTCGAGCGACTAAACCAGCCCCATGATTATTACTACCATCAGAAGTCAATTATGTATCGAGTTTCTGCTTATTTAGCAGACTAGTCTTGACATCTTCAAAATCAATAGTTTCTCTACTAGCAATCATGGTCTCTCTAAAATTCTTATAAGAGGCAGGTAGTGAAACTAGCAATAAAAGAGCTTGATCCTCATCTTCTATCTTAACATCAATGCTTCCTAATTCAACGATAAGAGCATTGAACTCAGAAATATGGGATTTGAGAGAAGTACCTTCATTCATACGAAAAGTGAAGAGTCGTTGCTTGAGTCTCAATCGATTAGTGAGAGACTTTGTCAGAAAAATACCCTCCAACTTCGTCCATAAACCTGCGGCTGTTTTTTGATCTAATACCTCCTGCAAAACTTCGTTCGTGAGGGACAACTGAATAGTGGACAAAGCTTTCTCATCCAATTCTTCCCATGCTTCATCTGTTGTGTCCGGTTTCTTCCCTTTAGTAAACAAAGTTTTCTTCAAACCCTGCTGCGTAAGAACGGCTAACATACGAACCTTCCATAGGTTGAAACTGCCGCTCCTATCAAACTTTTCAATATCAAATTTCGTTGCCGAACTTGAAGCCATAATTATTCCGAGTCGAAGAAACGCGCACGAACTCCTCGGACAACACTGGACGAAGATTGGTAGGCTTATTCCTGAAGAGAACAAAATTGCGAAAATCGCCCACCGATGAAATGCCGAAATCACCCACTGAGAAGATGCTACTCAAAAAGTGGTCTTGCGAGCACTCCTAATCAATTGGCCACCCGAGCCGCCGATCCAGAGAACGATAGCAAGAACAGGGCTCTTTCCAGACCTCTGGCATCGGTGAGGAATCAGCACGCAACTTGCGATGACGATAAGCATATATATCCAAAAGCAAGGACCATCGCTTCAGCACAAAAAAAAAAAAAAAAAAAAAATCGTGCGCCTTGCCTTAAGAAGCAATTCGCGCTTGAAGATCGTGCTCCTGAAGATATGTTCCAATTCCTTGAAGATCGTGCTCCAAAATTCTGATAGTGCTCCAATTTCCTTGAAGATCGTGCTCCAAATTCTGATCTACTCCAAAGTGCTCCAATTTGATAGTGCTCGAAAGAAAAGAACGGGTGCAACCATGAAGAATTGAGAAGCCGGGTGCAGCCTTGAAGATCGTGCTCCAACTGATCATGCGCCTTGGACGATAATGTCAGATGAAGCACCAGCCGAAGATGAAGCTCCAGTCGAAGAACCAGCGGATGACTCACTGCCGAGGACAAAGCACCAGGGATGAAGAAGATAAAATCAAATCGTCTTGCATAGAAGACGAAATTCAAATTTCAAAATTCAAATCACCGAAATCCAAATTCCCAAACTCTCGTGTCTCTCTTTTATCGACGGATGAACCTTAGGCTTTGATACCAGTTTGTTACGACAATGCGGAAACTAAAACGAAATTGAGACAGATAAGAAGAATGGAACACCAAGATTTACGTGGAAACCCTTGCGGGAAAAACCACGGGAGAGAGGAGAAGCAAAATCCATTATGAGAATCAGGGATTATAAAAGAGGCAACGTAAGCTTCTCTATCAGACAGAATGAGCAAAGAGCAATATTTATAATATTACCCATCAAACCCTAATGTTGGCCCAAGGCCCATAACTTAAGCCCATAACTATTCAATGCATATTAACACATGGAATGTTTTCACATTATTTAAACTAGAACATCAACATGACGACGAGTTCGCCGGACCGAGGAAAATAGGAATCTCGCCCGGCGAACCTAAGTAATTTACAAGAAAAAGAAACAGACTTCACCAGGGTATACCACCTGTTTAAGGTTGGAACCTCAGCGAACAATGATGAACTTGACGTTAGAGCTTGGGAATCCTCCTTGTTCACCAGCTTTTTAATCCTCTCTCATCGTCTCTTTCTCTCTTTTTTGTTGTTGTATTCTTTTGTTGCCGAGAGAGTCGGTGTGAAAGAGAGACCAGCCAACTCCCTTTTTTTTTTCACGCACTGTCCCTATTTTATATCTTCTAGTTAGCACTTCTTGTTCTCATCCGTTGGAGAATTCACTCCCCTACATCGCGAGAGGCAATCTCACTCCAAATCCTCTGCTGTCATGTCCTTTCAGCTAAAAATAATTCTGCCGCTCATCTTCTACATATTTTCTTTAAAAAAAAAATGCCCGAATCAGTCTCCAAGAGGCAGTCACCTCCGCTCCACATCATCTCCAAATCCTGCTACTTGCGTTTGATCATCATTCTTTTCACCGTTGCAACCGAAGTTCCTCTGCCCTTGCCTCTTCGTTAGCCAATTGGATTACTCGCAGCTTCTTGGGAACAAACTGAACTCCCTGACACTTGCCTCTGCAGCTTTCTTTTCTTATCCTTTGGTCATCATTCCCCTTCAGTTGCAGCCGAAATTCCTCTGTATCTACCTCTTCGTTAGCCAATCAGTCGCTTGCGGCTTCTCAGGAATTGGCTAAACCAAGGTGCAATCTGGCCTTCACAAGTTGCTCTTGGATCTTTAGTCATCATTTCTTCTCTGCTGAAGGTATTCTGCACCTAGACTTCAGTGAAAATCTTCTACTGTTCGTTCTCTGAGAACCCACCCCAACTAACTCCCAAGAGTCATCCACGTCGGTTTCAAATCTGGCTCAACTTGCTTTGCTTGATCTCAATCATCATTCCTTCTGCTGCAACTGATATTTCCTCTGCTGAAGCCGAAATTCCCTGCTGTAGATCCCTTGTACAGTCGCTCAGCTTCAAAGAACCGATAGGCTCCAACTTGCAACTTCAACTTGCTCTAGTCATCATTCTTTTTTTTTTTTGTCCTATGTGTTTTGTTCTTTGGCTTTTCAGTCGAAACTCCCACGTACAGCGTAGGTAAGGATGAATTCTAGGCCTGGTAGCTCTCAAGTGCAACGTATTTATCAATTTCAACTTGTTCTTATCTCCTGCTGCGTGAATATTATGTTCTGCTATAGAAAATATTCTCTGCTCCAAATGTTCCTTACTACATATATTATCTCATGGCGTAGCCGATATTCTCTGCTGCAGATAAATAATATTCTCTGTTGCGGATATAGTCTCTTGCCTATTGCAGTCAATATTCTCATATATCCTCCACTGTAGATATTCTAAGATATTCTCCATTTGCAATTTCCTGGTGCAGATATCCACTTTACAGTGGCGTCATCTTTTTTCTTGTCCTCCCTTGTCGCGCTTCAGTGATTCAATCCGATGTCCTTTTTTTTTCTTTTCTTTTTCTTTCCCTTTTTTTTTTAAAATGGCGACATACTTTTTTTCTTTTTGCTTTTTTTTTTGTCTCGCTCAGTCTCGTTCCGAAATCTTTTGTTCTAATTTGCTTCTTTTTTTTTCTATTTCTTTCTCTCTCTTTTTTCCTCCTTTTTTTCTTTCTTTCTTCTTTTTTTTTGTAAGAAAAATGAGAATATTTACATCGATCTATTCTATTTTGTAGAGAAAAAGAAAGTACAAGGCTGACAAAATTAGGTGTCAACACTCCCACTTTTTGGACCCATGCCTTCCAAACCGCCACATATCTCATAAATCGCCTACCCACAGACACTCTTAATCTTCGGTCTCCATATCAGTGCCTTTTTAACAAACCCCCAAACTACCTTAAACTTCGAATTTTCGGATGTCTCTGCTACCCATGGCTTCGGCCATACACAAAAAAAATAAGCTTTTACCACGCTCTCGCCCATGTGTTTTTCTTAGTTATTCCTTAACTCAAAGTGCATACAAATGTTTTGATCCACTACTCAAAAAACATTTCTTTCGCGTCATGTTGTCTTTGATGAAACTGTTTTTCCATACCCCACTTTGAACCTACCCGAGTCCTCTCCCTCATTCGTGGCTAAAACTCATTTTCTTTGGTCATCTATTGTGCGATGCATTGCTCCTGCTCCGACTACACCAGCCGTCGTGATAAGCGCTCCTCATGGTAGCTCCGCCAACGTGCAAGTCCTGTTGATCAACTCTCCCGACACCTCAGTAAGTGATCTCTATTCTCATGTCTTACATACGCCGCTACCCGATGCACATAACACCAGTGTCCCACTTCCGAGTAACGAACACCAATCAACCAACAATGCCTTTACCGACAATAATGTCCCATCCACCAACTCCCCACTCTTAATCGAACCAACGCCAAACCCACCAAATCCAAATCACCCCACCCGCACTCATACAATGATCACACGTTCTCAAAATAATATTTTCAAGCCTAAACAAGTCCATACACTTACCACAAAACATCCCTTACCTCAAACCTATGAACCAAGTGGACTTACTCAAGCTTTGAGTGATCCCCAGTGGCGCTCCGCAATGTCCGACGAAATCAATGCCTTAATTCGAAATGGAACTTGGGAACTAACCCCAAAGAATTCTTCCATGAATATTGTTGGTTGTAGGTGGGTCTACAGGATCAAGCGTCGATCCGACGGGAGCATTGAGAGATACAAGGCGCGTCTTGTCGTTAAAGGATTTCACCAAAGACCGGGACTTGACTTCAAATAAACATTCAGCCCGGTTGTCAAACCTACAACAATCCGTATTATCCTCACACTGGCGATCACTCGAAATTGGCCACTATGCCAAATGGATGTCAACAATGCTGTTTTACAAGGAACACTACAAGAAGAAGTGTTCATGGAACAACCTCCTGGTTTCAAAGACCCTGCAAAATCCGACCATGTGTGCAAACTCAAGAAGGCTATCTACGGGCTCAAACAAGCTCCTCGCGCCTGGTATAATGAATTAAGTTCTTTTCTTATAGCCAATTCATTTACTAATTCAAAGGCCGATAGCTCTCTTTTTATCTACTCTCACAATGGCATAGATGCATATTTCTTGGTGTATGTTGATGATCTTATTATTACGGGCAATGACACTCGGTTTCTCAATGATTTCATTGCAAGACTATCCAAGCGTTTTTCTGTCAAAGATTTGGGGAACTTAAGCTACTTCCTTGGAATCGAAGTACTTCCCACCAAAAAAAAGTCTTTTTCTCTCGCAACATAAGCACATACGGGATCTACTTGAAAAGCATAAAATGGCCTAAGCAAATGATGTTGGGTCTCCAATGGCAACCGGTACTTCACTTTTTCTTCATGATAATTCGGGGAACACGTCGGCGACAGAATTTTGAAGTCTCGTTGGTGCTCTTCAATATCTCCAAATCACACGACCGGACATTTCATTCGCTGTCAATAAATTATCTCAGTTCATGCACAAGCCAACAATGAATCATTGGTCTGTCGCCAAACGTCTTCTTCGATATCTTAAAGGTACCCTATTTCATGGGCTTCACTTGCAGCGAGATACAAAGCATATTTTACATGCCTTCTCAGATGCAGATTGGGCCGGTGATTCAAATGACAGGACTTTCACATCCGGATTTATTGTTTATCTTGGTGCCAATCCTATTTCTTGGAGCTCTCGTAAACAGCGGTCTGTTGCCCGATCATCAACAGAAGATGAATATAGAGCAATTGCCACTACTTCATCGAAGTTACTTTGGGTTCAAAACCTGCTCACAGAACTCGGTATACACTCAATTGCAACACCCACAATATACTGTGACAATATTGGGGCCACATATGTGTGTGTCAATCCGGTCTTTCACTCTCGTATGAAACACATTGCAATTGATTATCATTTTGTTCGTGAGCTCGTAACAAAGGAGCAATTTAGAGTCTCTCATATTTCCACACATGATCAACTGGCGGATATCCTTACCAAGCCTTTATCAAAGCTACGGGTGCAAACACTTCGAGCCAAGATTGGCGTTTCTGACGGAAACTCCATCTTGAGGGGGCGTATCATAGAATCAGTTTAAATTTTGAATTGTTCTCCGTAATCTCGGCCTTCCTTATTGTTGTTAATAGTTGTCAATTAGTCGAGATTCTCTATAGTTGTCAATTAGTCGAGATTCTCTATAGTTGTCAATCAGTCGAGATATTCTCATAGTTGTCAATTAGTCGAGATATTCTGATAGTTGTCAATTAGTCGATATATTCTTTTTTATCCTTAGTTGTTGCCATTCATGTATATGTATTATAAATACCACTGAAATATAGCAATGTAAATTATCCTGGAAAATATTCTCTCAATCTTCCTCTTTTATTGGGATGGATTTACAAATTTATCGTACCGGTTGAAAAGTTCAAAACTCGGTTTCACTCTCTAGAAAAGATTTAGGAATTGAGTTGCGCCAACAAAAAATTAAAAGTAAGGAGTGAATTGCAATCCATATATACGATTCTAAAGATGACTCTACTAGACATGCTTCTTGATGCTCTTTGATCCATCAATGATTCTTTTGTAGGATAATCAAAAGAATAAGTATTTTATTAATGTCTCCACTTATTGTGGCCCAATTGTAGATTCTTCTTTGTGGGGTTTTGTACAGGTGTCAGGGATATAATCAGGGTGAGTTGGGTAGTTCAGATTGCATTCAGCATGAACTAAAAGCACTGATCCTATTTTTTTTTTTTTATTAAAGGACTTTGGTTATCTAAGAGTTTAACCACCAATGACAGGATAAAATTCCAAGATCTATGATTTCATGGAGGTGATTGCTCATTCGCTATATCTTTATTTATAATTTGCAAAAGTATGTCTACTTTTTGATTGAGAGGTGTATATGATCTTTTGAGTATTGGTACCACCGTCAAGGTGATATTGTTCTTTATGTCCATATGACAAAATGGACCGAGAAAAAGCTTCCTCGAAAATTGATGGTTTCACTTCCACAACTTGATACCTTGGAGCTAACATGATTCATTTGAAACTTTTGAAATTTCTATTTTTAAGTGAATTTTCATTTCTGAAGTTCTTTTTCCCCCAATTTGAGAAGTTAAAAAGTTGCTTCTCAACTCAAGAAGAACTTCTTGGAAAAAAAAAAAATCACAAAGTATTTCTCACATTACTTCTTTTCATTACGCTCTCACCCTCTTTTCGGCCATGCCTGCCTTCGCCGACCTCGACCGCCGCCCACCCCTGACCACCAACACCCACCACCACCGCTGGCATTGTGTGGGCTCGAGTTGACCATGATTATGCCTAGGGTTTTGGTGTCCGTGGTGGAGGTCCTCAGGTCGGACCTGAGAGCAGCGACACTGTCGCGACCTAAAAAATTGATTTGTTTTTCGGGTTAATGGATTGCTAAGCTATTAGACCTAGCTCAGACTCTCCCAAGTCCATACCAATTCACGATTTATGGTTTCAAGTATTTCATGCAAAATATTTTATTTGGAGTCGTCACTAATCTGTTTGCAGTAGGCCGATTAGACACCTAAGTAGAGCATTGAGAGAAATGTTTTACTCCTACGAACCAGAGATTTCAAATTCGGGGACTTGGTTACGCTAATTTTTCAATTAATGCCCTTTCGGTACCATTTTCATGAAAAATATATTGGTTTGGCAATTTTGATGAAAATTGCAAAGGTGCAATCTTTTGATTTTCATTTTTATGATTTTTAGGGTTTTATTTTTATAAAAAGCAATGCAAATTACTTTTGCTATGCATGAAATGCTACGACAAAAAGGAGATACAGGGCAAATACAACATAGTACAAAGTGAACCATGATGATCATCTGGACCATAAGCCGATTGAGTTCAATTGAAATTGCGGGGCAACACCGGAGACAAGGATTCATCAGAGGGTCTTTCGGATTGATGATCTTCACATTGAAACCTGCAAAAGAAATTCTCAAAGGCATCATGGGCGGTAGGCAAAGGAAATCTGGTATTTGACTAGCAACATGTATAGCGACCACATCTTGCATGAGGAATTCGTTGACTGATTGCAAAAGATCCGCTAAAGGTCCTGCAAGAGAAAAATTCACACGTAATTGAGTTGTCAGGCCACTAGGACGATGGGATGCGTTGCAGGCACCAAAATTTGTCCGGATTGTGATCGGGCTTGCGGGAAAGATCGAGGATTGATTGAGATAACCGCTCGTCTCGGTAACTAGCAGATGGAGCAGTAGCGTCACGATGGTCCAGGATGCTTGCGACAATGTCGAGAGCTCGAGGGAAACCTACGAACAATAAGATAAATCAATCTATAGGGAGGTTCAGTCACGACTGGCACAAGGCAAATAATGGTTGTAATTCAAAGCAGGCGTGACGTCGGGGCAAGGAACGAAATTGGTGTGGCTTGCAATGGCTCCTCGATGGTGCGACAGCGAAGATGTCGGCTTCGCCAGAGGATCGGTAAAGAACAATAGGGCTAGAAGTTTTGATCCGAAAGTCCGGATATCCAATCCGGGATGCAATGAACTAGGCAACAGCGAGAGCTGGGACTTCACTGTTGAAGACCGCCGTAAACTGGAGGTGTCCGTGGTCTATTTGTAAACATGCGAGACCAAGGAAAAAAGAACAATATCCTCTTTGTCGCCTTGATTTCTCTATCTGAACAATCTCCCCAAACTCCTCCCCTGACAATTCTTTTTTTTTTTTTAATGAAAGCGCTCACTTCTTCTCTCTATGTCTAATTCAGAATCCCCCCAAGTCTGATTATAGTGACTCTTCTCCAACGGAGTCCTCTCTGGACAGACGCCGCTGTTTATCTTTTTTCCTCTTGATGTTCCCTGCACATTGAACCATGGAGGAAAACGGGAAAACAAACAAATAAATAAACAGATGTGAGAGCAAGATGTTGACGAAGGGTTCCCTTCTTGCTCCTCTTGTTAGAGGGCCTTTTATGGGCTGATTATGCTCTCCCAGAGAGCAGTCCCTTTGGCTGTTTCGTCATCGATCAGCAGTGTGCTTCGTCGAGATTTGATCCTTATGATAGACCATGGGCTGCGTCGACATCAACGAGCGTGTTTAGAGCGGTGCTCGACTATGACTCGCTTCTAGGATTGTTGGGTGAGGCTCGAATAACCTGCAAAACAGAGAGCTTTGGAGAACAAATCACAGCTACAATGCTGGTCATCGGATTTGGAACACGTGAAGGCCGCCTAATTGTATTGCGATGAGGATTCGGGGCTCACCGTGGATCATCCAGCAGATGTAGCGGACTGGATGGTCACTAGAAGTTGTTCAACGTGGATATGCGAGGCTTGCTACAGAGATGCTTGATTGCGAAAACCTCGGACGATGGCCCCTTGCTGAACGACGGCGACAAAATTTGTCTGCCGTCCAGATCTCCTCTCTCTCTCTCTCTCACCTTTAAGTTCTTACTTTCTGATGTTTTTTTTTTTTTTTCCCGATGTGCCGTGAAAGAAGAACCTCCTTCATTCGGTCATCCACCTATTTAGTGATCTGCCGCTGGTCTCACTCCAATGCGAAATATAATGGATGCGTATAGAAAAATAAACCAATGCGTATGAAAATCGTGCTGAAATAATTTAAACATTTTTTGTGGTAGGACTAAGGGTAGTCTCTTTTTCTTTTTCTTTTTCTTTTTTTTTGTAATAGAAAAAATAAGAAGCTAAAATTTAGGTGTCAACCGACACAGAAGTCGGGGTCCGGCGTCCTCTTGCATGTCTCATCTACATTGATAGCCATATCCTTCAAACACTTACCACAGCACCATTTATCCTTTGAGTTTGTTTCCCTAAGAAGAAGATGGAGGGCTATATAATTAATATTATAACAAGTTTTGTTATTAATTGAGGAAGAAATCGTTGCGCTGGAAGATGTAAATTATTTTGCCGCACGTGGGGCATCAAGTCCAAGGATCAAGCCCTCAAAAAGTCTTTTTCTACCCTTTTTTTTTTTTTTGCCAATAGGCATGACGCCCTGCTTCTGGTAAAAGGATTGAGAGGACGCTTGTATCACAGATGCTGGTTCAGACTCCCGTATTTTACAAAGAGACAGAGCAAAAATCAGGGATATGAGAATTAGAGATTGGACAGACAAAAAAAAAACTTTTTTTTTCAACTTTCACTCAAAACAAATATAAAGGAAATTATGAAAAACAAATCTCTAGCCTCCACACCTCAGGATCGAGCCAAGATCAAAACCCACCCTTTTATTTCCTCTAACTTTGGTTTGAAGATTAATGTCATAATCATCATGTCATCGCTGGTTGTAGGGACAGGGCTCCGTGAGGTTACTGCTGGACCATCCTTACCGGCGTATATTTCAAACGTTCTTACGTGGTCTTCACCGCTTATCGATTTGAATTTTTACGGTGTACTTTCTAACATGATATCGGAGCTAGAGCTATTCCTTTGGCGTACGTGCGTCCATTCCTTCCAATCGAATTCCACGTACCACGACTTGTCCACTTAAATTTTTGGATTAGACTTTCTAACGGTATTAATTTTTTATGATCAAGGAGGCGACAAGTATTGGTCCACGTGTGTATATTATGTTAAATGGTTTAGGTCTGAATTCAGTTTCGAACTTGAGGTCCCATTGAGCTCCCATAGTGACGATAGCGAGGCTTAATTAGCTGCTGTGGCGACATGGCACCTCCTGATCTCTCTCCATCAGCTTAACTCCAATTGGCATTTTTATCCCTTTAGGACAATCCCACCAGTATGGACAAGAAACCTCAAGAGTTGTCTACCCTTTGACTTAAACATTTTTTTTTGTTCACAAAAATTTGTGTACAAAGCTATATAGCTATGATACCGCAATTTTAAATTTTTTGACGATTTATTAATTTAATTTTTTCAATCAATTTTAATTTACAATTGCAGACGTCGACAATTTTTCGCACTTTTTCCCTCTTGTCCTTTTATCTTCTTTCTTCTTTTATGTTTCTTTTTTCTATTTTCCTCTGCCACTCAACGGCCACGTGCGCGAGTTGCTGAGGCCTAGTGACCGATAGAGAAAAATAGGGAAAAAAAAAAACGAAAGAACATATAAAGAAAAGCAAGAAAAATCTCAGAAAATTTACAAAAACCGTCCTCATCAACGGCGGTTTTGCCGCATAGATGATCGGCGCTTACCGAAACACCACAGCGGCGATTACGACCAAAATTAGTCGACATCAAATAATCGTCAGAAGGCTTTAAATTGATTGAATTAAAAAATTTGCTACCTAAATTGACAATCATACTAACTCAATCTCGAATAGCAAAAGTATGTACGCGGCATGCTTCAAAGAGTGGCGCAGCTCAATCTCATCTAGCACTAACAAGCAAAGCAACAAAGCCTCGCTCTCCTCGACGGAGCAGCACCGACACCGCTCGTGGAGGCCTAGCTGTTGGACGTAGCACGAGATCAGCGGGACTGTCAACCGGACCGGTTCGACGAAACCGGCTTGTCAGTGTCTTCTGCCTCGATGGGAAGCAGAGGCTGAGGATCTCATTCCTAATCATGCGCCAATTCTTGCAACCGGAATTTCACATCGGTTGGCCATGGCGAAATCTTTCGATTTTCGATCCGAATTAAAACCAAATTGAACACCGCACAATCCCAGAAATCGTGAATCGCACAAACGGATGCCGCCACGAATCTTTCTCGTTCACAAATTTAATCGAACATCTAAGCTACACTGCGACGGAAACTACGAGTTCTAAGGCTTGCACAGTCTCAACCAATCATACGGCCACTTCGATGGTACACGAGCAGAATTCCCGATTAAAATTCTAGATTCACCAGTAAAAAAAAAAAAAATCATTTCACAGCCACACAGCATATACACACGCACACACGCATGGCGAAACAAAAAAAAAATCTCACGGAGGACGGGGGGAGGGGGCGGAGATTATCAGAGAGTGCATCCGCAGAAGATGAAGAAGCAGCAGAGCATCGCGGCCAGGGCTAGGGACTCCAGCACCGTGATGACCGTCCACAGCACGTCGTCCACGACGAAGTCGAACAGTCGGAAGCCCCCCGCCGTGAGGTGCGAGAGGTCGAACCCCGGCCACCGGAAGGACGCCGTCGACCACCGGAAGATAGTCGCCGGCAGCGAGAAGTCGAATCCCGGCCATCGGAAGGACGCCGTCGACCACCGCGCGCACATCGGGGGCTGGAGATTCCGTCGGTCGCTGCTGATTCGGCCGCTCTTCTTATTTCCCTCTCCGAGTGTTTGGTAAGGGAGGTAGATACGGAGGAATTAAATGATTCGCGAATTTCTCGCGGAATGAATGAGAAATGACTTTAGAAATATTGGGGAGAAAAATCAAATAAAATAAAATAATATATATCTTTCTTTTTTTTTTTTTTTACGGGGTTAAGGGGTGCGATTCTATCCTTCTATGCTATCCATCTGGAACACGTGCTTAAGGCCCTTGACCAAACAATTTAGGTGGGGCTAACTGAAAATTAGGTTGAGCAATTAATTTCTTTTCCCCGATTAATAAGTTATATTCATATCGAGACTTTAACAAGTCGATCAAGGAATATTTGCGAAAGTAAATTAGGGCGCGCATGACATCACTTGTGGAGTAGAATGTGAAGCAGAAATCAGTTTGGTGTAACACAATTTCTGAAGTAGAAATTCGTTTGGTTATGCAATTTTATTTTTCTACTTCTTGAGCATTTATTTTGTTCTAGAAGTAGTTTTGAAGCAACTTGAATAAGTAAATATCCAAAAATAGAAAAATCATCTTTTGCTCGGAAGCAGGAGGAGCAGAAAAAATAACTTATGGACAAAAGTTGATTTGCAGAGAAAAAGTGTTTCCATGTGCGCCCTTAATCGCGTGACAATTGCGAGGGGGAAAAGGTGGACCAAAGGTACAGAAATGGGTGTCGAGATTAAGTTCAAATGAGTCGGAATTTCGACCAATTTGCAAACATCGGATTGCTCCTTCTGACTTTTTAAGCAACCTAACAAAAAAAGCAACAACAAGTGAATAAACAAATGAAGTGGTTAACGCTATGTTAAATCATATTTTAGTTCCCTAACACACGCTAATCGTTTAGTAAAAGGGATTAAGGCGTGGGATTAAGATAACGACGTCGTGTTGACAAAAGTGGGGGGGTCGAGCCTTTTGTCGTGTAGGGCTCTTCTTTATTGACGCGAGAGAGTTTCTCTTCGAATCCCCTCGGAGCCAAATCCCACGTCGTTTTCGTCCTCGCTCTGTCTCTCGAGTCTTCCCGTGGCGTGTGCTGGAACGAGGCTGTATGCAATCGTACGTTGATGGAGACTCAATTGCCCACGCAACGCAACTTTTTGAGCGGACAAAATCTCAAAGAAAATGTTTGAATCGTTGATGATTGCATGTGACTTTGAGGGCACCACTTTCCTTGTGGGGAGAGACACGACAAGGTGAAATTGATCCCATGCCGTGAAGTAGGTAGAAAGAGGTCATCGGAGGGCCCGCGAGAGCCCTCGAGTCGGGCCCAGCTTAGTGTCGGCCATGCCGATGAAAAATACCACATGAAAATTCTCGTATGGCCAAGTCGGGCTTTGGGACTAAGGATGCGTTTGGTTCAGACTTTAGAAATTACCTTTGAGCCTCCAAAGCCCCGTGAACAAAACATGTGTCAACTTTTTTTGGGACTCTCTTGATCAAATGCTGGCTTTGGCTGGCCAAAGGAAGGTCCCCACTTGTCTTTGTCACCTGCATTGGGCTTTAGTACGTGCAGAATGCTATTCTAAGGGTTAAATACTTTTTTTTCCCTTACCAAAACTACTATCATCAATTCTTTTTTTTTTTTTCAAATTTTTCCATCGTTGTTACTATTTATCTTTTTGTGCAAGGGTGGCCAATAGTTGCCGGCAAGAACACGTGACCCAAGCGACCGTTGTCTAAAGTTACGTGACCTCAGGCGACCTCTTAGGGTCGTGAGACCATAGACAACTCGCGTCAAGGTCATGCGACCCAGGTAAGGACAGCCTAAGGACGTGCAACCTTAACCAGCCGAAGGACGCACAGCCTTAAGTAGCCCTTGCAGAGGTTGCGCTATCCTGGTGAGGGCAATCTGAGTCTCGCAACTCGCACCAAGGGTCGGACAAACCTGGGTGGCTCTTGTTGGGGATCGCAGGGGGCCGTCCAAGGTCGTGCGATCTCAAAGGATAATCGTTGGTGCCCAGATTTGAGCCCTTTGTCATCGGCGAAGGGCTTGAGATTTTTTTTTTTTTCTAAAAAAACTATTCGGTTTTGTTCACGTACTCTAGGATTCTTTACATTTAGGGGTTAGAAGTCTCCATAATTGGGTTACAATTCAGTGTTGTGTAACACGTCAAACGGAAATGAGCTTAAGATGGCAAAAATTGCTAACAATTTTTGGGGATTGACCACAGACAACTGGTCAATCCTATTTTTTGGGATTTCTTATCCGTTATTCTGATAATTGACGACTTTATCTTTTAGGGGTAAGTTGGCTCAGCCTTGTGTACAAGACGAGTCGAGGACGCTAAGATAAGGATTAGGGTCCGATCCTTCTGCTTGGGTTGTCGAATTTACCCTTTGACGACTTTATCTTTTAGTGGTCAACCCATCCTAATATTTGAGATTTTTAATTCTTGTCTTCGCCCGAAAATGACGATTTTACCCCCCAAAGGGTAAAATCACTTCTAAATTCCAGAAAAATTTTGAAAATTCTCGAAAAATAGAAAATGAGTTGGTTTGATCGCCAATCTCATTTCTGTCCCCTTTGACTACACATTTCTTCTGAAACGACAATTCTGCCCTTCTGGAGTAAATTGTTCTCAAATTTCTTAAAATTACGATTCTACCCTTCTTGGGCAAATCGTGTCAAAATCACTCCTAAGCCTTGATTGATACTTCTCTAGATCGATAGGGCCTTATTAAGGATGACATGTTGCTTTCATGTTATTTATCCAAAAATTTTGGATCCTTGATTTACGCATTTATTTCTACTGATTGTGAGTGATAGGGTAGCCATTCATGTCTGCACGAATTCCTAGATTTAGGTTCGTACCCCCACTCATCTGTATGAATCTTAAGGATTAGATAAATCATTCAACTTAGGTGCAGAAAGGGCGTCAACTCTAACAGTTGGCGTAACAAAATCCCCGATCCCACTTTTCTGGTTTTCGCAGAATCGAATAGATCGCTCCCAACTATTCGATAGGGTTTCCGATCATACTTTTCATGAAACGATTAGTGGCGACTCTTTGGCATGTGGTATGCTAATTATAGTAGAATCTTCTGTTAGACGTAATACTAGTTTAAAGGTGAACTGGGATAAAATCTCGTATCTTGATTTATCTTTTTCATTTTTTTTGCGCTTTGCTTCCTTAACTATATGTCGAATCCTAACAGCTCCCATTAAGCATTTCCGTTATGTCAAAAGTCGCATCCATGAATTAATTTCAATTTTTACATACATATTTAGAGTCACTCTCTTCCTATTTGGCACACAGTTCAGCTCATTTCTGCCCCTTTCGCTAATCCTAGAAGCCTCTCCTTGATGAGGACTTCTAACCCTAGAGCTCAGTCTCCGCCCTCGTTAGATTGGGTCATTACAAGCCGATTGATCATCGCCTAAGGCAAGGGTGAAGCCGTGTAGGGGCCCTTGCCTAGCAGGCGAGGGTATCAACCATGTGGCTAAGACTTTTAGCTATAAGTCACGCCCCCCCTCCCCCCCCGTACCTCGTACTTCTGCCTTGTTTGCCACATCCTTACTTTGCATAGTAATGCAGTAGCCCCACAACCGCCACGACAAATCTGTTGGCTTGGTGCCCCAGTTATTGCATGGCTATAATGCCTCAATGCAAATATGTTGGCTTGGTGCCCCGGTTGTCATGGCTAGAGTGCCTTGAATTATATTGAGGTTTATATACCTTGGAAATGGGATTTGTGTGATATCACTAGTATTCTGTGCTAATGTGTGAAGCTTGGGTCTTAAGTGGTTAGGTGTGTTTGATGGATGTTTCTTTATATCAAATACTTGAGTAAGTGATATTCAATCGCCATATGCCATTGCTTGCGGAATTCCCTGCGTACTTGCATTATTGTGTGGCCCTAGTGGTATCGAGTGGTTGTGCGCCCTTGAAATGAAAAATGGCTGTGAGCCTCTAAGGATATCGATTGGCCTGTGGCCCCAGTGATATCAGTTGACAAGAGTGCCAGAGAAGTACATGGTGGCCTGAGAGCCAGGCGAGGAAGGACTGTAAAGAACTGAGAGTGGTGTGTGTTTGTTTATATGCCATGTGGTTTGGGCTTGAACTCATAAGATCGTCTATGCTTGGTTGGTTAACATGTCTGATTTATGAAGGCCTTATACCATTGCATTGACGAATGCCTGCATTTGGCATCATGTGCGAGTGTGGTCTGGGAGGACTGGTGTTCAGGTCATCCGCCGTTCTGATTTCGAGGAAGGCATACGTAGCGAAGGGCAACTTGGTGCCAACGGGGGAGTCTAATTTGTCTTTGTTTTCCACTATAGGTCTTGGTACATAGCCGATCCTATTTAATTCTGTTTGCAATTTAATTTTTGCAGAGCATATGTGATTAACTCATCAAACATGAAGAATGTCAGCCCAAAAGAGTCTCGGCAAACCCTTGTCTCCGACGTCGCCCGTACAATTCCAGTCAAACTCGACAGGCTTACGGCTCGGATCATGTTCCATTTTGTATTATGTCGTATTCGATGTGTATTTACTTTATGTCATAGCATTTCATGCATCGTATAGTTAACTTGCATTGCATTGCATTTTATAAATTAAAAAAAAACTAAAAAATCATAAAAAGAAAATCAAGAGATTATACCTTTGCAATTTTCATCAAAATTGCCAAACCAATATATATTTCATGAAAATGGTACCGAAAGGGCGTTAATTGAAAAGTTAGCGTAACCAAGTCCCCGTTAACGAGGATCCATTGGAGGGCAAGTCTGGTGCCAGCAGCCGCGGTAATTCCAGCTCCAATAGCGTATATTTAAGTTGTTGCAGTTAAAAAGCTCGTAGTTGGACCTTGGGTTGGGTCGACCGGTCCGGTCACTTTCAAGCCATGTATCACCAAGACTACCCCATGGCCGAATACATCTAGGCGCAAATAAGGGTTTCAACATCACAATTAGATCCTAGCAAGATCTAACACTTCGAACGGTACCACAAGCCATTCGGCCACTACAAGGACACATCCGATAGCCTAATTTAACCATGGAATCAACATCACAAGCATTACAAGGCGTCATCCTATACGGTTCACCATGGACAGAATCGATCCTCTAGGGTTTCTCGCCAAAACAACCCACAAACTCAATAAATCCAACTCTCACTCGGTCCTTCCATCACACAAGGTCTTAGCTAAGGGTTAGAATAAGCTTACCAAGCTCAAATGTCCAAGAAGACCGGTTGGAAAGGCTGAAGACGCGGCGCGAACAGATCTGATCTTCAAAGGGAAGAATGCGTTCCTAGAAGTTCAACCATCAAAATGGCCAAGACAAACATCAATACCCTTCTTAACACAAGCATCTAACACCCTCACATGCCTATCCAAGCTTCTAGGGTTACCTACCTCAAGAACAACCAAGGATTTCCCCAAGAATAGCCCACGGTCTCCTCTTGGCGCTATTCTGGTCGGCGGTGGTTCGGCGGCTCTCGGGCTTGGACGGCGGCTCCCTCGCAGTCCAAGAGGGAGGGGAGGTGGTCTTGGTGGTTGCTCGAGGTGGAGGAGTGGCGGTGGTGGCCGGTTCCACTGTGAAACCGAGAGAGCAAGCGAGAGAATGAGGGAGAGGGAGAGAACGTGAGAAATGAGGGAGAGAGAGAGAAAGTGGTCTGATGGGGTAGCCAAATGAGAGTGAATGAAGAGAAGGCTTTGGAGGGAAACGAGGTGAGTGGGGTAGTTGGTGGAGCATGGTACATGAATAGTGCTTGGAATGACTAGTTGGTAGAAGGGAAATTGTCTAATCAATTGGTATCTTCCAAACTCCAATAATTCACTAGCCAAAAGACCTAATTACCCTCTAATTTTCGGCTGCACTAAGGGAGGGGCAAATGTCCATTTTTCCCTTGCTTATCTAAGGAGAAAATGGTACCAAGTTAGGGATAAAAGGGTCCATTTCGCTTGTCGGTCCGAATTCGCTTTTCTAACTTATACGGGACTAATTCTAATCTTAATAACTCTCCGATGATGAGACGTCCAAATTTACTCCATTGTGATCTTCGAATGTCCGGCCTCCAATCTCGAAATCCAATCCATGGCTAAATTCAGTCAATTGTCATTCCAGCGCGTCTCAGACTAACGGGCGGCGCTCAGGAGTTACGCGTATCGACCTGCGACTAATGTCACGTTTAAGAGTCAGTCGAGCCATGGCGGCTTTGGTTGTCATGTAATCGCGAGGGTCAATTACCAGTCCCGAAGGTTACGACCGGTAGGAATCGGTTTAGGTTAATTCGCAAATTATGTCATGGTCATACGGAATCACCCGTGAACCAATCGCATGACGCTAGCAAATTGCTCTAGAACCATTCTTAGATCGACCTTTAGCAGTCCAAAATATTCCCTCGACGATCCTTTTGGTCAAAGCGTCGACTCGTGGTTAAGCTCTTTGGTCCACGTACTTTGAATCCTATATGGCCATTCCCCTTTGGTTGGTCAACTCGAGAGTCATCAATTCTGAGTGAGATTAACTGGAATATATCGATAGACATTCATTCATTAATATGCTTTGAGGTAGGGTCGGAATACAGCCATGATAGGGTCAAAGGTTATAGATGAGATTGTGAATAGCACAAAGCTGAAGAATGCCAAGACAAAGGCTCTACCAGATTTGGTCCATTTAGTGGCAGGGAGGTTGGGAAATCGATCGAGAAGGAAGGATAATGAAACTCGCCCAGAGTTACTTTTGGTGTCTGCTTTGACTTCTTTGAGGCTTGTGTCAAGGAATTCAGCTAATTGACTCAATGGTTCAAATCCTATGGGAGGTTGGACTAGCGAGTGAGTGGACCCAACTCCGATGACGGCGCTGTATTCTTCGATAGTAGGGGTAATCTCCAGTCCTTCCATGCAGAATATAGCGGTGGTAGGATCTCAATAGAGCGCCATGGCTTGGATTAAGGCAGGTGGGCACTCAATCTTCAACAGGTCTAATAGATATCCCAATCGCGATTCAGCATACTTCTGGCTAGCTTCACCCATGCTATCCCACCATGATAGGAGCTCAGCCCGAGGGACTTTGAACACTTGAATATCATTCTTTCCCATCAAGTCTAAAATATGCAAATGATTTTGAAAAGTCAATCGTCAAAAATTACTTTAAAACATGTGACTATGCAAATGCCATGAAGTATGCATGGACAAACTTAATTGCATAGTCCAATTGAAGAAATGAAAATTAGAATTCTTTTCAGGTACTGAAGACCTAACTTGAAGTCTAATTTAAATTTCAAGAAAGTGAATTATGCAATTTAGTCAGGTTCACTCCAGTGACTAAGGGAAATAACAACGTCACATTCCATCGGTCAAAACATCAAATGGGAGAATAGTATAATGAATCCCTTATTACAACCAGGACGCCTAACGAAAGAAAGGTAAGAAGAGACTCTTCAAACAAGAAAGCCATAAAAGGCCGATGGAATGTGAGGATCTAAACCACACCTTCCTACTGGTCTACTCCTCCTCACGATGATAGTCAGTTGGGAACCTTCCTCCAATCGAGTGTGAGGGGTTGTCTTTAGTGGATTGATCAAAATCTCTTAGCCCCTTTGGCCATTCTCTGGTCCATGGTACAACGACTTCAGGAGTCTTCTCGCGTCTCACCTTCTTGAGTGTGATACGCTTTGACTTTGTCTTGATTGCGAGGCGTCTTCTCTTTCCCCAAAAAGTGATCCTCGGTACGTCTTCTTTAGCCTGTCGTTCGGCCTTGCGACGGGCATATGCCTCCCTAGCCAGGCGGTTGCGACCATAATCAGATTGATGAATGAGTTTGGAAAACCAAAGGCATGCAAAGTCACCTCCAGAAATCCCCAATCAACCGTTTCATAGGCTTTTTGGAAATCCACTTTGATGGTACACTTAGGCGAATACGTGTCACGGTGAAAACCAGCAAAGAGTTCCTGGGGTAGCATTATGTTGTCACTAATCCTTTGGCCCTTGACAAAAGCTGTTTGTGGAGGGCTTATGATAGAAGGCATAATACAAGCAATCCTATTGGCAAGGATCTTTGTGATGCACTTGTAAATGGTGTTGCAACAAGCAATAGGCCTAAAGTCAGATGATTTTAAAATGAAAATTTTAGTCAAGTTAGGATTATGTTCAATGAGGAGGCATGTGGTCCCAAACTGAATTTATAAAACTCCAAGATGAAAAAATAAAAAAAGGAGTTAAAACAAAAATATGAACTATTTTTGTGCATTTTTCCTAACCACGAATATTATTTTTCCTGATTTTCAACTATTTTTATAATTAAAATAAGTTCACAAAATTGTCAAAAATTACACGAAGTATTTTTTTTGTTCAAAATTGGTTCCTAAGGCTAGGCCAAAGCTTCCAAGGTTGACTTTGTAATTTTATGAATCGTTTGATATTTTTAATTAATTAATAATTAAAATGATTAAAAAAACAAGTGTCAATATCGTGCAAGAATAAAAGAGAAAAGAGTGTCTCAAAGAGTGCCCCTCATACATGTCCTGCGATAAGAAGACATCAATGTCAGTATACAGATGAAAACTGATCTTTTAATGAGGTCGTCTCTTACATGAAAATGAGGCGATGACACCCGAGCTCGAGACGACAGACGAATCTTGTATTTTTTTCTTTTTTTTACCTATGCATTTTCCTAAAATTAAAATTTAGATGCTAACAGCTTGCCCCTCTTTGAGTGGAGGCTCAAAGAGGTTTCACTCAAAGACCAAAAGTGGCACTAAATTTTCATCTAAATCGATTTTTTTTTTCGAAATGATTGTTGACACATGGATTTTGATCAGTCTTTTCTAATTTATTTTCAAAAATAATTCATTGAAAACCCATAAAAATTAAAATATATACATGTATATTTTTAATGAATTGCCGAAGGGCAAGCGTCCTCTCCACCCTCGAATCTTCACGATCAAAGTGTTCCGCATTTCAAGAATCCTTTGTACAAAGTGACTAAAGAAGGGAATTTGAGGGTGCGGCGCGTTATAATAAAAAAAAAGAAGGGGGAAAAGTAGAGGACAGCAGCAGTCTGTCCTCCACCATGCGATAGGAAAAGAAAGACTAAACAAAAAAAAAGAAGGGGAGTGGACAGAGGATATTCGGACATGCAGAGATAAAGAGAATATTTTTCCAAGACCGTGGAAGGCGAAGGTCCCTTGAAGGGTGAGTCCGGTTGGGAATAAAAAAAGGGAGGGGAGAAAAACGTTGGTGGTGGTCGTGGCAACCGGAGCGAAAGAGTGATAGACAGCTCTGGCCTTCGTCCAAGGCGGGATGGTGATTTTCTTTCTCAGCTCAGGGTTTCGACTGAACAAATGAGGATGAAAGAAGGAGGAGCCTGATGACGAAGTGCTCCATGACTGCCTCGAAACGATCGATGAGATACTGAATGACTTCGGGAGGCGGCGTGGGTTTGAGCTCGTACCCGAGCGTGGCGAATCGTTGACGTAGCACGCCAACGACCTGAGGATTGACGGGCGAGGTGACGACGAAACATGAGATCGGTATAGACGAACTCTCGCCCAGAGACAGCCGACCCAGACGATGCATGAACGTCAATCGTCGAACCGGAGCGGTAATCCCTCGGGTGTGACGCGACGAGCCATTCCCCACGACTCACGGCCGTCAATGGGCTAAGGCGAATGCCTCGAGCCGTGCAGTTCTGAACCATACCGAGAGCTACAAGACCCGAACCAAGCCCAACCCCATCGCTCAGTTGCAGCACCCTAGTCAGCATCGCCAGAGCCGGCGCGGGCTTGAGCTGCGAGCAGGTCCGTGACCGCTTCTCACGTCACTCCCACCCGCCACGACCTATCGCGGTCCTCAACCCAAGTCTGAGCCAAGCCAGTCAAGTTCCAGCTCCAGCCACCGCGAGCCACGAGAACCCCGCCAGTCACCTGCGGTCGCTTCCTCCGCCGCTACACAGTTAAGTCCCTCGTGACCGAGCTATTGCGACAACCCTCATTGAAGTCCCAGCTCAGCCGCGCCGTCGTCTAGAGACGGCAACCCCGACACCACTCTACTCGGATACCACCGCTATAGCCACCACCAGCTGTTGTTCTCTCGCTCAACTGTCGTCTAAGCTCCACTCCGAAACTGACGTCCTCCTCTGCTCACATGTCCAAACCGAACCTTCCTCTTGGATTTTCAAGCCAGTTGATGCCTTTGTTCGGTTCGGCCGCCACTGCTGCCCGTCATCTCGACGCCACCGGAGCTCCTCTTCGCAACCTGAAGGATGTCTCGACGCCCGAACTCCGCCAACCTCATTGGTGCTGCATGAGGAAGAAGATGAATAGTGTAGGGTGGCAGCTTATTTGCTCCTCATTTCGGACGGGCTGGCGTAAGCAAGAAAAGCGAAGAATGATTGGGCTTGGTCTGAAGAATGGTTGGGCTTGGCCTCCTTTTGGTGGGTGGATCCGTAGATGAAGAGCAAGTGATGGGTGTTAGGGAGTTGGGGCTAGAGGAAATCGCAAACCCAGCCCTATAAAAAAGAAGTTTGGCCTGTTCCTTTTGTGCCAATGCGCATAGAGATGGTCGCATGTCAGGGCTTGATGATTGAAGATCGGTGGCCAATCAGGTATATTTTACGTACTCTATTCGCATATCAAAGTTATTCTTCTAAAATATTGCCATTATATACTTGATTTGCATGTATTTATTTCAATCTAGTAGTTAGCTTGTTTACTTGGTTAAGTGTGGTAAGTTGTCAAAGAAAAATAAATAAAAAATATATTAATAATAAAAAAAAACTCAAAAATTCAAAAAAAATAGAAAATCATAAAAAAAAAAATTCGGAAAAATTCAGAAAAATTCTAAAAGATTCCAGAAAATGGGAAATGGTCACAATCAACTGGCCATGGAATATTTTGGGTAATTCGGTATCCAAACCTTCCAAAATGACGATTTTGCCCTTCGGGCTAATCGTCCCTAAATCTTCCCATTTTACCCCTGGTCCCAAATCATTCCTCACATAAGCCCTTATGGCTGTACTAGGAAACCGTTGATTTGAATTGATGTGCATTATTGTGATTTATTTGTGTATTTGATTGCGCTTTCATTTAAATTGATTGTGGTTAATAGGAACAGTTTTCCAATTTGCATGAAACCCTGAATCAAGCCAACCTCACCTAAAATTGCGCCTGCATGAACTCTTAGTTAGGAAAATCACTCGCGTTAGGTACCGAAAGGGCGTTGGTAATGACACCAGCGTAACCAAGTCCCCGAACCCAAAATCTCTGGTTCCGCAGAACTGATCGATCTCTCCCAATCGGTCAGTAAGGTTTCCGGTCTACCCTCCAAGAAAGACCGGTGGCGACTCCAAATGCATGCATAATTTGCACATGCCACCACGACCACACTGAAGGTCGAAAGCGATCGACTCTTATCGTCGAAGAATACTCCCGCCGCGATTTGGTATGGGCCTGGGAGGGCCCGCGCCGATCCAAGACCCGCGATCGGTAATCCATCAGCCGCGTCCGCTTCCGGACGGGTCGCGACAGCTGGCGACTCCGCTGGGGACTTTGCTCTAGAACCTATGGTTCTAGACCTCAAGTGGACTTAGGCCGTAATTAAAACGTTGAATGATTTTTCTAACCTTGCAGGCGCTCTTGAAGGTGAGGTAAGTCCGCTCATGATAGGGGTTATATGTTTTTGCAGATTGGAGAAATAAGGGGTGTAGTCCGTGATTAACATTGTCTTATGCAGGTTGGGCGTAGGAATGTATGTTGTGTGGATGATTTGAAGTGCTGATTGATAAACTGCTATGCATGAATTGCATTGTGATGATCACAACACGTGGACACACACAACCGCGCCTAAAACCCCGGGCGTCGCCTATAGGAACACAATAGAAGGAATTGAAAATGGAATCTCCGTGAGGAAAAACGCGGGGTAATCCACTTTTCAATTCCGCTCGCTTCGAACTATGGATCGAGTCCCAATGCAACGATAGCTGTGCAATGGAATCGGCTCTTTCTAGAACTCAAAGTGGGAACCTTAACCTTAGGTGCCAAACCCTCTGATTTTTAGAAATTCACCATAACTTGTCTCATGCGCATGTCTTTGGGCGGTTGGTACACCTAAAACCGCACATAAGTCGACGAGTTTGGTTGGTAAGACTCTCTATACCTCGAATCTATTACAGTTCATATAAATATAGGCATTTCATTCATTGCATTCTGGTGATTAGATTAAATGACATTTCAAGGATAGACGTGTGTGTTTTTCCAAACGTCCTTGATAGAAGACGAAGAGGATGATATCCCATGACAAGCACCGAGTGAGCAACAAAGGAGCCTACTATGGACATTATTGAGATATCGTCCAATGAAGATGACGAGTTGGGGCAAGTGATCCGGAAGTCACAGATCGAACTTGGGGCATCCTTAAACGTTAGGATCACATTCCTTTGTTTAATTTTCCATTACTAGTCCTCTTGTATAGGGTTTATTTTTATCGAGGCTTTCTCTATCTCACCCCTTAGAGTGATTGTATTAAGGATCTATTGGTGTATACATTTAGATGGAACTTGGTTGCATTTCTTTTGACAGGTCATGGGAATGTGATAGTGGCATTTTCTCTAATCATCCGAATACTCCCGAGTCAAGTTTATAATTCCTTTAGAGGAAATTAAAATTGGAAATCTTGCGCGACCTTTTTGGTCGTATAGGGTAATCCAACCCCAATTTCGCTAGAAGGAATTATACACTTGAATTGGTCCATGCATGTTTTACGTCGCTGGTAATCCACGATAATTGATCGAGAACATCGGCGTTGTTTTGAATTTAATGACGAGATAGATGTCCAAATTACTCTCGTTCTTAACAAAACGGCCTTGATTTGGATGCCGTATCTTCAATTAAATTTAAAACACGTTATTATGCCTCGCACTTTTGAGTAATTCGTTCCTCTCGAAATTGATCAAAAGCGATTATTGTGAATTACATTCCTTTCAATAGTATGCTTTCTTTCGAGGAATATTGATAAAAACTTTTCGCGCAAGATTAAAACCCTTGTAAAAGTTCTTGTCCTTATTAATCATTGTTGACACCTGATTTTTGATCAGTCTTTCATAGTTTATTTTTAAAAAATTCATAAAAAATATATAAAAAGTTAAAAAAATTAAAAAATCATCTTTGGTAGCCTTGACCAAGCTAAAGGAACCATTTTTGATAAAAAAATAATTTTTCATATTTTTTAATATTTTTTAATATTTTCCAAAAATAGAAAAATACATGAAAAATGAAGAAAAATAGCGTTCGATGTCGTAAAAATATAGAAAAATAGTCAATATTTTTATTTTAATTTCTTTTACATTTTGAACTCATAAATAGTCAAAATTTAAGTTCAATTGCATGTGTTTCTTCACGACGCATAGAGTTGAATTTGGCAAAAAAATGTCATTCGAGTATTTTAATTTGTAAATTTCTACATCTTTTTTAGTCTTGACGTCCAATTAGATCGACCACCATCTACAATAAATGCCCCTTGCTGAATATTTTCGTTTTTGTTTCACATGATTTCATGGTGTAAAACGCCGAGTGGATCCCCAAATATAATCGGGTCGGCATGAGCTCGATAGCTCGTCCAAGACCAAACCAGGGCACGGCGAACCCCATGTGAGTACTCTCGAACTCCTTCGATGCTTCCTAATGCTTTTCTTAGGTTAGATCGTGTGTAGAATGGCTAGGACAGCTAAATCATTCTTGAGCTGTGATTGATAAATAGGACATTACTAGGAATGCCATGTGATTTATTTGCATATCTAGATTCCTTGAGTTGGGCATTTTATTACTGATTGTGATTGCTAGGATAATCACTCTTATCTACATGAATTTCTAGATTTAGGGTTCATACCTTACTCATCCGCATGAATCTCAGGCTAGAAAATTTAGTCAACTTAGGTACCGAAAGGGCGTCAACTCTGACAGTTGGTGTAACTAAGTCCCCGAAACCATTTCTCTGGTTCTCGCAGAATTGAATAGAAACTCCCAACTATTCGATTGGGTGGTCCAATCATACCCTAAAAAAATGATTGGTGGCGACTCCATGGCATGCACACTTAGCACATGTCACTAGACCACACTGAAAGTCGATCACGCATACCTCCGTTGCGATTTGGGTAATGGGCCTTGGGAGAGGCCCGCGTCCGACCAGACAGGACGGCCCATTAGCCCTCGAGAGCCCGACAACCTCAAGAGGGTCGCGACAATCATGGGCAAGCATAGGATTGAAAGGAGTTTTTGATTTCTTTTTCAAATTATTCCTTCTGATTCTGTCTTTTTATTTGCAGGTAAAAAAATAGGTAATAGAGATAAATCTTTTCCTGGACAAGTCTAAGGCTATTATCTCATCTGATCATGAGCGAGTTATAAAATCAGGACATATTTGCTCGGCTTATTGATATTATGGTTCGGCTCACCCAAGTCGAAGATGTTCGGATGCTCGAAGAAATGAACCATACAGAAGTTAAAACACACACACAAGAGTTCTCATTTATTTTGCTCAGTGGAGGGTTTTCAAAAGCAGGTCATACAATTCGGGGTAGAAAAGTAAAGCCGAAGTGAGCCCTAATTAACGACACGAAGGAGCCCAACTGACCCTCCATGTTATTAATGCTCTGCTCATACTCCCAACTCCGCATGTCGTGGTCGGCAAGCCTGAGGAGAAGACTTTTGCATTCTCCCTTAACTTCGGCGACCTTGGCCTCATGTTCTTCGGCGATTGTTTCCAGGTCTCGAACCAGTCCATTCCCGCGAGCTATGTCCGCGGTTATTTTGTCGAGCCGTTCTTCCTGCCAGTCGCTCTGAAGCCTCAACAGGACATTGCGGCGGTCATGCTCGCCGGTGGTCAGGGATAGGGCCAATTGCTCCACCAGATTTCTCCTCTCGCGAAGCAACGTCGCGACCCGCTCATTAGCAAACTCGACGGCCTTTTTGTAACTATCGGCCAGATAGTTGGTCAGCACCAAATGATCAGATCGATCCTCATAACGAGCTCGCAAGACGCGAGCCACGAGAACCTCCCGATTAGCAGCACGGTAGGCCTCTAAGGAGTGTGCAAAGAGAGTCGGGAAAATTCTATATTCTCTCCCCAGTGTAGTACCTTCGAGAGAAGTGGTATCAAGGTCCTCGAGCAGGACACGGATTTCATCCTCGGTCGCAGAATGATCGGTTATGTGTGCGTAACCGCGACCCAGTAGGTTATAAAGCTTTTCCCACTGGGCCAAGACATCAGTTGAAAAAGTGCGTACGGGGGAGGAGGCCATTTGCGTTGGGTTGGCTTGAGAATAAGACGAGGCTAACAGAGAGTTTAGAAGGAAGAAGCTGATTATGCGAGAACGTTAACCTTCCATACATTAATTCCTCATTTTATAGCAACTCGAGGATGATGAAGGGTCTCAGTAATAATGCTGGTAGAGCCCAGTTAGGGGGTAAAGCAGGAGGTCCCCTCACGTGAACCATTGGATTCGTCTCGGTCCGCGATTTCCGGCTTATCAATTAAAAGATGTAAAAGATTTGTCGGGATCACCATTATTAGAGTTAGGTGGGAGGTAAGCGCAACTATCGAAAAAAGCCCTAACAGGATTCAGCACTCACATCACGTTGAAAAGCTAAGAGAGAAATTCAAGGTCTTGACGGGGAGCGTTTGCCTAATGATTTTCTTTCATGCTTGAAGAGCGTCTCCTAAACATACAAAGTCACTCGAAGAAAAATTTATAGGGAGTGAGCATACAGGAGAGAGTAGAGAACTCTGAGTGGGCAAGAACCAATCAAACATTTCTCAATCCAGCATATTTAAGAGGTTACTGTCAGCTGCTAGAGACGACTGACTCAAAAATCTCAGAAATTGAACTACTGAGTGATCTCGAAGATTCCAAGACCAAGTCTAACACCAAAACCATGGAGCCCAACACTTCTGGCAACGGAAATCAAAATCACGGCGACGACGACAACGACATCCACGATGCTCAACTCGGGAAAAGAAGACGTCCTCACCAATACTCTCAGGAGGAAACCCAAATGCTGGAAACCCTCTTCAGTAAAAGCCCTCACATGAAAAAGAAGTGGAGAATTGAATTGAGCCGAGAGTTGGGGATTACTCAGTCGAGGATCCAGTTTTGGTTTCAAAATAGGAGATCCAAATCGAAGGCTCAACGCAAACGTCAGGTGGTCGAGATTTTAAAGGAAGAAAACCAAAAGCTGCGAACAGAAAACATGAGGTATGAAGAAGCTCTCAATATTACCGTTTGCCCTCATTGCGATAACCCCATCGCCCTCGGTAAGATATTCCCCGATAAGCCTCACGCAATGATTGAAGACGTTCATTTACCACCCTACTCCCTCGGGGCATCTCCTGCTCAACCAGATTTTGCCGGAGTCACGCATGAGCAAGATGATCCTACAAAGACGATACAAATGCCTCCTGGGGGATGGGATTTGCATCGCTTTGATTGGAGCTACAGTTTCAAAGAGCTGGATGTTACCGCCGACCAGCTCAAAGCATATCAGCCTCATGCACAACAATTTTCGATAGGGTCGGATCCTGCTAGAAATGAGTTAATCAGTCGTCAAGCCATCGATGCAATTTTGGGTCACGATAGGAAGAGGTTCGCTTGGCCCCCTGAACTGCATTTCAGATTCCTAGACGTGGTTCACCAAATGGGGATCGATTCAGCAACTCCGACACGCATATTTAAGGCCATGGGTGTACCGGGGCTTAGTAAGGAACTGGTCAGGAATCACCTTGCTGCCTACAGAAAGCTATTAAAACAGCGTCGAGCAGAGCTAAGCCGAGAGGAATCCGTCTCGAGCTCAAAAGCTAGGGGGGACCGCCATTGTAATGCTCAGGCATCAGGAGGTACCCGGCCAAATTTAAGCATCAATCAAGCTAGCAACCCAACCACCGGCAAACTGAAAGCTGATCAGAATGTCCTTCCGGGCCATTTCAACACTTTTCAAGAGCACGTGTCACAAGTACAGCGAGTGCGCACTCCTCCATTCGAGCAGCAGTCGGCTGGTGCTCTGCCTGCCGCTGGTCAACCCACGACAGACAATTTCTTTGATGATGGGCTCGATGCCTTGTTCAATCAATGGGAAGCTGGCATGCTTGGACAACCATGATCCAGCACCTGACTCGGGGCACGATGGGTTGGTCGCTACGATCACCCATAGAAAGAAGAACATGTTCACGAGTAGATCACTCTTTTTATCCATTGTAAAGTTCCTATGGGAACATTTTTCTTTAATGGCTATAGTTAATTATGTATGAAAACTAACGCTATCGACGAACATCGTCATACTCGGTTGCGATGATCCCTTGTTAGATTAAGTCTGAAACCAGAGACGGTCTTCAAAATTTTGAGTGGCCACGAACTCATTCCTCACCAAGCGCCCGGGATGCTGAAATGAAGAGTAACAGCATGCACAGGGAAAATGTCACTTTCGTTTGAACGATGAAAAAGAGGTTGAGAGAAGATCATAGAGTTAATTCCCTTGGAGCTAAATGAATTAAAAGGAGTCATTAATTGCGGGTCCACCGTTGTTCCCCACGTTCTCGGGCCTAGCAAATCATAAAAGGGCGCCGAAAGATTGTAGACCCACCACTTTGAAGACTGAACTAGGGGACAAGCGCAATACTCGATGAAATCGAATCAATGCAAGAGAGTTTGTGATCCTATCACGAGGAAAAAGAAAGGTGGAATACAGACTAGGAGTAATTGCAGGGTCTCGGGAGGAGTGCTTGCTTGCTGGCCTTCATATGCAGCCTGAAGGATGGTTCTAGGACACACACAATCACTTGAGAAAATTTCTAGAGTGAACAAACTCGTAAGAGCGAATAGAGAAAGCTGAGTGAACTAGATCAGCCCGAGATACTCCGATCCATCATGTTTAAAAGCTATTCCCATCTGCTAGAAACGCCCGACCTGGACGTTTCCGAGCACGAACTGCTGGGAGACTTTGAAGATCCTGGAGCTGAATCCTGCCCGAAGGCCATAGAGACTGACTCCTCCAGCGATGAAATTCTAGGTTTCAGCTACGAAGAAGGAGTATACAATGATGACCGGAGTCGGAAAAGGAAGCAACTACAACGCCACACTCCAGGCCAAATCCGAGAGCTCGAAGCTTTCTTCAATGAATGCCCCACTCCAAGCAGACAACAGAAAATGGAGTTGAGCCGAAAGATAGGATTGGAGCTTTCGAAGGTCAAGTTTTGGTTCGCCAACAAACGAACCCGGGTGAAACAGCAATACGCAGACCATGAGTTACTGGTCCTGAAGGAGGAGAATGAGAAGCTTCAAGCTGAAAGCACTAGATATAAGGAAGCTCTGACCAAGGCCACCTGCCTTAATTGTGGTAATCCTGTTGTCCTCGGCGAGGTGTTCCTCGATGAACCATCCCTGTTGACGAATAACGCTCAGCTGTTACCGTATTCTCCACAACATTTTCCGACACAGCCAGATACCGTTGGAGATCTGCATGAGCAAGTCAACACCATAGGGTCAACACCAACACCCTCTGAGAAATGGGACCTGAATCATCACAGATGGAGTTCTCCCAGTGACGAACTCGCTGTCGCAGCCAGCCAATCCAAAGTCGGTGAGTCCCTCCCTGGACAACTTTTGAAACGACTAGATCCCGTAGAGAATAGCTACCGAAGTATTGACGATATTTTGGGTGATAAGAGAACAAGGTTTTACTGGACCTATGAACTTCACACCAAATTTGTTGATGCGATTCGAGAGCTGGGAGTTGATTCGGCTAGCCCATTACGCATACTCGAGATTATGAATGTGCCGGGGCTCTCTAGAATTAACGTTGAGTCTCACCTCAAGTACTATAGGAGATTGCTAAGGGATGGAAGGATAGCGTTAAACCATCATAAAGCCGGTTGGAGCTCAAGTGCTGGGCAGAATTACAACCACGATGATTGGAAAGCCGAGAGCACCCAACCGTGTTTTAGCAATGACGGGACTGGCAGTCGTGTCAGCGACTCTTCTAACCCAAATCAGAATGCTCCGCCGAGCTATCTCAATACTCCTCAAGAGTATATGCCACAGTTCCAGCACATAGGGATTCCTCAGTTTGAGCGCGAATCAGTCATTAATGCTATCCCTGAAGCGGATTTGGCATTGGTAAAGCGTGCACATATGAACCTGCCGGTCATCGGAGGAAGTTCCAGTTCGAGGAGTCAAATCGCTCACGGCGAGAGCAAAGAGAGGAATCCCTCGCCTGCAGTCGACGACACCCAATCTGGGCACCAAGGGCTAAAAAGAACAGGTGATTTCCTTGATGAGGAGCTGGACACTTGGATCAATACTCTTCGGGAATGTATGTCTCAACCCCAACAGGGCAATGATGAAGGTTCCAGCTCAAAGACTCCAATCCCTCACAACGAAGGCAATGAAAGAAATCTGCCCCCAACAATCGTTGATACCCAACTTGAGCATCAATGGCTCGAAGACCCGAGCAATTTCCTTGGCGATGAGTTCAATCTTTGGCTCGATCAATTTGGAGCCGAAGGACCACCGCAGTGGTGACGCAAGGCCGGTGATCAAACGTCTGATGCAAGGCATGGCTACTCGATGAAAAATGCTTAGAGGAAAGGGGTTGAATACCCCTATTGAATATGTTGTTGATCGTACTGTAAGGTTCCCACGGGAACATCTTTCATTAATATCTAGAACTAATTGCGCGTGAGTGTCAACATCACCCTTTGAGCATCTTCAAGTCGAGGGCCATGGATTAATCACTTAATCCGTGGAGCAAGTTCCATGAACAATGACTATCACCCGCGGAGCATAATGGGATCTACCCCTTCAATACGAAA
The DNA here is from genome assembly GCA_021437785.1 of Rhodomyrtus psidioides. Classification (NCBI taxonomy): domain Eukaryota; kingdom Viridiplantae; phylum Streptophyta; class Magnoliopsida; order Myrtales; family Myrtaceae; genus Rhodomyrtus; species Rhodomyrtus psidioides. The sequence goes on along the minus strand of JAILYB010000041.1, from coordinate 394,136 downwards.
TACGTTTGGCCACGAAGCCACCTATTTGGTAAAACGATGTATCGTTCCTAGACGATCTTCAACCGAATACCAAAGTAATGTCTCATTTCTTTCCCTTCTCAGGTGATAAACGTGGGTAAATCACTCAAGGAGCCATCTGTTCAAATAACAAAACAGACGTTGCCCAACCGGGGGCAGCTGAACCATTGATATTGCAAATATTCCAAGCATGGATAAGCGGATTTGATAGACGTGGTTCATATCAATACGCGACATCAGAATGGGATGAGAACCAAGAGTAAAGTTGTATCGTCCCAATTTGTCTTCAATTTGGGAATATGAATTAACACTTGTTATTTATCCTTGATAGGGACTCGCCATCAAGGAGGACAGATTTTCACAACCTGTGTGCATTCGCAGGGGCACACGACCAAGGGTAAGATGTATCGTTCTAATTTTTTGAAAAATTCGTGAACGTACAATAACATGTTTCTCCCGCATTTTCAGGGATTTCCAGCCGCGGGAGACGGGTAAGTATCCCTCTCCCAAAATCCCTTGAAGATGTTGAATAAAAAATAGACAAGAAAAGAAAAGCTTTCAGAATCTAATATCTAGAAAAAGACATAGAATTTAAATTTCATTGGCATTCATGTTTTGAAGCAAGAGGTTGTCCGAACATGAATAAAAACATGCATGGGGCATCATAAAATCCCCTTTGACGGGTAAAATCTTTGGAGAAAATGAAAAAGATTTTTCCAATAAAAAAATGTTCAAAACAATCAAAAGGGCACTTCCTCAAAAGACGAGAGGCAAAGCCTAAATCCAAACACGTCCTCTACACACTTGAGAGAAGAGTGGAGCGGATCAGATAGCAAAATCTGGACCTACGGAAGTAGGGATTATTCGCAGCAATTACTTGGATTGGGACGACGGAGGCATCCGTTTCATATCCCCCAAACACTACAGGTGACCGTTGATAACCCCTTTGAACGGCGGTTTTCATTCTCAACCCTGTCAAGAACCACCCCACATCGGGGCAAAACAGGAGTAAGTCCAGCAGCATCAGGAGGAAATGGTTAGAAATTTTCTTGCTCGGACTAACATCAATCTTTGTGTGTTGTTTATATGGTAATCCAAGTGCCATAGGATGACGAGAAGCATTCATTCTTTATCCCATACACTGTATCATTTGCACAGCCAAGTTGAGCCTGCAAATTCATTTCATGAACCCATTGGTGATCATTCCAAGACGGATGTCGCGCCACTTCAAAAATGGAAGAGTTCAAGACTCAGGGATTACGAAGAGAATTCCCGGACTGATATTTGAAGCATGTTTAGACTATATGTCTAACATGATCCCATGAAGATGAGAAAAATGGGAATTTCAAAAATGAAAATGAGAAAAATCCTCGGCATCAAGAAAAAGCAAAGTGCCTAGTAAAAGCAAGGTCGATGCTCGTGCAAGTTGTTTAATTAGTCCGCAATGAAGCTGGATGGGAAAAGGGGAAATCCCTGAAGGAGCCAAATCCAAAAGGACTGCTCCCCAAATGCTATCAAGCGCAGAACAAAGACATAGAAAGAGTCAGTCTCTGAATACAACAAGAGACGCTCTTTAAAGAGCTGGTGCACATCGCGAGATAGGTTGCGCGCCTCAAAGGCTAAAGATGCAGAAAAAAAGGACAGGTAGCAAATCTGCAATGATCACCAATGTCAAACTCTCCAAGAATTTTGGGCCAAAAACAAGCCTTTTTCCGTCCCCAATCCTACCAATGTTACGACCCCGAAGGAGTCTTCTCTGACTAAGACACTTGGGTTGACATATAGCTTAGCTCGAAGAAGTACGAGCAAGATTATTTCTCTTTCATTTTGCAGGGTTCTTGACTTGTAAACCCGGAGCAGATGGTGAAGACTTTCATTCAATGGCCTCGACTCCAAAGCGGGTCCCCTTTGAAAGCCAATATCCAAGCCTGACATTACGGTCCGTGGAAGACCTCCCGATCGATCAGAATGTATGCGCTGCGAATGATCCTAAAACTTAGGCACAGGTTAGTAGGAAGTTGAGCGCATTCCTTACAAAAGACCATTATCACAGAGCGGTGAGGAGCCCTCTTGGATGAGAAATTCTCCAATAGATGTTTTGAACAAACTCTTTTTGGAAATTTCAAATTGTTTGATCCAGATTTTCCGTGCAAGGAATTTGTGATCACATTTGCATGTTGCAAGAATGTTTTGGATAACCTCCAGCATCAAAACGTACATTTCATGATTGAGACTTAAATCATACGGTTTTTTTTTTCAGATGGACAACCGTCGTCTTCCCTAAAGTCGCTAATGTTTTCTTGGTGAAGAAAAATTTTTCAGGCCCGAACTTCGGCAGGATCCGTTGGAAACATCAATTTCCCAGAATGTCGCCTCAACAGACTCAAGTGAAGCTTTGCCAAGATAAAATCTTTCACTGCTTCAAAATTGAATTCCCGACAAGTTTCGGGATCTTTCAAAAGAAGGGATGAGGATAGAACCCCTTTTCAAAATTCAAGCAATCTCATCGGACGTGGAGAACCCTCGTCATGAGACCCCTTTTCAGGGTCAAACCATGGTAGAAACCGCCTGAAGGGTCAATGTAAGGTAGAAACCGCCTGAAGGGTCAACCAAAGGTAGAAACCGCCTGAAGGGTCAACCAATGGTAGAAACCGCCATAAGGGTCAAACTAAACTTGAAGGTAAATACCGCCTAAAGGGTCAAATATGTTAGAAACCGCCTGAAGGATCAGCCTAATGGTCCGAATCCACAATACGGATCAAAATCCTTGGCAAATCCCAAAGCGTGGGATGCGTCTTCCTTAGGTTCCTACCAGTTAGGAATCCCATAATGGTATGACCTACCATACAGGTCAGAGCTTAACCTCCCTAGGATATTCTGAATGACGGGTCCTAGGCATCCTCTTGAAAGTCGTCGCAACCGGCAGCATCCGACAGGTGAGCTTCAGGTAAGCCTCTCTCACTCCGGCCCATGTCCAAATTATTAGAGCGAACCGAGGGTTAATTTGAGCTTTCATCAAAGAGCCTTAAGGATCCAATGTCATAGCATTTCTTCTCCCCAGTCGAGTCAGTCAAGATTCAGGTGTCATTTTGTCTTTGAAAGCAACCTCTGACGAGCTCACTCTCAAAGAGGGGCAGCTGTTGACACATGGATTTTGATCAGTCTTTTCTAATTTATTTTCAAAAATAATTCATTGAAAACCCATAAAAATTAAAATATATACATGTATATTTTTAATGAATTGCCGAAGGGCAAGCGTCCTCTCCACCCTCGAATCTTCACGATCAAAGTGTTCCGCATTTCAAGAATCCTTTGTACAAAGTGACTAAAGAAGGGAATTTGAGGGTGCGGCGCGTTATAATAAAAAAAAAGAAGGGGGAAAAGTAGAGGACAGCAGCAGTCTGTCCTCCACCATGCGATAGGAAAAGAAAGACTAAACAAAAAAAAAGAAGGGGAGTGGACAGAGGATATTCGGACATGCAGAGATAAAGAGAATATTTTTCCAAGACCGTGGAAGGCGAAGGTCCCTTGAAGGGTGAGTCCGGTTGGGAATAAAAAAAGGGAGGGGAGAAAAACGTTGGTGGTGGTCGTGGCAACCGGAGCGAAAGAGTGATAGACAGCTCTGGCCTTCGTCCAAGGCGGGATGGTGATTTTCTTTCTCAGCTCAGGGTTTCGACTGAACAAATGAGGATGAAAGAAGGAGGAGCCTGATGACGAAGTGCTCCATGACTGCCTCGAAACGATCGATGAGATACTGAATGACTTCGGGAGGCGGCGTGGGTTTGAGCTCGTACCCGAGCGTGGCGAATCGTTGACGTAGCACGCCAACGACCTGAGGATTGACGGGCGAGGTGACGACGAAACATGAGATCGGTATAGACGAACTCTCGCCCAGAGACAGCCGACCCAGACGATGCATGAACGTCAATCGTCGAACCGGAGCGGTAATCCCTCGGGTGTGACGCGACGAGCCATTCCCCACGACTCACGGCCGTCAATGGGCTAAGGCGAATGCCTCGAGCCGTGCAGTTCTGAACCATACCGAGAGCTACAAGACCCGAACCAAGCCCAACCCCATCGCTCAGTTGCAGCACCCTAGTCAGCATCGCCAGAGCCGGCGCGAGCTTGAGCTGCGAGCAGGTCCGTGACCGCTTCTCACGTCACTCCCACCCGCCACGACCTATCGCGGTCCTCAACCCAAGTCTGAGCCAAGCCAGTCAAGTTCCAGCTCCAGCCACCGCGAGCCACGAGAACCCCGCCAGTCACCTGCGGTCGCTTCCTCCGCCGCTACACAGTTAAGTCCCTCGTGACCGAGCTATTGCGACAACCCTCATTGAAGTCCCAGCTCAGCCGCGCCGTCGTCTAGAGACGGCAACCCCGACACCACTCTACTCGGATACCACCGCTATAGCCACCACCAACTGTTGTTCTCTCGCTCAACTGTCGTCTAAGCTCCACTCCGAAACCGACGTCCTCCTCTGCTCACATGTCCAAACCGAACCTTCCTCTTGGATTTTCAAGCCAGTTGATGCCTTTGTTCGGTTCGGCCGCCACTGCTGCCCGTCATCTCGACGCCACCGGAGCTCCTCTTCGCAACCTGAAGGATGTCTCGACGCCCGAACTCCGCCAACCTCATTGGTGCTGCATGAGGAAGAAGATGAATAGTGTAGGGTGGCAGCTTATTTGCTCCTCATTTCGGACGGGCTGGCGTAAGCAAGAAAAGCGAAGAATGATTGGGCTTGGTCTGAAGAATGGTTGGGCTTGGCCTCCTTTTGGTGGGTGGATCCGTAGATGAAGAGCAAGTGATGGGTGTTAGGGAGTTGGGGCTAGAGGAAATCGCAAACCCAGCCCTATAAAAAAGAAGTTTGGCCTGTTCCTTTTGTGCCAATGCGCATAGAGATGGTCGCATGTCAGGGCTTGATGATTGAAGATCGGTGGCCAATCAGGTATATTTTACGTACTCTATTCGCATATCAAAGTTATTCTTCTAAAATATTGCCATTATATACTTGATTTGCATGTATTTATTTCAATCTAGTAGTTAGCTTGTTTACTTGGTTAAGTGTGGTAAGTTGTCAAAGAAAAATAAATAAAAAATATATTAATAATAAAAAAAAACTCAAAAATTCAAAAAAAAAAATAGAAAATCATAAAAATCATAAAAAAAAAATTCGGAAAAATTCAGAAAAATTCTAAAAGATTCCAGAAAATGGGAAATGGTCACAATCAACTGGCCATGGAATATTTTGGGTAATTCGGTATCCAAACCTTCCAAAATGACGATTTTGCCCTTCGGGCTAATCGTCCCTAAATCTTCTCATTTTACCCCTGGTCCCAAATCATTCCTCACATAAGCCCTTATGGCTGTACTAGGAAACCGTTGATTTGAATTGATGTGCATTATTGTGATTTATTTGTGTATTTGATTGCTTTTTCATTTAAATTGATTGTGGTTAATAGGAACAGTTTTCCAATTTGCATGAAACCCTGAATCAAGCCAACCTCACCTAAAATTGCGCCTGCATGAACTCTTAGTTAGGAAAATCACTCGCGTTAGGTACCGAAAGGGCGTTGGTAATGACACCAGCGTAACCAAGTCCCCGAACCCAAAATCTCTGGTTCCGCAGAACTGATCGATCTCTCCCAATCGGTCAGTAAGGTTTCCGGTCTACCCTCCAAGAAAGACCGGTGGCGACTCCAAATGCATGCTTAATTTGCACATGCCACCACGACCACACTGAAGGTCGAAAGCGATCGACTCTTATCGTCGAAGAATACTCCCGCCGCGATTTGGTATGGGCCTGGGAGGGCCCGCGCCGATCCAAGACCCGCGATCGGTAATCCATCAGCCGCGTCCGCTTCCGGACGGGTCGCGACAATGATGCAATGCAAGACTGAAAATAACATGCGTCTAACTTCTTTTTTCAAAGAACTAGCGCATGGATCGCGTAAGGGGTGTACCAAAAATGTAAAATAAACATACCACCTTGTAGACCATGAGCATACGAGCACGTCGGTACCTGGAACATCCTCATCGGAGCACCCACGCCCCCTCACGTGCCGCTTGAAGTCTAGGCGCGTGAGCTTCACGCGCTGACACGTGCATCGCACGTGTTCAGTGCCTCAGCCGGTCTTCAAACCGGTCCGACCGCTACCCTGAACCGGTTTAGCGAACCCGGTCGAGGCGATTCGATCGAACCGATCAACGACCGGTCCGACCGGAAGGTCCGAGTCAACGGTCAACCATTCTGGGTCGGGTCAACTTAATCGGGTTGGTTCTGCTCGGACTGAGATGACGGCATGCTAACGTCAGCCCCCAAGTGCTGCACACGTGCGGGGCCCGGATCAGCGCGTGATGCGCGTGGGGCGCGTGGCCCAAAAACCACGAAGCCCATTTGGGTATTTCATCGAACACATGGCGTGCGCTATAGAAATGGAGGTTGGGGAGGAAAACCGACCTGTTCCGGGCTCGTTGACGACGGCGAAAGCTCTGGTGATGATCGGTGGGAGACGGGGAAGCTCGTGGGTGGTCGCTTCTCCATGTTTTTCGCTCGAAATCTCCTCTTCCTCGCGTTTCCTAAATCGGATTCAGATGATCAGGATCGAAGGAACGAACAATAAACCCTCGCAATTACATGTCAATCAAAGTTGCCACGGTTCAAGAGAGATCCCAAGGTCGATACGCGTAGCGCCTGCAAGACAATTTTGTGAGTTTTCTGCCAACATATCAGCTATGACTCTCCCTTTTACTGATTTTTGTGGAGGGCACCTGATGTCAAATTCAGATAACATCACCTGCCATTTTGCTAACTTCCCGATCAGAGCGAACTTCTCCAGGAGGTACTTGACATGGTCATTTTCTGTTACCAGTTGAATATGGTGATGTATGGTATACTGTCTTAGCCTGCGAAGTACCTATACAGTTGCTACACAAGCCCTTTCAACAGGTACGTATTTTGCTTCAGAGGAGGTGAATTCCTTGCTCAGGTAATAGATGGCTCTTTCTTTTCCATCCATCGGGCTTGTTTGGGCAAGTAAGGCTCCCAACGATTCCTGCTGTATAGTCAAATATAAGGTCAAGGGATGACCTGGGATGGACGGCACAAGTACTGATGGAGTGACTAGATAGTTCTTGATCTTTTAGAACGCATGACTGCATTCTGCGTCCCATGTCACTTTTGCGCCCTTCTTAAGTAGCCTGAAAATTGGTTTAGCCACATCCGATAACTGATTGATGAATCTGGCAATATAGTTCAGTCTCCCCATGGAAGGGTGGCATCAGTAATCTTGCACCCCGCCAGGACGACATTTACCGCCTGTGCCGCCAGAGGCTCGGGTTTGCTCCGTGTTCATTCTACAGTGGAGCTTGCTTTAGATGCAGCCATCAAGGTCACCTAGTGAGGGATGACACCTGATTTTTTACTAGTCTTTTTTAGCCTTATTTTGAAAAATCACAAAAAATTCATAAAAAGTCAAAAAAATTACAAAATCAACTTTGGTGGCCTTGGCCAAGCCTAAGGAACCATTTTTGACCCAAAAATATTTTTTCATATTTTTCACATTTCTTAGTATTTTTAGAAAATAGAAAAATACTAGAAAAATAAACAAAAATAGCATTTTAGGTCACAAAATATGGAAAGATGTCCTAAATTTTTATTTTAAATCCCTTATCATTTTGACCTCATAAAGAGTCGAAATTCAAGTTTAATTTTGTGTATTTCTTTATAACGCACAAGGTTGAATTTGTCAAAAAAATATGTTTTGAGTCTTTTTATTTTCAATCTTTTGTATTTTCAGAGTCTTGACATTTAACTTGATTACTCTACATTTCAATTTGGTTCAATTGCGCGCTGATTTGATCAATTTTGGCTTTAGGGACTTAATTGCATGAAAATCTATTCATTTTAGTCCCTAAAGTGTCAAATCCAAAATTAAACTTTTTCGAGAGATACCCAGTTGACACCTAATTTTGGACCAGCCTTTTTTAGCTTATCTTTAGAAAATTCATAAAATTTTCATAAAAGTCAAAAAATTACAAAATCAACTTTGGTGGCCTTGGCCAAGCCTAAGGAACCATTTTTGACAAGAAAATAATTTTTCATGTTTTTCATATTTTTTATTTACTAACTACTTATTTGATCGATACTTGGATTGACTATGCTTGATATTTCAAGATAACTAACAAAGAAAAAATTAGGGTACTTCAACAGAGGATTATTTATTCAATAGGTTGAAGTTTTCGGCAATCCACTCCTCAGGAATGTTGGAATGTAAGCCCACTGACAGGTCTACACTCCTCAGGCTCGAATTTCCAAATCGGGCAAGCCTCGCATGGCCGAGCGATTGATGCATGATTTATGCTCGATGGCCGAAGCCCTCGGCCATGGCCGTGCTCGATGGCCGCTTCGCTCGGCCATGACTTGTGCTCGATGGCCAATGTCTTTGGCCATGGCCGTGCTCGATGGCCGCTTCACTCGGCCATGACCCGTGCTCGATGGCCGATTATCTCGGCCATAACCTTATCTCAGCTGGGAAGCTGGATGATGCCGGGATGGTAAATCACTTCGGTGCGGGTAAATGGAAACTCGCCAAAGGGAGTATGGTTATCGCCCGAGGAAAGAAAGAAGGCTCCTTGTATGTCATGCAAGGAAGAGTGCGCGAAACTTTTTAAGGGGGGAAGAGTTGTAACACCCCTTTTTATAGTTCTATATAAACATGGATTAGACGAAATGGATTTGAAAGCTGACTCTTGCGATGGGAAGTCACAGATTTTGGAATAGGTTTATTGAATCAATTAATAGATTTTTATTTTAAATTCTAGTCAATAAATTTTCGTGGGCCTGTTGAGGGAAAGGTTTGGCTCGCTCGTGGACACCAAATTTTAAGATCAATTTTGTTCTCCATAGTTTTGGGCCTTCCATTAGATAAATATTGGCCCATCTCACGAAATAAAAAATAATAATAAATCCTCTTCACTCCCAAGCGGTGGCTGAACAAGAAAAAGGGAGGGCAGGGAGTCAGGTAGGTTCGACTTTCTCCTCTTCTTCTTCGGGGGGACGCTTTCGAGAGAGAGAGAGAGAGAGAGAGAGAGAGAGAGAGAGAGAGAGAGAGAGAGAGAGAGAGAGAGAGATTCACTCCGAACGGCGCTGTGCAACGGGACCCAACGCAGATCGTTGCCCGCTCCATCACTCACACTCGCACAGCCGTCCCCAACGCCATCCGCTTTCGTCTGCTCCGTCCGCCGCATTGCAACCATCTCCGCTCCGCAAAGGCAAGTCACGTTCTAACTCTTCTACTAATTTGTGTGGTGGGAGTCGAAGGAGCAGAAGAAATCTGCGGACGAGGGATCCATAGGTTACGGTGGGTGTTGGCAGCGTTGGTTGTTATGCGGAATGGGTTTATTTTGGACGCGGTAGCCATAGAAGGGAATCGAAATCTTGTGTCGGAATTGCCGACATCAGAATCGCCGGGAATTCTATGAGATGGAAGGGAGAGATATGAAAAGAGCACGATTGAAAATCAGTCATAATATCTAATCTAAAGAGAGAACATTTTTTGAGAATTTTTCTACGTCAACAACGAAGATGTAATTATAATGAGGCCTAAAATTCATTAAGGACAAAATCAAAAGTGTCACTCCATGCTTCCCTTTCTTGTGTGCGTCACATCCGCCAATGCCGTAAACTTACCCAGGATACTCTCAAACGGCCTATATAAAATGAGACTCGCACGCAGAAGACAAAAGAAAATTTCACACCATTCAAAACAGACATACAAAATGCGACACGGGATAAAAGCATATACATACGTAATCGAAAAGTCAGATAATACAAAAGAGAGGAGTAGTAACAACTAACATTGCAACCTAGGGTCGGGTCGATTAAGGGGGAGCAAATCTAGTACTAGAGCTCACACATGAGGGGGAAATTGTTAGGATACATGTGTGAGTTGTGTTAGAGAAGCCTCACATTGGAGAATTGATGTGTTACTGAATAGTTAATTTACCCAAATTGGCCCATAACTCATTGGCTTAAACTTTTGAGTGAAAGTTGGTCCAATTAGGATTTATTGACGGGCTCGAACTTGAGCTCCCTCTTGACGATCTTTCTAGACGAAAGGTATTGGACTTTCACTGTATGCTCCGAACATGGAACTATTTCGTGATTGCTTGAACCGAACGAAAGAGGAAAGCTCAGAGCGTTTGAAGCTTTTGAAGAAGCAACGGGAACTGGGAGGGAGTCTTTTTAAGCTGGTGCGCGAACACCGGAGTCCGGAAGACGACGACTACATGCTAATGTCTCCCGGCGAAATACCCCCTTTTCCCCTCTCCCGCTTCTTCATTTTTTCGCCCCCTTCGGAGAACTAGAATGACATTACAGGGATGCCCTCCATTGGAGAGACTGATGATTGGGCAATTTCACGAAAAATTACACCTTTGGATCGCTTTCTGAAGGGGTAGACTCAGGCGTGCACACCAGCAATAATTGTTGTGATCAGTCTCCTGGTGGCTAAAAAGGAGTTAATTTGAGAAAACTTTCCCGTATGGTTAAAAAAAAAAGAAAAAAGGCATATCCACCATGCCTAAGGAATATTCCATATTGAGTAGTAATCCATAAGATAGACGTAGCTACATAAACTTCTTCCTAACAAACGATTAATGAAAATGATCACCAGCCTCATTCATGTTGAATTCAAGTGACCAATATGATCGAAGCGGACGCCGATTTTCGATCCTTATCTTGCCTTAATATTCAACTCGAATATTTGAGATATATCAAATTGAATATGCAACTTTAAGAGAAAAATTCTTATGCTTTGTTGTAAATATTTCAATTGATATAACTTACTTCATATACAAAAGATAAAATTACAATTAGTTTGCGACATCCATTAACAGCAAATGGGTCCCCAGAAATCATCCAGTTTTAGAGGGAGGCAGGACGGTGCCGTCGTTCGGAGAAAACCGGTACTCCTGTCCTGTGTACGTCACATATTTACCCAAGAAAAAAATTAATATCACCAACAACTCCAAATTGATACATCGCCCTAAACTATTTTTTAATAAAAAAAATTCAAATTGATAAACAATGACAAATTTACCCTTTTCTCACGCCACTTCTCTCTTTTTCACCCTTCTCTCTTTGGATTTCACCAGATGAAGGTAGGGGTGATATTGGTTGATCCAGGCCGTCCAAATCAAAATGGACAGTCTAGATCAATCCCCATCACTTTTTTTAAGGGAGTGAAAGTTTTTGGCAGGAAAAATCCAAAAAAATTATTAAAAATATCCATGTCAGTGCCAGACATGTCACGTAAGATGACCAGCGTCCATGTCAGTGATTTTCAGTCAAAATTGACCAGATAGACTCAATTAACACCAATGTAAAAGATCTATGACTAAATCAGCATAATTAAAAGGTTTATAATTGAATTGGAACCAATACAACAAGTTTATGATTTTTTTGAAACTTTTTCCCAAATTTTGATGTAAGGGCAAGCTTGGAATATAAAAAGTGAGGCAAATGGTCATTTTCATTGTACACATATACATATACATTATTTATACAAAATATGAATAAGGATACTCTGATAGAGAGAGTATATTATATTAACTGTGATGTAAATCATATTTATCCGTGGATACTTACAAAAAGTCTTAAACATATTAGATGTCAATTCAGTCTTAAACTTTTCAATTTGGCCAATTTAGTCTTAAACCTTTTGATAATTTGCCAATGTAGTCATTATGATCAATTTTGCCTGAAAATCGCTTCGTGAACACCGACTGTCCTATGTGACATGGGCAGCACCAAGGTAGATGACTTTTGCATTTTTAGTGGTTTTTTTAATTTTTGTCCTTTATTTTTTTCAAAACAAGAAAGGGTCGGACGAAGGCTTTGAGTGAGCGTTGTGATGCCTTCGCCAGCTCCAAAAAAGGAAATTGCAGCCCTCGTTGGATTTGGGCGTGGCCAAACCTCCTAGATCTGGCAAGGCCACGTCAAGAATGCACAAAATAAGTCGAGGGCGGTGTGTTCGGAGGGTTGTAATTGGCTTATTGATGCTTCCAAAGTGCAGATGAAGCATACTTTACAAGTCAAACATTCAACCCTGTACATACATGTAATAGAACTTTACATATTCCTCAAGTTAGCACCGAATGGCTAGAAAGCAAGTATTGTGATAGGTTGAGGAACAATCTTACATGGCCAATTGCTTTAATGAAGAAAACAATGGAATCAGAGAATGTTTTGAAGCTTTGAGGGCAATGGTCTATAGAGCTAGGGCTGCAGCAGCCAATATGGTCACATGGAACGAGGGTGAGCCACGCGCACATCTATGTAGTGCTAGTGAATGCAAAGACAACTTCAACAGATACTGCTAAAAGGAAAAAAGTAAATCCTGCAGTATGTGTAAGTATATACTTCAAGAACTGGCCGTTCTTGTCAACCACACAAGAAATATACAAAAACTAGTTCAAACCACCACATCCAGATATAATCTGCTTAATATCAAGCAGCGGTGGAGTTCATACCACAGTAACACCGAATGCATCCAACGAAACTACAAAATTGCATCCATCATCCTCTTTAAGAACACCTAGAGGGAGGCAAAACGAACTATATACATATGATAATACCAAGTGACCAAAAGCCACAGGAAAGAATCAACGAAGTTTATTTTGAGCCACAGCCTGACACAATTCCTCCTCATAGAACAAGGCCCGATTTGATGCCAAGAACTTGCATGGAGGCTTCGTTAAAACTGATGGTACCATACATCTGGAAGGGGATGTTGATTCCTGGAAAAGTACAGCAGCGATCTGCCGCATCTCAGCCAACTTAGTACGAGAAGGGGTTACAAAACACTGAATTGTAACCCAATTATACGAATTTCCAAAAGGAAAAAAAATGTGTTGTAATAGCCATTTGTAAATGGTTAATTTTGAATTATTGATTTTGGTTACATTCACAACTGATTATTTGGCTTAATAAACAAATTCTAGCATTTAAAGTGGCGCGGTCCATGTGTTACACAACATTGAATTGTAGCCCAATTATACATGTTTTCAAAAGGCGAAAAACGTAAATGTGTTGTAATGGCCATTTGTCAATGGTTTATTTTGAATTAATGATTTTGGTTAAATTCACAACTGATTATTTGGCTTAATAAAGAAATGCTAGCTTTTAAAGTGGTGCGGTCCATGGGTTACAAAACACTGAACTGTAACCCAATTATACGTGTTTCCAAAATGCAAAAAAAATAAATGTGTTGTAATGGCCATTTGTCAATGGTTTATTTTGAATTGATGATTTTGGTTAAATTCACAACTGATTATTTGGCTTAATAAAGAAATGCTAGCTTTTAAAGTGGCGCGGTCCATGGGTTACAAAACGCTGAACTGTAACCCAATTATACGTGTTTCTAAAAGGCAAAAAAAATAAATGTGTTGTAATGGCCATTTGTAAATGGTTTATTTTGAATTATTGATTTTGGTTACATTCACAACTGATTATTTGGCTTAATAAACAAATGCTAGCATTTAAAGTGGCGCGGTCTATGTGTTACACAACACTAAATTGTAAACCAATTATACATGTTTTCAAAAGGCGAAAAAAGTAAATGTGTTGTAATGGCCATTTGTCAATGGTTTATTTTGAATTATTGATTTTGGTTACATTTACAATTGATTATTTGGCTTAATAAAGAAATGCTAGCTTTTAAAGTGGCGCGGTCCATGGGTTACACAATACTGAGTTGTAACCCAATTATACATGTTTCCAAAAGGCGAAAAAAGTAAATGTGTTGTAATGGCCATTTGTCAATGGTTTATTTTGAATTATTGATTTTGGTTACATTCACAACAGACTATTTGGCTTAATAAAGAAATGCTAGCTTTTAAAATGGCGCGGTCCATGGGTTACCAAACTCTGAACTGTAACCCAATTATATGTGTTTCCAAAAGGCAAAAAAAATAAATGTGTTGTAATGGCCATTTGTCAATGGTTTATTTTGAATTATTGATTTTGGTTATATTCACAACTGATTATTTGGCTTGATAAAGATATGCTAGCTTTTAAAGTGGCGTGGTCCATGGGTTACAAAATACTGAACTGTAACCCAATTATACGTGTTTCCAAAAGGCAAAAAAATAAATAAATGTGTTGTAATGACCATTTGTAAATGGTTAATTTTGAATTATTGATTTTGGTTACATTCACAACTGATTATTTGGCTTAATAAACAAATGCTAGCATTTAAAGTGGTGCGGTCCATGTGTTACACAACACTGAATTGTAAACCAATTATACATGTTTTCAAAAGGCGAAAAAAGTAAATGTGTTGTAATGGCCATTTGTCAATGGTTTATTTTGAATTATTGATTTTGGTTACATTCACAACTGATTATTTGGCTTAATAAAGAAATGCTAGCTTTTAAAGTGGCGCAGTCCATGGGTTACACAACACTGAATTGTAACACAATTATACATATTTCCAAAAGGCGAAAAAAATGAATGTGTTGTAATGGCCATTTGTAAATTGTTTATTTTGAATTATTGATTTTGGATACATTCACAACTGATTATTTGGCTTAATAAATAAATGCTAGCTTTTAAAGTGGTTGTAACCCAAGGACCGCGCCACTTTAAAAGCTAGCATTTCTTTATTAAGCCAAATAACCAGTTGTGAATGTAACCAAAATCAGTAATTCAAAATAAATCATTGACAAATGGCCATTACAACACATTTACTTTTTTCGCCTTTTGGAAACATGTATAATTGGGTTACAATTCAATGTTGTGTAACCCAGGGACTGCGCCACTTTAAAATCTATCATTTCTTTATTATGCCAAATAATCAGTTGTGAATGTAACCAAAATCAATAATTTAAAATAAACCATTGACAAATGGCCATTACAACACATTTACTTTTTTCGCCTTTTGGAAACATGTATAATTGGGTTACAATTCAATGTTGTGTAACCCAGGGACTGCGCCACTTTAAAATCTATCATTTCTTTATTATGCCAAATAATCAGTTGTGAATGTAACCAAAATCAATAATTTAAAATAAACCATTTACAAATGGCCATTACAACACATCTACTTTTTTTGCCGTTTGAAAACTCGTATAATTGGGTTACAATTCAGTGTTTTGTAACCCATGGACCGCGCCACTTTAAAAGTTAGCATTTCTTTATTAAGCCAAATAATTGTTGTGGAAATACTCCTATATTTTGATTCTGACAAAACCTTCAAAAGATACTGTTTAATGAAATGTGATGCAGGAAGAATGAGTAAGCAGCAGATTGAGTTACTCCAATTCTGTCGCGCTGACGAAGGGTCAGATGGAAGTGCTTCTTCTGACGAAGGGTCAGATGGAAGTGCTTCTGACGAAGGGTCAGATGGAAGTGCTTCTGACGTAGAGTCGGATGGAAGTGCTCTTGACGATCCAAAAAGTGACGGATGGATCACATCAAATCTCCGTATTACCATTCCATGCCAACTGATCATATTTCTCCTAGACGAATCTGAAGAAAGATCAGTTCCTGCATTTTACAAAACACGAAGACCCACGTATGGCAGGTTTCCGATCAAGGCAAGTGATATTCAATTATCCTGATATCCCCTCTTGTCAATCAAGGGACTTTCTAAAATAGGATATCATCTTCTAAGGAAAATATCCTCGGGAATCAACTCAAACTTATCACACTTATTGAAACTGGAGATTCAGTTGTATGGGCGACTGAATCAGAAGGGTTCAATATCTTTCCCAACGGTCTACATATCTTCTGAAGATACAGTCTCGTTCAATCACGATTGATGACGTCCAATCAAGGATTGAAGAGCAATCCCTTGGCTGGAATCCAACGGCTAGTTCGGAGGCAGGGGAGTATAAAAGAAGTATAATGTTCGACTAGAGGGTAAGAGGGCGAACAACAATCCAAAGTGCAAGAATAATTTGAGTTTCATCTGAGAGAGTATTCTGTGTACTCAAAATCCTTCACTGTGAAAATCTGTGTGAGAAGGAAACAAAACACTTGAGTGATTGTAATCTTCTTGATTCTTCATAGTGAAATCCAGCCAATCGGCTGTCATCGTGGGAGAGTGGACGTAGGCTTGATCCAAGCCGAACCACTATAAACATCGTGTGCAATATCCTTTTCTCTAAACTCTTACTCTTGTGTTTAGATTTCCTGCACACTGTTATACTGCTTTTGTTCCTAATCGTACACTGAACTCTATCCATTCCGCAAGAAATTTATAATTGTGTTCAGAATCTCCTATTCACCCCTCTCTAGGAGATATTGCTAGTTACATCAATTGGTATCAGAGCAGGTTGCTCATTTTACGAAGTGTCTATTGACTTCAGAGTTAACGATCCACTATGTCTAGCAATCACTCTTCAGGAACAAGCGATTCGCACTTTGCCAACAAGCCTCCATACTTTGATGGAAAGGATTACAACATGTGGAGTAACAAGATGAAGTGGTTCTTCAAAGCCTATGATGATCTGATGTGGGATGTCGTTACAAATGGAATAGTTCCTGCAAATACCACAAATCCAACCTTTGCTGACGGAGTAAACATTGTCACAACAATGACTGATGCTGAAAAGGCTAAAAGAAAAGGCCTTGATTCTAAAGTTGTCAATGCTCTCTTTTGTGCCTTATCTACTCCTCTTTATAATCGTGTCTCAGAGGAAGAATCATCTAAGGCAATATGGGATAGACTTCATGTTACCTTTCAAGGAACAAATCGTGTGAAAGAAACAAAGCTCAGTATTTTACTGAGTGACTATGAAGCATTTGAAATGAAGCCTGATGAATCTATTGCAGATATGATAGACAGGTTTCAGACTTTGGCAAGTGGACTTGCAAGACAAGGTGCACATATTGCTGAACCAATGCAAGTCAGGAAGATACTACGTGGACTCACAGATGATTGGAATTACATCAAGCCATCAATTCAAGAATGCCAAACAATTAGACCCCTCTCGGTGGATGAGCTAGTCGGCACTTTGCAATCCTATGAAACAGAACGAGCAAACAAAAAGGGAGAACAGAAAGGTAAAAAATCTATTGCATTAAAAAGTCAAATTAATCAATGTTTTTCTGACACAGATGATGAAGATGAGGATGATGAAGAATTAGCCCTCATGGTCAAGAAATTTAGGAAGATGGCTCGGAAAGGCAGAAATATCAAAGGAAAGAAACCTTGGAAAAAGAGTGAGGTAAAAATATCAAGCAACGACTCACAAGATAGCAAAGACGTGATTTGCTTCCACTGTAAGAAAGCAGGTCATATCAAACCGAACTGCCCAATTTTGAAGAAAGACAAACTCAAGTATGAGAAGTACAAGAAGGCTCTAAAAGCAGAAACTTTGAGTGATTCTGATGAAAGCGAGAATGATTATGCAAATATCTGTCTCATGGCCGAATCAGACTCAAGTTCAGATTCAGAAACTGAGGTATGTTCATCTGAACTCCCTGATGAAGTCGTTGAATATATTGATGAATTATGTAGAAACTACAAAGAAGCCCTTGAGACGGTTTCTTATTTGAAAAAGGAAAATACTTCTTTAAAACAACAGAACTTGTCCCAAGAAGAAAAAATTAGTTTTCTACAACAAGAGTTTCACCAGATGAAAGAAAATCATGATTTTGTTTCAAGAGAAAATGCTTCCTTGAAAGAAAAAATTTCTACTATATCAAAAAGGTTTTCACAAAGCTCAGAAACTCTAAATAGTATTATATCAAAACAAATACCCTTCAACGATCGATCTGGGTTAGGTTTTAAAAAGGAAAGTAGCCAAAGAAATGTCTTTAAAACTGAATTTCGAAAACCAACGTTTTCCAATTACAAGCATCATTTTTATAAGCATTTTACTAGATCCTACATTCGACAACCTTGTGTGAACTGTGGTGATCCTAGCCATACTAAGGATTATTGCAAGAAAATCTGGAGACCTATTAAAAGGTCAAAATATACTAACACAGAAGGACCCAAGAAAACATGGGTACCAAAGAAACAGTAAGTTGGTTATCTATTGCAGGTACCAAAGAGAAGGAAGAACAAGTGGTTTCTGGATAGTGGTTGTTCAAGTCACATGACTGGAAATCCAGATGTGTTTATATCCCTCTCAGATTATGATGGAAGAAGTGTGTCGTTTGGAGGAAGGAACAAGGGTAAAGTGATCGGGAAAGGAAATGTAAAGATTGGAAATCTGACCGTTAAAGATGTCTCTCTAGTCAAAGGATTGAACTACAACTTGATTTTTGTAAGTCAACTCTGTGACTCTGGATATGATATTCAGTTCCAAGATCTAAAATGCACAGGTATCAGCAATGATAAGAAGCAATCCTTCACGGGACGAAGACATGGGAATATTTATCTTTTAGATATTAATGCTGACTGTGAACATGCTAAATGTCTTATTTCTATTAAGGATGAATCTGATCTTTGGCACAGAAAGTTAAGTCATATTAGTGTGAAACATATTTCAAAGCTTTCCAAGAAGGGACTTGTTCGAGGATTACCTCAAACAAAATTTGAGAAAAGTGGACTATGTCATGCATGCACACTAGGTAAGCAGGTAAGAAGTTCTTTTAAGTCTTTAAATCAAGTTTCCACTAAGCATTGTCTGCAGTTACTTCATATGGACATCTTCGGACCAAATAGAACTCTAAGCATTGGAGGTAAGAAATATTGTCTTGTCATAGTTGATGACTTCTCTAGATTTACATGGGTTTCATTTCTTGCTCACAAAAACGAAGCTTTCATATCCTTTTCAAAACTTGCTAAAAGAATTCAAAATGAAAAGGGTTACACTATTTCCAGTTTGAGAACGGATCATGGGGGAGAATTTGAAAATCAAAATTTCTCAGATTTTTGCACTAATTTCGGAATTCAGAATAACTTCTCTGCTCCTTATTCTCCACAACAAAATGGGGTAGTAGAAAGGAAAAACAGATCGTTGCAAGAAATGGTCAGAACTCTTCTTATTGAAAGTAAAATTGCCTCTAACTTTTGGGCTGAGGCCGTTTCAACAGCTTGTTATATCTTAAATCGAATTTCCCTCAGACCTTTTTTCTGAGAAAACTCCCTATGAATTTTTCAAAGAAAGAAAGCCTGATATTGCATATTTTCATGTATTCTGTTGCAAATGCTTTATTCTAAAAAATGCTAATGATCGAGTTGGAAAGTTTGATGAAAGATCAGATGAAGGAATTTTCTTGGGATATTCAACAACAAGCAAAGCCTACAGAGTTTACAACAAGAACACTCGTATTATTGAGGAATCAATGAACATCAAGTTCGATGAAAGCAACCAGGATGATGAACCTGAATCCATTCAAATGCATACACTTCATCAAGTCACGAACTCACAAGCAGAATCAGATGTGAATACGAGTTCGGAGAATGCTCAGAAGGAAACTTCATCAGAAGAAAGACCAGAAAATGATCAGAATGAATCCACAATATCCTCAAATGATGGACTTGACAAAAACTGGAAGCATAAGTTAAGTCATCCAAAGGAACTTATCATAGGTAGCATAAATGATGGTGTAAGAACAAAATCCAAGTTCAAGCAAGCAATGAGCAACATCGCCTTGGTATCTGAATTGGAGCAAAAAAGGATTGAAGATGCATTAGCAGATGAAAACTGGATAAATGCAATGCAGGAAGAGCTACATCAGTTCAAAGTCAACAATGTTTGGGAACTAGTCAATCGTCCCAAAAATCGTCCAGTAATTGGAACAAAATGGGTATTCAGAAACAAACTTGATGACAAAGGAAAAGTTGTGAGAAACAAAGCAAGACTTGTAGCAAAATGATATTCTCAAGAAGAAGGAATAGACTATGATGAAACATATGCACCGGTTGCCAGGTTAGAAGCCATTAGGCTACTTCTTGCTTATGCGTGTTACAATGACTTCAAACTTTTTTAATTGGACGTGAAAAGTGCTTTCCTAAACGGGTACATCAAAGAAGAGGTATATGTTGAACAACCTCCTGGCTTCGAAGAACCTAAACAAAAGGATATGGTCTATGTCTTAAAAAAGGCACTCTATGGATTGAAACAAGCACCCCGTGCCTGGTATGAAAGGTTAAGTAATTTTTTATCTCAACACAGCTTCACTAAAGGTAATGTAGATACCACTCTTTTTATTCAAAGAAAAGGTAAAGATATCCTTTTAGTTCAAATTTATGTTGATGATATTATATTCGGCTCCTCTAATGAACTTATCTGCAAGAAATTCTCTAAAACAATGCAGGATGAATTTGAGATGAGTATGATGGGAGAATTACGGTTCTTTCTTGGTCTTCAAATTCATCAATCCCAGAAAGGAACCTTCATATTTCAAGAGAAGTATGCATTGGAAATAGTGAAGAAGTTTGGTATGGAGAATGGCAAGAAGACAGAAACTCCTATGTCTCACTCTTCCAAATTAGATAAGAATGAAGATGGAAAAGAAGTCAATCCCAAACTATATCGAAGCATGATCGGATCATTACTCTATCTCACAGCTTCAAGACCCGACATACTATATAGTGTCTGCTTATGTGCAAGATTTCAATCAAGTCCAAGAGAATCACACCTATCAGCAGTCAAGAGAATAATCAAATACATAGGGACTTATCCCAACTATGGTTTGTGGTATTCTAAATCTTCTGATTTTACACTAAGGGCCTGTTTGGTTCAGCATTTGGCCAAGGGACTTTGAGGAAATGCAAATACCTTTAGGCTAAAGATCTTTTCCAAAATGCAAGTAGTGTTTGGCAAAATATTTTTTAGAAATGCATTTGAAAGCAACTTTGGCGTAAATGCCGTTTGGTGAAAAATATACTTTGTAAAATATTTTTACTTTTTTATAATAAAAAAAAAGTGGCGGCGGCGGCGGCGACCAGTGACCTTCGACGACGGTGGCGAAGGCGGCGGCGGCCGACGTCCGGTGACCGTCGTCCGGCAATCGACGGCGGCTGGCGAATGGCGGCCGGCGACCGGCGTTCGGCGACCGGCGTTCGGCGACCGGCGTCTCGCGACCGGCGTCTCACGACCGGTGTCCGACGATTGGCGTGCGGCGATCGGCGGCGGCGATCGACGGCTGCGACGGCCGGCGTCAACGATCGACGTCCGGCACCGACGTTCGGCGACGGCGTCCGGCTGCGGCGGCATCCGGCGACTTGCGGTGGCGGCGGCGTCTGGCGATCGGCGGTGGCGGTTGCGTCCGTCGTTCGGTGGCGGCGGCGTCCGGCGACCGTCGTCCGGCGATCGACGGCGGCCGGCGGCGGCGTCCGGTGGCGCGTCCGGCGACCAGCGGCGGCATCCGGCGACCGGCGGCGGCGTCCGGGCGGCGGCGTCCGGCGACCGGCGGCGGCGTCCGGCGTCCGGCTACCGGCGGCGTCTGGCGTCCGGCGACCGGCGGCGTCCGGCGACCGGCGGCGTCCGGCGTCCGGCGTCCGGCGTTCGGCGACCGGCGGCGTCCGGCGACCGGCGACTTCCGGCGGTGACCGGCGGCGGCGTCCGGCAACCGGCGTCCGGCGACCGGCGGCGGCGTCCGGTGTCCGGCGGCGTTCGGCGACCGGCGGCGTCCGGCGACCGGCGTTCGGTGTCCGGCGACCGGCGGCGGCGTCCGGCGGCGGCATCCGGCGACCGGCGGCGTCCGGCATCCGGCGTCCCGCGACCCGCGTCCGGCGTCCGCCGACCGGCGGCGGCGTCTGGCGACCGGCGGCGGCGTCCGGCGGCGGCGTCCGGCAATCGGCGACCGGCGGCGGCGGTTGCGTCCGGCGGCCGACGTCCGACGATCGGTGTTCACCGTCTGGCGGCGGGCGGCGTCCGACGATTGGCGTCCGGCGACCGGTGGAGACGACGGCCGGCGTCCGGCGTCCGGCGATCGTCGTCCGGTACCGGAGTCCGGCGGCGGCGTCCGGCGACCTGTGGCGAGGTCGCCCACCGACGATGGGAGGCGGTGACGGTGATCGGCGATGAACGGTGGCGGTTGGAGGCGGCAAGTGAATGTGATAAAATTTTAAAAAAAATTAGTTGCATTTGAGATGCAACTTCCCAAAGTACCTCCAGAGGTACTTTGGCCTAAAGGCCTTTAGAGGGCATTTGAGATGCAATTGCTTCTGTCCAAAGTGAGCCAAAAAATGAACCAAACAGCATTTGCATTTGGCCAAGGGACTTTAGAGCCCCAATGCTCATCTCAAATGCTGAACCAAACAGGCCCTAAAAGGTTATTCAAATGCAGATCTTGCAGGTTGCAAAATTGATAGAAAAAGTACATCTGGAACCTGTCAACTCATGGGAAACATGCTTGTCTCATGGTACTCAAAGAAGCAAAATACAGTGGCACTCAGTACAGCTGAAGCAGAATACGTATCTCTTGGAAGTTGCTGCACTCAAATACTTTGGCTAAAACAGCAGCTCAAGGACTATGGTGTTGAAGAATCAACTGTGGAAATCATATGTGACAACATAAGTGCCATAAATCTCACAAAGAATCCTGTACTTCACTCAAGAACAAAGCATATTGAGATCAAACATCACTTCATACGTGATCATGTTCAAAACCATGAAGTTAACATTCAATACATTGACACGAAAAATCAACTTGCAGATATTTTTACTAAACCACTTAATAAACAGAGTTTCAATTTTATCAAAAATGAATTATCTATTATTAACCTTCCTTCTTAAGTATACCTTAGAACAGGGTACGTCAGAAGGAGAGTCAGAAAGAGCATCAGAAGGAGCATCAGAAGGAGAGCCAGAAGGAGCATCAGAAGGAGAGTCAGAAGAAGAGTCAGAAGGAGCATCAGAAGGAGCATCAGAAGGGACGCCAAAAAGGCGCGTAAGAAAAAATTGACACTTTTCTTAAATCAAAAGGTCAGTTATCTCTAAAAGCTATCTTTTAGGTAAGTTCCTCATATGAATAGATATCGCTTAATATCTAATTGACCGTGAATATTTTTTTAAGAATTCCTTTTTAAATCAAAATTCTCTTTTGTGTTTCCAAAAATAACCGCCTCTTTTATAAAAACGCTGCACCGTCACCTCTGTTCTCTTACTTTCAAAATTCTCTCAAATCAAAACCCTAAAACCGTGTTGAAAACCTCTCGCTCTCGATTTCCTCCTCAAAGCAACACTCTTTCACTCAAAGTTTCAAACTTTCTACGCATCAATGGCTCCAAAATCAGTCTCTGACTCGAAGAAGACGCCTCAGACCAAGAGGAAGTTCTCCGCATCAACTGCAAGCAGCGCGGAACTCACAGATACCCAAATCAACGAACAACGAGAAGCACTCCGCCTGACAAAAGGTCTATCTCTGTCTGGTTTTGAAATAAAGGAATCTATGGCTCATTCTATTAAGCCAATGTATGATTGAATCAAGGACGCATGAGATTTTTGAAACGAACTTAGAAAACTGCTGAAAACTCATCACTTTGATAGTGAGGGCGAACTTTTGGAGTTTCTTAGTCTGCCTGGAAAAATCATTGAACCACTTGCTGTAGAAAAACCTACGTCTGTCTCTAGAAAAGGAAAGGAGAAAGTGGCAGAGACAAGTTCGAAACGTAGACGATCCCTAATTAGACCTGGCGGTACGAAGGCGAAGGTGGAAGATGATGATGACATTCTGTTCAATGAATTTGTGAAAAATATAGGCTTTAATTTGGATAAAAGCTTTCCTGATCCATTGTTCCAAAATCAGGCTCACAAAGAACGGTTTGAAGCAATGAAACAGAGAGGTGTTATACCTCAAAGGGTATTTGAGTTACAGTACTTTGACAGCAATGGCATCTATCTGAGGAAGCATCTAGAAAAGATGAAGCTAGATCAGTTTATAACTAGGAGAGGCTACACTTTTCCTGATATGGTAGCTTACTTCTATTCAAATCTTCAGTTTGTCAACTTCAACTCTCTGGCTTTCACAATCAAAAGAAAGCAGTATTTTCTGACTGTTGATGAATTGGCTTCAATCATGGGAACCAGAAAGGGAGATTTCAAATCCTTAGATATCACTCCAAGTGAAGCTTTCTGCTTCATGACTGGCAAATCGAGTTTCTCAAGGGAATCAAAGTCACACATTGCCTACACAGACTTTCCCCTGAAACATATCATGATGCACAAAGTGATCATTGAATGTCTCAGACCCAAGGCAGCATCAAAGACATATATCTCAAAGTACGAGGCAAAGCTGTTATGGGGAATCTTGACAGGACAAAGGATTTCTTTTGCTCACACTGTACTACTGCATATGTACATATCAGCTCTCAAGCCAAAGGGGCAACTTCCTTATGCGGCGTTGATCTTCAAAATAATCAATCATTTCAAGATTGATAGCCTAGGTGCCTTTGTCGAGCAAGAAATTCCTTTAATGACTGCTGGAGAGACTATGGTAACAAAGATGGGATTCAAGATGACTCATGCTGGATGGAGAACAAAGAACAATGAACCAGTCATTGTGGACTTTGAGGAAGAGTCAAGGCAGAAATCTCCAAAGAAGAGAAAAGTCATGGCAGTTAAGGGGCAACAAACAGAAATTCCTGCTGATAGGGACTCAGACGCAAGTGAGGAAGAAACAGGGGAATATGATTCTGAAGCTACCCAATCTCGAGGTGGATCAGATGAAGGTGGTGAGTCTGAAAATAGTAATGCTAGGGGAGATGAGGAAGAAGGAGATGAAACAGAAATACAACCACAAGAAAAGGTTGTATATCCCTGTGATCTGACTGAGGAAGAATTCCTCACAATGTGGAATGAGGAGCAAGTTGCACGATTTGCAGATGACACAGAGTATGACATCCAAATCGTCAACTGTGATCATGAGGAATTGCTAGCTCAAGTTCTAGTAACATTGGCGTCACAAGCACAGGAGCAAGAACAAGATGACTTTGACGCCTACTCTGTCTCCTCCACCAGACGCACTATTCAGAAAGGTGCTACAAGTCTAGCCTCAGCAATAGCACGAGAAGATCAGCTGTCCAGTGCACAGTCCATTCCAATGGACATTAATGAAGAAATAGTCTCCGTGCCACCATCAAAGGAGAAAGGAAAAAGAGCTATACTTCAGGGGGAGAAAGAGCCTGAGCCTGTCACATCAGATGTCTTTCTCACTGAAGTCCTAGCTTCTCAAGCCTTCACTAAGGCTCAAACTGAGGGGGAGACTTCAGAACCTACACCTCCACACCCTCATATGGACCTTCACGCGCATTTTGAGAATCTTCAAAATACTGTCATTCAGACAATGGCTGCAATGGAAACAAGATTTGTTCAGCAACTGCAGGCTTTTGAACAGAAGACAGATAGGAAGCTGCAGGGTCTGACTAGTCAGGTGACTAGGCTAGAAAAATCCATTGATGTCTATGGGAAAACGTTTCGTGATGAGATAGTCAACCTGCCTACATACACACTGGTCAGAACGGACAGAACAGCTTCACACATGCCCTCTCCTCAAGCTGTTAGAGACCATGCTCAGATGCTGAGAAGCAGTTTTGCAGGACCTTCCCGAGGGGAGACTGATGTTGAGCCTGAAGATCATCCCTCTTCTTAAAAACTCAGCTATTTTTTTCTTTTCCTCTTCATGAACGCATTTTCATTTCAAGAACTTTTTCGATGTTGACAAAAAAGGGGGAGAAGTTGAGATTATTTTTATGTTTATGCAGTCTAAATATATTATCTCTAATCATATTTTTCTATTCATATCATATCTCAATTTAGATGAAAGGAGGAGAAGACCTAACCTACCGTTTTGCAGGACAATTCGTGCAGGATTATTGCAGGATAATCTTACTCTGATCACGCTCTCCTATGAGCACACTTTCATTATATTTCAAACTCTAATGATGATTACCTGCAGGAACAAATATGATGGCTACTCACTTTTATTAAATTATCACTGGTTAAATTTTCCTTTAAATTTGCAACTGGAGAAGTTTTTGTCATCATAAAAAAGAGGGAGATTGTTGTGGAAATACTCCTATATTTTGATTCTGACAAAACCTTCAAAAGATACTGTTTAATGAAATGTGATGCAGGAAGAATGAGTAAGCAGCAGATTGTGTTACTCCAATTCTGTCGCGCTGACGAAGGGTCAGATGGAAGTGCTTCTTCTGACGAAGGGTCAGATGGAAGTGCTTTTGACGAAGGGTCAGATGGAAGTGCTTCTGACGTAGAGTCGGATGGAAGTGCTCTTGACGATCCAAACAGTGACGGATGGATCACATCAAATCTCCGTATTACCATTCCATGCCAACTGATCATATTTCTCCTAGACGAATCTGAAGAAAGATCAGTTCTTGCATTTTACAAAACACGAAGACCCACGTATGGCAGGTTTCCGATCAAGGCAAGTGATATTCAATTATCTTGATATCCCCTCTTGTCAATCAAGGGACTTTCTAAAATATGATATCATCTTCTAAGGAAAATATCCTCGGGAATCAACTCAAACTTATCACACTTATGGAAGCTGGAGATTCAGTTGTATGGGCGACTGAATCAGAAGGGTTCAATATCTTACCAAACGGTCTACATATCTTCTGAAGATACAGTATCGTTCAATCACGATTGATGACGTCCAATCAAGGATTGAAGAGCGATCCCTTGGCTGGAATCCAACGGCTAGTTCGGAGGCAGGGGAGTATAAAAGAAGTATAATGTTCGACTAGAGGGTAAGAGGGCGAACAACAATCCAAAGTGCAAGAATAATTTGAGTTTCATCTGAGAGAGTATTCTGTGTACTCAAAATCCTTCACTGTGAAAATCTGTGTGAGAAGGAAACAAAACACTTGAGTGATTGTAATCTTCTTGATTCTTCATAGTGAAATCCAGCCAATCGGCTGTCATCGTGGGAGAGTGGACGTAGGCTTGATCCAAGCCGAACCACTATAAACATCGTGTGCAATATCCTCTTCTCTAAACTCTTACTCTTGTGTTTAGATTTCCTGCACACTGTTATACTGCTTTTGTTCCTAATCGTACACTGAACTCTATCCATTCCGCAAGAAATTTATAATTGTGTTCAGAATCTCCTATTCACCCCCATCTAGGAGATATTGCTAGTTACATCAATAATCAGTTGTGAATGTAACCAAAATCAATAATTCAAAATAAACCATTGACGAATGGCCATTACAACACATTTACTTTTTTCGCCTTTTGGAAACATGTATAATTGGGTTACAATTCAATGTTGTGTAACCCATGGACCGCGCCACTTTAAAATCTAGCATTTCTTTATTATGCCAAATAATCAGTTGTGAATGTAACCAAAATCAATAATTCAAAATAAACTATTTACAAATGGCCATTACAACACATTTACTTTTTCGCCTTTTGGAAACATGTATCAGTGGGTTACAATTCAGTGTTGTGTAACCCATGGACCGCGCCACTTTAAATGCTAGCATTTCTTTATCAAGCCAAATAATTTGTTGTCAATGTATCCAAAATCAATAATTCAAAATAAACCATTCACAAATGACCGTAAAGGAAGCGGAGACAAGCCTGGGCGAGACGAGCAGGTATGCTATCCCCACAAACACGGCGCTCCTGGCCTTAATAGGGGACTTCTTGTTTGCTCACTCAAGCCCATTCTTGAAGCTCAACTCTCAAGGTTTCAGATATTTCTGGTT
Source organism: Rhodomyrtus psidioides (assembly GCA_021437785.1). Lineage (NCBI taxonomy): Eukaryota > Viridiplantae > Streptophyta > Magnoliopsida > Myrtales > Myrtaceae > Rhodomyrtus > Rhodomyrtus psidioides. The sequence goes on along the minus strand of JAILYB010000041.1, from coordinate 366,476 downwards.
CAACAGGTTCCACATAGTGGCAAGTTGAAGAGCATATTAAACCAAACCAATCGTACTACTGAGTCAACAAGAGGATTCAGATATGCAAAAGATCATGCTTATAGGAAAGGAGAAGAAAGGAAACTTTAGAAACTCATATTGGAAGCACACTGATATTTCACATAAGGTTTTTTCCTCTCCGATTACAATGCTTTCGAGGGCCTTTTATAGGCAAAATACATACCCAAGAACTTCTGACCAACTTACAGACGAATTCACGACGAAAAACTAAAAAAGTCTTCGGGTGAACAGTGTTTGCTACAGTGCTACAGTACTGCTACAGTGCCAAACAGTGTCTACTACAGTGATTTTGCTACAGTACCGTGAACAGTAATTTTCGCAAAAAGTCTGCAGATCATTATTTCTGACATATTACTTAATTCTAAAGACTTTCGCACACCTAAATCTACCAAATGCACGAGGGTTTTAAGCATTCTGACAAACGATGACTTAGGCGAAACAAAGTCATCTCAGACTTTTATTACATGCACGTGAAACTGGGTAGTTCAAAGCCGACGACGATCTGGATCTGGGTGATAATTGGCATCGTCAGAGTCAGAGCTGTCTGGGCCGTCTTTGTCCTTTTTGAATTTATTCCAGTACCATTGTTCTTCGAGCTGGGACGGTCCAACGTCTGGGTCTTCGTCTTCAGTGAGTGAGGGACTATCTTCTTGTTCTGCCACGTGTCGTTCGCCGGACAAAATATCTTCCATAGTGACCGGGTCTGGTGGATCTTGTCGCGCGCCTTGATTAGAGCTGGATGGCATCTGAGGCTGGGGCCATAATTGTAGCTGAGGCCACTTGTACGAGCTGGATGGCTGGTCCTGGGTGCTAGATGCAATGGCTGCTGTAGAGTATGGATTTTGTGACAAATGTCCTCCCCAAGGGTCTTGAGTGTCAGGAGTGTCGGTATCCATAGAAGAACCTGGCTGGTTGTTTCTATAATCTTCAAGAGCTTGACGTACCTGGGGGTGCATTTTGGGCCTATCCCACGAGTGGTTCATGTGATGGTATGGCCAAAGTTCCGGGGGAATTTCATGATTTTCTTGGCATAGGACTCGCTGGAGTTCTCTATACTCATAATGCATCAGTGTGATGGACTTAGGAAGTGTTGTATAGATCCGAAAGACTTGTCGATGGAGATTGGGCTTGAATGTAGTGGTGCCATAATACAATGCTTTTTCTCGGACATCTCCGGTTGGGCTGAAGAAAACCCAAGGCCTGTGAAAAAGGACTGTGGTGTGTCTTTCTGGGTCAGGTATTCCACAATTTCGCTGAAAGATGAAGTGTTGTTTCCACGCTGCCAAAGGCTGGAACCAAGTGAGCATTTCTGTCAAAGCCTTTTGGTTTGAGAAATCTCCCATGAGTGCTCTGGACAGGACTCGAACAATCTTGTCTGTGGGAAATTCAATGGCAACAGCATATACATTGAGAAAATACCAAAAGAACCATTTGAGGTCTTCAGGGAAGTCTTGATCAGGAGACCACCGCAAAACATGGATAAATGGATAATCAGGATTAAGACCATGTGGTCCTAACATTAATCCACCATAAGTGCTGAATATGCGGTTCTGGTACTCATTCATGTAATACTTCAAATTCTCACAGAAATTATTTTCTGCAACTTGTCCTGGGACTTCTAGAGGATAACTGAGAGTATTCCATGGTGTATCTCGTATTGGTGTGGTACGAAATCTTCTCGCATCCAATGGATTTCTACGGACATACATGTTCATGGATTCAACTGGGTGCTTCGGTCGGGACAGAAAATCTGCGAGGACATTCTTTTTGCCTGCTATGTATTTAGCATCAAAAGAATATTTCGAGAACCATTCGGCCCACCTTAACAATTGCGGATGGGGAATCTGTTTCTGCTTGAAATTGAGCATTTGGGGAAATGAAGACATATCCATTTCGACCAAAAAGTGATGCCCAATAAGGTGGTATTCAAACTTCTTGATGCCATATTTGACTGCGAGAATCTCCTTAAAAGTGGAATGGTAATGCATCTCTGCGGGAGTGAATCGTCCACTTTTGTAAGCACAGATGAAGCGCTTACCTTTGATTTCTTCAAGGAGAATGGCTGCCCAATACTTATCACTAGCATCTGTTTGCAAAATTCTTTGACCAGTGGAGGGAATTTGCAAAGGGGGAGGTGCTGCAGAATTTCTTTGAGATGAGCTACAGCCTGTGTCTGCTTCGGTCCCCATGGGGGAGCATCTTTTTTCAACATCCTCTGAAGAGGATAGAGTGCTTTAGAGATTTTTGGCACAAAGTCTCGGAGATAGTTGACAATTCCAAGGAAAGCCTGGATTTGGTTAACTGTCAAATTCTCAGAGGGAAATTTTTGGAGTTCTTCTGCAATGTGAGGACCTGGACAGTAGGTGCCTTCTTTCAAATGCATACCAAGGAACTCAATTTCTTTTTGAGCAAGGATCATTTTCTTTTGGGAAAGCATGATTCCATGTTTCTGGACAATTTCAACGAACTGGGAGAGTAATTTACAATGAGATTCCTCATCAGGACTGTAGAGGAGAATATCATCAATGTAAATCTGGGCATGTGGGAGAATGGGCTGGAAAATTTTACACATGGCTTTTTGAAAAATGGACGGAGCTGTTTTAAGACCAAAGGGGACGACTGTCCATTGAAAGTGCTGGTTTGGAATGCAAAAACCAGTTTTAGGACGGTCATCAGGATGAATGCCAATTTGCCAAAAACCTGCTTTCAGGTCGAACTTTGAATAGATCTTGGCCTGGGCTAGGCTACCAAACAAAGAGTTTTTGTGAGGCAAAGGGAATTTATCTTCTTGGAGGAATTTGTTCAAGGGCTGGTAATTGATCACCAATCTGAGCTTACCACGATTCTGTTCTGCTCGCTTGTTCACATAAAAGGCTTCACAAGCCCATTGTGAATCAGAGGGTTCAATGAGACCTTGCGAGAGTAGCTCAGCACATTCCTTCTGGGCCAAAGCAAGATGTTCAGGATTCATACCAGAATGACTGGCTTTTGTGGGATTAACATCTTCACTTTTCTTGAATGGGAGTTTGACAAAGAAGTCAGAGTTTTTCCAAAGAGGGTTTGAACAGGTTTGGATAAACTGGGAATGGGATTCAGAACAGCAGGATAAGAGACTTTGGGTAATTGGATCAAGGATTTCTGGCTGAATGATGAAAAGTCTCTGGATATCCACACACTCACGAAACTGGTCACCAAATTGTAAACCAGTGGGTTTGATTCTGAGCTGGGAAAGCTGGGCTAGAATATCCCAACCAATGATGAGGTCTTTATCTGGGGAATTACAACCAAGGATTTTTGTGGATATGGAACAGCTTGGAAATATTTGGAGTGTGATGATTTTGCTGCGGAATTTTGTGGTAAAAGTATCACCAGAGGCAGAATGGAAATACCTTGTGTAAGGCGTCCAGAATTCTTCTGGGAGTACTTTTATATCCATGAGTGATGCTGCCGCGCCGGTATCAATGAGAGCAATGACTTGGACAGGTTTGTCATTTTTTGGGGTGTGGATTTGGATGGGGATGTATGGAGAGTGGAAAACGGGTTGTACATGGAAGGAGTCGGGGATATTTTCAGGGAAGAATGCAAAGATATCTCCTGGGGATTCATCAGAGTCTAAAGAATATGTTTGGAGGGCAAATAGTGTGTCAGGTGAAGGCTCATCTTCAACAGAGAAGACAGACTCAATATCTTCGTCATCCAAAGGGATTCCTGTGGTGGAGGAAATCTTTTGGATCATGTAACTTCCTTGACGCTTTGCCTGAGGACAGTTTTTTGCAAAGTGCCCCTTCTTGCTACAGATGTAGCATCGGTCGGATTTCTTCTTTTTCTTGAAACCAGAAGCAGAGGAGTGATGCCGGTTCTTTTTTCGAAGGAACTTCCACTTGCCTTTCTTAGGTCTTCGTCTGCCAAACGAGAACTTCTCAAAGGAGAACTTTTTGAAGTGCTTGCGCTTCTTATTGCCAGCACAAGAGGGATCACTACAATCTCTTGAGCACTTGATCTTCCAATGAGGATTGTCACAATTCTTTTCGAGAGAACGATTCTCCCGGAGGTAACTTCTGAAGACTTCTCTTCTGTGGCACATTTCTTCAATGGCAAGGTGGAGAGACTGTTGGATTTCTCCAAAAGTCGCATCTGTGATGGTCTTGTTTTTTAGCTTCAGGGCTTTCTCAACAACTTGACTAATCTCTTTAGGGATGGAAGCCAGGAATACGGACTTGAGATTAGGATCAGAACCAAGCTGGTAGAAAAGCTTGATCATTTCTCGGAAGTGTCGATCCAGGTCTTTTTTAGCCAGAGAACAGCATTTTCTTTCAAAGAATTCTTTTCTTTTGAGTTCTTTCGAATCTTGAGGTTGGCCAATAAAGAAAAGATGAATCAGCTGAATTGCTTCATCAAAGGACATGGTAAGAAACTGGAGTTGGTCTCTTTCTGGGGCTAACTTCCACCAATCTTTTAAGGAACCGGTGAATCGAGTGACAAACTCAAGGAGAACATCATAAGAGCTGTGTTCCTTTAGATTTCTGGTAATCAACCAAGAATGAAACTCTTGGAGCCTTTCTGCCCATTTGTGGTAAGGGATATCATCCAGAGTGAAGTAATTGGACGAATAGGATTTGTAGGTCGAGGACGATGGGTCATGGTAAGGCTGGGAAGGTGGAGGTGGATGCTCAACTTCAAGTTGGTCTTCCATTTCTTCTTCAATGATTGGCTCTGCAGGGTCAGCCATCATAACGTCTGCCACAACAGACTGGGTGCTAGAATCATAGGATTCAGTATCTGGGATGGAAGATGACTCACTGATAGAGATTTCAGGAGTAGCTGGGGGTGAAGGATTTATGGGTTTCACTGTGGAGATGGTGAGAACTTGGTTTCGAAGGAAATTTTCCAAGGGATTTGAAACCATGTATGAGTGGGAAGGTTTATGAGGAGGAGATGAAGGAGGAGATTTTTCTGGTGGAGCTGAAGGAGGTGGGAAAAAGGTATGTTTGCTTTTTTCTTTTTTCTCTTGGTCTAGCTTTTTAAGACGATCCCGAAGTGCAAGGAAGTTCGTCTTTGGAGGAGGTGGTGCTGTGCTGAGTACAGCTGCAAAAGAGTTAGGGTCTGAGGAACTGGACATGAAAGAGGTGGGATTCGGAGTTGGGATTCGGAGTTGCTGTTGGAAAGAAAAATGGATCCAGGGCTTGTAGATTCCTTTGCTCAAGAAGAGCTTGTTGTTCTTGCAGTATCTGGACCTGGCGTCTGAGCTTCTCGATCTCAGGAGTTTGGTCTTCCAGATAATGACTTGTAGGAATCTGTTTTGTCTCCATCAGGTACAGCCTTTTCTGAAAATCTTCCAACATCTTCTTTGAGACAGATGTAGCATGGTCTACCCTGTCAAGACGAGTAGCCACGGTGTTTATTGCTACATTCTGGGCCAGAGTATTCTCTGTCTGCCAATTCAGAACAGCTTCAACAGGTGTAGGGCCTTGCCGTCTTCCATGAAGATCGACATCATGTGGAGTTGTGATCTTTGGGGAATGGAAGTATTTCTGCTGTGCATCAGAGAAACTTTCAGCAGGAGGGAATCTGAAAGTGGCTGAACTTTCTTCAGATGGGGCAGGCTGTAAAGGTGGGAAGTCTTCTGGTCGGAACATGCAAATACTGGGTAAAACAGGAGGTGGTTCAGGTTTAGGATTGCAAGTGTATGGCTGAGGGAGTATGATGGGACAAGAGTTTTTCTTTACCCATTTGAGGATGGGTTTGTAGAATGGAGAAGTGATGGGTTTCTTTGGTGGTGGTGGTGGTGGCGGCTTTGGTTCATCTGGGGGACAAGCAGGTGGAGGTGCAGTAATTTGAGGAGGTTTGGGAGAACCATACTCAACCATATACTGCCAGCGTCCGCCGTCTTCACCAAGAGGACCTACGGTTGGATCACCGTCTAGGTACCTTTGGTAAAGTGAATCTTTCTTCTTCTTGTTCTTCTTTCTGGAGGACGGTCTGTCATCCTCATCTTCTAGATTCGAACAAGAGGAACATGAACAGTCAACATCCCAAAAGCAGTGTCCGGAGGGATCCTTGTAATAATGGATGGGTCGTCCATTTTCATCAAAGGATTGGACGTGGGCTTTAGGATCTGGGTCTTCCATACTGATAGACTCAGTTGGACATGGGGTGAAGCACAGGATGGTGGGGAATGATGGAAAAACAGAGGAAGAAGTGTCTTCCTTATCTTTTGTGAATTTAATGGTGACAGTACCATCTTTTTTCTTGGTGTACTGTGGCTCAGAGGATTGGACAGGTCGGGAATTTTGGTGGAGTTTTTCATAATTGGTTACCCAACTGTCAGGAAGGAGTTTGACAAGCTGATCTTTTGGAAGTTGACGAGGGATGTGGATACATGAAGTCTGGTCGTTGTCAACAGAGATAAGCAAAGCATCATCTGCACTTGGTAGGTTGAGATCAATGGCATGGTTTTGTACTCTGTACACCATCTGGTAGTGTAGAGTAGCAATTATGGCTGATGTGGTTTGAGGAGCACCAGTGATCTGCAACTGAACCTTCAAAGCAGAGAGAAGGTTGGGATCTGCCAAGGCCATGTTGAAATTTGGGAAGAGAGTCACAAATACTGTGCCTGCGTTCAGAGTGGTCTGAACAGTGCCAATGCAAGCATGTTGGTATTCCAAGAAACGCGTATCGAGGAGAGCAACCCGAGCAACTACGGGCAAGCCTTTTCGCCCATGCAAGGATAGGGCCAAACGGATGGCGCCAAAGTGGAGGTGGGTGTAACCCTGTTGAGCCCACTGAGCAGGGAACTCAGGTGGAATTTGGAGAGTTACAAACTGCTCTTGTTGCGTAGACAGGATGAGGTGTTGATCAAATTTAGTGGACTGGACATACTCTTTGACAGAGCGAGGGGTTTGTTTGATGAGATGTTTGATGGAGCGAATGGGGGAAAATGATGGTGGTTTGCAAAAAGCAGAATAGGGGTTCATGAGTGGGAGTTGTGTTTCGGAGATTTTGCGATCGTCATTCACATAGGACACCTCATAGAGATAATCCATTTTTGAGGAAGTGGATTTGCGGAGTTCGGGTGGTGGTGGTAGTGAGATGGTGGTTTCTAACTGAACTGGAGCTGAAATATCTGTAGAGTTTTCCATGAGAGTTTGGATTTCTCCTTTCCCTTCAGCAGATCTAAGAATATAAGAATACTAATCTTAACTCAGTTTCGACGATGTTTGGCTCTGATACCAGTAAAGGAAGCGGAGACAAGCCTGGGCGAGACGAGCAGGTATGCTATCCCCACAAACACGGCGCATAATTGGGTTACAATTCAGTGTTGTGTAGCACATGGACCGCACCACTTTAAATGCTAGCATTTGTTTATTAAGCGAAATTATCAGTTGTGAATGTTACCAAAATCAATAATGACACTAAAATCTTTTAGAACAAAGGTCCGCGCACCGTGAGATTTGAAGCGGATTATGAACGTCCATATGGTGAAGAGGGAGGGCAAGAAAAAAAAATAAAAACATAAAAAATTATTTAAAAATTCAAAAGATATTCAAAAAATAATAAAATATTCGATCGCCGGCCGGTCGACGTCCACGTCAGCGCCGATCGGATAAATTTTGTCGGATAGACTGAAATGACACAATTATAAAAGGTTTAGGATTGAATCGGTACAATTGCAATAGGTTTAGGACTTTTTTGGTAATTTTTCCCAAAACTTTTACTTTGTCTCAATTTTATCGGCCTAGTACCAAAAAAACCTCAACTTTTATTTTTGTCCTAATTTTATCAACCCTCAACTTTTACTTTTGTCCAAATTCTACTCAAAATTGTTACTTTTGTCCCAATTTTACGGGCCTAGTACAAAAAAAAATTCAACTTTTACTTTTGTCCTAATTTTACCATTGTTAGCCTTCTGTCTATAATCATCGTTAGTTATTCTTACGTGACATTGTCACGTCATTAATGAATTACGCCTCGGCAAAATTGACATGAAAAAATTTCAAAATTCTCTTCTGTTTTTTGCTACCCCTATATATTGCCGAGATATATATAATCACTAAAGACAACGCATTTCGTATTCTTTTCGGCACTCAACGGCCCAAAGAACGGCTAGACATGGAGATATTCTGAAGAATTTTTTAAAATCTCGTCGTTTTTTTCGAAAATTCATTGGTAAATTCGGCAAGAAAATTCGAGTCATGTAGGATTAACTAACGGTGATTATGAACAAAAGACTGACTGTGGTAGAATTGAGATAAAAGTAAAAGCCAATCAATTTCAATGTGGTAACAGCATTAAGCTCCAAAAACAGTTAAAGAAGGAAAAATTACTTACTCGCAGAGGATTGGGGGATTTCTGTCGTCAATACGATCCTTCTTATTCATTTTCATCTTCAAAGAAATGTTCTGGTTCTTGCCCTTCTGACAAACCTTTTAAGAAAAAGAAAAATATTTTCAGAGGAAAAAAATTGTTAAACCAGAAAAGAAATTTCACAAAAAGAGAACTTTCAAGCAATCTGAAGATAAAAAAGATTTCAGCAAATTTACTTGTTTTAATTGTGGAAAGAAAGGACACACAAAAATATTTTGTAAATTAAATAAAAAGATAAATGAACTTGTTTTGAATGAAGACATTCTTGATCAGTTAAACCAATTGATGATTGAGACTGATTCGGAATCCTCTATATGTCCGTCAACTGATCAAGAGCAAATGGAAGAAGGTTTTAATTAAATGAAGTTGATTCTTCTTCTGACTCAGAATCATGTCCAAATTCTGACAAAGAAATAAATGTTTTGACAAAAGAAGAACAAGAAATTTTAGATTCAATTGACACAAGTTCAAACCCAGAAATTTTAATCAAACATATTCAAAATCCGAGTGTTTCATTTTCTAAAAATCAACATTTTTATAACTTAACTGAGATTTTGAAAAGGGGGAAGAAACCTGTTATTAGACCAACCTCCAATTTGAAATCAATGAACTCAAAAAAGAAATTCGATTTCTAAAGATCAATCAAATTGATCAACAAAAGGAATTCCTTTGAGGACTTCTAAGAACCAATTTGTAAGATAATGGAGGACTTCTAACCCCCAAATGGAAAGAATTTGCACTTACTCAGAAGATTCATCGGCAAAAATATCGAAAGAGAATCTTTTTTTTATGAAAGGAATCAATTGGGCTAACTTTCGTCGGGTTGCTTTTTGAAGACTTTTCTTGACTAAGCATCTACTAAGCACCAATTTATAAGATAATGGAGGACTTCTAACCCCCAAATGGAAAGAATTTTCAATTACTTAGAAGATTCCTAGGCAAAAACATCGAAATAGAATCTTTTTTTATGAAAGGAATCTTTTTGGTAACCTTTCGTCTAGTTTCTTTCTCAACAATTTACATGTGTAAGCATCTACTAAGTGCCAATTTATAAGATAATGGACGATTTCTAACCCCCAAATGGAAAGAATTTGCACTTACACAGAAGTTTCTCAGACAAAAACATTGAAAGGGAATCTTTTTTTGAAGAAAGGAATCTTTTGAGGACTTCTAAGCACCAATTTGGCAATTTAGAATTTATGATTGATGTGCCTAGGATGGAGGCAGTACTAGCTGTGGCTTCGCAATATTTGGGACATGACGAAGTCACAAAAGACCAAAAAAGGGCAAATTCAGAATATGAACATCAGTATGCAATATTATCAACAACAATGATAAGAGTTTAGAGATAGAGAGTATTGCACACAACGATTATAGTGGTTCGGTTTAAATCAGGCCTACGTCCACTCTCCTACGCTGACAGCCGATTGGCTAGATTCCACTAGATGAATCAATGGAGGTTTATAATAAGTGATGATACTCTCTCTAATATGTCACACTGGCCGCCGAACGGGGGCCACGATTTTTTTTTCGTATTTTTTTGGAAAAATAAAAAATCATTTATAGTTATTATAATTATTTTATTTATAATTATTTATCTTTTGAAGCTTATTTTTTATAAGATAATCATCAATCATTAATTAAAAAATAATTTGTATTTATGTAATTATTTTAAACCGCAGCGAAAGATTAAAACCGCAGTAATTGACAAATGAAAAACCGCAGCAAAATAGCTGAAAACCGCATAGAAAGATGGAAAACCGCAGCAAAAGAGTGAAAACGAGTAAATAAATGGGAAAACTTTGAAAGGGTATATCTCATAGCTCGGGTGTCCGTTTGGGACGAATTTTTTTTTATTTCGCGTAATTTTTCAAGACGAATCAATTGGCAAATTGCCGAAGGCAGTTTGGGCAGCCTTTTTTTTTTTTCCCAAAAACACCGTTTTCCTTATCAATTTTGCATTTTTCCCTCTGATGCCACATCTTGATCACGAATGAACCGTCCTTTCTCCTTCAATCTTTCCATGCCTGACTTATTATATCATGTCTTTTGTAGTGAGAAAGGGGTATAGGCAGTTTTTTATGTCCAAATAAATATCACGTCTTTTAATGAGTGTATAGATTAATTAATCTGCAAATGAGGTTGTCAATTGTGTTGTTTACCCTATTAGTTGTCGTTTGGGTGAAGTGCTTTTGTGGTTGTGGTTTCCATTCCCAGCGTGTTCCATTTCTAAAATTTTTATTTATTTTTTATTTTTTATTTAAAAAAATGAAATAAAAAAATTAAATGACGGCCCCGCTCTCGCTCGGCAATTGGGCCACCGAGCGAGGCCCAATCTCCGAGCGGCACTTAATACGGTAAATATTTTTTTAATATTAATTTGGTAAATATTTTAAAAAAAAAATTAATTTGGAAAATTTCCCAACTTTCTCCTTAACTCGAAATGAAAGTACAACATGTAATAGGAAAAATCACAAATGACCACCAAGAAAGTAATCTGTTTCCAAGAGGAAAACCATCAAAAGAATGATTTATATCTATAGTGCCTATTAAGGGACAGCTTTGAGGAGTGGTCTCTTACAAAATTGACCATTTTACCCTTCACGATAACTTCCGTATGTTTCACTTTCCTCTGGACTATCATCTTTAACAGACATGTCATGGACTATGTCATCTTAAGCTCGTTCCCGATTAATGAACATTTTCCTATAATTCAGGGACTAGATTGTTGCAAAAAATAGGAACATGGCACCTCCTCGTTAAGGGATTTAGATTGTACTCATTCCAATTACCCGACTTTTGGAAGGGATGCATATATTAGATAAAAGGTCGACGCGGGCTTTGCCCGTTACTCTGATGATTCATGATAACTTGACGGATCGCACGGCCATCGTGCCGGCGACGCATCATTCAAATTTCTGCCCTATCAACTTTCGATGGTAGGATAGTGGCCTACTATGGTGGTGACGGGTGACGGAGAATTAGGGTTCGATTCTGGAGAGGGAGCCTGAGAAACGACTACCACATCCAAGGAAGGCAGCAGGCGCGCAAATTACCCAATCCTGACACGGGGAGGTAGTGACAATAAATAACAATATCGGGCTCTTTGAGTCTGGTAATTGGAATGAGTACAATCTAAATCCCTTAACGAGGATCCATTGGAGGGCAAGTCTGGTGCCAGCAGCCGCGGTAATTCCAGCTCCAATAGCGTATATTTAAGTTGTTGCAGTTAAAAAGCTCGTAGTTGGACCTTGGGTTGGGTCGACCGGTCCATTAATCGGGAACATTTTAAAGATTCAGTCTAACTGTGAACCCGTCACACATATTCTCAACGTCTCAAGAATAGATCCAGTCACAACTGATATTATGGAATTTATTCATATAAGTTGGTAATTGGATAAATGAATAAATACATCTTTACCATTGATTAAATAAGAAATCAGAAGTACAACTGAAATCCCTAATATGTAACTATTACATAATTGCTTTAGGGCATATCTCTAACAATCTCCCACTTGCACTAAAGCCAACCAATCTGGTACCTTAAACCCATTTTGTCAAAGTGTCTTTTAAAAGAAGACTGAGGTAGTAAGGCCTTAGTAAAAGGATCTGCCACGTTTTCCGCTGAGGCTATTTTCTGCAAGGCGATATCACCTCTCCCAACTATTTCTCTGATGAGATGGAAGCGTCTCTCAATGTGCTTGGACTTCTGGTGAGACCTTGGTTCCCTAACTTGAGCTATTGCCCCATTGTTGTCACAAAACAATGTAATCGGCTGCTCAATAGAAGGAACTACCTATTTGATTGATACTTGGATTGACAATGCTTAATATTTCAAGATAACTAATAAATAAAAAATTAGAGTCCTTCAACAAAGGATTATATATTCAATAGGTAGGAGTTTTCAGCAATTCGTCAAACAGAAATAAGCTTAAGATGGCAAAAATGCCGAACAATCTATTTGATCGCTGCGCAAAATATTTGAAGAGATACTTAACTAGACTCTAGTTATTTTTTGAAGCGCAATAACAAATAAAAAAATGAACATACATCAACATAGTGTTAACTATACAAAAGTCGCAATTTTCCTATGGTTCTTCGAGTAGAATGACTTTAAGAAGGTAAAATTAACTAACTACCTATTTGATCGATACTTGTATTGACAATGCTTAATATTTCAAGATAACTAATAAATAAAAAATTAGGGTACTTCAACAAAGGATTATATATTCAATATGTATGAGTTTTTTGCAATTCGTCAAATAGAAATGAGGATAATATGACAAAAATGCCTAACTACCTATTTGATCGCTGCGCAAAACATTTACAGAGATGCTTAACTTGACTCTAGTTATTTTTTGAAGCGCAATAACAAATAAAAAAATGAACATACATCAACATAGTGTTATCTATACAAAAGTCGCAATTTTCCTACAGTTCTTCGAGTAGAAATGACTTTAAGAATGTAAAATTAACTAACTACCTATTTGATCGATACTTGGATTGACTATGCTTAATATTTCAAGGTAACTAACAAAAAAAATTAGAGTACTTCAACAAAGGATTGTATATTCAATAGGTTGGAGTTTTCGGCAATTCGTCGAACAGAAATGAGCATAATATGACAAAAAAGCCTAACTACCTATTTGATCGCTACGCAAAACATTTGCAGAGATACTTAACTTGACTCTAGTTATTTTTTGAAGCACAATAACTAATAAAAAAATGAACATACATAAACATAGTGTAATCTATACAAAAGTCACAATTTTCCTATGGTTCTTCAAGTAGAAAACACTTTAAGAAGGTAAAATTAACTAACTACCTATTTGATCGATAGTTGGATTGACAATGCTTAATATTTCAAGATAACTAATAAATAAAAAATTGGGGTACTTCAACAAAGGATTATTTATTCAATAGGTAGGAGTTTTCTGCAATTCGTCAAATAGAAATGAGGATAATATGACAAAAATGCCTAACTACCTATTTGATCGCTGCGCAAAACATTTTCAGAGATACTTAACTTGACCCTAGTTATTTTTTGAAGCGCAATAACAAATAAAAAAACGAACATACATCAACATAATGTTATCTATACAAAAGTCACAATTTTCCTACAGTTCTTCGAGTAGAAATGACTTTAAGAAGTTTGTGATTGCAATCAATAGTGTATCTTTGAGTTTCTTTTTATCGCTCGTACATTGTACTATAAATACATGAAAAGAATGTAATCAGATCATTAAGTGAGAATACAAAAGAAATTCTCCTCTTCAATTCGTTTCTTTCACACTTCATCGGTTTCTTGACTCAATCGTCTTGGTAAGCTAGTCCTAACCCTTTGGTAGGACCTTAGTTATTGAAGGACCGAGCGAGAGCTAGCTTAGAGTGATTCTTGTTGTATAATGTTCTGTGATGCAGAAAGAATGTGTAAGCAGCAGGTTGAAGTAGATCAAATTATGTCACGTGGATCACGGGTCCAATGGAAATGCTTCTGACAAAGTCAGATGGAGTGCTTCTGGACGAAGGGTCAGATGGAGTGCTTGTGACGAAGGGTCAGATGGAAATGCTTCTGACGAAGTCAGATGGAAGTGCCTCTGACGAAGGGTCAGATGGAAGTGCTTCTAACGAAGGGTCAGATGGAAGTGTTTCTGATGAAGTCAGATGGAAGTACTTCTGACGAAGGGTCAGATGGAAGTGCTTCTGACGGGATCAGATGGAAGTACTTCCGACGAGGTCAGATGAAGTGCATCTGAGGACCTTCAGATGGAGCTGCTTCTGAGGGTCAAGTTCAAGATGACCTTTTATCATCTGATGATCTATATGCAATAACAGATGGATCCTATCAAATCTCCGACTTACCATTTCATGAACACTGATCCAATTCAGGAAATTCTTTATAAAAACGAAACCTGAATTGAGTCAATTTCTGCAAACATGAAGACCCACGTATGGCAGGTTTTCGATCAAGGCAAGATTCCTATGGAAAGTTTGTGATATTCGATTGTTCTGATATCCCTTCCAATCAAATAAGGGACTTTCTATAATAGGATATTAACTTCCAAAGTTTACCCGTTCGGGAACCAACTCAGACTTACCACACTTATGGAAACTGGAGATTTAGTTGTATGGGCAACTGAATTAGAAGGGTTCATTATCTTCCTCAACGGTCTACATATCTCTAAAGCATTCAAGCAAGGGTATGAGTTGTCAAATCTATGTGCACATTGTAGATGAAAGCTGAATAATATAGATTGGCGTGAAGATAACTACTGGAGGGATAACCAAGTAGGCAAGAAGGATCAAAAGCAATCCCAAGTCAGGAACACAGTATCCAGGAGATCTCTTGTCCGCTAAAAGCCTCGTAACTCATTTAAGCAAAGGTACGAGGAAGGAGACCCTACTAGTGGCACGTTAGGAGAGCCTAGGGGTAAGTTTGACTACTATGTAAGCTACGGCTCCCCCCTATTCATCCTCGTGATGGAGTTCTCTACGGATGAGGAGAGAAGTTTGACACGACATCAATCAGGATTACTATGCCCTGGTAAAATCTCGTCGTCAGCGGACCTTTAAGATACCAAACAATCCCCCCGAAGGATGGTGATATGAGGCAACAGAGGTCCAAAGGAAAGATGAGTTTATGGCTCGTAATAGGACGAAAAGAGTACAAAGGAAAAGGAGAATCCACCAGTTACAGCAACATGCCAATCAGATTGACTCTGCTCAGGATAAACCAGCATCGATGGTGATGGGTCACCTTAAATTTCAAAAGGCCAAGAATTTAGTTTGGAGGAGCAAGGCAAGTGATGAAGAAGCCTAATCTACTCAGGGAAAGGATCCCGTGCAGCCACTTTCCCAAGAATCATTGGGGTGATGCTTTGTTGATTACTGCCTATGTACTTAACTGAGTGCCTTCTAAATCAGTCTCTTCAACCCCATATGAGTTACGGACATGTCGAAAACCTGATTTGAGCTTTCTTAAACCTTCGGGGTTGTGCTGCCTATACTCATGAGTCTTCTCATAAATATGAAAAATTGGGATCAAGAGGCAAAAAGAGTATCTTCATAAGATATTCTGAATACTCTAAATGATGTGTGCATAGGTGAGCAAGAAAGCGGAAGCGTGATTGAATTTGAATCAAGAGATGTCACATTCTTAGAGAATGATTTTCCAAGAAAGGGCGAAATAGGTGAAGATTGTTCCCTATTTGAGATCTTAGATCAAGATAATGGAACTGCAGTATATAATGATCCAAGTGGGAGCAATGTGAGAAGTGAGGAATTGTGTACGAATCAGTCTCAATTGCAACCACATGATGAATCGATACTGTTATCTAGTCCAAATGGGGACATAATGGAGAATGAAGTACCTTTGGTGCAACCTTCTCCACGGTGAACAAGTTGTAAAAGCATTCCTCAACGACGCTTTGAAATTGAAGGGGAAGCTTTCATGATCGCTCCACTAGAAGAGGATGAGCCAAGAAATGTAAATGAGGCTTTATCTTTCCATGATAAGGAAAAATGGATGAAAGCAATGGAAGAAGAAATGGAGTCAATGAGATCAAACCACGTTTAGGACCCTTTTTTAACATTTTCCCTAAAAAGAATGATCTAAACAATGTCAATATTTTGAATTGAAAATCAAATATATTTCATTTTAATAATCCATAAAATTTGAAGAAAAAATAAGTCATTTATAGTTCAGATTCCACTATTAAAATCAATATTTAATAATAGGTCGAAAACAAAAACATAATTTTCAATTTTACCACCTCTCATCCCTCGCTTACGCACTTTCATCTCACTCTTCTTTCTCTTTCCCATGTTGGCCCTCTGAGAGCCCCACCCTTTTTTGCCTCTTTTTTCAAAACTCCTTTTTCTTTTTCTAATTAAAATTTATCCCCCTTTCATTTCCTAAGAACCTCTCACTCTCTCCAGTCTCCACCATCATTTTCCTTTCCCCGCACCCCCTCCCTGCACGAAACTTCTGGAAACAACCAAAATAATAATAATAATAATAATAATAATAATAATAATAAAAGCCCTAACTCTCTCTCCCTGTGTGCGTATTAAGTAGGGGTGGGTGGTTTCAGGTTCCGTACATATTCCACCTAGAACCTACCCGTCTATACAGGTTTTTTATTTTTGAGAACCTAGAACCTACCATGCATACTTTGGAACCTATAACCT
Source organism: Rhodomyrtus psidioides (assembly GCA_021437785.1). NCBI lineage: Eukaryota > Viridiplantae > Streptophyta > Magnoliopsida > Myrtales > Myrtaceae > Rhodomyrtus > Rhodomyrtus psidioides. Next base: position 349,862 of record JAILYB010000041.1, on the reverse strand, counting down.
ACTTTGTCTCATGTTCAAGGGTCGGTTTCAGGTTCCATCCGGGTTCCACATTTATTCCTAGTTGAACAATTACTATGTGATGGGAGTGCGCAGCAGAAGTCCGATACCTTTTTTCGGGGAGATATCCAAGAGGAAGCCCATGTCCGAGCCCGTTAACATATCCAGTCAAACCCACATTAATTCTCCAATGTAAGACTCTTCTAACACAACTCACATGTGCACATCCTAACAATCTCCCCCTCACGTATAAGCTCCAGTGTTAGGTTTGCTCCCTCTTAATTCAGGTATCCTTCTGCATCAACTTATCTCAAGCTGAATAGCCCAACTTCATAACCATGAAGTCTACCTTTGGGCCCGCTCAGTAACCGCATGTGGGACATCAACCTTCGGCTCTGATACTGAAGATTGACTTAATATTTATGTCTACTTGGGAATTCAAGTCAAGGTGGAGATTTGTTAATATGTCTTGAATAGTTAGGGGCTTAAGTTAAGGGCCATGGGCCAACATTAGGGTTTGAGGAGTAATACTATAAATATTGCTCTTTGCTCATTCTGTCTGGTAGAGAAGCTTACGTTGCCTCTTTTGTAATCCCTAATTCTCATAGTGGATTACACACACTCGAGAGATGAGAGAGGTGTAAGAATAGAAAAGCCCGAACCATGGGATACAAGGGCCATTCGAAGGAGCCATTCTCAATCCCAGAGTGCGTGACTAAAATTTTTACAAATAATTCTATGCCAAAGAAGACCGCCGAAAGTTCGCTTGGAGCCCTAAGAAGTGATTGCCGCCGGCCGCGCCGCTTGAAACCACGAGAACAGGTGAGATGCGTTTCTGAGCTTCTCATTGTGCATCAATGGTGATTTACATATCTCTTATTCATTCTCGCATTTAGCGTGTGCGTTTTGTTCCATAGACATCACTAACCATCATCGTATCTCTATTTTGCATCGATTTCGCTTTAACACTTCGAATCGAGTCTCCAAACCTCCCACCATAGCCGACTACTGTCCAAACGACCGAGATCGAAAAGCCAATCCCGTGTGCCACAATGTCTACAGACAGTTTCAGAATGAGGAGCACCGCCAGACGACATTCGCTGGAAGCAGGGAGGCAAGCTAGATTCTTGCGATAGACATGTTTGTGCCTAGGAGTGTTCGGCCATGGTGGAATTTGTTGTGCTAATGGATGAAAATCACCTAACGATCTCTAAGTGTATATTCGGTCTTGATGAGATTAAACGTAGATTATTTGGCACGTGGATTATTTACGTGGATTGTTTGGCACGTGGGTTATTGGTACGTGGATTATTTGGCACGTAGATTATTTGACAAGTGGATTATTTGGCACGTGGATTATTTAAGTGGATTATTTGGCACGTGGACTGTTTGATTTGGCAATTGGCACGTGGATTATTTGGCACGGGGCCGGGAGCGGGATCGGGTCCCGGGTCCGAGTCTGCCATTTTTCCTATGCTGAAATGCATTACCATTCCACCTTCAAAGAAATCTTGGCCGTAAAAAATGACATCAAAAAATTCGAGTTCCATCTCATTGGCCATCACTTTCTTGTTGAAATGGACATGTCATCTTTCCCTCAAATGCTCAAGTTCAAACAAAAGCAGATTCCACATCCACAACTTCTGCGTTGGGCAGAATGGTTTTCAAAATACTCCTTTGATACTAAATACATTCCTGGAAAGAAAAATGTCCTTGCTAATTTTCTCTCTCGACCCAAAGAACCTATTTCCTCCATCAACATGTACATTCGGAAGAATGGTTGTGCATGATGTTCACCTCTTTGCACTACACAAGACCAAAATTGATAGATTGACCTATGATGATGTCAAGACATGGACCTTTCTAGTCTCAATCCAGAGGAATGGGTGCCCTTGCCTTCGACCCCGAACATGTGAAGAAATACCTACTCTGGCCATAATCTAATGGGATGAGATGGATTCGAGGCATCCTAGAGCTATTAAGGACCAAAGAATCTGACAAACATTCGTTTGATACGACTGGCCCCTAGAATCTCCTCTCCTTCTGCCTACTCTGCTAATCCAAAGTCCAAGTTGCCAAACCCGCCATCACTTACTAGATCTACTATATCGCTGGTTTCAGTTATGCAGGTTAGTTGAGTTGTTCTGGTTGGCATCTTCTAATTTGGTCTTTCACCTTGCCCTTGATGTCCTTGTTCTTCTTCTAGGTAGTTTGCTATAAATCATGAGTGAAATCATATTTCACAAAGGATCTAATTTCTGCGCATTATCGAGATAAACTGTGATCGGACCAATTACATCAATACCCCACATAGAGAAAGGTCATGGCTCCGATAATTGTTGCAGCTCGTTCGGAGGAATATTGATTTTATCACCATAAATATAACATTTGTGATAGCTTTGAACATGCTTAATACAATCACTTTCTAGAGTGAGCCGATAATAACCTAGCCTCATGATCTTCTTGGCAAGCTTGTGTTCGTTCATATGCGGACCGCAGATCTCTTCATGTACCTCCATCATCAGACGGACAACTTCGGTGGAATCAATGCATCTCAAAAGGACTGAATCGAAGGATCTTTTGTAAGATTTTCACCGTTGAGAAAGAATTTTGAGGCCATCTTTCTTATGTACCTCTGATCAGATGCAGTACTCTTTTAAGGAAATTTTTGCTCCTGAATGTAAGTCTTGATATCATGGTACCAAGGCTTACCATTGGGTTCATCGGTTATGGTCATACGATATGCCGATTTTCTCAGCACCTCAATCTTCAATGGTTCGACCTCAAGCCCATTGGTGACACTGCCCAGAAGATAATTTTCTGCCCTTCTGTTCAGTCCGTACGACCGGCCCCTCTCGTCATCGACTCGCCGTTGTTGATTACCACACGTTAGTTCAAGATGTCTTTGATATTTTCCCATTGATTTCATGATTTTAGGAGGTCTGGTTAATTTATGGTGAATTTTGGAAGAAAAGTGGACGGATTCTGAGCTAGCTGAGGAGAAGTGTTGGTTCTAGCTCTTAGAAATTCCAAATGACCTAAAATTCTTTAGGAGAGCTTCATAACATCTAGTACTATGTTCAAATGGTTTATGACTGCAAATAGATGATTTTAAAATGAGTTTTATGGCTGATTATTGGTGGTACAAAAAGCACAAGTTTGAATATTGTGCCCTGATTTTCCACAGTTACTTCAATTGATACTAGAAGAACTACTGCTAGGCGTCGTCCAGTCCATCTCATTACGTATCCGTGATATACAGGGTCTTCCTTTTTTCCTAATGCGTCTTGGGTCTGGCACTAATGGCAACGCGTCAGGTGTAGACCAATAATCAATATCGACTGACAGATGAAATGGATACTGATAGCACTGAAGGGTTTTATCCATCGTGTAGCACTCATCTACGTATGTGTTGTAATCAACAGCATGTGTTTGACATGCCCTGCTTCGGCTCGGTTCTGTTAGCCGGTGTTTCGCCTCCTTCCGGCCTCCTCCCGCAGCCCTCAGCCGGTCCCGAAGGTCACCCTCGACCCCTAGGTGAGCTCCCTACACATTGCCGGCTTCGCCTCGGCCCGTGAGGCCGAGAAACCTCACAAAATAGTCCCGGTTTCTCCTGTTCTGTTCTTACCGTTACTATTTTAGGCCGCCGCCGCCGCGCTCGCCGGAGCTCCGCCGTCGTTCGGTGACCCTTGCCGGACCTACCCGACGTGTCATAGCTGCTGTGGGGTACACTATGTTGGTGTATGTTCATTTTTTTATTTGTTATTGCGCTTCAAAAAATAACTAGAGTCAAGTTAAGTATCCCTGCAAATGTTTTGCGAAGCGATCAAATAGGTAGTTCGGCTTTTTTGTCATATTATGCTCATTTTTGTTTAACGAATTGACGAAAACTCCTACCTTTTGAATATATAATCCTTTGTTGAATTACCCTAATTTTTTTTGTTAGTTATTTTGAAATATTAAGCATAGTGAATCCAAGTATCGATCAAATAGGTAGTTAGTTAATTTTACGTTTTTTGAAGCGCAATAACAAAAAAAATGAACATACATCAACATAGTGTTATCTATACTAAAGTCGCAATTTTTGGAAACACGTATAATTGGGTTACAATTCAGTGTTTTGCAACCCAAGAACCACGCCACTTTAAGAACTAGCATTTCTTTATTATGCCAAATAATCAGTTGTGAATGTAACCAAAATAAATAATTCAAAATAAACCATTGACAAATGGCCATTACAACACATTTACTTTTTTCGCCATTTGGAAACATTTATAATTGGGTTACAATTCAGTGTTGTGTAACCCACGGACCACGCCACTTTAAATGCTAGCATTGGTTTATTAAGCCAAATAATCAGTTGTGAATGTATCCAAAATCATTAATTCAAAATAAACCATTGACGAATGGCCATTACAACACATTTACTTTTTTCGCCTTTTGGAAACATGTATAATTGGGTTACAATTTAATGTTGTGTAACCTATGGACCGCGCAACTTTAAAAGCTAGCATTTCTTTATTAAGCCAAATAATCAGTTGTGAATGTAACCAAAATCAATAATTCAAATAAAACATTGACAAATGGCCATTACAACACATTTACTTTTTTCGCCTTTTGGAAACATGTATAATTGGGTTACAATTCAGTGTTGTGTAACCCATGGACCGCGCCTCTTTAAAATCTAGCATTTCTTTATTATGCCAAATAATCAGTTATGAATGTAACCAAAATCAATATTTCAAAATAAACCATTTACAAATGGCCATTACAACACATTTACTTTTTTCGCTTTTTGGAAACATGTATAAGTGGGTTACAATTCAGTGTTGTGTAACCCATGGACCGCGCTACTTTAAATGCTAGCATTTCTTTATTAAGCCAAATAATTAGTTGTGAATGTAACTAAAATCAATAATTCAAAATAAACCATTGACAAATGGCCATTACAACACATTTACTTTTTTTGCCATTTGAAAACACGTATAATTGGGTTACAATTCAGTGCTTTGTAAACCATGGACCGCGCCACTTTAAAAGCTAGCATTTCTTTATTCAGCCAAATAATCAGTTGTGAATGTAACCAAAATAAATAATTCAAAATAAACCATTGACAAACGGCCATTACAACACATTTACTTTTTTCGCCTTTTGGAAACATGGATAATTGGGTTACAATACAGTGTTGTGTAATCCATGGACCGCGCCACTTTAAAATCTAGCATTTCTTTATTAAGCCAAATAATCAGTTGTGAATGTAACCAAAATCAATAATTCAAAATAAACCATTTACAAATGGCCCTTACAATACATTTACTTTTTTCGCCTTTTGAAACATGTATAAGTGGGTTACAATTCAGTGTTGTATAACCCATGGACGGCGCCACTTTAAATGCTAGCATTTCTTTATTAAACCAAATAATTAGTTGTGAATGTAACCAAAATCAATAATTCAAAATAAACCATTGACAAATGGCTATTAAAACACATTTACTTTTTTTGCCATTTGAAAACTCGTATAATTGGGTTACAATTCAGTGTTTTGTAACCCATGGACCGCGCCACTTTAAAAGCTAGCATTTCTTTATTAAGCCAAATAATCAGTTGTGAATGTAACCAAAATAAAAAATTCAACATAAACCATTTACAAATTGCCATTACAACCCATTTACTTTTTTTGCCATTTGAAAACACGTATAATTGGGTTACAATTCAGTGTTATGCAACCAATGGACCGCGCCACTTTAAAAGATGGCATTTCTTTATTAAGCCAAATAATCAGTTGTGAATGTGACCAAAATCAATAATTCAAAATAAACCACTGACAAATGGGCATTACAACACATTTACTTTTTTCGCCTTTTGGAAACATGGATAATTGGGTTACAATTCAGTGTTGTCTAACACATGGACCGCGCCACTTTAAATGCTAGCATTTGTTTGTTAAGCCAAATAATCAGTTGTGAATGTAACCAAAATCAATAATTCAAAATTAACCATTGACAAAAGGCCATGACAACACATTCACTTTTTTCGCCTTTTGGAAACATGTATAATTGGGTTTCAATTCAGTGTTGTGTAACCCACGGACCGCGACACTTCAAATGCAAGCATTTGTTTATTAAGCCAAATAATCAGTTGTGAATGTATCCAAAATCAATAATTCAAAACAAACCTTTGACAAATGGCCATTACAACACATTTATTTTTTTTGCCATTTGAAAATTCGTATAATTGGGTTACAATTCAGTGTTTTGTGACCCATGGACCGCGCCACTTTAAAAGCTAGCATTTCTTTATTAAGCCAAATAATCAGATGTGAATGTAACCAAAATCAATAATTCAAAATAAACCATTGACAAATGGCCATTAAAACACATTTGCTTTTTTCGCCTTTTGGAAACATGTATAATTGAGTTACAATTCAGTGTTGTGTAACCCATAGACCGCGCCACTTTAAAATCTATCATTTCTTTATTATGCCAAATAATCAGTTATGAATGTAACTAAAATCAATATTTTCAAATAAACCATTTACAAATGGCCATTACAACACATTTACTTTTTTCGTTTTTTAGAAACATGTATAAGTGGGTTACAATTCTGTGTTGTGTAACCTATGGACCGCGCCACTTTAAATGCTAGCATTTCTTTATTAAGCCAAATAATTAGTTGTGAATGTAACCAAAATCAATAATTCAAAATAAACCATTGACAAATGACCATTACAACACATTTACTTTTTTTGCCATTTGAAAACTCGTATAATTGGGTTACAATTCAGTGCTTCGTAAACCATGGACCGCGCCACTTTAAAAGCTAGCATTTCTTTAGTCAAGAACCTTGCAAAATGATATAGATATAGTCTTGCTCGTACTTCTTTGAGCTAAGCTATATATTAACCCAAGTGTCTTAGTTAGATAAGACTGTTTCAAAGTTGTAACATTGATTGGATTGTGGACAGAAAAAGGCTTGTTTTTTGCCCAAAAATCGTGAAGGGTTTGACATTGGCGATCATTGCAGATTTGCCACATGTCCTTCGAATAGCATCTTCAGTTCTTAACGATGGGAGAAATCCCATCGTCCCCATTGGGTTCGTTACGAGTTCTCTAGTCATTCTGCTTGACAGGATTCGACAATGATCCTTCTGCAGGTTCACCTACGGAAACCTTGTTACGACTTCTCCTTCCTCTAAATGATAAGGTTCAGTAGACTTCTCGCAACGTCATCGGCGGCGAACCGCCCACGTCGTCGCGATCCGAACACTTCACCGGACCATTCAATCGGTAGGAGCGACGGGCGGTGTGTACAAAGGGCAGGGACGTAGTCAACGCGAGCTGATGACTCGCGGTTACTAGGAATTCCTCGTTGAAGACCAACAATTGCAATGATCTATCCCCATCACGATGAAATTTCAAAGATTACCCAGGCCTGTCGGCCAAGGCTCTAGACTCGTTGAATACATCAGTGTAGCGCGCGTGCGGCCCAGAACATCTAAGGGCATCACAGACCTGTTATTGCCTCAAACTTCCTTGGCCTAAGAGGCCATAGTCCCTCTAAGAAGCTGGCCGTGGAGATGTACATCCACATAGCTAGTTAGCAGGCGGCCGCGCCACGCGAAATCGTGAAAATAGGTGAGATACAGTTCTGAACTCGTCACTGTACATCAATGGTGACTCACCTGTTTTACGCTTGTTCTTGCGATTGGTGTGTGCGTTTTGTTCCCTAGACATTACTGACCATCATCGCACTCGAATTGAGTCTCCAAATTCAACCTCCATTGCCGAGCCCTGTTCACTTTTGCCTAGCCAAATCTAGGTCGTGCGAGCTCGATCGGAGCTCGAGGTAAGTGTTCTGAACCTCTTTTGATGCTATCCTGTGATCGAATTGCCATGATTTTGTGTAAATACTGCGATCGAACCTCCATGGCCGTACTCGGCACTTCGCATGATACTCGTGATTTAGTGAATGAGATGCTATGATCCTTAGATATGTTGAACTAGAGACTATTGCGAGTCGATTAGCGTTGGTCCTACTCGATTTCGTCGAGATTTCATCGTCAAATCATCGCCGGAGACTCTTGGCCGTCCGTCGTAGGAGAAGATTGCTCGAGGAAGGATAAGCTAAACAGTCAGCGATATAAACTCTCTAAAATTGATGTCAACATAACAAATGACTAAGGAAAAGCTACAGTAGCCTGGTTTCTCCATTTTTAAGCAACTTCACCCATCCATGACGATCCCCTAGAAGTCTTATGGATAATCTAAACAAATTTGGATATGATATAATGGAGGAATGATAAGCTAAACAGTTCGCGATATAAACTCCCTAAAATTGAGGTCAACATAACAAATGGCTAAAGAAATGCTATAATAGCATGGTTTCTCCATTTTTAAAGCATATTCACCATTTCCATGATCAATGAGAGCAATGACTTGGACATTTTGTCATTTTTTGGGGTATGGATTTGGATGAGGATATATGGAGAGTGGAAAACGGGTTGGACATGGAAGGAGTCGGGAATATTATCGGGGAAGAATGCAAAGATATCACCTGAGGATTCATCAGAGTCTGAGGAATATGTTTGGAGGGCAAACAATGTGTCGGGTGAAGGTTCACCTTCAACAGAGAAGACAGACTCAATATCTTCATCATCCAAGGGGATTCCTATGGTGGAGGAAATTTTTTGGATCATGTAGCTTCCTTGGCGCTTTGCCTGATGACAGTTTTTTGCAAAGTGCCCTTTCTTGCTACAGATGTAGCATCGGTCAGATTTCTTCTTTTTCTTGAAACCAGAAGCAGAGGAGTGATGCCGCTTCTTTTTTCGAAGGAACTTCCACTTGCTTTTCTTAGGTCTTCGTCTGGGGAAATTTTTCTTATTGATTTTGAAAAGGGCTCCCATGACGAGGGTTTATCACGTCAGAGGGGATTTTTTTGATTTTTTTAAAGGGTTTCCTAGGGCGTTGGCCTTCACAAGGTTAGAGGGAAATTTTCTTGATTTTTCAAAGGGTTTCCCACGAAGCTGTCCTTCACAAGGCCGGAAGGGAAATTTTTCCTTGATTTTGAAAATGGGTTCCTATGACGATGTTTCGCAAAGTCCGATGGGATTTTTTGCTTTTTCAAGGGGTTTTCCCTAAAAATGGCCTTCACAAGGTCCGAGGGGAATATTTTATTTTAAAAGGGGTTTCCCCTAAAGCTGGCCTTCACAAGGTCCGAGGGAAATTTTTTGATTTTTCAAATGGTTCCCATGACGAGGGTTCTCTACGTCAGGAGGGGTTTTTGTCTTCTTTTCTTTTGAAAAACCTTCCCCTTTTTTGAAAAAGATTCCTACGGCGTGGGTTCTCCACGTCAGATGACAAAGATTGTTCCTTTGGCGAAGCTCAAGCTCTGCTTGAGCATTATTGGCGTCTGTGGAGAGTGATCGCCTTTCGGGGCGATGGGAGAGCAGCATGGATAATGAGCACTATTGACTTGGCCCCCACGTCCTTCTCTGGTCTTTTGCGACGCCACCCGCACCTCTAACCACCTCACCGTCATCCCTCAGTTCCCTCACGACCTCATCGACGTCGCCTCATCACTGGATGACCATCGGAGCCGCCGCGAACAGCCTTGGAGACCACAGTGCTATGTTTTGCGGTTCACTCGGGTTTGCGCTTACTCCGGCCAAAACCGCCTCTTACACTGCCCACCACTACCTCTGATGACCACCTTGGAGTCCCATCTCATCCCTCGGAGATTCTAGTGGCCGGTCGTCGCACGTGGAGCTCGAAAAACGACTCGGACCACCTCCCCTACTCTATCGCATGATCCCCTTGCTCGCGCCTAGTTTCGTCCAGTCTTCGTCGGGCCATCTCCGGCCGTCCTCCGCGGCCTTTGGCTGGTTCTAAAGGTCGCCCTCGACTTGCTGGTGAGTCCCCTAGCCTTTCCCGGTCTCGTCTCGACCCATGAGGCCGAGAATCACCTCAAAATAGCCCTGATCTACCATGTTACCTGTTAACCGATTCTGTTTTCCCAGCCCCACCGGTTGATGGAGCTCCGCCGCCGCCACCCCCGCGGACCTCCGCCACATGTCCTAGCCGGTGTCGGGTCGTGACGCTCCTCGAGGAACCCTAGAACCTAGAATTCCCACAGTGGCCATAGCCTCATGCATTCTGTAGAGATGATCTAGCCCTCAAACCAACACCAAGGAGCCCACCCCTAGAATCGCCAGGGACCATTGGCAAGGTAGTGCGTGCGATGCTGCTTTCAGGGATGTTATGGCTGAGTTTTCCTTTACGTGATACCATGGAAGCAGCAGATGTAGTGTCTGGACGTGTGGACATAACATTTTGTCGCATATCCTCACGTCAAACTCGTGCATAAGCCCGCTCTACAGTAGGAAAAGGTAGCATTTGCAGCACATCAGCCCTGACATTGTCAAGGCGATCATCGAGCCCATCCAGAAATAAGTAAACATGATCCCATTGTAGAAGGTCCATTGATTGATTGGAAGGGATATCAGGGTAATTGAATATCACAAACTTTCCTTAGGAATCTTGCCTTGATCGGAAACCTGCCATACGTGGGTCTTCATGTTTTGCAAATGCAGAAACTGATCTTTCTTGGGTTTCGTCTTAGAATAGATTTGCTTCTTACTTGATCAGTTGACATGGAATGGTAATACGAAGATTTGATGCGATCCATCCGTCACTGTTTAGATCGTCAAAAGCACTTCCATCTGACCTTTCGTCAGAAGCATTTCCATCTGACCCTTAGTCAGAAGCACTTCCATATGACGAATTTTTTCATCTGACGAATTTCTGCATTTGACGGGTTCAGATGCAGTTGCATCTGATGAATTTTTGCATCTGACGAATTTCTGCATCTGACGAGTTCAAATGCAGTTGCATCTGACGATTTTTTGCATCTGGCGATTTTTGAATACTGCTTCTAAAGGGTCAATTTTTGTGCTTCTGCCAACTTAATATTTTCATATTTAAGGCAGCTTTGTTACATTTATTATTACGATTCGAAGTTTAAATGATTGCAAGTTAAAGTTGGGATCAGAAGGAGGAGTGGCCAAGAACAGATATCAAGGTACATGCTTCAACTGTGACAAGATATATCACAGCTTTGTGGATTGCAGATCTTCAAAGAAGAAGAAGATTAGTGAGACTTATGGTGAATGACATAGTCCATGACATGTCTGTTATAAACCTATCTTTCATTTCATTGGCCATCCAAACATAGTAGACAGAAATATATTATCCGCGTACCGCTACGCCTCTTTGCAAGATATTGTCCGCTTTGGACACACAGTTCTCACGATTTTGTTCCTCCGAGCGCCGCCCATACGACGCCCGAAAAATGCATCTTGCAAGTTCAATGGAGGCTCAAGGCTTATAAGCCTATCCAAGACCTCCTCCCTAGGCAATGTGGGACTAAGGGGAGGGATGTCACAGAGATAGGAGTCTGTGTCAAGCTAGCGAGGGGAGCGGCAAGCAAGGTAAGCTGGGAGGAGGTGAGGAGGGCGATCGCGACGGTGATGGATGCAAAGGGTGGGAAAGGGAGATCGCGGCGGTGATGGACTCTCTCTTCCCATTCTTCAGCCTTTTGTTTTTCGCGACGGGCCCGTGGATTTAGTGTTTCGCGTCTTCTTTGTCATCTCGAATTGTGCATACTTCAGTTCGTCATCGAGTCGTAGCTGTGCTTTCGTTATCAAAATTGTTTGGTAACTAGGTGGTGTTGTTCGAAGCTAGGTTCATCAGAATGAGCGTGGACGACTATAGAGAGAGAAGCTGCAGGGGGAGAAAAAAGAGAAAGGAAAAAAAATGAAAAGGAAAGGAAATGGAAAAAGAAAGACAATTTTTTAAAAAAAAAAGAAGACAAAAATCAGGCCCTTTTTGAAGCAAATAAGTCACTTGAGGCCTTTGTTTGATACAAAATCTACTTGGGGCCCTTCTTTGAAAAAATCAGGGCACTTGAGGCCCTTAATTGAAATTTTCCCCCAAATGAATGGTCGAGATTCATGGGGTGGACCGCCTCAGGGCAACGAATTCAGGATTGACATGGCCCAAAAACCCAAAACCAAAGGAAATGCTTGGGCTGGATTACTGTCCCATGGGCCGATGAACGGCCCAGATGAACCACGCACCATCCAACCGCGTGAGTAAACCCTAGACGTGCGCAGCAAGACGAGAGAGGCCCCCGGATCGACACGTGACAAGCACGTGACACAAAGAGGCAAAGCGAGAGACGCAGACGCGTCTACTAAAAAGTAAAGCGGGAGCGCTAGCGCCTCAGTGCCCGAAGGAAAAACAAATCCCCCAACCCACACCGTCCGATCCATTGCCACGTCACCGATCCGGACCAACGCGGATCCAACGGCTCAGATCGGCGTTGCAGTGCTACCCTGCTCGAGAACAATCGAAGAAGCTCCTCGCCCAGAATTTTTTTTCCATTTTCTCGAGATTTTCTGTTCGTTTTTGTTTGGAATCACGCCGAGAAATCATCGCAATCTCGTTTCGGCAAGCACGAGGTTGTGATTGCGACGATGAATTCCGACGAGGAGGACGAGATCGAGTTCGAAGAGGATGAGAAAGTTAGGGTTGGGAAGGAAGACGGCGTCCCCGCCGTCGAGGAGGACGGCGGGGAGGATGAAGAAGAAGAAGACGGCGTGCAAAGTCAGGAGGAAGCGAACGGCGGAGTAGACGTACGCAACGGCGTAGGTGACAAGGACGACGGCGAGGAAGAGGAGGACGATGAGGACGACGACGACGATGATGACGAGGACGATGACGAGGACGACGATGTGCAGGAGATCGTGGACATGAGGTCCGACGAGCCGGTGATTGAGTCTCGAGAGGAGAACGACGTTATCGTGTTGAAGGAAGACGACGAGGATGAAGATGATGATGAGGAGGAGGAGGATGGAGTGCAGAGTCAGGAGGAAGAGAATCGCGATGAGGGCGAGGACGACGACGACGAGGACGGCGAGGACGACGACGACGAGGACCTCGATGACGAGGAGGACGATGTGCAGGAGGTTCTGCAGTCGTCTCGTGGGCCTCCGCCGGTTTATTCCGTAGACGACGACGAGAACGACGACGTTGACGAGGAAGTCGAAGGCGACGGCAACGGCAGCGAGGACGACGATGACCAGGACGAGGATGAGAGCGACGATGAAGAAGCCGAAGAGGAGGTAAGAAACCACAGGAATCAAAATCTTAGCTAAAATCCCTTATCTGTTCAAGATCCGTGCTGATTTTCGAAAAACTGAAAGCTAAAATCTAGCGATGCTTAACTGCTCAAGATCCGGTGCTTCCTGAAACTACAAAACTGTGATTGAAGAGATTGAGATTGAAACTGCCTTGTCTGTTTTCGATCTAGAGAAGGGTTTTTCTGTTACCTCAAATAGTGAACAAGATACGGGCTTGGGTTTTCCTTCTGATTTGACCAACTGGGTCTGGGTTTTTCTCCAGATCTAGACGACGATCGTGGATCGGCTCTTGAATTCTGATGCCCCTTGTGCGTGTCGCTTGATGTTTTCTTGATATGCTCCTTTCTGGGTTTTCGTTAAATTCGCCGGTCTGGTCTCTTGTTTGTGTTGTCGTTGAGTAGAAGACGAGGTACATGTCTTCAGTTTTTCACATCCCTCTTTTCTTGGGGGGTTCCTTTTGTTTGATGAAAGGATCGGGATTCGTTATTCTTCCTTATTCCCATCCATTTGGATGTCGGCTGTCAAATGTTATTGGTGATGAGTGCTAACTATTGACACGAGTGAATTGGGATATGCTGTCACATGTGTGGTTTGTGTTGTCGTTGCTAAATGAGTTCTTGAGCAGATGGTGTGGGTTTGATTGTTGAATTTAACATTGGTCATATCATATGTTGGTGCATCATCTTTTTTGTCTTGTTTTCTGTTGTGGCACCATTGAACTATGTCGTCTCCTTTGCTTCAAGATAGGTGCAACTTGTTATTACAAGTTAATGACATCAAACATAAATGTTACGTGTACACATGTTGCTCCGATAGACCCTGCAGTTGCTTAGAGATGGGAAGCCTGAATTTACGTTTCTACCCAGAGAGCTTGGACAGTCCCCCTCCTTTTTATTTTTTCCCCCTGTTAAAGTTTGTATTTTTAATGTTTATTATGAACCTACTTATGCAGGGGGTCCTTGCTTTAGGCCTTTACTGACATTTAGAGTTAAGGGACCCCCTCGCCCAAAAGAACCCCAACCCAAATGGCTTCATTTCTCGATTCCATGTCACCTCATCCAATTATGTTATCTTGTTTCATGATCTTCTTGAAAGTTTCTTTGGCCTGTGATCTTATTGACTGCATCTTTACAAGTCCTAAAAGATATCTTGAGAATGTTGCGAATGGAACTGCAGGACAGCGGAGCACAGTACGTGGTTCGGCCCCTCAGTCGCCCCGCCGAGGACGAGGACGAAGACAACAGCGACTACCTGGAGCAACAGGAGAATGGGTTGCAGCAGGAAGAAGACATTGAGGAAGCTGATGAGGCGGAGGATGAAGAAGATGGGGTGGAGGAAGAGGAGGAGTTTGATGAAGACGGCGGTGGGAAGGTTGAGGATCCACCAACAAAGAGGAAGAGGGCAGATAGAGATGAGGAGGAGGAGGAGGATGACGAGGATTCTGAGGACAGTGACGTAGATGATGAGAGACCTCCCAAGAGATGAGGCCCCGGCCCAGTTCCTTGTGATGGTCTTGAGTCCATTAGGAATTTGATACATCTGTCTCCCTATCTATCTCTCTCTCTCTCTCTCTCTCTCTCTCTCTCTCTCTCTCTGTGGTTTGTGCTGGTGCCTATATATAATGTTTTAGGGTAGATAAAAAGAACTATTTTTTTTTTCTTTTGGGATCTTTTCTGTTTGCATAGTTTATGTGGGGGAAGAAGATGGTTTAGATCTTTGCCAAATTTGATTTTAGATGACACAAGGTGTTGAAGATTTTCCAATTTTTGCTGTTTGGTGCAATTGCAACTTCTCTTTCCATGGCGCTCTGTTGGCGATGTGACATATTGCCCATTTTTTTTCTAAGGTCTAGAAAGAGTTGTCTTTCTGAGCTGTCTTCTCTTTATTCCCTCTTGATGACTCCTGTTTTGACCTGGCGAGTGGCTATTGCAGGGAAAGTTACATATTTTCCCACTTCTTTCTCTCTAATTTTCATTTTAGTCCCTCCCTCATGTTCGACGGTGTGCCTCATTCGCTCAATTTCTCTGTAAAAGTCCTGCCTATTTCCTTATACACACTGTGTTAAACCTTTGAATTCCATTTGCGCATGCGATTTAGGAATTAACACCTCTTGCTCATTCGAGACCAACCGAGTGTCTTTATTTTGACATGGAGAATGAAGTGTTAGGATTTTGGACGGAAGGACTAACATTGAGTGAATTTTAAGAAGTTAAGGATTAGATTGAAAAAGAAAGGGGAAAAAAAGAAGAAGAAAAGGAAACCGTTCAAACATCATATTGAACTTCAAAAAATAATTTAAGGGACCACACACGGCATTGCCTCCCGAAAATAAAAACAAAAGCTCTACCTTAGTGCCAAGAGATATCCAAAAGAAATTCAGAACATTCACCAGACACTTTCTTTTATCTTCTTCTCGTGATCACAGCTTTCAATTTTCGGCAGGCGAAAAGGGCGCAGTCGAGGTGCGCCGCGGGATTTATCCCCCAGCATCAATCCCTCCATGCTATCTCGGCGAGGCACCCCCACCGGACCGGCCACCACTCTCAACCTCCAAAAAAACTGGATCAACGGTACGACTTTTTAAACATATATACACTGTTAAGCTCTTCCTCTGCAAAAAAAAAAAAAAAAAAAAATGCGCACGTTCTTCTTTTGTGTCTTTTTGGGCGTTTAATCTGTTTAGTGTGATTCGTCGTTTTAAATGCTGATTGTTTAGGGTCAAGAGCTTTTGACTCTCCTTGTCTTCCGGAAATCTTCGCCTTTAAAAGTCTTCCATAATACGTACGTTATCGTGTAATGTTAGGTCAGGTATGCAGGGGACTGCATTACAGAAATATGATTTAGCGACTTTCTGCATGGGTTTTTACTTTTCTGCGGATTTTGAAAGTTATCAATTTTTTCCTTTCTTCAAAGAGAATAGGTTATTCATCTTCTAGGGGAGGTGGGTATATATATGTTGGCCAACAGCTAGTTAATATGGAGATGGAAGAGACGAAGAAAATAAAAGACGAACGAAGATCTTTCACAGTTTGGTCGCCCAAGCCTATATTTCTTAGCTTCAAGAGTACAAATCCTCAATGCTGACAAACGAATTGTGGAACTAATAATTTAATTCCAAGGAAGTGTAGTTGCTGACCCAAATCCTTAAATGTCGAACTTCTGATCATATAGTGGGGCCTACGGAGTTACGGTGTGCGCCCATGCGGGCAATCACACCCCCCTTGGCGATTATCCAAATTTAAACGTGAAGGATCATGTTGGTTGAGAAAAAGTAAATAACGACGTCTTCTTCAGAGTCATCTATCGTCGATGTATTTGTCAGTCGCTCCCAAAAATAGTAAACACAGAACGCTCCTCTCTACCGACTCATCGTTGATTCGGCATTGACGACAAAGAATTCGACGCAATCGCAAAGGGCTCTTAACCTGTGATCATTAAGGTACGTTCTGGTAATGTGCTTTTGTCGATCAGTGAATCAAGTGGTCCATATGGCATGTTTCCGCAAATTATAGATTGAATATAGAATAGGGTTTAGTACCCTACATTGGTATCAAAGCCGTGTTTGCTTGTTTCCTGATTGATTTTGTGTTAATTGCGATCAATTTAGCCCTAATTACGTGTACTGTTCATGCGTGAAATTTTGAGTTTGGTTGATCAAAAATGTGTTTTGAATATATAATTGGAACGGGCTAGTCGAGACGATGATTTTGAGTGGTCGCCGGCCCTGAGGAGACGCCGAAAATGGCCGCACACGCGACACGTGCCGCGGCTGGCGGAGTCATCCCGAGGCCGTGTCTGTTCATCCCATTTTAAGCATTTTTGTATGTCAAAATTGAAGTGTGAATATACCATCGTGTTCGACGAAAATTTTGAGGGGTGGATGATCGCCGGAGGAGGCCGGACGGCCTCACACGCGCCGACATGCGCCGGCAGGGTCGCAAACGTTACGACCCACGCGCCACGTGCCGGGCCGCGCCACGTGCGACGCACGTATCGCTCGGCCCGCGCGAATTTTGGGCCTGGACCGGCCCATTCGAAGCCCATTTAAAAAAAATAGGAAATGGCCTGGCCCGTTTAATAATCAAGCCTAAACCCTGAACCGGATTAGTTCCGGATCTGACCCGACCAGTTTGACCGACCGTTGACCCTTTTGACCCGTTGACCCGACCCGTTGACCGTTGACCCGACCCCGTTGACCATTGACAAAAAAAAGGGTCTTTCAATCTTGGGGTTTGTATATTATCTTGTATTTGTTTGTCCTTAATTGCGATATGTTCGTAAATTTTATATGATTGATGGATTGTAGTAATCCACTTTGTTCTGCATTCGTTGCAGGAACAATGTTATCATGGCCAGGACCTAAAGACATATGGGCAAGACGAAGTTCAAAAACGCCAATAAGGCCGAAACAACCTGCTCAAATACAAACTGTTCACGAGAAGATTGAACAATTGCGTAATTACCGATGGGATAATGTATGCGACATTATAACCCATGTGATAGCGGTCAACAAAATGATCAATGAGATTATTTGGGCTGGTCGAGTAATGTCTTCAGTAGATGCTTTTTATGCACTAAGGGATTCAATACCTGAAGAGTGGCATGAATTGATGAATCAGATTTGGTGGCTTGATGACATCTATACATACAAGAAATTTGTGTTACATTTCTTACACAAGTTTGTAAGGGTCGGGGCGACGAAGACATCGTCACTTGGGATGAATGGATCGCGCAGGCAGAGTGCGCTCTGACGAAAGACCAATGATCCTCATAGGGGTTTTCCTAAGATGCCTATATGGGCTCCTAATATAGTCGGAAATCCCCCTATGGAGCTTGAGGATTCCCTACCTCATACAAGGGAAATTACCTAGGTCAATCGTCAAACCTCAGAAAGGGTTACAACGCTTGATTATCTTTAGTTATTTTTTTTAATTCTAAGTATGTATAGGAAACTTTTAGGAATATGTTGTTGTTGAATTCATGATTATCTGTTGTTGATAATGTAAGATATATGCTATTGTATATATATTTTTAGTGGGAGTGTTCATAAGTTTTAGTAACTATTTGATGAACACGTTTGAATGATTGTATTGATATATATTTTAGATTAGAATATCTAGATGATGATGGAGAATTTAGTGAACCGTTGATTTTGGAATCTTTTCTGAAATAATATATCAATATAATCTAAATGCATAAATAGAGTTGCATCTGTTGCATACAAATAAACTTAAAATTCGTGTAAAAATGTCTAATATTCAAATACCATGGCAACGGCTTCAAAGAACATTGTTGCTAAACTCAACAAGGGTGAGAAGTTGAATGGAGAGAATTATGAAATCTGGAGTATGAAAATCCAGTATGTGCTAGAGGAGATTGAGGCATTGGAAGCTCTTAACCTGACCATGGCTGAACCAGAGGATGGTAACACTGCACAGCATAGAAGGGACAAGGAAGCCTTCGCTGCCTGGAAGAAAAAGAACTTAACTACTCGCATTACGTTGTTGAGCAGTATGGATAATGACACTATGCGAGAGTTCAGGCTTCACGAGAATACTAAAGACATGTGGGACGCTTTGAAGGCTCGTTTTGGACAGACTTTTGTCACTAAGCTGAGGCAGCTTATAATCAGGTTCGATACATATAAGATGCCACATGGGCAGAATATGAGACAACATCCGAGGAAGATGTCGAATATGATTAGCGAGCTGAAGGATGCTGGTCACATATTGTCTGATGAACAACAAGTGCAGGCTGTAATCCGCTCTTTGCATAATAATTGGGAACAAATGAAGGTTAACTTGACCTACAATGTGAATGTCACGACCTTCGAGGATGCTATGCGCCATCTGGAACTAGAAGAGGACCGCCTTTTAGTGGCTAAAACACAAACTAATGTGTATTTTGCTGGATCTAGCTCACATGGAGCTTCGGGTTCCAAGCGCAAGCACCCTGGTAGTTTCAAAAAGTGGAAAGGCAAAAGAGTAGAACCATCTGTGAAGAAACCAAAGTTTGAAAAGCATGGAAAAGGGAAGCATCCCGCGAAGAAAAAACATTTCAAGAATGAAATGTTACAACTGTAGCAAGAAGGGTCACTTCGCTCGCGACTGTGCCGAGCCGAAGAAGGTAGAAACCCTTAACACACTTAAAAGTGCTTGTTATGTGTCAAGTTCTGTATTTTTAACTGAATCTCATCATTTGTGGACTGTAGACTCAAGAGCCACAGACCATGTAGCCAGAGATAGAAGTGTGTTTGTGGAATTTCGACGAATTCCAAGTGGAGCGAAATGGATTTATGTGGGAAATAATTCCAGAGTGGAAGTCAAAGGAATTGGAACTTGCCAACTTATTATGCGTGGTGGACGCACTTTATTCCTGCATGATGTTCTATATGTTCCGGAGATTCGTCGAAATCTAGTCTCTGTATTGGTGTTAGTCAAATTTGATTTTAGCATGAATTTCCATAACTATGGTGTGGATTTGTTGTTGGGAACAACCTTTTATGGTTCTGGTTATTTCGTGGATGGATTTATTGTATTAGATGTTGAACATACAAGTGTGAATATATGTTATTCCTTATTCGCATCTTCCAATTCTAATGAGAATGATGTAAATGTTTGGCATGCTAGACTTGGTCATATTGGCCAACAGAGAATGAATAGATTAGCCAAAGATGGCTTATTAGACATTATTGAAAAAGTCGAATGCGAACATTGCCTAGCTGAAAAAACTACACGAAAGCCATTTGGAAAGGGTACTAGAGCTGAATTTCCTTTGCAATTAGTCCATACTGACATTTATGGTCCAATGAATGTGAAAGCAAGGCATGGTGCTGTTTATTTCATCACATTTATTGACGATTATACTCGATATGGATATGTCTATTTGATTTCTCATAAATCGGAAGCATTAAGTTGTTTCAAGAAATTTATGACCTTAGTGGAAAATCAGTTAGATAAGAAAATAAAAGTTTTGAGATCCGATCGAGGTCGAGAGTATTTATCTGATCAGTTTAGATACTTATGTGATGAAAATGAAATAGATAGACAGTTATCTATTCCATATACTCCTCAACAAAATGGAGTGGCTGAAAGAAGAAACAGAACCTTACTAGAAATGGTTAGGTCCATGATGGCGCAAGCTAATTTACCGATCACTTTTTGGGGTGATGCTTTATTAACTGCTGCCTATGTACTTAACCGAATGCCTTCTAAATCAGTCTCTTCAACCCCATATGAGTTATGGACAGGTCGAAAACCTGATTTGAGCTTTCTTATACCTTGGGGTTATGCTGCCTATACTTATGAGTCCTCTCATAAATATGAAAAATTGGGACCACGAGGCAAAAAGAGTATCTTCATAAGATATTCTGAACACTCTAAAGGATATGTGTTCATAGGTGAGCAAGAAAGTGGAAGCGTGACTGAATTTGAATCAAGAGATGTCACATTCTTAGAGAATGATTTTTCAAGAAAGGGCGAAATAGGTGAAGACTGTTCCCTATTTGAGATATTAGATCAGGATAATGGAACTGCAATATATAATGATTCAAGTGGGAGCAATGTGAGAAGTGGGGAATTGTGTATGAGCCAGTCTCAATTGCAACGACTTGATGAATCGATACCGTTATCTGGTCCAAGTGAGGGCATAATGGAGAATGAAGTACCTTTGGTGGTGCAATCTTCTCCACGGCGAATAAGTCGCAAAAGCATTCCTCGACGACATTTTGAAATTGAAGGGGAAGCTTTCATGATTGCTCCACTGGAAGAAGATGAGCCAAGAAATATAAATAAGGCTCTATCTTGCCCCGATAAGAAAAAATGGATGAAAGCAATGGAAGAAGAAATGGAGTCAATGAGATCAAATCACGTTTGGGAACTGGTTGATCTTCCAAAAGGCCGAAGAGCCATTGGGAACAAATGGGTTCTCAAAATAAAGCGCAAGGCTGATGGTTCAATTGATAGGTATAAGGCTCGCCTTGTTGCGAAAGGATACAACCAACAGGAAGGAATTGATTATGAGGAAACTTTTTCTCCTGTGGTTAGAATTACTTCTGTTCGCCTTATTCTGGCATTAGTGGCTAGTTTGGATCTAGAGTTACATCAAATGGATGTAAAAACCGCATTCCTCAACGGGGAATTAGAAGAAGAAATTTATATGGAACAACCCGTTGGGTTTGTTAAAGAAGGTCAAGAACAAAAAGTATGTCGACTTCTGAGGTCGATATATGGCCTTAAGCAGTCTTCTAGACAATGGAATATACGTTTTCATAATGCCATAGTGGCATATGATTTTGAGATGATCAATGAAGATAATTGCGTGTATATCAAAAGATTCAAAAGTCACTTTGTGATTTTGTCATTATATGTTGATGACATACTGATTGCTGGAAGCAATATGGAGTTTGTCAAGACAGTCAAATAATGGCTATCTTCAAATTTTGAAATGAAAGATATGGGCGAGGTTACGTACATTCTCGGAGTTAAGATTTCGAGAGATCGTTCGAAAAGGTTATTGTCTCTTTCGCAAGAAACTTATATTAATAAAGTTCTTGAACGATTTCGTATGCAAGATTGCAAGCCCATTGATACTCTTATTGCAAAAGGTGAAGGGTTGAGTCAAAAAATGTGTCCTAAAACTCCACAAGAGCAAGAACGTATGAAAAACATTCCATATGCCAGTGCTATTGGAAGTCTCATGTACGCTATGATGTGTACAAGACCTGATATATGTTACGCAGTTGGACTAGTCAGTAGATACCAATCCAATCTAGGTCAAGCACATTAGACCGCCGTTAAGAGAATCTTGAGGTATCTGAAAGCAACTGCCAATTACTCACTGAAGTACCAAGGAAGTGATCTGCACCTTGAGGGCTACACTGATGCTGACTGGGGAGGAGATTTGGATGAGAGGAAATCCACTTCTGGAAATGTATTCTTACTGAATAATGGCGCCATATCGTGGAGTAGTAAGAAACAGCAGTGTGTAGCTTTATCCACCATGGAAGCCGAGTTCGTGGTTTTATCAGCGGCAGCACAAGAAGGTGTTTGGCTTAGAAGATTTCTGGATCATTTGGGTGTTACTAGAGATGCTGCAAACCCTGTGAAGGTTTATTGTGATAGTCAGACAGCAATAGCTTACACTAAGGATCTTAAGTTCCATGGCAAGACCAAACACATAGACATTAAGTATAACTATGTCAAGGACATGGTGGCACGAAAGGAAGTAAACCTACAGTACGTATCTACACATAAAATGTTAGCAGATCCTATGACAAAGCTAATTCCTAGAGATGTCTTTCTTCGTCATGTAAAGACTCTAGGACTGCATAGAGATTGATGTACTGAATATTTGTATTTTTCCCTGAACTATTAATAATTGATTATGTTGTTTGTCAATATGAAAGTCTATAAGTCTATTTGATATTTATGCATGTTAGTGCTTAGTACATTATATTGAAAAAGGTATGTCGGACAGATGAGAGATTAGCCCACTCACACGGGTAATCGCCTCTGTTCACTGTGTGATGAATAGAGATGAGGCTATTTTAAGCTTATTATCTATGTGATAATTGAGAGTTCAAGCTTAAAATATTTATGCTGCCCTAACAGATTGTTAGGATGAGGACTTAAAATTTATAATGTCCGAAAGTGAAATAGCCCACATATTTCACCTTACTTGTCTTTGTTGCCAGATGAGAGTTCTGATGGAAACTCTTGGCTGGAGTTATTACGTGAACTCAAGTCAGACACTGAGTATGTCTAAATGATCATCTGTATGGTATTAAAATGGAAAAGACATACGCTCCATGGGAAAGGAGAAAATACCGTAATACGTATTTCATATTACGTATGCATAGTCAACCAATGAGAGTTGGCAAAAGTTATGATCTCAACTTTTTAAGTCGTGTGAGACTCTCGAGGATAAAATTTCTCAATTTTAGTACCCTCTTGACTCTTCATTATTCTCAAGATTTCTATTTAGTGTCTGCTATCTTAGAGTGTTGCCTATGATCATGAAATTGATTCGATCTAAAGGGACACTTCTAGAAAAGCAAGCTGAACTGAGATTGAGAGATCTAATGGAGGAGGAAGATTGATTTGGAGTTTTAAGTCACATTATGAATTATATTCACAAACCGGTTAGTTATGATTATTTAGTGTGATCATAATTGTGAATATAATGTATCAAATTTTAAATGAGATCTAGAAAGAGATATATATGTGAATGATCGATCTAGGGTACATCATACTAAAATATATATTTGAATATATCCATTTTTTAGAGCTGTCATGTACTCCCAACGGATGTATGACAACGAGCTCTCAGAGTATGCTGGTTGCACAGGTTATTTACCAATATGAACTTTGCGAAAATATTAAGAGTTGAGCTTTGTCCTATGTGGGCGAGTGGGAGTTGTTTGCCCTACATGGGCGAGTGGGAGATATTGGATAATATAGTGGGGCCTACGGAGTTACGGTGTGCGCCCATGCGAGCAACCACAACCCCCTTGGCGGTTATCCAAATTTAAACGTAAAGGATCACGTTGGTTGAGAAGACGTAAATAACGACGTCTTCTTCATAGTCATCTATCGTCGACGTATTTGTCAGTCGCTCCCAAAAACTGTAAACATAGAACGCTCCTCTCTACCGACTCATCGTTGATTCGGCATTGACGACAGAGAATTCGACGCAATCGCAAAGGGCTCTTAACCTGTGATCATTAAGGTACGTTCTGGTAATGTACTTTTGTCGATCAGTGAATCAAGTGGTCCACATGGCATGTTTCCGCAAATTATAGATTGAATATAGAATATGGTTTAGTACCCTACACTCTATATTAAGAGTTTCGATTTCTTACTGATTATCACCTGTAATGACAATGTCATAATACCACCACAATTCCTTTAGAGTTTTCTTAACAAATACAGAATTGTCAAACTCATCCATTTCAAATCCAAATGTCACAAGGGGTGTACTCAACATTTCGCACCATGCTCAAGGTGATTGCTTGAGATCATGAATTGCATTCTTGAGTTTGAAAACAAATCCTTGATTTTCCAAGGGGTGACCCAGAGGGAGTGTCGCGACCCGTCCGAAAGGCAGACGCGGCTAATGGATTACCGATCGCGGGTCTTGGATCGGCGCGGGCCCTCCCAGGCCCATACCAAATCGCGGCGGGAGTATTTTTTAGAAGGATTCGACGATAAGAGTCGATCGCTTTCGACCTTCGGTGTGGTCGTGGTGGCATGTGCAACTTGTACATGCATTTGGAGTCGCCACCGGTCATTCTTGGAGGGTAGACCGGAAACCTTACTGACCGATTGGGAGAGATCGATCAGTTCTGCGGAACCAGAGATTTTGGGTTCGGGGACTTGGTTACGCTGGTGCCATTCCAACGCCCTTTCGGTACCTAACGCGAGTGATTTTCCTAGCTAAGAGCTCATGCAGACGCAATTTTGGGTGAGGTAGGCTTAATTCAGGGTTTCATGCAGATTGGAAGATCGTTCCTATCAATCACAAACAATTTAAATGAAAGCGCAACCAAATGCATAAATAAATCACATCGATGCACATCAATTCAAATCAATGGCTTCCTAGTATAACCATAAAGGCTTAAGGAATGTGTGACTTTGGACCAGGGGTAAAATGAGAAGATTTGGAGGCGATTAGCCCGAAGGGCAAAATCGTCAATTTTTGGAAGGTTTGGATACCGAATTACCCAAAATATTCCATGGCCAGTTGTTTGTGGCCATTTCCCATTTTTGAGATTTTTTTTTGAATTTTTATTATTATTATTTTTTTATATTTTCAAAAAAAAATGTTTTAATAATAAAAAAAAAAAATATTTGACAATAGACAACACTCAACCAAATAAATAAGTTAACTACTAGACTGAAACAAATACATGCAAATCAAATCTATAATGGCAATATTTTAGAAAAATAACTTTGATATACGAATCGGGTGCGCAAAATATACCTGATTGGACATCGATCTTCAATCGCTCAGCCCCAGCATACGACCGTCTCCATGCCCGTTACGGTCAAATGCTCGAGTCGAGATTGGCGGCGATCTCCGGAAAATTCTTCGACTCGAACCCCGAACTCATTCGGACCGCGAACTTTGAATTTTACCTAATAGGCCCCAAACCTTCAATTAGCTTGGGTCACATGCCTAGGACAAAGCCCAAAAGCTCAGCCCAACAAGTTAAGACACGTCCTAGGACTGATGGGCCATACGCCAGCTTAATGGGTCGCGGATCAAGCCCAACAGAGCTCGGCCTGGGCCCAAAACAAGGCACAACAGCCCAGCAAAAGAGCAAGCAAAGGGCTAGTCGGATGATTTCAGGTGGCTGTGTGCGGTGGCCGATGCTGGGGTAGATGGTGGAGGTTCAGGGTGGTCGGAGTGGGACGTAGGTGGTCGGCGGTGGTCGGTTCAACGACGGCAAGGGTGGCGGATCACGACGAACAGTGGCTATTCGCGAAGGAAGCATAGCATGGCGAAAACAGGGGAACGGCTTCAATTTCTGTTCTTGTTCGACCGAGGCGGCAGTCGACGGAACTGGGGGCGGTGACGGCTGGGGGACGTCGAGGGACGTCTGAGGTGGTCGCAGATGGGCGGAGTCGCGAGCTAGAGACAGCTGAATCGGCGGAACTCAGCCCAAACAAAAACGGGCGCAGAAACAGAGCACTGAAAATAAGACTGGTCTTCGGGACTGTTCCGGCGAGTCTGCAGCGGCTTGAGGCGGTCGGCTATGTCGGAGGAGATCAAGGGAAGCTAGAGGGATGGTGGAAGGCAGTAGGGGTGGTTGAAAGTCGCTGCACCAGATGAAACCGCAGCTACAAAGACTGGAGCCCAAAACAGGGCATGACGCTCGAGCTGGCTTCCAGCCGGCTTTCCGACCGTTCCGGGTGGCGATGGCTGTTCTGTGGCCATCAACAGGGGCTGAGGGAGATGAAGGAAAGTCGGTGAGGGCTCGGTGATGACTCTCCTTGAGCTTTCGAGATGCCGGCCGAGAACAACGTGGGAGCCCGGTGGAACCCCAAAAAAAAAACGTGAGAGCGCCCCGAGAGAGAGAGAGACCCAAAAGCCAGTCTACCACCATCAGTTGTCTCTTCTTTTCCTTCTCTTTTCCCCCACCTTTGACTGCTTTTTGTTGATTCCACTGCTAATGAGCGGACGTGTTCTGCTCTGGTGACCAATTTTGGGAAGAATTCCCCCAAATTTTAGCAATTATCCGAATATGAAATCCTCTAAATTGAGGCCCTCAATGATCAAATCGAGTCAAATTAATCACACCAATGACTTCAAAAGGGTCAAAAACTTGTGGGTCAGCATTCAATTGCACGTGAAAGTCCATGGATTTGGATTAATTTTGTTTTATCCGAAACCCATGGACTAAATTGAAAGAAAGTATGCAATTTCGTCCAATTTATGTAATCATGTAATTTCGATGAATGGTTGGACTAATTTGCAATGCAGGGCAACCATATTAAATGTCAAGACCCCAAAAATACAAAAATTGTAAATTAAAAGACTCAAATGGCATTTTTTTGCCAAATTCAATTCCATATGTTATGAAGGAAGACATGTAATGGAACTTGATTTTTGACTTTCTATGAGGTCAAAACGAAGAGAAAATCTAAATAAAAATATTGACTACTTTTTACATTTTTGGGACCTCAAATATTATTATTTTTTCTTGATTTTCTCTATTTTTATTTTTTTTCGAAAATAATAATAATAAAATAAATTAAAATATATATAGGTTGATCAAAATTTAGGTGTCAACAGCTGCCCCTCTTTGAGAGGAATTTCGTCAGAAGTTTCTCTCAAGGACAAGGTGACACCTGTGTTTCGATCGACTCGACTGGGAAAAGAAAAGAAAAGAAATCATGACATCCAATTTTCATGCCCATCAATGTGTGCTCTCTCTTAAAAAGAAATGTGCTCATTCGATTCCCTGATATGATGTAAGAAAGTTAAGGAGTAGATAGACTTCCCTGCCCCCTTACCTGTCGAATGCTTGCGGCATTTGTTGTGTCTGATGGGTTCAAGTAGATTCCTAACGACTTGTCATTGGAGTGTCCTAGGGATGTTAAGCTCTGACCTGCATGGTAGGTCAAACCATTATGGTATTCCTAACTAGTAGGAACCTAAGGAAGGCGCGTCCCACTTGGGATTTGCCAAGGATTTTGATCCATATGGTGGATCGGACCATTGAGTTGACCATTTAAGTGATTTTCACCATCGAGTTGACCCTTCAGGCGGTTTCTACCATTGAGTTGACCCTTCAGGCGGTTTCTACCGTTGATTGACCCTTTAGGCGGTTTCTACCATACATTGACCCTTCAGGCGGTTTCTACCATTGGTTGACCCTTTAGGCGGTTTCTACCATTCGTTTTGACCCTTCAGGCGGTATCTACCTAGAGTTGACCCTTCAGGCGGTTTCTACCAAGAGTTGCTTTGAAAAGGGGTCTCATGACGAGGGTTCTCCACGTCCGATGAGACTGCCTGATTTAGAAGAAGGGTTCTATCATCATCCCTTCTTTTGAAAGATCCCGAAATTTGTCGGGAATTCAGTTTTGAAGTAGTGAAAGATTTTATCTTGACAAAGCTTTACTTGAGTCTGTTGAGGCGACATTCTGGGAGATTGGTGTTTCCAACGGATCCTGCAGAAGTTCGAGCCCGAAAAATTTTTCTTCACCAAGAAAACATTAGCAATCTTAGGGAAGACGACGGTTGTCCATCTGAAAAAACCGTATGATTTAAGTCTTAATCATGAAATGTGCGTTTTGATGCTGGAGGTTATCCAAAGCATTCTCGCAACATGCAAATGTGATCACAAATCCCTTGCACGGAAAATCTGGATCAAACAATTTGAAATTTCCAAAAAGAGTTTGTTCAAAACATCTATTGAAGAATTTCTCATCCAGGAGGGCTCATCACCGCTCTGTGATAATGGTCTTTTGTAAGGAATGCGCTCAACTTCCTACTAACATGTGCCTAGGTTTTAGGACCATTCGCAACGCATACATTTCGATCGATCGGGAGGACTTCCGCGGGACCGTAATGTGAGGTTTGGATATTGATTTTCAAGGGGGGCCCGCTTTGGAGTCGAGGCCATTGAGTGAAAGTCTTCACCATCTGCTCCGGGTTTACAAGTCAAGAACCCTGCAAAATGAGAAAGAAATAGTCCTGCTCGTACTTCTTCGAGCTAAGCTATACGTTAACCCAAGTGTCTTAGTCAGAGAAGACTGTTTCGGGGTTGTAACATTGGTAGGATTGGGGACCGAAAAAGGCTTATTTTTGGCCCAGAATTTGTGACGGGTTTGACATTGGTGATCATTGCATATCTGCCACCTGTCCTTGCCTTTCTGCATCTTCAGTCTTTGAGGTGTGCGCCCGCTTTTAAGGTGTGCACAAATCCTTTAGAGAACGTCTCCTGTTGAGCTCAGAGACCGACTCTCTCTATGTCTTTGTTCTGCGCTCGGCACCATTTGGGGAGCAGCCCTTTTGGATTTAGCTCCTTCAGGGATTTCCTCTTTTCCCATCCCGCTTCATTGCGGATCAATCAAACAACTTACACGAGCATCGGCCTTGCTTTTACCAGGCACTTTGCTTTTTCTCGATGCCGTGGATTTTTCTCATTCATTTTTTAAAATCCCACTTTTTCTCATCTTCATGGGATCGTGTTAGACCTATGATCAAAGGTCTAACAAGGTTAAGCATTAACTTAGGAATTTTTTTTCAATCCTAAGTCTTGAACTCCTTCGTTTCTGAAGTGATGCTGCATCCGTCTTGGAATGTGCAATGATCACCAACGGGTTTATGAAATGATTTTGCAGGCTCGACTTGGCTATGCAAAGGATTCGGTGTGTGGGATAGAGAAATGAATGCTTCTCATCATCCTATGGCACTTGGATTACCATATAAACAACACACAAAGATTAATGTTAGTCCGAGCAAGAAAATTTCTAACCATTTTCTCCTGATGCTGCTGGACTCACCTCCATTTTTCCCCGATGTGGGGTGGTTCTTGACAGGGTTAAGAATGAAAACCGCCGTTTGAAGGGGTTATCAATGGTCACCTGTAGTATTTGGGAATATGAAACGAACGCCTCCGTCGTCCCAATCCATGTAATCGCTGCGAATGGTCCCTACCTCCATAGGTCCAGATTTTGCTATCCGATTCGTTCCACTCATCTCTCAGGTGTATGTAGGATGTGTTTGGACTGGGCTCGCCTCTCTTTTGAGGAAACTTTCTTTTGAATGGTTTGAAAAATAATCACATTTGGAAAAATTCATTTATTTTTTTTTTAAAATTTATCCGTCGAGGGGATTTTGTGATGTACCGTGCATGTTCTATTCATGCTTCAGGTAATCTCCCGATTTAAATCATGAATATTGATGCATTGGGAAATCTTTATGCCGACTGAAAGGATTTTGACATTTTTTTATCTCCAGCTAACTGGGAAAAGGGATACTTACCTGTCCGTCGCAGCTGCGGATCCCTGCAAATGTAAAAGAAGCATATCATTGTATGTTCGCGAATTTTCCAAAAATCGAAACGATACATTCTACCCTTGGTCATGTACTCTAACGAGTAGTACATGGGATGTAAGAACTTGTTCGTCCGCAGGGCGACTCCCCTGTCAAGGATAAACAATAAGTGTCAATTCATATTCCCAAATTCAAGACAAATTGGGACGATACAACTTTACTCTTGATTTTCATCCCATTCTGATGTTGCGTATTGATATGAACAACATCTATCAAATCCGCCTATCCATGCTTGGAGTGTTTGTAACATCAATGGTTCATCTGCCCCCAGTTGGGCAACGTCTGTTCTGCTATTCGAACGCATGGCTCCTTGAGTGCTTCATCCATGTTTATCATCTGAGAAGGAAAAGAAAGGAGACATTACTTCGGTGTTTGATTGAAGATCGTTTAGGAACGATACATCGTTTTAAAAAAATAGGTGGCTTCGCGGCCAAACGTATTTCGTATTGAAGGGGTAGATCCCATTACGCTCCGTGGGTGATAGTCATTGCTCGGGGAACTTGCTCCACGGATTAAGCGATTAATCCACGGCCCTCGGTTTGAAGATGCTCAAAGGGTGATGTTGACACTCACGCGCAATTAGTTCTAGATATTAATGAAAGATGTTCCCGTGGGAACCTTACAGTGCGATCAACAACATATTCAATAGGAGTATTCAACCCCTTCTCTCTAAGAATTTTTCATCGAGTAGCCATGCCTTGCATCAGACGTTTGATCACCGGCCCCGCGTCACCACTGCGATGGTCCTCCGGCTCCAAACTGATCGAGCCAAAGATTGAACTCATCGCCAAGGAAATTGCTCGGGTCTTCGAGCCATTGATGTTCAAGTTGGGTATCAACGATTGTTGGGGGCAGATTTCTTTCATTGCCTTCTGTCGCGACCCGTCCGAAGGCGGACGCGGCTAATGGATTACTGATCGCGGGCCTTTTCCCCAGCACCGGAGTGCGGATCGCGGGTTTTGGATCGGCGCGGGCCCTCCCAGGCCCATACCAAATCGCGGCGGGAGTATTATTCAAAGGATTCGACGCTAAGAGTCGATCGCTTTCGACCTTCAGTGTGGTCGTGGTGGCATGTGCAACTTGTGCATGCATTTGGAGTCGCCACCGGTCTTTCTTGGAGGGTAGACCGGAAACCTTACTGACCGATTGGGAGAGATCGATCAATTCTGCGGAACCAGAGATTTTGGGTTCGGGGACTTGGTTACGTCGGTGTCATTACCAACGCCCTTTCGGTACCTAACGCGAGTGATTTTCCTAATTAAGATTTCATGCAGGCGCAATTTTGGGTGAGGTAAGTCTGACTTTGCACATTAACCAGTTTAACATGCTCACGTAATCATAATAAATAAATAGATGTCAATCACATAAACATCTATCCTACGTGGTGATCATGGGATTATGATTTAATGGGTCTCGAGCCAATGAAACCACATTTAATCATTTTAATATTTTAATAACGGAGAGCCGCTCTTCGCTTCTTCCTGGTTTCTTGAACTCTTCAAGAATCGGGCCCCAAAGAGCTCGCCGACTTAAAAGACTCCTCCACGTAATCCTCGTAGCATTTACATCAACAATTGACTATGCTAAAAATAAAGATTACATGAAAAATAAAAGGAGTACGCAGCCTCCATTTAATAATTACAACCCCAAATATATAAATAATCACCATACATTCATACATACATCAATCACATTGATTAGGGATTTTTCCATGATCACCACCCTTCCACGTAAGTAATAAATTCACAATTTAAAACTTAGGAAGGCACAATAAAAATTCTACGTTGAATCATATTCAGAATTTTTACGTAAAATAAGATAGCCATAAATTTTCGATTCAAAATTGATTTAGTCTCAATTTTTGCTACGTTGATTAATTTATCATATAAAATAATCAACCTCCATTAGCCATGTAAGACGAACAATTCGTTAATACATATTGGCCATAGTATTGCAAAAATTGCAAAAAATCAATTAAATGCACGAAAACACCTAAGGATCGGCTCTGATACCACTGTTGGGATCCACGTAACACGTAGCGGAAATAAATAACAACCCATACATGTATCTCCAGAGGCGTACTTCGTGCATTTCAATCGAAAAAAATCACAAAGCCTCAAAGGGAGTAAATAGATTACCTCTCGTAGCGTGCTTGAACGGAGGTGTCGGTTCGATGTTCTTCGATCTCAGCCTCCACAAGTGTTAGGCATCTAGTTCAAACGCACCACCAATTGACGAACGGGGAGACGACTAATAACTCCACAACAATTGTGCTAGCAATATGCGGAATCAATATTCCGAACTTAGTATATTTTGCTCACTCAAGATTATGAGAATATAGAGAGTGTTTGTGTTCTTCTCTCTAAGCTCTCAAAAATTTGCACACTCTACAAAATGTCTCCCCCCTTCAACCTCAAAACTCTTGCCATCCTTTTATAGCCAAAAATACCTTCCAATAAATTGTATTTAAAAATAGCACTAACAATTATAAATTCTATCTAAAAATAGCACTCACAAATAAATGACATTTAAAAATAGCACTAACAATAGCACTCACAATTTATAATACAAAAATGCTATTTAAAAATAGCACTAACAATAGCACTCACAATTTATAATACAAAAATGCTATTTAAAAATAGCACTAACAATTATAAATTCTATCTAATAATAGCACTCACAATTTATGATAAATAAATGCCATTTAAAAATAGCACTAACAATAGCACTCACAATTTATGATAAATAAATGTCATTTAAAAATAGCACTAACAATAGCACTCACAATTTATAATACAAAAAATGCTATTTAAAAATAGCACTAGCAATAGCACTCACAATACAAAAATGCTAAAAAAAGGCACTAACAAAGGTGTTAAAAATAATAACCATTATAATTATTACAAGAGTTAAAGAGGTTACCAAACAGTACAAATATGCATAACGTATAAATACGTATGACGTATAAATACGTAGAGCATACGTATACATCCGTGAAACCGGGGACTAATTGAAAGAAAAATGTGCAATTAAGCCCTTTTGGTAAAAATTGATTAAATTGGAGGGCAAATTGACCTAATTGCACTTTAAGACTTTAGAATCCAATGTCATAGCTTATAAAAAGTGAGAATTGAAAACTAAAAGACTCGAAAATGATTTTTTTTTTAGGCTCGGTTCGGGTTTATGTTTGTGAAGGAACATATTGACCCGAGCCGAATTTTTGAGATTTAAAGTGACACACTTGAAGAGGAAATTAAAACAAAATTATCGAATATTTTTGGGTATTTTTCTGACCACGAATGGTATTTTTCTGATTTTTTGGGTATTTTTATAATTAAATAAACTCGAAAAATATTAAAAATACCGAAAAATATTTTTTGTTCAAAATTGGTTCCTAAGGTTAAACCAAGGCTTCCAAAGTTGATTTTGTGATTTTATGACCTTTTTTGATATTTTTAATTAATTTTAAAGTATAAAAATCACAATAATAAATGGTAAAAAAAATCAGGTGTCAACAGCTGCCCCTCTTTGAGAGGAATCTCGTTAGAGGTTTCTCTCAAAGATAAGGTGGCACCTGATTCCTAACCGACTCAACTGGGAAAATAAGAGAAGAAATGTTATGACATCGGATCCTTAAGCCTATTGATAAAAGCTCAAATCAATCCCCGGTTTGCTCTAACAATTTGAACATGGGCCGGAGTGAGAGAGGCTTACCTGAAGCTCACCTGTCGGATGCTGCCGGTTGCGACGACTTTCAAGAAGATGCTTAGGACTCGTCATTCAGAATATCCTAGGGAGATTAAGCTCTGACCTGTATGGTAGGTCATACCATGATGGGATTCCTAACTTGTAGGAACCTAAGGAAGGCGCATCCCACGCTTTGGGATTTGCCAATGATTTTGATCCGTATGGTGGATCAGACCTTTGTGTTGATCCTTACTGCGATATTTATTAATGAGTTGACCCTTATGGCGGTTTCTACCAATGAATTGACCCTTATGGCGGTTTCTACCATATGTGACCCTTCAGGCGGTTTCTACCATTAATGTGATCCCTCAGGCGGTTTCTACCTTGGTTTGACCCTTCAGGCGGTTTCTACCTTGAGTTGACCCTTCAGGCGGTTTCTACCTTTGATTTGACCCTTCAGGCGGTTTCTACCTTGTGTTGACCCTTCAGGCGGTATCTACCATGTGTTGACCCTTCAGGCGGTATCTACCTTGTGTTGACCCTTCAAGCGGTATCTACCTTTGATTTTGACCCTTCAGGCGGTATCTACCTTTGATTTGACCCTTCAGGCGGTATCTACCATATTTTGACCATTCAGGCGGTATCTACCTTGATTTGACCCTTCAGGCGGTATCTACCTTCATTTGACCCTTCAGGCGGTATCTACCTTTGAGTTGACCCTTCAGGCGGTATCTACCTTCAGTTGACCCTTCAGGCGGTATCTACCTTCATTTGACCCTTCAGGCGGTATCTACCTTCAGTTTTGACTTTGAAAAGGGGTCTCATGACGAGGGTTCTCCACGTCCGATGAGACTGCCTAAATGAAAAGGGGTCTCATGACGAGGGTTCTCCACGTCCGATGAGATTTCCTGAATTTTGAAAAGAGGGTCTCATGACGAGGGTTCTCCACTTCCGATGAGACTACCTGAATTTTGAAAAGGGGTCTCATGACGAGGGTTATCCACGTCCGATGAGACTGCTTGATTTTTGAAAAGGGGTCTCATGACGTGGGTTCTCCACGTCCGATGAGACTACCTAAATTTTGAAAAGGGGTCTCATGACGAGGGTTCTCCACGTCCGATGAGACTGCTTGATTTTTGAAAAGGGGTCTCATGACGAGGGTTCTCCACGTCTGATGAGACTACCTAAATTTTGAAAAGGGGTCTCATGACGAGGGTTCTCCACGTCCAATGAGACTGTCTGATTTTGAAAAGGATTTTTTTTTAAGGGTTTCTCTTCCCCAAGAAAATATTGGTAATCTTTGAGAAGACAGCAATTGTCCAATTGACAAAATTTTATGACTTAAGCTTTAGTCATGAGATGTGCATTTTGATGCTGGAGGTTATCCAAAACATTCTTGCAACATGCAAATGTGATCACAAATCCCTTGCATGGAAAATCTGGATCAACAGTTTGAAAATTTCCAAAAAGAGTTTGCTCAAAACATCAATTGGAATATTTCTCGACAAGGAGGCCATCTCACCTGTTTTGAGGTGATGATTTTTAGGGGATGCACTCAATTCCCTACTGACCTGTGCCTAGGTTTTAGGCTCATTCGCAGCGCATACATTTTGATCGGTCGGGAGGTCTTCCACGGGACCGTAATGTTGGGCTTGGATATTGGTTTTCAAGGGGGACCCGCTTTGGAGTCGAGGCCATCGAATGAAAATCTTCACCATCTGCTCCGGGTTTACATGTCAAGAACCCTGCAAAATGAGAAAGAAAAAGTCTTGCTCGTACTTCTTCGAGCTAAGCTATATGTTAACCCAAGTGTCTTAGTCAGAGAAGACTGTTTCAGGGTTGTAACATTGGTAGGATTGGGGACCGAAAAAAGGCTTGTTTTTGGCCCAGAAATCACGAAGGATTTGACATTGGTGATCATTGCCAATTTGTCACATGTCTTTTCCATTCTACATCTTCCATTTTTGAGGTGTGCAACCGCTTTTGAGGTGTGCACAAGTCCTTTAGAGAACGTCTCTTGTGGTATTAAGAGATTGACAATTCTGTCCGTGTTTTTGCACCACGGCTGACATCATTTGGGGAGCAGTCTTCTTGATCTGACTCCTTTATGGGTTTTTCTCTCTTCCCAACTAGGCTTTATTGGGGATCAATCAAACAGTTTTCACGAGCATCGGCCTTGCTTTTACCAGGCACTTTGCTTTTTCTTGATGCTGGTGATTTTTTTCTTTGTTGAAATCCCGCCTTTTCTTTTCCTTTGGAACTACGATGTTCAGAAAATTGTGCTAGATATACAACTTGAATCATAGCACATTTAAACGCCGATATGAGATTTTTCTATAAATCCCATCTCTTGATTTCTTCCGTTCTTGGAGTGATGCAGTTTCCATCTTGAAACATCCCATGATCACCAACAGGGGTTTATGAAATGAATTTGCAAGCTCAACTTGGCTGTGCAAAGGATATGGTGTGTGGGATAGAGAAATGAATGCTTCTCGTCATCCTATGGCACTTGGATTACCATATAAACAACACACAAAGATTGATGTTAGTCCGAGCAAGAAAATTTCTAACCATTTTCTCCTGATACCGCTGGACTCACCTCCATTTTGCCCCGATGTGGGGTGGTTCTTGACAGGGTTAAGAATGAAAACCGTCGTTCAAAGGGTTTATCAACGGTCACCTGTAGTGTTTGAGGGATATGAAACGAATGCCTCCGTCATCCCAACCCATGTAATCGTTGCGAATAATCCCTACTTCCGTAGGTCCAGATTTTGCTATCTGATCCGCTCCACTTCTCTCCAGTGTGTGTAGGACGTGTTTGGACTAGGCTTTGCCTCTTTTCTTTTGAGAAAACGTCCTTTTAAAAGTTTTGAACTTTTGATTGGAAAAAATCTCTTTCATTTTCTCCAAAAATTTTACCCGTCAAGGGGATTTTATGATGCACCATGCATGTTCTTATTCATGTTCAGATAACCTCCTGTTTTAAGACATGAATGCCAATGAAGTTTGAATTCTATGTCTTTTCTAGACATTAGATTCTGAAAGCTTTTCTTTTTCTCTCTGTTTTTTATTTAACATCTTCAATGGATTGGGGAAAGGGATACTTACCTGTCCCCCGTGGCTGGAGATCCTGAAAATGCGGAAGAAACATGTTATTGTACGTTCACGAATTTTTCAAAAAATTAGAACGATACAATTTACCCTTGGTCATGTATTCTAACGGGTAATACATGGGATGTGAAAACCTGTTCGTCTGTAAGGCGATTCCCCTGTCAAGGATAAATAACGAGTATCAATTCATATTCTCAAATTCAAGACAAATTGGAACGATACAACTTTACTCTTGGTTCTCATCCCGTTCTGATATTGCGTATTGATATGAACAACATCTATCAAATCCGCCTATCCATTCTTGGAGTGTTTGCAACATCAATGGTTCATCTGCCCCCAGTTAGGCAACGTCTGTTCTGTTATTCGAACAAATGGCTCCTTGAGTGATTTATCCACGTTTATCACCTGAGAAGGGAAAGAAATGAGACATTACTTCGGTATTCGATTGAAGATCGTTTAGGAACGATACATCGTTTTACCAAATAGGTGGCTTCGCGGCCAAACGTATTTCGTATTGAAGGGGTAGATCCCATTATGCTCAGCGGGTGATAATTATGGTTCATGGAACTTGCTCCACGGATTAAGTGATTAATCCACGGCCTTCGGCTTGAAGATGCTCAAAGGGTGATGTTGACACTCACGCGCAATTAGTTCTAGATATTAATGAAAGATGTTCCCGTGGGAACCTTACAGTGCGATCAACAACATATGCAATATGAGTATTCAACCCCTTTTCTCGAAGCATTTTTCATCGAGTAGCCATGCCTTGCATCAGACGTTTGATCACCGGCCTCGCGTCACCACTGCGATGGTCCTCCGGCTCCAAATTGATCGAGCCAAAGATTGAACTCATCGCCAAGGAAATTGCTCGGGTCTTCGAGCCATTGATGTTCAAGTTGGGTATCAACGATTGTTGGGGGCAGATTTCTTTCATTGCCTTCGTTGTGAGGGATTGGAGTCTTTGAGCTGGAACCTTCATCATTGCCCTGTTGGGGTTGAGACATACATTCCCGAAGAGTATTGATCCAAGTGTCCAGCTCCTCATCAAGGAAATCACCTGTTCTTTCTAGCCCTTGGTGCCCAGATTGGGTGTCGTCGACTGTAGGCGAGGGATTCCTCTCTTAGCTCTCGCCGTGAGCAATTTGACCCCTCGAATTGGAACTTCCTCCGATGACCGGCAGGTTCATATGTGCACTCTCTACCAATGCCAGATCCGCTTCAGGGACAACATTAATGACTGATTCGCGCTCAAACTGAGGAATTTCTATGTGCTGGAACTGTGGCATATACTCCTGAGGAGTATTGAGATAGCTCGGCGGAGCATTCTGATTTGGGTTAGAGGAGTCGCTGACACGACTGCTAGTCCCGTCATTGCTGAAACACGGTTGGGTGCTCTTGGCTCTCCAATCATCATGGTTGTAACTCTGCCCAGCACTTGAGCTCCAACTGGCTTTATGATGGTTTAACGCTATCCTTCCATCCCTTAGCAATCTCCTATAGTACTTGAGGTGAGACTCAACGTTAATTCTAGAGAGCCCCGACACATTCATAATCTCGAGTATGCGCAGTGGGCTAGCCGAATCAACTCCCAGTTCTCGAATTGCATCAACAAATTTGGTGTGAAGCTCATAGGTCCAGTAAAACCTTGTTCTCTTATCACCCAAAATATCATCAATACTTCGGTAGCTATTCTCTACGGGATCTAGTCGTTTCAAAAGTTGTCCAGGGAGGGACTCACCGACTTTGGATTGGCTGGCTGCGACAGCGAGTTCGTCATTGAGAGAATTCCCCCTGTGATGATTCATATCCCATTTCTCAGAGGATGTTGGTGTTGATCCTATGGTGTTGACTTGCTCATGCAGATCTCCGGCGGTATCTGGCTGTGTCGGAAAATGCTGTGGAGAATACGGTAACAGCTGAGCGTTATTCGTCAACAGGGATGGTTCATCGAGGAACACCTCGCCGAGGACAACAGGATTACCACAATTAAGGCAGGTGGCCTTGGTCAGAGCTTCCTTATATCTCGCGCTTTCAGCTTTAAGCTTCTCATTCTCCTCCTTCAGGACCAGTAACTCATGGTCTGCGTATTGCTGTTTCACCCGGGTTCGTTTGTTGGCGAACCAAAACTTGACCTTCGAAAGCTCCAATCCTATCTTTCGGCTCAACTCCATTTTCTGTTGTCTGCTTGGAGTGGGGCATTCATTGAAGAAAGCTTCGAGCTCTTGGATTTGGCCTGGAGTGTGGCGTTGTAGTTGCTTCCTTTTCCGGCTCCGGTCATCATTGTATACTCCTTCTTCGTAGCTGAAACCTAGAATTTCATCGCTGGAGGAGTCAGTCTCTATGGCCTTCGGGCAGGATTCAGCTCCAGGATCTTCAAAGTCTCCCAGCAGTTCGTGCTCAGAAATGTCCAGGTCGGGCGTTTCTAGCAGATGGGAATAACTTTTAAACATGATGGATTGGGGTATCTCGGGCTGATCTAGTTCACTCAGCTTTCTCAATTCGCTCTTACGTGTTTGCTCACTCTAGAAATTTTCTCAAGTGATTGTGCGTGTCCTGGAACCATCCTTCAGGCTGCATATGAAGACCAGCAAGCAAGCGCTCCTCCCGAGATTCTGCAATTACTCATCGTCTGTATTCCCCTTTCTTTTTCCTCATGATAGGATCACAAACTCTCTTGCATTGATTCGGTTTCATCGAGTATTGCGCTCGTCCCCTAGTTCAGTCTTCAAAGTGGTGGGTCTACAATCTTTCGGCGCCTTTTATGATTTGCTAGGCCCGAGAACGTGGGGAGCAGCGGTGGACCCGCAATTAATGACTCCGTTTAATTCATTTAGCTCCATGGGAATTAACGCTATGATCTTCTCTCAACCCCTTTTCATCGTTCAAACGAAGGTGACATTTTCCCTGTGCATGCTGTTACTCTTCATTTCAGCATCCCGGGCGCTTGGTGAGGAATGAGTTCGTGGCCACTCAAAATTTTAAAGACCGTCTCTGGTTTTAGACTTAATCTAACAAGGGATCATCACAACTGAGCATGACGATGTTCGTCGATAGCGTTGGTTTTAA
Organism: Rhodomyrtus psidioides; assembly: GCA_021437785.1. NCBI lineage: Eukaryota > Viridiplantae > Streptophyta > Magnoliopsida > Myrtales > Myrtaceae > Rhodomyrtus > Rhodomyrtus psidioides. Next base: position 310,237 of record JAILYB010000041.1, on the reverse strand, counting down.
TATAGAATTAACTATAGTCATTAAAGAAAAATGTTCCCGTAGGAACTTTACAACGGATAAAATGAGTGATCTACTCGTGAACATGTTCTTCTTCCTATGGGTGTTCGTAGTGACCGACCCATCGTGCCCCGAGCCAGGTGCTAGATCATGGCTGTCCAAGCATGCCAGCTTCCCACTGATTGAACAAGGCATCGAGCCCCTCATCGAAGAAATCGTCTGTCGTGGGTTGACCAGCGGCAGGCAGAGCACCAGCCGACTGTTGCTCGAATGGAGGAGTGCGCACTCGCTGTACTTGTGACACGCGCTCTTGAGAAGTGTTGAAATGGCCTGGGAGGACATTCTGATCAGCTTTCAGTTTGCCGGTGGTCGGGTTGCTAGCTTGATTGATGCTTAGATTTGGCCAGGTATCTCTTGATGCCTGAGCATTACAATGGCGGTCGCCCCTAGCTTTTGAGCTTGAGACGGATTCCTCCCGGTTTAGCTCCGCTCGACGTTGTTTTAATAGCTTTCTGTAGGCAGCAAGGTGATTCCTGACCAGCTCCTTACTAAGCCCCGGTACATTCATGGCCTTAAATATGCGCGTCGGAGTTGCTGAGTCGATCTCCATTTGGTGAACCACGTCTAGGAATCTGGAATGCAGTTCAGGGGGCCAAGCGAACCTCCTCTTATCATGGCCCAAAATTGCATCGATGGCTTGACGACTGATTAACTCATCTCCAGCAGGACCCGACCCTATCGAAAATTGTTGTGCATGAGGCTGATATGCTTTGAGCTGGTCGGCGGTAACATCCAGCTCCTTGAAACTATAACTCCAATCAAAGCGATGCAAATCCCATCCCCCAGGAGGCATTTGTATCATCTTCGTAGGATCATCCTGCTCATGCGTGACTCCGGCAAAATCTGGTTGAGCAAGAGATGCCCCGAGGGAGTAAGGTGGTAAATGAACGTCTTCAATCATCGCGTGAGGCTTATCGGGGAATATCTTACCGAGGGCGACGAGGTTATCGCAATGAGGGCAAACGGTAATATTGAGAACTTTTTCATACCTCATGTTTTCTGTTCGCAGCTTTTGGTTTTCTTCCTTTAAAATCTCGACCACCTGACGTTTGCGTTGAGCCTTCGATTTGGATCTCCTATTTTGAAACCAAAACTGGATCCTCGACTGATTAATCCCCAACTCCCGGCTCAATTCAATTCTCCACTTCTTTTTCATGTAATGGCTTTTACTGAAAAGGGTTTCCAGCATTTGGGTTTCCTCCTGAGAGTATTGGTGAGGACGTCTTCTTTTCCCGAGTTGAATATCGTGGATGTCGTTGTCGTCGTCGCCGTGATCTTGATTTCCGTTGCCAGAAGTGTTGGGCTCCATGGTTTTGGCGTTAGACTTGATCTTGGAATCTTCGAGATCCCTCTGTAGTTCAATTTCTGAGATTTTTGAGTCAGTCGCCTCTAGCAGCTGACAATAACCTCTTAAATATGTTGGATTGAGAAATGTTTGATTGGTTCTTGCCCACTCAGAGTTCTCCACTCTCTCATGTATGCTCACTCCCTATAAAGTTTTCTTCGAGTGACTTCGTATGTTTAGGAGACGCTCTTCAAGCATCATTAGGCAAACGTTCCCCCTCAAGACTTTGAATTTCTCGCTTAGCTTTTCAACGTGATGGGACTGCCAAATCCTGTTAGGGCTCTCTTCGATAGTTGCGCTTACCTCCCACCTAACTCCAATAATGATGATCCCGACAAATCTTTTACATCTTTTAATTGATGAGCCGGAAATCGCGGACCGAAACGAATCCAATGGTTCTCGTGAGGGGACCTCCTGCTTTACCCCCCTAACTGGGCTCCACCAGCATTATTACTGAGACCCTTCATCATCCTCGAGTTGCTATAAAATGAGGAATTAATGTATGGAAGGTTAACGTTCTCGCATAATCAGCTTCTTCCTTCTAATCTCTCTGTTAAACTCGTCTTATTCTCAAGCCAACCCAACGCAAATGGCCTCCTCTCCCGTACGCACTTTTTCAACTGATGTCTTGGCCCAGTGGGAAAAGCTTTACAACCTACTGGGTCGCGGTTACGCGCACATAACCGATCATTCTGCAACCGAGGATGCAATCTGTGTCCTGCTCGAGGACCTTGATACCACTTCTCTCGAAGGTACTACACTGGGGAGGGAATATAGAACTTTCCCGACTCTCTTTGCACACTCCTTAGAGGCCTATCGTGCTGCTAATCGGGAGGTTCTCGTGGCTCGCGTCTTGCGGGCTCGTTATGAGGATCGATCTGATCATTTGGTGCTGACCAACTATCTGGTTGATAGTTACAAAAAGGCCGTCGAGTTTGCTAATGAGCGGGTCGCGACGTTGCTTCGCGAGAGGAGAAATCTGGTGGATCAATTGGCCATATCCCTGACCACCGGCGAGCATGACCGCCGCAACGTCCTGTTGAGGCTTCAGAGCGACTGGCAGGAAGAACGGCTCGACAAGATAACCGAGGACATAGCTCGCGGGAATGGACTGGTTCGGGACCTGGAAGTAGTCACCGAAGAACACGAGGCCAAGGTCGCCGAAGTTAAGGGAGAATGCAGAAGTCTTCTCCTCAGGCTTGCCGACCACAACATGCGGAGCTGGGAGTATGAGCAGAGCATTAATAACATGGAGGGTCAGTTGGGATCCTTTGTGTCGTTAATTAGGGCTCACTTTGGCTTTACTTTTCCACCCCGACTTGTATGACCTGCTTCTGAAAACCCTCCGCTGAGCAAAATAAATGAAAGTTCTCGTGTGTGTGTTTTAACTTCTGTATGGTTCATTTCTTCGAGCATCCAAACATCTTCAACTTGAGTGAGCCGAACCATAATAGCAATAAGCCGACCAAATACGTCCTGATTTTATAACTCGCTCATGATCAGATGGAAGAATAGTTGCAGATTTGTCCAAGAAAAGATTTCTCTATACTACTTGTTTTTCACCTGCAAATAAAAAGACAGAATCAGAAGGAATAATTTGAAAAAGAAAGCATAGACCCCTTTCAATCTTATGCTTGCTTGTGATTAATAAGGACAAGAACTTTTACAAGGGTTTTAATCTTGTGCGAAAAGTTTTTATCAATATTCCTCGAAAGAAAGCATACTATTGAAAGGAACGTAATTCACGATAATCACTTTTGATTAATTTCGAGAGGAATGACTTACTCAAAAGTGCAAGACATAATAACGCGTTTTAAATTCAATTGAAGATATGGCATCCAAATTAAGGTCGTTCGCTAAGAACGAAAGTAGTTTGGACATCTATCTCGTCGTTAAATTTGAAACTATGCTGATATTCTTGATCAATTATCGAGAATTACCAGTGGTGTACAACATGCATGAACCAATTCAAGTGTGTAGTTCCTTCTAGCGAAATTGGGGTTGGATTACCTCACATGACCAAAAGGTCGTGCAAGACTTCCAATTTTAATTTCCTCTAAAGGAATTATAAACTTGACTTGGGAGTATTCGGATGATTAGAAAAAATGCCACTATCACATTCCAATGACCCGTTAAAAGAAATACAACCAAGTTCCATCTGAATGTATACACCAATAGATCCCTAATACAATCGCTCTAAGGGGTGAGATAGAGAAAACCTCAGTAAAAATAAACCCTATACAAGAGGACCAGTAATGGAAAATGAAATAAAGGAATGTGATCCTAACGTTTAAGGATGCCCCAGTTTTGATCTGTGCCTTCAGGATCACTTGCCCCAACTCGTCATCTTCATTGGATGATACCTCAATAATGTCCATAGTATGCTCCTTATCGCACACTCGGTGTTCGTCGTGGGATATCACCCTCCTCGTCTTCTATCAAGGACGTTAGGGACAAACGCACATATCTATCTTCGAAATGGCATTTAATCTAATCACCAGAATGCAATAAATGAAATGCCTATATCTATATGAACAGTGATAGATTTGGGGGGATAGAGAGTCTTACCAACCCAACTCGTCGACTTATTGTGCGGTTTTAGGTGTACCAACCGCCCAGAGACATGCGCATGAAACAGGTGATGGTAAACTTCTAAAAATCAGAGGGTTTGGCACCTAAGGTTAAGGTTCCCACCTCGAGTTCTAGAAAGAGCCGATTCCATTGCACAGCTATCGTTGCATTGGGACTCGATCCATAGTTCGAAGTGAGCGGAATTGAAAAGTGGATTACCCCGTGTTTTTCCTCACGAAGATTCCATTTTCAATTCCTTCTATTGTGTTCCTAAAGGCGGCGCCCGGGGTTTTGGGCGCGGTTGTGTGTGTCCACGTGTCGTGATCATCACAATGCAAGTCACGCACAACAGTTTATCAATCAGCACTTCAAATCATCCACACAACATACATTCCTACGCCCAACCTGCATAAGACAATGTTAATCACGGACTACACCCCTTATTTCTCCAATCTGCAAAAACATATAACACCTATCGTAAGCGGACTTACCTCACCTTCAAGAGCGCCTGCATGGTTAGAAAAATCACTCAGCGTTTTAATTACGGCCTAAGTCCACTTGAGGTCTAGAACGATAGGTTCTAGAACAAAGTCCCCAGCGGAGTCGCCAGCTGTCGCGACCCGTCCGAAGGCGGACGCGGCTAATGGATTACTGATCGCGGGCCTTTTCCCCAGCACCGGAGTGCGGATCGCGGGTTTTGGATCGGCGCGGGCCCTCCCAGGCCCATACCAAATCGCGGCGGGAGTATTATTCAAAGGATTCGACGCTAAGAGTCGATCGCTTTCGACCTTCAGTGTGGTCGTGGTGGCATGTGCAACTTGTGCATGCATTTGGAGTCGCCACCGGTCTTTCTTGGAGGGTAGACCGGAAACCTTACTGACCGATTGGGAGAGATCGATCAATTCTGCGGAACCAGAGATTTTGGGTTCGGGGACTTGGTTACGTCGGTGTCATTACCAACGCCCTTTCGGTACCTAACGCGAGTGATTTTCCTAATTAAGATTTCATGCAGGCGCAATTTTGGGTGAGGTAAGTCTGACTTTGCACATTAACCAGTTTAACATGCTCACGTAATCATAATAAATAAATAGATGTCAATCACATAAACATCTATCCTACGTGGTGATCATGGGATTATGATTTAATGGGTCTCGAGCCAATGAGACCACATTTAATCATTTTAATATTTTAATAACGGAGAGCCGCTCTTCGCTTCTTCCTGGTTTCTTGAACTCTTCAAGAATCGGGCCCCAAAGAGCTCGCCGACTTAAAAGACTCCTCCACGTAATCCTCGTAGCATTTACATCAACAATTGACTATGCTAAAAATAAAGATTACATGAAAAATAAAAGGAGTACGCAGCCTCCATTTAATAATTACAACCCCAAATATATAAATAATCACCATACATTCATACATACATCAATCACATTGATTAGGGATTTTTCCATGATCACCACCCTTCCACGTAAGTAATAAATTCACAATTTAAAACTTAGGAAGGCACAATAAAAATTCTACGTTGAATCATATTCAGAATTTTTACGTAAAATAAGATAGCCATAAATTTTCGATTCAAAATTGATTTAGTCTCAATTTTTGCTACGTTGATTAATTTATCATATAAAATAATCAACATCCATTAGCCATGTAAGACGAACAATTCGTTAATACATATTGGCCATAGTATTGCAAAAATTGCAAAAAATCAATTAAATGCACGAAAACACCTAAGGATCGGCTCTGATACCACTGTTGGGATCCACGTAACACGTAGCGGAAATAAATAACAACCCATACATGTATCTCCAGAGGCGTACTTCGTGCATTTCAATCGAAAAAAATCACAAAGCCTCAAAGGGAGTAAATAGATTACCTCTCGTAGCGTGCTTGAACGGAGGTGTCGGTTCGATGTTCTTCGATCTCAGCCTCCACAAGTGTTAGGCATCTAGTTCAAACGCACCACCAATTGACGAACGGGGAGACGACTAATAACTCCACAACAATTGTGCTAGCAATATGCGGAATCAATATTCCGAACTTAGTATATTTTGCTCACTCAAGATTATGAGAATATAGAGAGTGTTTGTGTTCTTCTCTCTAAGCTCTCAAAAATTTGCACACTCTACAAAATGTCTCCCCCCTTCAACCTCAAAACTCTTGCCATCCTTTTATAGCCAAAAATACCTTCCAATAAATTGTATTTAAAAATAGCACTAACAATTATAAATTCTATCTAAAAATAGCACTCACAAATAAATGACATTTAAAAATAGCACTAACAATAGCACTCACAATTTATAATACAAAAATGCTATTTAAAAATAGCACTAACAATAGCACTCACAATTTATAATACAAAAATGCTATTTAAAAATAGCACTAACAATTATAAATTCTATCTAATAATAGCACTCACAATTTATGATAAATAAATGCCATTTAAAAATAGCACTAACAATAGCACTCACAATTTATGATAAATAAATGTCATTTAAAAATAGCACTAACAATAGCACTCACAATTTATAATACAAAAAATGCTATTTAAAAATAGCACTAGCAATAGCACTCACAATACAAAAATGCTAAAAAAAGGCACTAACAAAGGTGTTAAAAATAATAACCATTATAATTATTACAAGAGTTAAAGAGGTTACCAAACAGTACAAATATGCATAACGTATAAATACGTATGACGTATAAATACGTAGAGCATACGTATACATCCGTGAAACCGGGGACTAATTGAAAGAAAAATGTGCAATTAAGCCCTTTTGGTAAAAATTGATTAAATTGGAGGGCAAATTGACCTAATTGCACTTTAAGACTTTAGAATCCAATGTCATAGCTTATAAAAAGTGAGAATTGAAAACTAAAAGACTCGAAAATGATTTTTTTTTTAGGCTCGGTTCGGGTTTATGTTTGTGAAGGAACATATTGACCCGAGCCGAATTTTTGAGATTTAAAGTGACACACTTGAAGAGGAAATTAAAACAAAATTATCGAATATTTTTGGGTATTTTTCTGACCACGAATGGTATTTTTCTGATTTTTTGGGTATTTTTATAATTAAATAAACTCGAAAAATATTAAAAATACCGAAAAATATTTTTTGTTCAAAATTGGTTCCTAAGGTTAAACCAAGGCTTCCAAAGTTGATTTTGTGATTTTATGACCTTTTTTGATATTTTTAATTAATTTTAAAGTATAAAAATCACAATAATAAATGGTAAAAAAAATCAGGTGTCAACACCTTCATTGTGAGGGACTGGAGTCTTTGAGCTGGAACCTTCATCATTGCCCTGTTGGGGTTGAGACATACATCCCTGAAGAGTATTGATCCAAGTGTCCAACTCCTCATCAAGGAAATCACATGTTCTTTCTAGCCCTTGGTGCTCGGATTGGGTGTCGTCAACTGCAGGCGAGGGATTCCTCTCTTTGCTCTCGTCATGAGCAATTTGACGCCTCGAATTGGAACTTCCTCCAATGACCAGCAGGTTTATATGTGCACTCTCTACCAATGCCAGATCCGCTTCAGGGACAGCATTAATGACCGATTCGCGCTCAAACTGAGGAATCCCTATGTGCTGGAACTGTGGTATATACTCTTGAGGAGTATTGAGATAGCTCGGCGGAACATTCTGATTTGGGTTAGAGGAGTCGCTGACACGACTGCTGGTCCCGTCATTGCTGAAACACGGTTGGGTGCTCTTGGCTCCCCAATCATCATGGTTGTAACTCTGCCCAGCACTTGAGCTCCAACCGGCTTTATGATGGTTTAACGCTATCCTTCCATCCTTTAGCAATCTCCTATAGTACTTGAGGTGAGACTCAACGTTAATTCTAGAGAGCCCTGGCACGTTCATAATCTCGAGTACGCGTAGTGGGCTAGCCGCATCAACTCCCAGCTCTCGAATTGCATCAACAAATTTGGTGTGAAGTTCATAAGTCCAGTAAAACCTTGTTCTCTTATCACCCAAAATATCGTCAATACTTCGGTAGCTATTCTCTACGGGATCTAGTCGTTTCAAAAGTTGTCCAGGGAGGGACTCACCGACTTTGGATTGGCTGGCTGCGACAGCGAGTTCGTCATTGAGAGAACTCCACCTGTGATAATTCATATCCCATTTCTCAGAGGATGTTGGTGTTGATCCTATGGTGTTGACTTGCTCATGCAGATCTCCGGCGGTATCTGGCTGTGTCGGAAAATGCTGTGGAGAATACGGTAACAGCTGAGCGTTATTCGTCAACAGGGATGGTTCATCGAGGAACACCTCGCCGAGGACAACAGGATTACCACAATTAAGGCAGGTGGCCTTGGTCAGAGCTTCCTTATATTTCGCGCTTTCAGCTTGAAGCTTCTCATTCTCCTCCTTCAGGACCAGTAACTCATGGTCTGCGTATTGCTGTTTCACCCGGGTTCGTTTGTTGGCAAACCAAAACTTGACCTTCGAAAGCTCCAATCCTATCTTTCGGCTCAACTCCATTTTCTGTTTGTTGACACCTGATTTTTGACAATCTTTTATTTTAGTTTTTATTTCTAAAATTAATTAAAAATAGCAAAAAAGGTCATAAAATCACAAAGTCAACTTCGGAAGCCTTGGCCTAGCCTCGGGGACCAATTTTGAACAAAAAAATATTTTTTGGTATTTTATAATATTTTTCGAATTTATTTAATTATAAAAATACCCAAAAAATCAGAAAATTATCATTCGTGGTCAGAAAAATATACAAAAATATTAAATAATTTTGTTTTAATTTCCTACTCAAGTGTGTTACTTTAAATTTTGAAAATTCGGTTCGGGTCAATGTTCCTTCACGAACACAAACCCGAACCGAGCCTAAAAAAAAAATGCCAATCGAGTCTTTTAATTTGTAAGATCCTATAATCTGGACGTCGACCGCCGTATGCAATAAACGCCCATTGTTTCTCTTCGTCGTGAGGGGACTAGAATGATTTTAAAAAAATGAAAAGAGGAGGAAGTGGAAGACAAATTATCCATGGGGGGCAAAGGTGGGGGAGCGGCGCCTCAACCAAAAAAACAAGAGTATAAGATAAAAAAAGAAAAAAGAAAAGAAAAGAAGACTGGGAAGTAGAGGACAGCAGGAGTCTGTCCTCCACCATAGAGAAAAGGAAGATTAAACAAAAAAAAGGGAAAGGGAGCCAGCGCGACACCCCCTCCCTGCCTTCTCCTTTGGATTTTTTTTAGGTTTTCTGGCGACCATCCCTTCACAAAATGCGCGTCAGCTCCTCCAGTGCCCAGGGCGACCCCAAAACCACCCCCCACCAGCTTCATCGCTTTTTTTTTTCTGCCGCGCCATCCCGGAGCGACCACCACCTCGCCCAGGCCGCCCTCATCGTCAGCCTCGCCCGGGCCCGCTCCACCGCCTCCTTCGTCGCCAAGCTGTCCCGAGCTCACCGAAGCTCCGGGCCGTGAGGGACTACGTCGACACGGCGGACTCCGACCGTCTAGCTGATTCGGTGAGGGAACTAGGGCGCTCGGGTAGGGTCTTACCAGGTTCCGCGTGGCACGGGGAAACGTGGGCGAGCGCCGACTCAGCCCCACCGCACCTGAGCCTCCGACGCCACCACACATCTCCGGGTCTCGCGACGCTGTGTCCATGCCGACGTTGTTGCTCCATGGCGACACCCTCTTACCTCGACGACTCTCTCCCCGCTCCTGACCGTGTCTGACGCTCCCAAGGTCGCCGCAAGTTCTGGCGTCCGTCACCACCTCCTGTTCCGCTCGTCCGATACCTTCCAGTCCCCGACGCCTCTGGTCCGAGTCTCCCAGCACCTCTCGGGGCCAACCTCAGCCGAGACGCCATCGTCCCGACGCTTTCCAGCTTTACCTCGATCCTGCTCGTGCCTATCCAGGCTGTTCGACCCTCCCTGCTCAGCAGCGGGACAGCCTGCCCGACGTACGACCGGCACGTTCCAGCTCCTGCTTGACCTTGACCGAGCTTCCTCAGTTTACCCGACGGCCATCGATGCGGGGTCAGCGTTTGATCCAGCGGCCGATGAAACGGTCTTGTCTGTCCGATGCCCAGGAACGCATGGAACGCATGAAGCTATCACAGTGGTTGTTTTGAAGGGTTTACCTCTTCATCCCTGTGCATGGAACGCATGAAGCTATCACAGTGGTTGTTAGCAAACTTGAGAGCATTAGCATGGAGTCGAAGACGGTTCGGTCCGAGGCGATATCTTCGAGTATCGGAATAGGCGAAGATCCGAGCTTAGAGAAGCTTATCATCAGTGAAATAGATAATAAGGACCATAAATGCGGGGTTGAATGCTTCATTCTCGTTAAAGAAGTTATCACTGTTATTATTCAATACTAGGTGGCCAGCTGGTCGCAGAAGCAAGATGTCCTCAATCGTGGCGACGAGCGATCAAAGCCGTGATGAGTGATTCCGGACTAGCGGAGCATGGTGGCCGTCGACGGAGGATGACGAACGGCTTCAAGCCGCGTGTGGAGGAGGAGTCGCGTCACGATGGTACATGTGGCGAGAGCCAAAACATCCGAGCTCGTTTCTGTTCTCATGGGGGAAGCGACGTCCCACGATGAAGACCATGAATAGTGAGGTAAGAGTTATTTTCATGTTGGGTTAGATATGTGGTTTGGTTTTGGGGGGGGGGGGCTAGTTGGGCTTACGTTGGTGCTAATGGAAGATAGAATGGGCTTAGGCAAATGGGTTTAGTAGGCCTAAAAGGAAAGAATGGGCTGGGGTTCCTTTTGTGCATTGGGCTTGATTCAAGTCCTCACTCCTAGTTTGGATTGGGCTCAGCAGCCTGATCCAGGCTCGGGCCCAATAGTCCCATCTGGATCCGACCACTTTAGGTAAGTAATAATTAAAGAAAATAATAATAATAATAAATTCAAAAATCAATAAAAAAATAGAAAATCATAAAAAAAAAAATTCAAAAAAAATTCGAAAAATTCAGAAATTATAAAAAATTCAGAAAATAGGAAATGGTCACAAACAACTGGCCAAGGCTCATCCCGGGTGTTTTGAACCCGATCCTTCTTAAAAATGACGATTTCGCCCTTTGGGCGAATCGTCTCCCAAAAATTGAAGAAAAATCAAGAAATTCCAAAAAAATTCTCAAGAATGGGAAATGGATACAATCAACTAGCCATGGAATATTTTGGGTAATTCGGTATCCAAAACTTTTAAAATTGACGATTTTGCCCTTCGGGCTAATCGTCCCCAAATCTTCCCATTTTGCCCCTGGTCCTAAATCATGCCTTCCCTAATCCCTTATGGCTATACTAGGAGGCCATGGATGTGAATTGATGTGCATCGATCTGATTTATTTATGCACTCGGTTGTGCTTTCATTTAAATTGATTGTGATTGATAGGAATAGTCTTCCAATCTGCATGAAATCCTGAATCAAACCTACCCACCCAAAATTGCGCCTGCATGAATTCTTAGCTAGGAAAATCACTCGCGTTAGGTACCGAAAGGGCGTTAGTAATGACACCAGCGTAACCAAGTCCCCGAACCCAAAATCTCTGGTTCCGCAGAACTGATCGACCTCTCCCAATCGGTCAGTAAGGTTTCCGGTCTACCCTCCAAGAAAGACCGGTAGCGACTCCAAATGCATGCACAAGTTGCACATGCCACCACGACCACACTGAAGGTCGAAAGCGATCGACTCTTATCGTCGAATCCCTCAGAAAAATACTCCCGCCGCGATTTGGTATGGGCCTGGGAGGGCCCGCGCCGATCCAAGACTCGCGATCGGTAATCCATTAGCCGCGTCCGCTTTCGGACGGGTCGCGACAGCTGGCGACTCCGCTGGGGACCCTTGTTCTAGAACCTATGGTTCTAGACCTCAAGTGGACTTAGGCCGTAATTAAAACGCTGAGTGATTTTTCTAACCATGCAGGCGCTTTCAAAGGTGAGGTAAGTCCGCTTATGATAGGTGTTATATGTTTTTGCAGATTGGAGTAATAAGGGGGGTAGTCTGTGATTAACTTTGTTTTATGCAGGTTGGGTGTAGGAATGTATGTTGTGTGGATGATTTGAAGTGCTGATTGATAAACTGTTGTGCATGACTTGCATTGTGATGATCACGACACATGGACACACACAACCGCGCCTAAAACCCCAGGCGCCGCCTTTAGGAACACAATAGAAGGGATTGAAAATGGAATCTCCGTGAGGAAAAACACGGGGTAATCCACTTTTCAATTCCGCTCGCTTCGAACTAAGGATCGAGTCCCAATGCAACGATAGCTGTGCAATGGAATCGGCTCTTTCTAGAACTCGAGGTGGGAACCTTAACCTTAGGTGCCAAACCCTCTGATTTTTAGAAGTTTACCATCACTTGTCTCATGCGCATGTCTTTGGGCGGTTGGTACACCTAAAACCGCACATAAGTCGACGAGTTTGGTTGGTAAGACTCTCTATCCCTCAAATCTATTACAGTTCATATAAATATAGGCATTTCATTCATTGCATTCTGGTGATTAGATTAAATGCCATTGCAAGGATAGATATGTGTGTTTTTCCAAAACGTCCTTGATAGAAGACGAGGAGGATGATATCCCATGGCAAACACCGAGTGAGCAACAAAGGAGCCTACTATGGACATTATTGAGATATCGTCCAATGAAGATGACGAGTGGGGGCAAGTGATCCGGAAGTCACAGATCGAGCTTGGGGCATCCTTGAACGTTAGGATCACATTCCTTTGTTTTATTTTCCATTACTAATCCTCTTGTATAGGGTTTATTTTTATCGAAGTTTTCTCTATCTCACCCCTTAGAGTGATTGTATTAGGGATCTATTGGTGTATACATTCAGATGGAGCTTGGTTGTATTTCTTTTGACGGGTCATGGGAATGTGATAGTGGCATTTTCTCTAATCATCCGAATACTCCCAAGTCAAGTTTATAATTCCTTTAGAGGAAATTAATTGGAAGTCTTGCACGACCTTTTGGTCGTATAGGGTAATCCAACCCCAATTTCGCTAGAATGAATTATACACTTGAATCGGTTCATGCATGTGTTACGCCGCTGGTAATCCACGATAATTGATCAAGAGTACCGGCATTGTTTCGAATTTAATGACGAGATAGATGTCCAAATTGCCCTCGTTCTTAACAAAACGGCTTTGATTTGGATGCCGTATCTTCAATTAAATTTAAAACGCGTCGTTGGTCAAAAGCGATTATCGTGAATTACATTCCTTTCAATAGTATGCTTTCCTTCGAGGAATATTGATAAAAACTTTTCGCACAAGATTATCCTTGTAAAAGTTTTTGTCTTTATTAATCACGAGCAAGCATAGGATTGAAAGGGGTTTATGCTTTCTTTTTCAAATTATTCCTTCTGATTCGGTCGTTTCATTTGCAGGTAAAAAATAGGTAATAGAGAGAAATCTTTTCCCGGATAAGTCTGAGGCTATTATTTCATCTGATCATGAGCGAGTTAGAAAATCAGAACACATCTACTCGACTTATTATGGACCAGCTCATCCAAGTCTAAGATGTCCGGATGCTCGAAGAAATGGATCATATAAAAGCTAAAATAAACACGGGGGCTTTCATTCATTCTTGCCCAAACCAGATCATACAATTCATTGGGGTGGAAAAGTAAAGCAGAAGTGAGCCCTAATCAACGACACAAAGGAGCCCAGCTGGCCCTCCAGGTTATGGATGCTTTGTTTATACGCACCACTCCGCGTATCATGGTCCGCAAGCCTGAGGTGAAGGCGTTTGCGTTCATCATTGACTGCAACAACCTGAGTCTCGTGATCTTCGGCGACTGCTTCCAAGTCCCGAACAAGTCCATTCTCACGAGTTATATCCTCATTTATGCCGTTGAGCCTTTCTTCCAGCCACTCGCTTCGGTTCCTTAGCAGGGCGTTACGTCGATCGCGCTCATAGGTAGCCAGAGATAGGGCTAAGTCCTCCACCAGATTCCTCCTCTCGCGTAGCAATGTCGAAACCCGCTCTTTGGCGAACTCAACAGCCTTTTTGTGGCTGTCAACCAGGTAGTCAGCCAGCGCTAGGCGGTCGGACTGATCCTCATAACGGGCTCGCAGGACACGAGCCACGGTAAGTCCCCGGTGAGCAGTGCGGTAGGCCTCCAAAGAGTTTGTAAAGAGCGTTGGAAAAATTCTGTATTCCCTCCCCAGCGCAGTACCCTCGAGGGAGATGATGTCCAGGTCCCCGAACATGACTCAGATTTCGTCCTCGGTTTCGGGATGATCAGATATGTGAGCGTAGCCTCGACCCAAGAGGTTATAGAACTCTTCCCATCGAGCCAAAGCTTCGGCTGGGAAAGTGGGAACATGGGAAGAGGCCATTTTCGACGGAGAGGTGTGTAATGGAGCGATTTGAAGATGGAAGCAAATTATATGAGAGCATTAATCCCCCAAACACCAACTCCGCATTTTATAGCGTCTCGAGAGTGGAGAAAAGTTGCAGCAATAATGCTTGTGGAGCCGGGTTAATGTAAAGCGAGGGCTGCTCCTCCCGTGAATCATCAGACATGTCCTGGTCCGCAATTTCAGGCCTGACAAATTCGGTCTCGCCATTATTAAAGCGGGGAGGGAGGCGAGCGCAGCTATCGAAGAAGCCGCGAAAGGATTGTGTTGTTCCATCACGCATAAAGCTGGGCGGCGAGTGAACAGCTCTGCCACTTAAAAAGAGAAGACAGTGCTGAACAGGCATGACTATTGAGGAAAAGTGAAAGGCGAGCGCAACTATCGAAGAAGCCGCGAAAGGATTGTGTTGTTCCATCACGCATAAAGCTGGGCGGCGAGTGAACAGCTCTGCCACTTAAAAAGAGAAGACAGTGCTGAACAGGCATTACTATTGAGGAAAAGTGAAAGGCGAGCGCTACTATCGAAGAAGCCGCGGAAGGATTTGGTTACCCCTTCGTGTCGGAAAGCTGAGCAAGAGGCAAACAGTTTCGTCGTTTCAAAAACAGAACGCTGAACAGACCTAGCTTTCGAGGAAAAGGAGGCAACAAATCGAAAGAGCGAGTATACAAAAGAGAACAGAGAACCCCGAGTGACGAGTTCGTTGAAAGACCTCAAATTCTCTAGAATCAAATTCGACATCAAAGCCATGGAACTCAACATTGCCCGTGACGAACATCAAGATCGCAGTGGTGACGACGGCAGTGGCCACGACGCTCAACCCCGGAAAAGAAAAAGTCGTCAGCGCTACGCTCGGAAAGAAATCCAGGAGCTTGAAGCTTTCTTTGATGAATGCCCTTGCTCAGGCGAGGAACAAAAGATTGAATTGGGCCGGAAGCTGGGAATGAATCCTATGAGAATCCATTTTTGGTTTCAGAATAGACGTTTCAGACTAGGTGTCCAACACAGGCGTAAGGAGATCACGGCCCTAAAAGAGCAGAACCAAAACCTTCAAATGGAAAACATGTGGTATGAGAAAATCCTCAGTACTATTACCTGCCCTGACTGCGGTGGCCCTACCTCCCTCAGTAAATTGTTCCCCGGTAAGCCTTCTACGAAGATGGAAGGTGCTCATTTATCCCCCTGCTCCCTTGAGCCATCTCCGGTACAATCAGATCCTGCTAATGGCGCGCATGAGCAGATCGATCCTACAGAAATTATACCAGTGTCTTCGGAGGAAGAAGATACGTGTCGTTATGATCGGAGTCACCTCATCGAAGCCCATGAACCTCCTCCACAACAGCTTCCGGTAAGATCAGATACGGTTCAAGAGGAGTTAGAGGTTAGTCGGCAGGCTATCTACGCCACTCTGGACGACGAGAAGAAGAAATTCACTTGGCCCCCGGAGCTTCATCTCAAGTTCTTGGACGCAGTTCGACAGATAGGACTCGACTTCATAGGTCCGACAAACATACTTAGGGTCATGAACGTACCGGGACTTACCAAGCAATTAGTCGCGAATCACCTTGGTTGCTACAGAAGGGCGTTAGGACAGCGTTATGCAGAACTGAATCCGAGCAATAGACTCGGCTGCGAACCCAGCACCCTTATGACAAATGAGGCCCGGTCGAATCTGGACGACTATTGGGGATTTGATCAGGATATCCTCGCGAGTCATTTCAATATTCCTCAAGAGCACGCATCACAAGTGCAACGAGTAAACACTCCTCCGTCCGAGCAGCAGCTAGTCAGTGTTCATCCTGTTGCAGATCAGCCCACCACGCCCAGTGCTCAAGGGTTTGCCCAATCAGAGCATGTGGCTTTAGATGATCTAATGGGAGAATGCTTGGAGCATTCTTATTTCCCTAATCCCCAAGTGGGAGATGCTTGTGGTAGTCAATCGATCAAATCTCCTCTTATAATCCCAGACAAAGATGGAGGTTCCAGTTCGAAGAACCCGTCGGGCGATGCAGCTCAACCTACACATCAATCGTTCGAGGGGTCGGGTGATTTCTTCGATGAAGGACTTGATACCTGGTTCGATCAGTTGGAAGCTATTAAAGGTTGGCAACCATGATCTGCAGTTGGTAATGGCACACCTAAGCTGAGGCCAGACTGGTTAGTCATTGGACATGCCCAAAGAAAGAAGGGGATGTACGCGAGAAGGATGTATCTCCTATTGTAAAGTTCTCATCGGTGCATGCGTTTGTTTCTTCAATAGCTAGAGTTGATTTTGCATAATGTTTTTCGCAAACGTCATCTCGTGTGTATACGGTAATTCCTTGTTATTAAGTTCAAGATAAAATCAGCCCCGACGCGTGAAGGCAGAATTGATAGCATGAGTTACTAGCAGAATGGGATCGAGCTCGAAAGTGAAAGATTACTAGCGGCCCCAAACGCAATGACCGCAAAATCAGGGGCAATCTTTAAGTTTCGAGCAACTACAAATCTATTTCTCACGAGGCATTCAAGTCAATCAAATATAAAGCGTCGGGCTGTGAGAATGATGCGTAGTCAATCTGTTGACACAGGCGAAAAAGGAGTCGCGTAGATCCGAAAGCAAAAACCTTTCTTGGCTAGTCAACAATGCAGAATGAAAGAGCATATATAAACAAACTCGCATTTATTTCATTCAGCAGGAAAGTTTACAAGTGGATCACTGAGGGGGAGCAGTAAACCCAAAATGAGTTCTGACAAGCATCACAAAAAAGCTTAACTGACTCTCCATGCTATCCATGCCTTGCTTACAACCCACACTCCGGGAATCGAGGTCTACAAGCTTGAAGAAAAGGAGACGACATTTCTCCTTAAGTTCGTTCACCTTGGTGTCATAGTACTCGAACTCAAGCTCTAAGTCATGAGCCAGCACCCTCCCGCGAGCTATATCCATGCTCAGGTCTTCAATCCTTTCCTCCAACCAGGCACACTGGAACCTCAGCACGAAGTTGTGCTGGTCTTGCTCAAAGGCGGTGTCAAAAAGAGCCAGACGCTCCACCAAGTTGTCCCTCTCACGGACCAGCATCGAAACCTGGGCGTGGGCGTATTCAACAGCCCTTTTATGGTTATCGGCCGTCAGCACGGCCAACATCAGGGACTCAGCTCGGTCCTGATAACGGGCTCGCACGATACCAGCCAAAGTGACCTCCCGGCTAGCAACTTCATAAGCCTGCAGGAAATTGTTGAAGAGAGTTGGGAAGATCACGAACTCCCTTTGCAGTTTCGTACCTTCAATACACACAGTATCCAGGGCCGGAATCAGAGTACGAACTTCAACCGCAGCTTCAGGATGATTGTTTATGTAGCCATAACCTCTACCCAAGAGATGGTAAAATCTCTCCCATTGGGTCGAAGTTTCAGTTAAGGCAGCAGGCACAGAGGAGGAATCCATATGCGATGGAATGACGGAGAGGAGAGTGAGAATGTGAAGAGTGTTTGAGAGGCTGAGTCTGATAAGGCTAAAGTGTTAATCTTCTTGACATCAATCTATCACCTTATAAATGCTCGAGTAAACAGGGAGAAGTGGTAATAATATTTTATGTGCAGTAGAGCCAAGCGGGTTTCGTTAATGCATCCCCGATGAGTCACGAATCCACCACCGTCCTGTGATCTCGGGTTTTACGAAACATAATGGCGCCGAAAGGTGGGCAGGCTTGTTACTCTAGAGACTGGGCCAGGGGGACAAGCGTAGTGCTCGACAAAGCGAAATCAACGCAAGAGATCTTCAGGCTCCGTTCACGTAGAAAAGAGCAAAAAAGGACAAAGTGGGAATTACGAAGCCTTGAGAAGAGCGCTCGTCAGGTAGCCATCACAAAAGGACGAAGTGGGAATCTCGAAACATTGAGAAGAGCGCTCGTCGGGTAGCCATCACCTTTGATCGAAGAACGGTGATCCGGCTCCTTTAACCTCTCAGAATTTGCAGAGGAAGTGAAGATCCAAGGATGAACAAAGAAAGCTGAGTTAACGGAAAATCAAACAGTGATATTCCGGTCAAAATGTTCAAGGGATTCTGTCATTTACTGGGAGCGCCAGACTTGGAGGTCTCCGAGCTTGAGTTGCTGGAAGAGTTTGAAGATCTCAGAACCGAACCTGACACGAAGGCCATGGAGACCGATCCTTCTAATGATGAAACCCGCGGCTTGGTTAACGAGAACAGTACCCGCGACGGTGATCAGCGTCAGAAAGGGGAATATCTCCAACGCAACACTTCAGGTCAAGTCCATAAACTCGAATTGTTTTTCAGGGAATACCCCTATCCGGACATGGAACAGAGAATCAAAATGGGCCAGGAGATAGGGTGGGAGCCTCGGAAGGTCAAGTGCTGGTTTGAAAACAAACGAACCCGGCTGAAGCAGCAACGCGATCGGCACGAGTTAGCGATTGTAAGGGAGGAAAATGAAAAGCTTCGAATAAAAAACATTCAGTACAAAAAAGCTCTAAGCATCGCTATTTGCCTTGAGTGCGGTAACCCTGTTCCCACGGACGGAGTATTCACTGAAGAGCCAGATCTGGGGGTTTATAATGCTCATTTGTTGCAATGCCCTTCGCAGCATCTTTCGGAACAGGCGGGTACCGCCGAGGATCTACAATAGGAAACTAGTGCTATAATGTCAAAGTCTACGCCCATTGTGGAAGGGAACATGCGTCATGACAAGTCGGGTCCGCTCAATGATGAACTCACCATCATGACCAGCCGATCTGAGACCACTAAATCCCCTCCAGAGCAACCTCCAACACGACCAGATTCCGAGAAGAGTAACCGCCAAGTTGCTGACACCACTTTGGCTAGCAAGAAAATAAGATTTCGTTGGACCCCGGAGTTTCATAGCAAATTTGTTGATGCAGTTCAACAGTTAGGGATCAGTTTTGCTTGCCCATTGCCCATACTCGAAATCATGAACGTGCCGGGACTGACTAAAAATATGGTCAAGAATCACCTTTGGCGCTACAAGAAACTATTGAGAGATGGACGAGCGTCGCTAGATCAAGATAGAGGCGGTTCAACACGACCAGATTCCGCGAAGAGTAGCCGCCGAGTTGCCAACCCTACTTTGGCTAGCAAGAAAACAAGGTTTTATTGGACCTCGGAGCTTCATAGCAAATTTGTTGATGCAGTTCAACAGTTAGGGATCAGTTTGGCTCGCCCATCGCGCATACTCAAGATCATGAACATGCCGGAGCTGGATAGAAATAAAGTCAGGAACCACCTTTGGTGCTACAAAAGACTACTGAGAGATGGACGAGTGGCACTAGACCAAGATAGAGGCAGTTCAAGTTTAAACGATGAGCATGGCTGTGATCGCAATCCTCATGCAGCAGGAAGCATCCAATCACCTCTTAACACCGATGGGACTGACAATTACACGGTCGATTGTTCAGGCATCAATCAGAGTACTCCCCTGGGTTATCCTAGTACTCCTCAGGAGTATGTACCGCAATTTCAGCAAATCGGGACTCCCCAGTCTGAGCACCGACTGGCCGTTAATGCTAGTCCTACAGCGGATCTAACATTGGCAGGAGATGCACGTACAATCTTGCGAGACGATTACGGAGATTCCGGCTCGAAGAATCAGATGGTCCATGACGAAAATGGCGAAAAGATTCCTTCTCCAGTAGTCGACAATACTCAACCTGAGTGTCAGTCGCTCGATGGTTCAGACGATCTCCTTGAAAACATCTATTCTTGGTTCGATCGGCGGAATTCCCCCCTGAGTTACCCTGATACTCCTCAAGAGTATATACAACAATTTCAGCAGGTATGGACTCCCCAATTTGAGCACCAACCGATCGTTAGTGTTATTCCTACGGCGAATCCAGCATTGGGTACAAACCTACTGGACAACGATGAAAGTACCAACTCGAGAAGTGAGGTTGTTCATATCGAAAGTAGTGTGAGGAACCCATCGCCAACGGTTGAGGATGCCCGACTTGGGCGTCAATGGCTTGAAATTTCAAGCGAGTCCCTCAGTGAGCAACTCGGCATGTGGATCACGCATAAACCGAGGAACCAGGTTGTTCATGCCGAAAATGGGAGAAGTCCGTCACCAGCAATTAAGGATGCTCAACTTGGACGACTCGAGCGGTCGGACGATCTCCTGAATGAGCAACTCAGCCTATGGGTCAAGCATTTTGGAACAAGTGCATCTTCGCAGTCGTGACCGGTACCGGCGACCGGACATCTGGTTCGAAGCTCGTGTGCTAAATCATTAGAAGGCTTAGGAGAGTGAGAGGTGAATACGTCGAATGAATGTGTTACGGATCTCGTTGAAAAGTTCCCGCGGGAACAGTTTAATTAACGCTTAAAACTAACCGATCTGAGTGTCAACATTACCCTTTGAATGTCTTCGAGCCAAGGGCCATGGATTAATCACTTAATCCGTGGAGCAAATTCCATGAACGATGACTATCACCCGCGGAGCATAATGGGATCTACCCCATTCAGCACGAAATACGTTTGGTCACGAAGCTTCCCATTTGGTAAAACGATGTATCGTTCCTAAACGATCTTCAATCGAATACAAAAGTAATGTCTCATTTCTTTCCCTTCTCAGGTGATAAACGTGGATAAATCACTCAAGGAGCCATCTGTTCAAATAACAAAACAGACGTTGCCCAACCAGGGGCAGCGGAACCATTGATATTGCAAATATTCCAAGCATGGATAAGCGGATTTGATAGACGTGATTCATATCAATACGCGACGTCAGAACGGGATGAGAACCAAGAGTAAAGTTGTATCGTCCCAATTTATTTTCAATTTGGGAATATGAGTTAACACTTGTTATTTATCCTTGATAGGGACTCACCATCAAGGAGGACAGATTTTCACAACCTGTGTGCACTCGCAGGGGCACACGACCAAGGGTAAGATGTATCGTTCTAATTTTTTGAAAAATGCGTGAACGTACAATAACATGTTTCTTCCATATTTTCAGGGATCTCCAGCCGCGGGGGACAGGTAAGTATCCCTTTCCCCAATCCATTGAAGATGTTAAATAAAAAAGAAAAGCTTTCAAAATCTAATGTCTAGAAAAGACGTAGAATTCAAACTTCATTGGCATTCATGTTTTAAAACAGGAGGTTGTCTGAGCATGAATAAGAACGTGCATGGTGCATCATAAAATCCCATTGACGGGTAAAATTTTTAGAAAAAGGAAAGAGATTTTTCCAATCGAAAATTGTTCAAAACTTTCAAAAGGACTTTTTCTCAAAAGACGAGAGGCAAAGCCTAGTCCAAACACGTCCTATACACACTTAAGAGAGAAGTGGAGCGGATTAGATAGCAAAATCTGGACCTACGGAAGTAGGGATTATTCGCAACAATTACATGGATTGGGATGACAGAGGCATTCGTTTCATATCCCCAAATACTACAGGTGACCATTGACAACCCCTTCGAACGGCGGTTTTCATCCTCAACCCTGTCAAGAACCACCCCCACATTGGGGCAAAATGGAGGTGAGTCCAGCAACATCAGGAGAAGATGGTTAGAAATTTTCTTGCTCGGACTAACATCAATCTTTGTGTGTTGTTTATATGGTAATCCAAATGCCATAGGATGATGAGAAGCATTCATTTCTCTATCCCACACACCATATCCTTTGCATAGCCAAGTTGAGCCTGCAAATTCATTTCATAAACCCATTGGTGATCATTGCAAGTTCCAAAACAAAGGCAAATCACTTCAGGAACGGAGAAGTTCAAGACTTAGGGTTTACGAAGAAACTACTAAGTTGATACTCAAGCGTGCTAAGAGCCAAGTCATATATCTAGCACAATTGCCAAGCATCCCACTTGCGACAAGGGATTAAAGAAATCCCAAGCATCAAGAAAAAGCAAAGTGCCTGGTAAAAGCGAGGCCGATGCTCGGGTAAACAATTTGATCGATCCCTGAAGAAACCTGGTAGGGAAAAGAAGAGGGAAAAACCCCTAATGGGGTCAGATCAAGAAGACTGCTCCCCAAATGATGTCAGTCGTGGAGCAAAAACACAGAAAGAGTTGTCAACCTCTTAATACCACAAGAGACGCTCTCTAAAGAGTTTGTGCACACCTCAAAAGCGGTTGCACGCCTCAAAAATTGAAGATGCAGAATGGAAAAAACAGGTGACAAGTTTGCAATGATCACCAAGGTCAATCCCCTCATAAATTCTGGGCCAAAAACAAGCTTTTTTTTGGTCCCCAATCCTACCAATGTTACAACCCTGAAACAGTCTTCTCTGACTAAGACACTTGGGTTAACATATAGCTTAGCTCGAAGAGGTACGAGCAAGACTATTTCTTTCTCATTTTGCAAGGTTCTTGACTTGTAAACCCGGAGCAGATGGTGAAGAGTTTCATTCAATGGCCTCGACTCCAAAGCGGGTCCCCCTTGAAAACCAATATCTAAGCCCAACATTACGGGCCCGTGGAAGACCTCCCGACCGATCAAAATGTACGCGCTGCGAATGAGCCTAAAACCTAGGCACAGGTTAGTAGGGAATTGAGTGCATCCCCTATAAAAACCACTATCTCAAAACAGGTGAGAAGACCTCATCGTCGAGAAATATTCCAATAGATGTTTTGAACAAACTCTTTTTGGAAATTTTCAAATTGTTTGATCCAGATTTGCCGCACAAGGAATTTGTGATCACATCTGTGTGTTGCAAGAATGCTTTGGATAACCTCTAGCATCAAAATAAACATTTCACAATTAAAACTTAAGTCATACGGTTTTTGTCAAATGGATAGCCGTGGTCTTCCCAAAGATTACTAACGTTTTCTTGGTGAAGAAAAATCTTTCAGGCTCAAACTTCTGCAGGATACCTGGAGAACCCAGCTCCCAGAATGTCGCCTCAACAGACTCAAGTGAAGTTTTTTCAAAATAAAATCTTTCACTGCTTCAAAAACTGAATTCCCGACAAACTTCGGGATCTCTAAAAAAAGAGGGGAAGAAAAACCCTTTTAAATCAAACAGTCTCATCGGACGTGGAGAACCCTCGTCATGAGACCCCTTTTCAAAAATCAAGCAGTCTCATCGGACGTGGAGAACCCTCGTCATGAGACCCCTTTTCAAAGCAAAACAAAGGTAGAAACCGCCTGAAGGGTCAAACCAAGGTAGAAACCGCCTGAAGGGTCAACTCAAGGTAGAAACCGCCTAAAGGGTCAAACCACGGTAGATACCGCCTGAAGGGTCAAATATGGTAGAAACCGCCTGAAGGATCAGCCTAATGGTCCGATCCACCATACGGATCAAAACCTTGACAAATTCCAGACACGGAAAGAGTCGTTTCCCTAGGTAAACCTTACAGTAGGTGAACCATTTCTGGTTCGATCCACCATACGGATCAAAATCCTTGGCAAATCCCAAAGCATGGGATGCGCCTTCCTTAGGTTCCTACCAGTCAGGAACCCCATAATGGTATGACCTACCATACAGGTCAGAGCTTAATCTCCCTAGGATATTCTGAACGAGTCCTAGGTATCTTCTTAAAAGTCGTCACAGCC
Organism: Rhodomyrtus psidioides; assembly: GCA_021437785.1. NCBI lineage: Eukaryota > Viridiplantae > Streptophyta > Magnoliopsida > Myrtales > Myrtaceae > Rhodomyrtus > Rhodomyrtus psidioides. The sequence continues at coordinate 286,401 of JAILYB010000041.1, read as the reverse complement.
GGGAGCATAACGACGAACCCTCAGATTCCACCGGCAGCATCTGACAGGTGAGCTTCAGGAAAGCCTCTCTCACTCTGGCCCATGTTCGAATTACAAGAGTAAACCGGTGATTAATTTGAGCATTCATCAAAAGACTTAAGGGTCCGATGTCATAGCATTTCTTTTCCCTAGTCGAGTCGGTTAAGATCCAGGTGTCATTTTGTCTTTGAAAGCAACCTCTGACGAGCTCACTCTCAAAGAGGGGCAGCTGTTGACACCTGATTTTTGACAATCTTTTATTTTAGTTTTTATTTCTAAAATTAATTAAAAATAGCAAAAAAGGTCATAAAATCACAAAGTCAACTTCGGAAGCCTTGGCCTAGCCTCGGGGACCAATTTTGAACAAAAAAATATTTTTTGGTATTTTATAATATTTTTCGAATTTATTTAATTATAAAAATACCCAAAAAATCAGAAAATTATCATTCGTGGTCAGAAAAATATACAAAAATATTAAATAATTTTGTTTTAATTTCCTACTCAAGTGTGTTACTTTAAATTTTGAAAATTCGGTTCGGGTCAATGTTCCTTCACGAACACAAACCCGAACCGAGCCTAAAAAAAAAATGCCAATCGAGTCTTTTAATTTGTAAGATCCTATAATCTGGACGTCGACCGCCGTATGCAATAAACGCCCATTGTTTCTCTTCGTCGTGAGGGGACTAGAATGATTTTAAAAAAAATGAAAAGAGGAGGGAGTGGAAGACAAATTATCCATGGGGGGCAAAGGTGGGGGAGCGGCGCCTCAACCAAAAAAACAAGAGTATAAGATAAAAAAAGAAAAAAGAAAAGAAAAGAAGACTGGGAAGTAGAGGACAGCAGGAGTCTGTCCTCCACCATAGAGAAAAGGAAGATTAAACAAAAAAAAGGGAAAGGGAGCCAGCGCGACACCCCCTCCCTGCCTTCTCCTTTGGATTTTTTTTAGGTTTTCTGGCGACCATCCCTTCACAAAATGCGCGTCAGCTCCTCCAGTGCCCAAGGCGACCCCAAAACCACCCCCCACCAGCTTCATCGCTTTTTTTTCTGCCGCGCCATCCCGGAGCGACCACCACCTCGCCCAGGCCGCCCTCATCGTCAGCCTCGCCCGGGCCCGCTCCACCGCCTCCTTCGTCGCCAAGCTGTCCCGAGCTCACCGAAGCTCCGGGCCGTGAGGGACTACGTCGACACGGCGGACTCCGACCGTCTAGCTGATTCGGTGAGGGAACTAGGGCGCTCGGGTAGGGTCTTACCAGGTTCCGCGTGGCACGGGGAAACGTGGGCGAGCGCCGACTCAGCCCCACCGCACCTGAGCCTCCGACGCCACCACACATCTCCGGGTCTCGCGACGCTGTGTCCATGCCGACGTTGTTGCTCCATGGCGACACCCTCTTACCTCGACGACTCTCTCCCCGCTCCTCACCGTGTCTGACGCTCCCGACCGTGTCTGACGCTCCCAAGGTCGCCGCAAGTTCTGGCGTCCGTCACCACCTCCTGTTCCGCTCGTCCGATACCTTCCAGTCCCCGACGCCTCTGGTCCGAGTCTCCCAGCACCTCTCGGGGCCAACCTCAGCCGAGACGCCATCGTCCCGACGCTTTCCAGCTTTACCTCGATCCTGCTCGTGCCTATCCAGGCTGTTCGACCCTCCCTGCTCAGCAGCGGGACAGCCTGCCCGACGTACGACCGGCACGTTCCAGCTCCTGCTTGACCTTGACCGAGCTTCCTCAGTTTACCCGACGGCCATCGATGCGGGGTCAGCGTTTGATCCAGCGGCCGATGAAACGGTCTTGTCTGTCCGATGCCCAGGAACGCATGGAACGCATGAAGCTATCACAGTGGTTGTTTTGAAGGGTTTACCTCTTCATCCCTGTGCATGGAACGCATGAAGCTATCACAGTGGTTGTTAGCAAACTTGAGAGCATTAGCATGGAGTCGAAGACGGTTCGGTCCGAGGCGATATCTTCGAGTATCGGAATAGGCGAAGATCCGAGCTTAGAGAAGCTTATCATCAGTGAAATAGATAATAAGGACCATAAATGCGGGGTTGAATGCTTCATTCTCGTTAAAGAAGTTATCACTGTTATTATTCAATACTAGGTGGCCAGCTGGTCGCAGAAGCAAGATGTCCTCAATCGTGGCGACGAGCGATCAAAGCCGTGATGAGTGATTCCGGACTAGCGGAGCATGGTGGCCGTCGACGGAGGATGACGAACGGCTTCAAGCCGCGTGTGGAGGAGGAGTCGCGTCACGATGGTACATGTGGCGAGAGCCAAAACATCCGAGCTCGTTTCTGTTCTCATGGGGGAAGCGACGTCCCACGATGAAGACCATGAATAGTGAGGTAAGAGTTATTTTCATGTTGGGTTAGATATGTGGTTTGGTTTTGGGGGGGGGGGGGCTAGTTGGGCTTACGTTGGTGCTAATGGAAGATAGAATGGGCTTAGGCAAATGGGTTTAGTAGGCCTAAAAGGAAAGAATGGGCTGGGGTTCCTTTTGTGCATTGGGCTTGATTCAAGTCCTCACTCCTAGTTTGGATTGGGCTCAGCAGCCTGATCCAGGCTCGGGCCCAATAGTCCCATCTGGATCCGACCACTTTAGGTAAGTAATAATTAAAGAAAATAATAATAATAATAAATTCAAAAATCAATAAAAAAATAGAAAATCATAAAAAAAAATTCAAAAAAAATTCGAAAAATTCAGAAAATAGGAAATGGTCACAAACAACTGGCCAAGGCTCATCCCGGGTGTTTTGAACCCGATCCTTCTTAAAAATGACGATTTCGCCCTTTGGGCGAATCGTCTCCCAAAAATTGAAGAAAAATCAAGAAATTCCAAAAAAATTCTCAAGAATGGGAAATGGCTACAATCAACTAGCCATGGAATATTTTGGGTAATTCGGTATCCAAAACTTTTAAAATTGACGATTTTGCCCTTCGGGCTAATCGTCCCCAAATCTTCCCATTTTGCCCCTGGTCCTAAATCATGCCTTCCCTAATCCCTTATGGCTATACTAGGAGGCCATGGATGTGAATTGATGTGCATCGATCTGATTTATTTATGCACTCGGTTGTGCTTTCATTTAAATTGATTGTGATTGATAGGAATAGTCTTCCAATCTGCATGAAATCCTGAATCAAACCTACCCACCCAAAATTGCGCCTGCATGAATTCTTAGCTAGGAAAATCACTCGCGTTAGGTACCGAAAGGGCGTTAGTAATGACACCAGCGTAACCAAGTCCCCGAACCCAAAATCTCTAGTTCCGCAGAACTGATCGACCTCTCCCAATCGGTCAGTAAGGTTTCCGGTCTACCCTTCAAGAAAGACCGGTGGCGACTCCAAATGCATGCACAAGTTGCACATGCCACCACGACCACACTGAAGGTCGAAAGCGATCGACTCTTATCGTCGAATCCCTCAGAAAAATACTCCCGCCGCGATTTGGTATGGGCCTGGGAGGGCCCGCGCCGATCCAAGACTCGCGATCGGTAATCCATTAGCCGCGTCCGCTTTCGGACGGGTCGCGACACTGTTGTCTGCTTGGAGTGGGGCATTCATTGAAGAAAGCTTCGAGTTCTCGGATTTGGTCTGGAGTGTGGCGTTGCAGTTGCTTCCTTTTCCGGCTCCGGTCATCATTGTATACTCCTTCTTCGTAGCTGAAGCCTAGAATTTCATCACTGGAGGAGTCAGTCTCCATGGCCTTCTGGCAGGATTCAGCTCCAGGATCTTCAAAGTCTCCCAGCAGTTCGTGCTCAGAAATGTCCAGGTCGGGCGTTTCTAGCAGATGGGAATAGCTTTTAAACATGATGGATCGGAGTATCTCGGGCTGATCTAGTTCACTCAGCTTTCTCTATTCACTCTTACGTGTTTGCTCACTCTAGAAATTTTCTCAAGTGATTGTGCGTGTCCTAGAACCATCCTTCAGGCTGCATATGAAGGCCAGCAAGCAAGCGCTCCTCCCGAGACCCTGCAATTACTCCTCGTCTGTCTTCCCCTTTCTTTTTCCTCGTGATAGGATCACAAACTCTCTTGCATTGATTCGGTTTCATCGAGTATTGCGCTCGTCCCCTAGTTCAGTCTTCAAAGTGGTGGGTCTACAATCTTTCGGCGCCTTTTATGATTTGCTAGGCCCGAGAACGTGGGGAACAGCGGCGGATCCGCAATTAATGACTCCGTTTAATTCATTTAGCTCCATGGGAATTAACGCCATGACCTTCTCTCAAACCCTTTTCATCATTTAAATGAAAATAGCATTTTCCCTGTGCATGCTGTTACTCTTCATTTCAACATCTTGGGCGTTCGGTGAGGAATGAATTCGTGGCCACTCAAAATTTAACGACCGTCCCTGGTTTCAGATTTAATCCAACCAGGGATCATCGCGACTGAGCGTGACGATGTTCGTCGATAGCGCTGGTTTTCACACATAATTAACTATAGTCATTAAAGAAAAATGTTCCCATAGGAACTTTACAACGGATAAAATGAGTGATCTACTCGTGAACATGTTCTTCTTTCTATGGGTGTTCGTAGTGACCGACCCATCGTGCCCCGAGTCAGGTGCTAGATCATGGCTGTCCAAGCATGCCAGCTTCCCACTGATTGAACAAGGCATCGAGCCCCTCATCAAAGAAATCGTCTGTCGTGGGTTGACCAGCGGCAGGCAGAGCACCAGCCGACTGCTGCTCGAATGGAGGAGTGCGCACTCACTGTACTTGTGACACGCGCTCTTGAAAAGTGTTGAAATGGCCCGGAAGGACATTCTGATCAGCTTTCAATTTGCCGGTGGTCGGGTTGCTAGCTTGATTGACGCTTAGATTTGGCCGGGTATCTCTTGATGTCTGAGCATTACAATGGTGGTCGCCCCTAGCTTTTGAGCTCGAGACGGATTCCTCCCGGTTTAGCTCCGCTCGACGCTGTTTTAATCGCTTTCTGTAGGCAGCAAGGTGATTCCTGACCAGTTCCTTACTAAGCCCCGGTACATTCATGGCCTTAAATATGCGAGTCGGAGTTGCTGAATCGATCCCCATTTGGTGAACCACGTCTAGGAATCTGAAATACAGTTCAGGGGGCCAAGCGAACCTCCTCTTATCGTGGCCCAAAATTGCATCGATGGCTTGACGACTGATTAACTCATCTCCAGCAGGACCCGACCCTATCGAAAATTGTTGTGCATGAGGCTGATATGCTTTGAGCTGGTCGGCGGTAACATCCAGCTCCTTGAAACTGTAGCTCCAATCAAAGCGATGCAAATCCCATCCCCCAGGAGGCATTTGTATCGTCTTCGTAGGATCATCCTGCTCATGCGTGACTCCGGCAAAATCGAGGGCGATGGGGTTATCGCAATGAGGGCAAACGGTAATATTGAGAGCTTCTTCATACCTCATGTTTTCTGTTCGCAGCTTTTGGTTTTCTTCCTTTAAAATCTCGACCACCTGACGTTTGCGTTGAGCCTTCGATTTGGATCTCCTATTTTGAAACCAAAACTGGATCATCGACTGATTAATCCCCAACTCTCGGCTCAATTCAATTCTCCACTTCTTTTTCATGTGAGGGCTTTTACTGAAGAGGGTTTCCAGCATTTGGGTTTCCTCCTGAGAGTATTGGTGAGGACGTCTTCTTTTCCCGAGTTGAGCATCGTGGATGTCGTTGTCGTCGTCGCCGTGATTTTGATTTCCGCTGCCAGAAGTGTTGGGCTCCATGGTTTTGGTGTTAGACTTGGTCTTGGAATCTTCGAGATCCCTCAGTAGTTCAATTTCTGAGATTTTTGAGTCAGTCGCCTCTAGCAGCTGGCAGTAACCTCTTAAATATGTTGGATTGAGAAATGTTTGATTGGTTCTTGCCCACTCAGAGTTCTCTACTCTCTCCTGTATGCTCACTCCCTATAAATTTTTCTTCGAGTGACTTTGTACGTTCAGGAGACGCTCTTCAAGCATCATTAGGCAAACGTTCCCCCTCAAGACCTTGAATTTCGCGCTTAGCTTTTCAACGTGATGGGACTGCTAAATCCTGTTAGGGCTTTCTTCGATAGTTGCGCTTACCTCCCACCTAACTCTAATAATGGTGATCCCGACAAATCTTTTACATCTTTTAATTGACAAGCCGGAAATCGCGGACCGAGACGAATCCAATGGTTCACGTGAGGGGACCTCCTGCTTTACCTCCTAACTGGGCTCCACCAGCATTATTACTGAGACCCTTCATCATCCTTGAGTTGCTATAAAATGAGGGATTAACGTATGGCAGGTTAGCGTTCTCGCATAATCAGCTTCTTCCTTCTAATCTCTCTATTAGCCTCGTCTTATTCTCAAGCCAACCCAACGCAAATGGCCTCCTCTCCCGTGCGCACTTTTTCGACTGATGTCTTGGCCCAGTGGGAAAAGCTTTATAACCTATTGGGTCGCGGTTACGCGCACATAACCGATCATTCTGCAACCGCGGATGAAATCCGTGTCCTGCTCGAGGACTTAGATACCACTTCCCTCGAAGGTACTACGCTGGGGAGGGAATATAGAACTTTCCCGACCCTCTTCACACACTCCTTAGAGGCCTACCGTGTTGCTGATCGGGAGGTTCTCGTGGCTCGCGTCTTGCGGGCTCGTTACAAGGATCGGTCTGATCATTTGGTGCTGACCAACTATCTGGCCGATAGTCACAAAAAGGCCGTCGAGTTTGCCAATGAGAGGGTCGCGACGCTGCTTCGCGAGAGGAGGAACCTGGTGGATCAATTGGCCCTATCCCTGACCGCTGGCGAGCACGACCGCCACAATGTCCTATTGAGGCTGCAAAGCGACTGGCAGGAAGAACGGCTCGACAAAATAACCGCAGACATAGCTCACGGGAATGGATTAGTTCGGGACTTGGAAATAATCACCGAGGAACACGAGGTCAAGGTCACTGAGGTTAAGGGCGAATGCAGAAACCTTCTCCTCAAGCTTGCGGACCAGGACATGCGAAGTCGTGAGTACGGGCATAGCATTAACAACATGGAGGGTCAGTTGGGCTCCTTTGTGTCGTTAATTAGGGTTCACTTTGGCTTTACTTTTCCACCCCGAGTTGTATGACCTGCTTTTGAAAACCCTCCACTGAGCAAAATAAATGTGTGTGTTTTAACTTCTGTATGGTTCATTTCTTCGAGCATCCGAACATCTTCAACTTGGGTGAGCCGAACCATAATATCAATAAGCCGAGCAAATGTGTCCTGATTTTATAACTCGCTCATGATCAGATGAGAGAATAGCCTCAGACTTATCCAGGAGAAGATTTCTCCCTATTACCTATTTTTTCACCTGCAAATGAAACGACTGAATCAGAAGGAATAATTTGAAAAAGAAAGCATAAACCCCTTTCAATCTTATGCTTGATCGTGATTAATAAGGACAAGAACTTTTACAAGGGTTTTAATCTTGCGCGAAAAGTTTTTATCAATATTCCTCGAAAGAAAACATACTATTGAAAGGAATGTAATTCACAATAATCGCTTTTGATCAATTTCGAGAGGAACGAATTACTCAAAAGTGCGAGGCATAATAACGTGTTTTAAATTTAATTGAAGATACGGCATCCAAATCAAGGCCGTTTTGTTAAGAACGAGAGTAATTTGGACATCTATCTCGTCATTAAATTCAAAACAACGCCGATATTCTCGATCAATTATCGTGGATTACCAGCGACGTAAAACATGCATGGACCAATTCAAGTGTATAATTCCTTCTAGCGAAATTGGGGTTGGATTACCCTATACGACCAAAAAGGTCGTGCAAGATTTCCAATTTTAATTTCCTCTAAAGGAATTATAAACTTGACTTGGGAGTATTCGGATAATTAGAGAAAATGACACTATCACATTCCCATGACCTGTCAAAAGAAATACAACCAAGTTCCATCTGAATGTATACACCAATAGATCCCTAATACAATCAATCTAAGGGGTGAGATAGAGAAAGCCTCGATAAAAATAAACCCTATACAAGAGGACTAGTAATGGAAAATGAAACAAAGGAATGTGATCCTAACGTTTAAGGATGCCCCAAGTTCGATCTGTGACTTCCGGATCACTTGCCCCAACTCGTCATCTTCATTGGACGATATCTCAATAATGTCCATAGTAGGCTCCTTTATTGCTCACTCGGTGCTTGTCATGGGATATCATCCTCTTCGTCTTCTATCAAGGACGTTTGGGAAAAACACACACATCTATCCTTGAAATGGCATTTAATCTAATCACCAGAATGCAATGAATGAAATGCCTATATTTATATGAACTGTAATAGATTTGAGGTATAGAGAGTCTTACCAACCAAACTCGTCGACTTATGTGCGGTTTTAGGGGTACCAACCGCCCAAAGACATGCGCATGAGACAAGTGATGGTGAACTTCTAAAAATCAGAGGGTTTAGCACCTAAGGTTAAGGTTCCCACTTCGAGTTCTAGAAAGAGCCGATTCCATTGCACAACTATCGTTGCATTGGGACTCGATCCATAGTTCGAAGCGAGCGGAATTGAAAATTGGATTACCTCGCGTTTTTCCTCACGGAGATTCCATTTTCAATTCCTTCTATTGTGTTCCTATAGGCGACGCCCGGGGTTTTAGGCGCGGTTGTGTGTGTCCACGTGTTGTGATCATCACAATGCAATTCATGCATAGCAGTTTATCAATCAGCACTTCAAATCATCCACACAACATACATTCCTACGCCCAACCTGCATAAGACAATGTTAATCACGGACTACACCCCTTATTTCTCCAATCTGCAAAAACATATAACCCCTATCATGAGCGGACTTACCTCACCTTCAAGAGCGCCTGCAAGGTTAGAAAAATCACTCAACGTTTAAATTACGGCCTAAGTCCACTCGAGGTCTAGAACCATAGGTTCTAGAACAAATTCCCCAGTGGAGTCGCCAACTGTCGCGACCCGTCCGAAAGGCAGACGCGGCTAATGGATTACCGATCGCGGGTCTTGGATCGGCGCGGGCCCTCCCAGGCCCATACCAAATCGCGGCGGGAGTATTTTTTAGAAGGATTCGACGATAAGAGTCGATCGCTTTCGACCTTCGGTGTGGTCGTGGTGGCATGTGCAACTTGTACATGCATTTGGAGTCGCCACCGGTCATTCTTGGAGGGTAGACCGGAAACCTTACTGACCGATTGGGAGAGATCGATCAGTTCTGCGGAACCAGAGATTTTGGGTTCGGGGACTTGGTTACGCTGGTGTCATTACCAACGCCCTTTCGGTACCTAACGCGAGTGATTTTCCTAGCTAAGAGCTCATGCAGACGCAATTTTGGGTGAGGTAGGCTTAATTCAGGGTTTCATGCAGATTGGAAGATCGTTCCTATCAATCACAAACAATTTAAATGAAAGCGCAACCAAATGCATAAATAAATCACATCGATGCACATCAATTCAAATCAATGGCTTCCTAGTATAACCATAAAGGCTTAAGGAATGTGTGACTTTGGACCAGGGGTAAAATGAGAAGATTTGGAGGCGATTAGCCCGAAGGGCAAAATCGTCAATTTTTGGAAGGTTTGGATACCGAATTACCCAAAATATTCCATGGCCAGTTGTTTGTGGCCATTTCCCATTTTTGAGATTTTTTTTTTTGAATTTATTATTATTTTTTTTTTTTATATTTTCAAAAAAAAATGTTTTAATAATAATAAAAAAAAAATATTTGACAATAGACAACACTCAACCAAATAAATAAGTTAACTACTAGACTGAAACAAATACATGCAAATCAAATCTATAATGGCAAAATTTTAGAAAAATAACTTTGATATACGAATCGGGTGCGCAAAATATACCTGATTGGACATCGATCTCAATCGCTCAGCCCCAGCATACGACCGTCTCCATGCCCGTTACGGTCAAATGCTCGAGTCGAGATTGGCGGCGATCTCCGGAAAATTCTTCGACTCGAACCCCGAACTCATTCGGACCGCGAACTTTGAATTTTACCTAATAGGCCCCAAACCTTCAATTAGCTTGGGTCACATGCCTAGGACAAAGCCCAAAAGCTCAGCCCAACAAGTTAAGACACGTCCTAGGACTGATGGGCCATACGCCAGCTTAATGGGTCGCGGATCAAGCCCAACAGAGCTCAGCCTGGGCCCAAAACAAGGCACAACAGCCCAGCAAAAGAGCAAGCAAAGGGCTAGTCGGATGATTTCAGGTGGCTGTGTGCGGTGGCCGATGCTGGGGTAGATGGTGGAGGTTCAGGGTGGTCGGAGTGGGACGTAGGTGGTCGGCGGTGGTCGGTTCAACGACGGCAAGGGTGGCGGATCACGACGAACAGTGGCTATTCGCGAAGGAAGCATAGCATGGCGAAAACAGGGGAACGGCTTCAATTTCTGTTCTTGTTTGACCGAGGCGGCAGTCGACGGAACTGGGGGCGGTGACGGCTGGGGGACGTCGAGGGACGTCTGAGGTGGTCGCAGATGGGCGGAGTCGCGAGCTAGAGACAGCTGAATCGGCGGAACTCAGCCCAAACAAAAACGGGCGCAGAAACAGAGCACTGAAAATAAGACTGGTCTTCGGGACTGTTCCGGCGAGTCTGCAGCGGCTTGAGGCGGTCGGCTATGTCGGAGGAGATCAAGGGAAGCTAGAGGGATGGTGGAAGGCAGTAGGGGTGGTTGAAAGTCGCTGCACCAGATGAAACCGCAGCTACAAAGACTGGAGCCCAAAACAGGGCATGACGCTCGAGCTGGCTTCCAGCCGGCTTTCCAACCGTTCCGGGTGGCGATGGCTGTTCTGTGGCCATCAACAGGGGCTGAGGGAGATGAAGGAAAGTCGGTGAGGGCTCGGTGATGACTCTCCTTGAGCTGTCGAGATGCCGGCCGAGAACAACGTGGGAGCCCGGTGGAACCCCCAAAAAAAAAAACGTGAGAGCTCCCCGAGAGAGAGAGAGACCCAAAAGCCAGTCTACCACCATCAGTTGTCTCTTCTTTTCCTTCTCTTTTCCCTCAATGATCAAATCGAGTCAAATTAATCACACCAATGACTTCAAAAGGGTCAAAAACTTGTGGGTCAGCATTCAATTGCACGTGAAAGTCCATGGATTTGGATTAATTTTGTTTTATCCGAAACCCATGGACTAAATTGAAAGAAAGTATGTAATTTCGTCCAATTTATGTAATCATGTAATTTCGATGAATGGTTGGACTAATTTGCAATGCAGGGCAACCATATTAAATGTCAAGACCCCAAAAATACAAAAATTGTAAATTAAAAGACTCAAATGGCATTTTTTTGCCAAATTCAATTCCATATGTTATGAAGGAACACATGTAATGGAACTTGATTTTTGACTTTCTATGAGGTCAAAACGAAGAGAAAATCTAAATAAAAATATTGACTACTTTTTACATTTTTGGGACCTCAAATATTATTATTTTTTTCTTGATTTTCTCTATTTTTATTTTTTTTCGAAAATAATAATAATAAAATAAATTAAAATATATATAGGTTGATCAAAATTTAGGTGTCAACAGGGAGGTCCATATAAACTTCTTCTTCTTCAAGCTCTCCATGAAGGAACGAATTTTAAAAGTGCATTTGGCAGAGAGATCAACCACAATTGAAATCAACTGACATGAAAACTCTGACAATACTCATATGTACTACATAAGCAAATATTTCTTTGTAGTCTACTCTGTATGTTTGGGTGTATCCCTTGGCCATCAATCTAGATTTATGCCTTTCAATTGAACCATCATTTTTGTACTTGATTTTGTAAATCCATCGATAACCAACATGACGTTTTTTAATAGGTGATGGGATAATATCCCAAGTATAATTTTTTTCAGGAGCTACGAGTTCCTCATCTATGGTCTTTCCCCACACAGCTGATTGTTGCGCTTTAAGAAAGTTTGTAGGCTCAATGTTTGTATCTATAGTTGATAGGAAGGTACAGTACTATGGAGAAATGTAATCATAACAAATGTAAGCCTACATGAGATAGGCTTAGATGACTGAAACGTGATAAAGTCTCGTAGATGAGTTGAGGGCTGAGATGCTCGGGTTGATCAATGAACTGGAGCTATTTCCTAGACATGATCAGGAACTAAAGCCGCTATGTCTTAATTAGGAGTGTCTCTCACATCTCTCTACTTCTCATCAATCGCCAAATCATCATAAACAGTTGATAATGAAGAAAATTTCATATTGAATCCATTGTAATCATAGTTATTACCATCGTTACCACTATTCTCCCCCTAAATTTGATCCCTGTATGGAAAATACATATGAGTTTCATCAAACATAACATCCCCTTAAATAAATATTTTTTTGGTGAAGTGGTCAAAACATTTATAACCGATTTTAACACTAGAATATCTAAAAAAAATGTATTTTATATGCATGAGGATCTAATTTACTCCCTGATAAAGTGTGAACGATGCTCACACCGCCGAATACATCAAGATGAGAGAGATTAATCGACCGGCCAAGAGCATTTCCATAAGAGATTTGTATTCAACACCTTAGTAGGAGGACGAATAATCAAATAGCAACTTGTTAGAACAAAATCCGACCAAAAATGTTGAGGTAAATCTCCATGAAACAGAAAGGATCATGTTACCTCAAGGAGATGACAATTTGTCCTTTTCTCAACCCCATTTTGTAGGGGATTTTTTACACATGGATTCCGGTATACAATACCTAGACTTTTGCAAAAGACTCAAAGGGGGGGTTTTTGGTGTATGTAAGTACTTATGCACTTTTAGAAGTACTTAAAACCATCTCGAGATTCAACTGGTGCATTACCTCAAATATCGGACTGAATTAACTCAAATAGCTCATACGCGTTATTTACCATGTTTGAAAGTGCATCCCAAAAGGTTAAGTTAATGGGTGAAAAGAGATCACATGAATATAAAGAACATTTATCACCTATTGTCGAGCGACCCTTTTGCAATCAATGTAGACCGATGTGGGGCAGTACTTCAATACCCCTCTTATGTGCAATTCACGCAAACCATGTCGAGCAATGTGAGGCAATACTTCAACCCCCCTCATGTGAAAGATACGTGCAAACATGGAATTTGACTAAGTAGCCTCTCTACTGTCCGACAAGAAAAAGATAGAGCAGAATAAGAGACTTTCAGGTCCCAAGCATCCACAAAGGCATGAAGAATAAATGCAAGTCGAGAAAATAAAAATGATCTCATTGTTGGACCAGTCAAGATGACGAACATGCTTCAATGGATATGAAGAAAAAAGGTAGATTTGTATTACAGAATAGAGACCATGTGACCTTAAATGTTGCTTAATTTGATTTTCCTCATCAGGAAAACCTCATGCAGGGCAATTTCCTTAAAGAAATTCCATCATAAAATGAAGAAGACAATCCGTAATTTTGTCCATGTTAGCATCACAAAGTTATTGAGTAGGCAGCATTTAATCACTACACCTTCGCCTAGACCACTGTATTACGGCGACAAAAGTTTAGCAAACAGTAATTGCATAAGAACAATTTTAGTACAAACTAACCAAACTAGTTGACCAGTCGTCATAATGTACCATCAGCAAAAGTAGCTCCTCTCAGGAAAAAAAGAGCAACGACCCAAATAAACTAAATGAGCCAATCAACCGATTAAGAAAACGTTACCAACAAAAGCAAAGGGAAAGGCCAACTGGCCTCACGACAGCTCCTAATATCAATCATCTATCCCAATTTACGTATTTATGTGAAAAATACTTGACTTAGAAATCACAATCCAGAACAATTTGATGATCAGAGGGAGACTACATGAATATAAAAAATATGTAGGACTCATTGTTGATCGATTTGGAATAATACTTCAATACCTCACCTCACGTGCAATTCATGTGCAAGTAATGCCGAGCGAGGTGGGACAATACTTCAACACCCCTCTTACATGCAATTCACATGCAAGCCATGTCGAGCGATGGGGAACAATACTTCGACACTCCTCTCATGTGCAAGCCACGTGCAATTCATGCCGAGCGATGTGAGAAAATACTTCAGCATCCCTCTCACGGGCAAGCCACGTGCAATTCATGTACAAACACATGAAATTGATTTTGATAACATTTAAAGAAACGAGAAGATGAACAAATTTTTTTCGTGGTTTGGTCTACTAAGAAAAATGTTGTTTGGAAGCCTACGTCCACCATAGAAATCCCCATATTTCTTAGGAAGATTCATTTTACTTAAATAAAGAATAGTAATTGTTAATGAGAACTCCATTTCCCGATTTAGCTCGATGCTATGATCCATGTTTTAAGGTTTTCGATCTTGAATTCTTATTTATGCGATATTACCCACTTCAACTGGCAAGCCCTCCCTATCCCCATCTACCCGACCAAGCCCTTAGACATCAACGGGTGTTGGTCTGGGTCCGTCACCGTCCTCCCGAGCAACCGCCCTATCATCCTCTACCAGAACTATGATGTCCCTGCCAGTTCCTCCGATCTGTACCTCCGCGGGTGGACCAAGCCTGAACACAACCCACTCATCGTCCCCGGGCTTAGCATCAATGCCTGCGAGTTCCGCGACCCGACCATTGCGGGGTTCAAGGGAGGGCGTTGGAAGATCCTTGTAGGCAGCATCAACAAGAATCGAGGGACGTCATATTTTGTATAGCTATGATAGATAATCAATGGTGCGATTCATGTAGACGCAGATATGTCGGGTGGGGTAATTATATGCTCCTTTTGCGATTTGGTAGGACCGAAAGCGGTCATCGAACTAGTTGTTACTGTTAGGCTAGAACTTGTACTTGAAATATTTTAAGCTTCTTGGCATCATGCAATTCATTTATTTTTTTTGGTTGAAATGCAATTCATTTATTCAATTGTACAATTATAGAGGGGTGTTATGACTAGGTTAGCTTTATCATTTCTCCTCTTTGAAGTTTAGTTATTCGTTTTGTCTTGCTTTAATGCAAGCAATTCCAAGGACAATATGGCTTGATAGCAATGGGAAACAACTATTGCAATGGCCTGTTGAAGAGCTACAGACTCTCTGTGGATAAAATGTTCACATGAGCAGTGTCAAGTTTAACAATGGTGAACATGTCCAGATTAAGGGAGTCACAGCCACTTAGGTTCACATACTTTGCTTTATGATCTTTAACCCAGTGTGCCGAAATTTGATTAAAGAAAGCTCCTACAAGTTTATATTGTCATTGCGAATGTTCACAGATGATGTGAACACAATGTTCTCATTTTCGAGCCTGGACGGTGCCGAGCAATTCAACCGGAGCTGGGTGAACGCGCATGATCTCTATGGCCAGAAGGGCTCGAGAGTTTTAGGCATCGACGGGCAACCATAGCATTAAAAAGAGCGAACTGCTTCCGGAGAGAATTTTAGTCAGTAATGTAATGATAATATCCCTCGCATAGCTTTCAGTTCGTCAACTTGGCAAGAAAGCACGTTCAGTATCCTCTCTCCACCATTCGTCATGGAAGTTTCATGGCTTATTCACAAGCTTTCTGCACTGGTCTTTCATCTTCTTCTTGTGATCGCCGGCAACGGAAAGGGCGCAGCTGAGGCGCGCTGCGGTGTTGTCTCGGCGAAGCATGCCCACCGGACTAGCTACCACTTTCAACCTCGTAAGAACTGGATGAATGGTATGAGCTTCTTACTCGTCATTTTAGATGCTATTTGTCACTTTGTTGAGGGTTAAAGAGCATTGAGTCTCCTCGTTTCCTGAAAAACCTCGTTTTTAAAAGTCTTCCATAGTACAATAAGAAGGTGGCAAAATTTGTGGGGATCTGTTTAAGCTCAAGAATTTATCTTTAAGTAGATGTCCGTCGTAGGGGGAAGAACTACTTAGACTGCGTTCCCAGGGCACTCGATTGATGGCTTTCGATTTCAGGTCTCGCCGAGGAAGACAGGAGGAGTCGATCCGAGGAGGGTGGTGGCTTTGGTAAATTTCAGACCCGTGAGAGTTGAAACGGGCAGGAGGAGTCGATCGGAGGGTCGTTCGACCTCAGACGATGGTCGCCAGCGCCAATTTGGGTTGCCGGCGACCGCGTGCCCTTCGTCGGCGCCAAATTTGGGTCACTGGCGCCAAAAGTGTTTTACAAGTATAATTTTTCCAAACGCTATTTTTTCCAAAGTTACTTTACAATGGGTTTTTAGGTTACAACTTACCAAACAGCTTTTGCATTTCACCAAACTCCTTCAGACTAAAGACATTTGCATTTTCCCAATGACTTTCCCCAAAAGCCTTTCCAAACGCACCTTTAATCACTTGTGAACGAGATCATTTCGTGTTGACTTAGCTCTCTACCTCCCTTCTGACTTGTTACTGTTTTTGGTTATTCTTATGTTTAATGACTGTGTCCTAGCTTCCTCATCGTTTGCCTGAATGCATAAATGTCTTGTAAGGATTCCTACCAATCATAGCGTTGAAAGGAGAGGAACTGTTTCCGGAAAGAATTTTGGTAAGCTACATTTCTGGAATGGTAAGCTACATTTCTGGAGTCCATGCTCATTTGCTTCTCCTAATGGTTTGGTTGTGTACAAAAACTAAGAAATGAATAAATATATATGAATGAAGGGAAATTTTCTCCATTAATCTTTCAGTTATACAAGCTTTGTATATATATATATATATATATATACACACAATAGAGGATCTTAACCCTAGGACTCTTCCCTATCAAGAGATAATATCAACACGAGACAAAATAGGAAGTAAATATCACAGATTCCTAAATTAGCTCTAATTTACAGCTCACGTTAACACTCCCCCTCAAGTGGGTAAAAAGATATTTTTGATACCCAACTTGACAAGTGAGCTGTGAAAGGCTCTACTCGACACTGCCTTAGTAAGTATATCTGCCAGTAGATCTTCAGACTTGACAAAGGGAAACCGAACCACTTTAGCGTCTAGATTCTGCTTTATAGAATGTCTGTCGACTTCTATGTGTTTGGTTCGATCATGTTGTACCGGATTGTAAGAAATGTCAATCGCTGCTTTATTGTCACAGAACAATTTCATCTTAGAATCCGATGGATAGCCAAGTTCCGTCATTAATCTCTTGAGCCATAATAGTTCACATAACCCTTTGGTCATTCCTCTGAATTCTGTCTCAGCACTGGACAAAGCTACTACCTTCTTCTTTTTGCTCCTCCATGTAACCAAGTTTCTTCCCACAAATGTGAAATATCCAGATGTAGACTTCTTGTCCACGATACTGCCTGCCCAATCCGCATCTGTAAACCCTTCCACCTCAAGATGACCATTCTTTCCAAAGAACAAACCTTTTCCAGGAGCTAACTTCAAGTAATGTAGAATTCGAGTCACAGCATTCATATGATCCTCACTTGGAGCATGCATAAATTGACTTACAACACTTACAGCATAGACAATATCAGGACGAATGTGTGATAAATAAATCAGTCTGCCCACTAACCTTTGATATCTGTCTTTATTGGTCGGGACCTGATCCGGATATTCCCCCAGTTTATGATTCTGAACTATAGGGGTGTCAGCGGGCTTGCACTCTAGCATTCCAACTTCTGCCAACAAGTCCAGCACGTACTTTCCCTGTGACAAGAAAATACTACTCTTTGACCTGGCCACTTCAATACCTAAAAAATACTTCAACCCTCTTAGATTCTTCATCTCGAACTCTTCTGATAACTTTTCTTGGAGTCTCGAAATCTCTTCAAGGTCATCCCATGTAATAATCATATCATCTACATATATAATTAAGGCTGTCACCTTACCTTCATGTCGTTTCAAAAATAAAGTGTGGTCCGAGTTACTTTGAGAATACCCACACTTTCTCATTGCTGAACTAAAGCGACTGAACCAAGCACGGGGTGATTGCTTCAATCCATACAATGATCGTTTCAATTTGCACACCATATTGTGTTGAGTGGCACAATTATAACCAGGTGGAACGTCCATGTAGATTTCTTCCTCTAAATCTCCATGAAGAAATGCATTCTTCACATCAAACTGATGTAATGGCCAGTCCAGGTTTGCTGCAAGAGACAACAATACTCTCACAGTATTAAGCTTTGCAATAGGAGAACAGGTTTCTTGGTAGTCTATACCATAAATTTGTGTATATCCTTCGCTACCAATCGCGCCTTGTACCTCTCAATGGAACAATTTGCTTTGTATTTAATAGAAAATACCCACTTACACCCCACTGCTTTCTTTCCCTTCGGCAACTCTACAAGACTCCAAGTCTTATTTTTCTGCAATGCTTCCATTTCTTCTTTCATTGCCTCAACCCACTTGGAGCTTCTTGCACCCCAGTAGGAACTCGATTTGTAGAGACATTTGATACAAATGCCTTCAATGGTTCAGATAATCTTTCTGTTGAGACGTAATCTGCAATAGGATACCTTGATCTTCACTCTTCCACCTCTAGTGAATATCGATTAGGGGGTTTGCCACGATTGTACCTGTCAGGTAATTTATATCCGACAACCACATCAGAATCATCAAAGGAATCAGCCATAATAGTACCACTTACCTCAGGAGTATCCTCATGAGAATGGTCGGGTACTAAGGATGAGACATCATGAGAGAGAGAGAGAGAGGGCTGTTCTTGAGACTGTTCAGAAGCATTTTGTATCGATACCGGTTGTTCACCCTTCGCAACTTCTGTTGTTTGTTCATCCTTCGCAACTTCTGTTGTTGGCTCTGTCAAGTTTTGAGATGCTAATCTCTCTTCTGCCGACAATATCGAGGTGCACCGCGAGTTAGACCCAGCCTCAACCCCTGCCACCTCAGCCCCTGCTAAAACACCACTACTCTCCCACCAATGTTCCTTTTCTCAATGTATCTCCCCCTGAAAGGGACAATTGGTGTCGGGAAAGAAGAACTCAGACTCAATAAATGTGACATCCATGGTGACATGGGTCTTTTTAGTGGTCGGGTCGTAGCAACAATAACCTTTCTGATGGATTCCATAGCCAAGAAACACGCACCGGATAGCACAAGGATCCAGTTTGGTTCTTTGGTTCTTGTGAATATGAATATAAGTTGCACAACCGAACACTTTAGGAGAAAGTATCAATATCGAGGGAAGAGAAACATGTGTCGAAAGTACTTGCAATGGGGTCTTGAAGTCTAGCACGCGAGAGGGCATTCGATTCATCAGGTAGACTGCAGTAACAACGGCGGCATCCCAAAAACGAGTGGGAACATGCCCACCCCTCAATAGAGCCCGTGCTGTCTCTAGAATATGACGATTTTTCCTTTCCGCAACTCCATTCTGCTGAGGAGTCCGAGGACACGATGTCTCATGAATAAGACCATGTTCATGAAAATATTCAGTGAGATGCTGATTTACATATTCACCCCAATTATCTGTACGAAGGATATGGATTTGTGCTCCAAATTGTGTTTCAACCATGCGATGAAACCTTTGAAATATGGTAGAGACTTCATTCTTATGCTTCATCAAATACAGCCATGTCATCCGTGTGCAAGTATCCACAAACGTCACAAACCATCGAATCCCCGAAAGTGTAGTAATCGGTGAAGCACCCCACACATCAAAATGAATTAACACAAAAGGTGTTGTGCTTTTATTAAAACTCACTGGGAAAGGAACACGATGACTCTTTGCTAAGATGCATGTCTCACACTGAAATATAGAATTTGACGAACCCTTAAATAACTCAGGAAACAAATACTTCAAACACCCAAAAGACGGATGTCCTAATCGACGGTGCCATAACCATATTTCTTTCTCCTTACTTGTAGTCGGACCTCCAGTATGATGAACTCTGCCAGTAGTGAGATCATCCACGTAGTATAGCCCGTCTCTCTTAGTACCACGTCCAATAATCTCCTTCGTGAGGATATCTTGAAATAAACAAAAATCGGGATACATAAAGACATTGCAATTCTACTCCTCAGTAATTTGTCCAACAGATAACAATCGATTAGACAATGAGGGCACAAACAAAGTGTGAGTGAAAGAGAGAGAAGGCGTAAAAACAACACTTCCAGCTCCTGTCACTGGATAGCTACGACCATTAGCATTATAAATACTTCGCTTTCGCGGAGTGGTGTGACAGACAAAGTCATCAGGATTAGGCGTCATATGATCGGTAGCTCCTGAATCAATAATCTACCTATTGCCACCATTCCGATGAGTATGGATAAAAGCACTCCCACTTGCTACAAATTCAGTCTTTTTCTTGGCCTGCAAATCTTTCCACCAATCGGGGTATCCATGTAACTTAAAGCAAGTTTCATGCGTATGTTTTGTATTCCTACAATGGGTACACCCCCAAGTTGATAGTGACTTGTTCTTGGAACCCATATTAGACTTGCCACCCAGAGATGCAAGTCTTGGGTTCGAGATGCCGTAAAGCTGGGAATCAGTGACATTGAAGTCCAGATCCTCGACATGGAGCGACGTCGTCGCGTACCGGTTTGGCCCCGCGTTCACCCCCGACACCGCATTCCGAGGCTGAGGCTGAACTTGTGCCATTCTCCCAAGCCCAAAAAAAAAAAATCTCCCCTTTTTTTTTTCTATAAACAGAATCTAGACTGCGACCAGTTTCAGTTCCATCTTTCAAGTCAGAGGATCATTTGGCATGTTCCTAGAGTTGTCCATTTTCGAGATCCCAAATATTATTCACCAGAAGCCACACGCTCCTCAATCTCTCATCAACCTCCCGTTCCCGGGATTTTTAACCATTCATAAGCCACAACAAACAAGGCTATAACTCCAAAGAGCTAGCATTTTCACTGGGTATCCACTGATCAGATTGATTCCGCTCCACAGCTTTAAATATCCCCAATATCGGAAGCACCCACCAAGAAACTAAATAACCTCCAAAAAACTTCCCCCAATCAACAAGCAAAGATTCAAACTTGAGCTCCAGACAGCACTAGTCTAATAACCCGAGCATAACATCCAAATCCCTACCTCCAAAAATAGAAAACTAAGAGCAGCTGAATCGTAGGAACGCGACCAAGATTCTAACCTCGGCGGTAGCAAGAATCTGACAAACTCCAAAGACCCACTTGCATCCGAAGCTGGAAGCGAAGATCGAAAGCGGTTCTCGGGTCTTCAATTGGAAAAAAGAATATCTTCTCAGACCGCTCGGGTCTGTGCCTAGCGTAGTTAGAAGCAAGGGAAGAGAGAATACGGGAAACCCTTAATCCAGCCGTAATTATAATCCGACGATGCCACGCGCGAATTCCCGAATTCAACAACGGAAGTGAAACCCTTATCGAAGAAAACCCTTAGGATCAATGCTCTGATACCATAAAAAAATATATATGAATGAAGGGAAATTTTCTCCATTAATCTTTCAGTTATACAAGCTTTGTATATATATATACACAATAGAGGATCTTAACCCTAGGACTCTTCCTTATCAAGAGATAATATCAACATGAGACAAAATAGGAAGTAAATATCACAGATTCCTAAATTAGCTCTAATTTACAGCTCACGTTAACAAGAAACAGGCCAGAGGCAAAACCATTTGTCTGTTATTTGGATCAAATCGAGAAAATAGCAACTCGAATTTCCGCTGACTATGAATCCATGTTCATTTGCTTCGAATCGGGGATATACTTGAGGAATGCTTGTTACTGTTTGTAGAGTTAGAAATGCCGTCTGCAATTTGCTAGAACTTTAGAGTCGAAGCAACTAATCAAGATGGTAGACATGAACGAGAATGTCTTTTGACATGAAAAAAATATTTATGCAAGCGCTTCCGATGCTCTTTTTTTTTTTTTAGCAAGTGAATGCACAAAACTGTCTTGCATTCGCTTTTTTCTTTTAATATTTGAACAGCTCATAATGTTAAGGAGGCAGCAACATAAGTTGAATTGACTATACAACTTGATCAAAGCTTCTATCATTTGGGTCGAAACAAAAGAAGCTAATGGACTAGAGAAGCTTTAGGAGAACCCCCAGGATTGGGGAGAGACTGTGCCCAATGTATCAAGGCAAAGTGAGGGTTCATAAGCTCGTTCACTGACGACAAAATGAGAGAATTGCTCAGCAGCCAAGCTGTCCTGGTCGAGAAAGGCCATTGCTTTGCTTGATCATCAGGAAGCCATTCAATTGGAAGCTAAACTCTGGTGGAAAACCTAGGCAAGTGAAAGCTGACTTCAACGAAAAAAAGAACAGAAAAAAGGGAACAGCAGGCCTTGCCTGACTCTCTCAAATTGATTTTCAGAGAGAGAGAGAGAGAGAGGCAACTCTCATGACACGGCACACGACTTTCTTGGGACAAAACAGCCGAGACAAAGCCGCTCCGAGAGTCCCACATCGAAAGAGTACACAGAGACCGCAGGAGGAGTTGCCAATAAAAACCAAAGCGTGCGCCGGCCCAATTCATACCTTTCTCGGCCTTTTGGCTAAGATCAAGTGTAGTATCTGTTCTTATCAGTTTAATATCTGATACGTGGGCCATCGGTCCACATGATATTAAATTAATTTTTTGAGGGGGAGGGCCCATCACTGTAGCTTGCTGCAGGGGCTCTCGAGCGTCGCCTTGGCGTTGCACTGCTGCCTTGGCCTGGCGCACCCCACCCAATTCTTAGTTCAATTTTAAAGGTGGCTCATGGTACTTCGGAAGCCCAAGAAAATGGAGGCAAAGCGAGAGCTCAGGTGTTCTTAAAATTGGGCCCGAGGCTGTGTTTGGGCTTCATGAAGGGGCGCGTTCCAATTTATGAACAGTTTTTCATCAAGATTAATCGGCGGCTGTTGCTTTGTTATGACATCGGGATTAACAAAAGCGTCATATGATTATCTACGAAGAGACAAATATATTTAAAGATGTAAAAATTGATGCTAATTCTTATATTTGCATGGAACCATTATTCCTAATGTTTTAAAATTGTCATTTGACTAATTTTTTTTGACAATTTCTGTGAGAAATCAAACGTACTCCCAGCATTTTAGAATCTCATTCCAAAGCACTTGTTTTTTTTTTTTTTACTCACTAGATGAAACAATCTTGGGCTCCGAGAGGGGAATACAAAGAGATTTTAGGTTCTTCCAAATGCCACTTTTAACTTCTTATATCCATGACGAAAAGTCATTTGACTTGGTCAAGAAAAAACAAAGATATTATCACTTGAATGAAATTGACGTAAGGTCAAAAGTCAACCTCTTCCTCCTATTCATTTACAGTAAAGCACGTACTGCTTTTCTTTTTTCTTGTTTTTTTTTTCCAGAGAAGATAGGCACCGCGTAATTGACTCGATCAACTGAATCATCCATGACATCTCTTCTTTCCAATCAAGAGATTGTGAGAATAATTTCGGAATCAACACGTATTATCCTGGAAGTTACTTGATTTAAACACAGAGAAAGTCCATTCCATTAAAATCACGTTAGGATTTTCATTTATCCAAGAGAAATACAAGCAGGCGAATCTAGGGCCAAAGTCGTGGAAGGAGACGACATGGACTCAAGACTTGATTTGGTGCTTCCGGGTCTTGCACTGCACAACTTTGGTCACACCTTAGTTTTCCACGATAATGCTTGTTTTTTCGTGTGCAAGATGGGGGTATTTATGGACTCTTAAGAGGTGCAAAGGAGCTTTCCAAATTGACCCCTCCTATGTTCCGTTGAATTACACTCTGGACCGGTGTATTAATTGTTCAGTGACATGAAAAAGAAAAAAAAAAGAAAAAGAAAAAAGGAAAATTTCTGGAGAATAATAAATAAATCAAGCTAAAGAAAAAGCTTTCACGCAGAAAATTCAAAGTACATTGCCTAAGTAATGAAATCACATGCAAATCACTATCATAACCCAATTCTAGCTTTCTCTCTTTCCTTTTTACCCTTTTCCGCTACGTTAGTCGTAACCAGGTTCATCGAAACATAAAAACTAACAGAGAATTGTGTTGGCATTGACAGCACCGACCAAGGCAACAAATTCTCTTCCGACAAAAATGCACATGATGAGCAAAACTGTGGATATGCTGTTCAAAATGCCCAGTTTCGAAAAACGCATCAGCTTTGGCCACATCGTTCCACAAAGTAAATCTCCAGACGCACTTGTAACATAACACCCGTATCAGACACTCTCTAGAGAAACTAAATTTCGTATGAACCAAAGGGATGAAAACCCTACACCAAAATTATACTCTTTTTTTTTTTTTTGTTAAAATTTTACGAATCTCTCTCTGTCTCTACTCAGCAAAACTTAGCACACTTGAAAGCGAGAGGGCACATGAAGGAGTTGAAGTGAAGCGGACGATCTGGCTGGGGTTCAGGGCCTCGCCTTCGTTCACGAGGCAGTCATCGTAGGAGAGCCTCTCGAAGCTCCTCGGGTTCACCACCCTGGCCGAGGCCAACCAGCCGCAGTAGAGGTGAACCTGAAGGCGAGCAACAAGGCGTGACGCAGGTGTTCGCGACCTGGACTATGAACTGGGGTATCCTCGAGGACGACGAGTCTCCGCTCTGCAAGATGCTTATCTCTCTGTTTGTACACTCAGATGATGATCCTGCAATCCCCCCCCCCCCCCCCCCCCAACAAAAGTGAAGAAAAGAAGCTAATTGACTATACAACTTGATCAGAAGCTTCTATCATTTGGATTGAAAGAGTTGAAAGAGTAAAATCAATATGGAGTTTGACAAGCACAGATCTGTAAGCGTTGGGGTATGTATCATCATAAGGAAGGTTGCTGCTTCTCAAAGCACTGATCAGGCTGAGACTTTCCGACCCCCACTTAATTGGACCCATAAATCACATTCGTTTGGTCTCTCGACGTAATATGCGTGGGTTTTGCTTGTGCCATGACGCAAGACGACTTAAAGATAACAACTATAACATGGACTAAACCTTTCGACAATGGGTGCAAAAATTCACGTGACCATGCCAGCAGCGAAATTATAAAAAAACTCTTCGTCCACTTTCCCCCAACACAGAAAAGAAAAGAAAAGAAAAGAAAAAACTCAAATTTTTCACGTAAATAGAATAACTTTCAAAAATCGAAAGAATTTTTACTTCACTGCAGGTCTTGGGGGGGACCACCCATCATCACTCAGTTACTAAAGAGAGAGAGTAGACTTTCTCTCATGGACGTTCCTACGTAGGCAGATGCGTCGTAGCTCTTACTTATTTTTAGCAAACGATTTGCCTGAAATGGAAAGAAACTGAGGAAGAAGATGAAGACGATCAAGACTCAAGTACAAGACCAAGGCTCTTAAAACAAACGAAGAAGACGACGAAGCGCTCTGCGGATGGTCATTTACATCCTCTCCGCCTTGTGACAACTTTTTCAGAGAAAGACTACTCTCTCTCTCTGTCTCTCTCCCCTCAATCCTTGCTCATGGAGGCCACCCGCTTTCTTCCGAAGCTCTCTGCCCTCCTCGCCTTCTCCCTCCTCCTCCCCATCGTGGTTTTCGGCTCCGGCGTCGCAGAGGGCGCGGCCAAGGCGCGCCTCGGTGCTGTCCCGGTGAAGCCCGTCCACAGGACGGGATATCACTTCCAGCCACCACGGAATTGGATGAACGGTATGATTTTTCCGCGTGGTTTTCGATTTTTAGAGATATCGCCCGCTTTTTCTGCGACTGATCCTAACTTACATTTCTGTTTGCTTGCTCTACTCCGAATCTCGACATGGAATGCGATGAACGGCAGATCCGAACGGTAAGTTACTTTTCTGGAATCCTATGTTGGGAAAAACAGACAAGCAGCGGATATAACTTTCCCCCTTTGACTAAACCTGTGAGAAACCGATTCGAGCACAACCAATGGAAATATGCGAATTGAAAGAAAAACAACACCAGAATCTTTTACGTGGAAAACCCCTTCTATGCGAAGGATAAAAACCACGAGACCGCTCACGGAGTCTACCCGAATCTCCACTATATATCAATCGTTTGGATACACAAACTCGCTGAATACAACGACAATAAAATCCCAAAGCTATAAGTGGAGATCAAGCAGCAACAACACCGTAGATGAGAGAACCGGATGAAAATCACCCCCAAAATATGCAGTCCCGAAATACCCACGAACAGCTACAGTAAATACCTTGAAATCACGATTCAACCGTACAGAATCAAGAACAACGAGTCTTGAAGATGCTGTCAAAATTTCAGCCCAATCGGACCACGGGAAGACCTCCGATCGTCGAGTTGAAAACTACTAGACAGACTGATTTTCCAGAAAAATCTGCTCCAGCCCTTCTTTGCTTTGCTGCGTTTTCACTCTCGGTGTGTGTGTCTATTTTCTGCTGCCGTTTTTACGCCCTTTTTTCCCATGCGTGTATATACCCACTGTGTTGCTGCCCTAGGTTTTTAACAACCTAATGGGCTGGATTGGGCCCAAAGCCCAACAAATCTCCCCCTCCAGCCCATTAAGGGAGATCTCGACACAAAAGAATTCATCAGAAATCCATGCCGGCTTGACGCCGACAAAACTCATACTTCTCTCTAGTGAGAGCCTTTGTCATCATATCTGAAGCATTATCTTCTGTGTGTACTTTCTCAAGTTCTAACCCTTTGGATTCCAAAGTTTCTCGTATCCAGTGATACCTCACATCAATATGTTTGGACCTGGCATGAAAAGTGGAATTCTTTGCAAGATGTATAGCACTTTGATTATCACAAAGTAAAACATACCTCTCTTGACTGAAACCAAGTTCCAGCGTGAACTCTTTCATCCAAAGCAATTCCTTACATGCTTCAGTTGCTGCGATGAACTCTGCCTCTGTCGTCGACAAGGCAACACATTTTTGCAACCTTGACTGCCAAGCCACAGCTCCCCCTGAGAAAGTAATCAGATAACCCGAAGTAGATTTCCTTGTGTCAATATCACCTGCCATGTCAGAATCAGTATATCCAACAAGAATCGGCTTATCACTCCCAAATGAAAGTCTCAAACTAGAAGTGCCTCGGAGATATCTCAATATCCACTTCAATGCATTCCAGTGCTCTCTACCTGGATTTGACATAAAACGGCTAACCACTCCAACTGCATGAGCTATATCTGGTCTTGTGCAAACCATTGCATACATCAGACTACCCACTGCAGAAGCATAAGGAACTTTTTCCATCTCTTTCAGATCTTTCTCAGTTGACGGACATTGTTTATGACTAAGCTTAAAGTGCGTAGCAAGAGGTGTACTTACAACTTTAGCTTTGTCCATTTTGAACCTTTGAAGTACTTTCTCTATGTACTTCTCTTGAGATAACCATAATCTCTTCGCATGTCTGTCGCGAGTGATCCTCATACCAAGAATCTGCTTAGCCGGCCCCAAGTCTTTCATTGAAAAAGACTTGTTCAAATCTTGCTTTAACCTGTCAATCCTAGAAGTATTCTGACCAACAATCAACATGTCATCAACATAGAGCAATAAGATAATAAAATCACCTTCAGAGAATTTCTGCACAAATACACAATGATCAGAAGTAGTCTTCTTATAGGATTGCTCCCCCATAAAAGACTCAAATTTTCTATACCATTGCCTCGGCGCCTGCTTTAAGCCATACAAGCTTTTCTTCAGTTTGCAAACATAATTCTCTTTACCTTTTACCTGAAAACCTTCAGGCTGCTCCATGTATATGTCTTCCTCCAAGTCACCATGAAGGAAAGCGGTCTTCACGTCCATCTGCTCAACCTCGAGATCAAGGCTAGCTGCTAAACTCAAAACAACTCGAATTGAAGACATTTTTACAACTGGTGAGAAGATCTCATCATAGTCAATTCCCTTTTTCTGATTGAAGCCTTTAACAACCAATCTAGCTTTATATCGAGGACGCGAAGTCGTCTCATCTTGCTTCAATCTGTAAACCCATCGGTTCTTCAAAGCTCTTTTACCCTCAGGTAATGCCACCAACTCAAAGGTGTGATTGTCATGCAATGACTTCATCTCATCATGCATTGCATCAAACCATTCCTTCCTATTCTTATCTTCTACTGCTTCTTCAAAAGTTTCAGGTTCACCTGCATCTGTCAACAGAACATACTCATTAGAGGAATATCTAGTAGATGAGGTGCGGTCTCTGGCAGACCTCCTCAAAGCAGTAGTTGGTGGAGCTAATGGTGCAATCTCTTGAGCATCAATGTCATCTGAATGATGTTGATCACTCTGAGCCTGATCTTCAACCGGCTGATCATTCTGAGTCTGATCCTGAACCTGCTGATATGTAGTCTGACCATCGTCTTCAACTTGATCATGCAACTGTTCCTGCAACTCAAAAGGTGAGATTGAGCTAGTATCAGCTAACACATCAGAATCACGGGAATATGTCTTCTTCATCTTCTCAATATCACAAATGGTCTCATTCTCAACAAATACTACATCTCGACTTCTGACAATTTTCTTAGCAACTGGATCATAAAGCCTATAGCCAAATTCATCAGAACCATAACCAAGAAAGATGCACTCTTTTGTCTTGACATCTAACTTGGACCTCTCATCTTTGGGAACATGAACATAAACTTTGCAGCCAAACACCTTTAGATGATCATATGAAATTTCCTTTCCAAACCAAACTCTGTCTGGAACATCACCATCTAAAGCAACAATGGGAGAAATATTAAGAACATGTACCACTGTACTCAAAGCCTCTCCCCAAAAAGATTTTGGCAATTTTGCATCTGAAATCAAACATCTGACTCTCTCAATCAGTGTTCTGTTCATTCTTTCCGCTACACCATTTAACTCAGGCGTTTTAGGAGGTGTCTTCTGATGTCGAATTCCCTGTTGCCTACAATATTCATCAAATGGCCCGATGTACTCACCACCGTTATCTGAACGAATGCATTTCAACTTCTTTCCAGTCTGTCTTTCAACTGAAACTTGAAACTGCTTGAATGCATCTAACACTTGATCTTTCGTCTTCAAGAAATAAACCCATAATTTTCTTGAATGGTCATCAATGAAGGTTACAAAGTAAGCTGCACCACCAAGTGTTAGTGGTTTTATTGGACCGCAAACATCTGAATGCACTAATTCTAGCAACTCTGATTTTCTCGAAGGCGGATGACTCTTGAATGAAACTCTTCGTTGTTTTCCTGCTAAACAATGTGCACACTTCTCAAGTCTTGCACTCTTTACTCCAGAGAGTAAACCCTTTTTAGCTAGTAAGTTAATTCCTTTCTCACTAATGTGACTAAGCCTCTTGTGCCATAATGCAGTTGCATTCTCATCTTCCACAACATTACACATGTCTTTGGAAATCTTAGCCTGAAACAAATATAAGGAAGATTGTTTCATACCTCTAGCCACAATTAATGAGCCTCTGGTGAGTTTCCATTGACCATTGTCAAAAGTACTGCAAAATCCTGCATCATCAAGTTTTCCAGTCGAAATCAAATTCAAACGAATATCAGGAACATGTCTAACATCTTTCAGAACTAGTTTTGCTCCAGTACTAGTCTCCAAGCATACATCTCCTATGCCAACAACAGTAGCCAAACCGTCATTACCCATCCTTAAGGTACCAAAATTTCCTGACCTGTAGGATGTAAAGAATTCTTTCCTGGAGGTAATATGAAGAGAAGCTCCACTATCAATAACCCAGTTTGAATCATCACATGCAAAATTAACACTATCATCATAGCAAACAATAACAAGTTCATCAGTGGCAGTTGCCACCCGATCATCACCACCATTATTTCTTCTCTCGTTATTTTCATTGCCATTTTTCTTCTCATTCCTCATCTCATTTTTCAGCTGGAAGCAATTTTTCTTCATATGACCCATCTTACCACAGTGATGACACTCAATAGTCTTCTTCCATGATCTTGACTTGCTTCGGCTCTTGTATCTACCTTTCGGACCTCTACTCTGATTTCTGCCTCTGTTTTCAACAACTAGAGCTTCTGAATGAGAGGAAGAACCATGTGTTTTTCTTCTCATCTCTTCATTCAGAACACCACTTTTTGCAAAATCCATGGTAACAATACCATCAGGTGCAGCATTAATTAAAGATATACGAAAAGTCTCCCAAGATTCCGGCAAGGTACATAACAACCAAAGTCCCTGCACTTCATCATCAAATTTAATATTCATGGCAGAAAGTTGATCTATCACTCCTTGAAACTCATTCAAGTGATCTGATATAGATTGGTCATCTCTATAATGCAACTCCATAAATTGTTTAATCAAACATATTTTGTTGTTGCCAGTCTTTCGTGCATATAATGACTCCAGCTTATTCCACAATGTCCTAGCATGCGATTCTTTGCTGATGTGATTCAAAACATTATCATCGACAAATTGTCGAATAAATCCACACACAATTTTGTGCTCAAGATTCCAATCGGCATCGCTCATATTATCAGGTTTAGTATCAGCAAATACTGGTAAATGCCACCGTTTCACATATAGTAGATCTTCCATCTTTCCTCTCCATACATGATAATTCTTTCCATTCAAACTAACCATTCTGCTCACGTTCGGTTCCATCGTTCAGTCAAAAACAATGCTCTGATACCACTATGTTGGGAAAAACAGACAAGCAGCGGATATAACTTTCCCCCTTTGACTAAACCTGTGAGAAACCGATTCGAGCACAACCAATGGAAATATGCGAATTGAAAGAAAAACAACACCAGAATCTTTTACGTGGAAAACCCCTTCTATGCGAAGGATAAAAACCACGAGACCGCTCACGGAGTCTACCCGAATCTCCACTATATATCAATCGTTTGGATACACAAACTCGCTGAATACAACGACAATAAAATTCCAAAGCTATAAGTGGAGATCAAGCAGCAACAACACCGTAGACGAGAGAACCGGATGAAAATCACCCCCAAAATATGCAGTCCCGAAATACCCACGAACAGCTACAGTAAATACCTTGAAATCACGATTCAACCGTACAGAATCAAGAACAACGAGTCTTGAAGATGCTGTCAAAATTTCAGCCCAATCGGACCACGGGAAGACCTCCGATCGTCGAGTTGAAAACTACTAGACAGACTGATTTTCCAGAAAAATCTGCTCCAGCCCTTCTTTGCTTTGCTGCGTTTTCACTCTCGGTGTGTGTGTCTATTTTCTGCTGCCGTTTTTACGCCCTTTTTTCCCATGCGTGTATATACCCACTGTGTTGCTGCCCTAGGTTTTTAACAACCTAATGGGCTGGATTGGGCCCAAAGCCCAACACCATGTTCGTTGGTTTCTCCTAGGGGTTTGGCCGTGAACAGACTATAGGAAGAAGGCCAGAAGCAAAACCATTCTCGTAGTGGTTTGGTTTTGTCTTCTCCTTCTTCCTCTTTTTTTTTTTTTTTTAATATTTATTAAAGTCCAAGGCAAATCATAGATTAGACCTAAGTATACTTCTTGCTGCGTGTAGAGTTGGAAATGCCATCTGTCATTTACTAGAACTTCTGAGTCAAGCAAATAATCAAGGAAGTAGACATGAACGATAATGTCTTTCCACATAATCGCCTGCACTGTGAAATGATCCCACAAAGGAAGCAACTTTAAGTTGAATTCACTATACCACTTGATCAAAGCTTGTCTGGTTGACGATGTTAGATGCCTATCAGTGTCAGTTAGGTTGAAGGAGTAGAAAAGTAAGTTCATATTTACAGATCTGCGATTTGTCAAACACAGATCTGTAAACCTTGAGGTATTATTACTAGTAGTTTGCTGATGTTAATTGCTAAGGTTGAGTACGTTTTGTTCACTGTTCCACCATGAGTTGAAAAAGTAAGTTCATATTTAGAGGTCTGCGTTTGTCAAACACGGATCTGTAAACCTTGAGGGATGATTATTAGTAGTTTGCTGATGTTAGTTGCTAAGGTTGAGTACATTTTGTTCACTGTTCCACCAGTTGTGATGTAAATGCTGAAATAACCAAAGGAGCTTTGTCTCTGTAATGACTGAAATGAGATGTTCTGCGCAGGACCCATGCATTTCAACGGACTCTACCATCTGTTCTACCAGTACAACCCCAAAGAGGCGAAGTGGGGCAACATAGTGTGGGCTCACTCGGTGTCCAAGGACCTCGTTATCCGACTTTATCACATTTCCCAGATGGGATTCCTTTATCCGGCTTTTATCATGATTCATATCCAGTGTTCTTCCAAATACTGGATAGGATAAAAATTATCCGGAATTATATTCGGTCTACCAAACCTGATAATAAAGTATAATATCACCTTGACAGCGGCACCAACACAGAGAAGATTATATACTTCTCGCCCATCAAAAGCTAGGTATATTTTTGTAAATTATAAATAAAGATAAAATGATTGTTTACATGTCGAAACCACACAAGGATAAATGAAGCGACGGTCTCTGCAATTAGAGCTTTGGAACATGGTACGCACATGAATGAGGAGTTGTTCTTGTATTTTCCATAAATAACCCGATTATAAGACGTATTCAAGTACAAAATACTCTCTTTGGCTTATGATGAGATATAAGAGACATGAATCCTCTCGATTCCAGGTTACACGAAAAATTAGTTTGATTCGATATAATTAAATAAGCTGGTTCTATTTGGATTAATTGATTGTGACATTAATGGTGGAAATTTCAACAGTTTTAAAATATTATGATAGAATTTATGACTTCCATAGAAGTCATCAATTTCTAATGGTCGTGCCACGGCTTCATAAAGATGTTGTAAGGTTTGATTTAGTTCTTCATAAATCTTATATTATTTTATAATGACTTTATGAAGGTTATCGTTTTGAAAAATTATCAATTGATTTATAATAGTTTCTTAATTGCTCTTTCTTTCATTTGAACATAAAATTAAACTTCAAACCACAATCCAAGAAGTAATTTTGATTTAAAAAACAATTTCTCTTACCTTCTGATATCTTTTCTTTCCTTGCTGAGTTATAGACACATCTTTGTTCCCATTCGTTCCATTATTTTGTGCCGAATAAAGAAGAAGGTTTGTGGCATGTTGGAAGGATAGCTACTAGAGCCTATCATACCAAGTTTTGTACTCCGAGGGACGGAATTATTTTTAAGGATAGTGCTTACTCACCTCAGACAATTAATCCCATTTTCTCACCTTCTTCAACAGATTTCCAACCATTCTTATTTTTCATATTATCTAATATTTTTCCAACAATTATAAAATCAGGTCAAGTATAGTTCAATAAAGGCATCGGACTCCTAGTAATCTAATCACATTCAGACCAAGACACGCTATCTCTTCTATTTTTGATCGAGTATTAATATCACAAGGAATACTCACAAGTGAGGCACGAAAGTATCCAAATTTTTTAAGTAGTCTCTCCTCATAATGCGTAAGCATTAGGCCACTCTCATTTATTTTGCTTCTCCCAAGTCACAAAATAATTATTAGTAAAAAAAAATTGTTTCATCCACAATATCGATACATGTACCCCATAAAATTTACTGTACTCTCGATAATTGTCATTGACGCTCATGCCCCTACCACCCCGAGGAATAGTCCATTGCACGTGGAAAACCTCGGTTATAAAAAAAATAATTTATGGTAAATTTATCATAGGTGTATAAGTTTGAGTTTTTTTTTGTTGTTGTGAAACTAACCCAATTTCTTAAGTAGTCCCTCCTCGTAATATGCACTGGAGTATGCGTTAGGCCACTATAATTTATTTTAATTTTAACACCCAAAATAACATTAGCTCATCCTAAGTCCATCATAAAATATCTAACAGAAAAAATCATAAATTCACATTTATTGTACCCTCAGTAAAGAAAATTCAGTTTTTTCTACAACTTAAAAGGAAAAAATCATTTCCATGATATTAGCAACAAAATAACAATTCACTCCGTAGCTACCCGACGAGAGAACATATTGCGATTGAGGTGGACTCTCACTTCCCCTTTGCAAGTTTTTAACAGAAACATGAATAAACAAATTCAGTTTGTATCTTCAACCCCAGAGGCTTCATCAGCAAAGAAACAAATGTTGATCTCATTAATATCAACTACAAGATCAAAAGAAAATACATAAGAAATAACTTCAGCAACCAGCATCAATTCAAGCTCAGACCCTCTATATAATTTAATATTTCCTTTCACAGTATGAGAACCCGAAATATACAGTAGAATATGTAGGACACTTGAAGACTTCATCTATTATAGAGATTTATAGAACTAAGATGGAAATTATTTTACCCTTTGAAGACTCAAAATAAAACATAAAAAATACCAATAATAGAGATAGGAGATGATGGCCAAAACGTAAAAGACGAAGCTTAGCACATCTCGTAACCGTATGGTAGTCCAATTACACAGGCAAAAATAAAAGAAATTACTAAAACAGAAGTAGGGAACTTTCGATGCATTACCTTTGTTTCCAACTCAAATAGATTTGAACAAGGGGTGAAATCCTTTGCACTCGACGTTGGGACTGATTGTGGGCTGGGCTGAGACGTCGACGGCAATAGCACCGCTCATTCACTAACCTTGCGAAATTCAAGTCGCCATTTCTATAAGAAGGCGGCAAAATTTATGGGGATCTGCTTAAGTATAAGAAATTATCTTTAAGTAGAGGTCCGTCGTAAGGGGAAGAATTACTTAATCACTTGTGAACGAGATCATTTCGTATTGTTCTTCTACTTTTGTTGTCTGATGACAGCTAGCTCTCAGCCTCCCTTCTAACTTGTTACTGTTTTTGGTTATTCTTATGTTTAATGACTGTGTCCTAGCTCCCTCTTCGTTTGCCTGAGTACATAAATGTCTTGTAAGGATTCCTACCAACCAATAGCGTTGAAAAGAGCGGAACTATTTCCGAAGAGAATTTTTGGTCAGTGCAATTTGATGATTATATCCCTCACATAGCTTTCAGTTCGCCAACTTGGCAAGAAATCACGTCTGGAGAACACAGCCAGGACACTCTTCTCTCTCCACTATTCGTCGAAAAAAGAAGTGCGAGCTGGGCCCTTCATCTAGACGTGCTCATCAATCCGGGGACTAACAAAAGCGTCGTGATTATTGTCAATTGCGATAAATATATAATCATCTACGAATAGACAAATATATTTAAAGATTTAAAAATTGATGCCAATTCTTATATTTGCATGGAATCGTTATTCTTAATGTTTTAAAATTGTCATCACTTGATTAATTAATTTTTTTTTGACAATTTCTGTGAGTCAAATCAAACGCACGGCCAGAATTTCAGAATTTCCCATTCCAAAGCACTGTGCTTAGCCAAGTAGCTTTTTGTGACTGGAAGAAATAATCATGGGCTTCCAAAGCCCATGATTAATAATCTGAGAGGAATACAAAAGATTTTAGGTTCTTCCAAATGTCATTTTTAACTTCTAATATCCATGATGAAAAGCATTTGACTTGGTCTAGAAAAACAATAGGAACAAAGATATTATATTAGCTCACAAAGGCTTCCAAACCCGGCTTAAAAACGGAAGTCTTGACAAACCTCACTCAAAAGTAATTTAACATGTGCTTTGATTTGTCTAGTTTAGTGGTATTGGCGTAGAACAGCTCATATGGTCCCTCAGGATAAACGCACAAAATTACGATCATCGATAGGGATGTGATACCCGCTTGTTTGGAATCCAATTTGGTCAGTAGGATTCGAACTTACTTGCGTCAACAAATCCCTAACAAGCATGGTACATTAGGTTTTATTGTAGCAAAAGTTGCATCTAGTGGGGGTGCACACATTGCCTAAGTAATGAAATCACATGCAAATCACTATCATAACCCAATTCTTTCTCTCTGTCCTTTTACCATTTTCCGCTACGTTGGTCGTAACTAGGTTTTATCGAAACATAAAACTAACAGAGAATTGTGTTGGCATTGACAGCATCGACCAAGGTAATAAATTCTTCCGACAAAATGCACTTGAGCAAACTGTGGATGCTGTTCAAAATGCTCAGTTTCGAAAGAAGCATCACCTTTAGCCACATAGTTCCGCAAGTAAATCTTCAGACGTACTTGTAACATAACACCCGTATCAAACACTTCTAGAGAAACTAAATTTCGTACGAACCAAAAGAATGAAAACCCAGCATCAAAATTATACACTTTTTTTTTTTTTTTTTTATGAATCTATCTGTCTCTGCTCAGCAAAACTTGGCGTACTTGAAAGCAAGAGGGTACATGAAGGAGTTGGGAGTAAGTGAAGCGGACAAACTGGCTGGGGTTCAAGGCCTTGCCTCCGTTCACGAGGCAGTCGTCGTACGAGAGCCTGGCCGAGGCGAACCAGCCGCAGTGGAGGTGGATGCCCGAAAGCGAGCAGCGAGGCGCGACGCAGTTGTTTGCGATCTGGACTGTGAACTGGGGTTATCCTCGAGGACGACGAGTATCTGCTCTTCGAGATGCTTGTGTCTGTGTTTGTACACTCAGATGATGATCCTGCATCCAAAAAAAGAAAAAAAAAGAGAGAAAGGAGTTTTGAGAAAGTAAAATTATTATCGAGTTTGACAAGCACAGATCTGTAAGCGTTGGGGATATTATCATAAGGATGATTGCTGCTTCTTAAAGCATTGATCGGGCTGAGGACTTTCCGACACCCCGCTTGGACCCATAATCATATTCGTTTGGTCTCTCAACGTAAATGGCGTTGGTTCGCTTGTGCCATGACGTTAAGACAACCAAAGATAACATGCTCGCTTAAGTAAGTAATGACTATAAACATGGACTAAACGTTTCGACAATGGGTGCAAAAAAAAATTAACGTAACCATTCCAGCGAAATTATAAAAATTTCCGTCTCTCTTCGTCCACTTCCCCCCAACACACACACACACACACACACACACACACACACACACACACACACACACACACACACACACACACACACACCACACACACACACACACAAAGAACAGAAAAAACTCCATCATTTCACGTAAATAGAATAACTTTCAAAATCGAAAGAATTTTTACTTCAATGCAGCTGACCAACCGGTGAAGAAGCGAAGCGTTTTGGGGCAGGTCTTGGGAGGGACCATCATCAGTATCACGTCAGGTTACTAAAGAGAGAGAGAGGAGACTTCTCTTATGGACGTTCCTACGTGGGCAGATGCGTCGTAGCTCCTACTTATTTTAGCAAACGATTTGCCCGAAATCGAAAGAAACTGAGGAGGCAAATGAAGACGATGCAGTCACAAGCAAGGCAAAAAAAATGGTACAAGACCAAGGCTCTTAAAACAAACGAAGAAGAAGAAGACGACGAAGCGCTCTGCATATGCTCATTTACATCCTCTCCACTTTGTGAAAACCACGTCTCTCTCTCTCTCCCCCAACATCCCCCCCCACAAATCCTTGTCATGGAGGCCACTCGCTTTCTTCCGATGCTCTCTTCCCTCCTCGCCTTCTCCCTCCTCCTCCCCATAGCGGGTTTCGGCTCCGGCACAGCGGAGGGAGCAGCCGAGGAGCGCCGCGGTGCTGTTCCGGTGAAGCCCGTCTACAGGACGGGCTATCACTTCCAGCCTCCACGGAATTGGATGAACGGTATGAGTTTTTCCGCGTGGTTTTCGATTTATAGAGATATCTCCCGCTTTTTCTGCCACTGATCCTAACTTACATTTCTGTTTGCTTGCTCTACTCCGAATCTCGACGTGGAACGTGACGAACGGCAGATCCGAACGGTAAGTTACTTTTCTGGAATCCATGTTCGTTGGTTTCTCCTAGGGGTTTGGCCGTGAACAGACTATAGGAAGCAGGCCAGAAGCAAAACCATTCTCCTAGTGGTTTGGTTTTTGTCTTTTTTTTTTTAAGTCCAAGGCAAATCATAGATTAGCCCTGAGTAAACTTCTTGCCGCGTGTAGAGTTGGAAATGCCGTCTGCCATTTACTAAAACTTTTGAGTCAAGCAAATAATCAAATTTGTAGACATGAACGATAATGTCTCTCCACATAATCGGCTGAACAGCGAAATGATCCCACAAAGGAAGCAACTTTAAGTTGAATTCACTATACAACTTGATCAAAGCTTGTCTGGTTGATGATGTTAGATGCCTACCAGTATCGGATGGGTTGAAGGAGTAAAAAAGTAAGTTCATATTTACAGATCTGCGATTTGTCAAACACAGATCTGTAAATCTTGAGGTAGTTTGCTGATGTTAGCTGCTAAAGTTGAGTGCGTTTTGTTCACTGTTCCACCATTTTTTTTTATTCGTATTGAGTTTGACAAACAGAGATTTGTAACTTACCAAAAAAAAAAAAAAGACAAACAGAGATTTGTAGGAGTTGGGGTATTATAACTTATAAGTAGTTTGCTGATGTTAGTTGTTAAGATTGATTACGTTTTATTCACTGCGCAGGACCCATGCACTTCAATGGACTCTACCATCTGTTCTACCAGTACAACCCCAAAGGGGACAAGTGGGGCAACATAGTTTGGGCTCACTCGGTGTCCAAGGACCTCGTTAACTGGCAGGCCCTCCCTCCGGCCATCTACTCCACCAAGCCGTTCGACATTAAGGGGTGTTGGTCCGGGTCGGCCACCGTCCTCCCGGGCAACCGCCCCGTCATCCTGTACACTGGCCTCGACGCTGAGAAACGCCAGGTCCAGAACTACGCTGTCCCTGCCAATGCCTCGGATCCGTACCTGCGGGAGTGGACCAAGCCCGACGACAACCCCCTCATCGTCCCGGGGCCTGGCATCAACGCCAGCGAGTTCCGTGACCCGACCACCGCGTGGTTTGAGGGCAGGCACTGGAAGATCCTCGTCGGCAGCATAAGGAAGAACCGCGGAATTGCATATTTGTACAGGTAAACTTCGGTCGAAAAATAACTATTTTTTCAAGGCACGGGATCCGTCATGTACTGCTGGTATTTAGTCAAGATCTTGCTTGGGTCGATGATCCTTGATGAAATGAACTTTGCTGAAAAGTGCGTTCAGTTTGTCTTTTCTTTTTTATATGACGTGCTAAAAAGATAGTTTTCAAAATCTTCAATGTTTGTGGTGTGCCTTGGATATTGTTCTGTCTATCAACAGACTGTTATCTAGTGCCATTGGAGGTGTCGGGGGGAAATTTGTATGCGAGCGAAAGCTGTCAACTCTTTTGATAGAGTGATCGTTCATATAAATCCCCAAAGAAAAGCCCTTATAAACGCTATGCTTAGACTAAATTTGAAATTCTTTATTGCTACGATGTGATTTCTATTCGGCATTCCAGTTGTCTCTTCCTAAGGATCAGTACTAATGCTTTATTTGGGAAGGAGGGGAGAGAAGGAAAATTGGGGTTGGTGTGAAAAATGGGGTAAAGTTGAAAACTTTAGTGAGAAGAGGAGGGAAATTTACATTTTCTTTCCATTTTTCATCGCCTTTTCACCTTCTAAACGAAACACGATAGTACTAGATAGGAAGAGTAAAGCAGGGCAGCTAAGGTTGTCAATTTGGAATGGAATGTAACATATGCTCATTGAAATTTGCTCCTGTCCAGGGTCTTACGTGTTTATGCTTGGAGTAGTTTTAGATTTAGGGTAGCAGAAGCAACTCCTGATATAGATTTTCTCAAAACTACGACGAATCCTAGTCATGCAATCTAGTCTTTAAAAGATCTACTACTTCTAGATCAAATGCCTGAGACTTCTGAGTAGGTTGATCTAATGGTGTTTCTGGTCTGAATGATTGGAAGGAGAGACAAACTAGATTGACAACTTTTGGATTTAGCTTAATCTCAAAGCCAGGGTTCAAGCATTAATAGAATGAATTTGGTTCTGCAGTATTCTGGTTTAGATAACATTTTCACTGAGGTGCCATACTCTATCGGTTTGCCGGTAGTCTTCTCAACTCAGCCGGAGAAAAGTTGTACCATGCTCATTCGTCTTGTGTTCTTCTCACTCACTGTATTTTGGCATATAATGATCATACAAGACAATTGGCCACCGCTTTACCTAGTCTTCCTGCAGTTATGTGTTCACGTCGATAATGGTGTCATTTGACTAGATAAATTGGGTATGATGCATCTTGCAGCACAGTAATTCTCTCTTTTCAGAGAACATGTTCCTTTTCTTCATTAGCACTTGAAACCTATCTTTTTCTTTTGGCTACTGCGAAGATGACTTATTGGCCTATGAATGCTTAAGACTGGCTCAGAGCATCATCTAGCTCCTTGAGGAATTATATGCAAATGCTCTGGGGGGATGTTTCTTGATCGCTATTTGTACTTGAGTTAAATGAAAACTTACAAGATGGTGTATAACAAAAATTGTCTGAGGTCCTCATCGTAGTTCTTGAATGTTCTTACAGCTGTGAGCATGTTCATTTAGGAGTTGTGACTAAGTAGATAGGGATTTGATGGCATCTATTGTTTTGCCTTATGTATGTAGTCTTGACATGTATTTTGCTTTGATCTTGAGGCTCAGTGTGCAATTGTGGTCTCATGACCAGCAAATTGAGCATTGTCTTCTAACTTTACAGTGGTTAAGTACGATTAAATGTAGAGATATTTGTTGGAGTTGGCGAATACTTCGGGGACCCTTGTTTCTCACACAGGGTATGCCCACGTGAGCTTAGGGAAACCAAAGTGTTATCCGACGACATGTGACCCATGCGCGTGGGATGCGGGGGTTCGGGGGCAGCGCCCCCGACACGGGTGTCCCGCTGCCCGGTCAGCGGGCGGGGCTTCCCCTGACCGGTCAGCGGACGGCTGCCCCGCTCGCCGGTGAGCGGGCGGGGGTTCGGGGGCAGCGCCCCCGAAACCTCAACGGGTTTGGACTTTTATTTAAGTTAACCCGTATGTTATGGGCTTAATAGAGGTTTCGCTAGGTTTAGGTTTTTGGGCCCATTTAGGGCATATATATTTTGCTCGTTTTATGCTGATCATTGTAACGAGTTGAGAGGCTGTAAACAGAATATCATAGTGAAAATCTCTTGCAGGACGTAGCCCTATTCTGGGGTGAACCTGGGTAATCTCGTGCGTCATTCAATTTTCTTGATTTCTGTGTGATCGTTCTGATTCGGTGTGCGATAAATCCCATCAATATTTACTGACCAATTGGTTTTTGTGTTCGGCTGGCCAATAGGTCTGATTTGAAGAGAGCAGAGTTTTCCAATATGTTATTAATTCCTCGTCTGATCATTACTATCTTGCTCGGATTACCATATTTCCAGATGTTACATGTTTTAATTTTTCATATGTTAGGAAAGAACTTGTACGTGAAATAGTTTAAGCAATTCATTTATTCAACTGTACCATTATAGAGTGTGTGTTATTATTATTGTTACTTTGGTCGGAAAGAGGGTGTGTTAAGACTCCGTTAGTTTTTATCATTTGACAGCGACATGGTTATAATACGAAAATGTAAGTTTCTTATGCAGGAGCAGGGATTTCATCCATTGGATCAAGGCAAAGCACCCGCTGCACTCGGCGCCCAACACTGGCATGTGGGAGTGCCCCGACTTCTTCCCTGTTTTGAATAACAGCACCGACGGTCTGGACACGTCGGTGCTTGGCAAGCAGGTTAAGCATGTGTTGAAGGTCAGCCTCGACCCAACACGGTACGAGTATTATACAATCGGGACATATCACACTGGTAAGGACAGATACGTGCCCGATAAGACCTCGGCTGATGGGTGGAGCGGGCTCAGGTACGACTACGGAAATTTCTATGCTTCCAAGACGTTCTTCGACCTGGCTACGAACCGAAGGATCTTGTGGGGTTGGGCCAATGAGTCCGATGATGTCTCTAAATCTAAGGGATGGGCTGGGATTCAGGTAATTCAGTAGATTTACTATTATCTTCTTTCCGGGGCTATTAATTCTTTTTCTTGATTGTCATTTCTCAAGAACTATTTAGTGTGAACAACACAAATAAATTTTAGTATTTCATTTTCTATGCTTTGATGCAGGCCATTCCAAGAAAAATATGGCTTGATAGCAGTGGGAAACAACTATTGCAATGGCCTGTTGAGGAGATACAGACTCTGCGGGGACAAAGTATTCACATGAGCAGTGTCGAGCTCAATAATGGTGAACATGTCCAGATTAAGGGAATCACAGCTGCTCAGGTTCGTATTTTCTCTGCGATCTTTAGTCCAATGTGCCAAAATTTGGTTGAAGAAAGCTCATACAATTTTGTATTGTCATTGCGAATGTTCACAGGCTGATGTGGATGTTGTGTTCTCGTTCTCGAGCCTGGACGGGGCCGAGCAATTCAATTCAAGCTGGACGAATGCGCAAGACCTCTGCGGCAAGAAGGGCTCGGGAGTTCCGGGCATAGTTGGGCCCTTCGGGCTCTTAACTCTAGCCTCTGAAGACCTGCAAGAGTTCACCCCTGTCTTCTTTAGGATCTTCGAAGCAGAAGATCATAACAAGCACAGAGTCCTCATGTGCTCTGATGCAAGGAGGTTTGTCATAATCTACTTCATCTTATTCGATTTTTCTTGTTCATAATAAGCTTCTTACTTTGTGATTACATCTTTAATTCCCTTTTTTTTTTAAATGCAGCTCGTCCCTGGGATCAAAAATCTATAAACCATCCTTTGCCAGTTTCGTGGACGTAGATTTGAGTGGTCGGAAGATTTCTCTCAGGAGTCTGGTAAGCAATGCAATCCATCATCAATCCTTGACCCAATTCTTGTTCCAGTTGGAGGGTTGATTATGAAATCACTACAATTAGACGGAATTTAGTGACTGTACATCAATTCAATTGTACACCAAATTGTAATGTTGGATGCGAATGTCCAGATCGATCATTCCGTGGTGGAGAGCTTTGGGGCTGGAGGCAAGACATGCATCACATCTAGGGTGTACCCAACTCTCGCATTGTTCGACGACGCCCGTCTCTTCGCCTTCAACAATGGGACTCGGACGATTATGGTCGAGACGCTTGACGCCTGGAGCATGAACGGGGCCATGATGAACCCAGTATTTGAGTAGAGTAAAAAATTCAGTATGTCTCAGGCTCTGGCAACATTTGGGAAAGAGGGGCTTTGTTTATATATGCCGATGTAAATTATGAGAGCTCTACTCTAGTACTCAATTCCAGTTCACCTGCGTTTCAAATTTGTGAGAGGAAATTTCTTTTGGCCACTTGTCAGCAGTACATGCACTACTTACAATCAACTTCTATTAGCATTCAATGGTACTATAAGGTTTAGATGATCCTATAGCAAAACTTTTGGTGCCCGACCGTGGTTACATTCCAGAAGCACCTCAAGGCCAAAGACAAGGACACCACCACTTTTCGCGGGATCCCCGAATCGATTGTCGCTCTGAATATTTCGATTTTGATATAGTCTTTTAGGGTACGGAAAGTGGGCGAGCCGTGAAGAGATTGATCGCATGCTATGGTACTAGCATTGATTGTTCAACTCGTGACTATCGACTACAAGTTTCTAAATTCTAATTTTCTCTAGTTACGTGGCTTTCCGCTATTGCAGGGCGGGCAAATGACTAGGCTATATCATGACTTGTAATGGATGCGATACTTCCATTATTGTGGCCGATAATGTGTGAAGGAGATTATAGGGAGCTAATAAAAGCTATTGAATCCCTGTGTTTAACATTCAATCGGAAATACGTACGGTGCTGTGGATCAGGAATGTTGGGGAAAAACGGGCAGCACCTCGGCACAAATATAGCCAATCCAGGATCAAATAATAACCCCCGACACTACTCCAATATAATCCAGCAACAACCAACAATTATATCCAGCAGAATATCAACCTCGCGGCAACGAATATAATACCAGAACGATAAAGAAATATAACACCAAGATTTACGTGGAAAACCCAAATCGGGAAAAACCACGGACGACCCAAAAATTCTACTAATCACCAAGAATAGCAGAATACACCAAGTATTTCGCTCTAGTCACACACTAGAGCTCAACAACAATATTTCAGGAGCAATCCCTCAAAAGGGGCTAGAAAACCCTAACCGCAATAGGAGAACCGGAGACAAATC
Organism: Rhodomyrtus psidioides; assembly: GCA_021437785.1. NCBI lineage: Eukaryota > Viridiplantae > Streptophyta > Magnoliopsida > Myrtales > Myrtaceae > Rhodomyrtus > Rhodomyrtus psidioides. The sequence continues at coordinate 242,646 of JAILYB010000041.1, read as the reverse complement.
TCAACAAACGAAACCTATCAATTTGTAGATCTCAGTCTCACGAACAACATACTGAAATTTGAGCTGAATCCGGTAATGTTTGGCCGCCGAAGTCACACCGGAAACCGCTGCTCTCTTCTTTCTCCCCTGCACGAAACACACACTCTCGGTCTCTCTTCTGTTCTCACTTCCGCTCACTCTTCTCTCTCTTCTCTCTACTTTGCACACACGAAGCAACACACAAAACACACCAAAAGAAAAGTAATGATGGGTAGTCATCATTTTGTTTCTTTCTTTTTCTCTTTTGATTTCTTTTTCTTTCTTTTGCTTTCTTTTGCAAACAATTAAAATAAAAAACTAGCTAGGCCCCCACAAAAGAGGCGTACAGCCAACAAATCTCCCCCTACGCCTCATGTGGGGAGTTCCATCATACATGCTTTGCTTCTACAAGAGTCAAGTTTCACCATGGGCAAGGCTTTGGTCATCATGTCGGATCCGTTGTCGTCAGTACGGACCTTCTCAAGAAGAAAAGACTTTTCTTCTAACTTCTCTCGAACCCAATGATACTTCACATCGATATGCTTCGATCTTGAATGCAAAACTGGATTCTTGCTAAGATAAATAGCACTCATGCTATCGCAAAATAGAACGAACTTTTCTTGCTTCAAACCCAACTCTTGTAAGAATTTCTGCATCCACAAGAGTTCCTTGCTTCCTTCGGTGATAGCTATATACTCCGTTTCAGTCGTAGACAAAACAATGCATTTTTGTAATCTCGACTGCCATGAAACTGCTCCCCCTGCAAAAATCATCATATAACCCGAAGTAGACTTTTGGGAATCACTATCTCCGGCATAATCAGAATCTGAGTAGCCGCTCAATTCAAGTTTTCCATTTCCATAACATAGGCAAAATCTGGAAGTGCCTCTAAGCTACCTCAAAATCCATTTCACACCATTCCAATGCTCTTTACTTGGATTTGAGAGAAATCTACTCACAACACCAACTGCATGAGCAATACTGGTCTTGTGCAAACCATGGCATACATCAAACTACCCACGGCAGATGCATAAGGAACTTTCATCATCTCTTCCTTCTCTTTCTCACTTGTAGGACATTCATTACTACTCAATTTAAAGTGACCAGCAAGTGGAGTACTTACCGGTTTACATGTGCTCATGTTGAATATTTCAAGCACCTTTTCAATATACTTCTCCTGAGATAGCCATAGTTTTCTATTCTTCCTATCACGAGTGATTCTCATGCCAAGTATTTGTTTAGCTGACCCTAGATCCTTCATCGCAAAAGCCTTACTCAACTCACTTTTCAAGCTTTTGATTTTGTTAGCATCATGCCCAACTATCAACATATCATCCACATAAAGCAGGAGGATAATAAAATCATCATCTGAGAATCTTTTCATAAAGACACAAGAGTCTGAAATGGTCTTACCATATCCATGAGCTTCCATGAATGAATCAAACTTCAAGTACCACTGTCTTGGCGCTTGCTTGAGACCATATAGACTTTTTCTCAATCTACATACAAGATGCTCCTTGCCTTTAACCTTAAAACCCTCTGGTTGCTCCATGTATATCTCTTCTTCTAGGTCTCCATGAAGAAAAGCTGTCTTTACATCAAGTTGTTCAATTTCTAAATTCAAACTGGCGGCCAAACCAAGAACAACTCTAATAGAAGACATTTTCACTACCGGTGAAAAAATCTCTTCAAAGTCGATTCCCTTCTTCTGACGAAAACCCTTCACAACAAGCCTAGCCTTGTATCGTGGCTTCAAACTGCTTTCGTCTGTCTTTAACTTATACACCCACTTATTTGTGAGTGTCCTCTTGCCCTTAGGCAACTTCACCAACTCAAATGTATGGTTGTCATGCAAAGATTTGAACTCATCTTGCATAGCTTCGTGCCACTTATTCTTTTGATCGCATGACATAGCTTCTTCATAAGTTTCAGGCTCTCATGCATCAGTAAGTAGCACATACTCATGTGGCTGATATCTTTGTGAAGGTCTACGCTCTCTATCTGATCTTCTGACTTGAGGTTGGACTGCTTCTTCTAGCACAACTGTTTGCTCTTGCTCAACTGATTGTTCTGTCTCAACTGTTTCACCTGTCTCAGCTGAAGAACTAACATTCTGTGAGGATTCATCTACTTCATGATTTCCCTGCACTTCTCTCCCGTGATTTTCACCCAATACGGTAGGAGGATTTGGGCTGAAACTGACACTGTGTTGAGCTGCATTCTTTGGCTTCTCTGACTTGTCTATGTCTTCAATGGTCTGATGCTAAAAGAATACCACATCTCGGCTTCTAATGACTTTCTTTGTAGTTGGATCCCATAATCTGTAGCCAAACTCTTCATGTCCATAACCCAAGAAGATACACTGTTTAGACCTATTGTCAAGCTTGGACCTTTCATCTCTTGGAACATGCACAAATGCCCGGCATCCAAACACCCTCAGATAACTGTAGGAGACATCTTTCCCACTCCATACTCTTTGTGGAACATCTCCCTTAAGAGGAACTGATGGAGATAGATTTATCAAGTCAACTGCCGTTCTCATCGCTTCGTCCCAGAATGGCTTAGGTAATTTCGCATGAGACAGCATACACCTAATCCGATCATTAATCGTTCGGTTCATTCTCTCTGCTACTCCATTATGCTGTGGTGTTTTCGGAACAGTCTTCTCAAGCTTGATACCATAGTCCCTGCAGTAATGTTCAAATGGTCCTCTATATTCACCACCATTGTCAGCCCGAACACATTTAAGCTTTTTCCCTGTTTCCCTTTCAACACTGATATGAAATTGTTTGAAGGCTGCAAGCACATGGTCTTTTGATTTCAAAGCAAAAGCCCACACTTTTCTAGAGCAGTCATCAATAAATGTGACAAAATACAATGCACCACCAAGTGTTCTAGTATCCATGCAGCAAACATCAGTGTGAACTAAATCAAGTACATCAGATTTTGTGTGTGGAGACGAACTATGAAATGATAATCGATGTTGCTTACCCGTGAGGCAATGAGTACACTCCGTCAGATTTTTCTCCTTTAATGATAGATGATTCTTCCTAGCAAGAGTTTCAAGTCCCTTCTCGCTAAGATGACCAAGTCTCATATGCCATAGATCAACTGAGGAATCCTCCACTGCATTTACCTCTTGTCGCATCAAATTTGCTTGCATGATATAAAGACTGCATGTCTTCTTGCCTTTTGCCATCACCATAGAGCCTTTAGTCAATTTCCATTTGCCATCGTAGAAGGAGTTGCAATAACCGTCGTCATCTAAGGCACCTGTGGAGATCAAGTGAAGTCGAATATCTGGAACATGTCTCACATTTTTCAAAAGTAAAGTACATCCCATATCAGTCTCCAGATAAACATCTCACATGCCAATAACCTTGGAAACACCACTGTTTCCCATCCTAACACAACCGAAATCACCGCTGCAATAGGATGTAAAGAAGTCACGACGTGAAGTGACATGATAAGAAGCTGCAGAATCAACAACCCAGCTAGAATCTTGGCATGTGAGATTTACATAACCGTCATCACAAATGAACACAATATCACCGTCAGCTGCAACTGCTGTTGTAGGCTGATTTTCTTCTTTCTTTTTATCTCCATTTCTATCATGGAATTTATCTCTCTTCGGTTACCAACACTCTTTGGCATAATGTCCCATTTTGCCACAGTTGTAGCACTTCACACTTCTCCTCGGCCTTGACTTCGATCTTCCTCTTGACTTGCCCCTGTCATTACTTTGAAACTTTCTTGACTGATTTCTGCCTCTATGTTCTACGACAAGTGCTTCCGATTTGGAAGCATAATTCAAACTTTTCCTCCTTGTTTCTTCATTGAATAAGCTTTCTTTAACCATGCTCATAGAAAGCACACCATAAGGAGCAGAATTATTTAACGCCACAACCAAGGTGTCCCAGCTATCAGGAAGTGTACCAAGCAATAAACAAGATTGCAATTCATCACCAAGGTCAATCTCAAGATTTGTCAATTGATTTACAACATCTTGAAATTCACTCAAGTGCTCAGTCATGCTACTCCCTTCCTTGTATCTCAAGTTCACAAGTCTTTTCACTAGAAGAGCTTTATTTTGTGGAGTTCTCCTCTCATAGAGATCTTGCAATTTCTTCCACAAAGTATCCGCCTTCGTTTCTTGAGCAACATGATGAAACACACTATCATCAATCCATTGTCGGATAAACCCAACCGTCTTCCGATTCATTCGCTCCCACTCTTTATCTTCCGTATCTCCTTTAGCTTCATCGCCTTCGACCGTATCATACAAATCTTTGCAATATAATACGTCTTCCATCCGAGGCTTCCATATAGAGTAATTCGAGGCATTTAACTTAAACATAGTACCACTCGTATTCTCCATCTAATACTAGAATCTCAACTCTAGCTCTGATACCACTTTGTTGGGGAAAAACGGGCAGCACCTCGGCACAAATATAGCCAATCCAGGATCAAATAATAACCCCCGACACTACTCCAATATAATTCAGCAACAACCAACAATTATATCCAGCAGAATATCAACCTCGCGGCAACGAATATAATACCGGAACGATAAAGAAATATAACACCAAGATTTACGTGGAAAACCCAAATCGGGAAAAACCACGGACGACCCAAAAATTCTACTAATCACCAAGAATAGCAGAATACACCAAGTATTTCGCTCTAGTCACACACTAGAGCTCAACAACAATATTCCAGGAGCAATCCCTCAAAAGGGGCTAGAAAACCCTAACCGCAATAGGAGAACCGGAGACAAATCTCAACAAACGAAACCTATCAATTTGTAGATCTCAGTCTCACGAACAACATACTGAAATTTGAGCTGATTCCGGTAATGTTTGGCCGCCGAAGTCACACCGGAAACCGCTGCTCTCTTCTTTCTCCCCTGCACGAAACACACACTCTCGGTCTCTCTTCTGTTCTCACTTCCGCTCACTCTTCTCTCTCTTCTCTCTACTTTGCACACACGAAGCAACACACAAAACACACCAAAAGAAAAGTAATGATGGGTAGTCATCATTTTGTTTCTTTCTTTTTCTCTTTTGATTTCTTTTTCTTTCTTTTGCTTTCTTTTGCAAACAATTAAAATAAAAAACTAGCTAGGCCCCCACAAAAGAGGCGTACAGCCAACAAGGAATGAGCTGAAGTTCGAGCAACTTGCATCGGTGATGAGCACTACCGCCTTCGGCCATCATTCGTGGATATTGTCGAGCACCATCCATTACACACTCAATCCGCTCAAAATAAAACAGTCAATAAATGTCGTACAAACCAATCAAGAAAGTGGGTTCGGGAAGTTGATTTCGCTCATGCTTTTTGATTAACCAAACCACCTTCTAAGAAAATTAGCCATTCATCGATTAAAGTTGACAATTATTAACCCCAAGTTAACATCGTTTATCACTAATTGAGTTCTAATGACCATTCTAATCTACCCACCAACGGGCATGCACATACGTAGTTAAAAGGCAGTCAAGGAACCCATGAGTTAAGGACAAATTAGGATTTTGAAGATTTCTACATTATTAACACATGCTTTCAGTAAAGAAAGCTCTTACAAGTTTATATTGTCATTGTGAATGTTCATAGGCTGATGTGGACGTGGTGTTCTCGTTCTCGAGCCCGGACGGGGCCGACCAATTCAATTTCAGTTGGGTGAACGCGCAAGACATCTGCAGCCAGAAGGGCTCGGGAGTTCCGAGCACCGTCGGGCCTTTCGGGCTCTTGACGTTGGCACTTTGAGCACTTGAACCTGTCTTCTTCGGGATCCTCAAAGCTGATAATCAAAACAAGTACAAAGGCCATGTGCTCTGATACAAGGAGGCCTGTGATAATTGATTTCATTTTATTCAATTTTTCTTGTTCATGACAAGCGTCTTGATGGACCAACCTTGTGATTACGTCTTTATCACAATTTTTTTTTAAAGGGGTTAAATTACAGCTCGTCTCTAAATTCAGGAATCCACGAACCATCTTTTGCTGGTTTCGTGGACGTAGATTTGAGTGGCGAAAAGATTTCTCTTAGGAGTATGCACATCTAATTGTTGTTGAGATCTAAATTTTGAAAAAACTTTTCAGTCATTTTTTTTTTTGGTAAAGTAAGTTTATAAAACACTTTCCAACGCGCCAAGTACAAGAGAAATGCCAAACACAAAATCCTCGAACCCATCACGACACTTAGATGTGTCCTAAAGGGGTGCAAAGGTGTAAGGCATTATAAAATACATCAATGGCTAAATCCTACGGACCATAGGCTAAACAATGCCCGGAGCAAGCAGTGAGCTACAAAAGGTAAGCACCAAGACTGAACAGCCAGCAAAAACAAAGTCTAGAGAAAAAGCCAAGTACACCAAAATACTAAGAAGCAAGAGGACCGTAATCAAAAATGGATGTGGCGATACCCCAATTCCTTTGCACCCGTCTGTTGTTGAGATTGTCTTCAACACGACGAAAGGTGAGGCCTTTGTCCCTTACCACTTTTCGAAAATAATGGAGGAGAGCCGGTATAATTAACTGCTTGTTCCTAAAGAGAATGTGGTTTCTCTCAATCCAGATCATATGACATAGAACACCAAAGGAGAAGCGAGCTATTCGGTGAGAAAAAGAGCGACCGCTAAATTCTCGCATGGCCCAACAGATTGTGTCCGACCAAGACATATTCCGCCAAGCCAAGTTGCAATTAGAAGCCCAAAATAATGCAAGAGCGCCCGACGTAGGACAAGCAAAGAAGAGGTGCTCAATGGAATCAGGCCTACTATGACAAAACGGGCAGGTAGCATCCAAAATTCTGCCATAAGATAGAAGTCTAACCTGCGTAGGGAGACGATTGAGCATGATGAGCCAGAGGAGAAATCCATGTTTCGGGGCAATGAACCGATCCCAGATAAAGGAGTGCCAAGGAACACGTTGTCATCTAGGCCTGATTAACTCCCAAGCCGACGAAACTGAGAAATTGCATGAAGGATGTCCCTGCCAAATCAAACGGTCTTCCCTCTCCTCGACAAAAACTGGAGCCGCACCCACCAAAGTTGTAAGAGAAGACAAAACAGCCGAAGGGTCCCACACCGAGGAGAAGAAATCTCGAATTGAGCTGTCACGAGGAATGCGAGAAGAGAAGATCTCTCTATTGGTGAAAAGCTTGTAAAGCGGACCCCTAGAGTGCCACAGGTCAAACCAGAAAGAAATGGATCGACCATTGCCAATCCTCCATCCAAAGCTCGAATAGAACTCCCAACGAAGATCAAGAATCTTCTTCCATGCCCACGAACAAATAGTGGGCTTGGACGCCACCCAGAAGCTTATGTTCTTCAGGAAAGTAGAGTGTATCCATTTACACCACAGGGATTCCTTATCGGTGAAAAGAATCCAAATGTGTTTGAGTGTGGCCGCTCTATTGCAGTCAAGAAGCCTGCGAATACCCAGACCCCCCTCATCCTTAGGGAGACAAACATCTGCCCAAGACACCTTAGCACCGCCAACTCCTAGGTTCGGGCCTTTCCAAAGGAACTGTCTAAGAATACATTCAATCCGAGATAAAATGGACAACGGAATGGTAAAAACGCTCGCCCAATATACATGGATGGCATGTAAGACAGATTTAATAAGTTGCAAACGTCCTCCAAAAGAGAGAAAACGTTCTGTCCAGGACTGAGCTCTAGCAGTGATAGTATTGACCAATATATTACAATCGGCTTGAGTAAGTCTAGAGGCTATGATTGGTACCCCAAGGTATCGAAAAGGAAGGTTACCTTGTTGAAAGCCAAGAGTATGGAGAATTTGCTCACTCAGGTCAGCTGAAGCACTAGAGAGGTATACCTCACTTTTGTTGACATTCGGGTATAGACCGGACCAGCTTGAGAAAAGCTCCAAACCCTCTTTAAGCAAGGTGATGGAGCCCATGTTTGCCTCGGCAAATAACAGTACATCATCGGCATAGAAAAGGTGTGAAATCCGAGTAGGTCTGCATCGCCAATAATATTTGAAACCTGGAAGTCTGGTCTTGGAGTTGAGGATACCAGTGAGAATTTCCATAACAATAGTAAAGAGATAAGGAGAGACAGGGTCCCCTTGCCGAATACCCCTACTACTTGGAAAGAAACCATGGAGTTCTCCATTGATGGAAATTGAGAACTTGGGTGAAGTGACACAAGCCATAATCAATTTGATGAAAGACTTCGGGAAACCAAAAGCATCCAACGCCAACCCAAGAAACTCCCAATCTACAGTGTCATAAGCCTTCTGAAAATCAACCTTAATGGCACATTTTGGCGAATATGTATCACGGTGAAATCTGGCAAACAATTCTTGAGCAAGCAAGATGTTGTCACTAATTCTCCTACCCCTAACAAAGGCATTTTGAGGGGGGCCTATAATAGAGGGTAAAACCGATGCAATTCGATTCGCTAGGATCTTTGTGATGCATTTATATATGGTATTGCAGCAAGCTATAGGACGGAAGTCATTCAACGTCGAGGCATTGGGGATCTTCGGAGCTAGTGAGAGGATAGTGGTGTTGGATTCTCTAAGTAAGGAGCCTGTCTCAAAGAAATCCTTGACAGCCGCAATAACCGAGGCACCAACAACATCCCAAGATGAAATGAAAAAATCGACATTAAAACCATCAGGGCCTGGGGCCTTACCTCTAGCAAGTGAAAACATAGTGTTGCGAATTTCTATAGCCGAGACTTGCCGAGATAGGAAGGTGATCTGGTCAGCCTCCAAAGCACGCCCAACAAACTGACGAACCTCTTGGATCCCGGGCCGAACAATAATGGGGGCACCATTGAGCAGATTCTCAAAATGGCCGACCACATGAGGTTGAATAAGGCTCGGCTCAGTCAAAACAGATCCATCAGAGAGTGTAACCGAGAGCATACGGTTACGAAGATGTTTCTTGTTTACAGCATGGTGGAAGTATTTTGTATTGAGATCTCCCTCCTTGAGCCATTGAATCCTAGACTTTTGTTTGAAAAAAGATTCCTCTTGGAGTCTCAAAACCGAGAACGCCCGAAGTTGTACTTTCTCAGTATCAGCCAATACCTGATTCAGAGGATCCAGTACAAGTGCATCTTGTGTAGATATAAGAGCTAATCTGGCCTGGGCAGTTTGGTTAGAAATATCTGAAAAAGACTCTTTGTTAAGCTGTTTGAGCCGAACTTTAAGAATCTTTAGCTTTGTACACAGTATGTACATAGAAGTGCCAAAGACGGGAGAATCCCACACCTGAGCTACAATATCTTTAAAAGACAGATGCGTCAACCAGAAGTTAAAGAATTTGAAAGGCTTTCTAGATGGCGGAGGAGGGACAATTCTCACAATCATAGGAGAATGGTCAGAGATCCCAGGGGCCAGAAACGCGGCTTCAGAGAAAGAGAAGGCACTACTCCAATGTTGATTGATAAGCACACGATCGATCTTCCTTTGCTTCCGAGATTCTCCCGAAGACGTAGACCAAGTATATCTATGGCCCACATATCTGAGATCATCAAGGCCAGCCTGGACAATACAATTACCAAACTCATCAAAAGCAGGAATCCATGTATTAGAGCTACCCACTCTGTCACTCTGATCTCGAATGGCATTAAAATCCCCAGAGACAATCCACGGAACCTCAGTGCAGCTCAACCGAACAAGTTCAGACCAGAGGGTTCTACGAGCAACAAAGGTGTGGTCACCATATACGACCGAGAAATGGCATGACCTGTCCATATCCTTCAATCTCAGGTGACTATGTATCATCTGACCAGAAGAAGTAAGAACTTCTAATTCGACAGCCTGAGGGTCCCAACCAATCCATATCCTACCCCGAGGAGAGAATTCATAATTGGAAGTCCAATGCCAACCTGGTATCAACCCAGCAGAAATATGTACAAAAAGAGACTCCATAACTTTCGTCTCTAAAATGCCAATACAGGAAAGATGGTTTGATCGAACAAGGTTCCGAATCTCAGCTTGCTTAAGGGGGTTAACTAAACCCCTAATATTCCAGACTCCAAAATACATATATAACAAGGAAAAGGAAAGTAGGGGATTACCGCTTCTTCTTGCCTCCCCGCGTCTTCCTGGTGGTGTCAGCTATGGGAGAGGAGGGGGCACTAATCACCGAAGCAGTGGTGGGCAAAACGACTTCAATGAGCAAAGGAGGCGGTGACTCATGTGCTTCAGATATGGGAGCAAAAACAGTAGTTTGAGATCTGGTGTTTGGAGGGGAAGGGGGAGAAGGGGAAGAAGATGAAGGATCATCCACATTTTCACTACCCAAGCTGCTAGTGACTTCATCTCCATCCACTTCCAGAACAGATGCAGCCATAGAGTTGTCCCCGGAGGTGTCCCGTTCAATGATCTCGGTAACTGGTTCGGCTACCACAAACAACACAGGTTCGGACACATCTTGAGGCGAAGCCATCGCCTCACCAGTAGGCACGGGAACATCCACCCTAGCAGTAGGGGTCAACACATCAGTAGACATATCAATAGCAGGGCCCAAGGCATCAGTCTTCGCTTTGCCGCCTTGCTTCCTCCTTACTTGTTGCCATCCGCCATCAACTTGAGCACAAGTTGACTTAACACCCTGGGTGTCTAAGACATTGGTAGGTGGCACATCAGTGGAAGTGGCACAAGGAAAGCCAGAGGCACCACACTTATGGCCAAACACGCCACATTCTACACAAGACCAAGTTTTCAACTCGTATTCTACATCAATAGAACTAGTCTCACCATCCCAAGAGAGGTCAACTGAATGGAGAAGAGGTTGGGTGGCATTGATCTCTATGCAGACTCGGGCATACGAGATCCTCTTCATCTGCTCCGTTAGCAAATCAACGTATAGTGGTCTTCCAATGGCACTTGCTATGGCACTTATCCCCGGTGGTGACCATAGCGTGACCGGGATGGCTCTCAACTTAACCCATACCGGAAGAGTATCGTGTAGTCCTTTTTTAAAATTGAACTTCGGATGCCATTGTTGTAGTATCATAGTACTCCTAAGCACTGAAAAGGGACCCACATCTAATACCTTCCGTCTAAATGCCTCATCCGGGATGTGAAAGAAGTAGAAACCATTCTCATCCAATCTAATATCCATGACGTGAACTCCCCAAGCATTTCTAATAGCATCTTCAGTCAATTTGAAGGGGAGTTTTTTCCCCACATAGTAGCCCACAAGGCATTCCTTCCACATAGGATTCACAGCCTCCACAATCATCTCAGAAATATGAACAAGAGGCTTACCATTAACCAAGGTAGGCGGAACATATGATAGGTTGTAACCCTTCTCCATTGAACGAGCGACATTCGCCCAAGACTTAGGCTTAGTATGCTGCAAAATAGGACCTTGAGTACTACTAGGTAGTTGCACATTTTGAGTAACATCCCTGCTTTTGCTACGGCGAGGATCCCTTTGAGAGCCAGAAGGCCGAGAGGTACCAGCAATAGAAAGTCCCTTTTGGGGTTCGTTTCTAACCACGGGAGGGCGAGACTTTCTACCAAAAGGTCTTCCCCTGCTGCGGCTACGACTATGAAATCGCCCAGCAACATGTTTAGCCTCAACAACATCAGCAATCAATACTGCCTTTTCAGTCATTTTTTTAACCAATGGGACAATGAAGAATGGTCGTGAAAGATACGTTCATTTTGAGTCTCCTTTCTTTCAATTGCATTGTTTTTTTTTTTTTGCAAAAATATGAAATTCAATTCTAATTTTTTTGACAGATAAAAAGTGAAATAATAGAAAAATATTTGAATTTTATTTTTTTCTTCGAACCGCGAATGACTAGGAACCTACAAAACGAATGAAGTGATGTCTCCATTGGTTTTATATGGTTTGCGTCTTCAAATCACGCTCATTTTATGAGGAGGAGGGTGTTTTGACTCGTGAATTTCTGTAACTGAAAAACTTCTTTTTAACAGTTATTGGCTTGCTTTGCAATTCAAGTTTTTGCATTTAATTAATCATGTAAGAATCCGGCAAGATAAATGTGTGACCAACGCGAAGAATATGGTGTTGATTGCGTATTTATAGAGGCAACCGTTTTCCACACAAATAATCCGACCTACGTTTCTTCAAACGGCCCACCACTATACAAGTAGAGAGATCTTTTCTATTATTGATAAATCTTATCGATTATATAATCTCTACTTAATTTTCAGTTTCTTTTTCACTAGTTGGACATTTGATTGCCCAATGCTAAGCACCGCGAATACATTTTATTGAGACGTTTTAATATGTCTGGCGCGACTAAAGTTTTCTAAGTTGATGTGTCTATATGAAATTTAAATTTTCAATTTTACGCAATAAAAAGGAAAGTGGCTGGTCTCAAATAGTCCCTGAACTGATCCCACACATGTGACGAAGTAGGTTCCTAGTTTCAATTTAATTGGCAAAGTAGGTTTTAGGTTTGAAAAAAAGAGAATCATGTTTCGATGAATAGGTTGCAGATTTTTGGTGGAACTTAGATGGAAGCTAAGCCTCTCACCCCTAAATTATTTCCACCCATGTTTATGGAAAGAAAAATCAAAGGATAGTCTTTAAATGGTGTCCTGATAAATGTTAAGTGTCTAAAAGATAAGGCTCTTGATATAGACAGTATCTTCGAATAGAAAGTGTCAAATCCTAATCCATTTATTCCAAAGATATATATTTCTTCCATAGGAGGACGCAATCTTTGAGGAAATGACAATTAAATAACATAATTTGTTAATTTTATATTAAGAGTGAGAATGGCTCCAGAGTAGAATTGGGAGCTGAAGGCCCAGTTGAACGTTCTACTAAGGCCTGGTCCACTTCCTGATTCCACATTTTTAGGAACCGAGATCTAGACTCTGCAAGCACAAGAATCTGTCAATATTTCCAATTCAATTTTCTTGTTCCAAAGATATCGAAGAGAAATAAATTGATATTTCATTCCTTCACTTTTAAATATATTTCTTTAATTTCAGAACACAAGAGATATAGATCTATCGGATCATTTCTTCATGTACGAAATCCCAATATTTGGATAGTCGATACATACAATATCTTTTTTTAATCAATGGGACAGTGAAGAATGTATGTGAAAAAGATACGTTCATTTTGAGTCTCCTTTCTTTCAATTGTATTGTTTTTTTTTTCACAAAAATATGAGATTCAATTCTTTTTTTTTTACAGATAAAAGGTGAAATAATAGAAAAGTATTTGAATTTTAATTTTTTTCTTCGAACCGTGAAAGACTAGGAACCTACAAAACGAATGACGTGATGTTTCCATTGGTTTTATGGCGTTTGCCTTTTCAAAACACGCTAATTTCACGAGGAGGAGTGTTATAACTCTCGTGAATTTCTGTAACTGAAAAACTTCTTTTTAACAATTATCGTTTTTCTTTGCAATTCAACATTTTGCATTTAATTGACCATGTAAGAATCCGGCAAGATAAATGTGTGACCGGTGCGAAAAATATGGTGTTCATTGCATGTTTATAGAGGCAACCAATCTTTTTCAACACAAATAATCCGACCAACGTATCTTCCAACGGGCCACCGCTCTACAAGTAGAGAGATCTTTTCTTTTATTGATAAATCTTATGGATTATATAATCTTTATTTAATTTTTAGTTTCCCTTTCACTACTTGGACATTTGGTTGCCCAGTGCTAAGCACTACGAATACATTTTATTGGGACGTTTTAATTATGTCTGGAGCGACTATGGTTTTCTAAGTTGACGTGTCTATATGAAATTTAAAATTTCAATTTTACGTAATAAAAAAGAAAGTGGCCAGCTCCCGCATAGTCCCTGAACCGATCCCGTATATGTGGCGAAGTAGGTTCCGAGTTTCAATTTAATTGGCAGTGTAGGTTTTAGGTTTGAAAAAAAAAAAGAATCTTGTTTGGATGAGGAGGTTGCAGATTCTTGGTAGAACTTAGATGCAAGCTAAGCCTTTCAAACCTAAATTATTTCCGTCCATTTTTAAGGAAAGAAAAATCAAAGGATAGTCTTTAAATGGTGTCCTAATAAGTGTTAAGTGTCTCAAAGATAAGGCTCTTGATATTGATAGTATCTTTCGGATAGCAGTGTCAAATCCTAATCCATTTATTCCATAGATATACATTTCTTCCATAGGAGGAAGCAATCTCAAAACCTCTATTTAAAGGTTCAACTAGCACGCATTTCCTACACCCAAAGTATTCATTCCCTTACTTTCCTCTTCCAAAACCTGATCAGCGTCGTCGTCTCCTTCAAAAACAAGCTCCAACATTATGAAGACCCTAGGTCCCTTGGCACTTCTTTCTCTCACTCAACTTCTTGTCATTACCATCCTCCAGTTCGCATCTGCTGACTTTGTCAACGACACATGCCGGAAGACGCCATATCCCGACTTCTGCGTCTCATCTCTCAGGTCTGACCCTCGGAGCTCCACCGCAGACACCCAAACGCTAGGCCTAATCATGGTCGACAAGGTTGACACGAATGCCAAGTCAACTCTGATCAGAATCAAGGACTTGCTCCACAAATCCACCGACCCAGGGATGAAGCAAGCGCTGACCTCTTGCCAGGAGTCGTACAAATATGTTAGAAGCGACTTGGTGCCCTCAAGCAAGGAAAGTTTGACATTAGGCGACTACAAGTTCGCCGTGGACAACATGTCGGAGGCGGCCATTGGTGTATCGATCTGCGAAGAAGGCTTTGGAGGCAAGTCGCCATTATCGGACTTGAACAATTATGAGAACAAGGCGGCCTCGGTGGCTTCTGCCATTGCCCGTTCACTGCTGTGAGCACGGATGATCAATGAGATGGTTATGTTACATTAATAAACATTGAAGAAGAAATGTTTAGGATGGAAGCAAAATGAAAATTGAACCATAATAGTCTTCATTAAAGTGTTGTTTTCGTTTGATAATATTCTATGAATTGTATCAAACACAAAAGCATGCTCATTTTAAAAATGATCGATATGATCGATAATATTTCCATGACCAAGCGCCTCTCCGCTAGCTAATAGATATGCACCTAGACATATTACAGCAATTCAAACCTCTAAAAAAAAGCGTTGTGCATGGGACACAACAATTGTTGCCACGAGACCAGGAGAAACAAGAAAATCTGAGGTGCAGATTTTCAAAATTCAAACATAGAATTGGTTTGAGTACATGTAATCAATTACACACCGCGTCAGTCGTGAGAGATCATATGTTGTGCACCTAAGCGTGTGTGTGAGGGAGAACCGTCTTCTAACTCGCTAGGCTTGAATATACATAATCAAATTTTCAAATGGGTCATCTTGATTTCAAGGTGTCTGAGCTATGAAAGTGAAAACATCAAAATTTTGAGCAAGCTTTAATTGGTCGATTTTATATATATTGCAAACTATAAATGAAGAAAAAATAATTATTTACATGTCGAAACCACACAAGGGATAAATGGAGTGGCCATCTCCACGCAATTTGGGCATTGGAACATGGTACATGTGTGAAAGAGTAGTAGTTCTTTTATCTCCTGTAAATAGCCCAACTACAAGACGTATTCAAGTACAAAATGTTCTGTTTGGCTGATGATGAGATATAAGAGATATGGATCCTCTCGATTTTGGGTTCCACAGATAAACAAATAAGCGATTTCGATATAAATAACAAGCTGATTCTATTTGGGCTGCTCGATTGTAACCTTACTGTTGGATATTTCAACAGTTTTAAAATATTTTTATAGAAGTTACGACCACCATGGAAGTCATCATTTTTCTGGTGGTTGGACTCGGTGATGAGATGTAAGAATAATGTGACCTATGTGATATTATTATTGATGATTTAATAATTAATTACACGCTAAGTCAATTGATTATGAAAATGTGCAATTAACGCGCTTTGATGGAAGGCACCTCATGAAGAGGCACCTTTTGGATAACGCTTTCAGTTTAAAAAGAAGTTTGGTTCTCTCTCCACCCTATCAATGAACAAACGTTAATTACGTAATAGTTGTCTCTCTCCATCAGAAACAACGTAAAAGTACAGAGGGTTAAGGGAGAGAAACCAAGTCTTCATCTTTTCTACATCAATCGTTCTTGAAGATTTGCAATGGACAAAGGTACGCATTCGTACTTATTGATTGTGAAAATCATAAATATCGAAGATCCGTCAATGATAAAATTTTCGCATATAGTTTTACTGTTTAATCTAATAATTGGTATCAGAGTGATGGTTCAGGATCTCATGATTTTTCGATTAAGTATAAAGTTTATATCTATGTGAGGAAGGCCTGATGGATTTAGCATTGATGTTTATGGATGAATTTTTGTGGGATTTTCAACGAATTACAAATTGGGCAATTTTCAAATCTTGAAAGAAACCGCCGATTCCAGCCAAATTATGGTCACCCACCACCCGAAATTTGTATAGTATGGTCGCACCATCGTGAGCGACAAAAGCGCTCAATCAATTCGGCATTATGGTGATCGTCGAAGGTGAATTAAGTAGGGAAAGTTTCGGTGGTTAGGGTTTCATCCGATTGAAGTTTTTGGCTTAATTCCGGTCAATTCTTGGCCTTTTTCGCTGATTCAAGGGCCTATGTGGTCGTCCCAATGAGATCTTCAAAACCCATCAATTATTTTGGTTGAACATCGGCTGTCGGAGGAAACATCCTTGCATATTTATGATTTTGCCATTTTTGTCCTTTTATGTTGTTTTGTCCTTTTTCCTGTTTTGTTCTTTTCCGAAAATTATAGTTTTGCCCAAATTTGTCCTTTTGCAAATAAATAAATTACAGATTTTGCCCTTGACACATAGATTTACTATTTTGTCCTTGGATGCTGAATTTACGATTTTGCTTTTGGGGCACATGAATTTAATAAAGCTTAGGAAATTGATGGTTTGTTAATCACCAAAGTGGCCGAACCTTAAATTTCTTGAGTTTAAAATTCATAGTATTTTATTCAATTATCCATGATTATTTGATGCTATGATTGAAATTGATGTGTCAAATATCTTTTATTGGTATCGTGGATATATTGAAGTTCATTTATTATAAGAACTTCGTGATTAACCAAAAGATTAATTAATTTCTTATAATTCATGAATGTAATTATTGGTAATTCAAATGTCGGGATAAATACACTAGAAGTGCCATAACTTTTGTACGGCGTTCACTTGAGTGCCATAACTTTCAAAACGTTTACTTGAGTGGCACATCGGAGTAAAAGTGTGTAATTAAGTGCTAATTTGGGCCAATCATCGTACTTGTAAATTTGAATTAGTTTTTAATTTCCATGTGTAATTTTTGGAAAAGGCCTAATTTGCCAACGTGGAAAAAGATTACCCATATCAACAAGAAGAGATGACGTTGTTTCTTTGTCTAATAGAGATGACATCGTTTTACTCCTTCTGTAGCAATAGATTTAGGGAAAATTTGAGAGATTGGGGAGAGAATTAGGGCATGTCTCTGTTCATCGTTCTCTGAACACATCTGTTGCTCTCTCACGCAAATTGGGGTTTCCATTCTCACACTAAAAGCAAAGGTCTCTCAATAGCTTTGGATCATGTGTTTGAATCGATCTCGGTGTTTGAAGCTCTCAAGCAAATGGGGCTTCTCACGCGAACGAATCTCGATTAATCGAAGGTAAAGGTTAGTCATTTGTTGTTTTTTGTCCATTGATGACAAAATAATTGAAATCTTATTCAATGTTGTGTTTTTGACAGAGTGTAGGAAACTAGGAATCGAGAACCAATAACGGGGAATCGAAAATTGGACCGGGAACCTACAAAACCAATAAGGTGATGTCTCTATTGTTTTTATGTTGGCTTTGGCGTTTGCCTTTTCAAAACACACTAATTTGATGACAAGGAGGATGTTTTAACTCGTGAATTCCTGTAACTGGAAAACTCCTTCTATAAAGGTTCTTGGCTTGCTTTGCAATTCAGGTGTTTGCATTTAGTCAATCATGTTTGTGTCCGGCAAGATAAATGTGTGACCAACGCGAAAAATATGGGGATTTTTTAAATAGAGGCAATCTTTTTCAGCACAAAATAGCCCAACCTATGTAACTTCCAAGGGGCGGACCATCGAGAAGTAAAGAGATCCTTAGTTTTATCGACAGCTCTTAGGCTGCGTTTGGCAGTCAAGATAAAAATCAGGATAGGATAAAATTTATCATATCATGTGTTTAGCTCCCGTCCAAGACAGGACAAAATGGGATATAAGGAGATATAGCCAAGATAAAATTATCCCATTGGGGAGGTGAGATAAAGGTGAATAGGATTTCTTATATTTATGGTATGAAAGCTATTTTATCTCGAATAACAAACTTCTTAAACAATAAAAATAAATTTATTATTAAATATGAATTATATTTGAGTTCTAAATTAAAAAATTAAAATTAAAAAGTATTTTTTATTTATTCATATATGTATTTACAAATTTTATTTTTTTCTACTTTATAACATATATTTTGTGCATATACACATGCACTTCATATCCATATTACATCATTACATAGTTTAGATATGGCGGTATAGTTTATTATTTAATAAAAATATATTAAGAAATGATGGAATGAAACAAAAATAATAAATATATATAAATAAAAAATAAGTATAAAAATGAAGTAAAAGAACACAGATTTTAAATGAACAAAATTTGAACTTGAAAATGAAAATAATTCTCGAAGAATGTAGGGCAATGAAATTTCTAAAAAAAAAAAAAATCTAGAAATCTCCATCTACTTCATCTATGTATCTTTGGTACGTCTTAAAGTTTCACCACTCATTTTAAATTTTTTTAGTTCACATCAGAACTCAGTGAAAATGGCAAGAGAGTCGAAACTTCTTATCTTTCATATGTTTTTTGTTCACGTCAGAAGTCTATGAAAATAGAAAGAGAGTCAAAACTCATTCTTCACCACAGCTTTGTGGTTTATGTTGAAATGCAATAACAGTAGTTAGAGAGACAAAACTTTTTGTAGTTGCAAATATTAATGATCATGTTTTCTCTCTTACTAGAGTTGGGAGTAAATTATGAAGATCCTTATAATCTACATGTATGCAATTTTAAATTGAATTACATCAATATGTATAAGTACCAAACAATGAACATGATAGGATATGAATATATCCAGCTTTATTACAATGATTCACCAAACAGTGGATAGGATATGGCAAAATCCTTGGATTTCATATCCTATCCTATCCAATTTATTCTGGCTAAAAATCCAAACAAGCAGAATAGTTGACGTTTGACTGTCCAATGCTAAGCATCGGGAAAACATTTTACTGGCAAATTTTAATTTGTACGGTGCGACAAAGGTTTTTAAAGTTGATGTGTTCACATGAAATTTAAAGTTTAATTTTACATAGTTCCAATCTCAAAGAAGACAGCCTATGTCATGTAATAAAAAAGAAAATTGACCAATTCCAGGGTTGACACTAGAAACGACCTCGAAACCTTTGATGGGGTCGGTAATGAGTTTCAAGGTATGCAATGTAAGTTTCAGGTTCCAAAAAATGAAAATATATTCTCATGTGAGTAGGTTTCAAATTTCATATGGAACCTGAACAGAACTTTAAACCGCTCACCCCCAAAACTATATCTCTCCATTTTTAAGGAAAAAAAAAATCAAAGGATAGTGTTTAAATGGTGCTATCCTAAGTGTTACGTATTAAAAGATATGGCTTTCGACATAGAAAGCATCTTCAAATAGCATGTGTCCCATCCTAATCCATTTCTTCCATAGATATCCAATACTTCCGTGGGAGGAAGCAATCTCAACCTCCATTTAAGGATCAACTAGCACGCATTTTCTACATTCAAAGTATTCATTCATCATCCATCATCCTCTCTTTCAAAAACAAGCTCCAACAATATGAAGACTCCAATGCTCTTGAAACTTCTCTCGTTTGCTCAACTTCTTCTCATCACCATCCTCCCATTCGTATCCCCCGACCTCGTCGACGACACATGCAAGAAGACACCATATGTTGACATTTGCATCTCGACTCTCAGGTCTGACCCCCGGAGCTCCACTGGAGACACCCCAAAGCTAGGCCTAATCATGGTCGACAAGGTTGACGCTAATGCCAAGTCAACTCTGAGTAAAATCAAGGATTTGCTCGGCAAATCCAAGGACAAAGCAAGCGCTGACATCTTGTGAGGATGCATACAAATATACAAGAAGTGGGTTGGTGCCCTCGAGCAGGGAAAGTTTGATACAATGTGACTATAAGTTCGCCGTGGATAACATGAATAGAGCGGTGTATTTTGCATCCGAATGCGAAGAGGGCTTTGGAGGCAAGTCACCACTATCAGACTATAATGATTATGAGAATAAGGAGGCCTCGGTGGCTTTCACCATTGCCAATACACTGCTGTAAGCATCGATGATTAGTGAGATGGTTTATTAGATTAATAAAGGTCGAAGAAATGTTTAGCTCGGAAACAAAATGAAATATTCTATGAATACTATCCAATATCAAAGCATGCTCATTTCAAACTTGATCGATATGATAGATAACATTTCCATGACTGGATGCCTCTCCACTAGTTAATACATATGCGTGTAGACAAATTACAACAATTCACGCCTCTCAGAAAAGCATTGTGCACGGGACTCATCATGCGTCTTCATGACACATAGAGAAACAAGCAAATCCGAGGTACAAATTTTCAAACTTCAAACATAAGGTTGATTTCAATAAATGCCACTTAGACAGTGTAATTGATTTGCTTACACCGCATCACTCATGATACATCATATGCTTTCCGTTTCCTATGTGCACATAAGTGCGTGTGTGAGGGGAACCGTCTAACTTGGTAGACATCATTTTGATTCAAGTCCCTGCCATTGTTTTTTATTTCCATTTTTTTAATCAGGTTTTAGACTTCTTTCGTTTTAATCCAATTTAAACAAGATTTGGAGAAGAAAATAGTAATTAAAAAAACACGTAAAAAACAGAAATTAATTAAATAATTTTATGTTCGCATTTATCTTTACATTAATTGAATATCAGTAACTTCCTTATTCGAGTCTTGCAAACGAAAGCCCCTTGTTTACATACCACGGCTCGTAGAGAGGATAGGATGTACTCACTGCAAAACCTCATTTATGGCAAGTTATGAATGCTTATACACTACAAAGCATGTAATCTGTTCTTCTTCTTCGTTTTCCCACAACAGAAAAGATAGTCTCTTGTTAATTAACTCACCAAAAGGGGAAAAAAATGCAATCCACCAACTTTAATTTCTGCTTTCACTTTCATTTCGAACAGTTGAAGTCTGACTTATATTTAGGTTCCGTTTGTTTCAGGAAAAATGAGTGATTTGAAAAATATTTTCCAAAAAATAATCGTTTATGTCTCTTAAAAAATGAATTTTTTCTCATTGTCTATGAAAATAATTAGACATAGATTGTTATCGATGATCAAAATATTTTTTGTTGATTAATTTTCTAAATGATATAAGCGATTGTTTTTCAAAAAATATTTTCCAAATCGCTCATTTTCCGTGAAACAAACGAAGCCTTAATATTAAAGACTTTGAGACTTAATATTCTTTTTTACCAATATATTTCATTTAGTTTTGTGGTTAGTGAAAGTTAAGAAGACTTTATGAGGAAATGACCCTTGCCCGAAGTGCAACAACGTAATTCCCAAAACTGCCACAAATAACAAAATTTGTTGAAATTTGGATTACATTAGGAATGAGCATGGTTTCAGAATAGACCCATGAATCGGAGAACCGGAGCAATTCCAAGTTCTGCCGAGATGTGGTCCTATTTCAAGTGCCGAAAATTTAGGACCTCCAAAGACAGAGGACCCGGAATCAGGAAATGAGAATCGAGAAGCTACAAAAATCAATGAAGTCACATCTCCATTTATTTTTTGTTGGTCCGGACCTTTGCCTTTTCAAAGCACACTAATTTGATGACAATGGTGGTGTTTCAACTCGTGAATTTCTGTAACTGAAAATCTTTTTTTTTTTAACGGTTCCTAGCTTTTGACCGAAAAAAATGGGTTCTTGGCTTGCTTTGGAATTCACGTGTTTTCACTTAATTAATCATGTATGGGTCCGGCAAGATAAATGTGGGACCGACCGGAGAAATATGGGGGATCGTTCATGCGTTCTTTGTTCATAGAAGCAACCTTGTCCAGCACAAAATAATCCGACCTACGTAACTTTCGAGGGGCGGAAGCTCTAGAAGTAGAGATATCTTTATGTTTATTGATAAATCTTACAATTTTGTATAATCTCTGCCTACTTTTATGTTTCTTTTTCACTTTTGACATTTGATTGCGGGGAATACATCTTATTGGCACATTTTAATTTGTCCAGCGCGTCTAATTCTTTTTAAGTTGATGTGTCCATACGAAATTGAAAGCTTCAGTTTTCCATAATTCCAAAATCCCATAAAAGACAGAGTATCTTATGCAATAAAAAGGAAATCGTCGGGTTTTCGAGTAGACCCTAAATCGACCTGGAATATGCATATATAGGGCAGGTTTTAGAATATAAAAAAAAAAAAGAATACGTTTTTGACAGACAGGCATTAGGTGAAACCTAAACAGAATATGGGTCACCCCAAGATTATATCCCTCCATTTTTAAGGAAAGAAAAATAAAAGGATAGCCAATAAATGATGCTGTGGTAAGTATTACGTGTCTAAAAGATATGGCAAGTATCAAATTCTAATCCATTTCTTTCCATAGATAACCAATTCTTCCATAGGAGGAAGCAATCTCAACCTCGATTTAAAGGACCAACTCGCACCCATTTTCTACACCCGAACTATTCATTCCCTTACATTCCTCTTCCGAAACCTTAATAGCATCATCGTCTCTTTCAAAAACAAGCTCCAACAATATGAAGACTCCAATGCTCGTAAAACTTCTTTCGTTCGTTCCACTTCTTCTCATCACCATCCTCCCGTTCGCATCAGCCGACCACATTGACGACACATGCAAGAGTACGCCGTACGCCGACTTCTGCATCTCGGCTCTCAGGTCTGACCCCCGGAGTTCCACTGCGGACACCCCTACCTTAGGCCTAATCATGGTCGACAAGGTCGACAGGAATGCCAAGTCAACTCTGATCAAAATCAAGGACTTGCTCGGCAAATCCCCAGACTCAAGGATGAAGCGAGCGCTGACCTATTGCAAGGAGATGTACGAAGTTACCAGAAGTGCATTTGTGACCGCGAGCAAGGAAAGTTTGACTCTAGGCGACTACAAGTTCGCCGTGGACTACATGAAGGCTGCGGCAAGTGAAGCATCCAATTGCGAAGCAGGCTTTAGAGGCAAGTCGCCATTATCGGACTCGAACGATTATGAGAACAAGGCAGCCTCGGTGGCTTCTGCCATTGCCGCGGTAGCTTAACTTTTGTGAGCACTGATGATCAGTGAGATGGCTTAGTAGATTAATAAAGGTTGAAGAATAAATGTTTAGCTCGAAAGCAAAATGAAAACTAGACTGTAATATTTCGTAATGAAAGTGCAGTTTCTGTTTGATAATATTCTATGAATCCAATCCAATACCAAAGCATGCTCATTTAAAGATGATTGAGACTACAGATACCATTTCAAATATCCTCGGTATGATGAAAAATCCCATCACATGTTTGGTACAATCGAAGATGGAATAATCTTTATGATTTTTGAAAATATCTCTTGGTCAATACAAATCAGACAAAATAAGAGGCGCAGAGGATCAGTGCTCTACATTAGAAGAGAAATCAGACCTTTTTTTAAGCTCTCGTGTTTTTGACGTTCTCCAAGCGTTAGTAAGATTCTTCTACTGAAGGGAGGAAACAATGTGCAAAGTCACTCTTAGCAAGTCGATCACATTCTTATGGGCCGCATTTAAATCTGTTGGGAAAAACAGCGGATAGATTTCCCTCTTTGACTGAACCTGTGAGAAAACGAATCGAGCACAATCAATGTCCACGTCTTTTTCTGCTATTTTCTCCCGTTTTTTTTTTTTTGTTCGTTTCTCACTTTCTTTTTGTTGCTGTGTTGCCCTAGGTATATAGCAACCCCTCTCTAACAATAAATGGGCTGGACCGGCTAAAAAACCCAACAAAATCGAACCATCAAAAGCTTGACTCTTCAGTAGTTTGAAGAATCGCTTCGCCGTTTTGGACAATTGGGAGATAAATCTGGTTACATAATTCATTCTTTCCATTAAACTTCGTACTTCCTTAACAGTAGTCGGGGGTCGTAAGTCACAAATATCTTTGACATTATTCAAACTCCGACCTTCATCGGCCCCTCCGGTGATTAGTGACAGCAGTAGGCCCCACCCGCGAGTCCTTCCGATTCCTTTTCTTTTTTGAGTTTTTAAAATAAATTTCGGACTGTTTTAGTTTTTAATTCAATTAAATAAGATACGAAGAAGAAAATAATAAAAAAAAATGTCACGTAGAAAAGATAAATTAATTAAATAATACCAAGTCTGCATTTAGCGTTACATAAATTGAATATCAGTAAGGAATTCGAGTCTTAAAAACGAAAGCTCCTTTTTTTTAAAGAACTAGCTGTCTTAATATCACATTTTATGGCTAGTAAATTGGATAAGATTTACTCACTACAAAACCTCGTTTACGGCAAGTATGAATGCTTATCTACTACAAAGCATGTGATCTCTCCTTTGAAATCTGACTTTTCTATAATATTCAAGACTTTGAAACAAATCCTCTTTAATCATTAGTTTCTTTTTTGCATAATTTCATTTAGTTTTGTGTTGAGTGAAAGTTAAAAAGATTTTTTTAGGACATGACACTTAAGTTTGCCCGAAACGTAATTTCCAAAACAGCCGCAAATAACTAAACTCATACTATCTCAATTATACTAGGAGTGAGCATGTTTTACAGTAAAATCGAATGTGGGAGATCTGGACTGTTCCTATTCCAGATTCTGCTGAGATCTGATCCGACTGGGGGTTCCACATTTTTAGAAACTAAGAACCGAGAACCAATAACTGGGAATCGAAAATTGGACCGGTAACCTACAGAACCAATGAGGTGATGTCTCTATTGTTTTTCTGTTGGCTCTAGACTTTGCCTTTTCAAAACACACTAATTTGATGACAAGGAGGGTGTCTTAGCTCGTGAATTCCTGTAACTGAAATACTGCTTCTTTAACGGTTCTTGGCTTGCTTTGCAATTCAGGTGTTTGCATTTAATCAATCAGGTATGTGTCTGGCAAGATAAATGTGTGACCAACGCGAAAAATATGGGGATTTTCTTTTTTAACAGAGGATCTCTTTTTCAGCACAAAATAGTCCGACCTATGTAACTTCCAATGGCCGGACCATCGTGAAGTAGAGGGATCTTTAGTTTTATTGATAACTCTTAAGGTCTGTATAATATCAGGTTACATTTAATTTAATTATTTTCCCAATAGTTGACGTTTGACTGTCCGGTGCTAAGCACCGGGAATACATTTTACTGGTAAATTTTAATATGTACGGTGTGACTAAGGTTTTTTAAGTTGATGTGTTCGCATGAAATTTAAAGTTTAATTTTACATAGTTCCAATCTCAAAGAAGACATCCTATATCATGTAATAAAAAGGAAATTGACCGGTTCCAGGGTTGACACACTAGAATTGATCTTGAAACTTGTGACGGGTAGGTTATGAGTTCCAAGGTATACAAGGTAAGTTTCAAGTTCCAAAAAAAAAAAAAAATTCTATTCTCATGTGAGTAGGTTTCAGATTTCAGATGGAACATAAACGGAACTTGAAACCGCTCACCCCTAAACTATTTCTCTCCATTTTAAGGAAAGAAAGATCAAATGATAGTGTTTAAATGATGCAATGGTAAGTGTTACGTGTTAAAAGATATGGCTCTCGACATACAAAATATCTTCGAATAGCAAGTGTCCCATCCTAATCCATTTCTTCCATAGATATCCAATACTTCTATAGAAGGAAGCAATCTTGACCTCCATTTAAGGATCGACTAGCACGCATTTTCTACATTCAAAGTATTCGTTCCTCATCCATCATCCTCTCCCTCAAAAACAAGCTCCAACAATATGAAGACTCCAATGCTCTTGACACTTCTCTCGTTTGCTCAACTTCTTCTCATCACCATCCTCCCATTCGTATCCGCCGACCTTGTCGACAACACATGCAAGAAGACATCGTATGTCAACTTTTGCATCTCGGCTCTCAGGTCCGACCCCCGGAGCTCGCTGCAGACACCCCAAAGTGTTGGGAAAAACAGACAAGCAGCGGATATAACTTTCCCCCTTTGACTAAACCTGTGAGAAACCGATTCGAGCACAACCAATGGAAATATGCGAATTGAAAGAAAAACAACACCAGAATCTTTTACGTGGAAAACCCCTTCAATGCGAAGGATAAAAACCACGAGACCGCTCACGGAGTCTACCCGAATCTCCACTATATATCAATCGTTTGGATACACAAACTCGCTGAATACAACGACAATAAAATCCCAAAGCTATAAGTGGAGATCAAGCAGCAACAACACCGTAGACGAGAGAACCGGATGAAAATCACCCCCAAAATATGCAGTCCCGAAATACCCACGAACAGCTACAGTAAATACCTTGAAATCACGATTCAACCGTACAGAATCAAGAACAACGAGTCTTGAAGATGCTGTCAAAATTTCAGCCCAATCGGACCACGGGAAGACCTCCGATCGTCGATTTGATCTCAGATGGACGCCCAGAAAATCTGCTGCGCGCCCCTGCACTATTTTGACGTTTTTGCTCTCGGTCTCTTCTAACCTTTTGTTCTCTCTTGTGCGTGTATATACTCCACCGTGTTGCTGCTGCTGCCCTAGGTTTTTAACAACCTAATGGGCTGGATTGGGCCCAAAGCCCAACAAATCTCCCCCTCCAGCCCATTAAGGGAGATCTCGACACAAAAGAATTCATCAGAAATCCATGCCGGCCTGACGCCGACAAAATTCATACTTCTCTCTAGTGAGAGCCTTCGTCATCATATCTGAAGCATTATCTTCTGTGTGTACTTTCTCAAGTTCTAACCCTTTGGATTCCAGAGTTTCTCGTATCCAGTGATACCTCACATCAATATGCTTTGACCTGGCATGAAAAGTGGAATTCTTTGCAAGATGTATAGCACTTTGATTATCACAAAGTAAAACATACCTCTCTTGACTGAAACCAAGTTCCTGCGTGAACTCTTTCATCCAAAGCAATTCCTTACATGCTTCAGTTGCTGCGATGAACTCTGCCTCTGTCGTCGACAAGGCAACACATTTTTGCAACCTTGACTGCCAAGCCACAGCTCCCCCTGAGAAAGTAATCAGATAACCCGAAGTAGATTTCCTTGTGTCAATATCACCTGCCATGTTAGAATCAGTATATCCAACAAGAATCGGCTTATCACTCCCAAATGAAAGTCTCAAACTAGAAGTGCCTCGGAGATATCTCAATATCCACTTCAATGCATTCCAGTGCTCTCTACCTGGATTTGACATAAAACGGCTAACCACTCCAACTGCATGAGCTATATCTGGTCTTGTGCAAACCATTGCATACATCAGACTACCCACTGCAGAAGCATAAGGAACTTTTTCCATCTCTTTCAGATCTTTCTCAGTTGACGGACATTGTTTATGACTAAGCTTAAAGTGCGTAGCAAGAGGTGTACTTACAACTTTAGCTTTGTCCATTTTGAACCTTTGAAGTACTTTCTCTATGTACTTCTCTTGAGATAACCATAATCTCTTCGCCTGTCTGTCGCGAGTGATCCTCATACCAAGAATCTGCTTAGCCGGCCCCAAGTCTTTCATTGAAAAAGACTTGTTCAAATCTTGCTTTAACCTGTCAATCCTAGAAGTATTCTGACCAACAATCAACATGTCATCAACATAGAGCAATAAGATAATAAAATCACCTTCAGAGAATTTCTGCACAAATACACAATGATCAGAAGTAGTCTTCTTATAGGATTGCTCCCCCATAAAAGACTCAAATTTTCTATACCATTGCCTCGGCGCCTGCTTTAAGCCATACAAGCTTTTCTTCAGTTTGCAAACATAATTCTCTTTACCTTTTACCTGAAAACCTTCAGGCTGCTCCATGTATATGTCTTCCTCCAAGTCACCATGAAGGAAAGCGGTCTTCACGTCCATCTGCTCAACCTCGAGATCAAGGCTAGCTGCTAAACTCAAAACAACTCGAATTGAAGACATTTTTACAACTGGTGAGAAGATCTCATCATAGTCAATTCCCTTTTTCTGATTGAAGCCTTTGACAACCAATCTAGCTTTATATCGAGGACGCGAAGTCGTCTCATCTTGCTTCAATCTGTAAACCCATCGGTTCTTCAAAGCTCTTTTACCCTCAGGTAATGCCACCAACTCAAAGGTGTGATTGTCATGCAATGACTTCATCTCATCATGCATTGCATCAAACCATTCCTTCCTATTCTTATCTTCTACTGCTTCTTCAAAAGTTTCAGGTTCACCTGCATCTGTCAACAGAACATACTCATTAGAGGAATATCTAGTAGATGAGGTGCGGTCTCTGGCAGACCTCCTCAAAGCAGTAGTTGGTGGAGCTAATGGTGCAATCTCTTGAGCATCAATGTCATCTGAATGATGTTGATCACCCTGAGCCTGATCTTCAACCGGCTGATCATTCTGAGTCTGATCCTGAACCTGCTGATATGTAGTCTGACCATCGTCTTCAACTTGATCATGCAACTGTTCCTGCAACTCAAAAGGTGAGATTGAGCTAGTATCAGCTAACACATCAGAATCACGGGAATCTGTCTTCTTTATCTTCTCAATATCACAAATGGTCTCATTCTCAACGAATACTACATCTCGGCTTCTGACAATTTTCTTAGCAACTGGATCATAAAGCCTGTAGCCAAATTCATCAGAACCATAACCAAGAAAGATGCATTCTTTTGTCTTGACATCTAACTTGGACCTCTCATCTTTGGGAACATGAACATAAACTTTGCAGCCAAACACCTTTAGATGATCATATGAAATTTCCTTTTCAAACCAAACTCTGTCTGGAACATCACCATCTAAAGCAACAATGGGAGAAATATTAAGAACATGTACCACTGTACTCAAAGCCTCTCCCCAAAAAGATTTTGGCAATTTTGCATCTGAAATCAAACATCTGACTCTCTCAATCAGTGTTCTGTTCATTCTTTCCGCTACACCATTTAACTCAGGCGTTTTAGGAGGTGTCTTTTGATGTCGAATTCCCTGTTGCCTACAATATTCATCAAATGGCCCGATGTACTCACCACCGTTATCTGAACGAATGCATTTCAACTTCTTTCCAGTCTGTCTTTCAACTGAAACTTGAAACTGCTTGAATGCATCTAACACTTGATCTTTCGTCTTCAAGAAATAAACCCATAATTTTCTTGAATGGTCATCAATGAAGGTTACAAAGTAAGCTGCACCACCAAGTGTTAGTGGTTTTATTGGACCGCAAACATCTGAATGCACTAATTCTAGCAACTCTGATTTTCTCGAAGGCGGATGACTCTTGAATGAAACTCTTCGTTGTTTTCCTGCTAAACAATGTGCACACTTCTCAAGTCTTGCACTCTTTACTCCAGAGAGTAAACCATTTTTAGCTAGTAAGCCAATTCCTTTCTCACTAATGTGGCTAAGCCTCTTGTGCCATAATGCAGTTGCATTCTCATCTTCCACAACATTACACATGTCTTTGGAAATCTTAGCCTGAAACAAATATAAGGAAGATTGTTTCATACCTCTAGCCACAATTAATGAGCCTCTGGTGAGTTTCCATTGACCATTGTCAAAAGTACTGCAAAATCCTGCATCATCAAGTTTTCCAGTCGAAATCAAATTCAAACGAATATCAGGAACATGTCTAACATCTTTCAGAACTAGTTTTGCTCCAGTACTAGTCTCCAAGCATACATCTCCTATGCCAACAACAGTAGCCAAACCGTCATTACCCATCCTTAAGGTACCAAAATTTCCTGACTTGTAGGATGTAAAGAATTCTTTCCTGGAGGTAATATGCAGAGAAGCTCCACTATCAATAACCCAATTTGAATCATCACATGCAAAATTAACATTATCATCATAGCAAACAATAACAAGTTCATCAGTAGCAGTTGCCACCCGATCATCACCACCATTATTTCTTCTCTCGTTATTTTCATTGCCATTTTTCTTCTCATTCCTCATCTCGTTTTTCAGCTGGAAACAATTTTTCTTCATATGACCCATCTTACCACAGTGATGACACTCAATAGTCTTCTTCCATGATCTTGACTTGCTTCGGTTCTTGTATCTACCTTTCGGACCTCTACTCTGACTTCTGCCCCTGTTTTCAACAACTAGAGCTTCTGAATGAGAGGAAGAACCACGTGTTTTTCTTCTCATCTCTTCATTCAGAACACCACTTTTTGCAAAATCCATGGTAACAATACCATCAGGTGCAGCATTAATTAAAGACATACGAAAAGTCTCCCAAGATTCCGGCAAGGTACATAGCAACCAAAGTCCCTGCACTTCATCATCAAATTTAATATTCATGGCAGAAAGTTGATCTATCACTCCCTGAAACTCATTCAAATGATCTGATATAGATTGGCCATCTCTATAATGCAACTCCATAAATTGTTTAATCAAACATATTTTGTTGTTGCCAGTCTTCCGTGCATATAATGACTCCAGCTTATTCCACAATGTCCTAGCATGCGATTCTTTGCTGATGTGATTCAAAACATTATCATCGACAAATTGTCGAATAAATACACACACAATTTTGTGCTCAAGATTCCAATCGGCATCGCTCATATTATCAGGTTTAGTATCAGCAAACACTGGTAAATGCCACCGTTTCACATATAGTAGATCTTCCATCTTTCCTCTCCATACATGATAATTCTTTCCATTCAAACTAACCATTCTGCTCACGTTCGGTTCCATCGTTCAGTCAAAAACCTGGCTCTGATACCACTATGTTGGGAAAAACAGACAAGCAGCGGATATAACTTTCCCCCTTTGACTAAACCTGTGAGAAACCGATTCGAGCACAACCAATGGAAATATGCGAATTGAAAGAAAAACAACACCAGAATCTTTTACGTGGAAAACCCCTTCAATGCGAAGGATAAAAACCACGAGACCGCTCACGGAGTCTACCCGAATCTCCACTATATATCAATCGTTTGGATACACAAACTCGCTGAATACAACGACAATAAAATCCCAAAGCTATAAGTGGAGATCAAGCAGCAACAACACCGTAGACGAGAGAACCGGATGAAAATCACCCCCAAAATATGCAGTCCCGAAATACCCACGAACAGCTACAGTAAATACCTTGAAATCACGATTCAACCGTACAGAATCAAGAACAACGAGTCTTGAAGATGCTGTCAAAATTTCAGCCCAATCGGACCACGGGAAGACCTCCGATCGTCGATTTGATCTCAGATGGACGCCCAGAAAATCTGCTGCGCGCCCCTGCACTATTTTGACGTTTTTGCTCTCGGTCTCTTCTAACCTTTTGTTCTCTCTTGTGCGTGTATATACTCCACCGTGTTGCTGCTGCTGCCCTAGGTTTTTAACAACCTAATGGGCTGGATTGGGCCCAAAGCCCAACACAAAGCTAGGCCTAATCATGGTCGACAAGGTTGATGCGAATGCCAAGTCAACTTTAAGTAGAATCAAGGAGATCCAAAGACAAAGCAAGTGCTGACATCTTGCGAGGATGGATACAAATATACCAGAAGCGGGTTGGTGCCCTCGAGCAGGGAAAGTTTGATAGAAGGTGACTATAAGTTCGCCGTGGACAACATGAAGAGAGCGGTGTATTTTGCATCCGAATGCGAAGAGGGCTTTGAAGGCAAGTCACCACTATCAAACTCGAATGATTATGAGAACAAGGCGGCCTCGGTGGCTTCCGCCATTGCCAATACACTTTTGTAAGCATTGATGATCAGTGAGATGGTTTATTAGATTAATAAAGGTCGAAGAAATGTTTAGCTTGGAAACAAAATGAAATATTCTATGAATAGTATCCAATATCAAAGCATGCTCATTTCAAATTTAATCGATATGATAGATAACATTTCCATGATCAGGTGCCTCTCCACTAGTTAATACATATACGTGTAGACAAATTACAACAATTCACGCCTCTCAGAAAAGCATTGTGCACGGGATTCATCATGCGTCATCATGACACATAGAGAAACAAGCAAATCCGAGGTACAAATTTTCAAACTTCAAACATAAGGTTGATTTCAATAAATGCCACTTAGACAGTGTAATTGATTAGCTTACACCGCGTCACTCATGATACATCATATGCTTTCCGTTTCCTGTGTGCACATAATTGCGTGCATGAGGGGGAACCGTCTAACTTGGTAGACTTGAATAGACATCATTTTGATTTCAAGGTGTCTTTTTTTGGCCAAAAACGTGTCGGAGTTATGGAATTGAAAACATCACACTTTTGAGGAAGCTTTAATCAATCGATTCCGTTATATACTTTGGAAAATTATAAATGAAAACAAAATATTGACTCGTTGAAATCGCACAGGGTTTAAATGGAGCGGCCGCCTCCACGCAATTAAGGCTTTGGAAAATGGTACATACATACATGAAAGTGTAGTTATTCTTGTATCTGCGGTAAATAGCCCAACTATATGACGTAAGAAAGAGAAATTAATTAAATAATATCATTTCAGCATTTGTTGTTACATTAATTTTCCTTATCCGAGTCTTGCAAATGAATGCTCCTTTAGTAAAGAATTATATAATTGAATATTAGTAACTTCCTTATTCGAGTCTTACAGACAAAAGCTACTTTTGTTTTAGGGTTAATACCATGAAAAATCACAAACTGGTACATATGAGACAAATTTACCCCAAATTATTTTTTTGATCACGAAAAATCTCAAACTGGTACAATTGTGACAAATTTGCCCAAACTATTTTTTGACCACTAAAAAAACTTAAACAGGTATACCCGTGACAGATTTATCATAAATTAATTTTTTTTTACAACGAAAAACCCAAACTGGTATACCTGTGACAAATTTACCCTCTGATAAATTGTGTTAATACACGAAAAATTTTAAATTGATATGCATATAACAAACAAATGGTAAAAATCCAAAGCTGGTACACACGTCTATTGCCATGTGTCATAAAAATAGCACTTTAACGGTTAGATTTAACAAAAACTAACGAAAGGTAAACTCGTCACAAATATACCAGTTTGGGGTAAAATTGTCACAAGTGTACCAGTTTGGAGTTTTTTTTTTGTTAAAATTTTTTTTAGGATAAATTTGTCGGATGTACCAGTTTGGGGTTTTATGTGGTATTAACACTTTGTTTTATTATCACATACCACGGCTTGTGGAGAGGATAAGATTTACTCACTGCAAAACCTCATTTATGGCAAGTTATGGATGCTTATACACTACAAAGCATGTAATCTCTTCTTTTTTTCCCCCAAAAGAAAAGATAGTCTCTTGTTAATTAACTTACCAAAAGGGAAAAAAATGCAATCCACCAACTTTAATTTTCTGCTTTCACTTTCATTTCGTACAGTTGAAATCTGATTCATATTTACTATTAAAGACTTTGAGACTTAATTCTTTTTTATCAATATTTTTATTTTTCCATAATTTCATTGAGTTTTGTGTTGAGTGAAAGTTAAGAAAACTTTTTGAGGAAATAACCCTTGCCCAACGTGCAGCAACAAAACTGCCACAAATAACAAAACTTGTTGAAATTTGGATTACATTAGGAATGAGGGTGGTTTCAAAAATAGAATCATAAATTGGAAAGCCGGACCAGCTCTAAGTTCTGCTGAGATAAGTCCGATTTCCAGTTCCAAAATTTTAGGCCCTCCGATAATGGAGAACCCGCAATCGGGAAACGAGAATCGAGAACCTACAAAACCAATGAAAAAAAAAAGACGTCTCTGTTTTTTTTTTTTTTTGGTCTTGACCTTTGACCTTTGCCATTTTAAAACACACTAATTTAATGACAATGATGGTGTTTTAACTCGTGAATTTCTGTAACTGAAAATCTTCTTCTTCTTCTTTTTTTAACGGTTCCTAGCTTTTGACCGAAAAAAATGGGTTCTTGGCTTGCTTTGGAATTCACGTGTTTTCACTTAATTAATCATGTATGGGTCCGGCAAGATAAATGTGGGACCGACCGGAGAAATATGGGGGATCGTTCATGCGTTCTTTGTTCATAGAAGCAACCTTGTCCAGCACAAAATAATCCGACCTACGTAACTTTCGAGGGGCGGAAGCTCTAGAAGTAGAGATATCTTTAAGTTTATTGATAAATCTTACAATTTTGTATAATCTCTATTTACTTTTATGTTTCTTTTTCACTTTTGACATTTGATTGCTGGCAATACATCTTATTGGCACATTTTAATTTGTCCAGCACGTCTAATTCTTTTTAAGTTGATGTGTCCATACGAAATTGAAAGCTTCAGTTTTCCATAATTCCAAAATCCCATAAAAGACACATTATCTTATGCAATAAAAAGGAAATCGTCGGGTTTTCGAGTAGACCCTAAACCGACCTGGAATATGCATATAGGGCAGGTTTTAGAATATATATATATAAAAAAAAGAATACGTTTTTTACAGACATGCATCAGGTGGAATCTAAACAGAATATGGGTCACCCCAAGATTATATCCCTCCATTTTTAAGGAAATAAAAATTAAAGGATAGTCATTAAATGATGTTGTGGTAAGTGTTACGTGTCTAAAAGATATGGCAAGTATTAAATTCTAATCCATTTCTTTCCATAGATAACCAATTCTTCCATAGGAGGAAGCAATCTCAACCTCGATTTAAAGGACCAACTCGCACCCATTTTCTACACCCGAACTATTCATTCCCTTACATTCCTCTTCCGAAACCTTATCAGCATCATCGTCTCTTTCAAAAACAAGCTCCAACAATATGAAGACTCCAATGCTCGTAAAACTTCTTTCGTTCGCTCCACTTCTTCTCATCACCATCCTCCCGTTCGCATCAGCCGACCACATTGACGACACATGCAAGAGTACGCCGTACGCCGACTTCTGCATCTCGGCTCTCAGGTCTGACCCCCGGAGTTCCACTGCGGACACCCCTACCTTAGGCCTAATCATGGTCGACAAGGTTGACAGGAATGCCAAGTCAACTCTGATCAAAATCAAGGACTTGCTCGGCAAATCCCTAGACTCAAGGATGAAGCGAGCGCTGACCTATTGCAAGGAGGTGTACGAAGTTACCAGAAGTGCATTTGTGACCGCGAGCAAGGAAAGTTTGACTCTAGGCGACTACAAGTTCGCCGTGGACTACATGAAGGCTGCGGCAAGTGAAGCATCCAATTGCGAAGCAGGCTTTAGAGGCAAGTCGCCATTATCGGACTCGAACGATTATGAGAACAAGGCAGCCTCGGTGGCTTCTGCCATTGCCGCGGTAGCTTAACTTTTGTGAGCACTGATGATCAGTGAGATGACTTATTAGATTAATAAAGGTTGAAGAATAACTGTTTAGCTCGAAAGCAAAATGAAAACTAGACTGTAATATTTCGTAATTAAAGTGCAGTTTCTGTTTGATAATATTCTATGAATCCAATCCAATACCAAAGCATGCTCATTTAAAGATGATTGAGACTACAGATACCATTTCAAATATCCTCAGTATGGTGAAAAATTCCATCACATGTTTGGTACAATCGAAGTTGGAATAATCTTTATGATTTTTGAAAATATCTCTTGGTCAATACAAATCAAACAAAATAAGAGGCGCAGAGGATCAATGCTCTACATTAGAAGAGAAATCAGAGCTTTTTTTTTTAAGCTCCAACCGTTAGTAAGATTCTTCTACTGAATGGAGGAAACAATGTGCAAAGTCACTCTGAGCAAGTCGATCACATTCTTATGGGCCGCATTTAAATCTATTGGGAAAAACAGCGTATAGATTTCCCTCTTTGACTGAACCTGTGAGACAACGAATCGAGCACAATCAATGTCCACGTCTTTTTCTGCTATTTTCTCCCGTTTTTTTTTTTGTTCGTTTCTCACTTTCTTTTTGTTGCTGTGTTGCCCTAGGTATATAGCAACCCCTCTCTAACAATAAATGGGCTGGACCGGCTAAAAAACCCACAGTATTCATTCCCTTACGTTCCTCTTCCAAAACCTTATCAGCATCATCGTCTCTTTCAAAAACAAGCTCCAACGATATGAAGACTCTAATGCTCGTAACAATTCTCTCGTTCACTCAACTTCTTCTCATCACCATCCTCCCATTGGCATCAGCCGACCACATTGACGACACATGCAAGAGTACGCCATAGGCCAACTTCTGCATCTTGGCTCTCAGGTCTGACCCCCGAAGTTCCACTGTGGACACCCCTACCTTAGGCCTAATCATGGTCGACAAGGTCGACAGGAATGCCAAGTCAATTCTGATCAAAATCAAGGACTTGCTCGGCAAATCCCCAGACTCAAGGATGAAGCGAGCGCTGACCTATTGCGAGGAGGTGTATGAAGTTACCATAAGTGCATTTGTGCCCTCGAGCAAGGAAAGTTTGGCTCTAGGCGACTACAAGTTCGCCGTGGACTACTTGAAGGCTGCGGCAAGTGACGCATCCAATTGCGAAGCCGGCTTTAGAGGCAAGTCGCCATTATCGGACTCGAACGATTATGAGAACAAGGCAGCCTCAGTGGCTTCCGCCATTGCCACGGTAGCTTAACTTTTGTGAGCACTGATGATCAACGAGATGACTTATTAGATTAATAAAGGTTGAAGAAGAAATTGTTTAGCTCGAAAGAAAAATGAAAACTGGACTGTAATATTTCTTAATGAAAGTGCAGTTTTTGTTTGATAATATTCTATGAATCCAATCCAATACCAAAGCATCCTCATTTAAAGATGATTGAGATGATAGATACTATTTCAAATATCCTCGGTATGGTGAAAAATCCCATCACATGTTTGGTACAATCGAAGATGGAATAATCTTTATGATTTTTGAAAATATCTCTTGGCCAAAACAAATCAGAGCAAAAAGAGGCGCAGAGGATCAGTGCCGTACATTAAGAGAAATCATAACTTTATTTTTTTAAGCTCTCGTGTTTTTGACGTTCTCAAAGCGTTATACTGAAGGGAGGAGACAATGCGCAAAGTCACTCTGAGCAAGTCGATCACATTCTTATGGGCCACAGAGGTTCACCCTTCGACAGTGAGTGAGGCGGCCAGTTCGACCAGCTTATGCTTGAACTTGACAATCTCCTCCTACCGCTTAGCCTACTCAGCGAACTTCGGTAGGCACACGCACTAGTCCATGCTCATGTTCTTCGGCGCTGCCCTCACAAATCGGACTCATTGAGCTGCTGTGGTCAATCTGAAAGGATTGACAAAAAAGATTACAATATGTGGTGCAACAAAATGAAGTGTTTCACCAAAGCACCAGATGATCTGATGTGGGTTTTGTTGTTAATGGAGTAGTCGCTACCGTCACAGCAACTCCTTGAACTAGAAGTGAAATAAATAACAATACCAGTACTATAGCAACATTATTAGATATTAAAAAAGCAAAAAGACAAGGACTTGATTCCAAATCTATTCACGCACTTGTTTGCGCGTTATCCAATCCTTTATATAATTATGTTGTAGAAGAAGAATCAGCAAAGGCTATATGAGAAAGACTTCATGTCACATATCATGCAACTGTCACAGGTAAAAAAAAAAAAGATCTCCGATGAGCAAGTCGGCGATGAAAAATAGTTTTGGGAAGTGAAGACCATGGACAGGGATGATGTTGGTGGATCAGGAATAGATTACATTCTGTTGTAAATCTTCACAGTTTAATCCAAGTAAATAAAGAATTGTTACATTTGATAAGAATATGAATTATGTAAGTCAATTTGGTGAATGATCTTACTTTTGTAAACATTTGTGTTATCTAGTTAGTGAAATCATGTAAGGCCATACCCTCTTGATAAGCATGCTTGCCAGTTGGTGTTTTACTGGTTTATCATGCACTTGTTCTGTATGGATGCGCCATTTGATTTTCTATCTGAGCTTTCACATGTGCCAATGTCTAATGAAAGATTAAAGCAGAGAGCGAGTTTAGTAACCATTAAGGTGTCGCGCGCCAGGACGTCACATCGGACCATTCGAAAAAAAGGTCCAGGAATCAGCTACCGTTCAAACCGGTCCAGGAATCGATTATAGTTTTTTTTTTAAACCGGTTGGAGGGTCTGTTCTTGATTCCAAGTAACTAGGAACCATATCGATTTTGGAATCGATTTTTAGCAAATGTTAAAAAAAAAAGTCTTGGTTATCTCACCTTTTCTGTTTTTAGTGAATTGTAATATCTATTGCTCATATTAGGGATTGTTGCTTTCTGTGGACACTGACTTTTCGTATTTATTTTTGTACTTTGAATTGTTTCATTGCTACTCATGTTATTTTGCTAAAAAAAATTAAATTAAAATAAAAAAGAAAAATAGGTTCTCGTGTATACCCTAAAATCAGACCGAAAAAATAGGTTAAGTTCTAGAATAGGTTATAGGACAACCAAGGTAGGTTACACGTTCCAAAGATTTGAAATCGGTTGTTATAGAATTGATTCAGTGTCCAGGTCCGGAACCTAGCCACGCAGCACTTGCTCATGCCTGGGCATTAAAATTGACCCTCAAAAGCTTGACTTTTCAGAGTTTTCAAAAATGGCTTCACTGTTTTGGACAATGGGGAGATAAATCTGGCCACATAATTCATTCTTCCCAATAAGTTTTGAACTTCCTTAAGGGTAGTTTGTCGCAAGTCACAAATAGCCTTGACATTTTTCAAATATCGACCTCCATCAGCCCCTCCAGCGATTAGCCTCGGCAGTAGGCCCCACTGTGCGTCCTAAAGTAAAATTGAAGACTTTTTTATCTTTTAATCCAATTTAAATAATATTTAGAAAGAAAAATAATAAAATGCCATGTAGGAAAAAAAATTAATTAAATAATGCTAGTCAGCAATCAGCATCCAGCGTTGCATAAATTGAATATCAGTAACTTCCCCTTGTTTGAGTCTTACAAAGTACAAATTAACCAAAGCTCCTTTATTAAAGTACTATCTGTCTTTAAAAAAAAAAAAGACGCAATCTAGCATTTTTATTTTTTTGCTTTCACTTTCATTTCGAACACTTAAAAAATGAATTTTATATAATATTAAAGACTTGGAGACATAATCATCTTTGATGAATGGTTTTAGTTTTCCATAACTTCATTAAGTTTTGTGTTGAATGAAAGTTTTAAAAAAAAAAAAAACTTTGAGGAAATGACATAATTTGTTAATTTTATATTAGGAGTGGGAATGGCTCCAGAGTAGAATCGGGAAATGAAGGCCCAGTTGAACGTTCTGTTAGAAAAAACGTACAATATGTATATTAATCTATACAATGACAGAACCAAATCATAAGTAATGAAATGAAAGATATGTTTATAACATACATGTCATGGACTATGTCATTCACCATAAGTCTCACCAATCTTCTTCTTTGAAGATCTGCAATCCACAAAGCTGTGATCTATCTTGTCACAGTTGAAGCATGTACCTTGATATATGTTCTTGGCCACTTTAACTTGCAATCATTTAAACTTCGAATCGCAATAATAAATGTGATCAAGCTGCCTCAAACATGAAAATATTAAGTTGGCAGAAGCACAAAATTTGATCCTTCAGAAGCAGTATTCAAAAATCGTCAGATGCAAAAAATTCATCAGAAGCAACTGCTTCTGAACCCATCAGATGCAGAAATTATTCAGATGCAGAAATTCGTCAGATGCAACTGCTTCTGAACCCATCAGATGCAACTGCTTCTGAACCCATCAGAAGCAGTCCTTCTGGACCCGTCAGAAGCAGTATTTCTGGACTCGTCAGATGGAGTTCCTTCTGGACTCGTCAGATGGAGTTCCTTCTTACCCTCCTTTTGAGTTTCCTTCTGAGTCTCCTTCTGAGTCTTCCTTCTAAGCCTCCTTCTGACCTTCCTTCTGACCTTCCTTCTGACCCTTCCTTCTGAACTTCCTTCTGACCTTCCTTCCGAGGCTCCTTCTGACCATTCCTTCTGAGCTTCCTTCTGAGGCTCCTTCTGAGCTTTCCTTCTGAGCAACAAAATCCGAACGGAAATTTAACAATATAAATAAATTGAATTTAGATGGAATACCAAGGCCTGTGTTCAACACAGTTTCCTTAAAACAGATTCGTCCCCTCCAGTACGTGCTTTGAGGTTTCGTGGACGTCTGTCTCCCAAGATACAACGGTTGAACAGCGATAGATGCTAGCACAGCACTCCAACGCTTTCGGCGAACTTGAACAACACGAGAACACTATCGAAAACAATGCAAATGCATAGAATCAAAAAAGTGGGAGAAAAGTTTTTCTTTTGAGATTGTAGTGTTTTCCTATCTCACTTCCTCTCTTTCAAACAGAATGGAAAACCACATATTTATAGGCTAAGTGGGGCATTGCGGAAATAAATAATAACGGCTAAATTAATTCTGCCGTTTAGAGCCGTTATGTAATTTATTCTGTAACCACAGAATTATAACAACCGTTACTTAGTTAATACCATTTACACACCGGTAATTAACGTAAGCACGATTAACGGCTTGAGTTGGAAAAAAATTAAAATAGAAGGCAAAAATGGGCTTGTCGCGAGGCCCATTTTTCTGTCCGGCGTTCGCGTACGTAAGTCGTGCGCTTGCGCCCAAGTTCAACTTGTCGGGCCTCCGTCGGGGTCCGGGATTCGCACCCCCCTGCGCGTGCGCGTGAGGCATAGTGCTTGTGCTATGATAGTTACCACTCAAAGAGAGTGTATCCATATATAAAGCACTTCAATGCCTTCTTCCTTTCCTATGTGGGACTAGTGCTTTGTCACTTCCCACTTCCAACTCAAGAGTGTTCTTTGAGAAACAATTTCTCATTCACTCACCATCAAAATACCTCATATTTCCAACACGTTCTGCCAAGGCCTGGTCCAGTTCCCGATTCCATGTTTTTAGGGACCAAGAACTAGACTCTGCAAGCGCAAGAATCTATCAATATTTCCAATTCCATTTTCTTGTTCCAAAGATATTGAAGAGAAGTAAATTGATATTTCATTCCTTCACTTTTAAATATATTTCTTTAATTTCAGAACACAAGATGTATTTCTATAAATAAGATAGATCTATCAGATCATTTCTTCATGCACAAATCCAAATATTTGGATGGTTGATACATACAATATCTTTTTTTAGCTAATGGGACAGTGAAGAATGGATGTGAGAAAGATACATTCATTTTGAGTCTCCTTTCTTTCAATTGTATTGTTTTTTTTTCCCACAAAAATATGAAATTCAATTCTATTTTTTTTACAGATGAAAAGTGAAATAATAGAAAAGTATTTGAATTTTTTTCCTTCAAACTGCAAAAGACTAGGAACCTACAAAACGAATGACGTGATTTCTCCATTGGCTTTATGGCGTTTGCCTTTTCAAAACATGCTAATTTCATGAGAAGGAAGGTGTTTAACTCGTGAATTTCTGTAACTGAAAATTTTCTTTTTAACAATTATCGTCTTGCTTTGCAATTCAAGTTTTTGCATTTAATTAATCATGTAAGAATCCGGCAAGATAAATGTGCGACCGGCGCGAAAAATATGGTGTTCATTGCGTGTTTATAGAGGCGACCTTTTTCAACACAAATAATCCGACCGACGTATCTTCCGACGAGCCACCACTCTACAAGTAGAGAGATCTTTTCTTTTATTGATAAATCTTACGGATTATATAATCTCTATTTAATTTTTAGTTTCTTTTTCACTAGTTAGACATTTGATTGCCCGGTGCTAAGCACCGCGAACACATTTTATTGGGACGTTTTAATATGTCCGGCGAGATTAAGGTTTTCTAAATTGACGTGTCTATATGAAATTTAAATTTTCAATTTTACGTAATAAAAAGGAAAGTGGCTGGTTCCCATATAGTCCCTGAACTGATCCCGTATATGTGACGAAGTAGATTTCAAGTTTCAATTTAATTGGCAACGTAGGTTTTAGGTTTAAAAAAAAAAAGAAATTCCCATTTCGATGAGTAGGTTGCATATTCTTGGTGGAACTTAGACGGAAGCTAAGCCTCTCATCCCTAAATTATTTCCCTCCATTTTTAAGGAAAGACGAATCAAAGGATAGTCTTTAAATGGTGTCCTGATAAGTGTTGAGTGTCTAAAAGATAAGGCTCTGGATATAGATGGTATCTTCGGATAACAAGTGTCAAGTCCTAATCCATTTGTTCCAAAAATATACATTTCTTCCATATGAGGAAGCAATCTCAAAACCTCCATTTAAAGGATCAACTAGCACGCATTCTCTACACCCAAAGTATTCATTCCCTTACTTTCCTCTTCCAAAACTGATCAGCATCATCGTCTCCTTCAAAAACAAGCTCCAACATTATGAAGACTCTAGCGCCCTTGACACTTCTTTCTTTCACTCAACTTCTTCTCATCACCATCCTCCCGTTCGCATCCGCTGACTTTGTCGACGACACGTGCCGGAAGACGCCATATCCCGACTTCTGCGTCTCATCTCTCAGGTCTGATCCTCGGAGCTCCACCGCCGACACACAAACGCTAGGCCTAATCATGGTCGACAAGGTCGATACAAACGCCAAGTCAACTTTGATCAAAATCAAGGACTTGCTCCACAAATCCACCGACCCAAGGATGAAGCAAGCGTTGAGCTCTTGCGAGGAGTCATACAAATATGTCAGAAGCGACTTGGTGCCCTCAAGCAAGGAAAGTTTGACATTAGGCGACTACAAGTTCGCCGTGGACAACATGACGGAGGCGGCCATTGGTGCATCGATCTGCGAAGAAGGCTTTGGAGGCAAGTCGCCATTATCGGACTTGAATAATTATGAGAACAAAGCGGCCTCGGTAGCTTCTGCCATTGCCCGTTCACTGCTGTGAGCACTGATGATCAATGAAATGGTTATGTTACATTAATAAACGTTGAAGAAGAAATGTTTAGCTTGGAAGCAAAATGAAAATTGAACCATAATGGTTCTTCATTAAAGTGTTGTTTTCGTTTGACAATATTCTATGAATTGTATCAAACACCAAAGCATGCTATTTTAAAACTGATCGATGTGATAGATAATATTTCCATGACCAAGCGCCTCTCCGCTAGCTAATAGATATACACCTAGACAAATTACAACAGCTCAGACCTCTAAAAAAAAGTGTTGTGCATGGGACAAAACGTGTGTTGCCATGAGACATGGAGAAACAAGAAAATCTGAGGTGCTGATTTTCAAAATTCAAACATATAATTGGTTTGAGTACATTTAGTCAATTACACACCGTGTCAGTCATGAGACATCATATGCTGTCCACCTAAGCGTGTGTGTGAGGGAGAACCGTCTAACTGGCTAAGCTTATATAAATTACAACAATTCAATCCTCTACAAAAAGCGTTGTGATCGTGTGTCATCATGATACATGGAAAAATAAGCAAATCCGAGTTCCAATTTCAAAATTCAAACACAGCGTTGGTTTGAATACACGTCACTTAGACAACGTAATTGATTAGCTTTCACCAGTCAGTCATGATAATCATACGCTTGTTGGTTCCTGTTGCGCACCTAAGCGCATTTGTGACGGAGAACTGTCTAAATCGGTAGGCTTAAATGGACATATTCAAAAGATTTGAATGGATTATCTTTGTTTCAAGGTGTCTGAGTTATCGAATTGAAAACATAAAACCATCCAGCAAGCTTTAATGAGTTGATTTCACTATATACATTGGCAAATTATATCTCTCCATTTTTAATGAAAAAAAGATCAAAGTATAGAAATTATCTTCCAATAGCGAGTGTTCCATCCTAATCCATTTCTTCCATAGATATCCAATCCTTCCATAGGAGGAAGCAATCTCAACCCCGAATCCAAAGTATTTATTCCTTATCCA
Source organism: Rhodomyrtus psidioides (assembly GCA_021437785.1). Classification (NCBI taxonomy): domain Eukaryota; kingdom Viridiplantae; phylum Streptophyta; class Magnoliopsida; order Myrtales; family Myrtaceae; genus Rhodomyrtus; species Rhodomyrtus psidioides. The sequence continues at coordinate 198,667 of JAILYB010000041.1, read as the reverse complement.
TTATTCTCTCCTTCAAAAACAAGCTCCGACAATATGATGACTCCAATGCTCTTGACACTTCTCTCGTTTGCTAAACTTTTTCTCATCACCATGCTCCCATTTGCATCCGCCAACCTCGTCGATGACACATGCAAGAAGACATCGTATGCTGACTTCTGCGTCTCGGCTCTCAGGTCCAACCCGGAAGCTCTACCGTGGACACCCAAAGCTAGGCCTAATCATGGTTGACAAGGTTGACGCAAATGTAGAGTCAACTCTGGCTAAAATCAAGACTTGCTCAGCAAATCCCCTGATCCAGGGATGAAACAAGCGCTGACCTCTTGCAAGGACGTGTACAAATATACCAGAAGCAGGTTGGTGCCCTCGAGCAAGGAAAGTTTGACAGAAGGCGACTATAAGTTCGCCGTAGACAACATGAAGAGAGCGGCGTATTTTGCATCCGAATGCGAAGCGGGCTTTGGAGGCATGTCGCCATTATCGGATTCGAATGATTATGAGAACAAGGCAGCCTAGGTGGCTTCCGCCTTTGCCAGTACCCTGCCGTGAGACTGATGATCAATGAAATGGTTTATTAGATTAATAAAAGAAGAAATGTTTAGCTCAGAAACAAAATGAAATGAAACCATAATGTTTCTCAATGAGAGAGCGGAGCATGCTCATTTTAAAGTTGATCGATATGATAAATAACATTTCCATGACCAAATGCCTCTCCACTAGCTAATACATATAACCGCCTCCATGCAATTAGGGCTTTGGAACAACTCTAAGACGTAAGAAAAAGATATTAATTAAATAATATCATGTCAGCATATATTGTTACATTAATTGAATATCAGTAACTTCCTTATTCAAGTCTTACAAATGAAAGCTCCTTTATTAAAGAATTATGTAATTGAACATTAGTAACTTCCTCATTCTAGTCTTACAGACGAAAGCTACTTTTGTTTTATCATCACATACCAAGGTTTGAAGAGAGGATAAGATTTATGGCAAGTATGAATGCTTATCTACTCCAATGCATGTAATCTCTTCTTTTTTCCTCCAAAATAAAAGACAGTCTCTTGTTAATTAACTTACCAAAAGCGGAAAAAATACAGTCTACCAACTTTTATTTTCTGTTGATGATTTGTTTTTTTGGTTGCCGGGTCACGAATGCTCTTGCCTTGCTTTGGTCATCCAAATGCAACCTGGCTTGGTATAACACGTCTTGGCAGGACAACATTCGATGGGCGATGACATACTTTCGTGGCCACTCCTTTTATCAATGTATAGATAGATTCTCTTTTGGTTCCTTGTGTTATGTGATTTGGACGGAGAGATATCATATTCTCTTTCGCAACAAGCAACTCAACTTGTCATCCCTCGAGGAGCATATTCGGAAGGTTGTCAAGGACAAGACTCTCTCTTTTCGCCATGTGGATGACAATATCGGACACCTTAGGATGCAAGCTTCTTGGGGTATCTCTACAGCGATTTTTTATTGATGTTATGTGGAGGTTTTACCTCCTTTTCCCTGTTTGGCTGCCTTGTTGGCTTTTGATTTTTTGTATAGCTCCTTGTATAGGTTATATAGGCTAACTTTTCTCATTTTAGCTGCCACTTTTTTGTGGCCTTTTGTCTTTAAGTGTTACCCGAGCTGCCCTTACGCTTTAGGCGATACTTTTGTGGTGTGCGGCAAAGGTCGTCTGTACGTTTTTTGCGCTCAGTCAATACATCTCTTACTTTTACCAAAAAAAAAAAATCTGCTTTCACTCTCATTTCGAACAGTTGAAATATGACTTATATTTACTATTAAATACCTTGAGACTTATTCCCTTTTTATCAATATTTTTATTTTATGATAATTTCATTTAGTTTTGTGTTGAGTGAAAGTTAAGAAGAATTTTTTTGAGGAAATGACCCTTAAATTTCCCAGAAATGCAGCAACGTAATTTCCAAAACCGCCACAAATAAAAAAAACTTGTCAAAATTTGGATTACATTAGGAATGAGCATGATTTCAAAATAGAAACCGAAATCGGAGAACCCGACCATTCCCAAATTTTGCTGAGATATGGTCCAATTTCTGGTTTCGAATTTTTAGGAGCTCTGGTAACCAAGGACCGATAATCGGGAATTAACAATCGAGAACCTACAAAACCAATGAGTTGACATCTCCATTGTTTTCTGTTGGCCCTGACCTTTGCCTTTTCAAAACACACTAATTTGACGAGAATGAGGGTGCTTTAACTCGAGAATTTCCGTAACTGAAAAACTTCTTCTTTAATGGTTCTTGGCTTTTGACCGACTGGAAAAACATGGGGGATCATTCATGCGTTCTTTGTTTATAGGGAATCAAGAATCGACAAAACCAAGGAACCTACAGAACCAATGAGGTGACGTCTCCATTGTTCTCTGTTGGTCCCGAACTTTGCCTTCTCAAAACACACTAATCTGATGCCAACGAGGGTGTGTTTTAACTCGTGAATTTCTGTAACTGAAAATCTTTTTTTTTTTTTGAACGATTCCTGGCTTTCGACTGGGAAAAAAAAAATGGGTTCTTGGCTTGCTTTGCAATTCACCTGTTTTCATTTAATTTATTATGTATGGGTCCGGCAAGATAAATGTGGGACGGACCGGAAAATTATGGGGGATCGTTCATGCGTTATTTGTTTATAGAGGCAACCTTGTCCAGCACTAAATAATCCGACCTACGTAACTTTCAAGGGGCGGAAGCTCTAGAAGAAGAGATATCTTTATGTTTATTGATAAATCTTACAATTTTGTGTAATCTCTGTCTGCTTTTAATTTTATTTTTCACTAGTGACATTTGGCTGCCGGCGATACATCTTATTGGCACATTTTAATATGTCCAGCGCGTCTAATTCTTTTTAGGTTGATGTGTCCATACGAAATTGAAAGTTTCAGTTTTACATAATTCCAAAATCCCATAAAAGACTGAGTATCTCATGCAATAAAAAAAAAAATTGTCGGGTTTTCGAGTAGACCCTGAACCGACCTGGGATATACAAACAGGGTTGGTTTTAGAATAAAAAAGGAATTTTGATAAGTAGGCTTTAAGTGGAACCTAAATAGAATTTGGGTCACCCCAACATTATATCCCTCCATTTTTAAGGAAAGAAAAATCAAAGGATATTGATTAAATGATATTGTGATAAGTGTTACGTGTCTAAAAGATATGGCAAGTATCAAATTCTAATCCATTTATTTCCATAGACAACCAATTCTTCCATAGGAGGTGGCAACCTCAACCTCGATTTAAAGGATCAACTCGCATGCATTTTCTACACCCGAACTATTCATTCCCTTACTTCCTCTTCCAAAACCTTATCAGCATCATCCTCTCCTTGAAAAACAAGCTCCAACAATATGAAGACTCCAATGCTCGTAAAACTTCTTTCATTCGCTCCACTTCTTCTCATCACCATCCTCCCGTTCGCATCAGCCGACCGCATTATCGACACGTGCAAGAGTACGCCGTACGCGGAATTTTGCATCTCGGCTCTTAGGTCTGACCCGTGGAGTTCCACTGCGGACACCCCTACCCTAGGCCTAATCATGGTCGACAAGGTCGACAGGAATGCCAAGTCAACTTTGATCAAAATCAAGGACTTGCTCGGCAAATCCCCAGAATCAAGGATGAAGGAAGCGCTGACCTATTGCAAGGGGGGATACGAAGTTATCAGAAGTGCATCTGTGCCCGCGAGCAAGGAAAGTTTGACTCTAGGCGACTACAAGTTTGCCGTGGACTACATGAGGGACTCCGCGAGTGAAGCATCCAATTGCGAAGCAGGCTTTGGAGGCAAGTCGCCATTATCGGATTTGAACGATTATGAGAACAAGGCAGCCTCAGTGGCTTCCGCTATTGCCGCGGTGGCTTAACTTTTGTGAGCACTGATGATCAGTGAGATGACTTATTAGATTAATAAAGGTTGAAGAATAAATGTTTAGCTCGAAAGCAAAATGAAAATTGGACTGTAATATTTCGTAAGGAAAGTGCAGTTTTTGTTTGATAATATTTTATGAATCCAATCCAATACCAAAGCATGCTCACTGAAAAATCCCATCACATGTTTGGTACAATCGAAGATGGAATAATCTCTGATGATTTTTGAAAATATCTCTTGGCCACTACAAATCAGAGCAAAAAAGAGGCGCAAAGGATCAGTCTACTACAAAGCATGTAACCTCTTCTTTTTTTTCCTCCAAAAGAAAAGACAGTCTCTTGTTAATTAACTTACCAAAAGGAAAAAAAATTTGCAATCTACCAACTTTAATTTTCTGCTTTCACCTTCATTTCGAACAATTGAAATCTGACTTATATTTAAAATTGAAGACTTTGAGACTCAATCCTTTTTTATCAATTTTTTTTCCATAATTTCATTTAGTTTTGTGTTGAGTGAAAGTTAAGAAGACTTTTTGAGGAAATGACTCTTAAATTTGCCCCAAGTGCAGCAACGTAATTTCCAAAACTGCCGCAAATAACAAAATTTGTTAATATTTTATTTATATTAGGAGTGTGCATGGTTCCAGAATAGAACCATGAATCTAATAACCGAACTGGTTTCAAGTTCTAGTGAGATATGGTCCGATTTCCGATTCCGAATTTTTAGGACCCTGGTAAACGAGGACCGGGAATCGGGAATTGGGAATCCAGAATTGAGAACCTACAAAACCAAAGAGGTGACGACTTCATTGTTTTCTGTTGGCCCTGGCCTTTGCCTTTTTCAAAAAACACCAATTTAGCGACAATGAGGGTGTTTTAACTCGTGAGTTTTTGTAAATGAAAAACTTCTTTTTTAACGGTTCTTAGCTTTTGACCCCAAAAAAAAAAAAAAAAAACGGTTCTTGGCTTGCTTTACAATTCACGTGTTTGCATTTGATTAATCATGTATGGGTCCGGCCAGATAAATGTGGGAAGTATCACATGTCTAAAAGATATGGCTCTCGATATAGCAAGTGTCACATCCTAATCCACTTCTTCCATAAGAGGAAGCTATCTCAACCTCGATTTGAAGGATCAATTAGCACTCATTTTATACACCCAAAGTATTCTTTCCTTGTGTTCCTCTTCCAAAACCTTATCAGCATCACCGTTTCCTCCAAAAACAAGCTCCAACAATATGAAGACTCCAATGCTCTTGCTACTTATCTTGTTCACTCAACTTCTTCTCATCGCCATCCTCGCCTTCGCATCCGCCGAACTTGTCGACAACACGTGGAAGAAAACGCGTACGCCGACTTCTGCGTTTTGGCTCTCCAGTCCAATCGCTGATCTCCACCGTGGACACCCCAAAGCTAGGCCTAATCACAGTCGACAAGGTCAAAGCGAACACCAAGTCAACTCTTGATGCGGAGCATATTAGTAATGCGTTTCTGGATCGATTGGATAGGCAAAAATCCCAACGGAAGTCGAGAAGATGCGTCTAGAATTTTCGGATTTAATTTTAACGTCTTTCTGATTTAATTTTATTTTTTTAGTGGCAATTTTGTAATTTTGTTAGTTTTGGTGTCATTAGGGTTAACACCCTATATAAGGTGTTTTGTGACGTTTGAGCAGACAAAATATACCTTTGATATTGAAAATTTGAGATTTCTCTCTCAAGCAAGATTAGCTTGTTTGTTCTATCGTTGAACGCTGCGTCAGGTGGTATCAGAGCTTATGGCGACTGGCGGTGGTCTTCGTGACGATGTTCAGGAGAATGGAGCCCCAATCCTTGGGGACGACGCGCTGCAACGTTTGGAGCAGTGTTTAATGGAACGCCTGGATCAACGATTCGATCAGCGATTTCAACGCATCGAAGCACGACTTGATGCATTGGCAGATAGATTTGAAGATTTTGGCGTTGATGTGAACCGGAATCGGCGGAACGACAGAAGGCCGGGTGCAGATCTTGCTCGCGGTGACCCTGTCAGGCCTGTTCCTGTCCGCAGGCAGAATAACCCTCTGTTCTCAGAGAGTTTCGAAGAAGAAGAGCACGAGTTTTCTGATGGATGGCGTGCTGATTATGGAGACATGGATCGTTATGCAGGAATTTGAAGGGGTTGTTATGACGATCGCGATAGAAGAGATGACCGACGACGTTACGACGATCGTGAAGGTAACGACTTTAAACTAAAAGTTGATATCTCTTATTTTAATGGGAGTTTGGGAATAGAAGAATTTCTGGATTGGATTGCAGATGTCGATAGATTCTTCGATTATATGGGAACCCCTAGCGAGAAAAAGGTGCGACTAGTAGCCTGTAGATTGAAGAGGGGGTGCGTCTGCATGGTGGGAGAGATTGCAAAATAGAAGGGAGCGAGAAGGAAAAGAGAGGGTGCGAACATGGAATAGAATGAGGAGACTATTGAAACAAGAGTTCCTTCCACCTGATTATGAGCAGATCATGTTCCAACAGTATCAGCGTTGCCAGCAGGGCAATCGAACTGTACATGAGTATACGACAGAATTCATGAGATTGGCTGAGCGAAATAACCTGTCAGAAACAGAGGGACAACAGGTGGCCAGATATCTCGATGGGTTGAAACCCTTTTATTCGGGATAAAATTGGAGTACAATTTTTGCGGAATCTGACTGAAGCTAATAACATGGCTAGAAAGGCAGAATTGATGCAGCAAGAACGGAGTAAAAGAGGCTTTGAAAATTATAGGGATAGTAGCTCAGGAAGTTCTGTGGAGAAAGGCGACTTCAACAATCGCTTTAGCGCAGAGCGAAATCAGGGGATAAGGCGATAGAAAAGCGCCCTCTGAACGAGGCAAGGGACAGTGGGTCGCAATCACAAAAAAATGTGAACCCGAATCCTTATGCTAGACCAGCGGTGATTAAGTGTTACAGGTGTAATCAACCTAGGCACCGCTCTAATGAATGCCCTTAGAGAAAAACAGTAAATGTGGCAGCAAGAGAAGATGAGGAAGAAGACAGGTATTACTGCGAACCAGATGGTGAGGAAGACGGTTTTGAAGATGAGGAAGAGGAGGAGATAAGCTGTGTGGTGCGCAGGATGATGCTAGCCCCAAAATAGGAGGATGATACACAACGCCATCAGCTATTCCGAACCAGATGCACTATTCTGGGGAAGATATTTGCTGTGGTCATCGATAGTGGTAGTATGGAAAATATCATTGGGAAGGATGCAGTGAAGAAGTTGGGGATACATGTGGAGAAACATCTTAACCCCTATACGTTAGGATGGATTAAGTCTGAAGCAGAAAGTATACAGGTAACTGAACGATGCAAAATTCCATTCTCCATTGGTAAATATCACTATGAGTTGTATTGTGATGTAGTAGATATGGATGTGTGTCACGTGTTGTTCGGGAGGCCGTGGCAATTTGATGTTGATGCTCAGCATTCTGGAAGGAGTAACCAATATAATTTGGTGAAAGATGGGGTGAAATATACGTTGCTGCCCCTGAAGAACAAAGGAAAACAGGCTGTAGGTAATAATTTCCTTACTCTTACAAGGAAATTTGAATATGAAATTAAGGAGACTAGGGAAGTTCATGTGCTGGTGGTGAAACAAGCGATTGAGACAGAGGCTGAATTACAAGTGGAGGAGCAGCCTGAAGCAATTAGACCTTTATTGCAAGAATTCAGTGAGCTGATGCCTGAAGAGATTCTAGAAGGGTTACCTCCTATGCGTGATATTCAGCATCATATAAACTTAATTCCCGGTGCTAGTTTGCCTAATTTGCCGCACTACAGGATGAGTCCTAAAGAGAGTGAGATTCTAAAGGAGAAGGTGGAAGAGTTGCTGCGAAAGGGGCACATTCAGGATAGCATGAGCCCATGTGCTGTTCCAGCCTTACTAACTCCTAAGAAAGATAGGAGCTGGCGGATCTGTGTAGACAGCAGAGCCGTTAATAAGATAACTGTGGGCTACAAGTTTCCAATACCTAGGTTGGATGACATGCTGGATAGACTGCACGGAGCTAAGTGGTTTACGAAGCTGGATTTGAAGAATGGCTACCATCAAATTCGTATTCGGCCTGGAGATGAGTGGAAGACAGCTTTCAAGACAAAGGAGGGACTGTACGAGTGGTTGGTGATGCCGTTTGGGCTTTCTAATGCTCCGAGCACTTTCATGAGGCTTATGAATCAGGTTTTGAAATCTTTTATTGGCAAATTCGTCGTAGTTTATTTTGATGATATCCTGATTTATAGTAAGACTGAGGAGGATCATTTGATGCACTTGAGAGAAGTGTTGACCACTTTGCAAACTAGTAAGCTGTATGTGAATCTTAAGAAATGCAGCTTTCTGACTCATAAGCTACTATTCTTGGGGTTTATTATCACTGCTGAGGGAATAGAGGTGGATGAGACGAAGGTGAAAGCCATAATAGTTTTTGAAGTAAGGAGTTTTCATGGGTTGGCTACCTTTTATAGGCGATTTATTAGGAATTTTAGCACTATCGCAGCCCCGATTACAGAGTGTATGAAGAAAGGTAGATTTCTGTGGGGAGAGGAAGCCGATAATAGTTTTGCTATTCTGAAAGAGAAGTTGTGTACTGCACATGTTCTAGCTCTACCTAATTTTGATAAGCTGTTTGAGGTAGATTGTGATGCTAGTGGAGTAGGTATAAGAGCTGTTTTGTCTCAAGAGCGCAGGCCAATTTGTTTTTTCAGTGAGAAGCTCAGCGATGCGCGACAGAAATGGAGCACTTATGACAAAGAATTCTACTCTGTCGTAAGAGCTTTGAAGACATGTGAGCACTATCTAATTGGGAAAGAATTTGTGCTTTATTCTGACCATGAAGCTTTGAAGTACTTAAATAGTCATAAGAGGATCAGTAAAGATATGCATGCGCGTTGGTGTCAGTTTTTACAAAAATTCCCTTTCAGGTTGCAGCACAAATCCGATGTGCATAATGTTGTGGCAGATGCGTTGAGTAGGAGAGCTGGCTTGCTAATTACATTGCGCCAGGACATTCTGGGGTTCGAGCAGTTGAAAGAGTGTTATGCAAGCGATGAAGATTTTGGGCAAATTTGGGATACGTGTGCTGCTGATCAACCTGTGCAGGAGTTCTATATTCTGGATGGTTATCTAATGCATGGCAATCAACTTTGTCTTCCTCGGACATCATTACGAGAGAAGGTAATTCGTGATTTGCATGATGGTGGATTGGCTGCACATCTGGGTCGAGACAAAACTATTGCTGCAGTTAGGGAGCGATTTTACTGGCCCCAATTGCGTAAAGATATCAGCAGGTATGTACAGAAATGTTATGTTTACCAAACTGCTAAGGGGCAATCTAAGAATACAGGTTTGTATATGCCCTTACCTGTCCCTGACAATATATGGGAGGATTTGTCAATGGATTTTGTGTTGGGTTTACCAAGAACTCAAAGAGGTGTGAATTCTATTTTTGTTGTAGTTGACAGATTTTCCAAGATGGCACACTTCATTCTTTGTAGGAAAACTTCTGATGTTGTAAGTGTGGCTAGGTTATTTTTCAAAGAAGTAGTTCGTCTGCATGGAGTGCCTAAGTCTATTACTTCAGATAGAGATAGCAAATTTCTGGGGCATTTTTGGCGAACCTTATGGAAATTGTTTGACTCATCACTGAATTTCAGTAGCACAGCTCACCCTCAGACTGATGGGCAGACGGAAGTGGTCAATAGAACTTTGGGCAACTTAATTCGAAGTCTTTGTGTGGATAAACCAAAGCAGTGGGATGTTGCTTTATCGCAAACGGAGTTTGCTTATAATAATGCGGTTCATAGTTCTATTGGCAGGTCGCCTTTTTCTGTTGTCTATACAAAGGCGTCTCAACATACTCTGGATTTGATTCACTTGCCCAAGCAAGCAGACAAGGGTGTTGCAGCGGATCATATGGCTAAGCAGATTGTCGAAAAACATCAGGAAGTGAAGCAGAAGTTGGAAGCGGCTAATCAGAAGTACAAGACTGCGGCAGATAAACACAGGCGCAAGCAAGTGTTTGCAGTCGGCGATCAAGTCATGGTCTTCCTTCGTAAAGAGCGGTTACCGGTTGGAACTTACAGCAAATTGCAGCAGAAGAAATACGGGCCTTACACTGTCAGTAGGAAGATCAACGATAATGCCTATGTTATCGACCTTCCACAAAGCATGGGCATATCCAATACCTTCAATGTTGCTGATTTATCTATATTTCATGAGTCCACCGAGCCGTTGTATCCAGATTCTGATTCTAACTCGAGGACGAGTTTTTCCCAAGTGGAGGAGAATGATGCGGAGCATATTAGTAATGCGTTTCTGGATCGATTGGATAGGCAAAAATCCCAACGGAAGTCGAGAAAATGCGTCTAGAATTTTCGGATTTAATTTTAGCGTCTTTCTGATTTAATTTTATTTTTTTAGTGGCAATTTTGTAATTTTGTTAGTTTTGGTGTCATTAGGGTTAACACCCTATATAAGGTGTTTTGTGACGTTTGAGCAGACAGAATATACCTTTGATATTGAAAATTTGAGATTTCTCTCTCAAGCAAGATTTGCTTGTTTGTTCTATCGCTGAACGCTGCGTCAACTCTAGCCAAAATTAAGGACTTGCTCTGCAAATCCCCTAACCCAGGGATGAAGATAGCGTTGACCTCTTGCGAGGAGTTGTACAAATTTAGCATAAGCGAGAACGTGCCCCCGAGCAAGGAAAGTATGACAAAAGGAGACTACAAGTTTGCCGTGGACTACATAAAGGGGACGGCAAGTGAAGCATCTGATTGCGAAGGGAGCTTTGGAGGCAAGTCGCCATTATCAGACTTGAACGATTACGAGAACAAGGCGGCCTCGGTGGCATCCACCATTGCCAGTTTACTGCTGTGAGCACTGATGATCAATGAGATGGTTTGTTAGATTAATAAAGGTTAAAGAAGAAATGTTTAGCTTGGAATCAAATGAAAATTGAACCGTAATGTTTCTTAATGAAAGTAGGTTTTTGTTCGATAGTATTCTACGAATCGAATCCAACACCAAAGCATGTTCATTTTAAAGCCAATCGATGTGATAGATAACGCGTAGACAAGTTACAACAATTCATGCCTCTCAAAAAAGCCTTGTGTACGGGACGCACCATGTGTCATCATGACACATGGAGAAAGAAGCAAATCTCAGGTACAAATTTTCAAATTGGTTCGAATACATGTCACTTAGACAATGTAATTGAATAGTGTCATTTAGACAATGTAATTGAATAGATTACACCGCGTCTGTCATAATGCATCATATATTTTCTGCTTCCTGTGTGCACCTAGGCACGTGCATCTCAAAAATTTTAGATGGATCGTCTTGATCTCAAAGTGTCTGAGTTATGGAAGTAGAAATATCAAACTTTTGAGTAAGCTTTAATAAGTCGATTTCGTTATATACTTTGGCAAATTATAAATGAAGACAAAATAATAGTTTACATGTCGAAACCACACAAGGGATAAATGGAGTGGCCGCCTCGATTAAATTAGGGCTTTGGAACATGGTATATATCTGTCATTCGCGTCCTTAAGCCCCACGTAGAATGACAAGCATCATTTTGTAATGTTCAACAGTTTTAAAATATTTTGATAGAAGTTATACTTGCCCATAAAAGTCATCATTTTGTAATGTTCTTATAACGGCTTTATAACGATTTTGTAAATTTTAATCTATTTTTTCATAAATTCTCCATTATTTTTTCATAAATTCTCCAATCCTTTTAAAAATCATCAATTGATTGACGACGATTTCTTAATGGTTCTCTCTTTCGATGAATATAAAATGAATCTTCAAACCACAATCCCAAAGGAAATTCCCATTTAAAAGAGAATTTCCCTTTCCTTATCATATATTTACTTTTGCTCTTGTTCCTTCTATTATTCTCAGCATAACAAAGAAGAAGATTCGTTGCATCTTGAGAAGATAGCTGCAAGAGCCTATCGCACCAAATTTCATACTCCGATAGATAGGATTATCCTTAGGGATGTGCTTGCACGCCTTAGACTATTGATGTTATTTTATCATCTTCTTCAAAGATTTTCAACAATTCATATTTTTCATATTATCTAAAAAATTTCAGCAGTTATAAATCAAGTCAAGTGTAGTTCATTAAATGCATCAGAGTCCTAATAACATATTTAGATCGACACACGCTATCTCGTCTATTTTTCATTAATTGGGTATTAGTATCATTAGGAATACTCACAAGTGAGACATGAAAGTATCCAAATATTTTAGGGAATTGATTATATAACACTCTTTGGGTGGCTGTTATGCTAACAGTCTTTTTTGGGCCACAAAAAGTAAAGAGTGAACCCCATACTAATTTTAATTAATTGTTATTTATTTTTTATGGCTCACGATATGCCGTTCTTCTCATAGTCACCCAAAGACTATCATGTTAGCAAAATCCAATTTTTTAAGTAGCATCTCTTCATAATGCTCTTGAATAAGCAGGCCGCTACTGTTTATTTCGATTTTAACGCCCAAAATAACAGTAGCTTCTCCCAAGTCCACCAGAAAATATTTATTAGTCAAAAAAACATGTTGTGTCGTTTACAACATCGATACATGTACCAAGCAACATTATCCCAGGCTTCAAAATCAACAAACCTTTGGACGTTCACTTCCCCTTTGCAAGTTTGTAAGAGAAACATGAATCAACAAATTCAGCTTATATCATATCTTCAGCCCCAGAGGTCTCATCAGCAAAGAAACAAATGTGGATCTCATTATGTATCAACCACAAGATCAAAAGAAAATACAAAAAGAAATAAATTCAGCTGCCAGCATGAATTCAAGCTCCGATTTTATTTAATTTTATATTTCCCTATACAGTATGAGAACCCGAAACATTCAGTAGAATATGTGGGACACGTCAAGACTTCATCTATTTTAGAGATTTATAGAACTAAGATGGAAATTATTTTACTCTTTGAAGACTCAAAATAAAACATAAAAAAATTGCCAATAATAGAACTAGAGGGTGGTCGGCAAAACGTAAAACACAAAGCCTAGCACATCTCGTAATATCGAGATGTAGTAGGATGAACTGTATGATAGTCTTTGGGGTTGATTTTACCTTACCCAAAAAAAAAAAAACTGTATGATAGTCTGATTACGCACGCGAAATAAAAGAAATGACTACAATCGAAGTAGGGAACTTTCGATGTGTTACCTTGTTTCCAAGTCTAATAGATTTGGACAAGAGTGAAAGCCCTTGGACTCGGCCTAAGGACTGATCATGGGGTGGGATGAGATGTCCATCGAAATCGCATCACTCAACCTATGGGAAAATTCTCTCTCTCCCTCCCTTTCCCCAACCCTAGGGTTTCCGCCGCCACCGCACGTTTTTGAGGGGGAGAGAGGGCTCTCTCTTGGGGGCTCCCCTCTCTCCCTCCCCCACTTCTCACCCTCATCTTCCTTTCACCTCTCTCTCTCTCTCCCGCCCTCCTGCCTTCGAGTAGCTTCTGGAGGTTCACCAGGGAAGACTTTTCTCAACTCGTTCTCACCACCATCAACCCTGCGACGGCGTGCTCCAGTTTTCTATCCGCCGCTGCTTCTATTGCTCGTCGTTTTCCACCAGTGTTGCTTGCAGCTGCTCGGCTCGGTTCTGATTTAAAACACTGCTATTTCTCTTTTCTTTGCTTCTGTTGTTTCCTTATATTTTGAAGTTTCCGTCGATTTCGTGGACGGAATTTTCTACCTATTTCGTGGACGGCTTATCTGATCTCGTGATCAACTGCTACTTAGTTTGTAGCTTTTCTCTCCCGATCTAGATCTCGATCTAGAATTGAGTGCTTTTCTATCCCGTTCTAGATATAGATTTGGAATTTTCAAAACTTTCTCTGTATTCATACAATCCAATAGTGGGATTGTGTTCTCTACACGGTAATGGTGCTGGGGACGCCGAACTTTGGCGTGCACTGCCTTTTGACAAAACCGTTGTTATTGGAGAGGGATTTCTCGATGTGTGTTCATCATTGATAATGCGAGACTCGGTGATCGACCGCCATAAGAGCTTTGATGCCACAATAGATCTGTCTTCGAGGAATGGGCTAGTATTTACAAGCAGTAGCAAGTTGATTCATGTTTCAAATTTATTTTACTTGCTTTGTAGGATTTGTATCTATCTTGAAGTCATGTACTACTTTCTCTATATGGAATGAAGATGCTCGTTGTGACCCCCCCCCCCCCCCAAAAAAAACCTATGGGAAAATTACCAAAACATTCATAAATCTATTGTAATTGTGCTAATTCAGACCTAACTCTTTTCTTTGGCCCATTCAATCCTAAACTTTTTGTGTTTGTGCCATTTTAACCCATTTGCTCAACTGGGGGTTCTATCAGTGCTGATGTGGCAAATCTTTAATAGCATTTAACATTTTTTTAAAAAAAATAATTAATTTTTTTTCTTTTCTGTTTTTTGGTGTTCCTTCTTTGTGGCCAACGAGGGTTGCCGGAGCTCATCAGCCTTTGGCAAGCTCGCTAGCGCCCTCCCCCAGTTTTGGGCGAGTCACGCAAGGCAGCAGGCCAAGTAGAGGATCGCCTTCGAGCCACGGAGCATGAAGGTGGCCCGGTTGTAGGCCTTCGCGGCTTTGACCGCGATGACCAAGGTGCCAAGCCAGATGCTCGTGCCCTTCCGGTTTGGGACTCGGATCTCCGCCGCAAACTTGCCGAACTCCTCTTTAGTGCCTATGTTCGTCGCATGCTTGATTCGAATCATCTTATTCGGCTCGACGATTTGCGTACTCAACTTTGCTCGGCAGCACGATCTTTAGCGGCTTCTTGCTTGGTTTCAATGTGTTCAAGGCCATTTCGCTGAATATTACCGATTTAGCTTCAAACTTGAAAAATGATTCCGTCGATGAGCTCGAATTCGCTGCCATCGGAGGGATTAGGTCAGGTTTTTGAGGTCTCGGTTCGAAACAGCTCTCACTCCGATTTTGCTCGACGGTGATCTACTAACGTCAAAATCGAAGAGATCAGCATTTGGTAGAAACTCGGAGTTGGAAAAGGATTCGCCAGATCCTAGCAAAGCAGCCTTGCCCACGGCCTTGCGCCTCTCCCAGGCCTGGCCAGGAAGCTCACCGGTGGCCGGCCACAAACAAGGAAGACCCAAAAAGTGGAAAAGAAAAAAATAATAAATTCTAAAATTCTAAAAATATTAAATTATTAAAACGTTATTAAAATTAATTAATCTTTAGCGACAGCTTCTTGCTCGATTGTGAGGTGTTCGAGGACATTTCTCTAAATACTATCGGTTTCGCTTCAAACTCGAAGAACGATTCCATCGATGAGCTCGAATTCGTTGCCATCGGAGCGATTAAGTCAGGTTTTTGAGGTTTCGCTTCGAAATTGAAGCTCTCGCTTTTGTTTTGCTCAAGGGGATCGATTGAGGTCGAACTCGAAGAGATCGGCATTTGGTAGAAAATCAAAGTTGGAGAAGGATTCACCCAGATTTGGGTGAGGCAGCCTCACCCGCGGCCTTGCGTGCCTTTCCCAAACCTGGCCGAGACCGGGCAAAGGCGCCAGCCAGATCGTGGGCCACAAAGAAGGAAGACCAAAAAATTAATTAAAATATTTTAAAATATTAATAAAATTTTGCCACATCAGCGCCAGCCAGCCAAATGGATTGAATTGGCACAAATAGAAAAAGTTGAGAACTGAATCGGGAAAAAAAAAATTAGGACCGAATTGGCATAATTACACTATGTTTAGGATTGTTTTGGTAATTTTCCCCCCAATCTACTTATAAAAGACCACAAGCAAGGGCCAACTATGGGGACATTTTATGGTGCTATTTTATGGTGCTTCAGACTGGTCTTATTGGTCAACACCTTTGCGAATAAGAAATGAAATAGGGTTAATACCATGAAAAACCTCAAAATGATACACTTGTGACAAATTTACCCAAAATTATTTTTTTGACCACGAAAAACCCTAAACTAGTACAACTGTGACAAATTTACCCCAAACTATTTTTTTTACCATCAAAAACCTCAAACTGATACATCTGTGACAAATTTATCCTAAGCTAATTATTTTTACCACGAAAAATCGCAAATTGGTACACTTGTGACAGATTCACCCTCAGTTAAATTAGATTAATATCACAAAAAACTCCAAATTGATACACATGTGATAAATATAGGGTTAAAACCCTAAATTGGTACATCTGTGAGCTACACATGTCATCCTATTCGACAATTTGACGATTGGATTTAACGAAAACTAACTGAGGATAAATTTGTCACACGTGTACCAGTTTGGGGTAAATTTGTCACAAGTGTACCAGTTTAGGATTTTTCGTGGTCAAAAAAATAATTTAGGGTAAATTTGTTACAAGTGTACCAGTTTAGGATTTTTCGTGGTATTATCCTAATGGAATATGAGTGTGAACCTAAAATATACACATGTAAGGTTACCGAAAATGAAAAGAACGAAATGTTGGACTTAGCTTGTTCGTTCGAGGCGGAATCTTCTAAACTAGATGAGCGCAATCTCACATTCCCCGCCTTAGCTTCTTTTGAAATCCACAAGACAATATCACTGGTTCTTCTCTCAGACAATTCATCGAACATCTTCCGAGCAGTATTAGTAACCCCGATATTTCATAGAGAATCAAAGGGGCCGCCTCGAACACCATTCAGCAAGCCTTCAATATCCCACACACCGTGGCTCAGCCTCACACAGAAGAACGCCTGGGCTCACCGCATCACTTCCTGAGCTGCTACGTCACCAAATCGCGTTGGGACTCACGTCATAAGGCGCACTAGGGAGTTATCCTTAACATTGTTGAAATAAATCGGAGATGATGAAAATAAGAATAAGCCACATATTTATGTATAACCATTACCTTTAAAAATAATAATAATAAACAAAGACTCACCTCGAGGCTTTTGGTAGGTTTTTATTTACCAGCTCTAAACAGAGTTTCTTTACCAACGCTTGGAATTTACCAATTTTTATTTGTTGAGGAACCTAAAAATACAAACACATAAATGTCGGTAACTTACTCGAATGGGAGATGACAACCCGAGATCAGTAGATGAAGTAATTGGAGAAATGTCGCATCGCGTAAACTATTAGTTAGTAATTTCATAAGAAAGTTGATGACCAATCCAAGACACTCAACTATTAACAAAAAGCCATGTGATCATCAAGTGCGGTGTATGACCTAAATGAAACGCGAATGCGAACTATGCAAATGGTAATTTTGTTTGGAGGCCGGGTTTGATCCTTACTTTTCTTATGCAATAAACGATTAAATCGGATATCGAAATTTAGGTTTCACATCTGTTTTCTGAATGATTAAGTTGTTTCCTAGAGGAAAAAAAAAAACTTGTTGTACAAGTGATTATGGAAAGATATAACGTCCACTAAAGTTCAATAAAATTGCACAAACCTTGTTATTCAAGAGCATGTGCAAACATTAAATTAGCATATTGTCCTTTGTTTCAAGTGGTTGGTGTTTTCCGACCACAAAAGAAAGGTTGGTGTTCATAAAATTCTTAGTGCAAGTGAACGTGTCAAGGAAAGCGTCGAACAAGTAATATAATGATGAGAAAGGATATCGTCCCACAAAGATTGATGATTAATAAATCAATTAAATACTAAAAATGGAATAATTATAAAATTTTATCTAACAGATCAAAACAGGATTGAAAAAAAAATTAAAAATTGACAATCTTAAAAGCAAAAGTTTGGAATTGGATACAATTAACCGATCAAATAAACACGTTAAAGCATCTGATTTCACCATAACCACCAGATATGAATTTCATATTACTACGCACACAAGAACAATATCAATCCACTATATCTTGATAGCAGAATTTCCTCTTCTATTTACTATTTTGTCTCTAGGTACAGTGAAGCTACTCAGATTATCAATCCACTATATCTTGATATGAATTAAATAAATATATGTGCATTGAAGTCTGTGAATATCCCCGATTTACAATGACTATTTTGGATCACCTTATTACCGAAAGCCACGCAAATTTACCACTATTCACATTTAATTCATGGTTATATATTATAAGGAGCGCTTGCATATTATTGCTTCTTAGTCTCAAACATGCACATCAGATCATTCAAATGGTGGCTAATCACTTAAAAGCATTAAGCATGATGATGTATAACTCACATGAATGAAATCATTTGCAGAACATAAATATCATGAAATTCACATCATCATGGTTAGGCTACATCGTAGCCCTAACGAAAGAAAATTAGAACATAATAAAAGAAGAAATGAAAATATAAATGTAAACCCAATATCTTGAATCAAAGAACAAGAATTATGTCGCCATTTTTGTCTTCTCTTCAAAATACATGAAAAACTCCAAGAACAATGAAATAACGATCTGAAAGTAAAAATCTACCCATCTCATCATATTGTATAGAAAAGAAGGAAAATTTAAATAAATAAAAGGAAATTCAAATATTTTCTCACAAATATCACAATACTTATTTCCTAAAATAGGTAAAATAACGCTATTTTTATAGACTTATCAGTTGGAATTAATTATGTTCTAAAGAAGGTAATTTTCAAATGATTTTGATCTTCACTCGATACAAACTACTACTCAAAAGGGGCTTTCCATATGCCCAAAGTTTGGCTAAAGTACACTACAAGTGTCAAAACTCGTGTATATCGCTCACTTAGTTCCAAAACTTTCAAAACAATCACTTAAGTGTCAATTTTTTTTTAAAACGCTCACTTTAGTGTCAATTTCAATTTAAGTTGACGTGGCTCACCGAAAATCTAACGTGACCTATTTTCTATTAATATTTGAGCTGACGTGGCTCATCGGAGTTTCAAAAATTTGGCACTTAAATGATCGTTTTGAAAGTTTTGGCACTGAAGTGATCATTTTTTAAAAAAAAACTGACATTTAAGTGATCGTTTTGATAATTTTGACACCAAAGTGAACAACCGTACACAAGTTTTGGCACTTGTAGTGTACTTAAGCCCCTGAAGTTTATATTATTAAAAAGTAGTGAATTGCCAAATTCCGTACACCCATAACACCTAAAAAAAGACTAAATTCTCTTCTAGCCATGCTTTGGTAGGAGGATTACAAGTTATAGAAATCACACATACGTGTTGGTGCGCGGATCAAAATCGAATTATTACCTCATGCTCGTTCTATATTTTCTCCATGGTTGATTATAGTAAGCGCAATCCAAATAGTCTATGTAGCTTTAACATCTCTTGATCCACGTAATTTAAAAAAAAATAGCCTATTCCTCTGTATCTCACATGGATTCATAATTAGATGAATTGGCTCAATAACTTATACGTGACTCAATGGAGCCATTTTACGAATAATCTCGTTAATTATAATATAGAGAAGTCCATATTTGTTAATCCGAAATCTAATCGATGATTTTCTCCGTAATTTGTGATAAAGTAATTTTTCTACATGTGACTAACTTTATGTTTCTAGAGCGACTGGGATTACGATTTACCGAGCAAAAAGTCAAATGCACGAAGTAATAGCCAGCCCCCATCACTTTAGTGGGAGAATGGTATAATCTCGATAATTTTGGTCAAATATTATGACCACATAATAACTATCATCAATCAAAAGGTCCCACTCGATCCTACTGGAACGTGACGAGCGAGGGACTATTGCAGGGGAAATTACAGATTTCCCCACTTCTTTCTGTCAAATTTTCATTTTAGTCCCTCAAATTTGACGATTTAACCCCATTCTCTCAATTTATCTATAAAGACTTGCCTGTTTTCTTGTTTTCACCGTGTCAATCCTTTCAATTCCAGTTTTGTGCATCCGATTTACGAATAACACGTGCGGAGCTTGACGCCTCTTGCTCATCCGAGACGAATTGTGGCACCACCGTCGGTCGGAGATTGTGCTAATCAACCGCCGCCGTCGCAACTGTTGTTAGCACGGATTTCGTCTTTCGGATGGCACTGTAGTTTATAGGATTCGTATGGGGTCTTCCTTTATTATGTGCGACCATGACTCTATATTCCAAAACGGAGAATAAATTGCTCACGATGAAACTTTTCATACGATGCCTGCATCACGCGACAACGTCGACGTGATGTCATCCCTTCAATCGAGCATATTTCTTCATCATGAATTTTGCGGTTGCGTGCTTATTTTTATACACGCACGCACGATTACGTGATATAGGCGTTACATGAAAGATGTATGATTGAAATTTCCATAGACAATATTTCACGTAACTCTCACCTCGATGCTTTGCAAATTCTGATGGTGGAGGAAATTAGAAACATAAATTTCATTTCTTTAATTCACTTAAGGATCGCAGCATGAGCCGTTCACAAGTTTACTTGAAGAGTTAGCATAATCAAAAGGCACACATCTGTTCATTTATTATCACAATCTTCTACGCCGACCGGAGAAGAGACCTAGCAATGCGACCATTCCCTCCCTTGGGATAGAATCCCCCCGGGACGCTCTCGTCGCCGCTCCCGTACACGATCCTCAGTATCTCCTCGGGCGTCCGGGCGTACGCGACCGAGTACTTGTCGCCCGCGAGCACGTTCCCCTTGATCTTCCCCTCGGCACCTAGGTAGCGGGGCACGACGAGGCCCTCATCCTTCAGCCCGTCGCGCCCGAGCTTGTTCCTCAGCTCCGACATCCGGTCCGTGAACTCCGCCACGGTTCTCCCGTACGGCTTGACTTCCCAAGCTTTCCGCTCGTACAGGAGGGCTCGGATCACCGCATCCTGACCTGATTCCACGCCGAGGAGGCCCGCAACAAGCTGAAAAGCATTCACAAGATGGGCACAAGGATCCATAGGTGAGCTCATTAAAGATTTGACAAATTAGGAAACTTGTAGAGACTGATCGTCTGCTGATACCCTTTTGGAGACAGCACCATGGAGCTTGGGGTTTGCTCCAACGTAGCCGGTGAGGCCAACGTAAGGGACCAAATAGGAGGCAAGCAAGAAGTTAATATCATTGGCATATGGGTCGAATGGGGGCTCCAAAGCATAACCAAATGCTTTGTCCATCACTGTGGCAAAGGAAGCCGCGGACAGATTCAGGAGCGGCCTTGGAAACCCCTTCACTGTCTTCTTGATCGCCCTGCATTGATTCAATGATAAAAATGAAAGGATCATCAAAGTTTGCCAAATAATTAGCAAAAAAGAAAGATGTGGGCATGACATCTCTAAAGAGAGGACTCACTTCAAGTGACCAACTTCTTCGAGAGCGAACTGCAAGATGATATCCTTCAGGAGAGGACCCAAGTTTGCAGCCCTAGCTCCAACTGGGGACGGACCTCCCATGGTCAAGTTCGGGGCCACCTTGTCCAACCCATACCCCAGCGAGGCATACAAGAAGAGCTCCGCCTCAAAGTACTCCAAATTTAGGGGAAACTCCAGCAGATCCACATCGCCCCTTGGGACTTGTCGACGATGGCGGGACTCGAGGTCCACGCTTCTCGAGCTCGGGACGAGGAGGACAAGGAGGAAGAAGAAGAGAGCCATCGAGGCGGTGGAGGAGGCGGCGGAAGCGGTGGAGATAAAGTTGGTGAATGCCATGATCTAAGCTTTTGGGTGTTTGTTCCTATGTCAGTGTTTGTGTTGTGCGATTCTCAAATTTGGTTGTGTGCTCATTTATAAGGTGTGCCGGGTGATGCATAGACGGCATTGCGTTTAGGCAAAAGGAGGAAAAGGGGGATACGTGCTTTAGTCAAAGGACAAGGGATTGCTACGTGGGAGATGTCACGTGAACACTTGGGGTTCCTGCTCTTCCTTTTGTCTTTGGTTTGAACTGGAAATTGTCTCTGCATGGGGATGTGGTTTTTTCCTATTTTGGGTAATTTCCCTTTGGCCCAAAAACTTTAAAACACAAATTCTACGGTTTGGACCTAATTAAGTCATTGAACTGCTTTGTCTGAGGCCTCATCCGGACCTCGGAATTCCTTAGACGTAAAGCAAATAGAGAGTATTCTCAGCCATCAGGGAACAAAAATATATGATTAGCACTTAAGGGTAGACATCGACACGTTAAAATAAAGAAAGCATCAGTAGAGCCCGCCGTCACTGTATATCAAACGGACAGGCCGCAGAGACCCCTGTAGGAGAGAAATCTCCCTTCTTAACCTACCGAGGATCCAAAGAAGCCCATGGTCGCCCGTTGGAAATCGAGGGTTATTTCTTTTTGGCAAGAAAAATTCTATGAATTATGAATTCATGTTATCACTAGGTTAAGTTCAGTTATTCAGCTAAACTTGGCTCTTAGACACTTATTTAGGAAACAAAGATTTCTTCATTCCATTTGGATTGGAAAAACATGTATGTAACGCCGGCATGTCGCTCATGCCGGCTCGTAACTCTATTTAACGCCAATAATTGTGGTCATCGCAGTTGATCTTCAACTAACGTTGACTTAGAAAAAAAAAACCAACACACACACGAAACCTGCTACGAGGTTAATAACTAATGATAGGATGATTATGTGATTTCCAAATAGAGTATCATGAGTCAAGGGTGCTGCAGGCCATGACCCTTGACTAAATTAGAGATAATTACATTGGCAAATTGATTTATAACGAAAGATCTTATTCTAAGGCCGAATGGAGTAAGCAACGAGGAATATCTTTTCATACATTTTATATTTATTGGCAACATATCATGTCTTTGATCATCTTAGATTTCTTTAATCTTCGTATAGTACGCATTGGAAACGCAAACAATGACAATGCCTAAACTCGTTGATAGTATAAAGCTCTAGAGACAGAATGAAATCTCTATCATATTGGGAAAATTACCAAAAAATCTTAAACCTATTGCAATTGTGCCAATTTAGTTGCAAAATTTTTTTGTGTCGATTCAGTCCTAAATCTTTTGCATTTATGCCAGTTGAATCCTTCCGGCCAAATTTTGACCAAAAATTGATGACATGGAAACCAACCGCTACCGACCATCCTATATGGTACTGTCAATCCTAAACATATTTATTTTAATTTTTCTGTCTTTTTTTTCTTTTTTATGTTTTTTTGTTATTTGCATTTGTGCCAATTGAGTCCTTTCGGCCAAATTTTGGCCGAAAATTGATGACATGGAAACCAACCACTACCGACCATCCTATATGGTACTGTCAGTCCTAAACATATTTATTTTAATTTTTCTGTCTTTTTTTCCTTTTTATGTTTTTTTGTTAATGGCCGGCATGAGGCCGCCAACCACTAGCCGTTGGGCAAGGGCTCCGCAAGCTCACCACCACCATGGCAAGAGTCGTGGCCCTCGTCCAACGGCCGGCGGAAGTTTTTGGGCCTCAGCCAGTCTCCGACAGCCTCCTGCTAGCCATTAACAAAAAAAAAATAGAGAAAACGAAAAAGACATAAAATAATAATAAAAAACTCAACATTAGTTCCACCAATGCCATGTAGGACGGCCGGAGTCCAAGTCATCAATTTCTGGCCCGAAATTACTAAATTGACACAAATTTAAATAATCTAGGATTAAATTGGCATAATTGCAATAGGTTTATGAATTTTTGGATAATTTTCCCCTCTCTTATATGATTAAGCCATAAAACTCCAGTGGATGGCAAAAATGAATTAAACCACTTATTAATATAGATTTATTAAACAAAACCTTAGAGAAGTCCATCCATATTCAAAATAAAAGTCTGCATAACCGTCTTCCTTCATGCTTTCTCCGAAAGTTATTTTTCCATTTTGGAGTAACTGCACAAAAGTATTAAATTCGTTGTAAAAGTGCAATCAAATTTTGAAACTTGTCAATGGTGCTATTATGGACCTTCGTCAACATTTCCCATCAATCAAATTGGATGAGCAAAAAAAAAAGGTATTCGATTGCACTAATTGGACAAATTTTCTGATTTAATTGTACTTTTTTAAAAAATTTAATACTTGATTGCACTTTATTGACAAATTTTAGAACTTTGGTCCATTTATTTATTTATTTATTTTCCTCCTTGGCGTGGCTCTTATCTTTCAATGTGTAATCTCTCTTCCTTCTTACCTTCCCATAAAGTTACTGTTGACTTCTATTGACACCAGGCCCAAACATTAAAAAAAAAAATGTTACTGGCTCAAATTAGATCACGAGAAATACACTTGACCGATAGGCCCAACACAAACTCGTTAATAATGAAGGCCACAACAGTACACAGTGTACACTTAACCCACAAGACAAGACCCATTGATCTTGAGGAGCCCACCCATCATGTTGTTCCACTAGACAGATGTTTAGTGAAGTACATGACATGTGGCCACGATCGAATTTAAAGGTTTAGTCAAAATGTTCTATCGACCAGGGATAACTGTATCTTGTGCAAAAAGTATCAAAAAAGCCCTAAGTATAATGCATTTGTATCAATTCAGTCATAAACCTTTCAATTATAAGAATTTAAACCTAAATATTTTCATATTTTGATATTTGAGTCCATCCAATTAATTTTGGCTGAAAATCTTTAAATTGATGCCAGTTGTTCTATGCGGCCCAACTAATTTCTGATTACATCTTGATATTTTTTAAAATTTTAAATTAATTTTTCTAGTTTCTTTTTCCTTTTCTTCTCTTCTACTTCTTTTTTTTTTATTTTTTTTTTAATGTGGACTGGCGAGAGCCGCCGAAGCTCACCGGCCACTAGGCGAGGGTCACAAAGCCCTCGCCAGACACTGGGGAGGGTGGTGCCCCTCGCCCTACCTCACCTAGATCATGGCAAGGCCATTGCAGATTCGAGGCAAGGCCAGGTCGACATAGCCTCACCTAGACCATCACAGCCATGGGCAAGGTCGCTTCGCTCAGTGGCCAATGAGCTCTGGCAATCCTCATAGACTACGGTGGGAAAAAAAAAAAAAAGGAAGAAGAAGAAGGAAAGAGATGTGTAGAAGGAATTAATACAAAAAATTGAAAAAAAAAATTATGCATGTCAGATGTTTCAGGCTAAAATTGGTCAAATGGGCTTAATTGGCAAAATATGAAAAGGCTTAGGACTAATTTAGCATAATTATAAGATTTAGGATTGAATTGACACACATTCAACAGATTTATTACTTTTTTGTACTTCTTCCCATATTTGGTAAACTTTTCACTTTCTTCACACTTCAATCTTCTCAATGAAGAAGTGCTTGTTCAAATTTGATAATCAAGCAAGTATCGAATCCACAAATGTATGCCATCTGTTCTGATTTTCTAAAGTTCAAAGAATGGAGTCCTCGAGACTTTTGAGGCATATTAAAGTTCATTTACTTTTTTGATTTGGAGTCAATAATGCTTTTATCGGGCTCGGACCGTTCTCGATTAGACTTAGAACATCGAACATGTAAAGTCTTTAGAATCATGTACTGCGGTTCCGAACTCAAGTTGTTATGAGATACAATAATGGAATTCCCTCAATTAGTTTTATGGTGGTATCAACTTAGTAGAATAGAATCATATGGATCCTATGGGTGGGTGCTCTTATAAACGTCACATGAAGCGTTAAAAGTTGCGAAATGCTTGCCTACTTGCCTAGGATTAAAGAAGAGTATTTTTTTTTAAAGAAGATTATTATTCCGTCACTACTTGAATCAGAAATAATATTGCCAAAATAATTTTAAACAAAGAGGAATATGTCTTCCTTTCTTTCTTTTTAAAAGGAAATATTAATTCAACTTCTGCCACATTTCGCTTTAGGCTTTTAATTTCTTTAATCACTGTATATTCCTTAATTGATCTACATATTAAAAAAAACAAAACAAAAAAACCCACGATTTTGATGAGTTCAGCGATTTGAGTTCAAGTGCCAAAAGTTCAACGTGACAAACCACTTGTGATGAATATTTTTAAAAATTTTATGACATTTAAGTGATCGATTGAAAAGTAACATGGCACTCAAATGAACGTTGTACATAAGTTACGACACTCATATGATTGGAAATAAGTTATGGCACTCAAGTAAAAGTGACAAAATTTGGTCTAGAATCCATATTTTAACCCATATATAATAGTACAAGTCATAAATGGGTCGCCTCGAGTTTTAAAAACAAATTTAGGTGGGTGGGTTACTTAATAAGTTAATGGATTGTTTAATAAGCAGTGGATCATATAAATGTTATATTGTTGTCGATGAAGGTCGGCCAGCTCTTGCAGGACTTAGAAGAAAATAAAAAATAAAAAATAAAAATGAGGATTTTTTTCAATATAAAAAATAGCCCATAATGTCCTAACAATATATTTTTTTTTAGAAATTTCTAAGAAACAATTTTTCTAAGATTGGGTTAAATATGAAGTGTTTTAGTAATTTGGATCGAGTCGGATATTGGTTGGATATGGGTCATTGTATTTTCATTATAATAAATGGGTTAAATGGATCCTTTTTTTTTTAGCAATTTAAATGGATCTATTTGAATCGGATCATTTGTGACCCTATCCGATCCACTTGTTTGACAGGTCTATACTCAAGTAAGGACACTTGTGACGTGCTTTTTCCTAATATGTCCACAAAGAGAGAGAGAGAGAGAGAGAGAGAGAGAGAGAGAGAGAGCATGGGTAATGAGAATTGAGAAACATTTGATGCGTACATTTAGAGATAAAAACACACCACGTCGTATTAAGATGACATTATCAAGATTTGATTCTCGCCATTTTAGCATTGTAGAGAACTATGATTAATGCGGTGATAGTGTGCATCCACAGCACAAATACTGGCATACATAGTTTGTACGAGGACAGAATTTTCGTTAAAACTTCTTGGTTTTTGAGGAAGAAAGAGTGGCCATAAAAACGACTTTCCTTTCCTAAATGTATGTCCAATTCTCAGTAATGTTTTTTTTTTTTAACGGTCACATGTATTTTAACACCATTTTGTCGGATTACAAAAATGAGCGAACTAAAAATATTCTCGCGTATACAAAAGTAGAAAATATTATTCAGTAGCTAATTATTTCAAAAGATAGAATCGGTCAATCTAAAAGAAAAATCATTTCACAGCATTCATTTTTCGATAAGTGGAAGCACGTTTTTGATCCTCAAATCGATAAGAACCTGATTCGTTCTTAAGAAAAAGACAAAGTGTCATTTTCATTAGGAAATATTAAAAATTGGATGAGTACTTGTTGTTTAACTCAAAAAAGCATTTCCCCCCTTTTTTTAATGTTCTTAAAAATTATTATTTTCTAACCAAAAGCCTGGGAATATCCTAGCCTCCTAGGCCACAAAGATGCCACTGGTCCCAAACGTTTGACCGCTCGAACATCCCACTTGTCTTAATCCTCTCGTTGCTCCATCATTCATGCATGGTTCCTAATCTTCAAATTTGGGGTCATATGCCTTTCGCTTTCAAGAGACCGGCCGCCCAAAAAATTTCTCTAACTAGCTTGACCTCTCCAGCAGGCCTCGTCATGTGACAATGACTCCGGCTATAGAAGGACGGATTCTAGTCGATCCGCGACCGTTAGGTTAAAAAAGGATTCGTGATCCGTCGTATTCGAGTTATCTCCTATCTCTCACGGAACGTAGGGACGTGATGATTGGAATGGGCTGGGTTTCCCCTGATCAATGACGAGTCGACGACTTCCTCCTTGCTCCGACCCTTGCGATTTAACACATCTCGTGCATCGAGCCTATGTTCTCCTGTTAGCCCTTTTCTAGTGGCCTGTGCGGAACATGTATGTGTACATCACGTCTTTCAAATAGCACTATGATAATTACCTTTTCAAATTGGGTGGACCTTTCATTTATAATATCGTTTGAAATGGCTCTCTAATTCATATGAGACAGGCTCGGAATGCTGCAAGAGGGTTAAATTGTTTGATCAGGAGAAAACAAAATCAAGCGTTTTTTCATAAAAGAATGCCTAGTTCCGAAAAAAAATCGTTCAAAAAGTCATAAACCTTTCGATTGTGCTAATTTAGTTATAAACATTTTCAAGATTTATCAATTTAATCCTAAAAATATTTTGATTATTTGCTAATTTAGTCATTTCGGCCAATTTTGGATGAAAACCGCTTATATGAATCTTGATCGTCCGACATGGGATGACCATAAGATGGTCCGCGCTGACTTGATTTTTTTTTTCACATTTTTCTATAACGCGTGATTTTTTTTTTAAAATTTTTGTTTCTTTTATGTTCTTTCTTCTTCTTTTTCTTTCCTTCTTCCTATGGCCAGTTGTCAGGCCTTGACAATGGCCAGCGAGGGCGAGCCTTACCCTCCCCTAGCAAGGCTCAACCTCGCCGTCACTGGACAAGGTTCGACCTTGACAGCCCGACAAGGCTCGACCTACCCCCGAGGCTAGCGAGGCCGAGCCTCACCCGAGGCCAGCAAGGTTGAGCCATGCCCAACCACCAGTGGGCTCAGCCTCACCAAGAAAAAAGAAGAAGGAAAGAAAAAAAATGATAAAACAATCAAAAAATGTAATAAAAAAATTATTCACGTTAGAAACAAATTATTCACGTAATATGGTCTCATTTATTAGACCTGAAGTTAATGATTTTCTGAAAATTTTGGCCAGATGACTAAATTGGCAAAATATTTATGATTAAATTGACAAAGCGTCAAAAAAATCGACTAAATTGGTACTAATAAAAGGTTCAAAATTGAATTGCCTGTCATATTAAAAATGTTTAGGATTCTTTGGACATTTTACTCTCTAATTCCTTTAAAAGAGCATCAATTTGAGGTTGAGTTTCGATTCTGATCCAAACATTTTTTTCATTTTTTTTCTTATCTCGTAGAAAAGCCATACTTTTTAGTTAGTACTCAAATCTGATGGGATTTATCGCAACCGAATCAGAATATCAAACAGAGAATCAAGAAAAATTGAACGACGCATAGTTTACTCAGGTTCACCCCAGAATAGGGCTACGTCCTGCAAAGAGATTTCACTATGATATTCGATTTACAGCCACTCAACTCGTTACAATAATCAGGATAAACGAGCAAAATATATATGCCATAAACGGGCCCAAAACCTAAACCTAGCGAAACCTCTATTAAGCCCACAACATACGAGTTAACTTAAATAAAAGTCAAAACCCGTTGAGGTTTCGGGGGTGCTGCCCCCGAACCCCTGCTCGCTCACCGGCGAGCGGGTCAGCCATCCACTGACCGGGCAGCAGAAGCCCCGCCCGCTGACCGGGCAGCAGAAGCCCCGCCCGCTGACCAGGCAGTGAGACACCCGTGTCGAGAGCGTTACCCCCGAACCCCCGCATCCCGCGCGCATGGGTCATATGTCGTCGGATAACACTTTGGTTTTCCTATACTCACGTGGGCGTACCCGGTGTGAGAAACAAGGTCCCTGAAATATTCGCCAACTCCAACAAAATCTGACTCGTCTAGTTTCTGTCTAATGATTCCATTAAAGACTTGACGTGTCATTTCACGTTTTATCTATCCCTCCATGTGTCATTCCCAATCGGCTTTATTTTTTCGTCTGTTTCTCTCTTTTTTCGTTTTTTTTTTTGTATCATCCATCTTCTTCATCCCCAATTCCACCTCAAAGAATTCCTTCATGGCGAAGAAAAGCATTCATGACAAGTCAAAAGCTCGTGCTAGATTAAGCAAAAGCTCGTGCTAGATTCAAGCTTCTCCCCCAAGAGATCTTTTTGAAAGAAAAAGCAAAGAATGAAAACCAAGACAATACTCGAAATCACTGGTAAAAGGATTGAGATATACACATCAATCACACGACGGACGAAAACTCGACAGGGCAAGATCCGGGTATCCGGTGAAAATTGGTGCTTTTTTATGAAATTTTAAAAAAAAAGTTTTTCGATTTGAGCCTCGACCTATAATTGGTGCTTAGGAAAATTTCACATAGAGACGCGAAGTACTCTCATTTTTTTCAAATAAGGACATGAAGTGATTTTTGTTTTAAATAAACAGTTTCCAATAAAGACATGAAGTGGCCATGGATTCTCAAAAAAGGGTCTGGCCTAAGGGCGTCTTAATCATTTTTCCTTTTTTACTTTTTGATTTTTTTACTTTTTTTTTTATTTTTCTATTTTGTTGTTAAATTTAAAAAAAAAACAAAAAGAAAAAGGGAACACACAGAGACAAGAGGTCACCAGCCCTCGCCCAAGTCTGGGCAGGGGTTGCCAGCCCTTGCTCTAACACCCAAGACCGTACTAGGGTCTCCCTAGTCAAGGCGAGGACCAGCGACCCTCTCCCGATTATGGTGAGGGTGTGCTGGTACTCGCCTTTGATTGATGGGGTTGCTGACCCATCTGGCCTTCTCCTACACCCCACCGATGGTGGGAGGCAGAATTAAAAATAAAAATAAAAAAGATAAAGATAAATAAAAAATCAAAAATAGAGAAATGTCGAAAATGCACTTGAGACCATGTCCTTTTTTGAGATTTCATGGCTACTTTAGGCCCTTATTTGAGAAAATGAAGACAGTTCAAGCCCTTATTTGAAATTTTCTCTTGGTACATTTTAAATTAGATCCACAAGCAATCTTGCTAGATTTGGCACGATCTCGACCCCGCCCAAGTTTGGGTAGATCTACGTAATTTTACATTTGTCCTAGTACATGAAAAATCAATTAGTAAATATTTAAAAAAAAATGATAACAATTAACCACAAATGCGACATACAAATAAATAAGCGAAAATTTCAAATAAATGCCTAAAAATTAAGTCATTTTCTCAACAAAAAAAAAAAGCCTGGCAGTGGACCTCTCGTCTCAAATAAGGATTTAAAGTAGCAAACTTAATTTCAAATAAAAGTCTGAAATGGCCAACTTAGTTCCAAATATGGGCCCGAGCTCATTTGCTAGCCAAGTCTTATATACGGTCAGGGATATTTTTGTCCAAGTGGATTTAAAAAAAAAAATCTTTTCTTTTTGGTCTCCTTTTCTCTCTTTTTCTTTTCTTTTTTCCTTTTCGTTCTTCTTTCTTCTTCCATCTTCCTCACGCCTCCTCCTTGGCTGGCTCTGCATCACCTCCATCTTAGTTTACTAGCATCGTCGACGTATGGTCAGAGCCGGCGAGATCAAGCGGTACCCCAACGTCCTCAACAAGCCTCTCAGCAAGGGCAAGCAAGAGCTCTCTCTCTCTCTCTCTCTCTCTCTCTCTCTCTGCGCGAAAGAAATGCCGAATCACGAGAAAAGGGCTCCGATGCTAATCGCTCTAGCCGGTCCTTCCACTCGAATCGCGCGTGGTTCCATGTCGCTCTGGATCGCGCGGGCATGGATGGCTTCGTTCGATTTCTAGGGTTCGCTTGGCCAGACCAGCAAAGAGGGGCTTGTCTTTTCGATCTGGGGCGCACCTTTTTTCGGACACTTCATCTTGAATGCAATGCTTGGTTAGGGCTTCTTGTTGTTTCAACTTGTACTGGAATAGCTGATCTGGTCGGCTCGTTCTTCGTCAAGCTACGTTGCTCCGATTTTGGTTCCCGATGGGTAGTTAGTGGAGAATTAGGTCAAATTCTCGGCAAATTGAATCAGCTATCGTCCAAATTTGTCAGGCAAGAGTCTTCGCCTTTCATGCACGGGCAGAGTGATTCTCGCGGTTAAGGTTTACTTTGAGAGCCGTTGTTCTTACCCATCAACCATCCGATGACGAAGGTGCTGGATTTGCCGTCGAGGGCGGGCGACGGACGAGGTTGAGGGCGTCAATGGTGATGTCGGCGGGGAGGGAGTGACGGGCTTCCGAGGAGGAGATTTGCAGAGTGAGATGGAGGCGTGAGGAAGACGATGAAAAACAAAGGGAAAATGACGCAAAATGGTCCTTAAACTTCAGCAAAGTAATTTTTAAACTTTTAATTTGATTAATATGATCCTAAATTTTAATTTAATGTATAATGTGATCATGTGATTCTGAACTTTTAAAATATATTCAACTTAATTTTTGAACTATAAGAAAATATTGAAAGTCGTTCTTAAACTTGAATTAATTGAAGGGTTATATTGAATAATTTCTCATAATTTAAGGATTAAGTTGAATACTTTTCAAAAGTTCAAATATCATATTTGTCAAACACATTATCCCAAAAATAAAAGAGAAAGAACGAAGAGAAAAACAAAAAGGCAAAAGAGAAAACAAAAACAAAAACACCCCTAGCAATATATAAGGTTTATAGTCTTAAGTAACACAACCACGCGACAAAACACGCCGGCACATGATTTTTTTTTTAAAAAAATAGAGAATTTTGATAAGTTATGATACTTTGTAAATCAAATATGATTAATTATCACGTATCTTTTTTTGTCGAGGTTTCAGGATTTATGTTTGTTTTTTCTAACTGGGTATATTAATTTTGGGAAGACTGGACATATGAATTGATTATATATATTTTTGATAGATTACATTTTACCTCATAATTTATTGAAAATGATTAAAATTGATTTCGTGCGTGCCGAAATGGCATGTTGAGATATTGGACTCACGTGTCATTGGCATGTTTAGAGCGCTGATCACGTATCGATCACATGTCGAAAATTATCGAACACAACACAACTTGGATCAGAGAATGTCAGTACTTCCTAGCTTTTAATTTACAGGCCACCTTTTAAAAAAATGACTTCACTTTAAATCTTTATTTAAAATTTTCCAAAACACGATTTTTGACAAATTATTAAAAGATTTAAAGGGTACGGTGAATTAGGCTTACTTGCCAACATGAAAAAAGGAAAAAAAAAGAAAAAAAAAGGAAACATATGAATGATTACGCATCATCACAACCCCAAACATACACAATTTAATAATCCCACATCCAAAATTCAAAATCCAAAGCACCAAGCCAACACCATCCTCCAAATAAAGGCCAAAGCCGTAGTCATCACAGGATCCACGTACGTTACCTTCCTCATCTCCATCTCCTTCCTCGAGGATGCCGCTCCTCACGGAAGAGATGAAGACCAAAGCCGAGGTCTACCACGGCGACGAGATCTGCCGCGAGAAGCTCAACCTCCTCCTCGCGGAGATCGGCCTCCCCAACGGCATCGTCACCGCTTCCCAGGAGATCGAGGAGTACGGCTACGTCAAGGGCGTGGGGCTTGTGTGGCTCAAGCACCGGAAGAAGGCCGAGCAGAAGATGGCCGACAACGTCGTCGTCTCCTACGACACCGTGGTCTCGGCCTACGTCGAGCCCCACCGGATCCGCAAGCTCCGCGGGGTGAAGGCCAAGGAGTTCCTCAACGTCTGGGTGAAGCTGACCGAGATCCAGGTCGAAGGAGCGGGCCGCTCCCCGGCCACGGCCGAGCTCACGATCACGTTCAAGACCCCAGTGGGGATCTCGCGGTCCTTCCCGGTCTCAGCCTTCGAATAGCGACGGCGACGGTGGCAGCGGCGGCGGAGACGGCGGCAGTCGGTTCAAATTGGTGAAGTTGGATCGTTGGTAATTTGTATAAAAAAGGAGGTACCCAATAACATATCATCTAATTTGATTTATTAAAAGGACTTTTGCTGCCTGTTCTCTATTCATTGTACATTAGATCCGAATGAATGGCTGCTCAATACAACATATTGATTTAGTGAATTTTGATCAGAAGATGTGGTGATTAATTGGATTTAGTAAATAAGATACCTACAAAGATATTATGGAGAAGCTTGTTTCTTAGCTGGGGAGGGGAGAGCTTTTCGTCTAGTTGATGCGACCCAAAGCAAAGAATATGCTTTCACTTAAGAATAAGCTTTTTCTTTGTTTTGTTCCCTTCTCCACGCAACCGCACGATGAGCGTACGTCCATTCAATTTGTGGTGCAATCAGGGACGCTAAGTCGCTAGAACAAATCGTTTTCACAGTTACTTTCCGTTTCGTCGTTTTGCTATGATCCCCATTTCGGAACTGTCAAGATTAATGTCGGCATCACTGTTTCCTCTTCATCGTATTGTTTCATTTCATGTCTGCGCACAAGTCGGGGAGATGTCGAAGTCGGTCCGATGTGGGGGTGTTGAGTGAATTTACGTCGACATTAAGAGTTTTGATTGCGTTAGTCATAGTTTATACCGGGGATGAGAATTTGCATCCAACAGTATCCTATCCGGCCAGGGGCAACGGCCCCGCTAGCCCTCTTGCTGGTTGTAAACGGCCAGGCCAATAAGATTTAAATGGCCAGGCCAATAAGATTTTGCCTAACAGTCGGAGCCGCTCTGAGTAGAGTTCCTACTCTGTGACCGGGACATATATTGCCCGAGATCGAGGCAACTACAGTTCTTTCGCCCTCACACTCGCATTCCCCGGCTAATACTGAAAAGGAAAAAGGAACGCAAAGGAAGGAGTCAGATCAACGTATAGCCTCGTAAATGCAGTGACATGCCATCCAAAGAGTAAAGCTTGAACAAAATGAAAAAGGTTGGTCGAGGAATAGTTAAAGCTAACTGTAGTTCGCAAGCACTCGCGAATCTGGCACATTGATCATCAACTGCCTGAGACACTAGCCGGGTTCAGAGGATCAAGTTGCAGCCATACATAACTTTCTAAGAGAACTAGACATATTCACCATGCGTAGTCAGCTAGGAGCCTATACATAAATCAACGGATCAGTTCTACACCTTCAAAACAGGATCAGAGAACAGAAGAAACGAACCATAGGGGTCGGCCATTGCAAGATGTGGACAGCAGCATCATGTCGGACCAAGTAACAAGTCAGGAGTAAACTTACAATTGAAGCAGAGGCCAAAAGTTGCTGCACAGTTGTCCGCTTCAAACAGATCTACGACCCTGAAAAAAAAAAATGAACCAAGAACCACGTCTTAAGATCATCATTTTCGAATAAAAAAAAAAAGCCACAAACAGATGCAGTGAGCTACTGGTGATACAACAGATGCCTAAAGTTTTAGATATATACAACATAAAACCAAAAAGTTCATAGTCCAATCCGCCTATGATCAACTTATTTAAGTTCTTATATGGTATATATCGAACGTAGAATATTATCTCTGCGTCAAAGAATTAAATGTTCAGAGGAGCTGTAGTTCATCATGCCTTGGAAGTGATAACCCATCGACCATCAATCCATTCTTGATGAGGCCTAAGATCTTGATGTTCAAATTCCAACTCCTCACTCGATGTTATAAAGTAGACTTTGTACTTCAAGCCCCCAAGAATTCGGGAAATATGACCTACCCACCAGCCATCATTATACCAAGCATCAACCATTTCGTGCCGGGCAAAAGTATGTCCACATTCAATGTCAGGGGGAAAAGGCCTTATATGTGAACTCTCTGCTACTTCTTTAAGAAATTTGGTTTCATCATCTGTTTTCAAAGTTTGATACTCAACCAAAAACTTGTCTCCAATCGTATCATTGATCACTGCAGTGTACCAAGAGCCCCGATAACCATCTTCATCGCTTCTCACCTCCACTTTCATTCCCTTACTGAATTTCACTTTTACATTTGTTTCACCATACTCTGTGTTACCTCTTAAACTTGCCATTCGCAGTGCCACCTCAGTAGAATTATCCTACATTTTGATATTCCAAAGTTAGAACCATGGAAAGAAAGGATGACGACTAAGTAACAGCATTTGGCAGCGATTTACTAACCACACAATGCTTGATGCCACACACATCTACTGATGCTGTTATCCATCGAGCCGAGATATTTGCTAATTTTGTCTCTCATGTCATGCAGCAGCTTGGTTACATATGTTTATACTTCATACAAATCCTATATTTAATCCTAGATGAAGTAATGAATATGAAACTGGATATGCTTTGTTGCTATCACTTCATGACTTTAACTTTCTTTTCCAAAGGCAAAACTATTTATTCACATAATGGAGTTTAGATGTTAACTATTTTGTTATATCCACCAAACAAATACGCCATAACATAAATATGCACAAGAAGAAAGCTAAAGTTTCTGGATAGCATTATGATGTAGCATTTATTGAGCATGATGCTTATTGACAGGTGTAACTTTCTAGCATGACCTGGAGTCCACACATAAAAGCAACTGGTTCAAGTGTTACAATTAAATAAAAGGATCTGGTTTTTAAAATTATAAACTTAGATTGGAAAAACATGGTACAACTGCTACATAACATACTCTGCAGTTCATCAGATGTCACTGACTGGCACCAATTTGCATCAAAGTAATCAACTATGGTATGACTGATTAAGTGTTCCTCCACACTTGTACCATTATACTTGGTGGATGCAAAGGTGGATGTACGTATGTATGTATTTATCTATGTATGTATGTAATTTAGAACAAGCAATCAGACCTTTTACCCAAGTGAAATAACAATTTCGACACCATCAAGAACTACTTATGGATAGCATTCTCCACACAACCAATCAAAGTCACAAAAGTTATCCACAAAATTGCTGTTCACTGTCAAGCAAGAGAAAAGAATTGATGCCTACAGTGCATGAGTCGCAGTTCTCTTTTGGGGATGGGGGATATTCCGCCAGGAATGAAACAAAAGCATGAACCTGAACGACAGAACTTCACCAAAACAATTCGTCACAAAGATTAGAAGCAACTGTAGTCCCTACCCGGGAAGGAATGACCCATTTGCCATCAATCCAGTCCTTGTGAAGCCTCAGATTAGACTTATCAAAAATTAGTTCTTCATGGGATGTGCTGAAGTAGACAACATACTGAGAGCCCTTTAGAACTTTGGAAATTACACCGACCCACCATCCGTCATTGTACCAAGCATCAACTTTGTCAAGCTGCTTGAAACAACTGACTGGAAGATGAGGAGGGAAGGGCCTAATGTACCGTGAATATGCTTCTTCCCTCAAAGGTTCATTTTCATCGTCTGTTTTCAAGGTTAGGTATTCGACCAGATACTTGTCATTTCCTATATAGTCGATGATGACTGCGGAAAACCAAGAACCCTCGTAACCTTTTTCATCACTACTGACCTCCACGACTTTACCCTTTCCAAACTCT
Organism: Rhodomyrtus psidioides; assembly: GCA_021437785.1. NCBI lineage: Eukaryota > Viridiplantae > Streptophyta > Magnoliopsida > Myrtales > Myrtaceae > Rhodomyrtus > Rhodomyrtus psidioides. The sequence continues at coordinate 161,906 of JAILYB010000041.1, read as the reverse complement.
GGCGGTGGGAATGATGTCCTTTTATTGAGTATCTTGAATTTTATCTTGCAAGACTTTAACTCCATCGTAGATGATTTTTCCTGCAAGTCAATTTTCAAGGACTACAAACGTGTTAGACGAAGGACAGCAAAAATATGAAATATACTCAATGCTAGATCTAACTGAGCATATGGAGTCATTCAGCTGCTAAAGACAAACAATAACTTGCCAGCATGTGCTGGCTAATGCCAATGGAGGCCGGAGGTAATGACGCTTCGGTAAAATTACTTAACCAAAGTCAAGAAAATAATATAAGATTACTTCAAATTTATCTATGCCAAAGCCAGGGGACACCTCCGAACCAACTCTATCACCACCAAAACGTCTCCCCTCCTTTTCGCAGGCTTGCAGCTACTGCTTGATCTTGCAAACTCACACTCATCTAAATTGCAAATGCCAAAAAAAAATCCAATCAGGGCATCCACTATCTACTACTCACAGAGAAGCTCGATAGGCTATTGTCAAGCGTAGCATAAATAATTTGGCCTCCTAAATCATTCCAGCCCGCGAAAGCATGAATCGTTGCGACAAGACAACAGAAACAACACGCTATGACCGCAAATAACTTTCAAAAGAAAGACTCGACGTTAATCGTAGCTGCATAGAACTTTCTGTTTTTTCTTGGGTCGATGAGCTGGATAGAACTTCAACAAACGTAGACATTTTACCTTCTTTTGATCGCTGATGAAAGGGGGGCTCCAAACCCCATCACCGCTCCACTCACGATGACGCCTCAACTCCCACTGTCCAAACTCCACATCCTCCCTTCCACCTCCCATCGCGACCAAATACTTGGAGTCCTCGCGAATCTCCATGATTCTACCGAAATGCCACCCGTTCTCTGTATAAGCGTCCACCTCGTCCCCTACCCGGAAGCGCTCGTGCAGCTCCCGCGGCGGGGCGGGCCTCGCCCGGGCCAAGTCCACGTACTCCCTCAGCCGCTCCGGGACGTCGCCGTCGCCGCTTCCCCCGCGCGACAGCGTCAGGTATTCGACGAAGACCAGCTCCTTGGCCCTGGCCGGGGACCGGAGCACGGTGGCGGCGTAGAAGGCGCCGCGGAGCTCGGGGTCGGAGCAGCTGCGGAGGATTTCCACCTCGTCGCCCTTGGCAAAGGAGAAGCGCGGCATTGCGGAGTGGGGGTTCCGACGAGAGCAAAGGCCATGCCCTAGATCATCTCTGAGAGAGATGGTGGGGGAGCGAATGCGGAGCGAGATGATCAAGAGAGGTGAGAGAGAAAGAGAGCGCGAAGCGTGTTGTGTTGGCATCTTTTTTAGGGAAAATGCCAAAAAAAGGCCCCAGCTACACTTGCTTTTGCAATTAAGGGCCCAAAGTACAACTTAGAAAAAAAAAAAAAAAAGGACTTAAAGTGTCTTGTTTATATCAATTAAGGGCCTGATAAGGGTATTGTCGTCTTTTACTCTTTTATGTAATTTTTTTGCCTTTTCCTGTTGTACTTTTCTTTTTTTTTCTTTTTATCTTTCGCCTCCCTATTCGTCTCCTCTCCTCTTCTTCCCTCGGGCGACGGCAGCCATGGCCTGCGTCCGGTGTCGGACAACCCTCGCCCTCGCGTGGGCTGTCGTTGGGACTCCGCAATCACTCGCGACTCTGCAATCGCGACCTCCTTATGCACTGGGTTCCCCTTCGAAAGCTCGCACAACTTCATACCTTCCCCTTCAAGAGGCGACATCGGGACTGGTTCGAGTCTCGGGGTGGTGAAGAATCCTTGGGACGTTGGCCATGAACACCAACAGACATACTTTCGTTCACTGATGGACAACGAGTCTCGGATGAGGAGTACGACGTCGCAATCCAGTGGAGATGCTTCGCGGAGCGGCGAGAGCGAGGCGTTGTGGAGCTCGCCTTTTCTTCGCTTGAGGCTGGCTCTTCGGACAGTGACGACGGCGACCGACGCATGGTGCACCGATTTGCCGCTCGAACTTCTGTACTTCTCTTCTTCTTTCGAGCTCTTCGTTGAAGCTATCTCTTTTCTCTCGAGAACCAACGCCAGTTGCTCTCCTGCTCTCTTTTGCTTTCTCCTTGAGCGTTCCTTTTTTTGGGATCTCTCTATTGCTTTTTCTCTCTCGAAAACCAGCGAGCACAAAAGAGCGCTCCCCCCCCCTCCTCCTCTGTCCCTCTCCCTCTCTCTGTGAACGAGCTCCCCGCGACTCTTCCTTCCTTGTGCTTTCTTTTGAAACCACCCGTGGGAGACTCTTAGACCCGAAGGAAATTATGTGGGTTCTCTCCTCTTTTTCCATACTCCTCCCTCTGCCTTTTTTTTTTTCAAGCTGAACAAAGTCCCCCATAGCTATGCATTTTTCCCTTCTGTTCCCCATAGAATCATCAGGCAGATAGAGATCTTCCGATGTAGTATCTAGGGAGGAAAAAGGGGCTCACAGACCCTTGTCCCTAGTTCGTTCATTACAGGGAGCTCACAGATGCGCTGCAATTGATCTTCGTCGGGGACGGGGTCAAGCTGAACCAGATCATCGCCGTCGCTTGGCCCGAAGCCGGCTCGGGCAACGGTCGCCCAATGTTGGTCCAAACGAGGGCGAGGGTCAGCCGCCAGACACCGGCGAGGGCAGCGGTTGCCTGACCAACATTTGGTACTAAAAATATACTTTCGCCTCTTTTTTAATAAAAAAAAATATCATGTCACATTTTCGACGAAGCAAATCGGACTTGGCACAAAAGTGATCATTTTTTTTATAACTTTTGGTATTAAAATAATCCGAAACTTGTAACACCAAAGTGATTTTCACACACAACTTTTAGCACTAAAAGTGTGTTTTTGCCTTTTTATTTTATTTTATTAAGATGGGGTCAATTAAGAGTTAATCTGCTTTTTGCTAAATCAAATGGTCACTCCCTCCTGTTGAGTAGTCCGATTTTTATTTTATACATGTCCATTTATACTTTTTCAGTTTTTTTTAACAGATTTGTCCTATGAGTTTTGGAAAAAAAAAATTAAATCCAAAAGAAAAAATCACCGAAAAAAAAGAGTTTCGAAAGTTCAAATAAACAGATCTATTTGCAAGTTCGTCAGATTGAGACGTGGTTCGATGTAGATGTGGTGCTACTAGTTTCATGCAGTTCGTGAGTGTGGTCGGGAGCACAGAACTAGGTCGATGAATAGGCATGCTTTGTCCGTATCCGATAAAGGTTGGTCGGGTTCATTCCAAAAAGACTTGGGTAGGGTCCAGGAGATCAAAATAAGCATTCAGTTCGACCTTCAGCTCTTTTAAATTTTTAGAATAATTTTTGTAAAGTACTTTGGAACTGCCTTTTTTATAAAGTGAACCGTGGATTGGATTTAGAAAGAGTAACCTTTCTAAACAATCTTTATTGTGGTCTTCTGTCTCAGGAAATCGAAAGTGAGTACTTTCTCCAAATTATACAATTTTTTGGAGGGTACTCTTTTTTGTTTCTTCCGATGATGGGTCAATCGTTTTTCCTATGAATGAAAATGAATCGAATCCTATCAAATATTTCTATGTCTCCTTTGAATTACTCAACTATATTTCCTACGAATTTCGTGCACGCTGGCATATATTCCTTGTACCATCAAGGTTCGAACAATATCACGTTTAGATCATTCATCCGCCCTTAAGTTTTGTGTTTTATATTGACATGATATGAGCCCGGTTATAAAATTAATTACTGCTTTGATACATGAAAATCAAATCATGAATAATATTTAAATCTCAATGCAAAAGTAAAACTACCATCACTTTCTTTCTATGCATGTGAAAATAAAATATTTATTATCTCTGCTCCCACATGGAAAAAAAATAGCAAAAAAAAAAACAGAAAAGGAAAATTTATCTCTGCTTGGGGAGATCTTGACCGGTCAAGAAAGAAAGAAAGAGAGCCAGAGCCTCACTGGGCTTGTTCAGAGGCACCAAGTGACCTGCCCCTCTCACTGTCAACAGTGCCAATCCTCCTTCATATTCCACTATCCTCCCTCCAACCTGCCACCCAAATAATAACAATAATTATAACAATTAATAATAATTTAATTATAATAGCGATGTTAATTAATCATATTTTCCTCGGGAAATTATGTGTTTAAAGGAGAAAACCTGAAAGCAAAGTGACAATGTAAAGAACAATGACTGAACCTGATGGTCATGGTACCAAGAACTCCAAGGAGATTTGATAGAGAGTCCCAGAGCTTCCACGCAGTACCTCGTCCCGATCACCGGCACTCTACCGTCGGCGTCGCCGCTGTTGCTCGAAACCCAAATCCCAAAGTATATCAACATTAAATTCTTTCTTTGGCCTTTATTTTTTTTGGGGGGGATTATTCCCAGCTCCTCGAGCATATATACGAATGCAAGTTATTTGGTAATTCATCAGGGAAATGTTTTGTTCAGTCAAATAACAAAAAAGGAAAAAGAGGGAAAAAGGAAAATCGCCTAAAAAGTCTTATATTTATTGTACGGCAGCCAATTTAGTCTTGAACTTTTCAACAGTGCTAATTTAATCCGGTACCTTTTTGACAATTTTGCCATTTTAATCATAAACCTTACCACCACGTCCGGAGAGAAACCATGAAGCAGACTTATATTTAAAAAAAAAATGAAGAAAGTACCTGTACACCCAGATTTTGAGCCCGCCCTTGATGAGTTTGGTGTAGATAGGCAGTACTGAGGATACCATGTAGTTATACGTATTCAACATGGAATTGCTAACCATAAAGGGAAAAAAGAAAAGGAAAGAAAAAGAAAATTCATGCATTAAATGATGATGATTTGATGAAGAAGATGAGGAGTCAATGCTTATTTGATGAGGTTGTTTATGTATACTTACTTGCAGACCTTCCATTTGAAGTTGGAATCGGCTGTTCTTCTCACATGGAGAGAAGATTGAACATCTTGCCTGTTGAAGTACATCTCTGCATACTGCGAGTAACATGGGTCATACCCTCCTGGGATTCTCATCCTCCTCAAACCATGTCCATTCACCTACAAGGATCGCAGCCGGCTATAGTCAGATTCGAATAGAACCGAGCGCGGTGCACCTAACTGAACTCGTTGTGATTTGCGTTGGTTACCTTGGCGAGCGACTCGAAGCGGCTTCCGGCCGCTTGAGACGGAGAAGTAGATGTGGAGGAGGAGGAGGAGTTGAGGAGGCACGTCGGGGCGTAGATGTTGTAGATGTCGATCTCTTGCAGGTAGGTGCTGAACACGGCGTTCATGGCCTCGGTGCACTCGCTAGACCAGTCTGGGACTTTGAAGTCGCAGACTTGCTCGCATTTATTGTAGAGCTGGTCGGAGATCACGGCGTGGCTCCACGCATACTCGAGCAGGCCCTTGTTGTCATAGTAGTCATTCGTCTCTGGATTCCCCACCTGCAACGTGCTTCAGTTAATCTCGTATTTCTACTTGGTTTTGTGTCATCAACAGCCGTTCTTTCTCGAAGCGAGGAGCGGAGATTCGCTCCGGTTCGGCTCTCGCCATGTGCATTTTATTGGGGAAAACGGGCAGCACCTCGACACAAATATAGCCAATCCAGGATCAAACAATAACCCCCGACACTACTCCAACACAATCCAGTATCAACCAACAATTATATCCAGCAAAATATCAACCTCGCAGCAACGAATATAATACCGGAACGATAAAGAAATATAACACAAAGATTTACGTGGAAAACCCGAATCGGGAAAAACCACGAACGACCCAAAAATTTTCACTAATCACCAAGAATAGCAGAATACACCAAGTATTTCTCTCTAGTCACACACTAGAGCTCAACAACAATATTTCAAGAGCAATTCCTCAAAATGGGGCTAGAAAACCCTAACCACAATAGGAGAACCGGAGACAAATCTCAACAAACGAAACCTATCAATTTGTAGATCTCAATCTCACGAACAACATACTGAAATTTGAGACGATTCCGGTAATGTTTGGTCGCCGAAATCACACCGGAGGTCGTCACCCTTTCTCTCCTCCCCTGCGTTCACCGAGAGCTTCCCCTGTTTTTCACTCTCGGTGGCTCTCTCTCTCTTTCTCCTGTTGTCTCTGCCGCTCTCTCTTTTCTCTCTTTTACAAAACACACGCACACAAAACACAAAAGCAAAGGAATGATGGGCAGCCATCATTTTGTTTCTTTCTTTTTCTCTTTTTGATTTCTTTTTCTTTCTTTTGCTTTTCTTTTGTCTTTTGCAAACAAATAAAATATAAATGCTGGGCCCCACAAAGAGGCGTACCAGCCAACAAATCTCCCCCTACGCCTCATGTGGGGAGTTCTATCATACCTGCTTTGCTTCTACAAGAGTCAAGTTTCACCATGGGCAAGGCTTTGGTCATCATGTCGGATCCGTTGTCGTCAGTACGAACCTTCTCAAGAAGAAAAGACTTTTCTTCTAACTTCTCTCGAACCCAATGATACTTTACATCGATATGCTTTGATCTTGAATGCAAAACTGGATTCTTGCTGAGATAAATAGCACTCATGCAATCACAATATAGAATAAATTTTTCTTGCTTCAAACCCAACTCTTGTAGGAATTTTTGCATCCACAAGAGTTCCTTGCTTCCTTCGGTGATAGCTATATACTCTGCTTCAGTCGTAGACAAAGCAATGCATTTTTGTAGTCTCGACTGCCATGAAACTGCTCCCCCTGCAAAAGTCATCATATAACCCGAAGTAGACTTTCGGGAATCACCATCTCCGGCATAATCAGAATCTAAATAGCCGCTCAATTCAGGCTTTCCATTTCCATAACATAGGCAAAATCTGGAAGTGCCTCTAAGATACCTCAAAATTCATTTCACACCATTCCAATGCTCTTTACCTGGATTTGAGAGAAATCTACTCACAACACCAACTGCATGAGCAATATCTGGTCTTGTGCAAACCATGGCATACATCAAACTACCCACGGCAGATGCATAAGGAACTTTCATCATCTCTTCCTTCTCTTTCTCACTCGTAGGACATTCATTGCTACTCAATTTAAAGTGACCAGCAAGTGGAGTACTTACCGGTTTACATATGCTCATGTTGAATCTTTCAAGCACCTTTTCAATATACTTCTCCTGAGATAGCCATAGTTTTCTATTCTTTCTATCACGAGTGATTTTCATGCCAAGTATTTGTTTAGCTGACCCTAGATCCTTCATCGCAAAAGCCTTACTCAACTCACTTTTCAAGCTTTTGATTTTGTTAGCATCATGCCCAACTATCAACATATCATCCACATAAAGCAGGAGGATAATAAAATCATCATCTGAGAATCTTTTCATAAAGACACAAGAGTCTGAAATGGTCTTACCATATCTATGAGCTTCCATGAATGAATCAAACTTCAAGTACCACTGTCTTGGCGCTTGCTTGAGACCATATAGACTTTTTCTCAATCTACATACAAGATGCTCCTTGCCTTTAACCTTAAAACCCTCTGGTTGCTCCATGTATATCTCTTCTTCTAGGTCTCCATGAAGAAAAGCTGTCTTTACATCAAGTTGTTCGATTTCTAAATTCAAACTGGCGGCCAAACCAAGACAACTCTAATAGAAGACATTTTCACTACCGGTGAAAAAATCTCTTCAAAGTCGATTCCCTTCTTCTGACAAAAACCCTTCACAACAATCCTAGCCTTGTATCGTGGCTTCAAGCTGCTTTCGTCTGTCTTTAACTTATACACCCACTTATTTGTGAGTGTCATCTTGCCCTTAGGCAACTTCACCAACTCAAATGTATGGTTGTCATGCAAAGATTTGAACTCATCTTGCATAGCTTCGTGCCACTTATTCTTTTGATCGCATGACATAGCTTCTTCATAAGTTTCAGGCTCTCCTGCATCAGTAAGTAGCACATACTCATGTGGGTGATATCTTTGTGAAGGTCTACGCTCTCTATCTGATCTTCTAACTTGAGGTTGAACTGCTTCTTCTTGTTCAACTGTTTGCTCTTGCTCAACTGATTGTTCTGTCTCAACTGTTTCACCTGTCTCAGCTGAAGAACTAACATTCTGTGAGGATTCATCTACTTCATGATTTCCCTGCACTTCTCTCCCATGATTTTCACCCAATACGGTAGGAGGATTTGGGCTGAAACTGACACTGTGTTGAGCTGCATTCTTTGGCTTCTCTGACTTGTCTATGTCTTCAATGGTCTGATGCTCAAAGAATACCACATCTCGGCTTCTAATGACTTTCTTTGTAGCTGGATCCCATAATCTGTAGCCAAACTCTTCATGTCCATAACCCAAGAAGATACACTGTTTAGACCTGTTGTCAAGCTTGGACCTTTCATCTCTTGGAACATGCACAAATATCCGGCATCCAAACACCCTCAGATAACTGTAGGAGACATCTTTCCTACTCCATACTCTTTGTGGAACATCTCCCTTAAGAGGAACTGATGGAGATAGATTTATCAAGTCAACTGCCGTTCTCATCGCTTCGCCCCAAAATGGCTTAGGTAATTTTGCATGAGACAACATACACCGAATCCGATCATTAATCGTCCGGTTCATTCTCTCTGCTACTCCATTATGCTGTGGTGTTTTCGGAACAGTCTTCTCAAGCTTGATACCATAGTCCCTGCAGTAATGTTCAAACGGTCCTCTATATTCACCACCATTGTCAGCCCAAACACATTTTAGCTTTTTCCCTGTTTCCCTTTCAACACTGATATGAAATTGTTTGAAGGCTGCAAGCACCTGATCTTTTGATTTCAAAGCAAAAGCCCATACTTTTCTAGAGCAGTCATCAATAAATGTGACAAAATACAATGCACCACCAAGTGTTCTAGCATCCATGCAGCAAACATCAGTGTGAACTAAATCAAGTACATCAGATTTTGTGTGTGGAGACGAACTATGAAATGAGAATCGATGTTGCTTACCCGTGAGGCAATGAGTACACTCCGTCAGATTTTTCTTCTTTAATGATAGAAGATTCTTCCTAGCAAGAGTTTCAAGTCCCTTCTCGCTAAGATGACCAAGTCTCATATACCATAGATCAACTGAGGAATCCTCCACTGCATTTACCTCTTGTCGCATCAAATTTGCTTGCATGATATAAAGACTACATGTCTTCTTGCCTTTTGCCATCACCATAGAACCTTTAGTCAATTTCCATTTGCCATCGTAGAAGGAGTTGCAATAACCGTCGTCATCTAAGGCACCTGTGGAGATCAAGTGAAGTCGAATATCTGGAACATGTCTCACATTTTTCAAAAGTAAAGTACATCCCATATCAGTCTCCAGATAAACATCTCCCATGCCAATAACCTTGGAAACACCACTGTTTCCCATCCTAACACAACCGAAATCACCGCTGCAATAGGATGTAAAGAAGTCACGACGTGAAGTGACATGATAAGAAGCTGCAGAATCAACAACCCAGCTAGAATCTTGGCATGTGAGATTTACATAACCGTCATCACAGATGAACACAATATCACCGTCAGCTGCAACTGCTGTTGTAGGCTAATTTTCTTCTTTCTTTTTATCTCCATTTCTCTCATGGGATTTATCTCTCTTCGGTTGCCAACACTCTTTGGCATAATGTCCCATTTTGCCACAGTTGTAGCACTTCACACTTTTCCTCGGCCTTGACTTCGATCTTCCTCTTGACTTGCCCCTGTCATTACTTTGAAACTTTCTTAACTGACTTCTGCCTCTATGTTCTATGACAAGCGCTTCCGATTTGGAAGCATAATTCAAACTTTTTCTCATTGTTTCTTCATTGAACAAGCTTTCTTTAACCATGCTCATAGAAAGCACACCATAAGGAGCATAATTATTTAACGCCACAAGCAAGGTGTCCCAGCTATCAGGAAGTGTACCAAGAAATAAACAAGATTGCAATTCATCACCAAGGTCAATCTCAAGATTTGTCAATTGATTTACAACATCTTGAAATTCACTCAAGTGCTCAGTCATGCTACTCCCTTCCTTGTATCTCAAATTCACAAGTCTTTTCACTAGAAGAGCTTTATTTTGTGGAGTTCTCCTCTCATAGAGATCTTGCAATTTCTTCCATAAAGTATCCGCCTTCGTTTCTTGAGCAACATGATGAAACACACTATCATCAATCCATTGTCGGATAAACCCAACCGTCTTCCGATTCATTCGCTCCCACTCTTTATCTTCCGTATCTCCTTTAGCTTCATCGCCTTCGACCGTATCATACAAATCTTTGCAATATAATACGTCTTCCATCCGAGGCTTCCATATAGAGTAATTCGAGGCATTTAATTTAAACATAGTGCCACTCGTATTCTCCATCTAATACTAGAATCTCAACTCAAGCTCTGATACCACTTTGTTGGGGAAAAACGGGCAGCACCTCGGCACAAATATAGCCAATCCAGGATCAAACAATAACCCCCGACACTACTCCAACACAATCCAGTATCAACCAACAATTATATCCAGCAAAATATTAACCTCGCAGCAACGAATATAATACCGGAACGATAAAGAAATATAACACCAAGATTTACGTGGAAAACCCGAATCGGGAAAAACCACGAACGACCCAAAAATTTTCACTAATCACCAAGAATAGCAGAATACACCAAGTATTTCTCTCTAGTCACACACACTAGAGCTTAACAACAATATTTCAAGAGCAATTCCTCAAAATGGGACTAGAAAACCCTAACCACGATAGGAGAACCGGAGACAAATCTCAACAAACGAACCCTATCAATTTGTAGATCTCAATCTCACGAACAACATACTGAAATTTGAGACGATTCCGGTAATGTTTGGCCGCCGAAATCACACCGGAGGTCGTCACCCTTTCTCTCCTCCCCTGCGTTCACCGAGAGCTTCCCCTGTTTTTCACTCTCGGTGGCTCTCTCTTTCTTTCTCCTGTTGTCTCTGCCGCTCTCTCTTTTCTCTCTTTTACAAAACACACGCACACAAAACACAAAAGCAAAGGAATGATGGGCAGCCATCATTTTGTTTCTTTCTTTTTCTCTTTTTAATTTCTTTTGCTTTTCTTTTGTCTTTTGCAAACAAATAAAATATAAATGCTGGGCCCCACAAAGAGGCATACCAGCCAACAGCTCACAAGTTAAAAAACGAGCGCCAGACATGAGGACACTCGCGACTGTAATGCATTCTTTCTTCTTTGCCATGGTTGATAAGAGGTCACAAGAGAGGCTAACAAAATCGAGGTCGAAAGTCAGGAAACATAAACGAAAACGTCGGGGTCGGAATTCGTCGGTTTCTCGGGACAGGGTTCGAGGCTTTCCGAGCAACTTACATTGAAGCCTTTGAGGTTGATTGGTGTGTATTTGGCTGTGTCTTCATTCCTGTCATGGATTAGCTCAGCTAGCTGAACGTAGTGACCTGCATAGCTCTCTCCAGCGAGGAAGAAGTCATGGGTCTTGAACTGTGGGAACTTTTGAAGCCAATTCACTATGAAGCTGTACGCATCCTCAGCTGAGAAAAGATTCAAAAAGCAACACTCAGAGCTTAAAAAACAGAACTTTATTTCGGTTTCACTGCAATTGAATCAATCAAACACATTACCGACAAAGGCATCATCTATGATGGACAGATCAGAGGATGTGTTGGTGTAAGAGAACCCAACTCCAACTGGTGACTCCACAAACAGCAGATTTGCTTCTGCAGCACAAGTCAAGCAGCTCAAATCAAATTTTTTGTTCTGTTTGTTCTTTGCTCTTTGCTTCTCTCTCTCTCTCTCTCTCCCCTCTGTTTTGCTCTACTTAAGACCAATTATGACTTGAGTTTCTTTGCCAAAAAGAGGACCATTTCTGTGCATTTCTTCGGAGGGATTTTTTGCTTTCTACATGAACTCATTCTTGAATGAAACATTGGACTGAAAGTGGCTTGAGATAAAGGAAAGAAAGACCTTGATTCCAAGCAAATTCGTTGTACACAAGGCCAGTCCCATTGGTGTCCACTCTGAGGGGCCCCAATTCCACAGCAGCGCCATACCCAATTGATGAACAACCAGGACATTCACAAAATCAATTTCCAAAAAAGTCAAAACTGGCAAAAACAAAGAAATCCCATCAACATCAACAATCCAGACATCCTTGTTTCTACAAAAAATAAAAAAAGGTTGCGTGTTCTGCACCTCCATTGAGCCAGAGCACAAGAGGTCTCTGTGAAGGTTGAGCCTGGGCCTCAAAGAACCAGTAGAAGATGGCCCTCCCATGGGCTTCATTGACTGTGACGTAGCCTGAGAAGTGAGAGAATGAGGAAGGAGCTGAGGGCTGTCCTGGGAGATTTATGACCCTGTCTAATTCCGGGGCCTGAGATACCTCATCCTCTGGGGAGAATGTCCGGGGTTGTTGCTCTGTTTCTGGGGGCGATTTAATGCAGGTGGTGATCGAGGGGCTGCTCAGGAAGACCAGGAGGTGGATGGACAGGAGAGAGAGAGCGAGGGCATTGATTGAGGATGGAGACGATGCCATCTCTCTTGTTCCCAAGAAAAGCCGGAGGATGGACCAGCAGGGAGGATGGACCAGCAGGGTCCCCGAGGCCCTGTTTAAATAATTGAGAGAGAGAGAGAGAGAGAGAGAGAGAGAGTGGACGATGCATACAATGGACTTTTGCCAAGCACACTATCATGCAAACAACTGAACAAGTATCAAGACAACATGGAAAATCTCTAGTACCCAGGTCAAGAAGATTGGCTTTTCACCACCACCCCACCCACCCCCCAAAACGAATCCTCCACCAAGACCAACCTGTTATGGATGATCTAGGGTTGCACATAATGAACCGATTGAATTGGCCGTTGGGTCCGATTCTCTAAGGTTTCGATCTTTCCGATTTCATAAGATTGGAATTGGTTACAGTTGATCCAGTTCTTGGATCCAGGGGAACCGGATCGCCCGAGCCGGACCGAGCAAAATTTCTTTATTAAAACAAATTTCATAAGTGAGGGAAGGTTGAGAGAAAGAAAGAAAAATAATATCAATGATATAGGTATAGGATTCAAATACATGTAAGGTTTATGAGTCGGAGTTTAGCGACAACGCGGCGTAATTAACGAGAGATGGTATGGTGTATACACTACAAAAAAAATAAGGATTTAGCTACGAAACATTAGCGACGCAAAAAATTCATAGCTAATTTGCGATGAACTTTGTGACGAACATAATATTCGTGGCTATTTGCGACGACAACAGTGACGAAAACATTCGTCACTAATTTGTGACAAATTTTGCGACGAACAATAATTCGTAGCTAATTGACCATGATATTAGCAACGAAAAAAAAAACCGTCGCTAATAGGCAATGACTTTAGTCACGAAAAATTCATTTCGTCACTAAAAAATTCATTTTTATTTTAATTTTAGTCAAATTAGCGACGAAAACAACGTTCGTCGCTAAATTTGGCAACGAACATTGTGTTTCGTCGCTAAGTCTCTAAATATTTATTTTTTATTTAAATACAATTCTATTTTATTTTAATTTCATCAAATTAGCGACGAACAATTTGTTTCATCGTTAATATATTCTTTTTTATTTAAATTATTTTAGCGACGAAATTCACTTTTCGTCGCTAATTAATCAAATTAGCGACGAATTATGAGTTTCGTCGCTAAATATTTATTTTTATTTAAACTGCTTTAGCCATGAAATTATCTTTTCGTCGCTAATTGATTCTTTTTTATTTTAATTTTCACCAAATTAGCGACAAAATATACTGTTCGTCGCCACTTAGCGACGAAAAATATGTTTCGTCGCTAATTACTTATTTTTATTTAAATTCTTTTTTATTTTAATTTTCACCAAATTAGCGACGAAACGTACTGTTCGTCGCTACGTGGCGATGAACAGTATATTTCGTCACTAATTAGTTATTTTTTATTTAAATTATTTTAGCAACGATATTGTCTTTTCGTCGCTAATATATTCTTTTTTATTTTAATTTTCGTCAAATTGGTGATGAATTGCATTTGTTCGTCGCTAATTACTTATTTTTTATTTAAATTATTTTAGCGATGAAATTGGCTATTCATCGCTAATATATTATTAATTAAAAATTATTAAGATAAATAATTGCTTAAAAATTGTAGTTTCCTTACCAATTGATGGTAAATATTTTTCAGTTGATTTTCAGGTCTCAAACAAACATCAGAAAATAGTCATTTTCCTAGAACATGACTTTTTGGGAAATATTTTTCAAAAACGTTGCTTTTTTCCTTGAAACAAACGAAGCCTTATTGGGAAGCTAGATTGGTTAACACTGTAATTTGGTCTAAAAAGAGCTAATTCATCGCAAGATACATTACACATAGAGGATAGGCATACTAACATTGATAAAAAAGAGCTAAATATTATAACCATCAATAATTAAAATGTGAAAAATATGAAATTTAAAAAAATAAAGGGGTCCTGAGCTAAATTGATCAAATTGAATGGTTTAAAACTTAATTGATACAAATGCAATAGGTTTACAATTTTTTTTATAATTTTTTTTGATAAGTTATAAACTTTGTTATTTTAAGTAAATCAATTGTGCTCGTAATTAATTATAGAGAAGCGTGGCAATACTAATATCGGTTGTAACAACAATTGAATGTTTATTTTTCTTTTGTCCACAAATATCGCAAATATGGTATATACCAATAAATGAATTAATTTGTGTATAATTATCGGCCAAAGAGAAGACGAGGGGCTACTGTCTGGCGCGTGACGAGAAGACGATCAGCGCCATAGCAGGGAATTGATAACTTTAAGATGTAACAACAATTAAATGTTTATTTCCATTTTTCTTACTAATTATGTGTAATTATTATTATGGATAATCTACCCCTTTTTTCTCACTCATTTTTTCATAGTCCACGATCAGTATTTGCTTGTGGTATATAGGTTTTGAAAACTTTAACGAGTGACTACACAGTAGCTCTAAGAGGTGACTCACTGACTCAACTTTAAGATCAAGAGGTCGTTTTTCAGAGGTAAGGATGATGTCTTTTTCCAATGAAGGTTGTTTCGTTGCTAATTTAGCGAAATTTTTTGAATTCTATTGGATAGAATTTGTTGCTAATTTTATTTTTTACAATTTTATGGATTTAATTGATAAAAACAGATTTTCGAGTGGCGACGAAAATTAATGTTTGTTGTTAATTAGCAACGAAAAACATATTTTTGTCGCCACATATATATATATTCCAATTTGGCGACGAAAATATATTTTTCGTCGCTAATTAGGGACAAAATAAAATGTTCGTTGCTAAATTGAAATGTAAATAAAATTAAAAAATGAAAATATAAATTAGCGACGAAAATAATATTTCGTCGCTGCTTAGTGACGAAAATATTATTTTCGTCCCTAATTAGTGACGAAAGTAATATTTCGTCGCCAATTAGTGACGAAGTACTTTTTTCGTCGCCAATTAGGGGCGAAATAAAATGTTCGTCGCTAATTAGTGACGAAAATAAATTGGTCGTCGCTAATTAGCGACGAAGTACTTTTTTCGTCGCTAATTTTGCCTTCCCTATGACGCACCTTTTAGTGACGAACACCTATTTGCGTCGCTAATTAGTATTTCGTCGCTAATTTCACCTTCCCGCTCCTATTAAAACATGGCGCGTCGTGTGGAAATTTTCCCCGTCCGTTCTTGTCTATAAAAGCGCCCGATCGTGAAAAGGGACACACTTCATCTCTCGCTTCCTCAACTCCACGAAGACCCCCTGGTCCTGCTCCCTCCTGTCTTCTTTGACGCCGCCCAGCTCCATGACAAGTCCAAGAACTGCGTCTGCAGCGCCCGAGCCGACGCGATCAAGCCTCTCATCGCTCTTATCTCGTCCTCCGGTTCTCAGGTAACTATGAGAAAGTATTTCGTGGATTGGGAATTCGTTGTCCCTCACCCGGCACATAAAATACTCTGTTGCTACTCAGGTGCAAGAGCATGGAGTTACGTTCATTCTCAACCTCTCGCTCTGCGACGAGAACAAGGAGTTGATTGCGGCGTCCGGGGCCATAAAGTCGCTGGTGAGGGACAACAATGCCAAAAACCCTAGCTCCCGGTCCACGCTCTTCTTCTGCGACCTCGAGTTCAAGGAGTCCCAGTCCACCTTCGCACCATTCGGCGTCAACTTGCTCCACGTCGGACGGGCTGATCACGGAAGGAGACGCGCGGGGCGCTGAAGAACAGTACACGGAGCACGCGCGGCGGAAGACGATGACCGCCATGGATGTGTTGTTGTCTGTTGATTCTGGTCGGAAGGGTTCTTGGATGTAGTTGTAGTGCGTTTTGCGTTCCGATGAAATGAACTTCTGGGTCAATGTACGAATGGCATCTATAATAGAGTTTTAGTTCTCATTTTGGTGTCGTGGTGCTTCTGTGTGATGGTTTGTTAGTCGCGAGAAGTTGCAAACACGCCAAGAGGAGAGAGGAGAGGAGGCTGCGAGAATTTGCGACGAAATAAGATTTTCTCGTCGCTAATTTTGGCGACGAGATATTATATTTCGTCGCTAAATAGCGACGAGAAAAAGATCTTGTCGCCAAATTTGGCATACTAAATTTCAGCGACGAATAGCAATTCGTTGCTAAATCTCCGTTAATTAGTTCCGTTAATTTTAGCGACAAAATAGTGATTCGTCGCTAATTTAGTCACCCCTCGTCGCTATTTTCGCTAATTTCGACAATGAATAGCGACGAAATTTGCCACGAAATTTTGTCGTCGCTAATTTCGTAGTAAAATAGCGACGAATTTTTATTTTTTAGTCGCTAAATTTGGCGACCCGTTTTTTGCGACGAAATTTTTTTTGTCACTATTTTTCGTTGCAAATTCTTTAGCGACGAATTTTGTCAAAATTTCGTCGCCATTTTTCGTCGCTAAAAGGCAGTTTTTTTGTAGTGATATGTCATTAGAGGGGAAAAGTTTTAATGACAAGATAATAAAAAAAAACTTCGATCGATCTAATGATTGGATCACCTGAAAATCGATATGATTTTCAGTTTTAGAGTGGGATCGGACCGGACCAGACTGGGAATCATTTACTCCAAGGATAATCTATGCTCGACTACACCAGAAATGTAGGACTTGAGAATTCTGAAAACTTAACCAAATGGGGCAAAAACAAAAGCAATGCAACCATCCTCGACAGGTTGACAAGTGTAAGAAATTTATGTTGGCTAAGTATTATCTCCTCTCTTGCCCACCCAAAAAAAAGGAAAAAGGAAAAATTCATCATCTCGCTGTGGATAAACCTAGCATCAATTCATTAGTAAAATCATTAGCATCCGGAAATGGAACAGAAGAGCTGCCAAGTGCCGCACTCAAAGCTGAAAGGGCCGCACCCAGCTCGCATTTTCAGAGCATTTTGTGGCACTATAATTCTCGTCTTGTGACTCCTTTGACTTTTGTCAGTTTGTGGCTGGTGGTGAGATTGCATTGATGAAGACCTCCATAGAATTGCGCTGAATGTTTCCTTTTTCTGACGAACTGACACGAGGATGGCGTGAGTCAAGAAAGACAAAAGGACTTTCCCACTTTCAGGCCTAGTGAGATCAAACGACTGGCTGATGCAAAAAAGAAAAGTTATCGCGTCCGATCAAGCTGGCGAGATGGAAGGAGTCGAATGATGTGAACTTTTATTTTGGTTTCGGTAGATCATGATGAGACTAGAATGTTCAGGAGAACGGATCACATCTGCAAACGCATCGCAACCACTGGAATTATTGACATACGGAGCCCAAGTTTGAGGGAGTAATCAGTGGACAACTCCATGTAAATGTGACACTAGAGATACTTATGTCCTGGCGCCACCAAATATTGCGGCTGTACAGAATGTAACCGGAGCCCCTATTTCGGACCGGCGCAAGTGTCTAGCCAAGGAAAAAGAAGAAATTCAACATGAACGCAGGTAAGAGGCAGCACGACAGCCGACTTGCATGCCCCTGAATATAAATTTTCGACTGAGTCTCACGTTCGAATTTACAGCCATTTACAGCGAACAGGATCGGAATTATTCGTGTTCCACTGAGTATCCAGTCCTCTCACACTGGCCGGGGGTGCAACCAACTTGCCTCGCGAGACGATCGGAGTATTACTCCTGGAAAACCTACAACGTATCTACGATAGCATTAGGATTGGACAAATTTTTACAAAACCGGGGTCGCCGACTCAGATTGCACCGGGCTTCGGAAGATACGAGGAGAACGACTACTCAATTGATGGATCATCCACTACATACTCCTCCTGTAACACGAGCTTTTGCCAAGCTTTACCGCACTTTAGGAATATGCATCTTCCAACTATTCCTTCGATGTCTTGGATAGTCCTTGCTGCAGAAAAGTTATTGAGAACATTTAGCAGAAAAAAAAAAGAACAAGAGAATCTTCATAAGAATGATAAATTGAGGGGGTTATTGATACCCTAATGTCCAATATCAAAGATTAGACAAAGTTTAGCAACAAAACTCTCCAAGCGTGTAAGAAAATGTCATAAAGAAATAATTGAACCATACATACAGTCCACAAGGTTCAGTTCTCAGCGTTTCTTGAGAATAGACGGTGAAAGTTTCTCTAATAGCTTCACAGGAGTGAGGCCTATTATTAGATCATGCTATGTTTTATGATGGCAATAAACATGATGGGGCTAGGATTATCATCAACATCAAGTTGAATTCTGTGTACTCGTCTACCATTTCAAGGAACTCAAGTTTCGCCATGCCTCAACTCCCTTGAAGGACCTTTTGAGAACCTAAATAGTCATAGGTTGCGTTTGGTAGTCCGGATTTGGACCCTAATAGGATAATTGTTATCCTATCCGATGTTTGGCGACGTTGTTCGGACCGGATAAACCCGGATATACCCGGATAAAACGCCGTATAAGAAATCCGGGGGAGGGGGGTAGGATATACTCGGATAGGATAAAAATAACATAAAGTGCAAAGAAGGGAGATGAGAGAGAAAGTGAAGAGGAAGATGGAAAGGACCGTCATCGCAAGCACTGCTCTGGGCTCTCTCCTTCTTCGCCTAGTGGAGTCCACACGAAGCCAGATCAACCAAGAGCGGGGAGGCCAGACGCCGAAGACGGATGGGGACGGCTCCTCAGGAGGGCCGCTGGAGAGGCCAACGGCGGCAGCGATCAAAGAGGGGGCGGGGAGGGGGGGACGGAGAGCTTGCCGGGGATGGAGATAGTTGCTGGCTCCGTCAGAGAACCTTCAAATTCCTCCGATGGATCGAGTCTCATGGCGGACCCAAGTCCTGAACAGCCACCTCACCCAATCCCCATCTCCTTCCCAAACCCCGTCTCTTTCCCAAACCCTGTGCCTAACTACTTGCCCCCCGAGGCCGAGTCGACCCACTTCGACACCTTCGACATGCGAAAGGTCCTAGATGGCCACAATTTGCTGGAGCGGAACTAGCTGTACGGGCTCATGACCCAGAGCAAGCTCTTCAACCCCAGGAGACTGGGTGGCAGAGTCTTTATCTCGCTGGACTACAACCAGTCGATGGAGCAGCAGAGGGAGATGACGATGAAGAGGATCGACTACTTGCTCGAGAAGGGCGTCTTCGAGGGGTGGCTCACCGGGAAGACCGTGGAGGACGAGCTGAGGAAGTTCGCGCTGCTCGAGGTGGCCGGGATGTTCGATCACTCGTTAGCAATTAAGCTCGGGGTCCACCTCCTCCCTTGGCCGTGAGTGGCTCAATTGCAGAGAAGGGAGCGCAGGAAGTGGGTTCCAGGCGATGCTCCCTCGTCGGTGACGTGGCGGCGGTGGCGGAGGATCGACGTAATATTCTGTCCTATCTGACATCTACCAAACATATGATGGGATTTAGAAAATCCAAGAGACAATACGGAGGATTTCTAATCCATCCTTATCCTATCCTATGCGGGTTCAAATCCGGACTACCAAACGCAGCCATAGGGTGTGTTTGGGAGAGCATACTGAGTACTCAAGTTACATAGTATGTTACGATAATGCGGAAACTAAAACGAAATTGAGACAGAGGAGAAGAACGGAACACCAATATTTACGTGGAAACCCTTACGGAAAAATCACAGGAGAGAGGAGAAACAAAAATTCACTATGAGAATTAGGGATTACAAAAGAGGCAACGTAAACTTTTCTCTAAGACAGTTTGAGAAAAGAGCAATATTTATAGTATTACATCTCAAACTCTAATGTTGGCCCAAGACCCATAACTTAAGCCATTAACTATTCAAGACATACATAACAAATCTCCACCTTGACTTGAATTCCCAAGTAGACATAAGTATTAAGTCAATCTTCTCCTCCCACCAGCATAAAACTCAGCTGCTGCGAACATTAACCAAATCCAACAAATGCTTGAATTTAGTAAATGGCAATGACTTTATCAACATATCAGCTGGGTTGTCTTCTGTACCAATCTTCAAGACCTTAATATAGTTATCAGCAAGAATGTCTCGAATATAATGATATCGCACATCAATATGCTTTGTTCTCTCATGGTATATCTAATCTTTAGTAAAATGTATAGCACTCTGACTATCGCAATGCACAACAGTCACATCATCATCCACACTAAGCTCTCCAAATAAGTCTCGTACCCATATAGCTTCTTTAATTGCCTCTGTAATAGCCATATACTCTGCCTCTATAGGAGACAAAATTATTGTATGCTGTAAAGAAGCTTTCCAACTGACTGCACAACCCCCAACAGTAAAGATGTATCTTGTCAAAGACCTCCTTTTATCAAGGTCACCAGCATAATCAGAGTCAACATATCCAGTAAGAGTTTCACAAGTTTTTTCAAACTCTAAACCATAATCTGAAGTACCTTTCAAATATCTCAAAATCCACTTCACTGCTTGCCAATGAATTTTACTGGTTTGGCATCTTTCATGCCAAAACGATCTAACACCTTCTCAATATAGCTTTTCTGGGAAAGATACAATTTTTCTCTTTTTCGATCTCGCTGAATTTCCATACCAAGAATTTTCTTCGCAGAATCTAAATCCTTCATATCAAATTCAGCGCTCAACTATGCCTTCAAATTCTGTATATCAAATTTATCTTTTGCTGTAATCAACATGTCATCAACGTATAACAGCAGATAAATATAAGATCCATTTAGAAGTTTGTACAGATATACACAACTATCATATTTGCTTCTACAATAGCCAAGTTGCATCATAAAAGAATCAAATTTTTTATACCATTATCTAGGTGATTGTTTCAAGCCATAGATTGTTTTTTTCAGTAAACAAACATGATCCTCCTTACCTTCAAATTGAAAACCCTCAGGTTGACCCATATAGATTTTCTCTTCAAGTTCACCATGCAAGAAAATTGTTTTCATATCAAGTTATTCCAACTCTAAATCATGCATAGCAACTAACGCAAGAAAGACCCGAATAGAGCTGTATTTAACGACGGGTGAAAACACATTATTAAAATCAACTCCCTCAATCTGACTATAGCCCTTAGCGACTAGACGTGCTTTAAATCTAATGTCTTCAACTCTGAGAATACCTTCCTTTCTTTTGAAAACCCACTTGCAACCCATAATTTTCTTTCCTTTTGGTGGTTTGACAAGCTCCCAAGTTTGATTCTTTTCAAGAGATTCTATCTCTTCATTCATAGCAACTAACCACTTTGCTGAATCTTTTGAGGAAATAGCTTCCTTGTACGTTTTAGGCTCAGCATATTCTATCGACTCTGCAGCTGAAAGAGCATAAGCAACAAAATCTGAGTATCCATACATCTGTGGAGGTTTCACTGTTCTTTTCGGTCTATCTTTGGCTATGGAATAATTCTCTTCTTCAGATTCTTCAATCTCAATATTATCAGTCACTGACTGAACTGGTTGTGAAGAAAATACTTCAAACTCCACCTTTTTTGGTGCATTTTCAGATTTTCTTGGCAAATATCTAATGATTTCTTGATAGGATGAAGCATAGCAGACTCATCAAAAGTAACATCTCTGCTAATTATAATCTTAGATGAATTAGAACACCAAAGCCTATAACCTTTTACACCAGAAGTATAACCAAGAATAATATGTTTTTTTCGCTCTAGGCTCTAGTTTTCCTTCACTAACATGTGCATATGCTGGACATCCAAAAACTCGAAGAGAAGAATAATCAACAGGTTTACCTGACCATACCTCCTCAGGCGTCTTGTTCTCAATAGGTATACAAGGAGAACAATTTATTAACCAACAAGCAGTATTGACTTCTTCAGCCCAAAATTCTTTGCCCAAACCAGCGTTAGACAACATGCACATTGTTCTTTCTAATAAGGTTCTGTTCATACGTTCTGCAATACTATTATACTGCGGTGTATACACCGTAGTATTATACACCGTAGTATAATGCCTCACAATTCCTTCATTCTTGCAAAACTCATTAAATTCGCTTCCACAAAATTCTAGCTCATTATCTGTTCTCAGCCGTTTGATTTTCTTACCGGTCTGCTTCTCAATTAATGTTTTTCATTGCTTGAAAGTAACGAAAACTTCACTTTTTGCCTTGAGAAAAAATATCCAAACTTTTTTTGAAAAGTCATCAATAAAAGTGAGTACATACCTGGAACCAAGGCCTTTAGATGGAACTCTAGCAGGCCCCCAGAGATCAGAATGAATGTAATCCATAGTGCCCTTTGTGTTGTGAATTTCTATTTTGAAACTGACTCTTTTTTGTTTCCCAAAGACACAATGTTCATAGAAATCAAGTTTTTCAATTTTCTGACCACACAAGAGACCTCTTCTAATGAGCTCCTCCGTCCCTCTAATACTCATATGGCCTAATCTCATATGCCATAATTTAGTATTATCTGAATCTGTCATGTTAGAATAGACCGCAGCTGAACCAGTAATAGTAAAGCCTTGCAGCTGATACAAAGTGCCAATTTTATGCCCTTTCATCAGCAAAAGTGAACCTCTCAAATTTTCAGAACTCCACCCTCAGCAGTAAATCTACAACCATTGGTGTCAAGTGTACCCAAAGAGATTAGATTCTTCCTCAAACCAAGCACATGCCTGACATTATCTGAAATTCTGATCATGCCATTATGCTTCTTAATATTAACAGTGCCAATCCCAATAGCTTTGCATCTAGCATCATTGCCCATGAGAATAACTCCACCATCATATTCTTTATACGTAGAGAACCAATCTCGATGAAGACACATATGATATGAGCAGCCAGAATCAAGAATCCAACTATTACAGAATTTATCTTTATTATCTGCAATCAGTAGCCAATCTTTGTCTTCTTCTTTAGCAACATCAGCTTGAGCAATATTTTCGCTTCGTCTATTCTGTCTATTCTGATAATTGTGATTGTTATGACGATTGACATTCCCATGATTTTGTTGATTCGAATTATTTTCTCTTTACTTATTTGCCTTCGGTTTCAGACAAGTTATCTTGATATGCCTTGGAGACTTACAATAGTTGCAAATCATATCTCTATGCTTAGATTTTGACCTGCTCCTGCCACTATTTCTTCTCTCAATGGATCTTCCTCGAGCGACTAAACCAGTCTCATGATTATTACTACCATCAGAAGTCAATTCTGTATCGAGTTTCTGCTTATTTAGCAGACTAGTTTGGATATCTTCAAAATCAATAGTTTCTCTACTAACAATCATGGTCTCTCTAAAATTATTATAAGAGGCAGGTAGTGAAACTAGCAATAAAAGAGCTTGATCCTCATCTTCAATATTAACATCAATGCTTCTTAATTCAACGATAAGAGCATTGAACTCAGAAATATGAGATTTGAGAGAAGTACCTTTAGCCATACGAAAAGTGAAGAGTCGTTGCTTGAGTCTCAATCGATTGGTGAGAGACTTTGTCAGAAAAATACTCTCCAATTTCATCCATAAACCCACGACTATTTTTTGATCTAGTACATCCTGCAAAACTTTGTTCGTGAGGCACAACTGAATAGTGGACAAAGCTTTCTCATCCAATTCTTCTCATGCTTCATCTGCCGTGTCCGATTTTTTCCCTTTAGTAAATAAAGTTTTCTTCAAACCCTGTTGCATAAGAACAGCTAACATACGAACTTGCCATAGGTTGAAACTGCCGCTCCCATCAAACTTTTCAATATCAAATTTCGTTGCTGAACTCGAAGCCATAACTTATTCCGAGCCGAAGAAAACGCGCTTGAACTCCTCGGACAACACTTGTCAATGCCAAAATTCCAGTATGTGCAAACTGCGAACCCCGCCCAGGACACCCCTTTTGAGCTAAAAAGTTCTGCGCGCACAAGCTCAAACCAAGATTGCAGTGGTGCAAATAACTGGACAGCGGCTTGCGGATGGACTCCTCGGCGATAGCTCGTTAGATTAGAGCAAGTGACGATAATGGGACGTGAGCACTCACAACCTTGAACCAAAATACCAGCTTTGCTAGTAGAGCTTTGCACGAAACTTGAATATTAAGCTCAAACTTGCAGATCGATCAGCTACGGAATTGGTCCTCGAACTAGAACGGTCTCTGGTAAACCCCCCAAGACTCGCACGAAAGCTGTTTGGCGTAGGCCTGTGAAGAGATCGGCGTGATGGCTCCTTGGAGAGATCGTGAAAAGACTTTCAAATATGGATGTGCGAGCATGAGTGGACCAACTGGCAAGGAACAGGAGCAAACGGCACCTGGACTCGCAGATGTGAGTTTGACTATCTTCAAAACACTTTCCTTGATGCCAGAGAACTCTTTGGCACTCTCGTGCAACAATCTGTGGAATGTGTAGCTGTGAACTCTGTAAATGAAATCCCACGAGCAAGGATGGAAATCACCCGAAAACCTAATAAACAAAATCCGAATTCCCCTTCTCTCGTGTCTCTTGTTCATCGACGGATAAACCTTAGGCTCTGACACCAGTTTGTTAGGAGCGCGCAGCGAAAGTCCGATACTTTTTGCCTGGGGAGATCGCCAAGAGGGAGCCTAAATCTGAGCCCGTCAATATATCCAGTTGGACCCACCTTTACTCAAAAGCTTAAGCCTATGAGTTATGGGCCAACTTAGGTATATTAACTGGCTTAGTACCACATCAATTCTCCTATGTGGGATTTATCTAACACAACTCACACATGTATCCTAACATTTGTTGGGAGCGCGCAGCGGAAGTCCGATACTTTTTCCTGGGGAGATTGCCAAGAGGGAGCCTAAATCTGAGCCCGTCAATATATCCAGTTGGACCCACCTTTACTCAAAAGCTTAAGCAAATGAGTTATGGGCCAACTTGGGTATATTAACTAGCTCAGTACCACATCAATTTTCCTATGTGGGATTGTCGCGACCCATCCGGAAGCGGACGCGGCTAATGGATTACCGATCACGGGTCTTGGATCGGTGCGAGCCCTCCCAGGCCCATACCAAATCGCGGCGGGAGTATTTTTCAGGAGGATTCAACGATAAGAGTCGATCGCTTTCGACCTTAGTGTGGTCGTGGTGGCATGTGCAACTTGTGCATGCATTTGGAGTCGCCACCGGTCTTTCTTGGAGGGTAGACCGGAAACCTTACCGATCGATTGGGAGAGATCGATCAGTTCTACGGAACCAGAGATTTTGGGTTCGGGGACTTGGTTACGCTGGTGTCGTTACCAACGCCCTTTCGGTACCTAATGCGAGTGATTTTCCTAACTAGGATTTCATGCAGGCACAATTTTGGGTGAGGTAAGTCTGACTTTGCACATTAACCAGTTTAACATGCTCACGTAATCATAATAAATAAATAGATGTCAATCACATAAATATCTATCCTACGTGGTGATCATGGAATTATGATTTAATGGGTCTCGAGCCAATGGGACCACATATAATCATTTTAATATTTTAATAACGGAGAACCGCTCTTCGCTTCTTCTTGGTTTCTTGAACTCTTCAAGAATTGGGCCCCAAAGAGCTCGCCGACTTAAAAGGCTCCTCCACGTAATCCTCGTAGCATTTACATCAACAATTGACTATGCTAAAAATAAAGATTACATGAAAAATAAAAGGAGTACGCAGCCTCCATTTAATAATTACAACCCCAAATATATAAATAATCATCATACATTCATATATACATCAATCACATTGATTAGGGATTTTTCCATGATCATCACCCTTTCACGTAAGTAATAAATTCACAATTTAAAACTTAGGAAGGCACAATAAAAATTCTACGTTGAATCATATTCAGAATTTTTACGTAAAATAAGATAGCCATAAATTTTCGATTCAAAATTGATTTAGTCTCAATTTTTGCTACGTTGATTAATTTATCATATAAAATAATCAATCTCCATTAGCCATGTAAGACGAACAATTCGTTAATACATATTGGCCATAGTATTGCAAAAATTGCGAAAAATCAATTAAATGCACGAAAACACCTAAGGATTGGCTCTGATACCACTGTTGGGATCCACGTAACACGTAGTGGAAATAAATAACAACCCACACATGTATCTCCAGAGGCGTACTTCGTGCATTTCAATCGAAAAAAATCACAAAGTCTCAAAGGGAGTAAATAGATTACCTCTCGTAGCGTGCTTGAACGGAGGTGTCGGTTCGATGTTCTTCGATCTCAGCCTCCACAAGTGTTAGGCATCTAGTTCGGACGCACCACCAATTGACGAACGGGGAGACGACTAATAACTCCACAACAATTGTGCTAGCAATATGCGGAATCAATATTCCGAACTTAGTATATTTTGCTCGCTCAAGATTATGAGAATATAGAGAGTGTTTGTGTTCTTCTCTCTAAGCTCTCAAAAATTTGCACACTCTACAAAATGTCTCTCTCCTCAACCTCAAAACTCTTGCCATCCTTTTATAGCCAAAAATACATTCCAATAAATTGTATTTAAAAATAGCACTAACAATTATAAATTCTATCTAAAAATAGCACTCACAAATAAATGACATTTAAAAATAGCACTAACAATAGCACTCACAATTTATAATACAAAAATGCTATTTAAAAATAGCACTAACAATAGCACTCACAATTTATAATACAAAAATGCTATTTAAAAATAGCACTAACAATTATAAATTCTATCTAATAATAGCACTCACAATTTATGATAAATAAATGCCATTTAAAAATAGCACTAACAATAGCACTCACAATTTATGATAAATAAATGTCATTTAAAAATAGCACTAACAATAGCACTCACAATTTATAATACAAAAATGCTATTTAAAAATAGCACTAGCAATATCACTCACAATACAAAAATGCTAAAAAAAAGGCACTAACAAAGGTGTTAAAAATAATAACCATTATTATTATTACAAGAGTTAAAGAGGTTACCAAACAATACAAATATGCATAATGTATAAATACGTATGACGTATAAATACGTAGAGCATACGTATACATCTGTGAAACCGGGGACTAATTGAAAGAAAAATGTGCAATTAAGCCCTTTTGGTAAAAATTGATTAAATTGGAGGGCAAATTGACCTAATTGCACTTTAAAACTTTAGAATCCAATGTCATAGCTTATAGAAAGTGAGAATTGAAAACTAAAAGACTCGAAAAGGATTTTTTTTTTTTTAGGCTCGGTTCGGGTTTATGTTTGTGAAGGAACATAGTGACCCGAGCCGAATTTTTGAGATTTAAAGTGACACACTTGAAGAGGAAATTAAAGCAAAATTATCGAATATTTTTGGGTATTTTTCTGACCACGAATGGTATTTTTCTGATTTTTTGTGTATTTTTATAATTAAATAAACTCGAAAAATATTAAAAATACCGAAAAATATTTTTTGTTCAAAATTGGTTCCTAAGGCTAAACCAAGGCTTCCAAAGTTGATTTTGTGATTTTATGACCTTTTTTGATATTTTTAATTAATTTTAAAGAATAAAAAACACAATAATAAATGGTAAAAAATCAGGTGTCAACAGGGATTTATCTAACACAACTCACACATGCATCCTAACAATCTCCTCCTCATGTGTGAGCTCCAGTGTTAGGTTTGCTCCCCCTTAATCCAAGTATCCTTACACCAACATATCTCAACTTGAATCTACATCAACGCTCATCAAGCCCGTTGTTGCATCACAACGTCCACCGGCCCAGAAATTACGTTGGCTCCATCTCAATCTAAATCTCCATCAACGCCCATCGGGCCCACACTGCTACACCACAGCGTCCACCGGCTCGAAAATCGCATTGGCACAAGATTCTTTCTTGAGACGCGATCATCAGATTCCTTTTTGAGATATTCGTCGGAACAGATCGGAGGCCCACCAATCAACCATCGGCTCTGATACTATTTGTTGGAAAGTCCAACCCAATAACTTAAGCTATTAGGTGAAGGGAGACCACATGAATATAAAGAGCATACAACACTCATTCGCATGCTATGTAGGACAACAACAATGTGCAAGCAATTTATACTTCAACACCCCTCTCTCACGGGCAAGCAATTTGCACGTGAAAATTAACGAATGGTAGTGGACCTACATACACAGAAAGGAATAACAACTGGCTTTGATACCAGTTTGTTACGACAATGCGAAAACTAAACCGAAATTGAGACAGATGAGAAGAACGGAACACCAAGATTTACATGAAAACCCTTGCGGGAAAAACCACGGGAGAGAGGAGAAGCAAAAATCCACTATGAGAATTAGGGATTATAAAAGAGGCAACGTAAGCTTCTCTCTAAGATAGTTTGAGAAAAGAGCAATATTTATAATATTACCCCCCAAACCCTAATGTTGGCCCAAGGCCCATAACTTAAGCCCTTAACTATTCAAGGCATACATAACATAGTATCTACTCTTACATTCTTTAGTGGCTTGTCCGAAGTCACGCTTCGGACTAAATGATGAGGCAGAAACATATTCGAGTTTGTCTCACTCTCTTCTGATGGACAGAGGCGACACTATTCAATGGTAGACAACTTTGATAACTCTTATAACTTTGATGTGCCATGACTGGTAAATATTAGTACCTTATATAGAGACTGACGACATAAATCAGAGTCAACAATGAAGAGGCTGAAGGATTATTTCTTGTTCTTCATTCTGAGATTTCCTTTTCTTCCTCAGTGAAAAAGGAAAGAATATGCATCTGGACAAGCGGCTTAAGGGGTCCTGAAGACCTCCCATCTCATAGTGCCCAAATCTCCAATCCCGTGGGACATAAGGTCGTTGGATAGGTTTGTCATGCCTTCTGTAAGAAAGTAAAACAGAGTTACACTCTGGTAGTGTGACACCCTCGAAATTCATCTTTTTTGAATTGACTGAATTCAATAAAAAAGAGTGAAATTGAATTTTAGTCGGCATGAAATTTGGATCGTAAGGAATTAAGGGATGAACTTTGGACAATTCCCGAAATACCAGTTAGTTTAGGTTAGGCTCCGTAATTTTTAGTCATCGCGAATTAGGAACGAAATCCTCGCGCTCGAGCAAACCCTGACCGAGCCCGACCTGTGATAAGACAAATCATCCTTTGTCAGTCGAGCCATATTTCGTTCGGTCTTGAATTATTGGATTACCAAATGGCCCCCCAATAACTCACTCACTAAAAACAAAAGAATTCAAATCTCCATAGTGGGCCTCTCTTGTCAAGTCCACCGCCTACCCATCACCACATCTCACCCACTTTAGTCAATTAGTCAATCCGCATCTCTCTCTCTCTTCCCTCCCTCTTGCTCTCGACAGATTTGCTACCCCTATCCCCTGTATATCGCACGAGTGCCGCCCATCCTCCTTGTACACCGACGTCGCTCCTTCTCCTTCCTCAATCGTTCTCACGCGACACTAGCCCCGATCAGCCATCGTAATCTCACCCCAGCTCCGTCGCCGACCCGTCCCCACCACGACCGACCACCACCTCCCTCCCGCTGACCCAGCGTCCATCTCTCTCTCACTCCCTCTCGATCCTCTGTTTAGCTGTGGCCTTGCCTCCGCCATCGTCATCCTCCGGAGCCCAAGAACCGAGCTTGTGTCACCATCCTCGTGGGAGCCGCTTGGCCGCGAACCCGAGACCCTGAAGGACCCGAGAGGCCCGTGTGTTGCCGTCGTCGAGCCAAGGCCGAGCCCGTGACCAGACCCGGCCAAGACCTGGCCATGAACCGGCCATGACCGGGGCATGAGCCGGCCATGACCCGAACGTGACCCAGCCATGGCCCAGTCGAGACCCAGCCGTAAACCGGCCATGGCCCAGTCGTGATCCGGCCGTGGCCCAGCCATGGCCCGTGCCGCTCCACACCTGAGAAGGAGCCGAACCCTTTGCCGCCACGCCATCGTTCCGAAGTATTAGATTGTGAGTTAACCCCTAAACCTTGGTTAGGGCGTTAATTGCGCCTAGGGTTAGTTAATTAGTCAATTAGGGTAATTAGTTAGAATAATCATGGTCGGTTTAGATAGAAACCGGGTTTAGGGTAAATGGCCACGATTAAATAAGTTAGTTGATTTAGTTAGGTTGTCTGTGGCTAATTGGTGGTTAGAATTAATTGATTGACTAATTGGGCATTGATTGCCATTGGTTGACCGCGAGCCAGCGATAGGTCAGAAGTTCAGAACCGAGCGATCGATACATAATTTGATGAAATTGGGATTAATCAATGCCGTTTGATTAATTGAATTGGATAATGGATCGTGTCTTGATTGCTTGACTGATTGCAGTTGATTAGTTGTGATGTGACGTGATTGAATTTCTGAGTGTTTCATCGTCCGTGTCGAGCGCAAGCCTAGTTATGAGGTTAAGCATTCATATGACCGGTGTGAGCTCAAACTGCACGATTTAGCATGAAAAGGGCCTGAGACCGAGTATTTGAGCATGTCTGTATGAGCATCCGACCTAAATCGAAGATGATAAAAATTGATTGATTGTCGGGTGTCATGTGTGGTCAGATGATTGGACGATGAGATTCCTAACAAGATTGTACCGTGACGATCGGAAAAATACGACTTGTTAGAAGCACATCATTCTGTGACGTCAGTTTGATGGATGCCGATCACAGCTTGTGACGGACCGAAGCCTTGGAAAGGGATTCCCGGTAGTTCCGAGCCGTGACGATCGGAATCACACGGACTACTTGAAGCAGTCGCCAGAAGTAAGGGACGATGCTTGGCGTCGCCAGAAGAGTACCAACTGACTAGTGTACTAAGCACCAACCGACTAATGTGCCGAGCTGACATGCCCAAATTCTTGAGCTGACATGCCCTATCTCATAATAAATAGACTACGTGTGACGTCATGTATGTCAATTGATGTGATGCTTGCCTTGATTGGGCTGTTTGACTGTAATGTCGTGTCTACATCGCATTATGTGTGGCTTCCTGGCGGGTAAGTTGCATGTGGTTGGATATCTGTACTGGTTGCTGTGCCATGTATGTGTGATAGAATATCCTAAGTGAATCAACGCCCTAACCGAGCTTAGGCGTTGACTTCACTGAGATTTATTTCTCACCCCGTCGTGGGACCACATTTTCAGGTCACAGGTGATGAAGCCTCGTGGATGCTGAGGAGTGACTTATTGGAGTAGTTTCGAAGGCCGTGTTAGACCGAACCCGTTAGTTTGTGTGTTGTAGACCAGGAGCCGAAGAATGGCTTGCGACTGTTGTCTAAACAAAATAGTTTGATAACAAGGTTGACTTTGTGAGCTGTCATGCTTGGATTGATCTGGCTATTGTTTTAGCTGTCCATGTTGTTCGATTTGATGTTGGGAGTTGCACGTTTTCGCATGTATAATCAAAGATAAAATAAATGGGTCGATAACGTACCTGAGACGTTATCTCTTATGACCTAAGGCGATTTGGTAGGGTGGTTGCGTGCTCGAGGATCGAGGCGTGACATCCCCGCCCATGGTGGTATCATAGCCAGGTCATCCTGATCCATTTGGTCATTGGCTTGGAGTGATAAGGAACATGGGAATTGGGATAGTTAGTAGGACTGAAAACCCCATGCATGTGATTGTTGCTTAAGTTTTAAGGTTGTATGCCTGAACCCTCGTTATTTTACTTTGGGGTGAGCTGGACTCCGTATAGTATCTACTGAGAGTGTGGTTTGTGAAATTAGTTGGGTTGAGTTTGAAACCGTAGAGAATAGTCTTTATGAACCCTATTACACCAAAGAATGACTGTTGTAAGATACCTTGATCGTGAGTCAATTGTTAGGAGACATGGAAGGATGTTGGATTCGAATACGATGAAAATGTTGGCTATGGTGTTATGATAAATATGGATTGCCTTGGAGTTACGATAAATGGCTGACACTAGGCGAGTTAGTTTAACTCGTTGGATGAGGTTAGTTGTGAGCTTAGTAATGATTGAGGAGGAAGTTCGACCTGCTTAGTTTCGTTTCTTGAGACGACTCGTCTATTGGTGCATGGTTGTCACGGTTTCCTGATGTCTATGGCTGAACTTGTGTTGGGAAACCTAGGATGGAACGTACCGCTGTTGTGTGTGGATTTTCAGATGCCTCTCCCAAGAGTCGCCAAAGGATTGCCGGAAAGGGAAGTAGTATCCATAGTAGTGTTGGCCCTTGAGATGGAGTCGATCTCTAAGGTATCATCTAGAATGACGTTGCCAGAACTGAAGAGTCTCAAGGCTCAGATACAGTAGTTATTAGAAAAAGGGGTTCGTCCGCCTTGGTGCATCACTTTGGAGAGCCCATGTGATAATAGTTGGGGAGAAAAGATGAGTAATTGAGGTTGTACATTGAGCGCAGATAGCTTACAAGGTGATGATCTGGAACAAGTACCTAATGTCTGTTGACACCTAAATTTTGATCAACCTTTTTTTTTTCCTTTATTCTTCGAAAATTTATAGAAAATCCATAAAAAGTTGAAAAATTACAAAATCAACTTTGGTAACCTTGGCCAAGCTAAAGGGACTATTTTGGACAAAAAAAATATTTTTCATATTTTTCATATATTTTTTTTATTATTTTCGAAAAATATAAAAATAAAAAGAAATCAAGAAAAAAAATAGTATTCGAGGTCACAAAAATATAGAAAAATAGTTAGTATTTTTATTTTTATTTTTATTTTTATTTTTTATTTTTTATTTTTTGCTTTTTGACCTCTTAAACAGTAAAATTCAGGTTCGATTTTAGGTGTTCTCTGATCATCATAAAATTGAATTTGGCAAAAATATTAATAATGATTAAAAAGAAAGGGAGTGAAAACATCATGATTTAAAAGGAAAAGGTGATGATGATTTTGTCTTCACTTTTTATTATTTTATTTTACTTTTTTATTTTTTTTATTATTATTATTATTTTCCCCCGCTCCCCCTCTTTCCCGCTCCTGCACGCTCTCTCTCTCTCTCTCTCTCTCTCTCTCTCTCTCTTTTTAGTCCTGGCGGTCTCCCTCGTTTTTTCCCTAGCCGTGAGCGACCCCCCATCCGGCTCCTTCCTCGGCGTTTTTGTGCTCCATCATCGCACCGCCGGCCACCATCACCTCCAACTGAGTCTCGCCACCACCACCGACCCCTCTGGCGTCGCCGCTGCCCACCGGACGGCAGAGAAAAACCCCTCGAAGCTCCCCCCCTGTTTTTTGCCGCCAGACCCGAGAGCCTTGCTCTCTTCCTCCGGCCGTTTGCAACGCCGTCGTCGCCGATCACCACCTCACCGAAGTCCTCCTGCCTCCCCTCGACTTTGCCGAAGCCACATCATCCGCCGTCACCCTCCGGAACAGCCACGAAAAAGCCCGAGACCTCGATGCCCTGTTTTCGAAGCCGGCTCAGATTTTCTTCAGATCCGATCGGGCTCGACGCCATCGTCGCTCACCGCCGCCTCCAAGGATCTCATAAGACTCCTCTCGGACATCCCCGAGCTCACCGAAGCTTGCCGCAGCGCGTGGAAGCTGGAGGAACGCCCGGAGTCTTCCCCTGCTTCGGCGCCACGACGCCCTTGTTTCGCCACCCCCTGCTCCGCCTTCGTTCGGCCACCTCCGGCCATCCACCGCCACGAACGCCGCTACCCTCGACTCCCTGATGTTCCCTAGACCCGCCATCATCGATCCCAAAGCCGGCCGTCGCCCATCGGCCGTTGAATCAGCCGCCTCTGCCGCGCCGCCCCGTTGTTTGCCCCTGTTTTGGGGTTTTGCCCGCGTCCGGGCCGTGTCCGGCCGTGTCTAGGCGAACCGGTCCGTGTCCGGGTGAACGGACACGTATCCGGAGAATTGTTTTTTGAAAAATAAAAAAAAATCAATTTCGGATATTTACTTATAAAATTGATTGTTGACATTTTGATGTGACAATCGACAGGTGACTTGCACGGAGACGGTCGCATGCTGGGGCTGAGCGATTGAAGACCGGTGTCCAATCAAGTATATTTTATTTAACTGATTCGTATATTAGAGTTATTTTTCTAAAATATTGTCATTATAGACTTGAGTGGCATGTATTTGTTTCAGTCTAGTGGTTAGCTTATTTATCTGATTGAGTGTTGTCTATTGTCAAAGAGATGATTTTTATATTTTTCGAAAATATTAAAAAAAATCAATCAGAAAAAGCCAAAAAAATGAAAAACTAAAGAAAAATTCAAAAAAACTGAGAAAAATTGCAGAAAATTCCGAAAAAAAATTATAGAAAATTCTCAAGGCTGAAAATGACCAAAAGAAATTGATTTTTTGTCGTTTACGGGATTTTCTCCCATTTAATCCAAAATGACGATTTTACCCCTCAAAGGGTAAATCGTCTTTGATATTCCGATGACTTGCGAAAATTGCTTAGAATTTGGTGATGGGCTAGATGGGTGGCTAAACCTTATGTCTAAGATTTCCACATTTCATTTCCATTTTTAGAAAATGACGATTTTACCCTTCGGATGGTAAATCCGTTTCTAAAATTCCAGAAAATCATGAAAATTGCCAAAAAAAAAAGGAAATGGGTCAATTGAGTGACCAAACCTGTTTTTGACATTGTTTTACTCCGGATTCATTCCGAGATAACGAATTTGCCCTTTTGGGGCAAATCGTCCCTTTTGATCCCAAAATTACGACTTTACCCATGATGGGTAAAATCATGTCTAAATCATTCCTAAAGCCTGATTTATGCTTCTCTAGGTCAATAGGGCCTTATTAGGAATGCCGTGTGATTTATCTGCGTATCTAGATTCTATTTGAGTGCGCATTTTATTATTGATTGTGATTGCTGGGATAGTCACTTCCATCTGCATGAATTCTTAGAATTAGGATTCGTACCCCACTCATCTGCATGAAATCTTAGGTCAGAAAATTCAGTCAACTTAGGTACCGAAAGGGGCGTCAACTCTGACAGTTGACGTAACTAAGTTCCCGAACCCATTTATCTGGTTATCGCAGAATTGAATAGAAACTCCCGACTATTCAATAGGGTGGTCCAATCATACCCTTCAAAAAATGATTGGTGGCGACTCCATGGTATGCACACTTAGCACATGTCACTAGACCACACTGAAGGTCGACTACGTATACCTCCGTTGCGATTTGGGTAATATGTCTGGGGAGAGGCCCGCGTCCAACCAGACAGGACGGCCCATTAACCCTCGAGAGCTCCATGGCAACCTCGAGAGGGTCGCGACAATGTCGAGAGTAAATGATTTGATCGACCAACTGTAGGGCTTTGATATCCTAAAAAAAATTGATATAAGGGCAAGATATCAGCAGTTGAGGATTTGACGAGGACCCTTGAAAAGTATAAGTTGCTTTCCAAGCTTAGTAGATACAAATTGTGGCTAACTCGTTTAGCTTCGCTATTCTTGTGGTTACTGATGATGAGCATTTAGTAGACTTGGCCAAGATCAACGTAGTCATGGATTTGGTAAGTCGTCGATAGTGACGGAAGTTTGAAGTTTCTTACTATTAGCGGACTATTATAACGTTTTGTAGAAAAGTCCTTCGTAGTAGTTAAGTCATGGGCCCGATTACCTAAGAAGGACAAAGAGTCAAATCTGAAAGGGTCGCACCGTTGTGATGGACTCATGAAAATGATTTGGGAAGAGATGATTGATAATTGCGGATTAGAGACCTAAAGTTGTGTGGCACATTTGTCATTAAGTTGTTGAATTTTGGGCGACCCTTGATTGGTGAAAAAGGAACCATAGGATGGCAAACGACGAACGTTTGGACTAATAATCATTGTGATTGAATGCATATGAGAATAGTTTGGATTATGATTTAACTTGAGGTGGTTGATCAATCCCAGGAAATTAGTCCCTAACATGTAATAGTCGCTTGTAGAGTCAGAAATTCAAAGCGAAAAGTATCTTTGAAAGTGCCTAACTTTGTATTTGGAGTGGCAGACGAAAGATTGCAAGTGATTAGAGAAAAAAAAGTAATGCTTATAAGCTTGGTGGTATTGATAAAGGTTTGTGTATATATTCAAATGTGAGTCGGACAGGCCCCATGCTATGTGACTATAGAGGCCTAAGGACAACTGGAGATCCATATCAGCTAGCCGACTAGCGACAATCAGATCATGGCGGAGTGTACATTGTTTGGGGACTACAATCAAGGAAACTTTAGGTAATGTGTGGAGTGAAGACTATGTGAGCGAACGAGGAAAGTTCGTAATGACACACTGACGGTGAAAGGCATAGTGAGATTCGCCAAATGATTGTATGAATTCTCATGATTGGTGAAAACCCAAATAAGATTAAGATTGCTAGATGTGACAGTTAAGGAAGACTAATTACCAGAGTACACGTTGGAAGCATGGTTATTGCAATATAGTCTCTTGGATTAGTGACAATAAGTGTCTTGCCTTTGGATTAAGCATAAAGCCTACCAGAATCCATCGCAGTAACTACTGTATTAGTCTGGATAGCATGAGAAGGGCACCAAGACATGAGGTAATGTTGCAAAAAAAAAAATTGATGAGAAGGCTTGTGCAATCGAGCAATGGTAAAGAGTTTAGTGCATGGATAAGTCAAAGAGCAGCACCACAAGCTTAGTGAACGACAGCTGTCATCAAGGATTCTAGAGTAAAGGACGAGAGCTTATCACCATGGACGTGTGATGGAATTATAAGGAACCAAGGGAGAAATGACTCAATCCGAAAGACAGTAAAACAATAACTAGATTGACGAAGTCTGCTTATGTTGTGACAATGTGAAGAGATTTCACTGAGTTTGAATACGAAGCTCAAGATTTAGAACCAATCCAAGTGTAGGATTCGAGCGATTCAAGAACAACAACCAAGGATTGAGAAGGCCACTGAAAGTTTAGAAGTCTCCTTTGACACGAACTATGGCCTGACTTGCCAATTGGCTGTGCTGATTGAGGTTCGACTGTGTGGCGATTTGAAATCAAGCATGGATCGATTGAAACTGATCTTGCTCAGCTGTAAGTCGACCACTGAATTACCCTGAAGTCGACCAGGGATTGATTCGCGGCATGATTTATGAGCTGACATTGATCGACAATCAGGATGGCCATGGACCTAGTGAGGGATGACTTGTACTTGAACCCCGTACCAACCGCGCACTAGTCAAAGGGCTGATCACCCTGAGCCGTGTGACGTGTTGTTGGAAGAATATGGGTCGAGACGAACTAATCCTGCATCAATGTGAATTGGTCATGAGAGGTGATCTTGATAGTGTTCAAGTGCACCATCGGCCTTGGAACGGGTGATTCCAACCCTAGACCGAGATATTTGAGGTGGTCTTCGACTCGCCAATTGCTCGTGAGCTGACCCTGCTCGACAGAATGGATGACGTGACCCTTAGTTGAATTTGGCGCCTAAGTTCGGTGACTCTTAAGATGTTTCAATGGTTGACAAGTGGCGATTCCGAAACTTAGAGCGATGATGAAGAGGCGGATCATTATTTAACCCTATCCGTTTAAATAGAATGTCCAAATTTACATTAGCGTCAGTCGTGATTAACATCTATGAAGCAAGAGGAGAAGCAATGACAAATCCTGCTCGTTGAAAGTTAACAGATGGTCACAAGTTTGGTTGAATATTTGAAGTTGAATGACTCAACATGTCTAAATGGATTAGGGATACAAAATTGTGTCAGTTTGATAGTCAAGGATCATAGGTTGAGTTTGACTTGAGCTTCGACAGTCACACTGTGATTCTAGTGCACCGAGGTGAGTTAGTGATTACTATGAGTTGAGTGAAGCCGACGAGCAATGAGAATGTTTGGATTTGCCAGTCTCTTGATCCTTTTGGAAAGCTACTGTGGCGTAATTTCGAGGACATGATCCGTAGGACGTGCAGAACAACAGTGAGTTTGGACGAAGTTGGTGAAAGGAAGGTCACCAGTCCTAACTTGGTCGATTAGTCAATCCTAGCTGTCAAGGTCACCAGAGATAGATAAAAAAAAAAAAATAGCTTAGAGCCATCAGAAGATTTACGTCGATAGGAAACGTAAACATTTGAAGTTTTAGGTGGGTGATCATGTTCTTCTGAATGTGTTGCCTATGAGAGGAACATCTCGTTTTGGGACAAGAAATGAAAGCTAAACCTAAGGTACGTTGGATCATTCGAGATCCTGAGGTGGATTGGAAATTTGGCATATAGTCTTGCGTTGCCGCCGAAACTTGATCAAGTACCTATGTGTCGATGTGTAGAAAGTATGAGCCGGATCCCGCTTGTAGGCTGAGTTGTGAAGGGATTAAACCGGATGAAAGAGCATCGTACATGGAGCGTTCAGTTTAAATTCTTGTTAGAAGAGAGCAAGTACTCCAGAAAAGACAATTCATTGGTTAAGATGGTTTGACAACACCATAGGACAGAAGGAGCTACTTGGGAAAATGAGGAGACCACGAGAAATAGCTACTCTGATCTTTTTTAGCAGTCTTGACAGTACTGTAATTTCGGGGACGAAATTTCTTAAGGTTGGGAGAGTTGTGACACCCTCAAAATTCGCCTTTTGTGAATTGACTAAATTCAATAAAAAAGAGTGAAATTGAATTTTAGTCGGCATGAAATTTGGATCGTAATGAATTAAGGGATGAACTTTGGACAATTCCCGAAATTTTTACTAGGTTAGGCTCCGTAATTTTTAGAAGTCGCGAATTAGGATCCAAATCCTCGCGCCCTAGCCAAACCCTGATCGAGCCCGACTTGTGATAAGACAAATCATCCTTTGTTAGGCGAGCCATATTTCGTTCGGTCTTGAATTATTGGATTACCAAATGCCCCCCCCCCAATAATTCACTCATTAAAAACAAAAGAATTCAAATCTCCATAATGGGCTCCTCTTGTCAAGTCCACCGCATACCCATCACCTCATCTCACCTACTATAGTCAGTTAGTCAATCCCCATCTCTGTCTCTCTTCCCTCCCTCTTGCTCTTGACAGATTTGCTACCCCTCTCCCCTGTATATCGCACGAGCGCCTCCCATCCTCCTTGTACACCGACGTCGCTCCTCCTCCTTCCTCAATCGTTCTCACGCGACACTAGCCCCGATCAGCCACCGCAATCACACCCCAGCTCCGTCGCCGACCCGTCCCCACCACAGCCGACCACCACCTCCCTCCCCTCGGTCGTTTGTTCGTCGCGCCTCATCCCCTACGCCCGTCTCGTTGTCGCCATCCCGAGGAGGCCGCCGACCCAGCCTCCATCTCTCTCTCACTCCCTCTCGATCCTCTGTTTAGCTGTGGCCTTGCCTCCGCCATCGTCATCCTCCGGAGCCCAAGAACCGAGCTTGTGTCACCATCCTCGTGGGAGCCGCTTGGCCGCGAACCCGAGACCCTGAAGGACCCGAGAGGCCCGTGTGTTGCCGTCGTCGAGCCAAGGCCGAGCCCGTGACCAGACCCGGCCAAGACCTGGCCATGAGCCGGCCATGACCAGGGCGTGAGCTGGCCAAGACCCGGCCATGACCCGAGTGTGACCCGGCCATGGCCCAGTCAAGACCCGGCCGTGAACCGGCCATGGCCCAGTCGTGATCCGGCCGTGGCCCAGCCATGGCCCGTGCCGCTCCGCACCTGAGAAGGAGCCAAACCCTTTGCCGCCACGCCATCGTTCCGAAGTATTAGATTGTGAGTCAACCCCTAAACCTTGGTTAGGGCGCTAATTGCGCCTAGGGTTAGTTAATTAGTCAATTAGGGTAATTAGTTAGAATAATCGTGGTCGATTTAGATAGAAACCGGGTTTAGGGTAAATGGCCGTGATTAAATAAGTTAGTTGATTTAGTTAGGTTGTCTGTGGCTAATTGGTGGTTAGAATTGATTGATTGACTGATTGGGCATTGATTGCCATTGGTTGACCGCGAGCCAGCGATAGGTCAGAACCGAACGATCGATACATAATTTGATGAAATTGGGATTAATCAATGCCGTTTGATTAATTGAATTGGATAATGGATCATGTCTTGATTGCTTGACTGATTGCAGTTGATTAGTTGTGATGTGACGTGATTGAATTTCTGAGTGTTTCATAGTCCATGTCGGGCGCAAACCTAGTTATGAGGTTAAGCATTCATATGACCTGTGTGAGCTCAAATTGCACGATTTAGCATGAAAACGGCCTTAGGCCGAGTATTTGAGCATGTCTGTATGAGCATCCGACCTAAATCGAAGATGATAAAAATTGATTGATTGTCGGGTGTCATATGTGGCCATATGATTGGACGATGAGATTCCTGACAAGATTATACTGTGACGATCGAAAAAATACGACTTGTTAGAAGCACATCATTTTGTGACGTCAGTTTGATGGATGCTGGTCGCAGCTTGTGATGGACCGAAGCCCTGGAAAGGGATTGCCGGTAGTTCCGTGCCGTGACGATCGGAATCACACGGACTACTGGAAGCAGTCGCCGGAAGTAAGGGACGATGCCTGGCGTCGCCAGAAGAGTACCAATTGACTAGTGTACTAGGCACCAACTGACTAGTGTGCCGAGCTGACATGCCCAAATTCTCGGGCTGACATGCCCTATGTCATAATAAATGGACTACTGTGACGTCACGTATGTCAATTGATGTGATGCTTGCCTTGATTGGGCTGTTTGACTGTAATGTCGTGTCTGCATTGCATTATGTGTGGCTTCCTGGCGGGTAAGTTGCATG
The DNA here is from genome assembly GCA_021437785.1 of Rhodomyrtus psidioides. NCBI lineage: Eukaryota > Viridiplantae > Streptophyta > Magnoliopsida > Myrtales > Myrtaceae > Rhodomyrtus > Rhodomyrtus psidioides. The sequence continues at coordinate 121,003 of JAILYB010000041.1, read as the reverse complement.
TGGTTGGATATCTGTACTGGTTGTTGTACCATGTCTGTGTGATAGGATATCTTAGGTGAATCAACGCCCTAATCGAGCTTAGGCATTGACTTCACTGAGATTTATTTCTCACCCTGTCGTGGGACCACATTTTCAGGTCACAGGTAACGAAGCCTCGTGGATGCTGAGGAGTGACTTATTGGAGTAGTTTCGGAGGCCGTGTTAGACCGAACCCGTTAGTTTGGTTGTGGTAGACCAGGAGCCGAAGAATGGCTTGCGACTGTTGTCTAAACAAAATAGTTTGATAACAAGGTTGACTTTGTGAGCTGTCACGCTTGGATTGATATGACTATTGTTTTAGCTATCATTGTTATTCGATTTGATGTTGGGAGTTGCACGTTTCCGCATGTATAATCAAAGACAAAATAAATGGGTCGATAACGTGCCTGGGACGTTATCTCTTATGACCTGAGGCGATTTGGTAGGGATAGCGCGTGCTCGAGGATCGGGGCCTGACAGGTAGTGGATGGCCAAAAAGGTATTCCAAACAGGCCATCCACTCTCTTGTGGGAACTAGAAGCTCTTCCATATCTGTCCATGATTGGTATTTAAGTTCTTCAGAATCTCCTTCTCTGCTGTTACTTGAAATAAAAAGAGAGCATCTTTTTCAGACCAAGAAAAAAAAATCCTCAAAAGTATGAAAACTTATGGAGCCAGCAAACACAAAATTAGACATCTAGGCTGTCTGTCTTTTTTCTGGCCAAAAAACATTACGTCTGTTAAATTAACTATAGCACTGTGGATGCAGATACACAATTTGGTCATACCTGCGTACATCAATCCCCGTTTGTCCGCTGTTCGATAGAAAGGCCTTGTTTTTTTTTTTCCTCTTTAGCGGCTCTATAGAGTTCATTCCACGCAAGCATTTGGTCTTCCCTGGTGATTTCACCTGCCGTTACCACCTGTGGCATATTGGAAAATGATCACCAAAAGGTAAAGAAGGAGAAGAGAGTGGAAAAGGAGAGGGGGTAGCCAGGTAAAAGTTGAGTGGAGGTAAAAAGGAATTATCAAGATTGCAAGCATAGAACGTACTTTTGAAAACAAATAGTATGATGGGCGTGGAATCCGAGCTAAACCATTGGCACGGTCAACTGCTACTAGCCCAAACTTTGGACCATAACCGTCAGCCCACTCCCAGTTATCAGATATGGTCCAGAATAGGTACCCAAGCACACGGACCCCCTACAGAAGGAAAGAAGCAGGGATAAACAAAGCAAAATCTGACAATATATCATAGTGGAAGTTGAATTGCAGTGTTACAAGTCAAAACCATGAGCATAGCTGCGTAAATAGCAAGCAGATGTTCCAATAGATATGGCCGGCGTATCAAATCCATCTCATCAGAAACTCCATTCTCTGTAATGATGAAGGGTATATTTAGATGCTTGTATCTTTCATTGAACTGTAGCAACATGCGATACAAGCCATCAGGATAAACGCCGCGTCCAGATTCATTGTATTCATCAGTCTCCACAAGTTTCCAGCCAGAACCAGAGACCACCTCCTGAGAAGCAAGAATGCATATACTTTATCGCATTGGTTTTTTGGGGGTATGAGGATGTCAGATGATGAAAAGAGAAAGAACCTGTCCATAATAGTTGATGCCTATAAAATCGAGCTTCCCAGATATACTATCCACGAATGGGAAGAGAGTCAAAGAATTAGCCAATGATACAGAGGCGACGTCAAACAGGCCATAAGGACGCATAAAAGAGACATGGTGGGCCACTCCAACTGGTGCATTAAACAAGGCTCCGCTGTAAATACCATAAAAGATTGTGAAAAATTAGCATATCTACTAAAGATTATACGCAGTAGCTAATGTCGACAAACAAGGTCCAGGTAGCATAAAAAACTTCAAGCAGCAATGACTCAGACCATCTAAATGAGACAACTGACCACAAAACGATACACTGGAAGGGTGAGCACATGTATGGGTGCACTAGTGCTGTAAACACTTAACACATAACCTATACGTTCCAATAGAAATAAGATTCCTATCAAGAAGAAACCTTTGTCCGTGGATGTAATCATAGGCCTTCCAGTGTGCAACAGTTATCCAATGCATAGCCTGGTTAAAAACTCCAGTTGGCAGTGCAGAAGTGGCAACCTCCAACATATAAGGGTGGCCACCAGGCCAAGCACCAGCGCAGTAGGTAAGCATACAAAATACATGAGGTTTATTGAATGTAACCCAGTAATCCACACAATCGGAAACACTGTCAACAACAAGCCTGCGATGCAACATCACAGAAATTAACTTTAAGCATGTTTTACATGCATATGATTCACTCACAGAAATATTGCAACACAAGGTCTGTGCTCATGCTGAGGCAGCTGTAATTTATAAAGGATGGTATCATTTGGCCTAGTTCAGAGCAGCCAGCTATGCCACAAACAAGCAGAATCTGAATATATTCCTTTTCTGCTGCTTTAATGAACACTGTTTTACCATGAATACACCCTTGGAAACTGCGACATTTTAGCTCTAAACATAGAGTTTTGGTACCCTGAATCCGCAGAGAAGAACATAATAACCATCATCAAGGAAAAATGAACAAAGATTTCGATGAGCTTTCTCTACTATAGCCTAGATACAGAAGGTGACTAGTTACATTTCTTTGAACAGTAATCATTGATTGCACCGTTGAAAGAGATACAAAGCCCATAACGTCCGAACTCCAAGAAACAATCAGTGGACATGGTAAGAAAGACTAACATTGTAATTTTCATGAAGTACTCCACAGTTTTTTCCATCTTCCAGCCTCCATATTCACCTGCCCATGGGGGCAAAGAGTGATGCAAGAGTGAGCATCACCTTCATCCCATAGGAGCGAAACCTATGGATGATCCACTTGTAGCGCTCTAAAGCTGCATAATTAACCTGAATAGGAGATGTTGCAGCCTATCATTTATTTCCAATCAGTAATATTCTTTATACATAGCATCTTAATGTTAAACAGTTCAGCGCACATTTAAGAAAAGCAATTTGTTTAATCCAATTTCCGATAACTGCAACTTGGACAAATCAAGAATCGTCACTAGTTGAGCTTATGATAGGCCAATGTCAGACTAACACTATCTTTGAGTCCGTTGACTGGTTCCTCGGGCATGACTCGTGTCCAGTCTATCCCCATTCTGAAAACACTGATCCCAGTATCTTTAGCCAGTTTTAGTTCAGTGTCAGGATCAGTCCGGAATCTTAGGGCTGCATGCTAATGTTCCCGTTTATTATTTTCGTTCCTCTGTTTCTATTTCTTAGTGTTTCTATTCCTGGATGATTTTTTTTGTGAATCAGAATGCGTTTGGTAATTGCTAAAATTTTTGTTCCAAGAACAGAAACGCATTTGGTAACTGCATAAAATTTTCGTTCTCAATTTGTATTTAAATTAAATAATTATAGAATCATATTTGATGACAAAGAAAAGAGAAAATAATTAAATCAAATAGTGATTAAGAAAAAAAAACGAAAACATAAAAAAGAGTTGCAAAAAAGAAAGTTAATCTTTTTTAGATTTAAAAATACCATCTTGAAAAGAAAATAAAAATAAAAATATCAACTATCTTTTTGTATTTTTCTAACCACGAATGATATTTTTCTAATTGTTTTGGGTATTTTACAAAATTGATTCCTAAGGCTAGGCCAAGGCTTTTAAAGTTGATTTTGCAATTTTTATGATTTTTTGTTATTTTTAAATTAATTTTAAATATAAATATAAATCAGGTTTCAACAAGAACTGAAAGTATCAAGGGAAAATTCATAAAAGTATATCGTGGAAAGCAGTGATCTGCAAAAATATTTCGGAACACAAAAATCATTTTTTTTGTTTTGAAAAGTGGTCCAAAAGTGTTCCGAAATTTTTGAATCAGAATTACAATTATTTGCATTACCAAACATGTTTATGTTCTTTACTGTTCCAAGGAACAGAAACAGAGAAACGGGAACACTGCCAAACAGACCCTTAATCTCTCCTCCCTGAAAGTGATTCAAACAATACATACATCAATTCCACAGAAGATTACTTTACAAGTCACCTTTATGTGTTTTTATTTATTTATGTTTTTTTTTCCTTTTTAATGTTTTCCAGAGACGAGATACTCACTATGATGGAAACGGGGAGATGATAGACTATGTAGATATAATGCTAGATTACATCAATAAATCCTATTAAACAGAGAAAAAACATTTTTCCTAGAGGTATATCTGCGTTTGGTAACGCTCCAGGGAAAGTGTTTCTATTTCCAAGGTGTTCCTGGAACACTTTTGGAACAAAAACACGTATAGTTGAAAAATATTTCAAAAGTGTTCCGCAGAACACTTTTGTGCCGGGAAACATTTTTGGAGAAATAAAAAAACTTGCTTCTAGGTTTTGGAATACTTTTTTAGAACACTAGCGCCACCGCCACAGCCGCCGCCGCCGTCCTCCACCGCTGCCAGCGTTCAACAGCGGGTGGCGAAAAAAAGTATTTTTTTACTTACCATATGCGTTTCTGTTCCCAGAAATCGTAGCCGGGAATAGAAACACAAAAAAATATTTCTGTTCAAAAACTGTGCCCAAGAACAGAAACGCCCCTTTAACGCAACCTAAATGATCAGACCCCTAGTCTTTCAACATACAAATTATATTAAATGATCAAACCCCTAGACTTTCAACAAACATAAATTTAGGCTTACGGATGTGGAACATTATGCCAGGAAGCAACAATATGATGGCACAATTCATCTGGTGTAGCATTTATTTCTTCTTCCACCACTACATCTTCTTCCTCCACAAACTTTTCGAATCCTCTAATCATGGCTTCCATAGCAACCTTAAGAGGCCTTTTCTTTTTCATAGTTATATTCGCATTATGATAGAATGTCATTATTTTTAAGATAATTCAAGAATTCAGTACTGAGGTATTCACCTCCTCGATCAAATCGAAGAGCCTTAATACTCTTTCCTGTTTGTTTCTCAACTTCAAACCTAAATTCCTTGAACTTTTCAAAAGATTCAGATTTATACTTCATTAAATACAAATAGCCATACCGTGAATGGTCGTCGGTAAATGTAATGAAGTAAGAATAGCCACCTCTAGCAGTTTTATTAATTGGTTCACATACATATGTATGTATCAATCCCAATATGTCAGCAACTCATGCACCATATCCTACAAAGGGCACTTTAGTCATTTTTCCTTAGAAGACACGCATTACAAGTCAAGTATGGTTCAAAATCAATTGGATTAATGTATCCATAATTACTCAACTTGTTAATCATATATTCTCTAATATGACATGATCGGAGATGCCAAACATAGTTTGGATTTGGAGTATCTCTAGGGCATTTATTAGTTATGGCATTCACATCATAACTTTGTTACTTATTGACATTGGTAATCGCATTATCGGACATTGTAATGGTATATAGATTATTAATTAATAATCCAGAACCAACACATGTTCTATTATAATAAATAGAACATACATCATTAGTAAAAAAAAATCATAATTATCTTTACCCAAACGAGATATAGAGATGATGTTCCGAATAACGTTCTCATAATGCAAATAATTATTTAAAACCAAAACATGTCCTGAAAGCAAACATAAACGGAAAGTCCTTATAGCTAATGCAGCAACTCTTACCCCATTTGCAAATGTTATGGCAATCTCATTTCCCCCAGCATTCTGCTTATTTCCAGATTCTATAATGACATACAAATATGTGAGGTTGCAGCAGAATCCAGAATCCATAAGCTAGATTCAGTACTAATCATATGATTAGTTTCAATCAGCATAGATACCATATCTTCGCATCGTGAGGTACTTCTTACAGTTTCTCCTCCAGTGCCCTATGACACCACAATATTGACATTTCCCTTTTTTAATCTTGGGCTTTAGTTGTACAGCAGTTTTCACATGCCTCTTCCATTTGTTTTTCTTCAAAGCAGTTTTACTCCTTGAAGAAGAAGCCTTATTTATAGCCACTACATTGGGCCTTGTGTTATGCATTTCTTTCTCATAAACTACCAGCATATTATGTAACTTAGTTAAAGTTTTCTCCAACTTATGCATGTGAAAGTTTTGGACAAAATCAGAGAAGGAATCGGGTAAAGATTGGAGGATCAAATCCACAGCTAAGTCATTATCCATGACAAGATTTAGTCTTACCAATTTTTCTATGTGCCAAATTATTTTCAGGAACTGATGATCCCTCAGTCATCCTCATACGGTACAATATTTTAGATATCTCATATCTAGATGTTTGACCATTCTCATCAAAGAATTCCTTCAGGTGCAATATAATCGACCTAACATCTTCCATTGCTTCATACTTCTTCTGAAATTTATTGTTCATTGAAGCAAACATATATGACCTAACTTTTAAGTCATCATCATGTCACTTATCATAAGTGATGCGTTCCTCTTAGGTCTTACCCTCAGAAAAGGAGGTTGGCATAATTCATTAAGCACATACCCGAGTTTTTCTGAATTGAGAACAATTCTCAAATTCCTCACCCAGTCGGTGAAATTAGGTCCAGTCAAACAATTCTTGTCAAATATCGAAGCGAGCTGGTTTGTGTTCACCATTTTCAGAGTAATAAATATATGTGCAGAAAATAAATTGTTAGCCATTGTCTTTTAAAATAACTATTTCATTTTGGCCTTTAAATGAAATAGATCATCCCACTAAATTTATATTCGGATCTCATATTCCTTAAAATGAGAAACAATAATTTTTCTCGGGTAAAGATTACTAGCGGAGATTGGAATCCCATCAGTTTGTAGTCTCCCTCACTTAACAGTTATTGGTGTTCTATAAAATTAGTGAGTGAATCAACTTATTCAACGCATCATATGCGAATCTTAATCATAACCTTGGCCTCTAGACCATGAAAGTCTCACCTGACAGTTATTGACTTCATAATCATAGTTAAGTCCAACCCATCGTCTCATGCAAGTATTGAAAACGTAAACGATCCCTCACCTAACAGTTATTGAAAATCGTTCAGCTTCAACCCTACATCATATGTTTAATGGATTGGTCAATTATTATGAATGACAATTGACCCCTATGTACCCATAGTTAGTCAATCAATCATTATAATAAAAGATCAAACCATGACGACGGAAGGCCACGAGTCCAAAACCCGTTACGAATTAATATTATTTTAAGGAGATTTTAAGTCATTATTAAATATCTTAATTTGCACATTAACCGGTTTAACATGTTCACGAAAACAGAATAAATAAATAAATAGATGTTAATCGCATAAACATTTATCCTACGTGGTGATCATGGAATTATGATTTAATGGGTCTCGAGCCAATGAAACCACATTTAATTATTTTAATATTTTAATATTTTAGTATTTCGCTTCTTCTTGGTTCATCGAACTCTTCAAAAATCGGGTCCAAAGAGCTCTCCAGGTTAATGGCTCCTCCACGTAGTCCTCGTTGCATTTACATTAATAAATGGCTATGCTAAACTATGCTAAAAATAAAAATTACATGAAAAATAAAAGAAGAACGCAGCCTTCATTTTAATAATTACAACCCCAAAAAGTACTAATAATCACCATACATTCATATATTCATCAATCACATTGATTATGGATTTTTCCATGATCACCACCCTTTCGCGTGAGCAATAAATTCATAATTTAAAGTTTCGGAAGGTGCAAAAAAAATCTGCATTGAATCAAATTCTTAATCGAGCAACGCAAGCCGTATCAATAAATTAACGCCGACGAAACAAATTTCACGTGCGTAACTTAAACGCTAGTAGCATTCTCAATCTTATATTCACAGCGACAAATCATTTTTGCATAATTCATACATAATATAAAACTCATTACCGATTTTTGATTCAAAATTGATTTAGATTCAATTTTTGCTACGTTGATTAATTTTATCATATAAAATAATCAACTTCTATTGGCCACGTAAAAAGAACAATTCTCTGAAAATAAATTGGCCGTAGTGTCGCAAAAATCAATACAAACTAAAAACAATTAAGGGTGCATATGGGAACGTTTATGTTCCTGGGCATTGTTTTTGAACAGAAACATTTTTTTGTGTTTATGTTCTCGGCTACGTTTTTTGGGAACAGAAACGCGTTTGGGAATTTTAAAAAAAAAAATAAGCAATTTTTTTCACCGCCGCCATTGACCGGAGGCGACAGCGGCAGCGGGCGACCGGCTACGACGGTGGCGGCGGGCGACTGGGGAAGGCGGCGGCGGCCGTCGACAGGGGCCGGCAGGTGACCGGTGGCGGCGGCTGCGGACGGCGACCAGTTCGTCTGCGGCAGCGGTGGCCAGTGGATGGTGGCCGCATTGGCGGCGGTGGGTGATGGTTCCAAAAGTTTTTCAAAAAGTTTTCAAAATCCAGAGGCAAGTTTTTTTTTCTTCAAAAATGTTCCCTAGCGCAAAAATATTACGAGGAACACTTTTTGAACATTTTTGAACCATACGCATTTGTGTTCCAAAAGTGTTTCAGAAACACCCTTGGAACAGAAACACTCTCCCTTGAGTATTTCTGCAGCATTACCATACGCACCCTAAACGCACGAAAATGCCTAAGGATTGGCTCTGATGCCACTGTTGGAATTCACGTAACACGTACGGGCAAAATAAAAATATATAAATGCAACGAAAATAAATAAATACCCATATATGTATCTCCAGAGACGTAGTTCGTGCGTTTCAATCGAAAAACATATTAAACAAATAGAGTTAGCGGATTACCTATCGTAGCGTGCTTGAAAACAAATTTGTTCAGATGTTCTTCTATCCGAACCACACAAGTGTCGAGCCTTTAGTTCAAACACACCACCAAACGAAACAACGAACGAAAGAACGAATCCGGAAATCACCACCTTAATTGTGCTAGCAATTCATAGTGAAGTTTTCTCTCGTTCTTTAGTTTTTGGTCACCATGGGAGCAAGAAAAAATGAGAGAGACATCATTCTTTTTCTATCACAAAAATGCACACCCTTAATCCATGATCTTTAATTATGCATTGCACACACACACGTACATAAATTTAGGATTCGATCCAAGAATTATGCTGTCATACAATCAGCAATTTAATTATCGTAATTATGGCAATTAACTAATTAAGCCTTTAATGGGCTTAAATTTGCAACACTGCCATGGCGGAGCCCGGGGTAGTGATCAAGTCGGAGGTGGAGGCGGCTTGGATCCTCTCGACCAGCCTCGGCATCCACAGGTAGCGTATGGCGTCCTTGAATTGCTTGCTGTTGACGTCGCATTTGAGCTGCTTACCGTGCTTCTGCACCCAGGTTCTCCAGTAGTTCTTGATCTCGTTGTCGGTCCTGCCCGGCAAGTGTTGCGCGATCTTCGACCATCTATAGATAATCACCCGGAGCAAAAAATAGAAAAGAAAAAATCATCAATAATTCATCTAGACGAGAAACGAACACAGCCGCCTTTTCTTCTTTATCGAATAAACATCGGGTCGACAAGATATTTCGAGGGGACATAGAGACACGTACCGATTGCCCCAGCGAGAATGTAGTTCGAGAATCAAGAGCTGCTCTTCGGGGCTTATGTTCCCGCGCCGAACGTCGGGGCGGAGATAATTCAGCCACCGCAGCCGGCAACTCTTTCCTGTCCGTTTCAAACCTGCGAAATTCATCGCGGAGAACACCAACATTGATCAGATTGAATTAAAGCTGAGTTCTTCTTTTTTAATTTGTTTTTCTGGGCAAAAGTAGCCATCAAGATACAATGGAATGAACAGTAAGCATCTCTATCGATCCTCCTCCCGGGCCACGACAACGTACGTCCCATGTTTCTTGATTCTTTTGAGGAATAATACGTAACTCTCATCACCAATCTCAACCAAAAAGGTCGCAAAAAAAGAAGAAGAGACGAACAGTATTTTTCACATGTGGGGTTTCTCTTTCAAGAAACGTGTCCCGTTTGACCTTTCCTCCACTTGACTCCCAAGTCCAACGCCTTTCACGTTTGGCTTCTTCTTGGGTCCAGTACGATCCAGATGGAGGAGGATCTCGACGAGATGAACTCCAGCCAAAGAAAGAAGAGTGACCCGGGTTTTGTTTTCGATCCCGAAAACGACTTCGGATCATCATCGACATGCACGCGCAAAGAAATCTTTTGGGGGGAGATTCTTGATTACTGAAGGGGGGGTTTCTCGACTTTTATTACCTGCGCTGTGGGCGAGGGAGTTCCAGCGGCCTTCGCCGTGGTTGGCAATGTAATTGATGAGGGTGAGGTCCTCCTCCACAGTCCAGGGACCTCTCCTCAGATCCTCCATCATCGCTTGCTGGTCGTCTTCTTGGCCGTCGCAGCCGCTCCCGTTGGCGCCTATGATCCCCCTCGCGTCCATGTCACCTCTCCTGCTAAGCGGGTTCTTGATTCTCTTCCTCACACCTGGTGGGGACTGGTTGATTGATGGTGAAGAAAGAGGCAGGAATGGAAACTGGAGAAGGGTCTTTCTGATGAGATAGAGAGGGAGAGATTGATGGGATCAGTACAGGAAGGAGAGAGAGGTGGGGCTCTCATAGAGAAAAAGATATGGGACGATACATCAATACGCGGTATCTAAAAAATTAGAGATTTTCAATACGCTGAGATACGTTATATATTAAATGTGTATATATATAAATTATTATTTTTATGAACTCTAAACATCATATATATGACTAAATATTATAGCTATTTTATATTTGATGAAAAATGTCAGTCAAAAACTAAAAAAAAAGTTCAAATACTTCACAAATTGTATTAATAAGCGAAATACGTCGTAAATTAGGCCCGAGAGATTGAGAGGGTTTTCTAGATTTGGGCCTGAAATACTCCAATTTATAACTTAGAATTCAAATTTAAACTCAAAGAGCCCAAACACAATTTTGATTTCATGGGGACCAGGCGAACATGCGTCGAACACGCCCGGACAAACGCGTGTTCGGGGCGTTGACCATTCGGACACGCTCAGATACGCCACCGTATCCGATACGCAAAAAAAAATCCCCAAATACGCGTATCGATGCTACATAGGGTGGGGTTGGAACAATAAAGAAAAGCCAAAAAAAAATAACAATTTATTTTTAAAAATCGATCTAGTGAACTTGTGAAAAATTGCAAAGCCGCAATAGGGGAAACTATTTGAAATAGTTTGTTATCATGAAAATGGATGTATCATTTGTGAAGCACCTCGGAAACTGCGAGTTGAGAATCGATTGTTGATCATCTGTGCTCCATTCGTGCCCTTCTTCTATCAAATTCAGGTCCACTCTTGTCCATGTATCCGAAGTCCTCCTGTGCAAAAGACAATTACTTAAGACCTCTTTCATCCTCTGACCAACAACAAGATAACTGAAATAGTAAAAGACAATGTCTATTCTCTGCAAGTTAGCAAGTAAAGAATACATATGAGAAATTAATGAAAACTGGATGTATCTTTTGCGAAGTACTCGGGTAACTCGAAGTTGGGAATCGATGGCCGATCATCTGTGCTCCATCGGTGTCCGTTGTCCATCAAATTCAGATCCAGTCTTGTCCGTGTGTCCGAATTCCTTCTGCGCAAAAATGAGTAATTTCCATTTCGGCGTTAGAATTACTTAGACACACAAATATGTATATGTAAAAAAAAAAAAATTAGCTCCATACGAAACCTCTTTCATCCCCTGCCCAATAACAAGAAAAATGAAATTACAGAAAAAAATAACTTGTATACTCCGCAAGTTAGACAAGCTCGTTAGAATCCAATCATGATTTGTCAAGTTGGGTCCCAAAATCATATGAACAGCGAAATGTTCCTTTTCATGCCTTCTATTTTTCCTAAATTTCAAGAGATCTTCACACTGTCATTTTCAAACTCACATTTAAATAGATAAATTACATTTTAGACAAAGTCAGAAAAACACAAAAAGGAAAAAAAACACGAATTTTGGCCCTTACTTACCTCGGGACCAGCGGGGTGTTGATGCTCTCACTTCCCTCGGAGACCTCGGACCTGGCACAGGCGTTGGTCGGGACCTGCAAGACCTCGTCGGAATCCGCGGCGCTACTCGATAGGGATCGGGTGTTGCTGAACGACCTGAGGAAGTTGACGATCAGATCTTCGGCAAACAAGGGCTGCCCTCTGTTATTGCCAGTTTCAGAGTGAGCGTCCAAGAGATGGCTGAGCCTCTTCGCGGGATTCTGGCCATGGAGGAGCTCCTTGATCGCGTTCTTGCGGCTTGAGGAGAGGTTCTTTGGCCAAGCGGAACGCTCCATTGATGAGACCTGCAGGTCTTGGGCTTTGCTTTGTGACGGGTTAGTAAAGTGAAGAGACGGAGAGGGTCTTGATCAACCGCAAGAGGCAAGGAAGATACGTGGCAGGTGGTGCGAAAATTCTGCGTCTCGTGGGATCCAGCCTGATCCGGATCCCCTGCCCTGGTGCTATCAAGGCAGGGGAGGTCCTGATGTGATCTGGCCATCCGTGGTTGAACGGACGGATGGGATTGATGGGGCCAAAAAGTGACCCAAAAAATAATAAAAAACCTGCTGCGACCATCTCCCCCCGATTTCTCCCTCCTCCGTCGTGTATGTCGTCGCTTCTCCTCCTCCGGTGACGGACCTCTCCGAGGCCGTCGACGCCAGCCTCCGCGGATTCGCCGCCGATGCGTTCTCATTTCTCTCTCCTCAAATCTCGGAACGACCTCCTCCGTCGTGTGGGGAGGGCGCTGCAGGAGATGGGGAGCGGGGGCGACGTGCTGGTGAGGCGAGGGGAGCCCGTGCCCTCCGATTTCGAGGGCCCGATTCTGGTGTGCACCAGGAACGACGATCTCGAGGCCGTCCTCGACGCGACCCCCGTCGTCTCGCTGGAGTGGTACAGTTCGGATTTTTGGTTAGGGTTTCTAAATGTTGTATTGCGACATTGTCATGATGGAGCATCCGTTCGTGTCATTTCTCTGGATTGGAATTTCAGGGGCTTAACGGATATGTCGAAGAAATGAGTTGTCATTGGTGATTTTGCTACTTGGAGATTAATTCATAGGAAAGTCCCCAAAATAGTTGATGAATGGATGTGACATTGTGACTTCTGAATCGTTTTTAGTGCTTCATTTTGGTCCCATTTAGGTGATATGTGTTTTTTTTAGCTTGTTTACACTAGTTGGCAATCATTTACTCTTGAAAGATATCTCGTTTCATTCGCTGACTGACTTAATGGGCTCAACCTGATTGACTGGAGACTGATACAGTGGCCTGCGCAGTAGAATTAGATTTATAGTGATAGGATATTTTGCAGGTCTCCTCGGTATTCTTTTAGTGAGTCCAATTTGCAGGGCAGATTTTACTGCATTTCTTTGGGTAACTCGCAGAAATTCTACGAGTCTGTATTAATCGAGTTTCAACTTGCAATGTGCATTCTCTGGGAACTGGGAAGTATCCTTCTTTACTACTGCAACAATCATCAGAAACCTTCAAATTTTCTGTCTGCATGGAGACAAAAGTGGCAACTTTTTGCATTACCTGAACTTGTATTGTTGCTTTCGGAGTTCTTCTAAAGACGCTTTTGGTCATGAGAGTGTGTATTCTGACAGTCTAGCAGATTTGGTGTTTTTCCAGAATGGGATGCTGGAGCCGTGGCTTGAAAGCAAAGGTTTAAGTGATGCCGACCAAGTATTGGCGTACTTTGCAGTGTCAAGGTTAGGAGAACCGCCTGTTGATGGAAAGACAGATACTAATCCTGAAGGACGCTGCATATGGGAAATGGGCTTCAGCAGTTGCTGGAAGGTTACAAGCTGGAGGTCTGTCTTGCAAGGTACAGGCAGTAACCTTTTTGTTTCTTTATTCCACTTCCAGAAACTTGGAAATCTGTTTTATCTGAACTTAATTTTTTTCTATTGGCATTCATAAAATTAGAAGAAAAGAGAGTAATGTAGTTCCTCCTTTTCCCATTCGTTCTTGTGGATTTGAGTTACAAGAAATCTTTATGAAGTATAATGACTATATGAACTGTTCTTGTTAAGTAATTTTAAACATATTATACACAATTTCAGTGGCGGAATCACTGCAGTTTCTCTGTGTTATAAAACTCATGAATGCCTGATGTCCTCTATGTCTGTGCTCAACGTTCTTTTGGGGAGTGTTCCTCTTGTGTACGAGTGTACCTATGATGTTTTTCCATATATGTGTGTCTTCAGCATGGTAGTCCTTTGCTGTCTTTGTTTTAAGATATTTCTGGTTTCATAGCTATAATGTTCACCTTGCAAGTTTCCTAGAAAAAGAGACTAATTATCATCTCCAATAATTCTGGCATATGTGAGATTGCCACTTCCAAATGGTCGTCCCATGGAGAATCACTTCAAACTGTGTTAACAAGTTTGAATTTGCCTTTCAGGTAGAAAGCCTTATCAAAGAACTCACATTGGCTGCTGCAGTTGAAAAGGGCATAGTATTTGATGAAGGCATTGAGGACAGATTATGTGCTTACTCACGAGCGGTGGCGCATTAATGATAATTAATCCGTAGTGGTACGATCATTAGTTTAGGTCCACTAACTATTCTTAATGTTTTCCAGCTTTGGTACTTCAGTGCTGAACCTGCCACTTGAGGTGCTGCGACTTGGTGTTGCTGATTCCTCCAAGGCAGAGTAAGTAGACACTTTTGGTTCTACATGAAAATAATGGCATTCTTACTTATGCTTGATGTCTTAATGGCGAAGTTCAATGGCTTCCTTGGAATTGTTGCTAAGGATGCTCATCATGCAGGTGCAACTTTGCGCTGCTTCGTATACATCAAGAGTACCATAAACTGCGTCCGCACTTGGAGACCATCCTTGAGGTTAGCATACAGACCGTTGGTTAACTGCAATAACCAAATGAAAATGGCATCGTGGCTCCATTAGAAAAATGTGAAAAATGACTGAGCTGTCTTATCTTACAACTATGCATCCAGAACTCGGATCCTATTGACTACATGCGACAACTTGAACCCACCAAAGATGTAATTATTCTGAACAGATCATGGGAGAAACAAAAGGCCATTGACTTACATTAATCTTGTTTCTGCCTGAATTTGATAATGCATTGCGATCTGTTGCTGTTATATCTTACTTCAAGAATTCTCATGTTTGCAGCTCGAGTGCAGGATCATCAACCTTGCGCGAACCCTGGCAGTGCGTGGGGACAACTGAAAATTGGTTGACCGGTGTCTCATCAAGGTTGCCTGACCCAAGTAATGAAGTGATCATGGAAGTCTTTCAGTGTCTAATAAAAAACTCATGATATAATCGTGGATTGTTTGA
Organism: Rhodomyrtus psidioides; assembly: GCA_021437785.1. Classification (NCBI taxonomy): domain Eukaryota; kingdom Viridiplantae; phylum Streptophyta; class Magnoliopsida; order Myrtales; family Myrtaceae; genus Rhodomyrtus; species Rhodomyrtus psidioides. Next base: position 105,698 of record JAILYB010000041.1, on the reverse strand, counting down.
GCATCTGAACTCGCTCTCCATATGTTGTTTCTGTTGTTTCCTATCTGAGCATCCGAACTTGCTCTTAGTACAACTAATGGCGTCGCTTCTGTGTGTCGAGCATCTGAGCTGCTCATGGTTGGCGTTGCTGGTTACTTCTATGGCTTCTCTTTATCCTTATATCAACTCAACCCTATGCTTCAACATGTTGATGTTGCCTTGTGTTGAATGTCTTACTTTACCCTTATATACTGCTTGGCTCAAAGAAATAAAAGTCATCTAGACGTCAATGAACTCATTGTCAGATTTCATGGAAATGGCTATCAATATGCACGACTAGGAGAGAGTGTTCGAGTAATGAAAATCCGGTTTTTGTACCTCATCTTCGACTAGAAAATAACAACACATGCTTTACCCAGTGAAATCTTCCTTTCCCGTGTGTTGCGGTGAAGCTTCTTGGCGTCTCAACAGGTTCTTGTTCTGAGCCAGAACTACTTGAAAAGGTGGTTGAAGTACGACACGTCGCACCTAGGTTCCTTAGAATTGTTAGGAATGATGGCTCACTGCTGATCTGTGACTTGGTTTAATGTCGTCTGGCTGGGTTTTCCGCATCAAACTCGAACTTTGAAAGGCAAATTCTTTGCGAGTGTATTGCGGTGAATGAAAACCTACCTAGCGGGATGGTTAAATTTGAGAGGATTTACGTGAGACTTGCGTGGAAACCAGTATCTGGTGTGTAGATGTAATTTTTGTATGTGCCAATCTCTACTAACTGGATGTGTAAAGCAAGGGGACATAATACCACAACTTTGCGCGGAGAAAAGCGTAGTCGAACAAAATAGGGAAGTTACAAAGAAAGACTAGGCAATGTTTGAACACAGCTCTTATGTTCCCATTTCAAAGGAGACGAGGAATAAATACGAACGCTATCGAACCCCCTGCAGGTCTTCATTGTCATTTTCATCATTTGGCTCGCGTTGACTCACAAAATTTTACCACAGCCTAAAAGGATCATTCACATGTAATCAAAACAGTCACGAGTACAGACCTCAAAGGCTCAAACAGATAAACTCGTAGAGAATGTGGGAAAAGCCAAGACAACGGAAAGAAGGCAGATAATCACTCTACTCATCAAGGAAAGTTTACAGACAACTCTCAAGATGAAGTTCCTCACAATCTTAACTATTTGTTAGAATGCTTACATTTGCAAGACTACATCCCCTCTCATCCTCGACCAAAATATGAAATCAAATAGACACTAGCAAAAGATATATCTAAATTTTTATACTCCAATGGAGTTTGCGAGTATGCAGAGACACCAGAAACGGGACGTAGAATAAATGAGACACATCCTGCTGTGAAGGTTAGAGGAACTTTAGCTTTCCCTTGGAGATAGAAGCCTTCGCCTGCCACAGTGCCATCTCGGTACCCGTCAGGCCAGAGCATGACCTAGCAGCTGCTGCTGCGCCCAAGGTGATGGAGAAACAGAGAGACCGTGCAAAGGAAAGTACGAAGTGGAAGAGCCGTCAAAAGGAAGCGGTGCCTCTGTGCAAGGGTCGACCAGCTTCCCAGCTCTTCTCGTCCAAATTGCTTCCTAAACGATGGTGACCTCCGGTGAGGAGATGATAGTACGGTGTCGAGAACCATGGCTTGCGGTCAAGAGCTATCAATCCAACCTGGACTTTCTACTTTCATATTTGTGTTCATCAATGCAAAAAAAAAGGTCAGAATGCGTCGATAATTAAACAGATCGGAAAAATTCCAGCACAAGTTTCCGCCGAAAGATGTAACAGATAGCCATACAAACAGTAAAGCTCTAAGCGAGAACAAGTCGGCAGAGTGGGGAAACTCGCATCTCTTTCAAAGGGACAAAACATGAAGAGAAAGATTCTGAAAGCGCTGGCAAAACAGTCATGGAGGAAAACGTGCTCCCCCAGAGATATAGCAAAAGGCAAACACCTAATTTATACATCACGAGTCGTGGAACAAAACCGCGTTCATTATATGACGTCGAAATATGATATGAGTACACTAAGGTACACAAATAGGAATTTCCTCCGTCTCTCTCTTTTGCATGCTGATCAGAAAATGCAATCTACCATCCCCGTCATGACATTATAGCTGGAGGGCCGTAGAGCAACCATGATATGCTCATTAAGACATCGTTTCATTAGATTATGTAAGGAGAAGAAAGTACTACATCACAAATCAAACGGGCGTGCTGCAGCACCATAACCAGATGATTAACATACACGTTTAAGATCTAAAGCGCCATAAATTCGCGAGACCCTCGTAAAAGAAAAGGGATCGGGATTCCATGACATACTTAAAGTATGTCATGGGTGACATACTTTTCATCCGAGCCGTTCATTCTAAATGAACGGCTCGGATGGAGACACGTCATCATGCTGGGGAGGGAGCGAAATTTGAGCGCGAATTGTTGGCGAGAATTTCAAAAACACAGCCGTACCTATTCCTCTGTTTTCTCTCTCGGCTCAAAGAAGGAACCGAGAACAGTCCTCCCGTCTCACCTCCTTCTCGTTTCGCTCCCTCCTCCATCGTGTCTGCAGATCCGCCGCCGACGCTCACACCATGTCATTCCAAGGACAAACTCTTTCTATTCGAAGCCCCATATACACAATCCGTGTTGAAAAGCACAAAAAACGAAATAAGAATCAGAATGAAAGTCAGATCTTTACGTGTGCTACACTGAAACATTGACGTGGAGCATGTCTATCACGGACTCAACGACGGAAGCTAGATGATAGATACTTAAAGCCACGAAACTATTCAACCGAGATCGTTCATCATTAATATCCACCAATTAATGAGTTGGGAAAGACCAGGACCACGCTGGTACGTGTCGAAGAGATTGAGAACAGAAGCATAGAACCCTAGGATTACCCAAAAGGATGGCAAAAAAGCAAACTAGTTCATGCCAACCGGACGACAGGACAAACACCCAAGAAGATCTAATAAACTCTGTAATCGATCGGACGATCCAGCCATCGCCAACCCAAGAACGCGACATCCGCTCAGACCCTCCACAACGAATCGACGACGCGTTTAATTGAACCCCGACCATCGGGAGGACACGGTCGGATCTGAAGACGAAGATCGAGCATTTCGAAAGGTTGGTCGGGGGGGGGGGGGGGGGGGGGGGGTGTGGGGTTTGTGAGAGGGAGAAAGACAAGGATGGGCGAGGGACTTACAGAAAAAGCAGAGGATCCAGATCAAGGGGGTGGGATTGGATTCGACCCCTCGTGGTGCCTTTCGTTCGCGAGGATGAGGTTGAGGATGAGGTTTAGGATGATGAAGGGGATGATCGAATAGAGGTAAAAGCTCGAACCTTTCTTCCTTCCTTCCTTCTTTTGTCCTCGGTGAATTGTGGGGGAGGGCCTTTCTGAGTTTGTGGTTCGACCAAGGAGAAGGGGAGGGTCGCACTTTCTGTCTCCTCGGCGTGTCTGAAATTCAAAAAATTTGGATCCCCAAGCCCGAAATTGACGTAGCTGAATCTGAGCCGTTCAATAAGAATGAGCGGCTCAGATCCAGAGTATGTCATGGAATCCGGATCCCCGTTCAACCAACGGACGTATGGGATTCATCAGGGCGGAACTGGAACGTCTGCCATACTTGGATTATGGCAGGCCTACCATACTTGAAATCGCAGCCGTCTATTTGCATCCGAGAGCTGGGAGTCGGCCACGTCATCTGCACATTAAAAACTGGAGGTAGTCGCCGTCCACGTGATTGCAATTTGGGGCAAAACAGGGGAACAAACAAATTTTGCAGAGAGAGAGAGAGTGAGACAGACCTGCGCGTGGAGGAAAATTGGAGGTAGTCGCCGTCCCCGTCGTCACGTCACTCAAAACGCTGCCGAGACACTCGTGGGACGAGCCTTTGCAGGAACTCGCCATAGAGGAAGAGAGAACTCCAACATCCGAAGGAGGTCGAACCACTCGCAATCGAGTGGACCCAAATCGCGAGGGAACTTCAAATCGCCTTTGTGTCGCCAAGCTCCAGATATCTGCTCGCCCCTCGAAGCCACTGACGCGCGGTCTGGGAGATCTTGTGAGCGACGAAGCCGGACGAAGCCGGACTGGCCGACGCCGGTGAAGAAGAGGGTGCCGCGGAGGAGAGGAGGAGAAGGGACGAAATTTGAGGAGAGAGAAAGTCGAGGGACGAAATTTGAGGAAAGAGAAAATAAGGTTTTCGTTTTTCTTTTTGGACGTTCCGCTCAAAATTTGAGTTTTTAATGTGCAGATGACGTGGCCGGCTCTCAGCTCTCGGATGCAAATAGACGGCTGCGATTTCAAGTATGGCAGGCCTGCCATAATCCAAGTATGGCAGACGATCAGGGCACCCCTTGCTAGCGCCTGGATCCCCTGCATGTAAGGCAGGGGATCTTAATTCAGGGGGAAGATCCAAGGGTTTTAATGAATTAAGATCCCCTGCCTTTAAGGCAGGGGATCCGCGTGCCCCTTGCCCTAGTAGCACCAGGGTAGGGGAGGGTTTTTTTTTTCGATTTAGTTCAAAAAAATATTTACAAAATTAGGTATAAAAAAATATATTTATCGATTTGGATCTCGCGCGCTAGTTCGGGTAGCGCGCGAGACCCGCGTGCTAGTTAATGTAGCACGCTGGTTAAGCCAACGCGCAAGCGCTGCGCGCTGGTTAAACTTGCGCAAGCGCACTTCCTGTGCATGCAAGCTTTTTGCTTGCTTGCACAGGTTTTTATTATTTTTTTTATTGAATAAAAATTATATTTATTATTAATTTTCGATGAATTTTACTAGAGACGAATTCTACGACGAACGTGTTGTTCGAAATGTACGCTATATATTTTGCGACGAAATTTACAATAAATTTGATGTTTCGTTGCAAATTAGCGAGGAATTTTTTTCTTCGCTAATTTTCCTTAGCTAAAATCCTTTTTTATGTTTTTCAATTATTTTACAAGCATGTCGTAAATTTTATCTTTTTTGTATTTGTCGTCAATTTGGAACGAATTTCTACGCTATATATTTTGCGACAAACATGTCACAAATTTCGTCACGCGACACGTTTATATTTTGTGACAAACTCATTCACAAAATATTTCGTAAAATATAAACGTGTCGCAGGACGAAATTTGCGACATGTTTGTCGCAAAATATATAGCGTAGAAATTCATCGCAAATTGACGACAAATACAAAAAAGATGAAATTTGCGACGTGTTTATAAAATTGTGCAATAAAAAAATTAAAGAAACCTGTGCATGCTTGCTTGCGCAGGGGCAGCCTGCGTGCTGGTTAAACGAAAAAATTAATAGAAACCTGTGCAATAAAAAAAATTAATAGAAACCTGTGCAAGCATGTTGCCAGCGGAAAATAAACGAAATTTGCAACATGTTTGTAGAAATTTGTCCCAAGTTAGAGACAAGTACAAAAAAGACGAAATTTGCGACATGTTTGTAAAATAATTGAAAAACATAAAAAAGGATTTTAGTTACGGAAAATTAGCGAAGAAAAAAATTCCTCGCCAATTTGCAACGAAACATTAGATTTATTGCAAATTTCGTCGCAAAATATATAGCGTACATTTCCAACAACACGTTCATCATAGAATTCGTCGCTAATAAAATTTATCAGAAATTAATAATAAATATAATTTTTATTACAACAAAAAACTTATTCAATAAAAAAATAAAAACCTATGCAAGCAAGCGCTTGTGCTTGCACGCTGGTTTGACCAGCGTGCGGGTCTTGCGCGCTATCCCAACTAGCGCGCGAGATTCAAATCCATAAATATATATATTTTTATACCTAATTTTATAAATATTTTTTTTGAAATTAAATAGGAAAAAACCCGGCAGGGGATCCGTTTCCGATCCAGCCACCCCCACGCGTGTGCGAGTTACTGTTAGGTCGATAGTTGATGACATCATGACAAATAGCAAAAGAACAAGAAAATATCTTGTCTTATTTTAGTGTTACGATTGTTTTTGCTTGTTATCATATTTCGATGGGAGTGATGATCTAATTCATCATTACTTACTTTCATATTTGTTACTCTTGTTTTATTAAAATTGTTAGAAATAATTGAAAAATAATCGAGCGATTTTTTTGTATCTTTCACGATTCTCCAAAACTCTCAGGATGGTGGATTATCTTCGCTTGAATGTTCATATGCTTGATTTCTCTTGTAAATGTTATAAATAGGCTAAGTACTCTTCATTATTAAATGTACAAAAATTAGGTAATTCTTTCTTCCGAATATTTTTATCTCTGTTTCGTAGCCCTGGATGGCTAACCAGTATCCCTTCTTCACTAAACCTGACCCAATCCAGTCAACATACAAGCCGGCCACCACACCAACGCCATGTAGCTGCTACATTATATTGCCATGTCAGCGCCAAATCATCAACCACGTCACCCTCTAATGCATAGCATGTACAATCAGCTAGTTCTTCCTCTGTAGACTGAGCCAATTCATCCTCCTAAATAGAACCGGTTCAATTATTCGACTAGACCGGTTCTCTTCCTTTTCTGTCCAATTTAACCGGCCAAAAAAAAAAAACCAAGCTTCTGGTCAGTTCTTGGAGATTCCAGACTGATTCTTAAGGTATAGATATTTCACGGTATTGAATCTGTTTTTAGCCTTATTTCTCTCCGTATATATCTTCTAAGGTGTTGGCTTTTTTCGCTAGTAAAGCGTATATAATGGATAAATTGAAAATTTCATTATCCGTTCAGACCATATAAATAGTTCAAATTATATTTCACCGGCTTAAGAAATATCACTTTTTGGTAAGGGCCTAAGCCTAGCAAGGGCCAACGAGGCCTCACCCAAAGTGGGTAATGGTTTGCCTACCCAAGGAGAGGGCCAACGTCGCTCAAATTTGGGCACCCTGGCTTGGGCATGCCGAGGACCGACAACCTCCGTCAGCCCCTTCGATGATGGACATCGACAGGGGCAGCACTCCACTGGCACTACTATCGCCGCTGCCTGCTATTCTCTCTTTTTAAGTTTTGTTTTTCATATAATATTTTAACTTTTCGCCGACCCCAACTAGTTAAGATTATGCAAATTTTCTTATTAGTTACATCTAACATGTCTTCCCACTGAAATATAACCGACGCACTTATCGTTTGATTTTCCATAAATAGCTCCGACCATCTTCTTTGTTTCTTCTTCTAGCAGATTCAAGTTTCAACCATCGCTAGGTCTGCTTCTTGACCACAAACACACATTCGACAATATACACCTAGGTCGACGTAGCCAACTTCTGAGTCAAAAAAAGGCTGAGAAAAATTATAATACCGTCGCCTATCTTGAGCTATTTTACTCACATCCCATTGTGATCGGGGAAAATTACAAAAAAAAAAAAAAAATTCTTAAAACCTACTGCAATTACACCGATTTCGTCCTAAATATTTTTTTCAGCCGAATCAGTCATAAACCTTTTTGCAGCTGTGCCAATTCAGTCCATTCGGTCAATTTTGATCGGGTGACCGTCCGGCGACATGATATTTTGAAATTAAAACGAAGTAAAACTTTGGATTGATTAAACAACAATCACCTTCTTTAATTTTATATCCACTCACGTGCCACAGGTTCCTCCATCCTTCATAAAATAATTCCAAACCGGTCCAAAAGACGAGAGAGCAACAGTGCTCGGCAGAGTCGACGGATTGCGTGATGTTCTTTCTAATCAAAGGTGGGATTGTATTTTAATCGGCCTTTGCTTTCGTTTCAATCGTGGGGAAATTGGGATGTCATCTGAATTAATTTTTTTTTAATATATGGGTGAATGACATGGTCTATTGTCCTAATCGCAGATATAATAAGTTAGGAAGAAGGAGCCAAAAGCAATTTTCTACGACGAGGGACAAAAAGCGATCAAAGGAAAAGAGACGACCACCCCCATTGTCTCATCCATTAGACGCACGCCTCGAAAGAAAGCTTAAAGATTTGAAACGAAATAGAAATTTTTTAGGTCTTCGCCAATGTTTTATATATATATATATATATATATATATATATATATATATATATATATAGGTTCAACTTTTTGACTTTTGATTTACTTTTTTGAAATTTTGTAGCTCTCATAGTATGATTTTCTTACAGCGGGAAATATGACGAAATACCAAAAAAAAAAAATTGTTGATACGATAATCCTATACAGACTTTTCCATTTGTTTATAACACAAAAATACAAACACTAGGGTTGTCATAGTTGGTTGAGTATAAGGTGATATGTTCAAACCTCACAAATTGGGTGCAAAGTGCTCTAGATTAAGGCTAATGACACAAGCTAAAAGCTTAGTGATGGGATTTTCATACTGAGAGCCCTTTAGAACTTTGGAAATTACACCGACCCACCATCCGTCATTGGACCAAGCATCAACTTTGTCAAGCTGCTTGAAACAACTGACTGGAAGACGAGGAGGGAAGGGCCTAATGTACCGTGAATATGCTTCTTCCCTCAAAGGTTCATTTTCATCGTCTGTTTTCAAGGTTAGGTATTCGACCAGATACTTGTCATTTCCTATATAGTTGATGATGACTGCGGAAAACCAAGAACCCTCATAACCTTTTTCATCACTACTGACCTTTAGGGGTGTCAGAACTGAACCACAAACCGAACCAAGAACCGAACCGAACCGAACCGAACTGAATTGAAATTTTGTACATTGTCAATTCAGTTCAGTTCTCGGTTCGGTTAGTTAAAAGAACCACGATTTTTTAATTGGTTCAGTTTTTTGTTTTTGTTTAGTTCAGTTAACTGAACCGAACTGCTCTTGGGCCGGGCTTCACAAAATCAAAATCTCCGAACCCTAGGATAGCAAAGCCTCGTTCCATCGTTCGACTCACTCGGCAGTCTCCTCTCCTCACTATCGCCTCTCGGTACGATCTCACGCACGAAGCTCGCCATTGCGGGTGATGCCGGTCGTTGGAGCGCACGGGCCCGGGAGACTCGCCTTCGACCTGAGCGGCGGAGGCTCGTACACCGACGTCGCCGACGGCAGATCCTGAAGTTGGGAGGGCGACGAGCGCGGGTGGGTCGACTTCGCTTTCGCTTCATCTCAGAGGTCGAAGGTCAAACCCTGTTCTCCAGCTTCGTCCGATTTTCGTGAGAATCCGAAGGTACTGTTGTCCACCCTTTTCTATTCTCGGCAATTTCTAGGGTTTCTCTTCATCCCCACCGATTGTTAGGCTTTTCTCTCGTCTTCTCTCGCATTCTTGTCTAGTCATTCTCTTCAGGATGTGTATGTATTGCAGTACATTTAGAAGTTAAGAGGAAAAAAGAGCTTTCCCCGTGCAAACTTGATTTCTAGACTCATCTCACATGCAGCAACTTGCATTACTAGCTAGACCTGGTTGGAGATCGCTGGTCATCACAAAGATTTTCGATGCCCATTTAGATCTGTGTTTTGCCAAATTCCAAATGCGAAACATGAAACAGTATAAGTAGAATAAATGCCTCTGTATTTTAGTTATCTTTTCATTAAGTTTTACCTCATTTACTTCTTTAGAATAAAGGGTATGAAGATGCCTAGCCAGTGATTGCCGCTCTTAAGAGCAAAGGCGTGTTTGCCATTGGGGTTGCAGGATTTTGTTGGGGAGGTAAGATGTTCTGAATTCACTTTCACAGTTCTGAGGAGATTATTGAGTTAAGTGATGGAAAATTTGTCCTACGATCACTATTGAAAAACTAGTTCTGGAAAATTGATGGTCTATGTAAATTCTCGTGCATTGTTTGTAGATCCTGATTTTTCTTTTTCCCTTCAGCCTTTGTTTTGGAAGAGTAGAATGGGTAGGGAAAGAAAAGATGGAGAAAGAAAAGGGTGAAGTATTGGGACTCTCTTTTTTTTGGGGGAAAACATTGAGACTTAGCATTTTCTTAAGCAGGCCAGATTTGGGGATGCCAAAAGGCGTCGAGGAACTTCTGCCTTCTTGCAGTTCTTGTTTTTGAAGGTCAAGTGCTCCTCAAGCTGCTGGGACCATTCGTACTGATTTTGAAAGAGGTTTCATTTGTGCTGAGGTAATTCTCTCTCCTTACTTGCAAGAATAACCAGTGCTTTTTCTTTTCCATGTCTTCTCTTTACCTACCAGCGAGTCCTCAGATGATTGCTGCGAGGTCATTACCAACAAGAAGAGTAGCATAGAGTAAACAAATTGCAAACAAACTGTCCTGCTTCTTTCTCCAAATATGTCCAACTCTTGTGTTCTGTGAATGTGTTCCGCCACTCTTTGGCCTATTTTAAAGTTTGATAAAGATCACGGGCTTTTGATTTTTTAGATTCATGCGAATTCAATTAGGAGGATGAATACTCAATCAGTTTAAGAAGTTCATCTCGTCTTTGATAGTTGATAATCCAGACTGCAAGTTTAAAAAACATCTGTACTGGCCTAAGCAGTGTTTGTCTTAGGTTTAATAGTGTAGAATCTTTGATGGGGTTGCCAATGTTTTCTCCCTTTCTCATATGCCTGAATCTGATGTGTATGTACAGATCAAGTTTATTGTGGTATTGTCTGTGAATACTGCCCATGTGTATGTATTTCCTTAAGTACTCCAAATTTGATTACCACATGACTTTTTACTTGTTTTATTAATAGATGGATTCAATGAATCAAAATGCTGGCACGGATAAAAGAAGATCAACGAGATCCGATGTGTGGGTTCACTTTAAAGAGATGGACCATAGCCAAGGTAAAGCAAAATGTTTATATTGTGAGACGCTTATTGGTTTTAAGCATGGGACAACTGTGATGCGTACTCATTTAAGCAGATGTAAGCAATATCCTTATGAGAACGTGGAGAAAAGACGAAAAGATGCATCGAGTCAGCTTGTTGGGTAAGGCAATTAATCTGGTCCATGGAAATTCGACCAAGTTGTAAGTCGAAAAGACCTAGCTGCCATGTTCATTATTGCCGAATTGCCTCTGAAGTTTGTAGAAAATGAGGCATTTCGAAAATTCGTGAGGGAAATCCAATCGAACTTTTTAATCCCCTCAAGAAACACCTTGAGGCAAGCTTGTTATGACTTATTCTTGGAGGAAAGAAACAAATTAAAAGCATATTTTTCTGATACATCTCCAAGAGTATGTCTTACAACTGACACATGGACCTCGTGTCAAAACTTGAGTTATGTGTCTCACCGCACATTTTGTAGACACTGAATGGAAGTTGCAAAAAAGAATTTTGAATTTTTGTCAAATTCCGGGGCATTCAGGTGAGATTATAGGAAAAGCGGTGGAGAAATGTTTGATTGGTTGGGGGATTAAAAATATTTTTTCTATCACTGTGGATAATGCAAGCTCTAATGATGTGGGAGTTCAATACTTGAAGAAGAGACTCATCCATTGGAACTCTCTTCTATTGAATGGTGAGTTACTTCACACGAGATGTTGTGTACATGTTGACACCTAAATTTTGACTACCATTTTTAGTCATTTAATTTTTCATAAAAAATCAGGAATTGATTTTGGTTCCTACAAAAAATAATTAAATCATTTTTTTACGTTTATTTTAGCATGCATTACATTTTTTGGGACCGGCAACGGAAGCAATTAACTTTATTTAAATTTAAAATATTAGTTTGGGGGCAATTAATCTCGATATTATCATATCTCCAATGTTAAAGGATATGAGCAAATTGATATGATAATATCAAAGATTACCGAGAATATCAGAATATGTGCTTTGAATTAAAATAGGAAAGAGATCTGGGCAAGAAACCCTAACCTCGCGCATATATATACAAACATCGTGGGCAGATTTTGGGAGAGGCCACCACACAATTATCATACACGGCAGAATTCGAAGAGGCCAATTCAACTGAAAAAATTCGACAGATTGATAAAAAGACGACTGAGGAGAGGGAGAACGACTCTTTTTCTTTTATGCTCGGTAGAAGATTCATGGAGGAGGAGGCAACGGAAGTCCACTCATTGCAATACATTGGGTGAAAAATTTTGGGTGGGGCGGCCCTATGCGCCCTACCAGTCACTCTCTCTCCTCTCTCTCTCTCTCATGTGTCAGAGGAGAGAGAGTGACTGGTGGGGCGCATGGGGCCGCCAACGGTCGGCGACGGTGGTCGGCGGGCGGCGGCAGCCAGCGGTGGTCGGCGGGCGGCGACAGCCGGGGGCGGCGACGGGCGTTGGTCGGTGAAGACCGTTATAGTTGAAGAAGTGATTTCTTTTTTAGAAGCTATAATTTTTAGCTTCTCAAAATTGGCAAAAAATCCAACCAGAAGTAGAAATCTCTTCCAAAAGTAGAAGTCTCTTCCAGAAGTAGAAATTCTCAATATTTTTACCAAACGGCTTTCAGCTTCAGAAGCACTTTTGAAGTGTCTTTATCAAATGCATTTCTGCTCCAGAATGACTTCTGGAAGAGAAATTCTCTTCTAGAAGTGTTACCATGCACCCCCTTAGATTCCCATATGAAACGTGAGCAGTGTAAACTCGATAAAACAACGCATGAGAAGATTAGAATGATTTGTACGGATATCCCTTCTTCTGACGCTCTTCTTTTTAACCAGTGATCGGATTTGACTGAGGTAAATGTCGTGAATCTCCTGTTACTATTCTTCCTTTGTCAAATTTTGGTGAATGCAGTATTAAGAACCTGAGAATGTATGTTGGTGCAGGCTGATGTGTTTTTGGCCCCACAAATAGCTGCTTCTACCTTGAGATTTCAAATTGACATGGTGAAGTTCTTTCCGCCTCTTTGTCCATGATCAATTCACTTCAAGTTTGCTATTACGGTTCTTGTTTCTTACTCGTGGTCATTTGTATGTGCACATTCTTCCCTGTATATAGCGAAGCATCTCGGAAGAATCGGTGAAAGCCTCTCTTGCACGAAAGATTGTCACTCTAGCCCTATTGTACTTCATGTTGTTTCACTCCGGCTTCATCATAGTAGATCAATTTTTGGTTACATCAGAAGGTGAGCTTGAAAGAATCCTGTGGTTGATGCGCATTTAAAAATATTCAGATTTTCCAGACAAAGTGGCGTCTTATGATTGTGCAAAATATTTGTAGTTGTAGTTGTAGTATTGAGATATTAGGCAACAAGTATGAACTAAATACCATTTCCCAAGTGCAGAGAGAGCTTCAATTTGTTAATTGTTGTTAACAAACTGATGTGTTTTTGGCCCCACAAACTGATACACATATGCTAAAATATTCAGGTTTAGGAATTCTCGGTAGATAATTCAGCATGAAGTAGCAAAGGGACCATTCTGTTAATTGTTGTTATTTTCATATTTTTCTTCCTCTTCTGCAGTTTTGGAATTTAGTAATTTGTTTCAAAGATGTACATACTTGCATACCTGTTTTATCTCTATCTAATGCTGGAACCCATCCATTTTTTTTTTTTGCTGACAATTCTGTCATCCACTAGGGATGATATGTTAAATGCATGAAGACTCCAAGAGAAATGCTCGATGGCCTTTTCTTGTATCTTAATTTGAGGGCTGTGCCGCAGCTTCTTTAGTTGGATGCCCAGTACCACTAGAATCTGTTATGGAATGGTGTCTGTCAAGTAAAGTCTGTATTTTCATGTGTGATCATGTGTTCCATTTTACATGGCCTTGTTCTACCACCTATATTTCCTGTAACTTGAATTCAACGTCATTCGATATTTGTGTAATGGCTTTGGTGCCATACTTCCAGTACTCACCATTGAGCAGGCAAAGGACTAAACTTCCCCAGTTTTCAATGTGAATGGTGTGATATGGAACCCAAAAAAAAGAAGGAAAATCGAACCAAAAACCGAACCGAACCGAACTGATTTTTTCAATTTGGTTCGGTTAAGTTCAGACGGCCTTTGGTTCAGTTCAGCGTATTTTCCTAATGGTTCAGTTCAGTTCGGTTATTTGAATAACCGAACTGAACTGAATCATTGAGACCCCTACTGACCTCCACGACTTTACCCTTTCCAAACTTTGGCGGTGGGAATGATGTCCTTTTATTGAGCCTCTTGAATTTTATCTTGCAAGACTTTAACTCCATCGTAGATGATTTCTCCCGCAAGTCAATTTTCAAGGACTACAAACGTGTTAGAAGGACAGCAAAAATATGAAATATACTCAATGCTAGATCTAACTGAGCATATGGAGTCATTCAGCCGCTAAAGACAAACAATAACTTGCCGGCATGTGCTGGCTAATGCCAATGGAGGCCAGAGGTAATGACGCTTCGGTAAAATTACTTAACCAAAGTCAAGAAAATAATATAAGATTACTTCAAATTTATCTATGCCAAAGCCAGGGGACACCTCCGAACCAACTCTATCACCACCAAAACGTCTCCCCTCCTTTTCGCAGGCTTGCAGCTACTGCTTGATCTTGCAAACTCACGCTCATCTAAATTGCAAATGCCAAAAAAAAAAAAAAAATCCAATCAGGGCATCCACTATCTACTACTCACAGAGAAGCTCGATAGACTATTGTCAAGCGTAGCATAAATAATTTGGCCTCCTAAATCATTCCAGCCTGCGAAAGCATGAATCGTTGCGACAAGGCAACAGAAACAACACGCTATTACCGCAAATAACTTTCAAAAGAAAGACTCGACGTTAATCTTAGCTGCATAGAACTTTTTGTTTTTCTTGGGTTGATGAGCTGGATAGAACTTCAACAAACGTAGACATTTTACCTTCTTTTGATCGCTGACGAAAGGGGGGCTCCAAACCCCGTCACTGCTCCACTCCCGTTGACGCCTCAACTCCCACTGTCCAAACTCCACATCCTCCTTCCCACCTCCCATCGCGACCAAATACTTGGAGTCCTCGCGAATCTCCATGATCCTACCGAAATGCCACCCGTCCTCTTTGTAAGCGTCCACCTCGTCCCCTACCCGGAAGCGCTCGTGCAGCTCCCGCGGCGGGGCCGGCCTTGCCCGGGCCAAGTCCACGTACTCCCTCAGCTGCTCTGGGACGTTGCCGTTGCCGCTGCCCCCGCGCGACAGCATCAGGTACTCGACGAAGACCAGCTCCTTGGCCCTGGCCGGGGACTGGAGCACGGTGGCGGGTAGAAGGCGCTGCGGAGCTCGGGGTCGGAGCAGCTGCGGAGGATTTCCACCTCGTCGCCCTTGGCAAAGGAGAAGCGCGGCATTGCGGAGTGGGGGTTCCGACGAGAGCAAAGGTCATGCCCTAGATCATCTCTGAGAGAGATGGTGGGGGAGCGAATGCGGAGCGAGATGATCAAGAGAGAGAGAAAGAGAGCGCGAAGTGTGTTGTGTTGGCATCTTTTTTAGGGAAAATGCCAAAAGGGCCCGAACTACACTTATTTTTTCAATTAGGGGCTCAAAGTACAACTTGTGTCAAAGAATGGCCTAAAGTGTCTTGTTTGCATCAATCAAGAGCTTGATCAGGGTAATTTCGTCTTTTACTCTTTTATGTAATTTTTTTTCCTTTTTTGTTGTACTTTTCTTTTTTCTTTTTATCTTTCGCCTCCCTTTTCGTCTCCTTTCCTCTTCTTCCCTCGGGCGACGGCAACCATGGCTTGCGTCTGGCGTCGTTGGGACTCTGCAATCATAATCCAAAATCACTTGCGACTCTGCAATCGCGACCTCCTTATGCACTGGGTTCCTCTTCGAAAGCTCGCACAACTTCATACCTTTCCCTTCAAGAGGCAACATCAGGACTGGTACGAGTCTCGGGGTGGTGAAGAATCCTTGGCTAGACGTTGGCCATGAACACCAATAGACATACTTTTGTTCACTGATGGACAACGAGTCTCGAATGAGGAGTACGGCGTCGCACTCCAGTGGAGATGCTTCGCGGAGCGGCGAGAGCGAGGCGTTGTGGAGCTCGCCTTTTCTTCGTCAGCCGGTGTTGGCGGAATTCGTGCTCCTATCCTTGGAAAGGAGATGTCAATATTGTATTTCCTATTATTGCACCCTGATTTCTTGCATCTTGATTTCAGGGATATTTTTTTCCTTGATACTTTTTTCCTTTGTGGTTGCATGTTTCCTTGTCGTAGCAACCTTGTCTTGTATATACAGTGAACAATGGCAGAATATATCTCACGACAAAAAAAGAAGAGAAAGGAGGGCGTGAGATTTTTATTGAGGACGTAGGCAAATTGCCGAACCTCGTTAAATTCTTGTCTTTTTTTGTTCTTCGTTTGTTTCTCAACATGGTATCAAAGCATAAGTGAATCGATTTGGTCCTGCTTCTTGTTCCTGATCCACGTTCTTATCGCTATTTTTTTGGTTGTTCGTGCCGCAACTCCATGGGTGACTCTACCTCTGGAATCAAGGGTGCTGTGCAAGAAACAAATAATCAACGGCTTACAAACCTGCAGTTGAATGGAAAGAATTATCTTCCATGGTCTCGTGCGGTCACAATCGCTCTTGGAGGGAGATCCAAACAGGGTTATGTTACGGGACGGACCAAAGCTCTTGCTGAAATCGATTCCAAGTTTGAAGAATGGCAAACCAACGACCATAATGTTATGTCATGGATTTTCAACTCTATGGAGCCTCAAATATATGAGATATTCGCCTATGTGGATATCGCTAAGGATTTGTGGGATTCTTTATATGAAATGTATGGGCAAGCCAATAATGCATCTCGGTTGTTTGAACTTCAGCAAGATCTCGCTAATTCCAAGCAAGGGATGAATGAATCATTCACGGAACATCTGGGCAAAATGAAGAAACAATGGGAAGAACTTCGGCATTACAGGCCTATTACTACAAATTTTCGAGACTATGTTCAACGGGAAGAACAAGACAGGATTTTCCAACTCTTGGCTAGTCTCACGTCAGAATTTGAGGATACCAAAAGAGATATTCTCATGCGTCCTGTGCTGCCGTCTTTTAATATTGTGTGTTCCATCATACAAAATGAGGAAACACGGAAAAGAGTCATGGCTGCAGATTCAAAGGCGAAGACATCTGTTGATTTGCTGAAAAATTCAGCTTACTATACTATGTCTAATTTCAAGCAAAGTGATTCCAACAATAGGTGGGCAAAAGGAAAGGGCAAGAAACCCATACGATTTCACTGTGATCACTGTAATCGTGATGGGCATTCTAAGGAACGATGTTGGGTTATGAATCCACAGTTGCGACCAAGCAAAGATAAAGGTCCTGAAGCGAAGTTAGTGGTTCAAGGGGATGCCACAAAGTTTCAATCTAAGCTAGAACTTTTAACTCAGCAAGTTCAGCAGTTGCTTCAAACTCATGGGCAAGGATCAAGTGCTACAAGCATTGAATTTGGAAATATGGCTAAGACCTCTGGTAATATCCATGCTCTTTCTTCTAAGTTTATTTTTCCTATTATTATTGATTCTAGGGCTACAAACCATATGTGCAGCTCTTCACATATGTTATCTAATATTGTCTCTAGCACTTTATACCCTCATATAACCATTGCGAATGGAATGGAAGTCCCAATTCAAGGTATGGGGCAAGTAACCATTTTTTCCAAGAAGGCTGAAGCTCTGATAGTTCCAGGGTTGAAAAGTAATTTGTTGCCTGCGAGCAAATGTACCAAACAGTGGAATTGCAATGTCATCTTTACTCCTCAAAAGGTGATTTTTCATGATCACATTACTAAGAGGATGATTGGTGAGGGGCAGCTACAAGATGGACTGTACACTTTGAATCTTGGTGGTGCAGGTCGCATGGCGACGAAACATATTTCTACAGTTCTCGGCTATGGCATTGGCGAATGGGGCATCCTTCTGATAGAGTATTGCAAGCTTTAGAATTGTCATTGACACATGATGCTAGTAATTATGATCCATGTCATTTTGCTAAGCAACATAGGTTGCCTTTTCCTCAACATTTCAATAAATCAAATAACTTGTTTGATGTAGTACACTCTGATGTTTGGGGAAATTCTTCCGTTGATTCTAAAGAAGGATTTAAGTACTTTGTTACTTTTATTGACGATAAATCCCGTGCAACTTGGCTTTACCTTCTTAAGTCAAAAAGTGAAGTTCTTACAATCTTTCAAGATTTTTGCAGTATGGTGAAAAATCAGTTTAACACTACAGTGAAAGTTCTTCGAACGGACAATGGTACCGAGTATACTAATCAGGCATTCCAAGCTGTGCTACGACGTATGGGCATATCTCACCAAACATCGTGTGTTGGTACTCCTCAACAAAATGACGTAGCTGAGAGGAAAAATCGTCACCTGTTGGAAGTCACTCAAGCTTTGCTTTTCTCTGGAAACTTGCCCAAAACTTATTGGGCAGATGCCGTACTTACTAGCTGCTATTTGATAAAATCGACTACCTAATCGTATTTTGAATTATATAAGCCCTATGGAAGTGTTGCACAATCGCAAATTTGATCTCTCCCATTTAAGAATCTTTGGGTGTGTTTGCTATGTTCATTCTCAAAGTGGGGGCAAGTTGGATCCTCGTGCTTGCAAGTGTGTGTTCGTTGGATATTCTTCTGCCAAGAAAGGATACAAGTGCTATGATCCTAGCATAAAACGTGTTTATATTTCTTGAGATGTCAGTTTTGATGAAACTCACACGCTTTATTCATACAGGACTCAAATTTAGGGGAGCAAAATGATTACAACGAATTTTCTTTTGAATTTGCTCCTATCCCGATGAATGTCGACACTACACACATTGAAAGATTGTTCGCTGGCCAAGATGCTCAAGACTTTATGGGGCAAGAAAACACACAAGTGGGCCACGAAATTGAAGGGCAACAAAGCACCGCCGTGCCACTAATAGAACAACCAGTTGAAGCCGCTATTGAAGCCGAAGGGGGAATTGATAACATATTAGCTGCACTTGTTCAACCACGAAGGTCATCCCGCGTTCCAATAGCTTCAACTCGCCTTCGGGACTACACCACATATTATTCTGCTCAACATCATATTCAAGACTATATAAGGTATGACAAATTCTCTCCCAAGTTTTGGAGTTTCCTATCTGCCATTGAAGATCAACAAGAACCTAGTAGCTTTGTAGAAGCAAGTAAGAAGAATGTGTGGATTAGTGCCATGAAGGATGAACTTCATGCTCTTAAAAGAAATCAAACCTGGGAATTAGTTAAGCTACCAAAAGGGAAGAAGACAGTGGGATGTCGATGGATTTACAAGACCAAGTACAATAGCAATGGGTCAGTTGAAAGACACAAAGCAAGACTTGTCGCAAAAGGGTACACACAAACTTATGGCATAGATTATAAAGAAACGGTTGCTCCGGTAGTCAAAATGAATACGGTGCGTACCCTGATGTCTGTTGCAGTTAATTGTGAGTGGCCATTATTCCAAATGGATGTGAAGAATGCATTTCTTCACGGAGATCTTGAAGAAGAAGTCTACATGGATCTTCCACCTGGGCATTTCTTACAAAATGCAGATGGATTTGTGTGCCGACTAAAGAAAGCTATATATGGTCTTAAACAATCCCCTAAAGCATGGTACGGTAGACTTAGCTATGCACTTGTCAAGGTTGGATTCAAGCGAACTGCAGCAGATTCCTCAATGTTTACCAAAGTTACGGACAAAGGAATTGTTGTTGTCCTAGTATATGTAGAAGATCTTGTGATTACATGCGGTGATCAGTTCGGGATCGAAGCTCTCAAGCAGCATTTAAATAAAGAATTTGACATCAAAGACCTTGGTAATTTGAAGTATTTTCTTAGTATTGAGGTTGCTAGATCTCGAAAAGGATTATTCTTATCTCAGCGAAAGTATGTTCTTGATTTACTGAAGGAGACTGATAAGTTAGGCGTCAAGCCAACGAGCACCCCCATGGATTATAATAGTAAATTTATTTCTGATAATACATTGTTGCATGATGTTGGACAATTTCAGCGTCTTGTTGGACGACTGATCTACTTAACTATTACTAGACCTAATATAACATATACCGTCAGCTATGTGAGTCAATTCATGAAGAACCCAACAAAGGGGCATATGGAATTGATAAATCACTTGCTTCGGTACTTGAAGGCCTCTCCAGGAATGGAAATTCTAATGAAGAATAATGGTCACACAGACATCATTGGTTATGCGGATCCAAATTGGGCTGGCAGCCCTGTTGATAGAAAATCTATTACAGGTTTTTGCACCTTTGTGGGAGGAAATCTTGTCACTTGGAAGAGCAAAAAACAAGCAGTTGTTGCACGATCTAGTGCAGAGGCAAAATATCGAGCTATGGCTACTACTACAAGTGAGATAGTGTGATTGAAATTGTTACTTTAGGAGTTGGGTTACAACTCTATAACCAAACCAACGAAGTTCTTCTGTGATAATCAGGTTGCTGTTCATATTGCTTCCAATCCAGTTTTCCATGAAAGGACTAAGCATATAGAGGTGGACCGTCACTTTGTAAGAGAAAAGGTGCAAGATAAGACCATTGAAACCTTGTACATTCGCAGCGAAGATCAATTGGCCGATGTCTTCACCAAGGCTCTGTCTAAAGGAGTGTTTCAAGAGATTGTAAACAAGTTGGCCTCCGATGATCTCTTTGGTCCAACTTGAAGGGGAGTGTTGGCGGAATTCGTGCTCCTATCCTTGGAAAAGAGATGTCAATATTGTATTTCCTATTCTTGCACCCTGATTTCTTGCATCTCGATTTCAGGGATATTTTTTCCTTGATACTTTTTTTCTTTTGCGGTTGCATGTTTCCTTGTCGTAGCAACCTTGTCTTGTATATACAGTGAACAATGGCAGAATATATCTCACGACAAAAAAAGAAGAGAAAGGAGGGCGTGAGATTTTTATTGAGGACGTAGGCAAATTGCCGAACCTCGTTAAATCCTTGTCTTTGTTTGTTCTTCGTTTGTTTCTCAACCGGCCACCGTCGCCGCCTACCTTGAGGCTGGCTCTTCGGACAGTGACGACGACGACCGACGCATGGTACACCGATCTACCGCTCGAACTTCTGTACTTCTCTTCTTCTTTCGAGCTCTTCGTTGAAGCTATCTCTTTTCTCTCGAGAACCAACGCTAGTTGCTCCCCTGCTCTCTTTTGCTTTCTCCTTGAGCGTTCCTTTTTTTTTTTTCGGATCTCTCTATTGCTTTTTCTCGAGTTTTTTTTTTCCAATTTAATAAAAAAATTTTACAAAATTAGACACTATTTGAAAGAATTTACGGATTTAGGTCTCGCGCGTTAGGTGGGCCAGCGCGCAAGACCAGCGATCGGGTTGGGCCAGCGCGCAACGTTCGCGCACTGGCCCAAGCAGAGCGCATTAGGCGCGCGCTAACAGGAACAGCGCGCGGCCCATTGCGCGCAGACTAAGGGAGCGCGCGATGGGCCGCGCGCTGGACTGTACAGCGCGCGATGGGCCGCGCGCTGGTCGAGCCAGCGCGCGGGGCCCCCGCTGGGCACCGCGGCCCGTCGGGCGCCGGCCCAGCCTCCCCGCCGCTCGCGCGCCCTCGCCATTTAATTAAAATATTAAATTAATCAATATGTAAATTATTAAATAAAAATATGCATAAAATTATTGTGAAACACAACATACCACAGAGTTAAAAAGTCATCTAGCCACAACATACCACAGAGTTAAAAAGTCATATAGCCACAACATACAACACAGTTAAAAAGTCATCTAGCCATGTAAAATAGATAACAATCCTCAACTCAATTTACCTGACCCCAAAAAGAACAATTCTCAATCTGAAATGCGGCAACATGCACTAATGATGTCGTCTTCCTACATGGCCTCATGTTCCGCAATCAGGTGCTCTCCGTTGATGGGCGGGTCTAGTGTTGTAACGATGAGAACGAACATCGGGAGGAGCAGGACGTGTAGATGATGAAGGCATATGTTGTGATGGATCATGAATCTGTAGTGGGACTGCATCATCAAAGTCCGAAAAAATGCCATGCCCAGACTGTGCATAGCCAACTGTATGATGGGCTTGAAATTGAGAATGGAAATCAGAACCCCATGAAGCTGGAGAAGTAACGGGCGTATGCGGCTCTTGATTGTCACCATATTGAAACGAAGAACCCGCATGAGATGGGCCAGCAAAGTGGGCGAACCCTGCAGCGAAATTTGTCTGGCCGGACTCTGTAGCGAAATTTGTCTGGGCAAATCCTGGAGTAAACCCCGGACCGAAATCTGATGTATGATATTCCATGGCATATGGGACAACATTATCATCTGGATGAGCTCTAGTGGTTCGCCGGGTCGGCTGAACAGTCTCAGGTGGGTCATTATCTTGTGGCCCAACTGGTGCTGCTGTAGTCGCTGGCTGGGGTGGTGGCATCATTGTTATCCGCCTCTCCTCGTGCTGGGCATATAACGTTGGCCTAAGTATTCGCTGTAGTTCTCTCCAGGCTTGAAGAGATGGATTGGTTGTGTTCAAAATATGTAATGCGCGCTTGACGCCATCACTCTGGTAATGATATTAAAAACCACAAAATTTTATAAATGTCAATAACTTATGTTAATAAAAAAAGTAACGATTTAAATTGAAAGTGTTTGCACTAACCGATGAACCCATTCCAGCTCCCGGGACGGAAATCCACCTCCGTGTATGTCTACGGAACCACTCCATATATGCTGAATGAAAGTGAAGTGGCTCCTCTTCATGAGCTTCTTGGACTATATATCTATCGCGGTCGTCCCATATGTCGATGAACCGTCTGTGCGTGGCTATCCAATCCCTTCCAACTGGCCTTAACTCAATATCATGCAAGGCCGCATGATCGCTAGGAGCTATCGGTATTGGCTGATGCATAGAAAACTGTCGTAATACTCGATCTGGATAATGCTACTCAACTATCCAGTAACATATGAGTGGGACACGAGCCGTCTAAATATGTTGTCCCTGCCGGCAGTAATTTGGTAATTGCGCCATAATGTCATTGGTGTATGGTAGCCAAGTAATCTGTTATCGCAATAAAACATTTCAAATTAAATGAAGAATTAATGTAAAAGTTAATATTATAATAAACTCGTTTGTTGATATAATTTACTTACATCTTTAGATGACATTCTATCAAGCAAGTAGCGCAAATGTAGCAAAGTATGTGTGGGTATCGCCGTTGTACGTCGTGCCTGAATCCATCTGCAGCAAAAAATGAGATCTTAATATCATATCCATACAATAAAGAATTAATGACTTGAACTGAAAAAGTATTAACTTACATGCCGGCTACCGAGAGGTCTATCTGGAAAAGGATTAGGGTTCCTCAGGGATGGGGAGATACATTTGAAATGCTCCCATGCCCAAATTTGCAAAACATGTAGGGCACCGCCGATCTGCTTTGTCTCTGGATCAGTTGCACTGCACAGTTCTCGATACAGC
Organism: Rhodomyrtus psidioides; assembly: GCA_021437785.1. NCBI lineage: Eukaryota > Viridiplantae > Streptophyta > Magnoliopsida > Myrtales > Myrtaceae > Rhodomyrtus > Rhodomyrtus psidioides. The sequence continues at coordinate 82,480 of JAILYB010000041.1, read as the reverse complement.
CACGCAAGCGCGGCTGAACCCCAATTGTACGGGGTAGGATCGTCAAGGTTCTCCAGTAATAGAAGAAATAGCAAACTAATCCTGGAGGATGATTTGTCAGCAAAAATAGAACCTCCAAGCAACCGGAGAATGAATGCTCTAGCATGCTGTCTCACGGTGACTTCATTGGCATCGTCTGGAATCTCAGCAAAGTGTTCTCTCAGCCAGGCCAACCTCAATTGCGTGCCACGTAGATTGTCTGGACGAGTACCTAGTAGGTTGTCACAAAGAGCGCCCCAATTCCTATTAGTAGGGCCCGTAACTGCCCGTCCATCAATAGGAAGGCCTGTCAGCACTGAAATATCCTGAAGCGTTATCGTGCATTCGCCATTAGGCATATGAAAGGTGTGGGTCTCTGGCCTCCATCGCTCGACTAGTGCAGTAATCAGGTGCCAATCCAGGTGGAAAAATCCCATCAAATGAACCTGATAAAAGCCCGAAGCTCGCAGATATGGGACTATGCGCGGATCAACTTCAGGTATATGTATCGTCGATCTCCGACACATGAGCGCTTCATTATGATGACCCTGTGAAATGTGACATGGAGAAGTGTTATTATGAATATTGATAATGATGTTACAAGTGACAGATCAACTGCTAAATTAGTCAATTACCTTAGCGTTCCATATGGCCTGCGATCTATGTCTATTAGTCAACTGCTAAATTACGTGGGAACATGGAATTTTAATCTCTTCAAATTTTCCACATGTACAGGTTCGCTCGGCTAGGCACACTATCTGTATCTGACCCCCTGATTTTCTGTTTCTATCGCGTCCAGTTTTAACTTCGAAAAGTCCTTTATCAGAATCGAAACATGCCACTTCATGCTTATTTGATTTGGCACTATTTTCAGCGAGCGTCGCATCGGCAAATTGCGTATGTATACGTCCTTGCCTAACCTGCGCCCTGTAAGTCGTTCTTCTGGTGTCGAAATATTTGGACAATTGGGAAAATATCTTAGCGACCATAGCTGCTATTGGCAAACCACGATAACCCTTCAGCATCCCATTGACAGATTCAACTAAATTAGTTGTCATCGCTCCATATCGCCTTCCTCCATCATAAGCTTTCGTCCATTGTTCTCTTGGAATCTTGTCACACCATGCAGCTGTGCGTGCATCCATGCCCCTAATTTCGCTCATGATGCTAACGAACTTCCGTCGTTGATTCGCGTAAGCTGTATATTACAATAATAATTAGTACTATCACATCCAAATTTATGAACACGCAATTCTCTCAATTGTTAAAATTTTAAAATTTACCTACCGTCTCAATAAGAATTTTGCCGTGATTGTTTTTAAATTTTTTATTGTAATTGCTGACAAGATGCCGAATGCAAAACCTATGGTAGCCATGTGGAGGAAGCCACTCCGCTGTCTCCATTGCTCTTATAATCCCAGGATGTCTATCTGATATTACACAAATATTCTCCCTTCTAGTGACATATGTCCGCAGCATAGTCATAAACCAAGTCCAATTCGACCGATTTTCTCTATCGACCACAGCAAATGCCAATGGGTATATATGATTGTTCCCATCAAGTGAGGATGCAACAAGGAGCGTTCCTCGGTATTTCCCGTACATGAAAGTACCATCAACAAATATTACAGGCCGACAACTTGCGAAGCCATGAATCGTCTGCGCAAAAGTCCAAAACATTCGATCGAAAATCATGCTGCTCAGATCCTCACTCATGTGATCTTCGATCACAAAATGAGAACCTGGATTTTTTACCACCATTTCGTTCATGATCGTCCTCAACCTACCGTACGACTCATCCCAACCTCCAAAAGCTTCAGCAATTGCCATTTGTTTAGCTGCCCAGGTTTTACGGTAGATAGGTTCGAACTCCACCTTGTCTTTAATCTCCGCCATCAGTGTCGCGATTTTGATATCTGGTTGGGTGGTGACAATTGCTTTAACCTGGCTACACAAGTACTTCTGATCAAGTTGTCGATGATCCCGTGATGACGTCGTCCTCCTGCATGTGTGTGGCCCATTGTACTTAGTAATTTTCCAGAGTAGTGTACCCATTTTATTAGTCGCGCGTAGCCTCCAACCACACGGATTGTCTTCATTACCACACTTTATAACATATTGGGAAGCATTTGTTACATAACTGTGAAAATGATGATTTCTTCTCAAAGAGTACTCTTTCGCAGCCAACTGCAACGCGTCCCGTGATGGAAATACCATGCCAACTTCAAATTCATTTGATGGATGAAATAACGAACGGTTTGGCTTGGCTCTTGTATCGACTTGCATTACATCGAAGTCGATTTCAGAATATGGCGGTGGATCTACCACCGGCATGATGGGATTGCTGTAATGAGCATTGTAGTAAGCATCCATATTGTCGCCTTCGACATCTTCTTCACCACTGTCATCAGTGTCTATCCAATACTCATCATCTTCTTCAACAGAGTCATCACCATCATTATCATCATTATCATCTTCTTCAACAGAGTCATCTCCATCATTATCATCATCACCAACATTAGAGCCTTCCCCAACAAAATTGTAGCCTTCCCCAACATCATCTTCATGAACATGCTGGTTTTCATCAATAGTTATATAGAATTGTAAAAAACCCGTCGAACCCCCCGAAAGTGCAAACTGTTGGATCATCGTAACTGCCCCATCATTATGCACCTCCATAATATCATATACAACATAATGTGAATCCATTCCGCTCGGGTATCTATACATTATGCTCCGAATATACTGATTTGCTGTTATATTCAACGTGCGCCCAATCGTAGCACGTAACTCATCAAATGATGATATATTTTCAAATTTGAACATAGCATATTGTCCACCATCGTAATCAACTCCATATTGATTTCGTACTATTGTACCTCCCCAACGCACTATCGCAAAAGATGTAGACGACATTCTGCTAAATAAATAAATTTTAAATTATTTCGCATATAGTAATTTGCCTATTTTATTGGATTTTTTTCTCAAATTCTACAAAGTAAAAAATTCACAAATTATTTGAAACATTTCCAAAAATATTAACAATACTATAAGAAACATAAATAAATTTTTATTCATCTATGAATGATAAAAATAAATATCTATCTAAACCCAACAAATTGAAAAAAATTCCTACGTAGGAATTTACCTCAAGCTGCTGGCGGAGTGCACGCGCGGAGGGAGGACGCCGATTGGAGTTTTTTTTTCTCAAATTCTACAAAGTAAAAAATTCACAAATTATTTGAAACATTTCCAAAAATATTAACAATACTATAAGAAACGTAAATAAATTTTTATTCATCTATGAATAATAAAAATAAATATCTATCTAAACTCAACAAATTGAAAAAAATTCCTACGTAGGAATTTACCTCAAGCTGCTGGCGGAGTGCACGAGCGGAGGGAGGACGCCGATTGGAGTTTTTTTTTTCTCAAATTCTACAAAGTAAAAAATTCACAAATTATTTGAAACATTTTCAAATATATTAACAATACTATAAGAAACGTAAATAAATTTTTATTCATCTATGAATAATAAAAATAAATATCTATCTAAACCCAACAAATTGAAAAAAATCCCTACGTAGGAATTTACCTCAAGCTGCTGGCGGAGTGCAAGCGCGGAGGGAGGACGCCGATTGGAGTTTTTTTTTTCTCAAATTCTACAAAGTAAAAAATTCACAAATTATTTGAAACATTTCCAAAAATATTAACAATACTATATGAAACGTAAATAAATTTTTATTCATCTATGAATAATAAAAATAAATATATATCTAAACCCAACAAATTGAAAACAATTCCTACGTAGGAATTTACCTCAAGCTGCTGGCGGAGTGCACGCGCGGAAGGAGGACGCCGATTGGAGTTTTTTTTCTCAAATTCTACAAAGTAAAAAATTCACAAATTATTTGAAACATTTCCAAAAATATTAACAATACTATAAGAAACGTAAATAAATTTTTATTCATCTATGAATAATAAAAATAAATATCTATCTAAACCCAACAAATTGAAAAAAATTCCTACGTAGGAATTTACCTCAAGCTGCTGGCGGAGTGCACGCGCGGAAGGAGGACGCCGATTGGAGTTTTTTTTTCTCAAATTCTACAAAGTAAAAAATTCACAAATTATTTGAAACATTTCCAAATATATTAACAATACTATAAGAAACGTAAATAAATTTTTATTCATCTATGAATAATAAAAATAAATATCTATCTAAACCGAACAAATTGAAAAAAATTCCTACGTAGGAATTTACCTCAAGCTGCTGGCGGAGTGCACGCGCGGAGGGAGGACGCAGATTGGAGTTTTTTTTCTCAAATTCTACAAAGTAAAAAATTCATTAATTATTTGAAACATTTCCAAAAATATTAACAATACTATAAGAAACGTAAATAAATTTTTATTCATCTATGAATAATAAAAATAAATATCTATCTAAACCCAACAAATTGAAAAAAATTCCTACGTAGGAATTTACCGTTGGCCCCCCATTAAGTAGAGAACTTATTGTTGGCCCCCCATTAGCTTCAGCTGCAGAACCATTTGCCATATGTGTTTCTTCGGTACGGCGCTTTCTTTCAGCTGGACAACCACAATTAAGTCAACAATAGAAAAATGTATCATCGAGAATAGAAAAACATCTATTGCTTGGACAAATTGTAAACTAAATTGAGATCATGCAACCTACTATCAGAAAGTCAAACATAGGACCTAGAAATCAGTCAACACAAGGAAGAGAAAAGACTGGAACATGCAAAGTTGCAAAACTGGGTGCGTACAAGTAGGTCTACATGCATAAGTGCACCTACAGATCAAATGCGCACACATTCCCGTCTCACCATTCTTATATGGCTAATAAAGAATCATGATTGCATAAGGCAGTGCAATCCCATTTAGTGTCAGGAGCAATGTTTTGATGGCCCTAAATCAAAACAAACATGCTCAATTTGCCAATGATACCAAATGCAGAACGTGCAAATGTAGTAAAGAATGCATCAACATAAAAAATGGAGCATTATAAAAAGCATCTTAAAATTACAATATGGTTTAAGGTCACACCTCTAATTTAGAAAATGTCAAATTCTACAAAGTAAAAAATTCACAAATTATTTGAAACATTTCCAAAAATATTAACAATATTATAAGAAACGGAAATAAATTTTTATTCATCTATGAATAATAAAAATAAATATCTATCTAAACCCAACAAATTGAAAAAAATTCCTACATAGGAATTTACCTCAAGCTGCTGGCGGAGTGCACGCGCGGAGGGAGGACGCCGATTGGAGTTTTTTTTTTCAAATTCTACAAAGTAAAAAATTCACTAATTATTTGAAACATTTCCAAAAATATTAACAATACCATAAGAAACGTAAATAAATTTTTATTCATCTATGAATAATAAAAATAAATATCTATCTAAACCCAACAAATTGAAAAAAAATTCCTACGTAGGAATTTACCTCAAATTAAAAAATTCACTGATCTTTTATAGAAGTTCGCCAATTCTTAAATCGACATTCAGTCTTATACCACAAATGAAATAACTAGATATAAATTCGACATTGCATTTGCCGAATCTAAAACCTGAGTCTAGAAGGAATGTAGGCTATACTTGTCCAATACTTTTCTTGAAACAGATGCCTGTTTAATGATTCCTCAAAGAAGGCTAACAAATGAAGTGCAGGGGTTATCATAGTTTTCCATGTCTAGCTAACAAATGATTGAATTGCAATCTCTACCTAAAAAACTTTACCTTCAACAAATTTGCAAGGGATGCCTTGGCATTGTCTTGGAAACGATCTGGACGATGAAGATGAGCAAGGGAAATGAGAGCAAAAACAGAAGAGTAGAAGAAGGCGAAGAAGAAGGTAGAAAATGAAAAGAGGAAGAAGGAGGAGCGCAGAGCCTTTTTAGGCTCTGCCGGGCGCAAAGCCTGGAAAGGCTCTCTGCTGGGCAGAGAGCCTCTTCAAGCCACCCACGCGTCGCGCGACTGTCAGTGAAGCGCGGCCAACAGTCGCGCGCTGTTGCGCGCAGCGCGCGACTGGTTGCGTGCTGCTGGGCTCAGCGCGCGACCAACCGCGCGCTGCTTGACCCAGCGCGCAACAGGCCGCGCGCTGCTGGGCCCAGCGCGCAACAGGCCGCGCGCTGCTGGGCCCAGCGCGCGACCAGCCCGCGCTGCTGAGCCCAGCGGGCGATGGCCGCGCGCTGTTACTCACAGTACGCCACCGTCGCGCGCTACTTTAGACAGCGCACGACGGTGGCGCGCTGGCACTAGCAAATCTCAGGTCTCGCGCACTGCCCGGCCCAGCGCGCGAGACCTAAAATTGTAAATTCTTTCAAATAGTGTCTAATTTTGTAAATATTTTTTTTTGTATTAAATTGGAAAAAAACCCCTTTTTCTCTCTCGAAAACCAGCGAGCTCAAAAGAGCGCTCCCCCCTCCTCCTCTGTCCCTCTCCCTCTCTCTGTGAACGAGCTCCCCTCGACTCTTCCTTCCTTGTGCTTTCTTTTGAAACCACCCGTGGGAGACTCTTAGACCCGAAGGAAATTATGTGGGTTCTCTCCCCTTTTCCATCCTCATCCCTCTGCCTTTTTTTTTTAAAGCTGAACGAAGTTCCCCATAGCTGTGCCTTTTCCCTTATGTTCCCCATAGAATAACCAGGCAGATGGAGATTTTTCGATGTAGTATCTGGGGAGGAAAAAGGGGCTCATAGACCCTCATCCCTAGTTCGTTCATTACAGGGAGCTCACAAATGCGCTGCAATTGATCTTCGTCAAGGATGGGGTCAAGCTAAACCAGATCATCGCTGCCGCCTGGCCCGACGCCGGCTCGGGCAACGGTCGCCCAATGTTGGTCCAGACGAGGGCGAGGGCAGCAGTCGCCAGACACCGGCAAGGGTAGCAGTCGCCTGAGGTCGACGATGGCTGGGGAAGGGGCGGAGAAGCCGAGCCCTTGCTTGAACCTTACGACTCCTTCGCCTTTCCGAGTGAGCTCGTCGTAATATGCCGCTGCTCTCTTTCTCTATTGATGGCGATTTCGATGCTTCTCCAACGGAGAGAGAAGGCAAAATAAGCAGCAAAACTAGAGAAAAAGGAAAAAAGAGATAAAAATGAACAAAAAAATAAAAACAAGAAATGACGAGAATACTCTTTAGATCAAGCCCTTTTATGAAATTGTATGATCACATCAGGCAGGCCCTCATTTGAAACATACTATTCCACTTGAGGCCCTCATTTGCAACAAAGTTGAGTTTGGACCCTTAATTGAAAAAACAAGTGTAATTGGCGCTCTTTTTTGGAATTTTCCCTCTTTTTTATGGCAAAAATACGTTTTTAGCGCCAAAAGTTGTGTACGGAGATCACTTTGGCGCCAAAAATTTTAGTCGAATCACTTTAGTACCAAAAGTTATAAAAAAAAAAAAAGATCACCAACCAACAAACACTTTACGCCTAATCATTTCAGATAAGATTACTGACATAATCATAAAAAGCTAATTTTTCAGGAATTTTAGACCAAGCTTCGAATTCTTCCCCAATAATCGAATACTTTTGTCTGTAAATACACTTTCCATTAGTTGGTTATTAGGAGCATCCCGAAAACCAATGGAATTCATAGGTATAGAAAGAAGCCTTGTCAAAGCGCTCGTCCAAACGAATATTTTACAGAGAGCCGATAATGAATTCCATTAATAACTAGCTGTTTTGACCCTTTGGAACAACTCAAAGCAACAGGAAGAAAAGCAACGACTGGAGTGGGAGAGTCTTTATAATTCATCGATGGGATGAGTTCTTTTTGTTTCTCTTTGTCGAGAAGAGAGGAGCCGTGGGGTCCCACCCCCACCCCCCACCCCCCCGGGACCGCCCGGATCCCACGAGTGAATGATCTTTCCCTCGTGTTCGGCTAGAGTGGTAACCCCTGAATCTAGAGTCGCTTGGCGCCTCCGAGCAAAAATTCCATCCAAAATTATCAAGTGCTTTTTTAATTATTTTTTAAAATTTTAACTGGTATTTAAAAAAAAAAAGTCCAGGTTGGCTCCACTTGGACTTCAAAATTCAAGAAACAATAAAAACAAAAAAATAAAAAATAATAGAAATTTTTTTAAATAAAAAGTTTATTTAAAATAAGTTTAAAAAATGGCAGATGGCGGTGAGGATTGCTGCAACCATCACCGCCGTCGCCAGACCATCGCCAACAATGGCTGGCAAGGGTGGAACATCACCACAAGGGCCTGCAGACCCTCGCCCAAATCTGGGCGAGGGCCGCCAATAGCGGTCGATCATCAGACATAGGCGAGGGTCGCCGCGACTCGCCCAGATCTGGGCGAGGGTCTGCAGGCCCCCACCTGAGGCATGCAAGGGTCACTGAGCCCCGGCCAACCATGCCCTACCCCACCGGCCGTTGCCGACGCTGGTGGGACGATGGCGGCGAGGGTTACAATCTCGCGTTTGGATCCCCTGACTTAAAATTAGGGGATCATTATCTTCTTGGCCCTAAGGGGGAAGATCCAAGGCCCCCAAAAACTATGATCCCCTGACTTCAGGGGATCCGAGTCCTACAACCTCGTTGCTTGCCTTCAATTTTTTTTTTGAATTTTTTAGTTTTTTTTTTAAATTTTTAAGCTATTTCTCAAATTATTTTAAATAAAAAATTCAAATTTTTAAAAAATTGCTACAATGGACCGTTGACGAGCCACATCAGCCGAAAATATTTATAAAAAAATGTCACGTTTCCGGCGAAGCAAATCGGACTTGGTACAAAAGTGATCGTTTTTTTTATAACTTTTGGTATTAAAATAATCTGAAGCTTTTGGCACCAAAACAATTTCCATACACAACTTTTGGCACTAAAAGTGTACTTTTGCCTTTTTTTATTAAGATGAGGTTAATTAAGAGTTAATCTACTGTTTGCTAATTCAAATGGTCACTCCCTCCTGTCGAGTAGTCCAATTTTTATTTTATACATGTCCATTTATACATTTTCAGCTTTTTTTTTACAGATTTGTCCTATGAGTTTTGGAAAAAAATTAAATCCAAAATAAAAAATCACCGAAAAAAAAGAGTTCCAAAAGTTCGAATAAACAGATCTATTTGCAAGTTCGTCAGATTGAGAGGTGGTTCGATGTAGATGTGGTGCTACTAGTTTCGTGTAGTTCGCGAGTGTGGTCGGGAGCACAGAACTAGGTCGATGAATGGGCATGCTTTGTCCATATCCGGTAAAGGTTGGTCGAGTTCATTCCAAAAAGACTTGGGTAGGTCCAGGAGATCAAAATAAGCATTCAGTTCGACCTTCAGCTCTTTCAAATTTTTAGAATAATTTTTGTAAAGTACTTTGGAACTTGCTTTTTTTATAAAGTGAACCGTGGATTGGATTTAGAAAGAGTAAAGCTTTCTAAACAATCTTTATTGTGATCTTCTGTCTCAGGGAATCGAGAGTGAGTACTTTCTCCAAGTTATACAATTTCTTGGATGGTAGTCTTTTCCATTTCCCGTTTCTTCATATGATGGGTCAATCGTTTTTCCTATGAATGCAAATGAATCGAATCCTGTCAAATATTTCTATTTCTCCTTTGAATTACTCAACTATATTTCCTATGAATTTCATGCACACGGGCATAAATTCCTTGTACCATCAAGGTTCGAACAATATCGCGTTTAGATCATTCATCCGCCCTTAAGTTTTGTGTTTTATATTGACATGATTTGAGCCCGATTGTAAAATTAATTACTGCTTTGATACATGAAAATCAAATCATGAATAATATTTAAATCTCAATGCAAAAGTAAAACTACCATCACTTTCTTTCTATGAATGTGAAAATAAAATATTTATTATCTCTGCTCCCACATGGAAAAAAAAAATAGCAAAAAAAAAAAAGCAGAAAAGGAAAATTTATCTCTGCTTGGGGAGATCTTGACCGGTCAAGAAAGAAAGAAAGAGAGACAGAGCTTCACTGGGCTTGTTCAGAGGCACCAAGTGACCTGCCCCTCTCACTGTCAACAGTGCCAATCCTCCTTCATATTCAACTATCCTCCCTCCAACCTGCCACCCGAATAATAACAATAATAACAACAATTAATAATAGTTTAATTATAATAGCTATGTTAATTAATCATATTTTCCTCGGGAAATTATGTGTTTAAAGGAGAAAACCTGAAAGCAAAGTGACAATGTAAAGAACAATGACTGAACCTGATGGTCATGGTACCAAGAACTCCAAGGAGATTTGATAGAGTCCCAGAGCTTCCACGCAGTACCACGTCCCGATCAACGGCACTCTACCGTCGGCGTCGCCGTTGTTGCTCGAAACCCAAATCCCAAAGTATATCAACATTAAATTTTTTCTTTGGCCTTTTTTTTTGGGGGGGGGGATTATTCCCAGCTCCTCGAGCATATATACGATTGCAAGTTATTTGGTAATTCATCACGGAAATGTTTTGCTCAGTTAAATAACAAAAAAGGAAAAAGAGGGAAAAAGGAAAATCACCTAAAAAGTTTTATTTTTATGTACGGCAGCCAATTTAGTCTTGAACTTTTCAATAATGCTAATTTAATCCGGTACCTTTTTGACAATTTTGCCATTTTAATCATAAACCTTACCACCACGTCCGGAGAGAAACCATGAAGCAGACTTATATTAAAAAAAACAATGAAGAAAGTACCTGTACACCCAGATTTTGAGCCCGCCCTTGATGAGTTTGGTGTAGATAGGCAGTACTGAGGATACCGTGTAGTTGTACGTATTCAACATGGAATTGCTAACCATAAAGGGAAAAAAGAAAAGAAAAGAAAAAAGAAAATTCATGCATTAAATGATGATGATTTGATGAAGAAGATGAGGAGTCAATGCTTATTTGATGTGGTTGTTTATGTATACTTACTTGCAGACATTCCATTTGAAGTTGGAATCGGCTGTTCTTCTCACATGGAGAGAAGATTGAACATCTTGCCTGTTGAAGTACATCTCTGCATACTGCGAGTAACATGGGTCATACCCTCCTGGGATTCTCATCCTCCTCAAACAATGTCCATTCACCTACAAGGATCGCAGCCGGCTATAGTCAGATTCGAATAGAACCGAGCGCGGTGCACCTAACTGAACTCATTGTGATTTGCGTTGGTTACCTTGGCGAGCGACTCGAAGCGGCTTCCGGCCGCTTGAGACGGAGAAGTAGATGTGGAGGAGGAGGAGGAGTTGAGGAGGCACGTCGGGGCGTAGATGTTGTAGATGTCGATCTCTTGCAGGTAGGTGCTGAACACGGCGTTCATGGCCTCGGTGCACTCGCTAGACCAGTCTGGGACTTTGAAGTCGCAGACTTGCTCGCATTTATTGTAGAGCTGGTCCGAGATCACGGCGTGGCTCCACGCATACTCGAGCAGGCCCTTGTTGTCATAGTAGTCATTCGTCTCTGGATTCCCCACCTGCAACGTGCTTCAGTTAATCTCGTATTTCTACTTGGTTTTCAACAGCCGTTCTTTCTCGAAGCGAGGAGAGGAGATTCGCTCCGGTTCGGCTCTCGCCATGTGCATTTGGCTCACAAGTTAAAAAACGAGGCGCCAGACATGAGGACACTCGCGACTGTAATGCATTCTTTCTTCTTTGCCATGGTTGATAAGAGGTCACAAGAGAGGCTAATAAAATCGAGGCCGAAAGTCAGGAAACATAAACGAAAACGTCGAGGTCGGAATTCGTCGGTTTCTCAGGACAGGGTTCGAGGCTTTCCGAGCAACTTACAATGAAGCCTTTGAGGTTGATTGGTGTGTATTTTGATGGGATTTATCGCACACCGAATCAGAACGATCACACAGAAATCAAGAAAATTGAATGACGCACGAGATTACCCAGGTTCACCCCAAAATAGGGCTACGTCCTGCAAGAGATTTTCACTATGATATTCTGTTTTCAGCCTCTCAACTCGTTACAATGATCAGCATAAAACGAGCAAAATATATATGCCCTAAATGGGCCCAAAAACCTAAACCTAGCGAAACCTCTATTAAGCCCATAACATACGGGTTAACTTAAATAAAAGTCCAAACCCGCTGACCGGGCAGCGGGACACCCGTGTCGGGGGCGCTGCCCCCGAACCCCCGCATCCCACGCGCATGGGTCACATGTCGTCGGATAACACTTTGGTTTCCCTAAGCTCACGTGGGCATACCCTGTGTGAGAAACAAGGGTCCCCGAAGTATTCCCCAACTCCAACATATTTGGCTGTGTCTTCATTCCTGTCATGGATTAGCTCAGCTAGCTGAGGAACGTAGTGACCTGCATAGCTCTCTCCAGCAAGGAAGAAGTCATGGGTCTTGAACTGTGGGAACTTTTGAAGCCAATTCACTATGAAGCTGTATGCATCCTCAGCTGAGAAAAGATTCAAAAAGCAACACTCAGAGATTAAAAAACAGAACTTTATTTCGGTTTCACTATTATTGAATCAATCAAACACATTGCCGACAAAGGCATCATCTATGATGGCTTGATCAGAGGATGTGTTGGTGTAAGAGAACCCAACTCCAACTGGTGACTCCACAAACAGCAGATTTGCTTCTGCAGCACAAGTCAAGCAGCTCAAATCAAATTTTTGTTCTGTTTGTTCTTTGCTCTTTGCTTCTCTCTCTCTCTCTCTCCTCTGTTTTGCTCTACTTAAGACCAATTATGACTTGAGTTTCTTTGCCAAAAAGAGGACCTTTTCAGTGCATTTCTTCGGAGGGATTTTTTGCTTTCTACATGAACTCATTCTTGAATGAAAACATGGGACTGAAAGTGGCTTGAGATAAAGGAAAAGACCTTGATTCCAAGCAAATTCGTTGTACGCAAGGCCAGTCCCATTGGTGTCCACTCTGAGGGGTCCCAATTCCACAGCAGCGCCATACCCAATTGATGAACAACCAGGACCTTCACAAAATCAATTTCCAAAAAAAAAGTCCAAACTGGCAAAAACAAAGAAAACCCATCAACATCAACAATCCAGACATCCTTGTTTCTACAAAAAAAAAAAAAAATGGTTGCGTGTTCTGCACCTCCATTGAGCCAGAGCACAAGAGGTCTCTGTGAAGGTTGAGACTGGGCCTCAAAGAACCAGTAGAAGAGGGCCCTCCCATGGGCTTCGTTGACTGTGACGTAGCCTGAGAAGTGAGAGAATGAGGAAGGGGCTGAGGGCTGTCCTGGGAGATTTATGACCCGGTCTGATTCCGGGTCCTGAGATAACTCATCCTCTGGGGAGAATGTCCGGGGTCGTTGCTCTGTTTCCGGGGGCGATTTAATGCAGGTGGTGATCGAGGGGCTGCTCAAGAAGACTAGGAGGTGGATGGACAGGAGAGAGAGAGCGAGGGCATTGATTGAGGATAGAGACGATGCCATCTCTCTTGTTCCCAAGAAAAGCCGGAGGATGGACCAGCAGGGTCCCCGAGGCCCTATTTAAATAGTTGAGAGAGAGAGAGAGAGTGGACGATGCATACAATGGACTTTTGCCAAGCTCACTATCATGCAAACAAGTATCAAGATAACATGGAAAATCTCTAGTACCCAGGTCAAGAAGATTGGCTTTTCACCACCACCACAAAAAAAAAAAAAAAAAAAAACCGAATCCTCCACCAAGAGCAACCTGTTATGGATGATCTAGGGTTGCGCATAATGAACCGATTGAATCGGCCGTTGGGTCCGATTCTCGAAGGTTTCGATCTTTCCGATTTCATAAGATTGGAACTGGTTACGGTTGATCCAGTTCTTGGTTCTAGGGGAATCGAATCGCCCGAGCTGGATCGAGCAAATTTTTTTTGTTAAAACAAATTTCGTAGGTGAGGGAAGGTTGAGAGAAAGAAAGAAAAAGAATATTAATGATATAGATATAGGATTCCAATATACGTTAGGTTTATGAGTCGGAGTTTAGCGACAACGCAATGCAATTAACGAGAGGTGGTATGGTGTATATATCGTCAGCGGGGAAAAGTTTTAATGACAAGATAATAATAAAAAACTTCGACCGATCTAATGAATGGATCGCCCGAAAATCGGTATGATTGTCAGTTCTAGAGTGGGATCGGACTGGACGAGACTGGGAATCATTTACTCCAAGGATAATCTATGCTCGACTACACCAGAAATGTAGGACTTGAGAATTTTGAAAACTTAACCAAATGGGGCAAAAACAAAAGCAATGCAACCATCCTCGACAGGTTGACAAGTGTAAGAAACTTATGTTGGCTGAGTATTATTATCTATTCTCTTGCCCACCCCCCCCCCCCCCCCCCCCCCCCCCCCCCAAAAAAAAAAAAAGGAAAAAGAAAAAGTTCATCATCTCGCTGTGGATAAACCTAGCATCAAATCATTAGCACGATCATTAGCATCCGGAAATGGAACAGAAGAGCTGTTGAGGGCCGCACTCAAAGCTGCAAGTGCCGCACCCAGCTTGCATTTTCAGAGCATTTTGTGGCACTATAATTCTCGTCTTGTGACTCCATTGACTTTTTGTCAGTTTGTGGCTGGTGGTGAGATTGCATTGATGAAGACCTCCATAGAATTGCGCTGAATGTTTCCTTTTTCTGACGAACTGACACGAGGATGGCGTGAGCCAAGAAAGACAAAAGGACTTTCGCACTTTCAGGCCTAGTGAGATCAAACGACTGGCTGATGCAAAAAAGAAAAGTTATCGCGTCCGATCAAGCTGGCGAGATGGAAGGAGTCGAATGATGTGAACTTTTATTTTGGTTTCGGTAGATCATGATGAGACTAGAATGTTCAGGAGAACGGATCACATCTGCAAACGCATCGCAACCACTGGAATTATTGACATACGGAGCCCAAGTTTGAGGGAGTAATCAGTGGACAACTCCATGTAAATGTGACACTAGAGATACTTATGTCCTGGCGCCACCAAATATTGCGGCTGTACAGAATGTAACCGGAGCCCCTATTTCGGACCGGCGCAAGTGTCTAGCCAAGGAAAAAGAAGAAATTCAACATGAACGCAGGTAAGAGGCAGCACGACAGCCGACTTGCATGCCCCTGAATATAGATTTTCGACTGAGTCTCACGTTCGAATTTACAGCCATTTACAGCGAACAGGATCGGAATTATTCGTGTTCCACTGAGTATCCAGTCCTCTCACACTGGCCAGTATCCCACGGGTGCAACCAACTTGCCTCGCGAGACGATCGGAGTATTACTCCTGGAAAACCTACAACGTATCTACGATAGCATTAGGATTGGACAAATTTTTACAAAACCGGGGTCGCCGACTCAGATTGCACCGGGCTTCGGAAGATACGAGGAGAACGACTACTCAATTGATGGATCATCCACTACATACTCCTGTAACACGAGCTTTTGCCAAGCTTTACCGCACTTTAGGAATATGCATCTTCCAACTATTCCTTCGATGTCTTGGAAAGTCCTTGCTGCAGAAAAGTTATTGAGAACATTTAGCAGAAAAAAAAAAAAACAAGAGAATCTTCATAAGAATGATAAATTGAGGGGGTTATTGATACCCTTGTTAGGATGCATGTGTGAGTTGTGTTAGAGAAGTCCCACATATGAGAATTGATGTGGTACTGAGCAGTTAATATACCCAAGTTGGCCCATAACTCATTAGCTTAAGCTTTTGAGTTAAGGTGGGTCCAACTGGATATATTAACGGGCTCGGATTTGGGCTCCCTCTTGACGATCTCCCAATGAAAAAGTATCGGATTTTCGCTGCGCGCTCCCAACAAATGGTATCAGAGCCGATGGTTGATTGGTGGGCCTCCGATTTGTTTCGGCAAATATCTCAAGAAGGAATCTGGTGATCGCGTCTCAAGAAAGAATCTGGTGCCAACGCGGTTTCCAGGCCGGTGGACGCTGTGGTGTAGCAGTGCGGGCCCGATGGGCGTTGATGGAGATTTAAGATTGAGATGGAGCTAACGCGGTATCCGGGCCGGTGGACGTTGTGGTGTAGCAACGGGCCCGATGGGCGTTGATGAAGATTCAACTTGAGATAAGTTGGTGCGGAAGGATAATTGGATTAAGGGGGAGCAAACTTAACACTGGAGCTCACACGTGAGGGGGAGATTGTTAGGATGCATGTGTGAGTTGTGTTAGAGAAGTCCCACATATGAGAATTGATGTGGTACTGAGCAGTTAATATACCCAAGTTGGCCCATAACTCATTAGCTTAAGCTTTTGAGTTAAGGTGGGTCCAACTGGATATATTAACGGGCTCGGATTTGGGCTCCCTCTTGACGATCTCCCAATGAAAAAGTATCGGATTTTCGCTGCGCGCTCCCAACAACCCTAACGTCCAATATCAAAGATTAGACAAAGTTTAGCAACAAAACTCTCCAAGCGTGTAAGAAAATGTCATAAAGAAATAATTGAACCATACATACAGTCCACAAGGTTCAGTTCTCAGCGTTTCTTGAGAATAGATGGTGAAAGTTTCTCTAATAGCTTCACAGGAGTGAGGCCTATTATTAGATCATGCTATGTTTTATGATGGCAATAGACATGATGGGGCTAGGATTATCATCAACATCAAGTTGAATTCTGTGTACTCGTCTACCATTTCAAGGAACTCAAGTTTCGCCATGCCTAACTCCCTTGAAGGACCTTTTGAGAACCTAAATAGTCAGAGGCTGCGTTTGGTAGTTCGGATTTGGACCCGGATAGGATAATTGTTATCATATCCGATGTTTGGCGACGTCGTTCGGACCGGATAAACCCGGATATATCCGGATAAAACGCCGTATAAGAAATCCGGGGGAGGGGGGTAGGATATACTCGGATAGGATAAAAATAGCATTAAAAAATGCAAAGAAGGGAGAGGAGAGAGAAAGTGAAGAGGAAGATGGAAAGGACCGTCATCGCAAGCACTGCTCTGGGCTCTCTCCTTCTTCGCCCAGTGGAGTCCACACGAAGCTAGATCAACCAAGAGCGGGGAGGCCAGACGCCGAAGACGGATGGGGGCGGCTCCTTAGGAGGGCCGCTGGAGAGGCTAACGGCGGCAGCGATCAAAGAGGGGGGCGGGGAGGGGGGGACGGAGAGCTTGCCGGGGATGGAGATAGTTGCTGGCTCCATCAGAGAACCTTCAAATTCCTCCGATGGATCGAGTCTCATGGCGGACCCAAGTCCTGAACAACCACCTCACCCAATCCCCATCTCCTTCCCAAACCCCGTCTCTTTCCCAAACCCTGTGCCTAACTACTCGCCCCCCGAGGCCAAGTCGACCCACTTCGACACCTTCGAGATGCGAAAGGTCCTGAACGGCCACAATTTGCCAGAGCGGGACTGGCTGTACGGGCTCATGACCCAGAGCAAGCTCTTCAACCCCAGGAGACTGGGCGGCAGAGTCTTTATCTCGCAGGACTACAACCAGTTGATGGAGCAGCAGAGGGAGATGACGATGAAGATGATCGACTACTTGCTCGAGAAGGGCGTCTTCGAGGGGTGGCTCACCAGGAAGACCGTGGAGGACGAGCTGAGGAAGTTCGTGCTGCTCGAGGTGGCCGGGATGTTCGATCACTCGTTAGCGATTAAGCTCGGGGTCCACCTCCTCCCTCTGCCGTGAGTGGCTCAATTGCAGAGAAGGGAGCGCAGGAAGCAGATTCCAGGCGATGCTCCCTCGTCGGTGACGCCGCGGCTGTGGCGGAGGATCGACGTAATATTCTGTCCTATCTGACATCTACCAAACATATGATGGGATTTAGAAAATCCAAGAGACAATACGGAGGATTTTTAATCCATCCTTATCCTATCCTATCCGGGTTCAAATCCAGACCACCAAACGCAGCCATAGGGTGTGTTTGGGATAGCATACTGAGTACTCAAGTTACCTAGTATGTTACGATAATGCGGAAACTAAAACGAAATTGAGATAGAGGAGAAGAACGGAACACCAAGATTTACGTGGAAACCCTTGCGGAAAAATCACGAGAGAGAGGAGAAACAAAAATCCACTATGAGAATTAGGGATTATAAAAGAGGCAACGTAAACTTCTCTCTAAGACAGTTTGAGAAAAGAGAAATATTTATAGTATTACCTCTCAAACTCTAATGTTGACCCAAGACCCATAACTTAAGCCATTAACTATTCAAAGCATACATAACAAATCTCTACCTTGACTTGAATTCCCAAGTAGACATAAGTATTAAGTCAATCTTCTCCTCCCACCAGCATAAAACTCAGATGTTGCGAACATTATCCAAATCCAAGCAATGCTTGAATTTAGTAAATGGCAATGACTTTGTCAACATATCAGCTGGGTTGTCTTCTGTACCAATCTTCAAGATCTTAATATAGCCATCAGCAAGAATGTCTTGAATATAATGATATCGCACATCAATATGCTTTGTTCTCTCATGAAACATCTAATCTTTAGTAAGATGTATAGAACTCTGACTATCGCAATGCACAACAGTCACATCATCATCCACACTGAGCTCTCCAAATAAGTCTCTTAACCATATAGCTTCTTTAATTGCCTCTGTAATAGCCATATACTCTGGCTCTATAGGAGATAAAATAATTGTATGCTGTAAAGAAGCTTTCCAACTGACTGCACAACCCCCAACAGTAAAGATGTATCTTGTCAAAGACCTCCTTTTATCAAGGTCACCAGCATAATCAGAGTCAACATATCCAGTAAGAGTTTCACAAGTTTTTCCAAACTTTAAACCATAATCTGAAGTACCTTTCAAATATCTCAAAATCCATTTCACTGTTTGCCAATGAATTTTATTGGTTTGGCATCTTTCATGCCAAAACGATCTAACACCTTCTCAATATAGCTTTTTTGGGAAAGATACAATTTTTCTATTTTTCGATCTTGCTGAATTTTCATGCCAAGAATTTTCTTTGCAGAACCTAAATCCTTCATATCAAATTCAGCGCTCAACTATGCCTTCAAATTATGTATATCAAATTTATCTTTTGCTGCAATCAACATGTCATCAACGTATAACAACAGATAAATATAAGATCCATTTGGAAGTTTGTACAGATATACACAACTATCATATTTGCTTCTACAATAGCCAAGTTGCATCATAAAAGAATCAAATTTTTTATACCATTATCTAGGTGATTGCTTCAAGCCATAGATTGATTTTTTCAGTAAACAAACATGATCTTCCTTACCTTCAAATTGAAAACCCTCAGGTTGACCCATATAAATTTTCTCTTCAAGTTCACCATGCAAGAAAACTGTTTTCATATCAAGTTATTCCAACTCTAAATCATGCATAGCAACTAACGCAAGAAAGACCCGAATAGAGCTGTATTTAACGACAGGTGAAAACACATTATTAAAATCAACTCCCTCAATCTGACTATAACCCTTAGCGACTAGACGTGCTTTAAATCTAATATCTTCAACTCCGAGAATACCTTCATTTCTTTTGAAAACCCACTTGCAACCCATAATTTTCTTTCCTTTTGGTGGTTTGACGAGCTCCCAAGTTTGATTCTTTTGAAGAGATTCTATCTCTTCATTCATAGCAACTAACCACTTTGCTGAATCTTTTGAGGAAATAGCTTCCTTGTACGTTTTAAGCTCAGCATATTCTATCGACTCTGCAGCTGAAAGAGCATAAGCAACAAAATCTGAGTATCCATACATCTGTGGAGGTTTCACTGTTCTTTTCGGTCTATCTTTGGTTATGGAATAATTCTCTTCTTCAGATTCTTCAATCTCAATATTATCAGTCACTGACTGAACTGGTTGTGAAGAAGATACTTCAAACTCCACATTCTTTGGTGCATTTTTCAGATTTTCTTGGCAAGTATCTAATGATTTCTTGATAGGATGAAGCATAGCAGACTCATCAAAAGTAACATCTCTGCTAACTATAATCTTAGATGAATTAGAATACCAAGGCCTATAACCTTTTACACCAGAAGTATAACCAAGAAAAATATATTTTTTTCGCTTTAGGCTCTAGTTTTCCTTCGCTAACATGTGCATATGCTGGACATCCAAAAACTCGAAGAGAAGAATAGTCAACAGGTTTACCTGACCATACCTCCTCAGGCGTCTTGTTCTCAATATGTATACAAGGAGAACGATTTATTAATCAACAAGCAGTATTGACTGCTTCAGCCCAGAATTCTTTGCCCAAACCAGCGTTAGACAACATGCACATTATTCTTTCTAATAAGGTTCTGTTCATACGTTCTGCAATACTATTATGCTGCGGTGTATACACCGTAGTATGATATCTCACAATTCCTTCATTCTTGCAAAACTCATTAAATTCGCTTCCACAAAATTCTAGCCCATTATCTGTTCTCAGCCGTTTGATTTTCTTACCGGTCTGCTTCTCAATTAATGTTTTTCATTGCTTGAAAGTAACGAAAACTTCACTTTTTGCCTTGAGAAAAAAATACCTAAACTTTTCTTGAAAAGTCATCAATAAAAGTGAGTACATACCTTGAACCAAGGCCTTTAGATGGAACTCTAGCAGGCCCCCAGAGATCAGAATGAATGTAATCTAGAGTGCCCTTTGTGCTGTGAATTTCTATTTTGAAACTGACTCTTTTCTGTTTCCCAAAGACACAATGTTCATAGAAATCCAGTGTTTCAATTTTCTGACCACACAAGAGACCTCTTCTACTGGGCTCCTCCGTCCTTCTAATACTCATATGGCCTAATCTCATATGCCATAATTTAGTATTATCTGAATCTGTCATGTTAGAAGAGACCGTAGCTGAACCAGTAATAGTAGAGCCTTGCAGCTGATACAAAGTGCCAATTTTATGCCCTTTCATCAGTAAAAGTGAACCTTTCAAATTTTCAGAACTCCACCCTCAGCAGTAAATCTACAACCATTGTGTCAAGTGTACCCAAAGAGATTAGATTCTTCCTCAAATCAAGCACATGCCTGACATTATCTAAAATTCTGATCGTGCCATTATGCATCTTAATATTAATAGTGCCAATCCCAATAGCTTTGCATCTAGCATCATTGCCCATGAGAATAACTCCACCATCATATTCTTTATAATTAGAGAACCAATCTCGATGAGGACACATATGATATGAGCAGCCAGAATCAAGAATCCAACTATCACCGAATTTATCTTTATTATCTATAATCAGTAGCCAATCTGTCTTCTTCTTTAGCAACATCAGCTTGAGCAGTATTTTCGTTTCGCCTATTCTATCTATTCTGATAGTTGCGATTGTTATGACGATTGACATTTCCATGATTTTGTTGATTCGAATTATTTTCTCTTTGCTCCTTTGCCTTCGATTTCAGACAATTTATCTTGATATGCCTTGGAGACTTACAATAGTTGCAAATCATATCTCTATGCTTAGATTTTGACCTGCTCTTGCCACTATTTCTTCTCTCAATGGATCTTCCTCGAGCGACTAAACCAGTCATATGATTATTACTACCATCAGAAGTCAATTCTGTATCGAGCTTCTGCTTATTTAGCTGACTAGTTTTGATATCTTCAAAATCAATAGTTTCTCTACTAACAATCATGGTCTCTCTAAAATTCTTATAAGAGGCAGGTAGTGAAACTAGCAATAAAAGAGCTTGATCCTCATCTTCAATATTAACATCAATGCTTCTTAATTCAGTGATAAGAGCATTGAACTCAGAAATATGGGATTTGAGAAAAGTACCTTCAGCCATACGAAAAGTGAAGAGTCGTTGCTTGAGTCTCAATCGATTGGTGAGAGATTTTGTCAGAAAAATACTCTCCAATTTCATCTATAAACCTACGACTATTTTTTGATCTAGTACATCCTGCAAAACTTTGTTCGTGAGGCACAACTGAATAGTGGACAAAGCTTTCTCATCCAATTCTTCCCATGCTTCATCTGTCGTGTCCGATTTTTTCCCTTTAGTAAATAAAGTTTTCTTCAAACCCTGTTGCATAAGAACAACTAACATACGAACTTGCCATAGGTTGAAACTGCCGCTCCCATCAAACTTTTCAATATCAAATTCCGTTGCTGAACTCGAAGCCATAACTTATTCCAAGCCGAAGAAAACGCGCTCGAACTCCTCGGACAACACTTGTCAATGCCAAAATTCCAGTACGTGCAAACTGCGAACCCCGCCCAGGACACCCCTTTTGAGCTAAAAAGTTCGGCGCGCGCAAGCTCAAACCAAGATTGCACAGTGGTGTAAATAACAGGACAGCGGCTTGCGGATGGACTCCTCGGCGATAGCTCGTTAGATTAGAGCAAGTGACGATAATGGGACGTGAGCACTCACAACCTTGAACCAAAATACCAGCTTTCACGAAACTTGAATATTAAGCTCAAACTTGCAGATCGATCAGCTACGGAATTGGTCCTCGAACAAGAACGGTCTCTGGTAAACCCCCTAAGACTCGCACGAAAGATGTTTGGCATTGGCCTATGAAGAGATCGACGTGATGGCTCCTTGGAGAGATCGTGAAAAGACTTTCAAATATGGATGTGCGAGCATGAGTGGACCAACTGGCAAGGAGCAGGAGCAAACGGCACCTGGACTCGCAGATGTGAGTTTGACTATCTTCAAAACACTTTCCTTGATGCCAGAGAACTCTTTGGCACACTCGTGCAACAATCTATGGAATGTGTAGCTATGAACTCTGTGAATGAAATCCCACGGGCAAGGATGGAAATCACCCGAAAACCAAATAAACAAAATCCGAATTCCCCTTCTCTCGTGTCTCTTGTTCGTCCACGGATAAACCCTAGGCTCTGACACCAGTTTGTTAGGAGCGCGCAGTGGAAGTCCGATACTTTTTGCCAGGGGAGATCGCTAAGAGGGAGCCCAAATCTGAGCCCGTCAATATATCCAGTTGGACCCACATTTACTCAAAAGTTTAAGCCAATGAGTTATGGGCCAACTTGGGTATATTAACTGGCTCAGTACCACATCAATTCTCCTATGTGGGATTTATCTAACACAACTCACATATGCATCGTAACATTTGTTGGGAGCGCGCAACGGAAGTCCGATACTTTTTCCTGGGGAGATTGCCAAGAGGGAGCCTAAATCTGAGCCCGTCAATATATCCAGTTGGACCCACCTTTATTCAAAAGCTTAAGCAAATGAGTTATGGGCCAACTTGGGTATATTAACTAGCTCAGTACTACATCAATTTTCCTAAGTGGGATTTATCTAACACAACTCACACATGCATCCTAACAATCCCCCCCTCATGTGTGAGCTCTAGTGTTAGGTTTGCTCCACCTTAATCCAAGTATCCTTGTACCAACATATCTCAACTTGAATCTCCATCACCGCCCATCAGGCCCGTTGTTGCATCACAACGTCCACCGGCCCAGAAATTACGTTGGCTCCATCTCAATCTAAATCTCCATCAACGCCCATCGGGCCTACACTGCTATACCACAGCGTCCACCGACTCGAAAATCGCATTGGCACCAGATTCTTTCTTGAGACGCGATCATCAGATTCCTTTTTGAGATATTCGTCGGAACAGATCGGAAGCCCACCAATCAACCATCGGCTCTGATACCATTTGTTGGAAAGTCCAACCCAATAACTTAAGCTATTAGGTGAAGTGAGACCACATGAATATAAAGAGCATACAACACTCATTCGTATGCTATGTGGGACAACAATAATGTGCAAGCAATTTATACTTCAACACCCCCACTCACGTGCAAGCAATTTGCACGTGAAAATTAATGAATGGTAGTGGACCCACATACACGGAAAGAAATAACAACTGGCTCTGATACCAATTTGTTACGACAATGCGAAAACTAAATCGAAATTGAGACAGAGGAAAAGAACGGAACACCAAGATTTACGTGGAAACCCTTGCGGGAAAAATCACGGGAGAGAGGAGAAGTAAAAATCCACTATGAGAATTAGAGATTATAAAAGAGGCAACGTACGCTTCTCTCTAAGATAGTTTGAGAAAAAGCAATATTTATAGTATTACCCCCCAAACCCAAATGTTGGCTCAAGACTCATAACTTAAGCCCTTAACTATTCAAGGCATACATAACATAGTATCTACTCTTACATTCTTTAGTTGCTTGTCCGAGGTCATGCTTTGGACTGAATGATGAGGCAGAAACATATTCGAGTTTGTCTCACTCTCTTCTGATGGACGGAGACGACACTATTCAATGGTAGACAACTTTGATAACTCTTATAACTTTGATGTGCCATGACTATACCTTATATAGAGACTGACGACATAAATTAGAGTCGACAAGGAAGAGGCTGAAGGATTATTTCTTGTTCTTCCTTCTGAGATTTCCTTTTCTTCCTCAGTGAGAAAGGAAAGAATATGCATCTGGACAAGCGGCTTAAGGGGTCCTGAAGACCTTCCATCTCATAGTTCCCAAATCTCCAATCCCGTGGGACATAAGGTCATTGGATAGGTTTGTCATGCCTTCTGTAAGAAAGTAAAACAGAGTTACACTCTGGTAGTGTGACACCCTCGAAATTCGTCTTTTTTGAATTGACTGAATTCAATAAAAAAGAGTGAAATTGAATTTTAGTCGGCATGAAATTTGGATCGTAAGGAATTAAGGGATGAACTTTGGACAATTCCCGAAATACCAGTTAGTTTAGGTTAGGCTCCGTAATTTTTAGTCGTCGCGAATTAGGATCGAAATCCTCGCGCTCGAGCCAAACCCTGACCGAGCTCGACCTGTGATAAGACAAATCATCCTTTGTCAGTCGAGCCATATTTCATTCGGTCTTGAATTATTGGATTACCAAATGGCCCCCCCAATAATTCACTCACTAAAAACAAAAGAATTCAAATCTCCATAGTGGGCCTCTCTTGTCAAGTCCACCGCCTACCCATCACCTCATCTCACCCACTTTAGTCAATTAGTCAATCCCCATCTCTCTCTCTCTTCCCTCCCTCTTACTCTCGACAGATTTGCTACCCCTCTCCCTTGTATATCGCACGAGCGCCTCCCATCCTCCTTGTACACCGACGTCACTCCTCCTCCTTCCTCAATCGTTCTCACGCGACACTAGCCCCGATCAGCCACCGTAATCTCACCCCGGCTCCGTCGCCGACCCGTCCCCACCACGACCGACGGACCACCTCCCTCCCCTCGGTCGTTCGTTCGTCGCGCCTAAGCCCCTACGCCCGTCTCGTTGCCGCCGTCCCGAGGAGGTCGCTGACCCAGCCTCCATCTCTCTCTCACTCCCCCTCGATCCTCTGTTTAGCTGTGGCTTGCCTCCGCCATCGTCATCCTCCGGAGCCCAAGAACCGAGCTTGTGTCACCATCCTCGTGGGAGCCGCTTGGCTGCGAACCCGAGACCCTGAAGGACCCGAGAGGCCCGTGTGTTGCCTTCGTCGAGCCAAGGCCGAGCCCGTGACCAGACCCGGCCAAGACCTGGCCATGACCGGGGCGTGAGCCGGCCAAGACCCGGCCATGACCCGAGCGTGACCGGCCATGGCCCAGTCGAGACCCGGCCGTGAACCGGCCATGGCCCAGTCGTGATCCGGCCGTGGCCCAACCAAGGCCCATGCCTCTCCGTACCTGAGAAGGAGCCGAACCCTTTGCCAGCACGCCATCGTTCCGAAGTATTAGATTGTAAGTTAACCTCTAAACCTTGGTTAGGGCGTTAATTGCGCCTAAGGTTAGTTAATTAGTCAATTAGGGTAATTATTTAGAATAATCGTGGTCGGTTTAGATAGAAATCAGGTTTAGGGTAAATGACCGCGATTAAATAAGTTAGTTGATTTAGTTAGGTTGTCTGTGGCTAATTGGTGGTTAGAATTGATTGATTGACTGATTGGGCATTGATTGCCATTGGTTGACCGCGAGCCAGTGATAGGTCGGAACCGAGCGATCGATACATAATTTGAAGAAATTGGGATTAATCAATGTTGTTTGATTAATTGAATTGGATAATGGATCGTGTCTTGATTGCTTGACTGATTGCAGTTGATTGGTTGTGATGTGACGTGATTGAATTTCTGAGTGTTTCATTGTCCGTGTCGGGCGCAAGCCTAGTTATGAGGTTAAGCATTCATATGATCGGTGTGAGCTCAAACTGCACAATTTAGCATGAAAACGGCCTGAGGCCGAGTATTTGAGCTTGTCTATATGAGCATCCGACCTAAATCGAAGATGATAAAAATTGATTGATTGTCGGGTGTCATGTGTGGTCATATGATTGGACGATGAGATTCCTGACAAGATTGTACCGTGATGATCGGAAAAATACGACTTGTTAGAAGCACATCATTATGTGACGTCAGTTTGATGGATGCCGATCGCAGCTTGTGACGGACCGAAGCCTTGGAAAGGGATTCCCGATAGTTCCGAGCCGTGACGATCGGAATCACACGGACTACTGGAAGCAGTCGCCGGAAGTAAGGGACGATGCCTGGCGTCGCCAGAAGAGTACCAACTGACTAGTGTACTAAGCACCAACTGACTAATGTGCCGAGCTGACATGCCCAAATTCTCGAGCTGACATGCCCTATCTCATAATAAGTAGACTACGTGTGACGTCATGTATGTCAATTGATGTGATGCTTGCCTTGATTGGGCTTTTTGACTGTAATGTCGTGTCTGCATCGCATTATGTGTGGCTTCTTGGCAGGTAAGTTGCATGTGGTTGGATATCTGTACTGGTTGCTGTGCCATGTCTTTGTAATAGGATATCCTAAGTGAATCAACGCCCTAACCGAGCTTAGACGTTGACTTCACTGAGATTTATTTCTCACCCCGTCATGGGACCACATTTTCAGGTCACGGGTGATGAAGCCTCGTGGATGCTGAGGAGTGACTTATTGGAGTAGTTTCGAAGGCCGTGTTAGACCGAACCCGTTAGTCTGTGTGTTGTAGACCAGGAGCCGAAGAATGGCTTGCGACTGTTGTCTAAACAAAATAGTTTGATAACAAGGTTGACTTTGTGAGCTGTCATGCTTAGATTGATCTGGCTATTGTTTTAGCTATCCCTATTGTTCGATTTGATGTTGGGAGTTGCACGTTTCCTCATGTATAATCAAAGATAAAATAAATGGGTCGATAACGTACCTAGGACATTATCTCTTATGACCTGAGGCGATTTGGTAGGGATGGCGTGTGCTCGAGGATCGGGACGTGACATCCCCGCCCATGGTGGTATCAGGGCCAGGTCATCCTGATCCATTTGGTCATTGGCTTGGAGTGATAAGGAGCATGGGAATTGGGATAGTTAGTAGGACTGAAAACCCCATGCATGTGATTGTTGCTTAAGTTTTAAGGTCGTATGCCTGAACCCTCGTTTTTTTACTTTGGGGTGAGCTGGACTCCGTATAGTATCTACTGAGAGTGTGGTTTGTGAAATTAGTTGGGTTGAGTTTGAAACCGTAGAGAATAGTCTTTATGAACCCTATTACACCAAAGAATGACTGTTGTAAGATACCTTGATCGTGAGTCAATTGTTAGGAGACATGGAAAGATGTTGGATTCGAATACGATGAAAATGTTGGCTATGGTGTTATGATAAATATGGATTGCCTTGGAGCTACGATAAATGGCTGACACTAGGCGAGTTAGTTTAACTCGTTGGATGAGGTTAGTTGTGAGCTTAGTAATGATTGAGGAGGAAGTTCAACCTGCTTAGTTTCGTTTCTTGAGACGACTCATCTATTGGTGAATGGTTGTCACGGTTTCCTGATGTCTATGGCTGAACTTGTGTTGGGAAACCTAGGATGGAACGTACCGCTGTTGTGTGTGGATTTTCATATGCCTCTCCCAAGAGTCGCCAAAGGATTGCCGGAAAGGGAAGTAGTATCCATAGTAGTGTTGGCCCTTAAGATGGAGTCGATCTCTAAGGTATCATCTAGAATGACGTTGCCAGAACTGAAGAGTCTCAAGGCTCAGATACAGTAGTTATTGGAAAAAGGGGTTCGTCCGCCTTGGTGCATCACTTTGGAGAGCCCATGTGATAATAGTTGGGGAGAAAAGATGAGTAATTGAGGTTGTACATTGAGCGCAGACAGCTTACAAGGTGATGATCTGGAACAAGTACCTAATGTCGAGAGTAAATGATTTGATCGACCAACCGTAGGGCTTTGATATCCTAAAAAAAATTGATATAAGGGCAAGATATCAGCAGTTGAGGATTTGATGAGGACCCTTGAAAAGTATAAGTTGCTTTCCAAGCTTAGTAGATACAAATTGTGGCTAACTCGTTTAGCTTCGCTATTCTTGTGGTTACTGACGATGAGCATTCAGTAGACTTGGCCAAGACCAACGTAGTTATGGATTTGGTAAGTCGTCGATAGTGACGGAAGTTTGAAGTTTCTTACTATTAGCGGACTATTATAACGTTTTGTAGAAAAGTCCTTCGTAGTAGTTAAGTCATGGGCCCGATTACCTAAGAAGGACAAAGAGTCAAATCTGAAAGGGTCGCACCGTTTTGATGGACTCATGAAAATGATTTGGGAAGAGATGATTGATAATTGCGGATTAGAGACCTAAAGTTGTGTGGCACATTTGTCATTAAGTTGTTGAATTTTGGGCGACCCTTGATTGGTGAGAAAGGAACCATAGGATGGCAAACGACGAACGTGTGGACTAATAATCATTGTGATTGAATGCATATGAGAATAGTTTGGATCATGATCTAACTTGAGGTGGTTGATCAATCCCAGGAAATTAGTCCCTAACATGTAATAGTTGCTTGTGGAGTCAGAAATTCAAAGCGAAAAGTATCTTTGAAAGTGCCTAACTTTGTATTTGGAGTGGCAGACGAAAGATTGCAAGTGATTCGAGAAAAAAAAAGTAATGCTTATAAGCTTGGTGGTATTGATAAAGGTTTGTGTATATCTTCGAATGTGAGTCGGAGAGGCCCCATGCTATGTGACTATAGAGGCCTAAGGACGACTGGAGATCCATATCAGCTAGCCGACTAGCGACAATCAGATCATGGCGGAGTGTACATTGTCTGGGGACTACAATCAAGGAAACTTTAGGTAATGTGTGGAGTGAAGACTATGTGAGCGAACGAGGAAAGTTCGTAATGACAAACTGACGGTGAAAGGCATAGTGAGATTCGCCAAATGATTGTATGAATTCTCAAGATTAAGATTGCTAGATGTGGCAGTTAAGGAAGACTAATTACCAGAGTACGCGTTGGAAGCATGGTTATTGCAATATAGTCTCTTGGATTAGCGACAATAAGTGTCTTGCCTTTGGATTAAGCATAAAGCCTACCAGAGTCCATCGCAGTAACTATTGTATTAGTCTGGATAGCATGAGAAGGGCACCAAGACATGAGGTAATGTTGCAAAAAAAAAAATTGATAAGAAGGCTTGTGCGATCGAGCAATGGTAAAGAGTTTAGTGCATGGATAAGTCAAAGAGCAGCACCACAAGCTTAGTGAACGACAGCTGTCATCAAGGATTCTAGAGTAAAGGACGAGAGCTTATCACCATGGACGTGTGGTGGAATTATAAGGAACCAAGGGAGAAATGACTCAATCTGAAAGACAGTAAAACAGTAACCAGATTGACGAAGTCTGCTTATGTTGTGACAATGTGAAGAGATTTCACTGAGTTTGAATATGACGCTCAAGATTTAGAACCAATCCAAGCGTAGGATTCGAGCGATTCAAGAACAACAACCAAGGATTGAGGAGGCCACTGAAAGTTTAGAATTCTCCTTCGACACGGACTATGGCCTGACTTGCCAATCGGCTGTGCTGATTGAGGTTCGACTGTATGGCGATTTGAAATCAAGCATGGATCGATTGAAACTGATCTTGCTCAGCTGTAAGTCGACCACTGAATTACCCTGAAGTCAACCAGGGATTGATTCGCGGCATGATTTGTGAGCTGACATTGATCGACAATCAGGATGGCCATGGACCTAGTGAGGGACGACTTGTACTTGAACCCCGTACCAACCGCGCACTAGTCAAAGGGCTGATCACCCCGTGCCTTGTGACGTGTTGTTGGAAGAATATGGGTCGAGACGAACTAATCCTGCATCAATGTGAATTGGTCATGAGAGGTGATCTTGATAGTGTTCAAGTGCACCATCGGCCTTGGAACGGGTGATTCCAACCCTAGATCGAGATATTTGAGGTGGTCTTCGACTCGCTAATTGCTCGTGAGCTGACCCTGCTCGACAAAATGGATGACGTGACCCTTAGTTGAATTTGGCGCCTAAGTTCGGTGACTCTTAAGATGTTTCAATGGTTGACAAGTGGCGATTCTGAAGCTTAGAGCGATGATGAAGAGGCAGATCATTATTTGACCCTATCCGTTTAAATAGAATGTCCAAATTTCCATTAGCGTAAGTCGTGATTAACATCTATGAAGCAAGAGGAGAAGCAATGACAAATCCTGCTCGTTGAAAGTTAACAGATGGTCACAAGTTTGGTTGAATATTTGAAGTTGAATGACTCAACATGTCTAAATGGATTATGGATACAAAATTGTGTCAGTTTGATAGTCAAGGATCATAGGTTGAGTTTGACTTGAGCTTCGACAGTCACACTGTGATTCTAGTGCACCGAGGTGAGTTAGTGATTACTATGAGTTGAGTGAAGCCGACGAGCAATGAGAATGTTTGGAGTTTCCAGTCTCTTGATCCTTTTGGAAAGCTACTGTGGCGTAATTTCGAGGACATGATCCGTAGGACGTGCAGAACGATAGTGAGTTTGGACGAAGTTGGTGAAAGGAATGTCACCAGTCCTAACTTGGTCGATTAGTCAATCCTAGCTGTCAAGGTCACCAGAGATAGATAAAAAAAAAAATAGCTTAGAGCCATCAGAAGATTTACGTCGATAGGAAACGTAGACATTTGAAGTTTTAGGTGGGTGATCATGTTCTTCTGAATGTGTTGCCTATGAGAGGAACATCTCGTTTTGGGACAAGAAATGAAAGCTAAACCTAAGGTACGTTAGATCATTCGAGATCCTGAGGTGGATTGGAAATTTGGCATATCGTCTTGCGTTGCCTCCGAAACTTGATCAAGTACCTATGTGTCGATGTGGAGAAAGTATGAGCCGGATCCCGCTTGTAGGCTGAGTTGTGAAGGGATTAAACCGGATGAAAGAGCATCGTACATGGAGCGTTCGGTTTAAATTCTTGTTAGAAGATAGCAAGTACTCCAGAAAAGACAATTCATTGGTTAAGATAGTTTGACAACACCATAGGACAGAAGGAGCTACTTGGGAAAATGAGGAGACCACGAGAAACAGCTACTCTGATCTTTTTGAGCAGTCTTGATAGTATTGTAATTTCAGGTACGAAATTTCTTAAGGTGGGGAGAGTTGTGACACCCTCGAAATATGCCTTTTGTGAATTGACTAAATTCAATAAAAAAGAGTGAAATTGAATTTTAGTCGGCATGAAATTTGGATAGTAAGGAATTAAGGGATGAACTTTGGACAATTCCCGAAATACCAGTTAGTTTAGGTTAGGCTCCATAATTTTTAGAAGTCGCGAATTAGGATCGAAATCCTCGCGCCCTAGCCAAAACCTGATCGAACCCGACCTGTGATAAGACAAATCATCCTTTGTCAGTCGAGCCATATTTCGTTCGGTCTTGAATTATTGGATTACCAAATGCCCCCCCCCTAATAATTCACTCATTAAAAACAAAAGAATTCAAATCTCCATAATGGGCCCCTCTTGTCAAGTCCACCGCCTACCCATCACCTCATCTCACCCACTTTAGTCAATTAGTCAATCCCCATCTCTGTCTCTCTTCCCTCCCTCTTGCTCTTGACAAATTTGCTACCCCTCTACCCTGTATATCGCATGAACGCCTCCCATCCTCCTTGTACACTGACGTCGCTCCTCCTCCTTCCTCAATCGTTCTCACGCGACACTAGCCCCGATCAGCCACCGCAATCACACCCCAGCTCCATCGCCGACCCGTCCCCACCACGGCCGACCACCACCTCCCTCCCCTCGGTCGTTCGTTCGTTCGTCGCGTCTCATCCCCTACGCCCATCTCGTTGTCGCCGTCCCGAGGAGGCCGCTGACCCAGCCTCCATCTCTCTCTCACTCCCTCTCGATCCTCTGTTTAGCTGTGGCCTTGCCTCCGCCATCGTCATCCTCCGGAGCCCAAGAACCGAGCTTATGTCACCATCCTCGTGGGAGCCGCTTGGCCGCGAACCCGAGACCCTGAAGGACCCGAGAGGCCCGTGTGTTGCCGTCGTCGAGCCAAGGCCGAGCCCGTGACCAGACCCGGCCAAGACCTGGCCATGAGCCGGCCATGACCGGGGCGTGAGCAGGCCAAGACCCGGCCATGACCCGAGCGTGACCTGGGCATGGCCCAGTCGAGACCCGGCAGTGAACCGGCCATGGCCCAGTCGTGATCTGGCCGTGGCCCGGCCATGGCCCGTGCCGCTCCGCACCTGAGAAGGAACCGAACCCTTTGCCACCATGCCATCGTTCCGAAGTATTAGATTGTGAGTTAACCCCTAAACCTTGGTTTGGGCGCCAATTGCGCCTAGGGTTAGTTAATTAGTCAATTAGGGTAATTAGTTAGAATAATCGTGGTCGGTTTAGATGGAAACCGGGTTTAGGGTAAATGGCCATGATTAAATAAGTTAGTTGATTTAGTTAGGTTGTCTGTGGCTAATTGGTGGTTAGAATTGATTGATTGACTGATTGGGCATTGATTGCCAGTGGTTGACCGCGAGCCAGCGATAGGTCAGAACCGAACGATCGATACATAATTTGATGAAATTGGGATTAATCAATGCCGTTTGATTAATTGAATTGGATAATGGATCGTGTCTTGATTGCTTGACTGATTGCAGTTGATTAGTTGTGATGTGACGTGATTGAATTTCTGAGTGTTTCATAGTCCGTGTCGGGCGCAAACCTAGTTATGAGGTTAAGCATTCATATGACCTGTGTGAGCTCAAATTGCACGATTTAGCATGAAAATGGCCTGAGGCCGAGTATTTGAGCATGTCTGTATGAGCATCTGACCTAAATCGAAGATGATAAAAATTGATTGATTGTCGGGTGTCATGTGTGGTCATATGATTGGACGATGAGATTTCTGACATGATTGTACTGTGACGATCGGAAAAATACGACTTCTTAGAAGCACATCATTTTGTGACGTCAGTTTGATGGATGCCGGTCGCAGCTTGTGATGGACCGAAGCCCTGGAAAGGGATTCTCGGTAGTTTCGTGCCATGACGATCGGAATCACGCGGACTACTGGAAGCAGTCGCCGGAAGTAAGGGACGATGCCTGGTGCCGCCAGAAGAGTACCAATTGACTAGTGTACTAGGCACCAACTGACTAGTGTGCCGAGCTGACGTGCCCAAATTCTCGTGCTGACATGCCATATCTCATAATAGATGGACTACT
Organism: Rhodomyrtus psidioides; assembly: GCA_021437785.1. Lineage (NCBI taxonomy): Eukaryota > Viridiplantae > Streptophyta > Magnoliopsida > Myrtales > Myrtaceae > Rhodomyrtus > Rhodomyrtus psidioides. The sequence continues at coordinate 49,184 of JAILYB010000041.1, read as the reverse complement.
GTGACGTCATGTATGTCAATTGATGTGATGCTTGCCTTGATTGGGCTGTTTGACTGTAATGTCGTGTCTGCATTGCATTATGTGTAGCTTCCTAGCGGGTAAGTTGCATGTGGTTGGATATCTGTACTGGTTGCTGTACCATGTCTGTGTGATAAGATATCCTAGGTGAATCAACGCCCTAATCGAGCTTAGGCATTGACTTCACTGAGATTTATTTCTCACCCCATCGTGGGACCACATTTTTAGGTCACAGGTGACGAAGCCTCGTGGATGCTGAGGAGTGACTTATTGGAGTAGTTTCGGAGGCCGTGTTAGACCGAACCCGTTAGTCTGTGTGTTGTAGACCAGGAGCCGAAGAATGGCTTGCGATTGTTGTCTAAACAAAATAGTTTGATAACAAGGTTAACTTTGTGAGCTGTCATGCTTGGATTGATCTGACTATTGTTTTAGCTATCCCTGTTGTTCAATTTGATGTTGGGAGTTGCACGTTTCCGCATGTATAATCAAAGACAAAATAAATGGGTCGATAACGTGCCTGGGACGTTATCTCTTATGACCTGAGGCGATTTGATAGGGACGGCGCGTGCTCGAGAATCGGGGCGTGACAGGTAGTGGATGGCCAAAAAGATATTCCAAACAGGCCATCCACTCTCTTGTGGGAACTAGAAGCTCTTCCATATCTGTCCATGATTGGTATTTAAGTTCTTCAGAATCTCCTTCTCTGCTGTTACTTGAAATAAAAAGAGAGCATCTTTTTCAGACCAAGAAAAAAAAATCCTCAAAAGTATGAAAACTTATGGAGCCAGCAAACACAAAATTAGACATCTAGGCTGTCTGTCTTTTTTCTGGCCAAAAAAACATTACGTCTGTTAAATTAACTATAGCACTGTGGATGCAGATACACAATTTGGTCATACCTGCGTACATCAATCCCCGTTTGTCCGCTGTTCGATAGAAAGGCCTTGTTTTTTTTTTCCTCTTTAGCGGCTCTATAGAGTTCATTCCACGCAAGCATTTGGTCTTCCCTGGTGATTTTACCTGCCGTTACCACCTGTGGCATATTGGAAAATGATCACCAAAAGGTAAAGAAGGAGAAGAGAGTGGAAAAGGAGAGGGGGTAGCCAGGTAAAAGTTGAGTGGAGGTAAAAAGGAACTATCAAGATTGCAAGCATAGAACGTACTTTTGAAAACAAATAGTATGATGGGCGTGGAATCCGAGCTAAACCATTGGCACGGTCAACTGCTACTAGCCCAAACTTTGGACCATAACCGTCAGCCCACTCCCAGTTTTCGGATATGGTCCAGAATAGGTACCCAAGCACACGGACCCCCTACAGAAGGAAAGAAGCAGGGATAAACAAAGAAAAATCTGACAATATATCATAGTGGAAGTTGAATTGCAGTGTTACAAGTCAAAACCATGAGCATAGCTGCGTAAATAGCAAGCAGATGTTCCAATAGATATGGCCGGCGTGTCAAATCCGTCTCATCAGAAACTCCATTCTCTGTAATGATGAAGGGTATATTTAGATGCTTGTATCTTTCATTGAACTGTAGCAACATGCGATACAAGCCATCAGGATAAACGCCGCGTCCAGATTCATTGTATTCATCAGTCTCCACAAGTTTCCAGCCAGAACCAGAGACCACCTCCTGAGAAGCAAGAATGCATATACATTATCGCATTGGTTTTTTGGTGGTATGAGGATGTCAGATGATGAAAAGAGAAAGAACCTGTCCATAATAGTTGATGCCTATAAAATCGAGCTTCCCAGATGTACTATCCACGAATGGGAAGAGAGTCAAAGAATTAGCCAATGATACAGAGGCGACGTCAAACAGGCCATAAGGACGCATAAAAGAGACATGGTGGGCCACTCCAACTGGTGCATTAAACAAGGCTCCGCTGTAAATACCATAAAAGATTGTGAAAAATTAGCATATCTACTAAAGATTATACGCAGTAGCTAATGTCGACAAACAAGGTCCAGGTAGCATAAAAAACTTCAAGCAGCAATGACTCAGACCATCTAAATGAGACAACTGACCACAAAACGATACACTGGAAGGGTGAGCACATGTATGGGTGCACTAGTGCTGTAAACACTTAACATATAACCTATACGTTCCAATAGAAATAAGATTCCTATCAAGAAGAAACCTTTGTCCGTGGATGTAATCATAGGCCTTCAAGTGTGCAACAGCTATCCAATGCATAGCCTGGTTAAAAACTCCAGTTGGCAGTGCAGAAGTGGCAACCTCCAACATATAAGGGTGGCCACCAGGCCAAGCACCAGCGCAGTAGGTAAGCATACAAAATACATGAGGTTTATTGAATGTAACCCAGTAATCCACACAATCGGAAACACTGTCAACAACAAGCCTGCGATGCAACGTCACAGAAATTAACTTTAAGCATGTTTTACATGCATATGATTCACTCACAGAAATATTGCAACACAAGGTCTGTGCTCATGCTGAGGCAGCTGTAATTTATAAAGGATGGTATCATTTGGCCTAGTTCAGAGCAGCCAGCTATCCCACAAACAAGCAGAATCTGAATATATTCCTTTTCTGCTGCTTTAATGAACACTGTTTTACCATGAATACACCCTTGGAAACTGCGACATTTTAGCTCTAAACATAGAGTTTTGGTACCCTGAATCCGCAGAGAAGAACATAATAACCATCATCAAGGAAAAATGAACAAAGATTTCCATGAGCTTTCTCTACTATAGCCTAGATACAGAAGGTGACTAGTTACATTTCTTTGAACAGTAATCATTGATTGCACCGTTGAAAGAGATACAAAGCCCATAACGTCCGAACTCCAAGAAACAATCAGTGGACATGGTAAGAAAGACTAACATTGTAAATTTCATGAAGTACTCCACAGTTTTTTCCATCTTCCAGCCTCCATATTCACCTGCCCATGGGGGCAAAGAGTGATGCAAGAGTGAGCATCACCTTCATCCCATAGGAGCGAAACCTATGGATGATCCACTTGTAGCGCTCTAAAGCTGCATAATTAACCTGAATAGGAGATGTTGCAGCCTATCATTTATTTCCAATCAGTAATATTCTTTATACATAGCATCTTAATGTTAAACAGTTCAGCGCACATTTAAGAAAAGCAATTTGTTTAATCCAATTTCCGATAACTGCAACTTGGACAAATCAAGAATCGTCACTAGTTGAGCTTATGATAGGCCAATGTCAGACTAACACTATCTTTGAGTCCGTTGACTGGTTCCTCGGGCATGACTCGTGTCCAGTCTATCCCCATTCTGAAAACACTGATCCCAGTATCTTTAGCCAGTTTTAGTTCAGTGTCAGGATCAGTCCGGAATCTTAGGGCTGCATGCTAATGTTCTCGTTTATTGTTTTCGTTCCTCTGTTTCTATTTCTTAGTGTTTCTGTTCCTGGATGATTTTTTTTGTGAATCAGAATGCGTTTGGTAATTGCTAAAATTTTTGTTCCAAGAACAGAAACGCATTTGGTAACTGCATAAAATTTTCGTTCTCAATTTGTATTTAAATTAAATAATTATAGAATCATATTTGATGACAAAGAAAAGAGAAAATAATTAAATCAAATAGTGATTAAGAAAAAAAAAACGAAAACATAAAAAAGAGTTGCAAAAAAGAAAGTTAATCTTTTTTAGATTTAAAAATACCATCTTGAAAAGAAAATAAAAATAAAAATATCAACTATCTTTTTGTATTTTTCTTACCACGAATGATATTTTTCTAATTGTTTTGGGTATTTTACAAAATTGATTCCTAAGGCTAGGCCAAGGCTTTTAAAGTTGATTTTGCAATTTTTATGATTTTTTGTTATTTTTAAATTAATTTTAAATATAAATATAAATCATGTTTCAACAAGAACTGAAAGTATCGAGGGAAAATTCATAAAAGTATATCGTGGAAAGCAGTGATCTGCAAAAATATTTCGGAACAAAAAAAATCAATTTTTTTTTTGTTTTGAAAAGTGGTCCAAAAGTGTTCCGAAATTTTTGAATCAGAATTACAATTATTTGCATTACCAAACTTGTTTATGTTCTTTACTGTTCCAAGGAACAGAAACAGAGAAACGGGAACACTGCCAAACAGACCCTTAATCTCTCCTCCCTGAAAGTGATTCAAACAATACATACATCAATTCCACAGAAGATTACTTTACAAGTCACCTTTATGTGTTTTTATTTATTTATGTTTTTTTTTCCTTTTTAATGTTTTCCAGAGACGAGATACTCACTATGATGGAAACGGGGAGATGATAGACTATGTAGATATAATGCTAGATTACATCAATAAATCCTATTAAACAGAGAAAAAACATTTTTCCCAGAGGTATATCTACGTTTGGTAACGCTCCAGGGAAAGTGTTTATGTTCCCAGGGTGTTCCTGGAACACTTTTGGAACAAAAACGCGTATAGTTGAAAAATATTTCAAAAGTGTTCCGCAGAACACTTTTGTGCCGGGAAACACTTTTGGAGAAATAAAAAAACTTGCTTCTAGGTTTTGGAATACTTTTTTAGAACACTAGCGCTACCGCCGCCGCCGCCGCCGTCGTCCTCCATCGCTGCCAGCATTCAACAGCGGCGGCGAAAAAAAGTATTTTTTTACTTACCATATGCGTTTCTGTTCCCAGAAATCGTAGCCGGGAATAGAAACACAAAAAAATATTTCTGTTCAAAAACTGTGCCCAAGAACAGAAACGCCCCCAAACGCAACCTAAATGATCAGACCCCTAGTCTTTCAACAGACAAATTATATTAAATGATCAAACCCCTAGACTTTCAACAAACATAAATTTAGGCTTACGGATGTGGAACATTATGCCAGGAAGCAACAATATGATGGCACAATTCATCTGGTGTAGCATTTATTTCTTCTTCCACCACTACATCTTCTTCCTCCACAAACTTTTTGAATCCTCTAATCATGGCTTCCATAGCAACCTTAAGAGGCCTTTTCTTTTTCATAGTTATATTCGCATTATGATAGAATGTCATTATTTTTAAGATAATTCAAGAATTCAGTACTGAGGTATTCACCTCCTCGATCAGATCGAAGAGCCTTAATACTCTTTCCTGTTTGTTTCTCAACTTCAAACCTAAATTCCTTGAACTTTTCAAAAGATTCAGATTTATACTTCATTAAATACAAATAGCCATACCGTGAATGGTCGTCGGTAAAGGTAATGAAGTAAGAATAGCCACCTCTAGCAGTTTTATTAATTGGTTCACATACATATGTATGTATCAATCCCAATATGTCAGCAACTCGTGCACCATATCCTACAAATGGCACTTTTGTCATTTTTCCTTAGAAGACACGCATTACAAGTCAAGTATGGTTCAAAACCAATTGGATTAATGTATCCATAATTACTCAACTTGTTAATCATATATTCTCTAATATGACATGATCGGAGATGCCAAACATAGTTTGGATTTGGAGTATCTCTAGGGCATTTATTAGTTATGGCATTCACATCATAACTTTGTTACTTATTGACATTGGTAATCGCATTATCGGACATTGTAATGATATATAGATTATTAATTAATAATCCAGAACCAACACACGTTCTATTATAATAAATAGAACATACATCATTAGTAAAAAAAAATCATAATTATCTTTACCCAAACGAGATATAGAGATGATGTTCCAAATAATGTTCTCATAATGCAAATAATTATTTAAAACCAAAACATGTCCAGAAGGCAAACATAAACGGAAAGTCCATATAGCTAATGCAGCAACTCTTGCCCCATTTGCAAATGTTATGGCAATCTCATTTCCCCCAGCATCCTGCTTATTTTCAGATTCTATAATGACATACAAATATGTGAGGTTGCAGCAGAATCCAGAATTCATAAGCTAGATTCAGTACTAATCATATGATTAGTTTCAATCAGCATAGATACCATATCTTCGCATCGTGAGGTACTTCTTACAGTTTCTCCTCCAGTGCCCTATGACACCACAATATTGACATTTCCCTTTTTTTAATTTTGGGCTTTAGTTGTACATCAGTTTTCACATGCCTCTTCCATTTGTTTTTCTTCAAAGCAGTTTTACTCCTTGAAGAAGAAGCCTTATTTATAGCCACTACATTGGGCCTTGTGTTATGCATTTCTTTCTCATAAACTACCAGCATATTATGTAACTTAGTTAAAGTTTTCTCCAACTTATGCATGTGAAAGTTTTGGACAAAATCAGAGAAGGAATTGAGTAAAGATTGGAGGATCAAATCCACAGCTAAGTCATTGTCCATGACAAGATTTAGTCTTACCAATTTTTCTATGTGCCAAATTATTTTCAGGACATAATCATTAATTGATGATCTCTCAGTCATCCTCATACGGTACAATGTTTTAGATATCTCATATCTAGATGTTTGACCATTCTCATCGAAGAATTCCTTCATGTGCAATATAATCGACCTAACATCTTCCATTGCTTCATACTTCTTCTGAAATTTATTGTTCATTGAAGCAAACATATATGACCTAACTTTTAAGTCATCATCATGTCACTTATCATAAGTGATGCGTTCCTCTTAGGTCTTACCCTCAGAAAAGGAGGTTGGCATAATTCATCAAGCACATACCCGAGTTTTTCTGAATTGAGAACAATTCTCAAATTCCTCACCCAGTCGGTGAAATTAGGTCCAGTCAAACAATTCTTGTCAAATATCGAAGCGAGCTGGTTTGTGTTCACCATTTTCAGAGTAATAAATATATGTGCAGAAAATAAATTGTTAGCCATTGTCTTTTAAAATAACTATTTCATTTTGGCCTTTAAATGAAATAGATCATCCCACTAAATTTATATTCGGATCTCATATTCCTTAAAATGAGAAACGGTAATTTTTCTCGGGTAAAGATTACTAGCGGAGATTGGAATCCCATCAGTTTGTAGTCTCCCTCACCTAACAGTTATTGGTGTTCTATAAAATTAGTTAGTGAATCAACTTATTCAACGCATCATATGCGAGTCTTAATCATAACTTTGGCCTCAAGACCATGAAAGTCTCACCTGACAGTTATTGACTTCATAATCATAGTTAAGTCCAACCCATCGTCTCATGCAAGTATTGAAAACGTAAACGATCCCTCACCTAACAGTTATTGAAAATCGTTCAGCTTCAACCCTATATCATATGTTTAATGGATTGGTCAATTATTATGAATGACAATTGACCCATATGTACCCATAGTTAGTCAATCAATCATTATAATAAAAGATCAAACCATGACGACGGAAGGCCACGAGTCCAAAACCCGTTACGAATTAATATTATTTTAAGGAGATTTTAAGTCATTATTAAATATCTTAATTTGCACATTAACCGGTTTAACATGCTCACGAAAACAGAATAAATAAATAAATAGATGTTAATTGCATAAACATTTATCCTACGTGGTGATCATGGAATTATGATTTAATGGGTCTCGAGCCAATGAAACCACATTTAATTATTTTAATATTTTAGTATTTCGCTTCTTCTTGGTTCCTCGAACTCTTCAAAAATCGGGTCCAAAGAGCTCTCCAGGTTAATGGCTCCTCCACGTAGTCCTCGTTGCATTTACATTAATAAATGGCTATGCTAAACTATGCTAAAAATAAAAATTACATGAAAAATAAAAGAAGAACGCAGCCTTCATTTTAATAATTACAACCCCAAAAAGTACTAATAATCACCATACATTTTTCATCAATCACATTGATTATGGATTTTTCCATGATCACCACCCTTTCACGTGAGCAATAAATTCATAATTTAAAGTTTCGGAAGGTGCAAAAAAAAATCTGCATTGAATCAAATTCTTAATCGAGCAACGCAAGCCGTATCAATAAATTAACGCCGACGAAACAAATTTCACGTGCGTAACTTAAACGCTAGTAGCATTCTCAATCTTATATTCACAGCGACAAATCATTTTTGCATAATTCATACATAATATAAAACTCATTACCGATTTTTGATTCAAAATTGATTTAGATTCAATTTTTGCTACGTTGATTAATTTTATCATATAAAATAATCAACTTCTATTGGCCACGTAAAAAGAACAATTCTCTGAAAATAAATTGGCCGTAGTGTCGCAAAAATCAATATAAACTAAAAACAATTAAGGGTGCGTATGGGAACGTTTCTGCTCCTGGGCATTGTTTTTGAACAGAAACATTTTTTTTGTGTTTATGTTCTCGGCTACGTTTTTTGGGAACAGAAACGCGTTTGAGAATTTTAAAAAAAAAATAAGCAATTTTTTTCACCGCCGCCATTGACCGGAGGTGACAGCGGCAGCGGGCGACCGGCAACGACGGTGGCGGCGGGCGACTGGGGAAGGCGGCGGCGGCCGTCGACAGGGGCCGGCAGGCGACCGGTGGCGGCGGCTGCGGACGGCGACCAGTTCATCGGCGGCGGCGGTGGCCAGTGGATGGTGGCCGCATTGGCAGCGGTGGGTGATGGTTCCAAAAGTTTTTCAAAAAGTTTTCAAAATCCAGAGGCAAGTTTTTTTTTTCTTCAAAAATGTTCCCTAGCGCAAAAGTGTTACGAGGAACACTTTTTGAACATTTTTTAACCATACGCATTTGTGTTCCAAAAGTGTTTCAGAAACACCCTTGGAACAGAAACACTCTCCCTTGAGTGTTTCTGCAGCATTACCATACGCACCCTAAACGCACGAAAATGCCTAAGGATTGGCTCTGATACCACTGTTGGAATTCACGTAACACGTACGGGCAAAATAAAAATATATAAATGCAACGAAAATAAATAAATACCCATATATGTATCTCCAGAGACGTAGTTCGTGCGTTTCAATCGAAAAACATATTAAACGAATAGAGTTAGCGGATTACCTATCGTAGCGTGCTTGAAAACAAATTTGTTCAGATGTTCTTCTATCTGAACCACACAAGTGTCGAGCCTCTAGTTCAGACACACCACCAAACGAAACAACGAACGAAAGAACGAATCCGGAAATCACCACCTTAATTGTGCTAGCAATTCATAGTGAAGTTTTCTCTCGTTCTTTAGTTTTTGGTCACCATGGGAGCAAGAAAAAATGAGAGAGAGATCATTCTTTTTCTATCACAAAAATGCACACCCTTAATCCATGATCTTTAATTATGCATTGCACACACATACACACACATAATTTTAGGATTCGATCCAAGAATTATGCTGTCATACAATCAGCAATTTAATTATCGTAATTATGACAATTAACTAATTAAACCTTTAATGGGCTTAAATTTGCAACACTGCCATGGCGGAGCCCGGGACAGCGGTCGAGGCGGAGGTGGAGGCGGCTTGGATCCTCTCGACCAGCCTCGGCATCCACAGGTAGCGCATGGTGTCCTTGAATTGCTTGCTGTTGACGTCGCATTTGAGCTGCTTACCGTGCTTCTGCACCCGGGTTCTCCAGTAGTTCTTGATCTCGTTGTCGGTCCTGCCCGGCAAGTGTTGCGCGATCTTCGACCATCTATAGATAATCACGCGGAGCAAAAAAAAGAAAAGAAAAAATCATCAATAATTCATCTAGACGAGAAACGAACACAGCCGCCTTTTCTTCTTTATCGAATAAACATCGGGTCGACAAGATATTTCGAGGGGACATAGAGACACGTACCGATTGCCCCAGCGAGAATGTAGTTCGAGAATCAAGAGCTGTTCTTCGAGGCTTATGTTCCCGCGCCGAACGTCGGGGCGGAGATAATTCAGCCACCGCAGCCGGCAACTCTTTCCTGTCCGTTTCAAACCTGCGAAATTCATCGCGGAGAACACCAACATTGATCAGATTGAATTAAAGCTGAGTTCTTCTTCTTCTTCTTTTTAATTTGTTTTTCTGGGCAAAAGTAGCCATCAAGATACAATGGAATGAACAGTAAGCATCTCTATCGATCCTCCTCCCGGGCCACGACAACGTACGTCCCATGTTTCTTGATTCTTTTGAGGAATAATACGTAACTCTCATCACCAATCTCAACCAAAAAGGTCGCAAAAAGAGAAGAAGAGACGAACAGTATTTTTCACATGTGGGGTTTCTCTTTCAAGAAACGTATCCCGTTTGACCTTTCCTCCACTTGACTCCCAAGTCCAACGCCTTTCACGTTTGGCTTCTTCTTGGGTCCAGTACGATCCAGATGGAGGAGGATCTCGACGAGATGAACTCGAGCCAAAGAAAGAAGAGTGACCCGGGTTTTGCTTTCGATCCCGAAAACGACTTCGGATCATCATCGACATGCACGCGCAAAGAAATCTTTTGGGGGGAGATTCTTGATTACTGAAGGGGGGGTTTCTCGAATTTTATTACCTGCGCTGTGGGCGAGGGAGTTCCAGCGGCCTTCGCCGTGGTTGGCAATGTAATTCACGAGGGCGAGGTCCTCCTCCACAGTCCAGGGACCTCTCCTCAGATCCTCCATCATCGCTTGCTGGTCGTCTTCTTGGCCGTCGCAGCCGCTCCCGTTGGCGCCTATGATCCCCCTCGCGTCCATCTCACCTCTCCTGCTAAGCGGGTTCTTGATTCTCTTCCTCACACCTGGTGGGGACCGGTTGATTGATGGTGAAGAAAGAGGCAGGAATGGAAACTGGAGAAGGGTCTTTCTGATGAGATAGAGAGGGAGAGATTGATGGGATCAGTACAGGAAGGAGAGAGAGGTGGGGCTCTTATAGGGAAAAAGATATGGGACGATACATCAATACGCGATATCTAAAAAATTAGAGATTTTCAATACGCTGAGATACGTTATATATTAAATGTGTATATATATAAATGATCATTTTTATGAACTCTAAATATTATATATATGACTAAATGTTATAGCTATTTTATATTTGATGAAAAATGTTAGTCAAAAACTAAAAAAAAAGTTCAAATACTTCACAAATTGTATTAATAAGCGAAATACGTCGTAAATTAGGCCCGAGAGATTGAGAGGGTTTTCTGGATTTGGGCCTGAAATACTCCAATTTATAACTTAGAATTCAAATTTAAACTCAAAGAGCCCAAACACAATTTTGTTTTCATGGGGACCGGGCGGACATGCGTCGAACACGCCCGGACAAACGCGTGTTCGGGGCGTTGACCATTCGGACACGCTCGGATACGCCGCCGTATCCGATACGCAAAAAAAATCCCCAAATACGCGTATCGATGCTACATAGGGTGGGGTTGGAACAATAAAGAAAAGCCAAAAAAAAAACAATTTATTTTTAAAAATCGATCTAGTGAACTTGTGAAAAATTGCAAAGCCGCAATAGGGGAAACTATTTGAAATAGTTTGTTATCATGAAAATGGATGTATCATTTGTGAAGCACCTCGGAAACTGCGAGTTGAGAATCGATTGTTGATCATCTGTGCTCCATTCGTGCCCTTCTTCTATCAAATTCAGGTCCACTCTTGTCCATGTATCCGAAGTCCTCCTGTGCAAAAGACAATTACTTAAGGCCTCTTTCATCCTCTGACCAACAACAAGATAACTGAAATAGTAAAAGACAATGTCTATTCTCTGCAAGTTAGCAAGTAAAGAATACATATGAGAAATTAATGAAAACTGGATGTATCTTTTGCGAAGTACTCGGGTAACTCGAAGTTGGGAATCGATGGCTGATCATATGTGCTCCATCGGTGTCCGTCGTCCATCAAATTCAGATCCAGTCTTGTCCGTGTGTCCGAATTCCTTCTGCGCAAAAATGAGTAATTTCCATTTCGGCGTTAGAATTACTTAGACACACAAATATGTATATGTAAAAAAAAAAAATTAGCTCCATACGAAACCTCTTTCATCCCCTGCCCAATAACAAGATAAATGAAATTACAGAAAAAATAACTTGTATACTCCGCAAGTTAGACAAGCTCGTTAGAATCCAATCATGATTTGTCAAGTTGGGTCCCAAAATCATATGAACAGCGAAATGTTCCTTCTCATGCCTTCTATTTTTCCTAAATTTCAAGAGATCTTCACACTGTCATTTTCAAACTCACATTTAAATAGATAAATTACATTTTAGACAAAGTCAGAAAAACACAAAAAGGAAAAAAAAACACGAATTTTGGCCCTTACTTACCTCGGGACCAGCGGGGTGTTGATGCTCTCACTTCCCTCGGAGACCTCGGACCAGGCACAGGCGTTGGTCGGGACCTGCAAGACCTCGTCGGAATCCGCTGCGCTACTCGATAGCGATCGGGTGTTGCTGAACGACCTGAGGAAGTTGACGATCAGATCTTCGGCAAACAAGGGCTGCCCTCTGTTATTGCCAGTTTCAGAGTGAGCGTCCAAGAGATGGCTGAGCCTCTTCGCGGGATTCTGGCCATGGAGGAGCTCCTTGATCGCTTTCTTGCGGCTTGAGGAGAGGTTCTTTGGCCAAGCGGAACGCTCCATTGATGAGACCTGCAGGTCTTGTGCTTTGCTTTGTGACGGGTTAGTAAAGTGAAGAGACGGAGAGGGTCTTGATCAACCGCAAGAGGCAAGGAAGATACGTGGCAGGTGGTGCGAAAATTCCGCGTCTCGTGGGATCCAACCTGATCCGGATCCCCTGCCCTGGTGCTATCAAGGCAGGGGAGGTCCTGATGTGATCCTGGCCATCCGTGGTTGAACGGACGGATGGGATTGATGGGGCCAAAAAGTAAAAAACCTGCTGCGACCATCTCCCCCCGATTTCTCCCTCCTCCGTCGTGTATGTCGTCGCTTCTCCTCCTCCGGTGACGGACCTCTCCGAGGCCGCCGACGCCAGCCTCCGCGGATTCGCCGCCGATGCGTTCTCATTTCTCTCTCCTCAAATCTCGGAACGACCTCCTCCGTCGTGTGGGGAGGGCGCTGCAGGAGATGGGGAGCGGGGGGCGACGTGCTGGTGAGGCGAGGGGAGCCCGTGCCCTCCGATTTCGAGGGCCCGATTCTGGTGTGCACCAGGAACGACGATCTCGAGGCCGTCCTCGACGCCACCCCTTCAAATCGCCTTTGTGTCGCCAAGCTCCAGATATCTACTCGCCCCTCGAAGCCCCTGACGCGCGGTCTGGGAGATCTTGTGAGCGACGAAGCCGGACGAAGCCGGATTGGCCGACGTCGGTGAAGAAGATGGTGCCGCGGAGGAGAGGAGGAGAAGGGACGAAATTTGAGGAGAGAGAAAGTCGAGGGACGAAATTTGAGGAAAGAGAAAATAAGGTTTTCGTTTTTCTTTTTGGATGTTCCGCTCAAAATTTGAGTTTTTAATGTGCAGATGACGTGGCCGGCTCTCAGCTCTCGGATGCAAATAGACGGCTGCGATTTCAAGTATGGCAGGCCTGCCATAATCCAAGTATGGCAGACGATCCGGTTCCCATCAGGGCACCCCTTGCCCGCGCCTGGATCCCCTGCATGTAAGGCAGGGGATCTTAATTCAGGGGGAAGATCCAAGGGTTTTAATGAATTAAGATCCCTTGCCTTTAAGGCAGGGGATCCGCGTGCCCCTTGCCCTAGTAGCACCAGGGTAGGGGAGGGTTTTTTTTTCCGATTTAGTTCAAAAAAATATTTACAAAATTAGGTATAAAAAAATATATTTATCGATTTGGATCTCGCGCGCTAGTTCGGATAGCGCGCGAGACCCGCGTGCTAGTTAATGTAGCACGCTGGTTAAGCCAACGCGCAAGCGCTGCGCGCTGGTTAAACTTGCGCAAGCGCACTTCCTGTGCATGCAAGCTTTTTGCTTGCTTGCACAGGTTTTTATTATTTTTTTATTGAATAAAAATTATATTTATTATTAATTTTCGATGAATTTTACTAAAGAAGAATTCTACGACGAACGTGTTGTTCGAAATGTACGCTATATATTTTGCGACGAAATTTACAATAAATTTGATGTTTCGTTGCAAATTAGCGAGGAATTTTTTTCTTCGCTAATTTTCCTTAGCTAAAATCCTTTTTTATGTTTTTCAATTATTTTACAAACATGTCGTAAATTTTATCTTTTTTGTATTTGTCGTCAATTTGGAACGAATTTCTACGCTATATATTTTGCGACAAACATGTCACAAATTTCGTCACGCGACACGTTTATATTTTGTGACAAACTCATTCACAAAATATTTCGTAAAATATAAACGTGTCGCAGGACGAAATTTGCGACATGTTTGTCGCAAAATATATAGCGTAGAAATTCATCGCAAATTGACGACAAATACAAAAAAGATGAAATTTGCGACGTGTTTATAAAATTGTGCAATAAAAAAATTAAAGAAACCTGTGCATGCTTGCTTGCGCAGGGGCAGCCTGCGTGCTGGTTAAACGAAAAAATTAATAGAAACCTGTGCAATAAAAAAAATTAATAGAAACCTGTGCAAGCATGTTGCCAGCGGAAAATAAACGAAATTTGCAACATGTTTGTAGAAATTTGTCCCAAATTAGAGACAAGTACAAAAAAGACGAAATTTGCGACATGTTTGTAAAATAATTGAAAAACATAAAAAAAGGATTTTAGTTACGGAAAATTAGCGAAGAAAAAAATTCCTCGCCAATTTGCAACGAAACATTAGATTTATTGCAAATTTCGTCGCAAAATATATAGCGTATATTTCCAACAACACGTTCATCATAGAATTCGTCGCTAATAAAATTTATCAGAAATTAATAATAAATATAATTTTTATTGCAACAAAAAACTTATTCAATAAAAAAAAAATAAAAACCTATGCAAGCAAGCAAGCTTGCTTGCACAGAAAGTGCGCTTGTGCTTGCGCGCGAGATCCAAATCCATAAATATATATTTTTTATACCTAATTTTGTAAATATTTTTTTTGAAATTAAATCGGAAAAAACCCGGCAGGGGATCCGTTTCCGATCCAGCCACCCCCAAGCGTGTGCGAGTTACTATTAGGTCGATAGTTGACGACATCATGACAAATAGCAAAAGAACAAGAGAATATCTTGTCTTATTTTAGTGTTACCATTGTTTATGCTTGTTATCATATTTCGATGGGAGCGATGATCTAATTCATCATTACTTACTTTTATATTTGTTACTCTTGTTTTATTAAAATTGTTAGAAATAATTGAAAAATAATCGAGCGATTTTTTTGTATCTTTCACGATTCTCCAAAACTCTTAGGATGGTGGATTATCTTCGCTTGAATGTTCATATTCTTGATTTCTCTTGTAAATGTTATAAATAGGCTAAGTACTCTTCATTATTAAATGTACAAAAATTAGGTAATTCTTTCTTCCGAATATTTTTATTTCTGTTTCGTAGCCCTGGATGGCTAACCAGTATCCCTTCTTCACTAAACCTGACCCAATCCAGTCAACATACAAGCCGGCCACCACACCAACGCCATGTAGCTGCCACATTATATTGCCATGTCAGCGCCAAATCATCAACCACGTCACCCTCTAATGCATAGCATGTACAATCAGCTAGTTCTTCCTCTGTAGACTGAGCCAATTCATCCTCCTAAATAGAACCGGTTCAATTATTCGACTAGACCGGTTCTCTTCCTTTTCTGTCCAATTTAACCGGCCAAAAAAAAAAAAACCAAGCTTCTGGTAAGTTCTTGGAGATTCCAGACCGATTCTTAAGGTATAGATATTTCACGGTATTGAATCTGTTTTTAGCCTTATTTCTCTCCGTATATATCTTCTAAGGTGTTGGCTTTTTTCGCTAGTAAAGCGTATATAATGGATAAATTGAAAATTTCATTATCCGTTCAGACCATATAAATAGTTCAAATTATATTTCACCGGCTTAAGAAATATCACTTTTTGGTAAGGGCCTAAGCCTAGCAAGGGCCAACGAGGCCTCACCCAAAGTGGGTAATGGTTTGCCTACCCAAGGAGAGGGCCAACGTCGCTCAAATTTGGGCACCCTGACTCGGGCATGCCGAGGACCGACTGTTGACACCTGATTTTTGACCATCTTTTATTTCAGTTTTTATTTCTAAAATTAATTAAAAATATCAAAAAAGGTCAAAAAATTGCAAAATCAACTTGGGAAGCCTTAGCCTAGCCTTAGGAACCAATTTTGAACAAAAAATATTTTTTGTATTTTTTAATATTTTTTGTTATTTATTTAATTATAAAAATACCCAAAAAATTAGAAAAAATACTATTCGTGGTCAGAAAATTACACAAAAATATTCAGAAATTTTATTTTAATTTCCTATTTAATATTTTCACTTTTTATCAGGGAAATTTGGCTCTATTCATGGGGTTCCTTCACAAACCTAAAACCGAAACGAGCCTAAAAAATCCTTTTCGAGTCTATTAATTTTAAATTATTGGTTTTTATAAGCTATGACATTATACTCTAAAGTATTGAAATGCAATTGGGTCAATTTGCCCTCTAATTTGATCAATTTTAGCCAAAAGGGCTTAATTGCATAAAATATTTCAATTTAGTCCCCGGTTTTACAATTTGTGAAATTAAATTTCAAACGGGCACACCCATTAAAATTAAACACCTCTACCCAATAGTTTTCATCATTCTGAATACATTGGTGGCCTCAATTTTGAATAATTTGATCGTTTAGGCCCTCGATTTGGCGAAATTAACATTCGGATCCTAGGGACAATTTGGGGTTTTCACAGAATTTCAATCAATTGATTCACGAAAATACCCATATTTGATAAAAAAACATATCAAGGAATCCGATTTTGCCATCAATTTCATGGAAAGAGGTCAATTTGGGGCCCAATTTGGGCGATTTGGCCGAACCGGGCCGGTCGGGTCAGACCCGACCCGGTCCGACCGGGTCTGCAACAAAGTTGCAGACCGCATGGTCGGCAGGGAAACAGAGGGAGATGGGCAAGCGTGGGCGTTCGACTTTTTTAGAAAAAAGAGCAGCACAAGCGTGGGGGACAACGGGGCAGAGGTCCAGTTCGCTTTGGCAGAGGAATGGGAGCCAAAGACGCCGGTCGGCCACGAGGAATTAGGGGGGGCGTTCGGGTTTTAAGCAAAAACAGGGCCGAGAGAGGGAGAGGTTTTTTTTAAGCAAAAAACCCGGCGAGAGGAGCAGCCCCCGACCTTCAGCATACCTCCCGGAGCACGACCGGAGCTTCAGCCGCGGTCGACAAACCACCACCAGGTCGGTTTTCCTCTCCGACCTCCATTTTTTTACATGCATTCCATGTGTTTGATGAAATGCCCGAATGGGCTTCGAATTTTTTGGCTCTCGGCCGTGTCTCTCTAGGCCTCATTCGGTGCGAGTCTCGCATTAGATGTCCTCTAGAACTTGTACTAAGCCTTGTGTGACCCTTGTTCTGCATTGAAACCCGCCGGACGACCGTGGCCGGAGCTCCCCGAAGCGCACTTGAACCGAGAGCTCGGTCCAACGAGCACGTGGGATGACAAGCTCGAAATGAGCTCAGGTAAGCTCCTAAACCTCGCTTGGATGTTGTATGAATGAATGGAATAAAGCTTCGTGCGGTAAATTTTTTTTGAGATTTCTCGCCGGAACCGGCTCGGTCGTCGAGCTTTTGGCGTGGTTTCCGACATGTTGCTTGCCATTGTTTTGGTGATATGTTGATGCTGAGTGTCTAAGGGATCGAATGGTGTTTAAATGGTGAGAAAATACCAAGTTTTTTGCTCGGTTTGTATACTCCAGCGAGCATTCCGGCAAGTTCGCCGGAATTTTCACTGTTCCGGCGTCTTCTCCGGCGGGCCGAAGGCCAGTCAACCGGTCAACGGCTGACGTGGCATGCCACGTAGGCGCCACGTCATCCGGGTGGGGGCCGGTCCCATTATTTTCAATAAAACGGAATGGACGGCTTGGATCGCGACACGTGTCGCGATCCTGTAATTTTGGAAAAATAAAAAATGATTTTCAGATTAAATAAATGAATTTTGGATAAATAAAAAAAAAATAGATCCGATGGTCGATGTTTCGCCAAGTGGCGCTCTGTGGATCGTCCGATCATGCTCAAGATCGGACGCACCAAAGTCCGACACGTGGCACGTTTTGATCCGTCGGATGCGGTTTAATTTTCGAATTTATAAAATAAAATCGTTTTGATCGAACGGCCATGGTTCAGCCACGTGGCGCGTTTCGGACCGTCCGATTGAGGATTTTCGGAAATAATTAAATAAAATAGATAAAAAATCAAAAAATTTTAAAAAAAATAGGAAAATTTTTAAAAAATGTAAAACGGTGTCGTTTTAGGCCGGTGTCGACCCCTAGGGTCGGGCCGGGCGCCCGAGAGGCGTGGGCCGGGTCTGACCCGGCCCGGAAAATATTTTTAAATATTAAAAAAATTCAGAAAATAATAAAAAATTCAAAAAAATAAATAAATAATAGAAAATCATAAAATATTCAAAAAATTCGGAAAATTCAGAAAAATTATAAAAAATTCCAGAAAATAGGAAATGGCTACATTCAACTGGCCACAACCTGTTTCGGGTCATTTGACCCCCCGGTCTTTTCGAAAATGACGGTTTTGCCCTTCCGGCAAACCGTCTTCCAAAAAAATTCTAAAAAATCCAAGAAAATCCCAAAAAATAGAAAATGGCCACAAACAACTGGCCAAGTCTCATCCCGGGTGTTTTGAACCACAAATCTTCTTAAAAATGACAATTTCGCCCTTTGGGCGAATCGTTTTCCAAAAATTGAAGAAAAAATCAAGAAATTCCAAAACATTCTCAAAAAATGGGAAATGGCCACAATCAACTGGCCATGGAATATTTTGGGTAATTAGGTATCCGAACCTTCCAAAAATGACAATTTTGCCCTTCGGGCTAATTGTCCCCGAATCTTACATCTTCCCTAAGCCCTTATGGCTATACTAGGAGGCCAATGATTGAAATTGATGTGTATTGACATGACTTATTTATGCACTTGACTTGCGCTTTCATTAAATTGATTGTGATTGATAGGACTAATATTCCAATCTGCATGAAACCCAAACCATACCTATCTCATCCAAAATTGCGCCTGCATGAAATCTTAAATAGGAAAATCACTCGCGTTAGGTACCGAAAGGGCGTTGGTAATGACACCGACGTAACCAAGTCCCCGAACCCAAAATCTCTGGTTCCACAGGACTGATCGATCTCTCCCAATCGGTCAGTAAGGTTTCCGGTCTACCCTCCAAGA
This sequence comes from Rhodomyrtus psidioides, assembly GCA_021437785.1. NCBI lineage: Eukaryota > Viridiplantae > Streptophyta > Magnoliopsida > Myrtales > Myrtaceae > Rhodomyrtus > Rhodomyrtus psidioides. Next base: position 30,101 of record JAILYB010000041.1, on the reverse strand, counting down.
AAGACCGGTGGCGACTCCAAATGCATGCACAATTTGCACATGCCACCACGACCACACTAAGGTCGAAAGCGATCGACTTTTATCGTCGAATCCCTCAAAAGACACTCCTGCCGCGATTTGGTATGGGCCTGGGAGGGCCCGCGCCGATCCAAAGCCCGCGATCCACATTTCAGAGTGGGGGCCGCGATCGGTAATCCATTAGCCGCGTCCGATTTCGGACGGGTCGTGACAGCTGACGACTCCGCTGGGGACATTGTTCTAGAACACTTGGTTCTGGACCTCAAGTGGACTTAGGCCGTAATTAAAACGCTGAGTGATTTTTCTAACCCTGCAGGCGCTCTTGAAGGTGAGGTAAGTCCGCTCACGATAGGTGTTATATGTTTTTGCAGATTGGAGTGATAAGGGGTGTAGTCTGTGATTAACATTGTCTTATGCAGGATGGGCGTATGAATATATGTTATATGGATGATTTGAAGCGCTGATTGATATATAAATTGTTGCGCATGATTCACTGCATATTTGAGGATCACGACACTTTGCACAAAGCGCCCAAACCCAGGCCGCGAAATCACCTTTTCAGGTAGCCATAGATCAGGGATCGATATGCAACGCTCTAGCGTGGATTGCGCTGGGGTCGACCATATTCGATCCCACTCACTATCCAAGTCAAGACTTTTGTCCATTTGTTGTGGATTGCACTCATGGACGAATTTATCGACTCGGATAGAGGGAAGCCTCTAGGTTCCTCACTTAAGCCATTTTGATTTCTAGAGTCGAGCCTCACTTGTCTCATACGCGTGTATATGGATGGTTGGTATACCCAAAACCAAAATCATCGGGTGTCTCTTTTGGTAAGGTCTTTTCGTTATTAGTTGAACCACTCGCCGTCTTTTATTTCTTGCATAGCATGCTGCACTCGTCAAGTTTGAATGGTTGAGTCTAATTCCATTTTAGAGTACGTATAAAATAGAGATGGTTTCCCCAAATCGGCCCAAGATCCTAGAGGTATTCCAGTACGAGCGACGCTTCATCCGACACGAAGCCACCGAGACATTCAATGGGTTCCACTCCTTTCGTTTCATCCAGGGAAGGGCACTTACGGGACGCAACCTTATCCGAGGAACTAATTGTTTTTACACCAAGTCCGCGGAACAACTCGAGCGCGCACACAAGTTCGAGCTTGACAGGGAAAGGATGTGGAATATCTATCTGAAACTGAGGGACGTGTTTAGCAGGATAGGAGAGGTACCAGCACCCCTCCCGGAAGTTATCGAGATCTTGTCAGACGGAGAAGAGTCTACTGAGGGACATGCGTCACCTACCCACCCTGGGGTCGTTCCACTCGATGAGGAAGGAGACCTGACCTAGGCAGAACAGCAGGGGCACCCGACACCATCTGACGACCCGATTTGGGGCATCACCTTAGGTTCTTTAGGGTTGCTTTCCGGCTAGGTCCTCGAAAGTTAGTCAGTCTTTTGAGTCTGTAAAGGGCATCCGCCTGTGGATCTCCCTCCTATCCCTTGCGCTTTAATTCCCGAGTCATAGGCGTCTTAATACCGGAATGTGACATTGGAATTCCACCCAACCATTCAGACTTCCCTGGTCCAATCGTATGTCGCTGCCATTTGAAATCTTGGTTAGAACTCGCGTCTGGTTTGTTCGACACAAGTGCGAGGATCTAATTCTCATTTCATGACACATGCGACATGTGATTGAATCAGTTCACGCCATGCATAAGCATATCATCTGCATAGCATCATTATTTTCGTCCATTTCATTATACCCTTTGATGGGGTTAGCGTTGGGACCCCAATTTGGTATTCCTTTTATCCAAACGGAGGAGCCCAACCTTCATCACGTCTGGGGTAAATAATGATTTGAACGAATCTAATGCCCGAGTAATCCAAGGATAATTAATCACATTCTCATATTCTAGACTTGATGGGGAGAGGTAACATCCAAATCATCCCGGTCCCGCATAAGGAGCTACAAATGTGGTGGGGACGCCTCAACGAGACCAACCAGACTTACGTCAAGCAAAGACTAGGGCACCTCGTGGATCTTGTCAAAATCAGATATCAACCAGCACTCATACAAGCGTTGGCGCGATACTGGGATTCGACTACGCTGACGTTTAACTTCGAGGGCTTGGAGATCACGCCCACACTAGAGGAATACACAGCCGTCATCGGAGTTAAATTCCAAGAACAATCAGCTCATCCTCCTTTGGGCCTTAACCCGTCCAAACTGCTATCCAAATTCCTTCGTCTCAAGACCACCGAGATTGAAAAGATTCTCAAATCCAACTCCGGTAGATTCCCATTCTCCTTCCTATTTGACAACTACTCGAACCTGCCTATTGACACTGGCCATAGGGCTGGAATGATCTTCATCCTAGCTTTCTTTGGATTCGTACTGTTCCCTACATCCAGAACCACATTTAATCCTTCAATCGTCCACATAGTCCACCAGGCATGCGACCGTTTAGACTACTCGCATATGATCCTCGCAGAGACTTTCCTATCCCTGAATCGCTACAAAGCTGCTCTAGATCATTCCCAGTCCTCTCGGAAGACTATCTTTCAAGCCTCTAATGGTCTCCTCTTCATGTGGATCACCTCTCACCTTAAAATGCTCAATCTTCATGTGGGCTGCACCCGAATTGATGAAGATATCCATCCTATCCAGTCCTTCCTCAAATGTCAATCGCTCATTTCCAATCGTTCTTTCATTGGCTGGTACAATCTCCTAAAAAGGCTAGAACCCGGGCAACTCCAATGGCGGCTGAGGCGACCCAAAATGTACAAGGCACGCATCACTACCGAGGGTGGGGGACCGATCCCACTCTTGGGATTCACAGGGGGCGTATCATATCATCCGATTAGGGTTGTCAGACAATTTGGCATGCTGCAGGAGATCCCTCCCCAAATTCTCCCTGACAAGTTCGCCTTCGATGTTCCCCAAGGAACGATTACCAAGAAAAACAAGGCGCGCCTCCAAACCATGATCGATGACATAGAACAAGTACTGAAGGACTCCCCGCCCCAGGACGTGGAGTGGCCGGATCAGCTGGACCCTGAAATGGACATACATCGGGCCTCCGAAGAGTACATCCGAGCCTTCAAGAGGATTCGACCGACGCCGGTTGAACCGTACGTCCCCGAGTACATTGTCCCATACCAGCCAGGGGTGGAGCCGTACATACCGGAGGATGTCGGGCCGTCAGCTTATCATGAAGTCGAAGCAGTCCACAGCCAGAGATTTTACGGCACCGAGGGGTGATGAAGGAACAATCCTTCCCATCAAGCCTAGGATGTCGAAATGTCTTTATCGCATTTTCATCAAGCTCTTTTGAGAGCCCTTTTATCTGTAACGAACATTTTAGCTTATGCATTAAAACACCCTTTGAAAACCCCCATCTTGATTGTCGTGGATTACTCGTTGCCCAAATAACATGGTGATTGTTGTTCATGAACATGTTACCAAGGAATCACACACCCTATGACTGCTTTTCCATCAACGTACATCTAATTTTTGGTCTTTCAGACAGGTAGTCTCTAATCACGGAACCTAGAAGAGCTCATATTAGAACTCGTCGCCGAGTCAGAATGGAACAAAAGGAGTTGGGATCCCGAGTGGATAACTTGGAAGGGCAAATGACGTCAATGGCCGCTATGCTGGCAGAAATGAAAGCCATGATGGTAGCTGCACAAGAGAGGAACCCCGTACCGGTACCGGATCTTAACCAAGCTGCACGCCCTTCGGCATCCGTTGCTTCAGATGCGACGCAAATTCCAGAGGAAAACATGACCGAAAAGGTTAACCAAGTGCCGATGGCTGACGCACCACCGAAGGTTGCACCCGTGATCATTAGCCTAGAGGGAGATAAAAAGGAGAAACCCGTCGGCAAGACTAAAGAAGGTGCAAGGAGGCTAGCAAAAATTGAAGAGTGCATGAGCAGCCAAGGATATGAGTTGGCCAGGTTCGATAAGATGTCGCCATTCGCGAAGATAGAAGCGCCACCAGATTACAAAGAACCCGACTTCATCAGGAAATATAATGGGACAGGCTGTCCCCGAGCTCACCTGAAATATTACCTACGCAAAATGGCGCACTACTCTGACTACGTCCCCTTGCTGATGAATACGTTTCAAGAAAGTTTGTCGGGAGTGGCACTAGCTTGGTTTATTGAAGTGGATTTGGAAGACTATGATGGTTGGGAGGACCTGGCGGAAGATTTTTTACGCCAATATAAGTTCAACACCGCTGCGGCACCTTCTAGAGAGGATTTGCTGAGGACTATGAAAGGGAAGAGTGAGACAATTCGCACCTACGCTAAAAGGTGGCGTGCCATAGCCACACAAGTCAAACCGTCTATTCTGGAAGACGAGCTGGTTGACCTATTCTTGAAGGCACTACCCTATGAGTATTTCGACAAGTTGAACACGTCGGGCTGTCAGACATTCATGCATCTGATCAAAGTTGCTGAAAGATTGGACTGGGCGGTGAGAGAGAGAAAGGCGCCAGAGATAGTGACAAGGCGTCAGTATCCGGCTCGGAATGAGAGGGAAGCCGGGATCGACGTGGCCTTTGTACCGAATCCGCCTAGGCCCAAACAGTTCTCCAATTCAAGCCCAGCCCAAGGAGGCTCATCGTGGTCGGCACAGAAGCAATTTGAGCCAAAGAAGAAATTACCCCCCAAGCAGTTCACACCCTTGCCTAGATCATTATCAAAGTTGCTGCCCATGTTGCTAGAGGAGCGCCTGGTCGCTAAAGAGCCCCCGAGGCCAAATCCGGTGAAGTTTAATGGTTATGACGAGAGTCAGTCATGTGTCTATCACATGGGAGAGAAGGGCCACAACGTGGATAACTGCTTTATTCTGAAGTGCAAGGTGCAAGCTCTCATCGATAGTCGTATTCTCGAATTCGACAAAATGGAGCCGAACGTACAGCAGAACCCACTCCCGGATCATCAAGTTGTAGGGGTGATCTTTGAGGACGAAGAAGAGAATCACCTTGGATTTGGAACGGGTACGGGCAAGTATCGCGTGGCTCTGACAGTCATTCCAACCGGCCGGAGCAAAGGAGATATCTTAAAGGGGAATGGGATACTGTATCTAACGAAGCCATTGAGTATGAAAGTGATTGGCGAACCCGAACATAAAAGGTATCCCAAAAAGGGATATCTCAAAGGAGGCACGTATGCCGACGCGAAAAATGCCGGGGCTCTCTGGGACAGGTCATTGGCCAAGGGTTCGCAGGGTGAATCATTGAGGAGGTTTAATTCAAAGGAGCTCAACGGTCTAGTTGGAATGGTGGGAAGTACTAAGCCTCTCATCATCAACCTAAATAGAATTGACAATTGGAAGGGAGATGGTGACTACCCGCCTAAGCCAGTTGTAATCCGCCTCGCTGACGATGAAGCTGATGATGAATCGAGTGTGGGAATTAGAAGGATGTCACCGGTAATAATAAAAATTCCCCCTGTAGACGACTACAACCCTAAGGAAGCCCATTGGGATTATGGGACAGATAAGATCAGCGCCGTGATGCGATCGGGAAGATTCTACGCACCACGAGAGGGTGAGTCAGAGAAAAGAGAAGTGTCTAAAGAAGACGCCGAGAAACTGTTGTCTATCGTTAGAACCAGCGAGTTCGAGGTCATAGAGCAGTTGCGGAAGATGCCAGCCCAGATCTCCCTACTGGATCTGTTCTTAAATTCTGAAAAGCACAAGGACGCACTTATGAAAGTCCTGAACGAGGTGCACGTGCCCGAATCCATTAATGAGGTGCAATTGGAAAATTTCGTAGGTGCTATCTTACTGAAGGATCAGATAAGTTTCTCCGACGAGGATTTCCCGATGGAAGGACGGGCGCATAATAAGGCGCTGTATATAACAGTGAAATGCCACGGCAAGCAAGTATCTCATGTATTGGTTGATAATGGCTCGGCTTTTAACATCTGCCCTTTGGCCACTTTGAGGAATCTGGGCGTGAATGAAGAACTGATCAGAACCTCTAAAGCCAGTATTAGAGCCTTTGACGGAACGAGGAAGACCGTAGTCGGGGAAATCGAACTGGATGTTTTCATAGGCCCAACCAGTTTTTCCATCGGGTTTCAGGTGATGGATTTACCGAGTGCCTTCGGATTCCTCCTCGGAAGACCGTGGATCCATATAGCTGGAGCTGTACCGTCCAGTCTACATCAGAAGGTCCGCTTTGTAGTTAACAACAAAGTAATCACTGTGCACGGTGAAGTGGATCTCATGACATACCAGAATAGTGCTGTTCCGCATGTGGAACCGGAAGGGAAAGAAGAGGCGAGTTTCCATTCCCTTGATCTGGTGGCAGCCGTCCATACGCCCGCAGGGACCAAGCTAAGAGTTCTTGCCCTATCTCAGTACGACCTTCTGCCAGGAAAGATGCTATTATCCTATGGATTCGCTCCGGGAGGCGGTTTAGGTAAACATAACCAGGGAATCCGAACGCCTTTGAAGCTGAGCTCGAACGAAGGCAGGGCTTGCTTAGGATATGTTGGCGAGCGAAATTGGCGCCGTATTGGAGGTAGAGGCTATAGCCGAAACAGAGGTGAGAATCAAGGAAGAAACAGACGCAGAGGAGGACGAAACGGTTCGTTCATTGGCTCAAGTGCCTGGAAAGGCAAAGCTAAGGTGTTGGGCAATGAACTTGAGCAGTATTTCTCCAAGGCTTCCAAGTGGCTGGCAGACGAAGTTGCGCTGGACGAGATCGATCCTGATCTGGAGAATCCTTTCCTGGAAGACACTGTGAATGTCATCATTGACTGGCTCAGTGCAAACAATGACGTCACTGAGTAAAGAGACCTCTCCTTCGCTTTCAGCATTTCGTTTTATTACTTGTGTTGCATTTCAATTCAGTCCCGTCATTTCCCTATCTACTTCCAGTGTGAGCGGATAATGCCCCTTGGATCTCCAACCGTGGGTCCAGTTGGCACGCTTTGTAACACGGTCCATTTTGCAAAACATCTCGGGTTTTATTAAGGGCACATAGGGTAACGGATCGGCCCTATGATGATCGCCTCCTTGGTTTGAGGCTTGAGGCCCGATTTACCTTATGTCCCTTGATCTTCAAGTGAGTTTCAGAGATCAATAGTGTCTGGGGATATGAGGATTGGTCTCATCTTTCGACATTCCTCATCTTATTTATAAAAAAAAATACAAAAAAAAAACTTTAAAAAAAAAAAAGATTTTTCCCGAGTTTCGTTCGTACAAACTGGATGAACTAACCATTCTCATGACATTTCAGGCATATCATCTCGAACATGCATACCAGGTTATTAGACGACTCGGATCATCAGGAAGATTCCTCTTGCGATATTGAAGATGTTGAAGATGAGGGTCAGAGGGCCATCCAGAGAGAGTGCATTGCTTTCGAAGAATCCATGCCTCCCACCACTGAGGAGCCATTGACTGTTAACTTGGGAGACTCGGAAGATGTCAAAGAAGTAAAGATCGGTGGACACCTATCTCAAACGGAGGCGGCCAGAATCACCAAACTGCTGAGAGAATATCAGGATATCTTCGCGTGGTCATACGCGGACATGCCAGGCCTGGATCCTAGTATCGTAGAGCATGCATTGCCCATCAATCCCGGTTTCAAGCCCGTAAAACAGGGAAGCAGGAGGATGAAATCGGAACTATCTGATAGAATCAAAGAAGAAGTGATGAAACTCTTAAGGGTGGGCTTTATTGAGGCAATTCCGTATTCTGATTGGATCGCCAACATTGTCCCGGTGATGAAAAAGGATGGAAGGATCCGTATTTGCGTAGACTATCGGGATTTGAACAAGGCAAGCCCGAAGGATGACTTCCCGCTTCCCCACATAGATGTTCTAGTAGACAGTACGGCGGGATATGAACTGTTCTCGTTCATGGACGGATTCTATGGATACAATCAGATACTCATGAAGAAGGAGGATCAGGCTAAAACCGCGTTCACAACCCCATGGGGAAATTTCTGTTACAAAGTCATGCCTTTTGGGTTGAGGAATGCCGGGGCAACGTACCAAAAGGCCATGGTAACCTTGTTCCATGATATGATCCACAAAGAAATCGAAGTATATGTCGACGACATGATTGCCAAATCCAAACCAGGACAAGATCATGTTCAGGTATTAAAGAAGCTGTTTGAGCGTTTGCGGAAGTATAGGCTGAGGCTGAACCCTAATAAGTGCATATTCGGGGCAAAGTCTGGAAAGCTACTGGGATTCATAGTCAGTCATAGAGGCATCGAGCTTGATCCTTCTAAAATCCAAGCTATAAACGACATAGCAACCCCGTCGACGGTGAAAGAAATTAGAAGCCTTTTGGGGCGATTGAACTATATCGCCAGGTTTATATGCCAACTGACAGACACGGCTAAGCCATTCTTCCAGCTCTTAAAGAAGGGCGCCAAGGTAACTTGGGATGCGGAATGTCATCAGGCACTACAGAGCATTAAGGAATACTTGACCTCCCCACCGATTCTGGTACCCCCGACTCCGGGACATCCGTTGACTCTATACTTGACTGCTCATCAAGAGTCGCTGGGAGCTCTACTGGCACAGACCAGTCCGGAAGATGGCAAGGAAAGGGCCATATACTATCTGAGTAAAAAATTCACCTCGTCTGAGATGAATTACTCCCCCGTGGAAAGGACGTACGCCGCAGCAGTCTGGGTGCTTCGCAGGTTGAGGCAATACACCTTACACCATCACATACAGTTGGTGACAGAGAGCGATCCAATCAAATACCTGTTAGAGAAGCCGACTCTAATCGGAAAGTTGGCTAAATGGCAAGTTATGTTATCCGAGTTTGACATAAAAAGTTCATCCCAAAAGTCTGTTAAGGGAAGAGCTATAGCGGATATGCTGGCAGAAGACCCCCACGCAGGGGCAGCCCCGAAGGCAGCTCAAATCAAAGGCCAAGTCTTGATGCTATCAGAAGACAAGTGGGTCATGTATTTCGATGGCGCGGTCAACCTATTAGGAGCCGGCACTGGGGCAGTACTGGTATCCCCAGAAGGACAACATTATCCCGTCGCTGCCAAATTGATATTTCCATGCACCAACAATATATCGGAATACGAGGCATGTATTCTCGGTTTGCAACTAGCCGCCTCCATGAAGGTGCAAAGATTACAAGTCTATGGGGATTCCATGCTCATCATTCTCCAAACTCAAGGAGAGTGGAAGACAAGAGACTCCAAGCTTATCCCTTATCATGAGTTGCTGAAGGAGCTAGCTCTAGGGTTCGAGGAAATCACTTTTGAATATCTGCCAAGGACGCAGAACCATTTCGCGGACGCTTTAGCCACGTTATCCTCTATGTTGCAAGTAGCAGGAGGGCTTAACGTCGAGCCCCTGAGAATAGACGTGATCAGGCAACCGGCCCATTGTATGGCGATCGAGGAGGAATTTGATGGGGAACCATGGTACCATGACATCAGAAACTATCTCTTAAAAGGAACGTTTCCCGAAGGAAGTCGAGGGGTTGATAAGAGATACATAGTTAAGATGGCCACCAAGTTCTTTTTGAGCGGTCAGACCTTGTACAAAAGGTCATTTGATTCGATTCTGTTGAGATGTGTAGACGCTAAGGAGGCAAGCTTGCTCATGAAGGAAATACACGATGGAGTATGCGGCCCACATATGAATGGTCATCTCCTTGCGAGGAAGATCATGCGACTTGGTTACTTTTGGATGACCATGGAGTCGGACTGCAATCAACATGTCAGATCTTGTCATCAATGTCAGGTGTACGGAGACCGGATAAATGCGCCTCCGAATGAACTCCATCAAATGTCAGAAGCTTGGCCATTCTCCATGTGGGGGATAGACATGATCGGGCCAATAAACCCCGCCGCCTCCAACGGTCACCGCTTCATCTTAGTAGCGATCGATTACTTTTCCAAGTGGATCGAAGCCAGTTCATACACAAACGTCTCTGCAAAGAACGTAGCAAGATTCATTAAGAGAGACATAATCTCTCGATATGGGTCTCCTCAAGCAATCATCACAGACAATGGATCTAATTTGAATAACAAGGTGGTCGACGACCTGCTGAATAACTTCAATATCCGACATCTCAACTCATCCCCCTATCGCCCGCAAATGAACGGAGCAGTAGAGGCGGCGAACAAGAACATCAAGAAAATTCTGGCAAAGACTGCCGAGAATTACAGAGATTGGCATGAGAGGTTACCCTACGCATTAATGGCATATCGGACGACGATTCGGACTTCGACTGGGGCAACTCCTTACTCCCTCGTTTACGGCATGGAGGCGGTCCTGCCTGTGGAAATGGAAATTCCATCGTTGCGGATCCTATCGGAGGTCAAGCTTTCTGAGGCTGAGTGGGTACGACACAGATATGAACAGCTTAATTTCATTGATGAGAAGCGCCTGAGGGCGATCTGCCACGGCCAAAGTTACCAGAAAAGGGTGGCCAAGTCGTTCAACCGGAAGGTCAGGCCCAGACATTTTGAAGTCGAGGACCTCGTGGTGAAGAAGACACTGCCAAACGGGGCTCATCCTGGGGGCAAGTTCACTCCGAACTACGAGGGCCCGTATGTTGTAAAAAAGGTCCTTATAGGAGGAGCCTTGATACTTGTGAATTCAGATGGGAAAGAACTGGGATACCCCGTAAACGCCGATGCGGTCAAGAAGTACTATCCTTGAAATAGAATCAGAAGCCGATTTGACTATCTTCTTAATGATCTGAGTCGCCATAGGACCACAGCGTGCATTTCATGCATTCCATACATACATGCGCATTTTTCACGTTTCGCAGGATTGATGAGAGATTCGAGGACCAGACCCTTGACGAGGATACGTGGAAATAGGAGCTGCGACCGCAATGAGCCGAGGTCATCGTCAAATTTACAGGAAAAGAGACTACCGTAACTCGTTTGAGTTCAGAAGTCTCTAGGATCCTGTAAAACCTCCATGGTCCGTATTCGAAATGTCTAGCCCTGACAAAAATGAATAAAAGAATAATAATGAGCATTTTCAACAAGAAGTTTTCAAATCATTCAAAAGGAGACTTTTTCCCAACCAAGAAGGGTTTCAAAACTCTCAAAAGGATGTTTTCTCAAAAGACGAGGGGGGAAGCCTAATCCAAACACGTCCTATACACACTTGAGAGAGAAGTGGGGCGGATCAGATAGTGAAATCTGGACCTACGGAAGTAGGGATTATTCGCAGCAATTACATAGATTGGGATGACGGGGGCATTCGTTTCATATCTTCAAATACTACAGGTGACTATTGACAACCCCTTTGAACGGCGGTTTTCATTCTCAACCCTGTCAAGAACCACCCCACCTCGAGGCAAAAAGGGAGCAAGTCCAGCAGCATCGGGAGAAAATGGTTAGAAATTTTCTTGCTCGGACTAACATCAATCTTTGTGTGCTGTTTATATGGTAATCCGAGTGCCATAGGATGACGAGAAGCATTCATTTCTCTATCCCACATACCATATCCCTTGCACAGCCAAGTTGAACCTGCAAATTCATTTCATAAACCCGTTGGTGGTCATTGCGAGTTCCAAGACAGAGGCAGCGCCAATTCAAAAACGGAAGAGTTCAAACTTAGGGTTTGCGAAGAAATCCCTAAGTTAATGCTGAAGCTTGTTAGACATTTGGTCACATGTCTAACACGATCTCTCGAAGATGAGAAAAAGCGGGATTTCAAAAGAAAAAGGAAAAGGAAAAGATGATGAGAAAGATCCCCAGCATCAAGAAAAAGCAAAATGCCTGGTAAAAGCAAGGCCAATGCTTGGGTGAACAATTTGTATCAATCCCCAATGAAACCTGTTTGAAAAGGGGAGAAGAAAAATTCAGAAGGAGTCAGATTCCAAAAAAAAAACTACTCCTCAAACGGTATCAAGCGCAGAGCAGAGACGCAGATAGAGTTGTTAGTCTCTTAATGCAGCCAGAGGCGCTTTCACAAGAATTTGTGCACACCTCCAAAGCGGTCGTGCACCTCAAAAATTGAAGATGCGAAATGGAAAAGACAGGTGGCAAATTTGCAATGATCACCAATGTCAATCCCCTCATAAATTCTGGGCCAAAAACAAGCCTTTTTCGGTCCCCAATCCTACCAACATCATAACCCTGAAACAGTCTTCTCTGACTAAGACACTTGGGTTAACATATAGCTTAGCTCGAAGAAGTACGAGCAAGACTATTTCTTTCTCATTTTGCAGGGTTCTTGACTTGTAAACCCGGAGCAGATGGTGAAAACTTTCGTTCAATGGCCTCGACTCCAAAGCGGGTCCCCCTTGGAAACCAATACCAAGCCCAACATTACGGTCCCGTGGAAGACCTCCCGACCGATCAAAATGTATGCGCTGCGAATGAGCCTAAAACCTAGGCACAGGTCAGTAGGGAATTGAGTGCATCCCCTATAAAAATCATTACCTCAAAACAGGTGAGAAGACCTCATTGTCGAGAAATATTCCAATTGATGTTTTGAACAAACTCTTCTTGGAATTTTCAAACTGTTGATCCAGATTTGCCGCGCAAGGAATTTGTGATCACATATGTATGTTGCAAGAATGTTTTGGATAACCTCCAGCATCAAAATGCACATTTCATGACTAAAACTTAAGTCATAAAATTTTGTCGATTGGACAACCGTTGTCTTCCAAAGATTACTAACATTTTCTTGGTGAAGAAAAATCTTTCAGGCTCAAACTTCTGCAGGATACCTGGAGAACCCAACTCCCAGAATGTCGCCTCAACAGACCCAAGTGAAGCTTTGTCAAGATAAAATCTTTCACTGCTTCAAAACTGAATTCCCGACAGATTTCGGGATCTTTCAAAAGAAGGGGTGAGGATAGAACCCTTTTTCAAAAAATATCAAGCAATCCTAGCATGACGTGGAGAACCCTCGTCCTAGGACCCCTTTTTTAAAAAAAAATCAAATCAAACAATCCTAGCATGACGTGGAGAACCCTCGTCTTGGGACCCTTTTTCAAAAATCAAGCGATCCCAGTAGACGTGGAGAACCCTCGTCCTAGGACCCCTTTTCAAAAATATCAAACAGTCTCATCGGACGCGGAGAACCCTCGTCATGAGACCCCCTTTTTCAAAATTCAGACAGTCTCGTCGGACGTGGAGAACTCATGATCCCGGGAGGATGCCTTGCTCTGTCAAGAAAAGCTCATAGGGTCATGTCCTGCAGGATCCCTGGAGAACCCAAGTCCCAAACTGATACCATTTTAATGAAAAGTTTGCAGGTTTCAGCTTTCTGCAGGACAATTGGAGTCCCCATGTGTCGCGACCCGTCCGAAAATCGGACGCGGCTAATGGATTACCGATCGTGGGCCCCCACTCTAAAATGTGGATCGCGGGCCTTAGATCGGCGCGGGCCCTCCCAGGCCCATACCAAATCGCGGCGGAGGTATATCTTTAAGGGATTCGACGATAAGAGTCGATCGCTTTCGACCTTCAGTGTGGTCGTGGTGGCATGTGCAACTTGTGCATGCATTTGGAGTCGCCACCGGTCTTTCTTGGAGGGTAGACCGGAAACCTTACTGACCGATTGGGAGAGATCGATCAGTTCTACGGAACCAGAGATTTTGGGTTCGGGGACTTGGTTACGTCGGTGTCATTACCAACGCCCTTTCGGTACCTAACGTGAGTGATTTTCCTAACTAAGAGTTCATGTAGGCGCAATTTTGGGTGATATGAGTCAGGGTTTCATGCAGGTTGGAAGACTAGTCCTATCAAACCACAGTCAATATAATGAAAGCGCAATCAAGTGCATAAATAAATCATGTCAATGCACATCAATTTCAATCATTGGCCTCCTAGTATAGCCATAAGGGCTTAGGGAAGATGTGATTTAGGGCTAGGGGTAAAATGGGAAGATTCGGGGACAATTAGCCCGAAGGGCAAAATTGTCTTTTTTGGAAGGTTTGGATACCGAATTACCCAAAATATTCCATGGCCAGTTGATTGTGGCCACTTCCCATTTTTGAGAATTTTTTGGAATTTCTTGATTTTCTTCAATTTTTGGAAGACGATTCGCCCAAAGGGCGAAATCGTCATTTTAAGAAGGGTCGGGGTTCAAAACACCCGGAATGAGCCTTGGCCAGTTGTTTGTGGCCATTTCCTATTTTTTGGGATTTTCCTGGATTTTTAGAATTTTTTTGGAAGACGGTTTGCCGGAAGGGCAAAACCGTCATTTCTGAAAAGATCGGGGGTCGAAAGACCCGAAACAGGTCGTGGCCAGTTGAATGTGGCCATTTCCTATTTTCTGGAATTTTTTAGAATTTTTCTGAATTTTTCGAATTTTTTTATGATTTTCCATTTTTTATTGATTTTTTGATTATTTTATTATTTTTTATTATTTTTTGAATTTTTTAAAATATTTAAAAATATTTTCCGGGCCGGGTCAAACCCGGCCCGCGCCTCTCGGGCGCCCGGCCCGACCTTAGGGGTCGACACCGGCCTAAAACGACACCGTTTTGATTTTTTAAAACATTTTTCTATTTTTTAAACAATTTTTGGATTTTTTATCTATTTTATTTAATTATCCGAAAATTCCCCGGATCGGACGGTCCACGTTGTGCCACGTGGCTTCGTCTCGTGCTTCCGATCTTCCACTAGATCGGGCGACCCACAGAGAGACACGTGGCTCAATAATAGCCGTCGGATCAAAAATTAATTTATTTTCATTTTTTAGAAAACCTACAAATCGGACGCTCTAGAACATGCCACGTGGCTTCCTCTGGTGCGTCCGATCTTGTACAAGATCGGACGTCCCTCAGCGAGACACGTGGCACATCCTCGTCCGCCGGATCGATTATTCGAAAATCATTTATTTTATTTTTCAAAAATTCCAGGATCGCGACACGTGTCGCGATCGTGGCCGTTAATTTTGTTTTATGTATAAAAATTCCACGTGGGCCCCACCCGGCTGACGTGGCTGCCTACATGGCACGCCACGTCGGCCGTTGACCGTTGACCGGCCGGAGGGTCGCCGGAGAAGACGATGAACAGTGAAAATTCCGGCGGGAATAGTAAAAATTCCGGCGAGGTCGCCGGAAAATTGCGAAACGGGCCCGAAACTTGGTATTTTTCGCCCGTTCTTGCGGCATTCGACTCCTTGGACCACCCACATCAACATACAACCTAAATAATAATCATGAACACACTAAAAACCGGCGAACCGGACCTCCCCGAACCCGACTCCGGCGAGAGAATTTGCAGAATTGTTTTGCGCAAAGCTTGGTTTTATTCCATCACATGGCATCCAATGGTGGTTTAGAAGCTTACTTGGGGTTCCTTGATGGTCGGCGGCCGCCGGAAATTCCCCGTTGAGCTCCCGGTCCGAACCGTTGCCGGCGAAGCTCCGAGCCGTGTTTCGTCGCGGTTCAACGCAAAACAAAGGTCAAAACGAGTTTAGAAGCAATGCTAGTACATATTCAAAGCTTGATACCCGCAAATGGGGGTCGGGAAAGGCACGGCCGAGACAAAACCAAGTCGAGGCATCCATCGGCATTTTATCGAATACATGGCGTGCGTATGAGAAACGGTGATCGGAGGAGAATACCGACCTATTCGAAGCTCGCCGCCGGCCACCAATGCTTCCTTGATGATCTGTGCAGGTTGCTGAAGGTCCTCGGTGCTCGCTTCTCCCTCGGGTTTGCCCAAAAAAATCTCTCTCTCCCATGGCCGAGCTTCGCTTAAAACCGAGCTCCCTCGCCGGTTTTCATGGCCGACCGGCGCGCCTCGACGCGTCCGCCACCTCTGCCCGATGTTGCCATGTCCCTCCACGCCTGTCGCCTTTTTTTCTTCCCCAAGCGCACACCCATGCCGCCCCTCTTCTGCTATCCACGGTGCTGCACATTCTGTGCATGCTGTCCACCAGACCCGGGTCGGGTCGGGTCGGACCCGACCGGCCCGGTTCGGCCAAATCGCCCAAATCGCCAAATTGACCCCCCTAAATGACCTCTTTTCATGAAATTGATGGCAAAATCGGATTCCTTGACATGTTTTCCATCAAATATGGGTATTTTCGTGAATCAATTTATTGAAATTCTGTGAAAACCCCAAATTATCCCTAGGATCCGAAATTTAATTTCGCCAAATCGAAGGCCTAAACGATCGAATTAGCAAAAATTGAGCCCACCAATGGATTCAGCATGATGAAAAATGTTGGGTAGAGGTGTTTAATTTTAATGGGTGTGCCCGTGTGAAATTTAATTTCAAAAATTGTGAAACCGGGGACTAAATTGAAAGATTTTTATGCAATTAAGCCCTTTTGGTTAAAATTGATGAAATTGGAGGGCAAATTGACCCAATTGCATTTCAATACTTTGGAGTCCAATGTCATAGCTTATAAAAACCGAGAATTGAAAATTAAAAGACTCGAAAAGGATTTTTTAGGCCCGGTTCGGGATTAGGTTTGTGAAGGAACCCCATGAACCAAGCCAAATTTCCATAATAAAAATTAAAAATATTAAATAGGGAATTAAAATAAAATTTCAGAATATTTTTGTGTAATTTTCTGACCACGGATGGTATTTTTTCTGATTTTTTTGGGTATTTTTATAATTAAATAAATTTCAAAAAATATTAAAAAATACAAAAAATATTTTTTGTTCAACATCGGTTCCTAAGGCTAGGCTAAGGCTTCCAAAGTTGATTTTGCAATTTTTTGACCTTTTTTGCTATTTTTAATTAATTTTAGAAATAAAAAACTATAATAACGGATGGTCAAAAATCAGGTGTCAACACCATGTCCTAGAAAGGTACCTCGCATGTCGAAAGGACAATTCAGCCTTCTGCAAGATTTCAGGTAACCCCTAAATCCCAGAATAGCCATCAGGTTAACCTAAAGTTAGGTAAACCTTCCAAAAGAGACTTCAATGAGTCGTCTTTAGGCGAAGCCTTTTAGTAGGCAAACCTTTTCCAAGACCGATCTACAGAACGATCGAGTCTTCGACTAGTCCCGACAAGAAGGGATATGTCATTCTTTAGGCGAAGCCTTTTAGTAGGCAAACCTTTTCCAAGACCGATCTACAGAACGATCGAGTCTTCGACTAGTCCCGACAAGAAGGGATATGTCATTCTTTAGGCGAAGCCTTTTAGTAGGCAAACCTTTTCCAAGACCGATCCACAGAACGATCGAGTCTTCGACTAGTCCCAACAAGACGGGATATGTCAATCTTTAGGCAAAGCCTTTTAGTAGGCAAACCTTTTCGAGACCGATCTACAGGACGATCGAGTCTCCGACAAACCCTACAGAACGGGCGCGTCATCCTGAGATTCCTATCAATCTGGAGTCTCACCATGGTAGAAACCGCCATAAGGGTCAACTCAAGGTAGAAACCGCCATAAGGGTCAAAACTAAACTCAATGGTAGAAACCGCCATAAGGGTCAACTCGATGGTAGAAACCGCCTGAAGGATCAATACAAAGGTCCGATCCACCATACGGATCAAAATCCTTGGCAGATCCCAAAGTATGGGATGCGCCTTCCTTAGGTTCCTACCAGTCAGGAACCCCATAATGGTATGACCTACCATACAGGTCAGAAGGCTTAATTTGGCAGATCTCACTCAGGCCCGAGCTCAAACTGCGAGAGCAAACCGGGGATTAATTTGAGTGTTCATCAAAAGGCTTAAGAATCCGATGTCATAGCATCTCTTTTCCCCAGTCGAGTCGGTTAAGATTCAGGTGTCATTTTGTCTTTGAAAGCAACCTCTGACGAGCTCACTCTCAAAGAGGGCAGCTGTTGATACCTGATTTTTGACCATCTTTTATTTTAGTTTTTATTTCTAAAATTAATTAAAAATATCAAAAAAGGTCAAAAAATTGCAAAATCAACTTGGGAAGCCTTAGCCTAGCCTTAGGAACCAATTTTGAACAACAAATATTTTTTGTATTTTTTAATATTTTTTGTTATTTATTTAATTATAAAAATACCCAAAAAATTAGAAAAAATACCATTCGTGGTCAGCCAATTACACAAAAATATTAATAAATTTTATTTTAATTTCCTCTTTAATATTTTCACTTTTTATCAGGGAAATTTGGCTCTATTCATGGGGTTCCTTCACAAACCTAAAACCAAAACGAGCCTAAAAAATCTTTTCGAGTCTATTAATTTTAAATTATTGGTTTTTATAAGCTATGACATTATACTCTAAAGTATTGAAATGCAATTGGGTCAATTTGCCCTCTAATTTGATCAATTTTAGCCAAAAGGGCTTAATTGCATAAAAATCTTTCAATTTAGTCCCCGGTTTTACAATTTGTGAAATTAAATTTCAAACGGGCACACCCATTAAAATTAAACACCTCTACCCAATAGTTTTCATCATTATGAATACATTGGTGGCCTCAATTTTAAATAATTTGATCGTTTAGGCCCTCGATTTGGCGAAATTAACTTTCGGATCCTAGGGACAATTTGGGGTTTTCACAGAATTTCAATCAATTGATTCACGAAAATACCCATATTTGATAGAAAACATATCAAGGAATCCGATTTTGCCATCAATGTCATGAAAAGAGGTCAATTTGGGGCTCAATTTGGGCGATTTGGCCGAACCGGGCCGGTCGGGTCAGACCCGACCAGGTCTGCAACAAAGTTGCAGACCGCATGGCCGGCAGGGAAACAGAGGGAGATGGGCAAGCGTGGGCGTTCGACTTTTTTAGAAAAAAGAGCAGCACAAGCGTGGGGGACAACGGGGCAGAGGTCCAGTTCGCTTTGGCAGAGGAATGAGAGCCAAAGACGCTGGTCGGCCACGAGGAATTAGGGGGGGCGTTCGGGTTTTAAGAAAAAATAGGGCCGAGATATGGAGAGGTTTTTTTTAAGCAAAAAACCCGGCGAGAGGAGCAGTCCCCGACCTTCAGCATACCTCCCGGAGCACGACCGGAGCTTCAGCCGCGGTCGACAAACCACCACCAGGTCGGTTTTCCTCTCCGACCTCCATTTTTTTACATGCATTCCATGTGTTTGATGAAATGCCCGAATGGGCTTCGAATTTTTTGGCTCTCGGCCGTGTCTCTCTAGGCCTCATTCGGTGCGAGTCTCGCATTAGATGTCCTCTAGAACTTGTACTAAGCCTTGTGTGACCCTTGTTCTGCATTGAAACCCGCCGGACGACCGTGGCCGGAGCTCCCCGAAGCGCACTTGAACCGAGAGCTCGGTCCAACGAGCACGTGGGATGACAAGCTCGAAATGAGCTCAGGTAAGCTCCTAAACCTCGCTTGGATGTTGTATGAATGAATGGAATAAAGCTTCGTGCGGTAAAATTTTTTTGAGATTTCTCGCCGGAACCGGCTCGGTCGTCGAGCTTTTGGCATGGTTTCCGACATGTTGCTTGCCATTGTTTTGGTGATATGTTGATGCTGAGTGTCTAAGGGATCGAATGGTGTTTAAATGGTGAGAAAATACCAAGTTTTTTGCTCGGTTTGTATACTCCGGCGAGCATTCCGGCAAGTTCGCCGGAATTTTCACTGTTCCGGCGTCTTCTCCGGCGGGCCGAAGGCCAGTCAACCGGTCAACGGCTGACGTGGCATGCCACGTAGGCGCCACGTCAGCCGGGTGGGGGCCGGTCCCATTATTTTCAATAAAACGGAATGGACGGCTTGGATCGTGACACGTGTCGCGATCCTGTAATTTTGGAAAAATAAAAAATGATTTTCAGATTAAATAAATGAATTTCGGATAAATAAAAAAAAATTAGATCCGATGGTCGATGTTTCGCCAAGTGGCGCTCTGTGGATCGTCCGATCATGCTCAAGATCGGACGCACCAAAGTCCGACACGTGGCACGTTTTGATCCGTTGGATGCGGTTTAATTTTCGAATTTATAAAATAAAATCGTTCTGATCGAACGGCCATGGTTCAGCCACGTGGCGCGTTTCGGACCGTCCGATTGAGGATTTTCGGAGATAATTAAATAAAATAGATAAAAAATCAAAAAATTTTAAAAAAAATAGGAAAATTTTTAAAAAATGTAAAACGGTGTCGTTTTAGGCCGGTGTCGACCCCTAGGGTCGGGCCGGGCGCCCGAGAGGCGTGGGCCAGGTCTGACCCGGCCGGGAAAATATTTTTAAATATTAAAAAAATTCAGAAAATAATAAAAAATAATAAAAAATTCAAAAAAAATCAATAAAAAATAGAAAATCATAAAATATTCAAAAAATTCGGAAAATTCAGAAAAATTATAAAAAATTCCAGAAAATAGGAAATGGCCACATTCAACTGGCCACAACCTGTTTCGGGTCATTTGACCCCCCGGTCTTTTCGAAAATGACGGTTTTGCACAAGTCTCATCCCGGGTGTTTTGAACCACAAATCTTCTTAAAAATGACAATTTCGCCCTTTGGGCGAATCGTCTTCCAAAAATTGAAGAAAAAATCTAGAAATTCCAAAACATTCTCAAAAAATGGGAAATAGCCACAATCAACTGGCCATGGAATATTTTGGGTAATTAGGTATCCGAACCTTCCAATAATGATAATTTTGCCCTTAGGGCTAATTGTCCCCGAATCTTCACATCTTCCCTAAGCCCTTATGGCTATACTAGGAGGCCAATGATTGAAATTGATGTGTATTGACATGACTTATTTATGCACTTGACTTGCGCTTTCATTAAATTGATTGTGATTGATAGGACTAATATTCCAATCTGCATGAAACCCGAACCATACCTATCTCATCCAAAATTGCGCCTGCATGAAATCTTAAATAGGAAAATCACTCGCGTTAGGTACCGAAAGGGCGTTGGTAATGACACCGACGTAACCAAGTCCCCGAACCCAAAATCTCTGGTTCCGCAGGACTGATCGATCTCTCCCAATCGGTCAGTAAGGTTTCCGATCTACCCTCCAAGAAAGACCGGTGGCGACTCCAAATGCATGCACAATTTGCACATGCCACCACGACCACTCTAAGGTCGAAAGTGTCGCGACCCGTCCGGAAGCAGACGCGGCTAATGGATTACCGATCGCGGGTCTTGGATCGGCGCGGGCCCTCCCAGGCCCATACCCAAATCGCGGCGGGAGTATTTTTCAGAAGGATTCGACGATAAGAGTCGATCGCTTTCAACCTTAGTGTGGTCGTGGTGGCATGTGCAACTTGTGCATGCATTTGGAGTCGCCACCGGTCTTTCTTGGAGGGTAGACCGGAAACCTTATTGGCCGATTGGGAGAGATCGATCAATTCTGCGGAACCAGAGATTTTGGGTTCGGGGACTTGGTTACGCGGGTGTCATTACCAACGCCCTTTCGGTACCTAACGCGAGTGATTTTCCTAGCTAAGAATTCATGCAGGCGCAATTTTAGGTGAGGTAGGCTTGATTCAGGGTTTCATGCAGATTGGAATACTAGTCCTATCAATCACAATCAATTCAACGAAAGCGCAGTCAATTACATAAATGAATCATGTCAATGCATATCAATTCACATCAAATGGCCTCCTAGTATAGCCATAAGGGCTTAGGGAATGTGTGATTTCGGTCAGGAGGTAAAATGGGAAGATTTGGAGACGATCAGCCCAAAGGGCAAAATCGTCAATTTTTGGGAGATTTGGATACCGAATTACCCAAAATAATCCATGGCCAGTTGATTGTGGCCATTTCCCATTTTCTGGAATTTTTTTGGAATTTCTTGATTTTTCTCCAATTTTTGGAAGACGATTCGCCCAAAGGGCGAAATCGTCATTTTAAGAAGGGTCGGGGTTCAAAACACCCGGAATGAGTCTTGGCCAGTTGTTTGTGGCCATTTCCTATTTTTTGGGATTTTCCTGAATTTTTTTTAGAATTCTTTTGGAAGACGGTTTGCCGGAAGGGCAAAACCGTCATTTCGGAAAAGATCGGGGGTCGAAAGACCCGGAACAGGTCATGGCCAGTTGAATGTGGCTATTTCCTATTTTCTGGAATTTTTTAGAATTTTTCTGAATTTTCCGAATTTTTTTTTGAGTTTTTTATAATTTTTCATTTTTTATTGAATTTTTGAATTTTTTATTATTATTTTATTATTAAAAATAATAATATATATATATAAATTATCCGGACCGGGTCGGATGACCAGGCCCACGCCCAGGCCCGCGACCCATGAACCGGCCCGCCCCCCTCCATGACAAAACGGCGTCGTTTCGTTCAAAGGAAACGAACGTCCCAGATGGTGACACGTGGCAAAGCCACGGCCGTCCGATCTGGGCTTTGATTAAACCGGCCCGGACCCACCAACGCTGACGTGGCCGCTGACGTGGCATGCCACGTTATCGTTGACCGGTCAACGGACGACCAGGCCTGCCGGAGAAGACGATCGGCGCTGGCGACCCTTCGCCGGCGCCTCGTCGGAATGCCATAGCTTGGCCCACAAAACTCCAAATTACATGAAACCAACGGCATTAGACTCGTATGGATCTCCTCTACAACATACCCGAAGCTCGACATAGCAGAATTTTTTTTTACCCACGTGTGACTCCGGCCGAGACCTAATTTCCGGCGGGAGGTCGCCCTAGCCATTCTACACGTAACACGTTTAATATAAACTATCAGAGAGCTTCTTGGGAGTCTCAGGGAGCTTACCTGATCGTCAAGGCGCTTCGTCTCGGTCCGAGATGAGCCGCGGAGCTCGAGGTGGCTCGGACGGAGTTGGAGGTCAACCGGAGGATTTGCTCGGTGGAAGTACATGAAACAAAGAACATAAATGAGCACGGGGGTGGAAGAAACAGATTGCAACAAATGGCACGGCAAATGGAGGCCTTAAGCTCGAGTTGCCATTGGAGGCCGAGTGAGAGCTCAATGGTGAGTCTCACCGTTTTCTGAGGTCCGCGGCCGGTTGGATGGGTTTAACAGCTTCCTCGGAGCTCAGGGAAGTCGAAGATGACTATCGCCAGCTTCGGTTTTCGTCGAGGATGATCGGACGAGCCTTCGACATTTGGTGACGTCGGGCTTCCATCGCCCACCCTCTATGTTCTAGGCCGCTGCCACGGCGCCGATGGAGTGGCAGAGGAGTCGTCGGCGAAGACGTGAAGCGGTGGTCGGCGGTTGGTCGATGAGGAAGGCGGCGAAGTGACGGAGCTCAGCCCGAACAGAACCGGGAATAGAAACAGGGCACTGTTTGGTTTTCTGGTTGTTTGGTGTTCTCCGGAGGTCCTGTAGCGGCGTGCGACGGTGGAGAGACGTCAGAGGGTTCTTGAGGATGGTGTGGCTACGGTAGAAGGTGGTTGTGTGTCGTTCGCTCAAACACAGTGATCAAGAGCGAGTGAGAGAGCGTCCGTTCTGAACCATGGGGAATGTATCGGGAGAGAGAGAAAAAGAAATCAAGGAGCCTATGAGCGGGAAAGAAAGAGAGATAAATTAAAATAAAAAAAAGTAATAATAAAAATAAAGATAATAATAATAATAGTAATAAAAAAAATAAAAACAACAGTAAAAAGGCAAAGACAGAATTATTTGGTCAAATCTCTTTTTTTTTGCTTTTTTCTTTTAATGATTATGTTTTTCTCTTCTTTTTTTTCTTTTTATTATTATTAATATTTTTGCCCAAATTCAATTTTATGATGATCGAGGAACACCTAAAATTGAACCTGAATTTTCATATACCGACTATTTTTATATATTTTTGTGATCTCAAATATTATTTTTCTGATTTTTTGGGTATTTTTATAATTAAATAAATTCGAAAAATATTATAAAATACCAAAAAATATTTTTTGTTCAAAATTGGTCCCCGAGGCTAAGCCAAGGCTTCCAAAGTTGATTTTGTGATTTTATGACCTTTTTTGATATTTTTAATTAATTTTAAAGAATAAAAATCACAATAATAGATGGTCAAATGTCAGGTGTCAACAGCTGCCCCTCTTTGAGAGGAATCTCATCAGAGGTTTCTCTCAAAGATAAGATGGCACCTGATTCCTGACCGACTCGACTGGGAAAATGATAGAAGAAATGCTACGACATCGAATCATTAAGGCTCATGATAAAAACTCAAATTAATCCCTAGTTTGCTCTAACAATTTGAGCATGGGCCGGAGTGAGAGAGGCTTTCCTGAAGCTCACCTGTCGGATGTCGCCGGTCGCGACAACTTTCAAGCAGATACCTAGGACTCGTCATTCAGAAAATCCTAGGGAGATTAAGCTCTGACCTGTATGGTAGGTCATACCATTATGGGATTCCTAATTGGTAGGAACCTAAGGAAGGCACATCCCACGCTTGAGGATTCGCCAGAGATTTTAATCCGTATGGTGGATCGGACCTTTGTGTTGATCCTTATGGCGGTATTTACTAATGTGTCGATCCTTATGGCGGTATCTACCATCATGTTGACCCTTCAGGCGGTTTCTACCTTGTGTTGACCCTTCAGGCGGTTTCTACCTTGAATTGACCCTTCAGGCGGTTTCTACCATGGTTTGACCCTTCAGGCGGTATCTACCTTGATTTGACCCTTCAGGCGGTATCTACCTTGAGTTGACCCTTCAGGCGGTTTCTACCTTTGATTTGACCCTTCAGGCGGTATCTACCTTGATTTGACTTGAAAAGGGGTCTCATGACGAGCGTTCTCCACGTCCGATGAGACTGCCTAAATTTTGAAAAGGGGTCTCATGACGAGGGTTCTCCACGTCCGATGAGACCGTTTGATATTTGAAAAGAGGTCCTAGGACGAGGGTTCTCCACGTCATGCTAGGACTGTTTGATATTTTTGAAAAAGGGATCCTAGGACGAGGGTTCTCCACGTCAAGCTAGGACTGCTTGATTTTTGAAAAGGGGTCTCATGACGAGGGTTCTCCACGTCCGATGAGACTGCCTAAATCTTGAAAAGGGGTCACATCCTCACCCCTTCTTTTGAAAGATCCCGAAATTTGTCGGGAATTCAGTTTTGAAGCAGTGAAAGATTTTATTTTGACAAAGCCTCGCGTTAGTCTGTTGAGGCGACATTCTGGGAGCTGGGTTCCCCAGGTATCCTGCAGAAGTTTGAGCTTGAAAGATTTTTCTTCACCAAGAAAACGTTAGTAATTTTTGGGAAGACCACGGCTGTCCATTTGACAAAAACCGTATGACTTAAGTTTTAATTGTGAAATGTGCATTTTGATGCTGGAGGTTGTCCAAAGCATTCTTGCAACATGCAAATGTGATCACAAATCCCTTGCACGGAAAATCTGGATCAAACAATTTGAAATTTCCAAAAAGAGTTTGTTCAAAACATCTATTGGAGAATTTCTCATCCAAGAGGGCTCCTCACCGCTCTGTGATAATGGTCTTTTGTAAGGAATGCGCTCAACTTCCTATTAACCTGTGCCTAGGTTTTAGGATCATTCGCAGCGCATACATTTTGATCGGTCGGGAGGTCTTCCATGGGACCGTAATGTTGGGCTTGGTTATTGATCTTCAAGAGGGACTCACTTTTGAGTCAAGGTCATTTGAATGAAATTCTTCACCATCTGCTCCGGGTTTACAAGTCGAGAACCCTGCAAAATGAGAAAGAAATAGTCTTGCTCGTACTTCTTCGAGCTAAGCTATATGTTAACCCAAATGTCTTAGTCAGAGAAGATTGTTTCAGGGTTATGACATTGGTAGGATTGGGGACCGAAAAAAAGGCTTGTTTTTGGCCCAGAATTTATGAGGGGATTGACATTGGTGATCATTGCAAATTCGTCACCTGTCTTTTCCATTCTGCATATTCAGTTTTTGAGGTGTGCAACCGCTTTTGAGGTGTGCACAAGTCCTTTAGAGAGCGTCTCTTGTTGCATTCAGAGACCGATAATTCTCTCTATATCTTTGCTCCGCGCTTGACGCCATTTGGGGAGTAGCCCTTTTGATACTACTCTTTTAGGAATTTCCTCTTTTCCCGACCAGACTTTACTGGGGATCAATCAAACAGCTTATGCGAGCATCGGCCTTGCTTTTACCAGGCACTTTGCTTTTTCTTATCTGATGCTGGGGATTTCTTTAATCCCTTGTCGCAAGCGGGATGCTTGACAATTGTGCTAGATATATGACTTGGCTCTTAGCACGCTTGAGTATCGACTTAGTAGCTTTTTCGTAAACCCTAGGTCTTGAACTCCCTCGTTTCTGAAGTGATGTTGCATCCGTCTTGGAAAGTGCAATGATCACCAACGGGTTTATGAAATGATTTTGCAGGCTCAACTTGGCTATGCAAAGGATTCGGTGTGTGGGATAGAGAAATGAATGCTTCTCATCATCCTATGGCACTTGGATTACCATATAAACAACACACAAAGATTAATGTTAGTCCGAGCAAGAAAATTTCTAACCATTTCCTCCTGATGCTGCTGGACTCACCTCCATTTTGCCCCGATGTGGGGTGGTTCTTGACAGGGTTAAGAATGAAAATCGCCGTTCAAGGGGTTATCAACGGTTACCTGTAGTGTTTAGGGGATATGAAACGAACGCCTCCGTCGTCCCAATCCATGTAATCGCTGCGAATGGTCCCTACCTCCGTAGGTACAGATTTTGCCATCCGATTCACTTCCCTCATCTCTCAAGTGTATGTAGGATGTGTTTGGACTGGGTTCGCCTCTCTTTTGAGTAAACTTCCTTTTGAATGATTTGACAAATAATCATATTTGGAAAAATTCATTTCTTTCTTTCCCAAAATTTATCCATCGAGGGGATTTTGTGATGTATCGTGCATGTTTTATTCATGCTTTGGGCAACCTCCCGATTTAAATCATGAACATCGATGCATTGGATAATTTCCATGACGGCTAAAGGGATTTTAACATTTTTTTATCTCCAGCTAACTGGGAAAGGGATACTTACCTACCTGTCGCGGCTGCAGACCCCTGAAAATGTAAAAGAAGCATATCATTGCATGTTCACGAATTTTTCGAAAATCGAAACGATACATCCTACTCTCATGTACCCTAATAGGTAGTATGTGGGATGTAAAAACTTGTTCGTCTCCAAGGTGATTCCCCTGTCAAGGATAAACAACGAGTATCAATTCATATTCTCAAATTCAAGACAAATTGGGACGATACAACTTTACTCTTGGTTCTCATCCCGTTCTGACGTTGCGTATTGATATGAACCACGTCTATCAAATCCGCCTATCCATGCTTGGAATATTTGCAACATCAATGGTTCAGCTGCCCCCGGTTGGGCAACGTCTGTTCTGTTATTTGAACGGATGGCCTCTTTGAGTGATTTATCCTCGTTTATTCACCTGAGAAGGGAAAGAAAAGAGACATTACTTCGGTATTCAATTGAAGATCGATTAGGAACGATACATCGTTTTACCAAATGGGAGGCTTCGCGGCCAAACGTATTTCGTATTGAAGGGGTAGATTCCCATTATGCTCCGCGGGTGATAGTCATTGTTCATGGAACTTGCTCCACGGATTAAGTGTTAATCCGCGGCCCTCGGCTTGAAGATGCTCAAAGGGTGATGTTGACACTCACGCGCAATTAGTTCTAGATATTAATGAAAGATTGTTCCCGTGGGAACCTTACAGTGCGATCAACAACATATTCAATAGGAGTATTCAACCCCTTTCCTCTAAGCATTTTTCATTGAGTAGCCATGCCCTTGCATCAGACGTTTGATCACCGGCCTTGCGTCACCACTGCGATGGTCCTCCGGCTCCAAATTGATCGAGCCAAAGATTGAACTCATCGCCAAGGAAATTTCTCGGGTCTTCGAGCCATTGATGTTCAAGTTGGGTATCAACGATTGTTGGGGGCAGATTTCTTTCATTGCCTTCGTTGTGAGGGACTGGAGTCTTTGAGCTGGAACCTTCATCATTGCCCTGTTGGGGTTGAGACATACATTCCTGAAGAGTATTGATCCAAGTGTCCAGCTCCTCATCAAGGAAATCACCTGTTCTTTCTAGCCCTTGGTGCCCAGATTGGGTGTCGTCGACTGCAGGCGAGGGATTCCTCTCTTTGCTCTCGCCGTGAGCAATTTGACCCCTCGAATCGGAACTTCCTCCGATGACCGGTAGGTTTATATGTGCACTCTCTACCAATGCCAGATCCGCTTCCGGGACAGCATTAATGACCGATTCGCGTTCAAACTGAGGAATCCCTATGTGCTGGAACTGTGGTATATACTCTTGAGGAGTATTGAGATAGCTTGGCGGAGCATTCTGATTTGGGTTAGAGGAGTCGCTGACACGAACTGCTGGTCCCGTCATTGCGTGAAACACGGTTGGGTGCTCTTGGCTCTCCAATCATCATGGTTGTAACTCTGCCCAGCACTTGAGCTCCAACCGGCTTTATGATGGTTTAACGCTATCCTTCCATCCTTTAGCAATCTCCTATAGTACTTAAGGTGAGACTCAACGTTAATTCATGAGAGCCCTGGCACATTCATAATCTCGAGTACGCGTAGTGGGCTAGCCGAATCAACTCCCAGCTCTCGAATTGCATCAACAAATTTGGTGTGAAGTACATAGGTCCAGTAAAACCTTGTTCTCTTATCACCCAAAATATCGTCAATACTTCGGTAGCTATTCTCTACGGGATCTAGTCGTTTCAAAAGTTGTCCAGGAGGGGACTCACCGACTTTGGATTGGCTGCTGCGACAGCGAGTTCGTCATTGGGAGAACTCCACCTGTGATGATTCATGTCCCATTTCTCAGAGGATGTTGGTGTTGACTCTATGGTGTTGACTTGCTCATGCAGATCTCCGACGGTATCTGGCTGTGTCGGAAAATGCTGTGGAGAATGCGGTAACAGCTGAGCGTTATTCGTCAACAGGGATGGCTCATCGAGGAACACCTCGCCGAGGACACAGGATTACCCAGGATTACCACAATTAAGGCAGGCGGCCTTGGTCAGAGCTTCCTTATATCTCGCGCTTTCAGCTCGAAGCTTCTCATTCTCCTCCTTCAGGGCCCGTAACTCATGGTCTGCGTGTTGCTGTTTCACCCGGGTTCATTTGTTGGCGAACCAAAACTTGACCTTCGAAAGCTCTAATCCCAACTTTCGGCTCAACTCAATTTTCTGTTGTCTGCTTGGGGTGGAGCATTCATTGAAGAAAGCTTCGAGTTCTCGGATTTAGCCTGGAGTGTGGCGTTGCAGTTGCTTCCTTTTCCGACTCCGGTCATCATTGTATACTCCTTCTTCGTAGCTGAAGCCTAGAATTTCATCACTGGAGGAGTCAATCTCCATGGCCTTCGGGCAGGATTCAGCTCAGGATCTTCAAAGTCTCCAGCAGTTCGTGCTCAGAAATGTCCAGGTCGAGCGTTTCTAGCAGATGGGAATAGCTTTTAAACATGATGGATCGGAGTATCTCGGGCTGATCTAGTTCACTCAGCTTTCTCTATTCGCTCTTATGTGTTTGCTCACTCTAGAAATTTTCTCGAGTGATTGTGCGTGTCCTAGAACCATCCTTCAGGCTGCATATGAAGACCAGCAAGCAAGCGCTCCTCCCGAGACCCTGCAATTACTCCTCATCTGTCTTCCCCTTTCTTTTTCCTCGTGACAGGATCACAAACTCTCTTGCATTGATTCGGTTTCATCGAGTATTGCGCTCGTCCCTAGTTCAGTCTTCAAAGTGGTGGGTCTACAATCTTTCGGTGCCTTTATGATTTGCTAGGCCCGAGAATGTGGGGAGCAGCGGCGGACCCGCAATTAATGATTCATTTAGCTCCATGGGAATTAACGCTATGACCTTCTCTCAACCCATTTTCATCGTTCAAACGAAAGTGGCATTTTCCCTGTGCACGCTGTTACTCTTCATTTCAACATCCTGGGTGTTCGGTGAGGAATGAGTTCGTGGCCACTCAAAATTTAAAGACCGCCTCTGGTTTCGGTTTAATCTAACAAGGGATCATCGCAACTGAGCATGACGATGTTCGTCGATAGCATTGGTTTTCATACATAATTAACTATAGCCATTAAAGAAAAATGTTCCATAGGAACTTTACAATGGATAAAAAGAGTGATCCACTCGTGAACATGTTCTTCTTTCTATGGGTAATCGTAGCGAGCAACCCATCGTGCCCCGAGTCAGGTGCTAGATCATGGCTGTCCAAGCATGCCAGCTTCCCATTGATTGAACAAGGCATCGAACCCCTCATCGAAGAAATCGTCTGTTGTGGGTTGACTAGCGGCAGGCAGAGCACCAGCCGACTGCT